>CM053327.1:32358125-35048125 GCA_028583605.1 Dastarcus helophoroides
CTTCTCTCTCTTCTCTTCTCTTCTCTCTCTTCTCTCTTTTCTCTCTCTTCTCTCTTTTCTCTCTTTTCTCTCTCTCTTTCTCTCTTTTCTCTCCTTTCTCTCTCTTCTCTCTCTTCTCTCTCTTCTCTCTCTTCTCTCTCTTCTCTCTCTTCTCTCTCTTCTCTCTCTTCTCTCTCTTCCCTCTCTTCCCTCTCTTCTCTCTCTCTCTCTCTTCTCCCTCGTCTCTCGTCTCTCGTCTCTCGCTTCTCGCTTCTCGCTCTTCTCGCTCTTCTCTCTCTCTTCCTCTCTTCTCTCTCTTCTCTCTCTTCTCTCTCTTCTCTCTCTTCTCTCTCTTCTCTCTCTTCTCTCTTTTCTCTCTTTTCTCTCTGTTCTCTCTCTCTCTCTCTCTCTCTCTCTTTCTCTCTTTCTCTCTTTCTCTCTTTCTCTCTCTCTCTCTCTCTCTCTCTCTCTCTCTCTCTCTCTCTCTCTCTCTAAATTTTGAAAAATCATTTAAAAGAGAGTGAAGTTTAAAAATAGAAATTTTGACATATCAAAATTTTTAAAATCCAAAATTTAAATAAAAGTTTAAATTTTCAAATCGAACATTTTCAAACAAAAAACCGAAATTTTGAAAAAAAAATTTAAGTCATCAAAAAAGTCCAAATTTTTCAAAAAAATTTGTAAATTTTCCAAAAGGAGAAAGTGTAATTGACGAAACTATTTAAAATCTTATAGAATCTAAATCCTAAAAAATAGGAAATTTAAAAGAGTTTGGCTTTTTTAAAACTTCCAAGTTCCAGTTTTTCTGAAATTTTCAATAATTTTTGGAGATTTAGATTTTTTGAAAATTTCGAATTATTTGAAAATTGTTGACTTGAAAATTTTGACCTTTTTCAAAGACTGGATATTTTTCTAAATTTCGGTATTTGGAAATGTTAAAAAGCCGATTAAGAAGTGTAAAGTTTAAAAATATCAAAATATTCAACGCCAGTCGAAGTTTTCAAATCCACCATTTTCAAAATAACATCGAAATTTTCAAACAAATTTTAAATTTTTTAAAATGTCCAAATTTAAAAGTGTATTTTTCAAAAAATCCAAATCCTAAGAAATCGAAATCTTAAAAATCTGATGTTACAAGAAATTCGAAAATGTCAAAAGTTCAAATTTGCAAAAAGGTTAAAATTTACAAAGCCAAAATTTAAAATAGAATCCGAATAATTGAAAATTTATATTAAAAAACTGAAAGGATGAAGGAAAAAATCAAAAATCAATTTTTCGAATTAAAACATAAATTTTGTTAAAAAAAAACAATGGACATTACATGAATAAATGAATATGATTTTTTTATAGTTTTTGCAGTTTTTTTTTATAGTTTTTGTATAAATTTATATAAAAAAAATAGGTGCCGACAGAAGTGAAAACTTAAAACTACAAAATATGTAGTGTAGTTCGAACCCACACTAGTAAACAAGTCAGAATATTGGAAATATTTGAAAATGAATTCTGTCAAACTGAGCTACCTTTTTATATTTGAAACGGGTCAGAATGTTGGAAATATTTAAAAATGAATTCTGTCAAACTGACCTACCTTTCTATATTTGTAATTTGGATGCTTATATGATGTGGAAATGAATCTTATTGATAATGAAATGCACTTTAATATGCTCGAATGTTAATAGTAGAATATATTTTTAATATAAGGGCATGTTGGTAACGCGTGATGGGCATGTTGGTAACGCGAGATGGGCATGTCGGCAACGCGTGATGTTCACGCGAAACCACAAGTTTACCCCCTAACCACAATCGCTCAACGCGCCTAAAGAACTTTTCACTTCAAAAAGGAAGTTTAAAAAGAAAAAAAATTTCAGATTCTTATTTGGGGATCGGAATTCCCTCATGCTTTGTATGTCCCATAAAACAAGAAATAGTGAACTAATAGTAAAGCCTTTTTAATTAAAACTGACATATTTTATTTTTAACAAGTAATTTATTTTGTTTTTATCTTTTTAATATTATAGACATGTTCAGATTTTCTTCAGGGTAAGATTGTTTTAAAGAGAAATATTGGTAACCGGAGATTACTTCCGTTTTGTTTTACAAAGCTTCCGGGAAGTTTTACAAATTTTCTCTTCACAGCGTCTTGATCAATAATCAGGATATTTCAACCGTAAAAGATTGACGAAAAGTTTTATTCTAATTCGTGCGTAAATATTTGGCGTTGGCCTAAAAATTCCAAACTTTTTCAACTTTTGCAGCTCTTATCAATGAAAAGTTTTGTAGTTGGGGAGCACCCGAATCCCATTACACTTATGCCCAATTTGAAGGATCACTTTTAAAGTGCACAAGATATAAAAGCTTCGATGTAAGAAAAGTGGGTCTGAAAAAAAAAAGTTTAACGTTGAAATAGGCATGCGAAAAAGGCGCAATCGTTTCAAATGAAAATTTTGATTAAGAAATATTGAAATTTCGTAACAATTAGAAAATATGCACACAAAATCAACATGTCTATTTGTATAAGAGATTATATTTTTGTAGAAATTTTGGTTTGGTTTTTTAAAATCTCGACCTTAATCCCAAAGTTCAAACTTCAAATTCCGCTTTGTCTCTGATTTGGACTGTTACATTACACATTTCAAGTTTTTTTCTCCTTATTTCGAGTTTATTGTCCCAATTTCGAGTTTTTTCTCGCAATTTCGAGTTTTTTCCCCCAATTTTGAGATCTTCTTAAAGTTTTCAGTTCAAATTTGTACTTTCTTTAAGATTTATAACATTAACTAGCCGTATACCGGATGAGCTTACACTTCAACGCGCCTCCTTTTCACCTTGTGTGTTTTGAATCTTTTTCTTCCCCAGCCGATATTTCCATTTTGATACAACAATACTCTTGAATCAGTCAAATTGTTTTTAAAACAACGTCTTGTATTATCAGCGTTGTTCGTTCTATAGTAGAATAAAGATTCAGTTTTTAAGTTTTACCACCGCATCGCCACAGATAAGAAATGCGATAAGCAAAATAAACATCGCCGCGCCATGGCGGGAATATGTCGTACAGTCAAAGACATGAGTTAACGCCATATACTTTCAGTATATAGTTAACACATTCAGCCCACTTTAAATCCAGTGGTGTGTATTATTTATTGTCTACCATTTTTAGGATTTTAATGCCCATTTTTAGGCGCGCACGAACTTCTCTTGGAACGATCATGTGCGCGCCATTGCCAAGTCTGCCTCTCAGAAGGTAGGCTTTCTTTTTAGAGCTAAAAAGAACTTCACCTTTCATCAGCTACTTACACTATACAAAGCTCAAGTTAGGCCAACACTATAATACTGTTCTCATGTTTAGAGTTTAGCCCCAAAGCACATTTTAGCTGTTTTGGATTCAATTCAAAGAAGAACGATTCGCCTAATTGATGTTGAAAGTTTGACCGATTCTCTCGAAACACCAGAGCACCGGCGGATGGTTGGTGACTTGTCTCTTTTCTACAACTATTATCATGGAAGATGCTCTCAGGAAGTAATAGGATTGATCCTCCCAAGGGCAAGATTTTTGAGGCATACAAGACACTTGGAGACAACAAATTCCTGTGAGGTCGAGCTTGGTAGAGTGAGGACTTTTGTCTACAGGTACTCTTTTTTTTATAGAACTTCCAAGCTATGGAGCTCGTTACCGAACGGAATTTTCCCCAAAAATTACAGCTTTTCTTTGTTGAAGAAGGCACTTCATCTCCATCTATCCTTGTTTCCACATCCTACTCGCGGTGCTTTGAAGGCATAATGTGGTTACCCTTTGCGAGTGGATTAAACTTAAAAAAGTCTATGAATGTGTAATGGCAAAATAATTACGTAGAGTTGACATTTTACACTTGTCAAAATACTTGAACCCTAAACCCATTAACTGGGTCATAATGTAATAAGTGCTGTTGATCTTTGAAGACATAAACCATTTGTTGTGAATCAGGAGCGCCCTATTAGGGGGTTTGTGGGTTAATTTGCCTCTTTTAAAATGACAAATAAAACGAAAGCTATGGGACACACCATATGGACTTTAAGATAATAATAAATAGAAAAAAAAAACAAACATATACGACTAAACCACTTGCTGTCGCAATTGCGATCAAACTGAAATTCAATCTTCGTATCGAAAGCCATTTTCCGGAAGCTGTCATTTTAAAAATGAAGTAAACTTGGAAGGTTATGCAACTGACATGCGAAGACATTTCAGATTTTATTTAATTCGAGTAATAAACCATATAGTGCAAAATTTATCTCTGCAAAATATAACCCCAATTTAAAAACCTTTTAGACGTGAGGGTTTATTTCTGTTTAGTTGGCGTCGTTTTACTGAAATAACATATAGAGGCGTGCGTGCTTCTGCATAAATGGGAAATGTGCTTAAAGCGACAGGAAGTAAACGCCGATTATGCCAAAATGGATATTTACCGTAAAAAAAAAGTATGCGAAACATGCACGGTTTATGTTAAAAATTAGTGGTCAAAAATTGTTTGTTATCTAGGAAATTGCTGCTAAATTTCTATTGATAATTTATTCGTGGTGAAAATAATTTTTCCATAAAAATATGGTTCATAATATTGTTGCGCGTTATCGGTTCGAAATGATTAAATACGTCCTGAATTATAACCACTTTATTTCCAAACTAAACTCGGAGCAATACAACTAAATAATTAACTCACTGATTAGAGGGAAAGGCGTCCGCCTCATATAGTTCTCGCTTCCGGGTTCTAGAAAATTCCAGCAGATAAGGTTTATCGTTTGTCGAAATTTCTCGAACGCCTATCTGCCGTCTGTTTGATTATCGCGGTCGCTTTCCCTTATCAGATCTTTCTAGAAAATTTTGTTACGTACTAAATTATACAATTTACATTTCGTTACAATATAATTTTTTTTACATCATATTTTGTGTAAAATGGAACATTGGACTCCTACTAAAATTATTATCGATTTACGACCTAACCTAACCCCACTTTTATTAGATCATTCCTTATTACTTATTAATTACAATTTGTTGTTGTTTACAATTTAATTTTATCAATAAATAATATCGTTATTAAGTATTATATAAAGTGAGGCCCGGATACCCAGGTACTTTAAAGTTATCGACCTGAAGTCGAAGGTTTCTTTCAAAAAAATTCAATCTGCTTCAAATATAACATGGGGAATTTCTATTTTTTTTAAATTTCAACAACACAATATTGAAAAAAGTTTAAATTTTGACACAAAAGTCAAAATTCCAAGAAACCACTTCAAAACCTGGAAAGTAAATACAAAATTTCTTCCTTAACTCAAAATTTAAAACTTATTTCTGAAAAATTCTAGTGTCGACTTTAAAAATTTCGAAAAAGAAGTCTCAAGTTCTGAAATTTATAAAAAAAATTAGACAATCATAAGGACTGCTGACAGAAGTGAAAATTTAAAACTAGGACAAAGGTTTTTTTTAATCCTTCACATTTCAGTTAGACTAATGGCTTAATAAAAAACCAAAATAGTCGTCGAAATTCGGACTATTTTCTCTACTATTTTAACATTCTGTATAAAGTTCGTTTAGCAAGATTAATTAATCTAAATGAATTCCAGCCGATTTCTAATTTTAGAACACCCTACAGCCGCCAAATATTTGTCATTCCTTAGAAATAATCCAGAATTTATTGCCCTTTTCAAACATTTATTTATGCCGAGAGATAAAATTATTGTGTGCGAAGAAAGTATGGAAAATTTCGCGCT
Source organism: Dastarcus helophoroides (assembly GCA_028583605.1). Taxonomy (NCBI): domain Eukaryota; kingdom Metazoa; phylum Arthropoda; class Insecta; order Coleoptera; family Bothrideridae; genus Dastarcus; species Dastarcus helophoroides. The sequence continues at coordinate 32,363,844 of CM053327.1, forward strand.
TATTAATTTTCACAACATTAGATAAATGTCTGGAAACTTCTGCTTGTCTATCTTTTGATTTTATAGCTCTTGAAAGCAATTAAGGAAGGAATTTCATGAACTTAAAACATAATGAAATCTGCAAACATCATAAATATGCTAAGTACTCGTAATATTTTAGCAAATTTTAGCCAAAAGATAAAACATTCTTGGGTTTTTACTACCGTGATGTATTTGGCGTGTGCGAAAGCGCAGTGTATTCATTCAGGGTACTTTTGGTAAATTGCTAGAATCCACTACTCTGGAGCAGCGTCCCAAACTTTTTTGCCGTGGCCCGGTTATTCTTATGCTTCGTCCTTGTGACTAATCAAAGGATTTTTTTAACTATTTTTAACCTCCCTTTTATTCTCAAAATTTGATCCTTTCTCTCTAGGTGTTTTCAGTATTTTTTTTTCCCAACATTTCAACTTTAAGCCCAATATTTTGCCTTCTTTTCTCTAAACCAAATTGAAGTTAAAATTAAAAAATGGTGAAAATTTTAAAATGCCGAAATGTTTAAAAAATCAAAGTGGAATTTTTCAAAAAACAAACGAGTAAAACCATTTTCAGAAGTCATTTCGAGAAAATCTTGAAACATTTAAAAAAGTTCACTTTTTGCACATGGTCGAAATTTTCACAAAAAATCTTTAAAACGATTTTCCAAAGTTACAAAAGGATTAAAATTTCGAGAAAATTTGAAAATTTCGAGAAACAATGAAAATTTTGATAAAAATGGAAATTTCAAAGACAAAGCAAATTTTGAAATGTCGATTTTTTTAAATTAAATTTTCAATATTGATATTTATGAGGGATAGAAAAAGACGATAATTTTGAAAAAAGTGGATACTCTGAAATATCAAAATATTTAAAAATCGAAACATTTAGAAAAAGTCGAAATTGAAGATAGTTAAAATTTTGAAAGAGACGAAATTGTCGAAAAAAAGACGTAATTTTTACATCTTTTTTTCGTCGACTCCAATAACGTCTAAAAAACCGAGTGTCAGTGTAAGGGTTCCTAAAAAGGTAAAAAGAAAATTTCAAGAAAGTCGAAACTTGCAAAAAAATGGAAATGTTAATTTTCCAAAAATTACAAGAAAAAGGCAAACTCTCTCTGAAGATGATAGCTTGGTTATGGAAACGCATTAGAGCAAACTTTGCTGTGTTTTTTAATCCATCGTGGTTTCAGGGGACAAACATTGTATTTTAATTTTTACAAAATTTTGACAAAAATGGGAACTAACTTGGAAAGTTAAAATTTTGAAATGTCATTTTTTTTCGAAATCGATATTTAAAAAACCAAAATTTTATGAAAGAGTTGAAAATTTGAAGCCGACCCTATCACAAAAGTTAAAATTAAAATATAGTGAAAATTTTGAAATAACGAAATTTTCAAAAAATCAAAGTAGAATTTTTCAAAAAACAAAAAACCAAAAACATTTTCGAGAAGTCCACTTTTGGCAAAAAGTCGAAATTTTCATAAAAAATCTTAAAAACCATTTTCCAAAATTATAAAAGGTCAAAATTTCGAAAAAATTTGAAAGTTTCGAGAAATAATGAAAATTTTGATAAAAATGGAAATTTAAAAAAAAAATGCAACTTTGAAATGTCGATTTTTTTAAATTAAATTTACAATATTGATATTTATGAGAGATTGAAATTTTTGAAAAGAGTGGAAATATTTAAAAATCGAAATATTTAGAAAAAGTCGAAATTGAACAAAGTTGAAATTTCGGAACAGACGAAATTGTCGAAAATAGACGTAATTTTCAAAAACGTCAATAACGTCTAAAAAAAATCGGTTATCAGTATAAAGGACCTTAACAAGGTCAAAAATTACGAAAAGAAAATTTCGAGAAAGTGGAAATTTTCAAAAAAATCGAAAGGTTAATTTTCGAAAAAAACTCGAAATTACGAGAAAAACAAAATCTCTCGGAAGATGATAGCTTGGCTATCGAAACGAGTTAAAGCAACCTTTGTTGTGTTTTTTAATCTTTCTTGGTTTCAAGGGACAAAAATTGTATTACAATTTTTACAACATTTTGACAGAAATGGAAAGAACTAACTTGGAAAGTTTAGATTTTGAAATGTCATTTTTTTTCTAAATCAGCATTTAAAAAACCATCATTTTATGGAAGAGTTGAAAATTTGAAGTCGACCCTTTCACAGAAGTTAAAAATTAAAAAATAGTGAAAATGTTGAAAAGACGAAATTTTGAAATGACGTAATTTTCAAGAAATCAAAGTCGAATTTTTAAAAAAACAAAAAGTAAAAACATTTTCAAGACGTCATTTCGAGAAAATCTTGAAGCATTTAAAAAAGTCCACGTTTTGAAAAAGTTCGAAATGTTCACAAAAAATCTTTAAAGAAAATTTCCAAAGTCACAAAAAATCAAAATTTCGAGAAAAAGTTAATTTAGAAAACAACTCGAATTTTTCCAAAATAAAGTTAAAACTTCCGAGAAAAAGTCAAATTTTGAGTTGGAATTTCCAAATAATAATATCGAACTTTCAGAAAAAGACGTAATTTTTCAAAAGATTAATACTTTCAAAATAGGTCAAAATATTGAGAACAATTCGAAATTTTGAAAAAATAGACACTTTGAAGATGCTTTAATGCACAGACCAACAGGTGTGAACATTTATTAGATTCGAAGTTTGGAAACCAAATGTTTACACCTATTGGTCTGTGCATTAGAATCCTTGTCTTCTGGGAAATTGTTCCGAGAGAGCAACCGCTTCGCTAGGCGGCAGTGTTTCAACTGTTGGTAGTTCAGCTGCCTATGATTCACTATACACGCCTGGAGAGCTGCATGAATTTATAGTCTAGGTTGCATTCTACTTACATACGACATTGTTGGCGATGGGCATAGTTTCTCTATGGACCAATAGGTGGTAGTACTAACAGTCACTCGCTTGACGCCTGTGAATGTTTTAGTACTTACTTGTCGGAACATTTGTTAGCATTCGAGTTGGATATACCAAACTGACGAGATCTAACAAGATCGAAACCGGTATTTGGTTTCCAAACTTCGAATCTAATAAATGTTCACACCTATTGGTCTGTGCATTAGAATCCTTGTCTTCTGGGAAATTGAATTGTTCCTAGAGAGCAACCGCTTCGCTAGGTGGCAGTGTTTCAAGTGTTGGTAGTTCAGCTACCTATGATTCACTATACACGCCTGGAGGGCTTTATGAATTTGTAGTCTAGGTTGCATTCTACTTGCATTTTGAAGGTAAATAAAATTTCAAGAAAGAGCGAACATTTTGGAGAAATGAAAATTTTTGAATGCTGAAGTTTCAAAAAAATGAAAAAAGTTTTAAAAAAATGAAAATCTTCTAAAGCCCACTTTTAGCAAAAAGTCGACATTTTGATTAAAATAATCTTTTAACAAATTTTCCAAAGTTACAAAAAAAATCAAAATTTCGAGAAAAAGTTAGTTTAGAAAACTCTTCGAATTTTTCAAAAATTAAGTGAAAACTTGGAGAAAGTCAAATTTTGAGTTGGAATTTCCAAAGAATAAAAAAAAACTTTCAAAAAAGACGAAATTTTGCAAAAGACAAATACTTTCAAAACAGGTCAAAATTTTAAGAACAATTCGAAATTTTGAACAAAATATAGACATTTTGAAGATAAATACCACTTCAAAAAAGAGCGACCATTTTGGAGAAATGAAAATTTTTAAATACTAAAGTTTCAAAAAGACGAAAATCTTCTCAAAAGTCGATTTTTTAAATTTGAAATTTTCAAAAATAGCGAATCAAAGAAATCTTTAAAAAAATGTTTCAAAGTTACAAAAAAAATCAAAATTTCGAGAAAAAGTTAGTTTAGAAAACAACTCGAAATTTTCGAAAATAAAGTGAAAACTTCGAGACAAAGTCAAAATTTTGAGATGGAATTTTCAAATAAAAAAAAACTTTCAAAAAAAAGACCAAATTTAGATACCTTCAAAATAATTCAAAATTTTGAGAACAATTCGAAATTTTGAGATAAATATAGACATTTTCAAAACAAATAAAATTCAAAAAAAGGGTGAACATTTTGGAGAAGTGAACATTTTTGAATACCGAAGTTTAAAAAAAAGTCAGTCTTCTAAAAAGTCGATTTTTTTTAATTAGAAATTTTCAAAAAATACCGAATTCTTCAAAAAAAGACAAATTTTTTATAATCGAAATTTGGAAAAATATCGAGATTTTCAGTCGACCAAAATTTATTTTACTGTGAAATGGTAGTCAAAAACCGTGCTTCACAGTTATAGAGGGGGGGGAGGAGATTGTCATAGAAATATATACATTTTCAAAATAAATAAAATTTCAAGAAACAGCGAACATTTTTGAGAAATAAACATTTTTGCATACCGAAATTTCACAAAAAGTCAAAATCGTCTAAAAACTCGATTTTTTTAATTAAAAATTTTCAAAAAATACCGAATTCTTCAAAAAAAGACAAATTTTTTATAATCGAAATCTGGAAAAATATCGAGATTTTCAGTCGATCGAAATTTATTTTACTGTGAAATCGTAGTTAACAACCTTGCTGGGGGGGGGGGGGATTGTGAGATAGATATAGACATTTTCAAAACAAATAAAATTTCAATAAAAAGTGAAATTTTGGAGCAATGAACATTTTTGAAATTTTGGTATTCAAAAATGTTCATTTCTCCAAAATGTTCGCCTAAAATCTACTAAAAACTCGATTTTTTTAAAATTAATTAATTAAAAATTCCGAACTCATTTCGAGAAATTCTTGTAACATTTAAAAAATTTTAATAAAAAAATCTTTAAAACAATTTTCCAAAGTTATAAAAAGGTCAGGATTTCGAGAAATAATGAAAATATTGATAGAAATGGAAATTTGAAAAAAATGCATATTTTGAAATGTCGATTTTTTTAAATTAGATTTACAATATTGATGTTTAAGAGAGAATGAAAAAGACGAAAATTTTGAAAAACAGTGGATATTCGAAAATGTTAAAATATTTAAAAATCGAAATATTTAGAAAAAGTCGAAATTGGAGAAAGTTGAAATTTTGAAAGAGATGAAATTGTCGAAAAGAAGTAGTTATCAAAAACGTCAACATGGTCTAAAAAATCGAGTGTCGGTGTAAAGGTCCCTAAAAAGGTCAAGAATTACTAAAAAGAAAATTTCAAGAAAATAGAAATTGAAGAAAGTAGAAATTTTGGAAGACGAAATTGTCGAAGAAATTCTTCAAAAAAAGACAAATTTTTTATAATCGACATTTTGAAAAAGAGCGTGATTTTCAGTCGATCGAAATTTATTTTCCTGTGAAATCGTAGTTAAAAACCCTGCTTCATTCTTGTGGGGGGGGGGTTGAATACCGAAGTTTCAAAAAAAAGACAAAATCTTCTAACAACTCGGTTTTTTTAATTAAAAATTTTCAAAAATTACCGAATTCTTCAAAAGAAAACAAATTTTTTATAATCGAAATTTGGAAAAATATCAAAATTTTCAGTCGATCGAAATTTATTTTACTGTGAAATCTTAGTTAAAAACCTTGCTTCCGTCTTAAGGAGGGGAGGGGGGGGTTTTGACCGAATACTTCAAAAAAAGACAAATTTTTTATAATCGAAATTTGGAAAAATATCGAGATTTTCAGTCGATCGAAATTTATTTTACTGTGAAATCGTAGTTGAAAATCTTGCTTCACTCTAATGGGGGGAGGGGGTGGCAAAAGACATTATACATCTCATGGCTTGTTCCCGTAAATTTTGTGAGTATGACTGAACAATAGAGAGATAATTCTGTGACCTGGTATTTCATTTTCGTGAGCCACTGCTGTTTGGAAAACGTTGCTCTAGGGAAAGGGTTCCCAAACTTTGGATTTCGACCCCCCAAGATGTGCGTGATTGGTTTTTATGGGGGGGTCGCCACTTTCACACGCCGCTTTCATTAAAAAAAACGTCAAAGCAACTTTGTTTCACTTGCGATTAGATTATTATGACAAAGTTGACCCAAGAACTATTCTCGCCTAAGAACAATCATCACTGCTGATATTCAATAATGTGAGATGGCTAAAGCGACAGAAACTATGCAATATAAATAATCCACCACGAACATAAGATGCCAAAATTAAATGTACTGTAGTAATTGTCATGAAAAAAGCTGAGCAAATTGCTGATTGATTTTTAGCTGATAATTTTGCCTGTAAACCATTGCAGTAAGTTAATTAAACAAATTACAATGTTTTTGGCTGCCAACTGCATTAGAAAGCAAGATCTACACCAAGATAAACTGCAGATTATGGAATTTATGTCTCTGGAGAGTTAGATATTTGATCCATTTTCCAAAAATTCTTAACGACCCTCATATTTTATTTTTTTAAGGCAGCCATAATGAAAGCCTCTCTTATCTCAGCCATTCATAATTAAACGCTTCAGCTTGAGAGATAAATTTATTTTTGTTGCATTTTTCGCGGATCTCGTTATAAAATCATATTTTGATTAAAGAAGTGAAACAAATTATGTCTCATTAAACGGAATTACGGCGAGACAAAGAGCAATTTAATTAAATGCAATCAGTTTAGAAACGTGTAAAATTCAACCCTCTCAATTCCTTTTATTACTGATACTTCTGTCAAAACATTTTTCACCATTTCTTTTCTTCCGGACGGCGGAGATATCCTCATTTAAAATTTTAAATAGCTCGGTTGTCTTTCATATAACTTTTGCAATATTGAATTCCGTCGGCTTACTGCTGATCCCGTTTTTCAATCAATATGTAAATGCTTTCAATAAATAGCAGCACAGAACTGCACCCAAATAAGCTACAAAGTGCCACCACATCAATTTTAAAAATCATTTCAAACAATCTTCGACAAATTAGGTTGAAATTTTCTCATTGTTCTTTTGCCAAACGTTCGACTGAAATTCGTCATGGGAAATAACGTCAAGTTCATCCCACGTTATCCAAATGCGAAAGTGTATTTATCTGTCTGTTTGTCCGCTATTTGTGGCTCACTACTGGGGCGATTTTGGGGCGATTTTGACGAAAACTGGTGTAGACCTACCTTGCAACGTGAGATTGTCATTAGGGATTACGTTTTATCCCGGAAGATGTTCCAGATACTTCCAAATTAATATGATACCACATAAGCTTTCTCTAATCTCTGTGTAAATAAACGCAAAATCTCACAGCGTCTTGTAACTATAGGGCACAACGTTATCTAACATTTAACGTAGGATTCTTTCAATATAATGGTCTGACTGATAGAGCGCAACTCTGCTATCCAGTAGCTAGACAGTTAAATATACACAAGATCTTATTCAAGGAATTTGAACAAAACATCATTCTGCAATCTGAACGAATAATTTAAAGCTATACAGAGCATAGCTTTGTCACGTTAATACAAACTAATTTTATAAAAGACAAAATCGACAACACAATATATCGCTATCAGTAGATATATCAGGAAAGTTCTAGACCACCAGATGTGACCAGAGAGATTCTGCGCCAAATGATGTCACAGAATAACTACTTGTCAAACAGTTGATTTCAGTTGGACAGCTACTTGTCTAACAGTTGGTTAGTTGTTAACAGCTACTTGTCTAATCAAGTAGTTGTTAACAACTAATCAACTGTTAGACAAGTAGCTGTACATCTGAAACCAACTGCTAGACAAGTAAAAGCAACTGTTAGACAAGTAGATGTTCTGTGACGTCATTTGGCGCAGAATCCCCCTGGTCACATTTTGTGGTCTAGAACTCTCCTGATATTTCTACTGCCGTCTTATAGTAATCTAGTGATTCAGAGACAAATTAAAACGCATTTTCATTTGTGATCGAATTTTTATTCCTGGAACACAAAATGTAATAATAACAGACCAACACATTTGAAATCAAACGAAATTTAAGTTACCAAAGTCATTTATTTGACGGACGATCTATACTATTTATAAAATTTAATAAAACTTTAATTTCCGGGATCTAATTTGATGCAAGGATTCCCTCGTCCTTCAAGCAAGTATTTATGAAGGTAAATTAAAATTGGTAAGGTTAATGGGGAAACCAATGATTGTTTTTGAGTTTTATATTCCTTGGCGCAAGGAAAATCTAATTAGATTTTGTGCCGACCTAACATAAATTTAATTCATCGCCTTTTAATATCGCCTCCTGCCCTAAGCTGCACTCGGCGATAAAATATATTTTTGGAGCAATAGTTTACTTCAAAGTTAGTGCCTCAACAAGTATTGTTTCAGCCTGTTGCTCGGGGCAAAGTAGGATAAAGAAACAAAATACAACTTTCCATTTAATTCGACTTAACGACTCTACTTACTCCAATAGCATTAGAACTGGAAACGGTTTTAGCTGAAGAGGCTTTAAATTTCGGTAATTACGAAAGCTCTAGGGTCGTTCAAAGGGGCACTTTAATAACTACCGTATCTCTAACGTACACTAATATTAGATATCAAAGTGGAGCGTTTGTTTACAAAATTATTTATTTAAAGCACGCGAAATTCGGGCGGGAGAGCATTTTCTGTGACGGTGTCGAACGAATGCTCGAAAGAGACTGGCGTGTGGGGGCGGTTCAATGAGACACCCTTTGAAAACGCTCGGGTGCAGCGGCATTTACCACCGCAACACGCAGACCATACAATTACATAGCATATGCTTTCCCAATTCCTGGGGAATTATTCGCATTGTATTAGAGGGATTCCGACAAATGTCTTGATTGTAACAACTGTTCCCCCTGATCTCGATAATTATGCAGCTCGTCTGTCAGCAGGTGACTTTTAAGGACAATATGTGGCCTGAGTAGGTCACTGTTTGCGAGCCACTTTTTCGTTAGATTACAGATTGATATTTTCCTAACTTAGTTGTCTCAGTCATTATGCCATTAATTATAATCTGAAGATGATAGCTTGGCTATCGAAACGCGTCGTTGTTTTTTTAATCTTTCTTGGTTTCAGGCGACAAAATGGTATTTCAATTTTTGAAGATAACCAAGGACCACCTCGTTCCACCAAAAATACGAATACGCGACTAAATTCCGAAAAAATTGTTGGATGATTCGTTCTTTTCGCATGAAAATCAGACGATAGCGACAACTAATTCCAAAATTAAGATATAAAATCGCGATCAGTGCGGAATAATTTGAAAAGAAATAGGTGCAAGTGCAGTAAGGCGGCTAATACTCAAGAGATACTTGCCGAGGACCGTTACCGACGTTTTAAATGTTGTGAACCTATGAGAAAAGCAGCTGATGGCAGCGGAATTTAAACCATTTGTTTATAAACGCCACAACCCTCAAATATATTGGAACATTAAACAATTGAGTATTCCTGTAGGTTCTCTCAGTTATTAGTGGCATTTTTTCATGAACAACTCAACTGCCAACACATGATTATTATGACTCGAAACGGCTGTTTAAGTACTGAACATTAATTTCATGGATAGGCCATGATTTAATTTTGAATTCCTGTTTTAGTTCTTGCCCAACTTCGGATAATTATTTTTAAACACTTTTTACGTCACTTACCTTTTAGGATTCCTATTTTATTTTTTTGGCACATCGTTTGACTTAAGAAAACAAAAAAAACAAGCGAGTGTAAAATTACAAGAAAAAAAAATAACAAGCGAGTGTAAAAATTACAGTGGCACTGTAAAACGTAACAAGAAAATACTTGCCACTTAGGCATTGGCACAGACAATATAGGGGGGCATTTGACCCTCTCGTCCATACAGCCAACCACAAATTTATATTCAACTGGGGGGGACTTTTTCCAAAAATTTCGTCTCCTTGAAATTTCCACAATCTCTCTCTGCAATTTCATCTCTTTTCATATTTTTTAATTTCGAATTCGATTAGATTTATTTTATCGTTTTTGCTTCTTTTCAAAACTCAGCAATTTTTCTAGACTCGACCCCGCTGAATATTTCGTCTTTTCTTAAAATACGACTTTCTACTTTCGATCTATTTATCAACATTTCTATTTTATTTATTTAAAATCTATTTATCGATTTTTTCCGAGTTCTTGCTAAAACAAAGTAAACATTTTGGGAAAAATATTTATTTGGAAATTTTGCCAAATATTTTTTGAAAATTTGAATTTTTGTAAGAAGACAAATTCAGATAAAGTTTTCTTTGGCAATTTCAACGTTTTTTTAATGCAACTTTTAAAATATCCGACTTGTTTCTTTCTTTTCATATTTTTTAATTTCGAATTCGATTAAATTTATTTTATAGTTTTTGCTTCTTTTCGAAATTCAGCAATTTTTCTAGATTCGACTCCGATGAATATTTCGACTCTTTTTAAAATACGACTTTCTGCTTTCGATCTATTTATCAAAATTTACCATTTTCTCGAAATTTGGCCGACTTCTTCCTAAAAGAAAGTAAATATTATGGAAAAAATATTGTTATGGAAATTTTGCTAAATATTTTTTTGAAAATTTGAATGTTTGTAAGAAGACAAATTCAGAGAAAGTTTTCTTTGGCAATTTCAACGTTTTTTTAAATGCAACTTTCAAAATATCCGACTTGTTTCTTTCTTTTCATATTTTTTTATTTCAAATTCGATTAAATTTATTTTACCGTTTTTGCTTCTTTTCGAAATTCAGCAATTTTTCTAGATTCAACTCCGATGAATATTTCGATTTTTCTTAAAATACGACTTTCTGCTTTCGATCTATTTATCAAAATTTACCATTTTACTCGAAATTTGGCCGATTTCTTGCTAAAGGAAAGTAAACATTTTGGGAAAAATATTTATTTTGAAATTTTGCTGAATATTTTTTGAAAATTTGAAGTTTTGTAAGAATACAAATTCAGATAAAGTTTTCTTTGGCAATTTCAACGTTTTTTTAATGCAACTTTTAAAATATCCGACTTGTTTCTTCCTTTTCATATTTTTTATTTCAAATTCGATTAAATTTATTTTACCGTTTTTGCTTCTTTTCGAAATTCAGCAATTTTTCTAGATTCGACTCCAATGAATATTTCGACTCTTTTTAAAATACGACTTTCTGCTTTCGATCTATTTATCAAAATTTACCATTTTCTCGAAATTTGGCCGACTTCTTCCTAAAAGAAAGTAAACATTTTGGGAAAAATATTTATTTGCAGATCTTGCTAAATATTTGTTGAAAATTTGAATTTTTGTAAGAAGACAAATTCAGAGAAAGTATTCTTTGGCAATTTTAACATTTTTTAAAGGCAACTTTCAAAATATCCGACTTGTTTCTTTCTTTTCATATTTTTTAATTTCCAATTCGATTAAATTTATTTTATCCTTTTTGCTTATTTTCGAAACTCAGCAATTTTTCTAGTTTCTACTCCGATGAATATTTCGACTCTTTTAAAATACGACTTTCTGCTTTCGATCTATTGACGAAATTTTACCATTTTCTCGAAATTTGGCGGATTTCTTGCGAAAAGAAAGTAAACATTTTGGAAAAAATATTTATTTGGAATTTCGCTAAATATTTTTTGGAAAATTTGAATTTTTGTAAGAAGACGAATTTAGGGAAAATTTTCTTTGGCAATTTCAACGTTTTTTTGAATGCAACTTTCAAAATATCCGACTTGTTTCTCTCTTTTCATATTTTTAATTCGAATTCGATTAAATTTATTTTATCGTTTTTGCTTCTTTTCGAAATTTCAGCGTTTTTTTTAAATGCAACTTTCAAAATATTCGACTTGTTTCTTAAAACTGCAATGTTTACCCAATATTTGATGTTTTCTGGTGAAGTCACTCTCTGATTTTGACGACTCGACCTTTTTCTTAAGATTGTAACTTTTTAACAAATTCCAACCTTTTTTTTAAATTTTTTATTTAATCTCTCTGGAAAATTTCGAAAAATATTAAGTTTCGACTTTTTTTCTGAAAATGTTAATATTTTTGGAAGGGTTTTTTGATTAGATTTTGTGTTTGAAAATTTCGTTTTTTCCTCGAAATTTGTCGATAATTTTCTCAAACTCGTTTTTTTTTAAAATTTCGACTTTTATGTCTTCAAAACTTAATCTTCCATTACTGAAGATCTCGTTCTCTCTCCAAATTGGTCCTTTCTTGAAAATCTCCATATTTTTTTATTAAACCTGGTCTTTTTTTATAGAAAATTGTTTTCAAAATTTGACAATTTTCTCAAAACTTTACTTACCTTCTGTGCAAAATTTCTATTTTTTTTGACGATGTTTTTTCGACAATTTGTTTCCTCGAAATTCGTCTTTTTGTGGACATTTCGACTATTTTTTCAAAAGACATCCTTTTTCAAAATTTATTTGAAAAATCGAACTTTTTTGTCTTACAATTTGATTTTCTCTTAAATTTTCCAAATTTGTTCCCTTTTCCAAATTTGTTCCCATTTCCAAATTTTTTTTTGAAGCTTCGACCTTTTTCTTGAAATGTCACCATATTTTTCTTCGAAACTTACTAGTTTTGTTGATACTGAGCTTCATCAGAAAATTGCAACCTTTTTTTTGAAATTTTCTTCAGTCTCTGAAAAATCTCGAAAAAGTATTAAATCTCGACTTCTTTTCTAGAAATTTTAATACTTTTCTGGAAGGGTTAAGGAATTCGATTTTGTTTTTAAGAATTTCGCTTTTTGCTCGAAATTCCTCTTTTTCTCGTCGATAGTTTTCTTCAAAAAGCGTCTTTTTTGAAATTTCGACTTTTATGTCATCCAAGTCCAATCTTTTATTACTGAACATCTCGTTCTTCTCGTAATTGGTCCTTTTCTAAAAACCTCCATCTATTTTATCAAACCTATTTTATAGAAAATTTGTTTTCAAAATGTGACTATTTTCTCAAAATTTTACCTTGTGTGCAAAATTTCTAATTTTACTGACGATTTTTTTTCGACAATTTTTTCCTCGAAATTTTTGTCGAAATTTCGACTAATGTTTTCAAAAGTCATCCTTTTTCAAAATTTAATAGCAAACTCAAACTTTTTTGTTTTAAAATTTGACTTTCTCTTAAAACTTCCAACATTTTTCTCATTTCTAAATTTTTTTTCGAAACTTCGAACTTTTTCTTGAAAAGTCATCATATTTTTCTGACGATTTTATTGACGATTTTTTTCCAAAATTATTTTCCTCGAAATTCGTCTTTTTGTCGAAATTTCGACTATTTTCTTTAAAAGACATCCTTTTTTAAAATTCAAAAAATCAAACTTTTTTGGCTTAAAATTTGACTTTCTCTTAAAACTTCCTGTTCTGATTTCCCAATTTTTCCCAACTTTTTCTTGATATGTCACCTTATTTTTCTTCCAAACTTATTATTTTTGTTAATATTGGGCTTTATCTGAAAGTTACCAGCTTTTAGAATCCGACTTTTCGAAAATTTCGACTGGATTTTTTAAGTCTGCCCTTTTTAACAAAATTTTGATTTTTATCTCAAAATTTCATATTTATTCTTTCCAGAGATTTCGACTTTATCCTTCTGTACAAAATTTCTATTTTTTTTCCGAATTTTCGATAGTTTTCCTCATCTTTTTGTCGAAATGTCGTCTATTTTTTTCAAAATTCATCTTTTTTCAGAACTCATCCTTTTTTAAAAGCCATCTTTTTTTCAAAATTTCGACTTTATTCGCAAAATCAAACCTTTTTTTTTAGAAACCTTTTTTTTTAGAATTTGACTTCCTCTTAACACTTCCGAATTTTTTCTCATTTTCAAATTTTTTTGCGATACTTCAACCTTTTTCTCGAAATGTCACCGTTTTTTTTTCTTCAAAATTTCGTATTTTTGCTAATATTGGGCTTTATCTGCAAGTTTCAAACTTTTATAAAATGACTTTCGAATGTATTCTTCAATTTTGCCTCTTTTATATCAAAATTTTGATTTTCATCCCAATTCGATTTTATTCCTTCTAGAGATTTCGACCTTATCCTTGAAGTTGGCCATTTTTTTAAAATGTTGACTTTGGATTTTGTTTAATTCGGTTTTGGTTTTGGAAATTTAAATATTTTCCTAGAAATTCGTGTTCTCGTCAACAATTTTCTTAAAACCGGTCTTTTTTTTAATTTCGACTTTTATGTCTTCAAAATCCAATCCTTTATTTTCATTCATGTTTTATTGGTTTTTTGTTCGAAAGTAGTCTTATTTTCATGAATGAAAATAGTACTACTTCGCAAAGAAGATGCAGAGAATATTCAAACTTTTACGCTACTGAAAATTTCGTTATTCCGAAAATTCGTCATTTTCTGGAAATCTCCATAATTTTTATCAAACCTGATCTTTTATAGAAAATTGGCTTTCAAAATTTGACTATTTTCTGAAAATTTGACCTGTTGTACAAAATTTCCATTTTTTTCCGAAGTTTCGATATTTTTCCTCGTCTTTTTGTCAAAATGTTGTCTATTTTTGTCAAAATGTCGTCTATTTTTGTCGAAATTTCGTCTATTATTTTTAAAATTTATCTTTTTTTCAAAATTTCGGATTTATTAGCCAAATCAAGTCTGTTTTTCTTCAAATGTGAGTTCCTCTTAAAGCTTTCGAATTTTTTCTCATTTTCAAGTTGTTCGCGATACTTCGACCTTTTTCTTTAAATGTCACCATTTTTTTCTTCAAAATTTCGCATTTTTGCTAATATTGGCTTTTATCTGCCAGTTTCGAACTTTTGGAATCCGACTTTTCGGAAATTTCGACTGGATTCTTCAAGTTTGACTTTTCACCAAAATTTTTATTTTTATCTCAAAATTCAATATTTATTCTTTCCGAAGATTTCGACTTTATCCTTGACATTCGTCATTTTTTACAATGTTGACTTTTTCTTTTAAAATTGATCTTCTTTACAAAATTTAGTTTCTCAAAATTCGTCTTATTCGAAATTTCGACTTTAACTTAAAAATGTTTAGTTTTTGAACTTTTTTTAAATAGTCCTTTTTTGAAATTCCGCCATTTTTCTTAATACTCGCATAGACGTAGCTATAATAGAGTAGGGTGGGTCGTCTTTTCGTCAAAATATCGACGTTTTAAATGTGACCCTCTGGTAATTTCTACTTATTAATTAAGAATTATATTATTACTTTGAATATTAATATTCGGCTTATTCAATTTTCCATTAAAATCGCCTTTTCCCCAAAAGTTCAATTTTCCAAAATTGATTATTTTCTCAAAATTAGATCGAAAATTTTATAAAATAAACTAAGAAAATTTGAAAACAACTCAAATAAACAATTAAAAATCCTTTCAGAAAAAGTTTATCTCCACTATATCTCCAAATATAAGTAAAATTGTGAAAAAAACTTATATTATTGACGTTTGAAGTTTTGTATTTGCGGAATATCGCTTTTTTATTAATTACAGCGGTGGAAACATTTATATTTCTGCAGCAATCGTTCCTACTCAATTCGGCCGTGTTTTCACCGCTGAATTTTCGCACTTCACCATTTAAAAATCACCATTTTCCAAGCACCATAACTCCCCTTTTTTTACTCTTTACGTCCTAAATATCCCATATTTTACAGTTGCTGCTTTCCTTACGCTTAATTCTAAAGCCCCACGCTCGCAGAGTTGTATTTTAATCGTTGACATTTCAAATTTTGCGGTTGCACCTGCAGAATATTGATTTATTGTCAATTCCAAACGTGAAACTATTTATATTTTCTTCGGTAATTGAAACACAAACTTGTCCCCTGAAACCAAGAAAAATTAAAAAACACAGCAAAGGTTGCTCTAACGCGTTTCGACAGCCAAGCTGTCATCTTCAGAGAGAAACCCCCCTTTGTTGTGTTTTTTAATTTTTCTTGGTTTCAGGGACAAGTTCTGTGTTTTCAATTTTTGAAGATAACCAAGGACCACCTCGTTCCACCAAAAATACGAATACGCGACTAAATTCCGAAAAAATGGTTGGTTGCTTCGTTTTTTCGCATGAAAATCAGTCGATAGCGATAACTAATTTCAACATTAAGATATGATATCGCGATCAGTGCGGAATGTTTTAAAAAGAAATAGGTGCAAGTGCAGCAGCTAATACTCGAGAGATACTTGCCGACGACCATTACCGACGTTTTAAATGTTGTGAACGTATGAGAAAACAGCTGATGTCAGCGAAATTTATTTAAACCATTTGTCTATAAGCACCACAACCCTCAAATAGATTGGAACATTAAACAATTGAGTATTCCGTAGATTCTGCAGTTATTAGTGGCAATTTTTCATGAACAACTCAACTACTGACAAATGATTGTTATGCCTCGAAACGGCTGTTTGAGTACCGAACATTAATTTCACAGATAGGCCATGATTCAATTTTTAATTCCTGTTTTAGTTCTTGCCCAACTTCGGATAATTATTTTTAAACACTTTTTACGTCACTTACCTTTTAGGATTCCTATTTTATTTTTTTGGCACATCGTTTGACTTAAGAAAACAAAAAAACAAGCGAGTGTAAAATTACAAGAAAAAAAAATAACAAGCGAGTGTAAAAATTACAATCTCATTGTAAAACGTAGCAAGAAAATACTTTCCACTTAGGCATTGGCACAGTTAATATAAGGGGGCATTTGCCCCTCTCGCCCATACAGCCAACCAAAAATTTATATTCAACTGGGGGAGGACTTTTTCCAAAAACTTCGCCTCCTTGAAATTTCGACATTTTTTCCGAAATTTCATCTGCAATTTTATCTCTTTTGATATTTTTTAATTTCGAATTCGATTAGATTCGTTTTTGCTTCTTTTCAAAATTCAGCAATTTTTCTAGATTGGACCCCGCTGAATATTTCGTCTTTTCTTAAAATACGACTTTCTACTTTCGATCTGTTTATCGAAATTTCTATTTTATTTATTTAAAATATATCTATGGAAATTTTTCCGATTTCTTGCTAAAACAAAGTAAACATTTTGGGAAAAATATTTATTTGGAAATTTTGCTAAATATTTTTTGAAAATTTAAATTTTTTTAAGAAGACAAATTCAGAAATAGTTTTCTTTGGCGATTTCAACGTTTTTTTAAATGCAGCTTTCAAAATATCCGACTTGTTTCTTTCTTTTCATATTTTTTTATTTCGAATTCGATTGAATTTATTTTATTGTTTTTACTTCTTATCGAAATTCAGCAATTTTTATAGTTTCGACTCCGATGAATATTTCGACTTTTTTTAAAATACGACTTTCTGCTTTCGATCTATTTATCAAAATTTACCATTTTCTCGAAATTTGGCCGATTTCTTGCTAAAACAAAGTAAACATTTTGGAAAAAATATTGTTATGGAAATTTTGCTAAATATTTTTTTGAAAATTTGAATGTTTGTAAGAAGACAAATTCAGAGAAAGTTTTCTTTGGCAATTTCAACGTTTTTTTAAATGCAACTTTCAAAATATCCGACTTGTTTCTTTCTTTTCATATTTTTTTATTTCAAATTCGATTAAATTTATTTTACCGTTTTTGCTTCTTTTCGAAATTCAGCAATTTTTCTAGATTCAACTCCGATGAATATTTCGATTTTTCTTAAAATACGACTTTCTGCTTTCGATCTATTTATCAAAATTTACCATTTTACTCGAAATTTGGCCGGTTTCTTGCTAAAAGAAAGTAAACATTTCGGATAAAATATTTATTTGGAAATTTTGCTGAATATTTTTTGAAAATTTGAATTTTTGTAAGAATGCAAATTCAGAGCAAGTTTTCTTTGGCAATTTCAACGTTTTTTTTAATGCAACTTTCAAAATATCCGACTTGTTTCTTTCTTTTCATATTTTTTTATTTCAAATTCGATTAAATTTATTTTACCGTTTTTGCTTCTTTTCGAAATTCAGCAATTTTTCTAGATTCGACTCCAATGAATATTTCGACTCTTTTTAAAATACGATTTTCTGCTTTCGATCTATTTATCAAAATTTACCATTTTCTCGAAATTTGGCCGATTTCTTGCTAAAGGAAAGTAAACATTTTGGGAAAAATATTTATTTGGAAATTTTGCTGAATATTTTTTGAAGATTTGAATTTTTGTAAGAAGACAAATTCAGAGAAAGTATTCTTTGGCAATTTTAACATTTTTTAAAGGCAACTTTCAAAATATCCGACTTGTTTCTTTCTTTTCATATTTTTTAATTTCCAATTCGATTAAATTTATTTTATCCTTTTTGCTTATTTTCGAAACTCAGCAATTTTTCTAGTTTCTACTCCGATGAATATTTCGACTCTTTTTAAAATACGACTTTCTGCTTTCGATCTATTGACGAAATTTTACCATTTTCTCGAAATTTGGCGGATTTCTTGCGAAAAGAAAGTAAACATTTTGGAAAAAATATTTATTTGGAAATTTCGCTAAATATTTTTTGAAAATTTGAATTTTTGTAAGAAGACGAATTTAGGGAAAATTTTCTTTGGCAATTTCAACGTTTTTTTGAATGCAACTTTCAAAATATCCGACTTGTTTCTCTCTTTTCATATTTTTTAATTTCGAATTCGATTAAATTTATTTTATCGTTTTTGCTTCTTTTCGAAATTCAGCAATTTTTTTAGATTCCACTCCGATGAATATTTCGACTCTTTTTAAAATACGACTTTCTGCTTTCGATCTATTGATCGAAATTTACCATTCTCTCGAAATTGGCCGATTTCTTTCTAAAAGAAAGTAAATATTTTGGGAAAAATATTTATTTGGAGATCTTGCTAAATATTTTTTGAAAATTTGAATTTTTGTAAGAAGACAAATTCAGAGAAAGTTTTCTTTGGCAACTCCAACGTTTTTTTAGATGCAACTTTCAAAATATCCGACTTGTTTCTTAAAATTGCCATCTGCAATGAAGAAAAATTCAGAGAAAGTCTTCTTTGGTAATTTCAGCGTTTTTTTAAATGCAACTTTCAAAATATTCGACTTGTTTCTTAAAACTGCAATGTTTACCCTAATATTTGATGTTTTCTGGTGAAGTCACTCTCTGATTTTGACGACTCGACCTTTTTCTTAAGATTGTAACTTTTTAACAAATTCCAACCTTTTTTTTAAATTTTTTATTTAATCTCTCTGGAAAATTTCGAAAAATATTAAGTTTCGACTTTTTTTCTGAAAATGTTAATATTTTTTGGAAGGGTTTTTTGATTAGATTTTGTTTTTGAAAATTTCGTTTTTTCCTCGAAATTTGTCGATAATTTTCTCAAAACTCGTTTTTTTTTAAAATTTCGACTTTTATGTCTTCAAAACTTAATCTTCCATTACTGAAGATCTCGTTCTCTTCCAAATTGGTCCTTTTCTGAAAATCTCCATATTTTTTATTAAACCTGGTCTTTTTTATAGAAAATTTGTTTTCAAAATTTGACAATTTTCTCAAAACTTTACTTACCTTCTGTGCAAAATTTCTATTTTTTTTGACGATGTTTTTTCGACAATTTGTTTCCTCGAAATTCGTCTTTTTGTGGACATTTCGACTATTTTTTTCAAAAGACATCCTTTTTCAAAATTTATTTGAAAAATCGAACTTTTTTGTCTTACAATTTGATTTTCTCTTAAATTTTCCAAATTTGTTCCCTTTTCCAAATTTGTTCCCATTTCCAAATTTTTTTTTTGAAGCTTCGACCTTTTTCTTGAAATGTCACCATATTTTTCTTCGAAACTTACTAGTTTTGTTGATACTGAGCTTCATCAGAAAATTGCAACCTTTTTTTTGAAATTTTCTTCAGTCTCTGAAAAATCTCGAAAAAGTATTAAATCTCGACTTCTTTTCTAGAAATTTTAATACTTTTCTGGAAGGGTTAAGGAATTCGATTTTGTTTTTAAGAATTTCGCTTTTTGCTCGAAATTCCTCTTTTTCTCGTCGATAGTTTTCTTCAAAAAGCGTCTTTTTTGAAATTTCGACTTTTATGTCATCCAAGTCCAATCTTTTATTACTGAACATCTCGTTCTTCTCGTAATTGGTCCTTTTCTAAAAATCTCCATCTATTTTATCAAACCTATTTTATAGAAAATTTGTTTTCAAAATGTGACTATTTTCTCAAAATTTTACCTTGTGTGCAAAATTTCTAATTTTACTGACGATTTTTTTTCGACAATTTTTTTCCTCGAAATTCGTCTTTTTGTCGAAATTTCGACTACTGTTTTAAAAAGTCATCCTTTTTCAAAATTTATTCGCAAAATCAAACTTTTTTGTCTTAAAATTTGACTTTCTCTTAAAACTTTCAAAATTTTTCTCATTTCTAAATTTTTTTTCGAAACTTCGAACTTTTTCTTGAAAAGTCACCATATTTTTCTGACGATTTTATTGACGATTTTTTTCCAAAATTATTTTCCTCGAAATTCGTCTTTTTGTCGAAATTTCGACTATTTTCTTCAAAAGTCATTCTTTTTCAAAATTCAAAAAATCAAACTTTTTTGGCTTAAAATTTGACTTTCTCCTAAAACTTTCTGTTCTGATTTCCAAATTTTTTTTCGAAACTTCGACCTTTTTCTTGAAATGTCACCTTATTTTTCTTTGAAACTTACTATTTTTGTTAATATTGGGCTTTACTTGAAAGTTACCAGCTTTTAGAATCCAACTTTTCGAAAATTTCGACAGGATTTTTCAAGTTTGCCTTTCTTATTAAAATTTTGATTTTTATCTCAAAATTCGATATTTATTCTTTCCAGAGATTTCGACTTTATACTTCTATACAAAATTTCTATTTTTTTTCCGAATTTTCGATGTTTTCCTCATCTTTTTCTCGAAATGACGTCTATTTTTTTCAAAATTCATCTTTTTTCAGATTCATCTTTTTTTAAAAATCCATCTTTTTTCAAAATTTCGACTTTATTCGCAAAATCAAACCTTTTTTTTTAATTTGACTTCCTCTTGACACTTCCGAATTTTTTCTCATTTTCAAATTTTTTTGCGATACTTCAACCTTTTTCTCGAAATGTGACAGTTTTTTTTTCTTCAAAATTTCGTATTTTTGCTAATATTGGGCTTTATCTGCAAGTTTCAAACTTTTATAAACTGACTTTCGAATGTATTCTTCAATTTTGCCTCTTTTATATCAAAATTTTGATTTTCATCCCAATTCGATTTTATTCTTTCTAGAGATTTCGACCTTATCCTTAAAGTTGGCCATTTTTTTAAAATGTTGACTTTGGATTTTGTTTAATTCGGTTTTGGTTTTGGAAATTTAAATATTTTCCTAGAAATTCGTGTTCTCGTCAACAATTTTCTTAAAACAGGTCTTTTTTTTAATTTCGACTTTTATGTCTTCAAAATCCAATCCTTTATTTTCATTCATGTTTTATTGGTTTTTTGTTCGAAAGTAGTCTTATTTTCATGAATGAAAATAGTACTACTTCGCAAAGAAGATGCAGAGAATATTCAAACTTTTACGCTACTGAAAATTTCGTTCTTCCGAAAATTCGTCATTTTCTGGAAATCTCCATAATTTTTATCAAACCTGATCTTTTTATAGAAAATTGGCTTTCAAAATTTGACTATTTTCTGAAAATTTGACCTGTTGTACAAAATTTCCATTTTTTTCCGAAGTTTCGATATTTTTCCTCGTCTTTTTGTCAAAATGTTGTCTATTTTTGTCAAAATGTCGTCTATTTTTGTCGAAATTTCGTCTATTATTTTTAAAATTTATCTTTTTTTCAAAATTTCGGATTTATTAGCCAAATCAAGTCTGTTTTTCTTCAAATGTGAGTTCCTCTTAAAGCTTTCGAATTTTTTCTCATTTTCAAGTTGTTCGCGATACTTCGACCTTTTTCTTTAAATGTCACCATTTTTTTCTTCAAAATTTCGCATTTTTGCTAATATTGGCTTTTATCTGCCAGTTTCGAACTTTTGGAATCCGACTTTTCGGAAATTTCGACTGGATTCTTCAAGTTTGACTTTTCACCAAAATTTTTATTTTTATCTCAAAATTCAATATTTATTCTTTCCGAAGATTTCGACTTTATCCTTGACATTCGTCATTTTTTACAATGTTGACTTTTTCTTTTAAAATTGATCTTTACAAAATTTAATTTCTCAAAATTCGTCTTATTCGAAATTTCGACTTTAACTTAAAAATGTTTACTTTTTGAAATTTTTTTAAATAGTCTTTTTTTGAAATTCCGCCATTTTTCTTAATACTCGCATAGACGTAGCTATAATAGAGTAGGGTGGGTCGTCTTTTCGTCAAAATATCGACGTTTTAAATGTGACCCTCTGGTAATTTCAACTTATTAATTAAGAATTATATTATTACTTTGAATATTAATATTTGGCTTATTCAATTTTCCATTGAAATCGCCTTTTCCCCAAAATTTTCATTTCCCAAAATTGATTACCTTCTCAAAATTAGATCGAAAATTTTATAAAATAAGCTAGGAAATTTTGAAAACAGCTCAGATAAAAAATTAAAAATCCTTTGAGAAAAAGTTTATCTCCACTATATCTCCAAATATAAGTAACATTGTGAAAAAGACTTATATTATTGACGTTTGAAGTTTTGTATTTGCGGAATATCGCTTTTTTATTAATTCCAGCGGTGGAAACATTTATATTTCTGCAGCAATCGTTCCTACTCAATTTCCGCTGTGCTTTCACCGCTGAATTTTCGCACTTCACCGTTAAAAATCACCATTTTTCAAGCGCCATAACCCCCCCCCTTTTTTTACTCTACTACGTCCTAAATATCTCATATTTTACAGTTGCTGCTTCCTTACGCTTAATTCTAAAGCCCCACGCTCGCAGAGTTGTATTTTAATTGTTGACATTTCAAATTTTGCGGTTACACCTGCAGAATATTGATTTATTGTCAATTCCAAACGTGAAATTATTTATATTTCTTCGGTGATTGTTTCTAATCGATCTCCGTCTTGTTTTCAGCGTTAAATTTCAAAGTTTACGGTTAAAGACCGCGATTTCAAGCGTCATGATAGTTATCCGCCATTTTTTCAGTCATTATATCCCCATTTTACGTCGTACAATGACAGATACTTTACAGTTGGGGCTACCTTATGATTAATTTCTAAACCACGTGCTCCGGAGTTGTTGAAATTTCAAGTTTTGTGGTTGCATCTGTGGAATATCAGTTTTTTTGTGAATTCCAGCGGTGGAATCATTTATATTCTTTTTCCCAAAATGTCCATTTCCCAAAATTGATTATTTTCTCAAAATTAGATTGAAAATTTAATAAAATAAGCTGAAATTTTGAAAACAACTCGAACAAAAAAATAAAAAACTTTGAGAAAAAGTCTAAATTCTGCAAATATAAGTAAAATTGTGAAAAAACCTATATTATTGACATTTGAAGTTTTGTATTTGCAGAATATCGCTTTTTTATTAATTCCAGCGGTGGAAACATTTATATTCCTGCAGCAATTGTTCCTACTCAATTTCCGCTGTGTTTTCACCACTGAATTTTCGCACTTCACCGTTAAAAATCACCATTTTCCAAGCACCATAACTCCCTCTTTTTTTTCTCTTTTAGGTTCTAAATATCCCATAGTTTACAGTTGCTGCTTCCTTACGCTTAATTGTAAAGCTCCACGCTCGCAGAGTTGTATTTTAATCAGTGACATTTGAAATTTTGCGGTTGCACCTGTAGAATATTGATTTGTTGACAATTTCAACCGTGAAGCGATTTACATTTCTTCGGTTATTGTTTCTAATCAATCTCCGCCTTGTTTTCACCGTTAAATTTCAAAGTTTACGGTTAAAGACCGCGATTTTGCTATTTTTCAAGCGTCATGAGAATTATCCACCATTTTTCCAGTCCTTGTATCCCCATTTTACGTCGTAAAATGTCAGATACTTTACAGTTGGGGCTACCTTATGATTAATTTCTGAACCACGTGCTCCGGAGTTGTTGAAATTTCACATTTTGTGGTTGCATCTGTGGAATATCAGTTTTTTTTGTGAATTCCAGCGGTGGAAACATTTATATTCCTGCGATAGTCGTCCCAAATTAATCTTCCCCGTGTTTTCACCGCTAAATTTCCAAGTTTACAATTAAAAAACACTATACTGTCCTATACTCTGTTTCTGCTACACGTAAACGATCTCTTAACTTCAGCTTCCAATTCCACATGTATCTACATGTGGGATTGGAAGCAGAAACTAAGAGGTTATTTATGTGTAACAGAAACAGAGTTAGGAAACAATACAGACTCATGGGGCAGCCCTGCATTAACTGTCAACGGTTTAGAGGGGATGCCATCAACGACGCGACCACCTAAAGTGATCTGGCACTGATGGCAATGAGAGAGACACGATTGAAGTCCATAGGATATTAATTTGGCAAAACGAGGCTATCGAAGGCCTCAGATATGCAGTGCTACATGCTGATGCATTTAAAGTAAATACGTATTGATTTTTTTTACACCGAACGCCTTCACACTCGCTGCACTCTTATTTCTCGAAGAATTCGTGGGCGCTTTCCGGCGCATTACACGTTGGTTCGTTCATTAGAAATGCGAGAAAGCAATGTTTAGGAGAATTTACATTATTTAATCTACGCAATTAACTCTGTGGTTTTAAAGCTTTAACGTTCTCAATTATTTCAAACGTGAAACAGATGTTTCTAACTTAGATGGCAGCTAAACCCGTAAATTGTCCCAAAACAGTACAGAACACACATTTTGGAAACAACACATGTGTAATTTAAACTATTATCTGGCATCGATCGAGTTTCAAGTTGCAATTTCGAAAGAAGGTTTAAAAAAAATGTAATTTTGGGTTAATGACAAGTGAAATCTTCCAATTCTGAGAAAAACTGTAATTGGTAAGAAAAATTTTAAAAACGTTCAATCTCAAAACGATTTCCTTTTTTTAATCACCACAAATCTTCAAAGAGGATGGGGGTTCGTAGGGTTTGTGAAATTTTGAAAGCAGTCCGCGACTTCTAAACGGTTAAGAAATTCTGGGTAACCTTTACGGTTGCATTATAATTCTGGTTGTAATATACGTATTGTATATGTATATCTGAATGTGCAAGACAATTATTTATGCCATTCCAAAGGCACGAAAATGTGGGGATTAGTAAAAAACTAGGGTTAATATATACAATCCAAACTTTACTAGGACGGGATTATAAACTGAATAGATTATTGTTTAATCCTGCGTCACTTCCTAAATGCTAACAAAAGCAAATATAGAAAATGTGATATATCTTCCTTCATTAAAAGGTATTTAAACACAAACTAATATTAAACTAATGAAGATAAACAACTATAATCTGCTGGTATTTATTGAAATATCGTTAGGACCGGCATCGATTATGCGATATCACAATTTCAAACTTTATTGTTTGCCCAAACCGAGGCCTTAAATGTTCGTGATGTTTTAGATTTTGCAATTAAAATGCCAGGAACTTTTATCGGATATTGTGCATCACGCACTGTTACCACTTTTCAGATTATTCTCCCGGAAAAATCAAAGCCACTCATAAACTATATTGGAATGAGTGGAGTCCGCATAGTAAGCCCTATCGCTTGCCTATTGGACTTTATTCGTATTTTAGTCTACACTCCTTGTTTCATTCGTGAGCGCCTTTTTGGTTGTTTCATGATTTTGCTTAAATCGCCTACGAGCGAGTTAAATACCACAAACCCAACAATAAATCGGAATCTAGTTTCAGTATTTTCCTGGAAATTTCGATATTGAATTTGAAGCCAAAGTTAACGCCCGAAGTATCAACGGTTGCCCACTGCTACTCCGCACAAATACAAAAAATCATACTTCTTGGTGCAGCCCATATAATAAGGAAAGTCTCACCAACAGGATAAATACAAACCTTAGAGTTCTGGTAAAACTCCGGTGAAATCGAATAACCAATCAAAATCTGTAAATATATAAAATAATAATAATAATAATAATAATAATAACAAAAAGTTTCAAAATGAAAAAACAGATGATAAAGAGTCTGTGTTAAATTATGAATAGCAAACAATATTGTATTGTGGCTCTCTTTCAGGTAAACGTAAAACTCCAAGTAAAGAGAAAAAGATTGAATTGAAAATATTAGTAAAGACAGTTTACTGTTCCTAACATGGTGGATTTTCTCTTCTCCGTTGTATCCTTATCTTCCGGCATCAAACTGATTCCCCGCCGGGCCGCTGACTCGAATGAATGAAAAGGTACTTCTAATTTACTCAAGCCGCCACCATATTGCTTTGTTAAAGTCAGACCTTTCCCTAAGTGGATGCTGCTTCTTCCCATCTTTAAACTAGCAATGTCAGGCTCCCTCAAACTTCGATCTATATATAGCGTTGGCACTCTATGCGAGATATTGAATGGATATAAAACGCCTCAATATACGATGGAATTTCATGTGAAATTTCCTCTTTATATTCAAAAAGCTTAAATGCATTCTACTTTATAACTGTATAAAACGCAACTTCGAGTTTGGTGGAAGTTCCCACCGAACCGACACAAAAACGAAAATCGTATATGAGAATATTATGCAGTTAACGTATTCCAATTGGAAATATGGCATGCAAACTGCATCCCGCAGAAAGTTCTTGGAATTTGCACAAATATGAAACTATTGCCGAGTTATGTGTAATAATTGCATACAAAAGCAAAGAACAATTTGTCTGACTAATGATAAAATTTTGACTAATGTCCCTCAAAACATCGCAACATAGCTACTTTTCTCTTTTCTAGAAGTAGAAGTATATACGTGACCCAAGAACTTACACGTTTGATTCCCCCAATATAGTCCACCTTGATACAGTGAAAGTTTCTATGTGGAGACTCTTTCTTACATAACTTCCAAACTCCGGAATTCTAGCAGCACTAGGTTAATTTAATTCACACTGATATTTGAAGTTTTGCGGTTGTATCTAAGCCGAAATTTCGAAAACCCGAATAAAAAAATAATAAAACCACTTGGAGAAAAAGTCGAAATTTTCCAAATATAGGAAAAATTTTGAAAAAACATATTATTGATGTTTGCGGTTTCGTCTACGGAATATCGCTTTTTTATTAATTCCAGCGGTGGAAACATTTATATTTCTGCGGAAATCGTTCCCACTCAACCTCCGCCGTGTTTTCACCGCTGAATTTTGGAACTTCACGGTTAAAAAAATAACGATTTTCAAGCGCTATAACCGTTAGCTACCCTTTTCTTACTCTTTTACGTCATGAAATATCTCATATTTTACAGTTTTTGCTTCCCTCTGCTTAATTCCTAAGCCCCATGCTCGCAGAAATCTATTTTAATCGTTGATATTTCAAATTTTGCGCTTACACCAGCAAAATATTGGTTTATTGTGAATTTCAACGGTGGAACTATTTATATTTCTTCGGCAGGTGTTTCTAATCAATCTCCGTCCTGCTTTCACCGTTAAATTTCAAAGTTTACGGTTGAAGACCGTGATTTTGCTATTTTTAAAGCGCCATGATGGTTATCCGCGATTTTTCCAGTCATTGTATCCCCATTTTATGTCTTAAAATGTTAAATACTTTACATTTGGGTCCACCTTACGATTAATTTCTAAGCCACGTGCTCCGAAGTTGTTGAAATTTGAAGTTTTGTAGTTGTATATGGGGAATATCGGTCTTTTTTGTGAATTCCAGCGGTGGAAAGATTTATATTTCTGCAGAAATCGTCCCAATTTAATCTCCCCGTGTTTTCACCGCTAAATTTCCGAAGTTTACGATGAAAAAACACTATTTTTCAAGCCTCATAACTCTTAATCGCCCTTTTTTTCAATCTTTTACGTCCTAAATATCCCATATTTTACAGTGGCGGCTTCCTTACGCTTAATTCTAAGGCCCCACGCTCGCAGAGTTCTATTTTAATCGTTGATAATTGAAATCTTTGGGTTGTACCTGCGGAATATTGATTTATTGTCAATTCCAACTGTGAAACTATTTATATTTCTTCGCCAATTGTTGCTAATGAACCTCCGTCTTGTTTTCACCGTTAAATTCCAAGGGTTGCGATTAAAGACCTCCTTTGCTATTTTTCAAGCATCAAGACGGTTATTCGCGATTTTTCCACTCATTGTATCTCCATTTTACGTCTTAAAATGTTAAATACTTCACATTTGAATCCACCTTACGATTAATTTCTAAACCACGTGTTCCGGAGTTGTTCAAATTTGAAGTTTTGTGATTGTATCTACGAAATACCAGTTTGTTTGTGAATTCCAGCGGTGGAAACATTTATATTCCTGCGGCAATCGTTCCTAATTAATTTCCCCCATGTTTTCACCGCTACATTTTCGAAGTTTACGGTCAAAGACCACTATTTTTCAAGCATCATAATCCTTAACCACTTGTTTTTTCAATCTTACTTTCAAAAGTTACATCAAAATCAGACTTTCACGATGAAATTTTGAAAACAACTCGCATAAAAAAATAAAAACCCTTCGAGGAAAAGAAAGTAAGTAAAATTTTAAAAAATCTTATAGTATTGATATTTGAAGTTTTGTATTTGCGGAATATGGCTCTTTTGTGAATTCCCGCGGTGGAAATATTTATATTCCTGCGACAATCGTTCCTAATCAATCTGCGCCGTGTTTTCATCGTTGAATTTTCAATCTTCACGGTTAAAAATCACTATTTTTTAAGCGCGTTAACCGTTAGCCGCCCTTTTTTTTTACTATTTTTACGTCATAAAATATCTTATGTATATTTTACAGTTTTGGCTTCCTTACCTTCATTTCTAAGCCCCAATGTTCACAGTATTCCATTCGTTGATATTTTAACTTTTGCGATTATACCGGCGAAATATTGACTTGTGTGAATTCCAACCGTTGAGCTATTTATATTTCTTTGGCAATTGTTGTTAACCAATCTCGGCCTTGTTTTCACAGCCAAATTTTTAATTTTACGATTAAACACAAGAATATTGCTTTCATATCATATCATAAATATCAGATATTTTATAGTTGGGGCTACTTTACGATTGATTTTTAAACCTCGTGTTAAGAAATTGTTTGTACCGTTGACATTTGAAGTTTTTCATTCAAGGAATATCACTTTTTTGTGAATCCCGGCGGTGGAAATATTTAATTCCTGCGGTAATCGTTCCTAATCAATCTCTCCCTTGTTTTCACCGTTAAATTTTTGAATTTCACATTTAAAAATCACTATTTTTCAAGCGCCATAACCGTTAACCGCTTCTTTTTTCACTCCTGCGTCATAAAATTATCTCATATTTGACAATTGTGGCTTCCTTACGCTTAATTCCTAAAGAGCAAGATATCAGAGTTGTATTTTAATCGTTGATATTTGAGGTTTTGCGACTGTATCTACGGAATATTGATTTATTGTGAATTCCAACCGTGGAACTATTTATATTTCTTCGGTAATTGATTCTAATCAATCTCCGCGTTGTTTACGTCGCTAAATTTTCAAAGTTTACGGTTATAAAATACGATTTCGCTATTTTTCAGGCGTCGTAATAGTTGGCCGCCTTGGGGCTACCTTACGATTGATTTTTAAGCCTCGTGCTATGAAGTTGTTTGTACCGTTGACATTTAAAGTTTTGTATTTAAAGAATATCACTTTTTGTGAACTCCAGAGGTGGAAATATTTATATTCCTGCGGCAATCGTTCCTAATCAATCTCCCTCGTGTTTTCACAGCTAAATTTTCGAACTTCATAGTTGAAAATCACTATTTTTCAAGCGCCATAACCGTTAACCGCTTCTTTTTTTACTCTTACGTCATAAAATATCTCATATTTGACAATTGTGGCTTCCTTACGCTTAATTCCTAAAGAGCGAGCTAGCAGAGTTGTATTTTAATTGTCGATATTTGAAGTTTTGCGACTGTATCTACGAAATACCGATTTATTGTGAATTCCAACCGTGGAACTGTTTATATTTCTTCGGCGATTGTTTCTAATCAATCTTCGCGTTGTTTACACCGCTAAATTTTCAAAGTTTACGGTTAAAAAATATGATTTCGCTATTATTCGGGCGTCGCAACAGTTAGTCGCCTTTTTTTTTAATCATTGTCTCCACATTTAACGCCGTAAAATATTAGATATTTTACTGTCGGGGCTATCCTAGGCTTAATTTCTAAGCCATGTGCTCGAAAAATTGTTTTTATCGTTGATATTTGATGTTTTAGGATTGTTTCTGCGAAATATTCGTTTAATGTGAACTTCAGCCGTGGAAATATTTGTATCTTTGCGGCTATTGTTTTAAATTAATCTACGCGAAGTATTCACCGTTGAATTTTTAAAAATTACGGTTAGAGGCTGTTGGGTGTTACCGTTGAGTGATAACTTTATCACTAAAGTTATCACTCAACGGTTTTACCCAAAGTTTATGTATAGTTGACCGCCATGCCGAGTAGTTTCGTCCGCTCTGTTGCATTAAAGTAGATTTAATTTGAGTTTGTAGTTTTGAGACCTTTACTTCTTTACTTACTTGTAGCCCACATTGAGTAAACTGCTTTTTTTGCGTTGATTAAAGTCACTTCAGTAAAGACAAACTTTATAAATTGAAATAGAAATCTTGTCCCCTGAAACCAAGAAAGATTAAAAACACAACAAAGGTTGCTTTAACGCATTTCGGTGGCCAAGTGATCATCTTCAGAGAGATACGACTACAGTACGTCTCTGAAGATGATAGTTTGGCTATCAAAACGTGTTAGAGTAATCTTTCTTGTGTTTTTTAATCTTTCTTGGTTTCAGGGGACCAGATTTGTATTTTAATTTTTGAAGATAACCAAGGATCAGTCCGTTCCACCAAAAAAAAAAAACTTTATAGATCTCCATTCAAGTGGCGTAACCATTAACCGACATATTTTAACTCATTTTATCCACAATCTACGTTCTATTACTGAAGAATATTTGCTACTTTATAGTTGACACTCCCTCACGCTTAATTTCTAAGCCATGTGCTCATAGAGTTGTACTTTTATAGCCGATTTTGAAGTTTTGCGGTTATATCTCCAGAATATTTGTTTATTGTGCATTCCAGCCGTGGAAATATTTACATTTCTGCGGCAATTTTTCCTAATGAATCTCCGCCATGTTTTCACCGTTGAATTTTCAATGTTTACGGTTAAAAGCCTCTATTTCTCCATCTTTCAAGAGTCGTAACCTTTCTCTGCCATCTTCTCACCCGTTTTATTCCCCTTCTACGTTCTTTTACCGTAAAAAATCCCTTATTTTACTACCCTAAAATATCCCTTATTTTACAGGTAGGACAGATGCTCGCAGAGCATCTTAACCATTGATGTTGGAAATTGTACGGTTATATATGCAAAATATCGGTTTATTGTAAGTTCCAACGGTGGAAATGCTTATATTCCTGCGGCAATCGTTTCTAATCAAATTCCATCATGCTTTCACCGCTGAATTTTTAAAGTTTCAGCAAAAAAAAAAGATTTAAAACCTTTTCATCCAATTTTCTACAAAAATCTGAGACCAATTATTTTTCCTGATGCATTTACCAAACAAACAGAGCGGTCTAAGCTTTACACATGACATTTATAAATTAAGTGGAATTTTTTCGACAAAATTCGAAATTGCAACAGCAGCTCAAAATGTTTCAGCTTTAGATTGTTTTCGAAACGTCGCGATTAAATGGGGAAACACTCCAGAGACGGATCTCGCTTTCGGTTAAAAAAAAAATACAAATGTCCACCAAATTTGCATGAAAAGTTTCCACCAAATTTGCATGAGTTGAGAGATTTACAAACGAAAATTTTGACAATAAAGTCGAGATCGGGAGTTTCGAGATCAAATTTTAAACTTTTCAAACCGTTACTTAAATTCAAATTTCAGTTAGTACCTAATAAGTTGATTATCGCCTTAAAAAAATTTCGTTAGAAAGTTTCGGAAACATGCATCTGAAAAATTGAAATTAATTTTAACAAAAACCTCACTCTATAATATTTTTTAAGTGACCTAAGTAACACCAAATTGATAATTCGATAGATTATAGGCGCACTGCATCGTTCCATTCTTGAGTGAAGTTTTACAATCCGCAAACTTTTATTTTATTTATTTCCCAAACTTAAAAGTTGCGCAATTTTTCGTTGGAAAGTTTTTCAATGAAACTGCGATACAACTTGTACTGTTGATTCGTTTCAGTTCTAATAGATTTTAAAGAATCGATATCGGGACTTGTTTCAAATAAGGGGGGATTGGAGGAACGACAGAAAGAAATGTGTTCGTGTCGGTTGGAATTTTTTATTTATTCTGTTTAAATCAATTCGGTTCTAACTGAATACTAAATTTCCTCTATCTTATGGTACGTTGTTTAACATAAATCTTGACACGTCCTGTTGATTGTATGCAAGTAGAATACAACGTGAACTGCAAATTCATGCAGCCCTCTAGGCATGCATAGTGAATCATAGGTAGTTGAACTATCAACAGTTGAAACACTGACACCCAGCGAAGCGGTTGCTCTCTAGGAGGGTCCCCAGAAGACAAGGATTCTAATGCACAGACCAATAGGTTTCAACATTTATTGGAATCCAAAGTTCGAATCAAACTCATTGGTCTGTGCGTTTGAATCCATATCCTGTTGATATTTCAGGGCAATTAAATTCTTTTAAAAATAGTAAAAATCTGTAGGCGCGAAGAAAATCATACAACCGGATGCCCGTCCTTAAAAAAATAAAACACGAAACAAATAAGTTTCACTTTATTCTCTGATACATTACTAGCAACAACAAAAATTAAATTGCTTTATAAAAATTTCATTTCTCTTTGAGTTCAATAATAACAAAAGTTAGACTTACCTAAAATCAGAGAACTGCTCTTACGCCGCCGTTTTTCTGGCCTGAAATAAAACAAGTTAATAAAAACTTGGAGTAAAAATGGTGAACAGCATCAGATTTACTCTGAAAAACGTATACAACTTCAAAGTGTTCTTTGGACTCCGGGACTATTCTCTTTTCTTTTGTTAGAATGGTTTTTATTACAAGAGACCAAAATAATTGACAAAGGGTGGGTAAATGGGATCCGAGCTTCTTGTGTGCACTAAAATGCCTCTCTACTTGCGATTCAAAGAATAAACTCAAAAGTATATTCGTATATCCGTCTACGTATATTATGAGGTATTTAGGGGCTCATTCAAAATTAATGATCTGACTTTAAAATCGCATAAATCTGCGAAGAGAGATGAATAAGATTTTAAAGGACCTGGAGATTTTCAAAAATTTATTATGAGCTTTGAAAACAGCAAAGCATTCTCCATGGGTTTAGCGAGAATTGCCCCCCCCCCCTGATTCATTCAGTATACCGAAAATTTATATGCATTCCACTTTGAGGCTTTTTACAAACATTTTCTTTCCATCTTCAAAATGCATCCTTGCCTTCAAACATTTTTTTCGAAATTTCAACTTATTCCTCAAATTTTCTATTTTTTCACAAAATTTATATTTTTCTATTGAAATTTCGCTTTGTTCATAAAATTCTACTTCTTTTATCAAACATGACTTTCTCAAAATGTCGTTTTTTCCATTTTAAAAATTCGTCGCTTGTTTCTGTAATTTCGCCATTTCTCGTAATTCGACTTTTTCTAAGAATTTCGACACCTTTTAATTCGGAAAATATCAGTTTGTTTAATAAATTTTGCCTTCTCCTCGAAATTTGGTTGATCTTCTTGATAAAAAGTATATTTTTTTGAAAATTTTAAATTTTTGTAGAAGTACAGATATTACGAGAAAATGTTCTTTGCAAATTCCCACTGTTCTCTAATTCAAACTTCTGGAAGTTTCAACTTGTTTGTCAAAATTTGGACGATTATCTCAATATTGGACATTTTTTAAGCCACATTCAGGCAAAGAAGAACGCCTGTCATCCTCTAAGTCGAGAGAGAAAATAAATGTTCCTATTTTTTTTTAATAAAAGATCGATTCTTCCTTAAATTTCGCTTTTTTTCTAAATTTCGATAAAATTTGTCTCTTTTTGGGACATTTTGAATTTTCACCAAGATGAGACGCATTTTCTTAAATCTTTGTTAGAATTTCTTGGCAAAATTTCGATTATCTTCTCATAATTTCGTCTTTTTCTCGGAATTTCGACTATTTCTTTCAAAATTTCGACTTTCTTTCTTAAAATTTGACTCTCCCTGAAAAATATTGACTTTTGTCCAGCTTTCCCGAAATGTCCCTTTTTCCAAATTCTGCTATTTTTCTGAATATTAAACTTTTTCTGAAATTTTCCATCTTTTAAAATTTCAATACTTATTCAATATTTTTAGAAATTTCCCCTTTTTCTTGTAAATTCGTCTTTTTTATTTTTCAAAATTTTGACTTTTTCTCTTAAAATAAAGTTTCGTTTTCCTGAAATTTCGATTTTATTTTCGAAATTCTAAAAATTTAAATACAGTCCCCTTGTCCCCTGAAACCAAGAAAGATTAAAAAACACAACAAAGGTTGCTCTAACTCGTTTCGACAGCCAAGCTGTCATCTTCAGAGAGAAACTCTGCTTTTTGTACTTTTGTTTCGTTCAAAAATCATTTATTTATTTTGAATATCCGCCATTTTTCTTTAATGTTTGTATTTTTCAACAAATTTCGACTTTTATATTATAATATGATGAAAATGTCGATTTTTCTCCCTAAATTGGATACACTTTTTTCGAAAATTTCGTCTTTTTCCAAAATTAGACCTTTGAAAATGTCGACTCTTTTTGAATTTTGGACATTTTTAGAGCTTTTGTGAAAGGTTGGCTTTTTGTTTTTAATATGATTTGCCGCAAATTCCGTTTTTTCAAAAATTTTTCATCAAGCTAATTCTGTTTTTCGGTTTTTTTTGTTAAATTTTATATCTGGTAATTTCGACTTGTTGCCCAAAATTCATCTTATTCTACAAATTGACTTTTATCTTAAAATTTGATATCTTCTGTTCCTGGACATTTCCGTTTGAATTTTTCCTCCAATTTTCGACTTTTTCTCGAAATTTGTTTCTTTTTTCTAAAAGTGGATAGAAATTTTAATAAAAATCTTCTGAGAAGTTCAATATTTTAAAATCTGACTTTTTAGAAATGTTGACTCGTTCTTAAAATTTCCCTTGTTTAGAAAATTTGGATTTTTTTGTCCCAATATTCGTTATTTAATATTTCTAGAAATTTCACCTTTTTTCTGGTAAATTGGTCCTTTTTTTCTCAAAGGTTTGACTTTTTTTTCTCAAAAGTTTGACTTTTTTTCTCAAAAGTTTGAGTTTGTTTCCTAAAATCGTCTTTTTCTTAAAAATCGACTTTTCATCGAAATTCGTCTTTTTCGAATTTCGATTTCATTTTCAGGAATAAATTTCTTGAAATTTTGTTTCAAAAATAGTTTATTCCAAAATTCTGAATATTCGTTGTTTTCAAGAAATTTCGACTTTTATCTCATCTTATGATTCTGAAAATGTCCACTTTTTTCACAAAATTAGATCGCAATATTAATAAAAATGTCGAGAAAAATATTGTTGGAGATTTCGAGAAAAAGATTTCTTGTAAATTCAACGTTTTTACTGAATTTTAGATTTTGTGGAAATTGCGATTTTTCTTTCTAAAAATTTACTATTTTTGAAAATTGCATATTTTTATAAAATTTGAACATTTTGACTTTTTTCGAATTTTGGACATTTTTAAAGTTTTTGAGAATGAAAAGGTTTTTATTTTTAATATGATTTACTAAAATTTGTTCCTCCAAATTCGTCCTTTTCAAAATTACTATTTTATTCTCAAAAATTCAATGTTTCTTTTAAAATTGGACTTTCTCTTGAAAATTTGGAATATTTTCTAGTAAGTTCGAGCTTTTGCTCGAAAGTATCATTCAAAAAGCCTGTTTTTTAAGTCCATTCCTTTAATCTTCTGTTTTTTTTTGAATTTCTTTTTTAAATTTGATTCCCGGTAATTTCAACTTGTTTGAAATTCATCTTATTGTCCATGTTTTGACTTTTATCTCAAAATTAGATATTTCCTGTTTCTGTTTCTGGATATTTCGATTTAAAATTAAATTTGTTTTCTCAAGATGTCAACTTTATAATAAAATTCGTTTATTTTTCCAAAATTAGATCGAAATTTTAAATTTTAAATTCTGAGAATATTTTTAGAAAATTTTGAAAAAAAGATTTGCTGTAGATTTCAAAACTGACAAAATAAAATTAAAATTCTGAGAGAAATATTTTTGAAAGCTGCAATTTTTGATCCTTCCAATTCGACTTGTTCTGAAAATTGCTACTTTTTTCACAAAAAACGACTTTTGAAAATAAGACGTAATTTTCAAAAGTCGTTTTTAAATTTTGACCTTTTCGAAATTTCGACATTTCCTGAAAGTCTCCGAAAGGTTGTTACTTAAAATTCGTTTATATTTCCAAAATTAGATCGAAATGTTACTGAAAATCTAAAAATTTCGAGAATATTTTTAGAAAATTATGAGAAGATTTGTTGTAGATGTCCAAAATGACTAAATAAAATAAAAATTCTGGGAGAAACATTTTTGAAAGCTGCAATTTTTTGTCCTCTTAATTCGACTTGTTCTGGAAATTGCCATTTTTTGCCACAAAAATCGACTCTTGAATAAGATTTTTTCTGAAATTTTGACCTTTTCGAAATTTCGACATTTTGTGAAGGTCCCCGAAAGGTTGTTTCTGAAAATTCGTTTATATTTCCAAAATTGGATCGAAATTTTACTAAAAATCTAAAAATTCTGAGAATACTTTTAGAAAATTTTGAGAAAAAGATTTGTTATAGATTTCAAAAAAGACAAAATAAAATAAGAATTCTGAGAGAAAAATTCTTGAAAGCTGCAATTTTTGGTCCTCCCAATTCGACTTGTTCTGAAAATTGCTACTTTTTTTCACAAAGACCGACTTTTGAAAATTACGTGTTTTTTGAAATTTTGACCTTTTCGAAATTTCGATATTTCCTGAAGGTCTCCGAAAGGTTATTACTTAAAATTCGTTTATATTTCCAAAATTGGATCGAAATTTTACTAAAAATCTAAAAATTCCGAGAATATTTTTCAAAAATTATGAGAAGATTTGTTGTAGATGTCCAAAATGACTAAGACTAAATAAGATAAAAATTCTGGGAGAAACATTTTTGAAAGCTGCAATTTTTTGTCCTCTAAATTCGACTTGTTTTGGAAATTGCCATTTTTTTCCACAAAAATCGCCCCTTGAAAACGATTTTTCCTGAAATTTTGACCTTCTCGAAATTTCGACATTTTGTGAAGGTCTCCCAAAGGTTGTTTCTTAAAATTCGTTTATATTTTCAAAATTGGATTGAAATTTTACTAAAAATCTAAAAATTCTGAGAATACTTTTAGAAAATTTTGAGAAAAAGATTTGTGTAGATTTCAAAAAAGACAAAATAAAATAAGAATTCTGAGAGAAAAATTCTTGAAAGCTGCAATTTTTGGTCCTCCCAATTCGACTTGTTCTAAAAATTGCTACCTTTTTTCAGAAAAGACGACTTTTGAAAATTACGCCTTTTTTGAAATTTTGACCTTTTCGAAATTTCGACATTTCCTGAAGGTCTCCGAAAGGTTGTTGCTTAAAATACGTTTATATTTCCAAAATTGGATCGAAATTATACTAAAAATCTAAAAATTCCGAGAATATTTTTAGAAAAGTATGAAGAGATTTGTTGTAGATGTCCAAAATGACTAAATAAAATAAAAATTCTGGGAGAAACATTTTTGAGAGCTGCAATTTTTTGTCCTCTTAATTCGACTTGTTCTGGAAATTGCCATTTTTTTCCACAAAAATCGACTCTTGAATACGATTTTTTCTGAAATTTTGACCTTTTCGAAATTTCGACATTTTGTGAAGGTCTCCCAAAGGTTGTTTCTTAAAATTCGTTTATATTTCCAAAATTGGATCGAAATTTTACTAACAATCTAAAAATTTTAAGAATATTTTTAGAAAATTTTGAGAAAGATTTATTGTAGATTTCAAGAAGGACAAAATAAAATAAAAATTCTGAGAGCAATATTTTTGAAAGCTGCAATTTTTGGTCCTCCCAATTCGACTTGTTCTGAAAATTGCTACTTTTTTTCACAAAGACCGACTTTTGAAAATTACGTGTTTTTTGAAATTTTGACCTTTTCGAAATTTCGATATTTCCTGAAGGTCTCCGAAAGGTTATTACTTAAAATTCGTTTATATTTCCAAAATTGGATCGAAATTTTACTAAAAATCTAAAAATTCCGAGAATATTTTTAGAAAAGTATGAAGAGATTTGTTGTAGATGTCCAAAATGACTAAATAAAATAAAAATTCTGGGAGAAACATTTTTGAGAGCTGCAATTTTTTGTCCTCTTAATTCGACTTGTTCTGGAAATTGCCATTTTTTTCCACAAAAATCGACTCTTGAATACGATTTTTTCTGAAATTTTGACCTTTTCGAAATTTCGACATTTTGTGAAGGTCTCCCAAAGGTTGTTTCTTAAAATTCGTTTATATTTCCAAAATTGGATCGAAATTTTACTAACAATCTAAAAATTCTAAGAATATTTTTAGAAAATTTTGAGAAAGATTTATTGTAGATTTCAAGAATGACAAAATAAAATAAAAATTCTGAGAGCAATATTTTTGAAAGCTGCAATATTTGGTCCTCCCAATTCGACTTGTTCTGAAAATTGCTACTTTTTTTCACAAAGACCGACTTTTGAAAATTACGTGTTTTTTGAAATTTTGACCTTTTCGAAATTTCGATATTTCCTGAAGGTCTCCGAAAGGTTATTACTTAAAATTCGTTTATATTTCCAAAATTGGATCGAAATTTTACTAAAAATCTAAAAATTCCGAGAATATTTTTCAAAAATTATGAGAAGATTTGTTGTAGATGTCCAAAATGACTAAGACTAAATAAGATAAAAATTCTGGGAGAAACATTTTTGAAAGCTGCAATTTTTTGTCCTCTAAATTCGACTTGTTTTGGAAATTGCCATTTTTTTCCACAAAAATCGCCCCTTGAAAACGATTTTTCCTGAAATTTTGACCTTCTCGAAATTTCGACATTTTGTGAAGGTCTCCCAAAGGTTGTTTCTTAAAATTCGTTTATATTTTCAAAATTGGATTGAAATTTTACTAAAAATCTAAAAATTCTGAGAATACTTTTAGAAAATTTTGAGAAAAAGATTTGTTATAGATTTCAAAAAAGACAAAATAAAATAAGAATTCTGAGAGAAAAATTCTTGAAAGCTGCAATTTTTGGTCCTCAAAATTCGACTTGTTCTAAAAATTGCTACCTTTTTTCAGAAAAGACGACTTTTGAAAATTACGCCTTTTTTGAAATTTTGACCTTTTCGAAATTTCGACATTTCCTGAAGGTCTCCGAAAGGTTGTTGCTTAAAATACGTTTATATTTCCAAAATTGGATCGAAATTATACTAAAAATCTAAAAATTCCGAGAATATTTTAGAAAAGTATGAAGAGATTTGTTGTAGATGTCCAAAATGACTAAATAAAATAAAAATTCTGGGAGAAACATTTTTGAGAGCTGCAATTTTTTGTCCTCTTAATTCGACTTGTTATGGAAATTGCCATTTTTTTCCACAAAAATCCACTCTTGAATACGATTTTTTCTGAAATTTTGACCTTTTCGAAATTTCGGCATTTTGTGAAGGTCTTCGGGTCGACTTGTTCTGAAAATTGCTACTTTTTTCACAAAAACCGACTTTTGAAAATTACGTCTTTTTTTGAATTTTTGACCGTTTCAAAATTTCCTGAAGCTCTCCAAGTTTTGCTCTACTTCAAAATTTCAACTTAAACCTGGAAATTCGATCTTCTCAATTTATGCAGTTTTTAAGTAAAAATACACATTACTCTTTAATGCCCGTAAAGTTTTCAGAATGTTTTTCCCCTTCTTTGAAGGAAATCCTGTCTACGTCCATGGCATTCTTCAAAAATCGTAATTATTGGTTTTTAATAAAAAAAATTAATACGAGAAAGTTTAAAAAATTAAATTTGGAAGCAGTTGCGTGAATTAATCCAATTTATCTTCCAGTACTTACTGGAGACGTGGAAAATGCTAATATTTTGACTCATTCAGACAAACGTAAATAAATATTGAAGGCGAGTTCTCGCAAATGCAAAGTTCAGTGTTGTTACAAATAATAAATACGTAACTTCGTAAAAATCAATAAATATGCTGTTGTTATTATTTCTAGTTAAACTGAAAGTTGAAGCGCTCTGCTTTGTAGATAAATTCCTAGAGGAAACGGGATATTCTTCCCAATTACTTCATAAAATTAAAAAGAGTAACTCTCTTGAGAACGCAAAAAACTAGTTGAGAGATAAACAGGAAAGCGGCGAGCAGACGGAAAATGAGAGAAAATGTTTGCATATGGAGCAAATGGATATAGAAGATTACGTTTACTTGACATTCATTCGCCTTCGTAAAGGACAAACAAAACGGTTTAAAATAGCTAGTGTATCTTGAGAGACAGTCACCTAAAGCAATAAGAGTAAAAACTAACATGTGTGGCAATGCCAGTAATTTTCCTCGTTTTCTTGTTTGGATTTACCGAGTTAAAGTGGGTTACATTCAGCCACAATAGAAAACCCTTAAATCATTTGCAGGTGTGTTTTGGGAAACTAGGAAATAAAGTAAATAAGTCCAAACACGAAATTAGACAGGGTAATCTTTCCCCGAAATTGCATTGCTGGTCCTGGAATAGTATTTATTTATTTATTTATTATCAGTTTGGCCTTACCTAAAATGGCATCTCCTACAATAGGTCTAACAAAATTTTCCTGAAGTGTACATAATACGAAAACTGTAATAAATCAGCATCCAAATATGTTAATGCAAAACTATATTTACGTGTTTAACATATAAATTATAAAATTTAATCGATTGGCTTGTGGGATGCGAACGACATTGATAGATCGCTCTATTCTAGTTATATTCATATAAATGATGTTCCTATATCCGTATTTTTGTGCCGCTTTGGGAAATTGGAGAAATGTTTGCATTTTCATATGTGACATATATACGAAACATTACTTTTTAATGTGATAGTTTATAACATCCTCAGATTTCCAATCATTGGTGCCATAAAATATACTTCAATGTAAAGTAATAACCTTTCAAAAAAAGAAGCAAAATTATGGAACATATATACATTAATTACTTGAAGGTTTTTTAAATTATATGGCTTACAGTAACAACACGAAGCAAATTCATATGTAGGGAAAATAAGAGAAATAAAAGCATACATGCCAAACTGTACTGAACTTATTTATACTGCCTTAAGATATGAATGAGTAAGAAGAAAGCAATTCACCTTTTATATTCGACTGAACAACTAGGAGAATAATTAGGGACATCTGCGACACCTCCGCATTGGAATCGCGTTCTGCAGAAATAAAACATTGTTTAGGTATAAAATCTATTTAAAAATCTCTAAGCACCGACTAACAGACAACGTCTAGCCCAAACAGGTAGGTCTAAGAGCATAAAATTTCATACAAATGTTCCCTGTAATACGAAAGTGAGTACTAAGAGATGATTTTTTAAAATCCCAACTTTTTTCTTGGAGAATTCGATTTTATTTAAAAATTTCGATTTTTTTAAAAAGCGCAACTTTCTAGAAAATTTCGACATGTTTGGAAATTTCTAGTTATTCTTTTTATTGAAAATTTTATCCTTTTTGAGACTCCAACATTTAAAAATTTTTCACTTTTTTCAGTATTTTCAATTGTCTTCAAAATTTAAATGTTTTTCAAAATTTTATGAAAAGTTCGAAATTTTTTTTAGAATTTTGATTATTTCTAAAAACTTGGGCCCTTTTTGATGAACTGAAAATTTGTACTTTCATTTTTCTCAAAATTTCTAACCTTTTGAT
Source organism: Dastarcus helophoroides (assembly GCA_028583605.1). Classification (NCBI taxonomy): domain Eukaryota; kingdom Metazoa; phylum Arthropoda; class Insecta; order Coleoptera; family Bothrideridae; genus Dastarcus; species Dastarcus helophoroides. The sequence continues at coordinate 32,405,468 of CM053327.1, forward strand.
TTTTTATTTTCGTTTTTGAATACTTTGACTATTTGAAAATATTGACACTTTTTGAAAACTTCGACTTTGTTTAAATTTCGACGAGTTTTTAATTTCGACAATTTTTTAATTTCGACAATTTTTTTTTTTTAAATTTTGAATTCTTTTAAAAATTTTGACTAAAATTTAGATAATTTTTCAATATTTCGACTTTTCTTGTAATTTGCAATGTTTTTAAGAATTTCATTCTCGTTATAGACTTTTTTTCTTTAAAATTTTGATTTTGTTTTAAGAATCGGTAATTTTGAAAATTTCGACTTTTCCAAATTAAGATTTTTTTTAAAATTTCGATTTTTCACCCAATCTAAAAATTTTCCAAAGAATTTTGTTCTTTTTAATATTTCGATTTTATTTAATCTCGACCTTTTTTAATTATTTTGGCTTTTATTGGAAAATGATGCCCTCTTTCATGATTTTACAGAGATAAGTTTGCGAATATTGACAGAAAGAAGGAAAATGTATACCTTCAAGGTACAATTTCTGTAGAACTTTTAAAATGTGGTGGTAATGTTTGCAGTATATTATATGTCATGAAGCAATAAAGGGTCACGTCGTTTCGCGGTTTGTTCCGTTCTCGACGAAAGAGGAAGTCGTTCATCCATAATGGCGCAAAGTACATAGGTTATTAAAGCACGATAACGTGCCTGTATCGATTAAAATTTTTAGAGCATACGGGGCCCTTTTAAACTTATCGAGAAATAAAATTCATACGCTATAATGATCTTTAGGAGGGTACACATAAATACATTTTTTATGGCGTGAACGGAATCAGGAAAAGCATGTGTAATGAACAAAATATTTGGTTGATATGAAAGTGTGATGCTCAAAAAATTGTGAGTTTCATCAACATCGTAAGGGCCAAATTAAAGCAAAATTTCGAGTTTAATAATTAAATTTTTAGAAACTAAAAGAAAAGAATTCGTAAAAAGGATAAAATATGTCACTTGCAAAAATTTGGATATTGTGTGGAAACAAATTAATCAAGGATCAACGCGATTAGGCAACTTTAAATGCAATCGCGTGTATTATTCATTACCTAAAAATTGTCTATCAGTTAATGCCCATTTTTACAATCTTTTTACTATTTTGAGTCTCAAAAAGGACTAAATTTTCAATAAAAAAAATAACTAGAAATTTCCAAACATCTCGAAATTTTCTAAAAAGTTGCGGTTTTTAAAAAAGTCGAAATTTTTAAATAAAGTCGGATTGTCCAAGAAAAAAGTTGGAATTTTTAAGAAAAGTCATAAATTTAAGAATTCTAGATCGAAATTTTCAAAAAGGACTGTAGAAATCTTTGAGAAGAGTCCCAAAAATGTTTAAGAAAGTAAACATAAAAACTAAATATTTAATAAAGTCAAACTTTTGAACAATCTCGAAATTTTCATAAAACACTGAACTTTTCAAAAATTACCCGAAAGTCAGAATTTCAAGTTGAAATTCTGAAAACATCTCGAATAAAACAAAAAAAAAAATCTTTCAGGAAAAGTAGGTAAAATTTTGAAAAAACTTATAGTATTGATATTTGAAATTTTAATTAGTGGAATATGGCTTTTTGTGAATCCCCGCGGTGGAAATACTTATATTCCTGCGGCAACCTTTCCTAATAAATCTCCGCCATGTTTTCACCGCTGAATTTTCGATCTTCACGGTTAAAAATCACAATTTTTTAAGCGCCATAACCGTTAGCCGCCTTTTTTTGCTCTTTTACGTCGTAAAATATTTCACATTTCACAGTTATGGCTTCCTAAGCCCCAATGCTTGCAGAATTGTATTTCATACGTTGATATTTGAAATTTTGCGGTTATACCTACGGAATATTGGTTTATTGTGAATACCAACCGTGGGACTATTTTATATTTCTTTGGCAATTGTTGGTAATCAATTTCGGCCTCGTTTTCACAGCTAAATTTTCAATGTTCACGGTTAACCACAACGGTTTCGCTCTTTTTCCTGCGTCATAACGGTTAGCTGCCATCTTTTCAGTCCTTGTATCCCCATTTTACGTCGTAAATATCAGATATTTTATAGTTGGGGCTACTTTACGATTGCTACGACGTTCTGTATTTGTGGAATATTACTTTTTTTGTGAATTCCAGTGGTGGAAATATTTATATTCCTGCGCAATCGTTCCTAATCAATCTCCGCGGTGTTTTCACCGCTGAATTTTCGATCTTCACATTAAATTTCAAAGTTTACGGGCAGAAACCTCTATTTTTCAAGCATCATAGCCGTTAACTGCCTTTTTTCATTCTTTTACTTCGTAAAACATCCCATATTTTACAGTTGTGGCTTCCATACGCTTAATTCTTAAGCCCCAAAGTTATAAAATTGTATTTCATGGGTTGGTATTTGAAGTTTTCCGGTTATACTTGCGGAAAATTGGTTTATTATGAATTCCATCCGTGGAACTATCTATATTTCTTTGGCAATTGTTGTTAATCAATCTCGGCCTTGTTTTCACAACTAAATTTTCAATGTTTACGGTTAGCGACAACTATTTCGCTTTTTTTCAAGCGTTATGACGGTTAGCTGCCATCTTTTCAGTCATTGTATCCCCATTTTACGTCGTAAATATCAATATTTGATAGTTGGGGCTACCTTACGATTGATTTCTAAACCGCGTGTTACGAAGTTGTTTGTGCCATTGACATTTGAAGTATTTGCAATGTATCACTTTTTTGTGAATTCCAGCGGTGGAAATATTTATATTCCTGCGACGATAGTTCCTAATCAACGTCCGCCGTGTTTTCACCGCTGAATTTTCTTCACGGTTAAAAATCACTATTTTTAAGCGTCATAACCGTTAGCCTCCCTTTTACGTCGTAAAATTACTCATGTTTTACAGTTTTGGCTTCCTTACGCTTAATTTCTAGGCCCAATGACTGCAGAGTTGTATTTCATACGTTGATATTTGAAGTTTTGGGGTTATGCCTACGAAATACTGCTTTATTGTGAATTTCAGCGGTGGAAATATTTATATTCCTGCGGCAGTCGTTCCTAATCAATCTCCGCCGTGCTTTCACCGCTAATTTTTCAAAGTTTACGGTCAAAAACCACTATTTTTCAAGCGTCATAGCCGTTAACTGCCTTTTTTCATTCTTTTACGTCGTAAAACATCCCATATTTTACAGTTGTGGCTTCCTTATGCTTAATTCCTAAGCCCAATGCTCCCAGAGTTGTATTTCATGAGTTGATATTTGAAGTTTTGCGGTTATACCTGCCGAATATCACTTCTTTTGTGAATTCCAGCGGTGAAAATATTTATATTCCTGTGGCAGTCGTTCCAAATCAATCTCCGCTGTGCTTTCACCGCTAAATTTTCAAAGTTTACGGTCAAAAACCACTGTTTTTTAAGCGTCATAGCCGTCAATTGCCTTTTTTCATTCTTTAACATCGTAAAACGACCCCATATTTTACAGTTGTTCCTTACGCTTAATTCCTAAGCCCCAATGTTGTAAAGTTGTATTTCATGGGTTGGTATTTAAAGTTTTCCGGTTATACCTGCAGAATATTGGTTTATTGTGAATTCCAACCGTGGAACTATCTATATTTCTTTAGCAATTGTTGTTAATCAATCTCGGCCTTGTTTTTACAGCTAAATTATCAATGCTTACGGTTAAAGACAAGGATATCACCATTTTTCAAGCGTCATGACGGTTAGCCGTCATCTTTCCAGTCATTACATCCCCATTTTACATCAGATATTTTATAGTTGGGGCTACATTACGATTGATTTCTAAGCCGCGTGCTACGAAGTTCTTTGCACCGTTGATATTTGACGTTTTGTGTTTGTGGAATATCGCTTTTTTTGTGAATTCCAGCGGTGGAAATATTTATATTCCTGGGGCAATCGTTCCTAATCAATCTCCGCGTCCTGTTTTCACCGCTGAATTTTGGATCTTCACGGTTAAAAATCACTATTTTTTAAGCGCCATAACCATTAGCCCTCCTTTTTTCACTCTTTTACTTCTTAAAATATCTCATATTTTACAGTTGTGGCTTCTTTACGCTTAATTCCTAAGCCCAATGCTTCCAGAATTGTATTTCATGAGTTGATATTTGAAGTTTTGCGGTTATACCTGCGAACTATTGGTTTATTGTGAATTCCAACCGTGGAACTATTTATATTTCGTTGCCAATTGTTGGTAATCAAGCTCTACCTTGTTTTCACAGCTAAATTTTGAATGTTTACGGTTAAAGACCAGGATATCGACATAACGGCGTTGACATTTAAAGTTTTGTATTTGCAGAATATCACTTTTTTTGTGAATTCCAACGGTGGAAATATTTATATTTCTGCGGCAATCGTTCCTAATCAATCTCCGCTAATTTTTTTATTTTCACGATTAAAAATCACTATTTTTTTAAGCGCCATAACCGTTAACTGCCTTTTTTTACTCTTTTAGGTCGTAAAATATCTCATATTTTACAGTTTTGGCTTCTTTACGCTTAAAACCTAAGCTCAATGCTCGCCGAGTTGTATTTTAATCGTTAGTATTTGAGGTTTTGCGATTGTATTTGTGGAAGATTGGTTTATTGTGAATTCCAACGGTGGAAACATTTATATTTCTTCAACAACTGTTTCTAATCAATCTACACCTTGTTTTCACCGCTAAATTTTCAAAGTTTACGGTTACGTACCACGATTTTCTTGTTTTTCAAGCGTTTTAACGGTTAGTTATCATGTTTTCAGTCATTGTATCCCCATTTTAAGCCTCAAAAGATCGGATAGTTTAAAATTGGAGCAACCTTACGCTCACTTTCTAAGAAATAAACTTACGAGATTTTTTTGGGTTGTTTCTGCGGAATATTTATTTAATATGAATTTCAGCCGTGAAAATATTTATATTTCTGCGGTCATCGTTCCTAATCAATTTAAGCCGTGTTTTCTCCGTCGAATCTTCAAAATTTACGGTTAGAGCCCTCTAATCAAGTATCGTAACTATTAATCAACATCTTTTCACTCATTTTATCCCCATTTTAAGTTGTTTTACCGTAAAGTACCCCCATTTTACAGTTAACAGTTCCTTACGCTTAATTTCTGAGACACGTGCTCGCAGAGCTGTATTTTTATCGTTTATATAGAAAGTTATGCAGTTATATCTGGGAAATATTGGTTTATTGTGAATTCCAGCCGTGGAAGTATTGACATTTCTGCGGCAATTGTTCCTAATAAATATCCGCCATGTGTTCACCGGTGATTTTTGATTAATTGTTTAAAATGAAGTCGAAATTTTCAGAAAAGTTAAGTTCTTTAAAAAAGGTGGTGTAAATATCTAAAAAAAGTCGCAAATCTGAAGAAGCATCGAAATTTTCTTAGAATTTCGAAATTAAAAAATAGTCGTGATATTAAATGTCTAAATTTGCAAAAAAAGATCGAAAATAAAACATCCAAATATTCAAAAGAAACATTTTTTTTTTAAAAGTAAAACAAAAATTTTTAAAAGTGATCATTTCGATAAAAGCTTTAAATAATTTTAAAAGATTAAGCTTTTGGAAAACTCGACATTTTTATTAAAAAATTAAACTTCTCAAAATTTAGAAGAAAGTCAGAATTTCGAGAAAAAGTCGAACTTTGGAAAACAACTCGAACAAAAAAAATGAAAACGCTTCTGTAAAAAGTCGAATTTTTTCAAATATAAGTAAAATTTTGTAAAAACCCAGCCACGTAATTTTGAAAAAAAGTGAAAATTTTCAAAATAAGTAAGAGAACAACAATTTTCAAAATACGTAAAATTTTTTAAAAAATTCTAAAAAAATGGAAATTTTTAAATGTCGAAGTTTCAAAAGGAGTCGAAATTTTCAATAAAAAACCTCAATTAAAAGACGTCGAAATTTTCTAAAAGGACGATTTAAAAAATTGAATTCTTCAAATAGTCGGAAATTAAAAGTAATCGAAATTTTAAAAAACGTGAAAAGGTCGGTAGAAATTTTCGAAAAATGTCCAAATTTTCAAGAAAAAGTCTTAATAATCACAAAAGGTCGCACTATGCAAAAAAACTGAATTGTTTAAAAATTGAAATACTAAGCTTGTCCCCTGAAACCAAGAAAGATTAAAAAACACAACTACGGTTGCTCTAACGCGTTTCGATAGCCAAGCTGTTATCTTCAGAAAGATACTGAAAAAAAATTAACGAAAATATTAGGAGAATTGCAAATTAGGTGAAAAAGTCGAAGTTTTCGAACAAGAATCTGAATTTTGAAAAAAAAAATTCACAACAAAAATCAAAAGTCGACATTTTCAAACTCATTTTATTGAAACAGCCGAAATTCTCGAAAAGAGTCGAACTCTAGAAAAAGGCGAAACGAGAGTTTTAAGATAAATCCGTTACTGGATTTCCACGATTGATACTAACTTAGGGTTACATAAAAGTTAATTAAACAAGCGGAAAAGAAAAGATTATTATGTACGATCTCCAAAAATGTTAATATTTGGAAACATTCAACCAAAGTAGGTAGGGATTATTAAATGGGGCTTGACGATGTAAATTTCGCGAATCAAATCAGAATGGAAATTGAGTTTGAAATAATTTAATTTACTGATGGATTTCGTCTGAAATAACTTAATTTCCTTTTTTAAAATTCGAATGGGAAAATGGAATGCACTTCGCTTCTTTCAAGGTGGATGCCTTAAGAACGGGATCAAATAATACCAGAGCTAAAAATGTCGCATATTGCAACTTTCATCAAAATGTAACTCTACCCACTGCAAAGACAAAACTTTCGAATTTCGAAAGATTTCGCAGGAAATTGAAATTTTGGGATTAGTTGTTTCTTTTAGATATAAAATTAGCTACATTATATAGTGACATTCATTTTAACTATTTATTCGGGCGGATTGATAGACATAGATGCAATTATTTTCACACTAGTTTCAAGCATATGGAAATACAAATAGGGCGAAGCAATAGGTAATTTGTTGCCCATCAGTTAGCGCCAGTTTGTCTTATCAACTGTACCTGAAGATGTGAAACACGTCTCTTGACCTATAAACGGTGTTTGTATGTTACTGTTGAAGCGTTGGGATTGGTTATTTCTTTTAAATATAAAATTAACTGCATTATGTTTCGTTTTGTGACGTACTGAATATGTGACATAGTGACATTAATTTTAACTACTTATTCGGGCGGATTGATAGACATGGATGCAATTATTTTCGTACTAGTTTCAAGCATATGGAAATACAAATAGGGCGAAGCAATATGTAATTTGTTGCCCATCAGTTAGCGCCGGTTTGCCTTATCAACTGTACCTGAAGATGTGAAACACGTCTCTTGACCTATAAACGGTGTTTGTATGTTACTGTTGAAGCGTTGGGATTGGTTATTTCTTTTAAATATAAAATTAACTGCATTATGATTCGTTTCGTGACGTACTGAATATGTGGCATAGTGACACTAATTTTAACTACTTATTAGGACGGATTGATAGACATGGATGCAATTATTTTCGTACTAGTTTTAAGCATATGGAAATACAAATAGGGCGAAGCAATATGTAATTTGTTGCCCATCAGTTAGCGCCAATTTGTCTTATCAACTGTACCTGAAGACATAATGCACGTATCTTGAGCTATAAACGATGTTTGTATGTTACTTTTTCAAAAATAAATTTGTGCAAACCAGAAGCGCCCCGTTAGGAAGTGTTATGAGCTCGAAGGTCGAATAATTATATTTTTATTAAGCCTTTCAAATACGTGGTTATAATTAACGAATTACATTATGACTGAGATACTTCGCGTAATAAAAACGATTGATCAGTCTAACCAATCAAACAGTAACTGAAAAATTCTTCTCGAGTCGGCAATATTTCCGAAATAGGTGAACTGAAGGAAAACCTGACGAACTTAACTGAAAGAGTAAATTTGATTAAACCTGCCACAATTCGGTAGCAAAGTTCTAAAGGACTTTCAAAGTCCACTTATTTGGGCTAGAAAGGTATTTTTTCTTACAAAAGAATGTCAGTCGCTAGCTAAAAGGCTATAATTTAGGCTAACCTCTTTTCACAGAAATTTTATTTATCACCTCCCCGAAAAGAGACTGCGGAATAGTTTTAATGAGGTGCATTTTGCTTTAATAGCGAGTTCAACTTACTTCGGACTTAAATTGCATAGCGCGCAGCCTTTTTATTTCATTTTGCATTCAAGTAATAAATTATTAAGTTCCTTGCAGACGTCTGGAACCTACAAATGTGGTGATTTCTAAAGGAACTTTATTTATTTCTAAACCTGAGTTATGCTGTTATTTACACAAGGATTTTTAAGCCGTTAAACTTCACCGATGGAATAGACAAAATTTTTAACATTTGTTGCTCATAATGTGCGTTCAAAAATAGTGAAATTGCTGCAGTTACGCTGAGAAAGTGTTTGGTCTCGATTAGAAAATTCCCCCATTGGCACGTTAAAAATAACAGCATAAGTGCCGACAAATGTTTAATATGTTCCGATATTAAATAATTCGGCTGTTTAGGGATTGAACATCAATTTTGCCGATGCGTCAGATTTTCTTATTTTTTCTAGTTCTTTACTTTAATTGGTTTTTGTCAGGAGAATTACTTTCGTACACTTTCAACAACATTTGTATTAATTCCTATTGTACTGTTTGACAGACCTGTGAATCAAAGGAATCGATACTTTAAACTAGATGTAATTATTTTCATACTAGTTTCAAGTGTATACGGTGGAATAATACGTCAAAATGTACTACTCATCAGTTGGGCGATATTTTCTAGGGTCCGTCTACCCTATCAATTGCACCTAGTGGTTATAAGCGTATGTTAACCTATGAAGACCTATGAAGTCGCAAACAAGGTCTATGAAAGCGAGTTTGTTGCCCATCAGCAACGTCTTGTTTGGGAGATAAAAGGTAGTTTTTAATCAATTCATAATGCCTTCGAGACGCGGTTAAAATCAATGATATAACGTCTATATTTAAAAAAAAAACATGAAATCGAAAACCGTTTTTGAAAGTTTACAAAATTGGACAATTTAACCAGGGCTTCGAACCGTTATTATTTTCGTTCCGGTTTTCGGTTTTTGTTTCAGAAAAACAATCATATAGGTTCAGTTCCGGTTTTCCCTCCGACAAAAATAACGGTTTTTTCCGGTTTTTCAGTTTTTGGTTCAGCTCCGAGTGACTCATTTTTTATTTTTTATTAGAAGAAAAAATATTTCGGGTAATCTCGAAACAAAAGTCCAAATTTCAAAAAAGGATATGAAATTCAGGAAACAATTTAAATGAAAATTTAAAATTTCAATTTAGGTTGAAATTTCGAGTACAAAGTAAATTTTTTTTAGAAAATGTAGATACCGTAAACTTCTACTCTAACTTTTAGAATACATAGAATTTAAAACTAAAAATATTAGATTTCCAAATTTGAGTTAAACTATTTAGAAATAATGTTAACACTTTTTCAGTTTAAACATAAAATGTTTAGAAAAGTATAAAACGTAATTAGTACTTCTAAAAAACATGTCTGCATCTAAATTTGAAGTAAAATTTTCAGGAAAAGACTTTAACAATTTTGAAATTTTGCAAAAAATTCAAAATTAAAAAAAAAAAGTTTACAAAATTCCGACTTATACTAAAGATTTTAAGTTTCGAGAAGATACTCGATCAATCTAGTTGGAAGTCAAATTGTTATGATTAAAATGAAACCTTTAGAATTTTTTTTACATAAATTTAGTATGCAAGAAGAATGCAACCTAGACTACAAATTCATGCAGCCCTCCAGGCGTGTATAGTGAATCATAGGTAGCTGAACTACCAACAGTTGAAACACTGCCACCTAGCGAAGCGGTTGCTCTCTAGGAGAGTTCCCAGAAGACAAGTTTAGGTTTAGGTTTAGTTTAGGTTTTTTTTCTCCAATTTTGACTACTTTCTTTAAAGTGAGGGTTAAAACTTGACAATTTTTTTAATGTCGTGTTTCAATTCAATATTTCGAGAAAATCATTCAAATTGAGGGGAAACAATTGCACCGTTCTAGGGAGTAAAATTTTGATTCAATCAATCATCAAAGTTCGAAAAAACAATTCTGTCATAAATAAAAATTTCTCAATATTTCAACTATTTCTAGTAATTATGAGTCTTTTAAACATTCAAATTTAGAGATTACTGCGTAAATATTTAAAAAAAAAAGTAATAAGTTTGAAAAAAAGAGTATATTTTATGTTTAAGTCGAAATTTAAAAAAAAATACAATTTAAATATAAAATTTTAAGAAAAATGTAAATATTTCGAAAAAAAGTTAAATCTCTCTTTATTATCTTTTATCAAAATTTTGAATTCTTTTTAGACATTTTCAGGTTTTCAGGAAATTTGGAGCAAACATTTTGAAGTTATTTTCGAAATTTTATTATGTTCTAAAGAATTCAAGAATTCAAATTTTAATTATTTTAAGATAAAAATAGCCTAAATTTAAAAAGAAAACATTCATCGTTTTTTGAAATGGTCAAATTTTGATTGAAGGTAAAAAATGTTTGTCAAAAATAAAAATTTAATAATAATAATAATAATTCCCATTTTTTTAGAAGCTTTGAATTCTTAAGCAGATGTTGAAGATTCCAAATTTTATCAAAATTTCGAGTTAACATTTTTAAATTCGGAAATTGATAAAAATGTTTCATAAACTTTTAAGTATTTTTTTTACAAAATATTTTAAATTCAAATCTCCTAGGTAATGAAGGTCGAAATTTACCGATTGGGGTTAAAATTTTCTGATTAAGGTGAAATTTTGTTTTCTTTCTTTCTTTTTTTTTCGAAGTTTTTACCTTAGAACTCACAATTTCGAGATAACTCGACAGTTTGAAATTAAAGTCAAAATAAAGTCGATATTTTGGTTCTATAGTTGGAATTTTAGGAAAAAAGTAAAAATTTAAATTTCAAACTAAACATTTTGACAGAGAACTCGAAGTCTGAACAAAAACCGAAGATTTTAAGAAATTGTGGTATTTTCGATTTTAAAAATTTGAAGCTACTAATAGCGTGGGTAAACTCCTAAATTATAAAAGAAAATCAATTTTAACCAAAAACTTTAAAAAATTTCAGGTTTCTTAGAAAGTTTGTATCAAACTAAAAACATTATTTATTTTAAAAAAATTAAAATTTTGATATTAATCTCGAAATTTTCGAACACTTATCGAAATTTCATGTTTAAACTTTAGATTTACAAACTCGAAAGTTTATAGTAAAACAAAATGATAAATTTCTAGTTTATCTTAAAATATTCGAACTTTTCTCATTTCTCTTTAACTTGAAATTTGTTTTTATGAATTTTAGGCTTCTCTAGACATTTAAACTTTTTTCCCAATATGTAGTCGTTAGGTTTGACATTTTAAGATTAAAGTCGAAATTTCGAGGAAAAAGGTCAACATTTCCAAAAAAGTGCGACTTATTAAAGAAAAACCCTAGACAAAAATTTCAATTTGACATTTTAGTCATTTCATCGAATTTTTTACTTTATTTTCAAAATTCGAGAATAAGGCAGAAATTTTAAGATTTCCTTAGGAGAGTTTCTTCTGAAAATTCTGAGTTCAAACTTGAACCTCAATATTTTTCTCTAAAATTTTTGTTACAAAACTCGAAATCTAGACTTTGTCTTTTGACCTCAAAATGTTGACCTTCATCTCAAAGTTTGAACTTTTTTCTCGAAATTTCGAATTTAAACCTCAAATGTGTGCGTTTTTCTTGAAAATATTGTGTTAGAATTGAATTCTTGTGAACGACTTTTAGTATTTGTTCAAAATTTGGATATTTTTTCAAATTTCTGTTTTTATATTTTATAATTGAAAAAGCGAGGATATTTTTGTTTTTGGAGTTTTTTATCTTGTCAAAGTTTTGGATAATATTTTTCATTTAATGTTGAAAATGATACTTTTTAAAATTCCACTTATACATTTCCAGTTTTTTTGTTTCAACTTTTTTTTTCAAAATTTCGTGTTTAATTTGAACTCTGACAAATTCACTAAAATCAATTTATATTGAATAATTTTTAAACGTTTTTAACCTTGGTCTTAAAATTTTCATGAAAGATAATTTTTTTTATTTTTTTCCCATTTTTCAATTGAAATTTGGACTCTTTTTAGAAATTTCGATTTTAGCCTGAAAACATGAGTGTGCTAAATAAAATAGGATGCCTCTTTTTTCATAGGCACCTCAGGTCACATCAAAAATTACTGCAAGCCATAGGGTAGATGTACCGTTTGTGGCCACTTTAAGCTTTTTTGTATGTTTAATTGAGATTTAAATATATTTAAATTAAATATTTAATAAGAAAAAATAAATTAATCAAATCTTCAATTTATCAGGAATTGAAATATCAAAAGCCCAAATGTTTAAAATTTAATTTGTCATGCAAAATTAATTAAAATTAATAATTACACCAATTTCACCAGTAGTGGCCATAGAAGCACTATTTTTGGCCATTTGCTGTTCCAGTTTTGGTCATAGTGCCTGAAATTTTTTGCTGGAAGGGAATTATTAATAATATTATCTTAATTAACAATCAATGCATCACTTTATTTATTAAATAGCTAGACAAGACACAAAAATTAGTAATACACATAAAATCATCAATTTTTTTTAGCATTTTTGCGCGGTTTAACTGATTTTTTTGGGGCTAATTTTTTCTTAACTTTTTCTTCCAATTTTTCTTCTTTAATTTTTTTTATTCTTTCCTTATTTTCTTCCCTTTCGATTTTTTTAAGCTCTTTTTTTCTTATCTTTCGATTTTTTTAAGCTTCTTTCTTTCTTCTTCTGCGCTTTTCTCATTCTCTTTAGCTTCCATTAGTTCGATCCACTTGTCAGCTGTGATTACGGAAGGTAAATGTTCTACCTTACGTTTTCGTGTCGTAGTCTTCTTTTTAGGCCACATACAAATTCCATCAATAACTTCGTCCAAAGACTTTCGACACATTGAAATACTGTTCAAATGAGAAACATTAGTTGTACTAACGTCCTCAACTACAGGCTCTATAATACCTTCCATAACAACAGGTTCTTGAATAACTTCATCACTAGGAGGGATTACAATATTCGGGTTTTTATGATTATCTACGAGGATAGGAAATTCAATCGCAAGAGGTACTTCACAGTCGGTAATTTGGTTAAGAGTATCAGAAGGATAGGAATCCAACAGTTCATCGACTAAAAAAGTGCAAAAAAAAATATCAAATTAAAATATAATTTAAAAATTTATAAATTATCCAAAGAATAGATCACTGAAATAAATTCAACATTGGGAGATTATTTTTTAACTGTTTTTTCAATTTTACTCACCTTCATGAAGATTAGACGCATCAAACTCAGGAAAAGGAAATTCGAAAACATTATCATTATGAGAAGCCAAAGGAGAAGGATTTTCAGGAACTAGAGGATGACAAAGTGGGGATTGCAATTCATTTTCCGGTTTGTCATCTTCAACAGCCTGGGCCCAAAAATTGTACAATGACTCGTGTTTATCACCAGTTTCCCAATCAATACCTGTAGCTTTGGCATTTTTGAATCGTTGTAATAGCTCAGGATTTTTTTTACTCTCGATGTATTCTTGATGAGATAAGGCTTGCTGCATGGTTCTTTGCGAATTTATTTCATTAGAAATATTTTGATTGTTTTCTCGATCTTTCATTTCGACACACTTGCTATAGTCAACTGAATTCGCATTAAACGGACATAAACCGCAAGCTTTAAATCCATTCTTTATGACAGTCGTAAAATCTTCTTCAGTAATAAGTTTAGATAAAAAAGCTGGAACGTTATGTTTCTGAACATCAACACCATCATTTTGTATACGCCAGTTTCTTATCAATTTTTTCCATCTTTGCTTCAAAGGAAAAAAAAAGAAACGTCCAATGGTTGTAAAATATGCGTGGAGTGAGGTGGAAAACAGCACAGGATAATCTGTTTATCCTTACAAAATTTACTCAGATGAATGGACATATGAGAAACATGGCCATCCAAGAAAACTATCACAGGAAGTTGAATTTTGCGTTCAAGCAGGAATGGATAGAAAACATTCGTGAAATATTCGTAGAAAGATTCACTAGTCATCCACCCATTCTCGGATTTTCCTATCCCCCAACCTTTGGGTGCCGAGTCAACGCAAATCTTAGGTAGTCGCTCATACTTGAAAATTGTCAGTGATGGTGCAAATTCTCCGGCAGCGTTTACATTAAAAAGTGTAGTAACATTTTCTTTTTCGTTTCCAGCAACATCATACACAGCTTTTCCCCTTTCTGCTAAAACAAGACCACCTTTTGGTGATAAATGAACTGCCGTCTCGTCCATGTCGAATACTCGTCGAGGATCATCAAGGATTTTAATATTTTCTCCCAGTTCTTCAGCTATATGAGAGAACCATGACCGTATACCAGATTCAGTGACGATGGCTCGAGCCTTACAGAGGTGTTCAGCCCTTTTTTGACCCACACGTGGATGCCTCTTAAGAAATCCTTCAAACCACTTTCTTCCCGGGATATTATTTTTAAAAGGATTTTTTAAACCTTCTGCGTCGACTAATTGTTTCACTGAATGAATTAAGAAATCTCTATTTATAGGAAAACCCATTCTGATGGTTCCTAATAGCCATTCTTCTAATTTTTCTTCAATATGATGGCCAAGTATAGACTCAGGTCCTACTCGACCTGTAGTTTCTGGTACTTTGCCTCGAAGTTTACTACGTAATGTAGTTCTTGGGACTTTATATTGATTACACGCCGTTGCAATAGCACAACCATTCTTCACTAATTCCAAAGCTTTTTGTAAGTCAGTTTCTGAGTAATTAAAAAATGTCCTTTTAGATTTTTCCTTTTGAATACCAGTTTTTGTTGATTTTGGAATTTTTTCAACGGGCTTCTGATTTTTCCTTGATGGCATTTTAACCTGCAACAGATAAAAAATAATCTTTCAACACTACGTTTCTTTTCCAGTCTCTATTTCGAAATATTATCTTAATTGTTTGAATATTAATTATTAAATAACATACAGTTGGGCAGCAAAATACATTAAATGAGTAAAAATTATGGCCAAAACTGGATAGTGTATGCACCATTTGTGGCCATGGTATGGCCACAAATAGCAATCACATGTTTTTATTGTTCCACTTATGGCCATGGGATATTTTGTTAGTATTTGAGGTTATTATAAGTAAATTAATTTTTTTTAACATACTATTACGTTATCTAGCTACTATAGAGCTTAAAATTTTAAAGAATATTAAGATTTGCAATAATTATGATTAATTTACTTACCAGGCCTTTCTCGAGATTCTTATAAGAATTAGTTATAATTTGGTGAGATACACCACGCGTCCAGATATTTTTTTAATAATCACTCAAACTATACTTTCAATCAGTATAGGGAAAAGTTTACAGCGTAGCCAACACACACAAAAACCCTATAAATACACTATAAAATGCTATAATAAAATAATATATATAATATATATTCCTATACATCTCAGACTGGCCACAAACGGAACAGTGGCCACAAACGGTACATCAACCCTATGTGGCTCGCGAGCTACGGATCAGGCATCAATTGTTTAGAACGATTGATATAATAGGAAAAAATTGAAATTGTAAACCCAGAATTTTGAGAAAAAAGATGAAATTGAAGAAAATATTCGAAATTTATTTTACAAAAATTCTACATAATTTTGATTCAAATGCTAATAGTAAATGTTGAAATATTGAAAAATAAAGGTCCATATTTCTAGAAAAATTCAAAATTTTAAATTTAAAGCTGACCTTTATGGGACAAAAAAAAAGTTTAAATTAAAAATTTTAATGAAAAAAGTCCAAGTTTCATAAGACTCGCGATATTTTCTTTTCGGTTCAGTTCCGGTTTTCGTTCTGACAGAAATAACGGTTTTTTTCAGCTTCCGGTTTTCGGTTCAGTTCCGGTTCGAAGCCCTGAATTTAACCGCTTCACTGATTCGACTAAAACTGTTTTGCCTCTATTCTTGACTTAAGTAAACTTTCTTAATTTTCACATTATTTAGACAATATGGAAGAGGCCATACCTTCTACAGAGTTATCACAATCTTTGCATATAATTGTTTGATGCGAACAAAGTGGGTCTTTGTATTTTTCAAGCAAAAACTCGTCCCATTTCTTTACCAGAAGAAATTCATTTTAGATGCAAGGAGAGTACTAAAGGATAGAAAGACGGAAATAAACAAGGTAAAATGACATCCAGAATTCATTAGTCTGGAACATTTGAACGCACAAAAAGCCAGACGGGCCATCATGAATGCTCGAAGTAATTAAAAAGTATGTTAGATTGGAGTGCTGAAATTAGCCTGAAAACGTGGATCTAGCAGCCGTTTTGCGCTGAACAATGGTAGTTGACGAATGAGAGAGCGCCTTAATAAGAACTGTCGTCGAACGGTATAAACGATAGTATTTGATGGACGTTTCCAACGTGCTCTTGCAAACAGAGGACGCAAATTAGTTGGGAGGACTTCTAATTTATCCGTATTATTCACATTATTTAATAAGTTCTAAGAAGTTTGCAGAAGGGTTGACGGAAGTAATATCAATTAGGTCAAGTCTACGAAATGTGATTGATTACGCTGTACAAACTGCCTTACCAAGTTTCCCTAAAACTAAACTTTCTTGTCAATCGAATTTCAATATAGAGCTAAAGATCTCGTAAACAAAATTTGGAACCTACATCCGCAGCTTGTCAAGTATTTATAGTCGCCCAGTTTCCCCCAAACTGCCTTCTGAATTTATTCATATATAATCCTAAACATAACGAATGTAGAATACAAAGTTGTCTGTCTGTTTCAATTACTGATTTTGACGAAAATTGCTGTAGGTGTTTTTTCTAGGTGGGATCGTTAACAGGATACGTTTTATCCCAAGAAAAAGTTCCAGTTACTACCACAAAAATAAATAACGGTCACCACTTTATATGTAAATAAATCGTTGTCATTTAACGATACAGTAATTTTGCACTTAGAATGTTTTGACAGCGTGCGTCATCTAAATAGAGCGCAACTTTGCTACCCAATATATAGCTGCAGAGTACCTGCGAGTCAGTTATCGGATGGACGAATTTGAACAAATCATCCTTCTGCAATCCGCACGAACTCTTTAAAGCTGCGCATAGCGTTTAGGTTAGTTTTATTGCATTCATCCAAACTAATTTTATAGGGAAAGTATGTATGATCGACAGCATCATTGCTATCTTACAGCAAAGGCGTAGTTAGAATAAAGCAGAGTTGGGCACTTGCCTCTCCTCTGGCTCATGCAGCTTAGCGAATATTTATATTTAACTAGGCTCAAGCAGCTTAGCGAAAATTTATATCTAACTTGGCTCAAGCAGCTTAGAAAAAATTTATATTTAACTGAGGAGAGTTTTTCTAAGAAATATACATTTCAACAAAATTCGTCCTTTCTTTCAACTTATTTCTCCAAATTCGTCTTTTTTTTTCGCAAAATTTGTTTCTTTTGAAATTTCTTTATTCTTAAAATTCGCCCTTCTCTTATCAGAATCAGAGTTTCGCGAAATTTCGAATTTTTATCTCAAAATTCATCGATTTTTTTAAACTTTCACCATTTTTTAAAATTAGTTTTTTTTCCCAAAAATTTCGACTTTTCTTTAAATTTCAGTTTTATGTAAATTTTAGTTTTATGCAAATTTTAGTTTTTTGCAAATTTCGACATGTTTATGAAGGTTCGCCTTTTCCTCGAAATTTGGCCGATTCTTAACAGAAAACCAAAAATAATTATTCGAAAATTTTAAGAATGATTTTATGGAAATTTTGTAAAAAGACGGAAGAGAAAATTTGCCCTGGAATTGTTAACTGGTTATGGTTGAAGTACAACTTTCTGATCCAACTTTTCAAAATTCCAACGTTTATTTGATTCTACGTTCTACGTTCCAAAAACTCTATGAAAAGGCCATAAACTCACTTTCGAAAAATGGAAATTTTTCCATGTTTCGAAAGAGGAGGGATCCTTGGAGCTTTTTTCGTAACTTCAAACTCTCATATCTTCCAAACCAAAAGCCAATTTAGCTCAATTTGGTTTTCGGATTCGGAATCTAGGGGTCATAATCAATATGGTAGGGTACTTCCAATGTGAATTATGAGATAAATGTTAAAATTTTTGGAGTCAAATTTACAAAATCGAAATTTTTAAGAAGCGGCGGAATTTTGAAAGAAAAACGACTTTTGAATTTCGATCCTAGGAAATTTGATAAAAATTTGAAAATTTCGAAACTTTAGAAGCTCGTAAACGGATAGCCATAGCCCAATTTGGTTTTCACACAATTTGACTTTTTAGAAATTTTGACTGATTTCTTAAAGTTTGCTTTATTCTCGAAATTTTTGTTTTATTTCAAAATTCGATATTTAACTTTTCCAAAAATTTCGACTTTTTCTCTTAAAATTAGATTAAATTCATCTTTATCGACTTTATTCTCAAAATTCTATTTTTGATCTCTTCTTTCAAAAATCATTTTTCTTTCAAAATTCCGCCACTTCTTCAAAATTTCGATTTTGTAAATTTGATTCCAGAAATTTTAACATTATCTCAAAATTCACCTTATTTTCGAAAAACTCAAAATGCGATGTTTTGGTTTCTAAAAATGTCGACCATTTCCTCGAAATTCCCTTTTTCTTGAAACTTCGATTTACTCCAAATTTCGAGATAACCCATTTTTCTCAAAATTCGACTTATTTCAAATTTTCGATAAAATTTGACTCTTTCTGGAAAATTTCGAGTGTTTACTAAATTCCAACCTTTTTAAAATTTCGATTTTTTTTAAATCCATCTTTGTTTCTCAAAAGAAGGAAAAAATCTAAATTAAAATCTACAAACTCAAAATGCGATGTTTTAGTTTCTAAAAATGTCGACCTTTACCTCGAAATTCCCTTTTTCTTGAAACTTCGATTTTTTCCAAATTTCGAGATACCTCATTTGTCTCAAAATTCGGCTTAATTCAAATTTTCGACAAAATTTGACTCTCTCTGGGAAATTTCGAATGTTAACTAAATTTCAACCTTTTTAAAATTTTGATTTTTTTAATCCGCTTTTGTTTCTCAAAGGAAGGAAAAAATCTAAATTAAAATCTAAAAACTCAAAAGGCGATGTTTCAGTTTCTAAAAATGTCGACCTTTTCCTCGAAATTGCCTTTTTCTTGAAACTTCGATTTTTTCCAAATTTCGAGATATCTCATTTGTCTCAAAATTCGACTTATTTCAAATTTTCGATAAAATTTGACTCTTTCTGGAAAATTTCGAATGTTTACTAAATTCCAACCTTTTTAAAATTTCGATTTTTTTTAAATCCATCTTTGTTTCTCAAAAGAAGGAAAAAATCTTAATTAAAATCTACAAACTCAAAATGCGATGTTTTAGTTTCTAAAAATGTCGACCTTTTTCTCGAAATTGACCTTTTCCTCGAAATTGCCTTTTTCTTGAAACTTCAATTTTTTCCAAATTTCGAGATATCTCATTTTTCTCAAAACTCGGCTTATTTCAAATTTTCGACAAAATTTGACTCTCTCTGAGAAATTTCGAGTGTTTACTAAATTTCAACCTTTGTAAAATTTCGATTTTTTTTAAATTCGTCTTTGTTTCTCAAAAGAAGGAAAAAATCTTAATTAAAATCTACAAACTCAAAATGCGATGTTTTAGTTTGTAAAAATGTCGACCTTTTCCTCGAAATTGACCTTTTCCTCGAAATTGCCTTTTTCTTGAAACTTCGATCTTTTCCAAATTTCGAGATATCTCATTTTTCTCAAAACTCGGCTTATTTCAAATTTTCGACAAAATTTGACTCTCTCTGAGAAATTTCGAGTGTTTACTAAATTCCAACCTTTTTAAAATTTCGATTTTTTTTAATCCGCCTTTGTTTCTCAAAGGAAGGAAAAAATCTAAATTAAAATCTAAAAACTCAAAATGCGATGTTTCAGTTTCTAAAAATGTCGACCTTTTCCTCGAAATTGCCTTTTTCTTGAAACTTCGATTTTTTCCAAATTTCGAGATATCTCATTTGTCTCAAAATTCGACTTATTTCAAATTTTCGACAAAATTTGACTCTCTCTGAGAAATTTCGAGTGTTTACTAAATTCCAACCTTTTTAAAATTTCGATTTTTTTTAATCCGCCTTTGTTTCTCAAAGGAAGGAAAAAATCTAAATTAAAATCTAAAAACTCAAAATGCGATGTTTCAGTTTCTAAAAATGTCGACCTTTTCCTCGAAATTGCCTTTTTCTTGAAACTTCGATTTTCTCCAAATTTCGAGATATCTCATTTTTCTCAAAATTCGGCTTATTTCAAATTTTCGACAAAATTTGACTCTCTGAGAAATTTCGAGTGTTTACCAAATTCCAACCTTTTTAAAATTTCGATTTTTTTTTAAATCCGTCTTTGTATCTCAAAAGAAGGAAAAAATCTAAATTAAAATCTAAAAACTCAAAATGCGATGTTTTAGTTTCTAAAAATGTCGACCATTTCCTCAAAATTCTCTTTTTCTTAAAACTTCGATTTTCTCCAAATTTCCAGATATCTCATTTTTCTCAAAATTCGGCTTATTTCAAATCTTCGACATAATTTGACTCTCTCTGGGAAATTTCGAGTGTTTACTAAATTCCAACCTTTTTAAAATTTCGATTTTTTTTATATCCGTCTTTGTTTTTTAAAAGAAGGAAAAAATCTAAATTAAAATCTAAAAACTCAAAATGCGATGTTTCAGTTTCTAAAAATGTCGACCTTTTCCTCGAAATTCCCTTTTTCTTGAAACTTCGATTTTCTCCAAATTTCGAGATATCTCATTTTTCTCAAAATTCGGCTTATTTTAAATCTTCGGCAAAATTTGACTGTCTTTGGGAAATTTCGAGTATTTACTAAATTCCAACCTTTTTAAAATTTCGATTTTTTTTAAATCCGTCTTTGTTTCTCAAAGGAAGGAAAAAATCTAAATTAAAATCTAAAAACTCAAAATGCGATGTTTTAATTTCTAAAAATGTCGACCACATTCGTTGTTTTCTCTAAATTGGTTCGGTATGCTATCAAAAACTAAAAATGTTGGGAACAATATTTTTGAGAAATTTTCAGAAAAAAGTATTTGTAAATTCAATTTCACTGTTGAAAAAATATTAGGTCAAAATTGGAATAAAGATGAAGAAAATTGTTTTTGGAAATTAAGGGGTTTTTTTCTCAAAATCCGACGACTTTTTCTGAAAATTGCAACTTTTTTCACAAAATTCGACCAAATATTTTGACATTTTTCGCATGTTCAACATTTTTAGGATTTTTCCGAAGGGTTGGGTTTTTATTCTAAATTAGGTTTTCGGCGAATTTCGAATTTCCCAAGATTGAGTTTTTTTTCTAAATTTGTCGCTTTAGAAATTACGACTTATTTTTGAAAGTTTTACTTTTTTCACTGAAAATTGAACTTTCTCTTGGGACTTCTAAGTTTTGTTCTAGAAATGTCGACCATTTTTTCGACATTGGACGAATTTTTTTAAATCATTATTTTTTTAAATCATTTTAGTAATATTCGGCTTTTTTTTTTGAAATTTAACTGACCGAAAATTCCATATTTCTCAAAATTCATCCTATTCTCGAAATTTTGACTTGTACTTCAGAATGCAAAGTTTTATGTTTTTGGAAATCTCAACTTGCAGTGGAACAGTTACTCAAAATTTGATTTTTTAAGAAAATTGCGACTTTGTTTTACAAATTTTGACCTTGTGGAATATTAGAATTGTCAACGTTTTTTGGGGTTTTCTGAAAGCTTAGGTTTTTATTTATTTGATTTTCTAGAATTCCAACTTTTCCCATGATTGGTTTTTCCTCAAAATTCGACTCTTTGGAAATTATTCTTAAAAATTCTTTTCCCATGATTACCACAATTGGTTTTTTTCTCAAAATTCGACTCTTTGGAAATTATCCTTAAAAATTCTTTTTCCTTTTAGAATTGAATTTTCTCTTGGAGATTTTGAAATGTCTTCGAGAAATGTCCATCTTTTTCTCGACATTTCGACGGTATTTTTCAAATATCGTTAATTTTTTTAAATCAAATTTCTTGTATTTTTGACTTTCGGAAGATTTAGTTCCTCAAAATTTATCTTACTCTAGAAATCTTGACTTGTACTTTGAAAAGCGATGTTTTATGTTTCTGGAAAAAATCTCCACTTACAGTGGAACACTTTCTTAAAATTTCGACTTTTTATGAAAATTTCGACTGTTTCCACAAATTTTGATCTTGGGAGATATTAGAATTTTCAACTTTTTTCGGAGTTTTCCGAAAGGTTAGGCTTTTGTTCATTTAATTTTCTTAAAATTCCAACTTTTCCCCTAACTGGTTTTTTGCTCAAAATTCGACTTTTTGAATTTTATTCTTAAAAATTCTTTTTCCTTTTAAAATTGAATTTTCTCTTGAAGATTTTGAAATGTCTTCGAGAAATTTCCATCTATTTCTCGACATTTCGACAGTATTTTCCAAAAATCGTTATTTTTTTATTCAAATTTCTTATATTTTTGACTTTCCGAAAATTTAGTTCCTCAAAATTTATCTTATTCTAGAAATCTTGACTTTTACTTCGAAATGCGATGTTTTATGTTTTTGGAAAAAATCTCCACTTACAGTGGAACAGTTTCTCAGAATTTCGACTTTTTGTGAAAATTTCGACTTTTTCCACAAATCTTGATCTTGGGAGATATTAGAATTTTCAACGTTTTTCGGAGTTTTCCGAAAGGTTAGGTTTTTGTTCATTTAATTTTCTAAAATTTCCGACTTTTCCCATAATTGTTTTTTTTTCTCAAAATTCGACTTTTTGGATTTTATTCTTAAAAATTCTTTTTCCTTTTAGAATTGAATTTTCTCTTGGAGATTTTGAAATGTCTTCGAGAAATTTCCATCTATTTCTCGACATTTCGACGGTATTTTTCAAATATCGTTAATTTTTTTAAATCAAATTTCTTGTATTCTTGACTTTCGGAAGATTTAGTTCCTCAAAATTTATCTTATTCTAGAAATCTTGACTTGTACTTCGAAATGCGATGTTTTATGTTTCTGGAAAAAATCTCCACCTACAGTGGAACAGTTTCTTAAAATTTCGACTTTTTGTGAAAATTTCGACTTTTTCCACAAATCTTGATCTTGGGAGATATTAGAATTTTCAACGTTTTTCGGAGTTTTCCGAAAGGTTAGGTTTTTGTTCATTTAATTTTCTAAAAATTCCGACTTTTCCCATAATTGTTTTTTTTTTCTCAAAATTCGACTTTTTGGATTTTATTCTTAAAAATTCTTTTTCCTTTTAAAACTGAATTTTCTCTTGGAGATTTTGAAATGTCTTCGAGAAATTTCCATTTTTTCTCGACATTTCGACGGTATTTTTCAAATATCGTTAATTTTATTTAATCAAATTTCTTGTATTTTTGACTTTCGGAAGATTTAGTTCCTCAAAATTTATCTTACTCTAGAAATCTTGACTTATACTTTGAAAAGCGATGTTTTATGTTTCTGGAAAAAATCTCCACTTACAATGGAACAGTTTCTCAAAATTTCGTCTTTTGGTGAAAATTTTGACCTTTTCCACAAATTTTCATCTTGGGAGATATTAGAATTTTCAACGTTTTTCGAAGTTTTCCGAAAGGTTAGGTTTTTGTTCATTTAATTTTCTAAAAAATCCCACTTTTCCCATAATTGTTTTTTTTCTCAAAATTCGACTTTTTAGATTTTATTCTTAAAAATTCTTTTTCCTTTTAAAATTGAATTTTCTCTTGGAGATTTTGAAATGTCTTCGAAAAATTTCCATCTTTTCTCGACATTTCGACGATATTTTTCAAAAATCGTTATTTTTTTTAATCAAATTTCTTACAGTTTTGATTTTCCGAAAATTTAGTTCCTCAAAATTTGTCTTATTCTAGAGATTTTGACTTGTACGTCAAAAAGCGATGTGTCTCGAAATTTCTACTTACAATGAGATATTTTCTCAAAATTTCGACCTTTCTTCAAAATTCTTTAATTTTTCAAAAATGGAATCAACATTTTATTAAAAATTTAAATATTCTGAGAATAATATTTTTAGGAAGCCTCGAGAAAAAGATTTCTTGTAAATTTCAAGAGCATTTTCTTGAGAAAATTTGAAATCAAAATTATTGAAAATAAAATCAAATCTTATAGATGAGTTTAAGTGTAAGACCGAAATTTTCGGTGTAGTATTAAATCAACATTGATTTTATTCCTTGTAAAATACCAGTGTCGGGAGAATATTTATTACGTTGAGAACGAAATAGCAAACAAGTGCGACTAGGAATATAAATTTTCAAATATAGAGCAATGCTCAACTATCTTATTCAGTGATAAACGACTATTTACATATTCGTGTGGGCGAAAATTTACAAGGAATGGCAGCAAAGATCTAAGGTAAGGATTTCGAAGAGTTTAAACCCCTTTCCGTAAAATACACCGCTGTCATCCAAACAACCTTTGACACCCACGAGACCACAAAAATAAAATAGAACAATCCACATCCTGGAGAATACATCAGGATAGCAATAGCATTGAAATATCAAATCCCAAGCAACACAGAAGTCTGAGGTTAAACGTAACTCTTATAAAATGTAGAAAATGATAGGATTTAGGATTTTGTACGCAAATCCATACAACTGGTTACCTTTGCTAAACCGTAATCCAATTTGTTTAGTTCGTCCCGTAAAGCAAACATTTATGGAAATGTTTGGCATATTTCTTTATAAAATTTAACTCTTTGATGATGGTGGATTTTGGTACTTGGTCATCGCTGATTTACTGAGATGCCCCAGGAAGGCCCGTGCTTGATAATCCAAATAAAACTAAGACCATTATCAACTTCTTATAAAAAACGTTTAACTCGTACATGTGAACGTTATAAAAAGGGCGAGAAAACAGAATTGAAGAAAATCCTTGATAAGGGAGTTCGCTAGAGTCCCTCTATACATTTAAACGAGAGAAAATTGTGACTTTGATAGATCGCATTAAAATATCCACCGCCATCAAGGGCAATAAATAGAATGGTATAAACGACGCCAACGCCATTTGAATACAGCATCGAGGCACTTGCTCAATCAAGGTCCTTAGGGCATGTCACGTCCTAGTTATATATCGAGATAATAATGCACACATCTACTCGGACCACATGATAATAGATTATTTGCGTCATCGCGGGCAAACAAACCTAGCTACTGAAAGGTTACCCGCAGATCCGACGGGAATTGTGATACTTCCACACTGGAGGCTAACAATCCTATAGATACTCCACTTGAATGAATGAGAAGATGGGGAGTCTTCTTATTCAAAGATTCATTGTATTGAAAGCAATATTCTTAATAATCGCAGACCCCGCAGGCTAATATCCAAGACAAAATAGAATGCCTGTGGTAAAATTCATAATTGCCAAGGTTTAAGCTTACGCTCATGTCTTTGAATCAAGTTGTTGCCACTTGTGATGCTTGATGGATTGTTGAATGTTTCCTCGCACAGCAGTTGTATCAACTGCTCAATTAAATGTAAAAAAAATTAGCACTCATGGAGGCTGCCGACAGAAGTAAAAAACTTGAACCTTGAAACTTGCATCTTAAAACTTACTTAAAACTTAAAACTAAAAGCTGAAAACTAGAAACTGGAAACTATAAACATAAACTAGAAACTGGAAACTATAAACATAAACTGGAAACTATAAACTATAAACATAAACTATAAACTGAAAGCTGAAAACTGAAAACTAAAAACTGAGAACTGAGAACTGAAAACTGAAAACTGAAAACTGAAAACTGAAAACTGAAAACTGAAAACTGAAAACTGAAAACTGAAAACTGAAAACTGAAAACTGAAAACTGAAAACTGAAAACTGAAAACTGAAAACTGAAAACTGAAAACTGAAAACTGAAAACTGAAAACTGAAAACTGAAAACTGAAAACTGAAAACTGAAAACTGAAAACTGAAAACCTGAAACCTTAAACTTAAAACTGAAAACCTGAAACCTTAAACTTAAAACTTAAAACTTAAAACTGTGAATCAAGTTTTTAAGTCACTTGTAAGTAATGCTTCATGGACTGATGATTGTTTCCTCGCACAGCAGTCTTATCAACTGCTCAATTCAATGTAAAAAAATTAGCACTCATGGAGGCTGCCGACAGAAGTAAAAAATTGAAACTTGAATCTTAAAACTTACTTAAAACTTAAAACTAAAAACTAAAAACTGAAAACTAGAAATTAAAAACTATAAACTATAAACTATAAACTATAAACTATAAACTATAAACTATAAACTATAAACTATAAACTATAAACTATAAACTATAAACTATAAACTATAAACTATAAACTATAAACTATAAACTATAAACTATAAACTATAAACTATAAACTATAAACTATAAACTATAAACTATAAACTATAAACTATAAACTATAAACTATAAACTATAAACTATAAACTATAAACTATAAACTATAAACTATAAACTGAAAACTGAAAACTGAAACCTGAAACTTGAAACTTGAAACTTGAAACTTGAAACCTGAAACTTGAAACCTGAAACTTGAAACCTGAAACCTAAAACTTAAAACTTGAAACTTGAAACTTGAAACTTAAAACTTATTATTATTATTCAAAATGTTAAAACTTTCATAAAAGTCGAAATGCTGAGGGCAAAAATATCAAAATTTTCAAAGTATTCGAAATTTTCTAAAAATCACAATTTTTCAGATAAAGTCTAGATAAATAGTTCAAAATTTCAAAAACTTTGGGAATAAAGTCGAAATTTTCAGAGTGAAAATTTTAAAATTAAATTTTGAAAGTATCGATATTTTCAAAATGACAAATCTTCAAAAAAAGACAAAATGTTAAAAAAAATACTCGAAATATTCAAAAAAAGTAAATATTTTGAAAGAGCTCGTGATGTACAAAGTCAAAAAAACAAGAAAAACTCAAAATTTGAAAATAAATCAACATTGGGAAAAACTTGGCATCTTGACAGAATCAAAATTTGTTAAATAGGTCAAAATTTTGGAAAAAAGTTTAAGTTGATATTTTTAACAAATCAAAATTTGAAAAAATTTGGAATGGGTCAAAAAATGACATTTTCATATTATTAGAAAAGAAAAAAAAGTCAAAGAATTTTTGGGGTGTAAGTAATTTACAAAAAGTCAAAATTTCCAGAAAAAGTTGATTTTTAAAAAAAAAATCAAAATCTAAAAAAATATCGAACGTTTCAAAAGAAATGCGATACTAAAAAAAATCTAAATTTCGAGAGAACGTCAAGATTTTGATATAAATGGAAATTTGATAAAATTTCAAATATTAAAATGTTGAATTTATTTTAAAAAGTCGAAAAGTAAAAATTTTAAGGATTTTCTTTTTGAAGTCAAAGTTTTCTCGAGTCAGTTAAATCTTTCAAAAAACCCGAACTCTTCAGAAAAAAATTAAATAATTTTCAAAGGTAATATTTGAAAAAAAAATCTAAATCTTTAAGACAAAATGTTCGTTTTCGAGAAAGTCAGAATTTGGAAAAATAGGGATAACATTGAAAAAGCAAGGCTGAAATTTTTAAAAGCAAAAATCTCAAAAAAAAGGGTAAAATTTTCAAAAAATGTTAAAACGTTAAAATTTTGAAAATAAAGTTGAAATTTTAAAGCCAAAATTTGAAATCTTGAAAAATGTCGAAATTTTAATAATTTTTCGAAATTATTAGAAAAAATGAAGATTTTCAAAAAAAATGTACAAAAAGGGCTAACATTGTGAAGGTATATATCAAGCGTCGAAAAAATGGAAATTCGTAAAGTCGATATTTTTTTTAAAGATTAATGAAAAAGAATTCAAATTTTGGAAACTAACGATTTTCAAAAAAAATTCAAAATTTTGACAAAATGTCGAAATTTAAGAGGCGACATTATTAACTTTTTTTCAATAAAAGGCGAAAATTCGAATCATAATTGACAGTTAAAGTCGAACTTTTCAAAATCAATTGAAATCTTAGAAAGTAGTCGAAATTTTAATAATTTTTCGAAATTATTAGAAAATAATGAAGATTTTCAAAAAAAAAAGTACAAAAAGGGCCAACATTTTGAAGGTATATCAAGAGTAAAAAAAATGGAAATTCGTAAAGTCGATATTTTTTTAAAAAGAATGATGAAAAAGAATTAAAATTTTGGAAAGTAGCGATTTTCAAAAAAATCAAAAATTTTTGATTGTCGAAACTTAAGAGGCGACATTTTAACTTTTTTTTTCAATAAAAGGCGAAAATTCGAATCATAATTGACGGTTAAAGTCGAACCTTTCCAAATCAATTGAAATCTTGGATTTTCAACAAAAAAAAAAGTACAAAAAGGGCTAACATTTTGAAGGTACATCAAGCATCGTAAAAATCGAAATGTGCAAAGTCGATATTTTTTTAAAAGATTAATGGAAAAGAATTCAAATTTTGGAACGTAACGATTTTCAAAAAAATTCAAAATTTTCGAATGTCGAAACTTACGAGGCGACATTTTAACTTTTTTTTAATAAAAGTCGATAATTCGAATCATAATTGACGGTTAAAGTCGAACTTTTCAAAATCAATTGAAATCTTAGAAAGCAGTCAAGATTTTTAAAAATTTCGAAATTTTAATAATTTTTCGAAATTATTAGAAAATAATGAAGATTTTCAAAAAAAAAGTACAAAAAGGGCTAACATTTTGAAGGTATATCAAGCGTCAAAAAATGGAAGTTCGCAAAGTCGATATTTTATTTTAAAGATCAATGAAAAAGAATTCAAATTTTAGAAACTAATGATTTTCAAAAAAATTCAAAATTTTGAAAAAATGTCGAAACTTAAGAGGCGACATTTTAACTTTTTTTCAATAAAATTCGAAAATTCGAATCATAATTGACGGTTAAAGTCGAACCTTTCAAAATCAATGAAATCTTAGAAAGCAGTCAAAATTTTAAAAAATGTTAATAATTTTTCGAAATTATTAGAAAATAATGAAGATTTTCAAAAAAAAAGTACAAAAAGGGCTAACATTTTGAAGGTATATCAAGCGTCGAAAAAATCGAAATTCGCAAAGTCGATATTTTTTTTAAAAGACTAATGAAAAAGAATTCCAATTTTGGAAAGTAACGATTTTCAAAAAAATTCAAAAGTTTGAAAAAAATGTCAAAACTTAAGAGCCAACATTTTAACATTTTTAAAACTCGAAAATTCGAATCATAATTGACGGTTAAACCTTTCAAAATCAATTGAAATCTTAGAAAGTAGTCGACATTTTGAAAAATGTCGAAATTTTCATAGAAAGTTAAAATTTTCAGAACCATTTTTCAAAAATTTCAAAAATTTTAAAAAACCAGAATTTTCAACAATATTGAAGTTTTAAAAAAACTTCGTATAAATTTTAAAAAAATTCGAAATTTTAAAAAATTCGAAATTTTGAGAAACTCGAAATTTTGAAAAATAGAAATTTCATAAATGGCAACATTTTGAAAAAAAATCAAAATTTTCTGAAAAATCAAAAATTTTTAAAATGGCGCAACTTTCAAAAATATTCGAGATTTTCAAAATCTCGACATTTTGAAAAATGTCGAAATTTTCATAGAAAGTTAAAATTTTCAAAACCATTTTTGAAAACTTCGAAAATTTTGGAAAAAACGAAATTTTCAACAATACTTGAGTTTTAAACAAACTTCGTATATAATTTTGGAAAAAGTCGAAATTCTGAAAAAGTCAAAATTTTCAAAAATAGCTAGATATTTCATAAATAGTAACATTTTGCAAAAAACTCAAAATTTTCTGGAAAATCAAAAATTTTTAAAATGGCGCAACTTTCAAAAATATTCGAGATATTCAAAATAATTCGAAAATATTCGAGATTTTCAAAATAATTCAAAAATTTCGAAAGTTTCAAAATTTTGAAAAATAGATGAATTTTCAAAAACAGTCGAAATTTTTAAAAATGCCGGATATTTAAAAAAAGCGGAAAAAATTGAAAAACTTGAGAAATGTAGCAATTTTTATGAAGAGTTTAATTTTTCAAAAATAAATCGCAATTTTCGAAATTTTGAAAAAAATTCATATAATTTCAAAAAGTCGAAAAATGGTCAAAAATTCAATAAAAGGGAAAATTTTGGAAATGTAATTTCGAATTTTCCTTTTAAAAAATTGAAAAAGGAACACAAGTTTCAAAATAATTCGAAAATTTTGAAAAAAAAGTCGACATTTTCAAACAAATCGAAGTATCTGATTTTTAAAAGAGTCGAAATAATGCAAAGCAGTCATAAATTTCAAAAAAGATGAAATTTTAGAAAGAATCAAACTTCAAATTCAAGAATTTAATAGAACAGTTTGCAAAATTTTGAAAAATTGTGAACTTTTAAAAAATATCGGAATTTTCTGAAAGCAAAATTTTCAAAAAAAGGTAAAATTTGAAAAAGGTGGGAAGTTTATAGTAAAATTTTCAAAAATGTCAAAATTTTCATAAAAGTTACTTTTCCAAAAAAAATTTAATTTTCAAAAGATTGAGGTTTTGAAAAAATGTGCATGTAATTTTTAAAAAAAGTCGACATAATGAAAAATAATCAGAAATTTCAAAAATTGTGAAATTTTTGAGAAAGGAAAAAACCCACACGCTTTATAAAAAAGTGACGAAGTTCCGATTTCTAATAACTCATTTAATATAGCATAGTTTGTTACAAGAATTATTAACGACTATTTCGGCCCAATTAACCACTAATTAGGACCCAAAACTGTCTTCAGGTCGTAATTTCATTCAGACTACAATTTTACCATCTTCCCCAGTGCGTGATTGTGTTGAGCAAATTGTCTTATTCAAATAAAAATAAGTTTCACTTAACTGTTACAGTTTCCAGTTTGATATTTGTGCTTTGTCCTAGATAATTTCAACATATTGTTCTGAATATTCTCGAATTTTAGGCACATTTCAGTAATGAACGAATTAACACATTTTCGTAATAATTTCGTTTTACTGACGCGGAACGGCTGTTCGCCTTCCTCGAATAATTCGAAGGATTTTATAAAAGCGCAGCGACACAACAGACTGTTTAAATGAAGTTGGCGTTCCCTGCGTTGATTGCACATTTGCACACTTCCTACCAGAATCACACAAACTTACAAAATTAACGTTTCAGTGGATTTAATTCAATTATCGCGTCTGAAACCTTGTAATTTCTGTTGCTCGTTTATATTCCCAAATGACGCTTTATTTTAAGGATATCGTACAAAATGTATTGCTTTCTAACCGCGGGAGATTGTTACTGATGAGCGTTCTTAATCTCGACGATAATGGATTCATTTTCTCATTTATATAATGAAAACTTTGCAAATTATTATCATTTGTTAGTTAATGCTTTCCCTGATATATAATAGCTTGTGTAATAAATCTTGTCCTGGTTGAAAAGTGGTGTGTTATTTCAAAAACTTTGAATGACAGCTATGCTGGGTTTTCCGCTTTTCATGGTTTTACTTGCCCGAAAGAAAAATGTAGGTTTTAAGAAAGTTGAAATTTTTAAAAAGTGAACATTTTCAAAAAGTTGAATTTGCAAAAAAGTCGAGATTTTCAATTAGTAGACATTAGTTACCATCACTCTAAAATACAAAATTCCAAATACAAAATACAAAATACGAAATACGGAATACGAAATACCATATACGAAATACAAAATACGAAATACCATATACAAAATACGGAATACGAAATACCATATACAAAATAGGAAATACGAAATACCATATACCAATTACCAAATACGAAATACGAAATACGAAATACGAAATACGAAATACGAAATACGAAATACGAAATACGAAATACGAAATACGAAATACGAAATACGAAATACGAAATACGAAATACGAAATACGAAATACGAAATACGAAATAGGAAATACGAAATACGAAAATACAAAATACCAAATACGAAAATACGAACATACGAAAATACGAAAATACGAACATACCAAAATACGAACATACGAAAATACGAACACACGAACGTACGAAAATACGAACATACGAAAATACGAACATACGAAAATACGAAAATATGAAAATACTAAATACAAAATACAAATTTCAAAATACTGTATATTCTACTAAACATTAGAGCATTTTAAGGTGTATTTTATTATTAATAAATATAAGAGTCGTTTTCACACGATACAAGCATCCAAATTATAAATATAAAAAGTTAGGTCAGTTTGGCAGAATTTATTTTCAAATATTTCCAATATTCTCACTTGTTTACTAGTGTGGGTTCAAAGTACACTACATTTTTGCTAGTTTTCAGTTTTGAATTCTGCCTCCAAGACTGCCTATTTTTTTTTTTCAAATTTTGGACCCCTTCTCAAAATTTCGACTTTTCTCAAAATTTTTAAGTTTCGCTTTTCCGAAGATAATATACTTTTTTAAAATTTAATATTTATGTTATTTTTAGGAAATCTTGGCTTTTTTTGTAAATTTCAACTTTTTTTTTCATTTTGATCTGATTTTTTGACATTTTTCAGAATTTCTTTTTATCAAAATCTATTAATTTATTTTTGTTTTGAATTATAACTTTGATCGAAAATTTCGACTCCGAATAATTTCGTCTGTTTTTTTGTAATTTCAATTTCTGTAAAATTTTTACTTTTTTATTTGTTTTTTAAATCAAGACATTGTCAAAAATATTTTTTCTTTTGAAATTTTCGACTGTTGCAATATTTCGAATTATTCTTGAAAATCGTGTCTTTTTAATTTTCGAATTTTTTTCAAAACGTCGATGTTTTTTTAAAAATTTCGATCTTTTTTTAATAAGCCATTTTTAAAAATTTCGGATTTTTCACAATTTAATTTTTTTGAAAATTTCGATCAAAAATGTTGACTATTCTAAAAAACGTTCGACTATTGCTTCAAAATTTTAACCATCCAAAACGACTTTTTCCAACATTTTGACGTTTTTTAAAAATTTGGACTTTTCTGATAATTTGTTTCGATAATTCGACTTTGAAAATTTGGACTGGAATTTTTTTTAGTTTTTCAAATCTTACGCCATTTCATCTTTCTCGACAATTTCGATTAAAAAAAAATGCCTTTTTTCATCATCAATTTTTTTGATAATATCAACTTTTTCAAAATTTTGATTTTTGGTCAGTACTGACTCTAAAATTTCGACTTTTATTTAGATCTCTGCTTTGTGAAATTATTCTTCATTTGGAATTTTTTGAAAAGTTTCCTTATTTTTAAATCCTAATGCACAGACCAATAGGTTTGAACATTTATTAGATTCGAAGTGTGGAAACCAAATACCGGTTTCGATCTTGTTAGATAGATCTCGTCAGTTTGGTACATCCAACCTGCATGCTAAAAAATGTTCCGACAAGTAAGTACTAAAGAATTCACGG
The DNA here is from genome assembly GCA_028583605.1 of Dastarcus helophoroides. Lineage (NCBI taxonomy): Eukaryota > Metazoa > Arthropoda > Insecta > Coleoptera > Bothrideridae > Dastarcus > Dastarcus helophoroides. The sequence goes on from CM053327.1 coordinate 32,438,878, forward strand.
ACATCAAGCGTGTGACTCTTACTACCACCACCTATTGGTCCATAGAGAAATTATGGCCATCGCCAACAATGTCGTACGCATATGTGTAATACTTCTATATGGCCAGCTCCCTATTCTCTTCGCGAGTTTGTTCAGACCAAATCCGATAAAGATGGAACATGGATAAATGGCCAGTATTGCGCATGAATGAAGGGAATCAACCAATAGCTACGCGCGGATTAAGCGGGTGTTTATGTTTGGCCGTACACAGCTGACTTTGGCCATGCACAGATGATTTGTAACAACTGCGCTTTGCAACTCATTAATGCGTATGAAGGTCTTTGAAGTCTTTCCCATAAGAAACCAGGAACTGGCCATATAGAAGCATTACATATATGGTCGTACGCAAGTAGAATGCAACCTAGACTACAAATTCATGCAGCCCTCCAGGCGTGTATAGTGAATCATAGGTAGCTGAACTACTAACAGTTGACACACTGCCACCTAGCGAAGCGGTTGCTCTCTAGGAAAAAAATCCCAGAAGACAAAGATTCGAATGCACAGACCAATAGGTTTGAACATTTATTAGATTCAAAGTGTGGAAACCAAACACCGGGTTCGATCTTGTTATATCTCGTCATACGACATTGTTGGCGATGGCCATAGTTTCTCTATAGACCAATAGGTGGTGGTACTAAGAGTCACACGCTTGACGTCCGTGAATTCTTTAGTACTTACTTGTCGGAACATTTGTTAGCATTCGAGTTTGATATACCAAACTGACGAGATCTAACAAGATCGAAACCGGTATTTGATTTCCACACTTCGAATCTAATAAATGTTCAAACCTATTGGTCTGTGCATTGGAATCCTTGTCTTCATGGAACTTTTTCCTAGAGAGCAACCACTTCTCTAGGTGGCAGTGTTTCAACTGTTGGTAGTTCAGCTAACCTATGATTCACTATACACGCCTGGAGGGCTGCATGAATTTGTAGTCTAGGTTGCATTCTACTTGCATATTGACATTATTTTCAAATGTTCAATATTTTTGAATGTTTCGTCTATTTCTCAAACTTTCCAGTTTTATAGGGTGTAATCAAGGGCAACTTGATTGAAATAAAAATAAATATGTTAAATCAAATTTTTCAACCCAAATATTGATACGAATGCAAACATTGAAAATATTTGAAAATAAATGCTTTGAATTTGTTAATTATTTTTCAATACAAAAATCTTAACATATTTAGTATTCACTAGTGTACTGCACAATGATTTTACAATTTAAATAATAATTAAGCAAACTAAAACATTATTTAAACGTAGTTAGTAATCAATTTAACTTTAACAAAACCTGTAGATATGTTTAAGTGGTCAAAATTCAGGTTTATCAACACAGACGGAATGGGTAAGGCGAATACTCCTTCGCGACCTCGCCTGATTGGTCGTAGGTTCAAGCCCTGGTGCCGTACACATAATTTTTAATTGTATTTGAACGTCTTACTCAAGTTACAAAATCCGTTAACATTCGAGCATATTGGTAATGCAGATTAGCGTGATGGAGATGCGAAGCTATAAGTTTTCCCCCTATCAAAAATTGCTTAATGCGTGTAAGAAGTTTTCAACTTAAAAAGAATAAAAATGTTCAAAAAAATCAAAAACGAGATACTCAGAAACATTGTAAATTACGTGCGAAACGTTGAAATTAAAAACCAAAAAAAGGCGAAATTTTGCAATATCAATTTTCTAAAACGAAGTTGAAATTTTGGTAGAATTCAAGTTTAGTTTCCACTAAATTAGACTACAATTCCTAAAATTATAATTCGATATTGTTAATGTTTTATAATATCGACAGCAGAGTGCAGATGGTGTGCTGATTAATTTCGACGACTAATCATAGCGTCAGCACAATCTCCTCCCAAAGGGTGAAAACGGCTTCCGCTCAGATCGGATATTACAAATTACGATGCTCAATTGGTTTTAAGGCAGCAATTGCTCACGAAATGAACCAGGTAATTATATTGCAGTCATTCCAACATTTGTGCCTTTTAATAGCCAATTTACATAATTTGATTCCATATAAAACTGCGCACTGTATTTCTAATGACGAACAGTAGCATATCCAAAGATTAGAAATTATGTAACAATTTAAATTGTTTGTGTAACCTGAAAAAAAAGTATTCTTACCTACCTGCTGCAGGTTCTTTGATTGCATTTGACGGTGGAATGAAAATAGTCATACTGTTAGTTTATCGCATTCAAAACAGACTTTAGACTCATTTTTGATTAGCAAACAATGGTCACAAACTACTCGACAAAACAAATCCCAAAGTTGCGGAGAAAATCAAAAATATCTGTCGATACTATATAGGCTGTGCCAATTTGATTTTTCGTTTATCAGTCATAAAAATTTCATACACCAAAGTTGACCTCTTTTGTACGTGTTTTATTTTAAACGTACTACAACAAAGTCGACTAAAAAAATATGGCAGCGGTGGGATTCGAACCCACGCCTCCGAAGAGACTGGTGCCTTAAACCAGCGCCTTAGACCGCTCGGCCACGCTACCGTTGCTTCCTCCGTGCTCTCGACGTTCTCGCGCTCATTTCACATCCGGGCAATAAGCCGGGAAAAAGGATAAAGTGGATAAAAATAATATAGTAAGTTAACTTTTCAAATTTCTTTTTGCATTCGATTTCTGCTGACCCAAGCTACTAAAACCTCGACCCTACGCTCGACCCTCCTACTCTTGAAAACAACAACAAATGGGACGTTTCGTTAAGAAATTCCTAAAGTCGGGAAATCTAACGCAAATTGCCTCAGAAATGCAACCTAGGGGGTTATTTGGGTCGCTGATGACAAATTCGTGGTTGGCTTTTCCGGAAAACTCGCTGATTAAGAATCCCAGATTGTTTTTCCGAAAACTCATTTCCTGGTCGAAAAAACAAGAAAATTTACCAGTTTAAGGGTTTTGAGACAATGTAGTAAAATTTTTACTCGAAACGGTGTCCTAGGGGTTTTTGGGGTCGCTGATTAAGAATCCCAGATCTGTTTTTCCGAAAAAACACATTTGCCGGTTGGAAAATTATAAAATGTTTTGATATCCTAGTGGACTTGTTGGGCTTCTGGAACAATATGATGAACCTATTTTTTGAAATTGTGTCTCAACTTTTTTTTGGGTCACTGATCCGAGACTTGCTTTTCCGAAAAACTCATTTTCGGGTCGGAAAATCAAGAAAATTTACCATTTTAAGTATTTAGAGACAATGTAGTAAAATTTTTACTCGAAACGGTGTCCTAGGAGTTTTCGGGGAGAATTTTCTTGATTTTCCTACCGCAAAATGAGTTTTTCGAAAAACCGGACCTCATATTTTTAATCAGCGACCCTAGGATACCATTTCGAGTATAAATTTTACTACATTGTCCCCAAACACTGAAAATGGGGAATTTTCTTGATTTGCCGATCGGAAAATGAGTTTTTCGGGAAAGCAAGCATCGGATTCTTGACCAATGATCCAAAAAAATCCCTGATACACAATTTCGAAAAAAAGGTTTATCATATTGCCTCAAAACCCCAAGAAGCCCATTAGGATATTAAAAAATTTTAATGATTTTCCGATCGGGAAATGAGTGTTTTGGAAAAACAGATCTTGGATTTTTAATCAGCGACCCCGAAAACCCCTAGGACACCATTTCGAGTAAATATGTTACTACATACAAGGAATAAGTTTTCCGGGAAAACGAATCAAAGATTTGTGATCAGCGACCCAAACAACCTCCGAGACAATTTGCGTTAATTTTATCAACTTTGGCAATTTCTTAGCGAAACAACCCATTTGTGGGGTTATTTTCAAGATTAAGGAATGAAAGAGGGTCGAGCGACTTCGTCTTGGTAGCAGTGAATAATCTTTGGGTCACAGAAATCGAATTCAAAAAGAATTTCGAAAATCTAACTCACTATATTATTGTTATCTATTTCCCGGCTTATTGCCTGGATATCGAAAATTTAAAAAGGTCAAAATTAGAAGTTCCTTTTAAAAAATTAATATTAAGCTGCTTATATCAAATTCAAAGTGAAAAAAAAAAGTGTCATGTGATAAAGTTAACAAACAACCAATCTTTTTTTTAAAAAAAGGGTATATTTAAGTACATAAAAATTTTAATAGAAAATTCATAAAAGGAGTCGATATTTTCAAGAAGTCAAAATTTTTAAAACGTTGAAATACTCAAAGGGTCGAAATACTCAAAGGGTCGAAATACTCAAAGGGTCGAAATACTCAAAGCGTCGAAATACTTAAAGGCTCGAAATACTTAAAGGCTCGAAATACTCAGAGGGTCGAAATACTCAAAGGGTCGAAATGCTCAAAGGGTCGAAATACTCAAAAGGTCAAAATACTCAAAGCGTCGAAATACTTAAAGGCTCGAAATACTCAAAGGGTCGAAATACTCAAAGGGTTGAAATACTCAAATGTTCGAAGTTTTCAAAAACTTCAAAATTTTCAAACGGAGTCGAAAAACAGCAACAATTTTGAGATAAGTTCGTATTTTTTAAAATGAATCAAGATTTTTAGCAAATTCGCTATTTTGATGAAGAATCGAGATTTTTAAAATATAAGTCGATATAAAAATTTTTAGAAAGACTAAAATTCGCAAAAAGGTTGAAATTTCCAAAAAAATTCAAAACTTCAAGTCGAAATTAAAAAGAAATAGAGAGAAAAAAATACAAAAAGAGACAATAAATAGTAATTTTGATAACAATGGGAATTTGAAAAAAGTGGAAATTTTGAAAGGTCGATTTTTTAAAACGTCAAAATTTACAAGAGTCAAATTTGGGGAAAAAGTCGAAATTTTGATGTCGATATTTTCATACGAAAATCATAAATAGAAAGAGAAGTAGAAGTTTTAATAAAAATGGCAATTTGAGAAAAGTGCAAAATTTGAAATGTGGATTTTTTTTAATTGTCAAAATTTACGAAAAGGCCAACAGTTCGAGAAAATGTCTAAATTTAACGTCGATATTGTTACAAAAAATTCAAAACTTAGAAAAGTGGAAAGTTCCAAAAGAAGCAAATTTTTTCTTAAAATTTTGACTTTTTTTTGTATGAAGAAAGTTATTTTTAAGGTTTTCGAATTATTTTGAAACATATTTTTTTTAATTTTGAATTTTTTTCAAAATTGCCCCATTTAAGTAATCAGCTTTTGATTTTTTTTTTGAAAATACTGTCTTTTTTTCAAAAATTTTCTTGTAATTGATTTTTTTGGCACATATTTAGATTTTTTAAATTATACGAATATTTGTCAAAATTTCGACTTTATTAAAAATTCTGATTGTTTTAGAATTTTAACTTTTATGAAAGTTTCGATATTTCTCATGATTTTACTTTAAAATTTCTTTTTTTTTTCAAAAACTGGCCTTTTTTGAAAATCGTCTGTTCTTTTTTTTTCAAACTTTTCTTTTTACTGAGTTTTTATATCGTTTATATAGATTTTTAAAATTATACGAATTTTTGTCAAAATTTCGACATTACTGAAAATTATTATTTTTTGATTTTTTCTAACTTTTTATGAAAATTTGGACATTTCGTATAATTTTACTTCAAAATTTCTTTTTATTTTTCAAAAACTGGGCTTTTTTAAAAATTTTATGCTCTTTTTTTTTCAAAACTTCCTTTTACTGTGTTTTTGTAACATTAATTTAGATTTTTAAAATTATACCAATTTTTGTCAAAATTTCGACTTTATTGAAAATTCTGATTTTTTAGAAATTTTAACTTTTTATGAACATTTGAACATTTCTCATCATTTTACTTTAAAATTTCTTCCTATTTTGAAAAACTAGTTTTTTTGAAAGTTTTATGTTCTTTTTTTTTAATTTTTCTTTTACTGAGTTGTGCTATTTACTTAGATTTTTAAAATTATACGAATTTTTGTCAAAATTTCGAAATTACTGAAAATTATAATTTTTTGAGAATTTTACCTTTTTATGAAAATTTCGACATTTCTCATAATTTTACTTTAAAATTTACTTTTTTTTCAAAAGCTCGCCTTTTTTGAAAATTTGGCTTTTTTTCTGATTTTTCAAAATTTTTTAATTATACTTTGAAAACTTTGTTTTTTTAAATGAATTTTTATAGTTCTGCCGTTTTTTTTTTACAGTTTTTGAATTTTTTGAAAACTTTTGATTTTTTTCAACATTTAACGTTTTAAAATTTCTGACTATTTTTTAATTTTTCGACATTTTTAAAAATTAGAAACCAATTTGTTTCAACACTACAATGTTATTGAAAACTTCGACTTTTTTAAAAAATTTCACTTTTCATGAAAATTTCGAATTTTTTCAAAATTTCGCCTTTTTTAAAAATTTTGAAAATTAACTTTTTTTATTGAAAACTTCGACTTTTTTTAAAAAATTTCAACTTTCATGAAAATTTCGAATTTTTTCAAAATTTCGCCTTTTTTAAAAATTTTGAAAATTAACTTTTTTTGAACATTTCGATTCTTTACAATTTCCAGTTTACTAAACACTTGACATTTTTCGAATATGTCTTCATATTTTCCAATTATCAGTTTCGATTTTTTTTTCAAAATTTCGATATTTTTCATAATTTCGCCTACTTTCAAAGATGTCAACTGTTTTTAAAAATTTTGACTATTTAACTGTCGGTAAAACTGAAGCACCTTTTACTTTCCTTCTTACTGAACGCCTGACTATTCTTAAGTTAACGTTTATCAGATGTCGATTTAAGTTGAGCTAAAGTAGGCTAATTAGGGCTTCCGAAATTCAAAATAAAGCTGGCAGCGACCAAAACGTTCCGGCGTATAGAAGGAAGAGAACCACTGCCAAATCCCTTGGTAGAGCTGATTAAAAGGAAAAATCGTGCCAGGAAGAGAGCAAGACGGACCAATCTGCAAGCAGATAAGGCGGAAGTCAACAGGCTCATCCACGAGCTCAGGTATGAGCTTCGAGAGCAAAAATATCTAAGTTTCAGGACTAAGAATTTGCAACCTCGAAACTCCATCAGATCTCTGGCGCACAGCCAAAGCTCTAAGAGGAGATAGGAAACCTATCCCTACCGATACACGGACCTTAAGAAATGGCTTACTCAGATCAGAATGAGGCCGCAGCTTTCGCTGAGACCTTTGAACGACACTGTCAGGCCACACTTGAAGAAGTGGACTTAGATTTCGTAGAGGAGGTGGAGGAAGAGGTTCAAGTTCTTCAGGGGGAAGTGCCAGAAGAAGACGACGTCATCCAACCGACTAACGAAGAGGAAATCCAAATCTTTCTGCGCAAGCTAAGCGTCAAAAAGTCTCCAGGTCCAGACGGAATTCCAAACCAAGTTCTGAAGTCTCTTCCGGACCAAGCTGTCAAATACTTTGGAGCAATAGTCAATAGCATGTTAAGTACAGGTATTTTTTTACAAGATGGAAGACTTCAAACGTTATCTCCCTTCCTAGGCCAGGTAAGGATGGGAAATTTTCCCAAAATTACAGGCCAACCAGCCTCTTATCCAACGTGGGTAAGGTGGCGGAAAGGATTTTGAGGAAGTGTCTGCAGAATATCACCAGCGATCGCGACATCATTCCTAAGGAACAATTTGGGTTCCAACCTATGCACTCTACCTTAGACCAGCTGCTGAGAGTGGTTGAAACAATCACTTAACGCATGAACTGGAACCAGGTAGTTTCAGTTAGTTTCTTCGATATCTCCAAGGGATTTGACACAGTTTGGCACCAAAGACTAGTCTACAAGATGCATCAGTTTGGAATACCTCTAACAATGGTTCAAATGCTAAGCTCGTTCCTGGACCAGCCCTCATTCAGAGCAAAGGTGGGACAGGAACGATCAAACTAGTTTAGGATACAGTATGGGGTGTCTCAAGGCTCTGCCTTGTCACCTCTGTTGTATTCTCTGTTGTACTCTCTGTTGTATTCTCTGTTGTATTCTCTGTTCACAGCAGACATCCCGCGAACCAGTCCAACAATCGACCACACCTTATTGGCAACTTATGTAGACGACACAGCTTTGGTGGTGTACTCTTACAATCCAAAGTTGGTCAGGAGGCAACAGACAGTCTACTAGATTACTTTGGTCAATGGAGAATCCAAGTTAACGCAGAAAAGACCCAAGCAGTATTTTTCACTTTAAGAAGACTCCAACCATATGGACATGTAAATGTTCATGGGCAAAACATCGACTGGAGACTTCAGGCAAAGTATCTGGGTGTAATTCTTGATAACAGACTTACATTCCAGGCACATATCGATTATGCAGTCTCCAAAGCCAAAATGCTGAAGGGACTGCTGCAAGCGATGATTGGTAGAAATAGTAACATGTTCATTGGACCTAAAGTGTTACTATACAAATCAATCATAAGACCAGCGATGACCTACGCATCTGTAGCTTGGTCACAGGCGACGGACAATCAGATAAAAAAACTCCAGGTGTTCCAGAACGTCTTTCTAAGACAAGCCATGGACGCTCCATGGTTTGTGAGAAACAATCAGCTCCATAGGGTAGCTGAACTACCTTTGGTAAGAGATTTTCTTAGGGAAATTAATTCCAGGGCGATGGTGAGAGCGGAAACATATCCCAACGAACTAGTTCGACAGGCAGTGGATTACGATCAAAACGTCCCAACCAGGATTAGGAGACCAAGGATGGTTCTCTAAGCTACGACTTCCATTTCGGAAATTTTTGTTTTGTTTCTTATGTTTCAGGCAAAACAGTTTACAATAGTGCCCCAGCACTATTATACTGTTCTGAGGGAGGGATTGGGGACCAGGGGCCCGGCCCGAAGAAGTAGGGGTTTTTAGTCGGTACCCGTAGTTTGGGTATCTTCCCAGATGTCCTTAACGGATTTTCCCCTTCTTTAAAAAAAAATCAAAATAAAGCACAATATTTCGACTTCGGTAAAAGCAATTTTATTTTATTTATTTTGTGTTCTTTCTAAATCCACATCAGCACAATTTTCACTTTTAAGGCGGCCGTGAGGAATTTATAATTTGCGTAAACCGACGAGCATACTGAGCGCTGAGGTACAAAATATTTAGCTAAAATATTCCACGCATTTCATATAATCTTGACCCGCTTATTTTGGCCATATTTCGGACGGTATTTCAGTTTTCAATATGTGCGAAGCCGCTTTTCAATTGAATTATTTTGGCTTTAATAGCAGTCGCTGCAGTATTGTCACTAGCAATACAAATCACAATTTTAGTATCATTCGATGTTAACGATAATACATAAATGGCGACAACGTTCAGCAGAACAGTCCCATTAACCTGAATTGCTGCTAGGATAACGTGAGCTTCACAAAATAGAACATTGATAGCGCCCTAAGCGAATTTTAACTAATTAATGAAATCTGATTAACGTGGAATGTTAAATTTCATTTTAGCTCGGAACTATGGCATGAATACGTATGGCTCAAGCGTGAGAAACTACAATAAATAGGTCATCAATATAAGATACCAAATTAAATATAGTGTTGTAATTGCCACGGAAATATGAGCTATTTCGATGCTTCATTTCGCGCGTTAGGGAAACATCTTGAAGTAATGCTAACATAGCAGCTCCACTACTTCTTCCAGACGCTTTTGGCCGCTTTGGCTAGAGCTTCGTTGCTGAAATCTTATTGCATAAGAAGTGCAATGCCGCTTGGGGATTGTTATTGTATCCACGCGGACAGTCGATGCTAAAAATCGGGTAGTGTTAGCAATCTGGCGCTTACGCAGTGAAAATCTTCGTTCTAAAAACTTTTTGCTACGATTGCTACTAGTGAACTACCTTAACGTAAGATTTTCCTCTATTAAGATGTTTAATTTTTTCATTTTCATTTGTCAGAGGAATCGGTCGAGCTCCTCAATAGTCTACAGAATTACATTCTGCATAAAAAATGTATGCGACAGGAACACAGTTGAAAGCTTCAAAACAAGCTCCCTGACGGTGGAACAATAATGGAAGAACGTCTTATGTAAATCCACGATAACCTATATTCTTATATCAAGGAAGATTGAATAATGTGAAAGCAAAATCCGGCATATACTGCCAACCAGTCCCCTTATTAATGTGAAATAAATTACTCCCAAAGCTTCCACTATATCTCGCCAAATCAATCACATCAACACAATCACCAAAATGGATGGATCCATCGAAATGAAATATCATTTAATTACTTTCTTGTTGCGACAAAAGATGTGAATGAATTTACATTTTGGAATATTATAATCATTAGTTTCCTTTTGCGGACATTTAGAAGTTTTAGCTAATCATCTGCTTAACGTCTGCTTAACGCTTAAACAACAAAATAATTACTAGAAAATTAGTTGATAGCCGCGACTTCGTATACGTGAAATATCTTCTTCTTGAGCCACTTTTGAAAATTCCCATTTTTTTATAAAATTCAAATTTTTTTGTGAGACGGACTAAACCTTGGTTATCTTCAAAAATTGATATACAAATCTTATCCTCTGAAACCAAGAAATATTAAAAAACACACACAGTTGCTCTAACGCGTTTCGACAGACAAGCTTCTTCGATTTTTAAATTTTTACTAAAAATTTCGATTTATTTTCGAAAATTCGACATTTTAAAATACCCACTTTTTCACAACATCGATCTATTCTCGATTCTATTCGATTTCCAAAATTTTTCTCGAATTATTGACTTTTTGAACAGTTTTTCGAAAATTTCGACTACTTTAAAAAATGTCACCTTATTTTTAAAATGTTGACCTTTTTCGAAATTTCCAAAATTTGTAATTTTGAAATAACAATTTTTCAAAGAATGTGAAAATTTTCAAGAAAAAAGTCTAATTTTTGAAATAAAAGACCACTTTACTATGTAAAAGTCGAAACTTCGAAAATGACAAAATTTTTAAAAAAATGTCGAAATTTTCAAAAACGACAAAGCTACAAAAGAAAGGTAAAAATTTTGAACAAAAGTGGAAATTCTTAAAATAAGAGTGAATATTTTTAAAAAAGATAGAAATCTTTAAATAAACTATATGTTAATATAATTATATTTATAAAAAAAACAAAATTTGGAAAAAAAATGTTGAGCGAAAAACGAAATTTTCAAACAAAAATCAAATTCTGAATAAACTTGTAACTTTGAAAAAAGTCGAAATTTTGATGATAAAAGTCAAAATTTTCACAAAAGTGAAAATTCTGAAAAAGTTCAAAACTGTTTGAAAGTGACGAAATTCTGAAAAAAAAATCCAATTTTCCAAATCAGTGGAAATTAAAAAAAAATCAAATTTTTCAAAGGAACTTTACTGCTTTAATTTTTTATGAAAATTTGGACATTTCTAATAATTTTACTTTAAAATTTCTTATTTTTGAAAAAACTTTTTTGAAAATTGTATGCTCTTTTTTTAAAACTTTTCTTTTCACTGAGTTTTTATAATATTTATTTAGATTTTTAAAATTATACGAATTTTTGTCAAAATTTCGACATTACTAAAAATTTTAAATTTTTAAAAGTAAAAAGTTTGAACAAAAGTGGAAATTCTTAAAAAAAGATTGAATATTTTCAAAAAAGGTAGACATCTTCAAATAAACTATATTTTAACATAATCGTATTTATTAAAAAAAAGCAAAATTTTGAAAAGAAATCGACATTTTGAGAAAAAAGTCGAAATTCTCAAAGAAAAGTCAAATTCTGAAGAAACTTGTAACTTTGAGAAAAAGTCGAAATTTTGATGATAAAAGGTCAAAATTTTCAAAAAGTGAAAATACTGAAAAATTTAAAGTCACGAAATTCTCAGAAAAACCCAAGATTTCAAAACAGCGAAAATTAAAAAAAATCGAATTTTTCAAAGAAAAGTTCACTTTACTACATAAAAATCGAGACTTCGAGAAACTCAAAATTTTTGACAAAATATCGCAACTTTCAAAGAAAGTCACAACTTGGAGAAATTGTCAAAAGTTGAACAAAGGTGGAAATTAAAGAAAAAAAATTTTAATTTTTTTTCAATCTGTTTTTAAATCCAATCTTATCAAAACATTTCAAATCTTTTTGAAAATTTGCATTTTTTTAAAGCTTTGACCTTTGAAAACATCGACACTCTGGAGTGTCTGATTTTTTTAATTCGACTTTTTCAAAATTATGATTTTTTCTCAAAATTTCGACTTTCCGAAAATGACGACTTTTTTGAAAAGTGTGGCTTCGATTTTTATTGAAAATTCTTAAACATTTTTCTACTTTTTTTAAACATTTCGTCTTTACATTTTTAAAATTTCGAATTTCAGATTTTCTCATTTAATTTCTACTTTTCTCAAATGGTAATTTACTTTATTAACTGGAAGACTCACAGTTTCGCCTTTCTTTAGGATTTTGATTTATTTTCTGAATTTTGAATTTATTAAAAATGTTTATACAAAATTTCGATCTTTGCACAAAATTGAGATTCTTTTTTTCAAAGTATTGATTTTTTTCTATAAATTTGATCAATTTTTTGGTGAAGCGGACTCGTCCTTGGTTATCTTCAAAAACTGAAATACAAATCTTGTCTACTGAGACCAAAAAAGATTAAAAAACGCAAAAAAAGTTTGCTCTAACGAGTTTCGATAGCCAGGCTATCTTCTTCAGAGAGCTACTGTTTGATGATGTTGGAAAACTGACTTAAGACTTCTACACTTTTTTAAACTTTTGACAGTTTCTCCAAGTTTGTTTTTTCTTGAAAATTGCGATATTTTTTCAAACATTTTGACTTTTTTCAAAGTCTCGAATCTTATGTAGTAAACTGAACTTTTCTTTCAAAAATTCGACTTTTTTTTAATAGTCACTGTTTTGAAAAATTGTCTTTTTCTCAAAACTTTGCCACTTTTTTGAACTTTTTCAAAATTTTCACTTTTTTTGAAAATTTTGACCTTTTACCATCAAAATTTCGATTTTTTCTCAAAGTTACAAGTTTCTTCAGAATTTAACTCTTGTTTGAAAATTTCCACTTCTTGTAAAAATTTTGACAAAGCTTTTCTCTCAAAATTTCGATTTTTTTTTCAAAATTTTGTTTTTTTTATAAATATAATTACGTTAAGATATAGTTTATTTAAAGATTTCTACTTGTTACTTTTTTTTGAAGTTTTGACTTTGTTTTTGAAAATTTCGACATTTTTTCAAAAATTTTGTCATTTTCGAAGTTTCGACTTTGACATAATGAAGTGGTCTTTTATTTGAAAAATTAGACTTTTTTCCTGAAAATTTTCACTTTTTTGAAAAATTGTTTTTTCACAATTACAAATTTTTGAAATTTCAAAAAGGTCAACATTTTTAAAAATAAGGTAAAACATTTGAAAGTAGTCGAAATTTACGAAAAACTTTTCAAAAAGTCAATATTTCGAGAAAAATTTTGGAAATCGAATAGAATCGAGAATAGATCGACATTGTGAAAAAGAGGGTATTTTCAAATGTCGAAATTTCGGAAATAAATCGAAATTTTCAATAAAAATTGAAGAATTAGTATGAAAAATTATCTTCGAAAAATCTTGGCTGACGAAACGCGTTGAAGCAACTGTGTGTGTCTTTTTTGTCAAAAATTTTGACTTTTTCTCGAAGTCTCGACTTTCAAACTTTTCTTTGGAAAATTCGATTTGTTTTATTTTCACTGTTTTAGGAAATTGGATTTTTCTCAAAATTTCGTTACTTTTTTGAACTTTTATAAAATTTTCACTTTTTTTGAAAATGTTAACCTTTTATTATCAAAATTTCGACTTTTTCCTTTTACAAATTTCTTCAGAATTTGATTTTTGTGTGAAAATTTCTACTTTTAAAAATTTTGACTTTTCCTCGAAGTCTCGACTTTCAAACTTTTCTTTGAAAAAATTGGATTTTTCTCAAAATTTCGTCACTTTTTTGAACTTTTCAGAATCTTCACTTTTTTTGAAAATTTTGACCGTTTACCATCTCGAAATTACAAGTTTCTTCAGAATATAATTTTTGTTTGAAAATTTCGACTTCTTATAAAAATTTTGACAACTTGCGATATTTTTTCAAAAATGTTGACTTCTTCTCGAAGTCTCGACTTTCATGTAGTAAACGAACTTTTCTTTAAAAAATTCGATTTTTTTAGTTTTCACTGTTTTAAAAATTTGGATTTTTCTCAAACTTTCGTCACTTTTTTGAATTTTTTCGGGATTTTAACTTTTTAGAAAATCTTGACCTTTATCATCAAAATTTCGACTTTTTTCTCGAAGTTACAAGTTTCTTCAGAATTTGATTTTTGTTTGAAAATTTCGACTTCTTGTAAAAATTTTGACAACTTGGGATATTTTTTCAAAAACGTTGACTTTTTCTCGAAGTCTCGACTTTCATGTAGTAGACTATACTTTTCTTTGAATAATTCGATTTTTTTAATTTGCCCTGTTTTGAAAAATTGGATTTTTTTCAAAATGTTGTCACTTTTTTGAACTTTTCAGAATTTTCACTGCTTTTTGAAAATTTTGGCATTTTATCCGCAAAATTTCGACTTTTTCTCAAAGTTACAAGTTTCTTCAGAATTTGATTATTTTTTTTTTAATTTTAACTTCTTGTAAAAAATTTGACCCAATGCTGTTTTCTTAAAATTTCGATTTTTTTCAAAATTTTGTTTTTTTTTTGTAAATATGATTGTTAAAATTATTTGAAAATCTCTACTTTTTTCAAAATATTCAGTTTGTTTTTAAAATGTCCACTTTTGTTCAAACTTTTTACTTTTATTTGAAATTTTGACTTTTTGTTTTGAAAATTTCGATTTTTTTCAAAAATTTTGGCTTTCTCGGAGTTTCGACTTTTACATATTAAAGAGATTAATTTGAAAAATTACACTTGTTTCCGGAAAATTTTCACTTTTTTTGAATTGTTTTTTCAAAATTACAAATTTTTGAAACTCCCGAATCTTTTCAAAACTTTCATCTTTGTTGAAAATGTTTACCATTTATCATTAATATTTGGACTTTTCTCAAAGTTATGCTTTCTTCAGAAATTGAAATTTTATCGAAATTTCTATCTTTTTTCCAAATTTTTATGAAAGTGTTGACAGTTTTTTCGAAACTTTGAACTTTTGTAACCTTAAAGCCAGTTCTTGAAAATTTTTAATTTAAAGAATCTAACTTTACGAGCTATTAAATTTTGAAGGAATTCTATAAAACGAATTCGAGATTAACTAAATTTCGATTTTAAAGCTTGTTATTATTTTTCAAGTTTAAACTGAAAAGTTTCAAAAAAAGGTCAAAATTTAGAAGAATTTTCGAGAAATAGGAATTTCGAAAAAAGAGTACAAACGAAATTTTTTTTTAAATTTAGAAATTACGATATTTAAATGGAAATGTGGAGGAAACATTAATTTTAAACATTTTAAAGTTTCTTCTCGAAATTTATTTGCCTTTGAATTAAATATTTCGAGAAACAGTATTGTAGAAAGTTTTTTGACCTTAATCCCTGCATTACGGCTCTAGTCTAGATATTTTAACATTATATAAAATTTTGACTTTAAATTAAAAAAATATTTCATAAAAAAATATACAGTGATTACCTGCAAAATTTTTATTATCTTAGACACTGAATTTTGAAAAATCCTTTCTCAGAGCGCACCTACGTATTACAGGGAACATCTGTATGAAACTTTATGCTCCTAGACCCATCCTTTTAGATCGTGTGTTGCCTATCATTGCTCAGAGATTTATTAAATTTCGTAAAAATAGATAGCGTTAGATCGATGCATAAATCGATCGTCGTGGGCGTTAAAATCAAAACTCACGTCAACTCGAAATTATATTTTCTACATTTCTTCGTATATGGAAGGTTGGTCTCGTTATTCCCTGACCCTCGGGCCACACACACTCTGAACCGTTCCCTCTATCTGCCCCGGCGACCGAGAGTCGGGAATTTAACATAAACCATATGCGCTTTTGAAAAGCTTATTAAATCTTATTCTAACAATAGTTATAATGGACATTGTTACACGTGTTATAGCTGGCTATCACATTTAAACGACGCCTTCCAATGAAGGAGAAGATAAAACACCAACATTTTCAAGAGAAAAGGTAAACCTTGCCAAACTGATGTCAAGAGAATATTTACAAATTATTTGGCCCTACATTCATTATTTTGAACAAACTTTAAAGCTAATATGAAAATAATTGCATTTTTTTACATTTTTCGTTCCTTTAAACGATCCGATAACAAATAAAATTGTAATTTAAAAAATATATGTATATAAAAAGTGTACGAAAAAAAATACAGGGTTTGATAAAAACTAAAACAGGAAATCCAAAAAATAAAAAATGACGCGTAGAGAAAATTATTGCTTAATGCTTAAACATTCTAAATTATTTGTCGACAATTAAGTTTTGTTTATGAAAAATGTTTCAACGACGAAATTTCCTAACACCTCAAACATTTAACTTCTCAAAATGTATGATGTCCTAAATACTTTAAACTTTGTACAAATAATATTTCCACGTAATTCATGTTCTATCTGTAAATGCATTAGCAACACTCCGGTATTGTAACACTGATGCTAAACCATTTAACTATCTTTATTACCCCTTACAGCCAACAATAACATTACTGTTGCAGAACTCCCGATTCTTGTGAGTGTAGGTTGTTATCGTACAATGAGAATAGAGTAACTAAAACTTTGCTCTAATAGAAATTGTCGGCAAAGCTATTAGCAGTAGTTGATCCAATTATGAAACCATTACGGGCAGGACATCGGGACCCGATCCTTCGATATCTCTCAAGCGATCAATCTCGAAAATTAAAATAAAGCGGAGAAATGACCCCTTTAGATCAGATAACCGGTAAAGCATTTTTTATATAAGAAAACAATTTGGGATGTGATTTGTCAGCTGTCTGTCCCGGCCATTAAGGTATTAGGCCACAACCGATTTTTTCCAATATGTCATATTTCTTTTATTTGTTCCGCTCCGTCGTCCTTATACTGTCGCAGGATTTCGGTCAACATATTAACGTTTCCAAAGGACGTAAATGGGTCCATTTACGAAGCATCGCCAATTATGTGTCATTTTATTTCCGTTTATATTTTGAGTTTCCTATCCTAAAATTCGTTCTTAATGTGATGGAACTTCACATAATAACGAAGTTTTAGTCACTAATACTAAATCAAAAAAAAAGGCAGTCTTAGAGACTGCCGACAGAAAAGAAAACTTAAAACTAGGAAATGTGTAGTTGGAATCCACATTAGTATACAAGTCAGAATATTGGAAATATTTGTATTCTGTATTGTGAGAAAACGAATCTAATATTTATTTATAGTGAAATATTTTAATATGCTCTAATGTTTAGTAGAATATGCAGTATTTTGGATTTTGTGTTTTGTATTTTTTTATTTTGTATTTTGTATCTTGTATCTTGTACCTCGTACCTCGCACCTCCCACCTCCCACCTCGCACCTCGCACCTCGCACCTCGCACCACGCACCACGCACCACGCACCTCGCACCTCGCACCTCTCACCAGGCATCTCGCACCACGCATCTCACATCTCTCACCTCGCACCTCGCACTTCGCACCTCGCACATCGCACCTCGCACCTCGCACCTCGCACCTCGCACCTCGCACCTCGTACCTCGCACCTCGCACTTCGCACCTCGCACCTCGCACCTCGCACTCGCACCTCGCACCTCGCACCACGCATCGCGCATCTCGCATTTCGCATCTCGCATCTCGCATCTCGTATCTCGCATCTCGTATTTTGTATCTTGTATTTTGTATTTTGGATTTTGCATTTTGGATTTTGTATTTTGTATTAGAAATTTACACCACCTTTTGCACAAATTCAAACCCAAATTATTAGGCCAATTTTATTATAAGCTACTTTCCAAAGTACGTAATCTTCTTCAGTAGCTGTGAACATCCAATCTCCCTAATATAATCAAATTTATCCAACTTATTAGGCGCCCCGGATGGGAATAATCTTTAGTGGATCCCCTTCCGCAAGCCCATTTAGAAAAAAATCTTAATCCCGTTTGCTATTATCAAATGCAAACAATTATCTAGAAGGCTGCGTAGTTGAGATGATTTTCCCCGACATAATTAACCCTCATTCTTCTCCCAAATTTAATAAAGTTAATGCAAACGGAGTCCCTTAGAACACGCAAATGCACGATAACTTTTTGGTTATTGGCTTTTACGCTCTGCCTCGCAGACCCTTCGACCTCTCCGAAAGCAGTCGAGTTCTCCTCCAGAATTTAATTTGACGGCAATAACAACAATTTATCAAGATAGTTGGTGATATAAATTCGTTTAAAAAAGTAGGCTGAATATTTCGGCGGAATTAAATTTGGCGAAAATATCGAATACCCTCGAGATGTCAAGACGAAAAAAACGGCAAGGAAAGCACATCATTTATTGCTCGAAAGATGCGTTATCCAATGGCATTTGCTTTCAGCGATATTTTATGGCGTTTATATTATCTAAAGGCAGATAAGTCCTTTATAAAAGAGTCACTTAAATGAATGTTACATGTGATTAATGATTTTTTGGTTTATATCTGCCGATATAGTTCCCAGTTACACATCATAGACGATTAAAAATATATTACGTAGGACGATATTGAGAATGCAATTTGAGGATTTCTAGCCGTAGCGTTGTTGCGGTAATCCCATACGAAAATCTCAACGAATTTCGATGCTTCTTTCCATATGTTAGGGAAATATCTTGAAGTGGCGGCAACCTAGGCGCACTACAACTCGTTTAGATGCCTTTGGCTTCAAGCGGAAATCCGTCGGATAAGCAGTGCCTGTCGTCTCAGAAAATCTACTGCACAGCTTCTTGAGATTTGTGTTATTGTATGCATACATGCATCTGTGCTAAAGATCAAGTAATAGTGGCAATCTAACGCTTACGTTTCGCTCTCTGCAGCGGAGATTTAACTTTGTAAAAACGTTTTGTTACGATTACCGCCGCTTAATATTGACATAATGAGGAAGAGGATAATATTATTAGTTACGTACTCGTACCTCGTTATTGTCTATTTATTGAAAAGGTATTATTGCGAATTCCTTTGATGTAAAGAGATATCTCCTAAGCTTAGTTGTTACAGTGAACAATGAAATTAATTGAAACTCCTCAAAATTATATCAGTGACTATGCTTACAGAAGTTCGAAACTTTCAATTACGATAAACACTTTGCCTTTAAGCAGTATTTAGATCTTTTGTCGGAGTTTACATGACTTTATGTTGGTGTTTTTCCGTAACGTTCTAGACAATTTTAACATCTAATGAACTTGCTTGCAGTGAGTCAACTCACCTAGAATTCCATTCTTTTGACGAAAATACAAATCATAACTATTAAACTTTATTAATGATTAAAACAATAACATATATTAAAAATTCCACGATGTTTCTATAAATATTTGCTATGGCCGGACCTGGTTGTTTTGTAGAAACATCGTGGAATTTTTAATACCATATTGTTGGTTGTTTTAATCGTTAATAAAGTTTCATAGTTACAAATATTGAAGAATTTCACACAGTAAAGGTTAGAAATGTCAATTAGGAAAGACGCAATTTCTGAAAGAAATTAGTCGAACCTTTAAAAAATCTCGAAGTAAAAAGTGTGTAAAAATTAAAGAGGTAGAATTTGGAGATAAAAAAACTCGAAATGTCTGTTTTAGAAAGGTCGACACCAAAAATAAAGTGGAATTTATTTACAAAAGATTGTTTGAAAAAAAAAAACAAGATTTTGGCAAATCCAAATTTCGAGAAACGATTCGAAATGTCTTCAAGCACGAAAATATCGAATCTCGAAATATCGATTTGGCTCATAAACTAAGTTTCGTCTTAATTTTAGCTTTTTTACTTAATAAATTGCGACTTTTTCGTAATTTGAACTTCCTATCCTTAGCTGTACAATTACTGGTCGAACAATCTACAGTCACAATGTCATTAATTTTTATAAAGTATTGGGAAGGCTTAATACTTATTTGTGGTTCCATACACTTTAACAACCTAATATGAAACTAATTGCATCCATTTCACGGGAATTTTAAAAAATAAATAATATACAGAGTGTACGAAAATAATAAACTTCTTGAACAAAAACTGAAACAGGAACTCTATAAAAGAAATTATGACGTAGACGTATCCAAGAAATTAATATTCAATGTTTAAACAACCGATAATCTAATTTCGAAGCACATTTATTTATGGACATTTCGCTTATGAAAAATGTGCCAAAGACGAAATAACATAATCCAAACATTTAATTTCTTAAGGTAGGTACTTACAGAAGTAATCAAATACCTATTTTTCCGAAGCATAGAGGGCTGCGGCATCGGTGAAAAATAAAAAAAGGTTTGTCAGTTTAAAAAAACTTCCGTTGACATTATGCGTCTCCCTCATTAATTTGCAACACTCAAAACGTCGACAAATACAACTTTAAAACGCTTACACCCATTTCTATTCGAAGTATTCCACACTCTTCACGATTTCACACTTTCTCCTGCAATTCGTTATCGCCTTCGACCGATTTTCACCCGAAAAGTGAAAAAAAAAAACTCGAAATGACTCCTTCCAAAAGTATCATTGTTTAATAATTTGCACGTATTCATCTTTCACGCATAACCGAAACAATGTTTTATTTGTCCGGTCAAAATTTACAAAATAGGCCAAAATTTTAAATTAAATTTTAAATTTTAAAAATAAGTCGAAATTCTCAAAAAAAGTTGCAACCTTTTTTTGTTTAACGCCCTCTTTTGTACATTTTTGGCAATTAAATGTTCATACCCCTACCAGGTTTGTTGTTGTAAACACCTATCGACTAAAAAAAAGATCTATACTTCAAATTCAAAATTTGAAATTCACAATTCAAAATTCGAAATTCGAAATTCAAAATTCGAAATTTAAAACTCGAAATTCGAAATTCAAAATTCAAAAAATTTAAAATTCAAAAATTTCAAAATTTAAAAAATTCAAAATTCAAAGGTCAAAGTTCAAAAAACCTCAATATTTAAATATTCGGAATTTAAAATTCAAAAATCAAAGTTCAAAATTCCAAAAAATTCAAAAAAATTCAAAATTCAAAAAAATAAAATTCAAAAGTTCAATTCAAACTCCAAAATTCATAAATCAAAAACTCAAAATTTAGAAAATTTAAAATTTAAAGTTCAAAATTCAAAAAATTCATAATTCATAAAATTCAAAATTCAAAATTCAAGAAATTCAGAATTCAAAATTCAAAGGTCAAAGCTCAAAATTCAAAATTTAAAAAATTGAAATTTAAAAATTCAAAAAATTCAAAATTCAAAGGTCAAAGTTCAAAATTCAAAAAACTCAAAATTCAACAAATTCAAAATTCAAAAATTTCAGAATTCAAAGGTCAAAGTTTAAAATTCAAAAAAATCCAAAAACAATCAAAATTTAAAAATACAAATTTCAAAGGTCAAAATACAAAGTTCAAAATTCAAAAAATTCAAAATTTAAAAAATTCAAAATTCAAAGGTCAAAGTTCAAAATTCAAAAAAACTCAAAATTCAAAAATTTGGAATTTAAAATTCAAAGATCAAAGTTCAAAATTAAAAAAAATTCAAAAAAATTCAAAATTCAAAAAAAAATAAAATTCAAAAGTTCAATTCAAAGTACAAAGTTCAAAAATGAAAAACTCAAAATTTAGAAAATTTAAAATTCAAAGTTCAAAATTTAAAAAATTCATAATTCAAAAAATTAAAATTTAAAAATTCAAAAAATTCAAAATTCAAAGGTCAAAGTTTAAAATTCAAAAAAATCCTAAAACAATCAAAATTCAAAAATTTAAAAATACAAATTTCAAAGGTCAAAAAAGTACAAAGTTCAAAATTCAAAAAATTCAAAATTCAACAAATTCAAAATCCAAAGTTCAAAGTCCACAATTCAAAAAACCTAAAATTCAAAAAATTTATAATTGAAAAATTTCAAAATTCAAAATATTCAAAACTCAACAAATTCAAATTCTAAAGGTCAAAGTCCACAATTCAAAATTCAAAAAACTTAAAATTCAAAAAAATTAAAATTCAAAAGTTTCAAAATTCAAAGTTCAAAGGTCAAAATTCAAAAAATTCAAAGAATTCAAAATTCAAAAAATTTAAAATTCAAAATTCGAAAAATTGAAAATTTAAAGATCAAAGTTTAAAATTCAAAAAAACTCAAAATTCAACAAATTCGGAATTTAAAATTCAAAGGTCAAAATTCAAAATTCAAAAAAATTCAAAAGAATTCAAAATTCAAAAAAAATAAAATTCATAAGTTCAATTCAAAGTACAAAGTTCAAAATTCAAAATTCAAAAATTCAAAAACTCAAAATTTAGAAAATTTAAAAGTTCAAAATTCAAAAAATTCATAATTCAAAAAAAAAATTGAAATTCGAAAAGTTCAAAATTCAAAAAATTCAAAATTCAAAAAATTCAAAATTCAAAAAATTCAGAATTCAAAATTCAAAGGTCAAAGATCAAAATTCAAAAATATTCAAAATTCAAAAAATTCAAATTTTAAAATTCAAAAAATTCGAAATTCAAAGGTGAAAGTTCAAAATTCAAAAAACTCAAAATTTAAAATTCAATATTCAAAAATTTCAGAATTCAAAATTTAAATATCAAAGTTCAAAAAAATCCAAAAAAATCCAAAAAAATTAAAATTTAAAAATACAAAGTTTAAACGTCAAAGTGCAAAGTTCAAAATTCAAAAATATTCAAAATTCAACAAATTCAAAATCCAAAGTTCAAAGTCCACAATTCAAAAAACCTCAAATTCAAAAAAAATTATAATTGAAAAATTTTAAAATTCAAAAAAAACTCAAAATTCAAAATTCAACAAATTCAAAATTCAAAAATTTCGGAATTTAAAATTCAAAGGTCAAAGGTCAAAGTGCAAAATTCAAAAAATCCAAAAAAATAAAAAAAAATCAAAATTCAAAAAAATTAAAATTCATAAATTTCAAAATTCAAAGTTCAAAGCACAAAGTTCAAAATTCAAAAAACTCAAAATTTAGAAAATTTAAAATTCAAAATTCAAAATTCAAAAAATTCAAAATTCGAAAAATTCAAAATTCAAAAATTTAGTATTTAAAAAATTTAAATTTAAAAAATTTGAAATTCAAAAGTTTCAAAATTCAAAAAATTTAGAATTCGAAATTCAAAGGTCAAAGATCAAAATTCAAAAAATTCAAAAAAATTCAAAATTCAAAAAATTGAAATTTAAAAATTCAAAATTCAAAGGTCGAAGTTCAAAATTCAAAATTCAACAAATTCAAAATTCAAAAAATTCAGAATTCAAAATTCAAAGGTCAAGGTTCAAAAAAATTAAAATTCACAAATTTTAAAATTCAAAGTTCAAAGGTCAAAGTACAAAGTCTAAAATTCGAAAAATTCAAAAAAAATCAAAGTTCAAAATTCAAAAAATTTAAAATTAAAAAATTTTGAGATTTAAAATTCAAATCTCAAATTTGACAACTAAAAAACAAAAAAAAAAGCTTTCGCAAATATATAAACTTAACGAAAAAGAAGTCCTCACCTATTCTTACAATTACCAGTGCTGACCTCTAAACTCCTATTGTCCACCAAAAAACTTCAAATACCCACTAGTGGGCGGTACGAACAAGGTGGACCACTGATTTAGAAGATCAAAGTTTTCAAGTATTTAAGCTTCAAAAATTTCCAAGCCAAATTTTTTTTAATTTTTCAAAAAAGGTCAAACCTTTAAAGTAAATCAAAATTCTGAAAGTGTCGAAATTTTCAAATAAATCAATATTTTCAAAAAAAGATCCAATTTCAGAAATCTAATTTCACAAAAAAATGCAAATATTATGAGAAAAAGTCGAAATTTTAACAATCAAAGTTTTAGCAAAATCAAAAATTTCAAAAATCAATTTTTCGAAAAAGTCGATGTTTCATAAAAGATGGATCTTTGGCAAAAAATGGAAATTTTTACAGTCGATATTTTGTTAAAGTTGAAATTTTCAAAAAAGGTCAAATTTTCAAAAAAGTCGACAGTGGCAAAAAGTGGAAATTATGACAGTCGAAATTTTGTCCAAATTGAGTCCAAATTTCCAAACAAAAGTCAAACTTTCGGAAAAGTTAAAATTTTACCAAAGGTGGAATTTTGGCAAAATGGGGAAATTTTGACAGTCCACATTTTGTTAAAGTCGAAAAATCAATTTTTTTAAAAAAAATCGAAATTTAATAAAAGGTGAAATTTTTACAGAAGATAGAAATTTTGACACTCGTAATTTTCTTAAAGTTCAAATTTTAAAAAAAAAGTCAAATTAGCTAGATGGATGAATGTTCAATACGTGAAATTTAAGAGTCGAAATGATTTTTAAGATTCCAAATTTTCATACTTCCATCCTTTTCCTTATAGCGTCAAGATAGAATTAAAGAATTTGGGGAAAATGGTTTAAATTTTGAGTCAAAGGGAAAACTTGGAGCAAAATTACCTAAATTTACAAGAAATATTTCTTTCAAAATTTTGACGTAATTTGTGGTCTCGAATTTCACCTTTTCTAAAAATTTCTGGGCGAAAAATCGAAGAGTTGAAATTCTGTTTTCCCTTATAGATTCACAAAACTCAAAACGTTGCTCTTTATAACGCTTGCACCTTTTATTTCAAAATAATCCGTACTATTCACGATTTCACATTTACTTTTCTTAAAATTATTGACATACTACTAAGAGACCCTGCAGATTTGACTTACAATGTTATAAGTCGAACTGTGTATGCAGAAGGAACCTACAATAATTGTGGGTTTACCAGAAAATTGTAGATTGAATTAAATTTAACAACCGTCGTAAGTCGAACATAGTTAAGTCGAACCCACAATCGTCTACTTACAACTGGAACAATCAATCCCAATGTTAATTATTCCAGCTTTTTTTTACTATTCTAAGAATGATATTGTTATGTGCAGCATTAGAACCTAAAATACGTTAATGTGTGTTTGCAAATTTTTGCAGCGTACAAACAATAACTCATCTACAGCAAAAACTAATTAAAGTTATTAATATGCTTCATCGTTAATGCACTGGTTCCAGATGGATCGTGACTATTAATCTAAAAGTTCTCATTACGCTGAAATAGTTAACTTAACGTCGCTAATTCTATGAACTATTGTTCCCCAGATTTAACGAATGGGTCGTCGACTGGTATCACTTTCAACAAACGCCATTCCAGAAGGTTCAAGTTCATTCTATTAACATGTTCGAAGCCAGCGTCTGCGGCGTATACACGATTTGCTTATGCCATTAATGAATGACGTGCTCTCTAGGACCTCTCCATTGCAAAGGCTTCCTAAGTACTGTGTATTAAAATCATAATAGGATTAAGGTTGAAGTTTCGAAGCAGCTGGGTACGTGTAGGGATTCCCAGAATAATATGTGCTCTCTTTCAGTCATTTGCAGACCTCAGTTCCAACACCACTCGAGCAGCAAGGCCGGCTCAATAACAACGCTGGATGTGGCCATGGTAGATCTCATCCGAAAGGTAATCCAGATATAATATCAAATAGGAGCGTCAATTTTTCATTTTTAAATCGCACATCCTGTGTATTGTTGTATTTTTGAATAATGGGCTTAATTAAGTGGTAAAATTAAAAATGTGTGATCGGCGATCAGGGTTCAAAAATTCATTTTTTTAAATAGCACCATACAAAAATTAACAGCGAATCTACCCATATGGATTCGATTGGCTCTAAGACTGCCATGATGTCACAAGTAATATTCGTGTGAACAAAACAAAAACCTGAAACAATTTAATAAGTGAATTAGTTACAGCAAAACGAAGGAAACAAAAAAATAATACATAGAGCTGCCAAATAAAGTAGTTCTTAACTTACCTTAGCCGCAATCCTATTCGAAATTTCTTGTAAAGTTCTTAAAAGAACTCTTTTCTTATAAACATTGTTATTAAAAGGTTGTGAAATCAATAGAACCGAAATTACTGTCGAAAGAACACAAATTATTTAATTTTTATTATGATGTATCTGTGGAAGTTAAATAATGAAAAAAAAGTTTGACGTTCTGAGGTAATAACAGTACAGACATTGCAAACGCCCAAAAGCATCTTATTCTGTTTGGCATCAAAGGAACAATCGAAGTTTGAGAAAAGTTTCTTATTTTCTTGTTCGCTTTAAAACGTAATTTTTTAATACCCAGAATAAACACCATTTTGTCTACAGGTGATCAAACTGAAGTCGTCGCAAACCGATTTACCTTAAGATGAAAATCACCCGTAAGGAACGAAAAAGGGAGAATCCAGTTTCGGAAGAGACAACGATTTCCGATTCATCCGAAGAAGGTTTTTCCAACTGGATCAAATCAGAAGTGGGAATCGAGACGCTAAAACTCTTCGTTTTGGGAAATTCTATCGTGTTATTTCTCATGGTGATATGGCCCCAAATTCAAGAAATGCTTAATGTGGGATACTACATGTACAAGGAATACATGGACCAAAAGTGATTTGACCAAAGTGATAAGATTTGTATGATAGGAATGTTCAAGATTGTGTTTAAAGGATTTTCCATTCTCTTCATTATGATTTCTTACAGTTTTGGTGTTTTTAAATTGATAAATGACCATTTTAGACAAGAATATAAAAAATACATAATCGGAGAATTGGAATATCCCAACAAACGGAGCATGTACCACTTCCAGAAAGTTCACAAAGTAGAAGGGTATTGCAACTGGTATGATGTGTTTTTGACAGACTTATCGTGTCATAAGTAACCAATACAGCAAGGAAGTAAAATTTAGCCTTGTGTATACGAAGAGAAATCAAATATAAATGTCTCATTTTATTTGTTTATTTTTTTCAGTTATTGAAACAAAACAATTAAGGTAGCCTTATTCCTATACCATATCCTGCAGTATTTTACAAAATGAGTAGTTTTAATTATGAACGTTCGCAACATTGGGACAACAGCAATGCAAAGGATCAGCGCCGAACCTTTATTTAGGCGAAGAGAAATGGTATTTGAGACTTTTCCACCATAAGGTGGGTTCATCCCAAAATTTTACATGACTGGAAAAAAAAGAAAACGTGGCCTCATAATACATCGATACTACTTGGGGCCAAATACTCTGCCTAAAAAAAATTGCGTCCGAGGCAAAAACTCCAATTTCATAGAAAAACAAAAGAAGTTATGATTATCAAAAATATATACACTTCATGGAAACTGGGGAAGCGCAGCTTCCCTTACAAAATGAAAATATCCATACTCATCTTATTCTAAATTTTCTTTTTTTCACACAACAGTGGCGTTGATTATTAGTAACATTTATGATCGAAATTTAATAATTTTGTCTTGTCGCAATTCAAGGAAACTGCGAAATTTGTGGAAAGTCTTAATGACGAAACTTTCAAAATTCAAAAGTCAAAATTCACAAGTCAAAATTCACAAAAAGTCAAAATTTTTAGAAACTTACAATTTTCACGAATTTCGATGTTTTCAAAAAGGTTAGAAATTTAAAAACAATTTAAAATTTTCAAGACATTCTTTTTAACTTGAATTCTTCAAAATAAAAATAGCCCATTTTAGAGACTGCATCATATTTGTTTGATGATGTATTTGATGTACTGTGTATTTTGCATTTGTGTGCTGTATGTTGCACGATTGTATTTTGTATGATTGTATCTTGTATGATTGTATTTCGTATGATTGTATTTCGTATGATTGTATTTTGTATGATTGTATTTTGTATCATTCTATTTTGTATCATTGTATTTTGTGTGATTATATTTTGTGTGATTGTATTTTGTATCTTGTATGTTGTATGTTGTGTGTTGTGTGTTGTGTGTTGTGTGTTGTGTGTTGTGTGTTGTGTGTTGTGTGTTGTGTGTTGCGTGTTGTGTGTTGCGGGTCGTGCGTCGTGCGTCGTGTGTCGTGTGTTTTGTGTTGTGTGTGTGTTGTGTGTGTGTTGTGTGTGTGTTGTGTGTGTGTTGTGTGTGTGTTGTGTGTGTTGTGTGTGTTGTGTGTGTGTTGTGTGTGTGTTGTGTGTGTGTGTTGTGTGTGTGTTGTGTGTGTTGTGTGTGTGTTGTGTGTGTGTTGTGTGTGTGCTGTGTGTGTTGTGTGTGTGCTGTGTGTGTGTTGTGTGTGTGTTGTGTGTGTGTTGTGTGTGAATTGTGTGTGTGTGTGTGTGTTGTGTGTGTGTTGTGTGTGTGTGTTGTGTGTGTGTTGTGTGTGTGTGTGTGTGCGTTGTGTGCGTTGTGTGTGTTGTGTGTGTGCTGTGTGTGTTGTGTGTGTGCTGTGTGTGTGCTGTGTGTGTGTTGTGTGTGTAGTGTGTGTGTGTTGTGTGTGTGTTGTGTGTGTGTGTGTGTGTGTGTTGTGTGTGTGCTGTGTGTGTGTTGTGTGTGTGCTGTGTGTGTGTGTTGTGTGTTGTGTGTGTGCTGTGTGTGTGTGTATGTGTGTGTGTGTGTGTGTGTTGTGTGTGTGTTGTGTGTGTGTTGTGTGTGTGTTGTGTGTGTTGTGTGTGTGTGTGTGTGTGTAGTGTGTTGTGTATGTGTTGTGTGGTTGTGTGTTGTGCGTGTTGTGTGTGTGTGTTGTGCGTTTTGTGTGCGTGTTGTATATGTGTTGTGTGTGTTGTGTGTGTTGTGTGTGTGTGTTGTGGTGTGTTGTGTGTGTTGTGTGTGTTTGTGTGTGTGCTGTGTGCGTTGTGTGTGTTGTGTGTGTTGTGTTTGTGTTGTGTGTGTTGTGTATATGTTATGTGTTGTGTGTGTTGTGGTGTATGCTGGTGTGGTGTGTGTGTGTTGTGTGTGTTGTGTGTATGTTGTGTGTATGTTGTGTGTATGTTGTGTGTATGTTGTGTGTTGTGTGTGTGTTGTGTGTGTGTTGTGTGTGTGTTGTGTGTGTTGTGTGTGTGTGTGCTGTGGGTGTGTTGTGTGTGTGTTTTGTGTGTGTTGTGTGTGTTGTGTGTATGTTGTGTGTGTGTGTTGTGTGTGTGTTGTGTGTGTGTTGTGTGTGTGTTGTGTGTGTGTTGTGTGTGTGTTGTGTGTGTGTTGTGTGTGTGTTGTGTGTGTGTTGTGTGTGTTGTGTGTGTGTGTGCTGTGGGTGTGTTGTGTGTGTGTGTGTGTGTGTGTGTGTGTGTGTTGTGTGTGTGTTGTGTGTGTGTTGTGTGTGTGTGTTGTGTGTGTGTTGTGTGTGTGTGTGTGTGTTGTGTGTGTGTTGTGTGTGTGCTGTGTGTGTTGTGTGTGTGTGTTGTGTTGTGTGTGTGTGTGTGTTGTATGTGTGTTGTGTGTGTGTGTTGTGTGTGTTGTGTGTTGTGTGTTATGTGTTATGTGTTGTGTGTAGTATTTCGCATTTCTCATTTCGCATTTCGCATTTCGCATTTCGTATTTCGTATTTCGTATTTCGTATTTCGCATTTCGCATTTCGCATTTCGTATTTCGTATTTCGTATTTCGTATTTCGTATTTCATATTTCGTATTTTATATTTGATATTTCGCATTTCGTATTTCCTATTTTGCATTTTGTCTCTTACTTATATTATCTACTGCTAACATTGATAACGAAATTAGCGTGGTGGTAAAGTGGAAATTTTGAAAAAACGTAGACACTTTGAATTTTAAAATATCAAAATTTTAAAAAAAAAAATAAAGTTTACAAAAAGTCGAAATGTTAAAAGAAATTGATTTAAAAAAAAGCGAAATTTTGAAAAAAGGCCAAATTTTCAAAAAATGTCAATATGTCAAAAGGTGTAAAAATTTCGAAAATAAGCCGAAATTCTGAACTCGCACTTCTTAAAAAGATGTCAAAATTAAAAAAAGGAGGGAATTTAGAAACGGAATAGTTTTTAAAATAAATCGAAATTTTGGGAAATGGTCAAAATTCTGAAAAAATAAAATTTAATAATTTTGGAAGAGTTAAAATTTTTGGTGTCGAATTTTTCAAAAAGTCGAAATTTTGAAAAAGTCGTAATTCTGAGAGTCAACATTTTTTAAAAGATCGAAATTTTGAAAAATACAAAAAAACAGATCTTTTTGAAAAGTTTAAATTTACAAAAGAACAAAATTCGAGAAAGCGTCCATGATTTGAGATCGAAATTAATAAAGAAACCAAAGGAGAAAAATTCGTGATTGGAAAATTTCGAATTTTGGAAAAGTTAAATTTTGAAAAAAGTGAAAATTTTAGGTCTGAATTTTGAAATCGAAAATTTCAGAAATCTAATATTTCAAAATATGGATAAAAATCTCGAGAAAATCGAAAATTTCAAATGGGTAAAAATTTCGAAAAATGGAAATTTTGAAAAAACGTGGAAACCTTGAATTTTGAAATGTCCAAATTTAAAAAAAATTATGGGGACTGTCGACAGAAGTAAAGTCACTTAAAGCGCCTAAAGAAATTTTCACTTGAAAAAAAAAAGTCAAAACTTCATTTCAAAACTGTTGTCAAGAAAAATCGATATTGACGAATTAAATCAAATATTACAAAAAAGGCAAAATTATCAAAAATGTCGAAATTTTGAAGTCAAAACTTCGATATAGGATTTTTTCCTGTATCTTTCAATTTTAAAGTTTTCTTATAATTTTGAGCTTCAACTGAAATCTCGGATTTAAATTCGGAAATTCAAGAAAAAACTATAATTTTAAGCTTTAACTGAAATTTCGGATTTAAATTTGGAAATTCAAGAAGAAACCTTATAATTTTAAGCTTCAACTGAAATCTCGGATTTAAATTCGGAAATTTGAGAAAAAATTGAATATTCGAATCGCAAAATCGAATTTCAACGCCGAAATCCGAAAATTCCAAGATAGCCTTGAAATTTTATGAACGTTATTATAACATAAATTCAAAGTTTTTTCGAAATTTTGAGGTTATTGCCAAAAATCCGTATTTTTAAACTTATTTTCCGACTCAACAAAACTCGACATAAAATTATTTAAAAAAAAAAATCAAAAAACTTTCGACATTTTCAACAGCTGGGCCGAAGTTTCAATCGGTTTTGCTCTTAACCGATTGGTCTCATGATACTATTAGTATTATAGGGTCATGGGTTGATATACTCAAGAAAATAAATACGTTAAATGTTGTGAATGTATATGTTTTGTGGTTGTAAATAGGGATGCAACGATATATCGGTTGACCGATATTATCGATAAAATGGAAGCAAAAATATCGATATTCATATTGATATTATAACATCGTCGAAATGATATTATCGATATTGCCCAATAGCAAATACCAATCGTCCAATCATCACCAATGATGGAGAAATATGGAGATCGATGACTTTTTTTAGGCCACAAAAAATAATATGCCCAAAATACGTAGAAATTTCTAAGATTGGAGCTCGTTTACAAATGTTTTTGTTAATTTCCAAAATATCGATTAACGATTTTGACAAATGACCAATTAAATTTTCTGAAATTAAACAGTTAAACGTGCTCAAAATTGAAAATATGTACAACCGCAACCATAAACTAGTTTTCGGCCTTCCTTGGCCTCATCAGCATGGTACGTGTACACTTCCAACTTAAAGTCTTTAAGTCAGTCGTATAAATATCCAAGAGAGTAAACCCCCATTGGGTGATTTGTAACTGACTTTTAACTGTTTATTACGCAAACATTTTCGCCACATGCTAATTGAAGCATTCTTCCTGTATACATATATTTGTACTTGTATACATATATTCGTATATACAAGGCTTATTATCTCATCGATTAATGATAAAAAAAATGTTCGATATTATCGATTATCGATATTTGTCTGCTGCCAATATTATATCGATATTATATTCCCTAGTCGTGAATGAACCAAGCAACCAAGCAGATAACACAATTTGTAGGTACTGTACACAATACATAATTAGTAAAATCAATTTACTAAATGAACATAGTCAATAAAGAACCAAAGAACTTTTAAATCACACAAGTTGCCATAGAACAACGGTTCAAAAGCATTCAATAGAAATAGAGTGCCTACCTGTAAGGTTGAGGTTATGACAATGTAAATAAACAGGTGTTTCAACTTTAACAGGTTATTTTCTTGGGACTTCCTGATATTCTAAATGAGTTCGCGAATGTTTGCACAATTAATTCACAACCGTTTTATTTCACCAACACTGAAGGTTCAAAATTTCACGGCACGTTGAAAAATACAGAAAAGCATAACATAGTAAACATGAAACCGGTAAAGAATATAAATCCATCAGGAAGCAAGAACTGAGATTTTGATGACCGTAATATTAAACCCCGCGCCCTCTCTATTTACGTTGGGAAAGGTTAACTTTCTGCAAGTAGAAATCGTCAAAGGTGCTGATGAGAGGATTAGAACCAGTTAGAACCTTTCTCTATGATTAGAACTTAGGCCAGTAAATACTGACTCTTCTTGGTTTGTGGCATAGATCTAACACAGTGTGAAATCTATGGTTTTTGGTTACTAAAATAAAAATTTCTTTAGCAAAAAAGGCAACTAATCGGTGAACTACCCTAAGAAAAACTCTTTTTTTTTTACTTATAATGGATATTTTTAAATTACATTATAATCTTTTTATTGCGTTTGTAAAGGGTAAAAGATTTTTCTCCTTTTTTAGTCAAATTTTCTGTAGTAGGCGTAAATTAATGTATTTTTAGAGACTATTAAACTTCGCATAATGGAAGGAAGTACTATGTACCCAATTATGTTATCAACGGCATCTTACACTCTATTAACGTTCATCTTTCTTTGAGATGCATGTAGTGAGGTAATAAAAGTAATGTAATGTGCTCTCTACCTAGTTAAATCTAAATATTATGAATATTTCCTGAAAATATGGATATAAGTTTGTCAACGTTAAAAAGGGGAAGCATTCAAGTGCAAAAGGCAGCCAAAGTGGTTAATGGTAAGGTATATCCTCCTAATATTAATAATATTAAAGTTAAATTTAATTTTCTGCTACCTTATACTACATGTCATAAACTTCAACTTGGTTTGCCCTATTATTATTATAAATAATCTACATGTTAACAAAACTGTGTTTGTTATTTCCACAGACGAAAGTTATTTCAAAATAAACGTCTTTTTTATAAGCTTAAATGGTTTGTTTTACGTAACTATGTCAATAAAATTAAAAAGGCCAAGAGTCTGTGTCTCTGTCTGTCTGTCGACCGATCTTTCGTCCGCGTTAATCTCGGAAATGGCTAAATCGATTTTGTTGAAACTTTTACTGAAATGTAGAGTATTTTAAGGGGTACCTTTTAGACTATTTTTATTCCAGTGAAAAAACCTTTCACTTTTAAAAACTCGATTCTGTTAACAATTTTATTTGACATTATAACATAAAACATATAAAAGAAAAACCAATTCGCGCTATTTATGGCTGATATGTTACCGGTTCGAAAATTAAAACTTCGTGAATTGTAACCACTTTATTTCAAACTTATTTTGGAACCGGAACACTACAATTATAATTCACTTAGCAGTTGATTGTGTTCAATCAACGACGTAACTATTAGACTATCTGGTTAACTAACTCACTATTTAATTAATTGACCAACCAACTGACTAACTGAGGGAAAGACGACCGCGTATTTATAGGTACCGTTCCGGTTTCGAGAACGGAACTTCGTACAGATAAGACTTATCGCTTGCGGAAACATCTAGAGCGCTTATCTGCCGTATGATTTATTATCGCAGCCGCTTCCCATTATCAAATGTTTCTAGAGAGTTCCTTACACAATCACTAATACAAATTTTATAACTACATTTTGTTTCAATATTACGCTTCACCTACACGGCTACCAAATACCAGAATTAGGGGCGCGAACCTTTGAATGTTTTATTCTGTTAAAATCAAATTTTATTTTGAAATATGACGTTACTGGACCTCGCGCAACAAAGTCGTGAGAGTTAGCTGGAATATTATAAAAATTCAAGATGTTTTTGGAATGTTTGTCTGCTTGTCCGGGCTAATCTTTGGAACGGCGAAACCGATTTTGAAGAAACTTTCACTGAAAGGTAGATTATTTTCTTGGGTATATTTTTGATTATTCTTTCAGACGAACTCAAATGTGATCACGCTTTTATTTAGGGTTAAATGCCATAAAAATCAGTTGTCGCAAAAACGTTTTGTTGCATAATAGATCAGAGTTTTTCTACGAAAAATGTATCTATTTTTTTTGCACGAATGATAGTGAGTTGTTGAGATTTTCAAAGTTGAAAAATCAGGACAATATTATTAGGAATTCAATTAGAAACTCAAATAAAATTGGAATTTACTTTCTGTCGTGACGAGAAGTCTTATTCGATATTTGAGATTATGTAAAATCTTTCGATTCGGTTCTAGTTCGATAATCAGATCAATATTATTAGGAATTCTACTAGAAAGTCAAATGAAATTGGAATTTACTTTCTGTCGTGGCGAAAAGTTCTTCTTCGATAAGAGTTATTTAAACCCCTTTGCTTTCGTGCTCCAGTTTGAGAATCAGATGCTTAATTGATATGATGATAAACAAAGTAATGAATGTTGTCGTAACTTTTCA
The DNA here is from genome assembly GCA_028583605.1 of Dastarcus helophoroides. Classification (NCBI taxonomy): domain Eukaryota; kingdom Metazoa; phylum Arthropoda; class Insecta; order Coleoptera; family Bothrideridae; genus Dastarcus; species Dastarcus helophoroides. The sequence continues at coordinate 32,473,280 of CM053327.1, forward strand.
CAAAGCTTTCTGTTTCGATTTTTTCCTAATGTGATTGTGAGCAGTGCGCTGTTTACATTATGAATTGAGGTGATCTTTAAAAATTTTGCCATTGGTTTGAAATTCTGATCTCATTTTCATATTTTCTTGGCAGAGTTTCATTCAACCGCAGCTGTGGATAACAAATTAAAATGTTATCTTCTTTTTTCGATTTATGGAAGATAGAAAAAATTACATTGACCCAAAAATTGAATTGCAAATCTTATCCTCTGAAACTAAGAAAGATCACAACAAAGGTTGCTCTAACGCGTTTTAATAGCTAAGCTATTATCTTCAGAGATTTTCAGTATCTTCAGGATCTCTGAAGACGATAGCTTGTCTATCGAAACGCGTTTGAGTAACCTTTGTTGAGTTTTTTAATCTTTCTTGGTTTTAATTTTTGAAGATAACCCAGGACCAGTCCGTTGCGCCAAAAAATTGACCCCTCTCCCAAAAAAAGATGCATCCTCGCCTAATATAAAGTCTTATGTGTTTATTTAGATCAGATTGGATCTAGACAAGTACTGGCCATTTTCGTTATCACTGGATTTGTTCTGTGCGGTGTTGTAGAACAAAGTGCATCTGTAGCTTTAAGGGCCAACAGCACATCTAGTTATTCAGCCGAAGAATTTGCAGAATATGTGGAAAATACAAGCTACATTACAAGATATTGTCAGCCACCGAGCAACAAAAGCACGATACATGTTGTACGATCCATACCACATATTGAGGTAAGACTTATACGAAGTTATTGAATTGGAATGAAACTTGCCTGTATAATACGAATAAACTCGGTAAAGGGTAAACTAAGGTAGTTCACCGGTAGTAATTGAAGCTAAAAATTTTTATAACGTAAGATCCACTGCGTAAGCGCCGCGTAGATACAATAACAAATCTCTAAGACGATTTGCAGCAGATTTTGTAAGCCGACAACATTGGACTGTTCAACTTTTTAGACCTAAGTATCTTAATTCAATTTGAAAAAAGTAGATCGTGTAGTGGACAGGATTATCTGGATAAAACTAGATCATTCAATTCAGAGCTACTATAAGCAGTGTGTGGTTCAACTAGTATCTGGTTTCAACTGTTGATGGTTCAGCTACTTATGATTCACGATACACGCCTAAGAGGCTGTATGACTGTAGTCTAGGTTGCATTTTTTTGCGTATTTTAAGCCGTTTAGTCATTTCTTTCCAATTAAGTAATTTGCTAAGGTTTATTTTTTGCAACCTACTCTAAAAACATCTACACTTTGACCTATTTACGAGACGAGACCAAATATAATCACAAGATCAAACGAACTTAGCTCTGAAGTTCGATCTTGATCACATGAGGTCTCGTCGAAGTAAATAGGGACCCTCCTAATTCCAATCTGGTATTTAGTTGCAAAAAATGATAACCTCTGAAAGAAGACTGAAGTATATGGGAGGCTGAAGTGAATATAGAGCCAAAATAGTGAGGGCATAACGAGATTTATGATTTCTGGATTCGTTGTGGGTTGCCTAAAGTTTAGGCCAGCATCTAGGCCACCCTTTTCGGGCCCATTGTGCTGTCCCCGTAATTGTGGTGTCCTTGGTCATTCATTCAGCTGTCCAACCTTGTTAAGAAACTGAAGAACGTCCCTTGGATGCGCCTCTTTCAAACTGGCCACACTAGGCCAGAAGTCCCTTAGCGTGGATCATCTGATTGATGCTAGTGCCGGGCAGTGACACATCACGTGCTCGACACTCTCATTTTCTTTCAATTTTCTCGCTGACAGATCTGTTCAGGTCGTCGTCGCTGGCACTTCATCCGAGACATTTGCGATTAACGCAGGGGTGCCCCAAGGGTCTGTTCTGTCTCTTACTCGATTTCTGTTACACATGAAGGATCTCTTAGCTTCAACTTCCAATCCTATATACAGCTACGAAGATGATAGTAACATTGTGTCATCTTTTTTCTCCGACAAACCATTATCTATCGCTGCTGTAGATCGACTTAGGGAACAGCAGATACAGATGATTAATCGGGATCTCGAGATTATTCTGGAATGGGGTAAGAACAATTTGGTCTACTTTAATGCTTCAAAAACTCAGGCCGCGGTTTTCTCTAAGAAAACATCAAGGGATAATGCAACAAACATACTAATGGACGGTAAAATCCTTCCGATGGGATCTAATCTATCTATCCTAGGAGTGAATGCGAGCACTAACTTCTCTTGGGACGATCATGTGGGCGCCTTTGCCAAATCCGCCTTTCAGAAGCTAGGCTTTCTTTTTAGAACTAAAAAGTACTTCACATCTCATCAGCTATTAACACTACACAAAGCTCAAGTTAGGCCAACACTAGCCAATACCATTCCCATTGTTTGGAGTTTAGCCCCAAAACACACTTTAGCTCTGTTGGATTCAATTCAAAGAAGAGCGATTCGCCTAATTGATGACGAGAGTCTGTCCGATTCTCTCGAAACACAGGCGAATGATTGGTCACTTGTCTCTTTTCTACATGGAAGATGCTCGCAGGAACTAATAGGATTGATCCCCCCAAGGGCAACATTCTTGAGACGTACTAGACAGCAAATTCCTGTGCGGTCCGATGGGATCTAATCTATCTATCCTAAGAGTGATTGCGAGCACTAACTTCTCTTGGGACGATCATGTGCGCGCCTTTGTCAAATCCGCCTTTCAGAAGCTAGGCTTTCTTTTTAGAGCTAAAAGGTACTTCACATCTTATCAGCTATTAACACTACACAAAGCTCAAGTTAGGCCAACACTAGCCAATACTATTCCCATGTTTGGAGTTCAGCCCCAAAACACACTTTAGCTCTGTTGGATTCAATTCAAAGTCAATCAACAGTGACCGGTCCAAATCCCTAGAAGTTTCCTGAGGTTATTCCTTGAAAGAGGTAGGCATAGAGATTAATGGTTTGTTTATTACTTTAAAATATATGATGGTGTCGCCCAGAATGAAGGTACTACACTTTGACCTATTTACTTTGACGAGATCTCATATGATGAAGATCGAATTTCACAGGTAAGTTCGTTATGATTTTCGCGACGGAGCTTTACCCAAAGCGATCAAGGGCATCAGAAGTTGCTATGTTTCCATTACTTTAAAAAGTTTCCCTAACATGTAGAAGGAAGCATCGAAATTCCGTGAGATGTATAATTTCTAATTTCGATTACGCAATCCTCGTTCGAAATCCTCGAAATCCCCATTTTATTCGCAATATCACCCACCCTACTTAAAATAATAGTTTTTTAGTAAAGTCAATAGAGTAAATTAGAATCTCTTCTGCTTATATCACAAAATGTGCTAATATTTTACATGTTAAATTGTAAATTTGACATTGAATATCTCGACTTCGGTGCCAGCACAGTCTTTCAATCTTGTAGAATTTTACCTTTGACTATTATCGACTAAGGGTAACATTGTCAGTAACATCTGTCACAGAAATTTTAAGAAAATTATAGAAAAGCACCGGTGAACTATCTTAACGAAATAATCAATTGATTACACAATTGAGGTAGTTGATTAATAGAAAATAATACCAATAGTATACTCGTCTCTTTGACGTATCTAAGACTTCGTCTCTTGGGTTTCGCCTACGGACCGTGGTTCGCAGTTTCGCCTTCAGGGGTTTATGAATTTCAGATTCCAATGACAAGAACGGATGAGACAGAAGCGGTGCTGCGCGAGGCGTTCATGTGGGGCACTCTTGTATCGCCACTGGCAGCTAGCAGGATAGCAGCACGCGTAGGAGCAGAGAGATTGTTTGGAGCGAGCGTATTAGGCGCCGGAGTAGCAGCTGTGATGGTTCCTGCTTCATGGCTAACTCCCTGTCACGTTGCAATTCGATTCATTCAAGGAATATTCATGGTATGCATTCCGAACGCATTCCAGAGTAGATGCCACGATTAACAAAAATCAGGAATTTATAGCTTGAAGCACAGAAAGCTGTTGAATATTTTTAAAATTTCGCAATTGATTAATTTTTATCATTTAGTCTAGAACTAGAATTAGAATCCATTCGGAAATAATGAAATCTCATAAATGAGCAGGTGGATGTTATGGCGATTATTTTGGGAATATATTTATTATTTGTTATTTTTTATAATTTTTTTGTATTCTCTCCACTTATGATTATGTTTTAGGGAGCAACTTGGCCTGCAGCCCACATGCTGGCTGTGACGTGGATTAAGCCAAAAAATGTAAGCCGATTTGTATCCTTGTATACAGGTACGATGTCATTTCTATTGTACAGCTGAACCCATTTTTTCCTGCTAAATACCCTAGACAGATTTTTCTTTAAAAAGTCATATTTAAGGGTGATTTTTATAATTTTCTTCCTACAGACTGTAGGAGCCAACCTCAAACTTTTTTTTCAAATGTGACGATACTATATGTCTTATGATACTCAACCTTTTCAAGAGGATTGCGGTGCACTATCTGATTTTGTGATTATTAAGAGAAAAATGAGAAAAAAAAAATCAATATCTAATTGTAAGTTATAATGTAAAGGAAGCTGGAATGCTGGAAATGTGCACGTGTTGGTAAGGTCCAACCCGTTGGTTTTGTCGAATATCTAAAGATGTTAGGATTGTCACCTGCAACTTGCAAATTTACGCCAGATTGGCATATAAAAACAGGTTTTACGAGAAATTATCAAAAAAAGAAAGAATTTCGTCGCTCGGAAACATTTGTTGGGCAAAAAAAAGGTTTTCATGTCCAAATAACCAAATAATGGTTCCATTACAGTTGCTCTTTCTCTCTCTCTCTTCTTCTCTCTTCTCTCTCTTCTTTTCTCTTCTCTTCTCTCTCTCTCTCTCTCTCTCTCTCTCTCTCTCTCTCTCTCTCTCTCTCTCTCTCGTCTCTCTCGTCTCTCTCTCTCTCTCTCTCTCTCTCTCTCGTCTCTCTCGTCTCTCTCGTCTCTCTCGTCTCTCTCGTCTCTCTCGTCTCTCTCGTCTCTCTCTCTCTCTCTCTCTCTCTCGTCTCTCTCGTCTCTCTCGTCTCTCTCGTCTCTCTCGTCTCTCTCTCTCTCTCTAATGATAATTTGAGTGAAAATTTCCCAATTATTCAAAATTTAAACTTTTTTAAAATTTCGAATTATTTTAAAACTTCGATAATAATTCTAAGATCTTTTGAATGTGTCTACTTTTTTAAAGTTTTAATATTTTTTCTTAGTTTCGACTATAAAATTTCGACCTACTTGTTTGACAATTTCATAATTTTCAAAATTTTGACTTCTTTTGAAAATTTGAAATTATTTGAAAATTTTATCCTTTTCCTTAAATTTTTTATATATTTCGTATATTTCTCAAAATTAAGAAAGCTTTTCTAAAATTTTCGACTTTTTTTTAATTCCCACTTTGTTGAAAATTTCAGTTTTTTCAAATGTTCGAATTTTTCAAAGTTTTAGCTATTTTTCAAAATTAAAAATGTTTGGAAAACATTTGGACTATTTTTTTTAATTTAAACTATTTTCAAAATTTCGACATTATTTGCAAACTGTCGCTCCTTTATTCGAACATTTTGATTTTTCTTTTAAGCAAGACATTTATTAAAAACTCATTTGAAAATTTCTAGCTAATTCGTAAAATTTCGATTTTTTTTTAAAATCTCGCATCCATTTCAAAGGGTCGACTTTTTTTTTAATTTTTACTTTTTTTAAAAACTCGATTTTTTTTTATAACTCCGAACTTTTTTAAAAAGATTATTTATAATTTTTTTCGACATTTCCAATTAAATCTTCAACTTTTAAAAAAAGTGAGTTTTTATTTTAAATTTGAACTACTCAAAATTTGGACTTTTTTCAAAATTTTACCCTTTCAAAATTTCAACCTTTTTAATAATAACGAATTCTTTGATTTTCTTTTGATTTTCTTCATTATTCAAAATTTCAGCTTCTTTGAAAATTTAATTAAAAATTCTGCAATTTATTTTAAATGTCGATATTTTTCCAAAATTTTGCCTTTTTCCATCCGCACAATTATTGAAAATGTCAACTATTTTAAAAATTAATTTTTTTTTTTAAATATAAACTTTTTTTTAAAATCCGTATTTTCTTTTGTTCTTTCTAATTCAATATTTATTAATTCTGAGGTATTACGAAGTTCGCCAGGGCCACCTAGGGCACCTAGTACTTTATAAAATTCAGTTTCTTATCAAAATTACAAAATTTTAAAACAAATTAGAGAAATGAAAAATGTTTACAAGAAATAATATTTAAAAGACAAAAGTTGAAATTCTAAAAAAATTTCTTTGTATAAAATGTTTAAAGAAAAACACAAATTTCATAGGGAAAAAATCAAAATTTCTTTGAGAAAAATTTGAAATATCTTTACAAAAAGGTTGAAATAGAAATTTTACGAAAATAATCCAAGACTCGGTTGTTATTTCATTTTAGAAAAATATCAAAATGCGAAAGGAGTTGAAAATTAAATTTTTTCTTAAAATTTCTTTGTTTTTTCCAAAATGTTGACATTTTTATAGAAATTTTAGGGTTTTTTGGTAAATAATTTTATCGAAATTAGAAAATAAAATGAACTATGAAATGTCAAAGTCTAGTGAAAAAACTTGACAGTTTTAAAGCAAATTTGAGGAACATAAAAAAAATCTGGAGAAGTTAAAATTTTCAGAAAAAATTTTAAGGACAAAATTTTCAAACAGGAATTTATAAAAAAAATCCTTTTTATAAAATATTTAGGAAAAAATGGAAATTTCGCAGAGAAGATTAATATTTTCTTAAATAAATCGAAATATCTACAGGGTGAGTCACTAAGCGGGAATCGGTCTTTGGTAGGCGTATCGTTCAAAATATCAAAAAATGTTTTGAATAAAAGTTGTTCGAAATAAAGTTCTCCACAGCCTAAAATTGTTCCCAAATATGGCGGCCTTTCGGTTGCACCGGAAATGAACACAATTAATTACAATTAATACAAAATTAATTACAATTTTTACAAAATTCTAAACTTCTCAAAAATTATGGAACGGAAGCGCCAATACCTGGTACCAAAAAAAAGGTAATTTAATTTCGCATCCGATAAGATAATCCAAGATAGGTGGTTCCATTTGAAAAAATTAAGTTATGCATGTTTGAACAACTGAAGAATTGAGTCGACGGACGTGAAGAAATTTAAGAAATCTTGCTAACAGCAAAGACGTAAACAAATAGCCCATTTCTTCCTGAATCCAAAATTGTCACACAACTCTGAGTCATTACGTTTGGAAAATATCGTTAATGGCGTCAAGCTCCGAAATCGTCAAATTTACCCAAAAAAATTAAATTACGCGAAAACGGTTTAACTAAGGGCCTATGTCGTCTTAATAAATTTATATTCATTTTTAACAAGGAATTTAAAAATGTAAAATAACATAGGGTGTTCTATTTAAAATAAGAAAGTTGTGTTCATTTCCGATGCAACCGGAAAGCCGCCATATTTGGCAATAATTTTAGGTTGTGGAGAACTTTATTTCGAACAAGTTTTATTCGAAACATTTTTCGATATTTTGAACGATACGCCTACCAAAGACCGATTCCCGCTTAGTGACTCATCCTGTAGAAGAAACGCAAAATTTTTATGCAAAAAAGTTGAAATTGAGATTTAAGGTAAAAGCTCGAATACTCGCTATTATTTATTTAAAGAAATATTAAAATGCGAGAAGAATTGGATTTGGATTTTATTTTGAAGTTTTAATTATTTTCTCAAAATTTTTACAAAAATTTAAAAAAAAATTAAAATAGATTTTAAAATCCAGTAACTTCGTAAAAGAAACTTGACATTTCTATTAAAAGAAATCAGAGAAAATTTAAAATTTCTACAAAAAATTGTTTAAGAAAAACTCTTAAGCGAAATTGGGGGTGCTGCAGTTCCACGCGAGCCGCCACAGGTCCAGAGGGAATCGGGACGTCCGTCAACCCTATTTCTTCTCATAAATTTTGATTTTTAGACAAGGAATAATCGAGTTGAATGAAATCAGGAGGTCGTATTAACCACCCAATTGTATTCCTGTTGCCAATTAAATTGATTGGAAACATTTGGTCCAAATATTGAACCTTGAAGCACACCACAGGGGCGCATATCTCGTTTAAATCACCATTCATCAGACCAATCCTGATTAAACTAACTCGGATATGAGGCAACTAATTTAAAAAAAAGAAACTACTTTTATCCAGACAAATTACCATCGTATATAGACTCTAAGATTTGCTTGCCTGTTATGGTCACAAACAATATTTATTTGAGAATTCTTTTGTTTGTTTTCCTTTGAAATCCTCTTTTTGAAATACACCGCGAAACTTCTGTACAATAAATAAATCGTGCACATTTTGAAGAGCCTATTCTACCGTCAAACTTTTGGATATTTATAATTTTTTTCTTATGTTTCCTTTTGTAAATCACGAAACCTGGTGGATCTGGCGAATCCTTTTGCAACAGTGGATCCCTATTTTACAAAATAAATGTTCTCATTTGAAAAAAACAGTATAAGTAATTGACATTTCTAACCCTTACTTCGTGGAATTCCTTAATGTTAATAACTATTAAAATTTATTAACGACAAAAACGTAACAAAATTTAAAAAATCCACAAGGTTCGTATCGTTAATAAAGTTTAATAGTTATGAAAAAAAGTTTAGTCTTGTGTCTCATTCCCCTCAAGGAAAAAAAGAATACGAAAACCACCTTAACATGTGGTAATATTTAACTAATCTTTAAATGTCTCAGGAAAATTTTGGTCCAGTTTATCAAAAATATCACATTGCACAACCTTTTTCAGCTGTAAATCTCGGTTATGCTATTGTTGGTATCCTGGGAACAGCGCTGGTTCATGTATTTGGTAGAGATTGGCTGAGTTATATCATATCTATGTCTGCTTTTTTATGGTATTTTCTATGGTGGAGATTTGTGGAAGAATCTTTACATCCCAATCGTCCAAAACGTGATGTAAGTCCAGAACTTGTGCTGCTACTACTTTAAATTTCTAGGAATTCAGTAAATCTCGTGAAAAATGCCATCAGCTACAGGCTTTAAAACCTCTACTCTCTTTGAAATTTTGAGTTGAAACTATCAACATTTCGAAAAAACTCTGCTTCTCAAAAAAGTCAAGTTGTAAGCTAAAAACCCAAGAAATAGCCTATACTTTGCAATTTAAACTAAATATTTTAGGACAAAAATCAAACTTTTGTGATTAGTCTTGAAATTTAGAGAAAAATAAGAACGAAATTTTTACTTCCAACATTAAAATTTGTAGGAAGAAAAATATTTTCCAAATTACGTAAAAATTTGAAGGGCAAGTTAAACTTTTAGGGAAAAAGGAAAACTGTTGAATCAAACTGGCAAGTTCAAAAAATAAGTGAAATGTCCAGAGAAAGGCAATCACATTTACAAAAAATTAACTACATCATTCTTGAAATAATCAACTTAATTTCATTATGGTCCTGAGACAGTTTAAGTCCAAAGAAGATTTCACCCCTTTGGGGTGAAGTGCTTTGGACTTAACCACAAGCCACAGTGTTTAGTTCAGTGCTTTACTGAGACAATTACTTGTCGGGTATTATTTTTTGTTCCTCAAAAATTTTTGCGATCTCTGGACCTTATTTTTCTAATCACCAAATATTATTTTACAATCAGCTATCAGATTTTTACTGCCGATCGATTTCCCGGAATACTTTTGAAAATACCGGAGAAAAAATACATATTCTTGGAAAACGGTCTTTCTCATCTATCAACCCTAGGTTTTGGTGGAACAGACTGGTCTCCTTGGTTATCTTCAAAAATTTAAATACAAATCTTGTCCCCTTAAACCAAGAAAGATTAAAAAACATAACAAAGGTTGCTCTAACGCGTTTTGACAGCCAAGCTATCATCTTCAGAGAGATACTTCTCTCCAGGCCCGTAACCAGGGGGGGCTGCGATCCTTCTGCTAAAACTACCTAGTCTTTAGTTTCCATTTAGGTTAGAGCTAAGAAGCCGCGGTCCACTACTACTTTACTATTAATATTATTATTGTATACAAGTATACTAAAATTTAAAAAAAAATACACCAAAACCATTTTTAGAGTCTAACTCTTCTAACTTTCTGACAAAGTAATTTAACAACAAAGTTGCCTATTTATCCTAATTTAATTTCTAAATAAAAACAGATGTGGGGGTAAGGTGATAAAATTACTCGAAAGATATTCCTTTTCTAAAATTTATCTTTGAACTGTCTTCTATAACTTGCACTCGTGTATGAAAAATGCCTATAGAAAGTGCTCTATTTAAAGACATAGTTTGAAGTCAGCTAGAGAAAAATCTTTTTTTTAATTTTTTCCAAATTTCGATTCAATTCATAATTTTAACTTTTTTTTTTGCACCCGAACATTTAGAATTTGGATATTCTTTCTAAATTCTGAAAAATTGGATGTTTTTTTAAGTTCAAGTTTCCTCTTAGCGTCCAACTCTTTTTCTAACTGGCAACAACTTCAATTTCTACGTTTGTTATTTTGGGCAATTTTGGGAATTATTGTTGCTATCTGAATTTGTAATGTCAAAATGCATTTGATTCTTTCGAATTTCGAAAAAGAGTTTTTGCTATAAAGTTATTTATCGTTTTTTTGTAAGTTCTACCTTTCATCTCAAAATTTTGACTTTTATTGGAAATTTTCAATTTGAATTAGATTTTTTGCTGACTGCGAAGTATGTTAATACTTTTACTTTTTTTTCTCAAAATTCAAAGTTTAAAATCTTGGTATTTACTTCAAACCCACACATATTTTTTTTAAACTTCGATTCTTTCTAGGAACCTGAGAATTTCGCCAAAATTTTTGTGAAAAAAAAATGTCAGATATCGAAATTCTGAACTTAATCTTGAGTTTTTTAAATTTGAAATTTTATTTCGAAATGTCTAGAAAACTCTACATTTAGAGTGGATAAACTCGTTCCAGAAAAAGTTTAATTACGACCGTGTTTATACTTAAAAATAACCAAAATTCATTATTAAACATTTCTGAAAATATTAACTTTTTTAAAAATGTTGAATTTCCGAACAAAATTAGGATATGTTAATTCTTAATGTGACCTGTTCGAACTCAAAATTTTTAGTTTTTTAAATTCAAAATTTTAGAAATAAATTGACATTTAGAATTACTCTCTAAATCCGAAGAAAAAAGAAGCCATAATTTTTGAAAAATAAAGGTTAGAAATCAAAATTTTCTAAAAAATCTCTTATTTCCAAAAGATAAAATCTATTACCAAAAATTAATAACACTCAACATTTTGTCTTGAAAAAGAATTCAAAAAATAAACTTTGATATTTCTTGAAACTTCTAATGTTTTCTCAAAATGGCCAGGGGATTTTTTATAAATTAAATGTCTAGAAAGAAAGTCAAAATATTTTGAAGAAGTCTGAATTTTGAACCAGTGCTAATGTAAAAATTTTAAAAAATAAACTTAGGTTATTAAGCTCTTTTTTTTTCAAAATTTCGACTTTAATCTTGACATTTTTAAACTCGTCGTAAAAGTAAACATTTTATAAATCAAGTTTTTCTAAAAATATGAATTTAAAGTTGAAATGTCGTGAATAAAAGTAAAATAAATTCTTAATTAAAGTGGAAATTTGATAACTAAGATAGAAATTTTAATATTTTTTTGAAAGGTTTCACTTGGAATTCGAATTTTGGAGAAAAAAGTCGAATTTGCATCGAAATCGTAATCGAAATATAAACAACTCAACTTCATAACAAAAAATTTCGAAATTTTTTATTGTAAATTTAAAACTTTTTAAAAAAATTAAAAATTTCGAATTAAGCTGATGGGTTAAAGTTATTAAAAAAAATCCTGAATGATCCAACTCAAAAATGCTCAAGTTTTGTATAAAACTCGAAATTTATAAAAGAATCGACATGTTAAAAAAATTTTTTAAAGTTCAATCGCCATGTTAGAAAAATTATAGAAGAAATTCATAAAAATAACTTATTAAAACTGTCTTCTCAAAATAGTGGCTTATAAGATATTTTCATTTTTTATTAAAGGGCCTAACATTCAAAATTTTATCCAAAATCCAAATTTAAAATTTACATTTTTAAATTCCAAAACTGTAAAACTATTATCACAAAATCCAAGTTTTATTTTCAAAATTTGGTGTTAAATCTCGAAAAATTTCTTGGATTAATTGGATTAATTTCCAGTTCTTCTCAAAATTTAATTTTATTTTCAAAATAGGGAGTTAAGCTTGAAAAACTTGCAAATTCAACATTATTTTAGTAAAATTCAAAACGTAAGATTGAAATTTCGAATAAAAAAAAAGAAATTTCAAGAAAAGTTTAAATTTTTTTAGAAACGAAACGTCAGATTTAAATGTCAAAATTTTGGAAAAAATTCGAATGAGTTTAAGGTTAAAATTTTAAAATTTAGGGCGAAAATTATTCGAGAATGAACTCGAAATTTTAAGAACTTCTTCTTCTTGAAAAGGTTATACTCCTTCTGAATATCCTGGGTATAACCTAAAATCTATTATTTTTTTTAATTTCGACTGAGATATCAAAATGTTTTTTTTTTGTTAATTGTGAGTTTTGGCCTGTTAATGCCTTTTTTTAGAGTATTTTACCTTTTTGGTGCCTTCCTTAGCTTTTAGTTTTTGCCTAATTTAACATTTTGCTCACCTTTTTACCTTGCTTAATTGTGCTTAAAATCCGGTCTCTAAAGATAAGAAATGGCGCCAAATTTGAAAAAAAAAGATCCTTGCCTATCAGTACCAAAAGAAAATGATCCATTAAAAATGGTTTTTAAAAAAATCGCACATCTGGAAAATTTAGTTATATCTAGTGTAAAGCCAAAAATTTCGGGAGGGGGACTGCAGCCCCCTAGTCCCCTCCCCTGGTTACTCTTAAAATGATAGCTTGGCTAGCGAAACGCGTTAAAACAACCTTTGTTGAGTTTTTTAATCTTTCTTGGTTTCAGGGGACAAGATTTGTATTTTAACCCTAGGTTTCGTGGAGTGGCCCTTTAACTTCTTCTCTAATTTCACATCAAAAATGTTATATTTAAATTATCAAGAAAAAATTTTTGAGCGAGCAAGTTAATTGAAATCTTTCGAAGACCCATTTTCCCTAATTAGTTCAGATAATGCACCCTGCGCTTTTGAATTATCATTTTAGGAACACAGAAATCTGCCCTGGCGTCAGCTCATAATGTCCAAACCAGCGTGGGCATGCGGGATAGCTGTAATAGGAAGCCAGTGGGCTGATGCCACCTTAATGTTGGGCGTAACAAAATACTTAAAACTCGTCTATGGTTTCTCCGTGGAATATGTAAGGCTCTAATACATGAAACGATTTTGTAATCAGTCGAAAATTTGCAGGAAGACGTTTTGCAATCTTTACCTCATATAGGTCACTTTTTGTCGGCAATAGTTTTTGGGACTTTGGTGGACCATCTGAGGGAAACTAATTTAGTGTCAACGACGACAGCTCGCAAGCTATTTGTTTATTTCTGTTAGTTTTTAACATGACTGTTAAATTATTTTTAACGTCGTACTTCCAGCTCATTTTCCACCAGCCGCATTTATGTTCGTTTTGGGTTACACAGGATGCGATCCCGCCGCTCCTGCCGCTTTATACACTGCTGCTTTGGCCATGACAGGTGCTACTCCAGCGGGAGTTTTCGCCAGTGCTGCGGATATAGCCCCTAATTTTGCCGGCAAGTCAATTAGGGATTAACCGTATGATGTTTCTAATTTGGAATTTTAGGCACTGTTTTTGGATTATGTCAGACTGTGGGAGCTGCTGGTTTATTAGCAGCGAATTATGTGGTATCGGAGGGTTTGCATGGATCAGTATGTTTTTTTTTTGGCCAGGGATGGTCCACTTCGTAAATATTGTTATAGTTTGCAGGTTGGTGGAGATTAGTGTTTGGAGCATCATCTGCTGTACTTTTGACAACAGCGGCTTTCTTTATGGCGATGGGAAGTGGATCCGTTCAGGAATGGAATGCGCCAGGAGATATAGAACCAGAGGTGGAGCCAGTAGAAGAACCTTCTAGATTAGAATCTGTTCTAGAATAAATAATTGATACAAAATAAAAATAGAATATTTATAAAAGTAACGTGTCTTAAATAATATAACATAATACTTCTCTACCAATTCTTTTCAGAACAAAAAATTCACAGATTTCGCAATCCTTGCAACCAACGGAGACATTGGAAATGATAACACCAAATAGAAACATAATTAACACTTTATTTAACATACAAGGTTATACATGGTATTTACAAATTTCAAAGACAACGGTTGGCAGTTGATTCGGAATGATAAATAAATACGAATTACGAAAAAAAAATAATAAAAAACATTTACTTTTCGAATTGCAGACTTTCAAAGTTGTTATAAAAAATAATTTAATTTAATTTCATAACCTCTTTACCGATCGGGTTGAAATATGAAAACTTTATTTATTTAAATTATTAAGGCTAGAATCTTAGTGACGTCGACCCTTGTGTTATCCGACACCCCTTGAAATTCGCCACGGCAATTATCTTTGTATCTTCGAAGTAGTAAATAATAATATTTACATAAAATATGTATTGATTTACAACAATACGTATTACGTTTAGTTTTCATTTTTTTTATATCTGATTAAAATGTCGTTAATGCTGACTGTGTTGAAAGTATTTGCAGATGTGTCTTACACCACATAAATTTTATGGCCCTTCACAGTTTGTTTGAACCCCCTGGTTGGATAAGTAGTACATTTCAGAAATTTGTCATTCCGACAAGTGGTTCTTAGATATAAGTTTAAGAATCATTTTATTGACACTGAATATGCCTTCTTTCCTTTTTGAAAGGCACCGTTACAATGAAGAGACCACAGGGTGCTCGTAAGTAGTAATTGTCTTGAAAGTCTTCTTGGGATAAAAGTGTTTTGTTTTCAGTTTCCTCTTGATCCCAAAATTTATTGCCCCGGTCATGTAATTGTTCTTCCTGACAAGAATTTATGGTCTTTGAATTGCATGTCATATTTTTGTTTCTTTGAATGGACCTTTAAATGACCAGCTGCATTCAAACCAATTTGGTTTCTTGAAAATGAAGTTATTTCTTTCTGATTTCAATGAAATTTCTAATTACTTTCAAAATAAACTTGTTTCAGTTAATAAATCTTATTTAGATTATTTCGCATTGAAATCGGGATCATCGAAAAAAACATTAGAGGGCAGTTGAATGGCAAATGTATCAATCTTAAAAATTGAGGTTGGTTCTGTGATTTTGTTTATCATATTCCAGATCCTACGTGAATTCGTTTAGATGTGATTTGATTCATATGTTACATTAATTCAAACTCTTTAAAGAAAATTACAATTTTTTTACTAATGCTGAAGTAATGATGTTCGCTTTGACACCTTGGATTTAACAATGCTGGACATTGTTTAAAGTTACTGCACCTATTTCTAATTAAAACTAGAGCTGTACTGGTTGTACTGATTGCCATTTTCGCTTTGCATGATCATTTAATTTATGGGAATAATAAATAAAAGTAATTCCCTTTTTTTCCGAAAGCTCTAAAACCTTTATTACAGTTAATTAGTTGTCTTAGACCGGGTTGTGTGGTTTTTCTAAATTAAAAAAAGTTTAGGACGGTTGTGACCTGTTCTTTTATTTTAAAGCGGTCTTGCAGCAACTCTATTGCATAATTAATTAATAATAATAATTAGCTGATAATGACAATGATTCAATAACGTCACTTGAATCTCCTTCCACAGAATCGCAAAGATAATGAAATTTCTTAATATCAAAAATAAGCTTGTCGTAATGAACTAACCACTTAAATGAATCTAAAAACAAAAAGGGAAGCGATGAGGGCTTTAAATTAGCAACAGATATGGTATATAATTATTTCGAGCCGTTTAATAATGACAGAGTGAGTCTGAATGAATTAGTAAATTTCAATTCATGACAGTTAAAATTTTATCGGATGTTCAAATGAAAGTCATCAAGTGTGCTGTAAGTTTTTTAGAAGAGAACGTACCGAACCCGGCATTCGATTACTTATTGACTATTTTGGTTGATCCGTCAAGGGTCATTTTGACGTCTTATTTATCCAGAGAGGTTAACATTTTCTAACCTAAAAAAATCGTCTAGAAATTATGCGCTTATGCTTTCAAAATAATTATAAACACAAATTTTGGGCTTATCCGAAATTTAATAATTTCTTCCACAATTTCCAATTTTTTAAATTTTTACATTAAACTTGCAATTCTTGTGTTTTTTTTCTTAAAACCTCGGATTTCAAACGGATTCAAAATTTGAACATCAGTCTTGCGAGTCTAACCCAAGATATTTCATTATAAAAATAAATATAGAGTATTTTCTTGAAATTATGACTTTTTCACAAAATTTCTCAACCTTTCAAAATGTCATTTATTTTTCTTAAACTGTCAATAAATATTTACGTTTTGTTTAACATTTTCATGTTAAATAATAAATTCTAAATATTTCCAAAGATTTTGATTTATTTTCGAAATTGTGACCTCAGTCTAAAAAATTCTTAAAATAATAAATATATAAACTCGAAAACTCAAGATTTTTTATCAAAATTTTGTAATGTCAACTTTTTTTCGAAATTTAAGATCCCCTTTTTTATTAAATCATGAGTGGTGGGTTTCCTCAAATTTTAAAATCCCAAAATTCAAACTTTACTTTCTACTCTTATTTCCAACACCAATAAAGGTTTCAGCCAGTGTTAAAGCTTTAATTTTTTATTTTTAAGGTTTTAAATTTCATCTAGACTCTTTTTTTAAGAACACAAGTCATTTATTTAAAATCTTGCTTTTAAATGAAATATTTTAATTTTTTTCAAATGATTGTGATTTAGTTGAAAAATTTTATCTTTAACCTCAAAATGTTGACATATGTTTTTAAATTTTAGAACATTATGAATTTTTTGAAATCCTGGAATATTTTCCTAAAATTGTCCATTTTTTTACTGTTTTTCTCGCAACGTTTCTGAATTCAAAATTTTGGCCTTATTTAGCTATTTTTTTTTATTTTCGACCTTAATATTGAAGTATTCGACTTGAGATTTCGAGTGAAAACTTGAATATTCAAATATTTTTCTTTCGACTTTTTTCTATTTGTAAGGTTATTTCTGCAATGTTTATCTTTTCTAAATTTACAGTTTCCATTAGCCAAGTTTCTTCTGAAAGATTATTTTTTAAATTGAAATATACTCGCATAACCAAATAGACTACGAAATAATTTAAATCAAAATAATATTAAGGCATCTATGCTCATGGCTCTTGAAAGAAATATTTTAATACAAAGCGAAAACAATGAAATATTAAAATATATTTAATCTACAAGCAACAATTTGTCAACTTTATTGTAAAAGTAATTTACATTTATTTGAGCCCTAAAAATTATAAGTGCAGATATTTTACCACATTCGTTTACTGAGTACTTCAAGGTTTTCAAGACAGTACGTGAATTGGATTTAGGTTAAGAGTTTACAGCATAATAATGGAATTATAACCCCTCAATTAAGGGCCGCTGACTTGGGTAGCCCGTGTAAACTTCAGAAATTTTAAGTTTGAGCATCTTTACATGCTCACGATACCGCCTATTGTGTTCAGTTTTTGTTAGCGGTGTTTTCGTACTTAACTCACTAGATTCTCTATTTTCAATCTCTAGTAAACGTTTTTTGCGCGCTCGATATGTCTTACACTTTTCGCTATTTTTCATACTCTTAGTATCCAGAGCTGATAGCGTTATCCAATGAAACGTCTCTGGATTAAACGAATATGGTGCTCTGCGGTGAACTGTAAATAGTCTCTGACTGGAAACTTAACATTCTCCCGGCCTCTCGACGCCGAGAGCGCTCGACTGGCAATTCGAGTAGGTCCGACCGACCGACACCTTGTTCTCTCAAGCTTGAACGAAAACCCGAAACTTCACCCCATATCTCAACATAAACATTTCCAATGTTAAAATTGAAAAAGGAAGATCAGTAAAGAGGCTATCATCTACCGCTACCGCCCAAAAGCAATCAGACTCACACAGTTGGGGTCGAAACGCAGATGGTCAGAAGACCATCAATGCTACAATGAGCGGACTATTTTTCTTTTACTACAGTATGTCCCACTTAAGAATAAACGTTTCCTTCTAGGTCACTTCACAGAAAAAAAGCATCGTTTTACAAAAGTTGCTTCTATCTTTTGGGCATCCCTGTAATATTTTTTCAACTATATAGCAACAACGATCTACATCGCGAGTGGTGGAATTACTATTATCAATGAGCTACAAAGTAACTGTTGATTTCAATGGTCACCACACATGAGCTGTTAAGAAATGTCGGGACTTGCCTATCTTGTCTAATTGAAGTGTCATTTCTTCCCATCCATCAATACAGTCCATTTGCTTTGCCCTAACTACGATTTGCACACAACATTTCGACTCAAAAGGGGAATTTGTGCTTTCACGTAAAGGGACCTGTCCCGTCAGCGAGAAGAAGCACTGGAATCTGCCGATCATGATGTGATTTGGCTGAACATCTGCTCCAAAAACGAAGTAATACTCATTTGTTCACTTTATTTGTCTTCAATCGATCCCTCATACAGACAGCTCTTCTCTTATCTCTCCGTAATCTTTGATCTCCTACAGACGAATTATCCAAAAGCTGAGGTGGTCTTTCTCGGTGACTTCAACGTACACAACATCCCCTGGTTAACGTTTTCTTCCAGAACTGATGACGCGGGAAGGGAGGCAGAGGCTTTCGCCATCACTTGCGGACTATCGCAATTAGTTGAGGAACCCACAAGAATTCCTCATGTACATACCCATCAACCTAATCTGCTCGACCTTTTCCTTACAAATTCACCAAATTCCTATAAAATCTCTGTGACATCACCGCTTGGAAATTCGGATCACAAGCTTGTAGTAGCTCTCGCTCGCTTCATATACCACCTCCTTTCCGGACGCAGGCCCGTAGGGTTTGGCACTTTAACTCTGCAAACTGGGAAGAATTGAAAGACTTCTTTGCATCCTTCCCAGGGCAGGAAGTCTGCTTCAATTCAGACAACCCTTCCTTAGTCGCCGAATCCATCACGGAAACTATCCTGATTGGTATGGAATGCTCAATTACCCACTCCCAAAAGAAGTCTGCCTCCAGTAAACCTTGGTTGAGTAAAAAATGTCCTCGGACTGTCTCCTGCAAAAATCGCGCATATCGTCGTTGGCGAAATAATCCCTCAGTCGAGACTCTAAACATAGTTGGAGATGCACGAAATTCTTGTAAACAGCTTATTGATGAGGTAAAAGGTGATTTCAATCGTAAAATGCGCCAGAGGCTTATCAACTGTCCGTACGGTTCCAGGTCCTTTTGGGGATTTGCAAAGTCGATTGGAAAGAATTTTACATCTTCAAATTTTCCACCTTTACTTGATGAAAATAGCAATATTGCTACTACCTCCAAGGAAAAGGCTAAAATGTTAGCCTTAATGTTTGCTGACAGTTCCAATCTTGATTCTCGAAACGCAGAACCTATTATTCTTCCTAAGGTTGGCACTTCGATGCCTGAAGTTGTTTTTAGACAACGCACAATCAGGAAGATTCTCTTTTGAGCTGGCGACACATCGAAAGCTTCTGGCCTTGATGGTATTCCCGCTATTGTTCTTAAGAAGTGCGCCCCAGAGTTGACTCCTGTCCTAAGCAAATTGTTCACACTCTCTTCAACAAGGGTGCATTCCCTAACTTCTGGAAGTCTGCTAGAGTGCAACATGTCCCTAAAAAGGAAAAAAGCAATCTGGCTAACAACTATCGCCCTATATCTTTGTTACCCGTTATAACTAAAGTGATGGAAAAGGTTATCAACATCTAGATTCTCAAATATCTTGAGGAAAATAGAATCATCTCCGACAGACAATACGGTTTTAGGCAACAACGTTCCACTGGCGATCTACTGGCATATGTTACTCAGGTCTGTAACTCAGCTATGGAAAAACATGGTGAGGCTAGGATTGTGGCATTGGATATCCCAAAGGCTTTCGACAGAGTCTAGCACTAATCTCCTCTCGCCAAATTAACATCTTATGGTCTTCCTCCTGCACTCTGTCATTTGATATCCAATTTTCTCGCTGACAGATCTCTTCAGGTCGTCGTTGATGGCATCTCATCCGAGACATTTGCGATTATTGCAGAGGCGCCTCAGGGGTCTGTTCTGTCTCCTACTCTATTTTTGTTACACATAAACGGTCTCTTAGCTTCAACTTCCAATTCTATATACAGCTGCGCATATGATAGTAACCTTGTGTCATCTTTTTTCTCCGACAAACCATTATCTATTGCTGCTTCAGATTGACTAAGGGAACAGCAGATACAGACGATTAATCGGGATCTGGAGATTCTTCTGGAATGGGGTAAGAACAATTTGGTCGACTTCAACGTTTCAAAAACTCAGGCCGCGGTTTTCTCTAAGAAAACATCAATGGATAATGCAAAAAACATACTAATGGGCAGTAAAATCCTTCCGATGGGATTTAATCTATCTATCCTAGGAGTGAATGCGAGCACTAACTTATCTTGGGACGATCATGTGCGCGCCATTGCCAAATCCGCCTCTCAGAAGCTAGGCTTTGTTTTTAGAACTAAAAAGTACTTCACATCTCATCAGCTATTAACACTATACAAAGCTAAAGTTAGGCCAACACTAGCCAATACTGTTCTCGTGTTTAGAGTTCAGCCCCAAAACACACTTTAGCTCTCTTGGATTCAATTCAAGGAAGAGCGATTCGCCTAATTGATGACGAGAGTCTGGCCGATTCTCTCGAAACACAGGCGAATGGTTGGTCACTTGTCTCTTTTCTACAAGTCATGGAAGATGCTCGCAGGAACTAATAGGATTGATCCCCCAAAGGGCAAGATTCTTGAGGCGTACTAGACAGTCGGAGACAGCAAATTCCTGTGCGGTCCAGCTTGACACAGTGAGGACTTCTGTCTACGGAGACTCTTTTCTCTATAGAACTTCCAAGTTATGGAACTTATTACCGAAAGGAATTTTCCCCAAAAATTACAACTTATACTTGTTTAAGAAGGCGGTTCATCGCCATCTATTCTTGTTTCGGCATCCTACTCGGAGTGCTTTGAAAGCATAATGGGGTTACCCTTTGTGAGTGGATTAAATTTAAAAAAAATTCTTAATGCGTTATATGTAATTATTATAAAAAAACATTTGAAGAGAATGACAGAAGGAGAAACTTTTTTGGAATATAGTTTATTTGTTATATTTATTATTACACTGAAAATATTTTTATTTATACCACTCTCTTTTGGTAGTTGTATGGACTTTTTGCATTAGTTTTTACATAATATAAACCATTGCTGTAATAAATAGGTACAATTTATAAATAAGGTTTATATAAAGGTAGGTAATAAAATTCTTAATATTGAACTGAAATTTAAACAATATTTGATTAAAAAAAAACGAATTACTTCATCCCTTGCGCAAATAGTATTTTACATAATACTCACTCATATGTTTCAGCTTGTCCCATAAAAACATTAGTATCTTCTAGGCATCTACGTAATAAGGCGTCGTTAACAGTATGGCATTTTTTACTTTTAAATGCTCCTTTATCTCTTATTGTTTCCTCAAATAAGTAATACGCCCTGGCATGATTACAATATAAGCTCTCTGGTACTCTCCCTAAAATTTATACAGTTGCAAATACAGTATTCACAAGTATATTATCGTTATGTTTTAAATAGTTGAACAGTTGAATAATAAATGATTGACTATTTTCAAATAGACGCTTTTTTTATACAGTTTATGGAACTGGCCACTGTATCAATATGGACACCACAACTATCACTCATCATGCGCAATAAGAAACTTGATTTATGAGATCGCGCATTAAACATGTTTGGTGGCAACGTCTCAGCCGGTTGTGGTGTATTATATATCAACAGTCTACCGTAATTACTGTATTGCGCTTACATAATAAACCTGTGCTAGTTCCTAAAGTATACACTTAAATGAAATAATGTAAAGGACAAATTTAATCTCTCTGAATTTTTTTTCTGAAGTTCCAAGTTTAATTTTGAATTTGAAATATTAAAAAGTGTAAAATGGAAATTTCGATAAATATATGTATACATTACAGAATCAAAATAAAGTATTTTCGTATATTTTATTTTTATGGAAAAGTATAAAGCATATTTAACAAATATAACGTAAGATACTTTATTATAAATTTATTTGGCTACTCTGGGAGTTGCAAAATAATATCTTCGCATCCAGTTCCACAAAAATTTATTTGTGACCTGTGATTTTAAATCGATTCTAATTCCAAAATGATTTTACGTCAAAAAATAAGGTTTAGGGGTGAGGGAACTTTACCCACCATCCAAATGAAAAGCATTTCGCTGGCCCTGAGTGTTACAATATACAAACGACGATGCTCTGAGAAATTTACGACCTAACAAAGACACAAGACATTTTTTCTCTAATTTTTTTTTTAATTTTTCTACATAATCTCCTTGTAAGTCTCACTCTTTGCCCAGCGGTGCTTCATCTCTTTAACTCCTCCAAATAGTAATTGACGTTTTTCTCTGCAAAATAATTGTTCATGAAGGTGACTGACTCCTCATTTGATAAAAATCTCTGTCTTCCGAGTGCAATTTTAGATGAGAGAATGAAAATAAGTCGCCTGAGGTTAGGTCTGGTGAGTAAGGAGGATAGTCAAACAGCTTAAACCATAATTCCTGGATTTTCGCCATGGCGAACGCGGAGATGTGTGACGGCGCATTGTCTTGGTGAAACAGGATTTTCTTTTTTTGCAAATGTGACCGTTTTTCCGCAATTTCTGCCTTCAGCTTGTCAAGTAATGATGCGTAGTATGCTCCTGTAACAGCTTTTCTTGTTAGAAGATAATCGATTAAAATAACTCCATGACTGTCCCAAAAAACCCATCACTTTCCCAGTCAAAAAAACAGTTTTTTGTTTTCTTTTGGAGTCGTTGCCCCCTTCGCACCGTTTGAGCTGTATTTCTGTTTCGGGCTTATAATGATGTATCCAAGTTTCATCTATGTTAGCATTAGGGAACCCGCCACTGTCTTTTCCACATAGAATGTGCCACATGTGATACAAACCCAGGACCTCTAGCCACGTGAGGAAGCAAGGGGAAGAAGGCAGTCGAGAATGAGCCGAGTAGATATCGAGAGCATATGTAGAAGAGACCAATAAAGCGTGTTTTAAGTAAATTGTGTGTTATTGCATCGACAATTAATTAAGTACCATCACTAGAGTTTACATCTATAGTAATTAATCGGCGCCAAAAGTCTGATTTGTTGCCCCTAAACTGCTCCAACAGAGCTTTGGAAATGTTCATTTAAACATGTTTTTGGTCTAACGTGAGCAAACGCGGCACTTAAAACGCGGACAGCTTTCTCATGCCTAAATCTTCACTCAATATTTGACAGTTCCTTGGTCATATCTCCCTCACCTAAATTCGACGATCGTTTAACACCATTTAGTGAACGTAAACGTTATCGTCAGTGGTTGCAGTTTTTGGACGACCCAAACGTTCATCGTTTCTCAAACTGGTACGGCCACGTTTAAATTCAGCTGCCCAAAATTTCACTGTGATAAATGATGGTGCAGAGTCCCCATATATACCAAGTCATTCAATAAGTCCGAAGGATAAGTAAGAAAAAAACAAAATTTTGACAAAACTCGATTTTATTATTCAACATAGTTGCCTTCGAGGGCGATCGATACAACGAGTACAGCGATTTTCCAACTTTTCGATACCACTTTTATAATATTTCTCTTTATCGTCAAAATAGGCCTCAGTTTCATCGATTACTTCATCATTGAACTTAAATTTCTGTCCAACAAGCATTCTCTTGAGATTTGAAAACAGGAAGAAGTCGCTGGGGGCTAAATCTAGAGAATACGGTGGGTAAGTAAGCAATTCGAAGCCCAATTTATTCAATTTTGCCATCGTTTTCATCGATTTGTGAGAGGGTGCATTGTCTTAGTGAAACAACACTTTTCCTTTTGCAAATGTGGCCGTTTCTTTGCGATTTCAGCCTTCAATCGATCCAAAAGTACACAGTAATAGCCGCTGTTGATGGTGGTTCCTTTTTGGAGATAATCGATGTATATTATTCCGTTCGCATCCCAAAATACAGAAGCCATCACCTTACCGGCCGACTGTTGCGTCTTTGCTCACTTTGGATTCGTTTCGTCGACTGCCGTCCACTCAGCTGACTGTCTTTTGGATTCTGGTGTGTAATAGCGAAGCCATGTCTCATCCATTGTCACATATCGACGATAGAATTCCATTTTATTGCGGTTTAACAGCGCCTAACGCTCCTCTGAAGCATGGATTCGTTGTTTTTGGTCGACTGTGAGCTTACGCTGCACCCACTTTGCACAGAGCTTTCGCATACCCAAATGTTTGTGTAAAATGGTAAAAACACTAACATCTGATATCTTTACAATGTCAGCTATCTCGTGCACCTCCAATTTGCGATCGTTCACAACCGATTTGTGGATTTTTTGATGTTTTCTGGAATAACAGCCTCATTTGGCGTCCACTGCGCTCTGCCTTATTTGTGCTGGTACGATCACATTTAAATTCAGAAATTCACTTCTCTACCATTTGCCTCGATGGAGCAGAGCTCGCATAATGTTTATCAAGCCATTGTTTGGTTTCCACTGTATTTTTTTCATCAAAAGGCAATGTTTTATCAAAACTCGAAATTCACTTTTTTTCATTTTTTTTCAATAACAAAAGTTGCTTCACACAAAATGCTATAACTCACGAATCAATAGTCAAATTGCTGTCAAATTTATACACGTATCGTTTGAAGGTTAGTACTAAATAAAAATCATATGGAAAAAAAATGTAGTAACGCCATCTATGTGCCATCCTATGGACTTGTTGAATGGACTATTAGAGTCCAGCTCATCTGTAATTTGCTAAGGCGTATTACCTTTCAAAAACAAATATTTAATGACAGCTCAATACTCGATTTTTTCTTTTTCACCAAAGCGTTCACATCGACTTACTCAAACGATTGTCAAACAACAACTACGCGTCCAAAATGAGTACCTATCAAAAGATACACAACTACATTCTCTAGCTTTTATTGACGAGTGCTGTCATCTTCACGTTAAGGTCAAAAACTTTTCAGACAACCCTCGTATTAATACTTGCTAATAACTATTTGTGGCTTTCTTTATAACATACATATATCGTAAATGTCGGGACAACCAGGTTGGAATCTTCCCCCGTTGGGATAGAAGTCAACGTGACCCAATGGGTCTGCTAATCCCAATATCTTCATATACGTATGAATTGCATCCACTAATTTAGCATCACTGCGATCAAGCTTAAATTCTGGTTTCATATCCATATACCCAGGACCTGCGGGATCTAAACCTAAAAAATTCAAACCATTACCAACATTAGAAACGAGACTGCTATCAATTCGTTTGCAGAGGTGCAGAAGAAGGAACATTTGAATACTGAATGTGCTGATTTTTCTCGCTGAAGATCAAGGCTTATTAAGGAACCAAAAATCACTAAGGAGAAATCCTGTCTATGATGAAATAATTTCAAAGTCTCATCATATACCAGTTCTTGTACAAGCAAGCTGGGAAACTGTCTCTTTTTTAAAGTTCAATCGCCTCGCAAAAGGCAACGCCATTATGCCTTCAGGGCAAGTATGATGCGGAAATAAGGATAGATGGCGATGAACCGCCTTCCTAAACAAGGATGGGTTGTAACTTTTGGGGAAAATTCCGTTCGATAACGAATTTCGTAGCTTGGAAGTTCTATAGAAAAAAGAGTCTCCGTAGACAGAAGTCCTCACTGTGTCAAACTGGACCGCACAGGAATTTGCTGTCTCCGACTGTCTAGTAGGCTTCAAGAATTTTGCCCTTGGGGGGATCAATCCTATTAGTTCCTGCAAGCATCTTCCATGATAGTACTTGTAGAAAAGAGACAAGTCACCAACCATACGCCTGTGTTCTAGTGTTTTGAGAGAATCGGTCAGACTCTCGTCATCAATTAGGCGAATCGCTCTTCTTTGAATTGAATCGAAAATAGCTAAAGTGTGTTTTGGAGCTGAACTCCAAACATAAGAAAAGTATTCTAGTGTTAGCCTAACTTGAGCTTTGCACAGTGTTAATAGCTGATGAGATGTGAAGTACTTTTTAGCTCTAAAAAGAAAGCCTAGCTTCTGAGAGGCGTATTTGGCAATGGCGCGCACATAATCGTCCCAAGAGAAGTTAGTGCTCGCATTCACTTCTAGGATAGATAGATTACATCCCATTGGAAGAATTTTACCGTCCATTAGTATGTTTGTTGCATTAACCCTTGATGTTTTCTTAGAGAAAACCGCAGCCTGAGTTTTTGAAGCGTTGTAGTCGACGAAATTGTTCTTA
The DNA here is from genome assembly GCA_028583605.1 of Dastarcus helophoroides. NCBI lineage: Eukaryota > Metazoa > Arthropoda > Insecta > Coleoptera > Bothrideridae > Dastarcus > Dastarcus helophoroides. The sequence goes on from CM053327.1 coordinate 32,499,699, forward strand.
CCCCATTGCAAAATAATCTTGAGATCCCGATTAATCATCTGTATCTGCTATTCCTTTAGTGGATCTGAAGCAGCGATAGACAATGGTTTGTCGGAGAAAAAAGATGACTCAAGGTTATTATCATCTTCGTAGCTGGATATAGGATTGGAAGTTGAAGCTAAGAGATTGTTTATGTGTAACAGAAATAAGGTAAGAGACAGAACAGACCCCTGAGGCACCCCTGCGTTAATCGCAAATGTCTCGGATAAGATGCCATCGACGACGACCTGAAGGGATCTGTCAGCGAGAAAAATGAATATCAAATGACAGAGTCCAGGAGGAAGACCATAAGATGTTAATTTGGCGAGAAGAGATCGGTGCCAGACTCTGCCGAAAGCCTTTGAGATATCCAATGCCACAATCCTAGCCTCACCATGTTTTTCCATAGCTGAGTTACAGATATGAGTAACATATGCCAGTAGATCGCGAGTGGAACGTTGTTGTCTAAAATCGTATTGCCTATCGGAGATGATTCTATTTCTCTCCAGATATTTGAGAATCTCGATGTTCATAACCTTTTCCATCACTTTAGATATAACAGGTAACAAATATATAAGGCGATAGTTGTTAGCCAGATTCCTTTTTTCCTTTTTAGGGACAGGCTGCACCCTAGCAGATTTCCAGATGTTAGGGAATACACCGTTGTTGTAAGAGAGTGTCAACAATTTGCTTAGGACAGGAGTCAACTCTGGGGCGCACTTCTTAAGAACAATAGCGGGAATACTATCAAGGCCAGAAGCTTTCGAGGTGTCGAGCTCAAGGAGAATCTTCCTGATTGTGCGTTGTCTGAAAACAACTTTAGGCATCGAAATGTCAACCTTAGGAAGAATAGGAGGTTCTGCGTTTCGAGAATCAAGATTGGAATTTTTAGCAAACATTAAGGCTAACATGTCAGCCTTTTTCTTGGAGGTAGTAGCAATATTGCTATTTTCATCGAGTAAAGGTGGAAAATTTGAAGGTGTAAAATTTTTTCCAATCGACTTTGTAAATCCTCAAAAGGACCTGAAACCGTTCGACAGTTGATAAGCCTCTGGCGCAATTTTACGATCGAAATCACCTTTTACCTCGTCAATAACCTGTTTACAAGAATTTCGTGCATCTACAAATATGGTCCGAGTCTCGACTGAGGGATTATTTCGCCAACGATGATATGCGCCATTTTTGCAGGAGACAGCCCGAGCACATTTTTTACTGAACCAAGATTTACTGAAGGCAGACTTCTTTTGGGAGTGGGGAATTGAGCATTCCTATACCAGTCAGAATAGTTTTCGTCATGGATTGCGGCGACTAAGGAAGGGTTGTCTGAGTTAAAGCAGACTCCTGCCATGGGAAAGATGCAAAGAAGTCTTTTAATTCTTCCCAGTTTGCAGAGTTAAAGTGCCAAACTCTACGGAACTGCGCCTGGGAAGGAGGTGGCATATGAAGCGAACGAGAGGCTGCTACAAGCTTATGATCCGAATTTCCAAGAGGTGATGCTACAGAGATTTTAAACGAATTTGGTGAATTTGTAAGAAAAGGTGGAGTAGATTAGGTTGATGGGTATCTACATCAGGAATTCTTGTGGATTCCCCAACTAATTGCGATAGTCCACAAGTGATGACGAAAGCTTCTGCCACCCTTCCCGCGTCGTCAATTCGGAAAGAAAACCTTAACCAGAGGATGTTGTGTACGTTGAAGTCACCGAAAAGACAACGGATAATTCGTCTGTAGGTTATTAAAGGTTACGGAGAGATAAGAAAAGAGCTGTCTGTATGAGGGTTCGTTTGGAGCCAAATAATGTAAACAAATGAATATTGCTTCGTTTTTGGAGCAGATTTTCAGCCAAATCACATCATAATCAGCAGTCTCTTATGAAAATACCTGAAAAGAGATAAATCACCAACCATTCGCCCGTGCTCTCGTTCGAGAGAATCAGTCAAACTCTTATCATCAATTAGGCAAATCGCTCTTCTTCGAATTGAATCCAAAAGAGCCAAAGCGTACTTTGGGACTGACCTCCAAACATGAGAACAGTATTCTAGTGTTGGCCTAACTTGAGCTTTGTATAGAGTGAGCAGCTGATGAGATGTGAAGTACTCTTTTGCTCTAAAAAGGAAGCCTAACTTCTGGGAAGCAGACTTGGTAATGGAGCGTGCATGATCGTTCCAAGAGAAGTTGGTGCTCTCATTTACTCATAGAATAGACAGATTAAATCCCATCGGGAAATCCGAAGTTTCATTCCAGAGTGGTAAACTATGGAATGAAATTTCGGACCCTTCGTGTTCCTGCTTAGAGAGGTTTTTCCACATTCTTTAATTTGTACACAAAATAAATTTTTAACCTTACATATATTAACGTTTCTAATTATTTTCGATACAGTATTTTTAAATGATTAATTTACCTGTTATTCGACCAATTCTACCTTTCAGCCGATACCCTCCGACTCCTGCAACGTGGGCCCCCATGCTATGACCAATAAGATGGACATCATCTAAAGAGACGTTTTGTTTATACAACCAATGAACAAAATAACTCAAGATCGAACCAGCCTTAACTACACCTCGCATGGCGGATAAATATTCAAATTCACACAACACCGACCAATCCACTCCAATGACATTATAATGACCAGTTTGTAAATAAGCTGGGAAATAAAAGTGTTTTAGGATTAGTCATACCTAAGTGGTATTTTACAGCGAACACAAGCAAATTTTATAAATGTGTTAACATGAGAATTACCTTTTTTGATCATAAGGAAGACCTCTTCATTTATGCTACTTAAAAAACCGTGTATTACTATTTTGGTGGGGTTGCTGATATTGAATCCGGATTTTCTGAATCCCTCCGAATCACCAATGGTTAAATTAACCGATGGAAAGTTTCTAAAGCAATAAATACATCCAATGGAATTTCTTAAAAATACTCTTAATTGTATTGGGCAACCGTCAACACTTATACTTGAACAATAAGCGAAAAATCGTCTTCTTCTGTCTTACTCCAAGGATAAGCATTTTAAAAGAAGAGCATTAAATACAAAATGATTAACATTACTATATTTATCACCTCAAATTTACATTAAAGCGTTGTTTATTGAGACGGGCAACAAATGGTTATTATGCATAAATGACACAAATACGAGAGTAAATCAAATATGAACTGGAATTTCGATCATGTTGCCATGAGGACGTCAGGAGTGTGCGCATACTCTTAGACAGGTTAGATGGGGATATCACGTGACTTCCCGCGCTCAAGCGAATTCTGTTCTCGCCGTTCGTCATTGTCAATGCCATGAGTGAGCAAGAGGTTTATCCGCACGTTGCACAGTGCATTATTATTAAATTTCTTGCCGTTGAAGGTGTAGAACCCGCCGAAATTCTTCGCAGACCAGAAGCACAGTTTGGGGATACTTGTTTGAAGAAAACTCAAGTGTACGAATAGCACAAAAAATTTTCTGAAGGACGAACTCAACTTGAAAATGAATCCCATTCCCGTCACACTGGTCCGAGCACGGACCAGTGTGACTGCGACAATATTAACACTGTTCAACGCCTTTTGGAAGGTGATCGCCATTTAACTGTGGCTGAAATTGCAGCTCGGATAAAGATAAGCTTTGGAAGTTCTCAATCCATCATTACAGATGAGCTGAGGTCGAAAAATTTCAGCCACGTGGTGGGTACCTCGTCTTTTGACTGCAGAACAGAAACAATAACGACTGGATATTTGTTGGACGTTTTCAACGTGAAGGTGATGATTTTTTGCAACGTATCGTTACATGTGACGAAACTTGGGTCCACTATTACACCCCTGAATCCAAACAAGCAAGCCTGGAGGGAGAAGAAAGGGGGAAGATGCACCCATCAAGACAAAAACTAGCCTTTCAGCTGGAAAAGTTCTTGTGGGATTTTAAAGGACTTGTGCACGTCGATTTTTTGCATGAACGTCGAATGCTACCTTCTACTGCCAGCTATTGGATGACATATCGGCGGAAGAGGCGCGAATTTTTAGTCAGAAATGTGATTTTGCTTCACGACTCAGCCAATCTGACACATCAAAAATTGGAGGAAATGCTTTGGGCTACATTGGAACACCTTCCTTATAGTCCCCACTTATCACCATGCGATTAGCATATGTTTGGTCCACTGGAAGAAGCTCTAGGAAGTGAGCGATTCCATAATGATGCTGCTGTTAAGACGTTTGCGAGCAATTGGCTGCAACCATGCCTCCCTTCTTTTTATGATGATGGCATTAAAAAACTCCCAATCCGTTGGGAAAAATGCATACCAAAATCAGGAGATTACAGTCGACTCCCGTTAAAGTTGCGCCCGTTAAAGTTGCACGCTCGTTAAAGTTGTACCGATGCGATCGTTAAAGTTGCGCGACTCCCGAGTTTTAGCGCCACTTTTGAATAACCCACTCAACCGCGCAAGGTACAATAAAATATATATATTTTTCGACAATGGTAGGGAACTAGGGATAACGGGAAGTAGCAAGTTTAACGGTCGATATAGTACGATGAGCGCAACTTTAGCGGGAGTCTACTGTATGTAGAAAAATAGTAAATAACTTTCATGTATGTATCTTGTACCAATAAATTTTTAAAAACAAATTCCTGTTTATATTTGACTTACCCTCGTATTATCAGTCAAAATTACCTTGTAAAAAGTGTAAAATATACACTCTCAGTCTCAGTGCTTTGGTTAACACTGCTAACAACGGGGGCATCACTGGTTTTGAACCATTTTCTAAAGCAATACCCATTTGGAAAGATAACTAGAAAATAAATGATTATTATTATTATATGACTGTGAAGCTCGATAATATTGAAATAAGTAGTCTAGTAATAACGTGTATGGATTCCTTTAAGATAATTCACCGGCAGTTATAGTAGCAAGATTCTTGACCATTAGATCTCCGCTGTATAAGCGAGACGTAAGCGCCACCATTACTCGATTTTTAACATAGAGTGTACGCGTGGATACAGTAACACAAATGTCCCGGCCGTTTTGGAGTAGAGCCGACAATAGTGCACTACTTATTCGACGAGTTTCCGCTTACATAATAAACCGAAGGACATCTAGGGTGCGGTTATGTTGCCATGACTTCAAGATGTTTCCCTAACATGCGGAAACAAGCATCGAAATCCTTGAGATGTATAATTGCGAGTCGCTATTACGCCACCATTAGAAATCCTCATATTTTACTATTTCATTCTCAATATCACCTTACGTAGAATATTAATTTTTTATTAAAATCTATGAGACGGTTTGGCCGTAATAAATTAAAATCTCTTCGAAGACATTCTTCGTCAATTAGACAATTTTTTTGTAATTTAACCGATTTTGTATCTATAATAGTTGAGGAGATCCCAATAATGAGACGTGAAATGGTACAAGTCTGTAGGCTTGCTTCTAAAATATTACTTTAAAATAGAACTTTCTACTTTCTTATTGTAAATTTAAAATTATTGACATTTCCAACCCTTACTTAATAGTTATGAATTTAAGGTTAGTTAAAATTGTGTTTCCCTGAAATCTTTCACCAGTTTCCTCGACATTTCCCATTTTAATTAATGATTTGGGTACTTAATTTAAAATGAAAATTTCAAAATACTCGTTTAAATGTAGAATTGTTATTTTTTTTCGAATTGAATATTTAAATTCTTATCAATATTCCAAATTTAAAGCGTTAATTTTCAGTTTCTTTAATTGTGAATGTAAACCTGAAATTTTAACAAAAAACTCGAAATTTAGAGATTAAAGTTTAAATTTCAAAAAAAGAAACCCACAAATTTTAGAACAGTACCAAAATTGATTTTTTTTTAGAAACAGTAGGAAATTTAAAATTATTGACGTTTCCAACCCTTACTTAATCGTTATGAATTTAAGGTTAGTTAAAATTGTGTTCCTCTGAAATCTTTCACCATTTTCCTCGACATTTCCCATTTTAATTAATGATTTGGGTATTTAATTTAAAATGGAAATATCAAAATACGCGTTTAAACGTAAAATTTGTATTTTTTTTTCGAATTGAATATTTAAATTGTTATCAATATTCCAAATTCAAACCGTTAATTTTCAGTTTCTTTAATTGTGTACGTAAACCTGAAATTTTGACGAAAAACTCGAAATTTAGAGATTAAAGTTTAAATTTCAAAAAAAGGAAACCACAAATTTTAGAACACTAACAAAATTGATTTCTTTAGAAACAGTAAGAAAAAACTGATTGTATTAAGAGTAGCTCACAAAAAATTTTCTTTTTCTAATAATTTTGACTAAGAGACCAGAAATTGAAATACATGTCCCCCGAGACCAAACAAGATTACACTTTAGCTAGTATCTCTCTGAAGATGATAGCTTGGCAATCGAAACGCGTTAGAGCAACCTTTGTTGTTGTTGTTGTGTTTTTTAATCTTTCTTGGTTTCGGTTTCAATTTTTAAAGATAACCAAGGACTAGTCCGTCCCACCAAAAAAAAGACCAGAAGAAAAGCGAATTTTAAAGCCCATGTTTAAAAATTAAAGTAGAAACCTGTAAGCTTTTTTGCATAAGTTTTGAGGTTTTTACTGTTTTATCCAACTCGGCAGTTAAACTCAAAAAGTATTTTTTTTATTTTTATTTTTAAATTTTTAAACACTCAACTGGAAAAAATCAAAATATCGAGAGGTTAAAATGAAAATTAAAAAACCCCAAATTACAAAAAAAATGAAAACTGGAACAAAATCCAAAGTTGTTTAAAGAAAGAAACCTCTCCGAATTTGGAGTTCAAACATGACATTCTTAAAATCAAAAATGTCAGATATTTTTGAAGTGAAAACTTCGTTAGGCGCGTTGTGCGGTTTTAAATTGGGAGAAAAATTATGTTAGCATCACGCTAATTTGCGTTACCGTTATGAAATTTCCGAAAATAGTTCCTAGAATTTTGACGATTTAATAGACATTAATATTGATAGACATTTTAATTATTTATTTTTATTTAAATAAAAAAGTAGAAATTCCGGGAAAAATCTTTTTGAAAATTGCATGTTGGCTGTTCTGACTTTTTTTGGGAAACTAGAATCATTTCCAAAATTTTACTTTTTTTCGAAAGTCGATATATTCTGAAAATCTTTTGGAAAATTTTGGGGAAGATATTTTTCGGAAATTTTGACTTCTTCGTACTTATTTCGCGAAAGTGGACTCATTTCAATATTGTGTCTTATTTTCAGGGCTTCAAACCGGAACTGAACCGGAACTAAACCGGAAATCAAAAAAAAACCGTTATTTATGTCGGAACGAAAACCGGAACAGAACCGTAAAATAATAACGGTTTATTTCGGTTCGTTGAATTTGTATATACTTAAAATAATATTTACTTTATCCTAAAGTTTGGATTTTTTTAAATAAATTTCGATTTCTTTTTAAAATTTTACAAAAGTTCATCTCAAAATTACGAGTTTACTTTCATTTTTTTTTCTAAAAGTTAGATCAGAAACTCATAATTACTTCATTTTCTAAGAAAATATTCACTTTATTCTCAAAATTTTAAGGCAAACTGAAATCTTAAGTTTTATAAGTTGAATACTACTATTTTTGTCAAAATTTCCAGTTCTTTTGTGAAAATTGGACTTTTTTTCGAAATTACTAGAAGTATTCTTTTCTTTTCCTAAAATTTCGAGTTTAAAATAAAAATTTGATGCTCTGGTGTAAATTTGCACTAAAGCAGTAGCATCTTTTTTTTAATTTAAATTTCCAATTTTTTACCTGGTTTTGTTTACGCTAAATTTGACTTTTTTCCTAAAATTTGGATTTAAATCTCGAAGTTGAGATTTTTTTAGATTATTTGGAATTTAAAAGTTAAAATTAAGTGTTTTTTAAAATATTAATTGTTTTCAAAATACTTCTGGTTTAAATTAAAGAGTTCGTCCTGTTACTTCTTGAACTTTTTTGTCATAAATCGATTTTTATATGTTTATCCCAAAATTTTAAGTTTCTTCACAAACTTTTCCTAAAATTTCACCTTTAAGATTAAAATTTCGCTTTTTTTTTAATGACTATTTGTCGTTGATTCTGAAATTCCATTTTTTCACAGAAAATTTACGTTTGAATTGAAATCACATGTTTTTTCAATTATTTTTTTTTCTTTTAGTATTAAAATTTACATTTACCTTAAAAATGTCAAATTTTTGCTAAAAATGTTAGCACAAATTATATTTCAATGGAAAAGTTCTCGTTTGAATTTGAACATTTATTTTCTTTTTTATTTTGAATTGTAATTCAAAATCTCGAAAAAATGTCAAAATTTCAAGAAAAAAATTCAACATTTTTAAAACAGCTAAATTTTGGAGAAAAACAATTATTTTTTATAATTTCGACTTTAATCTCATAACTTTAAGTCCTAGAAATATTGATCTTTTAATCGAAAAGTCAAATATTCGAGTTTTTAACAAAAAAATTCCAAGATTAACCTCTTAATTTTCATTTTTTTTACGTTCGAGTAAAATACCTATATTTAAAGAATAAATTCAACATGTTGGGAAAAAGCGTTAGGTAAGGTAATTATAATATTTGCTAGAAAAAAGCTAAATTTTCTAAAAAAAATACAAAAAGGACAACCTTAAATTTGGAACTTAAATAAGATAAGTAAATCCATTAACAAAAACTTTTTGAAACATTTTTGTTTTTCTGAAAAGTTTGAAGCTTTCAGTAACATTTCCAGAAAAAAAAAATTTTTTTGTGTTAATTAAGGCAGAAAAAAGAATGTAAAAATTTTGAGAACTCTTCTTTTAAATAAATTTGAAGTTCTTTTTTTAGAAACTATTTCCCCAAAGAAATTCAAAACTAAAAATTTTTATTTTTCAATTTGGTTTTTATTTACTCAGAAGTTCTAGAAAACAAAGTCAAAAAGGTAAAAATTAATCGCTTTAGAAAAAGCGAGTCAAATTCAAAATTATGAAAAAACGGCTCTCAAATTTGAAATTTAATCCCAAATTTTGCATGTTCGAAAAGTTTTTAACTGTTGGGTAAATAATTTAATATTTTTATAAAAATTTCGAGCTTAAATATGAAATTTTTAAATCCGGATATTCCGATTTATTTTTTTATAAGGTTCCGGTAAAATTTGAACTTAAAGTAATGGTATGTTGTAATATTAAAAAAAAAGACAATATTTCCTAGATTATCTTAGAAAATTAATTTTTTAGATGAAAACTTTTTAAAAAAGTGACCCGCAACTGAACCGAAAACCGGAAAAAAACCGTTATTTTTGTCGGAACGAAAACCGGAGCGAAACCGATATAACCGGAACGAAAAAATAGTGGTTCGAAGCCCTGCTTATTTTTCAGAATTCTAAACTTGTGAACTTTATTTAGAAACTTCAGAGAAATTATTTTTTACAATTTTGACGTTTTAGTAGAAACTTACATTATTCATTTTTATTTAAACAAAAGAGTCTTTTTAATCTTTCTTGGTTTCAGGGAACGAGCTTTGTATTTCCATTTTTCTATTTATTTTACATTTTTTTTTTAATTTAGAGTTGTTCGCACTTACGTGACGTGTTTAGGCTCATTTCGAGAGTTTGACTTTTTCTCGAAAGTGGGTATTCTGTAAAAATTTTCTGAAAATTAGGGGAAGATATTATTTGGAAATTTTAACTTTTACTTTAGAAATTACATTACATCAAAATTAAAATAAAATTCTTTGATTTTTTAGATAGTTGATTAAAAAGTAAAAATTTAGGCAAACATATTTTTTTAAATTTCCATATTTTCCTTTAAATTCGATGTGCTTCATAATTTTTGAAATTATTATTAAAATTAAAATAAATTTCATTAATTTTTTTAGATAGTTGATTAAAAAGTAAAAATTTAGGCAAACATAATTTTTAAAACTTCCATATTTTCCTCTAAATTCGATGTGCTTCATCATTTTTGCAATTATTAAATTTTCTTCCCGAAATAGACTCATTCCAAAATTTCAACTTTTTTTTCGTAATTCGAGATAGATTTTTTTGAAAATTTCGTCGAGAATTTCTTGGAAAGTTTTCACTTCTGTCGGCAATACCTATTTTTTTTAATTTAGAGTCTCTTGAGTCTTCTTTGTGAATATTTGGTTCTTCCCTTAAAATTCGTAGTTTGAGCTAAAAATGTTCCAAATTTTTTGAGAATTTTTTCACAAATATAAAGAAAATCGAGTCACAAAATTCGTTATTTTAAAAAGATTTTGTTTTTTTTTTTTGGTGAAACGGACTAGTCATTGGTGATCTTCAAAAATTGAAATACAAATCTAGTCCTCTGAAACCAATAAATATTAAAAAACACAACAAAGATTGCTACAACGCATTTCGATAGCTAAGCTGTCATTTTCAGAGATTTGTATTTCAAAATAGTTTGTATTTAAAAAAAATATATCAAAATGTCGAGTTGAACACCCAAATTTCGATTTTTTGTGACAATTTCAAGCTAAGATTCAAAATTTGAAATTGCTAAAAAAAAAACTCGAACAGTTTACTTTAAAATGGAAATTTCTGTATTAAAGATAACCCTGAAATGTAAAAATTTGGAACATTGCTTTGGAAACATTAATCGAAGTTATCAAATATTTGTATGAATATTCAGCCCACATTTAAAATGTAGGGAAACTAGTCTGAGGGAAACTAAGTTGCCGCTGAGAAAGAGTCCTAAAATATATGATTTAAATGGATGTATTCTCGTATATGAATTGTTTCAAGAACTGTTTTTGTTCAGTGGAATTTACTACTTTATAAATAACAAAAAAGAAATAGAATACTCACAAAGAAATATTAATAGATAAGTAAATTTAGTACTGATGGTTTGTTCAATAAAAGTAATTCCACTCATATTTGGATAGATCCATACTGTTTCCGGTATTTACTATCACTGTTAGTTACATTTATGAGTAATATTTGTTGAATATAAAGGTTAATTGCTTTTTTTTTTAATAATAATAGATGGTCGGTAATACACATATGATAATCATCTAGTCTAATGTTATTTAAATTCCTATTTTCCCTTGACATTGTATCACAAAATATTACAGAATAAATCTGAGCTATCGTAAATAGCTAATTTGTCTAATTTTATTTATTAATCAGTCACTGAATGTAAGAAATTTTTTTTAAAAAATGAGTTTTAAGCTCTCTCTTCAAAAAACGATAGTACCTTGACATTGTATCATAAAATAGTATAGCATAAATCCGAGCTATCGTAATTTTTTTTTAAGTTTAATCCACTAATTTGTCTAATTTTTTTTACTAATCAGTCACTGAATATATGATATTTTTTGATAAAATGAGCTTTAAACTCTCTCTTCTTAAAACAATAGCCCACGTTACAAAGCTAATAATCTCACTCCAGTATAGGAAAATGTTACTCACTGCTTCGTTTATGTGGCAAAGGATTTCAAGGATCAAGATGTATAGTAGAATACCTACATACCTACATAATACATAGGAAATATATACATAGAAAAAAAATAAATCAGGAAGAATTGGGGTCATAATTAATACCTTCACTTCAAAATGTATTGATACAGCTTCAAAAAAGAATATAAAAACTCACGCTAATAATAAAAATAATTCCATTGAGAGAGGACCCTTGTCCCGTTTTTCAGTTTATGCATAGTTCAGGATCACACAGCGATACAGCGATATTGCAGGATTTGGCCAGTCCACCTCTCCTTTGGTAGTCAAATATTATCGAGCAGTATTGAACGATTTTTTTTTGGTTGCAAACATCTCTACTCCGGGCATTTTTATATCGGGAATCAGTCCTAGCTGTTCTAAGGAAAATATAGGTAAAATATTGCCGAATTTTTATTGGCTATTATTTAGGGCACAACTTCTTGACATATTTTTTTTAGTGGTCCAAATTATTCAAAGTTTTTGAACGATAAACAATATCATACTTCTCCCTAAATTAAATCCTGGATACACGACTTGTTTTTCAGATTTTTAGAAGTTTGTGCTTTTTTTCAGTAAAAGACTTGCCCGAACATAAATTTTGTTCATTTTATAAGGAAAAAAAAAACATTACGATGGTTATTTAAAAAAAAACTTTATTTCTGTAAGTTAATGATAAAAATTGCTAAGTTTATAAGACCGGCTTTACGTAAAGAAATCATTATAAATAATTAAAAAATATAACAATTAAAGTTGCAGCCTATACTTAATACATAAAATAAATTATATCTAATAATAATGTAAAATGGGCTAACTTTGTACACATTTGTATGGAAAATTATTCATAAAGTAATAATCAATAATTTCTAGGTTTATCAAATCACAGATATTATTTCAAATCTAAAATAAAGTAAAAATTATCTTATAGTCCTTCCAAAAGAATCTAAGAAGTTGAAGTAATCTATAGAAGACTTCTTTGTGCGATTCTTATTGGTCTTACAATTATAAAATTGTTTCGTTTGATTTCCAAAAAAATCCCAAACGCATAAATTTTCATCTGTGCTGGCGGTAACTGAAATGTCAAAAAGTCATTTCTGAAGCTAGGTTAAGGACTTTTGCTTTTGAGAACATTTTTTACTAGTGTTAGTGGGCATTTGAAAGAGAAAAGGGCATTTAAGAGAGAAAAAGGCATTTAAGAGAGAAAAAGGCATTCGAGAGAGAAAAAGGCACACGAAAAGGCAAAAAGAATTTCGCACACCCAAACTGGGACCTTAAATAGGCCCAATGATTTAGAGACGCTCGGTTCCAATCCTAACTAATTTCAATTTGTGCAAAATCCCCAAACTTTCACTATTTACTCAAAACTTCGGATTCAAACCTGATTTTTTAAATTTCGTTCTTTTAACTGATAATTTGTAAAAACAAACTTGAAATTTAAAAAAAAAACTAAATTTTTTGAGAAACAGTTCAAGGTTTACCTTTAAATTTTGCAGATTTTTTTAAAATTTCGACTTTATCCTCAACATGTCGACTTTAAATTTTGAAGCTTTGAGTGAAATTTCAAGCTTGACAATCAAAGTTTCGAAAAAGAGTCGGATGTTCCAATGTGAGGTCTTAATTTCGAGATTGGAGTTTGAATATTGAGGATTTTTTCACATTAATCACCATTTATTTTGAGATCTTGACTTTTTAAAAAGCGTCGATTTAAATTTCAAATCCGTCCCATCATACATCCAAATCATTGGACATTTGCTCGACCTGTCTTCTAGCAAGTCCAGACCAATGTCAAGTGCAAAATGCACCCTATCTAAAATTTTAGTTAATTTGTCGTTTATATAGTTTAATGGTATGCAACTGGCAATCCACGAGAGTGTATGAAGTGTTTTAGTTCAGTCCAGTTCTGAAATAGAGTCGTATAGGCTTTTGCACCTCTCAGCACTGTGACCCATTAGGATCTTTTGTGCGGACCTTTTTAATGATTGTCCAAGATGTTTAGACTTTTTTCATAGTCTATTGTCTTTTTAGGAGCTGTTTCTCTTATTTCTTGGGGTGTCAGGGTCACTCTCTCAAGAAATTTGAGTCTTTTACAGTACTAAGCCATGCGTTCGCATAGCAGGTGTTCTGTTGTTTCTGTTGCTGCGTTACAGAATCTCCAGTTTTCGTCATCCACTTTTCCCATCTTTTTAAGGTGATACTTTATGGGAAGTGTCCTGCTTTATGTGTCCTGTAAAAGGTCCCGTTATTATTCCTAAGTCTTGTTCAGTTCGAAAAGCTGCTCAGACTTCTTTTTTGAGATAGCGATGAACTTTTTTGACTGTCTGAGGCCTAGAGTTTTCCTCCAGTATGGCAGCCTTTGGTGTGCCTCCCAAGTATCTATTTCATTTCTTACGTGTTTTTTTGTAAGACCACAGTATGGTTCTGGGCACCGAAGAGAAGTGTGATTGAGGCCTCTTTTTCAAGTCTATCTGCCTCTTTGTTTCTTTCTATGCCTTAATGCCCTGGAAATCATATCAAAACTACATTGTTGTTTGGAGCCAGTTGCATCAGGAGTTGTTTGCATTCCCAGGCCATTTTTGACCTAGTTCTGAACGACTTTAGAATCGTTAATGCAGCCTGGGTATCCGAAACGATATAAACCTGTATGTCTGGGTCCTTTTTGAAGGCACTCTTTTGCGCTCAGAGTTATAGCAAGCAGTTCTGCTTGAAAAATTGTGGGTGTGTTTCCTAGGAGTCCAGAGAGTCTTAAATTAGGACCCCATATTGCTAGTTATATTCCTTTTGTTTGTTTGGATCCGTATTTGTACCAGACAGATGCGTTCTTTGCTAGCCTTTCACTGTTGTCGCGAAAAGTCGCGAATCCCATGAATGTTCCGATTATTTGAATTTGAATAATCTTCTGTTGGAAACACTGCAGGTGGAGCATAGAGAAAGTCTGCTTCTAAGTTAGAGGAATACCCGGAGCAAATAAATGAAGAGGAAATACAAAGTCCCTAGAGAACAAAGAAAAAAGGAATTAATGCGTAAGTATTTAGATGTGCATGTGTAGATAAAGGGTGTGGTCTTTTTGGACAGTGACCTCATTAAGAAGTATTGTTCGTAAGTTTTTGATATGTCTAAGCTTGTAATTATCAGAGAGTGTAAGGGTTGATGAAAATTAGTAAAATAAAGATAATGAGATGAGAATAGCTGTGCGGTCAGGGGTGGCTGTAGGGGGAGGTTGGAGGCCACTAATAAGGATGTTTACCCAGTTTTAAAGGTAGTAAAGGAAGTACTTTAGATATAATTGTGAGAGAGTGTTTACCCTTTAATTAGCTCCAGGAGGTATTTGCCTCAGAATCAACTTCAGAGGGTGTTAACCTTATAGTAGTATCAGAGGATACTATCGTATGACCAACTTTAGAGGGTGTTAACCCTATAAGTAGTATCAGAGGATACTGTAGCATAATCATCTGTAGAGTAGCATCAGAGAAGGCTTGCCGTATAATCAGCTTTAGAGGGCGTTAACCCTATAACCAGTATCAGAGTGCACTTATCGCATGATCAACTTTAGGGGGTGTTTTCCTTATGACCATAGTGTTAACCCTATAATTGGAATCAGAGGACGTTTATAGCATGATCAACTTTAGAGGGTGTTTCCTTTATGATCATCAGAAAGTGTTTATATTAGATCAACAAGAGGGTTTTCACCCTAGTAATAATGATATCAGTAGAAATTTACTTTACCCATGGTACAAGAGAGTGTGTTCACTATTTTCTGTTACGAACTTATTTATATAATATATGTACAGTTTCAGTTTGTTAATAACTAGGTGAATCCAAGGAAATCCATTTCGCATATTGTACCTGTAGCCTACAATATTCGCGACAACTGTGTCTATTCCATGTCTGGAGGTCCCCGATAACCACTTCGTATGGAACAACAAAGTCCAGTTTTGTAGGCATTTGATCTGTTGGTTTGGCAATGGATCCCAGTGAAATTTTCACCATAATCTATACATGGCCAACCAAGTCACCCGGTTTCAGTTTGTTCGATTGAAATAGCTTTGAGGCACTGAGCGCTGCCTCCTTTTTCATACAAATGTGAAGTGGAATCAGGCCTATCATTGCCTCTATTGCAGCTGTTGGACATAACACCAGTTATTCGAATGCAAATTCGCCGCGATTAATGCGGGGGTGCCTCAGGGGTCTGTTCTGTTTCCTACTCTATTTCTGTTACCCATAAACGATCTATTAGCTTCAACTTCCAATTCTATATATAGCTACGCAGATGGTAGTAACCTTGTGTCATCTTTTTTCTCCGACAAACCATTATCTATCGCTGCTTCAGATCGACTTAGGAAACAGCAGATACAGACGATTAATCGAGATCTCGAGATTATTCTGAAATGGGGTCAGACCAATTTGGTCAACTTCAACGCTTCAAAAACTCAAGCCGCGGTTTTCTCTAAGAAAACATCAAGGGATAATGCAACAAACATACTAATGGACGGTAAAATCCTTCCGATGGGATCAAATCTATGTATCCTAGGAGTGAATGCGAGCACTAACCTCTCTTGGGACGATCATGTGCGCGCCATTACCAAATCCGCCTCTCAGAACCTAGGCTTTCTTTTTAGAGCTAAAAAGTACTTCACATCTCATCAGCTATTAACACTATACAAAGCTAAAGTTAGGCCAATACTAGCCAATACTATTCTCATGTTTGTAGTTCAGCCCCAAAACACACTTTAGCTCTCTTGGATTCAATTCAAAGAAGAGCGATTCGCCTAATTGATGACGAGAGTCTGATCGATCCTCTCGAAACACTAGAGCACAGGTATATGGTTGGTGACTTGTCTCTTTTCTCAAGTACTATCATGGAAGATGCTCGCAGAAACTAATAGGATTGATCCCCCAAAGGCAAGATTCTTGAGGCGTACTACATAGTCGGAGGCAGCAAATTCCTATGCCGTCCAACTTCACACAGTGAGGACTTCTGTCTACGAAGACTCTTTTTTCTATAGAACTTCCAAGTTATGAAACTTGTTACCGAAAGGAATTTTCCCCAAAAATTACAACCTATCCTTGTTTAAGAAGGCGGTTCATCGCCATCTATCCTTGTTTCCGAATCCTACTCGCAGTGCTTTGAAAGCATAAGGGGGTTACCCTTTACGAGTGAATTAAACTTAAAAAAAAACGCTGTACTTTATGTGATTTGCTTTCCGCAGGAATTTGTTCTGTTTTTGGCCACCCTACTATTGAGGCATAGGTGAAGTATTTACATCAAAATGTTTAGGTCAAAACCCTTTTGCCAAATGATTGAAATACCTTATAGTATTTACCAGACAAATTAAAAAGAAATGCTGAATTTTGAATTTTTTCTGAAACATCAAATATATGAACTTTTGATTTTTTGATAAATTTTGAATATTTCTTTAATATTTGATTGTATTCCTAAAATTTCATTTCGATATTTCGACTTTTTGTCGCAACTGAAAATTTAACCACAACATTTTGACCTTGATTTGAAAATTTTGAATATCTATTAAGAATATCGATTTTTTCTTAAAATTGGTGTAATATCGACTTTTGTTAAACATTTCGATTTTAATCTAGAGATTTTTGCACTAAATTCGACCCAAATTTTCGATTTATTCTTAAATTTTAATTTTAATCTCGAAAGTTCAAATTTAAACTTGAAGTGTCGGTAAATACTTATTTAAGTTGTTTCAGAAACAAAGTCCAAAAATTCGATTTTGAAGTCGAAGAAATTGATTTTCAGTAAGTCAAAAATTGCAATAATTTAAAATCGCGAATTTAATAACGTAAGCAAATGTTAAAACTTTTTGATCGACCTTGATTTTTTCTCAAGCTGTTAAAATTTCCAGTTTTATCTTAAAATTTCCAATTATTCAATGTTTGTTTGAAGCATGTGTAGATTTCCCAAAATTAAGATTTTTTCCAAAAATCTTCGGTTTCTTCTCAAAATTTAAGACTTTTTCTCGAAATTTTGAGAACATTAAAATATTCACTTTAATGTCTCCATTTAAAAAACAAAATCTAAAATCTGAGTTTAAAGACGAAAAATTCGACTTTTCAGTTGCTATTTGAGGGAAAAATTAACGTTTTAAATTTCTTCTTCAATAGTGGACGATACCTAGCAACTCCAAAGTTGCTAGTTGCATGAAAAAAGTTTCTGCAGCTGTTTCTATGAAACATTAAAGCAAATTTGATGACTGGAAAATATGGCAAAAGTGTCAAAGAGGAGTACTTTGAAAAAATATATAACATTTTGCTCATTGTATTCCAGTTGAAATATTTTCGAAACTTTTAGGTCACAATCAATCAAAAATTGAAATACAAATCTATCGAAACGCCTTAAAGCAACATTTGTTGTGTTTTTTTATGTTTCTTGCTTTCAAGAGACAAAATTTGTATTTCAGTTTTTAAATAATTGAAATACAGAACTTGTCCCCTGAAACCAAGAAAGATTAAAAATGCACAACAAAGATGGCTATAACGCGTTTCGACAGCCAAGCTGTCATCTTCAGAGAGATACTGTTTGTTCTGTATTTTAATTTTTGAAGATAACCAAGGACCAATCCGTTCCACCAAAAAAAAGTAGTATAATCAATAATTACCCATTTTGGTTCCATCTGAGTTCCACATTATATAAGGGGTTCTAGCTTCGTGAAATGTTATTTCGTCGACTATAGTTCTCAAGTCGCTCATGACATAAATAGGTGTCGAAAAAGATCTCTTTGGAGAAAGAGGATTAAAGCCGCTTATCTGAAAATTAATTAAATTTAGATTTAAAAAAATCAGTAGGTATATTTTAAGACAGTTCATCGGTCATTTGCTTTTTTTCGGTTTTCTTTAAGTTTCTGTTAGATGTTAAAAACAGTGTTACCCAAAAGCTAAATGAAAAAGTCTTCTGCGGTGTTGAAGCAAATTAAAGCATTTTGAAAACACTTAAGGTCAAGAGACTGAAAAATAAACCATTTTCAAAGAATTTTTGTATTGGGGCCAACCTTAATAATTTTGTTACAAAGTCAAATTGTTGTGTTGATGTTTGTTCAAAAAAAATATTTAAAAATTGAAATACAAACTTTTCCCCTGAAACCAAAAAGATTAAAAATCACAACAAGATGTGCTCTAACGCGTTTCGACAGCCAAGCTGTCATCTTCAGAGAGATACTGTTTGTTCTGTATTTTAATTTTTGAAGATAACCAAGGACCAATCCGTTCCACCAAAAAAAAAAGTAGTATAATCAATAATTACCCATTTTGGTTCCATCTGAGTTCCACATTATATAAGGGGTTCTAGCTTCGTGAAATGTTATTTCGTCGACTATAGTTCTCAATTAAGTTTCTGTTAGATGTTAAAAACAGTGTTACCCAAAAGCTTGTAAAATTAAAAGACTTCTGTCGGTGTTGAAGGCGAAATGTATAACGATTTTAAACACTTAAGGTATAGACGAAAAACCATTTTCAAAGAGATTTATTGTATTGGGGCCAAACCTTTAAATAGATTTTGTTACAAAAGTCATAAATTTTGTAGGATGATATTGTCAATAAAAATTGAAATACAAAAATTTTCCCTGAAACCAAAAAAGATTAAAAATCACTGCAAGGGTTGCTCTAACCCGTTTCGACAGCCAAGCTATCATCTTCAGAGAGATACTGAAGCTTGGCTATCGAAACGCATTAGAGCAACCTTTGTTGTGTTTTCTGATCTTTCTTGGTTTCAAGGGACACTTTCTGTATTTCAATTTTTTGTAGATAACCAAGGACCAATCCGTTCCACCAAAATAAAATACTAGAAAATGAGGATTGAGGATTACTAGCGGCCCCGTTTTCGCATAATCGCAATCTAAAATTATTCATCTCACGAAAATTCGATGCTTCATTCTGCGCGTTAGGGAAAAATCTTAAAATAATAGCAGTTCCACTGCTTCTTTCAGGTGCTTTCAGCGAAAACTATGTCGAGTAAATTTTTCTCCCAAGCAGTGCAGTGGTGTCGACTCTATCGCAAAGCGACCTGGAGATTTGTACTATTGTGTCCACGCGTACAGTATATGCTGAAAATCCAGTAGTGATGAGCTTACGTCTTTCTGTACACAACGTTCTAAAAACTTTTAACTACGATTATATTGCTGATAGTTCATCTTTTAAAATCGCTTCTTATTTAAGGAACTATTTAGTCGTCCAAAAGTGTTAACTTTCTTGTATTGTTATTCTGGTGTATTTTTACACGTTTTCCTTGTTTTCTTCTCGCAGCTCGTAATAAAATTTGATTTTTAAGTCTGGAAAACTGACTATTAATTTAATGGACAAAATAGCAGTGAGGTAAGTTGAGCTAAAGAGCTAATATTCAAACACTGCTGCTGATTTCAAAATTGTCAACAGTCGACCAACAAATTATCCAAATTTCTCTACTAAAAATACTAAAATAATATTTATCATTAAATGGTTACTTACAACCAGCTCCCCAGATATGGGGTTAAAAGTTGCAGAATCTATAATTTCGAAATACATGTCTGTCCAATGTATTCTTTTGGGGATGTTGACGTTCCACAAGGTGCAAGATAATCCCCCAACAACCAATAGACCTTGTTTCATTGGATGCCAAGTAAGAGCCTAAATGAAAATATAAGAATGTGAAACTTTCATTATTACAACTTTTTAAAAAGATTAATTGTGTCAAATAATAGTTTTGATATTCAGTTTTGAGTAAAACAGTTCCTGATCATAACAAAATTGAAGTTTTGTCATGTCCAGAGGCTAGTCACGTCACGTGAACTTCTTTTGTATATTTTAATAGTGTTGGTTGTCATTTAAAATAAGCAGTTTTGAAATTGTCATCACCCACGACATTTCTTTGTTAAATGTTTAAAAAATGATGGATCTCCAAAAATATAACGTAAAAAATGTACATTAGGAAATTATAATCTTTGTTTTTCTAGATTTTTTAGCTTTTAATTGGTCCCTCTTGATCAAGAAGCCAGTCAGTAGCCAGTCAACACCCTTAAGTTTAATCTGGCCTGATAAAGTTTTATGAAACTGTTTCAAGTTCTTATCACCTAGAGCCCCCCAGAACCCCCTACTTCGTAGGAATAAAGTCGAGATCTGTGTTTAAAAAATGAATTTTGATCCCCATATTGCAACCCAAAGATTTATACTCCAATAAAAGTTTTTTAACCAAATATCCTTAGATGACACTCTTATGGTAAACCAAAAAGTTTCCAATTAAATGTTTGAAGCATCTTCGTGGTGATTTTTTCAAAACATTTAGTTTTTCTTTAAACAACGAAAAACGTAAAACGTAAAAATGAATTTTACCTTGTCTCCAGAAAACTGGGGGCGATGGAAAAAAATAAGGACATGATGGGAGTAGGTATTCCAAACACAATTAGCTAACAGAATCCATGTGGCAAAATCAGTGTTGACCAGTGTTATTAGTTTTAAAAAAAAGTTACACTCACTCAGATTAAGTCTGAGCAAGTCACTAAGAATTAAAGGCTTTCAATTTTTTAATCAGAAGTAACACCTAAAATTTTTTTGGTGAAACGGACTGGTCCTTGGTTATCTTCAAAAATTTAAATACAGAATTTGTCCCCTGAAACCAAGAAAGATTAAAAAACACAACAAACGTTGCTCTAACCCGTTTCGACAGCCAAGCTATCATCTTCATAGGATCAGAGGATTCAGAGAGATCTCAGAAGATGATAGCTTACGCGTTAGAGCAACCTTATAGCTTGGCTATCCAAACGTGCAACCTTTGTTGTGTTTTTTAATCTTTCTTGGTTTCAGAGGACAAATTCTGTATTTTAACCTAAAATTTTGATTTGATTCTTAGCAGTGGTGGCTCAGTTGCAGGCACTGTGGAAGTTCAATTCCTCTTTCGAGTTTTTTCTCAAAATTTTGGTCTCTTCTAAAGACCTCTCCTTAAAATTTTTATGAAATTTTTATAGAAAGTTAAATTTTCTCTGATTTCTTTTTATAGAAATTTCAGCTTTCTATCACAAAGTGGTGATATTTTAAAATCTATTTTCTTTATAATTTTAATCAAGAACGCATTTTCAAAAACAAATTTCTGTAAACACTTTGAGAAAGCAATATTTCGAGAAGGAATTGAAATTTATTTAAAAAAATTTAAAGTTCTCTAATAATGTCAAAATTTTGAGAAAATAATTCAAATTTCAAGAAAAACCTGAACCTGGCACACCTTGTATTTTGATGTTTCTTTATAAAAAAAATTAATACCGAACCTTTGAGTTTTCACCTGAAATCTCAATTTCGATTTTTTTGTAAAAGAAATTGAGTTGTTTCTAAATATTTTGATTATTTTTATTAAGAAAATAGAAATAAAAATAGAAAATCATAGCTTCGTAGAAAAGAATCAAAATTTCCTTTAAAAAAATACGAAATATTTATTTTTTTCTCTAAATTCAAATTTCGAGAAAAACGGAAACATTTCAGCAATAATCTCAAAATTTCTCTAAATTTTCTAAACTTTGTTTTTTAAAATCAAAGGGTAAGACTTTTTCTTTCCTTTACTTTATTTTTTTACGTACAAATTCCTACGTCCAAATGAAAAATAAAAATCCCCAATTTTCGATATTTGCATTCGAATTTTTTCTTCAAATTTCAACTTCGAACTGCATTTTAGTATTTTTTTGTTCAGGAGTTTGAGAAAAAATTAAAAATTCGATATTTAAACTGAAAATTTCACCTTTAAGTCGAAATTCCTAAAATTTCTGCTTAAGAAAATAAGCTTCAACCTGTTACAATTTCTTTTTTTTTTTAACAAAAACCTTGAAATTTCCAATTTACACTAAAGACTTGTCTGCAAAATTTTATTTTAATCCTAAAATCTTGACCATAGCCAAGAATTCTTCTCTTGTGAGTTTCGATTAAGATGAACACGAAATTTTTGAATTGACTATGATTGAAAAATTCAAAGATACGCTGATTGAAATACAAATCTTGTTCCCGGAAACCAAGAAAGATTAAAAAACACAAAAGAGGTTGCTCTAATGCGTTTTGACAGCCAAGCTATTATCTCTCTGAAGATGATAGCATGATAGAGTATCTCTCTGAAAATGCTAGCTTGGCTATCGAAACGTGTTGAGCAACCTCTGTTGTGTTTTTTATTTCTTGGTTTGAGGGGACTAGATTTGTATTTCAATTTTTGAAGATAACCACTTCGTTACACCAAAAAAAAAAGCCTCGACAAACATTAAATTGTCAAATGGTTAGGACACTTGCAAACAATTTAAATCAACTAACTTACCGAAGTCGGAATTACGTTTTTAATTTCAAATTGGGCATCCAAACTTGGCATTCTCCATACTCTTATGATGCTGTTCAGATCACTAGTTGCGATAAATTTAAAATCCCACGACGCCACTATTTTAATTATTTTCTTCGAATGAGCTTTTCTGATATATCTGCATAATTCTAAATTGTGAGTCCAAAGGGACAACGTGCCGGAAGCGCATCCTGTGACAACAAAATTTGGTGTATATTCGATGGTCGTAACCGATGACGTAATGTCGCAACAAAAGCAGGTATTTTTGGCGATAGTCTACAAACACACATTTAAAAAACGTTCAATTGGGGGTGCTCAAAAACCTTCAAATGTTCCACATCTAGTATGGCAACTGACTTTTTCTCCATCGCGAAAGCTAGAAAGCTACCAGTTTTGTCCCATTTTAGACAGTTTTTCACAGTTGAAGAAGTTCGAGACTTTATCGTGCTTTCATTTTCCAAATGATGTATAAAAATTTCTCCTTGAAAAATCGTAGCTACAAAATCTTTAGCACCCAAATCCAAAATGTGATCACCTAAATAAAATTAACACAATCAAGTATTCCTAAAAAAGTCTTGTAAACCAGGGATTAGCAACGGGCCAATTACAAGGCTAAAAATTTTGCGCGGGCCGCATATCAGAAAAATATGAATGCTGGGGCTCTTGCACCCCCTGGTTCATGCAGCATACTAAAAATTTGTAAATATTCAATTGGAGAACTTTCCAATTCTTCAGAATTTATCCTTTCCTTGAAACATTTCTTCGAAATTTCGACCTTTTTCTCAAATTTTGTACACTTTCTTTACAAAATTTGACTTTCTTTTTCAAAATTTTGGATTTATTCATAAAATTTGTCTTCTTTTATCAAACATGACTGTCAATATTTTGAATTTAAAAGTTCCTCGTTTTTTCTCTGAAATGTCGTCATTTCTCGAAATTCGAATTTTCCTAAAAATTTCGCCTTTTTTTGATTCTGAAAACTTTAGCTTGTTTATTAAAAATTGCCTTTTTTTCGAAATCTGGTCGATCTTTTGACAGAAAGGTATATTTTTTAGAAATTTAAAGTTTTTGTGGAAGGATAAAAATTTTTTTGTAAATTTCAACCCTTTTTTAATCCAAATTTTTGGTAGTGTCAACTTGTTTGTTAAAATTTCGATGTGTTATCACAATATTTGACATTTTCTGATGCCTGTTGGGGCAAGATAGGAAGCCTGTCTTCCTCTGACTCGTCCAGAAAGTCCAGAGAAAATAAATATTCGATTTTTCTCTTAAAATTTACTCTTTTTCTGAATTTCGAAGTTTCACTAAGATTAAATGCTTTTTCTCAAAATTTATATCTTTTTTGAAAAATTTCTCTTACAATATCGTCTTGTTCTCGAGGTTTTGACTATTTTTTTGATTTTTTTTAATTTGTTTTCTTTGGACAATTTTTTGTCCATTTGGAAGTTTTTTTGAATTTTTGTTTTAAATTCCAATATTTTTCTAAACATTTACTAAAAATTTCGATCTTTTAGATTTTTTTTATAAATTCTGACTGGTTTCCTAAAATTTGCCTTTTTTCGGCAAATCTTGATTTTTATCTCAATATCCGATATTTAATATTTCAATAAATTTTTTCTTTTTTTTTGGTAAATTCGTCTTTTTTTCAAAATTTCAAATTTTCATAAAATAGTCTTTTACTTAAAATTTGCCTGTTCCTCAAAATTTGTCTTTTTCGAAATTTCGAATTTGTTTTCAAAATTCTACTTTTTGGACTTTTTCAAAAATGGTTTATTTATTTCAAAATTTTGTCATTTTCTTGAATATTTGTCTTTTTCAATAAACTACGACTTTTAGATCAAATGGTTTTATGGTTCTGAAAATGTTCACTTTTCTGTTATTGCGAAAAATATTTTTGGGGATTTCGAGAAAAAGATTTCTTGTAAATTTAACATCTTGACTGAATTTTAAGAACTATGTTTATCTTGCGATTTTTTTTCTTAGAGTTGGACTTTTTGTGCAAATTGCATCTTTTCACAAAATTGAATCTTTGAAAATTTTGATTTTTTTGAATATTGCACATTTCTCGAGTTTTTAAGATAGTTTAAGTTTTTATTTTCAATATGATTAATTGAAAATTTCAAGTTTTTAAATTTTCCTCTTAAAATTGGACTTTCTTTTGGAATATTGGAGCGTTTCCTAGAAAGTTCAATATTTTTCTGTAATTTGTAACGTAATTTTCAAATATCCTGAATTTTTTTCGAATTCTTTGTTTTTCTGATTTTCTTTAAATTTTATTCCCGATAATTTCAACTTGTACAAAATTCATGTTATTTTCAAAATTTTGACTTTTAACTCAAAATTTAATTTTATCTGTTTCTCGACATTTTCATTTAATATGGAATTTTTTTCAAAGATTTAGACTGTAATTAGATCGAAATTTAAACAGAAATCTAAACAATATGAGAAGAATATTTTAGGAAACCTGGAAAAAAGATTTCTTGAAAAATTTCAAAAATATGACAAAATTGAAATAAAATAAAAATTCTGAAATCATTATTTTTAAAAGTTGCATTTTGTTGCCTGAATTCGACTTGTTCTAAAAGTTACAGCTCCTTTTATGAAAATTTCTTTTTGGAAATTTCGTCTTTTTTACATTTCCACTTTTTCGAAATTTCGACATTTCTTAAAGTTCTCCAAAATGTTCTTTCTTAAGATTGGTCTTTTTTCAAAATTTTGACTTTAATTTGAAAATGCGATGTCCCCAATTCTGTAGTTTTTAAGTAAAAATACACATTGCTAAACCAGAAGGTTTACCCATGAGTTTTTTAGAATGACTGTTGTTGCCCTAAGGGGGGCTTAAAGACAATTTTGCCTACGCTCATGTCCAAAATATTTTATGAATCGTGGAGATGTATCTTCTTATTTTTTCATCAAATTGTTTGACATTTTCTTTTCCAAAATTTTTACATAAAACAGTAGAGCTTAGGCGGGCCCCAGAAAAATGTTAGGCCGCATGTGGCCCGCGGGCCACGTCTTGCTCATCCCTGGCGTAAACTAATGTGAATCCATGCTGCTCTAGAACACGCTAATTTGTTAAAATACAGGAGAAATTAATTGGACATTTTCGCCAGAACAGTTTAAAAATGCTACCACACGCTAGCACACATTTTAAGTAGGAAATTATAAAATAACACGCAGAAAGATGTTTACAGATTTCTACTGTATATCAGGACATTCAATGCACAAAATGGTATGGTCTCTAACAAAGGAGTGTTCTCAATGGTAGCTGGGAAAAACACAGTTTCTCTTAAAAATGTAGTTTGGTTAACTAAAAGGTGGCTAGTAGGAATTTTTTTCTAAAAATGTTTACCTTTCTGTCTTAAAAATTTGTATCTTATTTGTGTTTTTCTAATTTTCTCAAACTACTTTGTTTCAACTAAAAATGTTTATTTCTTACATAAAATTACGATTCAGTTTTTAAAATATCGCACCATAATCAAAAAATGTCCTCCAAGAACAATTATCACTGCTGATGATCTGATATTCAATAATGTATGAAACGCCAGAAGCCATACAATATATTATGAAAATAAGATACCGAAATTGAGGATACTGAGTAATTGTCATGGAAACAGAAACTTTCAAAATACGCACTGAGCTAGTCTTTAAATACAGGGCATCGAACCATTATTTTTTTCGTTCCGGTATTCGGTTTTCGTTCCGGGAAAAAAATCATATCGGTTTCGTTCCGGTTTTCGTTCCGTCAAAAATAGCGGTTTTTTCCGTTTTTCGGTTCAGTTCCGGGGATCTCATTTTTCAATTATTTAAAAGTTTTTATTTGATTTAAAAATTGATTTTCTAACATAATTTAGGAGATGTTCTTTTTCTTCTTTTAAGTATTACAGCATTTTAACTACTATGGTAATGCTCAAAATTTGATGAAAATATTTCTCGATTTTTCGAGTTTAAAAATTTTACGGCGAAACTCTGAACTCTGGGTTCATTTTAAGTTCGAACTTCAAAAAAAAACACCGAACTTTATAAAAATAAAATTAGCTGATACCTGCGCTTTCTCCTAGGTAAAAAATGGTTGGTTAAATACTATTTTAAAAATTTCGACTTTTCTGAAGAATTTAATTTTTATTGAAAATTTTCGACAAATTCGACAATAAAAACCCACTTTTTCACAAAGTCGATCTTTTCTCGTTCGACTTCCAACATTTCCAAATTTTAACTTGATTTTAAAAATTTCGGCTTTTTTCAAAATTTTGCTTTCTTGAATTTTCCAAATTCCTCAAAATTCAGTCTTATTTTGTTGGTTTCTATTTTTTTGAACATTTTACTTTTTATAATTTTTGTCCGTGTTAAAGACAAATTTTTTTGAATATTTTGAATTGTTCTCGAAGTTTGATGTTTGATCTTATTTTTGTAAACATTGACCATTTCTGAAACTTCAGACTCGAAATTGCATTTTTTTTGCAAAGCTAACTAGTTTTAAATTCGATTTCTTCAAAACATTTTAATTCTTTTTAAAAATTTGAATTTTTTCAGTTTTAACTTTTTCAAATATCGACTCTCGGGTGTTTGTTTTTTTATTCAACTTTTTTTCAATTTTCACTTTTTCGCAAAAGTCCGACTTTCTAAAAATGATTAGTTTTTGAAAAGTTTGCCTTTATTGAACATTCTTAAACATTTTTCAACTTCTTTAAAGCATTTCGTCGTTATATTTTGAAAACTTTGAAATTCAAATGTTCTTTTTTTTAGCTTCCACTTTTATCAAATGTTTGTTTATCTTATTGATCGCAAAACTTTTTTAATTTGACCTTTCTTTAGGATTTTAATCTATTTTCCAAATTCTGAATTTTTTGAAAATATTTCACATAATTTTGATCTTTTCTCAAAATTGTTATTTTATTCAAAACTTTGATTTTTTATGTAAATTAAATGACGTTGAAAAACTGTTTTTTTTTTTAATTTTTCACCTTGGTCCAACTTTTGACAATTTCTCAGTTTTAATCTTTTTTAAAGACTAAAATTTTTTTTAATTTCGACTTTTTCTCGAGGTTCCGGCTTTTATGTAGTAAACTGAACTTTTGTTTAAAAAATTTGATTCTCGTTTAATTTTTTTTTTTGAAAAATTAAATTTTTCTCGGAATTTCGATATGTTCAATATTTTTGAACCTTTTTCAGAATTTGGACTTTTTTTGTTGAAAATTTCAACTTTTTCTCGAAGCTGTAACTTTTTTAGAATTTGATTTTTTTAGAAAATTTCCTTTTTTTTAAATTTTGACTTCTTGTTTTGTTTCTCAAAATTTTGTTTTTTTTTTCAAAATTTTGGTTTTTTTATAATATCATTATGTTGAATATTATTTTTTTCGAAAACTTTCCCTTTTTTTGAAAATTTCCACTTTATCTCAAACTTTTTTCTATTTTTCTCAGTTTTAATTTCATTTTTTGGTAATTCCCAATTTTTCCCAAAAATTTTCACTTTTTTTGAAAAATTCAATTTTTTTTTCAGAATTGCAACTTTTTGAAATCTTTGAATTTTTTCAGGATTTTAATCTTTTTTGAAAATTTTTACCTTTTATCATTAAAATTGGGACTTTTTTCGAAGTTAAGTTCTTTCAAAATTTAAAGTTTTTTTCGAAATTTCCATTTTTTTTTCAAAAGTTCGACTTTTTCTGAAAACTTCGACATTTTTTCAAAATGTGCCCGTCCCATCATTTTTTAATTTTTTGGAAGAATCTAATTTTCTAAATTATGAATTTTTAAATTTTGAACAAATTCTACAAAACGAATTAAAGACTTAATTTTGATTTTAAAGTTGCCTAAATTTAAAACAATCTGAAAAAAAAATCGAAGCTTCAAGGCTAAAGTCGAAATTTTAAGAAAAAAGTAAAATATAGCGTAAACAAAACCAGATCAAAATTGGAAGTTTAAATCAGACATTTTCTAATATGTCATCGTTTCAAATTTATCCTCAAAATTTCGACTTAAATTTCAAGATACCGGCTTTAAATTGGAATATTAATTCTTCATGGTAGACCCTTATTGACCGGAAATATTATGTTTTTTTTTTTCAATCTATTTAACATTTCTTCGGCCCAGTTTGGAAATATTTAAATGTTTATGTTTTGTTGACAATTTTCTAAACGCTTTCAATAAATTTAAATATCACGTAGTCGCATTTCAAAAACTGTTTAGAAAATTGTCAACAAACCTGAAAAATTTAAATATTTCCAAATTGGGCCGAAGAAATGTTAAATAAATTTAAAAAAACATGGAATATTAATGTTGTATTTTTCTCTTGAAATTTTGATTGAAATTCCCAATTCCTAGGAAAAATTAGAAGTAACCAGATTTTATCGGAAATTTTGAGAAAAAAAAGCCAAATCCCGGAATTTTGCGAAATTTTATGAGGTCAACATCGTAGAAAAATCATTAGAATTTGAGATTTCGAAAAAAAATATTGGCATATTGAAATTAAAATGAAATTGCAGGAAAAAATTTGAGAAAACTCGAAATTTTTATTAATAGCTTCAAATAATAGAGGTATCAGATTGTAAAAAGAAAAATCCAAGTTTAAAAAAAAAAACAAATTTTGGGTGTTTTTTCTGGAGAAAAAGTTAAAATTTTCGGAAAAATTCGAATTTGCAAATAAAATTGCCAGGAAACTGTGGTTTAATGAAAAAGACTCCACTGCTTTAGTCCAAATTTACATAAAATTTTTCTTTTTTACTCGAAATTTCAGGAAAAGAAAAGAAATATTTCGACACAAAGGTCCAAATCTCAAAAAAAGCCGAAAATTTTGAAAAAAGTATATTCCAGTTATACAACTTAAAATTTAATTTGGCTTGAAATTTTGAGAATAAAATCAACATTTTCTTAGGCCGTTTTTAGAGCCACGCGCCTACTCTCACGCCTCCCGGCACCCGCTCGCGTGAGAGCCATTGGAACATATTATGTCTTTCAGTGCGACACGGGCCATTTTTCATTTTTTCCTATGGTGTACAATCATGAATATTGAATATATCGAAACTGAAAGCTTAGTTATTGACGGATTTGCTGTGCGCATGGGGAGGACACTTGGGGCAAGTAGTCAGACATTCAAGCTTAAAACTCATAGGATCCCAGACAAAGTGAAAATATTTTTATTAAGTACTGAAATGTTGGTGTGCTTTTTTAAAAAAACTGATCACTTGAGGAAACTACACCCATCTCATCAAAAGTTTAATTGTAACTTACTTATTTTTTTCAAAATTTTCTTGAAACTTTAAAAGACTCCAACACACAGACATTGAGGCTATCAATGGATAAACTCTAAATTAATTAAGGCAATAATAATTATTTTCATTTATATTTATAATATCTGCATAACACCCGTCCGTACCCGCGTGACTTTAAAGGGCAAAACAGAGAAAACTTTAGCGGGTGCTCAGATTTGAAAAAAATCGGACGGGTGACGGGTGCCACCCGCGTGACTCTAAAAACGGCCTTAGAAAGTGTGAAAATTGTAAAGTTTCTTATCTAACTTTTAAAAAAAATGTTCTTTAAAGTAAACTCGTAATTTCGAGATGAAAGTTTCATGAAGTTGTGTAAAATTTTGAAAAGGAAATTTCTAAAAAAAAAATCCCAAACTTTAGGGTAAAGTAAAAACTATTTTAAGAACATATCAATTCAACGAACCGAAATAAACCGTTATTTTTTCCGGTGTTGTTCCGGTTTTCGTTCCGACAAAAATAACGGTTTTTTTCGGTTTCCGGTTTTCGGTTCAGTTTCGGTTCGAAGCCCTGTTTAAATCTATCTTTGTAATGAATTCATTAAACAAGATGCTTATACTACCGAATAAAACATTTTTATTGACAACCACTGTTCGGTAACGATCATATTGGGATGAGAAAGGTCGAAATTTTGAAATTAAAATCGAAGTTCTGTGGTAAAATTCTTTCAAAACCAAAACCAAACAACACACAACAAAGTATCTTACCAAAGTTGACATTTAAACTTGGCATATCTAAGATGTGAATAGGTGATGTTATAAGTGGTTTATTCCTAGTTTTTGTGGGCCACATTTTCACCCTGTCGAACCTTTTTTGACCAGTTTGGTATTTTTTGTGGAAATTACGGATTCTTTGGTGGGTCTCCATATTTAGGGCTTGTCTTAACCTGTGGTAAAGATGTGTAAACATTTTTTTATGTTAATTTTGTAGGCGATAATGTAAGCATGAAAACTTCAGAATCTTTGTTGAATATAGTTGGGGTACAACTCCGAGAAAAACAAAGAACAAATACTTAATGCACTTTAATTCAATATAAACCATATTAGGTCGCTATTAAGATTTCAATTTTTATGTTGCAAAAGATGATGGCATTTTCTTAACCTAGTGACATATCGATTGTAAAATTCGACTTATTCATAAAACGATACGCACTGAAAATATTCATATCGATGATTAAATTAGGAACAGTAGATTTACTTACTCTTGCTCGTATTTGCCCTTTATGTGCTTGTAATGAATTAAACTAAAAATTTCTCTGTTTGTAGATTTAGCGAAGCACGATGCTAACAATTCTTCTTCTGTGGGGGTCGCATTTTTCTTTATTTCGATACTTTCCTCGTGTAAAAGAAATCCATCGTTCCACGATATGTTTATGTTCTAAATGGAAATAATATCAAAATACGTTTTTACGTTTTGGTTTAATGAGATACCTCAAACATTTTATAATTTGCAGATACAGTAGTATTCTCTTACTTTCACTGTGACATGCATTATAATGATAACAGTTGCAAGTCGACAGAAAAAAATCCCATCTGGGCAAGGCGTTTTAATACTGGATTCTTTCTTATTTGAATTTTATTCAATAATCACTAAAAAATTGAAATACAAATCTTGTCCCCTGAAACCAAGAAAGAATAAAAAACACAACAGAGGTTGCTCTAACGCGTTTCGATAGCAGAGCTATCATCTTCAAAGTGATACTAGTATCTCTCTAAAGGTGAAACACGTTAGAGCAACCTTTGTTGTGTTTTTTAATCTTTCTTGGTTTCAGAAGACACAGATCAGTCCGTTCCACCAAAAAAAAATCACTAGTTAAACACTCACCCACGCAGGCCCAGATTAATGCCAGGGCGATCGGGCAAATACCCCACTGACCGATATCGACAGAACAAAATTGCTTCTTTTAGTTTTTCTTTAAAATTTTAAAGTTTTCCTGGTTTGGAAATTAAACCCCAAATTTCGTCTCTTTTCTCGAAAGTAATAAAACTTGATTGTTTTGCAAAGCAGATTTTCTCAATTTCTTTCTTAAACTTCACATTTGCAATTAAAACTTTTTATTTCGAATTTATTTTCAAAATTTCGACAATTAACAAACTGAATTTTTCTAGAACTGTTGAGTTTCATTTTTTTCGAGTTAACTGCTTTAGATGCGTTGAGGGACTTTTGATAGGGGGTAAATTAATGGTTTAACGTACCAGCGCGCTAATTTACGTTACCAACATGCCCAATGTTGACACTACATATACGGGGTGACAATTTGAAAAGGCGCAATTACTATCAAAGAGATCTAAAATACATATCGAGGGATTGGAGGGGGAACCAGAATAAAGTACTTTCTGACTCACCTTGCTTCACGCCTTAGCGGTAGCAACGCCAACTTATTTATTTTTAATACAAATCTACCTTATTTGGCACATCGTTGGATAGCTCGTTGCTTTACAGTCTTATAGCAAAATTTTAAATTGTACGATTAGTTTTTAATGTCGCCTTTTTCTTAAAATTTCGATTTTTTCCAAAATTCGTCTTTTCTCATAAACGCCTATTTTCAAAACTTGACTATTTTCTTAAAATTTAAATTTCTGTAAAAAAAATTCTTTTTTAATTTCGACTTTATTCGCAAAATTATCTGGAAAATGTATGCAGTCTTTCTCGAGGTTTCGCTTCTTTTCCGGATTCAGTTCTTTTACTTAACATCGGGCTTCTAAAAATTTCAGCCTTCTAGAATCGGAATCCAGAAATGGATTGACTTTTTCTCGTAATTATGATTTTTATCTAAAATTTTAGTATCAGACGCTTTTGGAAATTTTGACATTTTTCTCGTAATGTTGACCTTTTTCCTCAATATTTTTTTTAAATTTAATCCACTCGCAAAGGGTAACCCCATTATGCTTTCAAAGCACTGCGAGTAGGATGCGGAAACAAGGATAGATGGCGATGAACCGCCTTCTTAAACAAGGATAGGTTGTAATTTTTGGGTAAAATTCGTTTCAGTAACTAGTTTTATAACTTGGAAGTTCTATAGAAAAAAAGAGTCTCCGTAGACAGAAGTCCTCACTGTGTCAAGCTGGACCGCAAAGGAATTTGCTGTCTCCGACTGTCTAGTACACCTCAAGGATCTTCCCTAGGGGGGAACAATCCTATTAGTTAATGCGAGCATCTTCCATGACAGTACTTGTAGAAAAGGGACAAGTCACCAACCATACGCCTGTGCTCTAGTGTTTTGAGAGAATAGGTCAGACTCTCACCATCAATTAGGTGAATCGCTCTTCTTTGAATTGAATCCAAGAGAGCTAAAGTGTGTTTTGGGGCTGAACTCCAAACATGAGAGCAGTATTCTAGTGTTGGCCTAACTTGAGCTTTGTAAAATGTTAATAGCTGATGAGATGTGAAGTACTTTTTAGCTCTAAAAAGAAAGCCTAGCTTCTGAGAGGCGTATTTGGCAATGGCGCGCACATCCCAAGAGAAGTTAGTGTTCGCATTCACTCCTAGGATAGATAGATTACATCCCATTGGAAGAATTTTACCGTCCATTAATATGTTTGTTGCAATGTCTCGGATGAGATGCCATCGGCGACAACCTGAAGAGATCTGTCAGAGAGAAAATTGGATATCAAATGACAGAGTCCAGGAGGAAGGCCACAAGATGTTAATTTGGCGAGAAGAAATCGGTGCAAGACTCTGTCAAAAACCTTTGAGATATCCAATGCCACAATCCTAGCCTCACCATGTTTTTCCATAGCTGAGTTACAGATATGAGTAACATATGCCAGTAGATCGCCAGTGGAACGTTGTTGTTTAAAACCGTATTGCCTGTGGGGGATGATTCTATTTTGCTCCAGATATTTAAGAATCTCGATGTTGATAACCTTTTCCATCACTTTAGATATAACGGGTAACAAAGATATAGGGCGATAGTTGTTAGCCAGATTCCTTTTTCCCTTTTTAGGAACAGGCTGCACTCTAGCAGATTTCCAGATGTTAGGGAATACACCTTTGTTGTAAGAGAGTGCGAACAATTTGCTTAGGACAGGAGTCAACTCTGGGGCGCACTTCTTAAGAACAATAGCGGGAATACCATCAAGACCAGAAGCTTTCGAGGTGTCGAGCTCAAGGAGAATCTTCCTGATTGTGCGTTGTCTGAAAACAACTTCAGGCATCGAAGTGCCAACCTTAAGGAGAATAGGAGGTTATGCGTTTCGAGAATCAAGATTGGAATTTTCAGCAAATATTAAGGCTAACATGTCAGC
The DNA here is from genome assembly GCA_028583605.1 of Dastarcus helophoroides. Taxonomy (NCBI): domain Eukaryota; kingdom Metazoa; phylum Arthropoda; class Insecta; order Coleoptera; family Bothrideridae; genus Dastarcus; species Dastarcus helophoroides. The sequence goes on from CM053327.1 coordinate 32,533,912, forward strand.
CTTTTCCTTGGAGGTAGTAGCAATATTGCTATTATTGTTTGGCACATCGTTGGATAGCTTGTTGCTTTACAGTCTTATAGCAAAATTTTAAATCGTACGAATAGTTTTTAATGTCACCTTTTTCTCAAAATTTCGATTTTTTTCAAAATTCGTCTTTTCTCATAAACGCCTATTCTCAAAACTTGACTATTTTCTTAAAATTCGAATTTCGGTAAAAAAATTCCTTTTTAATTTCGAGTTTATTCGCAAAATTATCTGGGAAATTTATACAGTCTTTTTCGAAGTTTCGCTTCTTTTTCGGAATTACGTTATTTTTCTTAACATTGGACTTCTGAAAATTTTGGGCTTTTAGAATCTGAATGCGGAATAGGAATTACTTTTTCTCGAAATTTTGCTTTTTTGTGAAATTTTAATATCCGATATTTTTCGAAACTTCGACTTATTTCTCGAAATTTTGACCTTTTTCCTTAAAACTAATATTTTTCCCAAAAATTCATCTTTTCCACAAAATTCGAAATTTTTCAAAATTTCAGCGAAAGTGGCCTAAAATTTTATGAACTTGAAGCAGAGCAAAAATTATTGATCGAATGTGAAAATGTCAGATAAAATATTGAAGAAAAATTGTATAATAAAAAAAACATCATCGAAATTTAAAGTTTAAATTTCACATCAAAAGGTGGCCACATCCAATACTTAAATGGAAACGTACAGGAAAAAGGAGAAGGGGATGTCCGAAAGATCATGGAATGAAGAAAGCCATGGAAAGCGGACAGTTAGAAGCTCAGGATGCACAAGATAGAAGTAGATGGCGCTTAGGTATAATTGGAATGCAAATTTAATTTATTTTCAAACGAAAAAAAAAAGAATTCATATCTAAAGTTAAGACTGCACTAAATTTGAAATGCACGGATTAAGGTCAAAATAGTTTTTGAATTTCGACAAAAGTATTTCTTAAAATTTGACCAAGAAACTTCAAAACATTTTTTTTAAATGTTTTTCACATTTAAACTTAAACATCGTAATGTCTAAATTATATCTTACCTTTTGCTCTTTTTTCAAAATTTCTATTTAGATTTTAAAGTCGACAATTCTTCTAAATTTCGGCTTTTTTTAAACTTTTCAGTTTAAACTTAAAAATACTTCTTTTTAAAATGTTAACTTTAAAAACACAAACTTTAAAAATAGGTTAAACCTCGAATTCGTTTTATACAACAAAATTCGCAATTTAGAAAGCTAAATTCTTTAAAAAAATGTAAATTTTTCAAAACAGGAGACTTTTTCAAAAAGTTCAGATTACAAAAATTCTAAGTTTCGAGAAAAATGTCAACATTTTTAAAAGAATTTAAAAAAAGTCAAAATTTTCACAAAAAGTCGAAATTTTGAAAAAGATGGAAATTTTGAAAAAAAATAATTACAATTTTCAAAAAATTATAACTTGCAGAATACATAAAAATTTTGAGAAAATCCAAGAAAGTCTAAATTTCCAAAAAAGGTCAAGACTTCGAGAAATTGTTAAAAGATTGAACAAAGGTGGAAATTTTTTAAAAAGTCGAATGTAACCAGATTTTTAAAAAAAATTAAAATTTTTAAGAAAGTCACAATTTTGAGAAAAGGTCACAGTTTCATGTCAAAATTTTCAAAAAATTAGAAAATAAATCAAAACCTTAAAGAAAGGCAAAATTGTCAAAATGTCTAAATAAAAAAAATAAAGTTAGCATTTGAAAAATGAACATTTAAAATTCGAAATTTTCAAAATATAATGTTAAAAAGACTTGAATTGTTAAAGAAAGCCAAGATTTTCAATGAATATCAAAGTCATCAAATAGTGCAAATTTTTAAAAAAGTCGAATTTGAAAAAATTAAACACTTTAACAGAGTCAATGTTTTTAAAAGTCGAAACTTTAAAAAAAAATCAAATTTTCAAAAATAATTGAAATGGTTTGAAAAAGCGAATTTAAGAACAGTCGGATTTCCAAACCAAGTTAAAATGTCAAGGAAAAATATCAAAAAAGGTCAAAATTTTCGAAAACAAAGTCAAACGTTTTAAAAAATTCAAAATTTTCCAGAAAATTCGCCCCAAGTCGGCTAGTAATGGATAAGTAGACGTGAATACTATCGAACATTGCTCACCTCTGGTTCCCTCTGGTGCAGATTTTTTATACTTTTAATCATTTTTGAAAACATAAATATGTAACGTTTATGTGATACATCTTAACAAATGTCGTAATTATTTTATTTAATAATCATCCAACATCATAGTTTGATATTTAGGAGGTCATACCAAAGTACATCAATTTAAATCGAACTCTAGCTTTAATACAAGACTATTTTTGCGACAACAAAAAATGTGTCTAATTTTGTGACTATTTTCTAATCTTACAGCTCATTACAATAGAGCTGTATCTGAGTATTAAACATTATTTCTAACATGCAATATTAGGGAATTCGATCCCGATCCTTATTTCTAATCCCGGGATTTCGAGATTATATTTAGCCAATCCCGGGATTCCGGGATTATTTCGGTATTGAAGGTTACAAATAATAAATAATCAGCTTTTCAATCAACGAATCAAAACAGTCAACGTAATCAAAATTTAGGCAGAAACAACGTATTTTACGGTAAAAACGCAAAGACAATTAATCAGACTTAAGAAGTAGACTAACCAGGCTTAAAATCACTGAATCGTTATGTTGAAGTTATTCTTTTTCAAGAATCAATAAAAGCTCTTTAAACTTAGGGGCCATCCTTTCATTCATGATTTTTTGAGGCCCACCTCGTCCATGCAGCAGGTGGTCAAATTTGTATGACCCTCTTCACTCCGACGTCACATATTTTGCAATTAATTTTCTAATTTAGAAATTATCTCATCTGCGTGAGTTTGGTTTTCGTATATTATATATTTAAATTTGCTTTTTTATCTTATTTGTTTAATATTTCACCAACCTTAACTTGACGAAAACTTTTATCTTAATAAATTCAGGGTTTTCATTTCCTTCTCGAAATTTTGATTATAAAATCCAAATTTAATAAAAATACTTTCCAAATTTTAACTCAAAATTTTAACTTGCGGATTTCACCTCAAAATATTTTGAATTTGTTTCTTGAACTTTTGACTTTTCTCTGAACATTTCGATTTAATCCTCGATATTTCGCTTTAAAGTCGAAATTTCAGAAAAATTCCTCTTTTAGGTTTGCATCAAAATAGAAGATTAAAATCGGTGTAAAAAACCTGAAATTTGTTGAAAAGTTGTTAAATATTTTTGAAATTTATCCATTTTCTTCTCAGATTTTCGGCTTCAATCCCTAAAATTAAAACCCAAAAATTTCGACATTTCCAGATTTTGAATAAAATACAAATTTGTAAAATAGTGCAAGAATCAGACTCGGAATTGTTTATAGAAATATCGAAAGTATTTTCCAATTTTCAGCTTTGAAAGGAAATCTGAATAAAAAAAAAATGTAAACTTGGAATTTCCAAATTTTCAAAAAAGTAGAATTTTTGAAAGACTAAATATTTAAGAAAAACCAAAATTATAAGAAAATTTGAAAGCTTCTAAAAATGTTCAAAATTTTGAAAAGTTAAAATTTTGGACAAAGTAAAATATTCGAAAAAAAAAACCAAATTTGGTAAATGCGAAATTTAAAAATCAAAATTATCAGAAAAAAAACAAGCACAATGTGAAACGGAGTCGGAATTTTCGAAAAACCAGGATTTACGAAAATATATCAAAAAATCAAAGATAAGGAGTCAGCATTTTAAAAAAAGTCTAAATTTTCTTAGAAAGTTTAAATTTCCAGAAAAAAACTGAGGTTTTAAAAAACATGGGTATTTTGAAAGGAAAATTCAAACATTGACGAAATCGACAATTTTAAAAATTCTAAAATTGAAAAAAGTGGCGAAATTTTCGAAAAAATTGGTAATTTTAGAAAAAGTTAAAATTTTGAATTTAAACTTTCAGTTTTCATATTACCATTGACTTAAAAAAAAATAATAAAACTTTTAAACTTGAACTGGAAAGTTTCAAAAGAAGAAATTTATTTAAAAAATTCTGGAATTTTGTGGTTTAAAAAATTTTATTTAAAAAATAGAGTTTTTTAAAAATAAATGTTCACGAAAATAAAAAAATTATTAGGATGATTCAAGTTTTAAAATAACACTTCCAAAAAGTGGTCTAACCTTCGAATTTCATCTCGATACGAAAAATATTGTGATTTTGGAAAAAACAAAATTTTTGAAAATGTCTAAATTTTAAAAAATAAGACGAAATTTTCAAAAAAAGTTAAAATTTAAAAAAGACAAAAGGTCAAATCTAAATTTTCAAATAAAAGGTTAAAATTTTGAAAATAATGAGAATTTTCAAAAAAAAGTTAAAATTTTCAAAAATATCGTAATTTTCAATAATGTAAAAATTTTCATGGAAAATTAAAATTCATAACACTTTTAAAAGGTAACCGAAATTCTAAACAAAATTAGTACACTTTGAAGAAATTAACATTTTAAAAATTTTAAACATTTGAAATTTTTTTTTAAATTTGTAATTTTTAAAAACCTTGGAAATTAGTAGAATAAAATTTCAAAAATGATCAAGCTTTTGAAAAACAAATTCGAGATTTTAAAAAATTTAAAAATGTTTGGTCAAATTTTCAAATTAAAACGAATTTTTTTACGCCTTGATATTGAAGAAAATTACTAGAAAAGTTCAAAAAATGGTTCGCATTTTAAAGTTAAAATTTTCGAAAAAATCAAAATTTTGGAAAGCTGAAATTTTGAAAAAATAGAACATTTTTTAGAAAATCGAAGATTTATTTGGAAAGTTAAAAAAAATGAAAAGTTTGAAACAGTTTTGAAATTTCCAAATGAAGTCAACTACTTCAGATAAAGTTGTCGACATTTTCAAAAATTTTCTAAAATGAAATTTAAGAAAAAATTCAAATAGTCGAAAATTTCAAAAAATTCGATATTAAAAAAATTTTCCGATTCAAAAAAAACAATTGAAACTCTCCAAAAAAATGGAATTTTGAAGAAACTCCAAATTTTCAAGAAAGTGTAAAGTAAAAAAACTCAAAATTTAGAAAACTAATAGCTGAAAAGTAACAAAATCAACAGTTTTAAGAATAACCAAAATTTTTTATAATTTTAAAAAAATATAGAAATTTTCAAAATATTTTAAATTGTGAAGTGAAATTTTGCAAAAGTTTAAAAACTTCAAAGAGTACAAATGTTGGAAAAAGTCTAGCTTACAGAAAACTTAACATTTTCGAATAAAATGATAATTTTCAAACCTCAAAAATTTTGAAAATACAAAAAAATCTTTAAAAATTTTAAAAAATGCCTAAATTTTCGAAAGAATCAATACTTGAAAAAATCAAAACTTTCAAAAAAAGTAAAATCTTGAAGATACTTATTCGAAAATTTTTTCAAATAAGTCAAAATTTTTAGAAAAGTATCGATCTTTTTCTTGAAATTTTGTAAATATCGATTCTCTGATATATTTACTTTTTTCAAAGTTTTTAGAAAAGTATCGAAATTTTGAAAAAAGTAAATTATTTTTGAAAGAGTTTGTATTCATAAAAAGTTTAGATTTTGAGAAAAAGATTTACGCAGGAAGATAAGGAAATTTTCAAAAAAAATTTCGAAAAACGTCGAAATTATTAGAAAATGTCAAATTTGTTAAAAGTTGATTTTTTGAAAAAAATATTGAAATTGAAATCTAAATTTTCAAAAAGTCTACATTTTCAAGAAAGACGACATTTTAGAAAATATTCGAAACTTTCAAAAATGTGAAATATTTCAAGAAAAAAGTCGGAACATTGTGACGCCATGAAGCATATCACTCGTCTCGCACTTGACACACGATGTCACACTCTATTGACCCCCTTGACCCCCCTTAATCTGCGAAATAACAACGCGTCTGGTGTCTCATCATCAAATCTTTTTTTAAAATACAAAATTTTGATTTGAAACAAGCATTCCAATCCCAAAGCAGTGCTGCTTGTTTGGAATAAAACTTCTTCCATTTTGTATTAAAATGATAGACAAGTATTGTTGAAAACATTGACTTTGAGAGTTTCGATAGATACAGTCTATTTTACAACTTTTTTAAAATGAAGTCAATCTCGAAAATCCTGGGATCAAAAATACTTAATCCCGAAGATTTCGGGATTAAAAAGCGGTCGGGATCCCGGGATCTCGAAATTCAGAATCCCGGGATCAAATCCTCTAGTCACGATATAAAGGTTTCTTGCTTCGTTTTAATTATCGCAGCTCTATTTTCAGTTAAATATTCTTCTTAATAAATTCTTAGTTTTACAACATTTCTGTAAATATGCATGAAATATGGGTTACAAAACAGCTTAGGAAACAAAAGTGACTTACATATTTATCATTGTTTAACTCTCCCAATGAAACAGAAAATGGCACATATACAAATTCTCACGTATTGAAGTAAAAATTCTAGCAAAGAGAACTAGTGACGTAAGTTTTACATAATTAGAACAATGGGTCTACTGACTGTGTAAAGAAAAAGCTAATCTTAATAAAAGAAACTGTTTCATCCAAATAATAGTAATTTAATGTCACCGAAATTTTTAATTAAGACGTTCTATTAACAAAAATATGACCGCTTTGTAACACGCAATGGTAAAATTGTGCGTATTTCATCAACACAACTAATCCTAAAAGAAAGCTAAAGAGATTGTGTCCATCGTTTCACTTTCGAACTTGTGATTACAAATTGGGAACATGATAATGTTCCCTTCAAACTGATAAGTTTGAGGTGAAGATTTTTTTTAAAAATGCTATGAGTAAGTCAGATACTACAACAAAAATTGAGTCTCAACTGAAGCAGAAATTTTAATATGCTTTTATCAAAACCAATGTATCATAAAAAAGTGTTTGGTCGTGCAATTTTTCAATTTTATATAAAAAATTTTAACCGATAAGTATTTAGTGGTACTGTATTAATTTCTCGTGATATATTTTCCTCCATGCGATTTTATATCAGAATTTACATCGCCCTTTCTTGGGTAGTTTTGGGGTTCCCGCTTATTAACAACGACGGAAAATAAAGATACAACATAGACTGGTTCATTGTGAATTTTGCAAAATACGCAACTCCTAACATCCTGTTCCTTAATATCAACCAATTTCCAGTCAATTCTGAAAGAAATGCTGCCCATTAAGAAAATTAAATCTTTGTCATAACCCCTGTTGAATACTTACTTCTTCAAGTTAAGTAAAAATTTTCCAATTTTTCCCAAAGCTTCTCTGGAAATAAAAACATGTTGGTAATGTATCGATTCGTCTGTTACCATATTTCAAAAAATGTTCATGGTAATAGATTCTGTTAAAATTAGAATCGTGCTTAAATTCGAAAAACAAGAATAAAAAACAACAAAAAGACAAATAACGAACTGTCGGTTACGGAGGCGTAGAAATCACATTGATTTGAAATTTTTTTAGAAATTTCGAGATAATAGTCAGAATTTTGAGATTAAAGTTGAAATTTCGCCTTTTTTTCCAGAAATTTCGACTCTAATTTCGAAATTTGGAGTGTCAATTATGATTATTAAAAATTGAAATTACTGAACGCACCCTACTGCCAACTGTCAATATTCTCGGATAAGAGGTGTGGTGGGCCGCAATTGTCATCTGCTAAGCTGCTCTATAAGCAGAGGAATTTCGACTTTAAAATTTCGATTTTGATCTCGGGACTTGGATTAAACAAGTATTTTATTTTTTGAAATCCTGACTTTTTCTCGAAATTTCGACTTTAATCTCGAAATTTTGATTTTTTTTTCGGAATTTCGACTTCTCTCTCAAAATTTCGACTTTAATCTCGGAATTTCGACTTGTAACTTAAAATTTAGACTTTTTTCTGGAAATTTGGACCTAAAGATCAAGATATCCACTTTAAACTCGAAATTTTGACTTTAAACCCGAAATTTTGACTTTAAATCCGAAATTTCGACTTTTTTCTCGAAGTTTCGATTTTAATCTCGGAATTTCGACTTTCAATTCAAAATTTAGACTTTTTTATCGAAATTTCGGGACCAAGTTGAAATTTCAACATTAATTTCGAAATTTAAAAAAAAAAGATGAAATGATGATAATTAAAACTAGAAATTATTGAACGCACTATACTGCCAACTGTCAATATTAATTGGAAAGGAGAGTGATGGGACGCAACTGTCATCTGCCTAACTTAACCATAGATTATAGAAATTTAGACTTTAATCTCAGCTTCTTAAGAGAAAAGTCGAAATTTTGAGAAAAAATTCTAAATTTCGAGAAAAAAAGTCAAAATTTCAGGTTGAAAGTCGAATTTTCCAGAAAGAAGTCGAAATTTCGAGTTTAAAGTCGAAACTTCGAGAAAAAAGTCAGAATTTCGAGATTAAAATCGAAATATCAACTTTAAACTCGAAATTTCTGGATTTTTTAATTGATGTCTTTCTATGTCTTCGTATAATCTCGAAAATTCAAGAAAAAATATCAAAATTTTCAGAAAAAAAACCAACATTTTGAAATCAAAGTAAAAACTTCGAACTTTATTCTGGGAATTTCGAGGAAAAAGTCGAAATTTTTAGATTAAATCGAAATTTCGAAAATAAGTCGAAATTTCAACTTGTAACTCGAAATTTGGACATTTTTCTCGAAATTTTGACTTAAATATCAAGATATAGACTTTAAACCCGAAATTTCGACTTTTTTCTCGAAATTTCGATATGTATCTCGGAATTTCGACTTTTAATTTAAAATTTAGACTTTTTTATCGAAATTTCGGGACCAAATTGAAATTTAAAATTTAATTTCGGAATTCCAAAAAAAAAATGAAATTATGATAATTAAAACTAGAAATTACTGAACGCGCTCTACTGCCAACTGTCGATAATAATGGGAAACGGGAGTAGTGAGACGCAACTGTCATCTGCCTAACTTAACCATAAATTATAGACATTTCTACTTTAATCTCGGATTTTTAAGAAAAAAGTCGAAATTTCGAGAAAAAACTCTAAATTTCAGGTTGAAAGTCGAATTTTCCAGAAAGAAGTCGAGATTTCGAGTTTAAAGTCGAAACTTCGAGAAAAAAGTCAAAATTTCAGCTTGAAAGTCGAATTTTCCAGAAAGAAGTCGAAATTTCGAGTTTAAAGTCGAAACTTCGAGAAAAGTCAGAATTTTGAGACTAAAATCGAAATATCGACTTTAAACTCGAAATTTCTGAATTTTTTTATTTGATGTCCTTCCTACTCCTTTGTATAATCTCGAAAATTCAAGAAAAAATATCAAAATTTTCAGAAAAAAAGCCAAAATTTTGAAATCAAAGTAAAAATTTCGAACTTTCATCTGGAAATTTCGAGGAAAAAGTCGAAATTTGAGATTAAATCAAAATTTCGAGAACAAAGTCGCTATTTCTGGACTAAAATCGAAATTTCGAAAATAAGTCGAAATTTCGAAATTAGAGTCGAGTATTTTTGCTAAAAATAACTCTTTTTAAATTAATTTTCTTTTTACGCCTTTGTGACTAGTACAAAAAACTAAAGTTTTTGACAATGTTCAACAAAATGTCAAAAATCTATAGCTCAAAGTTAAAGAAGTTCAGATTAACTTAAAATCTCTAACTTTTCCAAATTTAGCTGAAACGTTTTTGAAAACGTTGTTGCAATAAAATTTTGATTTGAATATTCAAAATTTTATTCTAAATTTCAACTTTTCTAGATATTTTTAGTTTAAACCTAAAATGTCTTGTTTTTTTGAAACTGTAACAAAAACATTTTTTAATTTCCGGATTTTCCTCACTTTTTAACACATTTTGATTTTGATTTCTGTGTCCAGTTTTTGATTTTAATCTCTACATTTGGACTTTCATCTCAAAATTTTGACTTCCGCCAGAAAACTTCAAATCAAATTAGCTAAATTCAACTTTGACTTTAAATCTCAAATTTCAAAAAACATTTTTTTAAACACCTGAAGATTTTTTGAATTTGTTTTGAATTTTAAATTCGAATTTTCTACATTAATCTCGAAATTTCTAACTTTCGAATTCAAAACCAAATTCTCAAGATTTTAACCTTAAAATCATTTAAAAAAACATTTCTTTTTAATTGTGAAGCGGTTTTAACTTTGATTTAACTGCAAACGCAAAATGTTGAGAGTATATTAGACATTTTGTGAAATTTTTTACAAATGTCGAAGTTTTTCTCTAGACAATTTCTTATAACTTCTAATCTTTACGTATTCTCAAAATCAAAATTTTATATTTAACCTCGAAACACTGACATTCCCGAGAAATTTCAAAGTTTTTCTACTTTAGATACAAAATATTGACTTTAAACCATATATGCTTTAAACCCTAAAGTTCGCAAAATATTTTGGTATAAATTTCCATGTTTGTTGACTTCACTAACCAGATTTGAATTTTAAATTAAAACAGTTTTATTTTGAAATTGAGATAAACGCAAAATTTTGACCCCAAACACAAAATTCCAAGGAATGTTGATTGAAATTTCGATCTTTTTCGGAAATCCTTCTGTAAACCTCACATGTCAACGTTAAAACCCAAATTGTAACTTTCTGCTCGAAATTTTGACTTCGAACGCAACATTTAGATTTAGACTTTAAATTTTGAGATTAATTTTTTTGTCATGACTCCAAAGTTTTAACTTAAATGCAAAATTTTGAAAATATTAATGTATGTTAGGGACGCAGTCACGGAATATTACACACTTGTGCCCGAAAATAATTTAATGCCATGCCAATATAAAACGTGAAAGTGAAAGTTAATATTTCGTGGGTAAAGTAAATTGGAGTTTTAAGTACCATGCAGGAAATTTCAAGGGATTAAAGATTATACAAAGAAATACAAGTGAACGAATGAAGCCAAGTGCATAGTGCAAAAATTACAACTAAATACTAACGACAAATATACGCATACTTAACTTTTAATATGTTTTGAGTGGCAAATTCCAACGAAATTATCATCCACGAAGGTACCATTGGTCAAAATTAGCAGTTGAATAATATTAACTTTCAATATTCACTCATCAATTGTTGAATTTGGGGATAAATACAAATTGATACAATACAAATAAATATGATCTATATTAAAAATAATAAATATTTACATAAGTTTTTCATAAAAATTTACACCTAATTGCTTGTACCTTTTATTTCTCTCTGCCGGTTTTGGTTCTTCAGGTTCTTCGCCGAGTATTTCAACGTTTCGAACTGGCATTTTCTTCACGCGCGTCGTGGGCGTTGTAGTTTCGGCTTCTTCACTATCGATGTCATCAACCGGCAAAGCTGGATTGATGGCCAACTGTAGCATCCTCAGTAGCAGCATTTCTCGCACATCGGGCGGCAGATACTCTTCATTTTCTTGAATATTGTTAGAAACCGTCGCTTTATTAAGCCTGGCAGCCCTTTTAGTCGGAGAATAAGTCGCTTCGTTGTTGTAACGTTCCACGTCGTACAAATTCTGCTGTCTGTTTCTGTACTGTCGTTCTTGAGCTGCGAGAACGTATTGTCGGTGTTGTTGGGCTATTTCCGGCGAAAACTGAGACGGTCCCTTGTCGTTAGATGGTACTCTTTGGTTGTAATATTGCGCTGGGTATGGTGGAGGCGGTGGTCGATATCTGAAGAAATCTGGATTTCTCCTGGGGTCCGTTAGTTCGCTAATTCGTTCCAAACGGCTTTGTCTTATAATAAGTTGGTGGAGAAGTTTTTGAAAATCTCTAGTGCTTACTGGAGGAGCAATATCCTCTATTCCGTTATCCACATCATCAATGTACCTAGGAAGCACTGGTACTGGAACTGGGATCGAATAAGGATTTTGAGTTGTTTGGTGTTGGGGTAGTTCTCTTACATATCCATTATCGTCTACGTGGACTGGCATAGGTCGGAAATGCGGGGGAGGTAATCGTCGAACAAAAACAGGTCGTGGTTCAATTTCTGGTACATTTGTTGGTACTGGGGTAGTTTCTTTGATATATTGCTGTTGGGGTAAGAACTGTGCTTGAATGTTATCGTTGATTTCTCTGGCAACATCAGCTGGGATTAGTCTCCCTTGAAGGTGACTAAGTGGTACTAAAACTGTTCCTTGTTGAAATGGATGTCTAATTGCTACGAAAGGTTCAGGCGTGGGACGATTAGCTGGAATTTGAACTATAGGTATCGCTGTAGGGGTGCTGGGTTCTAAACTGTGTTCCGTTGTGGTTGAATCTTGATGATATTCAGTTGTAGTAGTTGAAGTGCCATCCTTTGGTGTAGTTTCATAATTGGTTTGATATCTCGTTGGCCGTGGCACAGCTATAGGTATAGGCGTCGTGCTAGATAATATCCTTGCCCTACTACCGCTAGTAGTAGTAAATAGTGGTCTTGGAGTACCAGTAGTTAGTGAAGCACTATAAACATCAGTGGCGTCATCACCCATTGACTGTTGAAGCGTAAATAAATGTTCCTGTGGATCATAATTAACTTTTTCCTGATTTAACTGTCTTCTCAAAATATTTCCCTTCTCTTCGGATTCCTCATCAACTGGTTTCTCTTTAATTTTCTGATTTGTTGGATGGTTGAGAGCTATCCTCTTAAACAGTGGTAACGTTGTCGGTCTCACAGTTATAAGTTCTGGCCTTATAATTTGACCTTCAGATTTTCGCGAATGCGACGTACTGCTAGTGGTCCTTAACAACAATCTACTCGGCGTGGTAGCATATACGTAATGCAATGGCTTCGTTGTCGTTTTTGCATCTGAATCTTCATTAAGATTTGGTTTTTCAGTCGTGGTAGTACTACTTCTCCGTTTCGCGATACTCTGAATAACACTAGATTCCGTGGTACCCTGTGTGGAACTGTAAGTGCTTGGCCTCTTAGTTGGAGAAGACAGAGTTCGATTAGTTTTTGGTATTCTTTGAACTACTGTTGGTTCGTCGATTTTTGAAATTAATTCACCCGTGTTATTACTGGTACTGTAGGAAACACGCTTAATTTTTCCATCTTCATCTATGTATCCATATGTGCCTCTAATGTTGCCTAATACATCACGACTTTCTATCTTAAATGATCCATCGTCCGCCTCGTATCCAACCGTATAGGAACCATCTTCGTTCACCTTCTTAATTTGTTTAATTATCTCTAATGTTCCGTCTTTGGATTCGGATTCGACTAGTTCTTCTTTGGGTGTTGTGTCTATTTTTGTCGCGTTGGTGCTGATTATAAAAAGTACTACGTAGGGCAGCACCTATAAAAAAAGTATTAAAATGAAAAACGAATAATAGCCTCATCAATTTTCAACCTGAGTCGCGACCCACAAGAATTACTCGGGTCCCCAAACGTAAAAAGAATAGGTGACACAAAATTAGAAATTAACATTTCACGAACAAACCAAGAGAGCACTATTTTTTTTTTCGAACGAATAAACGAGCGTTCGTAATCCTCGTTCGTTTCGTTCATTCAATTTTAATTAGTCAGTCGGTGTGAACTGCTGTCGATCAGTTCTTTACGGCCATTTGCAGTTAGCGAATAGAAACAATATATTTTAGAAAATGGATTTCTAAAAAAAAATTATGTAGTACTATCAAAAAATTTCAATGTTATCAGATGTCAGATCACATTGACGAGTTGCAAAACGGTCGAGCCGTGTGCTAAGCCCGAGTAATTCGTTCAAACAGCAGCTGGCATGCAATAACTGGCTCAGTTGGCACTCGCGCTTGCTTGTATAATGTAAACGCCCCTTAAGAAAAGGGGTCTATATGATTTTTTTTTAATTTATTTATTTCTATCTAAGAACCTACTTAATGACATCATCGTCTTATGAGTTATTTCATTTGAAACAGTTGTTAATTTCAAAATTTAAACCAAAATTGATAGCGAGATCCAAACCTCCCAGAATCATCTTTGAAACAATAACATTTCAAAATAAGAAAGATTACTAATACGTGTACATTACGTTTGTTAATAGTTTGACTATTAAATTAACATAGATTTTTTATATCGTCCTTGCCGTGGAAAAATCTTCTATGTGTTAAAATGTAAATTTTACAGGAGAGCAGAAAAACATATTTATTTAGAAGGGAAGAGACATTAAGTTCCCATTAGATTACGAAAAGAACCTATCTTCATGAAAAGGTGCACATAGAAAATTTCTCCACTGCAGCGACGATATTTTTTCTGCTCTCTTTTAAAATTCACATTTCAGCACATAGAAGATTTTTCCACGGCAACGACGATATGTACTTAATACATCTGTAAGTACTGACCGACAGACAACTCACAGTCTAACCCAGTGGGTCTAGTAACATAAAATTTCTCAAAGGTGTTCCCCCTAATACGTGGGTGAGCACTAGGAGAGAATTTTTCATGATTCAGCTTTGAAAGTAATAAAAATGGGCTTTGAAAACCACCTAAAACATATGCAATGAATGTTACACACGATTGTATTTAAAGCTGCCTATACGCATTGAGAGCTGATATCTTTGAAAAATGTGTTTCCGGACGAATTTATCCAAATTTTTGCAAGTGATCAGTGTATTCTATGTCTTTTTACGAGTTCCAATATTTCAATTGAAATGTGAAGGAACATTGTTTTAAAATATTTTAAAATTTCTTCTCGAAGTTTCGAGTTTATAGTCACGTTGAAGGCTGACATCGTTGACAAATGAATATCCAGATGAATTTATCCAAATTTTTATAGGTGATCGATGCATATTTTATATTTTTACGAGTTCAGATGTTTCAATCGAAATATCGAGGAACATTTGTTAAATTTGTTTACATATTTTTAAATTTCTTCTCCAAGTTTCGAGTTTATAGTCGAAATTTCTGCACTAAATCTAAAATTGGGATACATTTTTTTTCGAAATTTTAAGAATTTTCTAAACCGGTAAAAACATGACATTGTTAATTTGTCGAAATTAAACATATTTCGACAAATGACCAGTTAAATGTTCTGTAATTAAACAGTTAAACGTACTTCAAATTGAAAATATATACAACCGCAACCATAGACTAGTTTCGGCCTTCCTTGGCCTCATCAGTATGGTTCCAGCTTAAAGCCGCACATTTTTGATAAACTACAAATATTTCCTGAGTTTTTAAGAAGCAGTTTTGACCACAGATGGAAATTACAAATTTAAAATTTAGAGATTAAATTCTAAGTTTCAAGAAAAAAGAGTCAATTAAAAAAATAAGAAAATTTTTCAGAAATGTTACGGATTTTTTTTTACTAATTTCGATGTTTTCACAATTTTGAATTTGAAATGGGGATTTCTAATGTTTTCTTTTCTTTCTCTTTTAAATTCTTTGAAAACAACGTCGACATTTAAGGACAAAAGTTAAAATTTTAAAGCAATTTAAAATTTTCTTTCATTTCTTATTTCTTAGAATTTCGAGAGAAATGACAAAATTCTGAAACTGGGAAAATCGAAACAAGTTCGAAGAAATTTATATATACTTTTTAAACTTTGGGGGGAAAATTTCGAATTTTCAATTTTTTTTTTTCATTCAAAATGTCGACCTTCTTCAAATTTTTATATTTTTTATTTCGATTTCCGAAGTTAGCAACTTTTATTATATATCAAAATTTTTGAAAAAAGTTATTATCACAAGATTACAAAAATTATGTTTACAAGTATCGAATTTTTCTCAGAATAACAAGCGAAAATTTGGAATTTCTAATTATTTTCTTAAAATTGCAATTTCACAATTAAAAATTTCATTTTAGTGTGAAAATACCAGATAGAACATTAAAGAAAACTGATATTATAAAGAAAAATATTCCCAAAAAGTTTAAATTTCATATTTAAAACTAAAATTTCTAGATTAAAGTCAAAATGGAGGCATTAACGTTAAAAAATTTTTAAATAATTACAAAACTTGCTCGAAATTTTGGATTGAAAGGCAAAATTTGAAAATGTTGAAAAGAAACTTCAAAATGTTTTTGGTAAATGTTCCTCCACCTTTCTATGTAAACATCTTTGTTGCTTCCTGCTTTTCCTAAATTCCTGAGAGAGATATATAGATATAGTATCTCTCTGAAGATAAGAACTTGGCCATCGAAATGCGTTAGAAGAACTGTTGTTGTGTTTTTTAATCTTTCTTGGTTTCATGAGTGAAGATTTGAAGATAACTAAGGACCACTCCATTCTACCAAAATTCCAATTTAGATTTTAAACTCGAAAATTCTTCTGAATCTCGACTTTTTTTTTTAACTTTTTAAACATAAAAAATACTCTTTTTTAAATGCCCTCTTCAAAATCGAAATGTATTTAAGTCTTCAATTAGTTTTATACAATTTGTTCAAAATTTTAAACAATTGCAGTTTGGAAAGTAGGAAAAAAATTCAAAATCATCAAAAATAGACAAACTTTTCAAAAGTCGAAGTTGCAAAAACTCGAAGTTTCAAGTAAGGGTCAAGAACTTCAAAAATAAAAAAAAAAGCTTTTACAAAACATCTAAATTTTTAACAATAAGTTGAAAAAAGTTCAAATGCTGATAAAAAGTCAAACTTCGAGAAAAAGTCGATATTTTTGATGATAAAAGGTAATGATAAAAGAAAAGTGAAGATTTGAAGATAACCAAGGACCAGCTCCATTCTACCAAAATTTCAATTTCGATTTTAAACTCGAAAATTCTTCTGAATTTCGACTTTTTTTTAACTTTTCAGGTTAGATATAAAAAATACTCTTTTTTAAAATGCCCACTTTAAAATCGAAATGTATTTAAGTCTTCAATTAGTTTTATCCAATTTGTTCAAGATTTTAAACAGTTGCAGTTTAGAAAGTAGGAAAAAAAATTCAAAATCTTCAAAAATAGACGAACTTTTCAAAAAGTGGAAGTTGCAAAAACTCGAAGTTTCAAGTAAGGGTCAAGAATTTCAAAAATATAAAAAAAGCTTTTACAAAACATCGAAATTTTTGACAATAAATTAAAAAAAGTTCAAATGCTGAAAAAAAGTCAAACTTCGAGAAAAGTTGATATTTTTGATGATAACAGGTAATGATAAAAGGAAAGTGTAGATTTGAAGATAACCAAGGAATCTCGACTTTTTTTTAACCTTTCGGGTTAAACATAAAAAATACTCTTTTTTGAAATGCCCACTTTAAAATCAAAATGTATTTAAGTCTTCAACTAGTTTTATACAATTTGTTCAAGATTTTAAACAGTTGCAGTTTAGAAAGTAGGGAAAAAAATTCAAAATCATCAAAAATAGATGAACTTTTCAAAAGGTGGAAGTTGCAAAAACGCGAAGTTTCAAGTAAGGGTCAAGAATTTGAAAAATAAAAAAAACTTTCACAAAACATCGAAATTTTTAACAATAAGTTGAAAAAAGTTCAAATGCTGAAAAAAGTCAAACTACAAGAAAAACTCGATATTTTTGATGATAAAAGGTAATGATAAAAGGAAAGTGAAGATTTGAAGATAACCAAGGACCAGCTCCATTCTACCAAAATTCCAATTTAGATTTTCGAACTCGAAAATTCTTCTGAATCTCGACTTTTTTTTAACTTTTCAGGTTAGACATAAAAAATACCTCTTTTTGAAATGCCCACTTTAAAATCGAAATGTATTTAAGTCTTCAATTAGTTTTATACAATTTGTTCAAGATTTTAAACAGTTGCAGTTTAGAAAGTAGGAAAGAAAAATCAAAATCTTCAAAAACTAGACGAACTTTTCAAAAAGTGGAAGTTGCAAAAACTCGAAGTTTCAAGTAAGGGTCAAGAATTTCAAAAATATAAAAAAAGCTTTTACAAAACATCGAAATTTTTGACAATAAATTAAAAAAGTTCAAATGCTGAAAAAAAGTCAAACTTCGAGAAAAGTTGATATTTTTGATGATAACAGGTAATGATAAAAGGAAAGTGTAGATTTGAAGATAACCAAGGAATCTCGACTTTTTTTTAACCTTTCGGGTTAAACATAAAAAATACTCTTTTTTGAAATGCCCACTTTAAAATCAAAATGTATTTAAGTCTTCAACTAGTTTTATACAATTTGTTCAAGATTTTAAACAGTTGCAGTTTAGAAAGTAGGGAAAAAAATTCAAAATCATCAAAAATAGATGAACTTTTCAAAAGGTGGAAGTTGCAAAAACGCGAAGTTTTCAAGTAAGAGTCAAGAATTTGCAAAATATAAAAAAACTTTCACAAAACATCGAAATTTTTAACAATAAGTTGAAAAAAGTTCAAATGCTGAAAAAAGTCAAACTACAAGAAAAACTCGATATTTTTGATGATAAAAGGTAATGATAAAAGGAAAGTGAAGATTTGAAAATAACCAAGGACCAGTCCATTCTACCAAAATTCCAATTTAGATTTTCGACTCGAAAATTCTTCTGAATCTCGACTTTTTTTTTAACTTTTCAGGTTAAACATAAAAAATACCCTATTTTGAAATGCCCACTTTAAAATCGAAATGTATTTAAGTCTTCAATTAGTTTTATACAATTTGTTCAAGATTTTAAACAGTTGCAGTTTAGAAAGTAGAAAGAAAAATCAAAATCTTCAAAAACAGACGAACTTTTCAAAAAGTGGAAGTTGCAAAAACGCGAAGTTTCAAGTAAGGGTCAAGAATTTCAAAAATATAAAAAAACTTTTACAAAACATCGAAATTTTTAACAATAAGTTGAAATAAAGTTCAAATGCTGAAAAAAAGTCAAACTGCAAGAAAAAGTCGATATTTTTGATGATAAAAGGTCGAAACTTTTAGAAAAAAGTAACAATTGTGAAGTTCGAAAATTGTGAATCAAAACTTATACTTTTTGAAATTCTCAAACTTCGAAAAAATTTCAAAAAGTTGAAATTAACATTAAGTCAAAAAATTTTTGAATTTTTACTAAACTGTTTCTCGAAATGTTGCGTTGAAAGGCAAAATTTGGGAATGATGTAGAAATTTTTTTAAGAAACTTCAAAATGTTCCTCCACCTTTCGATGTAAACATTTTTGCTGCTTGCTGCTTTTTTTAACTCTCATTTAGATTTGAAACTCGAAAATTCTTTTAAATTTTGACTTTTTTTTGGTGGAACGGACTAGTCCTTGGTTATCTTCAGAAATTGAACCACAGAACTTGTCCCTGAATCCAAGAAAGATTAAAAAACACAACAAAGGTTGCTCTGACGCGTTTCGACAGCCAAGCGGTCATCTATAGAGAGAAACTTAAAAAATACTCTTTTTAAAATGCCAACTTTAAAATCAAAATTTATTTTAGTCTTGAATACGTTTTATACATTTTAAGGTGCGAGAATCACCTAGTTATTAAGTAAGAATAAGCATCATCTCATCAATGAATTCGGTGAAGGTTAAATCCGCAACAAATTATACTTTTCACGCCAAGAATAATTAAAAGTCATTTAAATTAAATAGTAGGAGTAAAAATAAATTTGAATTGAAACAGTAAAATTTCCTTGTGATCGTTGCCCAATAAATAAAAGTGCGAACACATTTTATGACTCAACATTTTGAATACTAAAATCTGTTTCGAATATGCCTACTGTCTACAATATTATATATTTATCAACAAAAATGAATAATGTTATGTTGTAATTAGTAAAAATTAAAATCAATTTAACTAAATATCTGCATTTTACCAAGTTTGTAATAATTTTACATATTTTTAGATATTTCTTCATGCAAATTCATAAATATCACCAGATGCGATAATTTTTAAACATGTTTTGCTTTACCTGATTGAGACTTAACCAAGAATTAAATCGATTAATCTATTTATTGTTGGGGGAGGGGAGTTAAGTTTACGTGGAAGAATTCTGCAACATCAAATGTTTTTGGTTGTTTGATCTCCGTATGTCCTTAGTCCTTGAACATAAAAATGACATTTCTTGTAAAAAATGAATGACGACATGTGTACTTAATTATCTATTCTTGACTCATTTAATAACTAGATCACGCAATAAAATACTTTACAGCTCAAAGCATTCGATTTTAAATAATAATCTGTCTTACAAGGTCTAAAATTAAGTAGCTACTTAGACCAAATTCCACTGCAAAAACTTTGTACATTGTTAAAACTCCCACCTTCAAAATTATTTAAGGACCTTTTTACTGATTGAAATTGATTGACATAAGGTAACTTGTTTTATGCCCTTTTCCTTTTAGTTTCATTTCGGTACAGAATTTTTAAAAATAAAATAGTTTAATGCGCCATCTCGCCATCATTATTCGAAATTGGGATATTGTAACAAAATGTGTAGTCAGTGTTTTGATAGAGTAAAATTGTATAAGACCTTAAATAAAGCTGTAAATCTTTAAAACAAAAACTACAAATCTACAGTTTTTGTTTAAAGTGCTCTGCCTTCTGTAAATGGGGAAATGTTGAAAAAGAAAATTTTTAATGACATTACTCCCGAGTTTGAAGATTTCCGATTTAAACTTAAACACTAAATGTTGAGATAGGATTTCAAGAAAAGAAAAGCATTTTAAGAAAAGAATTTTAAACTTTGGGATTAAGATCGAAATACTGAGAAACTAATTCGAAAAAAAAGCCTAGATTTCGTTTTAAGTCGTTTAAGTCGTTCAAAGTTTTAAGACGATAGCTTAAATTCGTACTCTTGACAAAAAAAAAATTAACATTTGGAAAAAACGGGTGGTTTGTATTAAAGAAATTCTTTAAATTTGGAGTTTTATTAGAATTTGACTAGAAATCTCAATATTAAACTGGAATATTGGATTATTTCGAAAGTTTGGATTTTAAATCTAGGGTTTGGCTCAAAGCTTCAATTTTCTATACATTATTATAAATTCAAAAACAACGCCAATATTCAGTGGTTAAGCTAGAAATGTTGTTTTTTTTAAATGAATCACGTTTCTTTTCAAAATTTTACTTTTCTCATTAACAGTTTCGATTTTAATGAATATTAACATTGATAAACTTTATCACATTTTTGAATATCAAGTTCAACTTCAGAATTTGGTAAAAATCGATTTGATTCTTTAATGAAAAGCTTAAAACTTGTAGAATACTCGAAATTTGAAGATTTAAGTATTTTAGAATTTTGGTTTTTCTTCTGAAGTTTTCACTTCGTCCGGAAACTTAGATTTCCTAAATTGACATCTTTAATTAAAATTAATGGGGATTTTAAGGAAAAAAGTTAAAAGTTTTACGAAAAAACCATAATTATTTCGCAAGTTTTTTAGAAGCAAAATTAAAATTTCGGGATAAGGAGACAAAAGTTTGAGAAAAAGATAAGCCTTCCATTAAGTCAAGCTTTTAGAAATAAGTAACAACTTTTCAAATTTAGATAAAAAGTTTTCGCTAAAAAGTTTTATAATTTAACACAAAATTCGAGGAAAGAAAGAAAATGTTGCGTTTAAACCTCAAGTTTTGCCGAGTCCAATATTTCAAATATTAAAGTCAATATTTTCTGAGGAAAAAATCAGAACGAAAAATTATTTCAAGAAAAACACATTCTGATTTCTGAACCCAAGAAAAATGTGAAAAAAAATCGCGATTCTGGGATTGAATACGAAATTTGAAGAAAAAAATGGAAGGTTTCAGAAAAATCAAAATTTTAGCCAAAAATTGAAAATTTAAATTAGAAATTGAGGGAAAGAGTTTCATTTTAAATTCAATTTCGAAACCTTGACGACCTTAATTTCAAAATGTCTGCTTTAACCTGGAATATTCATTTTTTCTAAAATATCAACATTGAATTTCATAATTTCTAAAACAAATTTGAATTATCCAGTTTTCAACCTAAATGTTTAGAGAAAAGTGAAAATTTGAAATTTAACGTAGAAATGTTGGAAAATATAAATATTTTATTTTATGTATTCAAAATTTCGAGTTTTTTCTCGAGATTAATTTCCAAAATATAACCGATTTGTCAAGTTTTAAAACTCCATTCTCGAGTTTCTCTTGAAATTTTATTTTTTTTTAATTGAAATTTCAAGAGAAATTCGAGAATGGATTTTTAAAACTTGACAAAGTTTGACAAGTCGGTTATATTTTGGAAATTAATCTCGAGAAAAAACCCGAAATTTTGAGTAAATGAATTGAACAATTTTAGAAAAACCAAATATCCAGGACATGATCAAAATTTAAAAATCAAAGTTTTAGTAAAGAACTTATAATTTTCATTAAAAACGTTAAGCTGCGAAACAAATTACAATTTTGCAGACAACATAACATGGCAAGAGAAAGTGTAGATTTTGGGTATTAAACTAAAAACTGGCTTTTAAAAATTTGTAAATCTACAGTTAAAACTTCGTCCAATCTACCTAAACAACGTAATTTCTAAATTAAATCCAAAATTTTCATTTTAAAATCGAAATCTCGAAAGCAAAAACAATTTGGAACATAAAAGAATATTTTCCTTAAATTTTGTGCTTAATTAGAATCAAATTTCGAAATTAAATTTAAGTGAAGATTTTGAATTTACAGTTAAATTGGTTTACGAAATTTCGAAGTGTTCAAAGCTCGAAATTTAGAGAATTTGAATATAGTAAATTAAACTTTTTCCGAAACTCGGAATTTTATTTAAAATTTCAAATTATAAAAAAAAAATCTAGAATTTTCGAGCTTAGAGTGATTTTTGGATTTTTGAATTTAAGATAAATGTAAATTTCTAGATAAACTTGAAATTTGTAAAAGAACTATACGCGTTTTAGAACGAAATAGCTACAGAAAAATTGACATTTCTAGAAAAACCTGGGAATTGATGGAAAAAAATGCTGGCTTAACGTTTTGCTTAAATTTGGCATCTTAATAAAATATCGTAGGTTGAACTTGTGGACAAATACTTTGAAGTTCAGGATGTGAGTCAAAATTATGATATTTCTCTAATAAATTAATTTATCTCTAAAAATTTTCGCTTTAACTTGAAATTTTGACTTTTTTAGCTTTAGCTTTTCTTTTTCGAATTAAAATTTTAACTAAAAACATTTCAGGTTTGAGTACGGAATTGTGAGAAAATAGTACAATTTCGAATTATTGTAAAAAAAATGTTAACATTTCTGTTGTCCTTACAATATTTTCGCTTTAGAATACTCGACTTTTTTGTCAAAAGTTGCTGCCAGCAAGAAAAGAAATATCAAAACTCTTGCCAGCAAGACAAGAATCAAACCAGAAAGAAATTGGCAAGACAAGAAATTAAACAACTTCTTGTCTTGCCTCATATTTCTGTTTTCATTTATTGTTTCCTTTCTTTGTTCCTGAAGAAGCCCCCTACGATAGTGGGCGAAACGTCGAACACTTTTAGTAGTTCTTTGACACGGTCAAATCCCGGAAGAAGTATATCCTGTACTGAATCTGTCCGTGGAAGCCTTCGTTATTAACTTCTTGTCTTGCTTACCAAGACAAGACAAGAAATTAATAAGCAAGACAAGAATTTTGCTTTGGGCATCACTTCTTTTAGGTTAGAATTTGTCCAGAAGCTGACAAAATTGAACGCTTCTAAGGTCAAGTTCAGATTCAAGACATCAAAACCTTCCTTCGAAAAAGCTTTGTTTCTGCTTTATAGTTTTGGTTAAATTTAGATGAGCATTGTAGGTATATTTATGCTAATGAGGATAAAATTCAAAAGTAACCTTCATTTGAAAAAAATGTATCTTTAACCTGATAAAAAACGGTTTAATACCATTGCCCTTTTTTACATGTTTTGGGGGTCGTTACAGGCCCTGTCATCTAGATTCAAAATCCTTTCTAACTTCCACAAGTTTGTTCGAGTCTCAGTCAGCATTATACATCCGGGCTTTTACAGCCAGGCTCAACATCTGACCTACACTCATTCCTCTTTCAGATTTTCTAGTTTTAATGTTTCTTTGCCACTCAGATTATATCTGTATCTGGCAAGATTTGGACAGGCACAAACAATCTGTAAAATTGTTTCCTTTTCAGCCCACACAGTCGACATCGATCGCTTTCTGATAGGTTGAGTTTATCCAGGTGTCCTTTAAAGGTCCCGTGTATTTTATATCCGGGCCTTTACAGCCAGGCTCAACATCTGACCTACACTCATTCCTCTTTCAGATCTTCTGGTTTTAATGTTTCTTTGCCACGCAGATTGTATCTGTATCTGGCAAGGTTTGGACAGGCACAGACAATCTATAAAATTGTTTCCTTTTTAGCCCACACAGTCGACATCGATCGCTTTCTGATAGGTTGAGTTTACCCAGGTGTCCTTTAAAGGCCCCGTGGCCAACGAGCAGGCCTGATGCTTTGCTTTCATTTATAGCAATAAGTACTTCAGCCCGTGGTTGCAATATCATCATGATTACTCGAAAATGTTTTAACTAACGGAACATCTAGACATAATGCATTTAGCATTCTCATGAGCAGTAAAATTATTCCTTAATCTAGTAGAGGAATTAATGGAAGAACAATTTTTTCCTCAAGTGGTCACTGTTATTGCCAAATTTGCCTTTCAAAATAGAATTCGTCAGTCGTTATGAAGTTTCAGTTAGCACTAAAGCATTTTTCTGGTGCTTAGCCTCAAAACAAACTATCTCTTTTGTGTTTCATTCAAAGAAGAGCAATTATTGACGACATAATGTTAAGGCAGCCAATGAAGCACAGGTATATGATTGGTGGTCCTCTTCTACTAGTACTTTCATACGTGTTAGCAAAAACTATTGGTTCTGGTTTCTTTCCACCAAGAGCAACTTCAAGGCTCAGAAGATAGAAGATATTTAGAATCACATATTCACCAGTAGTAAAAACTCCCCTCCCCCACTCTGTCTCAAGAAGTTAGATAATTTTTTGAAATGAAATATACTGACAATTTTTGAAGTCCAATTAACGTCAGTTCCAAATTGGCAAACGTAAAACACATTAATTTTCCACTATTAAATCAGAAATGTTCTATTATTCCTGCAAGCGATGAGGATGCCATTCCATTTCAACGCAGAAGCGTAAGTGCACCCATGTAAAACTGTGTTGAAATTGAGAAGAGTTTCCTGTTCCTGTTATGAAGATTATTTTAATTCAATTTCCAAATTCACGAGTTCACGAGAAAAGATAGTGATCTAGTCATAGAACTTTTTTGTTGGTAGGTACAACCAGAAGCATTGCAATTAGCCCCAACCTTTCTTGCGACAGAGTTTTCAATTACAGATTTATAAAATCAATAGACCAGGACATTGAGACTGAAGATTTATTTGTATTAAATGATATTGTTGACAAACACATAATTTTTACAAAGATTTATTTTATTTTCAAAAAATAGCGTCCTATTCCTAGTGCAACTCTATTTCAGATTTTCTGCCAAACATCAGCTAACATCCACTAGTAGTAAATTTAGGCAATATTCTTATACTTTTAATGAAACAACGAAAAATAAAGACCTCATAGTTTTCTTTTACCATCAAATGTCAGTTTATTTAAAAGGTCTAAAAGTGAATGAAAATCAAATCTATTTTTTTTTTGGTGGTTATCTTTAAAAATTGAGATACAAATCTTGTCTCCTGAAACCAAGAAAGATTAAAAAACACAACAAAGGTAACTCTCTGAAGCTTGGCTATCGAAACGCGAAGAGCTGTGTTTTTTAATCTTTCTTGGTTTCAGGGGACAAGATTTCTATTTCAATCAAATCTGTGACAAAGACATACACCACATTTCTTCTAGGATGGTATCTTTGAACAAATTCATGTTAACGCAACATGCATTTGGTGCTAAACAATGCGCTAAATTACACTGTTCAGTAAGGAGAATCAACTTGCAACGGACCAGAGAAATTTTTAATAATAGTAATAATGTGCTCACCGAAGGATACGCTTTCCTTAAAGATGTCTAAGCAATTTTCAACAGGAAAAACAATTGACAACAAACATGATGTCGTTGACACGTACCTGCCTAATAGCTACCATTCTGGCAGCAACATTGAATCTGTCACCCACAATATTTACTGACTGTTTTGCACTAAAACTGGAGATCCCTATATAACTTAAATTATTCTCATGGGATTCGTAGTGTGGGCTCGCGACCTTGAAAGACACGCCCCCACTTGCACAGTATTACAGTATACCGTAATAAGGTAGAGAAAGTGTTTCAGCGAAGTATGCTTGGGAGGATGCATGCTCATCTGAGTAAGATATTATGCAAATCATCGACTGTTTATAAATAAAGAAAAGAAATATAGTATTTTAAATCGTGTTTTAGATTACGCAATCCTGTAATTTTATCCGCTATCCTCAGCATTGTTCGATACGTAGTAAACGATTTTGTAGACATAAACTGCCTCAATTGGGCGACTGGGTCGTAAATTATCTAAAACAATGTCAATAGGCCTTGGTGATTCTTTTTCACAATAGCGCATCTGTGAGTTAAACATTTTGGACACTTAATTGATAAAGGTAATACAATTTGTGGCCACGCAAAAAATATGCGCTGATAATGTTATTAATTTTAACAGAAGATAGGGAACAATAAACTATGATAACAGTCCTTGCTGAAGAATGTTTTTTTTTAAGTTTAATCCACTCGCAAAGTATGCTTTCAAAGCACTGCGAGTAGGATGCGGAAACAAGGATAGTTGGCGATGAACCGCCTTCTTAAACAAGGATAGGTTGTAATTTTTGGGGAAAATTCCTTTTGGTAACAAGTTCTATAACTTGGAAGTTCTATAGAAGAAAGAGTCTCCGTAGACAGAAGTCCTCACTGTGTCAAGCTGGACCGCACAGGAATTTGCTGTCTCCGACTGTCTATTACGACACAAGAATCTTGCCCTTGGTAGGATCAATTCTATTAGTTCCTGCGAGCATCTTCCATGATAGTACTTGTAGAAAAGAGACAAGTCACCAACCATACGCCTGTGCTCTAGTGTTTCGTAAGAATCGGACAGACACTTATCATCAATTAGGCGAATCGCTCTTCTTTGAATTGAATCCAAGAGAGCTAAAGTGTGTTTTGGGGCTGAATTCCAAACATGAGAACAGTATTGGCTAGTGTTGCCCTAACTTGAGCTTTGTATAGTATGAGTAGCTGATGAGACGTAAAGTACTTTTTTTAGCTCTAAAAAGAAAGCCTAGCTTCTGAGACGCGAAATTGGCAATGGCGCGCACCTAATCGTCCCAAGAGAATTTAGTGTTCGCATTCACTCCTAGGATAAATAGATTAGATCCCATCGGAAGGATTTTACCGTCCATTAGTATGTTTGTTGCATTATCCCTTGATGTTTTCTTAAAGAAAACCGCGGCCTGAGTTTTTGAAGCGTTGAAGTCGACCAAATTGTTCTTACCCAATTCCAGAATAATCTCGAGATCCCTATTAATCGTCTGTATCTGCTGTTCCCTTAGTCGATCTGAAGCAGCGATAGATAATGGTTTGTCGGAGAAAAAAGTTGGCCAAGGTTACTATTATCTGCGTAGCTGTATATAGGATTGGAAGTTGAAGCTAAGAGATCGTTTGTGTGTAACATAAATAGAGTAGGAGACAGAACAGACCCCTGAGGCACTCCCGCGTTAATCGCAAATGTCTCGGATGAGATACCATCGATGACGACCTGAAGAGATCTGTCAGCGAGAAAATTGGATATCAAATGACAGAGTCCAGGAGGAAGACCATAAGATGTTAATTTGGCGAGAAGTGATCGGTGCCAGACTCTGTCGAAAGCCTTTGAGAAATCCAATGCCACAATCCTAGCCTAACCACGTTTTTCCACAGCTGAGTTACAGATATGAGTAACATATGCCAGTAGATCGGCAGTGAAAAGTTGTTTCTATGCAGTTTTATTGGCTTTTTCTTCGCCGGAAAGTTGTTGTCTAAAACCGTATTGCCTGTCGAAGATGATTCTATTTTCCTCCAGATATTTGAAAATCTCGATGTTGATAACCTTTTCCATCACTTTAGATATAACGGGTAACAAAGATATAGGGCGATAGTTGTTAGCCAGATTCCGTTTACTCTTTTTAGGGACAGGCTACACCCTAGCAGATTTCCAGATATTAGGGAATTCACCTTTGTTGTTAGAGAATGTGAACAATTTGCTTAGGACAGAAGTCAACTCTGGGGCGCACTTCTTAAGAACAATAGCGGGAATACCATCAAGGCCAGAAGCTTTCTAGGTGTTGAGCTCAAGGAGAATCTTCCTGATTGTGTGTTGTCTGAAAACAACTTCAGGCATCGAAGTGCCAACCTTAGAAAGAATAGGAGGTTCTGCGTTTCGAGAATCAAGATTGGAATTTTCAGCAAACATTAAGACTAACATATCAGCCTTTTCCTTGGAGATAGTAGCAATATTGCTATTTTCATCGAGTAAAGGTGGTAAATTTGAAGGTGGAAAATTCTTTCCAATGGACTTTGCAAATCCCTAAAAGAACCTGGAACCGATCGGACAATTGATAAGCCACTGGCGCATTTTACGATCGAAATCACCTTTTGCCTCGTCAATAACTCGTTTACAAGAATTTCGTGCATCTACAAATATGGTCCGAGTCTCGACTGAGGGATGATTTCGCCAACGACGATATGCGCGATTTTTGCAGGAGACAGCCCGAGCATATTTTTTACTGAACCAAGATTTACTCGAGGCAAACTTCTTTTGGAAGTGGGGAATTGAGCATTCCATACCAATCAGGATAGTTTCCGTGATGGATTCGGCGACTAAGGAGGGGTTGTCTGAGTTAAAGCAGACTTCCTGCCATGGGAAAGATGCAAAGAAGTCTTTTAATTCTTCCCAGTTTGCCGAGTTAAAACGCCAAACCCTACGCGACAGCGTCTGGGAAGGAGGTGGTATATGAAGCGAGCGAGAAGCTGCTACAAGCTTGTGATCCGAATTTCCAAGCGATGATATCACAAAGATTTTATACGAATTTGGTGAATTTGTAATGAAAAGGCCGGGTAAATTAGGTTGATGGGTATCTACATCAGGAATTCTTGTGGGTTCCTCAACTAATTGCCACAAGTGATGGCGAAAGCCTCTGCCACCCTTCTCGTGTCGTGTCGTCAGTTCGGGAAGAAAAAACCTTAACCAGGGGATGTTGTATACGTTGAAGTCACCGAGAAAGACAACCTCCGCTTTTGGATAATTCGTCTGTAGGTAATCAAAGGTTACGGAGAGATAAGAAAATAGCTATCGGTATGAGGAATCGTTTGAAGACAAATAAAGTGAACAAATAAATATTACTTCGTTTTTGGAGCAAATTTTCAGCCAAATCACATCATGATCAGCAGATTCCAGTGTTTCTTCTCGTTGACAGGACAGGTCGCTTCGCGTAAAAGCACAAATTCCCCTCGTGTGTCGAAATTTTGTATGGAAGTCGTAGTTCGGGCAAAGCAAATGGACTGTATTGATGGATGGGGAGACTTGGGTTTTTGTCAGAGACAGCACATGGGGTCTTTCATTTTGAAGGTGTTAATGAACCGAGTTTAGAGTTGAGTTTAGACCCCGAATGTTACAGAATTGAATTTTGAATGAATTGTTTGAAAGAAACTTGGCCCGTATTACATTAAAATTTTCCGTCGATTTTGGATCCCTTGGTACACCCTCCACCCGGACATTCGAACGGGAGGGTGGTTTACGTCCGGAATTTTTTGCTCGAAGAGAATTTATCATCTTTGTTTTTAATAATTAGAAGAAAAAAATCAGAGTAGATGAAAAAAGGAAATGAGGAAAAGGACAGGATGAGGAAAGAAGAATAGCAGAAACCGACTCACGTGTCAGAGACGGAAACATGATGTAAGCATCATTTCACCGCCCCCTAGTGATACGTGGGGTGGTACTACCTCGGACGACTGAAAGTTTCAGTCAACCATCTACTAAATTTATGGCCACGGAAAAAATATGCGCTGATAATGTCATTAATTTTGACAGAAGATATGGAACAATAGACTATGATAACAGTCCTTGCTGAAGAATGTTAATCACAAAGAAGTGGATGCAAGTTTAATAAAGTGGTTAATACTCTTATGATCGATGATCTTTAATACGTTTCGAGTTTTGTGAATTTATGAGAGAAACATCTGATGCCAAGGAAATCTTCTTGAACCATGATCAATCATCAATGATTAAATATCAATGAATCATCTTTTTTTATTCATAGATACCAAAATTATCAAATACCTCCCAAAAAGGGGCACTTGAGTATTACTGTACGTATACTGGCTTTAAACTGTGTTAGAGAATTTCATCGTTGGCATATTTTCATAACAACCATCTAACTGTCAAGAAATGTCTAATATGTTCCTTAATTGTAGATCCGGTTGTTTAAGCACTGATTGTTATAGTTTTGTGGATGCGTCTAGAGAGACTCAAAGAAGAGAGTTGCCATAAAGTCCATAAAAGGTTTTACCCTTTTACCACATCGCCAATTAAACAAATAATTACGCGATACAGATTTCATCAGCAGAACTGGCATTTTCAAGCGCACTAATCCTAATTGATTAGCAAAAGAAGTACCGACATCATCCGCATTGAGATTCAAATCGATACTGCTGTAGATGCCTTGAGAGTTTTTCTACTAAATAATGCTCTAAATTCTGCTAAAATAGTATAAATTTTAATGAATTTTACTAAAATTGGTATCGTATATCTCTTTTTTTTTGGTGAAACGAACTGGTCCTTGGTTTTCTCCAAAAATTGAAATTTGAAACCAAAAAAGATTAAAAAACACAACAAAGGTTGCTCTAACGCGTTTCGATAGTTAAGATCTTCTTCAGAGACAGACATACTGAACGATAGATATATGGACAACCAAGAGATAAACACTGTAAAATTTCAAACTTTTACGTTGCATAAGCTCTTTGACACACAAACGAACAGACGGGGCACGAGAGTGAGAAAGTGAAATGAAAAGAGTTTCATTTTTTTTCTTTCAAGGTACAGCGGTATAAGAATTAAAATTGAGCCCAGGGCACCTCAAGGGTGCTAAAACCAGGACCTGATATTAACTAAAGTAAATCGTCAATGCTACATTTGTTTTAGATTAAATTCACACAATGAGTGAGCACAAGAATGAAGTTGTAAAACAAAGAATGAATGATATAACACTTTTAAAGATAATGAATATTAATGAGGCACACGCTACAAGTCCAGATCCTATCTTCGCATAATAAAGTATGTATAGAGCGCCCACCAAATTGTAACCGTTCGTGAGAAATGGGACAGATTATTTCGATTGCTTTACCAAGTTTCGCAAATTTTCAAACAAACCAGGGAGCGTTGCACTAAATTTATGCATTGACCTGTCCGTATTATATACCTGCTATTCAAAGTCTTAATAATAATATAAGTGTTGTAGACTGAGCGAAGGTTGTTTTAAGAATTCTTTTCAGGTGCTTTCTTAATGGAATTATTACGTTGCGATATAAGTTGGAAGCCAAAATACAATGGTTGGCAAAAAAAACAACGATTGTTTAAAATTTAAGTAATTTGATAAACAATGAGTATCGTGTACTCGCAATTGTGTCGCGAATGTATGCGATTATTACATTTAATTTACACTTCGTGATCTCAAAATTAGCCAATTTTCTCTTACATGGTTGAATGGAAAAGCATAAAAAATGTAAACAATTTAAAACGTTTTTAAAACACAGCAAAAATGAGAAATAATTACTCCTTGTCCTGTATCTATGTAACTCCATGCGGATTTGTAAGATCCCAAATCAATATGGACTTTCCTAAAAACTTGAATAAAAATACATTTTTTATAAAAAGCGCGACATCTACAAAGTATATAATAAACGATTTTGAGCTAATATTTAATGTGCTGATTTTTATGATATTTAACGTTAAATAAAATTTAACTTTAAATAAAATTATCAGAACAGATTTTATGTAATTTTTTTTTATTAGGATTTTACCTCAGATAGTATTTAATTTCGACCAGTTCCATTTTGCTAAGTTTTGTTTGAGAAAAAATGAAACAGGAAGCAGTACATTAAATCTACAACTCTCAGCTTAATACCAAAGACTTTAAACATTTTTTTGACAGTTCGATTAACAGTAAGCGATTTTTTTTTAAGTTTGATCCACTCGCAAAGGATAACCCCCATTATGCCTTCAAAATTTGCTGAAACAAGGATAGATGGCGATGAACCGCCTTCTTAAACAAGGATAGGTTGCAATTTTTGAGAAAAATTCTTTCGGTCACACGTTCCATAGTTTGGAAGTTCTACATAAAAAAAAGCCTCCGTAGACGGAAGTCCTTACTGTTTTAAGCTGTACCGCACAGGTACTTGCTGTCTCCGACTGTCTCGTATGCCTCAAGAATCTTGTCCTTGGGGGGATCATTCCTATTAGTTCCTGCGAGCACCTTTCATGATATTATTTGTAAAAAAGAGGCAAGTCACCAACCATCCGCCCGTGCTTTTATGACTTCTTATGCCTAGTACACACCCACAACAAAAATGTGGAACTTATTTCTATAGACAAAGTTCTGCGATTGTCTATAAATGGGAAACGAATCATTTGTTTCACAACTCCCTATGAATAAGCAGCAATTCCACAGGACGTTGTTTCGCTCGTTATGATGTCCTGTGAAAATCAGTTTAGCTGAATTGGGCAAGTGTGAACGCCTGACAAAACCCCTAAACTATCTTAAGATTTGTTCGGGACTGTCTACAGATAAAATCTTCGATTTGTCTATAGACAGTAGGGAAAATTTGTCTACGAGTGTGTACTAGGCTTTAAATAGCATCATATTTTTCTGTTTTGATTTTTTTTGTCCACAGTTGTGCCCACTTACATGTTTTATGTCAAAGTAGTTGTGCCCTCTTCATGTTTTATGTCAAAATTATTTCCCCAAAAATATATAAAGTAAAACAAATGTTTCGTATGCAAAATACTTTCTTCACTTATTATTTCTCTTCTACAATTTTAATTGTCGACAGCTACTTTCATGTGTCTACAGAAAGCTATTAAAATACATCCATATTTTGCAATGTTGTGTGATGTTTCTATAACTGTAACGGTTTAAATGTCGGGTAATGAACCAAACCTGTGAAAAGAGATTTTTACTTTTATAATTACTTATCAGGTTATTGCCGTAATAAAGCGCAGAAAGTTGGAGTCCATGAAATTTTATTTTCGCGAATATAACCGATACTTTTACTTTTTCATTTGGGTAATAATAACATCTAGCGCAATAGACAATCGTCATATTTTCTCGATAATTAAACTAGACCACATGAGAATATTCTTATTTTCGACGGAGCATTGTTAAAAGTTATTTTTCCCATACGGTGCGGAAGTAGCAACTAATATTAATTTTCTTGTGGGTCTCGAAACATACAGGAAATGTTTGATGGTCGTGTAAGAACTTATAGAATAACAATATAGTGTATGACATAAAATTTCTTTGAAAATTGCATGAACGAACGAAACAAGAGGGAAATTTGTGCTTTTACACGAAGCGACCTGTCCTGTCAACGAGAACAAGCACTGGAATCTGGATCATGATGTGATTTGGCTGAAAATCTGCTCCAAAAGCGAAGTAATATTCATTTGTTCACTTTGTCTCCAAACGATCCCTCATACAGACAGCTTTTCTCTTATCTCTCTTTGAGCACACACAGACGAATTATCTAAAAGCTGAGATTGTCTTTCTCGATGACTTCAACGTACACAACATCCCCTGGTTAAGGTTTTCTTCCCGACCTGACGACGCGGGAAGGGTGGCAGAGGCTTTCGTCATCACTTGTGGACTATCGCAATTAGTTGAGGAACCCACAAGAATTCCTGATGTAGATACCCATCAACCTAATCTGCTCGACCTTTTTTTTACAAATTCACCAAATTCGTATAAAATCTCTGTGACATCACCGCTTGGAAATTCGGATCACAAGCTTGTAGCAGCCTCTCGCTCGCTTCATATACCACCTCCTTCCCAGACGCAGTCTCGTAGGGTTTGGCACTTTAACTCTGCAACCTGGGAAGAATTAAGAGACTTCTTTGCATCTTTCCCATGGCAGGAAGTCTGCTTTAACTCAGACAACCCTTCGTTAGTCGCCGAATCCATTGCGGAAACTAGCCTGATTGATATGGAATGCTCAATTCCCCACTTCCAAAATAAGTCTGCCTCCAGTAAATCTTAGTTCACTAAAAAATGTGTTCGGACTGTCTCCTGCAAAAATCGCGCATATCGTCGTTCGCGAAATAATCCCTCAGTCGAGACTCAGACCATATTTGTAGATGCACGAAATTCTTGTAAACAGAGCAAATGCGCCAGAGGCTTATCAACTGTCCAAACGATTCCTTTTGGGGATTTGCAAAGTCGATTGGAAATAATTTTTTACCTCCAAATTTTCCACCTTTACTCGATGAAAATAACAATATTGTTACTACTTCCAAGAAAAAGGCTGACATGTTAGCTTTAATGTTTGCTGAAAATCCAATTTTGATTCTCGAAACGCAGAACCTCCTATTCTTTCTAAGGTTGGCACTTCAATGCCTGAAGTTATTTTCAGACAACTCACAATCAGGAAGATTCTCCTTGAGCTCGACACCTCGAAAGCTTCTGGCCTTGAAGGTATTCCCGCTATTGTTCTTAAGAAGTGCGCCCCAGAGTTGATTCCTGTCCTAAGCAAATTGTTCACACTCTCTTACAACAAAGGTGTACCAAAGTACCAAAAAAGCAAAAAAGCAGAAGGGCGATTCCGCTGGAGACGATTCTGAGATAAACTTCTAAATCGCAGTATTTGTTACGTTTTTGATGTCAATACAAGAAACCAAAATCTGGATTTAATAATAAAACTATTTTTTATAGCCTTAACTTCGCATTTAAATACTTGAGGTGTTTATACATAGTATTATTTGAATATATGCTGCAAAAAACAAACTGAAAAATAGTACCTGGGACACTATCGGTCACTGAGATTTTGTCTTTGGGTTCTAAGCTATTGCTTAGTGACAAAGAAGTATACTAATTAGTGATATACATTGCTTGATTTCTGATTTGGTTAATTATTTGCATATAATGAAGTTAATGTTCTCAGGATTTAAGGTGCTTTGCAACCCCAATAATTTGAAGTTGCACCCGCGATTGCTTTAAAACTGAATAATTCATTGTTTATCTTTGAGTTCTATATTTTTTTTTTGATTTATTTTAATAAATTAATTTATACTCTTTTAAAATATAAAGACATAATTTAATAAATTAATAAGTGTTTGTGTTTTTTTTACTGTAATCTGGAAAGAGGAGCCGATTTGATTGCACCCGCAATAGCACTTTAAACTTCCATTGTGACTATTTATATTATATCATTAAAATTCTTATAACAAATCAGAGAACAGGTTGAAATCTCTCCCTTCAGAGAATAATTTCATGAAAAATATTTTTATTTTAATAGTTTCTAGCTTTAAGAGTTGCCCAAGTGGTGCACCCGCGATAATGTAATCGCCCAGAAATAAAAATTTTCAAAAAAAGTCGAAATTTTCAAAAGTTGTTCAAAAATTAAATCTTTTAAAAGTTTAAATTGAAGACCAACATTTTTAACATTTTAGTATTTGAGAAAAAGTCGTTTAAACAAAATGAAATTTTGAAAAAACTGGAAGTTGTGAAAGTTGAAATTTTCTATAGAAGTGCCAACATTTTCAAAAATATCTAAAATTTTTACTAAGATTTTTAAAAAAATGGAATTTCAAAAATGTGGAATAAAAAAAAGTCTACGTATTTAAAAAGGCAAAATTTACAATGTGGAAACGAGCCGATATTCGAAATAGGTGACATTTTTCAAAAAAGTAGAAATTTCGAAAAATAACTGAATCTTTAAAAAAATGAAGATATTTAAAAAAGTCGCGGTTTTCAAAAAAATTAAAACTTCGAATAAAATTCAATATTTTCAAAAAAAAAGGGGGGCGGATTACGCAAAAAAGTTCAAATCTTTCAAATAAGGTGGAAATTGAAAAAAAAGATCGATAATTTTTAAAAAGTAACCATTGGAAAATCGCAAATTTTAAAGGTTACAATTTTGAATAAAGTTAAAATGTTCAAAAAGGGAAAATTTTTAAAAGAGTAAAATTTGGAAGTCGCAACTTAAAAAGGTCAAAGATTCAAGAATCGAAATTTCGAAGCCGACATTTTTAGAAAAACTGGGATTTTCAGAAAAGCAGAATTTTTCAAAAACAGTCGAAATTTATAACAAAATACAAATTGCACAACAAAAGAATCTTTATACAATTTCGACAAAAAAGTTTACATGAGTTTAAACTTTTTATTTCAAGGAAAAGTTTCAATTTTGATTAACAAAACTCTTAAATTTTTGAGAATGATAAACAGAATTAAATTAAAAAGTATTTCGTGTGTTTCTTTTTTGGAAAGATGTCTATTTGAGGCTTTGAGTTGTTATTATTGTTGTAATAAGATGACAGGTTAGGTCTTATTGGAAGGATTTTGCCGCCACACAGAGGCGTTTCTGCGAGTTATTTTTTTTACTAACCGTAAAATTAGACTGTCACGAGGGAAACTTGGTTTAGATTAATTACACATCGAGCAGAATTTTTTTTTCTAACAATTCTGAAATATTTGCCAAAAACTGCCATTATTTTCACGTAACCACAAAAGACAAATTTCGGAGAACGTACTTTTTAAGGACTAAAACAAGACAGAGATTACCAATATTCAAAATCTAGACATAATCGCTAGCGAGCTATTAAGATAGAAAAACAGATATTTTGTAATTAAAACAATAAAACAATACTGCTTTAAAAAATATTTTTACTATTTACAAATATAGAATTGGAAGTGTTAACAGGAATACTGATTAAAATAAACGCAATAAGTACATTTAAAATAAAAATTTAACTCTAAATTTTCAATAAATTAAAGCACCGGTACATTCTGCCAAATAGTAGCAGGTAAAAGTCAATTGTAAGATTTCTAATTACATAAAAAACTCAAAAAAAGTTCATACAAGTTTAAACCATCAGTATCATAACATCAGTATCATCTAAACCATCGGTATCATAAGATATTTTTGCCTAAGTTACCATAGTTTTTTCAGAAAAGTAGCGAAACAAAAAATATGAGAGCTTACATCTGTCGATTTAAACGTTAAAAATAAACTTGCAGTATTGCGCTCTTTTAATAAGAAATTGTTAAGTTTTTTACGATCCCATTTAACTGCTACCATCGCAACCAATGCATAGTTTAAATAATCTGCCTAATCAAATTCAGTTTTATTTTAATGAACTGCTTAACATTACTTGATACAAAGTTATAAGTATAACTTCAGGTCAAGGAGGTGTAGAGATTATATAATTGAAATTACTGATTTTTCAATTGGGTGCATAAACCAATCAAATCAAATGAGATGTGTTCTGAATCAGAATAAAGTTAAAACTTTTGGTTACATAGCATAATGTGCTAACATACATTAATTATTTTCTTGCTGAGAGTTTTGTATTTTTCAGACAAGTACACTACGTTAAATACAAGAAATATGTGAAACACTCTACATTAAAATAAAACCACTGTCATAACGATCCCATTTACTTTACTATCACAAATCTATTGACCGATTGTACATAATGAGTTATACAACGAGCTATCAAAGGGAAATCTGTGTCAACCTCCTTGCCCAAAATATATTTAAAAAAAAACGATCATTTATAACAAAACAAACTTAATTATCTGAAAATTAATACAGCACAATCACAGGATTCATATTATTATTACCAAAATAGATGGAAAAGTTTAAAACTAATTTGACATCATTTGTTAAAATTTAATAGTACAATCAAAAAATATCTATATTTGGCATATGCCACAAAATGATAAAGCAAAAAAATGAGAATATAGGTCTCATTTTTTTACAATAAAATTAATTGGAATAAGTGTTTAATAAAGAGCATTAAAAAAATTATACGAGGCCAATTAGGCAATTTATACAAGTTTACTGCTGGCATGGAAATATGAAAACAACTCCTATGATCTGATCAAAGTTTCTGTTAACAAAAATGTTTTTTATTTTTATTTATTTAGATAATACAACAAATAAAGGCCAACATATTTTATATTTTTATGTACAAATACTTAACACTGTTAAAATAACCTTATAGACTTTGTATTTCCTAATAATAATAATATATCTACAAATTTAATTTATATTGCTATACTAGATAAATGCGGCACAACAATATTTTATCACTTTCCTAACCATTCGAATATTTTACCATTGTCGAAAACCAAACTATGACGAGGTAACGGCACCAAGCGTCCACGCTTAATTATTTCCATATTTTCACCAGGGTAATACTGCAATAAGTAAATAAATCAAAAATGCAACATAAGTTTACTGGAACTTTTTGATGCATGAATAAATTTTAAGTAATTTTGTGCAATAATAACAATAGTAAATAAAAAAATCCAAAACTGATTTTCTGAAAATGTTCCTGTTCATGCAGAATTAAACACTCGAATTGAAGATAATTAAATTATCTAAAATAGATTTATGATGGTTTTACAGGAAAAAAGTTGTCGAAGCCATAGACCTTTTTAAAGGCAAGAAGTTTTATTGAGAGATTTTTTTTAGAGACTTTCGAGAGAGAATTTCGGCTTCTGGTATGGTTTCGGCTAAAACCAAAACTTTCATTTGAGTTTAAACTCGTTTAAAAAGTTTAAATTTTAATAAAAACCCAAATTTACAAAACTAATTCAACGTTTAATTAAAAATTTCCATTGTAATGTTAAAGTTCCAGAAAAAATGAAAAATTTTAATTAAATTTTGAATTTGTTTTAAAAATTTGAGTTTTTAATAATATTAATGTTACAGTTTCAGAAAAAAATGGAAATTTTAAATTAAATGTTAAATGTGTTCTATAAATTTGAGTTTATATTAAAATTTGAACTTTTTAAACGACTTTAAAATTGAAACTTGAATGAAAGTTTCGGTTTTAGCCGAAATCATACCAGAAGCCGAAATACTCTCTCAAAAGTCTCGTAAAGAAAACTACCTCAACAAAATTTCTTGCCTTTATGGTAAAAAGGTCCATGGCTCCAAAGATGTTTTTCCTGTAAAACCATCAAACCTTCAAGTTTCAGTAAAAAAGGGAAATTTAAAGAAAGACATTAAAGTTTATAGCAAACATATTCTTTGACTTTCAAACTTAAAATCTCAACGTAAAAATAAAAAAAAAAAGCAAACGTCCAGAAAAATTTAAAATCATTTTAAAAAATGAGGTTTAATATGGAATTCAACAAAAAAATGGAGATTACTAGTTTAAATTCAGTATTTCAAGAAAAGCAGTCAAAATAATTAGTTTAAGATTTCTTACTTGACACTGCGATATGAAATCTAAAACGGCAGACCCCAATTTTCGACTTGACTCCACCAAATCTTGCAGACTAAAAAACAGGAAGAAAAAAGTTCACTTGATGGTTCATCTTATCCAAGTAATTACCTTTCTGATCGGCTTAAACCACCAGATAAAATCATGTCACAAATCTTTGTATTGGCATTGGCGTCGAACAGTGGCACTCCAAAATGACAATCCAGTAAAGTCCAAACCTATTTTATACAAATTAGTTTGAACAACGTATCCATAAAAAAACCACCTACCTCTCCCCGGTTTTCCTTTGCGGGCGCATGTTCTTCCTGACTGTCTCCAATATTCTCTTCAGCTTGTTTACTAATAGAAAACATGCTTATGGTCTCATCCAATGGACTTGTCAGGGTATCAATTGACAAAGAAGACTGTAAACGTAATTCTAAAGAATCTTTGGCTAATGCTGCTTCTTTGTCTAACTGGTCAAGTTCCTCTTGCAAGAGATCAGTACATTCTTGGCTGGTGAATCCATTCGCAGGTGAAGATGATTTCGAACTGGGAGTTAAAGCGAAGTGCGATTCAACAGGGGAGTTCAATTCCTTATTTGGTTTCTCTGAGGTATTATTCTCTGTGTCTATGCTGTGACGTCGATTCGAATTGTTGAAATTTTCATTTGTAATTGATGTAACATCATTTAATCTGTGGTTGCTACGTTTGGATTTCATTTTTTTCAATTTACCTTCAACAAATAATCTATAATATAAAAATGAATCGCAAAATGTGTTGGTAAGCGCATAACTCAACAACGCCTGGACCAATTTGGCCAAATCTTTTTTTAAAATGTTCGTTGAAGTTCAAGGATGGTTTTTACAGCGAGAAAAATTAGAATTATTGCTGGAAAAACCGGGAAAATGAAGATAATCACATATTGAAATGTCGGCGATTATATCACAAATATGTTGTTGACATGTATGTTAAAATTGAAACGGAGAGGTTAACATTCATCAGGTTGAATCAAACCAAACTCCGATCTGAAGAGTATATTCACCTTCGAGATGCGATTAATACTGATGGAAATGCACAGAATGTCGGTCGGATGACTATTCTTCCAGCAACATACATCGGAAGCCCTCGGCATATGCACGAATATGCTCAAGATGCCATGTCGTATGTTCGTCATTATGGTACAGCAGATTTGTTCATCACATTTACATGCAATCCGCAATGGATAGAAATCAAGCAGGAGTTATTCCCTGGGCAATCACCCATTGATCGTCATGATATTACAGCCAGAGTCTTTAGACAAAAGTTGAAATCTTTAATGGATTTCATCGTAAAACATAATGTGTTTGGTGAGACACGCTGCTGGATGTATTCTGTGGAGTGGCAGAAACGAGGATTGCCACATGCACACATTTTGATTTGGTTACAAATCTTTTTGACAGGACGAAGTCTGTCGGGTCAGTTATCTATATATATATAAAAATGAAACCCGTTTTCCGTTGTCACGACATCACATAAAAACGGCTTGACCGATTTGGCCAATTTTGGTCTTGAATTATTCGTGGAAGTCCAGGGGAGGTTCTTACGGAGAGATAATTTTAAAAAAATCTTGATAAAGTGTAAAATCAACATCTTTATACTCCCATATACAAACAGTTTGTACTAATACTTAAAAGCCAATTTGAACCTTAATACCATACAGTAAAGTTCAAGTAGGTATTAGTGAAGAGATTTCGGGAAGGCAAAACAATCGAAAACAAACAAAGTGACCTTAGTTCTGTCAAACACATTCAATGTCATCATATGTCATTTCATTTTAGCAGCGATAATTATTCTGTTTAAATAAGTTTAAAATCCCCGGTCGAAGACGGGGCGAGCAGCTAGTACTTTAATAAAGTTGTTTTAGTCTCCAAAGAACAACATAACATTATAGTTGGCCAACAAATCACTAATATTAATCATTTCAAAAAGTGTGTATGAAAGTTACTTAAAACTTGGATCGTAGGTAACCTAGCACTATCTAATTATTTTAATATGTTTAAATTTCTGAACCTTATGGAAGAGCTTTTAACATTCCATGGAACATCAACATTCCGTGGAATATAGTTCGAGAAAACATATACTAAAACAACGTATATTGAATACAACCCATGATCATACTATCATAGTAACAACCATTTTATATTTTACTTGACAAAATGGTTATCCAAATGTATCAATCGCACAGATTTCGTGATACCTCAGCTACATGTGAATTTTATTTTGTCAAATAAAATATAAAATAACTAAGTTAAAATGAAACTTACTGAAGCCAGAAACATTTCTTCCTAACTTCACAATTGGTTCTTTGTTAGGGCACCCAAAATCTAGGACCCCTATATTGGCGAAACACAAATATCCACAATTATGTTTTAAATCAACAGCATCCTGAAGCAATCTAGTAGCTGGATGAACGTGGAATGAGCTTTCGGGATATGGTTCAGTCGAACTTTTTGGCAAACAATCGGTGTGGAATGGAAATGGAATGATTCTTGTTTGGGCTTGCTGGTGAACACCGTAAGCTTGTATTAATACTGGAGAAAACTGTAAAGCTGCATTTACATGCAAAATATTGGCAATTGAAATAACCGTTGGCTCATGTAACCAAGTAGTCACAAGTAATCGAGTATAACCCAAAAACATTTGAGGTAGTTGTTTTAATTCGGTTCCTATAAAAACCACACATTAAAAATGGAAATGGCATTATTTGAACTGCAACCTTTTGTTAATAATAGTGAGGGTGGCCCGTATCCAGTCACGTGATATAAAAATAATTTGAACCACAAGGAATTCACTTCCGGCGCGGCTGGTCCCAAATGTGGTGGAGATAATGTTACCACCGGCTTTACTTCCCTACTGAGAGGTGCCATTGATACCAGAAGCCTAAAACAAAAGGATATTTGAGTGGACACCTCAAATGAGATATGATTCTCTACTTCCAACTTACATATTCAAAGATTGCAGCAAAGGGATTGAATTTGGAAATGAACTTTTTACATTACAGGACTTCAAAATTCGGAGAAAAGTTGCTCCGAAACTCTACTGCCTACTTACCTCCCAAAATTTTGAGTATTACCTCGAAATTTCGACTTTTGCCTCGAAATCGTAACTGGGAATGTCGAATTTAAACACAAAATTTATAATTTGTTCGCACGTTATTTTGAATAATGTTTAAAAATCAATTTAGATTAGTTTTAAATTTATTTTTTAGTTGTTTAAATGGAAATGTTTGAAAATGTAAGTTGATAGCATAGTTTGAAAATTTCCAACGTAGGCAAGCTTTCATAGAAACTCAATTACTTACTTATATTTCTTCTGCAACAGTCTTAAACATGTAGCTTCATCTAACGAATGTAAACTTTCCAATCTCACAAGATCTAAGCCTCCACCGTCAATTTTTCGCAAAACTAAAACTGTGGATCTCAATATAACGGCGTGATCAAAAAATCGTCTAGCCTCGCCCTCTCCTTCGGCATCTAACACAGACACTTTCTCCAATTCAGATAAAAAACTGTCCAAACTCTCATCGCACAATTTTCCAACTTCAAACATCGTTACAGCGTGTTTCTTTAAACCCTACAAAAAAAAGTATTTATTTGGGGCTGTTATGTTACACGTAAATCCACTTACTGGTGATAAATTACCCATCATCAGAAACGCAGTCAAAGCAGAATCAAATAAAAACGCAATTCGTTGGCCTTTCCTTTCTAGGGTAGTTATACTAGCTGGACTTTCGGGGGTCTCTAAATTTGTGGAAGACGAATCTTGGGATAAGTTGAGACTGCTACCACTTTTATGTAAGTCTAGCGATAACGGAGTAATCTGAAGTTGTTTCCTAAAATAACGACAACAGATACTATTTAGAATTGGATCATGGACATGTTCGGCGGGAGCCCAGACTCCCTTGAGCAAGCTTTGGAATAACGTCCCTCTCAAACTCAATCCAATCACACAATATTGATATTAAACTCGAAGGTCGAAGTTAAAAGAGGTTTACAGTTAAAGAATATTTAAAAACGTCTAAATTAGAAGGAAAGTGAATCCATATTTTCACAAAATTTAAATTTTGAATTTGTTATCAAAATAATAATTTCGGAATTTAATAGGTTATCAAAGATATTCTCAAAATTTGGATCTTTCCTAGAAATTTTGAGTAAAAGCTGAGTCATGTTTAAATGAAGTTTTTTTGGACAATCAAACCCAAAGTTCTGTATGAGGTTGAAGTCATGGGGATTATTCGGGCGTTTAATTGCATAATATAAGTATACTTACTCAAGAGGTATTACTGGGATGTTGTTCCAACTAGGGTGCCGCTTTGCCTTTTCTTGCTCAGTTTCGGGGTCAAGTTTCTTTGCAAATTGTAATCGGCAATACAATGAGACTGCTTGTTTCACCAACTCAGTATCAACTTCAAGCACGCTATTAGCCAACTAAAACATTGCGATGGATTCTA
Source organism: Dastarcus helophoroides (assembly GCA_028583605.1). Taxonomy (NCBI): domain Eukaryota; kingdom Metazoa; phylum Arthropoda; class Insecta; order Coleoptera; family Bothrideridae; genus Dastarcus; species Dastarcus helophoroides. The sequence continues at coordinate 32,577,551 of CM053327.1, forward strand.
TAATAGCAACAAAAATTTCCCAAATGATGGTTTCTGTTTTATTAACACTATAAGAGGTGTTTCAGTCAATATGTCATTCATTTTAAGAGAAGATAGGGAAAAACGAATGACTGAATACGCAATTAAGCAAATTAAATGTATACATTTACGCTGGAAAAAATATTTTCAAATCATAATTTAAACCGTTTTTCGGGGCCATATGCCTTAACAACTTTGAGCATTTAATACCAAATGTTTTACAGATCTTTACAGTCACATACCAAGTGTGTTATATATCAACTTACCTCACCTACAGTTATATGTTCATCTATAGATACAAATATTTTGTACAATAAAGTTTCAAAATAATCCCCAGTTATTCTGTTCATAACAAAACCTTGAAGAGGCGGAACTTGAACCCGATCAACTGCTGTAATTGGTACATCTAAGTATATTAGGCCTTTCCTAAAATCAAATATAATAAAACAGCAGGTTTTATAAATAATTTGAATAAAACCATAAAAAACATTATAATCTGGTGTTATAAAAAAAATTCATGAACTATTAATACATTTTTGTATTCCAATAATTGCGTTTTATAATATTGGTACAGGAATACAAAAAACTATACAATTACAGTTCTGAGTGCCATAATTTTTAAGTGTCCTCAGTTGAAGCAACTTACTTGTATAAACTAAGTACAATGAAATAATTTAGCTCTCCGGCAGACTGAGACCCAAAATCTATTAATCTATCAATAATTGCTAGTTCTTCCTCATTAACCATCTGAAAAATAAAAAGTATCTTATTAGATATCCTGTATAGTATAATTAAGACAGTTACTAATTAACATTGTCTACTTTCCCTTTTTTTTTACTAAACATTCTAAATTAGGACATTCCCCAAATCTTAAGGAAGTTAGAATCAGAATGTTGTTTCAAAATTTTTAACAAAACTTTGATACAATAAAGCAACTCTTAAGGAAATTGGGACATCTTCCAAATTGTTTTAAATTATTAGAACTTTCTGTAAACTTCAGGACCCTTCATGACTCCTAGAGTATTTAGAACTTTATTTAAGGTTTTAAGGAAACTATGAAGAATTGGGAATGTTCCTACACGTTTAAGGAGACTAGATAGAACCTTCACCAAATCTCTAAGATTATAAGTTATAAACTATTAGGGAAGACTGGGCCGCCTTTTTATGTTGGCTAAAAACTGGCAAAAAAATATTTTTTTCTGAAAATTTCAAAGTTTGAATTTGTAATACAACTAATAATCTCTCTTTGGGTCGCAGTAGTTTGGTCAAATTGTATTAAATTATAGAACTTATATCAGTTGGCGCAAAAATTGCATTTTTGCGATTTTGAAAAATGTTGGGGAATTACAGACCATTTTGTTAATCGATTAAAAATGGAAACATGTGGTAGAAAAACCTTCTTGTTTTTAATTCAGAATGGCAGAAAATTTATTATGAACAAGAAACAAAGTGAAGTGAAGTGAGAAATGGCAACGAAAATCAGTTCGAAACAAAATTATTATTGTACCGAAAAACTATTAGAAATTGGTGAAAAATAATTCTGTGCTGAAAATTTGCATAAATAATCACTTATATGCATCAAATACACGAAATCAGATTGTGAAATGTAAAAAATTTGGTGATCCATAATTCCACGACAAAAGTGGTCCGTAATTCCCCGAAGGTCATTTTTTACAATATGACAGCATATGAGTAACACAATACAAACTTCATGCAAAACTTCATGTTCCTGCCGAAAACTTAAGGTTTCGCGAATATTATGAAGATATTTTATCTGAGTTGGTTCTCAAAAAGTGTGTTCAAATTAGAGGAAACTCTAAAGTGAAAAAAAAATTTCGAAGCGAGGTAACAGTTTGTGTACACAAGTCAAGTATTGAAGGGAAAATGAGCTTAACATGAGGCGAGCTGACGACAGTTATTTGTAGCTGTCAACCAGTATTAGAGAAAAAAATATGAAATTGGTACGCAATTCCCCGTGGCCCAGAATACCCCAGTCTCCGCTACATAAGCTATAATTTATACCATTCTGCACATTCTCATATGATTGAAACTTCTTCAAAGCTCTTAAAAGATTGAAACTACTTTAAGGTTCTTATAAGTAATTCTTTGTAAGGATCAACTTTTTCAAATTCCTTGAGAAGATTCGAACCTTCTTTACTATGATCGCTGTTATTTAAAGGGGTAATAATTTTCTTCAAATCTCTTAAGCAGATTTTTTTTAAAGTTAATCATCCTTCCAATAAATTTGTAACAATATAATTTTTTAAGAATATTAATATTTTCCAAGAACTCTTAGCACTTCTTCGAAGCTTTTAACCCGTTCGCGCCAAAGACCGTATATTCCCGTGTTAAAAAAGTAACAAACAGTCGAAGACTGTATTTATCCGAATTGTATTTTTAATTTAGTACAATATTCTTGTAGAGACGCCGATTATCGTACTTTTCCGGTAAATGTATGCTATAACGATGAAGACCATACAATTCTGTAAACATCGAAAACTGCCCGCCTTATGGGCATACTTAAAAGTAGGAAAATAGCACGTCACGAAAGGGTTAAATAGAATAGAACTGTTTACAACCTCTTATGTTGAATCTGCTTAAAACTCTTAAAAAGACACAGAGACTAAACACTTCATCATATAACTTGAAGAAATAATTTTCCTTATTTACTAAATAATGAAAGATCACCTTCACATCTTCTTCTAGTACTAAGCCAACTTCTACCCTCCACCATGGTTCAATGTGAATATCACACGGAACTCTAGGCAAAAGACCTCTCACATTTCTCTTTCTAAACAGTCTTCCCTGATTCGATCGCGATTTATTCATCAATTCAATATATTCATTTCTACCGATCCCCAATAACCTCAAACCTAAACAAAACAATGAGTAAGTGTTTTAAAACATAAGTTATCAACTTACAATCCGCTGCAGTAAAGTTAGGTAATGTGTCATAACTCTTATCTCTTTGGATTAATCTTTCAATGACAGAAATATAATAATTAAATGGTGTTATTCGGAGTCCTTTTACGATCATATCAGCCAAATGGTATGGGAATAGCATTAGCTTGTCTCTGCTATAAGCTACCACTTGTTCATAGTATCTTTTTTCATCCCTAATAATATGACGAACTAAAATAAACCCATTAAAGATAAATACCAAGGGCAAAACTAACGCCTTACCCAAATTTCCCCTATATCTCAATTGATTCTTAATACTAAAGAAAACCACATATTTTTCGTATTCTCTAGGAGAATTACTGTGAATCTGGAAAATAAATACCAACAATCAGCAATGTTTACAAATAGATATTCAAAAGTAGGGAATTACCTGTTTTATGTGGCTTGGTAATTGTGCCCAAGGCACATTTTTCCTAATATTACTCTCGATTTCCACGTTCATTTTGTATTTATTTAACTACGAAACTAAAACACTCATTATTTCTTAAATATGTTTAAAAACTAAGGTGAACCGATTCCAAAAAATCTGCTGCTTATCTGTCAATGCCATTTACCAAATGTCAAAGTGTTATCAACAATGTCAGACAATTTGACAGAAGTCATAGATATAACATTTCTACGAGCAAGTTTAAAAATATTTAAATATTTCGAAAACTGTTTTAGAATATTCTCAACAAACAATAAAAATTTAAATATTTCCAAACTGGGTCGTAGAAAGGTTAATTAAAATTAATAAACATATTGTTTCCGACCAATAAGAGTCTACCATGAAGAAGAAGTCATAGAGCCCACAGAATAAAATTAGTGACTGAAACTTAGTTTAAAACATATATGTTTAAAATGTTCGCAGCGCACAGTGAGCTGCTTTCGGAACTAACATAAGATGATACTTTTTTTTTGTCCCCATGGTTAATTTGTTTGATTGCATACCCTTTACCACGGGGGTTCTACTTTGGCACGAAATTCAAATATACTGTTTGTAGCGCCCTCCCACGCCGTGACCGGAACTACCGCCCATTTATACATATATATGTAAATTAAATATATGTGTATAGTGCCTAAATTTGTGTGCGGTGGCGTCTGAGAACGTAAACAAATTTAACTGTCATTGGATTTGGATGGAATGGAGGACGAGAACATCAGTCATCTTCGAGCAAAATTTTAAATAGTGTTGAAAATAAGGTAAGTGATCTCTGCGATCATTACTAGTAAGTAGAAAATTTCATTTATTTGTGGAAGTGAAGTATCAATCGAAATGACATCCCCGACTTCGGAAAAAAAACTGCTGAATCCCAAGCTGCCGAAATGTTTCCAGAAATGGCGACTATAACAATAAACAGTTTTGTGATTACCAAAAGCAAAAATAAGAAAAAGGTAACACTTTAAAAAATAAGATTTAATGTAATCCGAATATACACTGTTTGCACATTGACAAAGTTAATGATGCTAAAATTCACTTCTAACGTATTGTAAAATTTCTGCAGGAATTTGTTGGATCGTTTGCTTAATAATATGTCGGAGTCTATTATATATGATACTTTCTTTCTAATGAGAATATTATTTTTACTACTTTACAGTGAAAATACAGTGATAAATAAATGTATCCAAAATATCTTACTACTGCCCGAACAAATGCCTCCAGATATTTGAAAAAATGTTAGAAATTTTATTGTCAGTATGGACTTTGTCAACATGCAAATGGAGCATACATGGACCTCGTTAACATTAAAAGCTACTTTTTTTTTTTATTTTTGTCTTTGATGATTAGATATTCAACCAAGGGATTCAATTGAGGTTTTTTCGGACCTCCTGTAGTGAGCAAAATGTAAAACCGACTAAAATGTTGCAATCTTTTAAACAAAAATCGATCTGTTTCGGCAGGCACACCCCCTCGTAGTAAGAAAATTGTACCCTAAAAGGTGTCAAACTTTCAACAAAAATCAACCAGAAATTATGTGGAAATACTTTTCGCTGCTTTACTTGATTTATTTTAATTAAATTCACTATCCAGTATATTATGTTATCTGTATCATATTTAACTTTTAGCAGTTGAACTGATAAATATATTTTAAAATTATTACAAATATTTAAATATGAACTTATATACATGTATGAATATACATATTTAATAAAAATATTTAATGTTAAAATGGCAGTTTATTTTTTTACACCTCATACTTGAAATTGTTTTGAAATTTCCATTCACGTTGGTCACTTTTGTTTAATCTTTAGTAGTGCAATCCAACTGAATGGACATTTCAAAACAGTTTAAAATTAATTTTGGATTTAAATTTATAAGCCGGTAATGCAGGGTAACTGCAACGTGGCTACAGCCGATAATACAGGTTTCTAATTTTATGGCAATAGTTCCGGTCCCTGCGTGGGATGGCCGTTTTCAAAATAAAAAGCACAGAGTTGACACTCTTAACCTTTCTCTATGCCCTTTACCATTACAAATAGATTTACAAGCCCTATATCCCCGTATTTACTTAGTTGCAAGAAGGCTATAATAAGGAGGGAAAACTTCATATGCTTCGCTGTATAAAAGTAAGAGACAAATTCCGTGGATATGTGTTAGGCGTGGCTATCTGTTGTGCTATGAAGCACTGCGCATTCTGGTGACAAATGTACAATCGAAAGTAACCAGACATCTATGACAGATCCTTTGTTGGTTATGTTTTGATTTCATTCGGATTAAAGACAAAACAAAAGTTAGGTGAGTTTTCATCATACAGAAATATATTTTGATGAAATATTTTATTTTGGTAATTTTAATTTTCAGAAGAGAAAGAATTGGCTACACTCTTTATTGCCGAATACGAAAACTATTGCGAGTTAAAGTCCAAAATACAATTTTGTAAAAAGTAGACATTCAGCTGCCTCAAAATGTCGCTGACAAATTTTCTTGATACTGCAAATTTAAGTGTTGAAGTCAAGAAGTAAAATAAATGGGTTATGAACTTAATATTTTAACGAAATATGAAGTCGATTGAGTGGAGGAAGAGTATGAGAAATCTCTAAGCCGCACTAGTAGTGCTTTTGATTTAGTGCTCCTATTTGAGAAGACGAAGGAATAAAAAATGAAAAGTTAGTGAAATGAAGTTTTTGTTAATATTTTTTAATCCATTTTTCTCTTCCTAGTTATATGTCTCTAAGATGGCCCACTGATTTACCTTCTGAATATTGAATTTATGGCTAGTTATAAATCGAATTAAACAAACATCACCTAGGTGGTGTTGTAAAATAGCTGTTGCCCTAAGTATATAGCTGATGATTGCCTAGATATTTAAGCGGGTAAGAGATACAGACTTCTTAATAACCATTACATTTACGTGATTTTCAGTTTAATTGCAGACAAGTTATGCCAAATGAGAAATTCAAAGTAAATTAAGGGCTTTCAATGTTTAATAATGAACATAATATGCAATGTGAAGACCAAGATATGAAGATCACCTATCAATGTTTGTGTAAAAATTATTTAAATGTCAATATATGTTAATAGTTGTATTTTCTTTTTAAACAGTAGGACATTTTGTATTTATAAGTTTATTTTTAATAAACTTCTTTAGTAAACATTTTAATCTCTCAAAGTTATCTTCAACCCTGTAATCATCTTACAATTAAGATCCTATTTGTTGTTGAGTTGTTTAGAAGCTGATTGGGAAATTCCAAATTAACTAGATTGTGAATTCTCCCCATATTAAAATTGTTATGATAGGGAAGTTTTGTATGGGGGCATTGCTTTAAAGATACTACCCTTGTGTTAATTCACTATCAGTTTGGGAGATAAATAAAAATAATGATCAAGTGTTACGTACAGAATTGTTTGAGCCAGTCTGGAAGAAATGAGAATTTATGAACACTTTTTCAGTTTCCAAATGTCGTAAGTTGTGCGGAGGTTGTCATTTTTTAATGGATGTCTTTTTATAAATATTACTAGATTGTTATCTGTTATTCCCTCAATTCATCATTTATAGGGCTCCAGTGAATACAACCAATGGTTATCTGTTATCAGAAAAAATTTTCAAATGGGGAAAACAATTCATAAAAGGATGTATATTTGTGATTTACATTTCAACAGCAAATGCTTCCATTGCAACGACAGAAAGATGCTGAAAGATGGAATTGAAATAAAAATTTATTTTTTATTTAAAAAACAGTTTATTTTCTTAACAAAAAATTTCGCAGATGTATTTTTAGCAACTAAGCCACCTAGGTATTACAAATTATTATAAAAAGTTTATTATATTATCACCAACCTCTGTCCATTCAGCAATTTAACTTAATTATAAACTTTCTGATTGTGTCATTATAGGTACATTGGTGTGAAAAATGTTTCACTGACCATGTAGAATGCTAAGAATAATGACATCATTTCATTCCCTCATCTGCAGGTCTGCTGAAAGTACTCTCTTATTTGGTCAGAGCAAGCTTGTTTCTTTATTTCATTTATTTACTAACAAATATGTAATAATAAGTTTTATTTCAACTCAGGTACTAAAAAATGGTAATTAAATTAATAGAACATATGGATAACGCAAATCACAATAAAATTATGAGCTAGTAACAAAACACTTTATAAGCGTGATGTACTGAAATGTCCAGTGGCACTTATCGCCGCTGCAAAATATCTCCTATCTGCCGTCAATTTCTATTCATTCCTACTTCATAAATAGCTCTGCATGCACATGTATCAATAAAAAAATAGTTTACCCACCAACATAAAAAAAGATGTATTAAACTTCTGCCACTAGAAATCTTGGAGCTGTTACTAATTTTTCACCCGTAGAAAACTCCACGTAATTTTAGGAAATCTTCTTCAGGCTTCAATTAAATAGAAATAAGCTTACAACATATCATTCTTAAAAACCGTCGCTATTGCCGATAGTTTTCTTGAAATTCCTGATTCATTATGTTTAAAGTTCTCTATTCCAATAATCAAGGTCTTGCCCATCATCAAAGTTTAACCTCTCACCATCTTTAAATATGACAATAAACAGCTGCTGCTATATAAAGTAATGCTGTGGATTGTTTCTTTATTATTATCGCTTTTACGAGATACAAATCTCAAACATAAAGCAAATTTAAAGTCTTTTTGAACTCAAATAACCTCCAAAGTTGACAGATCAAGAATGAAAACAAAAACATTAACAGGTTGGCCACAAGCAAAAAAAGTCACTAGCAAGGATAGTCGCAGAGACGCTAAATTGTAATTTTGCACAATTTCCAATCCCACCACTTCATCATTGCACCACGTTTTTGGGCCTACCCCTTCCATACAAGTTTTCCCTCCTTATTATAGTCTTCTTGCTTAGTTGTTTCTTATGGGTCGGGCTTCAAATATTTAAATTTTTAACAGTAAATTGATGATGAAACGTCTATTCATGTTAAAATTTCTTTATTTTACTTTTTATATTTAAAAAAAAATAAAATGATTTTTAAGTATTTCTTCTTCATTGTTCCCTTTCCATGTTATGCACTGCTGACGAGCTCAAATGAGAGCGAAACATCGATGTCCAGTGCTACAACCATTTTTATGTATTTTTTTATATTTTCCTAATTTATCAAAAAAACAAACTTTTTATTTTTTCCATATCTAATTTTTGGTCTCCTATTTTTCATTATTCCTATTCTATGTAAAATAAACTAACCTCTTAATTTGTAAACTGTCATGAAGTGACGTTTTCAATAAATTTAAATATCACGTAGTCGCATTTCAAAAACTGTTTAGAAAGTTGTCCAACAAACCATAAAAATTTAAATATTTCCAAACTGGGCCGAAGAAATGTTAAATAAATTGAAAAAAACATACCGGGTGTTTCACAAAACTAATTTTGTATTTGTCACAATAGTTGGGATATGTCCAAGTTTTTGCCTTATAATCGATGGTTTTTGCCTTGCAGTCGATGGTTTTTGCGTTACAGTCGATGGTTTTTCCATTGTATTGAAGAGTATACGCCGTACACAAACGGATTTGGTGGTACAACGCACAAATTAACTATTTACCGACACAAAATAATTAATATTGCGTGCAAAATAGATTTTTTTTACAATTTCAAAATAATATGCTTCACTACATTGATAGGAGGAACTAAATTAAAAACAAAACATCATTTAAATCAATTTTATTATTCCAAAATTTTAAATTTATGTTTACCATCTCATTGCCAAGAAGAATTTTAAAAATAATATCACAATATAATACAATATAGCTTACATACACCTACCAAGGTATCACAGAATAAGAACATTTTAATGAATTGTGTCTTAACTAAAATATTCAGCGGGGGATTACCACCAATATAATCAGATCATACAAAAATAAAAATAGTATTTCCATTATCTTAAATGCAATTCTGGTAAATATGCATGCATCATATACAAGGAAAAATAAAAGTAAACTAGAATTCTTCAAGTTTCCTTAATTAATTCTTCCATTAGAGTTAAGGTGTCAGAAGTGGGAGATAACTCGCTGACTCCATCGTGTCAGCTTCATTTTACGGCGATAGGTCAAGAACATTTTTTTCTATTAACTAAGAATTAAAGAGCAAACTATAAAAAGATTTTTTGATTCTTCTTTACAGTAAAACTAAATGTTCAGAATTATATTTAATTTCCCCTTGTATAGTCATAGTGCAATATTTACAGATCAATATTTTTGACACTTATGAAAATCGAATAATTTTTAGCTGAAAAATAAATGCATTTTTTGAACTACTTGTGTTGGTCCACAACGTTACGCATGCAATATAGTGTTTTGACTTTCTAAAAATTAGAAAAAATGTTTTTTAGTCTCTGAAATAAATATCACATTGAAGAGTTTAATATATAGTCATTCAAGTCTTAATATGCTACATCATTTCCAACATGCTATGTTCATGAATACTTAAATACGACAGAATATAGTTGAAATTTCATGCATTAATTAATAATTCTGTAATTCTTAGGATAAAATTGGAACAATTTAGTTCATGTTAATTACATAAGATACTTAATATTTTCTACCTTAGTTACATTTTAATTCTGCACTCGTATTATTATTAAATACGCGGTCCAATATTCACAATTTCAGCTGTGAATCAGTAGATCCTTAAAATGACATCCCATTTCTTTGGAGATATTCAATTTCAGGTATTAGAAATTTTGGATGTAACACAATATAAGCATTTTTCATATATGCGATTTCCACTTTATTTGGAACAAAAATGTGAATTATTAATTTTAATAATGCTAATATCTATTTTTGCTAATACCTCCAATATAATTTTTCATTTTATTAAATATTAGGATTTAATATTTGATTTTTATGCAATCCATTGCAACATATTTGACTGATTTGGTGCTGCACAAGTTACTTATCGAAATGGATAAAAATCCCCAATTAAGGTCCAACAAAAAACAATATTTTGTTTTGAACCTATACATTTAACAAGCAATATGATTTATACGGGTGTTCACAGGCCAAAGCAGATCAATTTCATGTTAAACACTTTGCATAATATTTGATAACTTGCTATAAGCTTTACTTTTCCCAGCGAGGCCAACATTTTTCAAAAGAAGTATCCAAAGATTTCAAGTCGTAAACAAAGCAAAACTTCGTTTTTGAAATGTCGAAGTTGGAAAAAAGTCAACATTTCGGAATTTTTAAACATGTTGAATTCTTCGAGAAAGTCGATAAAGACTAAAATGCGAAATTTTTTTAAAACGTCAACATTTTGGGAATAAATCGAAATTTTCATAAAAAAGTGGATAAGAGAAATCAGAAGTTTGGAAATGTAAAAATTTTAAATGGACATTTAGAAAAAAGTAGAAATGTCGAAGTTTCAAAAATCTGAAATTTTCAAAAACTCGAATCTTCTTACTGATTTTGATAGAGATAAGAAAATATAGATACCTGCACCCTTTCTAATTTAGTAAGTGGGGTTGAAGGATGAAAATGCGTGATGCATTATGATCGGTTTGTCCCAGTTGGGATCCAAAAAAAAAGATACCCTAAATATACACATCCTCGTAGACCTGCTGTTTTTACTGATAAAATTGTTAAATTAGTCACATGCTAAAAGATTTTTGCGTATAATATGATATATGGACCACGTATTTGGCCTTTAACTATTCATTTACTTGATTATTTGTATTACACAGATTAATAACGCATGCGCCAGCTCTGCCGGTAATAAGAGGAGCCAATGTAGCCCACTCATTCGTAATAGGATCATATTGCTCAACAGTACGTAAGTAATGGGCACCATCATAACCTCCAATAGCAACAATTTTGTCCCCAAACAGACACGCTGATACCGCGTCCCTTTTACTTGATAGTGAAGCGACCGTTGTCCAAGTATCTGTACCTAAGAGGACTCAATTTAGTTAGTTTTTGGCCACCAGGATAAAAAAACTTACTTGGATCATATCGTTCAACGCAGTCAAATCTGGAAGCGGCGGGATTATTAGCGGGGGCATCCTGTCCTCCCATAGCGTATAAATAGCCGTTGGCGACCGCTACCCCAACGCCACCACGCCTTCTAGCCAAAGGGGCGCACATCGTCCATTTATTTGTGTGCGGATCGTAGCACTCCACCGTTCTTATGCAAGAAGCACCGTCTCTACCGCCGACTGCGTACAATTTGTTTCCCAGTACTGCCACCCCAGCTGAACACCTTTGGCACTGCATTGGAGCGACGTAGCTCCAGGAACGAGTAACTGGGTCCCACCTAATTGACAAATGTGAACTGTTTAATTTTGAAATTGTAACAAGAAAAAAGTAACAGAACACAAATTTTGAATGCACAAGTACAAATCTGTGGTCGCTTGAATAAACCTATGAAAGTTAATCATTTTCTGTTCAAAATTAAACAGAAGAAAATACCTTTCAACTGTGTTTAAATAGCTCCACCCATCATGCCCTCCAACAGCATAAAGGGGCCCCCCGAGAACTGCCACTCCCAAACCATGTCGATGTGTATTCATAGGAGATAACTGCGTCCACGATCCTGTTTCCAAGTCCAAGCACTCCATAATATTCAAAGTTTTCAAACCATCCCTACCTCCTACTACCAGCAACCTAAAAAGTATATTCTGATGTCCATTTCAAGAAATATCATCAATCTTTACTTGTCGCCTATCATAGCAATCCCAAACTGCAATCTTCTCCCTGACATGTGATGGGCAACAGTCCAGGCATCTGCCCTAGGATCATAGCTTTCGATAGTAGTCGCACCTTTATTTTTATCCATCCCCCCCACCACCAGCAATTTTCCAAGAGTGGCTTTTCTAGGTCTGGTTCTAGCACCGGCCATCTGAAGTCTACGTTCTGGCAGTAAATGCCACTTTAATGCTTCCATGATCAATTTTTGGCACTCGGGATCTGATCCCACGGCGGGTTCAACTTGATCAGCCAGAAACGAAGGGCTGAGCAGCGGCAGTTTAACTAATTTGAGCAACTGGCTGATATGGGATCTTCGACTCGCGCAGTCGTGTTGCATCCAACTCATTAACGCATGAAATATGTGTTCTTCTGAGGTTACATTTAGATCTTCGTTTGACAAAAGATGAGACATCTGTTCGATACTTAATTGGAGAAATTCTTGATTTTGGATAACCTAAGAAATAAACACTGTTTCGAAAAATGTCAACGTTTTAAAACCGTCAGTTTTTTCACATTATTTTTATTAAAATGTCGACTGCACTCAAAATTCTCAGTTTCTCAATTTTGTTTGAAAATTTCGAAATATTCATGAAAAATTGAATTTTTTAAGTCCCAAAAAAGTAAAAATTTCGAAAAAAAGTGGAAATTACTGACAAATTTTGATAAAAGTGGAAATTTTAAAAGAGGAAATCTTTAAACTGCAAAATTTGAAGTTTAATTTGAAAATCTAAAAATTTTTAGAAATAAAACCTAAATTTCGAGTCAAAGTGAATCAGAAAGAAAAATTAAATTTATAAAAACAACTTTGGAGTGAAAGCAAAATGATGCCCGAAACTAGTCTTCTTTTTATCCAACAAAAACCAAATCTTTGATTCATTTTCAACTGAAATAGATTTATCAAAAATTTTTGGATCTATAAATGACAATTTAGGGAAAATGGTTGATAGAGTCGAAATTCCTTAACAGATACGAAGATATATTGTAAATACCTGCATGAAATGTTGACTGGTGTAAGAATTTGATTCCTGTAGCAAACTTGTGCAAGCCTGGTGTTCGGCAAATACTGCGATTCCCAAACAGTTGCTCGGATGAAGCTGATGAACTAAAAATCTCGAACAAGCCTCAACTACTTCGTGTAGTTGCATTAAGCAAGCTGTGGACAATAGCGTCTCAACATTGTCTTCTCTTATCTCAATAGTTCCAGTGTAACAATAATTTACTACAGATTGAAGAACGTCACCGCTGACGTCGCCAAGGGTAATTTCTGATTCTGCAGATTCCCTCAAATTACCAGTGAACATCGCTGAAAAATACTCACTGGCTGCTGATAAAACCAACCTGTCCAAACATAAAAAAAATTAAACAATAACCACTATAACTGACATAATTATGGAATTAGATGTATTCTATTTTTTAATTAAGAATTTTTATGCAATACTTTATTCAAGACTATTGTAAAAGACAGTATAAAGGTAAGCGCGGATTAGGGTGAAGAGCAGAGCAGCGTATTGGACTGGAAAAATTTGATGAGACAGATTCTTATAGGAAGTCACGTAAGTACGCCAGTAGCATGTGTTATCCCATAAGAACTTGTGTACTGTTTTTGCGCTCCGATGCTCTGCTATGTTTTCCGTCCTAATCTGCGCTTACTTTAATAGGAATTTCATAAATTTATGATATTGCAAAAATGGAATATATTTAAGGAATAGATTGATTCAGTTTGTCCTGAGACACCCTACGATATGGTTCCATCCCCAACTCCTATTATTTTCCTTTTTGTAGAATTACTGGTAATGTCATCGACAAATAAATTAGCCTCCTATGATATATGCACTAAACAAAAAATATTAAACGTACATACATACCAACAGTTCAAGCTACAACCGATTTAAACAGTAACTCTTAAGTTATATTAAACCTCATATAACAATACCTAATTATTACATTTAATATATTAGAAGTCTTTCAATAGAATTTTGTTCAAAAAAATCCAATTACTAGTTTAGATTGCCAAATCAATTAATACCTCTAATTTAGTTTTGACTTTGACATTCCACACATCCTTAATTTCACAAAATTTACTAAAACCATCCTCTTAATCAGCTTTGTCACTAATGCTATTTGTGGTATTTCGCACTAAGGAGACATATGTATGTCAAGTTTCAGTTTAGTCTTCTGGTTTTCAAGCTTTTCCAGATTTATTCAGTTTTTAACTTTATACTTCATTTACCAGGATAATTAAATTACAAACAAAACATACCTATGGGCCTGTACTTTCTTTCCATTGCTTCCAGCAACTAAAATCACATCACACAACTTTCCAGCTTGTAGATAGTTTTGCATACAAATAAGACTGTGCTCTGCATGACCTTCGGCCCTGAACTGTTCGTCTTGTGATGCACCCGATCCGGCAGAAAATAGGGATAATCTGCTAAAATCTCTAGGCAAATTTTCGGTTCCAGTCAGGCTCCCGTTGGATTCTTTACTTGGGCTGCCAGTGCCAGTACTTCCAGACAAAGACATTGTTGATTTACTCTAATTAAACTTCTCCCGATTGAAATAAACTGAAAGAAGTTATATTTTCATATTTTTGAATTAAGCTGCCCGCAAAATTTGATGTTGTGTTAAAAAAACCAGCACTGTTATTTTAAATACTCTTTGTTATTAAAGGAACTAGAATGTTTTTGTTGGAGAATGAACCATGAAATGTTGACACACAAAACATATTGACATGATCACAGATATAAAGATATAAACATTAAAGATCAATATCTGCACAGCAAAACGTTGACATTTTGGGATGGCGGGTAATGGGTATGCATTTCATAACTATTAAATTATATTAACAATTAAAACAACAACAGGTATTAAAAATTCCATGATATTGCTATAAATATTTGCTACGACCGGAACAGGTTTCCCTTTACAGCATCTTCGGCGGTTGTACCAGCAATTTATTTAGCCGATGTTAGGCTAACAAGCTCCATGGATCACAGACACCTACGAATATTCCGTCTAATCCGAACTGTCGGAATATTCGGCCGATCTGATGTAGAGATGGACAAATCTGCTACCTACTTTCAAATAACAGTTAAACCCCTTCTTTTAAAAAGCAGCTATTAGGTAGCAGCTTAAAAATGGCAGTTTGCAAGATTGTGGGTAGTTCGATGATGGTAAACTGCTATTTGCTTCTTTGTAGGAATTTACGGTTTACAAACTGCTTTGCGTCAGGAGATCCTGCTATCGTAGTTTGATAGTGTTGGGTGTTATTGTTTTGATAGGATGTAGATCACAGAGTACGAATATCAAAATTTTCAAATAACAGCTTTAATTTTACTTTCCTTTTAGTGGATAAATCTTGACGTGCCTAAAGGCTCTTAAAATTAGAATAACATTGACATTAGAACTGTTACCATTTTCGCACAAAACATGTGATCACAGATCTATAAAGCGGTAGGAATCAACAGTGAACAATCTCGAAATTAATTATCGCTGCAAAGCAGCCCTTTTCGAAAATAAATTGCGGTCAGAACGGCGACGCGCGACACCTCGAATATTCGGGAATTATTTACTGGAATCATAGATTGAATACACTGGAATCGGAGTGCCAATATCTATCAGCAGTCCTGCGATTTATGATACGAAGCAGTGAAGATGCGCGCAGCTATTTTTGATAATAAATCGTAGCCAGCGATATCCGGGCATTGTCGACTGCTATCGGGCTTTCCAATTTCGCGATCTCTGACGAGAGAGCTACGATATAAAATACGAAGCAGCCAAGCAGTTATTTTTAAAATTGAGTAGCAGCTTGAAGCTGCTTCAGCTAAATAACTGCTACGAAGTGGCAGCTATTGAAATGGCAATCCATTCCTAATCTGATGCATATTGGAGCATAATAATAGTATTTGAATCCGCATCTTGCTCATTAGTTTGGTTTAAGATAGTATTGTCCATTCTGCTAGGGTCAAAAATACATTTTCTCGTTTAACGTAGTATTTAGACATGGCAACATCACGATGAAATAAGACAAGAATTTTGGTGTGACTAAAGAATAGGGAGTTCTATAAGAAGGAGATGCATCGGTAACATAATTTGTTGAATGAAAATGAGACAGATTTCCACCCACTGACATCAGCGGCCTCTGTTGTGTATTACCAGCAAGTATTGGGCGAAAACTGTAAAATGAGAGCTTAAGTTGTGCCTACTGATACCAGTGGATGATGGTAGTCGTAAGTACAATGTATCCAATCGGTCACATCACTGTTATGTTAATCTTTTCTTGGGCTTTTCCTAGGAAAGCGTGTCTAGAACATCGTTTATTCATCTTTTAGTCAGGGAGGAGCGTTCGCCGTTGCGGTTGAAACTACTTCAATCCATTAGGTGTACGTTTTAACTACTCGTTGCGCAATGTTTGACCTATGATAAAATAGAATTCTGTGGTGCATGGTTTGCGGATTAATAGATGGCGCTGCGAACAGTTAATGGTTTTTAATCCCATTTTCAAAGTACGGCGTAACTAGGAATGCAAGTTAATTGTAATATATAATTAATTGTAATATATATATAAATATATATAAATTTTTACAGCAGACAAATATCGATAATCGATAATATCGAACATTTTTTTATCGATAATCGATATTTTGGAAATCAACAAAAAAATTTATAAATAGGCTCCAGTGTTAGAAATGTCTACGTATTTTGGGCATTGGCGACCTAAAAAAAGGTACTCGATCTCCATATTTCTATCCATCACTGACGACGATTGGACAATTGTTATCGACTATCGGGCAATATCGATAATATCATATCGACGAGATTATAATATCGATAATCTCATGCCGACGAGATTATAATATCGATATAAATATCGATATTTTTGCTTCGATAATATCGGCCGACCGATATATCGTTGCATTCCTAGGCGTAACGCAACCTTATCTTCTAGATAACCATATTAAAGAATGTCATAGCCAAAATCATTCAGTCACAATAAAGAAATATTTCATTGGAAAGTAACAGAGTTACATAAAAAATGTTCAAAAACAGGCTCCAGTAGTTTGACTTAGCAAATTAAATAACGGGCAATCCTATAAAATTTGTCTCATAACCTTAAAAATGAAATAAACAACGATGTAGGGTCACAGAAAGGACGTTGCCACATCTACTAACTGAAAAGATAGGTTAAAAATAAATTGTTATTATTTATCCGCTAATTACTTCTATTACACGCTCTGAAGTTCTACTTTAAAGTGCCTTAAATATTTTATGTGATATTTTCCATCGTTTTCTCCTTTTTTAGTGACATCTAAACAGTACTTTTTATAAAATACGATGAAACATCCAATTTCCCACAAGGTTCAATATTAGAAGCGTGAAATTTAAAATCTCAAATAACTTTTTACTGGTTCTCTATAGCTCTTCAAAAAAGTAACTGGATCATTATCTTGCTATAATTTACCAATGATCTGCATTTCATTAAATTCTGAACGGTAATTTTAAAACCGACAGTACTACCTTAAGCGAGAGTTTGTAATAATAAGCCTCGCTCTAAACTCTTGTTCTTTTTTATTTTTTCTAACTTTGAAGCGCTAACTGGCGAAGGCCCGCAATTATTGTTGTTGTGATAAGACCTATCCCTATGATTTAGGCATTCTATGATTTTAACCTTAAAATTTCGACACTCGATATTTGTTGTCAAATTGGATTTAAATAATTTATGATATAAACAAACAATAAACAGTTTAACAGATATGAAATGTTTACTTGTCTTTGATCATCTCAATGATGTTATTTATACAAAATGGGATGATAAGTTCGTAAGGCACATTAAGGAATTTGCTTCAGAGCAAGGACTGTTAGATGAAGAGGTAAATGGAAATATATCATTATCTTCAGATTTTATCACTATATTTTTTCAGTTTAACACCAGTTCCAATTATGAAATACACGAGAATGTTATTATGCAAATATTTTCTCCACTTATTACTTCCCAGAGGATTATGACATGCCAATTTGGAAATTCATATTCAAACATACAGTGCAAAAATGGATTAAATATTTGTTTTGATGAGGTTGACCTTTCTTCCACTGTTGGATAATTGCATATTCACTTTTTTGCTTTGCAGTTTATGGGTTATTTATTTGTTAGTATTAGCGAAGAAAATGTTGCTCAGATTAAAAAATATTTGAGTATATGTGTTACTATCGTTCGTTATCTTTGTGGGCCTGATGTTAATAAGTAAGTAATCTTTACCAAGTAATCTTTTCCGATTTGTGCAATTCAATAATCTAAGAGATTGTGATTGTCCGTGTTCATTGTTGTTTTTACTGTATGGGCGGCATTATTCTAATTTTCTAAATCTAATAAAAAAGATAAAAACTTTAAGAAATTCCTTATATCATATTATCGGAGGGTAAGCAACCTGCAATTTTGTTTTTTTTTTGCATAGAAAAAGTTAATCAACGAAATGGTGCTTATGTAATACTTGCATTTACAAATTAACCCTTTCGTTACTAGGAACCTATGTATATGTTTTTGTATATATGGGTCCCATAACCAAAGAACATATATTTTTGATTGACATGTTTCTTTGGTTTAGTACCTAACATCTAAATGTTGATACCGAAAAACATATGCATATGTTCTTAAATCCAATTTAAATACGAAGACACGAAACTCATTTAAAACGCCGTCTTTGGAGCAGTATAATTTTAAAATAACCCATAATGAAAGAGTTAAAAGTCAATTTTTTAAAAAATCCAGACAAAAATTTGTTCAAAATATTTAATCTTCAAATTGCTTGGTTTTTTCTTCAGATTAAAATCGAACACAAACACTGCAGCAACTGTATCCAGTATTATAAGTAGTTGGGAATCTCTATCAAGAAACGATCAAGGAGTATTAGTAGAAGCCATAGAACAACTGGTTGTTAATCCGGACTTAAGCTTATCTACACTGCAAGCTTTGAAGACTACAGTGGAAAATTTAATTCATCAAATTGATTGTTCTAAAATCCATGCTATGGTTTTAGTTCAAAACAAATTTTTATCATTATATTCTAGGTACGTAAGAGATATTTTTATGATCTGGAATTGCGCTGATTACACATGGAGTTAACAATAAGTTTGGACAAGTTTGAATCAAAAATTTTTATATATGTGCATTGATAGAGGTTGGCGAAGTATTTCCAAACTTATCCTTGACATCCCGTACACTGACACACCATTGTGGTCAATATTTTGATTTATAACTTTTCGTCTGATCAAACCAGAACCTACAACATAGCTATTAATTGTAAAGATAATTTAGACAAATCTGCCTTGAACGTTAAACCATATTTCATAGTGATTACAAAGCATCAGTAAATTATTATTATTTTCAGTCAAAATGCAAAAGACCTCTCGCCGACTGATATACTCTTTGGAACAATTCTGTCGCATTCTATTATAAACGAAAAATTGCCAAAGAATAACACAGATCAAGACGATAAAAGCGAATTGAGTGAAACTCAAATTGAAAGTATTCAAGTTCTTCTCGCTGGACCAGATATTACTCCGAAATGCATCCCTCATATAGCTCATGTTATACCATTAAATGAAGCTGTTTATGTATTGTATTTTGTCGAAGTTGGTTATTCTGCTGTAGCTTCCTGTTTATATGAAACCTTTTGTCATTTACACACGATGCAATACGTTCAAATTCAACGCGATTTAGATGTCATGAGACCAGCGTTTGATAATTTAGATTTAGCTATGAAAAGACTGAATGACAGTTTAAAGAAAGTAAAACTGGCCGCAGCCGAAACTTGCCATAAACAGATAATGAAAAAATGGGACCTGATTAGGAAAAAAATATCAAGAGTTTATAAAATCATCGTCCGATGAGGCACTACTTAGAGCAGAAACTTTGGCATTGGGATTTTTGGAATGTTTAAAAGAATTATTAACTCTAATCTCCATGGATAATTCACTTATAAAAACAAATCAGAAGTACTTTGTTCAGGCAGCAAAAGATGTCAAAGACAAACTGAGCACATTTAACGAATTCCTCCAAGTCAAGGCCATGAAGAATTTTTCTCTTGGATCATATCCTTTTTTACATATGTGGTGGTTTTTGATAATTCTGTTTTGTTGAAAATTGGGACTTTCTCAAAAAAATTTTTTTGTTTTGAGAATTCGAAATGTTTGAAAATATCGTCTTTTGGAAATTCGATATTTCAAAATGTCTACTTCTTTTCAAAAGTTCCACTTTTCTCGAAGTTTTAAATTGTTCTCAAAATTTCGACTTGTCTTCAAGATTTTTTTCTCGTTTTCTGGTTTTTTATTTTTTTTTTAAATTCTTATTTTTTCCAAAATTTTTCATTTTTCTGTTAATTACAAAGTTTTTGGAAATTTTATAATTTTTTTGAAAATTTGGGTATTTTAAAATTTTTCCTTTTTTAAAACTTTTACTTTTTATCGAAATGTTGGCTTTTTTTTAAATTTCCGATTCCCAAAAGTTTTTAAAATTATTGATTTTCTTGAAAATTTTGACAGTTCCAAAAATGTTTGCTTCCAAATTTTTGACTTTTTCAAGGTTGTGCATCCCTTTGAAAATTTCATTTGTCTTTCTCTTAAATTTGGCTCTTGATCAATATTGACTACTTTGGTAAATTTTTAACCAACTCTGACAGAAAAACATGACTAGTCATTGAAATTCAAACTAAACTCTTAATAAGTCATGGGAAGTCTCATCAGACAGTGAAGGTGATAATCTACAGTCTGATATTTTGTGTATTATTGAAATATACATCCTACAACAAAAGAAACTTTGACTTAAACATTTGCATCTATTAGCAATGTGCATGTATGTTTTTGGTGTTGTGCCTTTTCGTCTGTTTCGCTAGTTTATCCTTAATGAAAGTATACTAGACATTCCCTAACTATAAATAAGTATATGGAGGATTTCCCTGGACTGGTGCATTTTCTGTACATAGATCGTACATCGCACAGAGTTACAACTCCTTCAATAAACTTTAATGAATCGGATAGTAAGCTCTTAACGAAATCAAAGGTATAATTAATTGTAAAACTATTGGAAATATATATACACTTACAATTACCTGATAGGTATGGAATATGGTTGCATTTGCAAAAAAATATTTACAAGATGGAACTTTTTCTTTGATTTGGAAAGATACAAGATTCAGTTATTCTTATTTCCTATGGTTTGAGGATAGCAGTGGAACCACAATAAAACCTGCTATATCGCCCTTGAATATCACAAAAATTCTGCCAATTCCTGGAATTATCAACCTCGACTTTTATTTGTAAGTACAATTTCCATTTATATTTGTTTTTTTAAGTAATACATTGTTTTGATTCCAGAAAGTTAAAAGAAGTTTGCTTTCCTAAGTTATCTCCACTTAAAATAAGATGTTATGAATTGTATTGCATTCATTTAGGCTTAGTTACTCCATCTTGCGTACTTGAACACACTAGAAGGCTGGCTGCAACAATTTGGGAGTTGAAAGGGCATCCCAGCCACCCAATAGACTTGTTGTGAATCGCCGAAACTTAAAATGTTTCTAACAAGTATTAAACTTCTTTATGTTATTTACTCATAAGTATTGATCTCTGTACCTGTCTTAGAAGTAAAAATTAAAACAAATTGATTTGCTTGGTATTTATTTAATCCTTTAATCAGCTGTCTGTAATATGCTGCCCGAATTTGGCTCGCAAGGCTCCTCTTTGCGACCCACAGACGATTAGTGAGGGCAGTTTTTTATAAAATGTGAAATTCCGACTTTTTTCACAATTTCGTATTAAAATTTAAATCTTTATAGTGGCGGCTCGCATATATGCATTGAGGAACTGCAGCACCACCAATTTCGCTTTCAAGTTTTTTCTCAAAATTTTCGTATTTTTTAAAGACTTTTCCTTAAACACTTTTTTATAGAAATTTTAAATTTTCTCTGATTTCTTTTATAGAAACTTCATCTTTCTTTCATGTTACGATTTTCTAAAATCTATTTTATTTCTAATTTTGATGAAAAACGCATTTTCAAAAAATAATTTTTGCAAAACTCAAAAAAGGAATCAATATTTCGAGAAAGAATTGTAATTTCTCGAAAAGTGTCAAAATTTTGAGAAAATAATGAAACTTTCAAAAAACAATCTAAATCCAACTCTTCTCGCATTTTGATATTTCTCTGAAAAAAAATAATACCAAATTTACGAGTTAATACCTGATTTCGCAATTTTCACTGTATTGTAGAAACATTTTTAGTTTTTTTCTAATATTTTGATTTTTTTTGTTGGGAAAGTTTTTGGAGATTTTCTATTTTCCTAAATATATTATATAAATAAATTTTCTCGAAATTTCTACCTTTCCAGCAAATTTTGCTCTTAAATTTTTTTCTGGAAATTTCAACTTCTGATTTTTTATGTTCCTCTAATTTGCTTTTAAAAATGCTAGGTTTTTTCGCGGCATTTTGACATTTCAAAGTTTATTTTATAATTTTGATTAACAAGTTTTAGAAAAAATTCTGACATTTTTATAAAAATGTGAAGATTTCTGAAAGAAACGAAAAAATGTTGGGAACATTTTCCATTGCTTCTGCATTTTGATATTTTTCTAAAAAACAAATAATAACCGATGGATTATGTTCTTAAAATTTCGACTTTTTTCTACAGATATTTCAAATTATTTCTCTAAAATTGGTATCTTAAAATTTTGACCTTTTTCAGGATTTTGCCTTTATTTGAAAATTTCCGCTTTTATTAAGAAATTCGCTCGGATGTTCTTAGAAATTTTGATTTTTTGTAAGAATTTCGGCTCTTCTGACATGTTTTATTTAATTGCAGAATCTCAACTTCAAAAATTTCCGCATTTTACAATTTATTTTTTGAAATTCGACCGTTTTTCAAAAAATTTATTTGTTCTCTCAATTTTAACTTTTTTTGAAAATTTTGAAATTTACCAAAAATTCTACTGTTTTTAAAACTTACGGCTTTATTAAAATATTGACTTTTTGTGCAAATTTTAACTTTTTTTAAGTGTTGAATCTTTCAAAATTTACCCTTTTAGAAAATTCGATTTTTATTTTAAATTTGATTTTTGCACGAATTTTGAAATTTTTTCTTGTTAATTTCGACTATTCTGATGTGGTGTTTTTTCGATTTTCCAAAATTTGCAAAATTTTGATTTTTGATGATTTTAATTTTTATTAAATATTCCAGTTATTTTTTAAATGTTCGATCTTTTCTCGAAATTTTGACTTTTCTTTTGAAAGTTACGACTTATTTTCGAAATTTCGGCTTTTTTTTAAATTTCGACTTAATTGAAAATTTTTTTTGAAAATTTCGATTTTTTTGAAATCTGGACCTTTTTTAAAATTCCGTCTTGTTTTAAAAATGTCGACCCTTTTTAAAAATTTCGACTGTTTAAAAATTTCGACTTTTTTAAAACATTTTACAGTTTTTCAAGATGTTAACTCGAAATTTTCAATTTTTTTTTAAACTTTCGACTATTCAAAACTTTGTCTTGTTGAGCCAAAATTGTTTTAGAAAATCTAATTTTTAGCTTATAAAAGAAAGTGCTGACATTTTTTAATATTCAGTAATACCATTTCTCACCTCTTTAGGACTCAAAAATGCGTCTTGTTTCAAAAATTTTTTTTCAAGTTTTTCGAAAATTTCGACTTTTTAAATGTTGCCTTGTTCGAGCAAAATTGTTTTTCAAACCCCAATTTTTGGCTTGTAAAAGAAAATTTTAAATTTCAATGTCCAGTTAAATATTCCTTTTTACCCCGCTTGGGGTTAACATTTTTAAAATCGATTAAGTACGTGTTAGTGATTGCTTCATATATGAAATTTCGACAAAAAATGTTTAGAAAACAATCGTTAAATTTCTCCAAAAATGTCAACATTTTGGGAAAAAACGAAGAAATTAAAAAAAAAGTTATTTTCAATTTTGAGAAAAATATTGAATTTCAAGAAAAAATGAACCTTCCAAATTTCCTCTTTTTTTACGATTTGACATTTCGCTAAAAAAACTTACCATTATTGTAGAACCGAAGAAAATTCTGAATCGAAACTTCCAATTTTTCTAGAACTGTTATTTTTATTTGTTAAATTTATTCTTGGAATTGTAGTCCGTCAAATTTCGATAAAAAAGAGATTCAAATTTAAAGATTAACCTCAAAATTTGGAAAAAAAGCAGACATTTCTAGAAAAAAGTTGAAATTTTTATTTGTATATAAAATTTTTGAAAAAATAGCAATGTCGGAAGCAATGAAAAAAAAAACAATTTTTAAAAATAAATTAATTGTCAAAAATATTCTCCGAATTTCAACTTTTAAAGTAAGACGTATTGAAATTTTCAAAAACCAGTTAATATTTCTAGAAAAGTCGAAATTTCGAAATTAAAAATAGTCAACTTCTAAAAAAAATTAATTGACAATTTAATCTGCTAATTTAAATTTTTTTTGGTAATTTTGAAGTTCCCAGAGAACTTCAAAGATCAAATATTTCAGCTTGAAGTCGATCCTTTGTAATTAAAATTCACATTTTGGGACTTTATTTGTAATTAAACTGCAAGTTTTTTTTCGAAATTTGTTTCAAAACTTCCAACAATTTTAAAAATAGGATATTTTGTTACTATTTCTTTAATCTTGAGTTTTAATTCGACATTTTTCTCAAAAAGTTTATATTGAAAAGGAAAAAAAAAATATCAGTTTTAAAAATATATATTTCAAGCCCACGAAAGTTTCTAAAAAACAAATAAAATTCATTATTTAATCACAAAATTCCAATTTTTGCTCGAAATTTTGGATTTTCAGATTTTCCTAAAGTTGAGATTTCTACTGGAGGTTCATTGAGAAGCAACAGAGGTGATTTATGTTATTAATTTTTTGAACTCACTTGCTTTTACACAATTTTAACACAAACGCCGTCGCAGCACCCCCTCTAGTTTTAGCTACCAGCCGCCACTGAATATTTATATGAATTTTAAGTTTCTATTGAAATGTTGACGTTTTTTTCTGAAAATACGGGGTTTAAGGTGTAATTTTTTGTAACTCAAAAATTTTGAGAACTTATAAATGGCGAGTTTAATTCAAGTGGACATTTTGATTAAAAAAGTCTAAATTAAAAAAAAATATATTAAAATAAAAAAGCCAAAATTTCGAGTGTAACCGCCATTTTTGTTTTGGCTGTCAAAATATCAACGTTTTATTAAAAAATAAAATTAAGCTTCGACCTAGATCCTGGGTTCAGAAGTAACAATTTCGAAAATAAACACTTAATATCCTAGTTTGAACCGAAATTTCCACATAAAGTCACAAATTCTAATAAAAAATTGCAAATTTTAAGAATTTCTTGTATACAAACCACACGTTTTTCCAAACGTTGAGTTTTTTTGTCAAAATTTTAATGTTAAACCTGCAATTTTTTTTCTTTAAAATGTTAACTTCAAGCTTAAAATCCAGCCTTTTTTTTTGGCTAGGGATCTCAAAATTTCGATCTTAATTCCAAAATTTTGACTTTTCTCTCAAATTTTTTTCTTTTTTCGAAATTTTATCTCAGAAGTTTTGTACCCAGATATAAACCGAAAATTTTTTAACTAGAGGCAGCTTTTATTATAAACCAGCTGGCCCTGGCGAACTTCGTACTGCCCCAGAGTTAATAAATATTGTGTCAACTGATTAATTGAATTAAATTTTGCATTAAAATATTTAATTCCGTCGAAAATATGCTTCGTCGCTTCGTTTTTGAGTGAATCCTACGCGAAAAATCGCTAAAAATGGGCCATTAATTAAAAGAGATAGAGCGCTATCTACTGATGTAGGTACGAATACGTTTGTCATGGTCCTATTATGAATCAGAGATGGCGCTGTACACGGATTCCTTATAAAACATGTTTTCTTGATTTTTTTTCAATATTTTACTCGTTATTCTGCTATTCGAGGTCGAGACAAATCCAACAAAGCAAATATCATAACAATCCGTCCAGCCGTTCTGGAGTTAACACTAACACTAGTTTGTTCTATATACATATTTCCAATTTTTTCTCAAAATTTCGATTTTACTCTTAAAGTTTACAACCGTCAATTATATTTCGTTTTCGTAAGTTGAAATTTTGAACTGAACCTTGCATTTGAGTAAATTTTGTTTTCCAAAATTATTGGTTTATCCTTGAAATTTGAAGTACTCAAAGACAGGTTTAGGGCTTATTTGGTCTGTTAGTTTGCTCGGGTTGCCAATTTTGCTGTTTGCTTGCAAATGTGATTGATAACCTCGTTTCTCGCAGACCAACATGTAAAGATTCTAGGGTTGCCTTTACACAGCTCTAGGTTTCTTTCTTCCGCTAGGTTTGGTAAAATGAAACATGTTTCTTATTTTACGAAAATTTTATTTTGTGCAGAAAATAGTTCATGATTTCAATACTTATTTTTAAATAAAATGGTTGTTTTTTAAAAATTACTCAACACAAATATTTTGACTGCATTCAGAAATGTTACTTAAATAGTAATTTACATACAACACTGCTTTGGTTAAATATTAAACAAGATTCCTGAAAGGTAATATACACAAAATATATCTTTTATTTATATTTAATTAACAGGTGCATCCTCTAAAATCCCTTCCAAATGTAATGCATAAACAAATAAAAATTTCAATACTTAATATTATACAAATTACTTTTGGTCTCATTAGTTGAATACACACTTCATCGAATTGTTCTATATTCACGATTCAGACATTTTATTAACAAATTACTTATGGTCTTATTAGTCCAATCCACACTTCAAGGAATTGTTCTATATTCATGATTCAGAAATTTTATTAACAATACAACCACATTGTAATAATTCAATGATATTTCAAAAGAGAAATTTAAGATATTTTAAAAAAATGTCATTTTGTTGTATTTCGATGTAATGGTTGTTCCTACAGTTATGCGCATTATTAGTATTAAACAGCTCTCCCATTATGTTGAGTTTCATCTCTAGCCAATGCAACGACGCCCTTTTGTTACAATAAGCAAATAACTTAAAAACATTTTTTTATGCATGATTTTTGAGTGTTACAAAAATTGTTGCAGCCCAAATCGAGATTTGTCTTCTTGCAGGCCACAGAATAAGACTCAACGAAAAACATTCTCTTGCATTAAATATACCTTACATTAAAAAAAGGATAAAGTAAATCCTTAGCAAATAAACTGAACCTGATCTTACACGGATATTTCGAGTTGTCCAATTAAAGTACCCATTAGCACCGGCTGTTCTCATTTGTGGACGCGCTATTCGAAGTTTTTGATTTCCTTTCTATTACGACTTTGTTATTACGACATAAACAAATTTATAAATGAAGTCACAACAGAAAAAATCAAAGAGTTCTTAGATTAGTGCATAAGTTTATATTTTCGTCCGTCTTCAAAAGAGAACGGTCAGCGTTAATGGTTAAGCACAACTTTCACAATCGTTTTCATATCAGATGCACCCATTACTAATGCACTGATGAGGTATTTTAGCAGTTGCAAAAAACCCTCTTTTACCTAGCTTTCTTGGCTTTACGACTCAGAATAGCTCTCGTACTGCCAGACTTGATGTTTTTCCTGGGTGGTTCCGGAGAGGATTCTAGTGAATTTGACTCGCTTTGTGATATTTCGTCATTTGACCCATTTTCCACCTTGTTTTCATTTTCTTCAACTTCCATCTCCTGCTTAGTTCTTTTCTTGGCAATTAAATCTTTAATTTCGGCTTCTAACCTGAACAACTTAGCTTCTGATTCGGCTAAATCTTTCACAACACTATCCACATGGTCTTGGATGGCCGACTGCACTTTTGTAATGAACGTAAGCCCCTGAGTCTTTTTCGGATCCATTTCCAACTTTTTAATTATATTTCGAAATGTTTGGGAACAAGGTTCTACGCTTTTGTATGTGTTATTTGGATCACTTAAGTTAACAATATGAAGAGGTAATGAATCGAACTTATTACTACAGTGGTTAAATCTAAGAAAATTCTGTTGATAACTGTGAGTTGCGCCATTGTCTGAAGCCTCTGTTATCAAAAGGCATAATGTAAACAAATCAGAAGGTACATTAAACATTTCACTCAGCTGATGATGGATAATCTTTTCTCTGAACGTCAGTTTGAAACTCGACTGATGTTTAAATTTATACCAGGCAATTACTTTTGAAGCCTGTTTACCCAGAAAGTTGTTTACTTTGGTTTCATCAATTTTACCAACACCATCGTAAAAATATGCGTTTGTGGGGCATGGTAAAACAGAGTTTATTTTTATAACTCTCGAAACATTTTGCTGTCGCTGATCATTGTCTGTTATGGTGCTAGTTTCCTTTTGAATTAGTTCGCCAAGTAAAAACCCCTCCTAAAATAAAAATACGTTTAAATTATACCTTTGAGGACTTTCACAATTGTATACTTGTCCGTATTGGGCTTTACTATTTTCGTATAACAAAAATGAGAACGCTGGCCCTGACAATAAAACAGATACCGTTTCAACCATTTCGGAAGTTTTATTTGAACCAAAGTATTTAAAATACGAAATATATCAGATGAAAAACTCTTTTATTTAAGTTTTTTAATTATCAAAGAAAATATACAGTTCATCGTTTATTGACATTGCTGATATTTGACAGAAAGCATAGAGAAATTTCGACATCACTCACAGATAACTGTAATGAGAAACACCGTTGATTGAATCAACGGAAACACTATTATTAGGCGCAAAAGCTAAGTCACAGAGTGCATCAAGTGGTTGATTAACGAATTAATTATATACGCAGTGGCGCAACGATAAATTCCAAATAATTATTTTTTACTAATGTCTCATGATTTTATGTGCATGGATTTCAAATGTTTAAGTTATTATAGGAATTATTGACTTCATGGCATGCAAGGCAATTTTAATATCGATATAAATATTGACATCAGACAAATATCGATAATATCGAACATATTTTAATGGATAATCGATCTCTTGGAACTTAATCAAATAATTTATTGATCAAAAAATTTTTTTCGTATTCCGGGCATGTTAGTTTTAGTGATCAAAAACCAGTCAATTTCTACACTATCGGTTCCCATCATCAACGAGAATAGACAATATCGATAATATCACATCGACAATGTTATGATATCGATATTTTTGCGTCGATACTATCAATAATATCTCTCGACCGATATATCGTTGCATATCTAAACGACTATTAAAAAGAAATAAATAACACAAAAAAAAGATAAAAATTAATTTCGAAATAAAAAAACAAATATACCACCTAAAAATAATTACGAAAATAGGGCTTACAATTTTCGAAAAGTTAAATATCGGCCCAATATGTTCTAACCTATCAATTCATAACAAATTATCACATGTTTACTGAAAATGCTAATTATACCCAGATAATGGTATCAGTGGTTATTGATTAATAAAAATTCACGTTCAAACAAAGGTGGAGGCCCTCTAAATAGTAATAAAAATGAAATGTTTGGTATGTCATTATCACTAGACCGTTTTCTATCGAGGGAAATACCACTCGAGTTATTTACACTGGTTCAAGGAAACATGATTGCTAGATTTGTAGATTTCCAATGATAACGAACCAAAAAGTGCACGGAAAATACAACTACATTCTTTGTATATATTTTACATTCTTCCAAAATGAATTGACCAACGTTCATAGTTATGAAACTGTATTAACAACAAACATGACATGACAAAAATAGCAATAACCATCAATAACAATTAAAGAGAATCGTAATTTCCGAATATATTACTGTTTTTGATTTTGATGTATTTTTTTGGGTCTACACCTGGCTAGTACAATTTCTCAATGCACATTTCATAAAAATTAGAGAGGCAACATTGTTAAAAAAAGTCGATGTTTGAATATTGACCTTCGAGTTGGATATACCAAACTGACGATATATCTAACATGATCGAAACCGGTATTTGGCTTCCAAAATTTGAATCTCATCAATGTTCAAACCTACTGGGCTGTGCATTATGCCTAGTACACATTCGCAACAAAATTGCGGAACTCGTGTCCGTAGACAAAGTTCTGCGATTGTCTGTAAAAAAATAAGAAACAAACAACTTGTTCCATAACTCCCTATGAACAAGCAGAAATTCCACAGGACGTTGTCTCGCTTGATATGGTGTCTCGGAAACTAGTTTGGCTTAATTGGGAACGTGTGAACGCCTGACAAAGCTCCTAAGCCATTTTGAGGTTTGTTAGGGACTGTCTACAGGCAAAATCCTCGATTTGTCTATAGGCAGTCGCGCGATTTTATCTACGATTGTGTACTAGCCTTTAGAATCGCTTATAAACTTTGATGTTTTCAAAATATCGAATTACATATTGTTTGTATCGGTAATCAAAATCTCCTTTTACATTTTTCAAGTAGTCGCTTAGGAATGACTAATATGGCCCTTTCGAGGCTCTACATTGTACCATGGGGCTCTCAAAGCTGGTAGCGGCTCAATGTCATTGTTGTCAATGTTAGTGTTAAATTTTTTTCTCATCATATATTTCCAAAATTGTAAACTTGCTTTCAAGTTAGACTTTTATTCAACGTTTGATTGCAAACTCGAAAATTTGAGAGTTGCTTTCTATGTATTTCTTTTTTAGTTAATTTTAACGTGAAACTTCAATTTTGTTTTTAACATTCGATCATAAAACCGCTGATCAAATTTCGAATTTCCATTTAAGAAGACCTTAGTTATGACCAGGGATGTCAAGAATGTTGGTTTTCCCCATATACTTATTAAGTATATGGTTTTCCCACATTCACAAATGCGAATGAGAATATTCATTTCTAACATTCACGAATGCGAATGCAAATCTTGGCTTTTTCACTGGCACTTAAAGAATTTTGTGAGAAAAATCCCAATTCTAAAAATATTTCTCTTATATTGGGTTGACAAAAAAGTAATTTCGGTTTTTGCGGTATGAAAAAAACACATTTTTCTAATACAAAGAATAGACTTTCATCAATTATATATTTTCCATTTTGTTCAATGGCTTTTTGCTATCTTTCTTGCAGCTTCATGATTTCGCGCTCATAGAATTTTTGATCCTTCTCAGAAAAACTGAAACAAGTGCGATTTAAGGACATCATCATTTGGGAAATTTTTACCGTTCATAGAGTTCTGCAAACTACGAAATAAATGGTAATCAGAGGATGCTAGGTTAGGGCTGTATGGGGGATGCGACATCACTTCCCAACCAAGCTCCTATAATTTCCCACGAGTTACTAAAGATGTGTGAGGCCTAGCATTGTCATGGTGGAACACAATACCTTTCCGATTTGCCAATTCTGGCCTTTTTTCTTTGATTGCTTCATCCAGTTTCATTAGATGTTGGCAGTACACATCTGAATTGATTGGCTCGTTCCTTGGAAGCAGCTCCAAATACACAACACCTTTATAATCCCATCAAATCGACAGTATGATCTTTTTTTGATACAATTCAGCTTTTTATGTGGTTTGTGCTGGTTCATCGTGCTTGGACCATGATCGTTTTCTAATGATCTTACTGTAGGTGACCCATTTTTTATCACCAGTAATGATACTTTTTAGGAAGGGATCATTTTCATCGCGCATAAGATGCGTATCGCAAATTTTGATTCGTTGTGTCAAATGAATATCTTTCAATTTATGCGGAATCCAAATATCGAGCTTTTTAACGAGTCCAAGACATTTTAAGTGATTCTCAGTGGTTGTGTGTGATACATTTAACCTCACCGAAATCTTTCGAACAGTTATATGACGAATCCTCTTTAATAATGGCATTAATTTAATTATTGTCAACTTTAGTAGGTCGACCAGAACGTTGGTCATCTTTAAGTGAAAAATCTCCAGAACGGAACTTCTTAAACCAATTCTGATAAGTGCGTTCTGTTATGCAATCACCACCATAAACTTCACATATTTCTTTATGAGCCTTTGCAGCTTTTTGTCCTTTACAGAAATAGAAAAATAAAATATGCCGAAAATGTTCGTTTTTGCACTCCATGTTAAAATTGACCCTCAAAAATCAGCTACAAATAAAATCTCTCACCACATGCTTCAAAATGAACCTCGATCTGTCTGAAAAAAACGTAAAGAACATCACCCACAGAATTAATTCAAAAAAATGTAAAATAACGCTGTCAATGTAAAAAAAAACGAAATTACTTTCTTGCCAACCTTAGAATTTTTATTTTTTTTATATTTTGACATTAACTCGAAATTTACAAGACATCTTTTGCTTAAAAATATTATTCTCAAGATTTTTATATTTTTATTAAAATCCCAGTCCAATTCTATAAAAATAAGAGAATTTTCAGAAAAAGTCGAACTTTGGATAAAAAGCTCAAATTTAAGTAGAAATTTCCACAAACGAATTTTGAGAAACAGGTTGGAATTTCCGGACAGTTGAAATTTCGAGAAAAATGCCCAAATATCTATAAAATATTCAACATTTTCAATACAGTTTAATTTTGAGAGGAAAAAGTAAAATTTTAAAAGGAAAAAGTAAAATTTTGAGAATATTAGAGTCTTAATATAGAATAAGACAAATTATGATAAAAATACCAAGTTTTAGGATAAAATGGTAATTTGCAGGAAATCAACTTTAAAATAAAAACTTGAAATTTGAAAAAAATTCAAAAATATCGAAATTTTGAGAAAAATGCCATTTTCGAAGTTAAAATTAAAAGCTTCCAGGAAAAAATCTTCGTTGTGAGAAACAGGTCATAATTGTGCAAAAACAACCGAAATTTAGTAAAAATTTCTTAGGGAGAGTCGAATTTCGTCGATATTTTGAAATAAGGGCGAAGTTTGAAAAAAAGGGCCAATTTTGTAAAAAAAATTCAGGAAAAAAGCCGAAATTAAAAAAAAATTGAAATTTCTCGACTGAATATTTACTTTTTAACTGCTGCCTCAGTGGTGAAGGACAAGCGCCTCCCCTCTACCCCACTGTGATGTCAGAAAATATCCACTATTGAGATACATGGAATTTGAATTTTCTGACGTTTTGATCTTTAAACAAAAATTCATAATTTTCAAAAAATATTTTTAACACTTCCAGATAAATAATATTCTAAAAATTTTTATTTCTTTATTAAATTTCTATCAAATTGTGAGAAAAAGGCGAACTTGTGGAAATTTGCACAAAGTCGAATTTAAAAAGTCTAAATTTTCAGAAAAAGTCGAAGTTTGAGAAATGACGAAATTTTGAAAAAAAACGACGAATTTTGAGATCAAAATTCGAAATTTTGAGGAAGTCGGATTTTGATAAAAGAAGTCGAATTTTAGAATAACTTCGAAATTTACAAGACATCTTTTTCTCCAAATTGCTTAAAAATATGATTTCAAGATTTTTATATTTATATTAACATTTCAGTCTGATTCTATAAAAACAGGAGAATTTTGAGAAAAAGCCATAGTTTGGACAAAAAGCTCAATTTTAAGTAGAATTTTCCAAAAACATAAGACATGTAATCGAAACTTGGAGAATAAAACATAAGAATTTTGAGAAACAGATTGGAAATTCCGAACAGTGAAAATTTCGAGAAAAATGCCCAAATATCTATAAAATATTCAAAATTTTAAATACAGTTTAATTTTGAGAGGAAAAAGTAAAATTTTGAGAATATTAACGTCGTAATTTAGAATAAGACAAATTATGATAAAAATACCAAGTTTTAGGATAAAATCGTAATTTGCAGGAAATCAATTTTAAAATAAAATCTTTAAATTTGAAAAAATTTCAAAAATATCGAAATTTTGAGAAAAATGCCATTTTTGAAGTTAAAATTAAAAGTTTCCAGAAAAAGATATTGGTTTTGAGAAACAGGTCAAAATTGTGCAAAAACAACCGAAATTTAGTAAAAATTTTTCAGGGAGAGTTGAATTTCGTCGATATTTTGAAATAAGGGCTAAGTTTGAAAAAAAGGGCGAATTTTGTTAAAAATTTTAGGGTAAAAGTCCAAATTAAAAAAAAATTGAAATTTCTTGACTGAATATTTACTTTTTAACAGCTGCCTCAGTGGCGAAGGACAAGCGCCTCCCCTCTACCTCACTGCGATGTCAGATAATATCCACTATTGAGATAAATGTCGAAATTTTGAAAAACATCCTGGAATTTGAATTTTCTGATGTTTTGATCTTGAAACAAAAATTCATAATTTTCAAAAAATATTTTTTAAAACTTTCAGATAAATAATATTCTAAAAATTTTTATTTTTTTATTAAAAGATCTATTAAATTGCGAGAGAAAAGCGAACTTGTGGAAATTTGCACAAAGTCGAATTTAAAAAATTCTAAATTTTTAGAAAAAGTTGAATTTTGAGAAATGATGAAATTTTGAACACAAAACGACGAATTTTGAGTTGAAAATTCGAAATTTTGAGGAAGTCGGATTTTGATAAAAGAAGTCGAATTTTAGAATAACTTCGAAATTTACAAGACATCTTTTTCTCCAAATTTCTTAAAAATATGATTTCAAGATTTTTATATTTGTATTAAAATTTCAGTCTGATTCTATAAAAACAGGAGAATTTTGAGAAAAAGCCATACTTTGGACAAAAAGCTCAATTTTAAGTAGAAGTTTACAAAAACATAAGACATGTAATCGAAACTTGGAGAATAAAACATAAGAATTTTGAGAAACAGATTGGAAATTCCGAACAGTGAAAATTTCGAGAAAAATGCCCAAATATCTATAAAATATTCAAAATTTTAAATACAGTTTAATTTTGAGAGGAAAAAGTAAAATCTTGAGAATATTAACGTCGTAATTTAGAATAAGACAAATTATGATAAAAATACAAAGTTTTAGGATAAAATCGTAATTTGCAGGAAATCAATTTTAAAATAAAATCTTGAAATTTGAAAAAATTTCAAAAATATCGAAATTTTGAGAGAAATGCCATTTTCGAAGTTAAAATTAAAAGTTTTCAGGAAAAGATATTTGTTTTGAGAAACAGGTCAAAATTGTGCAAAAACAACCGAAATTTAGTAAAAATTTCTCAGGGAGAGTCGAATTTCGTCGATATTTTGAAATAAGGGCGAAGTTTGAAAAAAAGGGCCAATTTTGTAAAAAAATTTCAGGAAAAAAGCCGAAATTAAAAAAAAAATTGAAATTTCTCGACTGAATATTTACTTTTTAACTGCTACCTCAGTGGCGAAGGACAAGCGCCTCCCCTCTACCCCACTGTGATGTCAGATAATATCCACTATTGATGTTGAATGTCGAAATTTTGAAAAACATCCTGGAATTTGAATTTTCTGACGTTTTGATCTTGAAACAAACATTCATAATTTTCAAAAAATATTTTTTAAAACTTCCAGATAAATAATATTCTAAAAATTTTTATTTTTCTATTAAAAGATCTATCAAATTGCGAGAAAAAGGCGAACTTGTGGAAATTTGCACAAAGTCGAATTTAAAAAATCTACATTTTTAGAAAAAGTCGAAGTTTGAGAAATGACGAAATTTTGAAAAAAAAACGACGAAATTTGCACAAAGTCGAATTTAAAAAGTCTAAATTTTCAGAAAAAGTCAAAGTTTGAGAAATGACGAAATTTTGAAAAAAAAACGACGATTTTTGAGATGAAAATTCGAAATTTTGAGGAAGTCGGATTTTGATAAAAGAAGTCGAATTTTAGAATAACTTCGAAATTTACAAGACATCTTTTTCTCCAAATTGCTTAAAAATATGATTTCAAGATTTTTATATTTATATTAACATTTCAGTCTGATTCTATAAAAACAGGAGAATTTTGAGAAAAAGCCATAGTTTGGACAAAAAGCTCAATTTTAAGTAGAATTTTCCAAAAACATAAGACATGTAATCGAAACTTGGAGAATAAAACATAAGAATTTTGAGAAACAGATTGGAAATTCCGGACAATCAAAATTTCGAGAAAAATGCCCAAATATCTATAAAATATTCAAAATTTTAAATACAGTTTAATTTTGAGAGGAAAAAGTAAAATTTTAAGAATATTTACGTAGTAATTTAGAATAAGACAAATTATGATAAAAATACCAAGTTTTAGGATAAAATCGTAATTTGCAGGAAATCAATTTTAAAATAAAAATTTGAAATTTGAAAAAATTTCAAAAATATCGAAATTTTGGGAAAAATGCCATTTTCGAAGTTAAAATTAAAAGTTTCCAGGAAAAGATATTCGTTTTGAGAAACAGGTCAAAATTGTGCAAAAACAACCGAAATTTAGTAAAAATTTTTCAGGGAGAGTCGAATTTCGTCGATATTTTGAAATAAGGGCTAAGTTGAAAAAAAGGGCGAATTTTGTAAAAAAAATTCAGGAAAAAAGTCGAAATTAAAAAAAAATTGAAATTTCTCTACTGAATATTTACTTTTTAACTGCTGCCTCAGTGGCGAAGGACAAGCGCCTCCCCTCTACCCCACTGTGATGTCAGATAATATCCACTATTGAGATAAATGTCGAAATTTTGAAAAACATCCTGGAATTTGAATTTTCTGACGTTTTGATCTTTAAACAAAAATTCATAATTTTCAAAAAATATTTTTTAACACTTCCAGATAAATAATATTCTAAAAATTTTTATTTTTTTATTAAGAGATCTATCAAATTGTCAGAACAAGACGAACTTGTGGAAATTTGCACAAAGTCGAATTTAAAAAATTCTAAATTTTCAGAAAAAGTTGAATTTTGAGAAATGACGAAATTTTGAACACAAAACGACGAATTTTGAGATGAAGATTCGAAATTTTGAGAAAATTGGATTTTGATAAAAGAAGTCGAATTTTAGAATAAATTCGAAATTTCAAAAGAAAAAAAGAAATTTTGTGAAAAAAGACACATTTTGGAAAAAAACTTGAAATTTCGTGAAAATGTCTAAACTTCAAGGAAAGGAGTAATTGTGAGGAAAAAATGGAAATTTCTGGAAAAGGTTCCCTCAGTTGAGAATATAAATTTTGCTTCAGCTGTATGAACCAGAGGAGAGCCAGCCTCCCACCCTGCCCTATTGTACCTAGCTAGTAAAAAAAGAAAACAGGGAATTTAAAAATCAGATATTTTCGTCGGAATGAAAACCTGAACGAAACCTAAAAAAATATCGGTTTATTTCGATTTGTCGAATTTATGTACTCTAAATAATTTTTTTTAAATTACAATTTTTTTTTTAAATTTTACACATTTCCATGCAACTTTCATCTCATTTTCATCTCTCATTTCTGATAAAATTAGAATAGAAACTCACAATTTCCACATTTTCTAGAAAATATTGAGAAATTGAAATACAGAACTTGTCCTCTGAAACCAAGAAAAATTAAAAAACACACTAACGCGTTTCGACAGCCAAGCTGTCATCTTCAGAGAGATACTAATACTACTAGTATCTCTCTCCCCAGCTTCAGAAACCCTGCCTTGGCAGTTGCATTGTTATTTCATGAATAATTTCCCATTTAATTACCAAATACATTCGCCATATATTAGCAGATAGCGAATATTAAAAAAAAGCAAACATTCGCGAATATGAATGCGAATATTCCTTACATCCAGAGTCACTGCTTACATCACTAGTTGTATGGAATTTTTTCTGGATTGACTTTTTTTATTAAGTCGGAATTAATTCAAATTTTTTTCAAAATTCCTTGTTTTTATTTTACTCTTCACAATTTCGGTCGGAAACTATAATTTTTATAATTACGCATAAAATTTTCTATTCGAAATTTTAAATTTAAACTGGTAACTTGGGTTTTCATTCGGAAAAATCGATTCTTTGTTTTTGAAATTGAAAAAATAAGTTTTTCGTTAATGTTGGGTTTTTTCTTATTAATATAAGGGGTACTTCAGGGATATATTTCACCAAGGAGATGAAAGTACTTTTAGCGTGCATTCATTTCAGTATAACCAAATATTCCTTTACGAATTATACGAGAACAATGAATTCATTACACGTAGCTGCTAAGCAAAAAAATAGTTATTAGTCATTTTAAATGAGTTAATCGTGAACATAAGTGATAATTTTTAATGATTAACACGTTAATAAAGAACGAGTCAGTATGTAGCATATATTTTTTACAGATATTCTATTTTTTAATCGCGTTTTTGAGTAATGCAGTGCAGTTAAGTAAAAAGTAGTGAAGTTCATATCTTAACTCTAAAGATTACTTCTAATCAAGTAATAAAACATACACTCTTTTAGTTTGAGTATAAATACTGATAGTGAAGACGTGAAGCGACTATTCATAATTTTCTATTCATTTTAAGAGTTTTAATTTAATTTAAATTAAAATGAGTGCAGCAATGGAAAAATTAGTAACCCCTGAAGTAAGTTTTTAATTACTTGCTTATTTGTTCTACACATACAGACGTGAATAATTATTATTTACAAATTAAGTGGGTTTAAGACGCAAATATTTGAAATATTGAGTGCAACAAGTAATCTTTATTTCACCTTGAACGAGAAAAAAGGACAGTCGGTCATAATATGCAAAATAATTCATGTCAGTATATTTATATAACTCGTGCGTAAATAAATTATTTGTATGTGACGACTACGAATTATTTTAGTTTGAACCTATTGGTTGAATTCAGGGCCACAGGGCAGGACTGGCTCCAAATTTAATGGCGGGCTTTTTAAATCAGCGACCCCTTACTGGGGGAGTGGTTATTTCATTATTATGCTGTATAATTCAATTGTAAACCGAGTCCATGAATCGATCGAGTATTTCGAAATTAGGGTCGAAAATTAAAAAACTCGAAATTGCTAAATAATAACAAAGTTCCTAGTTAACAGTAAAAATGTGGGAAAAAAATTAAAATTGGGAATATAATTTAGGTTTTCAAAGAACTGAAAGTGTTAGAAATTTCGAAACAAAAGTCGACATTTCGATGTTTTGCAACAAAAATTTTGCAAACAAAAATTTTGCAACAAAAAGTCAAATAAAAATCTTAAGATTTTGAAAAAAAAGTCGAGATTAAATTCGAAATTCAGAAAAAAGGCTAAAGCTCTAAAAATGGTCGAGATCTTAATTGAATTTGGGAATAACAAGAGAAAGTGATTTTTGAATTTTGGAACTTGAATTTTTGAAAAAACAGAATGTAGAAAACAATGCTCCCAACATTTCTATAAAATAGTTGACGTTCAAAGCAACTTTGTTAACGTTATTAAGAAGTGAAAGGTAATGAGCTGATAATGGCACTTGCTAGTAGGTAATCAATTCAGTGTTATGTTAATATGTATGATTAAATGACACTTAATTAACAACTAACACATTTCTTTAAAATGATAAAAACCGTAATGGATTTCAATAAATTCATTGATGGAACCTCACCTCTAGTTCCTCATCATAACTCGAAAGCAAAAAACTGTCGAGTGACAATAATCAAAAAAGACGCATTTTAAAAATCAAAACCAACATATCCGAAGATTTTTTTTTCAAATTCAGCGATTTTTTTTTGGTTTTTTTTTGTATAGTTCCATACTTTTATTCACACGGTATAAAAAAGTCTAGAAATTTTGATGTTAAGTTAAAAATTTTGGGTTTAAGTTACAAATTTTGTCGGTGTCGAAACTTGATGTTTATTGAAAATTTTTCAAGTTCTCAAAATTTCAATTGAAGTAAAAAATTGTAATTCTGATTAAACGATTTATTTCAAGGTTAAGCTTCTGCGCGAAAGCCACACAGATCTGTTTCAGCTTGACCCATTTCCTTGAGGTGGTGCCTTATAGGGTAATGTTCTGTTAAGAGGCCGGTTAGTTCGGATTGGCTGAGTTCTAGTCTTTTCAAGCTTTCCTTTCGCCTATCTTAGTCCTGGATATGATCTCCAGTGGAAAATTCTTGACTTTGCTTCCCTTTTTATGACCTCATTGTTGATTTGACTTTTAGAAAAACCAAAAGCCGGTTCAGATCGAAAAAATGACGATGGAGATTCTTCTCTAGCGAGTTGGTCCGCAGCTTCATTCCTTTGTGCCGAGGCACCCACTTTAGGTTGATCCTGTTGTGTTTAGCCAGTTGCTTTGGAGTTTGTTGACAGTACCAAATTAGTTTAGATTTGACAATGCAGCTGCTAAGAGTTTTTATTGCTGCTTGACTGTCAGACCTTATAGGGCAATGTCCTGTTAAGAGGCCGGTTAGTATCCTCAATTCGGATTTGCAGAGTTCTAAGTAGACCTTTGTCTTTTTAAGCGTTTCAGATACGAATCTGTTCGCCTATCGTAGTCCTGGATATGATCCTCTGTGGGAAATTCTCGACTTTGCTTCCCATTTTTTGACCTCATTATTGATTTGACTTTTAGAAAAACCAAAAGCTGGTTTAAGTCCAAAAAATGACGATGCAGATCCTTCTCTAGCGAGTTGGTCCACTTTCTTCCTTCCCTTGTATTCCTTTGTGCCCTGGCACCTAATTAATCCTATTGTCTTTAGCCAGTTGCTTTAGAGTTTGTTGACAGTCCCAAACTAGTTTGGATTGACAATGTAGCTGCTGAGAGCCTTTATTGCCGCTTGACTGTCCAGAGTTAATGTAGATCTTTGTTACTTTCAGGTTTCTTCCAAAACACTCCTAGGCGCAGAGCTCTATTGCATATATTTCAGTTTGAAAGACAATTGAATGTTTTTCTAAGGCTTTAGAGAACCTATACTTAGGGCCATAAATTCCCACTCTGGTCCCATGTGCTGTCTTTGATCCATCTGTAAACCAGATGGATAATTTGTGTTTTCAAGCGTTCCAGATATGAATCTTTTCGCCTGTCGTATTCCTGGATATGATCTTCAGTGGAAAATTTTCGACTTTCCTTCCCATTTTTTGACCTCATTGTTGATTTGACTTTTAGAAAAACCAAAAGCCGATTCAGATCGAAGAAATGACGATGCAGATCCTTCTCTAGCGAGTTGGTCCGCAGCTTCATTCCTTTGTGCCCTGACACCCACTTAAGGTTGATCCTGTTGTGTTTAGCCAGTTGCTTTAGAGTTTGTTGACAGTACCAAACCAGTTTGGGTTGGACAATGCAGCTGCTGAGAGTCTTTATTGCTACTTGACTGTCAGAGTTAATGTAGGTCTTTGTTCCTTTCAGATCTCTTCGAAGACATTCGTAGGCTCAGAGTTCTATTGCATGCATTTCAGTTTGAAAGACAGTTGGGTCTTTTCCGAAGGCTTTAGAGAACTTCAGTTAGGGTCATAAATTCCCACTCCAGTCCCATGTGCTGTCTTCGATCCATCTGTAAATCAGATGGATAATTTGTTCATTCATACCTGGGTTGCATATAATCAACCGATCTTGCTAAAATCACAGGACTACATTCCTTGAGGTTTCCCATGTGACCAGCGAAGTCTCCTTCTTTAAATTGTTTAGTAATCCTGAGGCTCCTTTGATCGCCTCCCTCTTCACTAAAAGATGGAGAGGAATTAGATCTAGCTCCATTGCTGTTGTTGGGCAGGTGTTCAATGCGCCTGTTATGCCCAGACATGCGTACCTTTGAATTATCTTCAGTTGGTTTTGTGCTGTCTTTTTTGTTATTTTACTAAAGAAACGTGTGTGATCAGGGGTGTAATTATCACCTATATAACCAGTAGATCATTTTCGGATTCAGATTGTAGGTTTTGTTGAACAGTCTGCGGCACGTCCAGAACGCTCTGGTGGCTCGCTTGATTATTCAAGTCAAATGAGGATTCCAGGTGAGCTTTTGGTCTAGGACTATTCCTAGATATTTAGTCCCACTTGAGAAGTTAATTCTTCAAACTTGAGAAACTTCTCAACTTAACTAAGTT
This sequence comes from Dastarcus helophoroides, assembly GCA_028583605.1. Taxonomy (NCBI): domain Eukaryota; kingdom Metazoa; phylum Arthropoda; class Insecta; order Coleoptera; family Bothrideridae; genus Dastarcus; species Dastarcus helophoroides. The sequence goes on from CM053327.1 coordinate 32,619,438, forward strand.
GAACTCCATTCATAGTGGAGACTGTTAGATTCAGTTTCCTTCTCTTCGTGAAAGGAATATTGTTTTATTTGAGTTTACACTTAACCCTTGCTTTGAACACCAGTTGTCAATGGTATTTAAGGCTTTCTGCGTTAAATCCGACAGGATTCTGTCGTTTTTGCCTCTGATAATGACAGCAGTATCATCTGCATAACATATTGCTTTAAGGTCCGAGTAATGCAGTATGGCTAGACCTTCTAGGCAAAAGGGGAGCCGAGTTTCCTCTAGTAGGACCCGAACCTACTGGTCCGCTTGCTAACAAAGCGGCAAAAGAGGTAATAAAGGAACTACTAAGGAAGGAACACAGCACTCACTGGGGGGTGTCAATGGTCTGAGGCAATGGCGGATCTTCATTGACGGACCATCAAAAAAGAGAGCCAGAAAACTATTACAGTTAAGCAAATATCAGCTCAGGTGGATAGTTGGACTATTTATGGGACACTGTGCCCTAATGAAACATCTTACAACAATTGGCGTAAAAGAAAATTCTACTTGTAGAATGTGTGGAGAGGAAGAAGAAACTCCTTTACACATATCATGTGAATGTTCGGCTTTGCCAAGGGATAGACATTCCAGCTTTGGGAATGCTCTAACTGAACCGAAGACAATGGTGGAAACATCCATAAAGGAGGTTCTGGAATTTTTTAAAAGAACGGGCCTATTATGAGAGAATCGTGGCGGGCACAATAAGCTAAAGCTTCAGTGCTACAGGGATAACCGACCCCATAGGAATAATAATAATAATGCAGTATATTTGGGAGGCTATCTACCAGGATGGACCACAGCAGTGGAGATAAAACAGCTCCTGGAGGACAACCCTTGCGGCACTCACTGTGACTTAATCAATGCCTAAGGTTGCTTTGATTCTCCTACCATCTAACATGGAGACGATCCAATCGATAGTGGGTTTCTCAAAACTTTTTTTGATAGCTGATGCCTTTATGAATTCATATGAGGTGTTATCAAAAGCACTCTCTATGTCTATAAATCCACAAAGAGCTTTTTCTTTGTTTCAGTATGCACTTTCTATCTTCTTACCAAGATTGTGTAAGGTTTTGTCTTCTTGATAGGCAAATTGATTTTCATGAAGCGGATTCTTTAACAATACTTCGATTCTAAAGTTTTGGTTCATAATTTTCTCCATTGTTTTGAAGAGAAGCCACGTTAGACTAATGGGCCTATACACCACATTTACATCTCTCCAGCTTACTGGAATGTAGCTGAACGTGTAACTAGCTTTGAAAATTGTAGCTAGTAAATTTATAAGTTCCATTATGCCATGTTGTAGTTGATCTTCTCCTGGTGATTTATAGGACTTAAAGGAATTCACCGCCCATTTTACCTTGTTTTTTGTAAATAGGCCAACAGTAGAACACTGTTTTCATGTTTGGAGTTCCGCCCAAAAGATCTTTTGGATTCAGTTCAAAGAAGAGCTAATCACCTAATTGATGACGAGATTTTGACTGATTCTCTCGAAACACTAGAGCACAGGCGGATGGTCGGTGATTTGTCTCTTTTAAGTACTATCATGGAAGATACTCGCAGGAACTAATAGGAATGATCTCCCCAAGGGCAAGATTCTTGAGACACACCAGACAGTCGAAGACAGCAAATTCCTGTGTGGTCTAGCTTGACAAAGTGAGGACTTCTGTCTACGGAGACTCTTGTTTCTATAGAACTTCCAAGCAATGGAACGCGTTACCGAAAGGAATTTTCCCCAAAAATTGCAACAGATCCTTATTTAAGAACGCGGTTCATCGCCATCTCTCCTTGTTTCCGCATCCTACTCGCAATGCTTTGAAGGCATGATGGGGTAAGCCTTTGCGAGTGGATGAAACTTAAAGAAAAATATTTTCCCCGCCAGTCCCTTTACTCGAATGTAGGGGCGTAAATGGCCCCCAACAATCGCAGCACTGTTGTGGGTATTTTCAATTTATGTAGATTCGGGAAAGTGAGTTCACTTTCCAAACGGTTCTTGGTGTAACTTCCGTCTTGATGTTGGAGAGGTCTCATTCCGTTTGAGTGATCTTTGGACAGGACTTTCCGGAGTTGCATTGAATGGGGAACATCTTTAATCCGCTCAGAAAAGCTCCTCCGTGATTTCCTTTTAGATCTTTAAGCTCTTTGTTGTATTCTGTTAAGGCTTTTTTGTATTCCCCCAGTTATTGGTGCATTTAGCCTTATTGAACAGTTTTCTTGTTTCAGCTCTTAATTTGTCCCTTTGTTTAACTGGACAGCTGTACTCATAACTGAAATGCGTTAGAGCAAACCTATGTTGTGTTTTTAAATATTTTTTGGTTTCAGGGGATAAGATATGTATTTCAATTTTTGAAGATAACTAAGGACCAGTCCGTTGCACCAAAATTATGGCTCTCATAAGAAAACCCATAGAAAACCAACCGACTGGTAAAAAGCGATTAAATTATCTAGGAGAACTTAATGATTAAATTACTAAAACTCTGAAGTCCATGAATTTTTGGAAAACATTTTTTTCGATGCGTTTCTTATGATTTCTCAGAAACTCTTGACGCTAAAGACTTTTGAACTAAAGACCTGAAGACTAGAAACTTGCGGCTGTAATTTGCTTTTTTTTCTATTTTTCTTAAAAAATTGAAATACAAAAATTGTTCCCTGAAACCCAAGGAAGATTAAAAAACACAACAAAGGTTGCTCTAACGCGTTTCGACAGCAGTATCTCTCTGAAAATGCTGACTTGGCTACCGAAACGCGTTAGAGCAACCTTTGTTGTGTTTTTTAATCTTTCTTGGTTTCAGGGGACAAAATTTGTATTTTAATTTTTGAATATAACTAAGGACCAGTCCGTTGCACCAAAATATGGCTCTTATAAGAAAACCCATAGAAAACTGATGATAAAAAGCGATTAAATTATCTAGAAGAACTTAATGATTAAATTACTAAAACTCCGAAGTCCATGGATTTTTGGAAAACATTTTTCCCGATGGTTTTCTTATGATTTCTCAGAAACTCTTGACGCTAAAGACTGTTGAATTAAAAACCTGAAGACTAGAAACTTGCGGCTCTAATTTTGTTTTTTTTTCTATTTTTCTTAAAAAATTGAAATACAAAAATTGTTCCCTGAAACTCAAGGAAGATTAAAAAACACAACAAAGGTTGCTCTAAAGCGTTTCGACAGCAGTATCTCTCTGAAGATGATGGCTTGGCTGTCGAAACGCGTTAGAGCAACCTTTGTTGTGTTTTTTAATCTTTCTTGGTTTCAGGGGACAAAATTTGTATTTCAAGTTTTAAAGACAACCAAGGACCACTCCGTTGCACCAAAATTATGGCTCACGTAAGAAAACCCATAGAAAACCAACTGACGGATAAAAAGCGATTAAATTATCTAGAATAACTTAATGATTAAATTACTAAAACATCGAAGTCCATGGATTTTTGGAAAACATTTTTTTCCGATGGTTTTCTTATGATTTCTCAGAAACTCTTGACGCTAAAGACTTTTGAACTAAAAACCTGAAGACTAGAAACTTACGGCTCTAATTTTCTTTCTTTTTCTATTTCTCTTAAAAAATTGAAATACAAAAATTGTCCCCTGAAACCCAAGAAAGATTAAAAAACACAACAAAGCTTGCTCTAAAGCGTTTCGACAGCAGTATCTCTCTGAAGATGATAGCTTGGCTGTCGCAACCTTTGTTGTGTTTTTTAATCTTTCTTGGTTTCAGGGGAGAATTTTTGTATTTCTATTTTTGAGGATAACCGAGGATAACCGAGGATAATCCGTTTCACGAAAACTATTTTTCTTAACAACCATTTTTTTCCAAGTTACAGCCTTTTGAAAATCACCTTCAAATTTGTGATTGTTTCCTTCGATTTATGCAACTAATTTATTAGAAAAAATCAAAAGGTCGAGTTTAAGGAAGAAACTAAAAAAATTGAATTTTTGAATTTGAAATTTGTGGCTGGCAATATTCTTGTCTCGTGATTACCAAAAATCTTCTCCAACATTTCAACCAATGAAGCGACGAGGACAAAAGGAGTTTATGATATTCTGCTGTGCAGACCAAGCTTTTTTTTAACAATATTTTCGCTCCCAAGTATAAAAGGGTAAAATATGGGTTTATTGATATAAAATTAATTTCTAAAATCTATTATAATTTGGCACGCAAAATAATTAATTATTCCGTTTGGGTTGATTTAACTTCTCATTTTACAAGGAATAGTTCAATTTGAAATAAATGAAACAATTTACTTATTTTGCTGACTTGTATATAACCCCTTAGTTTGGGTCATTTCTGTTTCACAAGACACAGTTTAATTTTTAACAAATTAAAACGCTTATTTTGTAGAAATAGTAACTTATATTAAATCGTCTATTGATTTAAACAAATAGTGTTAATTTTGTTTCATTAGCTCTCACTTGCATGTAACAACTGAAATACAATTTCAACTTTGTTCCGTTATACGAACATTGCTTCATTTAATTAAGAACAAATTAAAATTCTAATCGGTGGGGAATCTGTCTAAAGTCAAAGTAGTCTCTTTAAATATTCTGAAGTACTTCCACATAGCAGTCTTCGGTGAGCTGTGTCTTTGCGTGTACGTTTTTTTACGCGTCTTAATATGAGAGAAAAACGCATTTTGGAACATGTCGAGGAATATGCAGTTAGCAATGAGGTAACACTTTTATTATTAATAATCTTGTTTTAGCATTTTTGGGAACGCATTCAGAACTCTCAATAGATAAAAAAATTGATAAAGAAAACTTTGCAATGCATTTTTTTAATGTTTATTAATTTTATCTAAATACTTATGGCAGTCACTATCTAATTTAAATAAAAGATAAAGCTTACCAAACATTCTAAAAACACTTTGGATTTAGTATGTTTACAGAAGCTAATATAAATACGTCATAAGTTAAGAAAAAACATTTTTGACGTGATGATGTGATCTGTTACACTATCAAAAATTATTACATATTCAGGCATATTCTTAATGTAATAAATTCATAAAATAACACTAAACTGAATTAGATCAATTAAATAAAAATGTATACCACAATTATTCCATATTAATATTTGTAATAGTATTTTTCCCCTTTTTTTTGGTGGAATGGACTGGTCCTTGGTTATCTTCAAACATTAAAATGCAAATCTTGTCCCCTGAAACCAAGAAAGATTAAAAAACAAAACAAAAGTTGCTCTAACGCGTTTCGACAGCCAAGCTATCATATTCAGAGAGTATCTCTCTGAAGAGAGCGCGTTAGAGCAACCTTTGTTGTGTTTTTTAGTCTTGCTTGGTTTCAGGGGACAATATTTGTATTTCAGTTTGTAGTAGCAGTAAGAGACAAAGTTAAAAGAGCTTTTACCATCAGTTAATAATTTTTATTCACGCCCCAATTCGAGACTACCCTAACGAAAAACATTTCTTTATAATAATTTTTTAGGGTTCCGTATTTTAGCTGGTACTGGAACCATTACAATTTCGCTCTTGTGTCCGCCTGTTCTTCAAAGAGGTTGTTTTGAAAACTATGTAACATAGGAATATCTTTCGTCAACGATTAACAAAAAAAAAAATGTATTCGATTAAAATCAATTTTTTATTCACATATCGTGTGAGGTCTCATTTGAAAGAGCTCAAAGAAAACATGATTTAAAAGAGCTCACAGGGAACCGAGAGTAATCGTAGCTAAAAGTCTTTAAAACAGAGATGAACAACCTTTTTTTACAGCGGGCTAATTACAAGGCTAAAAATTTCGCGCGGATCGCATGTGAAAAAAATATGAATGCTGGGGCTCTTGCACCCCCGTAGTTCATGCAGCAAACTGAAAATTTGTATGTATTCAATTGGAGGATTTTCCAATTCTTCAAAATTCATCCTTTCCTTGAAACATTTTTTCGAAATTTCTACCTTTTTCTCAAATTTTGTATATTTTTTTTACAAAATTTGTATATTTTTTTACAAAATTTGACTTTTTCCTTTAAAATTTTGCATTTATTCATAAAATTTCCATTCTTTTATCAAACATGACTGTCAAAATTTTTAATTTAAAAGTTCCTCGTTTTTTCTGAAATTACGTAATTTCTCGAATTCGACTTTTCCTGAAAATTTCGCCCTTTTTTTGATTCTGAAAATTTAAGCTTGTTTATTAAAATTTGCCTTTTTTTCGAAACCTGGTGGATCTTTTGAAAAAAAGGTATATTTTTTAGAAATTTAAAATTTTGTGAAAGGACCAAGATTTATTTGTAAATTTCAACCCTTTTTTAATCCAAATTTCCGATAGTTTCAACTTGTTTGTCAAAATTTCGATGTGTTATCACAATATTTGACATTTTCTGATGCCTGTTGAGGCAAGGTAGGGAGCCTGTCTTCCTCTGACTCGTCCAGAGAGTCCAGAGAAAATAAATATTCGATTTTTCTCTTAAAATTTACTCTTTTTCTGAATTTCGAAGTTTCACTAAGATTAAATGCTTTTTCTCAAATTTTAGATCTTTTTTGCAAAATTTTTCTAACAATATCGTCTTTTTCTCGGAGTTTTGATTATTTTTTTTTGACTTTTTCTTAATTTGACTTTCTGTGGGCAATTTCTTGTTCATTTTAAAATTTTCTCGTTTTTTTTTTTCAAATTCCGATATTTTTCTGAACATTTGTTAAAAATTTAGATCTTTTAGATTCTGATTTTTTTAGAAATTCTGGATTTTTATCTCAATATCCGATATTTAATATTTCAATAAATTTTTTCTCTTTTCTTGGTAAATTCGTCTTATTTTTCAAAATTTCGAATTTTCCTAAAATAGTCTTTTACCTAAAATTCGCCTGTTCCTCAAAATTTGTCTTTTTCGAAATTTCGATTTTGTTTTCAAAATCCTACTTTTTGGAGTTTTTCAAAAATGGTTTATTTATTTCAAAATTTTGTCATTTTCTTGAATATTTGTTTTTTTCAATAAACTACGACTTTTAGATCAAATGGTTTTATGGTTCTAAAAATGTTCACTTTTCTGTTGTTGTGAAAAATATTTTTGAGGATTTCGAGAAAAAGATTTCTTGTAAATTCAACATCTTTGCTCAATTTTAAGTTTTGAGAACAATGTTTTTGAATCTTGCGATTTTTCTTTTTCAGAGTTTGATTTTTTTTGAAAATTGCTTCTTCACAAAATTATGTCTTTCTCAAGTTTTTGAGAAAGCTTAGGTTTTTATTTTCAATATGATTTATTGAAAATTTCAATTTTTTAAATTTTGCTCTTAAAATTGGACCTTCTTTTGGGAATTTGGAATGTCTCCAAGAAAGTTTAATATTTTTTTGTAATTTGTAACGTAATTTTCAAAAATCTGAATCCTGAAGGTTCTGAAAATGTTCACTTTTCTGTTGTTGCGAAAAATATTTTTGGGGATTTCGAGAAAAAGATTTCTTGTAAATTCAACATCTTTTACTTAATTTTAAGTTTTGAGAACAATGTTTTTGAATCTTGGAATTTTTCTTTCTCAGAGTTGGACTTTTTTTTTTAAAATTGCGTCTTTTCACAAAATTAGATCTTTGAAAATTTTGATATTTTTTTTGAATTTTGCACATTTCTCGAGTTTTTGAGAAAGGTTAGGTTTTTATTTTTAATATGATTTATTGAAAACTTCAACTTTTTAAATTTTCTTCCTAAAATTGGACCTTTTTTGAAAATTTGGAATTTTTCCTAGAAAGTTCAATATTTTTTTGTAATGTATAACGCAATTTTCAAAAATCCTGAATTTTTACGAAGTCTTTGTTTTTTCTGATTTTTTTAAAATTTTATTCCCAATAATTTCAACTTGTCCAAAATTCATGTTATTCTCCAAATTTTGACTTTTAACTCAAAATTTAATTTTATCTGTTTCTGGAAATTTCCATTTAAAATGGAATTTTTTCCAAAGATTTAGACTTTTTCACAAAATTCGTTTATTTATTTTTTTAAATTGGATTGAAATTTTAATAGAAATCTAAAAAATCTGCGAAGAATATTTTTAGGAAATCTTAGAAAAAAGATTTCTTGAAAAATTTTAAAAATATGACAAAATTGAAATAAAATAAAAATTCTGAAATCTTTATTATTAAAAATTGCATTTTTTTTTACCTGAACTCGACTTGTTCTGGAAATTACAACTCTTTTTACAAAAATTTCTTTTTGGAAATTTCGCCTCTTTTACATTTCTACTTTTTCAAAATTTCGACATTTGTCAAAGTTCTCCAAAAGGTTTTTTCTTAAGATTGAGCTTTTTTCAAAATTTTGACTTTAATTTGAAAATGCGATGTCCCCAATTCTGTAGTTTTTAAGTAAAAATATACATTACTAAGCCAGAAGGTTTTATTTTTTTATCCATGAGTTTTTTAGAGTGATTGTTGTTGCCCCCCCGCCCTTAAAGAAAATTTTGCCTACGCTCATGTTCAATATATTTCATGACTCGTGAAACTTTATGTTCTTTTTTTTTCATCAAATTGTTTGAATTTTCTTTTCCAAAATTTTTACTTAAAGCAGTAGAGTTTAGGCGGGTTGCAGAAAAATGTTAGGCGGGCCACGTCTTGCTCCTCCCTGCTCTGTTGTGATGATCCTGAACATAGTCCTCTTTCGAAGCCACTTTTTTCTGCTTTTGCTCATCTGCAGGGTTGTGCGGGAAGCAGGAGCTGTGCATAGAAATTTCGTCTCTTTTACTTTTCCACTTTTTCAAAATTTCGACATTTCTCAAAGTTCTCAAAAAAGTTTTTTCTTAAGATTAGGCTTTTTTCAAAATTTTGACTTTAATTTAAACATGCGATGTCCCCAATTCTGTAGTTTTTAAGTAAAAATACACATTACTAAGCCAGAAGGTTTTTTTTTTATCAATGAGTTTTTTAGAATGATTGAAGTTCCCCCCCCCCCCCTTAAAGAAAATCTTGCCTACGCTAATGTCCAAGATATTTCATGAATCGTGAAAATTTATGTTCTTTTTTTTTTCATCAAATTGTTTGACATTTTCTTTTCCAAACTTTTTACGTAAAACAGTAGAACTTAGGTGGACCACAGAAAAATGTTAGGCGGGCCGCATGTGGCCCGCGGACCACGTCTTGCTCATCCCTGCTTTAAAAAGTTAGATCTCCGTTGCATAAATGAGATGTAAGCGCCACCACTACTCGATTTTTAGCATAAACCGTCCACGTGGATACAATAATACAAACGAACAAACCAGCAAGGGCAAGAAAGAGCAAGATACTTGCTATCTAGACGAAAATCAGCCCAAGACAAGAACAGAAGATAAGACCAGAAGTTGTTTTATTTCTTGTCTTGCCAATTTCTTGTTGGATTGATTCTCGTCTATCTTGTGTTTTCAGAAAGACAAGACAAGAAGTTGTTTTACTTCTTGTCTTGCCAATTTCTTGTTGGATTGATTCTCGTCTATCTTGTCTTGTTCAGCAAGACAAGACAAGAAGTTAGCAAGCAAGACAAAAAATCTTGCTCTGTGCATCACTAAATCTAGAAAAAATTGAGAAGAAAAAATCCAAAAAAGATTTTAAAAAAATCCGAATTCATTAAAAAAAAAGAAATTGGATTTGAAATTTCAAGAAAAATCGAGATTTGGAAATTTTCACAATAAAATTAAAGCTTCTGGAAAAGGGTTAAAATTTTGAACTTTTAATCAAACAAAAAAATAATAATTGAACGTATAAATCCTAAAATTGAGGAAAAGCTTAAAAAATGAGCATTATTTAAATAAGAAAATCAGGAGATTTCGAATTTCAATTCGAATATTCGAGAAACATTTTAGTAACATCCATACTAAAAATACTAGAAATAATATAAAAACTAAATTGTTAAGTTTGGTTTCATCATTGAAAAAAACTAAACAAATTAGGGTAACCTTGAAGGAATTTCAATAAACCCGGAATTAATAAAAAATATTTTGGACTAGAAATTAAAAAAATCGGAATATCGAAATTAAAGTCGAAATTTCGATATTTCAAAGAAAATAAGTAAAAATTGAAATAATCCTAGAATCTTAAATCAACTTCGAAAAAAACATGATTTAAATAGATAAAATTATGCAAGTTTTTTCTTTAAATTGAACATTTTAAAAATTGAAAAATACAAATCTTTTCCCCTGAAACCAAGAAAAGTTAAAAAATACACCAAAGATTGCTCTAACGAGTTTCGACAGCCAAGCTATCATCTTCAGAAAGATACTGGTTTCAGGGGACAAGATTTGCATTTCAATTTTTGAAGATAACCAAGGACCAGCCGGTTCCAGCAAAATTATGAACATTTTAAGTTCAAACGTTTTCTTTTTTTAATTACAATATTGATCAGTATCGTCTATCTTGTTCATTCTTTCTTTTCCAGAATAAAACTACTGCTTCAGTTTACCTAGCAGTTAATTTTTTGTCTTCATTCCATGCTACTAACATTTAAAATTTTTTAATTCTAATTAATTTAAATTGAGCTCCTAAAAATACATGCAAAATATTCTAGAATGCAATCAACCACGTGATTTTATCACCCAAGAAATTGTTTAATTAAGCCGGCGTTTCACAGTCACGAATGAACCCATTAAAATCAATTTAAGCAATGCCTATGTTAACATCGTGTACAAATGTTTTATATTAATGGCAATTAGAAAACCATTTAATACACGTGAAATAAATATTAAACAGTGGCGTAACCGTAACTGATTCAACTGCAATCCATGACGTAGAAAAAATATTTTGCAGTAAATATCTTAAAATAAGATAATTCTTTATTTACCCATTAATATTTTTTTAAATTGAACGATTTTTCAAAATATTTTTAATAGTTAAGGTTTAGTTATGTATTTTGAATGTGTTGTTGTTTGTTGATAAATCTTTTAGATGAGATTATTCCTTTAGTTATCTGATCTAAAAATAAAACTTATCTTCCTTCTAATTTAGTAAATTGCATCAGAAGCCTTGACTAGACTTTTGTCAAGGTGTCAAACTTTTGAAAACTTCAAAATGTCAAAATTCCTTTTTACATACAGCACATTTTGTTTAAAATTTGAAAATGTTTTTGCGTAAATTCGTTTTATTTTTTGTACCCAAAACTCGCCAATATTCGTCGAAAGTATTCAAAAGAATGAGCTGGAACCATCAACTCCTGACCAGAAATTATGCAGAGGCTCCTTTGGCACCTCAGACTGAGCCCACTTGCAATTCGGTATGTTTCAATTTGTTGTCGCTTTTACAATGCGAATCTAAGTGTACATATTAAGTAATTCTGGAAATTAGTAATGCGTACACTTGGTAAAACCGTCAGCTTTAAAGTAGTTTTATGTTTTTGTAGTTTTTAGACCACTTTTTTATTGAATATTTCTGATTCGTTATCGCCTTTGGAGATTAATTTTAGCAGCAAGTGTCATTTTAAAAAAATATTATGATAAATTTTGCATTTGGTCTTTTCATTCTCTATTCAAAAATGTCATGGTTGCCATATTCATTTCAAAAATTAACAGTAAAAAAAAAATAATTTCAATTTTCGGCAACAAAATATAAATCTAATATTTTCATTTAATAAAACAAAAAACAAAGCATACTTAATGTAGGAGATGTTCAAAATGAGCCCCTCCAACATCTTGGCCGCATCCTAATCGTGAATAAAAATGTCTCCTGACATTATTCAACATCTCTGGTGTCACCGACGCAATAGCAAGTGTTATTCTTGCTCATAAGTCAGCTGCGTCACGGGGTTTGGTTATATACATTGTATTTTTCACCTAACCCCATAAAAAAGTCCAGAGGCGTCAGGTCTGGTAATCGTGGTGGCCATTCTACCATACCTCGTCTTCCTATCCACCGATTTGGAAATGTAAAATCGAGACATTGCCGGCCATTGACTTGGTAGTGTGGTGGTGCTCCATCTTGCTGGAACCATATTACATTAGCTGGAGCACGTGGATTTTCTTGAGCTAGATATAAGTTTACCAAAACTGGTGCAATGTTGTTTTGGAGCAATGCTAAATAATTATCTCCATTTAAATTTCCATCAATGAAAAATGGACTAATGACATGATCTCGAATAATCCCTGTCCAAACCTTACCTTTTTCAGGGTTCTGTGTATGCAATTCTCTCATCCAGTGGGGATTTTCACTAGCCCAATAGCAACATTTTTGACGAAGAGTAGAAGTGGACTCATCAGAAAACAATATGTTTTCTATTTGGCTAACATTATTATCTAATCTTTGCATCATTTGGTCACAAAAATGAGTTCTTCTATCAAAATTGTCATCACTGAGCTCTTGACATGGTGTCAGTTTATAAGGATAATTTTATTTTCTTTCAATACAGGAATAACCGAAGAATTACTAACGTTAGTGCTGCAGCTACTTCTCTGGATTTTTTTTTGAAATTCATTCATTATTTCCAATTTGGTGTCATTAGTTAATGCATTAAAGTTTTTTTTTAACTTTCGTACATGTCCTTGTCCGTAAAAATGCTTCTTGACTTTACTAATTCTACCTTGGGATATAGGCGACAAATGAGAAAATTTTTGTTGAAATTGACGAGCGACTTCGCCCGTGATCTTGCTCTATCTCCATACCCGATCATTTGTTAAACTATTATTTTATGCATTTCTGTTAAATGACCGATATTAAATTTTCAAAATGTGCAAAAAGATAACTGAAGCACGATACTGGCTACTGTTTAATTCTCTCACAGTTTTAGATAGTTACTGGGATGTTTTCGACAAAAAGTACAATTGACTATGATAAGGTTGATAAGTTTTAACGTTTTCTTTTTTATAAAATGGAAGAAGGATATCTCTTATCCCTCCATAACTTTTGATCATCTACAGATGAATAAACCAAACGCTGAGGTTGTCTTTCTCGATTCTTCAATGTACACAACATCCCCTGGTTAAGGTTTTCTTCCCGAACTGACGACGCGGGAAGGGTGGCAGAGGCTTTCGCCATCATTTGTGGACTATCGCAATTAGTTGAGGAACCCACAAGAATTCCTGATGTAGATACCCATCAACCGAATCTACTTGACCTTTTTCTTATAAATTCACCAAATTCGTATAAAATCTCTTTGGCATCACCGCTTGGAAATTCGGATCACAAGCTTGTAGCAGCCCCTCGCTCGCTTCATATACCACCTCCTTTCCAGACGCAGTCCCGTAGAGTTTGGCACTTTAACTCAGCAAACTGGGAAGAATTAAGAGACTTCTTTGCATCTTTCCCATGGCAGGAAGTCTGCTTTAACTCAGAGAACCCTTCCTTAGTCGCCGAATCCATCACGGAAACTATCCTGATTGGTATGGAGTCCTCAATTCCCTGCTCCCAAAAGAAGTCTGCCTCCAGTTGGTTCAGTGAAAAATGTGCTCGGGCTGTCTCCTGCAAAAATCGCGCTTATCGTTGTTGGTGAAATAATCCGTCAGTCGAGACTCGGACCATATTTGTAAATGCACGAAATTTTTTGAAACAGGTTACTGACGAGGCAAAAGGTGATTTCGATCGTAAAATGCGCCAGAGGCTTATCAACTGTCCGAACGGTTCCAGGTCCTTTTAGGGATTTGCAAAGTCCATTGGAAAGAACTTTACATCTTCAAATTTTCCACCTTTACTGGATGAAAATAGCAATATTGCTACTACCTCCAAGGAAAAGGCTGACATGTTAGCCTTAATGTTTGCTGAAAATTCCAATCTTGATTCTCGAAACGCAGAACCTCCTATTCTTCCTAAGGTTGGCACTTCGATGCCTGAAGTTGTTTTCAGACAACGCACAATCAGGAAGATTCTCCTTGAGCTTGACACCTCAAAAGCTTCTGATCTTGATGGTATTCCCGCTATTGTTCTTAAGAAGTGCGCCCTAGAATTGACTCGTGCCTTAAGCAAATTGTTCACATTCTCTTACAACAAAGGTGTATTCCCTAACATATGGAAATCTGCTAGGGTGCAGCCTGTCCCTAAAAAGAAAAAAAGGAATCTGGCTAACAACTATCGCCCTATATCTTTGTTACCCGTTATATCTAAAGTGGTGGAAAAGGTTATCAACATCGAGATTCTCAAATATCTGGAGGAAAATAGAATCATCTCCGACAGGCAATACGGTTTTAGACAACAACGTTCCACTGGCTATCTACTGGCATATGTTACTCATATCTGTAACTCAGCTATGGAAAAACATGGTGAGGCTAGGATGGTGGCATTGGATATCTCAAAGGCTTTCGACAGAGTCTGTCACCGATCTCTTCTCACCAAATTAACATCTTATGGTCTTCCTCCTGGACTCTGTCATTTGATATCCAATTGTCTCGCTGACGGTCGTCGTCGATGTATCTGATTCGAGACATTTGCGATTAACGCAGGGGTGCCTCAGGGGTCTGTTCTGTCTCCTACTCTATTTCTGTTACACATAAACGATCTCTTAGCTTCAACTTCCAATTCTATATTCAGCTACATAGATGATAGTAACCTTGTGTCATCTTTTTTCTCCGACAAAGCATTATCTATCGCTGCTTCAGATCGACTAAGGGAACAGCAGATACAGACGATTAATCGGGATCTCGAGATTATTCTGAAATGGGGTAAGAATAAACGCTTCAAAAACTCAGGCTGCGGTTTTCGGTAGGAAAATATCAAAGGATAATGCAACATATTAATGAACGGTAAAATCCTTTCGATGGGATCCAATCTATCTATCCTAGGAGTGAATGCGAAAACTAATTTCTCTTAGGACGATCATTTGCGCGCCATTGCCAAATTCGCCTCTCAGAAGCTAGGCTTTCTTTCTAGAGCAAAAAAGTACTTCACATCTCATCAGCTATTAACACTATACAAAGCTCAAGTTAGACCAACACTAGAATATTGTTTTCATGTTTGGAGTTCAGTCCCAAATCACACTTTAGCTCTCTTGGATTCAATTTAAAGAAGAGCGATTCCCCTAATTGATGACGAGAGTCTGACCGATTCTCTCGAAACACTAGAGCACAGGCGCATTGTTGGTGACTTGTCTCTTTTCTACAAGTACTATCGCGGAAGATGCTCGCTAAAACAAATAGGACTGATCCCCCCAAGGGCAAGGTTCTTGAGGCATACTAGACAGTCGGAGACAGCAAATTCCTGTGCGGTCCAGCTTGACACAGTGAGGACTTCTGTCTATGGAGACTCTTTTTTCTATAGAACTTCCAGGTTATGGAACTTGTTACCGAAAGGAATTTTCCCCAAAAATTACAACCTATTCTTGTTTAAGAAGGCGGTTCATCGCCATATATCCTTATTTCCGCATCCTACTCGCAGTGCTTTGAAAGCATAATGAGTTTACTCTTTGCGAGTGGATCAAACTTAAAAAAAAACGAAATTGTGTTTGGTTCCTGTATAAATATCGAGGACGAACCGGATGAGCTGCTATTAATTATTATGGTAGAAAATTTCATCTAGTTGATAAATTATTTTTTTATTGTTTATTTTTTAAATAAATGTAGCAACCATGACATTTTTGAATAGAGAATGAAAAGACCTTTCAGGTGAGGTGTACCAACCCCCTACTTCCAATTATTAGGGGTTGAAACAGCAGCTCGAAGGGGATTGCATCTAGGGATAATATTTTTGTAATACAGGATGTCAACTTACAATCTAAAATTGACCTACCTCGGGATTATTCATAAATAAGTACAATAAGAGATATTGATATAATGAGATATTGAATTTATTCCATTTGGCTGTTCCACACTGTGTACTGCCAAGTGACTTGGAGATTCGTATTATTGTATCCGTGTGCTAAAATTTGTGGTGGCCGTCTGGTGATCACGCCTCGCTCAACGGTGTGAAGATCTAACATTCTCTGCTATTTGACATCTGTTTTCTTGAATCTCTGGAGAAGCCAGTCAGGCACGTAGCCAGGATTTTCGTTCGGAGGGGGTCCAACTCCTCCCCTTTTTTTTTAATGTTAGAGACAATAAACCTTTTCGAAATGAGTAATATTGCAAAATTAAAAAAAAAAAAAGTTGAGTTGTTAAATCAATAAACGTCTTGGTCTTTTACTTAGTGCTCATTTTTTACTTTTGCGTAAAATTTAATTTCCAATCTTAACTACGAAATTTGGACTACAATTCGAATCTCGAAAGTTCGACTTCAGTCTCGATATTTAAACCTTTCAAATTTAGTTTATCTCGATATTTTAAAAACAAATTTTTGACATATTAAGTGATTTTTGAACTTTTCAGAGCAGCATCAAATTTTAGATCAGACGAAATTAAAATTATTAGATATTAAAAATAAATATAAAAATAAGAAACATTTCAATAGAAGCTTCCATTTTAATTTGTAATTTCGATTTTTGTCGCAACTTTGAATTTATTTTAGAAAGGAAAATGGTGAATATAAAAACCTTCAGGAAAAGCGAAAATTTGGACGGAAAATTAAAAGGATGGAAAAAGAAAAGAACTTTATCAAACAAAATCCAGAAGCTTCGAAGTTAAAGTTAAAAATGTTGAGTTTACCGAAATATTTTTAAAAAATTTAAATATTGAGAAAAACCGAAAATTTTCTGATGAAGCAAAAATTTTGGGTTTAAACTCGAAATTTTTTTAAAAAGTAGAAATTCCCTGACTAGGATTAAAACTTATTTCGAGCTAAACTGAAAATTTTAAGAAAATCGAAATTTATAAAATCATTTTTTAGGAAATTTCGATTTTAAAGTCGAAATGGCAAAATAAAAATGTAGATATTTCTAAATTATTTCAAAATATTAGATAAAAATTATGTCACAAAAATATCAAAAGTTAGAATCTCAACTAAAAATTTCGCTTAAATAAAAGGAAAATTAAAAGTCCAAATTTGAATTTAAAAAAAAAGTTAAAATTTTTAAACTAAAATGAATATTTTGAAATGAGGTCAAAACGCGTATAAATATGTTTATCAAGAGAGAAATCTCTGGGAAAGTGGAAATGTTGAATTTGAATTAAAAACTAAGGGAAAGTTGAAAGAATTTTACAAAAGAAATTGAAATTTCAAAAATTTCTAAAAATAATAGAAATTTTGACAAACGCTAGAAGTAAAAGATTTTTGAGAATAAAACACCATAATTCGTCATAAAGTTGTTTATACGTACTTAGAATTTTAAAAAATAAATTAATCAAATCGATTATGTGCTTACAATGACGTAGAATTGAAGAAAATAATTTAGAATTTTCAATTTCAACTCGGAATTTGGGTAAAATAATCAAAATTTCTAGAAAATACGTATTTGTTTCTTTTATTTTTTTTCATTTTGTTAATTAGTAAAAATGAAGATTAAAATCTAGTGACCCTAACATTATATAAATTTGACAAATAAAAACGTGAAAGTTACCAAAGAAAAAATTTCCAATATCCATTTTGAATTTAAGTATTTAACTTATTACCGATCAAGAGTCGACTAATTCCTCGTACCATAATCATGATTTGTATTGTATTTCCTATGGCAATTTGGCAATATAAAATATGAGCTAATATAATAAAGTAGATTAGGCATAAGAATATGTCCTTTGAGTGCAATGCCGCTGCCGCACGTACGTGACGATTGAAGTATGTATTGGGAATCCTTGAGCTCATTGTCAATTTTTCTTAAAATGCCTACCTGGCGATATTGTTTATCATAAACTCAGTAGTTGGCAATTTCGGAAATTATTTACATGCTTAAATATACAATTAACCGTTTTTCTATTGATATTTCAATTCGTATCATTGTAAGTTTTTTGGCAAATATTCATTTCGGGGGGGGGTCCGGACCCCTTGGACCCTCCCCCTGGCTACGTGCCTGAAGCCAGTCTTATGGTATAAATTTCTTTTAAAATTTGTGGTTTACGCTAACGAAAATTTTCTTTGAGGGTTTAGATCTCTAAATGGGTCTGAATCAGAATTTAATATCTTAGATACTTCTTCCATCTTCTATGGAATCGCTGCAATAAACAACCATTCTTCTCCTTTAAGTTCCTTGTCTGGTTCCCCGGACCTTCGCGATCACTCTGGAGATTGCCTTTCTGCCCTCTGCCATTTTAAAAAGATCACCAGCTTTATGAATGTCAGTCTATTACATGAAATTTATAAAATAAATTAGATCTTATTATTGGAGTGTAATTTGGGCCTGTATTTTTTATCGAATAAACCATTTGGAATAAATCGGTGAAAAAAGCAGAATAGTAAAAATTCAAAATACGTTTTCGTAATAAAAATAATTTTGTAAATTGAATTTTGTAATTGGAAGCATTTGCCTCCATCAATTGCGGAAATTCAGTGTTATAGGAATACCGCTGAACTGATTACCTTGACAACCTCGGCAACTAGATCATGGTTTTATCGTCCCAGACAGCTTTTGGTTTCAGGGTCAATTATCCTAATACGTTTATCGTTAAGGTGCATAAATCAGATTTGAAATCTACTTTTACCATATAAATACATAAAAAAAAGTATTAACATTTTATGATCCAGGTGCAATCAAACTCAGTGAACGATTTTAAATATTGTTTCGATTTTTCTAACCCATTTTATTCAACATTATGATTTCGAAACATCATCTAAGAAAATTTAATAACAGGGACTGAAAAAAATTGGTAAAAGTTGGAAAACAATATATTACCTACTTTTTGTTTCGAGAAGGAAGCTAACAGCTACCACTATGAATGTAGTTCAGCTTAATTTCTCAAGTGAGACTAAATATCTAGGAATAATCCTAGACCAAAAGCTCACCTGGAATCTTAATTTGACTCGAATAATCAAGCGAGCCACCACAGTGTTCTGGACGTGTCGCAGACTATTCAGCAAAACCTGGGGTCTGAAATCGAAAATGATCTGCTGGTCATATAGAATGATAATTACACCCCTGATCAGTACGCTTTTTTAGTGTGGTGGCCACAAATATAACGAAAAAAACAGCATAAAAGCAACTGAATATAGTTCAAAGGTTGCATGTCTGGGCATAACAGGGCGCAATGAAGACCTGCCCAACACCAGCAATGGAGGTAATGCTAGGTCTAACTCCTCCCCACCTTTTAGTGAAAAGGGAGGCGATTAAAGGAGCCTCACGATTACTGCAATTAAAAGAATTTAAAGAAAGAGACTTCTCCGACAATATGGGAATCTTCAAGGAATGTAGCCTTGTGATTTTAGCAAGATGGGTTGATTATATGCAACCCAGGTACAAATTTGATCATTCCTTTGAAGTGGACAAATTGACGCTCAATTGTTACCTGAAGAAAAACACAAATTATCCATCTGATTTAGAGATGATCAAAGACAGCACATGGGACTGAAGTAGGAATTTATGGCCCTAACCATAGGTTCTCTAAAGCCTCAGGAAAAGACCCAACTGTCTTTCAAACTGAAATACTTGCAACAGATCTGCGCCTACGAGTGTCTTCGAAGAAACCTGAAAGGAACAAAGATCTACATTAACTCGGACAGCCAAGCGGCAGTAAAGGCTCTCAGCAGCTGCATTATCAAATCCAAACTAGATTGGGACTATCAACAAACTCTAAAGCAACTGGCTAAACACAACAGGATCAACCTAAAGTGGGTGCCAGGGCACAAAAGAATACAAGGAAATGAACCTGCGGACCAATTCGCTAAAACATCTTCATTTCTTGGCCTGAACCGGCTATTGGTTTTTTAAAAAGTTTAATCAGCAATAAGGTCAAAAAATGGGAAGCAAAGTCGAGAATTTCCCACTAGGGATCATATCCAAGACTACGACAGGCGAATAGATTCGTATCTGGAACGCAAAGACAAAGATCTACTTAGATCTCTGCAAATCTGAATTGAGGATACTAACCGGCGCCTCTTAACAGGAGATTGCCCTATGAGGTACCACCTCAAGAAACTGGGTCAAGCTGAAACAGACTTATGTCGCTTTTGCTTTTGCTGCAGAACATGTGCTATGAAAGTGCGATGCGCTTGCACTAAGAAGACTATTATGACACTGGTAATAGTATCATGGAAGACTATAGTCTTCTTGGCTTGCACACAAAAGGCACGTTCAACTCGGATGGGCGTCCTTAGACCCCTCAGATATGGAAAAACTCAATCCCAGGTCCACAATAAACTTTTACAGGGGCTGGAACCTGGGAATTACATAGACATACTCTAGCTCTCTTGGATTCAATTTAAAGAAGAGCGATTCGCCTAATTGATGACGAGAGTCTAACCGATTCTCTCGAAACACTAGAGCACAGGCGTATGGTTGGTGACTTGTGCCTTTTCTACAAGTACTATCGTGGAGGATACTCGCAGGAACTAATAGGATTAATCCCTCGAAGGGAAAGATTCTTGAGGGGTACTAGACAGTCGGAGACAGCAAATTCCTGTGCCGTCCAGCTTGACACAGTGAGGACTTCTGTCTAGTTTCTATAGAACTTCCAACTTATCGAACTTGTTACCGAAAGGAATTTTCCCCAAAAATTACAACCTATCCTTGTTTAAAAAGGCGGTTCATCTCCATTTATTCTTATTTCCGCATCCTACTCGAAGTGCTTTGAAAGTATAATGGGGTTACCCTTTGCGAGTGGATTAAACTCAAAAAAAAAGATTAGGGTATGCACAAAAGATCGAGGTGCGGGGTGGACGAAAAGAAACACGAAACGACCCATACATAATCTAATCTCTTTGTTTCAGTCTATCATAGGCATAACATAATTTTAATTGAGAGTTAATGAATCAGAAATTGTGACATCCTTGTGTAGCTTATTTAAATGATTAATAGATACAGCTAGAAAACCACGGACTGTTACGGTTTTTTATCGATGTAAACGTGCAATTTTACACGAAATGAGAAACAAGTCAATGTATTTTACCTGCTGCAATTTTAATGTCAATGTTTACAGAGCAGGCTTTTTATTGTGAAAGTCCTGGCGTAAAATGTAACATTTAAGTGCAGAAATTACTGACTATGCACATGCGACCGTGCCTTGTAGTGGATATAAAGGAATTTAAATAGTATATTTGTTTTTGCATAATATTCCAAAGTAAACTGTGTCTTAACTGTTAAAACCTTACGAGAGTATAGATATTTACTAAAATTTCACCGAACGGTATTTTCCGTTCTCTGAAAGAATAGTTTTTATTATCGAGATCAGCTTTTTCAAATTTTGTGAATGTCAGTTGTCAAAAAAATACTTGAAATGAAACGTCTATCCAAGGTAGCAGTTACGACGGCCTGATTTTAGCAAACGTATTGATTTTGAAATTTGAAATGGTTCTATTGATTACATCTGAATCTGAAGTACATTAGCTACTATCCGATAGATATAAAAGAGAAATGAAGCATTCAATATTTAAATACTGTCTTCCATGAAATAACCATCCTGAATGTAACCTATAACCAGATAACAACATTTTGACACTTTTTTTGTAAGAAGAATCCACTTACAAAGATAAAGTTATTATTCTCTTGGATGACACTCTAGTAGGAAGCGGAACTGTTATGGATAGCGATGGTTTGGATGGTTGAAATTCTCGGGAAAATTCTGAAATTCTGTTCTAGGACCAATTCCAGAGTTTGGAAATTCTATAGAAGAAGAGCCATTCTCCTAATTGATGACAATAGTTTGACTGATTCTCTCGAAACATTAGAGCACAGGTTGATGGTTGGTGACTTATCTCTTGTCTACAAGTACTATCATGGGAGATGCTCGCAGGAACTAAAAGGATTGATCCCCCAAGGACAAGATTTTTGAGGCATACAAGACAGTCGGAGACAACAAATTCCTGTGCGGTCCAGCTTGACACAGTGAGGACTTATGTCTACGGAGACTCTTTTTTCTATAGAACTTCCAAGCTCTCGTTACCGATCCTCGTTGCCGAATTCGTTACCGAAAGGAATTTTCTCCCGGAAATTACAAGCTATCCTTGTTTAAGAAGGCGATTCATCCCCATCAATCCTTGTGTCCACATCTACTCGCAGTGCCTTGAAGGCTTTGAAGCGTTTGAGCTTTGCGAGTAGATTAAACTTTATAAAAAAAGCAGAGTCTCCAGAAAGATTTATGCACAGCTCCCTGCTTCCCGCACAACCTTGCAGATGAGTAAAAGCAGAAAAAAGTGGCTTCGAAAGAGGACTATGTTCAGGATCATCACAATAGAGCAAGGATGAGCAAGACGTAGGCCCGCGAGCCACATGCGGTCCCGCCTAACATTTTTCTGCAACCCGGCCTAAGCTCTACTGCTTTACGTAAAAATTTTGGAAAAGAAAATGTCAAACAATTTGATGAAAAAAAAAAGAACATGAATTTCCGCGACTCATGAAATATCTTGGACATGAGCGTTAGGCAAGATTTTCTTTAAGGGAGGTGGGGGCAACAACAGTCATTCTAAAAAACTCATGGATAAAAAAGAAAACCTTCTGGCTTAGTAAAGTGTATCTTTACTTAAAAACAACATAAATGGGGACATTTTTCAATTTTCAAATTAAAGTCAAAATTTTGAAAAAAGCCCAATCTTAGGAAAAAACCTTTTGGAGAACTTTAAGAAATGTTGAAATTTCGAAAAATTGGAAATGTAAAAGAGACGAAATTTCCAAAAAGAAATTTTTGTAAAAAGCGTTGTAATTTTCAGAACAAGTCGAATTCAGGTAAAAAAGATGCAAACGTTGAAAGTAATGATTTCAGAATTTTTATTCCATTTCAATTTTGTCATATTTTTGAAATTTATCAAGAAATCTTTTTTCAAGGTTTCCTAAAAATATTCTTCTCAGATTGTTTAGATTTCTATTAAAATTTCGTTCCAATTTTTAAAAAAATTAACGAATTTTGTGTAAAAGTCTAAATCTTTGGAAAAACTTCCATTTTAAATGGAAATGTCCAGGAACAGATAAAATTGAATTTTGAGTTAAAGGTCAAAATTTGGAGAATAACATGAATTTTTGACACGTTGAAATTATCAGGAATAAAATTTTTAAAAAAATCAGAAAAAACAAAGACTTAAAAAAAATTCAGAATTTTTGAAAATTACGTTACAAATTACAAAAAAATATTGAACTGTTTAGGAAACATTCCAAATTTTCAAAAGAAGGTCCAATTTTAAGAGGAAAATTTAAAAAGTTGAACATTTCAATAAATCTTATTGAAAATAAAAACTTAACTCGAGAAATGCACAAAATTCAAAAAAAATGAAAATTTTCAAAAATCTAATTTTGTGAAAAGACGCAATTTTCAAAAAAAAGTACAACTCTGAAAAAGAAAAATCGCAAGATTCAAAAACATTGTTCTCAAAATTTAAAATTCAGTAAAGATGTTGAATTTAGAAAAAATCTTTTTCTCGAAATCCTCAAAAATATTTTTCGCAACAACAGAAAAGTGAACATTTTCAGAACCATAAAACCATTTGATCTAAAAGTCGTAGTTTATTGAAAAAGACAAATATTCAAGAAAATGACAAAATTTTGACATAAATAAACCATTTTTGAAAAACTCCAAAAAGTAGGATTTTGAAAACAAAATCGTAATTTCGAAAAAGACAAATTTTGAGGAACAGGCGAATTTTAGGTGAAACACTCTTTTAGAAAAATTCGAAATTTTGAAAAAAAATACGAATATACCAAAAAAAAATAGAAAAAATTTATTGAAATATTAAATATCGAATATTGAGATAAAAATCAAGATTTCCTGAAAACGGCAAATTCTAGGAAACCAGTCTGAATTTCTAAAAAAATCAGAATCTAAAAGATCGAAATTTGTAGTAAATGTTCAGAAAAATATCGGAATTTGAAAAAAAATTCGAGAAAACTTTGAAATGGACACAAAACTTGTCCAAAGAAAGTCAAATTTAAAAAAATGTAAAAAAAAATAGTCAAAACCCCGAGGAAGAGACGATATTGTAAGAGAAATTTTGCAAAAAATCTAAATTTTGAGAAAAAGCCATTTAATCTTAGTGAAACTTCGAAATTCATTCCAAATTTCCAAAAGAAGCTCCAATTTTAAGAGGAAAATTTAAAAAGTTGAAATTTTCAATAAATCATATTGAAAATAAAAACTTAACCTTTTTCAAAAACTCGAGAAGTGTGCAAAATTTAAAAAAAATCAACATTTTCAAAGATTTAATTTTGTGAAAAGACGCAATTTTCAAAAAAAACGTCCAACTCTAAGAAAGAAAAATCGCAAGATTCAAAACATTGTTCTGAACATTTAAAATTCAGTAAAGATGTAGAATTTACAAGAAGATTTCCTTAAAAAGGTAAATTTTAGGAAACCAGTCAGAATTTCTAAAAAAATCAGAATCTAAAAGATCGAAATTTTTAGGTAAATGCTCAGAAAAATATCGAAATTTGGAAAAAAAAAATTCAAGAAAACTTTGAAATGGACAAAAAATTGTCCAGAGAAAGTCAAATTTAAAAAAAAAGTCAAAAAAAATAGTCAAAACCCCGAGAAAAAAGACGATATTGTAAGAGAAATTTTGCAAAAAAGATCTAAATTTTAAGAAAAAGCATTTAATCTTAGTGAAACTTCGAAATTCAGAAAAAGGGTAAATTTTAAGAGAAAAATCAAATATTTATTTTCCCGGGACTCTGGACGAGTCAGAGACCTTGCATCAACAGGCGTGAGAAAATGTCAAATATTGTGATAACACATCGAAATTTTGACAAACAAGTTGAAACTACCAGAAATTTGGATTAAAAAAGGGTTGAAATTTACAAAGAAATTTTTGTCCTTTCACAAAAATTTTAAATT
Source organism: Dastarcus helophoroides (assembly GCA_028583605.1). Lineage (NCBI taxonomy): Eukaryota > Metazoa > Arthropoda > Insecta > Coleoptera > Bothrideridae > Dastarcus > Dastarcus helophoroides. Next base: position 32,644,098 of record CM053327.1, read on the forward strand.
TCTAAGAAATATACCTTTTTGTCAAAAGATCGATCAGATTTCGAAACAAAGGCAAATTTTAATAAACAAGCTGAAATTTTCAGAATCAAACAAAGGCGAAATTTTCAGGAAAAGTCGGATTTCGAGAAATGACGAAGTTTCAGAAAAAAAACGAGGAACTTTTAATTTCAAAATTTTGGCAGTCATGTTTGATAAAAGAAGGCAAATTTTATGAATAAATGCAAAATTTGAAAAGAAAAAGTCAAATTTTTGAGCAAAATTTGAAAAAAAGGTTGAAATTTCGAAAAAATGTTTCGAGGAAAGGATGAATTCTGAAAAACTGAAAGGTCCTCCAATTGAATACATACAAATTTTCAATTTGCTGCATGAACCAGGGGGTGCAAGGGCCCCAGCATCCATATTTTTCTCACATGCTGCCCGCGCTAAATTTTTAACCTTGTAATTGGCCCACTGTAAAAAAAGTTGCTCATCCTTGCAATAGAGCGAACTTTATAAAGTGCATTGCCATACCATGCCAAAGTAAGCAATGTGAAATTGAAATTAATTCTCAATCCTACTCACCTCTAACATTTTGGATGTATCTCATCTTTCTTAAGGCGAATATCGTTCCCAAAGGATTTGGACGACTGACGATATTAAACAAATGTAAACGGTCTGAACAAATGTTGAATGGAACATTACCACAAATGCTTTCAATTTCAATCTACATACAGAGGGTGCCTATTAACTTCCCATCAAAAACAAAGAACATGAAACATGTCGATTTTCTTTTCAAAGGCGATACGTCTTGAAAGCTACCAAGGGATAAGGAGATAGGGGCGTCAAATCCAAAGTTAAATTTTACGATTTTTAAATTTAGCTTTAGATATACAGTGACTCACAGCTTAAATGATGCAGTGAGCATACAACAGATAAAACTACTGGTACAAACATGCAGAAACAACTAAACACAAAGAGTTACTAATAGTTATAAACCTTTGCAAATATAGTTCAAACTTTATTGTATGTCAAGCTCTAGAAGCAATGTACTTGACAAAAAAATAAAACAAACGGATGCGTCTATAAAATAGAGCTCACAGCTAAAATGATGCAGCCATTATACTAACCCTAAAATACCATAAATTTGTACTTTAGTAGTAATCTAAAGGTCTCTTATTGTTATCACTAATCTGAAATCTTTTAGGCATTGTCTCTACTAAGATTTGGGTGTATTGAGAAGAAATTGCCTTTCGTTCTTCAATGATCATCTTTAACTCATTTTTATTGTTTACGTTATGTTTAGCCACTTTTTTCTTTTATGTTGACCATACATTTTCTATTATATTAATGTTAGATGATAGTGGTGATGCATTAAGACACGCCCAGACAATTTTGAAATAACCATTCTCGTACAGTACACTCGGGAAGTTTCGGGTTGCTGTCGTAAAAAAATTGAAAATTCTGTTGAATGTTTAATTTTTCAGCACTATATTGTGCGAACTGTTTTAAAATATTGAAACAGTAATACTAACCCATACTATCGTCACTAAAGTGTATTTTGCCGACCCTGACAAAAGACATACAACCCAAAAGCATCACGTGTTGACCATCCTATTAAACTGAAAATTTCAAATTCTTAAATTTTAATCCTTCTTCAGATTTTCTCTTAAAGTTATCTTTCCATCTGATGAAAAAAGGTTAAATTTCGTTTCATCAGCCAATAATACTGACTTCATGCAGATCATTCATTTATTAAGATGCTTCTGAGTGAATTCCATTCTTAGCTTCTTCTTTTGAGGGGTATATTCCGAGATGTTCTCCCGTGTAAATTAACTTCCCTTAAAACAGGTCGTATTTTTTTGTGCAACATTATTTTTTGGTGTCTTATGAACTTCTGTTGTTAACTTTGAGGCACTTAATTTGGGGTTTTTGGTGCTTGTTCTTACGTCTGCTCCTTGTCGCATTGAGTAAAAATTTTGTTATAAGCTTTTGTTGATTTATTTAAGATCCTATTTTGTTTTAGTATAATGTTTTATAATATGTTAAACTGTTCCTTGACCTTTTTGACCATTTTAGCAATTTTCTAGAGCTGTTACCCTTATTACAATGGTTAATCATCATTTGTTGTGACGTTGTTGTGAATTGTGGTATGACGGTCCGCACAGCTATTTGTGTCTGTTTTGCAAACATTTGGCATAAATAATATGGCACAAAATTAAGACTTCCTATTATAAGCATTTGATGGAACGGATTGGTCCTTGGTTATCTTCAAAAATTGAAACACAGAACGTGTCTTCTGAAACCAAGAAAGATTAAAAAACACAACAAAGGTTGCTCTAACGCGTTTCGACATGGCTGTCGAAACGCGTTAGAGCAACCTTTGTTGTGTTTCTCTCTGAAGATGACAGTTTGGCAACTGTCATCTTCAGAGAGAAACTAACATCTAATCTTAAAATTAACCTTTATATACTAGGAATATTCACTTCGTGCGTGATCGGCCGCACCCGAACGCGCATCCAATCATACACGTCGTTGTGTCACCATTTCTTATCTATCAACCTTAACTATTTTTAACAGAGATGAATGGCCTAAAGGTCCAGCGCAACCATTCATAAGGTTGTTTCCAGCCTTATGGATGGCTAAGCTCTCACATGCATTTAACATATAATTCTTATTAACTACTCTTAACAATTTAATATTATTATCTATCCTATGATCTAATTCAAAAGCATGTCGAGCCACACTTGACTTCTCAGTTCTTCCGTACCTCAAATGAGCCAAATGTTCTTTCAGTCGGATTTTAAGAGATCGTCTAGTTTGCCCGACATACTTTTGAGGACAATCCCTACATGAAATTTGGTAAATACCAGACTTATCTGTTTGCTCTACTTTATCCTTTAAACTACCCAAAAGCGAATTTAATTTTCCGTTAGAAGTATAAATAACCCGAAAGCCCTGGTTTCGTAAAATTCCACCCAAACCCTGTGTGAGCGAGGGTTCAAGTGGAAGTGAGACGAATTTAAAGTTTTTGTTTTCATCAGCTCGGAAAGTTGTAGTATTCACCAATTCACATTTGAATTTTTTCTTATTAATAATTTTATAAATAACCGTAGAATTAGAGAAAGAAGCAGCTTTACCATTTTTAGACACTTTAGTTATTAGGAGTAAAAATAGATTAGAATTTGATGTATATAGGAAAGATTCCAGTACCTTCCGCTATATAACTTCCGATTCCAACCATTGCACACAGCACAAAATGGCAAGCTTCAACTTCCTTGCCCATCGCTTTCTGAGTCTTCCTCTTAGTAGGGAAAGATTCAGAAAGGAGTTGAAGACAATTAAAACATATAGCTGAAGTTAATGGATTCGATCCAAATATTTTTTAATAATTATTATTATATTTTCTAATAATTAGCTAAATTTGAAAAATCTTTCGTAATTCTGATGATATGGGCAAGTGCTGCAGCCTGCATCTTTTAAGCTGTGATGCGGAATTTACCGATTTCCACAAATTTTTATTTATATTTTGGTTATTGCCAGCATTGTATTCATATTATTCTAGGGGTAAATTACATATACATGCCCCTATTTACTGCATCTAATATTTTCCCCAGTTTTCATTTGCTTATTTTTATATGCTCTTTTATAATAAATTATGATAACTGCATCATTTAAGCTGTGAGTCACTGTAACAATAAAAATCTCACTTAACACCTAAAGAACAAGAAAAAATATCAAAGAATGAAAGGATGTTATTTAATTAAATATTCAAATTGGTTTTCCTAGCTTTCATAAAATAATAAAATTCATGCGCCACCCCAAACGAACATTTCGAAGCATTTCGGAAAGATTTCCGCATATTACGGTATTTCATTTAATTAAGAAGATTTCGCCATCGCTGACATTTTCCGTTGAAAATTATAGACATATATTGAGACCATAATGAGCCATTAAATTGCACCGCATGCAATGAATGGGACTATTACTAGCGAATGCCACGACAGCGTGTTGGCATTCATCAGAACATGACCTCTGACGGAAGTACCTGGATTCCCTTTGAACCGACAATTAATTGTAGGATATACCGTACGATCTAGAATTTTCTACCAATCGGGAAACGGCCGCCTTATCGATTTAGAAGTTTCAAGGCCGTACGCATAACCAGGAAGCAAAAAATGATAACCGATTCTACAGCACGTATTCGGTAGGGTCAACGGGGTGCGCGTTCACTTTCCTGTGACGTCACTGGGCGTCTGGAGGTGTGGTCAGGACAACGCCTGTCCAAGGTGACCTCTATTCGCACCGTGTGGCGAACCGCTAAAGCTTCGGTTTTCAGACTATTGATACACCGGTTGTTTAATAAACGTTGGTAGACAGTGCAATCAGGGGAATTTGTTCTTGATTCATTCATTTTTTCTGAGGGGCATGAAAATGGTACAAGCGCAGAGGGACGTAAACGATCTGGTTAATCCGGAAGTAAGTTTTTTTAAATAAATAAGATTCATTATATTTGATCTGTTTACCAAATGTCAGTAATGTATTGTTTTGTTTATAATACTCTTGTTTATGATAATAAATTTTGAAAGGCATTTTAAATATTTGGCAAGGTGTAAAATTATTTTCAATTTTGGGTCAAGTTCACGTGCTGCATCCTTAAATTATTTCAGTTTGATCAGCCTAATCGTGTAAATATTTAAACTTTAGATATTTATAGAGCATTGTAAATATGTAAAATGCGAAATTCCAATTTTATATTTATATTTGGACTCATCAGTAAACGACTTTATAGAGAGTAGGACACTCATTTTATGGCGAAAATACACAATTTTTTATTGCATACTTAATTGGAAAACTATGTATATATAAATAAATAACACTTATGAATTCACATAAAATGTCTAATCTATTTAATAAATTTCTAAACACTGATTGCCAGACAATGTATAGCATAAACGGGTGGGTCTAGGAGCGTGAAATTTTATACTGGTGTTCCCCATAATACTTAGGTGAGTAGTATCAAAATTCGACCTCTAATATAGTAAAAATGGACATTAACGGATATGCAATTTTTCAGTAATGAATAATGTAATACAAGTTGCCCGTAAACGTTAAAAGTTGACATCGCTGATCACTGTACCTCTACACAAATTTATTCAAATTTCAAATTTTGTTCTTTTACGAACTGTTTTCTTTTTAACTTCCAAAAATGTCAGTTTTTACCACGATATTTGGCACTTCCATTTGGGGATGTCGATTCCTTTTTAAAATAATCGATTTTTGAATCGGTTCGAATCCTGAGCAAAAAGGATCGATTCCCGATAAAATTGGGTGCTGAAAGATCGATTTCCAATTAATTGCCTTGTTGGTGTAATTTTTAAACATTTCTAATTAAAGAAAAATTGAATGATAATGATGAATTGGCGTAGTTTAATTTTGAAAGTTTTTTCTTGGAATTTAGACACTAATATTTATATTTTAATTATTTATTCCTAATTAGAAAAATCCGATACATATTTATTTTCTGCTTTGTTTTTTATTTATGTATTTTTGGTTTTTCACGAAGATGTCGAAAGGGCATTCATTTATAAAAATATTTTTGGAAATATGAAGTTTAAACTGGAAATTACGAGATTAAAGTAAAAATTTCTACTTTATTTTCCAACTTACGACTTTTTTTGAGGAAATTTGATAGATAAAGTCGAAATTTCGGCTTTAATCTCGAAATTTCAACTTTTTTTCACAAAATTTCAAGAAAGTCGAAATTTCTTATTCTATGGTTAATTTAGGCAGATGACAGCCCCACCAACCCTTAGAACAAAAGACTATATTCTAAGCACCAACTCTTTTACTACTTTTTTCTTTTACCTACTTAGCAGTAGGGTACGTTCAGTAAATTCAATTTTTTATTACCAAAAATTTCGACTTTTTTCTTGACATTTCAAGGTTAAAGTAGAATTTTCGAGGAAAAATTCGAAATTTCGAGTTCAAAGTCCACATTTTACAAAAACGCAGAAAGGCATTGATTAAAAAACTTATATTTTGAAATTTCGACATTTTACAAAGGTGTAAAAAGAACATTGATTTCAAAATATATTTTCAAAGATTTCGAATTTTTTCTCGAAATTTCGTTTTTTTTTGATATTTCGACTTTTTTTCTCGAAATTTTGACTTTAATCTCGAAATTTCGGATTTAAACTCGACATTTCGACTTTAAACCCGAAATTTCGACTTTACACTCAAAATTTTAACTTTTTTCTCGAAAATTCGACTTTTTTCTCGAAAATTCGACTTTTTTCTCGAAAATTCGACTTTTTTTTTGAAATTTCTACTTTTTTCCTAAAATTCCGAGATTAATCTCGAAATTTTGACTTTAATCTCGGAATTTCGATGTGATATCGAATTTTATCTCGAAATTTAGAGAATAAGTCGCTCTATAATAAGCACACTCTAGGGTTTAATTAGGCAGACGACAGTTACGTCCCACCCACTACAGTTGGTAGTAGGGTGCGACCAATAATTGCTATTTTTAATTAGCAAATTTTTTTCTTAGAAATTTCGAGATTAAAGTTGAAATATCGAGAAAAAAGTCGAAATTTCGAGTTCTGAATCGAAATTACGTGATTAAGATCAAAATTTCGAGAAAAAAGTCGGAATTTGAGAGAAAAGTCGAAATTTGAGAAAAAGTCGAAATTTCCAGAAAAAAGTCGAAATTTGAGAAAAAAGTCGAAATTTGTAAAAAAAAAAGTCGAAATTTTGTAAAGTCGAAATTTTGAGAAAAATGTCGAAATTTCGATGTCAAAGTCAAAATTTCAAGAAAAAAGTCGATATTTGAGAAAAACGTTGAAATTTGGAGAAAAAATCGAAATTTGATATAAAGTCGAGATTTCGAAAAAAAAAGTCGAAATTTCAAGAAAAAAGTCGAAATTTCGCGAAAAAAGTCGAAATTTCGAAAAACAAAGTCGAAATTTTGATTTTAAAGTCGAAATTTCCAGAAAAAAATGTCGAAATTTCTATATTAAGGTCAAAATTTTGAGAAAAAAGTTGAGATTTGAAAAAAAAAAACGAAATTTCCCGAAAAAGGTCTAAATGTCAAGACAAAAGTCGAAATTTAAAAAAAAAGTCGAAATTTCGAGCTTAACATCGAAGTTTGGTAAAAAAAGTCGAAATTTCTAAAAATAACATTTTTTTTAATCGATTTTCTTTCTACGCCTTTGTAACATATCGAAAAAGTTGAAATTTTTAGAACAAAGTCGAAATAATTTTCAGAAAAAGTCGAATTTTGAAAAAAAAATCGAAATTTAAGAAAAAGGTCCAAATTTTGAGAAAAAAAGTCGAAATGTTGAGTTTAAAGTCAAAATTTCGAGAAAAATGACGAAATCTCGATATTAAGGTCGAAATTTCGAGAAAAAAGTCGAAATTTGAGGAAAACGTCGAAATTTCGAGAAAAAAGTCCAAATTTCGAAATATTTCAGAAAAAAGTCGAATTTTGAGAAAAAAGTGGAGATTTCGAGAAAAAAAGGCGAAATTTCGAGAAAAAAATCGAAATTTGCGAAAAGAGATGAAATTTCGAGAAAAAAGTCGAAATTTCGATATTAAGGTCAAAAGTGAGTTCAAAGTCGAAATTTCGAGAAAAATTTCGATATTAAGGTCAAAATTTCGAGAAAAAAGTCGAAATTTGAGAAACAAAAAACGAAGTTTCGAGAAAAATTTCGAAATTTCGAGAAAAGTCGAAATTTGAGAAAAAAGTCAAAATTTCGAGAAAAAAGTCGAAAATTTGAGAAAAAAAGTCGAAATTTGTGAAAAAAAGTCAAAATTTCTAAAAATAGCATTTTTTTCATCGATTTCCTCTCTGCGCCTTTGTAACATTTCAGAAAAGTTCAAATTTTCACCAAAAAGTTGAAATTTCCAAAAAAGAGTCGAAATTTGAGAAAAGAGTCGAAATTTGAGAAAAAAGTCAAAACTTGAAATAAAAGTCGAATTTTGAGAAAAGAGTCGAAATTTTTAAAATAATTTTTTTTTTAATCGATGTCCTTTTTACGCCTTGGTAACATTTCATTAAATTTCGATTTAAAAATTTAAATTTTTACTTTTTTCTAGAAATTTCGACTCTAAACTCCAAATTTCGACTTTTTTTCGAAATTTTGATATTAAAGTCGAAATTTTGACTTTGATCTCGGAATTTGAAGGAGAAAAAGTCAACATTCCGTGATAATTTTTTTTCAAATTGATGTGCTTTCTACGCTCTTGTAATTTTTCAGTAAAAATCGAACTAAAAAAATAGTCATTTTCGGAAAGCCAAAATTTGGGAAAAGTCAGAATTTCGAGAAAAAGGTTAACATTTGCAAAAAGATTTTAAAAGAAGTCTAAATTTTCACAAGTCGAAATTTTGGAAAAAGGTAGAGATTTTTAAAAATAGTCAAATTCTGAAAAAACTTATAGCTTCGAAAAAAAGTCGAAAATTTAATGCCAGAAGGTCAACGATTTCAAAAAAAGTGAACATTAAGAAAAAGTTGAATTTTTTAAATAAAAATCCAATTTACCACATAAAAGTGGAAACTTCGAGAAAAAGTCGAATTTTTTTTAAAAAATTCGAAACTTAAAAAAGTCAATATGTCAAGAAATTTTCAAAGTTTTAAACAAATATGTAAATATTTAAAATAAGTTTCCAAAAAGAGTATTTCTACGTAATCAGATCTGTGAAAAAAATTAGAATTTTTAAAAAATTCAAAAATAAATCAAAATTTGAAGAAAGGAAATATGTTTAAATTTAAATAATAAGTTAACATTTGAAAAAATTGGAAATTTAACAAAAAAATGAAAAATTGGTATTCGAAATTTTCAGAATTTTAAGTCGAAGTGTTCAAGAAAGCCAAGATTTTCAATAAAAATCGAACTAAAAAAAATAGTCATTTTCTGAAAGTCAAAATTTTGGAAGTTAGAATTTTGAGAAAAAGCTGAAACCTTCAAAAAATGTAAATTTTCAAAAAGAATTGAAATGTTTTGAAAAAATCGCATTTAAAAAGTCAGAATTGCAAAAAGTTGAAATTTCGAGATAAACATAAACATTTTTATTAATAAGTTGAATTTGAAAAAGTCAAAATTTTTCAAAAACTTCATAACTTCGAAATAAGTCAAAATATTCAAAGAATTTAAAAGATTTAAAAGGAAATTTTCGCAACAGTAATTGAAATTTTCAACAAAGAAAAATAAGACAATAAAAAAATCAAAGTTTTCAAAAAAAAATCAAAATATGTTCAAACAAGCCAAAATTTTAAAGAAGTTGGGATTTTCAAAAAAATGAAATTTTCAAAATGAAGGCAAAATTTGGAGAAATTTTGAAAGTCGAACAAGAAGAGGTCGACATTGTGAAAAAAAATGGATATTTTAAAATGTAGAACTTTTCGAAATAAGTCGAAATTTTCAATTAAAATCAAGTTTCTAAAAATCGTCGGTATTTTCAAAAAGGTGACCCATGAATAATTTATTTTCCTTCACGTCGTAGACGAAGGTTTAAGTTTGAACTGTTTAATTTTTTGATAAACATTTTTAACTTTCGAAATAATGTTAAGAAAAAAGTCGAATTTTCAAGATTAAGTTATAAATATTTTTAAGAAAATTTGAAATATTAATACCATACCTATACCGGATGGTACATAGAGCAATGGTGGATTTTTCGAATAAAAATAATGTGATTTAGCTACATTTATCTTATACCAAAAGTTGATATTAACAGAGATACAGGGTGTCAAAGCTGAAACAAAAATTTCGGTTTTTTCGTATAATTATGGAATGAATTGTAATAAAGGCACGAAATTTGACACAAGGGAGTTTCTTAAGTCAACAAACTCTAATTTGCTAACATATTAGCAATAGCTGATAGGGGGCGCTACCTGCGCTATCCTGCATAATTCTAAATCATCATGGGTTATTTTGTTAATGGGTTATTTTATTTCCCCATATTTTTTACGTAAAAAAGGTGTACTTTCTGAAAGTTGAAGTTGATACGAGCAACCGTTTCCAAGATATTTGCCTTTAAAGCTTGACGTGCCTTGGTTTTAAATTACTAAGATATTAAATTTTCGAAGTAGGCTTGAAAAAAAAGTAATCATAAGACAGCTTTGAAATTAATTTATGTCAAATATTACTTTGCTGATAATATTATTACCTAAATTTTGAAAATCTCAATAAAGAAAATCCAAAAAATTAAGACGTAATTTATTTTCTAACAGAGATGTGAGATATGATCTCTGATGCCAAAAATCAAAGCAGATATTTGGAGATGAATTTCAATAAAGGACGGCCAGATTTTTAATTGTTTACATAAAATCCCTTTACATAAAAAATGTCATTTCCCACTCACTTATTTTGGAAAATAAATTTTGATTTGGTATTTTATTTAAATTTGCTTTAGAAATTTAAAAAATATGTATAATAATAATGTCAGTAGAGTAATATTTGATACAAACTATTTTAGAGTCAGTTTTGTTACTTTTATTTTGAAACCTACTGCGAAAAATTCACATTTACATAACTTAAAATAAACGTACGCACACTTTGAGGGCAAATATCTTGAAAACGGTTGCATGTATCAACATTTAGAAGGTATACCATTTTTACGTAGAAAATGTAGGTAAATAAAAATATCTACTTAAAATAAGTGTACATGAAGGCACAAAAAAGTTATGATGATACAAGGTAGCGCAGGTGGCGTCCCCTATGAGTTACTGAGAATCTGTTAGCAAATTAGAATTTCTTGACCGAAGAAACCCCCCCTATGCCAAATTTCTTGCCTTTAATGAAATGTGTTCATCAGTTATGTGAAAAAATCACAATTTTTTTTCAACTTTGACACCATGTATCTCTGTTAATATCAACTTTTGGTATAAGGTAAATGTGGCTAAATCTCGTTATTTTTATACGAAAAATCTACTCTTGCTCTATGTACCATTACATATGGTCCACCCTGTAGTTGTTTTCAACGCTGTTTTTCATTTTGAATCTATTAAATAAAGGATCGTAAAATAAATAGTTCTGTTTTACGATCTGGATTGGGGTCGTTGTATTTATACATCAATTAATCCTCTTAAACCTGATACAGGCAAACCTTGGAATCTGTAAGTTTAAGTCCAAAAGTAAAATTATTTTTACTTGAATGGATGTAACTTGTAAACTTATCTTCAGAAGATTCCATAAAGGGTAATAAAAACGTGGTATTTTAAGATATTAGTGATTGATTTCACCACCCTTTAGGCTTCAAGGTTGAAATCACTCTAGTGAAATTAAATTCAATGGTTTTTCCCTTTTAAAACAAAAAATGTGTTGTTTTTACGAAGGCGTAGAAAGGATGTCGATTAAAAAAATAATTTTTAGAAATTTCGACTTTTTTTTCGTGATTTCGATTGTAATCTCTAAATTTTGACCGTAACCTCTAAATTTCGACTGTAATCTCTAAATTTCGACTTTTTATCGAAATTTCGACTTTAACCTCGGAATTTCGACTTTAAACTCGAAATTTTGACTTTACTTTCGGAGTTTCGGATTTAAACTCGAAATTTCGACTTTTCTCTCGAAGTTTTTATTTCATTCTTGACTTTAAAATAAAAATTTCTACTTTTTTTTTTGAAATTTTGGTAATTTAAAAATAGAAATTACCGAACGCACCCTCTGTCAACTGTCAATATTGTTAGGAAATGGGAGTGGTGGGACGCAACCCTCATCAGCCTAACTTAACCATAGCGTATAGAAATTTCAACTTTAAGCTCGAAATTTCTAGAAAAGTCGAAATTTTGAGAAAAAAGTCGAAATTTTGAGAAAAAAGTTGAAGTTTGCAGAAAAAAGTCGAAAGTTCCAGTTTAAAGTCGAAATTCCGATATTAAAGTCGAAATTTCGAGAAAAAAAGTTGCAATTTCGAGATTAAAGTCGAAATTTCGGGTTTAAAGTCGACATTCCGAGATTAAAGTCGACATTTCTAAAAATAGATTTTTTTCTAAATCGATGTCCTTTCTACTACTCCTTCGTAGTTTTCACAATTTTCTAAGCTTTTTACACATTAAAACGAGAAAATATAAAAACTGGTTGTTGACATTTTATTACCGTATCAATAAAATAATTCTCCGAGATTACAAGATCATTATTTTTATTTTTATCATTCGTTACAATCGTTACATGGTGATTGATGGATGTGTATGTCGAATCAGTTTTTACTGCATCACTGTAAGATACAATGTGATGAATCTACATATAATACTGTAATATTGAGTTCAAATACATTGCATATTACGAAGTTAAAATGAAATATGCCTTTCTAAAAATGTTGACTGCTATTTTATTTTTAGAAATAAAGTTTACGGATGCGATGCGGTCAAAAGCTATGGTCGAGGTTAATTTTACTTTTGACTTTGATGCCAAACTTGTAAATACGTTTTTTGTAAAATATACATAAACATAGCTGATTTATTTATAACCTCACGCAACAGTGGAGATTTCAAAAAGCCTAAGCGACTGATCCCACCATAAAAAAAAGACTATGAACATTAATCTGTAAATCAAAACTGTAAAACTATTTATGGATCGACACTGATCTAGAAATACACGAGGGACCTTGAATCAAATGTGACAGTGACAATCGTAAAAATGAAACCATGTTAACGTCTCATTAATTGTGTCAACACTTGGAGATATGGGGAGGAAATGTACAAAGAAGAATAAACAATGTGAAATTTACAAAAAAGTAAGACAGATAAAATAACATCAGTTAGTGTCCAATTTGAAGTGATGCCCTAACTCGTTCACAAACTTTTTTCTTTTAAAACCAGTCATAGTAATCTTCTCAAGAGATGCCCTAACTCGTTCACAAACTTTTTTCTGCTAAAACCAGTCATAGTAATCTTCTCAAGTGATACCCTAACACGTTCACAGACTTTTTTCTTCTAAAACCAGTCATAGTAATCTTCTCAAGTGATGCCCTAACTCGTTCACAAACTTTTTTCTTATAAAACCAGTCATAGTAATCTTCTCAAGAGAAGCCCTAACACGTTCACAAACTTTTTTCTTCTAAAACCAGTCATAGTAATCTTCTCAAGTGATGCCCTAACCCGTTCAGAGACTTTTTTCTTCTAAAACCAGTCATAGTAATCTTTTCAAAATTTTTTCCAAATGTTCTTCATCTCAATCCTATTTCAGTATGAAAGGATTTCAAAAAAACCATTTTCAAAATAAAAAATTAAGAAAAAGCGAAAAAAATCATAGTCAAATTGATTTTTGGTAAAAACAACAAATTGAGTTATTTCAAGACGATAAAATATGCGAAGTTATGCCAAGTTAAGCGGGCAAACTTTGTTGCATGTACTAATACTAATTATATTAATTTTCATTTGTAAATTAATCCATTAGGATTATGTTAATGCACCGGTTATTAATAATTATTACATTAAATGGTATTTTTTTAATCAAATATCTACGTTTAAGCTTAAGCATGAGCATAAGCATAAGTTATCATAAATTTTTATCTAAACCGTCGAGCGCATCATATCTTGGAATATTGAAATAATCAGAATGCACGCATTATATCGTAACGTAATGAATATTTTATGACATAAAAAATCCCAAGTATGACTAAACGGAGTTTTCTTATAACACTGGACTTTAATATGATTTAATCTAACCAAATAATTTATCTGGGGTCAATTGTCAAAGTATATAACGCCTTAAATTTCATTTAATGATCCAATCTAATCGTTTGATTTCCAGATATTTTGATAAATAAATAATAAAACTTCTTGACAATTAAGTCTAGATTTTTGGGTATCAATTCTTTCTACACTGCAGTCCTTGACGAGTTTGTTCCAATGAACTCTTCTATTTTCTATTTCTTCCTTTTTTTTCTGGTGGAACGGACTGGTCCTTGATTATCTTTAAAAATTGAAATACAAATCTTGTACCGTGGCGTATATAGAGGGGGGCCGGGTGGGCCGTGCCCACCCCAGAATTGTCTAGTGCCCATCCCAGAATATTAGGTTACCAACCCAAAAATAAAACCCCGATATTTTATGATATCATAATACTAATTATTTTAAAATTTCTTAAGTCTGAAACATGAAATAATCTGTGGTACAGTTTCCTTCGCACTACGGGATTCCAGGGATAAAAGCGTGTGCTTTGTGACAAAGTGACTCGACGCAATGTCATAAAATAATATCATAAAATATCTCTCTGGCCATAAATATTGCCAGATTGGACCCACTAACTCTAATTTCGATAATTCTAGTTTCAATTTAAAATTTTTGGAAAGAAAAGCAGAAAATTTTTACAAAAGATTCACATTATAGAAAGAGAAAAAAAATGAATTTTAAGTCGACATTTTGGGGGCAAAAATGAAATCTTTGTGGTAGACCAAAATTTTGAGGGAAGAGTTAAATTTTCAAGAATATCAAAATTGGCAAAGAAAAAAAATACTGATAAAAATGTCGAATGTCAAACTTCAAACTTTGAAAAATTTCCTGAATAAATTAAATTTGAAAAAAAAACTGAAATAACCAACAATATTTTCCTCAGAATTTTACTTTACCTAAATTTTAATATAATCGAAAAGCTTTTTTTCTGAAATATTCCAAACATATCATTTTAGAAATTATGACATTTTATTAATAGTTTGTTCCGATTTTGAAAAAATTAATCGAATTTTAAGAAAAAATCGATATTTGGAGGAGGTAGAAATTTCCAGAAACAAAACTTCAAATGTTGGGGTATATCCTGTTCCCAGAATAAAACGAATTTAGAGAAACAAGTGGAATTTTTTTTTTTTGGTGGAACAAACTTGTCCTTGGTTATGTTCCAAAACTGACATACAAATCTTGTTCCCTGAAACCAAGAAATATTAAAAAATACAACAAAAATTGCTCTAATGCGTTTCAATAGCCAAACTATCACCTTCAGAAAGATATTAATATGAGATATTGTATCTCTCCGAAGATGATAGCTTGGCTATCGAAACGCGTTACAGCAACTTTTGTTGTATTTTTTATCTTTCACACACTAACTGTTCATTTTCTCGAGATTTTGACAGTATTTTTCGAAATTCGTTTTTAATAATGTTCAGTTTTTTCTGCTTTTTTTAATTTGACTTTGTGGACTTCCATTTGTTGTACAAATTTTGTCCTCTGAAACCAAGAAAGATAAAAAATACAACAAAAGTTGCTGTAACGCGTTTCGATAGCCAAACTATCATCTTCAGAAAGATATTAATATGAGATACTGTATCTCTCCGAAGATGGTTTCAGAGGACAAGATTTGTATAACAAATGGAAGTCCACAAAGTCAAATTTAAAAAAAGTCAGAAAAAACTGAACATTAATAAAAACGAATTTCGAAAAATACTCTCAAAATCTCGAGAAAATGATCGACATTTCTACAAAATATTCAAATTTCTAAGAAAAAGAAAGAAAGAGCGGAAAAAGTGGAATTCAGAAAAAGTTATAATTTCGAGAAAAGGTCAAAATTTTCAGAAAATCAAATTTCCTTTTGGAAAAATTTGAAAACTGTCGAAAAATCTAAAAAAGATGAAAATTTTCGAAGGTCAAATTTTGTGAAAGAAAAGTCGAATTTCAAAAAAAAAATCGCGATTTGGCAAAAATATTCTTTTCGAAATATTTACTTTTTTATTTAAATGTTAACATAATATTTAAATTTCAGTAAAGAAATTCCATTGTTTTTACTAAATACAAAAATATTTTCTACACATGGTTGCTTTTTTATAAACATTCTATATTCCATTCCGATCAAAGTTAGAGAACATAGATGAATAGAGAAAGCGGAAATTTCAAAAAGAGCCATTTTCGGGGAAACAACAATTCCAGAAATATAAAATATTTCGAGATAAAAGTCGATAAGTCAAAAATAAGGCAAATTTTGAGATAGGTGAATTTGAAATTTCCGGAAAGTGTAATTTGAAAAAGTCGAAATATATATAAAAAAAGAATATTAAGAAAAATAGCAGAATTTCGAAACAACATGAATACGTATTGAGAAAAATGGCGAAATTTCGAAAAAAAAAAACGATTTTTAAAAGAAATCTCCAAATGAAGAATTTTGAGAATAAAGGCGAAATTTCGAATTTTTGATGATAAGGAAACTTTTCAGAAAAAGACAGGTTTGAAGAGAAAAGTCAAGATTTCGATAAAAAGACTAATTTCAAGCACAGAGTCGAAACTTTCAAAAATATTTAGTATCAAATTTTGAGATATAAAATCAAAATTCCGAAAAAAAAGCAAACTCTAAGAAACTAGTCTAAACTTTGGGAAAATTAGATTTTATAAGGTTGGAATTTTCATAAAACCCCAAATGTTAAGGCAAATAAAGAAATTTGTAGAAATAGGCGAAATTTTAAGAAATCGGTTTGATATATTCAAGTAAAATTTCAAAATTGAGAGGAGATTCGAAATTTTTCAGAGAATATCGAAAAAATTGAAAATTTCGCACACAAAGTTGATTTTATGAAAGTTAAATTTTGATAAAAAGGTTTAATTTTGAAAATTTTTGTTTTTAAAAAGACAAATTTTGAAAAGAAAAATCAAAATTTTCAGATAAAAAGAAACTTGGACGAAAATATTGAGATTTTTAGGATCATGAAGGATTGGATTTGAAATAAAAACAAAATTAATAAAAAAGAACCAATTTTGAGAAAACTATGAACATTTCGAAAAAAATCACAAACGCAAAAACAGATTTTGAAAAAAATTTGAAATTTCGAGAAAAAGATCGAAAATTTCAAAAAAAAATCAAAATTTCTGAATCAAAATTCCAAATTTTATAAAAATTCGAAATTTTCCAGAGAAAACCAACATGTGCCATAAATTAAAGAAATTTTTTTTGAAAAATCACGAAATGTGAAAAAAAATTGAAATTATCGACAAAAGTCGAAATTTCAAGATAAGCACGAATTCTGAAGAAAAAATGGAAATTTTAATTGATTATAAATTTTCGGCTACCTTAAGAGAGTCATAGTTACGACCGCCACTGGGGGGTTTTGGGGGGCCGGTAAGGCCCGCCAAAAACACACCTGGGTGGTGTAGCTAAGAGCGAAGCTTGGATTATATCTATATGGACTCAGGACATTGCGCCTCTTTGCGTTGGCGGCACGCCTGAACTTGCATAATGGATCCGACTCAGTTCTGGTCTCAGCTATGCAGGTCCGACACCTCAAACGTTGTCCTGCAGCCATCAAGCCGAAGCGACAACTATGGCAGGTTCAACTCGGATACTAATTTCTACATAACCTTGACCGTCCCCTCAAACATTTTCACCACTTAGTGCTTCTGCTCGGATACTAGACTAGAACATCGGCTCCGACACCTCAAACGTTGACTCCCCATCAGCTAGCATCCGTTGCGCGTGACGGAGCATCACCTTTGGGCAGTTCAACTCGGATACTAGTGGCACATTGGTGCTCTAGTCCGACACCTCAAACGCATCAGCACACAAGCTCAGGGGGATTGGATACCAAGCTATCGTTACCCCGAAGGCCCTATGCCATCAACATTACGCATTAATCGAGCCCAGTCTCATCAACCACTACCTAGAGCCACTCCCACTAAGAAGCCAACACCAAAGAGGGGATTCGCAGCCGAGGGCGAATGGGCTTTCCCTCCCCTTAGCACTATTGTCGGCAAAAGCCACGTTTGAATAGTCGCCGGTGAGCGCGAGCGCTCTACTACACATCAAATGCTCCAAAGGTCGCCCTTTATATTTACCAGAGAACCTGGAATCGGGTAGACCATCTGAAGCTTTTAAGGTTAGAAGCGCGTAGTCAACTCCTAACCACTTTTGGCGACTCCGAAGAGTCTACTTATGTCGGTATACACCTACGTTTGATAAATCCCCGCCGAGGCCGAGGCTCTGCTTCGTGGTACTTTTCTAGAGCACCATAAGATTGAGGGCCATCCGTTACGACAACAGCCTAAAGCTGGGATAGGGTAGGCTTACTCAAAATTCTAGGGGTGAGCCACACGGAAGCCACGTTGGTCCACCCACCAGAGCCAAGGGGCAAGTGCCCTACCCTGCCCTATTCTAGATGCGCCTATGAATATACATAGTTTTAGCTACACAACTTGTATCATCTATGTTAAATATGGCAATAGATCGTTTGAATTTTTTTTTATTAATTCATGGTGATTGAAGACGATCTGTAAACTTAAATTGAAAGTTTAATCGTACGTCGTCCGTTAAGTACAATTCGCGTATAACTCGTCGGCTGTACTGAACAAATTTGGATATCATAAAATCAAAATTTTAAAAAATAAAAAAGCAAAAACGTAATGTTCACTTTAAAGTAAGAAATTAACAAAAGTAAAAGCTGAAATTGTAAAAAATTCAAAATTAAAAAATCGAACTAAATCCTTAAAATATTGAGAATCAGTTGAAATTTTGAGGTTAAATTCATAATATTTGAAAGAAAATGAATCTAGAAAAATTTAGAAAAAATCAATTTTTTTAAAAATTGGAAATTTATTTAATAATTTTCTCGACATTTCGATTCTTAAGTGGAAATGGTAGAGAAAAATATCCTTTGCAGAAAAATAGAAAATTTTTAAATAATTAAGTTAAATATGAAGAGGAAATCTAAATTTAGCGTATGTATTGAAAAATGTAGTTTTCCATGAAAGTGTAAAAGAGAATACTATTAAAAAAAACTGAAATTAAATTTAAAGTCATTATTTAGAAAATAAAATGAAAATCGTTTTGAAATGACATTTTGATCATGAAATCAAAATTTTGGGGGACAAAGTCAAAACAAATGGTGCTTTTACAAATTTTCAGATTAAAAATTGAAACTTCAAAAAAAAAAAACTACAGGCGTCGAAAAAACTCAAAATCCCTTGAAAAAGTCGAAACTTTTACTTACGTGAAGAATGTCAGAAGAAATTGAAAGTGTAAAATTTATAAAATTTTAGATTTAATAAGGAAATCGAAATTTCTAGATTCACATTTTGAAAAAAATGGACACAGAAAAAATTCCCAATTTACAAATAATTTTCTGATTGAAATAATTTAAATTTAGTTTTAAACAGAAAATCAAAACACGTTACGCCCGAAAAAGTGTTAAACGTTTTTGTAGAGATAAATGGAAAATTAAAGTTATTTAATAATTAGTTAATTAATGCAGCAATCAAAATGAACACTTCTCACTGAAAATCTTTTGGGGTAATTTAATTTAAAGCAACATTCCACAAATAGATTATTGAAATTATGGTTTCAAGTTTAAATTATCTTTATTTTGTACATTTATGTGTCATCATTTTTCAGGGGGCCAGGCCCTCCCTAGAAAAAAATTGTAGATACGCCAATGCCAGATACCAAGAAAGATTAAAAAACACAACAAAGGTTGCTCTAACTCGTTTCAATAGCCAAGCTGCTGTCGTCTTCAGAAGGATACTGTATCTCCCAACAACAGTAAACAAAAACTAATAACTTTGATGGTTCGTATTCAAGGTTGTATGTCCAATGTGGTTCAACATTTTATTAAAATTTCAGCAAGGAATTAGCCTTAGCTAGAAACTGGACTTAGGGTGGGTTGCCTAAATTATGGAACCTAGGCCCCCGTTTCTAAGGTACCAACTAACTCCACAGTTATTTTTATAGAAAACCATGTTAACCATGCAATGAATCAGTGAACTCTGTAGAGTTCACTCTATAAAAGTTCATTAAAGCCATGATACTATTACTAAAGTAATAGTGTCATGACAAGAAACCACAATCTGTCTGTATATACATCTGTACATTGTGAAGACGGAATTACAACATTTAATAACATTGCAACCAGGTAAGAAATGTGTGAACTTGGCTGTTGCACCCAGTTGGGAAACAGCATTTCAGCATTTCACCATGAATTGCGTGACGTCTATCAGGTAATCGTGCTACACACCTCTGTGGGCGGCCAATAGTATTTCAGCAATTCGGAGGCTCGACAGGCGGTCGGTCGTACAAAGGGGCAAAGGGGAAGCACTAGATATTCCCCTGAAACCCAGCACTGCGCAGGCTACTGAATATATACGAACGATAACAATCGACGTCTGACTCTGACGCTTGCCTTGCCTACTTATACGTTAAGCTGAAGTTACCCGGGCACGACACTCGTTGACCCACTACCCGTGTTATCACTAGTGTTAGTTGTGTTGATAGTATCGATCGTGTAGTTCATAAACTCAATCCAGAATGGTGGTGAGGAAAATTCCAGAACCGAGTCCTGAGGTATGTTGTGGAGTACATTTGTGTGAAACTTTGGCAAATATTTGATGTCAGTGGTACGTGATCGTTTCACTCTTGGAAACGCACGTGCGCGTACACGGTTGGTGGAACAGAAGGGTGTGTTTGACAAACGCATGACATTGGATGTTGGCAATTTGAAATTTGCAATGAATTTTAATTAGTCATGTTTCGTGTTAACGCAGCTTTTATTTTGATCAGCCTCTGTAAATAGTCTTGTGACATTTTAAACACATTCCAGTTTCAGCAGTGTCATTGCTGATTTCTTAACTGCAAAATTTTGACCAAAAATGTGTTCCAGAAATTAGAACATTTATTTTAAAAGATGTTCGCTTAATCTTAATTATTGGACTCATTATAAAATATATGCTGGGTTTCCCCCAGTATAGGTTTATGTCGGGTCAGTATGGTGCCCTTTGTTATTGGTGCATCAACGTTTCCCAAACTTTTAACTTCTTTCATAATTTTTCTTCACATTGAGGTACCCCTCGCGACATCTGTGTACCCCTTTCATAATTTGTCTTTACGTTAAGGTACCCCTCGCTAAAAAATTGCATCCTAACTATATAAATGAAGAATGTGTTTGTCTGCTGAACCTATCAACAAATTTGAACAAAACATAATTCTGCAATCCTCACAAACTCTTTAAAGCTGGTCAAGTGTTTATCCTAATAGTCTGAAGCCGCCAGGTGCAGCGCGTACCCCCACCAAACTCTTCCTTGGGCCATACACTATCACACTTTGGAAAACATTGCCTTAGATCAGCGTTTCCCAAACTTTATTTGTCCTAGCCTGACTGTCTTTGATATTTTCTCTCCGCGACCAACTAAAACATCTATTTTAGTGTATAAATATTGACCAGTTGCGAGTATGAAGGCAATTCTGCGATCCAGTATTTCATTTTCGTAGTCCGGTATCGGGTCGCGACCCACCATTTGGGGAATGGTGCCTTAGATAATATTATAAATGGTCAAAGTATGTCACCAAGGAACACCACCGTGTCAGTGTCAACCAATACACAGAGGACGTTGTTGTCGTGAAAGCGTGGCACTGTCCATAGTTACTTCCACTTCAAAATTTTAAAAGAACATCCTGTATTTTTTAGTAGACTATGAAAGGGCGTACTACTGCACAAAAAAAGTAATGTGCCCCAAGCGATTCTTTAATTGATCTATCATAAAGTTTAAAAAATAAATACCAATTTCTAATTTCATTTAATAAAGCGTTTCCCAAACTTTTTTTTGCCATGGTCCGGTTATTTTACGCTCCCTCTTTATGCCCCACGATTTTTTAACTATCCTTCTTAAAACTTCGTATTTCCCTTCTCGTCCATAGTTAATTTTTCTAAACGGTTTATGGTCAGAAGTCAAGGTCTTTTCATTCTAGGGTTCTTTCATTTTTTTCTCAAAATTTCACCTTAGTCCCAAAATTTGCTTTCTTTCTCGAACTCCCGAGTTCAAGTTTCAAAGTGCAAGAGAACTTTAATCCTGAAACTTGATTGTGTCGAGTGAGTTTCTCTTAAAGCGTCGGTACTTTTTTGAAACTTTTTCCATTACGTTTTTTAATCCTTTAATCCTAAAATGTTGACGTTAAAATCAAGCTTTTGGTTCTTTTTTCCTTAAAATTTCGGCTGGAATCTTGATATTTTGAATTTGTTCTACAAATTTGGAATTTCAAAGTACCAAATGTTACGAAAAAAAAAGTAGAATATTCTAATATTTTAATTTAAAACTGAAATTTTGAAAATGAGGTCAAACTGATGAGAGCAAACTTGAAACAAAAATTGAAATACAAATCTTGTCCCCTGAAATCAAGAAAAATTAAAAAACACAACAAATATTGCTCTAACGCGTTTCGACAGCCAAGCTATCATCTTTAGAGAGGGACCAGTCCGTTCCACAGCAGTAATCTATTTCAGAGAATTTCAAATTTTTGATGTTGATGCTACAGCATTTTTTTTTTACTTGAAAGAACACCGGTTAGTGTGTGAAAGATAAAAAATACAACAAAAGTTGCTGTAACGCGTCTCGATAGCCAAGCTACCATCTTCGGAGAGATACAGTGTCTCATATTAGTAACTTTCTGAAGATGATAGCCTGACTATTGAAACGCGTTAGAACAATTTTTGTTGTATTTTTTAATATTTCTTGGTTTCAGGGGACAAGATTTGTATATTAGTTTTGGAACATAACCAAGGACAAGTCTGTTCCACCAAAAAAGAAAAAGATTTCCACTTGTTTCTCTAAATTCGTTTTATTCTTGGAACAGGATATACCCCAAAATTTGAAGTTTTGTTTCTGGATATTTCTACCTCCTCCAAATTTCGACGTTTTCTTAAAATTCGATTAATTTTTTCAAAATCGGAACAAAATATTAATAAAACGTCATGATTTCTAGAATAATATGTTTGGAATATTTCAGAAAAAAAGCTTTTCGATTATATTAAAATTTAAATAAAGTAAAATTCTGAGGAAAATATTGTTGGTTATTTTAGTTTTTTTCCAAATTGTATTTATTCAGAATATTTTTCAAAGTTTGAATTTTGACGTTCGACATTTTTATCACTAGTTTTTTCTTTGCAAATTTTGATATTCTTGAAAATTTAACTCTTCTCTTAAAATTTTGGTCTAACACAAAGATTTCATTTTTTCCCCCAAAATGTCGAAGAAGAAAGATTAAAAAATACAACAAAGGTTGCTCTAACGCGTTTCGACAGCCAAGCTATCATCTTCAGAGAGGGACCAGTCCGTTCCACAGCAGTAATCTATTTCAGAAAATTTTAAATTTTTGATGTTAATGTTACAGCATTTTTTTTTAACTTGAAGGAACACCGGTTAGTTACATCATAAAATCATTCGTTATTCAATGTTTAAAAATAATACATTTCTATTTTTTAACCTAAATTGTTTTTACAATTGTATTATCAAAAAGTAAAATAATTTTAGCAATTTTGGATAGGGGGTAAACTTCTGGTTTCGCGTAACCATGCGCCTCCATCACGCGTTAACAATATGCCCCAATGTTAAAAATATATTTTATTGTTAACATTAGAGCATATTAATGTGAACTATCAATAAATATTAGATTCGTTTTCACACGATACAAGCATCCAAACAAGTATAAAAAGGTAGGTCACTTTGACAGAATTTATTTTTTTAAGTATTTACAATATTCTGACTTGTTTACTAGTGTGAGTTCGAACTACACTACATATTTCCTAATTTTAAGTTTTCACTTATGTCGGCACTCTCTAATACTGCCTATTTTTTTAGTTAAATGTAATAATAATAATAATAAATGTAATAATTAAAAGTAATATCTAATTATCCAAGGTACTGTATTAATATTGTTTATATTGCGTTTCCTTCCTGCACTTGAAGCCTTGACCGAGCACTTCATGTTATTCGAATAAACTGCAGCGCACTTTAACTGTGACAAACATCAGTTTTTATTCACAACCTTCCTTATCAGGACTATAAGCGAAGATTACATAAATAAAACGAAAAATAAACATGGATATCAGTTAAATTTTCTGAGAAAATGTAGTTATTATGATGAAATTTCGATTAGATATTTTATTGTAGCATTTGCATTGAAAGCTTGATTACATTTTTATGCATTTTTTACATCTGCTAATCATACAGTTTTGAGCAAGGAATTTCCAACATTTTTATACAAATTACTAATTCGATGTAACAACAAAATTATTTACAGTGTTTCCGTTTACAGTGCTGGTGTATCAATTAATAACTTGTGGTTTTGTCATAGCCAAAGCAATGTTACTAAAATGATTTTTTTAAGTTTGGTGAAACGGACTGGTCCCTTGGTTATCTTCAAAAATTGAAATACAACAGACGTTGCTCTAAAGAGCAACGTTTGTTGTGTTTTTTAATCTTTCTTGGTTTCAAGGGACAAGTTCTGTATTTCAATTTTTGATTTTTTAAAGACCATTTATCTAAATATTATCATTTGTTACCCACGACATCGATCAATTTAAAGAATTAACTGCAATGCAACCGAATGAAAGTTTCAAGACAACTTTACATTTAAATCAAAATAATGTTTAATTCAAATTGTAATGTGTTAACGTAATATTAATGTGGTAACGTAATATTACTAAAATCGATAATACAGATGCCCACCTTTACGGTATTAGTTCGAGAATCGAAGAAAAGAGGCCACTGGCAAAATAAAGATCACAGAGTTGACACTCGTATCTTTCTCTATGATTGTTTTCATGGTAGAGCTTTCTGGCAGTGTTGGCAACCCTACCTACCCTAACTGTAGATTTACAGTTTTTTAAGTCATCCTAGTTTTTAGTTTAAAATTCCAGAAGACTCGTTCGTTTATGTTTAAATCTAAAATGCTAAGGACCTTTTTGACAAGTCTTACGAGTAACACCGCTGCATTAAGTTCTAGACGAGGTAGAATAATCGTTTTGAGGGGGGCTACTCGGGATTTAACCATAATAAATTTACAGCTGAATGTCCGAATTCATTTATAGTTTTGAGGTAGATAACTGTTCAATATGCCTTGAGTGAGGCATTTAATGACCAAAATCTCGATTTTTTTTGGTTATGTTATGTCCTCAGTAAATTTAAAATTTATTTCGCAATTTATCGTTCGAAATGAAAATTTCAACTTCTTACTTGAAATTTTGACTATTCTTATTCTTATTTTTCTCGATTAGCTGGAAATTCAATTTTTTTTAGAAATTTTGAATGCAAACGTCGTAACTTCTACAGTTTTTCAATTCATTTTCTCAATATTTCGACTCGAGATTAATTTTTAAAATTTGACCTATCTCTCGATTTTTCGTCATTTCGTCAAACTCCATCCCTGAGTTTCTCTTAAAATTTCGACTTTATTTTTCAAATATTTTGTGTGAATTTAAAATATTACTTCCTAAACTTTTTGCGTTACATTCTAGATTTTGAGATTCTTGACTCTGAGATTTTGATTGAGATTTTTATGCTTAAATCTGAATTTTTTTGAATTTGCTTTATAAATTAGTTGATATTTTAGTAAAAAAGTAGAATATTCCGGCTTAAAGCCGGCAATTTAAAGTTAAGGTGGTTAGGGTTTCGAGGATAAATTTAAAATGAATTTCTTTTCGAAAATTCCTTACTGAAATTAACAATTTTTAGTTAAAATTTTGATTTTTTCAAAGGTTTCGGTTTTTTCTTAAGTTTTCGACTTTAATCCCAAAATTGCAGTTTTTTAGGTTGTCTTGAGTACGCAGATCAACATTTATTTTTTCTGAAATATTTCGCTTTTTTCTCAGAAAATATTGATTTATAATTTGAAATGGATTTTAGGTTTAAACGCAAAATTTTCTTTCTTTCCTCGAATTTTTGTAGCTGTTTTATTATTTAGATCTAGGTATTATTTAGGGAAAATTTGTAGCTAAAATTGGAAAGTTCTTACTTTTTCGGTAAAAGCTTTACTTATAAATGGAAATTTTATCAACATTTTGTGGTTTAATCCTGAGATTTTAGTTTTCTTTTAGAAAACTTGAAAATGAGGGTATTTTTTTCCAGAATTCTTTATTTTACGGTCAAAATTTCCATTCAATTTAGATAAAAATGTCGTGTTGCTCAAACTATTGACTTCTGTTCTAGTTATTTTTTTAAGTTTTAATTTAGATTATCGAGAAAAAATATAATTTCCTAGACAAAGTCAAGTTTTCAAATGAATAAACATATTGATGTAGGAAATTCTTGTGAACAGGTTATTGACGAGGCAAAAGATGATTTCGATCGTAAAATGCGCCAGAGGCTTATCAACTGTCCAAACGGTTCCAGGGGATTTGCAAAGTCCATTGGAAACAACTTTGGTTCAGTAAAAAATGTGCTGGGGCTGTCTCCTGCAAAAATCGCGCATATAGTCGTTGGCGAAATAATCCCTCAGTCGAGACTCGGACCATATTTGTAGATGCACAAAATTCTTGTGCACAGGTTATTAACCAGGCAAAAGGTGATTTCGATCGTAAAATGCACCCGAGGCTTATCAACTGTCAGAACGGTTCCAGGTCCTTTTAGGGATTTGCAAAGTCGATTGGAAAGAATGTTACAGCTTCAAATTTTCCACCTTTACTCGATGAAAATAGCAATATTGCTACTACCTCCAAGGAAAGGGCTGACATGTTAGCCTTAATGTTTGCTGAAAATTCCAATCTTGATTCTCGAAACGCAGAACCTCCTATTCTCCCGAAGGTTCGCAGTTCGATGCCTGAAGTTGTTTTCAGACAACGCACGATCAGGAAGATTCTCTTTGAGCTGGCGACACCTCAAAAGCTTCTAGCCTTGATGGTATTCCCGCTATTGTTCTTAAGAAGTGCGCTCCAAAGTTGACCCTGTCCTAAGCTCTCTTACAACAAAACGTGTATTCCCTAATATCTGGAAATCCGCTAGAGTGCAGCCTGTCCGTAAAAAGGACTGAAGGAATATGTTAACAACTCTCACCCTATATCTTTGTTACCCGTTATATCTAAAGGGATGGAAAAGGTTATCAACATCGAGATTCTCAAGTATCTGAAGGAAAATAGAATCATCTCCGACAGGCAATACGGTTTTAGACAACAACGTCCCACTGGCGACCTACTGGCATCTGTTACTCATATCTGTAATTCAGCTATGGAAAAAACATGGTGAGGCTAGGATTGTGGCATTAGATATGTCAAAGGCTTTCGACAAAGTCTGGCACCGATCTCTTCTCGCCAAATTAATTATTGTCTTTCTCCTGGACTCTATCATTTGATATCCAATTTTCTCGCTGACATCTCTTCAGATCGTCGTCGATGGCATCTCATCCGAGACATTTACGATTAAAGCAGGGATGCTCCACGGGTCTGTTCTGTCTCCTACTCTATTTCTGTTACACATAAACGATATCTTATCTTCAACTTCCTATCCTATATGCAGTTACGCAGATTATAGTTATTAGATCTACTGGCATATGTTACTCATATCTGTAACTCAGCAATGTAAATACGTGGCAAGGCTAGGATTGTGGCATTGGGTATCTCAAAGGCTTTCGACAGAGTCTGGTACCGATCTCTTCTCGGCAAATTAACATCTTATGGTCTTCCTCCTGGACTCTGTCATTTGATATCCAATTTTCTCGCTGACATCTCTTCAGGTCGTCGTCTCATTGGAGACATTTGCGATTAATGCAGGGGTGCCTCAAGGATCTGTCCTGTCTCCCACTCTGTTTCTGTTACACATAATCTCTTGGCTTCAACTTCCAATCCTGTATTCAGCTATGCAGATGATCGCAACCTTGTGTCATCTTTTTCCTCCGACAAACCATTATCCGTCGCTGCTTCAGATCGTCTAAGGGAACAGCAGATACAGACGATTAATCTGGATCTCGAGATTATTCTGAAATGGGGTAAGAACAATTCAACGCTTCCAAAACTCAGGCCGCGGTTTTCTCTAAGAAAACATCAAGGGATAATGCAACAAACATATTAATGGACGGTAAAATCCTTCCGATGGGATCTAATCTATCTATCCTAGAAGAGAATGCGAGGACTAACTTCTCTTGGGACAATCAGGTGCGCGCCATTGCCAAATCCGCCTCTCAGAAGCTAGGCCTTCTTTTTAGAGCTAGAAAGTACTTCACATCTTATCAGTTATTAACACTGTTCAAAGCTCAAGTTAGGCCAACACTAGCCAATACTGTTCTCATGTTTGGAATTCAGCCCCAAATCACACTTTAGCTCTCTAGGATTCAATTCAAAGAAGAGCGATTCGCCTAATTGATGACGAGAGTCTGATCGATTCTTTCGAAACACTAGAGCACAGGCGTATGGTTGAGGACTTGTCTCTTTTTTACAAGTACTATCGTGGAAGATGCTCGCTGGAACTAATGGGATTGATCCCCCCATAGGCCCCCCTTGAGGAAGTCAGAGACAGCAAATTCCTGTGCGGTCCAGCTTGACACAGTGAGGACTTCTGTCTATGGAGACCCTTTTTTCTATAGAACTTCCAAGTTATGGAACTTGTTACCGAAAGGAATTTTCCCCAAAAATTACAACCTATCCTTGTTCAAGAAGGGGTTCATCGCCATCTATCCTTGTTTCCGCATCCTACTCGCAGTGCTTTGAAAACATAATGGGGTTACCCTTTGCCAGTGGATTAAACTTAAAAAAAAAAACCGTTTTTAATTTCGATTTTAATCTTTCGATTTCGATTTTATTTAAAAGTTTCGAAAAAAATGTCATATTAAGGTTTTTAAATCCAATAATACCATAAACTTATTGATGTGTCTGTTGTTAATTTCGATTTTAATCTTTCGATTTCGATTTTATCTAAAAGTTTCGAAAAAAATGTCGAATTAAGGTTTTTAAATCCCAACTTCAAGAAAAAAGTCATAACTTCCAAAAAAAATATAAATTTTGATTTCGAAGTTATTGTTTATTAATTTTATTTAACATTTCTGCGACTCAGTTTGAAAATATTTAAATTTCTGTTAATGAAACTTGACACTATTCTGAAATATTTAGAGTTGTGAGTTTAGACATTTTAAGTTATTGTTTTATGAAAGCTTTTTAAAATTTAACATAAGGGTTAAGAGGCCATTTAATTTTTTTCTGATTATTTTGGATTTGATTTAATGACATATTTGTTTTTTTCTTGACCCTGCTAATGTTTGAGGCGTTTTAGATTTCTTCTTCCTTTTGAATTTCAATTAATTTTCATTAGTCACCTTTGACTTTGCAGAAGTATTAAGGCCTTTGTTTTTTTGGACTGTAAAAAATTGAAATACAGAACTTGTTTCCTGAAACCAAGAAAGATTAAAAAACACGCGTTTCGACAGCCAAACTGTCATCTTCGGAGAGATACTAAGACTGTAGTTATTGCCGGCTGTTTAGTTTTGTATTTTTTTTTCTGAAATGATGTATATTGCACTTTTGGCTAATCTAATAGTAGTAAGAATATCATTTACACGTGAAGCGTGTCGTGAGTATGTTACACCTGGAATATGTGTAAACATTCTCATAAAAATAACACATAATACTTTTTCGGCATATTAGCATAATTCGCATACTTTTTTAATTGACCTACAAAGCATTGAATATAATGAATGTTGGAATGATAGCCACTCAAGGTAACACACGATTATTAAAGATTTCATTAATCTAAATTACTAAATACGAGGAAATGTTAACACTATTTTGAAACAAACTTAACATTGACATATTGACAGAATATTATTGCTTCATAATTGTTAAAATTAAATATATTGCATAAACAACGTATACGAATCTAAAAGATAAAACAGTTAAGATCGTAATCCGAGTTGAGTAATTTATTTTTATATGAAATTAATTGTCTGGATTAAAAAAACGTAAATTTAAAATAAATAATTTAATATTTTATCTACACATTATCTGCCACAATGATAAACATGTGATTAATGATAAAACAAATTAAGTCATATATTCCATAAGAAGATTGTAGAAGACACATAATTAGCAACAAAGCTCAGAAGTGGTTTAAAAAATTCCGTTCTACTGAGAATTTTCCACATGATGACCAACATTCAGTCACTGCCAACTGACCAACTGACCAACTGGACATGGTAATGAAGAATCAAAGCCATAATTGAATCAGGAGAGTTTGCAGCAAAGAGTTTATTTACTCTATGGTTTGTAGGAATCTGGTTTGCAGAATGGTTTTAAATTCAGCATTGGCAACAACTAAAAATTATCTGAAATGGACTGAGACTCGCTACGTTTGGATTTCACGCTGTGATGATATTACCTAAAATTCCACATTATTGAAAGAACACTTGAGGCATCATGAGAGGGTATATTTGGTGCCACGTGGAAATTACTGAAGTTTGGCTAGGACTAGGAATGATATCAGATCAACCATATACGAGCCCCTTCCCATTTCAGTTGGCCCACCTTAAGATTTATCAGAAATTTCGCTTTGGGGTGAAAAAAGTAGAATGAATTAATCGAACTCCAAATTGTTTATTCTTTTAACAGTATTTTTAATACATTGTAACCACATACAATGCATATTAGATAAATAAAGCTGATAATTACCACAAAATATAAAGAAATAGAAAAAATGTGAACAAATATGTTAAATTAAGAAAACAACAATTTTATTATTTACCACTTGATAACATCTCCTTTATTTTTTATAACAGCTAAAATTCGTTGAAGCATGGTATTAACCAAATCTTGGCGGCAAAATTTTGGTGTAAAAGAATCCCATATTTCTTGAAGCCTTTGCTTCAGTTCGGGGATTGTTCGTGCATGATGTTTTCGTAGCACCTTTTTCATCTCGTGCCATAAAGTTTCTATGGGTGATAAATCCGGAATACTAAAAATCCATTTCAAAGGTGGTGTAGTATGGTCTTTCATCCATTTTAAGTTTCCTTTAGAGGTGTGGCATGCTGCGCCCTCTTGTTGAAACACGAACTCTTAGCCGGATGTCAAAAATTCTTTCATGACCAGTAAAAGTGCTTGTTCTAAAATGGATAAGTATTTGTTTGTATGAAGTTTTCCTACTTTCTTGACGACATGCTCCCCCCACACCATGACAGATGCAGGAAATTTTACTTTTCTTTTGGGACAGTCGGGATAGAACGCCTCATTTATTTTTTCGAATAACTCTACTCCGACTGTATTAATACAAACTTCGAATCGTGCCTCATCGCTCCATTGTATCGCATGCCATTGCTGAAATACACAATCCTTATATTCTTCTGCCCATCTTTACCTATTTTTCTTTTGGTGTGGTGTTAAAAGTGATTTTTGCTTTAGCCTAATGCAAAATTGTCATTCTTAATTCTAGAAGTTTGGGGTTTTTATTGGAAAACACACTTTGTAAGTCCCAAATCCCAATTTTTGAGCTTCTCTGTGAGTTGTTGATATAGAAATACGCCTTTCAACACTATCACTCCACAAAGCACAACTGAAGGTAATTAGCATGTCGGTTTTTGTTAAATATTCTTTTGAATGATCTTCTGTCTGCACTGGTAACTTTGCTTTTTTCACATATGGGGGTTTTGTAATGACTGAACCGGTCATTTTATACCTTCTAAGTATATTTTATACACTATACCGCGGTAACTCTAATAAATTTGCAATTTTAAAGTTTGATTTTCCACATTTAAAAAATATAATGATAAGAGAACGAATTTTGTCATCGATCACCGTTCCTCTATCCATTTTAGAAAATGCAATTACCTTGAAGCTGCATCAAATGCATTCTGATATCTGTGAGCAATCGTTTTGACATACGTTGTCCACAGTCATCTTCGGAATATAGGCTTACCTTGTAATGGCGTATTTTTGCAACATTTTCGCTTGCTTGTTACAAATCTGAATAGGGAAAAATAAGATTGGTGTTTTTTACTGCAAATTATTAAATATACCTTATTAATTACTTTGTTGCCTAAAAACAGCTTCTAGTATTTATTGTATTTTATTAATAACCAAAAATCTAAGATTTTATTAGGTGGGCCAACTGAAATGGGAAGGGGCTCGTAGACCTGCCCTTGCATGATGAAATTATTAATTAGTTCGAAATTTTTAACATTTTTTGAGATAACAAAACAATGGTGATGACCTAAAGTGCTGACTACTTGGTTCAATTTGTTGCTAATAAAAACTATGTGCTCGGTGTCATTAAATTGCCAGAAAAATGCTAAAAGACCATAAATTAAAATGAAAAATATATTCTTCGTACAGATAAAACGTGTTTGATTAACATAAGAAAGCGAAATAACTTATTGTCAAACCAATACTGTTACGAAACAGTAAATATTTAACACATTATGTGTATATCAGAAAATCTTTCATTCACACTTTGCAAAGTACATACCAAATTATAAACAAGTTTTTTTACTTAAAGCACGTGCACGTGTTGTCGAATTTCAAGTTATAGAATCAAGTGCCAACTACTCCTATGATATACTATGTATAAAAAATATTTATATAAATAATCAAATTAATTTTCTTATACACAAAACGGATAATAAAGTAAATATGTTTTACGTACATGAAGGAGTGTTATCAACGAGGTTAAACAATAACCTACGTAATTATTAGATTAAAATATGTTTTAATATTGTTACAACATTAGATGAACTTTTGGAGGATAGGGTTTCCAGGAAACCGATGTTTTTCACATATTAATTATACATTCAGTTGCCCAGGTGGCCCCAAGCAGGTATTTTTTAAATGCGATATATTATTAATTGTGAACATTAAAATAAAAGATGCAAATATTATTGTGTGTTCTTATGAGCACTGAAAGAATGTTTAATGAACGTCATGACCTCAAAATTATATTCTAAAAAAAAAGTGTTCTAAAAATCATGTCGAAAAACGCAAGGCCAGGATTGAACAAAGTAAAGAAAGCGCCGGAAGGAAGTATAAAAAGCGCTGGAAGCATGTTGCTTCTCTCAGTGTGGTTCAAAGACAAACAAGAAAACTGGAAAATATATAACGCGAGGATTGGGAAGATGGAAATAGTATCATGGCGATAGATTGACCCTTACAATCTCCAGATTCAATTCCTATTAAAAAGAGAGTCTCAGCTTCAGCAATTTCGTTAAATTTGTCAAACGTTTCAAATTTTTCTGCAACTTTTTAAGTATTTCACCATCCATTAACTAATAACGAGGATTTGAAAGAGGCGACAATGGCAATCTGCAGATGTCATTCCTGTGGAAAACCAGATTTAGAAATTTCGTTACAATTTGTTAAAAATTTTTAAATTTATGGCATTTTGTTTTCTTTTTTGTGACCCTTGCGTGTATTCAACTTTATACAGGGCGTTTTTACAGAGGTGTACAAGTTAAAATTCCATTTTTTTAAAATAAGACACTCAGAATGTCGTTGCATATTTTGCTTGACGTTTCGCAACGGCGAAATTTATTTTAAAAAAATAAGTTTTATAGAAAAAATGAAGAAAAAGATCGATGATTTAGATTGAAAAGCAAAATTGCTAGACTAAAATCAATATTCTAGGAAAAAAGAGAAATTTAAGAGATTTAACTCGAAATTCTGAGAAAAGATTCAAATGTCATACATTTCGGAATGTTTAAGTAACAGAATTTAGACGTTAGATCCCAACATTTTATTTTAATTGGAAAATTTTGACTTTTGCAGTCGAAAACTCTTACTCCAAAATTGTTAGAAAACACAATGTATAAAATGAAATTTATGAAAAAGGGAAAAGTTGCCTTAAATTCCCAATTTGAAAATTCAAAATTCTGAAAAAAAATCCGAAAATGTTACCATTAACGCGGAAAACATTAAATCGCTTGTTGTGTATATTTCACCTTCCTAATAATAATGTAGGCGATAATAAATCCAAAATTATAGAAATTATCATGTTTGTAGAAATACTAACATAATATTAGCAAGATCATGTGTTTTAAACGTGAAATAACCAAGATTTTAGTGCAAAGGTCGCAGCATTTTAAGTTTACCATAAAAAAAAATTGCAAATTATTTTTATCGCAAGCTGTCTATTAAAATATCCGATTAGAACTAACTACCATAGGCAGAATTATATGATTACCTAATGCAACAGCGCTTTAGGAATTTTCCCAAATGTATTAAAAATACCAATGATATCTCCCCTCATTTTCGTTTATGTAATATAATGTGCATGTACCTTGGAACGTTAAAAATCCAGATTCAAAAAGTTTGGCAAGGAAACAATTTTTAAACGCCAATGTGCGTTTTAATTGCTTAATTTGACCTTTTCGACTATGAATCTATCAATGCAGATAATATCAATATTGACTGATTTTCACGTTTACCAGATTAAAGTTCACTGGCGCCTAAAGACAATTGAAATAGGCGCGTAATTTTGCCATTTTATAGCGTAAATTTCGCATCCTTGCCCAAGGACGTTCCATTAGCAAAAATAATGTAAAACAGACCACGATAAATTGAAATTTTCAACACTAATTAAAGAATTTGCGTCGTGATTTTTGAACACAATAAAAATTAAAGCAATAGACTAGTTTGAGTGGTTTCGCTTGTTTTTTTAACTGTTTTTAGTTGTCATTAGATCTTCACAAATTCATTTGTTGGCGGATAGGATTTTCATCAAGCTTTCTCCATTTGTCAGTAGATAAATTCCATAAAATGCCTTTAATATGCTGTTTCAAATTATTCAAAGCAGTTTCAGTTTCATTCGAGTTGGGAAATTTTTGAGCAAAAAGGTCCAAGTTTTAAGTCAAAATAACCTAATTTAGATGGACATTTTGGGAATTTTTTTTCATAAATTTAAAATTTTTCCTATAGCTTCAAAATTGTGGATTCAAACCCAAAGTGTGTTTTTTTATTTTAAATTTTAATTCGAGAGTTATTTTTTTATAAATCGATAATTTGATTTGTTAAATAAAATTATGAATTTTGGTGGAACGGACTAGTCCTTGGTTATCTTCAAAAATTGAAATACAAATCTTGTCCCCTGACACCAAGAAAGATTAAAAAACACAACAAAGGTTGCTCTAACGCGTTTCGACAGCCAAACTATCTTCTTCATAGAGATATTGGCTGTCGAAACGCGTTAGGGCAGGGGTCTGCAAATTTTTAAGCCGAAATAGCCAGCCGCAATAAAAAAATTGATTTTGTGAATTTCAAAGACCCAGAAATTTTTATTTCTTCGTCTACATTTTACCTCAAAATTAAATCAGATAAAGCATGCAAGTAGAATGCAACCTAGACTACAAATTCATGTAGCCCTCCACGCCTGGAGGGCTGCATGAATTCGTAGTCTAGGTTGCATTCTACTTGCATACGACCAGAGACTACATACGACATTGTTGGCGATGGCCATAGTTTCTCTATGGACCAATAGGTGGTAGCACTAAGAAGTCACCACACTTGAGGTCCGTGCATTCTTTAGTACTTACTTGTCGGAACATTTATTAGCATTCGAGTTGGATATACCAAACTGACGAGATCTAACAAGATCTCAACCGGTATTTGGTTTCCAAACTTCGAATCTAATAAATGTTCAAACCTATTGGTCTGTGCATCAGATAAAACAAACAAAATATGTGACAGAGGGAGACCCCGTTGACTCATGTAGTCAAAAAAAATATATTCAGCCCAAAAAACCTTTTATT
Organism: Dastarcus helophoroides; assembly: GCA_028583605.1. NCBI lineage: Eukaryota > Metazoa > Arthropoda > Insecta > Coleoptera > Bothrideridae > Dastarcus > Dastarcus helophoroides. Next base: position 32,679,456 of record CM053327.1, read on the forward strand.
TCTCAAAATTTAGACCTTTACTTTGCCTTTTATTCCCAATTTCGACTTTTTTAACTCTTCCCTACACAAGTCTTCTTTTTGAATATCTATTTTGTTCCTAAAATTAGACTTACCCCAACATTTAGACCTTTACTTGGCCTTTTTCCCCAATTTCGACTTTTTTAACTCTTCCCTATATAAGTCTTCTTTTTCAACAACTATTTTGTTCTTAAAATTAGACTTACCCCAAATCTTCCTTTCTTCTCAAAACTCGACAATTTATGAAAATGTTTACTTTTTTATAATTCGACTTGCTGGAAGATTCGACTAATTACTCAAGAATTCACCATTTGTTGATTTTTTAATAAGAAAAGTAAACGTTTTTGGCGATCTAAAGTGAAATAATTTTTGAATATTTGAAGTTTTTTTCAAAGTTTTCGTTTTTCGAAATTTAGATCTATTCTAAAATTTCACTTTTTTCCAAAATTACATTTTTTTGACTTTATGATAACGAAGGCTTCCACGGCTAGAGTCAGTACAGGATATACTTCTTTCGGGATTGAACCGTGTCAAAGAACTACTAAAAGTGTTCGACGTTTCGCCCACCATCGTAGGGGGCTTCTTCAGGAACAAAGAAAGGAAAAAATGAAAAGAGGAATATAAGGGAATATGCAAAAAAAAAAACGAAAGAATGAAAAGGCCAATTTCAAAACATCAGAGCACGGTAACTCAGTATGTCCACCATACCAGAGGCGAAACTTCCGAATTGAAAATTGGTACAAAGGATAAGAAAGTTTAGACAGAAGAGCACGGTAACTCAGTATGTCCACCATACCAGAGGCGAAACTCTTCTGAGAACTCTTCTCATATTCCCTCTTTTCATTTTTTGCTTTCTTTGTTCCTAAAAAAGCCACCTACGATGGTGGGCGAAACGTCGAACACTTTTAGTAGTTCTTTGACATGGTCCAATCCCGGAAGAAGTATATCTTTTTTTGACTTTGTTCTAAATTGCGGCTTTTTGCTAGAACATTCTACATTCTTTTTAAAATTCTTTCTTTTTCCAAATCTCGTCATTTTCCCCAAAATTGACCTTTACTAAACATTTAAACTTTTATTCATTTTTTACCAATTGGACTTGTTACGCAGAATTCGGTTTTTTTCGAAATTTCGACTTTTTAAATTCGACATTTTATTGTTTATGCAAACTGCGATTTTTTCGACTAAATGTATCTACATATTTTCAAAATGTTTGATTTAATCTCAAAATTTGATTTTCGCTGGGAAAATTTGACCTTCAACCTTTTAACACTTTTCTCGAAATTTCTTTATTATTTTAAAAATTCGTTCTTTTTCCAAATTTAGCCATTTTGCCCAAATATTGACTTTTGCTAAAAATTTAAACTTTTATTTATATTCTACAAATTTGGACTTGTTTCGCAAAATTTCACTGTTTTCGAAATTTTCTCTTAAAATTCGACCATTTATTCTGCAAGCTGCGATTTTTTTCGACGAAATTCGTCAACCTTCAAAATGTTTGACTTTGCCTTAAAATTTGTTTTTTTTTCTCACAATTTGACGTTTATTTAAGGTTCATTATATTTCACGAAACTAGAGGTTGTATTAATACTGTCTTTTTTCGAAATTATTTTACTAATTCTATCAAAATTCGAATTTATCTGGACATTTGGATTTTTTTTTAATTCGTCTTGTTCTCGAAATTTCAAATTTATTCTCAAAATTTAACCTTATCTGGTAAATACAATTTTTTTTATTTTCTTCTTCTCTGAAAAACTTCAACTTTTGAAAAAGTTCAACATTTTTTTTAAGCTGTTAATTTTTTACAATTTCTCTTTTCGAAATTTTACAATTTTTCATAAAATTTAAATTTGTCTAAACATTTCAGGTTTTTAGATTTGTCTTGCGGATTTCTCTCTGTTGTCAAAAAAGTCTTTTTCTAAAATTTTGCTTTTTTGGAAACTTTTGACTAATTCATTGCCTTCGAAATCTTTTTTTTTTCAAAATTAAGCTTTTTCTGGAAATTTTAATCTTTATTTCGAATAAAATTCATCTATTTTCAAATCTCAAAATTTGATTTTTTTCTTAAAATTTAAATTTCTATGGGAAATTTTGACCACTTTTTAAAATTTAATACCTTCCTGGAAATGGAAGTTTTATCGACATTTTCTTTTCTTTCAAAATTATTTATACAATTTTCCCAAAATTCGAATTTATCAGAACAATTGGATTTTTTTAAACGTCTTGTTATGGAAATTTCAACTTTCTTCTCAAAGTTTAAATTTCTCTGGAAAATTGCAAATTTTTTGTCGAAATTTTGAGCTATTCCTAAAAATTTGACTTTTTCCTTGAAGTTTTTCCCAAAATTTATTCTCAAAATTTAACCTTATCTGGTAGAATACAATTTTTTTTAATTTTTTTCTTCTCTGAAAAACTTCAACTTTGAAAAAGTTCGACAATTTTTTTAATCTTTTAATTTTTTAGAATTTCTCTTTTCGAAATTTTACAATTTTCCACAAAATTTAAATTTGTTTAAACATTTCAGGTTTTTAAATTTGTCTTGCGAATTTCAACCTGTTGTCAAAAATGTCTTTTTCTAAAATTTTGCTTTTTTTGGGAACTTTTGATTAAGTCATTGTCTTCGAAATCTTTTTTTTCAAAATTAAGCTTTATGCCGAAATATTAACCTTTATTTCGAATAAAATTCATCTATTTTGAAATCTCGAAATTTGATCTTTTTCTTAAAATTTAATTTTCTATGGGAAATGTTGATCACTTTTTAAAATTTAATACCTTTCACGAAACTGAAAGTTTTATCGACATTTTCTTCTCTTTCGAAACTATTTAACCAATTTTCCCAAAATTTGAATTTATCAGAACAATTGGATTTCTGTTTTTTTTTTAAACGTCTTATTATGAAAATTTCAAATTTCTTCTCAAAATTTAAATTTCTCTGGAAAATTGCAAATTTTTTGTCGAAATTTTGAGCTATTCCTAAAATTTTGACTATTTCCTTGAAACCTCCCTAAAATTTATTCTCAAAATTTAACCTTATCTGGTAAAATACAATTTTTTTTTATTTTCTTCTTCTCTAAAAAACTTCAACTTCTGAAAAAGTTCGACAATTTTTTCAAGCTTTTAATTTTTTACAATTTCTCTTTTCGAAATTTTACAATTTGTCACAAAATTTAAATTTGTCTAAACATTACAGCTTTTTAAATTTGTCTTGCGAATTTCAATCTGTTGTCAAAAATGTCTTTTTCTAAAATTTTGCTTTTTTTGGGAACTTTTGACTAATTCATTGCCTTCGAAATCTTTTTTTTTTCAAAATTAAGCTTTTTCTGGAAATTTTAACCTTTATTTCGAATACAATTCATCTATTTTCAAATCTAAAAATTTGATTTTTTTTTTAAAAATTAATTTTCTATGGGAAATGCTGACCACCTTTTAAAATTTAATACCTTCCCCGAAACTGGAAGTTTTATCGACATTTTCTTTTCTTTTGAAATTATTTAACCAAGTTTCCCAAAATTCGAATTTATTAGAACAATTGGATTTCTTTTTTTAAACGTCTTGTTGTGGAAATTTCAAATTTCTTGTCAAAGTTTAAATTTCTCTGGAAAATTGCAAATTTTTGGTCGAAATTTCGAGCTATTCCTAAAATTTTTACTTTTCCCTTGAAGTTTTTCCTAAAATTTATTGTCAAAATTTAACCTTATCTGGTAAAATACATTTTTTTTTATTTTCTTCTTCTCTGAAAAACTTCAACTTCTGAAAAAGTTCGACAATTTTCTAAAGCTTTTAATTTTTTACAATTTCTCTTTTCGAAATTTTAGAATTTTTCACAAAATTTAAATTTGTTTAAACATTTCAGGTTTTTAAATTTGTCTTGCGAATCTCAATCTGTTGTCAAAAATGTCTTTTTCTAAAATTTTGCTTTATTTGGGAACTTTTGACTAATTCATTGCCTTCGAAATCTTTTTTTTCAAAATTAAGCTTTTTCTGGAAATTTTAACCTTTATTTCGAATACAATTCAGCTATTTTCAAATCTAAAAATTTAATTTTCTATGGGAAATGTTGACCACTTTTTAAAATTTAATACCTTCCACGAAACTGGAAGTTTTATCGACATTTTCTTTTCTTTCGAAATTATTTAACCAATTTTCCCAAAATTCGAATTTATCAGAACAATTGGATTTCTTTTTTTTTGAACGTCTTGTTATGGAAATTTCAAATTTCTTCTCAAAATTTAAATTTCTCTGGAAAATTGCAAATTTTTTGTTGAAATTTTGAGCTATTCATAAAATTTTGACTTTTTCCTTGAAACCTCCCTAAAATTTATTCTCAAAATTTAACCTTATCTGGTAAAATACAGTTTTTTTTTTATTTTCTTCTTCTGTGAAAAACTTCAACTTCTGAAAAATTTTTTTAAGCTTTTAATTTTTTACAATTTCTCTTTTCGAAATTTTACAATTTTGCACAAAATTTAAATTTGTCTAAACATTTCAGGTTTTTGAATTTGTCTTGCGAATTTCAATCTATTATCAAAATTCGAAGTCTTTTTCTAAAATTTTACTATTTTTGGGAACTTTTGACTAATTCATTGCCTTCGAAATTTTTTTTTCAAAATTATGCTTTTTCTGGAAATTTTAACCTTAATTACGAATGAAAGTCATCTATTTTTAAATCTCAAAATTTGATTCTTTTCTTAAAATTTAACTTTCTATGGGAAATTTTGACCAGTTTTTAAAATTTAATACCTTCTTCGAAACTGGAAGTTTTATCGACATTTTCTTTTCTTTCGAATTTATCAGAACAAATGGATTTCTCTTTTTTTTAAATGTCTTGTTATGGAAATTTCAAATTTCTTCTCAAAATTTAAATTTCTCTGGAAAATTGCAAATTTTTTGTCGAAATTTTGAGCTATTCCTAAAATTTTGACTTTTTCCTTGAAATTTTTCCTAAAATTTGACTTTTATCTTCTTCCGAAGGTTTCACCCCTTTACCACATCGGCGATTGCCGCTGTGTTAAAGGGGTGCAACCTTCTTTGAACTTAATCACAAGCCACAGTGTTTAGGTCAATGCTTTAGTTTATCTTCTCTAAAAAACTTGGACTTTTTTAAAATTTGACAATTTTTTTAAAGCTTCCAGTTTATTTTTACAATTTATCTTTTTGATACTTTATAGTTTTTCAAAAAAAATCAAATTTGTCTAAAAATGTCAGGTTTTGAATTTGTTCTGGGTTTTTATCTATTGTCGAAATTTGACTCTTTTTCTTTAAAACTTTACATTTTTTTTAGAACTTTGGATAAATTCATTTTTTTTGAAATCTCTCCCTTTTTCTCAATTTGTTCGAAATCTCTTCATTTTTCTCAATTTTTTCGAGGTGTCTTTTTCTCAATTTTTTCGAAAAATCTTCCTCCGGCTTTTTCCAGAAATTTTAGCTTTTATTTCTATATTTGCTGTTTCTGTAAATTTAGATCTTTTTTCTCACAAAAGTAATTCAACTTTTTTTCACGAAATTTCAAGGCTGTAGAACATTTACAAATAAAAAAGTAAAAATCATGAGACAAATATTTTTTAGAAATTTCGACTCCCCAAATTGGTCTTTTTCTAGAAATTTTAAATTTCATGTGTTTTTACAAAATTTTGCTACAAATCAATCAAAAATTTCAGAAAAATACTTCTTTGAAATCATAACTTTTTGTAAAAATTTAAGCAACACGTAAAAATTCCTAGAAAAGGATTTTTGGAAATTTCGACTTCTGTAGGTCACTTGTTTAATGAGTGTCTGTCCATTCTAACTTTTTCGGGGAATTTAAAGAGCCGCAATTGCTTTTTAAAAGAGCTCGTGAGCCGCAGTTTACCGACCTCCGCGTTAGGGCAACCTTTATTGTGTTTTTTAATCTTTCTTGGCTTCAGGGGACAAGATTTGTATTTTAAAATTATCAAAATTTTGAATCTGGAAAATTACAACTTTTTTAGAAACATTTTGCAAATGTCAACATTGTATTAACATTTTAACTAAATGTTTTACCATTTCTGTTTAGGTTCGATATAAAAGCTAAGCTTCAGGGTACATAAAATTTTAATGCTGTATATTTATGAATGTTATAATGATACTTGGAAATACAAATTCCATTAATGTTACCGTTAACAATCGAATGTAAATGTTTATCGCTGAATATTCATGAGTATAATATTCAGATTTTTCGATGTGTGTTTATTATCTTTGGTAAAGTTCACATTTTTGCCTTTCTTTTCTAAATGATTATGCAAACGATTTGTCTCAACCATGTTTTAGTTGAGTAACTTTGCGGAACGATAACGCCTGCAATAAAAAATACCTGCAGATCGTTTATTTTTGGTTTTCGACAATGAAACAACAGATGTATCTACATTTTATGGGCACACTGAAAAATAAATAAAAACTGGTAAAGAGTGAGGCCAACTTGTGCAGAGAGGATTCTGCAACCCATTTAATTTTAATTGTTTATTATAGTATATAAACGAGTTATTTTATTTAATTATTTTGCTACCCGCTTTTATCGAAGACAGCAGACGAGACATACCGGACTTCACATCCCTAAATAGTTCCTTCGGAACGTCATCTTGCATTTTGGGAATAGCAAGAAGTCGCCTGAACTTCACATCCCTAAATAGCTCCTTCGGAACATCATCTTGCATTTTGAGAATAGCAAGAAGTCGTCTGGTGCCAAATTGAGTGAATAAGTTGGATGATCTGTTATTATAATGGAATGTCCCGTCTATCTTTTCATATTATTTGCTTTGGGGTTTCAAATTTCAATACAACATTAAATTGATCGAACCAATATTCATTTCTCGCGATAAACCAGAAAGTTCCCATCCGCAGAAGCCATCCAATTTTAATAAGATTCGATTCTCCATGCCATTTCGTCCATTGGTAAAAGTTTTGGCACAATATTTGCGCGCGAGTTCTGCACCTTTAAATCTTCTTTTAAAATTGTATCAATTACTGTCTTACTAAAACCTACTTCATCCGCTACCATAATCATCATTATTTGATGGTCCCGTAGGATTTAAAATTACCTTCTACGCCAGTTTCATCAATTTGCAAAGTTTCATCAATTTGCAAAATGTGAAGATACTAAAAGAGGACTTTCAGTGATGATTCCAGCAATGGAAACGAGGTTCCAACTTGCACCAGATACACGATACATTTTCTCCAGAAAATGTTTCGTACAGGGCTTCGAACCGGAACTGAACCGGAAATCGAAAAAAACCGTTAATTTTGCAGGAACGAAAACCGGAGCAGAACCGGAAAAAAATAACGATTTATTTTGGTTCGTTGAATTTGTATGTTCTTAACATAGTTTTTACTTTACCCTAAAGTTTGGGATTTTTTTATTTCTTTTCAAAATTTGACAAATTCATGCAACTTTCATCTCAAAATTATGAGTTTACTTTAAAGAACATTTTTTAGAAAGTTTAATTAGAAACTTACAATTTTTGTTCTTTCTAAGAAAATGTTGATTTTATTCTCAAAATTTCAAGCCAAATTGGGTTTTAAGTTGTATAACTTAAATATTCTTTTTTCAAAATTTTCGGCTCTTTTTTGAAATTTGGACCTTTTTCTCGAAATATTTGTTTTCTTTTTCTAAAATCTTGAGTTTAAAATAAAAATTTTGTGTGCTATTGTAAATATGGACTCAAGCAGACGAGTCTTTTTCATTGAAGCCCAGTTTCCTGGCAATTTTATTTGCAAATTTGAATTTTTCCGAAAATTGTAACTTTCTCTTCAGAACAAACACCCAAAATTTGTTTTTTTCTCAAACTTGGATTTTCCCTTTTATAAACTGATACCCCTATTTTTCGAAGTTATTAAAAAAAGTTTCGAGTTTTCTTGAATTTTTTTCTTCAATTTTCACTTTAATTTAAATATGCCAAATTTTTTCTCGAAATTTCAAATTCTAATGCTTTTTTTACGATGCCGATTTCATAAAACTTCCCAACATTTCTGGATTTGGTTTTTTTTCCCAAAATTTGCGATAAAATCTCGCTATTTCTAATTTTTACTAGAAATTGGGAATTTCAGTCAAAATTTCAAGAGAAAAATACAACATTTATATTCCAATTTAAAGCCAGGATCTTGAAATTGAAGTCGAACTTTTGAAGGTAAACTTGAAACGATGACATGTTAGAAAATGTTTAATTTAAACTTCCAATTTTTATCTGATTTTGTTTAGGTTATATTTAACTTTTTTCTTAAGATTTTGACTTCAGCCTCGAAGCTGCGATTTTTTTCCGATTGTTTTGAATTTAGGCAGCTTTGAAATCGAAATTTAGTCAAGTCTTAAATTCGTTTTGTAGAATTCGTTCAAAATTTAAAAACTGGTAATTTGGAAAATTAGTTTCTTCAGCAAAATTAAAAAATTTCTGGAACATTTCTGGAATTTTAACAAAATGTCGAAGTTACCACAAAACCTTTACAACGAACTTTTGAAAAAATAAATGGAAATTTTAAAAAAACTTCAAATTTGAATGAAGCTATATTTAACTTTGAAAAAATCCCAATTTTAATGATAAAAGGTAAATATTTTCAAAAACGATGAAAATCTTGAAAAAATTGTAATATTTCAAAAAGTTGCAGTTTTGAAAAAAGTTTAAATTTGGAAAAAGTCGGAATTATCAAAAAAGGAAGTTAAAACCTCGAGAAATAGTAAAAAGTTTGAGCCAAAGTGGAAATTTTCAAAAAAAGGTAAAGGTTTTTAAAAAAAAAATGTTTCAACCAAATCATATTATAAAAAATATAAAATTTTGAAAAAAATTGAAATTTTTCAGAAAAAAAACTTTGTGTTTTCAAATTTTTACAAAAAGTCAAAATTTTGGAAAAATGAGGAAATTTTCCAAAAAAAATAAATTCTGAAAAAGTTACAGCTTCGGGGAAAAGTCGAAATTTTGATGATAAAAGGTCGAAATTTTCAAAAAAGTCTAAATTCTGAAAAAGGTTCGAAGATATTAAAAATATAGAGATTTTGAGAAAAATTTAATATTTCAAGAAACAAAAATTAAAGGAACATCTAATTTTTCAAATAAAAGTTCAGTTTACTACATAAAAGCCGAAACCTAGAGAAAAAGTTAAAATTTAAAAAAAATCTCACTTTTCAAAAAAGATCAAACCTTTGAGAAATTGTCAAAAGTTGGACCAAGGTCAAAAATTTAAAAAACAGGGGAGAAGTTTTTAAAAGTCAGTTTTTCAACATCATTAAATAAACAGGAAAAATCAAAATTTTGAAAAAATATAATAAATTGGAGAAAAGATCGAAATTATGTGTAAAGATTTTCAAAAAATCAACATTTACAAAATAAATTAAAATCCTACAGAAAGGTCAAACTGAAAAAGTCTTGCGATTAATAAAATAAATAAACATTTGAAAAAAGTGGAAGCTAAAAAAAGAACATTTGAATTTCAAAGTTTTCAAAATATAAAGACGAAATGCTTTAAAGAAATCGAAAAATGTTTAGGACATTTCAATAAAAATCGAAGGCCGACTTTTTAAAAAGTAATCATTTTTAGAAAGTCAAAATTTTGCAAAAAAGTGAAGATTGAATAAAAGTTTAATAAAAAAAAAACAAACACTCGAGAGAGTCGATATTTGCAAAAAGTTAAAACTTTGAAAAAATTCAAATTTTTAAAAAGAATTCAAATGTTTTGAAAAAATCGAATTTTAAATTAGTTAGATTTGCAAAAAAAAGATGAAATTTCGAGTCTGAAGTTTTTGATATTTACAAAAATAAGGTCAGACATTCAAACTTCGAGATCAATTCCAAATATTCAAATAAATTTGAAATTTTCATAAAATTAAATCTTTAACAAGAGCAAAAGTTTTAAAAGTAAAATATTCAAAAAAAAAAAACAACACCAATCAAGTAAGGCAGAATTTTGAGGAATTTGGAATAATCAAAAAATCAAAATTTTAAAAAAAGTCAAAATTTTCAAAATCAAGTAAAATTTTCGAAATTTTGGAAGTCGAACGAGAAAAAATCGACTTTGTGAAAAATTGGGTTTTTATTGTCGAAATTTTCGAAATAAGTCAAAATTTTCAATAAAACTAGAATTCTTCAGAAAAGTCGAAACTTTCAAAAAGTATATAACCAAAGGATCCTTTCTCTTATCTTTCCTAGGTAAAAGCGCGGGTGTCAGCTATTTTTTTTATAAAGTTTAAGGTTTTTTTGTGAAGTTTGATTTCAAAATGAACCCAGAATCCAGAGTTTCGGCGTGAAATTTTCAAACTCGAAAAATCGAGAAATATTTTCTTTAAATTTTAAGCATTACCAGAGTAGTTACCAGAATATTTAAAAAAAGAGAGAGAACATTTCCTGAATTATGTTAGAAAATCAATTTGAATAAAAACTTTTAAAAAAATAAAAGATGAGTCACCCGGAACTGAACCGAAAACCGGAAAAAACCGTTATTTTTGTCCGAACGAAAACCGATATGATTTTTTTTCCGGAACGAAAGCCGAAAACCGGAACTAAAAAAATAGTGGTTCGATGCCCTGGTATCGTATCTGGTGGAGAGTAACTTGCAAGGAACAAACTTTATTTGGTAGATTGTCAAAGAAAAGTGTAAAAAATGTTTATTTTTTTTGTAGGAGATGCTCTATATATTTTTTTTGTTACAGATTCGAGAGAAAGTCAAAGATATGGTATTATCTAAAGAACAGTTACTAAGAATCCAGAAACAATTAATAATAGACGTAGAAAAGGGTTTAGGTAAAAGTACCCATGCAAATTCTATAGTGAAATGTTTCGTTACTTATATACAAGATCTTCCAACGGGCAAAGGTAAAAGTTATTGCTTTATTTTTCAATATATTTCCTCTTCTAATGTTGTCAATGTATCATTTTTGCGTTGCAGTTGGCTTAAATGTGCTCCAGCTTTAAAAACCTCTATTGGTCAAATTATCATAGTGGTGCCCATCCTAACTGGATTTTTTTGTTTTAGAATCCGGAAGGTTTTTGGCTCTGGACTTGGGAGGAACAAACTTTAGGGTACTACTCGTAACACTTTCTGAGAATCATTCCGAGATGAAATCAAAAATTTTCGCTGTGCCTCAGCACATCATGTTGGGATCAGGTGAACAGCTGTTCGACCACATAGCTGACTGTATGGCCACGTTCATGAAAGAAGAAAACGTGCTTAATGAAAATTTACCATTAGGATTCACATTTAGTTTTCCATTAACACAAAAAAGTCTCACAAGTGGACTGTTAGAAAGGTGGACGAAGGGATTTAATTGCTCAAATGTTATTGGAAATGATGTAGTTAAAATGTTAAAAGACGCAATCAGCAGAAGAGGTGTAAGTAGCAGTAATTTTAATAAATTTAAATAGTTTTAGCTAATTCCATATATGGGACCTTAGCAATAGCAGCAGTGCTAAAAATGGAGCTATGATTCTTCACCATTTTAGTATAATTTAACATAACAGCTTATTGTTTAGTTGAAGAAAGTTGATTAATTTTGTAAGTCACTTGGATATTTTTTATAAAACAGTCGAACGAGCTACAACCAAAGACTGTAGACCAGTTTCGAGCTTCATTGACCTCATCAGCGTCGCTGTAAACATTTCCAACTTAAAATCGTAGTCAGCAACATAAATTCTTTACGAGACGTGAATTCCCGTTGACTGACTTTCGACTGTATTTCACGAGGAACATTTTTGCTATATTTTTATTGATTATGGCTGAGAATTACAACCAGATTATGTACGATATAAGTAAAGTCACTAATAGTGAGGTAACTTTTTTGTATTATTGGTTGCAAAGCAACATCGACTCAGCGCATTACATACGTTTAATTCGTTAAACTTAACAATTAAATGTACTGTATCATTACAGAGCACTTCATAACAGTTGGATGTGCTACAGTTGAAAATATTTACAACAAACATACACATGATTTTAAAATACCAGCATTCTTCAACTAGATCTGATAATACTTTTGCTAAAAATTGTTGAGCATTCTAATTGCAAATGAATTTCCACTGTTTATGACACTAAAATATTTCAGGATATAAAAATTTCCGTTATGGCCATTCTAAATGACACCACAGGTGCTCTTATGTCCTGTGCGTGGTTAAATCCCCATTGTAAAATTGGAGTGATTGTTGGTGAGTTTTCTTCGAAGGAATATTGCATGTTTGTGCGTTAAAATATCGACTACCTTACTAATTTGTCAAAGCTAATGTATCCCTGAAGATATTTTCCCAACTTTCCCTTTATCCTTAAATATTGATCGATTAATGCTTAGTATGATTTTGTATCAATTTACAGCTTGGATGCAGAAGCAGATTTTTTTTGTAACATGTATTACTATTGTTCTACAAACTTTTATTTTTCTATTCAATATTTTCAAGTTCTTTCAAGTTTTGATCTTTTTTTCTTAAATTGTCGATTAAAAATTCAAAATTTAAACTATTTCCAGCAAATTTTACTATGTCGAATTGTCGACCTTATTTTCGAAACAACATTTTCTCAAACTTTTATGTTTGTTACTGTTTTAGGATCTGTATGTTCTTGTTTGTTTCTTTTCTGGTTCTTGTCTTGCTCTTGCTGCAAGAATTTTTGTAGCAAGAACAAGACAAGAAGTTCTCTTAGCGAGAGCAAGATTTCTTGGCAAAAAATTGTCAAGGAGCATATGCTATTTTTTTAAATATTTTCTCGAAACAACCTCTAACTATTTTTTAACCTTTCTGAATACACAATTGCTTTACAAGGCGCCCCTTTTAAATTAAATTTTGGAAAGATTAAAATTCCAGAAAACATCAAAATTTAAAAAAGTTAAGTTTTTTTCAAAATAACACTATTCAAGTATCCAAAACCTAAGAAAAAATTTAATTTTTTTCTAAATTTTGATTTTTTTCCTTAGAAACTTTGAACGTTTCCTCCTTTTTAATTTTATTCTCTAAATTTCAATTTTCATTTCGATATTTAGATTTTTTTGAAATTAGAATTTTAACCATAACATTTTGACTTTGACTCGATTTGTTTGAAATATTTTGACTTTAATCGCAAAATTTATTTCTATTACTCACGCTCAATTTCGATTTATTATTGAAACTGGGAATTTTAATCTCCGGAGTTACAATTTAAACTCTAAATTTCGGAAAACATTTTTTAAGGAATTGCGGAAGCAAAATCGAAAACTTAATGGACTCTGAAGTGGAAAATTAAGTAAAAACATTATACTAATGAAATCTAAAATTCAGAATTTAAGAAAAAGGTAAATATCTTTGAACAAACCCGAATTTGTTTCAAAATATTAAAATTTTCAGTTCCAACATGACATTTCCGATTTTACTTTTTTATTTTTTTAAATTTTCTTGAAGCATTTCAAATTTTCTAGTGATTTTCCAAAATTTTTACCTGTACAGCATCTAAATCAGAAAGATATCTCAAAGATTTCATTTTAGCGATATCTGTAAGAGACACAGAAATTTTAACATTTAGATAACTTTTTTTAGTCATCAAATTACTAACGTCTAACAGATATCTATAAGATGATTTTGATAGATGTCTTTAGGATGAGGAATCTTTATGTTAACATAATGTTAACTTTCTGATAATATTTCCCGACGTCAGACTCTAAAAAATGATGATTCTAAGAGCTCTTTAAGAGAGCTTATTGCTGAGCGGGTAAGTTGCTCTCCAAATTCTGGGTTGTTCTTTTGAGAGCTCACATCTTCTTCAATGACACTATTCAAGTATCCAAAAGCTAAGAAAATATTTAATTTATTCCTGAATTTTAAATTTTTTTCCTCAGAAATTTTTAATGTTTCCTCCTTTTTAATTTTATTTTCTAAATTTCAATTTTCATTTCGATATTTAGATTTTTTTTCGAAATTAGAATTTTAACCATAACATTTTGACTTTGACTCGATTAGTCTGAAATATTTTGACTTTAATCGCAAAATTTATTTCTATTACTCACGCTCAATTTCGATTTATTATTGAAACTGGGAATTTTAATCTCCGGAGTTACAATTTGAACTCTAAATTTCGGAAAACATTTTTTAAGGAATTGCGGAAGCAAAGTCGAAAACTTAATCGACTCTGAAGTGGAACATTAAGTAAAAACATTACACTAATAAAATCAAATATTCAGAATTTAAGAAAAAGGTAAATATTTTAGAAAAAACCAGAATTTGTTTTAAAATATTGAAATTTTCAGTTCCAACATGACATTTTCGATTTTGCTTTTTTACTTTTTTAAATTTTCTTAAAGCATTTCAAATTTTCTCGTGATTTTAATTTTTTCCAAAATTCTTACCCGTACAGCATCTAAATCAGAAAGATATCTTAAAGATATCATTTTAGCGATATCTTTAAGAGACACAGAAATGTTAACATTTAGATAACTTTTTTTAGTTGTCAAATTACTAACATCTAACAGATATCTAGAAGATGATTTTGATAGATGTCTTTAGGATGAGAAAATCTTTATGTTAACAGAATGTTAACTTTCTGACAATATTTCCCGACGTCAGACTCTAAAAAATGATGATTCTAAGAGCTCTTTAAGAGAGCTTATTGCTGAGCGGGTAAATTCTTCTCCAAATTCTGGGTTTTTCTTGTGAGAGCTCACATCTTCAATTCATCGTTTTCTTTTGAGTTTACACCTTTGATACATGTAGTTTTTAAATTAATCGTTAACACAATTAATTCTGAATCTAATTGTTGCTCATGCCCAAAACTAACAAGCCAGCAAGAACCAGAAAAAGCAAGACTCTTGCTAGCAAGACAAGTATCAAACCAGCAAGACATTGACAAGATAAGAAGTAAACCAACTTCTTGTCTCGCTCAGCAAGTTATATAGCAAGATAAGACAAGGATTTTGGTAGCGAGACAAGTCAAGGATTTTGATAGCAAGACAAGTCAAGGATTTTAATAGCAAGACAAGACAAGGATTTTGATAGCAAAACAAGACAAGGATTTTATTAGCAAGACCAGAAATCTTGCTTTGTAAATCACTAATGTTTATATTCAATTTTATCGTTATAACTTCTATATGTTTCGCAGTCCTAATTCTTTTTCCAAATTTTGACTTTAACCTAGAAATTTCAAAACTTTTCTTAAATTTTCGACTTTGTTCGAATTTTTTAATCAATTTGTCAGTTCCTTTTCGAAATATTCAGTTTTACAATTTAAAATTCACACTTTTTTGAACATTTTCACTTTAATGCAGGCTTTAATCCTTAAATCTAGAAATTTTGAGACGTAAATATATTTTTTTTAATTGGATTCTTAATCTTTGATATTTTTTTAATTTTGAATTTAAACTTGAAAGTTTATTTCTGCAAATTTTTTTCGAGCCTAACATGTAACTCTAACAAGAAGAAATCGATTTAGCTCAATAATTTAAAACCCGCTCAGCAATGAGTTCTCTTAAAGAGGCTGTTACAGTCAACATTTTTTAGAGTCTAACATCGGGAAAGATTGTCAGAAAGTTAACATTATGTTAATATAAAGATTTCTCATGTTAAAAACATCTATCAAAATTATCTTATAGGTATCTGTTAGATGTCCGTAATCTGACGACTAAGAAAAGTTATCTAAATGTTAACATTTCTGTGGCTCCTAAAGTTATCGCTATAATGACATCTGTAAGATATCTTTCTAATTTTTAGCTGTACGGGAATACAAAAGAGAATTTATCAAGCCCAAAATAAACATTGTCGACTTTTAAAAAATAAATAAAGTTGCTGATATTTAGAAAAAGAAGCAATGTCGGGTTAAAAATGTTTATGAAATCATCCTATACAGCAGAAATATACAAGAGTTACAAATTTGTCATTTTCGGTTTTTGTTTCGCGATTTTTCCGAACCAGAAAGATTTTTCTATCCTCTTCCTTGCCTCCAAATTAATTTCTTAACTTGTGGTGGCGTAACCGATTAATTTAAGTAAAGACGTCGCGCCCTTTTGAACTTGACACTCTGGGCGATCACCTGGACATCGTATCCTAGACCTGATACTGGGGATTACATATAGAGGATACTATTTTCTATCTAAAAAAAGTTCTCAATTTATTAGCAACATCTTAGCTTATAACCTGAATTTACCCTATTTTGCTAAGAGTAATAACAAAAACTTGCACAAGCCGCTCTTCCACCATTTTCATTTCCAGTGCCTCATTTTCCCTACCCCTTACCCATTTGATTGTTTCTAGTTTAGTGTCGATGTCAAAGCTATAATAAATGATACCACTGGGACCCTTTTGGCTTGTGCATATGCATGTCGGGATTGTAGAATAGGGCTTATTGTTGGTATGCTATAAAGTAAACTTTTACTAACACTAAACAATGAACAATAAATGTATAATATTATGATATTAACATTTTTAATTTATTTCATATGCCACCCAGAATAAATTTGGGGATGTGGATATATTGTTACTTTAATTTCACATTATTAAATTCCAGTTATTATAACTCCTAACACATGAAACAAAACAAAAATAAGAGACTTTACAAAGTGAAACTTTTATATTAAAAGAAAGTAGAACGATAGCTATGTTGGCATCGCTCTTAAAATCCAACAATATTTGTACTCAAATAATTTTGAATATTCTCGTTTTTTTCAAAATTTAGTCATATCCCTGTACAACCCGATAAAAATTGTTCATTGTTAATACTTTTTTGTTACAAATCAAGAAATGTAACCCACTAAACTACAATTTAATTCAATTAGTATGATTTGCATTTAGGTACTGGTACCAACGCCTGTTATGTAGAAAAACAAAAAAATGCGGAACTGTTTGATGCCCCGGACGAGGGATCAGGAAACGTCTTAATTAACACAGAATGGGGAGCCTTTGGCGACGATGGATCCATAGATTTTGTACGAACTCAATACGACAGAGAAATTGATACGAATACGATTAACAAAGGAAGACAATTGTAAGTTAAAAATATTATTTTTTGCGGGACCTTAGAATCAACTTGATTGCTATCCTTCGGCTGTAATAATTCCTGAAGCTTAGCGACCCAACCATCGTTCCTGCGGTGGTGTTTCATGAAACTTTTCAGATTTATGAATTAATAAATATTGAATTAATAAAATAATGTTGTCGTAAAGTTGCACAATTAACAGATTCTTTTTCTTACAAGGTTTTCTTAGGGTGCGTTTAGATTAGACACTTTATTCATTTCTCTCTGACACTTTATTTCGTATACATTTCTCTTTGACATAAGCAGGGCTTCGAACTGGAACTGAACCGAAACCGAAAACCGAAAAAAACCGTTATTTTCGCCGGAACGAAAACCGGAACGAAACCTGAAAAAAAATATCGGTTTATTTCGGTTCGTCGAATTTATATACTTAGAATATTTTTTATTTTATACTTCAGATTGGAATTATTTTTGAAATTTTCAATTTTTATTTCAAAATTATACACAATTCCATGCAACTTTCATCTCATCTTCATCTCTCATTTCTGATTAGATTAGATTAGAAATACAATTTTCACATTTTCAATCCCAAATAAAAAAATTAAGTTTTAACTTGAATCTTTTATCAAGATTTTCAAGATTTTTCTTGAAATTTGGACTTTTCATCTGGAAATTACTCGAAATATTTCTACTTCTTCTTCTAAAATTTCGAGTTTAAAATGAAAAAAATTTCCTCTGTTGTATCTTTGGAATAAAGTAGTAGCATGTTTTTCATTGAAGCTAGAGAAACTCAGTTTTCCTTACAACTTTTTTGCAAATTCGAATTTTTCTAGAAATTTTTCTGGAATCTTTTTTTAAAGAATTGTTTCTTTGACTTTCAATTTTCTTTTTTTAATTTGATGCCTTTATTTTTTGAAGTTATTAATCACATTTTCGATTTTTCGTAAATTGTTTTCCTTCAAATTCCACTCTGATTTTAGTATTTCAATTTTTTTTTCGAAATCCTAAATTTACATTTCTGCTGCTGACTTCCTAAATCTTCCAAAAATTCCAAAATATGATTTTTTCTCAAAATTTTCGCTAAAATCTCGCAGTTTCAAATTTAACCTAAAAATTTTTAAATTTCAAGTCAAAATTTTAGCAAAAAATCCAACATGATATTCCAATTTAAAGCTGGGATCTTGGCATTGGGGTCGAAATTTTTACAGTAAACTTGAAATGGTGACATGTTAGAAAATGTATAACCTTAAAGTTGCAACAATTTTGCTTACGTTAAAATAGTAATTTTTATTCTAGAAGCTTTGATTTTTCTTCACCTCAAGCCTCAAAACAGAGATTTGTTTAGAATTTAGAAGTCAAAAGGGTGTGTTCTCTTAAATATTATGTAATTGCTTTCGCTAAACCTCTGGTATAAATTTGAAAATTTGGTCCTTTGCAAATTCGACCCTTTGCTACTTGAACTTTTGTGTCAAAAATCTATTCTAAAAATGTTAATTTTTTCACAAATTTCACAAAATTTCGTCTTTAAAATTGAAAACTTGTTGTTGATCTTAAAATTTTCATTTGTTCATAGAAAATTGAACTTAAGAAATAATTCAAATTAAATTTTTTGTGGAATTTTTTACTTTTTATCTTAAAATTTACATTTCCATTAAAAAATTCAAATTTTTGCTCAAAATGTTAGCAGAAGATAGATTTCAAACGCAAAAGTGCTAACTTGAATTTAAAAATTTTATGTTAATTTTCATTTTGAATTTTTATATTCAGAATCTCGAAAGAGTATTCAAATTTCAAGAAAAAAGACGACATTTTTGAAAAAGCCTAAATTTTGAGGAAAAACAAACCTAATTTTTGACAAACGATTTTTCAAAATTAATCCCAAAATTTCGAGTCCTGAAAATTCCCTTCAAAATTTCGGCTACTGTGAAATTTCCACCTATTTAAAATTTCGATTTTCTTGAAGTTTTGTTTTTTTTTGGGAATTTCGACGTTCGTTAAAAATCTCGACTTCGTTGAAAAATTATGAATTTATTTTAAAAATTTAAGACTTATTTCAAAATTTCGATTTTTAGAAAATATCGCTTTTTTTTCAAAACGGTGACTTTAGAAATGTTGAATATTTGAAAATCTCTATATTTTTTGGAAATTTGACACTTTTTTGATATTTCGAATTTTTGAACGTTTAGTTTTTTGAAAATGTAGCTTTAAAAAATTATTTATATAAGAATTTGGACCTTTATTGAAAACCTAAACATTTTTAAAATCCCCGACTTTTTTTTAAATTTCTCCATTTTATAAAAATTACAACCTTTTCATAATTTCGACTTTCATTAACAATTTTAATCGTTTAAGTTTTAAATTTCGAAATGTTGGCTCTGGACCTTTTTAGAATCTAAAAATTGAAACCTTTTTAAAAATGTCTAGCTTTGACTTTTAAATTTGGAATTTTTTTTAATATGTTTAAATTTTTTTTGTAAATCTGAACCTATTTTAGAAATTACAAATTTGGACTTTTGTGAAAATTTGGTTTTTTAACTTTCGGACTTTTGAAAATTACAACTTTCATTCAAAAATTTCCCCTTTTAAAAATTTGACTTTTTCCAAAATTTTGATTTTTTTTGAGGAATTCGACCTTTTTCAAATTCCACTTTTCCTTAATTTCGAATTTATTGAAAACATCGACTTTTTGAAAATTTGGAAATTTTTAGAAAATATGGCGCTTTTTTGAAAAATTTCGATTTTTTCGACAATTTCAACATCTTTCAAAATTTCAGCTTTTTTGAAAATTCCATGTATTCAAGATTGTGATTTTCTTGAAATTCTGGAATTTTTTGAAAGTTTAAACTTTCGTAAAGAATCTCGACTTTATTGAAAAATTACGAATTCATTTTAAAATATTTGACTTTCAAATGTTCGATTTTTTAAAAAATATGGACTCTTTTTTCAAAACGACGACTTTCAAAATATGAATGAATATTTGAAAATTTCTATATTTTTTCAAAATTTCACTCTTTCTTGATATTTTAACTTCGTGACACATTTTGTCTTTTCAAAAACTAGTTTTAAAATATTGTTTATTTGAAAATTTGGATCTTTGTTGAAAATCATAACTTTTTTTTTAAATCTCTGACTTTTTTCAAAATTTCTCCATTTTCTAAAAATTAGGACCTTTGATAATTTCAAAAAAAAATCGGCTCTTCTCGTTGAGTTTTTTTTTAAACTTCATTTCTATGACAATTTCAGCATCCTTCATAATTTCGGCTATTTTGAAAATTCCATCTATTCAAAATTCTGATTTTTTGAAAGCTTCGACTTTCGCTAAAAATCTCGACTTTATTGAAACATCACGAATTAATTTTAAAATATTTGACTTCAACCTCAAAGCTTCGATTTTTTTGAAAATATGGGGATTTTTTTAAAAACGCCGCTTTTCGAAAAGTAGAATATTTAAAAAGTTCTATATTTTTTCAAACTTCGACTCTCTCTTTATATTTCGATTTGTTGAAAATTTTGTCTTTCGAAAATATAGGTTTTAAAAATTTTCTATTTGAACATCTGAACCTTTGTTGGACCTTTTTTTAAAATCTCCGAGTTTTTTTAAAATCTCTTAAAAATTTCGATTTTCATGACAATTTCAACTTCCTTCAAAAGTTGGGCTTTTTTGAAAATCTTTTTCAAATTATCGACCTTCGTTAAAAATATCAATTTTTTAAATTTTTTTGGTGGAACGAACTAGTCCTTGGTTATCTTCAAAAATTGAAATACAGATCTTGTCCGCGAAACCAAGGAAGATTAATAAACTATTCCAAATTTATATATTATATAAAGTTATATTTGTAGTTCTTATAGTTCAAGTCTCAACTCATAATTTCGAGAAAAATGTCTATAATTAAAGAATAAAAATCAACATGTCGATAAAAAGGGTTAACAGATTCCTAGAGAAAGACTAAATTTTGTTTAAAGTCGAAATTTTAGAAAAATCAATAATGAAAAGTACCTACAACTTTAAATTTAAAACTTCAAAAGAAAATAGTTAAAATATCGTAAAAAGCTAAATACATTAAACAACACTTTCGAAAAATTTTACTTTTTTTTAGAAATTTTGAAGCTTTCAGCAACATTTCTAGGAACAAAATCGAATATTTGGGTTTAAAGTCAAGACTGAATTAGGGTAGAAAATTTGAAAACTCTCTTTTGAAATAAATTTAAAGTTCTTCTTTTGAAATTGTGGCTGGTCTTTTTTATTTTGGTTTATTTTTTTAATTTGTTCTTTTAATCAACAGTTCTGGAAAACACAGTCGAAACAGTAAAAATCAGTTTTATTAGAAAAAGCGAATCAAAGTCAAAATTTGATAGAGAACCAAAATTAGAAAAGAAAAGGGTCTCAAATTTTCGATTCTATTCGCCAAAGTTCGTATATACTAGAAGTTTTCAACTCTAGGGTATATAGTTTAGGATTTTGAATTTGAAATATCTAAACCCGAAATTTCGATTTAGTTTTTTGTAAACTTTAGGTTTTTCTTGAAATTTGAACTCAAATTGAACTAAAAACTTAGAGTTTAAGCATGAAAATTTTAAACTTGAAAAATATAAAATATTTTCCTTTAACTTTAGGCAAGGTTGCAATATTAACGTAAAAAAGACATCACATTTTCTAAATTATGTTCCAAAATCAAAAGACTTTTAAAAATCAAAAAATAAGTCACCTGGAACTGAACCGAAAACCGGAAAAAACCGTTATTTTTGTCGGAACGAAACCGATGTAATTTTTTTGCCGGAACGAAAACCGAAAACCTGAACGGAAAACGTAGCGGTTCGAAGCCCTGTATATGACTGTCAACTAACCTGAGAGAAGCTACCGAGACTTATTTACACAGCTGAAAGGAGATAGCTTCTCTCAGGATAATTGAGAGTCAACTATCCTGAGGGAAGCTATCCGAGACTTATCTACACAGCTGGAAAGATAGTTGACACTTATGTCAGAGAGAAAATATATTTTATGTCAGAAAGAAATAAACGTAATAAAGTGTCTAGGGTAAACGCACCCTTACATTGGAATGAAATACAATTTTTAATTTAATTGGGAAGCTATAGTGAAAAAACCATTACCATTGTCAACCCCGAAAACTTAGCTTTAATCTACCTCTATGCAAAAAAATTGTCTATTTGTCCTGCCAAAAATGCAAGCCTATTTTAATGTAAAATTTCAGTGAACTATTTGGACAATTTGACTTTGTTCTCATCCCTCTCGCCCCATACTCCATACATACATCTAAAAACTAAAACTTTTGTAATTTCAGATTCGAAAAAATGATATCTGGCATGTACATGGGCGAAATAGCTAGACTAGTAATCCAAAGATTTGTTAAAGAGAAATTACTGTTTCAAGGCGTAGGATCCGACCAACTGTTCACGCGCAATAAATTTTATACTAAATACGTTTCCGAAATTGAATCAGATCCACCAGGTGTCTACCGCAACTGTAAATCGATTATGCACGAAATAGGTATGAGCCTCATTTGTGTATTAAAATAAATTACATGACGTTACTCATTTAGGAATACCAGACAAAGATGTTAGAGACGAAGACTTAGTGAATGTGAGGTTTCTTTGTGAAATTGTTTCTCGGCGTTCTGCTCACCTTGTATCTGCAACCATATCAGCATTAATAAATAGAGTCGGAGAAAAAAGAGTTACCGTAGGTATTGACGGTTCCGTTTACCGATTTCATCCCCACTTTCCACAACCTAATGATGGAGAAAATCGGCGAATTAGTTAGGCCAGAGATCATGGTAAGTTGACTTTTGAGCCATTTGGTATCTATTGAAGTATGCTACAGAACCCCGGGGTTAAATTTAAGAGCGAGCTTCTAGTTTAGTTAGGTTCGAGATTTTTTATCATCAGTAGTTTGTTAACAAACTACTAATTTTAAACAATAAAGAATAAAATAATAAAAGAAAGAAATATATCGAGAGAGGGACCGTGGTCCAGTTGTATAGGCGCTAGACTACAATCTAAGAGAGCTGGGTTGGATTCCCGCTTTCGGGCTCATCCACCGCCCGTTTTTAAGAAACGCTTTGGTTCCCTAGGTCGACCTTGCCTGATGAAACTAGTACTTGCTACCTTCTCGCTACTTGCTTTATCTACTCTGTGAATACTGGGTGTAACTAGGGATGCAAACGATAGTTCGATGTTTTGAATACGTCGATGTATCGTTTGTAAACATCGATGTTTCAACATTGATAGCAAAGAATAAAAAGCATTGATACATCGTTCGGTTTCAATACATCGTTCGGTTTATAAACGATGTTTGAAAAATTGATGTATCGTAAGGCGACAGAATTAGGGCCATCTGTTGCATAGAATTGATGGGTCAAACAACCACACAATTTCGTAACTAATCACCCGATGGCAACAATGAATATTTAACAAATTGATGCTTAATTTGTATGCCCCAGTATACAACACAATTATTTGAAAATTCATAGTTTAGCTATTTTAATTTCGCAATATTTTTTTTTTAATTTTAATCCACTCGCAAAGGGTAACCCCATTAGGCTTTCAAAGCACTGCGAGTAGGATGCGGAAACAAGGATAGATGGCGATGAACTGCCTTTTTAAACAAGGATAGGTTGTAATTTTTGAGGAAAATTTCTTTCGGTAACAAGTTCCATAACTTGGAAGTTCTATAGAAAAAAGAGTCTCCGTAGACTGTATCAAGCTGGACCGCACAGGAATTTGCTGTCTCCGACTGTCTAGTACGCCTCAAGAATCTTGCCCTTGGGGGGATCAATCCTATTAGTTCCTACGAGCATCTTCCATGATAGTACTTGTAGAAAAGAGATAAGTCACCAACCATACGCCTGTGCTCTAGTGTTTCGAAGAGAATCGCATCAGACTCTCGTCATCAATTAGGCGAATCGCTCTTCTTTGAATTGAATCCAAGAGAGCTAAAGTGTGTTTTGCGGCTGAACTCCAAACATGAGAATAGTATTGGCTAGTGTTGGCCTAACTTGAGCTTTGTATAGTGTTAATAGCTGATGAGATGTGAAGTACTTTTTAGCTCTAAAAAGAAAGCCTAGAGAAGCGGATTTGGCAATGGCGCACACATGATCGTCTCAAGAGAAGTTAGTGCTCACGTTCACTCCTAGGACAGCCAGCTGGCAACACTGCACCACAGTTATCTTTCCTATTCAGTCAACGACATAATGAATGAAAAGAATTATTAATACTGCCATCTGTTGGCCTATTAAAGCAGTTATTATTAGTAGATGGAAGTAGATAACATGACATAAATTCACTTACATAACAAATTAAAAAAAATTCTCATTAAATTTACAGTGACCTGCATCTAAGGTAATCGATCCGATTGTTAGGATTTTTGAATCGTTCATTAGATCGATCCTATATTTGAGATCGATCTAAAAAATCGACCATGAAACTTGAAAAAATCGATTTTTCGATCTCAGATCGACATCCCTAGGCCACACTGGCTTCCTCGTATGTCGTTCAGCACTAGTAATAGCAGCGCCTATACCTGCTACCTCCCATAGCGCTGCAAAAGGGAGCTCTTATTATTAAGAAACATATCGATTTTGTAATACACATTCAAGTCATTTTCACAGTCGTTTTAATAGTGCCTCATTGGTAGAAATTCGAAAATAATAACCATTGGCGAAAGAACAGTAACATTGGCGACTTTTAATTAATTCTTCCAATGAATTTTAAGAATCTCTGATAAAAAGTAGACAATATTGACAAAGTAGATATTTAGAAGTACTAATTTAATTTGAAATTTTATAGTTTTTTTAATCTACAATTTTTTTTTATCTACAGTTTTTTTAATCTGCAGTTTTTTTTAATGCTGAATTTAGCCAAATTCATGAATTTATTTTTCTTTTTCAGTACGACCTTATGCTATCCGAAGATGGAAGTGGTAGAGGAGCCGCTCTGATTGCAGCTGTCGCGTCAAAAAAACGGTGAACCCAGCTAAAATCTACTAACTAAATCGATGTACATATTTGTAATATAGTTGGGTTTATCATAGAGACTGCATTTTCTTACATTGGCAACTGTTCATTAACTCGGATATCTTAAAATAGTAAAATATTTTGCTTTAATAGTCACTAAATAATCCACACCTTTGCTAGTTGAAGGTAGGAAAAATATTAGTACTTACAATTAGTTTTGTACCAATGTCATATTGTATAAATATTCCAGAAGTGAATTTATAAATTTATTTGTATGTTAAACTAAAAAATTGAAATATGTATATTATTATTCGCAAAATGCTAACAATAATTTTAAGACCTACTTGTGATAGATTATGTGAGATAATAAGATCATCCTTTTATTCGGATTTTATTTTTTACTAATACCAATTAGTAGTTTTTATTTTTTTTTAGATTCTTTTGTCCCGATTGTTAGTAAGTGTACGTACTAAAAAATTCTAGATAAATATCTGTTAACAATTCACCTCTTTCTGCATATTTTTTAAAAATTTACTTAATAATTGCTTGGATGCAATGGAACATTAAAAATTACATACATTTTTGCGGTACTTAAGTGGCACGTAATTACCAAATGCAGATCAATAAATATGTACTAAATGTTGTTTTATTTCAATTGCCATGAATAACTTTGAAATTTTATGTTATTTATATGTTATGTAAAAAATAATTTTATGATAATAAAAATTACATACATAAAAGTTTTTTTAATTGACTGGAAATTGTTCAATTCGGACATTACCCTAATTTAGAAATTAAATGAACTCGACTGATTTCCTTGTCTGAGATCGCTCTCTTAGTTCTAGCCCTAGCTCTCTTAGTTCTAGCTGGTCACTCAGAAAAATAAATAAAAAGAACAAACAAATTTAGAAAATAGTCGCTGTGACTGAAAAGTCGAAAAAATCCTGGCAGTTGTCACCAGTTTAGAGTAATTGGGTATTTATGTGTCCAACTCTCTATAGTCAAGTAATGTGCGTCAATTTATCTTTTGAATCTAACTTGACTGTCAAAAGAAGTATATTTTAACCAAATAGAAATCTGTTATTTGTAAAAATAATAATAATAATAATGAATAAACTGATCTTATTAATGCTGGGTAACAATTCAGGTTTCAACAATTTTTTTCTGATATTTTACAATTACAGAAATCTTGACTTTTATTCCAAATTTCGAAAACCACGTTTTTATTTTAACTATGTTTCGAATTTGTAAATTTATAAACTAGAATTTTTCAAGAAGTTTCAAGTTTGAGAAGTTCTGACCTTCTTTTGGATTGAATATTTAATGTTTTTTTTGAAATTTATAGAAAAAAATAGCAACTTGCACAAAACTTGAATAACCTATTGTAAGTTTGGGAAATTCCCGCAAGATGTTATGTAAATTTTAACAAATTTAAATAAGTTTCGGCTTTGGGCGAAATTCGATTTAGGACAAAACTCTATTTTCAGTCGTTCTCTAACAAACACTCAGTAAAAAAATTGAAATACAAATCTTGTTCCCTAAAACCAAGAAAGATTAAAAATTTGATCTTTCTTGGTTTCAGGGGACAAGATTTGTGTTTCAATTTTTGAAGATAACCAAGGACCAGCCCGTTCCACCAAAAAAAAGTTAGTATTAATTACAAGTTTAAAGAAAGTCGAAGCAAATGTGTAAAAAATTTATTGTTTAAAGGAAATTATAGCATAACATCTGGGTGAAATCACCGGTTCGAATATCTGAGTAATATACGACTCGCAATATCCTTTCTCATACAAAAACAGTAGTCTATCCAGCAATATAACCGTTTCAATAACTGGAGAAAGCAACGAGCGTAACAAATAAAAAATATTTAGCTTATCCAACTCTGGGAGATGCGCCCTATAAACATCATCCAGATATTCATCTGTGAAAACCAAATCAAGTCCTAGTTTTTGTAGAACAATCCTAACATACTCTGGAAATGTTGCATACTCCTTCCGCAGCTTTCCGACGTGCTTCGTTAGCATTTCATCACAGTGTTTCTTAAGAAGTATCTGGAGTAACGCTCGGTAGAAGATTGATTTATTAGGTAATTCGCATTTATTCCAAATGCGCTCTGTGGATTGGGAAGCAACCATTCTTGCATTTCGGCCAATAACATATTTTTGATTCCTGAGAAATTGGCTCAGAGGAAAACCAAAAGGTGCCAAATTTGATTCCTCTTCAAATTCCTCATCTATTAAATGATAACAACATCCAACATTACAAAAGGCTTTAATGTCCCGACTGGAATCAAAAATTCTGATTGATGAAGGTGAAAGATTTCCGCAAGTATGTAAACCAACTAATGTTATACCATTCGGTTTTTGATTAAATTCATTTTCTACCATTTCCTCGATGTTGACATCACAGTCAACAAATTTAGTTATTTGTCGGTATAGACTATAATTCAAACTAGAGAGATTATCATTTTTGGCAGGATATGACTTTTGTGGGTTATTCTTAATCCCATTCCAAACTCTTGAGAGCTTTTGTGCTCTTTTTGCAGCCCCTTCAGTATTAAGAGATTTCGCATCTATCCCTAAAACTGGGATTTTATGATGTAATGCTAGCATTGAGCTTAGATAGCCTTTACCATCACCTATGTCAATAACATGGGTACAGTTTGCAACATTAAATATGGCAGAGGTAATTGCACTCATTTTTTCAACTTCGTGTGATTTTTTTGAATTCATGAAAATTTCTAGTTTGATTCCATCAATTTCTCTACAACCCATATCCAAGAGTTTTTGATGAAG
Source organism: Dastarcus helophoroides (assembly GCA_028583605.1). Classification (NCBI taxonomy): domain Eukaryota; kingdom Metazoa; phylum Arthropoda; class Insecta; order Coleoptera; family Bothrideridae; genus Dastarcus; species Dastarcus helophoroides. The sequence continues at coordinate 32,707,150 of CM053327.1, forward strand.
GTTCGTGATGGTTAGGCATAGGGTTGGACAGTTTTTAAGCTTCAAAGAGTTAATATCTGTAACATATTGCGCAATATTGGGCATATTGAAATAGTTGCCTTCAAACATTAAATTGGCAGCATTTTTAATTCCAACTCTAGCAATATCATCTTGAAATGTTTTTGGTAAATAATTCGTGTAAATATCATTCGCTATAAAGTCAACCATATGACAATTTGCTAGGGTTTTGTAACTTTCTAGAAATTTTATTGCAGCTTCTAGTTGTACTTTGATTACATTATATTGTAAGGTATTCATTTTTTTAATAAGATTTTAAAACGATAAACTAGCTGCGTCTCTAAAGCTACTATCAACTTTTAAAAGTGCACACACCATTTTAAACTTCCCTCTAATATTTTCAAGCAGTTGAATTATGTCTACAGAATGGTCATTTTCTTTGGGAAAATTACAGATCAGATTCTTTATTGAATCTATTATCCGGACGATCTTTTCCGATTTGTCTACAATTTGTCCACTACCACTAAGATGTTGGGAATACTGTTCAATAAACCCTAGATAGTAACCCAATTCTGCGCCAATTTCTGCTCCTCTGTGGTATCCCAGGTGGAAGCCTTCCGGGTTGCCTTGCTCTTTACCTTTTTGATAACCGGCGGCGTATCCCGCTTCTACCAGATTGTCTTCAGCAAGGAATATATCTTCGAATGCTTCATTCACATCCACTGAAGTGTCTGAGGGGCGTTAAAGAGAATTAAGGGAATTTCACGTCTGTAAGCTTACCTTTATCTTGCATCGCAAACAGTAGGTTACATCTATTCTTCGATTAGCATTGTATGTGTTAATATGAATTTAAATAATAGTAATTACAGCTTTCTAGTTGAGGTTATGAAGAATTCTAACCTTAAAGTTAAATTGTCAAGATGTTGATCGTATGATCTACGATTGAAATGATCGACTCACTGAGACAATCGAAAAGTCTAGAGATTTTATAGATGGAAATTGTACTGAAAAGTTATATAATAAAAATTAAAATTAGAGATAAAAATTTTACTCTTTAGTGTCTTCGTATATCTAGTAAAATCTACAAGGTATTATGTCTCTAAAGCACTAAACTAAACACTGTGGCTTGTGATTAAGTCCAAAGAAGGTTTCACCCCTTTACCACATCGGCAATTAAATAAATAATTACGCGATACGTATTTCGCCAGCAGAACTGGCATTTTCAAGCGCACTAATCTAAAAAGATTAGCAAAAGATGCATCGACGTCATCTGCATTGAGATTCAAATCGATACCGGGGGTCTTTTGCTTTATTTCCTATTTCTAATTGTTTAACACATCTGGTGCATGCAATTTTGATCTGCCACAAATAGCCTTCAATAAACTGGAGGCCGCCAATGGTCCTTTATCTCCGTTAAGGGTAACTGGCCTCTGATTGATATAAATTGTTTCGTATGCATCAAGTTCTCTGCTATTTGTGACCGATCTTAACAATTTTAAATTTTCAATGTTAATTTTGTGTCCTGTATTTATCATATGTAGGGCGACACTTGATTTTTCTTCTCTATTGTATCTAAAATGAGCGATATGTTCTTTAAATCTGGTTTTAATGGATCTCTTGGTCTGTCCAACATATGATAAATTACAATTGTTACAGCTTATTTCGTAAATTCCGGAATTATCAAGCTTGTCCAATTTATCTTTAGCATTACCCAAATTATTGCGGAGACTGTTATTGGCTGTGTACACTACTTTTACGTTGTTTTCTTTTAGAACTTTATTAATTTTATTAGTGATATTTGGGTAAAATGGTAATTTCACAACGGTTGTAGTAGTGTTATCTTTAGATTGGTCAAGCTTAGAGCAATCCTGAATTATTTTCTTAAATCTACATTTTCTTAACATAAGTTAATGTTAATAAGAAAGTTATCAATAAAAATATCATCTTTCCACATAAGTATATCAAATATTTATGTAACAAAACAACCACAAAACATATATATTAAGAAGACAGGGTACATAGAATTATACCACAACACGTTGACAGGAACGGGTAGTATGTATATGTATGTAAATATATGCACATACGTCAATCTTCTTCTTCCTTTATTTGATGAAGGACTTTCTCAATTTATATTTGCCCAGACATTCACTATTATTAATAGATTGTCGAAATAAAATTCGATTTCTGAATTATTCATTTATTTTCCAAACCAAGCAATATTACATTTTAAATGATAATATGTGGTTAAACTTTACAATAAATTTACATAATAACAAAATATTTGAAAACAATGTTGTCATAAATAATAAGAAAATAAAAAATCACCAAAAGCGTACATTGTTACATAAATTTTTCATTGCAGAAAGATCAGCCCTTGTATTTTTAATTTTAAATCTGTTTTGAAACTTTAGAAGTAACATTGCGATGAATTTGGTACATTTTTGATTCTTCTACAGTCAAATTCTGCCTCAGATTTACCAATTTGGTAACAACATTCCTGTCTGACTTTTCGAGAGAAAAGAAAATTGATTAATATGAGACATTTTTGAGCAGTTTGTGCCTTTTTGTAAGTAATTATGATCTAATACTATATTCCTCGCCACGTTGCTTCCATTTAGACTAATAACAGCTTCATTTTAGATAGGTCCAAAACTCGAAGTTGAAAGTACATTTTGATTTGCCTGTTTAGGTGTACGAGAGGCTTTAAAATTTTCTGACAAATATTTAAATAATCTGATTCATCAAAATGGTCATCACAGCTACTATAATTTTCACAAGAAAAGTCGGAAAAACCAGAAGACCCGAAACAGTACCTTGACCGTGAAATTTTTATTTTTATAATCATCACTAATGATATAAGTATAACATGCATTCTTATAGAAAGGGTATTTGCATGAATAATTTATCTTACCGATAGTAGATGAAACTGTTATTAAGTTGGATAAAATTGAAAATAACCAAGTGATCTATAAAATCAGATTTCCAATTGGCAAATGTAAACTTAACGCTATAAGAAAAAGCAATCACCCATCGATGTATGCTACACAAACCTATTGCCACCTAAAACAAAATAAAAAATTGGAGAAGTTGTGAGTACGGTAAAGTAAACGTACCTGTAACATATCTTCGTTAGAGTCGAACTTCTTACCCATAAAATGGACTCGTTTTAAACATAAAAAGCTAATAAGTCTAAAAAATAACATAACCCATCAAAGTATAATAAAGCATAGTTGGTGGCTGCTTTATTAATTCACCATAAAAGTAACAAAAGGTGATATAAATAACCACTTACGACAATATGCAACAGCATAAAACCGCGATAAGTAAATAAAAAATAAAACGGCGTAAACGAAACCCTAAAATAACAGAAATTAATGAAGTTGACATTTTTGACATTATTTGCATTATCATTTATCACAGACATGCCCATCACTTTGTAATTATCTGCTTCAATAAGCGCATCAAAAATATCTTTTGTCTAACTTGATTATGAATACAAATTGTATAATACTCTTTCTTTTTAATTGCTTTGCAGCGTCACCAACGGGGCGGAGGTGAACTACTAGTTGAAGTTGACGTGTTGCCAAGGTCATGTATTAAATTTCACCCCCATGAAAACAACCGACTACGAGCGCCATCTTATGATAGGGAGTCTAACCCAAGCACTGCAAACTCATCAAAGTCGTGCAATTTTTGTTGCAGGTCTATTGGCGCTTTCAAACTGTAAAAAAATCAACTTTTTTTAATTTTCGATATTTTTTTAAATTTCAACTTTGTCTAAAAATCTGATTTCTGAAATGATTTCTTATTTCTACATTTTAGATTTTTTTACATAATTCTTGTGTTTATGAATATTCTAACTTTTTTTTAAATTTAAGATCGATTGCAAATCTCAACTTTTTTTGAAGTCTGACTGACTGAAAAACTCAATCTTTTTAAAAATATTGACCAGAAAAAACTGTTTTAAAGAATTCCACTTTGTTGAAAATTTCGAATTTAAAATAAAACGACTTTTTAGAACATTTTCACGTGTTTATAGTTTTTTTTTGTTAAAAATTCCGACTTCTTTGAAATTTCGACATTTAAAAATATCGTCGTTTTTAAATTTAAACTTTCTTTCAAACTTCCTATTTCTTTTTTAAAATGTTAACTTTTTCTCAAAATTTTGCTGATTTTGGGAATTTCTAACTTATTTCACAATTTTCACTTTTTTGCAATTTTTTAATTATTTTAAAAATGTTCAGCTTTTTTAAAATTTCATTTTTTCTTTGAAAATTGTATTTTACTTATTTTGAAAATTTTGACTGAAAATTTTGTATTTTTTTAAAAGTTATCACTTTATTTTTGAAAAATTATACTTATTTTCTAAATTTCATACCTTGTCTCGAAATTTCGACTTATTTCGTAGCTTTTGAAAATCTTTTTAATGAAAATTTCGACCTTTTTTAAAAGGTGAACTTTTTTCCTAAATAATTCTGCGTTTTCTCCAATTAATGACTTTCTGACATTATTTTGATTCTTTTCTGAAGAATTCGATTTTTATGGAAATAACGATTTTTTTAAAAAATTCGACAATCTAAATATTTTGATTTTTTTTGAAATTTCGACATTTGAAAATTTCCATTATTTCTATTTTTGTATAAACTGTATTTCAAATTTTCGTCTTTTTATCGAAATTTTAACGTTTTTATAAATATCGATTTATTAAAAAATCGACTCTTCAAAATATTCACCTTTTTCAAGTTTCCATTTTTATCAACATTTCAATTTTTTTCTCAAAATTTGGACCCCAGATTTTCTACTGTTTCTCGAAATTTTGAATATTTCGAAGGTTTCATTTTTTAATCAAAATTTTGATTTCTTTGAAATCTTAGCCACAGAAATTTGATTTTTTTGTACATTTTAAAATTTCAATTTTTGAAGATAACCAAGGACCAGTCCGTTTTACCAAAAAAAAAAAAATATATTTGTACATTTTAGCTTACTCGAAATTTACTTTTTGCAATTATTGACCTAAAAAAATTATATTTGTTTCTTCATTTCGACTTTTCTGTATAATATTAACTTTTTTTTGGAAATTTTAGCTTTTTTGAACTTTTTCAGAATTCAACGTTTTCCAGATTTCAACTTTTTCTGAAAATGTTCTGCACTTTAAAATATCTACTTTAATTTTTGAAATTTTCACTTTTTCTACTCTTTCTCAAAATTTTCTTTTCTTTTTCAAAATTTTCGACTAATTTTAAAAATCACGATTTTTTATCAAAATTATGACTTTTTAAAAGTATGATTTAGATGAGGACTTCCACTTTTTTCTAAATTTTGACTTTCTTTAGAAAGTATTAAATTTTTGAAAATTTTCTTATTTGTCTGATAATTTCTTGCTTAAACTCACAGAAATTAAAAATTAAACATTTAAATTTAAATTATTGATATGAATTGAAATATTGGACTCAAAATAAAAATGTTAAAATTCCACGTTTTAAGCAATTTCCATTTTAATGGAAATGTCCTCTGCTTCCATTTTTATCAACGACTTCTTCTTAAAATTTTGCTTCAAGTTTTATGCTGTTGCTCGAAATTTTGAATATTTCGAAGGTTTCATTTTTTAATCAAAATTTTGAGTTTTTTGAAATCTTAGCCACAGAAGTTTGATTTTATTTGTACATTTTAAAATTTCAATTTTTGAAGATAACCGAGGAAGGAATCAACTTTTTTTTAAAGATTTTTGATATTTTTTTAAATATTGATTTTGTTTAAAAAACTGATCCCCTAACTGATTTTAAAAACCAAGAAAGATCAAAAACAGAAGTGTTATTGTGTTTATTATTTTTTCTTGGTTTCAGGGGACAAAAAACACAATTGTTGTATTTTTTAATCTTTCTTGGTTTCAAGGGACAAGATATAGTACAAACAGTCATATTCTTGACGTGTCATTTGGTTTGAAACAATGTTGAAAGCTTACATTTATAAGCTATTATGTTGTCAGTGTAAAACGACACTTACGACATTTCGTGTTTTTCACGATTATGGAACCAAACTAAGAATTCGAATTTGTAGTTTTGGCAATAGGACAGTTTGAACTGAAACGTCAAATGATAAAGCAGTTATATCGCAATAAAGACCACACTCATAGTTGATCAGTGTATTGACCCACCCACCATACCCCCTGACCTTGCGCCGTCAGACTTTCATTTGCTTCGATTTGTTTAACGTTTAATGCAGATGAGGCTATAAATCAGCAGTTTATTGAGTTTATTATCATCGACCTTTGCAGCAAATAATTTGCATGCAAATTAAACTTAGCAGTGCGATCATGATACAACAATATTGTATCATGACACATTATTGTATCATGTAAAAGGGAATTTACGGATATCCATGGTTATAAACTTGTACAATGTGTCAAGTTGACAACAAATTTAAGATTTCTTTAAACTTTAAAACAGAAATTGCGCGTGTGGTTTACAACAATAAATTGTTAGTTAATTAATGGCAGAAACTAATAACAATGTTTGCGTATCCAGGAAATCTATATCAGATGAATTTCCAACAAATATGGAAGAATATTGAAAAATCAAATAAGAATACAGATCTTAGTCTGGAAACAACAACTGCACTAGAAGCTCTTTTGTTTAGGAGAAATATAAAGAAAAACCATTTAAGTAACAAGTTAATACAACTTTATGAGAGCTTTATTTTTTCTGCTAAGACAGTCGTGAAGAATAACGACATTTTGAATATCTACAGAAATATTATAATAAGCCTTGTCAATTCCCCTACGTATCTAACCAATAGATTTAAAGGATTTAACATTAGCAAAACCAACCTACTTACTTCAAAAAAATTAACTGGTTATTACAACAAATTTATAAAGGAAATCTCCCCCTACAAAGTAAAGATGTTCGGTCTTGTACCCCCATTGGAGAAACTCAACTCGCAAGCAACCCAAATTCCATTGATATTGCTACCATGTTGCAATAAAAATATCCTTACTGGAATTGGGATTTACAAACCATCACCTTCTTTAGAATTCGCAAGTTTATACCAAACTTGTTTACCCATAATACTGAAGAAGTCAACAGATGAACGATTAAAAATTCTTAAGCTGCAATCCACACCGAATTCTTACCAACAATCCAATTCTGATAAAATAATATCAGCCTATCTTCTTGGCGCCTTAGGATTCACCGCAGGTACCTTAACGCTGTTAATTAATTCACCTGCTGACAAAATTAAAATCAAGCTGAGCACGAAAGCTCCCAAAAATGACCCTGTGGTTGTAAATAATGGAAAATCAGTTCTACACCCAGACGTACAACTCGGAACTTTAAAAGTTCTAATACCAAAACTTGGAAGTGTTTGTCTTTCAGTGGGAGTAAGTGTAATTTTGCTCGATCAGTTAATGAAGCTTTTCTGACTATGTGACCAATGACTCAAGTGTTTCCAATGCTGCATATGTGTACATTGTACAAATATTGGTTTCTGTAATTGGAACAAAATTAATGGATATTAAATATTTATTTGGATTCTCTTGTTGCTACTAATCTTGTAGGAGTTAATTGGTTAATGATGATTACCCTGTCCTCTAATGCTTGAACTACCTTATCTACGTTAAACTTCTAATCTTTATGAAAAATCAGTGGCGTGGTAGAAGTGTCCAAAACCTTTGTTTATGGCCATCAAATGGAAGAGGTAATATCTGTTGGCGTTTTGATAGATTAAGATCGATAAGATTATGATTTGATAGATAAGATTGATCTTGTGGTTGTCATAAAATATTGGCCGCTTGAGACATGACTGCTTCTGATGATAGTACCGTTGATCAATCAACGATAGTACCAAACATCAAAACCAAATACCAAATACATACACCAGTTTTTAAAGAAAGTCAAAAATGACCACTGATAGAGGTAAACGCTATTGAGGGGTAGCAGTAAAGAGAGTTTTGCTTTTTTACTGTTTTGAAGTAAATACTTTCTGGTGTTTTTGATAAACTTATGTACTTGCAATAAATCATTTAAAACAAGCTTTAATTACTGATGAGTTCCCAATTTATCCAAATGATGCCAAAGTACTTTTTTCATCCAGAACCATTTCTAGTAAGCATTAAAATTCCCCATTGGATAAAATTTATTTGTTTCATTCAACTTTCGATCAGATATTGCGAATAAAATAAGTTGATGTACTTCATTTGAAATCGAAAGATTTATGTTATCTGCCATCTATTTTTAACTCCACTCAATATAACAACATATAGTAAATATTATGTGCACTGGAATGGTTGTTGAATATAATTACAGATACTTGATAACGTTGTTGGTGGTAGGGAATTTTTAATTTTGGATATATAACTTGAATAAACCTTCCACTCTACGGTGACCTATTATCAGTTTTAGTTGATTGAAGGTTACAGGATAACTTTTATATTATTGTTACTGTTCGAGTGGATTTTGCAGGCGGTGGTGTTTTAAATGGTCGATTTACTAATTGTTTACTAATTAAATCGAACAGTAAGTATCTTGACTAATTCGCTTTTCCTCTTTCTGTTTGAGTAATAAGATTTTTGTAAGTAAACTTTAGTGACCGTTCAGTAGTCAATGACTATGCATTTAAGAGTTTAATTTAAGACCAAAGGTTAGTCAATGTACGTAAATTATAACAATATGGCTTTCTTTAGATACATTTTGTATAAATAATCATGTTTGTTCATATTAAAAATAACAACTTTATTTTACTTTGCTGCACTTGAATTCTTTTGCAAGTAACAAATTTTGAACATTTGGTCGTAAGATAAATAAATTATTTCTATTTTATATATGTAAATAGATATAGGTATGGTAATATTTTACAAAAATAACGTCTGACCGCTTTCGGTTTATTATTATCAAAAATTAAATCGACCGGAACCGGTTAGATATTAACGTTCATTTTTATTAAACTTAAAGTGTTGTCTCGGATTATTTCAAGTTGCTTCATTGAGCCCCAAGTGAGTTAACTTTAACATAACATTTTTCCTGTTATCAAGTCTTATTGTTTTAATTGTTTTACACATTTGACGTAACAAGCTACATTTATTTTCTAACAACAGAATATTGATGTCACATATTTCAGAAAGTAATGCCGCAAACAGTTGTAATTAAATGAATTTAATTTTATATATTATTACTCGATAGTAATCAATATAAAATATTGTTATTTTGAAGAGTTCTGTTCCAAATGCGTCGATGTTTTATTTTTTATTTGGTTAAAATAATTCTTCAGTTTGGAGGCCATATTGTTTGCCATTTAAAGATTCAAACTCTTCTTCAGAAGAGTTACTCCTCTGGTATGGTTGACATACTGAGTTACTGTACTATTTTGTCCAATCCGGGGGTTCCCAACCATTTTTATATTGTAACCTCCTCCCTAGCGATTATTTAAAGCATTTAGCAATAACTACATTGCACATCGTAGTTACTAGATCCTGTTCTACATATCACAGACATAATTTAAAGCATCAATCAATTTGGAAAGTGTCGTGTAAGTCAGATGTTGAACCTGGCTGTAAACGTCGGGATTTATAAGGCTGACTGAGACTCGAATAGACTTGTGGAAGTTTTGGTGGAACGGACTGGTCCTTGGTTATCTTCAAAAAATGAAAATTGAAATCTTGTCCCCTGAAACCAAGACAGATTAAAAAACACAACACAATATCTCTCTGAAGATGATAGCTTGACTGTCGAAACGCGTTAGAGCAACCTTTGTGGTGTTTTTAATCTTTCTTGGTTTCAGGAGACAAGATTTGTATTTCAATTTTTGAAGATAACCAAGGATTAGTCCGTTCCACCAAAATTGATAACTTTATTTAACAAAACGTTTTATACTTTTCATAAAAAAACAACTCTCGAATTAAAATTAAAAAAAAAAACATTTTGAGTTTAAATCCACAATTTTGAAGCTATAGGAAAAATTTCAAATTTATGTAAAAAAATTCTCAAAATCTCCATCTAAATTAGGATACTTTGACTTCAAACTTGGAAATCCACCTTTTTGCTCAAAATTTTCCCAACCCGAATGAAACTGAAACTGCTTTGAACAATTTAAAACAGCATATTAAAGGAATTTTATGGAATTTTACTGACAAATGGAGAAAGCTTGACAAAAATCCTATCCGCCAACAAATGAATTTGTATTTCAATTTTTGTGGAAGTTACAAATGATTTGGAATCTGGGTGACAGAGCCTATAACGGCCCCACAAAAGGAAAAAAAAAACCTCCCTTCTCCATCCATGCCACCCCTTCAGGTTTTTTATAATAAGAGTCGAAAATTCGAATCAAAACTGACGCTGGGTGTAGGCAGGATATCAAGGGGGAGCAGCAATCATTTTGAAAAATTCATGATCAAAAAACCTTTCGGTTGAGTATTTTGTATTTTTACTTAAAAACTACATGAACTGGGTAGATCGAATTTCCAGATTAAAGTCGAAATTTCGAAAAAGAGCCAAATGTTAAGAAAAATCCTCAAAAAATGTCGACATTACGAAAAAGTGGTAAATTCCAGAACAAGTCGAATTAGGACAAAAAAAATTGCAACCTTCAAAAATATTTCTCTCACAATTTTTACTTTATTTAAATTTTGTCATATTTTTGAAATTTACAATTTTTTCTGAAAATTTTTTAAAAATATTTTCAGATTTTTAGTTTTCTATTAAAATTTCGAAACAATTGTAGAATAATAAACAAATTTTATAAAAAGTCGAAATTTGGAAAAAAGTAATCAAAATTCCGAGAAAAAGACGAAATTACGAGAATAAGATGTTTGAAATTTTGCGAAAAAAATCTAAATTTTGAAAAAAGCGTTTAATCCTAGTGTGAAAATTCAAAATTTCCCAGTAAGAGGCAAATATTGAAATTTGGAAAAGAAAACAAATTTTAAGGAAAAATTGAAATTTAAAAAAAATAAAAATTTCTCGAGTGAATATTTTCTCTTGACTGCTCTAGACAGAGGAAGACAAGCGCCCTACCTTTCGTCAATGTGGCGTCAGAAAATATCCAATATGAACCCGTCAAAATTTTGACAAACAAATTGAACGTGCAAATAGAATACGACCTGGACTGCAGAAATATAACAAGACGCATAAAGCCTCAGCCTATCGGTCTGTGCATAAGAAACAAATTGAAATTTACAAAAAAAATTTTTCCTAATTATTGTACTTTTTTAAAAAATTAGATTTCAAAAACATATACTTTCTCTAGTCGATCTTTAGATAAGAAAATCGACCAGATTTCGAGGAAAAGGCAAATTTTAATAAACAAGCTGAAATTTGGACAATTTAAAAAAACTCGAGATTATCAAAAAAAGAAATGATGAAATTTCAGAAAAAAACGACGAATTTTTAAAGAAAAACTCGAAATTTTGACAAAGTCATGTTTCAAAAATTGAAATACAAATCTTGTCCCCTGAAACCAAGAAAGATTAAAAAACACAACAAAGGTTCCTCTAACACGTTTCGATAGCGAAGCTATCATCTTCAGAGAGATACCAGACAGAGCCAGCATCTCGCTGAAGATGATAGCTTGGCTATCGAAACGCGTTAGAGGAACCTTTGTTGTGTTTTTAATTTTGGTGGAACGGAGTCCTTTTCTTCTTCAAAATTAATCATTTCCTTGGAAACATTTTTTCGAAATTTCGACTTTTTCACAAATTTCGTATTTTTTTTACAATATTTGTCTTCTTCTTTTGAAATTTAGCAATTTTTCATAAAATTCCACTTCTTTTATCAAACATTACTTTTGGCAGAGCGGACTGGTCTTTGGTTATCTTCAAAAATTGAAATACAGAACTGCAGAGATACTCATCTCATCATCTCTCTGAAGATGATAGCTTGGTTGTCGAAACGCGTTAGAGCAACATTTGTTGTGTTTTTTAATCTTTCTTGGTTTCAAGGGAAAATAATTGTATTTCAATTTTTAAAGATAACCAAGGACCAGTCCATTCCACCAAAAAAAAAATGATTTTGAGAATCCAAATTTTGAGTTTATAACTAAATGTTTGGGGAATTAAAATAAAAAGTACAAACGCATAATTTGAAAAAAACATCTCTCGTAGCAAACACTTTGACAGTCCGAGTGAAGGGCACTGCCCCGCAAAATGTCTGGAGACAACTGCCCGCCGGGCCAGTCTGTCACTGATTCTCTGAATTGTATCAATTTTTTTTTTCTAGAAACTTGGCTTTTTTCCTTTAATATTTTTTTTTAGACATTTCGAAATTTTGCTCTAAAATTTGATATGTCGAATTTCCTTGAAATTTGGATTTTTTTTTCTTTAAAAATACACTTTTATCTAATTTTCTATATTTTTTTGACTAAATTTCTCAAGATTTTTTCCATTTTTTGATTTGACAAAAACTAGTATTAGATATCGGTTCATTGGTTCAATAATAATTTAATGTCTTCGCTCTGTTGACGAAAAAAACTAACTGATATACAAATCTTGTCCCCTGAAAGCAAGAAAGATTAAAAACACACCAATAGTTTTTCTAAGGTGTTTCTATAGGCAATCTATCATCTACCGAGAGATATTTAACTAAAACTATAACTAAAAATACGGCACAACTATAGATAATTCTCAATCATTCTCCCATCTATATTTTCACAAGTAAGGGGGCTTATTTTACCAGTTTTCAATTATCAGAGTTCAATATAAAAGAATTTCATTATTCTAATGGCACACGGTTGGAAAACACTGATTTAACATATAAATTAACACCAAAATTAGCTTGAGGATTCACAAAGAGTTTAAATTTGAATAGTTCTGGTTGTTCTTGGGAAAAATATAATACGTATTTCCTAGAGTCCTAAAAAGTATTTGGCTATCAGTAAATCCATGTTTGTTTAATGGAAGTGCAAGACGCCAACTGATTATAAATGCCTAAGCCGTGGCATATGAAGCTAGTATTCAACAACTAGCATTTGAGAAATCGTATAAAATATCGTCGTTTAAACCAGACATGTTTACATACTGAATATCCACATATGAGAAATAAGTTTATTCTGAAGGACGGGATAGGTGTTGAATAGAAAAACGTGTTACTTTGTTTACGTTAGTTGAAAAGGTAGAGTGTGAACGAGATACCAGCATTTGTACAATTTAATCAGTCGAACAGGTAATACATTTTGTGTATGTGTTTGTGTACAATACCATCAAGCTGAAGGTAAATGTAAACGAAAGTAACATACATATGATACTACGCAGATTTTAATAGAAAATATGAAAGTTGGGTGTGTTGTCATAAAAAATATAAATACACAGTTTCGATCTCAAAACGCACTTACGTATGCATATAGTTTTTTGTTGTTGTTGTTGTTGTTGTCGATATTTTGAAATTAATTCCAATAATTGTAAATTTACTAAAATATATTAATTACTGTATTTTGTGATGACAGAAATTCGGAAAGTATTTGAAAAATAAATATGTATAACAAAGGGAAAAATCTTAAATTATTAATTTTTTTCGAAATTACTATATCAGATTCGAAATACCCAAACAAAAATCAACACTATTTAAATTAGTTGGAGTAAAGGTTGATTGAGACTAACAAACTTGTTAAAATTACAAAGGAGTTTGAATCTAGGTGACAGGGCCTATAACTGCCCCTACAAAAATTTTATGTAGGGGCAGTTATGTATAAATCATTTCCAGCTAGAGCCTACCAAACGTATATTTCAGGGAAACGTTCGAAAATAAAGGAAATTAAAAGTAAAATAAGTTAAAAATTAGAGGAACGCACTGGTCCTTGGTTATCTTCAAAAATTGAAATACAAATCTTGCCCCTGAAATCAAGAAAGATTGAAAAACGCAACAAAGGTTCCTTTAAGAACTCTAAGAGCAACCTTTGTTGTGTTTTTTATTCGTTTTTTGGTTTCATGGGACAAGATTTGTATTTCAATTTTTTAAAATGGGAGTTTCGAGAAAGAAATAGAAATTTCCAAAAATGCTCGATTTTTTGAAATAAAACTGAAATTTTAAGGAAAAGCTTCAAATTTCTAGAAAAAGTTTAATAAGCTTCAAGCTTTAGCTAAAACTAAACATTTTAAGTTTAAACCATGAATTTTTAGAAAAAATTATGAATTTCGAGAAATATTTTACATTTTAAAAAGTTCCGGTTTAAAGAAACTCGAAATTTTCAAAAAGAAATTGTATTTTCGCTTTCTCGATCAAATACAACATTTCCAGAACAATCAAGAATATTCCCAAGAAGTAAAAAAATTTCATGCATTACATTACATTAATTAGGGGAAAGGGGGGCAGAATCAACCATTTTTTATTCAATGTGGCATTTTTGAAGTTGTATTAGAAAAATCTGGTAATTATGGGTTAGGTAGTATTCTATAAACCTTTATTTACAAGACTGAGTAACTTTCAGCGATTTAAAAGTAATTTTAGTACCAGCAATCAGCGTTTAAAAAAAAACCTTAGAAATGGTTCAAACTGCACCACTAGCGGGGTCCATTCAACCAAATGATGGGGTAATTTCAACCATGAGATATAAATATATATTTTTTATTCAGTCAAACAAAAATGGTTTTTCTACTTAAATAAGTTCATTATGTATTTTGCAAGTGAAATACAAAATTAGCGAAACATGTTTGAAGTAAGATTCAAAACAATACTCAAAGACAATAACGTTGGTATTAGTAAACGTTGCAATATGTGCGGTTAAAATTAAACAAAAAGGACATTTTTTGCAGAATTTGGACTTGTGAACTTTAAAACTATGTTACCTTGATCAGCTGGTGATACATCACTGACCAACGGATATGTGTAACTTGGTGTTTTTTGGCACAAAAATTTAATTTGACATTTGAATTAATGTTATTTAATTCTTTTCCTACACAGCATTTTATATGTTTTTAGCGGAAATGTCACCAGTTGAAAATCACATTCTATTATGGAGCAAAACATCTTTAATCGGATTTTTAAACGTACACTCATCAAACTTCAAAATCAATTTTTTTCCATAATTTATAATCATCGTAAATAATACAATACTCCGGTAAAAGAAAAGGTTATATCATGGGACAGAAACCACGCTAAGATTGTCAGAACACACTAAGCGAGTAGTTGAAATTTTCCCATCCAACGCTGGTCGAATATGCCTTATGGTAAATTTTTGAAAAAGTATTTTTTTTTCCACTGTCTATAATTTTACGCTTGGGGTACTATAAATATTTAAAATCTACCATTTAACATATATCGTTAGAGCCCGTTACAGATCAAATTTAGAAAATTCGTTTGAAAAAATTGAAAATCAAAAAAATAACTTTTGCTCAATTTAGTTTAAACACTAGAAACTTCCCTGTAACTTCCCTGGTGAGTGTTCTGACGTTTGAAAAGCTAAGTAGGAGCCTTACGAAGCTAAATTTAAATCAGGGTGCTCTTTAAAAAGGCTTGGTTCAATGTGCCCCAAGGTTGAATCTGCCCCTTTTTCCCTTACATCGAAATTTTTATAAATAGCTCAAGTTTATTAAGAAAAGAAAGAAGCTGAATTCAAGAGTAGTGTAATGTTAAGTATACATTTTAGAAAAAAATCATAAATTTAAAGTTGCAATTTCCAGAAAAAGTATATACTTCAAGAAAAAACTAGACAATTAGCGATTTCAAAAACTTTCTAATTCAAAGTTGTAATTTTACTAAAGATTTAGATTCAAATTTCAAATGTAAGCTCGGATTTTTTTAAATATCGACACTTTGATTGACACGTAATTTATAACCGAATGTTTCTTCAAAGTTTGAAATTTCTGATGAACGATCTAAGATAAATTTTCAAATTAAAGTTAAAACGTTTAGCTTGCGTGAATCCTATCAAAAAATCTGGATTTTAAATTTGAAATCGAAATTTTAAGAGAAAAAGCAACAAAATTCAATCCAAGCGGACATCGAGGAATCCAGAATTTTAAAACTCTCGATATTGGAAGAAAATATAGATTTTAGCACAGATAAAAATAATTTCAAGTTTGAACTTATAATTGAAGGGAATTTGAACTCGAAATTTGGGCAATAGAGCAGAAGATTTGAAATTAAAGTTTGAGAAAATCAAAAGTTTTTGGGGATCTATGATTTGAGTTTTATTTCGAAGTTTTAGAAAAAATTATTAGAAGTTGTAATTGTAACTTTAGTATTTCGAGAAATATCAGAACTGAAAATGGAAATTGTAAGAAAATAGATATTCTCTGTGTCTTCTTTTCGAAGTATTGGTATTTCTGGTCATGTTTTATTGGCTTTTTCTTCGCCAGTTACTCCTTTAACAATTCTAAATTTTCAGTAACTCTTTGCCAGTTATTCCTTTCATAGTTCTAAATTTTTAGTAACCTTCTGTTAAGGATTGGCAATCTATCGAAAAAAGAATTATAAACTGCTTTTTTTTTCTTAAAATTTTGACTATTTTCTTACATGTTCTATTGGCTTTTTCTTCGCTAGTTGCTCCTTTTACAATTCTAAATTTTCAGTAGCCTTCTAAGGTTAAGGATTGGCAATCTGTTATAAATTGCCAATCTGCTATAGATTGCCAATCCTTAACAGAAGGTTACTGAAAATTTAGAATTGTGAAAGGAGTAACTGGCGAAGAAAAAGCCAATAAAACATGTAAGAAAATAGTCAAAATGTTAGGAAAAAGAGCAGTTTATAATTCTTTTTTCGAAATTTTAAATGTAAAGTCTTGATTTTAGTGGTAAATGCTTCATGATTAAACTTGACTTTTCAGAAAATAATCTATACTCAGTGATTATTTTAAAAAAATGTCTCCAAAATAGCGTTGACTGTAGGTAACGTGGAAACCTTAGCTAAAGCAGCAGAAATTTTAACATAAAACCCTAAATTTAAAAATATTTCAAATTTCAATATACAGTAAGACTCCACTTAACGCTGCTCCGTTTAGGGTTGTTTCGGTTTAACACTTTTTTATTGGAATAATAAGGTTACCTGAAATTTGCAGGCACCATTGGGCTTACCTTAAATTTAAAGTACATACAACATACATATATAATTTTTTTAATGAGGTTATGAAAAAAGTGTGTAAAAATATTTGGTAAGATCTAAATGAGGACGGTGACACTAGAAACTCTGTTGATATGAACGAAATAGTCGAATTCACGAAACAAACAGGTTTAGAAATGTGAAAGATCTCAAGGAAATGTTGATGATTAGCTCAAGGAAATAATGGATCAAGAATAACACAAAAATATCAAAAATAGTGATTCTGAAGAACAAAAAAAATTTTCAACGGCATTTATAAAAGCCTATAACACAAATTATAAACCAATTTATTAAAAATGAAGCAGATTTTGATAGGAGTTCAAAGGCAAGACAAGGTGCCATGGATGCCTTTCCCATATGCTCACAAGTTTTTATATGGCACTCAAGAAAAATACAAATGACACGATTTCTTGATGAGATATCGGAAAATTGGAAATGCAGAAGAATCCGAATTATCTAAACATGAATGATGACTTGCTTTTTACACCCGTTTTCCCCTAACCCCGTTAAGTACATGAAGAGATGACCTCGTTTACCGCTCTTTCGTATAACGCTCTACTTAGTTGGAACCTAACCTCCGCGTTAAGCGGGGTTTTACTGTAATTTTCTTTTCATCCATATTTTATTGGCTGTTTCATCCTTCCAGAATTCTAGATTTTTTGAAACCTTCTATTAAGTATTGGTAGTCTCTTATAGATTGCCCCAAGCAGCGATTGTGTTGGATTTTTGTTTGTCAATTTTATGACTCACAATGAAAAACACTTAAAACTCTCTTAACATATGAACCGGCGAAGAAAAAACTAATAAAACATGAATAACATTATACTACTTCACAAAGAAGATATACATTTTTCTTAGAAAAAACTCAAAATGTTGAGAAACAGTCTTAGAAAAAACTTAAAATTTTGAGAGTCATACGTTTAAAAAAAAAGTCGTAGTACGTTTTAAGAAAAAGACGAAATTTCAAAATGCTTAATGTCGTTTTTAAAGTCGAAATTTATGGGAAAAAGTAACGAGAAGGTTCTTTTCAACACCTCATACGAATCCATAAAAAGAGCTGCACAAAACAAGGGCTCTGAAATAACAACAATGGAGTGGATACAATCCATGCTTAGAAAAAGAAAAATCAAAGCAAACTTGGGAGGAGACTCAGCAAAGGTGACTGCAGTAAAGGGCTGTCCCCAAGGAGGAGTATTATCACCCTTACTATGGTCTACTGTTGTGGACGATCATCTAAAGTTACACAACTCAGGCTTTGAAACGCAGGAATATGCAAATGACTGTCGTCACTGTAAAGGGAAACCATGACAAAATTATATCAAACCTGATGCAAATCGCCCTAAATATTATCAACAATTGGCGCTGGAAGAAAAGCCTACGAGTCAACCCAAGCAAAACAGTTATTATTCCATTCACTAAAAGAAGAAAGTTCTCATAAATCGCTCCCATCATGAACGGAGTACAAATTGACTTCTCAAGTGAAACGAAATACCAGGTCATTCAATAAGTCCGTAGGATAAGTAAGAAAAAAACAAAATTTTGACAAAACTCGATTTTATTATTCAATATAGTTGCCTTCGAGGGCGATACAACGAGTATAGCGATTTTCGAACTTTTCGATATCACTTTTACAGTACAATTTCTCTTTCTCGTCAAAATAGGCCTCAGTTTCAGCGATTACTTCATCATTAGACTTAAATTTCTTTCCATTAAGCATTCTCCTGAGATCTGAAAACAGGAAAAAGTCGCTGGGGGCTAAATCTGGAGAATGCGGTGGGTGGGTAAGCCATTCGAAGCCCAATTCATTCAGTTTTGCCATCGTTTTCATCGATTTGTGACATAGTGAATTGTCTTGGTGAAACAACACTTTTTTCTTTCGCAAATGTGGCCGTTTCTTTGCGATTTCAGCCTTCAATCGATCCAAAAGTGCACAGTAATAGTCGCTGGTGATGGTGGTTCTTTTTTGGAGATAGTCAATGAATATTATTCCGTTCGCATCCCAAAATACAGCAGCCATCACCTTACCAGCCGACTGTTGCGTCTTTGCTCGCTTTGGATTCGGTTCATCGACTGCTGTCCACTCAGCTGACTGTCTTTTGGATTCAGGTGTGTAATAGTGAAGCCATGTCTCATCCATTGTTACCGACGATAGAATTCGATTTTATTGCGGTTTAACAGCGCCAAACACTTTGAAGCATCGATTCGTTGTTGCTTTTGGTCGACTGTGAGCTCACGCTGCACCCACTTTGCACAGAGCTTTCGCATACGCAAATGTTCATGTAAAATGGTAAAAACACTATCATCTGACATCTTTACAATATCATCTAGCTCGTGCAAGGTGCACGAGCTAGATGAGCTAGAATGATCTGCGATCATTCATAACCAATTTGTGGATTTTTTTGATGTTTTCTGGAATAACAGCCTCATTTGGGCGTCCACTGCGCTTTGCATCATTTGTGCTGGTATGACCACGTTTAAATTCAGCAATCCACTTCTCTACCATTTGTCTCGATGGAGCAGAGTTCGGATAATATTTATCAAGCCATTGTGTGGTTTCCACTGTATTTTTCTTCATCAAAAAGCAATGCTTTATCAAAACTTGAAATTCAGTTTTTTCCATTTTTTTTTTCAATAACAAAAGTTGCTTCACACAAAATGCTATAACTCAAGAATCAATAGTCAGATTGCTGTCAAATTTATACACGTAACGTTTGAAGGTTAGTACTAAATAAAAATCATATGGAAAAATTCTAGTAGCGCCATCTATGTGTCAATCTATGCACTTTTTGAATGAACTGTTACCGAGGTTTAATGCTAGATCAGAAACTTACTTGGAACACACACCTGACAAAGGTGCAACGGTGGTAAACTGGACCTACCGTAAACTCTTTCGAAAAACCTGGGGACTGAACCCCAAAATGATCTACTGGTCTTATCTGACGGTTAACAGGCCAATGGTTACGTACGCCGCGTTAGTATGGTGACCAAAAACAACAGAAAAGACAGCACAAGATAAACTTGCAAAAGTACAACGTTTAGCATGCCTTGGAATCACAGGAGCAATGAAAACCTGTCCAACTACACTTCTGGAAGTCATACTGAATTTCCCCCCTTTGCATCTACAGGTAAAGAAGGAGGCAATTCTGAGGACCTTAAGACTGGTTCAGGCAGTAGATCTGAAGGAAGGACACTTAATCGGACACATGAGTATTCTCAAAGAATTTGTGTCACCGGCAACGATAAAACCGGTTGATACAATACAAACCAGATTGGAGTTCGAACACTCATTTGAAGTGGTCGTAAATGATCGCCATATGAGTGGGATGGACCAAAAACCTAAGCAAGGATCACTTATCTGGTACAGGATGGGTCAAAAACAGCAGAAAGAGTTGGAGTCGGCGTATATGGCCCAAGATATGGGCTAACAAAAGCCTTAGGTCGAACTCCCACAATCTTCCAAACAAAGGTACGTGCCATTAGACCTATGGACCCGGGAATTTCGAAGGACTTACGAGGAACAAGGATCTATATCTTGCAGACAGTCAAGCGGCGCTTAAAGCTCGAAGTAGCTTTACTGTCAAATCTACCCTCTGGTCAAATCCATACAGATCATCTATCAAAGAGAAGTTTCGGTGCCTTTGGGGTCAACAACTACCGTTAGTCGATATATTATTATTAGTATTTTAAAATCTGAATTCAAAATTTGCATTTCGCATACTGTTTACTGTTAGAATTTATAATAAATCACAAATAAACAGCAAAGTTAACGAAATATTTTTGCATAACCAGATATATCTGGAATTTGAAAATTATCTCCCACTTTTTACAACATTCTAATGATATTGATAATTTTTACATAAAGCAGAGATCATGGAATGAACCGGACAAATATTAAACAATTCATAGCCCGAACGGATTATCACGTTAAATTGCGATTTCTTAATGCCAAATAAAATAAACGAAATCCCCAGATAAAGCGCGTTGTGTTGCTTGGATATTAAGTGATAACCATGTGTTATATTCATGTAATAAATTATGGTCTTTTACAAATTAATATTTAAAGTAATTATCAAGAGTACGCATTAGACATACAAGATTGGCAAATAAAACTAATACATTTTTCATTACGTGTAATTAGCTGAAATTTATACCCGGCTCACAATGTCTTAATTTTTTTATTTAATCATTAATATTCTCAACGGTTACTGGATAAACAACTTAAAATTTTTAATGGTGAAGTTAACCACGAACGAATTTAATTCCATAATCATAAAAAAGCAAACACAGTTCACAAAAATTAAAACGAATAACGTGAGAGTACTTTGCAAAAATAACAAACATTATCTCACCTCAGAAATGCGCTATTAGAAGTTGGCTGCCCTACACGATTTTTTTCTGACAAGAGAACAATCCAAATGTACGGAGCTATTAAAACTATGGAAATATTGCCACAAAACCGTTCATTGAAACGCAAAAATAAATGCTGAAAAACAGTGACGGCTCGTAGCCGAAACTAATAGGGGTGCTGCGACAATATTAAGCGTTTTAAAATTTTTAAGATTTCGACTGAAAATTTCAACATTTTCAAAACGTTACTTTTTGAAAACTTTAGTTTTTCTGACAATGAAAACTTTTGATAATGTCGCATTTTTTGAAAGGTTGGCTTTTTTACAGGATATACTTCTTCCGGGATTGGACCGTGTCAAAAAACTACTAAAAGTGTTCTTTGACACGGTCCAATCCCGGAAGAAGTATATCTTGTACTGACTCTGGCCGTGGAAGCCTTCGTTATCATATGGTTGGCTTTTTTTTCCAAATTTTGACTGTATTGCAAAATTTAATTTTTACCATTTGAAAATTCTTACTTTTTCTGAAAATGTAATTTTTTTTAACACTGGACTTTTGACTTTTTAAATTTTCGACCTTTTTCTAAATTTCATCTTTGTTTATATTTTTTTTTGGAAAATTATAATTTTTTTATTGAAAATTTCGATTCTTAGTAATTTCGACTGGTTTTTATTTAAATGTCAACTACTTTTTAAAATGTCAACTTATTTTGCAAAGTTTAGATTATTTTTTGATTTTTTTTGTTGAAAATTGCGCCACTTCTTAATTTTCGAAATTCTTTCAAAATTTCGATTATTTTGAAAATTTTGAAAGTTTATGAAATGTTTGATCATTTTATCAAAATTTTAATTTTTTTGACCTAAAACATCAACTTTTTAAAAAAATGATGCAAAATGTTAACTACCAAAAATTTAAACTTTTTCCAAAATTTTAACTTCTCAATATTTCGACTATCTGATAATTTTCACTTGTTTTCAGTGCAATTCCGGTTACGAAAATTTTGATTTTTATTAAAAAGTTAAGTGAAAATTTGCCAACTATTCAAAATTTAAACTTTTTTAAAATTTCGAATTATTTCGTAGATTCGATAAAAATTCTCAAATCCTTTGCTAATTTTGATATTTTTTTAAATTCGACTATAAATTTCGACCTTTCCTTTTTGAAAATTTCTTCTTTTCCAAAATTTTGACTTTTTTTGGATATTTGAAAGATTTTGAAATTTTTTACCTTGTCAACGAATTTCGACTTTCTTTATTGAAAACTTTAACCGTTTTTGAAATCTTTTAAAATTTAAAATTTTTGGAAAACTTAAAAATTTTTACTATTTTTTTAATTTCAACTATTCTCGAAATTTTGACATTTTTTGCAAATTGTCGATCCTTTATTTGAAAATTGTGATTTTTTTTAAGTCAGACATTTCTTAGAACCTTTTATTGAAATTTTCGACTAATATTTCGTAAAATTTCGACTCAATTTCAAAACTTCAACTTTTTTTTCAAAATTTCGACTCTGAAAACTTGACTTTTTTTTAAATTTTGAATTTTTTAAAAAATTTTATTTATATATTTTTTTAACTATTTTTTTAATTTCAACCGTTCTCAAAATTTTGACATTTTTTGCAAACTGTCGATCCTTTATTTGAAAATTAAGATTTTTTTAAGTCAGACATTTCTTAGAACCTTTTATTGGAATTTTCGACTAATATTTCGTAAAATTTCGACTCCAGTTCAAAACATCGACTTTTTTTCAAAATTTTGACTCTTTTTGAAAATTTGACTTTTTTTTGAAAGTTTTGAACTTTTTTAAAAATTTTATTTATATATTTTTTTTAACTATTTCCAATTAAAGCTTCGACTTAAAAAAGAAGATTATTTTAAACTTAAACTATTGAAAATTTCGACTTTTTTCAAAATTTTACCTTTTCGAAATTTCAACTTTTTTGATAATTACGAATTTTTAGATAATTTTGAGTTTTCTGCAATATTCAAAAAATTCGCCTTATTTGAAAATGTAATTAAAAACTTCGCAATTTATTTTAAATGTCGATATTTTTTCAAAAATTCGTCTTTTATTGATATTCCCAAAATTATTGAAAATGTCGACCATTTTAAAAATTGATGTTTTTTTAAATCGCCTTTTGTGATAATTTTAGCTTTATTTTTTAAAAGCGGTAATGTTTTTCTTTTAATATTTACATTTTTTAGGGACAATTTCGAAATAACACTCGAATTAAAAATTAATAACAAAAGTTTCTATTTTTTAAGATTTAGCTTTTTTTTTAAAGTTCTACTTTTCTGGATAACTGGCTTTATTTTCTAAAGTGGTTCTGTTTTTTTTAATTTACATTTTTTTGAGAAAAATTTTGAAATAACATTCGAATTTGAAAAAATTAATAACGAAAATTTCTATTTTTAACATTGTGTAAAGTTTTGAAACAAATTTCCAAAAAAAACTTACATTTTATGTACAAATAAATTGCCCAAATTTGAAATTTAATCACGAAAAATTAGCTTCAAGCTGAAATATTTAATTTTTAAAATATCTCTGGAACTTCTAAATTACTAGAAAAAAATTAAATTAGAACAGTAAATTGTTAATGAATTTTTTTCAACATTTTAATTAATTTTAATTTCGAAATTTTGATACTCTCTAGAAATGTTAACTCTTTTTTCCCAAAATTTCAATAATTCCCACTTTAAAAGTCGAAATTATAAGAATATTTTTGACAATTTATTTCAAAAAAAATTTTTTTCTTTAATTCCGAAAATGTTATTTTTTTTTGAAAAATTTTGTTTACTAATAAGAAATTTCAGCTTTTTGTAGAAATATGATCTGCTTTCGCTTGAAATTTTGAGTTTAATTTTCAAATTTCGATCTTTTTTTTATCGAAATTTGAATTTTAAAATCGATCTTGAGAATTTCAAGAATAAATTTAACATTTCTAGAAAAATTGGTAATTTCAATTTAAAATTTCCTTTGATCCTACAATAGTAGTAATTTTTTAGAGAAATATGAAATTGTAAAAAAGGTTGAAATTTACAAGGTTCATTTTTTCTTGAAATTTCAATATTTTTCCCAAAATGTTCTTATTTTTATGCAGATTTGAAGTTTATTTTCCCTAAACTTATACTCAATAATTTTCAGATCCTTATTAAAATTACAAAATAAAATGAACTTTAAAATATTAAAATTTCGTTAGAAAACCTTTAAATTTTCGAAACAAATTAGAGAGAAATCAAAATTTCTACAAGAAAAAATATTTTAAGGACAAAATCTCCAGGAAAAGTCGAAATTCCAAAAATTTTTTTTGTATAAAATGTTTAGAGAAAAACACAAATTGCATAGGGAAAAAAAGCAAAATTTCTTAGAGAAAAATCGAAACTTGAACGAAAATTTTAAGTATCTTTACAAAACAGTCGAAATTTTTTGTTTTTCCCAAAATGTTGAAATTTTTATAAAGCTTTCGGGGTTTTTTCCAAACTTTTTTTGTCAAAACTACAAAATAAAATGAACTGTAAATTGTCAGTGTCGTGAAAAAACTTGACATTTTTTAAAGCAAATTAGAGGAACACAAAGAGAGATCTGAAGAAGTTGGAATTTCTAGAAGAAATTTTAAGAATAACACTTTCAGAAAAAATGAAAATTTCGAGAAAATTCCTTTTTATACAATATTTAGGAAAAATGGAAACTTTGCAGAAAAAATCAAAATTTTCTAAAAAAATTTTTTTACAAAATGAGATATGAGGTAAAAATTCGAAGATACCGTAACTTATTTTTTAGACAAATAGTAAAATGCGAGATGACTTGGATTTAGATTTTTTCTTGAAATTGTAATTATTTTCTCAAAATGTTGACATTTTCAAAGATATTTGAGGTTTTTTCTTAATATTTTAATTCCTGATCGAAATATTGATTTCTTCCTCAAAATTTTACAAAAATTAGTTTTTGAAAATGTGATTTTGATCAAAATTAAAAATAAAATAGGTTTTTAAATGCCATAACTTCGTGAAAGAAACCAAAAATTTCTATAAAAAGAAATCAGAGAAAATTTAAAATTTCTACAAAAATTTGTGTAATGAAGAATGTTCAGAAAATTTTGAGAAAAAAACTCGTAAGCGAACTTGGGGGTGCTGCAGTTCCACAGTGCCTATACGCCAGTCGCCACTGCTGAAAAAGTAACTATAAATGTATTTTTAATAGGAACTAAAGGTGGCCTGATTTCATAACAGAATCGTCAAAGTGATACCGGATCCTGGATTAATTTGTAGACTTATTGACGACACTAGCGCCTCCTCGAAAGAGTTGTGCCTCGTCGTCTATTGACGACAGCCCTGGTTAAAGGGTTAAACTGAAAACTTGAGTTTTTGAGAGATTTTCGAAGTTAAAGTTGAAATTTCGACAAAAAGTCAACATTTCTAGTAGTCAAAATTTCTAGAAAAAATCGAAAGTTGAGTTTATAGCTAAAATTAAAGAGAAACTAAATGTCAATTTTGGAGAAAAATCCCTCAGTATGCAACGTTAAGCCAATAAGTCTACAATTTGAAGCGAACATTTCAAAAAAAAATCGAATTTATATTTGAAATTTCGAAAAAAAGGACGAAATTTAGAGCTTAGAAATGTCGCAGTAAAATATGACCAGTTATAGTCCACGTAATTTAACCGAAAGCATCTATTTTAGCTTATTATCCTATTAATTCTACATATCTTTATAAATTAATACATTTTGCGATAGTTAATGCCCATAGATAAACTAGTTTTTGTTTTTCAGATAATTATGCTTTCCAAAATTCGTTTCATTCCAAGGACCTCCCTCCATCAAGAAGTATGTGAAGTGGTTGAAGAAAATTTTGGTGCCAGATGTTTGAGTAGTAAAGATTGCATTACTAGAGAGAAGAAATACATTGCCCACAATTATCATCCTCTTCCGGTGGTTTTAAACAAAGGAAAAGGTGAGAAAGTCACATGAGTGTTAAAGTCAACAATTTTATACAATTAGTTTATTTCCACATTTACATTATTACTTTATTACGTAATCGTAATTATGTATTATTTAATTGTAGGTGTATTCGTATGGGATGTTGAGGGGAAAAGATATTTCGATTATCTTAGCGGATATTCAACAAATAATTTTGGACACTGCAATCCTAGGATATTAGAAACTTTACATAAACAATCACAGGTGCTTCATCATACGTCAAGGGCTTTTTACAGCGATGTACTTGGAGAATTTGGTGAAAGAATTACTACCTTATTCGGATATGACAAATTTTTACCAATGAACACAGGTAGGTTCGATTTTTTGTAAAAATTTTATATGGGATGAATCATTCTCTGGGGAGCATGCTCTCAACAAATAAAACAAATGATCTATTTAATAAATTTTTAAGTACTGACTGACAGACCACGCATAGTCTAAACGGCTGGATCCATGAGCATGAAATTTCATTCATGTGTTCCCCATAGTACGTAGGTGAGCACTAGAAGGGAATTTTTGAAAATTCCGTCTCTAACGAAGTAAAAATGGTCATTAACAGATAGTTACTCACATCTGTACCTCAGCTATGGAAAAACATGGTGAGACTGGGATTGTGGCATTGGATATCTTAAAGGTTTTCGACAGAGTCTGGCAAGGATCTCTTCTCGCCAAATTGACATCTTACGGTCTTCGTCCTGGACTCTGTCATTTGATATTCAATTTTCTCGCTGACATCTCTTCAGGTCGTCGTCGATGGCATCTTATCCAAGACATTTGCAATTAACGCAGGGATGCCTCAGGGGCCTGTTCTATCTCCTACTCTATTTCTGTTACACATAACCGATCTCTTAGTTTCAACTTCCAATCCTATCTACAGCTACGCAGATGATAGTAACCTTGTGTCATCTTTTTTCTCCGACAAACTATTATCTATCGCTGCTTCAGATCGACTAAGGTAACAGCTGGAAATCTGCTATAGTGCGGCCTGTCCCTAAAAAGGGAGAAAGGAATCTAGCTAACAACTATCGCCTTATATCTTTTTTACCCGTTATATCTAAAGTGATGGAAAAGGTTATCAACATCGAGATTCTCAAATATCTGGAGGAAAATAGAATCATCTCCGACAGGCAATACGGTTTTAGACAACAACGTTCCACTTGCGATCTACTGGCATATGTTACTCATATCTGTAAACTCAGCTATGGAAAAACATGGTGAGGCTAAGATTGTGGCATTGGATGTCTCAAAGGCTTTCGACAGACTCTGGCACCAATCTCTTCTCACCAAATTAACATTTTATGGTCTTCCCCCTGGACTCTGTCATTTGATATCCAATTTTCTCGCTGAAAGATCTCTTCAGGTCGTCGTCGATGGCATGTCATCCGAGACATTTGCGATTATCGCAGGGGTGCCTCAGGGGTCTGTTCTAATTCCTACTCTATTTCTGTTACACATAAACGATCTCTTAGCTTCAACCTCCAATCCTATATACAGCTTCGCAGATGATAGTAACCTTGTGTCATCTTTTTTCTCCGACAAACCATTATCTATCAGATTGACTAAGGGAACAGCAGATACAAACGATTAATCGGGATCTCAAAATTATTCTGGAATGGGGTAAAAACAATTTGGTCGACTTAAACGCTTCAAAAACTCAAGTTGCGGTTTTCTCTGAGAAAACATCAAGGGATAATGCAACAAACATACTAATGGACGGTAAAATCCTTCCGATGAGATCTAATCTATCTATCCTAGCAGTGAATGCAAGCACTAACTTCTCTTGGGACGATCATGTGCGCGCCATTGCCAAATCCGCCTCTTAGATGATAGGCTTTCTTTTTAGAGCTAAAAAGTACTTCACATCTCATCAGCTATTGACACTATACAAAGCTCAAGTTAGGACAACACTAGTCAATAGTGTTCTCATGTTTGGAGTTCAGCCCCAAAACCAGTGGCGGCTCGCGTATAGGCACTGTGGAACTGCAGCATCCCCATTTTCGCTTACGAGTTTTGTCTCAACATTTTCCGAAGACTTTTCCTTAAACAATTTTTTGTAGAGATTTTAAATTTTCTCTGATTTCTTTTTATAGAAATGTCAATTTTCATTTACGAAGTTACTGGATTTTAAAATCCATTTTAACTTTTTTTTCTAATTTTTGTAAAAATTTTGAGAAAATAATTAAAATTTCAAAATAAAATCTAAATCCAACTCTTCACGCATTTGAATATTTCTCTAAAAAACATTAATAGCGAATATTCGAGTTTTTACCTGAAATCTCAATTTTAACTTTTTTGTATAAAAAAATTTGAGTTTCTTCTAGATATTTCGATTTATTTAAGAAAATTTTAATTTTTCCTGCGAATTTTCCATTTTTTCCTAAATATTTTATAAAAAGAAATTTTTCATAAACTCCTATTTTTTCTGAAAATTTTGTTCTTAACATTTCTGGAAATTTCAACTTCTCCAGATTTTTTGTTCCTCTGATTTGCTTTAAATATGTCAAGTTTTTTCACTAGACTTTGACATTTCATTGTTCATTTTATTTTCTAATTTTAATAAAAACCTTTAGCAAAAAACCCTAAAATTTCAATAACAATGTCAACACTTTGAAAAAAACGAAGAAATTTTAAGAAAAAATTTAATTTTCAATTTTTTTTTAATTTCGACTTTAGCTGGAGATTTTGTCTTTAAAATATTTTTCCTTGTAATTTTTGATTTCTCTAATTATAGAAATATTAAAGTTTTTCACGAAATGTTAATATTTTAAAGCCTCTTTTATTTTGTAATTTTGATAACAAACTGAAAATTATTAAGTTGCGAATTTGGTACCACCTCAGAATTAATAATTATTGTATTAACTCATTAGCTGAATTAAATTTTACATTAAAATATTTAATACGCTGGACCATTTCCAGGTCAATTCTACTCTAAAAATGGGCCATAAAAAAACAGTTAGAGTGCCATCTACTGGAAACTGATTACAACACATTTACGGTTACTGTAGGTTGCAGTACATTTTTGTCATGTTTCTGTTATGAATTATCGATGGCGCGCGCTATACACGGATTTCTTATAAAATATGTGAATTTTTTCAATATTTATCCTTTATTCTGCTATTCGAGGACGAGGCAAATCCAACAAAGCAAAGAACATAAAAATCCGTTCAGCCGTTTTGGACTCATATATGGTCTAATTAACACCACTTTGTTTTTTGTGTAGAGATAAATTTAGAGAAAATAAACTCCAAATTTGCATAAAAATAAGAAACTTGTCAGAAAAATATTGAAACTTCAAGAAAAAATGAACCTTGTAAATTTTAACATTTTTTGCAATTCGATTTTCTCTAAAAAAAATTACTTCTACTGTAGGACTAAAGAAAATTTTGAATCGAAATTTACAATTTTTCTAAAAATGTTAAATTTATTCTTGAAATTCTCGGGTTCGAATTTAAAAATTAAGAGCAAATTTTGAAGAAAAAGAAGACAATATTTCTAGGAAAAGTTGAAATTTTTTATTTGTATACAAAATTTTTGAAATAAAGGAGCAATTTAAAAATCAAAAAAAAAACAATTTTTAAAAGTAGATTAATTGTCAAAAATATTCGTAAAATTTCGACTTTTAAAGCGGGAATTATTGAAATTTCCGAGAAAAAGAGTCAACACTAGGAAAAGTCTCAAAATTTCGAAATTAAAAATAATCAAAATGTTGCAAAAAAAATTAATCAACATTTTAATGCTTGAAGTCAATATTCTTAGACTAAAATTTAAATTTTGACAATTTATTTATACATAAACTGCAAGTTTTTTTTCAAAATTTGTTTTAGAGTTTTGCACAGTTTTAAAAGTCGAAATTTTTGTTATTTGAAGCAATATTTATTTTAATATAATAATAAATAAATAATAAATATAATAATACTAAAAAAAACTAAATTTAAAAAGAAAAGAATTATCAGTTATAAAAAATAAAGCCAAATTTATCAGAAGAGCCGAAATTTTGAAAAAAAGTGGAATTTTTAAAAATTTCGAAATTTTCATAAAGTTAAATTTCCAAAAGAATATAAGAATTTCGAAAAAAGTTAATATTTTGAAAAAAATTAAAATTTTTAAAATAGTCGACATTTTCAATAATTTTGTGAATGGGAAAAAGTAAAATTTAGGAAAAATATCGACATTTAAAATAAATGGCAGAATTTTTAATTAAATTTTCAAAGAAGCTGAATTTTTAAATATAGGGAAAACCCAAAATAATCTAAAAATTCGTAATTATTACAAAGGTTGAAATTTTGAAAAGGTAAAATTTTGGAAAAAGTCGGAAATTTTGAGTACTTCAAATTTAAAATAAAAACTCACTTTTTTTTTTAAATGAAGATTTAATTGGGAATGTTCAAATAAAATTATAAATAATATTTTGAAAAAAGTCAAGTTTTCAAAAATATTCCAAATTCTGAACAAAAAGTCGACGTTTTGAAATGGAGTAGAAATTTTTAGAAAAATTCGAAATTTTACGAATTAGTCGAAATTTTTAAAATACGTTTTTAAGAAATGTTTCACTTAAGAGAAAAAGCAAAATTTTCAAATAAAATATCGTCAGTTTGCAAAGAATGTCGAAATTTTGAAAATAATTAGATTAAAAAAAAAGTTGAAATTTTGAAGTTTTTCAAGAATTTTTAATTTTGTGAAATGACTACAACTTTGAGCAATTCAAACATTTTAAAAAACCGAAATTTTCAACAAAATGGGAATCAAGAATAAGTCGAAAATTTTAGAAAAGTCCAGATTGAAAAAAATTAAAAAAAGAGTCGAAATTTTTTGATACTTTGATTTTTCTAAATTTTAAGAATTATCCGAAATATATAAAAAATTTAAGTATAAGGCAAACATTTTTAAAAACTTTCAAATTTCCAAAAGAAGAAAATGAAGAAATTTTCAAACAAATTATTCGAAATAAGAAAAATATTAAAACTTTGAAAAAGTAGACACATTCAAAAGATCTGAGAACTATTATGGAGTTTTTAAAATAATTGGAAATTTTAAAAAAGTTTAAATTTTGGATAATTGGGAAATTTTCATCCAAATTATCAATAAAAAACAAAATTTTCGAAGTCGGAATACTGAAAACGAGTCAAAAATTATCAGATAGATCGAGGTGTTTAAGAGTCCAAATATTGAGAAGTTAAAAGTTTAAATTTTTGGTGGTTAAAATTTTGAACCAAAGTTGATGATTTTTTTTAAAAAGATTGAAATTTTAGGACAACAAAACTAAAATTTTGAAAAAAGTGTTAAATTTTTCATAAAACGTCAAGATTAAAAAAATTGAAATTTTGAAAGAATTTTGAAAATTAAAAAGTAGCCAACCCAAGCAACATTGATTAGTATAATAAACGTTTATTAAATTAAAATTGCGTTTATTTTAACTTTAAAAAACGTTTATATGCCATTTAGTGTTGCTTGGGAAATTAAAAACAAAACAAAAATAGTGGAAAATGTGAAAAAAGTCGACATTTTATAAAATGTATCTATTTCAAAAAATCGAAACTTTGCACAAAGGTCGAAATTTTGAACAAGTGGTTGACATTAAAAAAAACAGTCTAAATTATTAAGAATCGAAATTTTCAATAAAAATATTATAATTTTTCAAAAGAAAATGATGAAATTTTGAAAAAGATCGAAAATTTTAAAAAAGATTGAAAATTTTGAAAAGGATCGAAAATTTAAAAATTCAAAAGTCCAGTTTTAAAAAAAATACATTTTCAGAAAAAGTAAAAATTTTGAAAGAGTGAAAATTTTGAAAAAATGTACTTAATTTTCAGATAAAAATACAAAAAAAAAACAAAACACCGAAAAATTGAAATATTTTCGAAAATCAGGATATTTTTAAAAGATTGTACACAGATTTTGGGATAAGTCAATATTAAAAAATAAAATAAAGTTGAAATTACACGAAAAAAGTCCAAATTTTGGAAGACAATCGAAATTTGGAAAAAATTTAGTCTTTCAAAAAACGCGACATTATTAACATTTTCATTGTTAGGTTTTCTAAGAAATCTAAAATTTTCGAACAGTTACATTTTGAAAATGTCGAAATTTTTAGTCGATATTTTAAAAAGGTAGAATTTTGAACATTTTGGATCAAACATAAAACGCTAAACATTGTCGCAGCCGATTAGTTTTGGCTACGAGCCGCCACTCCCCAAAACACACTTTAGCTCTCTTGGATTCATTCAAAGAAGAGCGATTCGCTTAATTGATGACGATAGTCTGACCCATTCTCTCGAAACACTAGAGCACAGGCGTATGGTTGGTGACTTGTCTCTTTTCTACAAGTAGTATCATGGAAGATGCTCGCAGGAACTAATAGGATTGATCCCCCCAAGGGCAAGATTCTTGAGGCGTACTAGACAGTCGGAGACAGCAAATCCCTGTGTGTTCCAGCTTGACGCAGTGAGGACTTCTGTCCAGACTCTTTTTTCTATAGAACTTTCAAGTTATAGAACTGGCTCTCAGAAGCTAGGCTTTCTTTTTAGAGCTAAAAAGTACTTCACATCTCATCAGCTATTAACACTATAAAGCTCAAGTTAGACCAACACTAGAATACTGTTCTCATGTTTGGAGTTTAGCCCCAAAACACACTTTAGCTCTCTTGGATTCAACTCAAAGAAGTGCGATTCGCCTAATTGATGACGAGAGTCTGACCGATTCTCTCGAAACACTAGAACACGGGCGTATGGTTGGTGACTTGTCTCTTTTCTACAAGTAGTATCATGGAAGATGCTCGCAGGAACTAATAGGATTGATCCCCCCAAGGGTAAGATTCTTGAGGCGTACTAGACAGTCGGAGGCAGCAAATTCTTGTGCGGTCCAGCTTGACACAGTGAGGACTTCTGTCTATGGAGACTCTTTTTTCTATAGAACTTCCAAGTTATGGAACTTGTTACCGAAAGGAATTTCCCCAAAAATTACAACCGATCCTTGTTTAAGAAGGCGGTTCATCGCCATCTATCCTTGTTTTCACATCCTACTCGCAGTGCTTTGAAAGCATAATGGGGTTACCCTTTGCGAGTGGATTAAACTTGAAAAAAAAAGGCGATTGTTATGTAATGAATTATACACAAGATTGTATTCAAAGTTGCCTAAAAGCGTTGAGGGCTAACATTGTGTCTTTTTGCATCGTGGATCAATTTGTCTTCACACGAAATTATATAAATTTTTGCAGGTGATCTCTGCATATTTTATCATTTTACAAATTCTTTTCGTTTAACTTCTAAAAATTTAAAATTTTACACTCGAAATTTTGGCTTTAATTTGTCACCTTCCTTGTTTTAATCGAAATGTGGAGGAACATTTTCTTTTCAAACATTTTGAAGTTGCTTTTCTAAATCTTGAGTTTATAGTCAAAATGTTCCGTACACAATCGAAAGTTTGAGTGGAGTTTTTAAAAGTTTTTAACAACAATTTTCATTTAAAATATTAAATTTTCACTTTACCAAAATCAAACTCCAAATATTCAAAAAATTGAAATACAAATCTTATCTCCTCTGAAACCAAGAAAAATTAAAAAACACAATAACTCTTATCGCGTTTCGATAGCTAAACTATCATCTTCAGAGAGATAATCTCCACAAACTTTTTTTGTAGTATTATTTTCCGATTGTGTTAGAGCCAAACGGGGTTGTATCAATAAAGCAATTTAGTTCGCACGCAAAAATTACCAATTTACATTACAGGTGTAGAAGGTGGAGACACAGCCTGTAAACTAGCAAGGAAATGGGGCTACAAGAAGAAGAAAATTCCAGCCAACGAAGCAAAAATAGTTTTTGCTGTAAACAACTTCTGGGGTAGATCAATTGCTGCAGTTTCGGCTTCAACAGATCCCACTAGTTTCGAAGGTTATGGCCCATTTGTGCCTGGATTCCTATGTGTTCCTTTTAACGATTTGGGTGCTTTAGAGGTAAAAAAATTTAGTTGTTTACCCACTTCGGTCTTGCCAAAGAACCAGAAAATTCTTCTGCTAAAGGACGCTCTAATTAGAATGGCATAAATTCTGATAAATGCTAAATTGTAGTAAGTCACATTGGGTGCCAGTCTTCTCGAAATTTTTGATGACCAAAAATAAAGTCATATTTCCATAAAAAACCATCATATTTATTCAAATTTTTCTACTAAACTTGTCCAATGAATTGAAATACAAATATTGTGCCCTGAAACCAAAAGAGATTAAAAAACACAATAAAGGTTGCTCTAAAATGTTTCGATAGCCAATCCAAAGAGATACTCTAATGAGCACACAGACATAGCTAACGTTCAATGGCCTCTGTACAAGATGCTCACTTTAGGCTCCCCAACAAAAGTTGGCATCCGAAAACAATATTCACGACAAAAAAGATCATTATCAAAATTTTTGAGCTCTCTTTTCAACGTTGGGCCCTAAGCGGGTGTACGTATCTCGCTACAACTCGGAGTAAACTATTTTTTCTACTAAATCGTCCACAGCACGGCCAATATTCTACTAAATCAAGTACAAATTCTATTAAAGCTAGTAAAAATTCTACTATTGGGTTGCCAAGAAAGTAATTTTATTTTTTCTCATAGACAGCGTTATTTAAATATTTTTGAATGAATTTTGTGGGTGATGTTCTTTATGTTGTAACATGTGATATTAGACAGATCGAGGTTCATTTTGAAGCACGTGGTGAGAGATTTTATTTGTAATTGATAGTTAAGGTATGCCCCCTACGATGGTGGGCGAAACGTCGAACACTTTTAGTAGTTCTTTGACACGGTCCAATCCCGGAAGAAGTATATCCTGTACTGACTCTGGCCGTGGAAGCCTTCGTTATCATAAACTCAAAAAAATGTAATTTTGGAAAAAAAGTGAAATTTGAGAATAGATCTAAATTTCGAAAAACGAAAACTTTGAAAAAAACTCGAAATATTCAAAAATTATTTCACTTTAGATCGCCAAAAATGTTTATTTTTCTTATTAAAAAATCAACAAATGGTGAATTTTTGAGTAATTAGTCGAATCTCTCAGCAAGTCGAATTATAAAGAAGTAAACATTTTTATAAATTGTCGAGTTTTGAGAAGAAAGGAAGATTTGGGGTAAGCCTAATTTTAGGAACAAAATAGATATTAAAAAAGAAGACTTCTATAGAGAAGAGTTAAAAAAGTCGAAATTGGGAAAAAAAGGCAAAGTAAAGGTCTAAATTTTGAGAAATAAAAGGTTTTTTGGGCTGAATATATTTTTTTTTGACTACATGAGTCAACGGGGTCTCCCATATTTTGTCTGCTTTATCTGATGCACAGACCAATAGGTTTGAACTTTTATTAGATTCGAAGTTTGGAAACCAAATACCGGTTTCGATCTTGTTAGATCTCGTCAGTTTGGTATATCCAACTCGAATGCTAACAAATGTTTCGACAATTAAGTACTAAAAAATTCACAGACGTCAAGCGTATGACTCTTAGTACTACCACTTATTGGTCCATAGAGAAACTATGGCCATCGCCAACAATGTCGTATGCAAGTAGAATGCAACCTAGACTACAAATTCATGCAGACCTCCAGGCGTGTATAAGATCAAAACCGGTATTTGGTTTCCAAATTTCGAATCTAATAAACGTTTAAACCTATTGGTCTGTGCATTAGAATGATAGTTGAGGGTTAATTTTAACATGGAGTGCAAAAACGAACATTTTCGCCATACTTTACTTTTTTATTTCCGTAAAGGGGAAAGCTGCAGAGGCTTATAAAAAAATATGCCAAGTTTATGGTGGTGATTGCATAACAGAACGCATTAGTCAGAATTGGTTTAAGAAATTCCATTCTGGAGATTTTTTACTCAAATATGACCAACGTTCTGATCCTACTAAAATTGAGAATAATCAAATTAATTCCATTATTAAAGAGGATCGTCATATAACTGTTCGAGAGAGTTCGGTGAGGTTAAATGTATCACACACAACCATTGAGAATCACTTAAAATGTTTTGGACTCGTTAAAAAGCTCGATATATGGGTTCCGCATAAATTGAATTGCATCAAAAATTGTCGATTTGGTGGGATTATAAAAGTGTTGTATATTTTGAGCTGCTTCCAAGGAACCAAACAACCAATTTAGAAGTTTACTGCCAACACCTAATAAAACTGAATCAAAGAAAAAAGGCCAGAATTGGCAAATCGTAAAGCAATTGTGTTCCACCATGCCAATGCTAGACCTCACACATCTTTGGTAGCTCATGGGAACCTATTGGAGCTTAGCTGGGAAGTGGTGTCACATTTCCCATACAGTCCTGAGCTAGCACCATCTGATTATTATTTATTTCGTAGTTTGCAGAACTCTATGAATGGTAAAAATTTCCCAAATGATGATGACCTTAAATCGTAATTGGTTTAGTTTTTTTCCTGAGGAGGATCAGAAATTCTATGAGTGCGGAATCATGAAGCTGCAAGAAAGATGGCAAAAGGTCATTGAACAAAATAGAAAATATATCATTGACTAAAATCTATGCTTTGTATTAAAAAAATGTTTTTTTTTTCATACCACAAAACCGAAATTACTTACTTGCCAACCCAATAAATCTAGTAAAAATTCTACTAAATCTAGTAGAAATTCCACTAAACATTTCTACTAAACAATTTACACCAAATTTTCTAGTAGACGCCAAAAATTCTGCTAATCTAGTAGCAATTATACTAATCCGGCTACATTGAACCATTTGTAACTAATATTTTATTTCAGAAAGCTTTAAGTGATCCGCTAGTGTGTGGATTCATGGTTGAGCCAATCCAAGGCGAAGCCGGCGTTGTTGTACCTGATGATGGCTATTTAAAAGGTGTGCGCACTCTGTGTTCGAAATACAATGTGTTGTGGATTGCTGATGAAGTTCAAACTGGACTCGGAAGGACTGGAAAACGAGTGTGTGTTGATTACGAAAATGTGAAACCGGATATTTTAGTGCTAGGAAAAGCTCTTGGTGGTGGAGTTTATCCTGTCTCTGGATGTTTAGCCAACGATGCAGTAATGTTAGTCATGGAACCAGGTAAATTTTTGTTACATTTATATTACAGGTACACTATGTTTGCAATACATGATTAAATACAATTAAAATTCCCTGCCCGTTCCTCTTCTCCAAGCATGTTGAGCCATGGTATGAGCTTCCTCTATATTTCTGGCTTCCATCGCTTTTCTAATCCCTTCGTTTCAACTGCGTCTAGGTCTTTCTCTCTTTCTACTGCCCGGAATTCTCCAGCGGAATATTCTTTTTGGCCATCGTTCGTCTGACATTTTTAATAAATGTCCAAACCATTTAAGTTCTCGTCTTTCGATGCGGTAAAGTTTGTTCATTACGTTATTTTTTTAGAAAACATATGTGTATAAATTTACATAAAAAATCTTGGTCCCTGAAACCGAGGCAGTTTAAAAAACACCACGCTTGCTTTAACGCGTTTCGATAGCCAAGCTATCATCTTCAAAGAAATACAACAAGACATTTTGTACATCAATTTTTGAAGACAACCAAGGACTAGTACGTTCCACCAAAAAACAAAACATATTTTTAAGATTTTTTCTTTAATATTTTTTACTGAACTAGAGATGAACCATGTAATTCACTGGTTAGACAAATGTTTCAACATGAACACTTGTACCCAATTTTATTTAGATTCGCCATATCTTTATTTCCAACTCTTGATGTTGAGTTATTATATTTCTTCATAGCTATTAAACTTTATTAACGATTAAAACAACAATAGGTATTAAAATTTCCATATATTTCTATAAATATTTGCTGTGACCGAACCTGGTTTCGCCTTTCAGCATCATCGGCGGTTATATCAGCAATTTGCTTAACCGTTGTTATGCTAACAAGCTCCATAGATCACAGACTGGCAAAATTTTTATGATTTCTCTAAGTAATATACTATTTAGTCGGTCGTCAGTAGCTTCTTAGTGGCTTAACTCCCGTGGGTAAATGAGTATTTAAGCACATTGTCTCGGAGCTTGACAGAGACAATATAATTGTAATTAAAATAGGAAAAAATAATATTTAAATTAGTTAAACATAAAAGTAATTTAAATTTGTCAATTAGGGTCTCATGGATCAACATTTGGTGGCAATCCATTAGGGTCGAAAGTGGCAATAACAGCGTTGGATATTTTAGAAGAAGAGAAGTTAGCAGAGAAGTCTTTTAAATTAGGAGAGGTGTTTAGAAACACATTGAAAGAAAAAATCAAGAATAAAGTGCTCATAGGAGTTAGAGGAAAAGGTCTTCTGAATGCTATTATTATTAACAGAAGTACGTATTTTAATTTTTAATTCTTACTTTACACTTTTTTTTTCTTGCTTGTTTGTTATAGACTACATTGCTGCGTGGGATCTTTGTTTGAAATTAAAAGAAAATGGTCTCTTAGCCAAGCAAACCCATGACGATATTATTAGACTAGCGCCACCTTTAATCATCAATCAGGATGAATTTGAAGAATCGTTGCAGATTATCATTGATGTTGTCAACAGTATTCCAAGTCCCAAATAAATGCGTTGTTAATGTTATGAAATTTTATAAAATTTGTTTTAAATAAATGCTTTCAAAGAGTTGCATATTTTTGTAATCAAACCACTAATTATTTTATCTGTATACAAAACAAAGTCCTCTTAGTATAACCCCAGAATAGCTGGACGGGTTTTATGATCTTTGCTTTGTTGGATTTGTCTCGGCTTCGAATAGCAAAATAAAGACTAAAATATTGAAAAAATTCACGAAAAAATGTTTTATCAGGGATCCATGTATAGCGCCATCTTTGACTCATCACAGGAACATGACTGAAAGGTATCGCAACCTACACTAACCGTAAATGTGTTGTAACCAGTTCCTAGTAGATGGCGCTGTATCTCTATTGATTTGTTTTTAGGTTTTTTTTAATTTCCATTTTTCAAAATTCGACAAAATTTGCAAATTTCCACTTTTTTTTTAAATCCGAATTTATGCGAATTTCGAATTGTGTATCAAAATTTGTCTTTTCCTCAAAATTTGGTCGATCTTTTGATAAAAAAAGTAAAAACTTTGAAAAAAGAATTTTTTATTTCAAAACTTTTCGTTTTTTTTTGTTCAAAATTTCCATACTTCAAAATTTGAACTATTCTGAAAATTTCACTTGTTTAAAATCTGAATTTCGGCAAATTAACAAAATCTGCCTTTTCCTCAAAAATTGGTGGACCTTTCTGAATTTTTGTAAAAAGACAAAAAGCCTAGCAAACTTTCTTTGAAAATTTCAAGGTTTTCGAATTTTTTTTAAATCTATTTTTTTAGAAATTCCAAAATGTTAACATTTATATTAATATTGGAAGTTTTTTGACGTGGTGGTTAGGCACTTGTCTCCCCCTGACTTAAGCAGTCAAGAGAAAA
Organism: Dastarcus helophoroides; assembly: GCA_028583605.1. Lineage (NCBI taxonomy): Eukaryota > Metazoa > Arthropoda > Insecta > Coleoptera > Bothrideridae > Dastarcus > Dastarcus helophoroides. The sequence goes on from CM053327.1 coordinate 32,746,889, forward strand.
TAAATATTCAACCGGAAAATTTGCCCATTTTTTTTTTCAAAGTTTGAGTATCTGAGATAATTCTAAAATTCTGCTAGTTTTTGTATTTTTCCGTGAAATTTCTTTCTTAAATTTGGCTTTCTCTCAAAATTTAGTTTCCCAATTTTAAGGTTTTTCTCGAAATTTTGTCCAACCGAAATTAATAATGTTTAAATATTAGATTCTTTTTGACATTTTCTACCAGAACTTGGAGATACTTTTAATGTTTACTTAAAATTTGAGTTCTTCTCTGACTTAAGCAGTCAAGAGAAAATAAATATTCAATCGGAAAATTTAAGGTTTCTCTCAAAATTTGCCAATTTATTTTTCAAATTAAATCTGAGATTTTTTGAATTTCCGCTAGTTTAACGCTTTTTTCTTGAAATCTGTTTCTTAAAATTTGACTTTTTCTCAAACTTTCATTTCCCAATTTCAAGGATTTTCTCGAAATTAATAGTTTTTTGACATTAGACTTTTTTTAATTTTCTACCTGCTAGAATCAGAACTTTGAGATATTTTTAATGTTTACTTAAAATTTGACTTTTTCTCGAAATATTCATGTTTATCTCAAAATTCAGTATTTAATATTTCTGGAAAAGAGGACTTATTTTCAAAATTTCTCTTTTCGTTTCGAAATTACGATCCTTTTCTAGAAATTTATATTTTCTTTTTAAAATTTCTTTTTGGAAGTTTAGAATATTTCCTTGAAATTCGTCTTTTTCTCGAAATTTCGACATTTTTCTCAAAAATCATCTTTTGAGAATTTCGATTTTTATATCAACATTATGTTTCTAGAAATCTCAATTATTTCTTCGAAATTAATCTTTTTTCAAAATTTCGATTCTTTTGTTCAAAATTTATCTTTTTTTTTAACAGCTGTTTACAAATTTGACTATTTTTTCGGAATTTAACTTTCTATGGGAAATTTCTCTTGTTTTCTCGAAGTTCCTTTTGCTCCAAACATGTCTTTTTTGGGATTTGAGATTATTTTTTCGAAATTCGTTTTTTTTTTCTCAAATTTGTATTCTATTCCAAAATTCGACTTCTTTTTAAAATTAATTTTCTTTGGGAAAGTTCAAATTTTTTCTTCGACCCTTGAAACTTCGACCGTATTTTTGGAAATTTCGCCTTTTTTTCGAAATTCCGTTATTTTAGTTTTTTTGTTTGAAAATCTAGATCTTTCACAATCTGAATTTTCAGAAATTTTGAATAAATCCCTAGAAATTTCAGCCTTTTCTTCGAAATTCATCTTTTTCAAAATTTTTTCTTAAAATTTCGACGGTTTTTTTCGAAATTTCGCCTTTTTTTTGAAAATTTGGTTATTTTAGAATCTGAGTTTTCAGAAATTTTAACTGAATTCTCAAAGTTTCTAGAAATTTCAACCTTTTCTTCGAAATTCATCTTTTTCGAATTTTTGCTCAAAATTTCGTGCATTTTTTCAAAATTTTGCCTTTTTTTCGAAATTTCGTTATTGTGGGTTTTTTTCTTTTGAAAACCTAGATCTTTTAGAAGCTGAATTTTCAGAAAATTTTGACTGAATTTCCAAAGTTAATAGAAATTTCAACATTTTCCCCAAAATTCATCTTTTTCGATTTTAACTCAAAATTTCGACCGTTTTTTACGAAATTTCGCCTTTTTTGTCGAAATTCCGTTATTTTAGATTTTTTTTTGAAAATTTGGATATTTTAGAATCTGAATTTTTTGAAATTTTAACTGAATTCTCAAGGTTCCTAGAAATTTCAATCTTTTCTTCGAAATTCATCGGTTTTGAATTTTTGCTCAAAATTTCATCCGTTTTTTTTAATTTGACCGATTTTTTCAAAATTCTGTTATTTTAGGTTTCTTTTGAAAATTTAGATATGTTAGAATCTGAATTTTCAGAAATGTTGACTGAATTCCCAAATTTCCTAGAAATTTTAACCTTTTCCTCGAAATTAATCTTTTTTGACTTTTTTCTCAAAATTTCGTCCGTGTTTTTTAAATTTCCGCCTTTTTTCGAAATAAGGTTATTTTAGGTTTTTCTTTTTGAAAACTTAGATCTTTTAGAATTCAAATTTTCAGAAATTTTAACTGTATTTCCAAAGTTCCTAGAAATTTCAACCTTTTGCTCGAAATTGATCTTTTTCCACCTTTTTCTCAAAATTTCGACCGATTTTTTCGAAATTCTGTTATTTTAGGTTTTTTTTGAACATTTAGACCTCTTAGAATCTGAATTTTCAGAAATGTTGACTGACTCACCAAAGTTCCTAGAAATTTTAACCTTTTCCTCGAAATTCATCTTTTTTGCCTTTTTTCTCAAAACTTCGATAATTTTTTTTTAATTTGCCTTTTTTCGAAATTTTGTTTAATTTTTTGAAAATTTGGATCTGTTAGAATCTGAATTTTCAGAAATTTTAGCTGAATTTCCAAAGTTCATAGAAATATCAACCTTTTTCTTCCAACTTCATGTTTTTTGACTTTTTTGACAAAATTTTGTCCGTTTTTTCAAAATTTCGTCTTTTTTTTCGAAATACAATTATTTTAGATATTTTTGAAAATTTGGATATTTTAGAATCTGAATTTTCAGAAATTTTAACTCAACTCTCAAAGTTCCTAGAAATTTCAACCTTTTCTTCGAAATTCGTCTTTTTCGAATTTTCTCTTAAAATTTCATCCATTTATTTTCAAAATTTCGATTTTTTTTGGAAATTCCGTTATTTTGGTTTTTTCTTTTGAAAACTTAGATCTTTTAGAAGCTTTTGATTGAATTTCCAAAGTTAATAGAAATTTCAACATTTTCCTCAAAATTCATGTTTTCCGTCTTTTTTCTCAAAATTTCGTCCGTTTTTTTCAAATCTCAGGATTTTTTTTCGAAATTACTTTATGTAAGGTTTTTTTTTTGAAAACTTGGACCTTTTAGAATTCGAATATTCAGAAATTTTGACTGTATTTCCAAAGTTCGTAGAAATTTCAATCTTTTCCTCGAAATTAATTTTTTTTCACCTTCTTCTCAACATTTCCACCGATTTTTTCAAAATTCTGTTACGTTAGGTTCTTTTCTGAAAATGTAGATCTTTTAGAATCTAAATTTTCAGAATTATTGACTGAATTCCCAAAGTTCCTAGAAATTTTAACCTTTTTATCGAAATTCATCTTTTTTGACCTCTTTCTCAAAACTTCGACCGTTTTTTTTTTCAAAATTGTCCCTTATTTTCGAAATACCGATTTTTAGTTTTTTTTAATTTGGATCTTTTAGAATTTGAATTTTCAGAAATTTAAGCTGAATTTCCAAAGTTCCTAGAAATTTCAACCTTTTTCTTCCAACTTCATATTTTTCGACTTGTTTCTAAAAATTTCAACCGTTTTTTTCAAAATTTTGCCTTTTTTCGAAATATCGTTATTTTAATTTTTTTTTTGAAAATTTGGACCTTTTAGAATTTAAATTTTCACAAATTTTAGCTGAATTTCCAAAGTTCCTAGAAATTTCAAACTTTTTCTTCGAAATTCATATTTTTCGACGTTTTTCTCAAAATTTCGACAGTTTGTTATTTTAGGTTTTTTTTTTAAAAAATTTGGATCTTTTAGAATTTGAATTTTCAAAAATTTTAACTGATTTCCCATAGTTCCTAGAAATTTAAACCTTTTCTTCATCTTTTTCGACTTGTTTCTCAAAATTTTGTCCGTTTTCTTCAAAATTCCGCCTTTTTTTGAAAATTGTCTTATTTTAAGTTGTTTTCTTGAAAATTTAGATCTTTTAGAATCTAAATTTTCAGAAATTTTTACTGAATTCCCAAGGTTCGTAGAAAGTTCAACCTTTTCCTCGAAATTTATCTTTTTCGACTTATTTCTCATAATACTACTTTTTGGCAATTTTTTCCAAAACTCATCATTTTTAGAAATCCCATCATGTTTTTATTAAAATTATAATTAATAATTTTAAACAAAAACTCGAAATTTTCAAAAAAAATGTAACAATTCAGGATTCGAAGAATCGAATTCGAAGAATAAATGTTATATTTGACAAACTACAAGATGTTTAAAAAATTTGAAATAGTTCAAAAATCTTAAAATTAAGAAAATTATATTTAAACAGTCGAAATTCCTACAAAACAAAATTAAAAAAAATGAAAACTTTCAAAAAAAAGATGTGAACGTTCATAAAAGATCTTAATTTTCAAATAAAGATAGAAATTTTCAAAAAATCAGTATTTGAAAGTTTTGAATTTTGAAAGTGGTAATTTTGAAAGTCACAGTTTTAAAAAAGTCGCCATTTTAGAGTCTCTATTTTGAAAAAAAAACTACATTTTCAAGAAACCTTCAAGTTCTTAAAAAAGTCGAAATAAAAAAATGAAATTTTCACAGTCGAAATTTTGAAAACAAGAAATTCAAATCTTTGGAAAAAGGCCGAAATTCTCAAAAAAATTAACCCGCCCTGCAATTTGTTTAAATAAACTTCCAATCTCAATTTAAATTTTTGGAAAAATGTCGACATTTGAAGAGCAACAAACTTAGAACAAAACAAAAATTAGAATTTGCTAAAACTAAATCGATTTTCGAAATTATACGTTTTTCTTAAGAACGTAGTAGGTATTTCAAGCAAAAGTTTAACATTTTTCCTATAATAAATCAAAATTTTGAATATTTGTTGAAAATTTTGAATTTTAATTTGAACTTTCATTTTTAATTTCGTGTTTATTCTCTAAATTTCGATAAAAACGTCTAAATTTCGGTAGAAAAGTCAACATTTTTAAAAAGAGTCCAAACTTTAAATATGAATTTTTTATGGAAAACGTAATTTCGACATTCTACGACAACATTTCGAGCAGAAAATTCAGTTTCCTATTTATTTAAAGCCGAAATTTTTGGAAAATAAGACATTCCCTTATCTGAAAAAGTAATGATTTCTTTCTAAAAGTAATTTGCCCAGCTCTGGTCGGTGAAATTTAAGGGCATTTTAAACAAAACTAAAATTGTAGTATATTCGTTTTGACTTTTAACACTAGGGAGCGCACGTCTTGGCGTGAATCGCTAATAATAATTACATAACCTGCTACTGTCATTTTCTATTCTATGACTTTTATGTAGAGGTCACGTACGTCAAAATGTTGAATTGTCAAATATTGGGAAAATAAACAAATATGGCTGTTGTTGTATAGTTTTTCCTGGACTTTAAAAATGCCCTCGTTAATACTATGTGCATTTTATATAATTATGTGAATAAAAATACAACTTATCTAATGAAGACTGATAAAACAAGCACCTATTTATGGCTAATAAATACAAACCAACCAGATCTTAAACTGAAACCATATTCATGAGGAAGTGTAAATATTGTTCAGGACATATTTATTCCAATAATGAGTTAGAACATCAACAATGAATATCGTTTTGCCATGCCTTTTATTAGTGATAGTGCGTCAAGTCTACATGGATGAATTATGCCTAATGAACTGTGTGTGCATTAGAAACGCCCAAAAAGACCACTCCAATTATATGAAAATAAAATGTGAAAAATTAACAGAACTCGACGAGCACGAACTGCAAAATATTGCCGGCGAGATTTTACAGCTGTAAGTTGCAGATTATAAGTGACTGCTGGTTATAATTTTGTCATATTTTCAGCAATTTATCAAATAACCAGCTCACGACTTTCGCCCCAAAAGTTCAACTAATTGCTCTGCAGAAATTGTAAGTAAATACTTATAATTTTTTTCTTTGCTTAAAATTAAGTAAATATTTACTTAAAAAAAACAACCATTCATGGGAAATCTGCTACAATAAATTATTCTATGTACATGTAAATGAATTACTCTGTATATATCGGCAGTCCTGTTGTATGGTGGCAAGCTTTTCTGGATTTAATAAGCTTTTTCAAGAAATGTTTACTTCATATCGAAGTTAATGAATTTAGTGATAAATTTCTAATATTCTCTCAGAATTTTCACATTTTTTCTCGAAATTTTGGTTTTACATTTTCAGATTTTGTTTTCTCAAGATTTTCAATTTTTATAACTTTCCTTGATATGTTGTCTTTTTTTTTTGAAAATTATTTCCTTTTTCTATGAAAATTAATAGTAATATAATATAATTTAAATTTCTGAAGAAATCAACGTTTTTTGAAAATTTCGATTAAAAAGTCTTAAATTTTCGATTTTTGATCATTTTGACCTTTTTAAAAATTGCGGATTTTTAAATATTGAATATTTCAACTTGTTAAACACTTTAAGTCATCAATAGATAATATTTGTGACGCACCAAAATGCAAAATCTCTACGAAAATTCGTGTACATTGATGGTCGTTAATGTATTAACTTGTAGATTAGAATTTCGGGTCGATTTTGAGGCCAAAATTGAAACTTTAATCTGTCACTAGTCGTTTTATTTAAAGTGTGTAATATTTATTTTCCAGAGATTTGAGCAAAAATCGCTTAACATCGTTGGAGAAAGATCAGTTTTTGGAGATTCCCAATTTAAGGCGGCTTGACCTATCTGGAAACAATATCAAAGATATTAATCTCTACACCTTTACTAACTTGAAGAAATTAGAAAGACTTAAGCTAAACCACAACCAAATAAATTCAATAACACTGGGTACATTCGATCCCCTAATAAGTTTAAAACAATTGTGAGTATTGATTTAATATTTACTTGGAAAGTTATTGTTGTTTTTCAGGGACATATCATTTAATCCATTGACATGCGACTGCAGCCTATTGTGGCTTTTAGACTGGAGTGTCAATAAATCTGTTAAATTAGTATCGAATCCAAAGTGCAATTCTCCTTTAAAAGGTGCTTTCCTCAGAAAAATAAAAATCAACGAGGATATACAATGTAGCAACAAAATACCGTGGATTATAGATCTTAAACCATCGAAAAACCAAATTGTGTTCGAAGGCGATAGCTTAACATTACAATGTAAAGCGGCGGTGATAACCGATTCGTTTGAAGAAACCCCTAAGGTCGAATGGAAGTGGTTTGATTTAAACCCAAAAACCAACTTCCCGGAGATCAGAATTCAAAATCAGTTTCTGACCGGGTTGATTGACAGCACCCTGCGCATTTACAACATAAGTAAAAATCATACAGGCCTTTGGGATTGTTTATATTCATCAAGACAAGGTAATCACTCGAGGGGTATATCTATAGTGGTGATTTCCAACGAAACCCAATATTGTCCAATGGTTGTGACAAAAAACAACAAGGGAACTTACATGTGGCCTAGAACTATTGTAAATTATACGGCGTCTGTTTCTTGCGAGTTTATCCATCAAAGTATGAGCATTTCTGAGCAAAGAGCTCATTATTTTTGCTCTGAGGATGGCGAATGGACAAATTTAAATACGTCGGCTTGTTCCTACATATCCGAAACGACAAGGGTCCTTGAACAATTTTCAAAAGTCAATTCGAGTATCCTGGAAAGTGCCAAACACTTTAGAGATTATACATCAAATTTAAGGATATTTAGAGATGTTATGGATTTTGCTTATGCGGTGCAGACTATAGAAAATTATATGTATATATTTCCAAATGAACAATTAGGAGGCATTTTCATTGACGTAGTGAATAATTTTATGGATTTGCCAAAAGTTTATATTAGTGGTGCTAATGTTGTTGATAATAGTTCCTTAAAATTGATAAAAGCGACTGAAATATTAGCAGAAATCACACAGTCTTCACCACAACTACACAAGGTATATTATACACTTTTTAATACTGAAAAAATACATAGTTTTTTCAGTAGCTGTTACACAAAACCAACTGAATAATACATTATCGTCTAAATTTAAAGGCTTTTTGGGATTTCGATTTATTTTTTGGAAAATACTTCAACTGTTTTGAAATAATGACTTTTTCAAAATTTCCATTTTTTCCGTAAATTATGACTGTTTTAAGAAATCGTTTTTTTAATCTAATTTTTTTCTTCAAAATTTTAACTTAGATTTAAAAAATCGAAGTTTTTGCCTTTTTTTTTAATTGAAGGTTTTTTTTTGAAAACAAATGGTTTCACGTATTTTTCAATTTTGCTATAATTTTCTTTTTTTTAATAGTTTCAGGTTTTTATTTATTTCCTCAAAAGTTTTGAGTTTTTTTTTCAATTTTCGACTTTTTTGTTTGAAAAATCCTACTAACTGATAAAGTTGACTTATGCCAAATTTTGATTCTTTTTTAAACTTCGACTTTTTTGATTGACTTTATGTAATTTCGAATTTGTAAAACAAAAAATGTCTTCGCTTTGAAAAACTTCCAATTTTTTCAAAATTTTCACTTGTGAAATTCCAGTTTTTTAAAATTTCAAGTGTTTCACCAAATTGCTTAATTTTGAAAATTGCTGTATTTTCTCCGCTTTTTCTCAGAATTTTGACTTATTTGGATATAATTGAATTTTATTGATATTTTTGATAATTTCGACCATTTCAGTATTTTGACGAAATTGGTAATAATAACTTTATTTATTTCAGAGTAAAATAGCCTTAGAAATGTTTCCTGTTAAAAGAGATGGTTTTAAAGGAATAAAGTGTTCCTGGTATTTAAATGCAGAGAATCATTTAGATAGATTATTTTCCTGCGTTACCAATAGCCAAGCAGAAACCTCACTACTGCCAGGAAAAGTTATAGAAGCGTCGATAACTTTACCAGAGACCCTTTTCGATGAGCTGCTTTTTAATAAAGCATATAAAATTCTAATTTCCATGCATGCTTCCAGCAAGTTATTTCCATTGATGGGTGATAAAGAAGATGTAATATCAGCAGTTGTTGGAGCTAAATTAGGTAAATAAATTTTATCATTTATATTTAATATTTTGTTATTTTCCTTTCTATTCTAAGTTACACTGTAGTTGATGGATGTACAGTAGAACTCCGTTAATTCAACCATGACGAGAGTAAGGGGTAGGTCGAATTCCAAAAAAGGTCGGACAATCCAAAGTATAAAAAATTAAGACAAATTTTAAGTAATAATATATGCTCTGAATTACCTACGTATATATTGCTAGCTAATTCGTCCGCGTGAAAGAATAGCAAGAATTATTGGGTAACCTTTTTGGAAATTCCAATTTTTTTTGAAGAATTCAATTTTTACTGAGAATGTAGAATTATGTATTTGGAAAATTTCGACATTTTAAAACATCACTTTTCAGAATGTCAACATTTTCTCATTCAACTCTCAAAATTTCAAATTTTTTCGAAATTTTGACTGAATTTGGAAAATTTCGACTTTTCTCAGTTTTTACTTCTTTTGAAAATTCCATCTTTAAAATAATAATTTTTGAATATATTTTGATTTTCTTCTTTGTAAACTTTTTACGATAATTACTATTTTTGTTAAAAAATTTCTTTTTCGAATTTGCCTTCCAATAGTTTAATTTTTTTTACATTATGACTTCATTCGAAGTATCTTTTGGAAAATTGTGACTTTTATCACATTTTTGACCATATTTTTGAAAATGTTGACCTTTTTTCAAAATTTCCATTTTGTAATTAAAATTGTTTTAACGTTTTTTAAAATTCTGACTCGAAATTTCAACTTTTTTGCAAACCTGAGTTTTTAAATTCGATTTTTAAAACCATTTCCATTCTAAATTCGACTTTTTTTCAAAGTTTCAGTTTTTCCTCGTTTCGACTTTCTGAAAGTAACAATTCTTTTTTTATTCTGACTTCGATTTTTATTGAAAATCTCGACTTTTTTAAACATTTCGACTTTAAATTTTGAAAATTTCGAATTTCCAATTTTCCATTTTTTAATTTGTAAATTTCAGCTCTTTCACAATTTTTGCTCTCTAAGATTTTGATTTATTTTGCAATTTTTTGAAAATTTTGATGCAAAATTTTGATTTTTAAAAATTTTGATGCTGATGATGATTTCTCAAAATTTTGACTTTTTTTTTATTTCGTTTTTTAAGCCTGATTCTATTGAAATATTGCTTTATTGAAAACCACTTTTTTTAATTTCCTCTTTTGTTCAAATTATTTATTATTTCTCGAAGTTTTGACATTTTTAGAAAATTGCGAGTTTTATGTAGCAAATGGGTTTTTTATTTAAAAAATTTAAAAAATCAACTTTTTTGAAAATGTTTGCTTTTGTGAAAAATTGGATTTTTTCACAATTCCGATTTTTTAAATTTTCCAATTTGTAGAATGTTTACTTTTTTTGAAAATGTTAACTTTCTGTCATCAAATGCCGGCTTTTTTTTAAGATATGATTTTTTCCAGAATTAAATCGTTTCAAAATTTTAATTTTTAATGAAAATTATGACTATTTTCCAAGAATTTTTACTTTTTTTTTTAAATTTCGACTTTATGTAGTAAATGGTATTTTTATTTCAAAAATTGAAAAATTCGACCTTTTTTAAAAATGTCCACTCTTTTCAAAAATTAGTTTTTTATGCAGTACCAAAATTAAGGTCAGCTTATCCGAAGATTCGGACCATCCGAGGTCGGATCAACGGAGTTCTACTGTATGTGGAAATACTACTCTTGCTTGAGCTATTAAAATTATAAATCATTAAAAATTTTTGCAGTGGACACCGTATTAACTAATTTGACAGATCCAATATTTGTGATGATGAGGACCCCGTCTACCTCCCTCTTTGAAGTAAAGCCATTCGTCCCTGTCTGGTGGAATCCCGAACTGAGGAATGGCTCAGGAGGTTGGTCATCTGAAAATTGCCAGTTCAATGATGAGCTTCAGGACTACTTAGTATTCTCCTGTTATCAGTTTAGCTATTACGGTCTATTACAGGACATATCGCATTTGAGAAACCAAGAGTATGTCAGTGTATTTAAAATGTTGCACCCAGCTCTTTACGTTGGAGCTTTTATTTTATTTGTTTGTTTCCTTATCACGATATTAACATATTTATTGTGCTACACATTGATTCAAATGCCAAAAAAAGCGAAACATTCCTTGATCAATTTATGGATATCTGTTTGCTTCTTACTGTTTATGTATATTTTTGGGATAAACCAAACGGAAAATGTGCAAATGTGCCAAGTTATTGGGATGCTTTTGCACTATTTTAGCTTGTCTTCGTTGCTTTGGATTTGCGTTGGTGTCAACTGTATGTATAAAAGGTTGAGTAAACACGATGTTATCGAACTGCAGGATGACGAATTGCCCTCAGAACAACCAGTGCAAAAACCTATACTAGGTTTGTATTTCGTCGGATGGGGTATCGCTGCTATAATTTGTGGTTTATCAGCTGCTATAAATATGAAGGAATACGCGTCACCAACGCATTGCTTTTTGAGATCTGGTCCCGAATTGAGCGCACTATACATACCATTTACCATACTATTAGTGTTCTTGGGCATATTTTGCTTACTAATCAGATGCACCTTGTACAATTTGGACAGTAATGGGCACTTGAGTGAAGGCACACAAGCAACAGAAAATGTTGACTTAGATCTTTTAGAGTCGAATTTTACCAACGCGGAATCTAGAAGCATTCATAGTACTTCCACCAAGACGACTTCAAGCGAAATGGAAGATCAAGAACATGGACCATCTACGCAACTTAAAGCATACATAATTTTTCTCTTTTTACTTATCCTGACTTGGTTAAGTTGCGCTTTTGCAACTGTGCAACCTCTACATTTGGGTTTTTATGAAGAAGATTTGTTCAGTGTGATATCCCTTATATTCTTCTCAATGCTCGGATTTTTTACAGTGTTTTTCTTCTGCATAGCGCGTTCTGACGTTAGAACGCAATGGGCCAAATTTTTCCGATGGTTAAAAAAAGAGCATCCGTGCTTCCGATCAAGAAGTTTACTAGATACGATGCCTAATGTATCCCCAATACAAATCCAACCCCTTCCATTGCCCCCTGTTCCTAATACCGCCGTTAATGATGTTCAAATACAAGTAACATCGCGATCTAGTAGTCGAAGTTCCAACAATACAAAAAGTAACTCGAACAATAGTAATATTTTGAAAGTCGCCATGGATCTCAACGGTTCATTTATAGAAAAAGGCTCAAAAGTGAACAACGTTAACCTAATCGTACTACACAGACAGCAGTACAGAACCCATACTATACCTAACATAATTGAAAATCCTACTAACGCCGCTGATGTATTCTACAATCCTCATCAAAGTACCGTCGCCAGGAAATTCTTCCGAAGACAAAAGAAGCACATGATGAAGCGTAATAATCTAACGGGTAGACCCCGCGATCGGTATAGTGACACCGGTAGCGCAATTTCGGAACCAAAGTGCAAAAAAGATAACGTTGCCGTCGAAAATAGCATTTTCGGGGCCAAATCCAAAGTGAACAACACCAACATTCACGTGGAACACGTTAGAAAAGTCCAGCGGAAAAATCCCAACCTGTTTTCGGACAGCGCGGATGATTACGATTCCCCGAGTAACGTACCGATGGAAACTCTTTTCATCAACGCGGAGCACTTGAGAAAACGTGAAGTGCAGAGACATAGAACCAGGAAAAAGTCGAACAACGGGAGTAAGTCGCAATCGATGGAAAATAACATGCGTTCTGTATCGCAACAATGTACCTTGGAGTATAGCTCGGAAAATATTTCTGATTCCATCCTGGATAGTAGTCCGCAAAAACTATTGACGCATCCACTTAATGTGAATGAAGCAACATTGAACAATAGTCCGATGCAGGGGAGTTTAGTCGATGATAATATGTATACCAATGTAAATAAAGACATCGAGCAGTTGCCAACTACAACAAATGCGGATGGTGGTTCGGCTAATACAAGTGCAATTACGACTCCTAGAATATATATCAATCCATCTCACGATCTTCTTTTTGCCAAACCTGTTAATAGTAGCAGGACGAGTAGTGTGTCGGTTAGTGACCTAGATGAATTGTATCAGCAGATTCGGAGAGGTCCAAAAGCGAAACCGTCTTATTCGAATGTTTGCGTCAATAATTACAACAGTATTCATCACAGCCCGTGTTTGTCGGATTCGGAAATACACTCGTATGTTAGTGAAATTAGGTACAGACGGCGGAGAAATGCCTCTAGTAATGATAATTTGAGTGACATCGAAACAACTGTCTAAATACAGAACATAAAATGAGCTGATTGCTGATGTTATTAATTCAAATACTTTATCAGGCATTGTCGTCGGATTGTGGCCATGTATTACCAAAAGTTATAATTTTGAGTAATTCTACATGTTGGGCAATATGTGCATGAGACAGCCTCGTGCAAATGCAATAACAGACACGATTATTATTGTACCTGTACCCTCCAAGTTTGAAGTCGAAATTTAAAGAAAAATATTAAAAATTTTACTTAGGATTTTAGGAAGAAAGTATTTATGACTATACTAGCTGATACTCGTGGCTTCGTCTCCTTAAAAGAAGAGAAATTCATTTTTAGAATTTCCGACTTTCTGAAGAATTCGAATTTAATTGGGAATCGAGAGTTATATATTTAAAAACTTTCCACATTTTAAAATATCGACTTTTTTTCAGAATGTTGATGGTTTCTCATTCGACTCCCAAAATTTCAACTTTTTTTCGAAATTTTGACTTAATTTGGAAAATTTCGACTTTTTTAGAGATTTTTACCTTTTTTTGAAATTCCACATTTAAATTAACGATTTTTAGGTAATTTTGATTTTCTCTTTTGGGGACTTGTTAGGATAATTTCTATTTTTGTTAAAAAATTTCTTTTTTGAAAATTTTATTTTGAATAGTTTTCAATAGTTTAAATTTTTAAAATGTTGGGGTTTTAAATTTTTTAGAAAATCTTGACTTTTTATTACATTTTTGACCTTATTTAGATAGAAAATAAGTCGTGGCATATGCGCGAGAGTAGTAAATCGAGATACTAGGCGAGACCTGGCAACACTGAAGCGCACAAACAGACAAACACACTTTTGCATTTATATATTAGTAAGGATATTATTACATATGGGCAGCCGTCAGCTCATTTTATCAATTTCTGACGTATTTTTCTTGTTTCTAACTAATGTGTGTAACGCGTATATGAATTAGTATAATATGGAAATCATCGGTATGCTGTATGCTTTTGGCGGAGGTAATATTGATGTGGGCTATGCGGCTAAAGCTGGCTTGCGAAGTGAAGTTAATAAGATATGCTCAAAATTGGTTGTTGTAAGTAACGTGCCCGATATATTAATTTTAAACGTTAAAGTAGCTAGAGTATGTAAATGTTTTGTGAGATATATATTTTTTGTATCAAATTTATACATCGAAATGTGCATTATTCAGATGAAATTATTTATTGGGATCTATAAAGCGTTTTAGCTTGACACTCCCTAAAATTACAGTTTATTAGATGTATAGCTTAGATTCTGATTTAATTATTCATTTTTTTGCTGTATTTATTACCTGTGATATTAAAACAATACTCTTTATTTTTAGCAAACAAAATAACGCTGATTCTTAGCATAAATTGTGTATTTTTTCATTACATATAAGGACATTTTTTCATATATATCGTAAGTTACAATTTGGCATTTTATAATTCTGTAAACTGGTATAATTTGTAATTTACTTTGTTTTTGAAAGAATGAATCACTTTTGCCTATGTATAACGCTTAATGCATTGTTTGATGTATTAGCTGCCTTAAATATGAAATATCCAAAGTATCCCTTTTCCGTGTTAAAGAATCTCTATATGTTAAAATATTTATTTGTAAAAATAATGTACAATGTTTAAGACTGTTACTTTTTATAGTATTAAGAATGACATCAAACGTAAACAGCCGATATTTGTTAAGAACCGATATGTAAAATTTGTAATCAATAAAAATATACAAGTAATGGTTTATAATGTTTAAACCTATCACATAATCCTTTATGTTAATTGAATTCAGCCCCGTAGTCAGAGGGAAAACAAAGTGACGTGGCCAATTCTAGAATAATGCCTACATACAGTATTGGTTAGTTGGTTGGTTTGGTCTGGCTTGCAAATAAAGAGTAACGAACCAAACTGTGGCGCCAGGCAACTATTATTTTGAAAAGTTAATGGGCAGAAAAAAACATGAAAGAATCTTTTCCACCGGGGGTTAAAAGCTGCCCGATTTTCAAATTTAACTGCTGAACTTGGGGGGGATCGGGGGAAATTTCCAAAATTTTAAAATCAAAATTTCGAAAAAAGAAAACGTACTTTTCCCAAAAAAAGAATTTTATTTTAAAAAACCCTTTATCCTTTTGGGAAAATTAAAAAAAATTTCGGAAAAAAAAAAAATCGAAATTTTTTTAAAAAACGAAATTGTGACAAAAAACTCGCAATTTTCCCGAGTAAGTAGAAGAAAAATAAAATTGAAAAAATCCAAAAATATTTCTCTTACTTTATTTGGGAAAAATAAAATCAAATTTTAAAAAGATAGTTTTCCTAGAAATATTCTAAAATATTATTCTCAGAATTATAATGTTTTATTAAAATTATGATCCAATTTTAGAAAAAGAAACGAATTTTGAGAAAAAGCCGATATTTTCAGAAACAAGACGCCGAATTTCGAGGTACATATTGTTTCGAAAATTAAGATGAATTTGGAGAACCACTGGAAATGTAGAAAGTCAAATTAAAAAAGGTCAAAAAAAACTTTCAATTAAGAAAAATGAATTTCGAAAAGTAGATCAACATTTCGAGAAAATGATCAAAAATATCCAAAAGCCTAATAGAAGAAAAGAAAGAGTGGAAAAACTAGAATTGTGAAAATCAAGTCCTAATTTCGAAAAGACGCGTTTCGAGAAAAGGTCAGAATTTTCAGAAAATCGAATTTAAAATTACGTTCGAGAGGAACTTGAAAAATGTCGAAAAATCAAAAAAAAAATTTTTCAAAGGTCGAATTTTGCGAAAAAAGTTGTAGTTTTAGGAAAAAACGAATCATTAGTGAAACTAATAGAAGAATGTAAACTGTTTAGGTGTTCCAATTCAGAAGAGTTTCGCCTCTGATATGGTGGACATACTGAGTTACCGTGCTCTGATGTTTTGAAATTGGCCTTTTCATTCTTTCATTTTTGCATATTCCCTCATATTTCACTTTTCATTTATTTTTCTTTCTTTTGTTCCTGAAGAAGCCCCCTACGATGGTGGGCGAAACGTCGAACACTTTTAGTAGTTCTTTGACACGGTCCAATCCCGGAAGAAGTATATCCTGTACTGACTCTGGCCGTGGAAGCCTTCGTTATCATATTCAGAACCTCTACGGAGAGGAAATTTCTCGCAAACCCTTCTTTTCTCTAAACTTCGTCATAAAGATTCTAAACTTATTTCCAATCTAACTTTTCTGTTGCGTTGCAGGGATCACAATTTAATTCCAAAATCTTTCAGAATTAAAGATAACTTTAGAAGCAATTCTTCATTCAAAATTCTTCATAAAGCTAGTTTGTCCCTTGTCCGGGATCTGATTAAAAGCATTAAACGCGATTTGGCTTCGATCTCCCGACAATTGCTCGGGCTCCATCTGGAACTATCGAGTAGATTGTCGGTTGAAAATTGGAGTCATTTCGACGCCATATCCTATAATCAGTCGAAAAAACTTTTGAATTAGAAAATCTGAAACACAAGAAGAAATTCGAATCCCAAAGTCCCAAGGTCAAAACTTATATTTAGTCTCAAAAACAGTAGTCAATTTGTCTTCCCGTCCACTATCGGATACGAACCTGCCATCTTATCTAAAGGACTGAATTTTGCTGTCGCCCCAAGAAAAATTCCAACTGAGAAAATAATCAGTGCAGCAGAGTCTTTAATCAGAACTCTCCCCAAGGGGAGGAGTTTTCAAACTACAAAAATACTAAAACATGCCAAACCACCAAAGTCCAACATTTCTAGAAAATAAAGACGTGCCCTTAAAACCTTAAAAACAGATTCTCCAATCACTATTCTCTCGGCTGACAAAGGTAATGCAACTGTCACCTTGGATGATTCCGAGTATGTAACCAAATTTAACGCTCTGTTGAATGACGTATCCTATATTCCTCTTCCTCGGGACCCAACAACTAAAATTGAACGTGAACTAAAGTCCAAACTAGAATCCTCAAATTTGTCCGCAGACATTCTCAGACATCTTGTTCCGAGATAATCCAAACCACCTCGTCTTTATGGTCTCCCCAAAATTCACAAACCCAATATTCCTCTTAGGCCCATTGTCAGCACGATAAATTCACCAATCTACAATGTCTCGAAATATTTATCTAACATACTCAAATCATATACCGGAAACACATCATCACATGTCCTAAATTCTAAACACTTTGTGGAATTATTGTCCGAATTAACCCTAGCCCCAATGACATACTAGTAAGTTTTGACGTCACTTCATTATTCACTGATGTTCCAGTTTCCGACTCCATGACGATAATTCGTCAATTATTTTCAGGCAAAGAGAATGCAGATTCTCTAGTTGATTTAACTGAAATGTGCCTCACATCGACTTATTTTTTTTTTAATGGCAGCTTCTATAAACAAGTCTCCGGCACCCCAATGGGTTCCCCCTTATCCCCGGAATCTTTCAAAAACACTGCGTTGGAAACTGCGGATTTAAAACCTAAGGTTTGGCTTCGTTATGTAGATGACACATTTATTGTATGGCCGCATGGCAAGGATTTACTAAATTTATTTTCGGAAGACCTAAACAGTTTACATTCTTTTATGTCAGAAGAGTTTCGCCTCTGGTATGGTGGACATACTGAGTTACCGTGCTCTTCTATCTAAACTTTCTTATCCTTTGCACCAATTTTCAAATCAAAAGAGTTTCGCCTCTGGTATGGTGGACATACGGAGTTACCGTGCTCTGATGTTTTGAAATTGGCCTTTTCACTCTTTCATTTTTGCATATTTCCTCATATTCCACTTTTCATTTATTTTTTCTTTTCTTTGTTCCTGAAGAAATCCCCTACGATGATGAGCGAAACGTCGAACACTTTTAGTAGTTCTTTGACACGGTCCAATCCCGGAAGAAGTATATCCTGTACTGACTCTGGCCGTGGAAGCCTTCGTTATCACAAAACAAAAAACAAAAAAATACAAAATTATTTTATTTATTTATTATTCTGCTCAACATTGTTGCTCTTCTATTAACATTCCGATCGAATTTAGAGAACATAAATGAATTTTGAGAAAGTATAAATTTCAATGAAAAGGCAATTTCGAAAAAAAGTCTACAATTTAAAAAAAATAAAATATTGCGAGATAAAAGTATAAATTTCGAAAATAAGACGAATTATGAGACAGAAGTTGAAGTCTAATTTAAGTCTAAATATTCAGGAAAAGATCAATATTAAGAGAAACACCAGAATTTCGATGAAAGACAAATATTAAGAAAAATAGGGGCATTTCGAAGAAAATAATTTTTAAAAGAACATTCCAAAATGGAAATTTTGAAAATAAAAACTTAATTTCGAATTTTTGCTGAAAATAAAAATGTTGGGAAAATCTAATTTTAAATGAAAAAAGGTAATATTTTGAAGAAAAGATGAATTTCAAGCAGAAAGTTGAAGCTTTGAAAAATATTAAGTATCAAATTTTGAGATACAAATCAAGATATCGAGGAAAAAGCAAAGAAGAGTTAGATTCTAGAACGTCGGAATTTTCAGGAAAATAAGCGAAATTTTGAGAAATCGGTTTGAAATTTTAAGTAAAGTTCGAAATTGAAGATGCGACATTTTCAGATAATTTCAAGTTTTAAGAAAAAAAGTCCAATTTTACAAACAAAGTCAAAATTAACACCAACAAAATAATACAAATCTAAAGAAAAAGGCGAATGTAGAGGAGAAAGACGAAACCTAAAAAAAATGGAAATTTCGCACAGAAAGTTAAATTTTATGAAAAGAGTACAATTTCAAAAATATGTTGTTTATTCAAAAGACAAATTTTAAAACAAAAATCGAAATTTTGAGATAAATGCGAAAGTTGAGATTTCCAAGAACATAAAGAATTGCATTTGAGATAAAGTCTAAATTTCTAAAAAAAGCAAATGACAAAACTACCCATATTTTGAAGAAAAAGACTAATTTGAAAAAAATTGCAAAAGCAAATACGGAGTTTGGAAAAAAGTCGAGAAGATCGAAATTTAAGAAAAATCAAAATTGCGAGAAATAATTCGAAATTTTCCAGTGAAAGCTAAAATTTGACATAAATTAAAGGGCAAATTTTGTGAAAACTCTCTAAATGTGAAAAAATGATAAACCCAAAAAACGTCGCAATTTCAAGAAAAGTACGAATTTTGAAAAAAAAAATGGAAGTTTCAGTTAAATGTAAATTTTCGGCGGCTGCAGAGGCCATGGCGAAGAGAGAAGCGCACCACCCTGCCCTATTTTAGCTGCGCTTATGTTGCTTAATATTTTAAAACCTGACAAAAAACATGGTCAAAGTTCTTCACGCTCCTTTAGAACTCAGATGGTGTGGTTGGTTAGGTGGTAGTTATTATAAGCAAAGTTTATTTTGTTGGCCATATTCACTCCTTGCCCGGCGTAGAACTATTGTTGTTTAAACCAAAAACTCCTAATCATTGATAAAAAAATGTATTTTTTTAATTTAAGATGTTAAACAGAATATTTTTTAGTGGTTACTGTTGCCTGCCCAAGTTTAAATGCACGAGCCACCACTGGGCAAGATAGAAGGAAATGAGATGTGCATAAATGCCTGGCTGTAACATCATTGCATAACCGCATTATCAACATGCAAAATATGTAGATACTGACCAAAACTAGTTTTAGGGATATGAAATTTGAATATGCAAGTTTGAAATCAAATTTTCGGAATTAATTAAAATCAAAAATTTGGGCATTAATTCGAAGTCTGATGAATCTTTTATTACATAAATTACAAGTATTTTGCGTTATTTTGAATTTAAACCTTAAATATTTCAGGTTTTTGTAAAAAAATTCTACCAAAAACTCAAAAATGTTTTTTTTTAAGTTTAATCCACTCGCAAAGGGTAACCCCATTATGCTTTCAAAGCACTGTGAGTAGGATGCGGAAACAAGGATAGATGGCGATGAATCGCCTTCTTAAACCAGGATAGGTTGCAATTTGCAAAAGTCCTCACTGTGTCAAGCTGGACCGCACAGGAATTTACTGTCTCCGACTGTCTAGTACACCTCAAGAATCTTGCCTTAGGGGGATCAATTCTATTAGTTCCTGCGAGCATCTTCCATGATAGTACTTGTAAGTACTATCATGGAAGAGAGACAGCCCGAGCTCATTTTTTACTGAACCAAAATTTGCCTCCAGTAAATCTTGGTTCAGAAAAAATGTGCTCGAGATGTCTCCTGCAAAAATCGGGCATATCGTCGTTGGCGAATAATCCCCCAGTCGAGAAACGGACCGTATTTGTAGATGGACGAAATTCTTGTAAACAGGTTATTGACGAGGCAAAAGGTGATTTCGATCGACTTCTTTTGGGAATGGGGAATTGAGCATTCCATACCAATCAGGATAGTTTCCGTGATGGATTCGGCGACTAAGGAAGGGTTGTCTGAGTTAAAGCAGACTTCCTGCCATGGAAAGATGCAAAGAAGTATATTAATTCTTTCCAGTTTGCAGAGTGAAAGTGCCAAACTCTAAGGGTCTGAGAACGGGGTGGTATATGAAGCGAGCGAGAGGCTGCTACAAGCTTGTGATCCGAATTTCCAAGCGGTGATGTCACAGAGATTTTATACGAGTTTGGTGAATTTGCAAGGAAAATGTCGAGTAGATTAGGTTGATGGGTATCTGCATCAGGAAATCTTGTGGGCTCCTCAACTAATTGCGATAGTCCACAAGTAATGGCGAAAGCCTCTGCCACCCTTCGCGCGTCGTTAGTTCGGGAAGAAAACCTTGAAAAAACGTTGAAGTCACCGAGAAAGACAACCTCAGCTTTTGGATAATTTATCTGTAGGTGATCAAAGGTTACGGAGAGATAAGAGGAAAGCTGTCTGTATGAGGGATCGTTTGGAGACAAAGTGAACAAATGAATATTACTTCGTTTTTGGAGCAGACTTTCAGCCAAATCACATCATGATCAGCAGATTCCATTGCTTCTTCTCGTTGACAGGACAGGTCGCTTCGCGTAAAAACACAAATTCCCCTCTTGTGTCGAAATCTTGTGTGCAAGTCGCAGTTAGGGCAAAGCAAATAGACTGTATTGATGGATGAGGAGACTTGGGTTTCTGTCAAAGACAGCACATGGGGTCTTTCATTTTAAAGGTGTTGATGAACCGAGTTTAGATTTGAGTTTAGACCACGAATGATACAGAATTGAATGAATTGTTTGAAAGCAACTTGACCCGTGGTACATTAAAATTTTCCGTCGATTTTGGATTCCCTCGTACACCCTTCACCCGTACATCCGAACGGGAGGGTAGTTTATGTCCGGAATTTTTTGCACGAAGAGAATCCATCATCTTTGTTTTTAATAATTAGAAGAAAAAATTAGAGTAGATGATAAAAGGAAATAAGGAAAAGGACAGGATGAGGAAAGAAGAATAGCAGAAACCGACTCACGTGTCAGAGACGGGAAACATGATGTAAGCATCATTTCACCGCCTCCTAGTGATACGTGGGGTGGTACTACCTCGGACGACTGAAAGTTCCAGTCTACACTTACACTTTCTTTCATTGAAGTTTAGTTTCTTCTTTTTCTCTCGAAATTTCGAAATAACTATTTCAATTAGGTTTGTTTCAAAGGACTGACACGAATAGCGAAAGCAGAAGCAAGGACTTTATTAAGAATTTCCAGTTTTTTTTTAAATTTCGACATCTTAAAATTTCCAACCTAAAGTTTCGGCTTTATTCAAAATTTTTACTTTTTTTTATAAACTTTGACTTTTTTGAAGAATCTATTTTTGTCGAAATTTTGATTTGTGAAAATTTCAACTTTTTAAATATTTCAACTCTTGAAATTCCGAGTTTCCAAACTTTTAACTTTTTCAATTAAAACATCGACATTTTTTTCAAAATTTTGGCATTTGAACTTTTGAATTTATAAATTTTGACTTTCTTTGAGAAATTCTGCTCCTTTGGACATTTCGACTATTTTGGAAATTTCGATTTTTAATTTCGACTTTTGAATTCGTAAAAATGGACTTAACATGAAAAGTATGAGTTTCCGAGGGAAAATTCTTCTAGAAACGGGAAGTATATCGTAGGAAGGAAAATAATGAAAGCGCGCAAAAGTCTAAAACGCGGAAGACCCACTTACGAAAATTGACCATATTTTATATTAAATAATGGCGTCCTAGGGAATTTTTCAAATAATAAATGGGGAAATTTAGATTTTTGAAAGCAAGAAAAATAAAAACATGGGCTGTGGTATTTATTATACTTTTGGCACATTCTTTTCTTTTAGTCAGCTATTTTGTTTACGTCTTCTAGATGAAATCTTGTAAAATACATACATTAGATACTTTGTACATTTGTTAAAATATAATTAAATGCGTCCACATTACGCTAATACTGTGGAACTATCATTATATGACCACGACGAATTTCTATCTATGCTCGATGGTGCTGGTGCTGTTGGTGAATATCCTTTGTTATTTCTCAAAAATTCCTTCTTATTTGCACTGACTTTTTTATTTTGTCTTCTATAATGTAGTCCTACTAATGTCGCGACTATAACACAAATAATAACTTCAATCAAAATGAGAATTACTAGCACTATTTTCGCCAAGTTTTCTTCAACAAATATATGCACCGCAACGCCACTAACCACTATGATACAAACTGCAGTCATTACTGCAATTGCAAACACTATAAATACATTCCTCTCCATTCCAGCTAAAAAGATTTAAAATTATCACAAAATAATGCTTTTAAAATTCATACATACCGTTATCGATGTTTATTTGGTATATTTTTAACGAAAAACGTTAAAGTTGTACAATTTGTGGCTAGCATTTGCGACTTGTACAACTTGAAAATCATACTGTGCTGATTATGATTTCAATAATACAGCAGATAACGAAAGCAAACAAATAATAAAGGTGATAAAATGAATCTTCCAACTTTTAGCGGTAATATTTCAAAATCTGGATGTTTCGGGGTATTGGCATCTTAACTTATCTCACTCAGTACGATTAAAAACTGCACAGTAAAGATTCAGTCTAAATAGAATAAACCAACTTTCACTTTAACATCAGATAAATTATTATGAAGTAACATTTATTGCATACAAATTATTAATAAAAACCTTGTTAGGTCAGTGCAGTAATCACTAATGTTTACAGCTTACTCGACATGCGCAAGCGATAAACAAAATATGTAAATAATTACTAGACAGAAAACAATTAAGGAACGAAGCTTAAGATTATTTTTCATTATATATTTATATATTATTGCTGCTTCTAATCGTCAACTTGAAATAGAAGTTTGAGGACTTGCAGATGAGATTATTATCATATACATATTTCTCATTATTATGCTTAAAAAAGTTACTCATGAGGGATCAATAACTTTTTTTACAGAGGCCATATATAATTATCCTATTAAAAAAGATATAAATTAATTATGAAACTTATTTACATTTGTTTCAACACTTTTTAAAAAAATAGGTGTTGCCAGAGTTGGGCCCCTGACTCTTCTGTACAGTGTCTGCGGCGCACATGGCTCCAGAGAATTAGAGGTGCCTAGATAAAAATTTATTCAAACAGTAACACTCATGATAGTCATGTTCCTATCAATTTGTCGTTTAGATATTTTACTCGGAATTTCTTGCCACCACGCCCAAATTTAGTCAGATATTTAGAGATGGTCAGTCCTCAACAAGAAAATAACTACGTAAAATTTCAAGTATTTAACCATTTTTCTACAATTTTGAGTTCAAACTTGAATTTCCCAAAATTTTTCACTTGGAATTTAAACTAAAAATTTCTAAAAAGATCAAAATTTCAAAAAAAAAACAAAATTTATCAAAAAAAAAGCTTGAAATTTCAATTTTTAACTAAATATTTTGGCTTTTTAGATATGCTTAAGCTTTAAATGAAGATTCAACTTAAAAAGTTAAAGTTTGAAGAAATCAATTCGAGATTCATCTTCAGCTTCTCAACTTCTTTAATTTCGAAGAAAGATGTCAATATTTTTAGGAAGAGTGAAAGTATCGAGTTTGAAGCGAAAATTTACAAAGTTCTAAAAAGACAAAATTGTCAAAAAACTAAATTTATTAAACAACTTTAATAAAATTACTTCGAAAACCTTTAATTATCAAATGAAATTTTGAATTTAAAAGTTGAAATTTACAGAACAAGTCGAAGATTCGAGTTTAAAGTTACTATTAATAAATGTTTACATGAATTTCTGGAAAAAAATCAGATTTCCAAGCAATATTTGCTCAAAAATTTTACTTTTTTAATTGAGTGTTAGATTTTATATTTCAGGAAGAATATTTTATTTCGAATTTTTAAAAAGAATGATATCGAAATTTGTGCTTCTTTTGCTAAGATTTCGACGTGATTTTGATAAAAAAGAAAGTGTCTTAACAAAAAGACGAATCTCGAAGAAGAAAATAGAAATTGGGCCAACTAGGAATTTTTGAAAAAAAAACACAATTTTGAAAAAAAAAGTTAAAAGGTTGAGAAAGTACAAAGGCGTAGAAAGGACATGGAATTAAAAAATATATTTTTAGAAACTTCGAATTTTTTCTCGAAATTTCGACTCCTTTTCTGGATATTTTGACTTTAATCTCGGAATTTCGATTTTGAAATTTCGAAACAAATTTGGTAATTAAAAATAGAAATTGCTGAAAGCACCCTAATGCCAACTAACAATATATATAGAATATAGAAATGTCGAGTTTAATCTCAGAATTTAGAGAAACAAGTCGAAATTTCGAAATTAAATTTGCAGTTTCCAGATTTAAGTTGAAATTTTGAAAAAAAATTATAATTTCGAGAAAAAAAGTCGATATTTCGAGTTTAAACTCGAAATTTCAACAAAAAAGTCGGAATTTCGAGAATAAAGTATAAATTTTGATTTTAAACTCAGAATTTCTGATTTTTTTTAAATTTAATTGATCTCCTGTCTACGCCTCCGTAAGAAAGAGATTAACGTGTTAAGGAAAAAGTCAAAATCTGATAACGAAGGCTTCCACGGCCAGAGTCAGTACAGGATATACTTCTTCCGGGATTGGACCGTGTCAAAGAACTACTAAAAGTGTTCACACCTTTAGTAGTTCTTTGACACGGTCCAATCCCGGAAGAAGTATATCCTGTAAAGTCAAAATCTCCTAAAGAAACTTCGAAAAAAGTAGAATTCTGAAAATTAAGTCTAACTTTAAAAAAGCCCAATTTTAAGTAGACATCGAAATTTTGAGAAAATGCGAATTTTAAAAAACTTTCCGAGAAAGACAACTTTTGAAAAGAAAGATCTAATTCTGAGAATAAAGTAGAACTTTCGAAAATATATAGAATTTTGTGAAAATTTTCGGAATTTCGATAAAGAAAAACGAATTTAGAGGAAGAGGAAAAGATAAAGTTTTAAAGAATAGACGAATCTCGAAGAAAAAAATAGAAATTGGACAAACTTAAAAATTTTGAAAAAAGAAACAAATTTTGAAAAAGAAATGGTTAAAATGTTGATAAAGAGACTAAAATGTTAAGGAGAAAAGTAAAAATTTGAGGAAACTTTGAAAAAAAAAGTAGAATTCTGAAAATGAAGTCAAAATTAAAAGACAAACCCAATTTTAAGAATACATCGAAATTTTAAGAAAAATGCTAATTTTAAAAAGGGGTCGAAATTTTTTAGAGAAAGAACTTTTGAAAAGAAAGATCTCATTTTGAGCATAAAGTAGAATATTCGAAAATATGAAGAATTTTTGAAGATTTTCGAAATGTCGGTAAAAAAACGAATATCTAAGAAAAACAAAAGTCAAAGTTTTTAAAAAAAGACGAATCTCGAAAAAAAAATGGAAACCGGACAAAGTTGAAAATTTTGAAAAAGAAAGAAATTTTGAAAAAGAAACGGTTAAAATGTTGAGAAGCAAATAAAATGTTAAGGAAAAAGTCAAAATCTCTTAAAGAAACTTAAAAAAGTAGAATTCTAAAAATAAAGTCAAAATCGAAATTTTGAGAAAAATGCGAATTTTAAAGAGGAGTCGAAATTTTTTAGAGAAAGACAACTTTTGAAAAGAAAGATTTAATTTTGAGAATAAAGTAGAACTTTCGAAATTATGAAGAATTTTGTGAAGATTTTTGAAATTTCGATAAAAAAAATGAATTTCTAGGAAAAGGAAAATACAAAGGCGAATCAATAGAAATTGTTCAAACTTGAAAATTTTGAAAAAAGAAACAAATTTTGAAAAAAAATGATTAAAACGTTGAAAAGGAGATTAAAATGTTAAGAGAAATGTCAAAATCTCCTAAAGAAACTTTGAAAAAAAGTAGAATTCTGAAAATAAAGTCAAAATTAAAAAACAAACCCAATTTTAAGAATACATCGAAATTTTGAGAAAAATGCGAATTTTAAAAAGGAGTCGAACTTTTTTAGAGAAAGAACTTTTGAAAAGAAAGATCTAATTTTGAGCATAAAGTAAAATATTCGAAAATATGAAGAATTTTGTGAAGATTTTCGAAATTTCGATAAAAAACGAATATCTAGGAAAAAGAAAAGTCAAAGTTTTTTAAAAAAGACGAATCTCGAAAAAAATGGAAATTGGACAAAGTTGGAAATTTTGAAAAAGAAAGAAATTTTGAAAAAGAAATGGTTAAAATGTTAAGAGAGATACTAAAATGTTAAAGAAAAAGTCAAAATCCATTAAAAAAACCTTGACGAAATTAGCAGAATTTTGAAAATAAACTCAAAATTAAAAAACAAGCCCAATTTTAAGAACACATCGAAATTTTGAGAAAAATGCGAGTTTTTAAAAGGATTCGAAAGTAGAACTTTCGACAATATCAAGAATTTTGTGAAAATTTTCGAAATTTTGCTAAAAAACGAATTTCGAGGAAAAGGCAAAGATAAAGTTTTTAAAAAAAGACGAATCTCAAAGCAAAAAATAGAAATTTAGCAAACTTGGAAATTTTGAAAAAAGAAACAAGTTTTGAAAAATAAATGGTTAAAATGTTGAAAAGAAGACTAAAATGTTAAGGAAAAAATCAAAATCTCTTGAAGAAACCTTGAAAAAATAAGTAGAATTCTGAAAATAAAGTTAACATTAAAAAACAAACTCAATTTTAAGAATACATCGAAATTTTGAGAAAAAGACGGATTCTAAAAGAAGTCGAAATTTTTCTGAGGAAGACAACTTTTGACAAGAAAGATCTAAAATTGGAAACAAGGTAAAACTTTCGAAAATATGAAGATTTTCGAAATTTTGATAAAAAACAATAAATTTTGAGGAAAAGGATTAATTCTGAAATAAAACGAAATTTGCAGAAAGCTCGATTAAAAGAAACAGTGATATAGCGTCTATAAGAAACGAAGTTGGCATCATTTTCAAAGAAATTATTCAACTTAAAAATTTTTAATTTATGTGACCTTCAGCTCAAGTAGCCTTGAGCTTACATGACCTTGAAATCAGGTGACGTTGAACTCACCCGATCTTGAACTAACATGACTTTCGACTTAAGTAACCTTGAGTTTACACGACCTTGCCTCTTGAACTCACGTGATCTTGAGCTTACGTCACCTCAAGCTCACCTGACCTGAAACTCGCGTGACTCCGAAATCACGTGAACTCGAGCTCACGTGATCCTAAGCTCACGTGACCTTGAGATCAAGTGACGCTGAACTCGCGTGACCTTGACTCGGTGTGACCTTGAACCAGTGTGACCTTGGCCCAGTGTGACCTTGACTCCTAGTGGCCTTGAGTTTAATGCGACCTTGAATACATGTGATTTAATTTCGGCTTTTTTTCTCGAAATTTCGACTTTAAACTCTAAATTTCTACTTTGATCCCCGGATTTTGACTTTTATCTCGAAATTTCGACTTTTATGTCGAAATTTCGATTTTACTCTCGAAATTTCTGCTTTTTTGTCGAATTTTCGACTTTAGTCTCGGTATTGTGACTTTAAGCTGCAAATTTCTGATTGTTTTTTTTTCAATTGGTGTTCTTTCTACGCCTTCCTACGAGAGAGATTGTATATTTTCAACAAAAAGCAAATTACTCATCTTTTACAGTCTACATGATATCCACGAGAGGGCGTACTAATTTTTAATCGATCAATAGATACTTTTATCTATTAAGGATGCACGTGTACAAATGTCAATCTTGTCATATTTCTTGTCAACTTGGATTTGGACGGAAAAGTTAGGTTAAATTATTTTTTATTATTGCGGAATCTGACTATACTTATCCAAGGTGAAATCTCAGGAGTTAACAAAACATTTCAACCACAGATCTGACAAAAATGGTAATCACTAATTGACCACAATTACCTTACAATTCATATTCACATCAAATTTCAGGATGTTCTGTCACGTCCTGCCGAAGAATTCGAAAATGAGCAATCATTAGAAGCTATATGGGCTATGAAAGCTTTCGAACATGCAGAAATATACTTTAATGTGAGTTGTTTTTTAACTTGTTTCCCATACTTATTTACAAATTATAGATTCTGTGCTCAGTTGACCCGAAATTATTAAAACTGACCCCAATGGATGATTTTATTTACAAACAATTTCGAGAAGAATTTCCCACATTGGATATAACTGTGATTAACGAAGACGAAATAAAAAGTACAAAAGAGAAAGAAAAGTGGCGACCGTTTTGTGAAAGATTTAAAAATTGCATAGAGGACTACAGCTTTGGAACCTTATTGAGAGCAGATGCTCTAAAAGACTATAACCAAGAAAATTCAATTTTAGTTATTAGGATACAGTTTTATGCTTTAGAGATAGCTCGTAATAAGGAAGGTGTGAATGATTGTTTGAGAAAATTGTATGGTAATGTTGCCAAATAATACAATTTTTTTGCATTCTGCGACAGTAAGTTATATTTGAATGTAGCAACAATTTATTGTGTGGATAAATTGTGGCTATTTTGTTATATTTGCTCACAATTATAAGCCATAATCTGAACATATTATTACAGTTTGTGTATAATTTATGTACAACTGCACCTAATAGTCGAGGGTGTTTAAATCCTTTAATAAAGTAAGTTTAATTTGAAGACTTCTAATTTTGTAATCACTACCATAACCAACTTTTAAGGGGCCCTTGTGAAGCTTTGTTCAAGTTTTATTAGCATGAAAAAGACCTTGGGAGTTGTTTCTATAAATTGTTTTTTTTTATACAATTTTTCGGTTTAAATCTCAACTATGTTTTATAAATTTGCATTTTTTATTTAATTTGATATTTTCCTGAAAAATTCGGATTATAGTAAGACCTAATTTTTTGGCTAGACGAAATTTCAAGTGATTTTAGGCAAAGTTGCTTTTATTGATTATGAATTATCTAACAGACTGACAACATTAATCATTTTTTCAGAAATGTTACTACTGAAGTCAAAATATTGATATTAAAAGCAGCATTTTTAGTCCAAAAAGGTAAATATTTAAAATATTTGACTTTAAATTTATTACAACATTTAAAATGTTGAAGCTAGAATTTAGGAACAGAACATCAATCGAGCCTCCAAAATTCCAAAGTTGGATTTATACCAAAATATATCATTAGAAAATTCAAAACTATTAAAGACTGAATTCAAGAATAGCATACTTCAGTATAAATGAATACTTTTTCATTACACATGTGAAGTAAAAGCCCGACGTTTTTTTCTTTTTTCAATTTTATTAACTTATTACAAAATATAATACACTTAAGATGTTTCTACTGCAGCAGTAGATGCTGATTCTTCTGTGTATTTGCCCTTGTCTTTGCCCAAGGCAGCCAAACGTCCCTTGGCTCTACGGTCAATTATGCTCTTTCTATCTTTGTCCATCTTCAGTTTAACGATAACAACCTTAAACAAACATATTTGCTGTCAGAATCTAAGCGACTTATTAACACAAATTCTTTCTTGTTAGAATAAATCAGTGCCAATTTTTTCACCATAATGCAAGTCGATACAAATCACCGCTCAAGTTAGTAAGAGAACCTTAAAAACTGTCACAATGTTTTGATCAAATCTTGCAGTCTACGAATGGTTTAGTTCATCATGAAAAACATTTGTATATGTGATAATAAACAGTAAGTAAAAAATCACCACAAATGCAAAAACATCTTTAATAAATTTTGGTGGAACGGACTGGTCCTTGGTTATCTTCAAAAATTGAAATGCAAAACTTGTCCCTTGAAACCAAGAAAGATTAAAAAACACAACAAAGGTTGCTTTAATGCGTTTTGACAGTCAAGCTATCATCTTCAGAGAGATACTATCTCTTTTGGTTTCGGGGGACAAGTTTTGTATTTTAATCTTTAATAAAATTATAGTGAATACGTCCCTCCTAAAAAAATATGCCCTAAAGCCAATATGCAAGGATCACATATAAGGGAAGTCAAACTTTTGGTGGTTTATGACTGGGACATGTTCAGTCCGCGCAGCAATTGAAACCCCTTTCCATAAATTGCGAGAGTGTTAAAACAAGAACTCAAGGAACCAGACAGGCTTATTATAAGCGATTTTCATTATAAATGGCACTGTTTAAATATAAATAAGCAAGGTGATAAGGGAGTTCTCTCATTATATACAATATATTGTAAATTACTGATCAAATTACAATCTATTCAAGAAAATTGCCAGAAAGAAGTAAGAACACATTTGTGATGAGATTTTGCAAGTTTTAAAAATCAAAAAGTCTCTCATACCTTTGATGGATGAATTCCTACGTAAACTGTAGCGCCATTGGCTTTTTCTCTCTGTATTCTTTCAATGTAAATGACGAATTTTTTCCTGTATACTTGAACAACTTTTCCAACCTGTTGTCCTTTGTAGTGACCACGTACTACCTACAATTTACACCAAATTAGCTTCTATTCATTAGTAAATTTTATATTGTAAAGAAATAGTAAATTAGTAAATCCTATATGGTAAAAAATAGTAAATCCTAATATAACTTTACCTGAACTTCGTCATCCTTGCGGATGGGCATTGTCCTGACATTGTATTTCTGTCTAAGCTCCTTCGAAAGGGGAGCGGACATCAAACGCCTCTTGATATGGGACGGGGCGGTGAAATGCCTTTTCCTGTTTTTACTTCTAGAGGCGGTTACTAGTTTGTTGAACTTCATTTCGAGTTTCTGATGTACCTGTGAAATGACATGCAAGCGTTAGGTTATGTTTACATATTTTAACGAAAAAGCTACATAAATGAATGCCACTTACAAAAATATTCTACAAATAACTCTAATTTAATATTACAATTGATAGAAATCAGTTTTAATCGCGCCATACTTAAGGATGATTAAAATTTTAAAGGATATAAATTCACTTACCGGACACAACACAAACTCTTCGAAAAAGAAAATCTGTCGCCCACAGCGCCTGCGTGCTATGCTGTGGTTTGATTATTCTAGCTATGCAACTCTTAATACAGTAAAAAGTATAAGGTGTCGCAGTAGTCACAGATTACATTATTTTATTCATGGAGAAAAATGTATTATTTCTATTCTCGACATAATAATATACACTTCTCCACAATATTAACGCACCACTATCCTTTTATCAAAAATCATGTACATGTGCGAATAATTTAAAATTTTCACATGCATGGACATTAGCATATCATGTTAGGATGTGATAAATGCTGTTACCTTTTTTTGTTGGTCCATTTTGCAGCTGGTATAAAAAAAAAACAAAATAAGGTATAAACAACATAAAACAGGATTTTGTGTTGTTCCATTAGAGTTCTGTCTAATTGACTGTTTGAGGTGTGGTTTGGCATTTTGGATTGAAAAACATTATTTTCAAATGATAAACCGTGTTTCGCGCAATTTAAGTCGTGATGAGTGTGTCCAGGCTGTAACATTAGCCGATGAAGGATTAAGTTACCGAAGCATTGCCCAAAGACTTGGGGTATGCCATTCAACAATTTCTCGTGTCGTTCAACGGTTCCGGGAAACAAATACGAATTAAAGAAAACCAGGACAAGGAAGGCCTAGCAAAACAACCGCTCTACAAGATCGTTTTTTGAGACTCCGTGCATTACGTGAGAGATTTACAACCTGTAGAAGTTTGCAAATCCAGCTTGCAACCACACATAATCTGCAAGTTAGCATAGAAACGGTTAGAAGGCGGCTTGCTGCTGACGAGTTGCACCCCAGAATTCCAGCCAGGGGTCCATTCTTAACGGCAGTACATCGCCGAATAAGACTACAATTTGCTAGAGATCACGTCAATTGGACCAACGTCGAATGGGCTCGTGTCTTATTCACAGACGAGTCCAGATTTTGCCTGTTTAACAATGATAGACGTATGAGAGTGTTTCGACGAAGAAACGAACGGTATGACCAATGCAACATAAGACCAGTCCAAGCTTTTGGTGGCGGATGTAATGGTATGGGATGGCATCTCTTCAACGGGTCACACAGACTTGCAGGTGATCAATCGAGGTTCATTGAATAATCGACGATACATAACCGAAATTGTACAAGAACATGTCGTGCCATACGGTCCCTATATTGGCGATGATTTTATTCTAATGCAAGATAATGCGAAACCACACATTGCTACAATAGTGAGAGAATACTTTGATGAAGTTGGTATTCTGGTTATGGACTAGCCAGCAAGAAGTCCAGACCTGAATCCCATAGAACATTTGTGGGACATTATTGGAAAGCAAGTCAAAGCTCTTATGCCCCCTCCAGCTACCCTTGGTGAGGTACAAGAAAGAATTCTAGAAATTTGGGATGGACTAGATCAAAGGGAGATAACAAGTTTAATAGAGAGTCTGCCACGTCGGTGTGAAGCTGTTATCCGCAGTAAAGGGGGAAACACACAATATTAACCTTAAAAAAAAAATTTGAAAAAATTAGAATTTTGCAATATTTTGTTAAGTATTGACTAAATCTTAAAAACTACTGTCAATAAATGACTGGGAAAATAAAAGTCATTTAATCCTTAAGGTGTTAAAGTTCTGAATATCAAATTATATGATTTTGAGATAATTGTTTAGTTATCTCGAAATTTCCAAGTGGTGCGTTAATTTTGTGGAGAAGTGTAGTTTAATATTACAATTGAGAAAAATCAGTTTTAATTGCGCCATCCTGAAGAATAATTAAAATTTTAAATGTTTTAAATTTACTTACCGGATCCAAAACAAAGTTTGAAAAAGAAAATCTGTCGCCCACAGCACCTGCGTGCTATGCTGTGGTTTGATTATTCTGCCTATGCAACTCTTAATACAGTAAAAAGTATAATGTGTTACGGTAGTCACAGATTACAGAGAGAGAAAAGTTTATTACTTCTATTCTCGACATAATAATATAGAGAAAGGGGATGTTATGGAACTCCGTAATCGCATTAATTGAATAAAGTAATGATAATAAACTTTATTCTTCATGGCGAACTCTTATTCACCGGAAATATTATGTTTATTAATTTTATTTAACATTTCTTCGGCCCAGTTTGGAAATATATATTTCCAAACTGGGCCAAAGAAATGTTAAATAAAATTAATAAAAATAATAAACTTATTCAATCAACGGTAATCGAAACCGACGGATATTCGAAATAAAAAATATTCGAATCCGTAATTGAAACAGATATGAATGTTTCGGATAATTTTGGATGTTCTTTGAAGTAATTTGCTAATTCCAGACGATGACTTTTTTGCTGGTCGATTAAAATTATGAGGCCAACTTGATGCTGTCACCTGCATTCATTCACTATTTTTTTTTCTAAATTTTGTGGGGCTGATGCAGGCGCTATAACCTAGATCCAAAATCCTTGGGAACTTCCACAAATTTGTTCGAGTCTTCGTCAGTTTCATTAACCAGGGCTACTTCTTTCCTTCATCTGTTAAATGAATGGATTTTCGACATTTCAGTTTTTTTGAAATTCTCACCATTTTAAATTTTTCATTTGCTTAATTTTGGCTTTTTGTGAAGTCATGAATTTTTTACAAAATTTCGATTTAACTTCAAAATTTCGACTTCATTTCAAAATTTTGACTTC
The DNA here is from genome assembly GCA_028583605.1 of Dastarcus helophoroides. NCBI lineage: Eukaryota > Metazoa > Arthropoda > Insecta > Coleoptera > Bothrideridae > Dastarcus > Dastarcus helophoroides. The sequence goes on from CM053327.1 coordinate 32,780,865, forward strand.
ATTTCAAAATATCGACTATTTTATCCAAATTTCGACTTTTTTTAACTTTTCAAAAAAAAATTTGGGCATATTCCAGAACTTCTACTTTTCGAGAATTTCAGATTCCTTTGAAAACTCGACAACAAAAATTTTTGATTATGTCGAAGTTTTTGAAGGGTCGAATTTTTTAAAAATTCGATTTTGTTTCAAAGTTTAGTCATTCTTTGCATAATTTCGACTTCTTGTAAAAATTTGGGCTCTTTTTAAAAATGTCAAATTTTCCTCAAAATTTTGACTTTTTCAAAATGTTTGTATACTGTTTTTGAAACTTTCCATTTCTTTTCTTCTTAATTGTTCCCAAAACTTTCTACCTTTTTGGAAATTTCAATATTTTTTAATTTCGACTTTTCAGTTTAGAATTTTTTTAAAATCTCGACTTTTTTGATAATTTTGATATTTTTGGCAAAATTTGTCTTCTTTAAAAATTCTAACTATTTCAAATATATAATTTTTTGAAGACTCGACTATTTTAAATATTTCGACTTTTTTCGATTTTCGATTTTTCAAAATTTCACCTTTTTTCAAAATTATAATTTTCTTGAAAATTATGGTATAGTTTTTCAAATTTTAAATTTTTGCAAATTCCAACTATTTCAAAATTTTGACTTTATTTGAAAATTTTATATTTTTTAAATTATGACACTTGTTAAAGTATCGATTTTTTGAAATTTTTTCACTACAGTTTCGTTATTTTACTTTTTTTTTAATATTTCGACTTTTTCAAAATGTTGACATTTTTTTTTTCAAAAATTTTATTTTTTCCCAAAATTTTATGTTACTTTGAAAATTTTCGATCAAAAAATTCGAATTATCAACTTTTCAAAATTTCGACTTTCTTTTTTAAAATTCCGACTTTTCTGACAATTTTGTCTTTATTTATTCAATATTTAGGCTTCGAATACTTCAGACTTTGTTGAAAATTTCGCCTCTTTTTAAAAAGGTCAACCTTTTCTCAAAATTTTGACTTTTTCAAAATATTTTTGACAATTTGAGTTTTTTTTTATTTCAATTGTCCCCGAAAATTTCTACTTTTATTAAAATTCCAATATTTTATAATTTACACTTTTCAAAGTTTAGATTTTTTTGATAATCTCAACTTTTCGGAAAATTTCGATATTTTTCTGCAAAATCTCTACTTTTTAAAAATTCTTACTTTCTTCAAAATTTAGTTTTTTAAGGCTCGACTGTTTTAAAAATTTAGATGTTCGACTTTTTCAAAATGTTACCTTTTTTCAAAATGTTGACTTTTTCTCAAAATTTTAAATTTTTTGAAAATTTTTCTTTCACAAATTATAATTATCAAAAATTTTTAACTTTTCAAAATTTCGATTATTTTAAAAATTTGAACTTTTTTGATTATTTTGGCTTTATTTCTTCAATATTTAAACTTCGAAAATTTCAGATTTTATTGAAAATTTGGGCTCTTTTTAAAAATTTTCTCAAATGTTTCTCAATATTTTCCCTTTTTCAAAATGATTTTGATACTTTTTTTGTTGTTTTTGGTGTTTTTGTTGTTGTTGTTGTTTCTACTTTAATAAAACTTATAATATTTTTTTGGTGAAATGGATTGGCCCTTGGTTATCTTCAAAAATTGAAATACAAATCTTGTCGCCTGAAATCAAGAAAGATTAAAAAACGCAACAAAGGTTGCTCTAACGCATTTGGATAGCCAAACTATCATCTTCAAAGAGATACTTGTTTAATTTAGACCTTTTAAAGGTTACACTATTTTAAAAATCTCAACATTTCTGAAAAAGTTGACATTTTTCTGCAAAATTTCTGCTCTTTAAAAATTCTTACTTGCTTCAGAATGTAGTTTTTTGAAGGCTCGACTGTTTTAAAAACATCGACTACTTTAAATTTTCGACTTTTTGAAAATTCCCCCTTTTTTCAAAATGTCGACATTTTTTTTAATTTTAAATTTTTAAAAAATTTATGTTTAAAAAATGTTAGTTATCCAAAAATTTGAACTTTTCAAATTTTCGGCTTTTTTTGAAAATTTCGACTTTTCTGATAATTTTGGTCTTACTTCAGTATTAACAATTCGAAAATTCGGATTTTGTTGAACATTTGACTGAAAATTATTTTAAATATAGACTATTTTTGAGATTTTAGATTCCTTTTTAAAATAATCGATTTTTGGACCGATTTGATTCGTGAGCAAAGGAATCGATTCCCCATAAAATTGGGTGCTGAAAGATCGATTTCCGATCTCACCTTGTTTCCGATTTCACCTTGTTGGTGAAATTTTTAAACATTTCTAATAGAAGAAAAATTGAATGATAATAATGAGTTGGCGTCATAAAGTCGAAATTTCAACTTAAATTTGAACTTTAACTTCGAAATTTCGACATTTTGTCGAAATTTCGAGTTTAAAGAGGATCTTTTGAAGAAAAAATCAAAATTTCGAGAGAATAAAAAGAAATGTCAAGAAATAAATCGACACTTTTAAAAAATATTTTTTTTCTGGAAATTTCCACCAAAAGATTGAAATTTCGGGAAAAAGGCGAAATTTAAAGAGTAAAATCGAAATTTCGATTTTATTCTCCAGATTTCGAAAAAATATCGAAATTTCGGGAAAAAGGTCGAATTTTCGAGAAAAAAGTCGAAATTTCATGAGAAAAGCCGAAATTTCTGAAAAAATAATTTTTTCTCTAAATTTCGAGAAAAAACTTAGTTGACTTAGTTGACAATTTTTTTAATAAAGACATTTTTTTAAAAATCGTGACTATTTTTCAAAACTTGCTTATTATTTATTAACATAACATGTAACCTTCTTGTTCTTTTCTGACAGCAACTCGTAGGATCATTGTAACATGTTTTACAATCTTTATAAATCATCCATAAAAAGAAAAAAAAAGAATTCAAGAAAGGCTTAGTTCGTTAATTTTACTGCTACTAAGAAAGTGCTTGTTTGTATGCCCTATTTAAAGATACATTCAAAACTGCTCAAAATTTTAAGTCGTTAAATATGTACCAAAGAATGTCATAAATATAATAAGATGGGAAGTTTTGACTACATCGCCTTTGTCTTGTTTTTTTTTGTTATTGCAGTATAGGGAATTTTCTTAACAATTTCAGTTTAATGTGGAAAATGGAACGTTGAAATATTTAGAAAAAGTCTAAACCTGAAGTTTAAAGTCAAAATTTAGCAAATGTTTGGAAATGTATGCAAACAATTTAAAAGAAATTCAAAATTTTGAGAAAAAATCGAAATGAAAGTACGAGTCGAGAAGTTTCAACAAAAAAGTAGAAATTGGCAGTGTAAACTATAAAAAAACGTCGAAATCTCGAAACAAATTGAACTTGGAATATTTCGATTAGGTTTTATAGTTTGGATTTAGGTTAAATTTTCAAGTTTTAAGGAAAAAGTGTAAACTGGGATTTTCGAAAAAACATGGAATTTCTAAAAAACAATTTTGGTGGAACGGACTGGTCCTTGGTTATCTTCAAAATTAAAATACAACTCTTGTCCCCTGAAACCAAAAAGATTAAAAAACATAACAAATGTTGCTCTAACGCGTTTCGGCAGCCAAGCTATCATCTTCAGAGAGATACGTGTCGAAACGCGTTAGAGCAATCTTTGTTGTGTTTTTGAATCTTTCTTGGTTTCAAGGAACAAGATTTGTATTTCAATTTCTAAAAAACAAATTTAAAATTATGAGAAGTCGGAGCCCAAAATAAATAAAAATCAAAAGATGAAGTTTGAAATTTTGAAAAAAGAACTAGTCCATTTATTTCATTATACCCTCAAAAGGGACCAAATTTTCATCAAATTCTTGTTATTACGCGGGCTGTACTAAGTATAAACCATAACCAACATCCCAAATGCTACATCGTTCACACTCTTTGTTTATAAATAAAATAACACAAAGTTGTTGAAAATGGAATTTATTTGATTGCTAATTATTGCCGTACTTTGTATACAAAAGCTTAAGATTTCCTTAAGAATTAATTATATTATTAGTGAGTCAGATCTTATTGTTTGTATTCCTTTCCAAGTTGTTTCGCGATGGTGCTGAGCTGAATATTTGACGTTCCTTCATAAATGCTACCAATCTTGACATCCCTGTAGAATTTCTCTTGAATAAAGTCCTTAGTGAAACCGACTCCTCCCATCCAGTCTATACATTTGACAGTTGTTTGTTGAGCGACTTCAGCAGCCCAATATTTTGCCATGGCAGATTCCTTCATGAAGGGTTTACCATTCTCGAAAAGTCTGGCGGCATTATAAACCAAAAGGCGAGCAGATTCAATCAGTGTTGCAATGTGGGCGATTTGATGTTGCATTCCCTAAAAATTAATTATCAGGTCACTGTTATCCATGGACAAACTGTACCAGACCGCAGATTTCAAGAGTACGTTATGTGAAGTGAATATGTAGAGTTAAGAATAGTGGTGGCGATGGCTTCGTGATTAGGAGTCTGGTCTGTAACGTGACGGTCCTGGGTTCGACTCCCCCAGTCGCTGATCACATATTTTTAATTCTACTACTAAATTACTCACTTGGAAATTGAATATGGGCGTTCCAAATTGTGTCCTCTCCAGAGTGTATGGAATGGTAGCATCAAAACATCCTTGGGCCAAACCTAACATCTGAGCAGCGATTCCGATGCGACTTTCATTCAAAATTTCGGCAGAATATTTGTAAGCTTTTCCGACTTCTCCCAATACGGCGGTTTCAGGTATTCTTACGTTGTCAAAACTCAACATACATGTTCCAGATGCTACTATTCCTAGTTTATCTTCTGGTCTTGCTATTGTAAACCCAGGAGTATCCCTGTCGACTAAAAACGCGGTAATGCCTCTGTAACCCTAACAAAAACATTACTTTAAGATGGAACAGACTGATCCTTGGTTATTTTTAAAAATTGAAACCCAGATCTTGTCCTTTGTAACTAAGAAAGATTAAAAAACACAACAAAAGTTGCTCTAACGCATTTCGATAGCCACAATCGAGAGAGATATCAGTATCTTTGTTGTGTTTTTTAATTTTTCTTGGTTTCAGGGGACGAGATTTGTATTTCAATGACTTTAAGAGATTGCAATTTGTAAAGTAATACGATGCATCACTTAGTGCTTTTAATTAAATAAAAAGAAGAACATCATTTTGAATTAGATAACAAGGTCTGATACGTACAGCAGAAGGGTTAGCATTTGCCATGACAACAAAAACTCCGGACAAGTCCGAATTAGAAATCCACATTTTGGAGCCATTAAGGATAAAATCTTTTCCGTCTTTTTTGGCGGTGGTTTTCAATGAAAATGCATCAGTGCCAGATGAGGGTTCTGTTAGGGCAAAACTTCCTACCTAAGAACATGAAAAATATACATTTACAGACTCATCAATAATGGTTGGCTCATCAGTTATGGTTTATAACTTACCATATCAGTTGACAACCTAGTTAAGTATTTTTCTTTCTGTTCTTTTGTTCCTAGCTTCTGAATAATGTTGGCAACTAGTGTATTATGTATGTCCACTAAAGCTGATACAGAGGGATCAACTTTAGCTAATTCTTCTACTGTTAGAATTGTGGTCAAGAAATTACATCCTGCTCCGCCGTATTCCTCTTTAATTTCAATGCCCATAAGCTAAAAAGAGGATTTTTAAATTATCTTCTTCCAATATACGAGGTGCATTCAAAAAGTAAGGTGACTTTTCAAGTTTCGCGATCAACGTACATTCGATTATCGATTTTTTGTTGTTGTTGTCGTTGTTGTATTGGTACACATGTCCCGAATATATGTTCGCAGTTTCAATAAGTAAAAAAAAATATTTAGAAGTGATACAAACTCTTCCAAGATGGCTGAGAGTAAGCCGACGATGAACCTCGCTCTGGACACCCCAACACATCAACAACAGAAGATATCGTTGAAGTTATGAAGAAAATTGTTTTTGAAATTCGTCGAATTACCATAAGAGAAATTGCTGAGGATGTTGGCATATCAATCTGCTCGTGTCATGCAATTTTTTCAGATGTTTTGGGCATGAGACGTGTGTCAGCGAAGTTTGTGAAACTTCTGAATTTCGATCAAAGAACCATCACTCAGGAGCTCTTGAATGACGTCAGTGATGATTCTGATTGCTCAAAAAGATCATAACTGGTGACCAATCATGGGTATCTGGTTATGACATCGAAACTAAAGCCCAATCGTCCCAATGAAAGCACCTAGGAGAGCCAAGACCGAAAAAAGCACGCCAAATCCGATCAAATGTTAAAGTTTTGCTCAGTGTTTGTTACGACTACCATGGCGTAGTGCATCAGGAGTTTTTACCTTAAGGTCGTACGGTCAATAAGGAGTATTACCTTGAAGTTATGCGCCGTTTGCGAGAAGCAATACGAAAAAAACGTCCAGAATTTTGGAAAAATAATTCATGGCTTTTGCATCACGTTAATGCACCTGCTCATTCATCGTTGCTTGTGAGAGACTTTTTGGCCAAAAACAACACGACAATCATGCCCCAGCCACTATATTCATCGGATTTGGCCCCCTGCGACTTTTTCCTGTTCCCAAAACTTAAAAAGACCTATGAAAGGACGGAGATTTGCAAGGATTGATGAAATAAAAACTGCATCGCTAGAGGAGCTCAAGGCTATACCAAAAAGTGCTTATAAGAAGTGCTTTGAAGATTGGAAAAAGCCTTGGCACAAGTGCATTGTACCTGAGGGGGATTCCTTTGAAAAGACAGTATAAATGTTGTTGAATAAAAAAATATAGTCAAAATATAGTGATCTTACTTTTTAAAAACACTTCGTATTTTAATTGTCGGAAAATTAAAGCATCAAAAGGATAAACATTACATTAAGGCGATAAACAGTACATAAGAAACATTACAATGTGCCATTTACACGAGCACTAATGTTACCAGAAAAAAAATTTGAGCATTAACAAGAAATTTCGAAAAACAATACTAGATGAATCTAAAATTTAGTAAAAACTGCAAATATTGGCTTTGGACTTGCAAGTCGAATTAAAAATTTCACTTTTAAACTCGAAATTTCAAATTTAAACTAAAAATTTCGAAAAAATTTGGAAATTTGGCCAAAGAATTAAACATTTCTAGAAAAAGTTTTTCGTCACATGTTACCATTTCCTGTTCTTCAACTAGATACTTTGGGAATACCAGTTGATCGTTCTAATGGTTTTTTGTGGTTGAATATTTTTGATGGTTAACTGTATGATGCGAAAAGCGAGTCGTAATTTATTTGATAAACTGGTTTACTTTTGGATTTTGGATCGAATCAGGACCCACTAGATTTTTTTGAAGAAACAGCTACGGTAAAAATGTTCTGTTGCAGAATCGTTATTTTATCAAAATATTTAGCATAATTTGATTTGACGCAATTCAATCTGTAATTGAAGTCACCCTGATCTGATTTCTATTTGATTGTTTATTGTAATGCATCATTTTGCCATAAAATGACGTTAATAGATTTGCTTTCGTTGTGGATATCATAGAATTATATAGTAGGTAATAGGTCAGATGGACAAATACGAATTAATCATTTACTCAATATTCATAAACATATTTCAAGGTTAATTTCAAATTGTATTGCTTTTTCTATTTCATATAAATACAGCATGTGTTGTATTTACCTTTTGAAAAGATAAGGAACATAATTTAATGTCGCAAATATTTATTGTACTTTATCTGCACCAGTTAGATGTGAAAATCAACAGCAACACAATTTGTACTTTTTTTTTATTGTATTTATGCTTTTGCCTTTTTTTGTGTCATATTTCTTTGTGGAATTAAGAATCCTAGGTGCAAAATAAATTCATAATAAGAAACTTATGTAACATATTTACTTAAAAAAATAAAAAGATCTTAATCAACTGAGTTAAAAACACATAAAATCATTCTTAACGGTAATAAATGTTTTTCGTTATCAGAATCACAACACATACGCAATTCGCTCAGCTTTCAAGATTTCTTGAGAATATTACTTAAAATATTTTTAAAATCTTAAAAGTTAATCCTAAAAACCATTTTCTAATTTTAAAAATTGGAATTGGACCTCTGCTTTTTATACTTCCTACTCTTTTTTATGAATAATACTCGGCTGTCTTATCATATTGCCAGGATTAAAATTATATAATTATCTTTTTTTGGGGAGACATATTTTTCAACCAGGATTTAATATACGGTTCTCTAATAGTGCAATAATTATTAAATTTATTTTTCGCTTAACTGGTTCTATTATTTTTGGTTTCTCTAGGACTGATCTCCGCAATAACGTGTTATTACATTAAATACATCCAATATTAAATCAAATATTAAAAAATTAGTTTCGAAGATCTAATTTCATCAATACCCACGAAAACTATTATTCTTATTTGTCTTGTTTATAGAACTTTACACCCTTACACAACGAGCATATTTTATATACATAAATATTAATTATGAAATGATAAATATTTGATATACAGTAACCAACTGTTATTATTATTTAGGAAATAAATTTATTGAACAAGTTATACCAATAGACGAATTTTAGAATGTATTACGATAAGCTGAAATACAAATCTTGTCCTCTGAAACCAAGAAAGGTTAAAAAATACAACAAAGGTTGCTCTAACGCGTTTCGACAGCCAAGCTATCTCTCTAAAGATGATAGCTTGGCTGTCGAAACGCGTTAGAGCAATCTTTGTTGTGTTTTTTAATCTTTCTTGGTATCAGGGAACAAGATTTGTATTTCAATTTTTGAAGATAACCAAGAACCAAAAATTACATTAAGTATTAAGTATTCGACGACAAGTCAAGTTTAGATATACAGTCAAACCTCCCTATAACGAACCTCCGGGTACCGAATGCCTCTATATAACGAACTTTTTGAGGGAACGCAGCACTTAAAATTAAAATTACCTCGATCCAATTTTTGAACCAAGATTTTCCAAGGTTTAATTAGTTTTTAAATGCTTCCGTTCAGAAACATTTCTTACTTTGTGGGATACCCAAATAATAATAACGTTCCAAGATGTAATTAGTTTTTTAATTGCATTTGGTTCGAAGAAAGCTCAATTTTACGCCATGCTAATGACATTGTTGATAAGACAAAAAGATTCTCTTTTTCAGTTGATTTATTGTGCAAGAAGTGTAAGGAGAGTAAAACTGCAAAAAATGTTGAAGGAAAAGGCTTTAACGTTCAGCGGAAAAGATCAATTGATCAATAATGTTATAATCAGGATTAAAAAAAAGACAAGAACAAGTTTGGAAACATTTGAAACATATGATTTGTGTATTTCAGGAATCACTTGAAGCATATGAATTTTTACATATAATTTGTGTATTTTTAATGCTACCTCGCTATAACGAAACCCTCTCTATAACGAATTTTTTGTAGGATTTAGGAATTCGCTATGAGGAGCTTTGACTGTAGTTGAAAATCCCATTATTAATATTATTACTATCTGCCATGGTAAGGACGGAACATTATGAATAATGTATAGATGCTGGTGCGAAGCTCGAAAACAGCCAATGGTCGATTTTTTTTGTGCAATCCTATAATTACACGGTTTAAAACGATCAAAATCTGAAGTTCAGCTCTGCGTCTGGTTTTGGCTATTTCAAAACATCCAAACCTAGGATTGACAGTTCAGTCGTGAAATGACCAAAGCTCGAAATAATGTCTGCTCAAGTTAGAGCCTCAGACGGGCCCTGTATGTTGGGGGGCCCAAATGAAGAGTAAATATTTTTCACAAAAGGAACAAAAACACTTGGATTGAATTAACATAATTATATTTTGACTAACTGATGTCACCCAACCCCACTTATTACTTTCTCTATCAGGTATAGATTTTTTTTTAAGTTCGACACTTCCACAATTTCGATATTTTTTTAAATTTAAATTTTTGCAATTTTAATTTCTCTTTTTCCCAATTTTCGACTTTTTTCAACATTTTTACCTTATTAACAAACCCTCCCCTTTGGAAAATTCGACTTGGAAAATATCGATTTTTGTTCCAAATTTGGAATTCTTTAAAACTCTTTTTAAAAATGTCAAGATTTTTAAAAGGTTTTCTCAAAATTTCGCTTATATTTTAAAATTTCACATTTTTTATCAATATCAAAATACCATTTACCCGTGGAAAAGGTGAAAACTTATTTGAATATTTTGGCTTTTTAACTGTTCGACATTTTTTCAAAATTTCAACTCTATCCACAACCTCGACATTATTTAAAACTTTAACTTCCTTCAAAATTTCGACTTTCTTGAAAATTTTAACCTTTCTGATAATTTCAACTATTTTTTAAATTTAGAAAAATTCAGATTTCTTTTAAAAGTTGACTATAAATAGTTTTGATCAGATCTAATCTTTTTAAAGGTTAAATTTTTGTCAAAATTGGAACTTTTTAAGATTTGAAATATTTCAATTTTTTTTCAAAATAATTATTTTTTTAAATTTCTACTTTTCCGAAAATTCTCATTTGCTTTGACATGGTCGATTTTCTTTTAAATTTTAACTTATCTGATAAATTTGGCCTTTCTTCAATATTTACACCCTTAAAAATATCAGGTTTTTTTTTAAATTTGAAAATATTTTAATTTGAAAAATTTTTAAATTTTGACTATTTTTGGAAATTTTAGACTATTTTTCACATTTTAATTTTTTTAAATATAATTTCGAAAAGTTTTGAATATTATAACATTTTTTTCAAACAATTTTTTCGTATTGTCAAAATTTTCGACTTTTTTCAAAATTTCAATTTTTTTATAAATTTCCACTTTGAAAATTATTTTTTTAATATTTCATAATTATTGCAAATTTTTGATTTTTTTGATATTTTGACTTTTTTGAATGGTTTGATATCTTGTAAAATTACGAATTTTTCTGAAAATTGAATTACAAATGTTGTCCCTTGAAACCAAGAAAAGTTAAAAAAACACAACAAATTTTGCTCTAACGCATTTCGATAGCCAAGCTATTATCTTCAGAGAGATAGTAGTATGTCTGAAACCAAGAAAAGTTAAAAAAACACAACAAATGTTGCTGTAACGCGTTTTGATAGCCAAGCTATCATCTTCAGAGAGATAGAGTATGTCTGAAACCAAGAAAAGTTAAAAAAATACAAGAAATGTTGCTCTAACGCGTTTCGATAGCCAAGCTATCATCTTCAGAGAGGTAGTAGTATGTCTGAAACCAAGAAAAATTAAAAAAACACAACAAATGTTGCTCTAACGCGTTTTGATACCAAAGCTATCATCTTCAGAGAGATAGTAGCATCTCTGTGATAATGATAGCTTGATTATCGAAATGCGACAGAGCGACATTTGTTGTATTCTTTAACTTTTCTTGGTTTCAGGGGACAAGACTTATATTTCAATTTTTAAAGATAACCAAGGACTTGTTCCACCAAAAAAAAAAAAAAAAATTCCTGAAAATTTTAGCCAAATTTGGACCTTTCTCAAAAATTTTTATTTTTCATGAAAGTTTCTATTCACAAATTTTGGCGAATAGGTCGTTATTTTCCGAAAATTTTGCCCGTTTTTAAATTTTCACTTGGTTTAAAAATTTTGTTTCTTTTACAAAAGATAATTTTTGCAAAATTTCGATTTTTTTGGAAGAATTTTGACTTTTTTGAAATTTTAACTTTTTCAAATATATTTGACCAAATTTGTACTTTCTAATCTTTTCGATTTTTTTCAAAATTTCGACTCTTTTTTGAACACTTCGACTTTTCAAAATCTTTGACTTTTTTCAACATTTCAACTTTTTTTGTAAATTTTCGCACTAAAATTTCACTCTTTTTGAACATTTTGACTATTTCTCAGAATTACAAATTTTTTTGAAAATTTCGTTTTGTTCAAAATTTTATTATTTTTCGATTTATTTTGGGAAAATTTCTAATTTTTTTGAAATTGTGACTTTTTAAAGTTTTTTTAATATTACGTAAAATTTCGAATTTTTCTGGAAAATTTGCAACTTTTGGCCAAATTTTGATTTTTTTTTAATGTCGCCTTTTTTCTTAAGTGTCGTTTATTTTTTAAATTGCTGCAATTCTTAAAAATTTTAACTTTTTTATGAAAATGTTCATTCAAAAATTTTGTTTTTAAAAAATGTTTGACTTTTTTGAAAATTTGAACTATCCAAAATTTCGGTTTTTTTGAAATTTTTTACTTTTTTTTGTTATTTTTGGCTTTTCTTCAGAATATTTAGAATTTACCAAAATTCTGAAAATTTCACCGAAAATATCTCAGTTTTTTTTTCTTGACCTTAAATTTTAAATTTCAACAATTTTTTAACTTTTGGACTATCGACATTTCCAACCCTTACTTCGTGGAATTCTTTAATATTCATAACTATTAAACTTTATTAACAATCAAAAAGGAACAGAAATTAAAAATTCCACAATATTTCGATAAATATTTGCTAACACCTGATCCGCCTTTATAAAAAATATCGAATTATTTTTAAAAATTTCTGTTATTGTTTCGAATTCTCGATTTTTTTAGAAATGTCGACATTTCCAAGATTTTACAATTTCTTCAAAATTTTGACCTCTCTTTGAAAATCTGTCCTTTTTTTGGGCAATTTTAACTGTCTGTGAACATTTCAGACATTTTTAAATATTTCTAATTTTTTTCAATAATTTGGGCCTCAAAATTTTTGACTTAGAATTTAAATTTTTCCTGAAAAGTTTGTCAATTTTTAAAATTTAGTCTCCTCCTAAAAAATTGGAATTTTTCGAAACTTCTGCCTTCGTTTTTTTCAGAAACTTCAACATTTTCCAAAATTTCTATTTTTTAGAAATTGATTCACAAATTTTGTCTCCTAAAACAAGGAAAGATTAAAAAACACAATAACAGTTGCTCTAACGCGTTTTGGTAACCAAGCTATCATCTTTAGAGAGATACAGATTCAGCATCTCTTTGAAGAAGATAGTTTGGTTATCGAAACGCGTTAGAGCAACTGTTGTATTTTTTAATTTTTCTTGGTTTAGGAGACAAGATTTGTATATCAATTTTTGATGATAATCAAGGACCAGTCCACTCTACCAACAAAATTTTTTTAGAAGGTTTATTTTAACATGTCGACATTTTTAAAATTTTAAATTTTTGGTCTTTTTTTAAAACTTTCCAGTCCCATGTCATCAGTTTTGATTTCGAAGAATATCTTTCACCTGTTGCAGTTGCAACCAGACGTGAGATGTTCCATGTTGCGCGAATTTTGGGCGCCCGAATAACCTGGGAGAAAAAGATATTTCTTTTTTGACGTAATTTTTGAAGTGAAACTTCTTTAGGCAGATTGGGCACTTTTTTATGATATGTTTTTTTTCTTGGGAAGTACGGACTAAGAGTTTAAGTGAGATTCTGAAAAAGAAAGCCTTTTCATTGAAATGTTGATCACTGAATGATTAATTATTAAGATGGATCAATTTTACTTGATTACCTAAGATTATGACGACGATATGCTGTTTAGTTTAAGATGAAACTTCTGATTAGATTGTAGAGTTTCTAACGTAACCAATGAATAAGGTACAACTTATAAGAATGCATCACATGAAGACAAAATTATAGTGGAAAAAGAAACTATTACTGATAAACTTCTGATTATTTTCTTGGGTTTGTGGTATAACCATTCGATACGACACAGCTTAGAAAAATGTACCACATGAAGACACAATTAGAGTGGAAAAAGAAAATATTACTCTCGTTTTTCATTGAAATGTTGACCACCAAATATGTATTAAGATGAATTGATTGCATCCGAATACGTAATAAGAAAAATGAAGACAAAGATATAATGGAAAAAGAAAATATTACTAATGAACTCTCGTTTTCCATTGACATTTTTACCACCAAATATTTATTAACATCGACTGATTGTACTCAGATGCATAACAAGAAAAATGTACCACCTGAAGACGAAGTTATAGTGGAAAAAGAAAGTATACTGATGAACTCTCGTTTTTCGTTGAAATTTTGACCACCAAATGATTATTAAGATATATTAATTGTGTCCGAATACGTAAGATTAAGATGGTGATATGCTGTTTAATTTCAAATAAAGCTTCTGAATAGTTTCTAGGGTCTTTAGCATAACCACAATCGATAAGATACAGCTTAGAAAAATGAACCATATGAAGACACAATTATTGTCAATTTTTTCTTTCCATTGAAATTTTGACCACCAAAAGTTTATTAAGAAGGGTTGATGGTACCTGAATACGTAATAAGGAAAATATACCACATAAAGACAAAGTTATAGCGGAAAAAGAAAATATTATTGATGAAGTCTTGTTTATCATTGAAATTTTGACCACCAAATGTTTATTAAGATGGAATGATTGTACCCGAATACGTGATAAGAAAAAATTACCACATGAAGACGAAGTTATAGTGGAAAAAGAAAATATTACTTATGAACTCTCGTTTTTCATTGAAATTTTGACCAAATGATCATTAAGATGGATCCACTGGGTCCGAATACGTAAGATAATGATGGTGATATGCTGGTTAATTTCAAATGAAGCTTCTGATTGCTTTCTAGGGTCTCTAGCATAACTTTTTGATGAGGTGCATTCTAGAGAAATGAAGACAAAATTGTATTGGAAGAAGAAAATATTACTGATGAACTTTCCTTTCTCATTGAAGTTTTGACCACCAAAATCATCGATGAGAAGATTTCCTAATTATTTTCAGACGAAGCGTCTGGTCTTAGAATCAATAGCATATTCAATCGAAGAGCTACAACTTTTCAAAAATTATGGTGGAAAAAATAAAATATTATTGATGAATTTTAGTTTCTCACTGACATTTTAATCGCCAAGGGCATCTGTGGACAGTCTTAAATACACAAAATATTGACTTATTCAGTGACGGATTATATGTTGACAGCGCTCTATTTTGTCTAGGCAAATATTAATTGGCAGTGTTCCAAATTATTTTTGATGACCAAAAGTAATGTGCACTTGGGAGAGCCCGCTTTTAACCTCGTGCTCCTAGGCACGTGCCTAGTTTCCCTTATGGATAATCCATCACTGAATGTAGTCTTGTAAAGAGGGTGACAGATATTCTAGGGATAATTAAGTTGAAAACGTTACATCTTTTTAATGTTTTGCGATAGATAAGCATTTGATTTGTACGTAAAGATTTGTCGTATTTTCGTACCGCCTTTTAAATGTTAAAATAAAATATGGTAACGGTTTCGCATGCAGGGTCACACTAAATTTAACGATGTAACGAGTAATAATAATGTACCTACACGATAGCATTTCGGAATATAATATATCCCAAAAAATAAATTGATTAATTAGTGTACTCTTCCATTTGAGTTCAAAATCTGGATATTTGTATGGAACTACTATAAAAGCTTCTTTTATATTGAACTCTATATTTTCCATTGTTCAAGAGATAACTGTTATGAAATTACATTTGTTTAAAAATTTGATTTGTAATTCTGAATAAATTGTGTAATAAACACATATCATTAAACTTATCATTTGGGTCAAATTTTAATCTTAGTTACCAACTAGATATTCTTGGTGTAGATTTACAATTTTTAGATATTTTTGCCTGATGAGTATCTATCGAGATTAATATCACAGAAAAATGTTTTAAGGTGTGTGCTAATCTTTTTACCTTCTGTCTGTCTAATAACAAAAACGTATAGAATGCTTCAGTTTGTTTAAAAATAGTTAACAGATATTAATATTATAAACCACAAAGTGAAAAACTATTTCAACAGCATAAATAAAAATTGAAATACAAATCTTGTCCCCTGTCGAAACGCGTTAGAGCTTTGTTGTGTTTATTAATCTTTCTTGGTTTCAGGGGACAAGATTTGTATTTCAATTTTTGAAGATAACCAAGGACCAGTCCGTTCCACCAAAAAAAGTGTTTTAAAAAATATCCGCAACCGTCAAATGTTTTTCTGATAGATTCGCAAAACTCAGGACGATTTAATAGTCTTCGGAAAGTATCTTGAACGTATTAGCAACAGCATAAATAAGACACAATATAATCTAAAAGTTATCTACGTTTAAATGATTTATCTTTAAAATCACTTTGTGTTAATCTATTATCGTAATTTTTAATTAACTGAGGGTCGTTGAATGTTGAATTTGTTCTCTAAAGTTCCAACTTAAACCCAAATTGTAGGTTTCAACTTAATGAATGGTTTGTCTGAAAAGTAACATGGAAAGAAAATGTTTAAATAGCATACATGCAAAACACTCGATTTGTAAGAGGACCAATAAGCAACTCCATAAACAAAAACGAGAAATTATAAAAGCTAGTTTTCTATTAATTGGCGATTGATAATTATACAAACAAAAGTGGTTTTAACATGTGGAATAGATCACTTAAATGTATTTCATCTGCATCTGTTGGCCTTTCGCTCGTATGGTTGAGGTTTTAGGATGTTTCATTATCATAAAACGGTTTTGGAATTGTGAAACTTATACGAAGGTGGTTGCGCAAAAATGCGATAATATTTTTAAATTTAACGTTCGCTTACTAGCTTTATTAAATATTTCATCACGATAATTGATACACAAAGACTTACCCCATTCTGGAATAGTAAATCCAAAACGGACTGTTTAAACTTTTTTTCATTTTCCATCTCCCGAACTACTGGAGCGATTTGTTCTTTAGCCAACTTGGCAACTGTAAAGATTTTGTTAATTACTTAGTAATAGTTCAAGTTATTCATAAAATTACCAGTATCTTTCATCATTTGTTCATCTTCTGTTAGTTCTGTCAAGGGCTGCCCTTTTGCTTGGGATAATCGTTGTGTAGACGTGCATAATTTTCGAATGTAAGATTTTTCAGAATTGAGTAAAGCCTACAGGAAATAACCAAATCATCACTTAAATAAATAAAGGGATAAATTTAATTTACCTTGAATGCTTCCTTAGATAAAGTTTTAACAAACATGGTGATAATAAAAATCGACTATAAGTGGGGTATAATTAAAATTTATGAGAAAGTTAAATAGCCGGCAACATTTGCAATCACAAACAATACTATAGTTGCTGCGTTGGATAGTTCAAATATATTTCAGCTGATAAAATTTAAAGCGCATGTCAATTTTAAATCGGCAAAAAGTTTGGACAGTGATAATGAGAATGTTATAGAGATAGGACGCGAAACATGGAAAGACTAAAGAGCGATAAAATAACTCATCTGTCCAGTCTACCTTTCAAGGAAACCATGAAAACCTGTTCCTATGATTGATTGTGGGTATAGTAGTGAGAGTTTAAAGTTACATTAAACTTGTTTCAGGTGTTTAGTTTTACTCTGCCACTTTGGTCTCCTATTCTGCTTTTATAATGACTACTGAGGAATTCGCATTTAATTACGGCTATCCAATTGTATTTATTTGTCCATTTTTAATATTCCGAAAAGAAAATCCATTTTTAATACTCCATCATAAATTTAATAGATGTTTATGTAAATAATGTCAAAGGTTCAATTAACATTATTTGTCAACGCAATCAACTGAGAAATTACGGTCGTTTGGAAAAGTTTCAAGTACCTTCCATGATTTTTAGTTTTACAATATTTTAAACATGCCACACGATGACTTTTCATATTTAGTTGGGCATCCTTTGGTCCAATTACACATTGTAAATAGCGATTCCGCAAGTTATCGAGAAAAAATCCATGCTTCTACAGCTGCCTTCTGTTAAATGTAGAAAAGCCATACATTTAAGCTGGGTTCATTTCTGGTGATTTTGGTTCTTTGGTTGTCTAGAGTCTGAAAGAAATGAGGAACAATGATCCTTCGTTTGACTATACAGTTACAGGGTGCGCCTAAAAGTATGAAATTATTTCAATAAAAACGATTTTAATTTGGAAAAATCCTTCGTGTTGATTTTATTTCATAGGTAGGTTTCCGGTAGGTGGTAGACTGGAACTATCAGTCGTCCGAGGTAGTACCACCCCTTGTATCACTAGGAGGCGGTGAAATGATGCTTACATTATGTTTCCGTCTCTGACACGTGAGTCGGTTTCTGCTATTCTTCTTTGCTAATCCTGTCCTCTTCCTTATTTCTTTTTTCATCTACTCTGATTTTTTCTTCTAATTATTAAAAACAAAGATGATGGATTCTCTTCGTGCAAAAAACTCCGGACATAAACTACGCTCCCGTTCGGATGTCCGGGTGGAAGGTGTACGAGGGAATCCAAAATCGACGGAAAATTTTAATGTACCACGAGCCAAGTTTCTTTCAAAAAATTCATTCAAAATTCAATTCTGTAACATTGGGGTCTAAACTCAAATCTAAACTCGGTTCATCAACACCTTCAAAATGAAAAACCCCATGTGCTGTCTCTGACAAAAACCCAAGTCTCCCCATCCATCAATACAGCCCATTTGCTTTGCCCCAACTACGACTTGCACACAAAATTTCGACACAAGAGGAGAATTTGTGCTTTTACGCGAAGCGATCTATCCTGTCAACGAGAAGAAGCACTGAAATCTGCTGATCATGATGTGATTTGGCTGAAAATCTGCTCCAAAAACGAAGTAATATTCATTTGTTCATTTTATGTGTCTCCAAACGATCCCTCATACAAGAAGCTCTTCTCTTATCTCTCCGTAACTTTTGATCACCTATAGACGAATTATCCAAAAGCTGAGGCTGTCTTTCTCGGTGACTTCAACGTACACAACATCCCCTGGTTAACGTTTTCTTCCCGAACTGATGACGCAGGAAGGGTGGCAGAGGCTTTCGCCATCACTTGTGGACTTAGTTGAGAAACCCACAAGAATTCCTGATGTAGATACCCATCAACCTAATCTATTCAACCTTTTCCTTACAAATTCACCAAATTCGTATAAAATCTCTGTGACATCACCGCTTGGAAATTCGGATCACAAGCTTGTAGCAGCCTCTAGCTCGCTTCATATACCACTTCCTTTCCAGACGCAGTTCCGTAGGGTTTGACACTTTAACTCTACAAACTGGGAAGAATTAAGAGACTTCTTTGCATTTTTTTTTCCCGTGGCAGAAAGTCTGCTTTAACTCAGACAACCCTTTCTTAGTCGCCGAATCCATCACAGAAACTATCCTGATTGGTATGGAATGCTCAATTCCCAACTTCCAAAAGAAGTCTGCCTCCAGTAAATCTTGGTTCAGTAAAAAATGTGTTCGGGCTGTGTCCTGCAAAAATCGCGCATATCGCTGTTGGCGAAATAATCCCTCAGTCGAGACTCGGACCATATTTGTAGATGCACGAAATTCTTATAAACAGGTTATTGACAAGGCAAAAGGTGATTTCGATCGTAAAATGCGCCAGAGGCTTATCAACTGACCGAACGGCTCCAGGTAATTTTGAGGATTTGCAAAGTCGATTGGAAAGAATTTTACATCTTCAAATTTTCCACCTTTACTCGATGAAATAGCAATATTGCTACTACCTCCAAGGAAAAGGCTGACATGTTAGCCTTAATGTTTACTGAAAATTCCAATCTTGATTCTCGAAACTCTGAACCTCCTATTCTTCCTAAGGTTGGCACTTCGATGCCTGAAGTTGTTTTCAGACAACGCACAATCAGGAAGATTCTCCTTGAGCTCGACACCTCCAAAGTTTCTGGCCTTGATGGTATTCCCGCTATTCTTCTTAAGAAGTGCGCCCCAGAGTTGACTCCTATCCTAAGCAAATTGTTCACACTCTCTTACAACAAAAGTGTATTCCCCAACACCTGGAAATCTGCTAGAGTGCAGCCTGTCCCTAAAAAGGGAAAAAGGAATCTGGCTAACAACGATCGCCCTATATATTTGTTACCCGTTATATCTAAAGTAATGGAAAAGGTTATCCACGTCGAGATTCTCAAATATCTGGAGGAAAATACAATCATCTCCGTCAGGCAATACGGTTTTAGACAAACAACGTTCCACTGGCAATCTACTGGCATATGTTACTCATATCTGTAACTCAGCTATGGAAAACATGGTGAGGCTAGGGTTGTGGCACTGGATATCTCAAAGACTTTCGACAGAGTATGGCACGGATCTCTTCTCGCCAAATTAACATTTTATGATCTTCCTCCTGGACTCTGTCATTTGATATCCAATTTTCTCGCTGACAGATCTCTTCAGGTCGTCGTTGATGGCATCTCATCCAAGACATTTGCCATTAACGTAGGGGTGCCTCAGGGGTCTGTTCTGTTTCCTACTCTATTTCTGTTACATATAAATGACCTCTTAGCTTTAACTTTCAATCCTGTATACAGCTACGCAGATGATAGTAACCTTGTGTCATCTTTTTTCTCCGACAAACCATTATCTATCGCTGCTTCAGATCGACTAAGGGAACAGACAATTAATCGGGATCTCGAGATTATTCTGGAATGGGATAAGAACAATTTGGTCGACTTCAATGCTTCAAAAACTCAGGCCGCGGTTAACTCTAAGAAAACATCAAGGGATAATGCAACAAACATACTAATGGGCGGTAAAATCCTTCCGATGGGATCTAATCTATCTATTCTAGGAGTGAATGCGAGCACTAACTCCTCTTGGGACAATCATGTGCGCGCCATTGCCAAATCCGCCTCTCAAGAGCTAGGCTTTCTTTTTAGAGCTAAAAAGTACTTCACATCTCATCAGCTATTAACACTATACAAAGCTCAAGTTAGGCCAATACTAGAATACTCTTCTCATGTTTGCAATTCAGGCCCAAAACACACTTTACCTCTCTTGGGTTCAATTCAAAGAAGAGCGATTCGCCTAATTGATGACGAGAGTCTGACTGATTCTCTCGAAACACTAGGCACAGGCGTATGGTCGGTGACTAGTCTCTTTTCTACAAGTACTATCATGGAAGATGCTCGCAGGAACTAATAGGATTAATCCCCCCAAGAGCAAGATTCTTGAGGCGTACTAGACAGTCGGAGACAGCGAATTCCTGTGCGGTCCAGCTTGACACGGTGGGGACTTCTGTCTACGGAGACTCTTTTTTCTATAGAACTACCAAGTTATGGAACCTGTTACCGAAAGGAATTTTCCCAAAACATTACAACCTATCCTTGTTTAAGAAGGTGGTTCATCGCCATCTATCCTTGTTTCCGCATCCTACTCGCAGTGCTTTGAAAGCATAATGGGGTTACCCTTTGTAAGTGGATTAAACTTAAAAAAATAAACATAATTTTTCAGGACTGACAGATCCAGAAATTGCAGAAAGGGGAGAGAAGTTCAATTTACCGCACTTATTACTTGATCATACCTTAATCTCAGTGGCGGCTAGTGCTAAGGTTTGCAGGTTTGCGCAACCTCCAAAAAAAAAAAGAGCCGGGGTAAAAATAAAGTAATTGTTGTTTATTTTATTTATTAATATAACAGATTTATCGTTTTACCAAACATGACTATAACGGATTACCCCGGTTCATTAGAATTTGGCGAGGTTGTTGGGTCCATGGTTTGCAAGCTAGATTGCAAACTTTGCTTTCCACATATGCACCTGCGCCTTAACTCACATTTTGTTCATTTAAATACTTGCCCATAAGCAAGCATTAGGTTGCACTTGTGGATGCAAACCAAATATCAATTCGCTATTTTAATTTGTTGTCGGTCAATGTTGTGAGCCGTGAAACACAAATAAAAATGAATTCAGTGCACAGTTTAATTGCACAACCATTCTGTAACTGATCTGTGTCGGAAAAACTGGAAATTAAGCGACTTAGACTACCTATTCCAGACTTAAATATTGTGCAGACGATGTTTAGTAAAAAGCGAAGTTTTAACAGAACTATGTAGTTCACGAAGCTAAAGTACTATGCAACATTATTATCCGCCTAGCTAAAGAACAATTCAGCTTCACTGGCCATTTAATTGCAGCAACCTTATTATTTTCTGAAAAATTTAATCACTATAGAACCATTTTTCCTGAAAAGAATTTTAAAGAAACCACTAAGGCATATCCACTTTTTAATGTACAAAAACTAAGAACTGAAATAACTGTAATTTACGAAATAGAAGGGTTGAAATCGGCTTCTGGTTTACTTGTACTCTATAACTTTATTTTAAAAAACAGTGAGCTTAGTAAAATTTTTAGTGGAGCTCTAAATGCTTTCAAAAATCGTGATAACTATCCCAATGGCTTCTGCTGAAGCAGAGCGTGCTTCTCCATCCTTAAAATTATTTAAAAAATTTTAAGAAATACATTATGCCAGGAAAAATGTTCCGCATTAAAGATGCTTTCCAAAGAAAAGGACTTAATCCAAGGAATACCCGACCGCAATCAAAAAGTTATTGATAAATTTGCAGCTGCCAAAGATCATCGTATGGACTTCCGCTTCCAATAAGTAAATGTCTGATTTTTGTGAATACTATAAAAGGGGAATTTTAATAATATACTATACATGTATAACATATATCATTTAAAATCCTAAATATCTCCTAATTTCAGATTAATTTAAAATTTCCAATTTCGGCACATTTAGGTAAGTGTCTTTTTGCAACCCCCAATTTTTTTTAGCACCAGCCGCCACTGCTTAATCTACTAATATTTATGCATACACAGTGCAAAAAGCGAGAACGGATCGGTCTGGTTCACATGCAAAACAAGGATAAGTACTGGAGCGGGAATAACCGGCAAGGAACCAGGGAATGAATTTTACGTAAACTTGGGAATTTCGGCAACCGTATTCCAAGCAGAAGTTACTGCAATAACAACCTGTGCCAAAGAAACGATCATGAGGCCTTATGGAAATAGGATCCTGATGTAAAGCGACAGCCAAGCAACACTAAATGCGCCGAGAGCTCATGAAATTAGCTCCAGAACATTCATAGATTGGGTTGTTAAGCTAAGCTAATTAGCACAGCACAATACAGTTATACTTTTATGAGTTGAGGCCCATCCATGAAGGAAATGAAAGAGCAGATCTTCTAGCCAAAAAGGGAGCCGAAATGCCTCTAGTACGACCGGAACATACTTGTCCGCTTGCTACAGGGCGGCAAGGCAGGTAGTAAAGGAAAGAACACACCACTCACTGAAGAAGCCTGAGGCAATCGCGGATGTTCATTGACGCACCATCAGGAAAGAGAGCCAGGGAACTCTTAAACAAGAGGAAACTCAAAATTTTGAGAATTTTTTGGTTAAATCCATTTATCTTTGAAATACAAATCTTGTCCCCTGAAACCAAGAAAGAGTAAAAAATACAACAAAGGTTGCTCTAACTCGTTTCGACAGCCAAGTTATCATCTTCAGAGAGATGATAGCTTGGCTGTCGAAACACGTTAGAGTAACCTTTGGTGTGTTTTTTAATCTTTCTTGGTTTCAGGGGACAAAATTTGTATTTCAATTTTTGAAGACAACCAAGAACCAGTCCGTTCCACCAAAAAAAAATTAACTTTGGAAATGTCATCTTTTTCTTAGAATTTTGAGTTCGAGTCGAGAAACTTGTAAATTTAACTTTTCTAAAATCTTGACTAAAGTACAGAAATTTGGAATTTTTGATTCAGTTTCGACTTTTTTCTAATTTTAAACTTCGAAATGCTTTTTCCTTGAACACATTTATACAAAATATTTAAACTTTTTGCAGTAATCCAAGCTTAAACTTCATTTTCTACTAATTTAGTGTTTTATTGTTTGTGGAAATAGAGTAGCGGTTTCGAAGTTTTTGAAGCAAATTTGAGAAAAGAAGCATTTTCAGATTATTTTCTTAAGTTTACAGGTTTAGATTTGCAATTTTATATTTCTCTTTATATTCTCACTTAAACCACACGAATTTTAGAGAAATTTTGGATCTTTAGGCAAAATTTTAAAGATAAAATCGAAATTTCGAAATCAACGTCGGAATTTCCTGATTATAATATAAATTTATTCAAAATGCCACATTAAAACTTGTAAAGTTCATTGTTTTTGAGTTATATTCGGGGGTTCTTTTCTTGATTATCGAAATTATTTTGACTCTTTCTCGTGATTTGAAAGTTTTAAACCAAAAAATTCAAGGCGTAAGTAGATATTTCGAGAAATGGGATTTTAGGTATCTTTTTTATATTATTTTGTCTTTTTTTTTCGAAATAGTATCTTTTAATTTCCAGGCTTAAACTTACAATTTTTATTTTTCTGTTCGATTGTCAAAATTTCTAAAATTCCTTATTTAATATTCGAAAGTTCGAGAACAAAAAGTTCTCGAACTTTTGAATTTTAATTCGAAATTTTCTTATTAAAATTAAAATGTCGAGTAAAATTTCAAGAATCTTATTGCCTCTTAAAATATCGAGTTTTATTTTCGAAATTTTTACTTCTTCTCAAACGTATTTTAAAATTTAGTATTTGTTGGAACACTTACATTTTTTTCTCGAAAATTTCTCTTAAAATTCTAGTTTCGAGTATTTGTTTCATAATTTTGATTTCTTTGCAATTCGTCCTATTTAAATGTTCACATATTTTAAATTGGTTGAGTGCAGCTAGATTTTTCTAATAAACTACCAAAAAGTCAATCTAAACAATATTTTGTCTTAACCTGTTTTTGGGAAATACGAATTATTCTCAAACAAAATCATAATTTTGAATTTAAATTTAATTTCGTTGTAAAATTGAAATCTTAAGAAGGGAAAAATCGAAATTTATCAACTGGATATCTCATTCTAATAGTTTCTAACATACTTTTTCTTTTTAAACTGTAGTCATTCGAAATTTCAGATTTGTTCTCAAAAATCATCGAAATTTTGAGAACAAATTCTTCCATTTACTAGAATACGTTTTTAATATTTAATGCTTTTTACTTTTTATTCATGACAAAATTCGAAATTTTTAGTTTTATTTAGAATTTAGACTTAGAGCTAGAATTTAAAATGTCAAAAGAAAAGGCCAAATTTTGAAACAACGTCGAAATTTCCAATTTAAAGCCAAACTTCTAATACAAAATATCGAAATTTTCTGAAAATCTCTTAACACCTAAAACCACTTTCTTTATTTTGTTTTTATACCCATTTTGTTTTCTATTTTTCAAATTTCGGGATGATGTATTTAATTTTTCTTAAAAGTAAAACTATTTTTATTGAGAAACTTTTTAGAAAATGCTACTCGCTTTTTGGTTTTTTTTTTCTTCTTTAAATCAAAGATTATGTCCCCAATCTGGATATTTCAGCTTTGGTTTTAAAATTTCGACAATAATCTCTTTTAATTATTGATTATGATCAACAAAAAGGCCTAGATATCGATAAAAAGCTGAAATATTGATTAAAAAAAGAGGTAAATTTGAGACTAAGGCTGATTGTATAAAAAAACTCGAAATTTAGAAAGAGGTTCATGTCAAAGAAAACTTAGTACAGCATTTTAATTTTTAGAAATTTAACAGTCTTGAGCAAAGTCGAGATTTCTGGAAAAATCAATTACAATTTAAAAAAAATATATTGCTTCTTTTTTGGAATTTTAGGTGCGATCTCAAAAAGTTCGAACTGTTAAGAAAATGGTTCAACGTAAAGGAAATAGAACCGAAACTTCGAATTTAAAATCGAAATTTAAAAAAAAAACTAATTTTTCTGGAGTAAACTCAATTTTTTTAATTCTGATCTGTCTCTAAAAATTTTGTCAACTGTCATGAGGTGACGTTTTAAATAAATTTAGACATCACATACTCATATTTCAAAAAATGTTTTCGAATATTGTCAACATTCATGAATAATAATTTAAATATTTTCAAACTGGGTCGCAGAAATGTTAAATAAAATTAATAAACATAATGTGTCCGACCAATAAAAGTCCACTATAAGGAATAATGCTAATTTCAGTTCTCTTTTTGAAAGAAATTTCGACTTAAACTCAATTTTTTCATAAGTAGTACACAATTTCTCTTCAAACTGCAGTTTTTAAAGTTATTAGGGTAATTTGGACATTTTCAGACATTTTTAATTTTTGACTTCAAAATTTCTATTCTCAAAATATCGATCTTTTTTGTCAAAATGTTTTTTTATAAATTATAATTTAAACTGGAATATTTTTTATTAATTTTAAATTTTTCTTTGTGCTTATTATTTTCAATAATTCTTCATGAACTAACACATTCACAGTCATGAACTAGTTCATTTAACTCACAGAGTTCTTTTTTAGAGTTAATTTGTGAATTACACATCTCTACTTGAGAACAATACTAAAATGACGGATGAGCTAAAATACGTTTGTTACACTTGAGATTCTTTTAATATTTTTACTAGACTATTTTAACAGACACACAACCCAAAACTCTTACTTCAATGACTGTCATAATATTTCAAAAACCAAAGCAGATAAAAATTTGTAAACAGTAATTTTTATATAACTAGAATATATTACATTATATTACACAATATTTACCGATACATATACACATTTGAGATATTTAAAAACTGCAATCACTACATTTATTAAAAGAAAAAATCACTTTGGGTCATGAGGTAATTTAAATCCCACCAGTCGAGCAGTTTCCTCAACAGAACGTTCTCCTTTGGCATGGAATTCATCATGTATCTCCTGACCAATTCTGGTGCTCTTCAAATAGCATAAATAGGTGTTGGCCAAAAAATTCATCTCTTCTCTTGCTTTGCATAGCTGTTCATCAGTTGTCTGGTGCTTTTTGTACTGGGTTAAAATGTACTGGAGTGCAAGATTATCTTTTAATTTACCACTTGGTAATGCACGTCTTAATTCACTTATTATCTGTCTCAACACACTAATTTTTTTATCAGCCATTATATTATTTATTCTAATAACAAAAAAAAATTAAATCAGTCTATAGAAACTTTATCGATTTTGCTAACTATAAATTCTAAATCCTCTTCAGAATAATTGGGTTCAGCACATAGTTGCCATAAATCGGTGACTAATACTAATTTTTCCCAAGGAAATATATGTATGGCAGTATCATTAAAAATTTCAAAATACCTAAAGCTATTAATAACGGGATATTCGACAAGATATGGTGTTATGTTTATTATGTATTCGGCAGTTTTTTGTAATACTCTTCTTGTGCAACTTTCAATAATAGTGTTAAAACTATTTGCTATGATAATACAATAATGCAAATTTAACCCCCAATTGGCCCATAACAAGTTATTCGTTAGCTGTTTTGGACAATGGGGTAAATAAAAAATAGTTGTTGATTTTTCTTTCAATTGATATTTACCTTCAATATTTTTGGATAACGTGTGTAAATTGTAATGTTTCAAAATTTCATAATCTAGTTGTGTAAATGCCGGATCGAAAACTATTATGTTAACTTTATATGTATCCTTTAAACACAGTAGCAATGCAAGTTGATATCGAGAAATCATGCACTCACCAATTTTACCCAAACCAAAGCACACAATTTCCTTGATGCTAGGATTATGCAACACTGTCAAACCTTCTTTCAATGAAGCGATTAATGACTGAAAGATATCAGAGGATTGCAATTCCTCTTGTGCTTCTCTTATGCGTCTAATTAAGAGATAAGAGATTAATGAAAGGATTGGCGTACATACTTAACCTCATACCTGATTGACGTTTTTATATCAGTTTCGGAATACGTTTCCGACTGATTATTTGTTGGTAATGTGCGCTTTTGTTTGGAACTTTTTCTTTTGTAAGAAACCAATTTAAAATTATTGTCGAGGTTAGAACTCATGACATTTACTCATTTATTGACAATTGACAATGACAGATGACAGTCGATGCAGACTCACAGAATAAAAAACTTTCGATTGAGAAAGAGTTTGGGTATAATTAGGTTGCCGCCAGCTTTCTGTTAGATGACGCATCGTCGACCAACATTTGTAGAATGTTTATTGCCTACAATTATTTTTTTAAAATTTCATTTAACTATGCCCTACTTGTTTAAAATAAGAATTTAGGGAAATAAACCGTTTCAAGATTACCCTCGAAATTTTGCACAATTCGTATTTAATATTAAAAATTCTTCTTTTTTTACTTAAAAGTTTTACTTGGAAATTCCAAATAATGAAAGCAGATTTAAAATATCGATATTTCAGTTGATGAGAAGAGGATAAAATTCTCGATTTTTAGATTGAAATTTGAGATTTCAATAATTTTAGATGGACACCAAAATGTTTTAGTCTATTCCAAAACATTTTTATATTAAAATTGTTCTTTTTTTTGTTCAAAATTTCCATTTTTCAAAATTTGAACTTTTCTGAAAATTCCACTTTTTTAAAATCTGAATTTCTGCAAATTATCAAAATTTGCCTTTTCCCCAAAATTTGGTGGATCTTTCCGAGTTTTTGTAAAAAGACAAAAAGCCTAACAAATTTTCTTTGAAAATTTTTAGGTATTCAAGATTTATTAAATTCCAATTTTCTCAAAATTTCAACTTGTTTCCCATAATGTTAACATTAATTGATATACAAATTTTTTCTTCTGAAGCCATGAAAGATTAAAAACACAATAATAGTTGCTCTAGAATTTCGCTAGCCAAGCTATATCTTCAGTATTTCTCTGGACATTTTCTGACGTCATGGAGGGGCACTTTTCTCTGTCTGACATAAGCAGTCAAAAGAAAATAAATATTCAACCGGAAAATTTGAAGTTTTTCTCAACATTTGCCCATGCTTTTTCAAAATTTAAGTCTGAGATATTTTGAATTTCTACTAGATTTAGTCTTTTTCCTTGAAATTTCTTTCTTAAAATTTGACTTTCTCTTAAAATGTTCTTTCAATTTCAAGGTTTTCTTGAAATATCGCCTTTTTCGAAACGTTATTTTTTTACATTGAATCCTTTTTGAAATTTTCTACCTTCTAAAATCAGAACTTTTAGACATTTTTAATGTTTGCTTAAAATTTGCACGTTTATCTCAACATTCAATATTTAATATTTCTGGAAAGAAGACTTTTTCTTTAAAATTTGTATTTTTTTTGGAAATTTCGATCTTTTTCTCGAAATTTCTGTTCTTTTCAAAATTTGTTTTTGGAAATTTAGATTTTTTTCTCAAAAATCATCGTTTGGAAATTTCGACTTTTATGTCTACATCGTGTCAGATTGTGATCTTAACTTTTTCTACGAAATTAATATTTTTTTTTCAAAATTTCGATGCTTTTGTTCAAAATTCATCTTTTTTATAGACAACTATCCTCAAATTTGACTAATTTGTCAAAATTAATTTTTATGCAGAAAATTTTTATTGCTTTCTCGAAGTTCCATGCTCGAGATAGGTCTTTTTCGAGATTTTGGAGTATTATTTCAAAATTCATTTTTTTTCTCAAATTTGAATCTTATTCCAAAATTTGACTTTTTTAAATTGGCTTTATTTGGAAAATTTTAAATTTTATCCTAAATATTTTGCCCTCGAAATTTCGGCCGTTTTTCTCGAAATTTCGTCTCTGCGAAATTCATTATTCTAAGTTTTATTCTGTAGATCGATAGAATTTCCAAAAATTTCAACTTTTTCCTCGAAATTCATTTTTCTCTCGAAATTTTGCTCTTTTCTCTTAAAATACATGTTTTTCCTAAAATTCGGTCTTACTTTCAAATTCTTTGTGTGCTTTTCATTCAAAAATCATCTTTTTTCTGAAATCTCATCATTTTTTCTTAAAATAATAGTTTAAAAAAAAACTCGAAATTTTCAAAAAAAAGTGTAACGATTTAGAAGAATCGAGGTATTATAAATCCTATACATTGACAAAAATGCAAGATTTAAAAAAAAATTAAATAATTAAACAATTTCGAAATTAAAAATATCGAATCTCCTAAAAAAGCGAAAATTAAAAAAAAAATGAAAACTTTCATAAAAAGGCGAAAAAGCCATAGAAGATCTAAATTTTTAAATAAAGATAGAAATTAAAAAAAACTCTGTGTTTGAAAATATTGAATTGTGAAAGTGGCAATTTTGAAATTCACAATTTTAAAAAAGTCGACACATTGAAGTCTCTATTTTGAAAAAAGAAGGACAAGATATCCAAAAAAACGTTGAAATTTTTCAAAAAAGTCAAAATTAAAAATAATAAAATTTTCGCAGTCGAAATTTTGTAAAAACGGAATCAAAATTTTGGAAAAATGACGATATTTCCAAAAAAGTCAATCCATTCTGAAATTTGTTAAAAAACTTTCGAATCTCATTTTAAATTTTTGGAAAAATGTCGACATTTTAAGATCAACAAACGCGGAACAAAACAAAATTCAGAATTTATTAAAACTAAATTGACTCTGGAGGAAAAAACCAAATTTCGAGAAAAGGTTTTAAATTTGGGTAGCCACATACTAGAAATTTGTCAATATCAATAGCAAATGTGTTGATGTTAAAATTAACAGCATTATTATTTTATATTTTGACACTTATGCACATTTTAAGTAATTTGTTTGCTCATTTCAAGCATTTTACAAAAAGTAACGTTGAGATTTCAATAAAACGGGAGGAAGCGATGAGAAATAACATAGAAAACATTTTAGATATTTGAAATTACAGCTATAGAGAGTGCGAAACAAATAATTGGCGAATAAATGTGGAAAAGTATTTTTATTGTAATTTTCCCGTAATTTGTTAGATTTGGCAAGGTCGGTTAGGACCATCGATGACCCAATCGTCTACAATGAATCACCATACTTCCGTTTTAAGGTTATGTGATAAACTTTGTGGCGAATAGGCAGAACTCATAGAACCATCCGCCACAGATCCGTTAGCTCCAGCGCAGGAGGAGCGGCAACACTGCAAGACCTATGAAGTGACAGCTGACAATTATGACGGTTGACACTTGGAACGACGCAAGATTCTCTCTATGATTACGACTCGAGCAAGTTTCACGTGTCGAACTGAAAATCACGATCTGATATTTTATTTGTTAATAGTTCTAGTTAATTATAATGTAGTAAGTTAGAATAAATTAATTTCTACTACGTTAGTGTGCATTATTTGCGTCGCGTAATGGCAAGATGCCACAACTTTCAGAATTGCCCATTAATTAATTTGTCAATTCAATCTACTGTTGTAGCTTCTCGAATGTGTTTTTAAGTAACTCTTTTACTTTTCCAATAAAATGTATCTTTACAGTGACAAAATGATTTTGACGATGACATTGTTCGATCATAGAACTTCCTTATTTCATGGCGACGTTGCTACTCTAAATACTACGTTAATTAGACGAGATAATGTATACTTTTGATGTGGTTTGGAGTCTAGCAGTATCGACAGTACTACCTACCTTTGAAATTTTGAGAAACGAAATTTGAAAACGTTTAATTTCCAAGTTGAATATCTGCAAACCACGGATGATAGAATAAGGATAGTGCACGGCCTATATTGGCCATGTATAAAAATTTGACCGATATGAGTCTAGAAAGTGGAATAGTTTCGACTGTTTCTTTTGTCTCTCTTTCTCTCGTTGAAAATTATTGGTCATGTTAAGAATGCAAGAGATCATAATAGCAATTGCAGCTCAGTTATTCTATTGAGACTACAAAAAACTCACCTGAATCATTTTTAGATTTCTCCATCATCTTTTTCGTAAAAAATATAAATTGAATACACTAAGAAATGACATTAAAATTAAACGAAATCGGTAAGTTGTGACATTTTTCAACAGGTGTTTAATAGCCATATTTATTTACTTCATTTTTCATTGGTAGTAGAATTCCATCACTCCTGATATCACGAGAATGTACTGCCTACTCTGTAGACGCCTTTTCGACACCGTTTTCTGCGGCGGTGCACCATCCTCCTATAACCCGTGCTGCAAACAAATTGCAATGTCCAAATTATGGTCTAACTTTTGAGAAGAAAGTCGATGGTTTAGAAATGAAATAAAAATACTCAAGTCTATGGCGATATTAAAACACAGTGTCCATTTTAAATTAATTTTATTTAAAGATGTTTTATTTCTATTGAAGAACGTCTAACCTTACCGCCATTCACAGCTATCTTCATTCGCATAACACAAATCGCAGAGCTTCCATTTGCCAAGTGACATTTCAGTCGGCAGTTAACAGATGAGGCGCGAAATTTAAATTTAACGAAAAAATATTTCGCAATAATTGGTGCTTTCGCAGAAGACAGGCAACCGCATAAATGTATGATTTGAACAGTGGTATTAAATTACATTGACCTGTTACAGATTTCTTTCGATTTTTGGTCAGCTACCAAAATAGTTTCCCAGTCCCTGATGTGGAGTGTGGAGGATCATAGATTTGGTAAAAAGTTTCGAATTTCTTACAAATCATAATTAAGGTAGTACTGTCGATACTGCTAGAGTCAAAGTCACATCAAAAGTGTACATTATCTCGTTTGATTAACGTAGTATTTACACTAGGTAACGTCGCAATGAAATAAAAAACACAAGAACTTTTATGACTGAATAGTGTGATCATCAAAATCACTCAGTCATAATAAAGAAATATTTCATTGGAAAAATAAAAGAGTTGGTTAAAAAAGCATTAGAAAACTGGCTTCAGTAGGTTAAATCGACAAATTAATTAACGGGCAATCCTGAAAAGATTGACGCATAACTTTAAAACGGAAGTAAACAATAGGGATGTCGATCTGAGATAGATTAATCGAAAAATCGATTTTTTTAAGTCTCAAGGTTGATTTTTTAGATCGATCTCAAATACAAGACCGATTTAGTGAACGATTCAAAAATACTAAGAATCGGATCGATTTACCTTAGATGCACGTTACTGTAAATTTAATGACACATTTTTTTTATATAAGTGTATTTATGTCGTTATGTTATTCCCCACTTCCTTCTACTAGCAATAGCTACAATAAGCCAACAAATGGCAGGCAGCATTAACATTTTTTTTCGTTAAGTATGTCCTTGACTGAATAGAAAAGATAACTATGGCGCCACCGTAGTAGTTTGTTCCGTTAGACTGTTATTCTGTCAGCTGTCAGTGTGTTTGGACACTGACATTTTATTTCTTCGATTGTTATGCCAGCTCTTCACTCTCAGCAAGCCATCTCGTCCGAGCGTCTCGGCGAGACATTTAACAGGAAAATGAAATGCGAACACTACCCTACACACTCTGGTTTTGAGTATAAAACATCATATATGTAAGTATTACATATATGTAAAACATAGATAGCTGTAGGTACCACAGAACATATGTAGGTGATTCTGCATCATGGATGTAGTTGAAATTGCTGCTGTTGCAGCGAATTGTGCATATAATCATTATAATAATGTATTCATTTATACAATAAAAACAACTGTCAAACAAAAATCTAACCTCAACGGTCAACAAACACAAAAGAAAACGCGAGAGTGTGTTTGAAATAGTAGTTCTCGTTCCCCGGTAGTGCTCGCTTTTTTTGACTAGTGCCCAAAAAACCGACTCGACATGGGGCGCACCGGAGACGAACGGAGATGAAGCGAATCGAAACGAGATTACCTTCTACATTCCCGCGTTCGGGTTGTCTTGTGCTGTCCCGGCGAGAGTGAAGAGCCTGCATTAAATGAACGTATTTATTTTGTCCGTTTATTTTGAAGTTACGCTGAAAATCCATAAAAACACAAAATCACTATCGTAAACACCAACCTCAGTTAGTCAACTTACAGTTATGTAAAAAAAAACATACAAACCATAGAATATAATAAATGGGCCCAACTGTCCATATATGTAATACTTCTGTATGGCCAGTTCTTCGTTTCTTATGGGAAAGACTTCTCTTTCTCGCTGACCTTCACACGCATTAATGAGTCGCAATGCGCAGGTGTTACAAATCATCAGTGCATGGCTAGTCAGCTGTGGACGGCCAAACATAAACACCCGTTTAACCCGCGCATAGCGATTGGTTCATTTCGTTCAATTCATGCGCAATACTCGCCATTTATCCATGTTCCATCTTTATCGGATTTGGTTGGAACAAACTCGTGAAGAGAATAGGGAGCTGGCCATATAGAAGTATTACATATATGCAACTGTCAACCACAAGTTCGACAAATGGTGGCGCCATTTTCTTTGGATTTTGCTTTGCCTATAAGTTATGTAATTTCCTTTTGAATGCTTTATCACAACATTTTAACCTTTGTAGCACTTAAAGTTGATATTTTTCATATAGGAGATATGACGCCAATTCATCATTATCATTTAATTTTTCTTTTATTAGTAATGTTTAAAAATTTCGCCAACAAGGCGTTTAATCTGAAATCATTCAGCACCCAATTTAATCGGGAATCGATTCCTTTGCGCACGATGTGAATCGATCCAAAAATCGATTATTTTAAAAAGGAATCGACATTCCTAGTAAATAATGATTCATTCTATGGAAGCTCACTGAATCATTCATTTAAAAGCAACGTTGCCATATCTAATAAACTACGGAAAAAGTAGGATAAAAAATAAAGTTTTGATATTTATTCACTAATTACTTCAATGACATGCTCTAACGCTGTACTTCAAAGTATTAAAATGTTTTTTATCTTATCTTCCATCGTTTTCTTCCTATTTACTAAAATCTGAACGGTACTTTTTGTAAAATATGATAAAATTGTTGGTTTCTTATAAGGCTCAATGTTAAGGGCATGAAATTTCAAGTGTCAACAACTTTTCACTGATTCTCTGTAGCTCTTCAAAAATTTAACTGGATCATTATCTTACTATAATCTAGCGACATGTCCAGTTTCATGATATTCTGAACTAGGGATGATCGATATTAGAAAAACATCGATATTGACATCAATATTAACATCGGTTCAAAAATATCGATGTACGATGCATATCGAAAGATATGCATCGATGTTTTAGGTAAAAAAAAAACAATCCATTTTATTATAAGGTATACAAACAGTAACCGACGTAAGCAAATTCATGGTAGATTGTTGGGCTACATTACTGCAAAAGTTTGAGTTTACTGGACAGACATAGAGTACAATATAGGGTAGATTATATACCTATATACTATATATGTATATACCTATTATTTTGTTTTTGAAGTTTCATTACAAAAAAAAATTAACTTCCACTAACACTTGCTCCTAATTTATTCTTAGATAAGAAACAAAGTTGACCATGGCTTGAAATTGATAGTTTTTTATTTTGTTGGTTTTAATTTTGGTTACATCGATTAGCGACATCTAGTGTAAATTGGGTGAAGGTGAAATAGTACTAATAACGACATTAATCAGCAACATTTGTTACACCTAATCACGCTAGATGGCCTAGCCCTAGAGTTAGAGTGTATCGATATCTATGTTCCAATTTTATTCTCATAACATCGATGTGTCAATATTATCGAAAACTTAACATCGATATTAAAACATCGATGTTTTTCCACTAAACATCGATGTTCATTTACCATCGATGAATATCGATCATCTCTATTCTGAACGGTAATTTTAAAACCGACAGTTAACTTCGTCATTGTAAGATTTTTAATTTTATAGAGAATATTGTAATTACTAAATTAAAAATTTAAAAATCAATACGTATACTATGTCTCAAAAATCATACGCATTTTTCACAATAGCAATTTTTGGTTAAATCTTTGGACATTTTAAGACCAATCTCAAAAATATATCCAGTGGTGCCAGCAGCATGGTACAAACGCTTAAAAAGGATATCAATTTAAGAAAATTCAAGATAACATCAAAATTTCGAGAACAAGGTCAAAATTTCGAGAACAAGGTCAAAATTTCGAGATTAAAGTCAAACTCTCGAGAAAAAAGTCAAAATTTCGAGAAAAAAGTTGAAATTTTGAGAAAAAGTGGACATTTCTAAAAAAACACCTTTTTTAATCAATGTCCTTTCTATGCCTTCGTAGCATGGAGGGCTTGACGCGGGGGCGGGACCCTGATAAATAACATCGGCTTTGTATAATTTAATACAATCCGTAAATTAGATGAGAAAATAATTATTGCTGATGACTTTTAAACTTTATTCATAAAAAGTCTATTGTACAGTATAAACAACCAATTAAATTGTCTAATGATGCCATGATAAAATAAAATAAATGGCTCGTAACACAGGAAATGACACAACAAATTGAAAACCCATCGATCTAATAATAATCTTCGTTTCCTGAAGAAGCCGGTCTAATTGAAACTGTTAAAAATCACCATCACACTCTCCCAGTCACTCTGAACTTATGAATTAGTATGAGGGTGGGAGGTAGAAGACGGAAAGACGGTGTCACGGGCTAGAAGCAAGAACCCAAAGAGCACCGGTGAATGTGAATTGTCTGGTACATCGGCTAGAGCACGAGTTTCGAGTATACTTCGTCTGTTGCTGTTGTGTAGCGGTCCCTCTTGGTTTACAGTTTCCACTTATTTTTTATTGGCGTTTGTTTTGCTTTTTGTCGATGTGGAGTGATTCGTAGCCGCCTTTGGTGATTTTATTAACAGTTTTTTATTCGTTTTTTTAGTTAATTTGGATACTTTTATTGTCTTTGTTTTGGGTAAGTAAATATTTGTTGTTGTTTCTTTGTAATCTGTCTCCTAGTCTCCTGACCTAGGGCACGCGAGTGCTAGGAAATTATATCGATCCATGAATTATTTTATTATTTTTACATGTGTTTGGTCTTGAATCTTAATTATTAGTATGTAGTTGATTGTATTGTGCTTCTTTATCTGTGATTTACGGTTGTAGTTATGACACATTGTAAACTTGCACTTTTAAGTCACATCACATCACTATAGCTAGGCTCATCAGGTGTAATAAAAGTTGTTATTAATTTCTTCGTATCATGATATTATTATAAGCGATCTGTCAATGACCCACTTTCTCAGCTACAACAAAAGATAAGCGATTTTAGTAATTTTTAACATCTAACAATTAATATTGAAGTATTAAAGATTAATCGATAATCATAGGCGTAGCTAGAATAGCGTAGGGAGGGGCGCTTGCCCTCTCCCCTAGTTCATTCAGTATACTGAAAATTGGGCACTTTTTGCCAAAATTTTCTTTTCTTCTTCGAAACTTATCCTTACCTTGAAACAATTTT
The DNA here is from genome assembly GCA_028583605.1 of Dastarcus helophoroides. Classification (NCBI taxonomy): domain Eukaryota; kingdom Metazoa; phylum Arthropoda; class Insecta; order Coleoptera; family Bothrideridae; genus Dastarcus; species Dastarcus helophoroides. The sequence continues at coordinate 32,817,705 of CM053327.1, forward strand.
TCGAAATTTCAATATTTTCCAAGTCTCGTATTTTTTCAAAAAAATTGTCTTTTTCGTTTGAAATTTCGGATTTGTTCATAAAATTCGATTTTTTTTTTATCAAACATGACTCAAAATATCGAATTTTTATTTCAAAATTCGTCGTCTTTTTTTATGAAATTTCGACATTTTTCAAAATTCGACTTTTTCTGAAAATTTCGATACGAGCAATTCTAAAAGTTTCTTAAAATTTGCTTTTTCCTCGACATTTGGTCGATCTTCTAAGACATTTGGTCGATCTTCTGAAAAAAGTATATTTTTTGGAAATTTGAAATTTTTGTAACACTAGAGGAATTACAAGAAATTGTTTGTAAATTTCCACTGCTCTCTAATCCAAATTTCTTTAAACTAAACGAAAAAAATTGAACCACTTGTTTCTTCCAATAGTTTCTACATTACCAGGAGCATTACTAATTAGCAGCAGCAACGGGAAAATGCTAATTAATAAATTAACTCGTTCAAAAGCAATAGCTTTTGAACGAGTTGACTTCCTTATAAAGTTTCTTAATTTTTTCACTCGGTGGCATTTCCATAGAATGGAGCCGTTTGTTTTGGCATTTACTGAAATAAATTAATTGCATTCGGTGACGCTTTATGCTGCACCCGACGCCTTCTCACAAGGTCATTGTACCTCTCAAGCCGGAGACATGCATTTCATCTGCAAACCGTCTGCGATGGTTATTTCTGGTATTGCCCTCTACAACTATGTCATATGTGTTTTGTTGCTTTTTCATCGGTTTTACTGAGCCAAAGATGAAACGGCGGTAGAAGCAATTAAAATCTACACTCATCAGCCATCACATCGCGTTTTCATGGGCCCGACGTGCCGTTGCTCATTTGCTTTTATAAGAAAGCATTTGAAATGCTAAATCATTTTTTTTTCTCTTGAAGAAGTATGAAGGAAGTTAATGCATAATGCAAACGTAGATTTAATTATTGGTTTTATTACTTAAGGTCTCGTGGAATAATGCGGAGTAATAACCAAGCTGATGCTATTTCTAACATTTCATTGTAAATTCATTTTCACCTTTTAGAAATCATCAATAATGTGGAAATGGAGAATCATGAATAATTAGAGTTATCGGATAACAATTCAAATTTTTGTAATGAGTAAGGAAATCGACAATTGTTTTGAGCATTTAACTGATTATTTCTTTGGCGCTTTTGTTGATACCAAATAAATGGTAATTGATGTTAAATAACTTTTTCGTTACAGGATATACTTCTTCCGGGATTGGACCGTGTCAAAGAACTACTAAAAGTGTTCGTTGAAGAGTTTCGCCTCTGGTATAGTGGACATACTGAGTTACCGTGCTCTTCTGTCTAAACTTTCTTACCCTTTGTACCAAACTTTTAATTCAGGAGAGTTTCGCCTCTGATATGGTGGGCATATTGAGTTACCGTGCTCTTCTGTCTAAACTTTCTTACCCTTTGTACCAAACTTTCAATTTAGAAGAGTTTCGCCTCTGATATGGTGGACATACTGAGTTACTGTGCTCTGATGTCTTGAAATTGTCCTTTTTTCATTTTTAATTTTTATATATTTCCTTGGATTTTATTTTTCATTTGATGTTTCTTTGTTCCTGAAGAAGCCCCCTACGACGGTGAGCGAAACGTCGAACACTTTTAGTAGTTCTTTGACACGGTCCAATCCCGGAAGAAGTATATCCTGTACTGACTCTGGCCGCGGAAGCCTTCGTTATCACAACTTTTTCGTTATCCACTTTCGAAAAAAGTTGTAAATAAATAACTGGAAACTCTTGACAAATATTTGAAAAAAATATAATCCTGATATACAGCTACTGATTGATGTTAAACAAAATCTTTCAAACATCGATTCATGATATCTGTAATGAATTACGTTGGATTCTACGTTTACTATAAACTGTTACACATTAAACTCTTTGAGAGATTATGGTTTAATGTAACGTCTTAAATAGCAGTCTTACTCCTGAATTCGTTGTCAAATCTTGAATCTTTAATCAAAAGTATTCGATTTTTTAAAAAGTTTGATCCACTCGCAAAGGGTAACCCAATTATGCTTTCAAAGCACTGCGAGTAGGATGCGAAAACAAGGATAGATGGCGATGAACCTTCTTCTTGAACAAGGATAGGTTATAATTTTTGGGGAAAATTCCTTTCGGTAACAAGTTCCATAACTTGGAAGTTCTGTAGAAAAAGAGTCTCCGTAGACAGAAGTCCTCACTATGTCAAGCTGGACCGCGCAGGAATTTGCTGCCTCCGACTGTCTAGTACGCCTCAAGAATCTTGCCCTTGGAGGGATCAATCCTATTAGTTCCTGCGAGCATCTTCCATGATAGTACTTGTAGAAAAGAGACAAGTCACCAACCATACGCCTGTGCTCTAGTGTTTCGAGAGAATCGGTCAGACTCTCGTCATCAATTAGGCGAATCGCTCTTCTTTGAATCGAATCCAAGAGAGCTAATTTTGGGGCTGAACTCCAAACATGAGAACGGTATTGGCTAGTGTTGGCCTAACTTGAGTTTTGTATAGTGTCAATAGCTGATGAGATGTGAAGTACTTTTTAGCTCTAAAAAGAAAGCCTAGGTTCTGAGAGGCGGATTTGGCAATGGCGCGCACATGATCGTCCCAAGAGAAGTTAGTGCTCGCATTCACTCCTAGGATAGATAGATTAGATCCCATCGGATTTTACCGTCCATTAGTATGTTTGTTGCATTATCCCGTGATGTGTTCTTAGAGAAAACCGCTGCCTGAGTTTTTGAGGCATTGAAGTCGACCACATTGTTCTTACCCCATTCCAAAATAATCTCGAGATCCCGATTAATTGTCTGTATCTGCTGTTCCCTTAGTCGATCTGAAGCAGCGATAGATAATGGTTTGTCGGGAAAAAAAGATGACACAAGGTTACTATCATCTGCGTAGCTGTTATAGGATTGGAAGTTGAAGCTAAGATATCGTTTATGTGTAACAGAAATAGAGTAGGAGATATAAAATACCCCTGAGGCACCCTTGCGTTAGTCGCAATTGTCTCGGATGAGATGCCATCGACGACGACCTGAAGAGATCTGTCAGCGAGAAAATTGGATATCAAATGACAGAGTCCAGGAGGAAGACCATAAGATGTTAATTTGTCGAGAAGAGATCGGTGCCAGAGATTCTTTATAAAATTAGCTCACTTGGATTATGTGGTTGCTGAAGGCAATACAGGAAATGTTTTGCTTTTTTCGTTCAATCATTGTGAATTGGGGTAATTTTTTCATTTTTCATTGATTGTAGAGTGGAAATACCAAAGAGGGTAAGTGCCAAAAATTGTGTCTTTCAGTTTTTACTTTAAATGGGCACTAAATGTCATCGCCAATATCCGAAGAAAGGCGTCAACGACTAATCCTTCTTGTTTGGCTACAAACTTAAATCAATTAATTAATTAACTTAATAAGTAATACATGATAAGAGAACATTTTTCTTGAATAACCCCAACCTTATTATTTGGTACTTAACCCCTTTAGTATTTCAACTCTACAATTCTATTTTGCTAATCTTCCGAGCAATTTTGTTTTTAAATGCCCCGTCCTTTTATAAGTATGGCCCTTAGAAATTCGAATCAACTTTGAGGCGTTGATTTAATCCACGTTTGAGGTAATTAAACCGTTTTATGTCTATGCACTGCGAACACTCCTATGGGAGTACTAAAATTAAATTACCATGAAAAGTTTATTTTACTGCAGCACCTATAATAAATCATTAAGTGGAACTTATACACCCTTATAATAAAACTGAAGTTGTTACCCGATTGGCGTTCTTTCCTATTAACTTTTAATACGGGGTAGGAGTAGGTACGTTGCCATAAAACATTTAAATAGGTTCTGTTAGCCTGTTTACTGTTGGGTATTGGGTAATCTTTCATTACTAATAAATTGTGTAAGGATCCCTCGAAACTAGAGTAATTAGAACTAATTTGTTTTGAAATGCGCATTTTAGCGGAGAGATTTGAATCTGAACAATGATTTATACTGTTATGAGTTATGACATTTCAATGTTACACCTCTTGTTTCTGCTTGAAGAATCAAATATAAATAGGCTTTGATTTCGTAAAATAAATTTCACTAAAACTGCTTTTGACTTTATTTCAAATATTAGTGTTGGTTATGATGAAATGTAGATGACTTTCCGTCATAAGATTATGATGACGATACGCTGCTTAATTTCAAATGAAGCTGATTAAGTTTCTGGAGCCTCTAACATAACCAATCAATAATGTACTGTTTAGAAAAATGTATAATATGAAGACAAAATTGTGGTGGAAAAGGAAAATATTACTGATGAACTTTTGTTTTTCATTGCAATTTTGACCATCAGATGGTTATTAAGATGGATCGATTGTGTCCGAATACGTAAGACCACGATGGCAATATGGTGTTTAGTTGCAAATGACACATCTGATTATTTTCTTGGGTTTCTGGTACAACCATTCGATGCGACACAGCCTAGAAAAATGTACCACATGAAGACAAAATAAGAGTAGAAAAAGAATATATTGCTGATGAACTTTCCTTTTTCATTGAAATTTTAAGCAGCAAATGATTATTAATATGGATTGATTATGTCCGAATATGTAAGACCATGCTGGCGATATGCTTTTCAGTTTCAGATGAAACTTCTGATTATTTTCTTGGATTTCTGGTATAACCATACAATAAGATACAGTTTAAAAAAGTGTACCACATGAAGACAAAATTAGAGTGGAAAAAGAAGTTATTACTGATGAACTTTCGTTTTTCATTGAAATTTTTCCCACCAAATGTTTATTAGGATGGATTTATTGTATCGGAATACGTAATAAGGTAAATAAATGTACCACATGAAGGCAAAGTTATAATGGAAAAAGAAAATATTACTGATGAACTCTCGTTTTTCATTAAAATTTTGATCACCAAATATTTATTAAGATCGTTTGATTGTACCCAAATACATATCAAGAAAAGTGTACCACGTGAAGACGAAGTTATAATGAAAAAAGAATATATTACTGATGAACTTTCGTTTTTCATTGAAATTTTGACCACCAAATGACTATTAAGCTGAATCGACTGTGTCCGAATACGTAAGATGATGGCGATTTGCTCATTAATTTCAAATGAAGCTTCTGATAGGTTTCTGGGGTCTTTAGCACAACTTTTCGATAAGGTGCAGTTTAGAGAAATGTATAACATGAAGACAAAATTATATCGAAAGAAGAAAATATTACTGGGGAACCTTCATTGAAATTTTCACCACCAAATGGTTATTAAACGCGTCAATTCTGTTCAAATATGTAAGATTATGCTATTTAGTTTCAAATCAAGCTTCTGATTAATTTTTAGGATATCTACCATAAGGTACAGCTTAACAAAATGTATCATATGAAAACAAAATTGTAAAAGAAAAAGAAAATAATGCTGATGAACTCTGGTTTTTCATTGAAATTTTGTCCACCAAATATTTATTAACATCAATTGATTGTACCCAAATGCATAACAAGAAAAATGTACCACATGAAGACGAAGTTATAGTGGAAAAAGAAAATATTTCTGATGAACTCTTGTTTTTCATTGAAATTTTGACCACCAATTGATTATTAAGTGTTATCGACTGTGTCCGAATACCTAAGATGATGGCGATATGCGCATTAATTTCAGATGAAGCTTCTCATTGATTTCTGGGGTCTTTAGCATAACTTTTTGATAAGTTGATAATATGAAGACAAAATTGTATTGAAAGAAAAAAATATTACTGGTGAACTTTCCTTTTTCATTGAAATTTTGACCACCGAATGGTTATTAAACGCGTCAATTGTGTTCAATTATGTAAGATTATGCTGTTTAGTTTCAAATCAAGCTTCTGATTAATTTTTAGGATATCTAGCATAAGGTACAGTTTAGCAAAATGTATCATATAAAGACAAAATTGTAAAAGAAAAAGAAAATAATACTGATGAACTTTTCTTTTTCATTGAAATTTTGATCACCAAATGATTACTAAGCTAGGGTCTGATCTCTAGCAAAATTATTCCATAAGATATAGATTAGAAAAGTAGTTCTCTTGAAGATAAAATTATGCTGAAAAAAGAAAATATTACTGATGGAATTTCTTTTTTTATTAAAATTTTCACCGCTACCAGATGGAGTGATTGTACCAGAACACATAGTAAGGAAAGTGTACCACGTGAAGACAAAGTTATGGTGGGAAAAGAAAATATTACTGATGAACTTTCAATTTTTCTTGAAATTTTAACAACCAAATGATTATTAAGCTAGAATCTTTAGCCTAACCATTCGAGAAGGTACAGCTTAGAAAAGTGTACCCCATGAAGACAAAATTATGGTGAAAAAAGGAAATATTACTGATGAAATTTCTTTTTTCGTTGAAATTTTCACCGCTACCAGATGGAGTGATTGTACCAGAACACATAGTAAGAAAAGTTTACCACGTGAAGACAAAATTATGGTGGGAAAAGAAAATATTACTGATGAACTTTTAATTTTTCTTGAAATTTTAACAACCATTTTAACAACAAATAATTATTAATCTAGAATCTCTAGCATAACCATTCGATAAGGTACAGCTTAGAAAAGTGTACCCCATGAAGACAAAATTATGGTGAAAAAAGAAAATATTACTAATGAAATTTATTTTTTCGCTGAAATTTTTACCGCTACTAGATGGAGTCATTGTACCAGAACACATAGTAAGAGAAGTGTACCACGTAAAGACAAAATTATGGTGGGAAAAGAAAATATTACTGATGAACTTTTAATTTTTCTTGAAATTTTAACAACCAAATGATTATTAAGTTAGAATCTCTAGCATAACCATTCGATAAGGTACAGTTTAGAAAAGTGAACTTTTTTTAACTTTTTTTTGAAATTTTGACCACCAAATGATTATTAAGCCAGAATCGCTAGCATAACCATTCGATAAGGTACAGCTTAAAAAATGTCCCACGTGAAAAAATTATAGTGGAAGAAGAAGATATTACTGATAAAGTTTCCTTTCTCATAAACATTTTATGCATCAAATGATTATTAATATGAATCAATGTGTCCGAATACGTAAGGCCATGATGGCGATATACTGTTGAGTTTCAAATGAAACTTCTGATTATTTTCTTGGGTTTGTGGTATAACCATTCGATATGACACAGCTTAGAAAAATGTACCACATGAAGACACAATTAGAGTGGAAAAAGAAAATATTACTCTCGTTTTTCGTTGAAATGTTGACCACCAAATATGTATTAAGATGAATTGATTGCATCCGAATACGTAATAAGAAAAATGAAGACAAAGATATAATGGAAAAAGAAATATTACTAATGAACTCTCGTTTTCCGTTGAAATTTTTACCACCAAATATTTATTAACATCGATTGATTGTACTCAGATGCATAACAAGAAAAATGTAACACCTGAAGACGAAGTTAAAGTGGAAAAAGAAAGTATTACTGATGAACTCCCGTTTTTCATTGAAATTTTGACCACCAAATGACTATTAATATGGATCGACTGTGTTCAAATACGGAAGATGATGGCGATATGCTCATTAATTTCAAATGAACCTTCTGATTGGTTTCTGGGGTCTTTAGCATAACTTCTCGATAAGGTGCAGTTTAGAGAAATGTATCATATGAAGACAAAATTGTCTTGAAAGCAGAAAATATTACTGATGAACTTTCCTTTTTCATTAAAATTTTGACCACCAAATGGTTATTAAAAGCGTCAATTGTGTTCAAATATCTAAGATTATGCTGCTTAGTTTCAAATCAAGCTTCTGATTAATTTTTAGGATATCTAGCATAGGTACAGCTTAGCAAAATGTATCATATAAAGACAAAATTGTAAAAGAAAAAGAAAATAATACTGATGAACTTTCCTTTTTCATTGAAATTTTGACGACCACACGATTATTAAGCTAGGGTCTGGTCTCTAGCATAATTATTCGATAAGATATAGATTAGAAAAATAGACCTGCTGAAGATAAAATTATGGTGAAAAAAGAAAATATTACTGATAAAATTTCTTTTTTCGTTGAAGTTTTCACCTCTATCAGATGGAGTCATTGTACCAGAACACATAGTAAGAAAAGTGTACCACGCGAAGACAAAATTATGGTGGGAAAAGAAAATATTACTGATGAACATTCAATTTTTCTTGAAATTTTAACAACCAAATGATTATTAAGCTAGGATCTCTAGCCTAACCATTCGAAAAGATACAGCTTAGAAAAGTGTACCCTATGAAGACAAAATTATGGTGGGAAAAGAAAATATTACTGATGAACTTTCAATTTTTCTTGAAATTTTAACAACCAAATGATTATTAAGCTAGGATCTCTAGCCTAACCATTCGAAAAAGGTACAGCTTAGAAAAGTGTACTCCATGAAGACAAAATTATGGTGAAACAAGAAAATATTACTTATGAAATTTCTTTTTTCGTTGAAATTTTCACCGCTATCAGATGGAGTGATTGTACCAGAACACATAGTAAGAAAAGTTTACCACGTGAAGACAAAATTATGGTGGGAAAAGGAAATATTACTGATGAACTTTTAATTTTTCTTGAAATTTTAACAACCAAATGATTATTAAGCTAAAATCTCTAGCATAACCATTCGATAAGGTACAGCTTAGAAAAGTGTACCCCATGAAGACAAAATTATGGTGGAAAAAGAAAATATTACTGATGAACTTTAACTTTTTTTTGAAATTTTGACCACCAAATGATTATTAAGCCAGGATCGCTAGCATAACCATTCGATAAAGGTACAGCTTAAAAAATGTCCCACGTGAAAAAATTATAGTGGAAGAAAAAGATATTATTCTTCATGGTAGACCCTTATTGACCGGAAATATTATGTTTTTTTCAATTTATTTAACATTTCTTCGGCCCAATTTGTCAACAAACCATAAAAATTTAAATATTTCCAAACTGGGCCGAAGAAATGTTAAATAAATTGAAAAAAACAAAAAGAAGATATTACTGATAAACTTTCCTTTCTCATAGATATTTTATGCATCAAATGATTATTAATATGAATCAATGTGTCCGAATACGTAAGGCCATGATGGCGATATACTGTTGAGTTTCAAATGAAACTTCTAATTATTTTCTTGGGTTTGTGGTATAACCATTCGATACGACACAGCTTAGAAAATGTACCCTATGGTCACCCTTTGGTCATTTGTCAAAACTAGATGAAAGTAAAGTCACGCCGAGGACGTTTGTATCTATGGATGTTGCGATGCAACCCGTGATACAAGCTTTGCCTCACCTACGTAAACTTTGCAATTGCAGTCTAATTTTCATTAGATTCTAATGAAATTAGATTTCAATTGCATCGTAATAAACTTGTATATATTCGTATATACAAGGCTTATTATCTCAGCAGAGAGTAATGCTTCAATTAGCATGTAGCGAAAATGTTTGCTTAATAAACAGTTAAAAGTCAGTTACAAGTCACCCGATGGAGGTTTGCTCTCTTAGGTACTTATACGACTGACTAACGGCTTTAAATTGGAAGTGTATACAACCACCGTACCATGCTGACGAGGCCAAGGAAGGCCGAAACTAGTCTATGGTTGCGGTTGTACATATTTTCAATTTTAAGCACGTTTAACTGTTTAATTACAGAACATTTAATTGGTCATTTGTCAAAACTAGATGAAAGTAAAGTCACGCCGAGGACGTTTGTATCTGTGGATGTTGCGATGCAACCCCTGATACAAGCTTTGCCTCACCTACGTGAACTTTGCAATTGCAGTCTAATTTTCATTAGATTCTAATGAAATTAGATTTCAATTGCATCGTAATAAACTTGTATATATTCGTATATACAAGGCTTATTATCTCAGTACCCTATGAAGACAAAATTAGAGTGGAAAAGGAAATATTACTCTCGTTTTTCATTGAAATGTTGACCATCAAATATGTATTAAGATGAATTGATTGCATCCGAATACGTAATAAGAAAAATGAAGACAAAGATATAATGGAAAAAGAAAATGTTACTAATGAACTCTCGTTTTCCATTGAAATTTTTACCACCAAATATTTATTAACATCGATTGATTGTACTCAGATGCATAACAAGAAAAATGTACCACCTGAAGACGAAGTTATAGTGGAAAAAGAAAGTATTACGGATTAACTCTCGTTTTTCATTGAAATGTTGACCACCAAATGACTATTAAGATGGATCGACTGTGTCCGAATACGTAAGATGATGGCGATATGCTCATTAATTTCAAATGAACCTTCTGATTGGTTTTTGGGGTCTTTAGCATAACTTTTCGATAAGGTGCAGTTTAGAGAAATGTATCATATGAAGACAAAATTGTATTGAAAGCAGAAAATATTACTGATGAACTTTTCTTTTTCATTGAAATTTTGACCACCAAATGTGTTGCGATGTCTTTGTATATACCAGTCGGTCGCCCTACTCCAGTTTTCTTGCTTGGCCCTGTCACAAGAGATCATAAATTTTATTTAAGTGCAGTAGCCAACAAGTACAATGAGAGAAAGCAAGCAACCCCAGAAGAGTGAACAATAAACCGTGTTAATAAACCAACCTTTTTTTTTTATTTTGTCTACCGCGAGTGTAGTGGTCCTTTACAAAAACAAAAACAACGTTTAATAAACCATACAATCCCCGAATAGGAAGCCCAGATTTCTGGCCCAACATTCGGGACATTCGTTATACAAGTCGGCCTTACAACCCAACTTAAAATACAAAAAAACAATCAACCCACATCCTCAACATTTTGGTCCTACAAAACGGATCGAACCCATCCACAACAAAATGATTATAAGATCAATCGATTGTGTCCAAATACGTAAGTTTATGATAGCGATTTGCTATTCAGTTTGAAATGAATCTTCTATTTGGTTTCAAGGATCTCTAGCAAATCCTTCGATAAGGTGTAGAAAAACGTTCCATATGAAGGCAAAATTGTAGTGGAAAAGGAAAATATTACTGATGCACTCTTCTTTTTCATTGAAATTTTGACGACCAAATGATTATTGAAATGGATTAATTGCCCTGAATATGTAAGATTACGAAGGCGATATACTCCTCAGTTTGAAATTAAAGCTTCTGGTTAGTTTCAATGGTCTCTTGCACAATCATTCGATAAGGAACAGCTTAGAAAAATGTATTACAATGAGATAAAATTACTGAGGAAAAAGAAAATATTATTGATGATTTCTCGCTTTTCATTGAAATTTTGACCACCAAATGATTATTGAGATGGATCGATTGTGTCCAAATATGTAAGATTATGATGGCGATTTGCTATTTAGTTTTAAATGCAGCTTTCGGTTAGTTTCAAGAGCCTTTAGTATAACCATTCAATAAGATACAGATTAGAAAAATGTTCTATATGAAAGCAAATTGTAGTGAAAAAAGAAAATAGTACTGATGAACTTTCCTGTTTCATTGAAATTTTGACCACTAAAAGCATCGGTGAGTATTAGGAATGATCGATTTTGATTAAATTGATTGAATGCAAAAGATTACGATGAAGAGTTCCTATTTAGTTTCAGACGAAGCGTCTGGTCAGTTCTTAGAATCAGTAGCATATTTAATCGAATAGCTACAAGCATCCAAAAATTAAGATAAAATTATGGTGGAAAAATAAAATATTACTGATGAATTTTAGTATCTCACTGACATTTTAATCTCCAAGAACCCATGTGAGTATTTAAAGTGGACACACTTAACTAAATCCACAAAATCTTGGCAACACAATACTGGTTTATCCAGTGATGGATTATATGATAACAGCGCTCCTAGTTAAGCAATTTTAATTGTTACACAACTGCCATCTATGAAGAAGTACATAAACTATCAGTTATTGGATTGGTTAGTCTTTTAACTTTAAAGGAAATAATTTTATTTTACTTAGTGCACGGTAAGTATATTACGAATATAAAACTAATTATCCAAGATCAAAGCATCTAATTAATATTAGAAAACATATTATTTTTTATGAACAACCTAAAATTGTTCGTCCCTTGGTGTCGGTCCCTTGTAAAAATATATGACAGGAGACGAACCAACTTTGAGGAGACAAATTTTTTCTTTTCTATTGGTGATTTGATACCATCTAACACAGTTTTTTATAACCATTTTACAATATAATCTTCATTTACTTTTAGTAGTTAGTAGCATACAGTAAAATGGCACCAAAAAATTAGAACTTAGCAGAGAGCAATAATTATATGTAGAATGGAAGTACCAAAGTGCCAAAAAATATGTTTTTCCGTTGTTACCTTAAATGACGCCAAAATTGCCAATATCCCAACAAAAGCACCATTCTTCTTGTTTGACTACTAACCTAAATTAAGAAATTAATTAAATTAATAAGTAATACATCATAACATATGGTTTTTCCAAACTTATTATTTGGTACTTAGCCCTTTGGTATTTCCACTCCACAATTACTCAAACACGCACAAAAAAGAGGGGCAGAAAGAACTTGTTACCAGCGTTTGAAAGATGATACGATTAAGCTTGCATATCAAATGGGATAAGAGAGATTTAAAATTTAAGAAAAAAGGAAAAGAGCCAATAAAAACTAATTTCCAATATGATTCCTCGAGAACCAAGGGAAATACGATAGCTTTGGCGAAAGAATAAAAGAAAATATACAGAAGAAAGCAGAGCAGTGTTAATAACTGTATTACAGAAACAGCTCTTTTGTGTTCAAACGTGACATGTACCAATGGTCTCTCTTAACAGTCCATAAGAAGAATGACTCAAAATGAAGCGGAAGGGAAAGAGAAAAGCTTGAAACATTGAAGAAAGAGTAATGCTGAAATTCTAAAAAAGAATGCTCCAATATCATTTCTTTAGACGAAGTTGAACACTTGTTGACAAGAAATTCATCGTATATCCAGAAGTAAACAACTAACTTCAGATTTCCAAGATTTCTATAAATGGTTGAAAATCCTTTAATTAGAAAAGAAGTGATTAAAATAGCTATATTTGGTGAGATTATTGAAGAACAATTAAAAGAAATACTTGAGACCCCGTCACGAATAAAAAATAGTTAATAAAATACTTTTAGGTGACGTTGTAAAAAAGAAGTTATGAAAGTTAAAAAAAAAGTTAGAAGTATAACAAGATGTGGGCCTTGAAAAGGAAAAGCTCTCAATTCTATGAATCGCATGAAAAAGTTTGTAGAGGTATTTTTGGAAGAAGATTGTGTGCTATGAAAAAAGCATATGTCGTGAAGGGTAAAATAAAAAGCAGAAGAGATATCTGCTTAAAATCCTAAAAAAATTGCACGGTGAATTTTTGAAAATTAAGAGTGTAACCATTCTGTTCTTGTGTTCTTGCTTGGTTTGCAAATTACGTCCATTTTGGATTGTCGCATCAAAAGTTTCGGAAAGAAACATATTTATGCATTACACATTGTAATATACAACTCATTAAGGATTCGTTGTTCTGATTAGAACTTTCAGGACATGCTAACCTATTTATGTTACTTGAGGACTAACAGCCAAAAATGTTGCATTAAATCTCTATCATTCAAATTAAATGAACTGAATTTAAAAACACCGAAACAATCTTCTGCAAAGCAATAGCTATCTTCCAAAGAAAATATAATGCATTTTCCAAAGAAAACATAATGCATCTAAATACAAAAAAAAGGTGTTTGGTTGCCAAACCAAAGAAACTAAATTTTCGGTTTCGCTAATAAAAATATCTCATAATCTTACTATTCATTGTGAGCACGGCGTCATTTGTAATAATAAATTACAAATGACGTTTTTACGTGATTTTATTATGTCCGTCTCCTAGACGTATTATCTGCCCCTGTATACATTTTTTTGAAAAAGTCCTTTGAAATCTACAATATCAATTTATTTGACTGACCGCTTTAAAATAACATACAATAAAACCTTAGACATCTTATGACACAAAATAAATTATTTTGTGCTTATGATCCAATTATTTAAATCAAATTGAGCAAAAAAATCTTTTGTAAAATTATTGTCAACATGCAATTTCTGGAGAACTACCCTGGTAACACTTCACATAAATCAATTTTTAGATTAATCGTCAATTAGATATTTTTCTCAACGTAGTTTTTTGTAAGACACAATTTCTACAAAGTTGCAAAATTGCAGTCTGGTTGTAGCTATCCGTTAATCATCGATGTCAGGAAACGATTTATTACGTCTGTACTTCATCCATTGAAACCTATAATTGAGCGCAATGTTGTATGTGTATTTATTTGTGGCGTGCATTCACCCACTAAGCAGCGATGAGAAAATTCAATAAAGCCACTCATCTGAAAATCAAACATTGTTCTATTAATGTATTCATAGCCGGATTGTGAGATTAAATTTAAATGATCAATTAACTAAACCAATGAATTTCATTCCATGTTTTTAACTATACACATTACCTAGACTTAGACGGTTACTGGTTGCTGCTTTGTTTATTTTCATAGACATTAAAATTTAAAGTATTTCAAGTATTTTTAGTAGAATAAGTTGGATGATATAGAGTGAAAGAAATCAAAATTCAAATTATTCTCGATTTCTCTAATGAATTGTTTATTTTAAAGAAAGCTTCTCTTAAACAAATGTAGACAGAATTAAATAAGCTAAGGTGAAAACGACTGTTAAGGTTGTTAATGATGACCAATTAAACGTGGGTAATAATTTTATCGCATGGTTACCATCCTTGCGTGGTCACGTCCAGTTTTTTTCTAAATAATGATAGAAAGCCGACAAAAATGCTAAAAATATTTTTCCTTTTTTTTGCGTTTGCTATTTTCTATGGTTTCCTTCATAGTGAAGATCTAACTTCGTGTTGGTTAAGAATTTTTTGTTTAATTGATCGCTAATTATTTTAATGTCGAGTATCCATCGGAAGAGATTAAAAACTGTAAAAAATTCCAAATCCTGAATCAGTCAACCTTTTTAAAAATGCACGTGATAGTGGCACCAAGAATGGAGTAAACCTATCATTGCTTCATTACACATAACTAACATTATCCTGATACATTGCATTAGTATGCAAGTAAATATTTCAACAAATCGGAAGAAAACACATATTCAAGAACATTAGAATGGCATTTAAAAGTAACTGTTTCACACTCACGCGGAGATCCATGCATGAAAATAAATTATAAAATGTTGCTAATTGAAAAGCTTTATATTAGTCCTTCACACCATTAATCAATTACCGAGAACTGGCAAGTTTATACATGGAAAGGTTCCTCTTGTGTGGTGCCGCTGCTTAATGTTAGTCAAGCAACAAGCAACTGTCTACTTTAATCTTATAAATGTGCCGGAAACCTACTCTCGTTCGGATTTCTATAATCTCTTAAAAGAAAAGATACCAAAGACCAAAGATGTAAATGATCCGACTCTTCTCTTAATAATACTATACTTGACCAATTTCCAATCATTTGACCAGAGACTACATTTAACCAATTTCGAATCATTTGTCCGATTTTTCTGACTTATTTACGAATTCATTTATAACTGTAAATTCATTCTTAACTTTGTAAATTAGCTCTTACTGCGTGAAGCGGATGTTATCATCCATTTTAATAGAGTTGGCAGCAACACGAAAAAAATCAAATTAAACAATTTTTATTAATTAAAGAGCACACTTCACAGCATTTGATATCTATTATTCGACATGGTACGCCTCTGCGGCATACGCATCTGTGGCAGAGGCAAATGTCAACTGAAACTGGTTTATTTCAGTAGCATGACACTCTAATGTAATAATAGTATCATACTTCAGTAGTAGTAGAGCTTAAAGTCTAGTTTTTGAAAAAACGTCCTCTTTTTCTTCTTCCTCTTCTTTCTCTTCTTTCTCTTCTTTCTCTTCTTTCTCTTCTTTCTCGTCTTTCTCGTCTTTCTCGTCTTTCTCTTCTTTCTCTTCTTTCTCTTCTTTCTCTTCTTCCTCTTCTTCCCCTTCTTCCTCTTCTTCCTCTTCTTCTTCTTCTTCTTCTTCTTCTTCTTCTTCTTCTTCTTCTTCTTCTTCTTCTTCTTCAGGTCTCATGCCCCCCCCCAGAGCGTTGACAATCAGTTGAATAACTTTTAACTTTGTAACTTTTCTAAACAAAGATGTTGTGAACAAACCATTCCACTGACGCATATGTTTGAAACGTCGAAGTTTCCAAAACAGCTCCTAATTTATATAAAAAAAACATTTGTATGAATTAAATGGGCAATTGCCTATGCTCTATGAAAAATTGCAAGGTGTAAAGATTTTTAACATTATAAGTCGACCAATCCAATCTGGTGTATAATCTTTCTTAAATGAGAAACCCTAGTAATTACAAGCGAGGTTCTTAGGACCTCATTATACAAACTAGTTTTCATTGTTGTGGCTTAACATGTAATTTTATGACGAAATTGTAGCAGCAGGTACTTCGGACAGAATGTGAAGGAGAATATGTGTAGAAAAGCAGGTGTGGTAAGCGCAACTGCTCCTTTGTGCAGTTTTCGCCTTACATTAAAACTAGATTACCTAAAGTGCATTACACAAGCAATTACCGACATTAACCAAATAATTTTCTGCTTTCCTTGGGCTCTGCTGTAGTCAAGTGTGTCGCGGCTAAGTTCAAGGCTACAGCTCGCCTGTGGGTCCTTGTTCAAACTTTCCCATTTAAACCTGTTTTCTTCTTAAGAAGACTACGATAAATTTTATCGATTGTTAAAGGTAATGATACCCCTTGCATCATAATCATTATCTTCTTATTATGTAGGTCTTTCAAACTATTTTTAAGAGCGGCCATAAAAATCATTTATTGAGTGAGCATAACGTTATAAAAAAGTAATTGGAATCCTTGAAGTTGCATTTTATATGATTTAAGATAAGTAAAATCGTAATTAACTTATTGCTAATTTAAGAAAAACCTTGAATTCGATTAAAGCTGGTGTAACTGAAAGGTTGAATGATTTTTAATAAAGAAATTGTTATGCTTGCATATTTCTGCTGTTTAAGGGAAAATAGTTCCATGTTTGAAAGAAATACGTACTCACGTGAATCACAGGATGAATTTTTTGCAATAGGTATCCTTTCGTTTGATTTCTTGTTCTCATTTACTATCTTTCTTCATCTCTCCTGGTTTATTTGTTACATCGTCTTCTTCTTCTTCTTCTTCTCCTCTTCTTTTTTCTTCTTCTCCTTTTTCTCCTGCCCTTCTTTTTTCTTTTTCGTCTCCTTCTTCTCATTCTTCTTCTTTTCATCCTTTTTCTTGTTCTCCCTTTTCCTCTTCTTCCGTTTCTTCTTCTTCTCTTTCTTCTTTTTTCTCTTTTTCTTATTCTTCTTATTCAGCTTCTTATCCTTCTTCTTTTTCTCCTTCTCCTTTTTATTTTTCTGCGCCTTCTTCTCCTTCATCTCGTTTTCCATCTCCTCTTCTTCTTTCTTCTATAGCTTTTTCTCCTCCCTTTCATTCTTCTCCTTTTTCTCCTTCTGCATCTTCCCCTTCATTTAGTGTTTCTTGTTCCTCTTTTTCTTCTTATTCTCCTTCGTCTTATCGGTCTCCCCCTTCTTCTGTTTTTTCTTTACATCATTCTTCTCTCCTTTCTTCTTCTCCTTTTTCTTTTTCAAGTTTTTCTTCCCATGCTTCTTCTTCTTTTTCTTCTTGCTCTCCTTATTTTTTCCCTTTTCCTCCTCCTCCTCTCCCTTTTCCTTTTTTTTTCTCTTCCATTTCTCCTTCTATTCCTCTTTTTCCTCCTAATTCTTCCTTTTTCTTCTTCTTCTCTTCTTTTTTTTCTTCTCCTCCACCTTCTTCTGCTTCTTCCTTTGCTTCTCCTTCTTTTATTTTTATTTTTTTCTTTTTCTGCGTTTTCTTCCTCTTCGAATAATTTTTCCTTCTTCTCTTCTTCTTATTCTGTTTCTTTTTCTTCTTCTTTTCTTTCTTTTTCTGTTTCTTCTTCTCCCATTTCTTCTCATCCTTATTTTTCTTCAATTCTTCTCCACCCTCTTCTTCTTTTTCCTTTTCTTCTTCTTCTTTTTCTGCTGTTGCTGCTTCCATTTCTTCACCTTCTTCATCTCCTCTTCCTTTTTATTTTTCTTTTTCTTTTTCTCCTTTTTCATCTCCATCTTGTTTTTCTCCCCCGTTTCCTCCTCTTTCTTCTCCTGCTCCTCCTTTTTTTCCTCCTTCTCTTCTTCTTTCTTTTTCTGTTTCATCTTTTCTTCTTTCTTTTTCTGTTTCTTCTTCTCTTCTTCCTTTTTCTGTTTCTTCTTCTCTTTTTCCTTTTTCTGATTTTTCTTCTTTTCTTCTTTTTTCTGTTTCTTTTTCTCCCATTTCTTCTCGCGCTTTTTCTTCTTTCTCTTTTGTTTCTTTTTTACCTATTCTCCACCCTTTTCTTCTCTTTCTTTTTCTTCTTCTTCTGCTGCTTCCATTTCTTCTCCTTATTCATCTCCTCCTCCTTCTTCTTTTTCTTTTTCTTCTTCTCCTTCTTCATCTCCTTCTTGTTTTTCTCCTTCTTCGTTTTCTCCCCCATTTCCTCCTCTTTCTTCTCCTCCTGCTTCTATTTTTCCCCCTCCTCTTGTTCTTTTTCTGTTTATTTTTCTCCTTCTCTTTTTTCTTTTTCTTCTTCTCCCATTTCTTCTCGTCATTTTCTTCCTCTTCTGTTTCTTTTTCACCTCTTCTCTACCCTCTTCTTCTCTTTCCTTTTCTTCTTTTTCTGCTGCTGCTTCTATTTCTTCTCCTTCTTCATCTCCTACTCCTTCTTCTTTTTCTGCTGCTTCTTCTTTTCTTCATCTCCTTTTGTTTGTTTTTCTCCTTTTTCGTTTTCTCCCCCGTTTCCCCCTCTTTCTTCTCCTCCTCCTTTTTTCCTCATCTTCTTCTTCTGTTTCTTTTTCTTCTTATTTTCTTCCTTTTTCTGTTTCTTCTTCTCCCATTTCTTTTCGTCCTTTTTCTTCTTCTTCTGTTTCTATTTTACCTCTTTTCCACTCTCTTCTTCTTTTTCCTTTGCTTCTTCTTCTGGTGCTGCTTCCATTTCTTCTCCTTCTTCATCTCCTCCTTCTTTTTTTTCTTTTTCATATTTTCTTTCATCTCCAACTTCTTGTGTTTCTTTTTCGTTTTCTCCCCCGTTTTCACTTCTTTCTTCTACTTCTCCTCCTTTTTTCCTCCTCCTTTTCTTCTTCTATTTCTTTTTCTTCTTCTCTTCTTTCTTTTTCTGCTTCTCCTTCCCCCATTTCTTCTCGTCCTTTTCCTTGTTCTTCTGTTTCTATTTCATTTCTTCTCCATCCTCTTATTCTTTTTCCTTTTCTTCTTCTTCTTCTGCTGCTGCTGCTTCCATTTCTTCTCCTTCTTCATCTCCTCCTCTTTCTCCTTTTTCTTTTTTCTTCTTCATCTCTTCTTCTTCTTCTGCTGCTGCTTCCATTTCATCTCCTGTTCTTTCTTCTTTTTCTTTTTCTTCTTCTCCTTCTTCATTTCCATCTTCTTGTTCTTCTCCTTCTTCCCTCGTTTCCTCCTCTTTCTTCTCCTCCTCATCCTTTTTTTCCTCCTTCTTCTCTTCTTCTTCTTCTAATTATTTTTCCCTTTCTCTTCTTTTTTCTGTTTCTTCTTCTCCCATTTCTTCTCGTCCTTTTTATTCTTCTTCTTCTGTTTCATTTTTACCTCTTCTCCACCTTCTTCTTCGCTTTCATTTTCTTCTTCTTCTTCTGCTGCTGCTTCCATTGCTTCTCCTTTTTCATTTCCTCCTTCTTTTTTTTTCTTCTTCTCCTTTTTCATCTCCAGCTTCTTGTTTTTCTCCTTCTTCGTTTTCTCCCCCGTTTCCTACTATTTCTTCTTTTCCTTATCCTCCTTCTTACCTTTCAACTTATTCTCCTTCTTCATCTCTTCTTCATTTTCTTCCCCGTTTCCTCCTCTTTCTTCTCCTTCTCCCCCTTCTCTTTTTTCTTCTTCTCCTTCTGCTGCTTCTTCCTCTTCTTCTCCTTTTCCATCTCCTTCTCCTTTTTCTTCTTCTTGGTTTTTCCCCCGTTTCCTCCTCTTTCTCTTCCTCCTTCTCCTTCTTGTTCTTGTCCTTCTTCTTTTTCTTCTTTTTCTCCTTCTCCTTCTTCTTTCCTCTGTTCTTATCTATCAAACCTATCCCATTGAAATTTAAATAAATGAAACTTTATGGAATTCGCGAATCGCGACTATTCATAACAATTATAACCTTCAAATATCTTGAAATGTCGAGTTTAAAAAAGAAAGAGGAATAAAATGTTAAACATTTCAAGTTCAAACTCGGAATGTATTTGAACATTTTAATATCAATGTCGAAAATTTGGGAAAAAATCGTTAGTATAATCAAAGGTGCACACCACGGGAATTTCGTAGCTTATAGGGCCATTTTATGAGAAACGAAGAACGATATGGCCTTCTCCAACTAATACTGCAAGGGAAAGGGTGTGATAAGAGAGGATCAGGACGAAGACGAATCTGATGGCTTCAGAACTTAAGAAAATGTTTTAATATGACCAGACTGGACTGTTCCGCGCAGCTACCAATAAAGTAAGAATAGCTAGGCTAGTCGCCAACATTCGGAGCGAATAGGCACCGCAAGAAGAACGACTTTTTCGACGCGTTAACCTAAACTCGAAAAATTTTGCTTTAAACTATTAACTTCCAGTAGAAAGTGCTCGACATGTAAAAATCTACTTTTGTATACTATGTACTTCCCTAATTGTTTGTGTATTTAGTCTACATAATTAAAGGAAGGAAACTTTCTTAAGGCGGATCAGATGGAAACTGTTATCCGCATTTTTTTTTTGGTTCTCGATCTTCGAGCTGCTTTCTCGCCTTTGTTAGTAAGAAACGGGAATTAATGGCACACTTAACATTCCAAATTTAGTGCCAGTATCGATTTATTTAAAGAATGCGTATTGCGCAAAGCAATATGATATTTTTCAATTTGGAGCCATAATGCACTCTGTATTCGAAGCACGATAAATTTACCATAATATATTAACTGAAATCGTTTGATTACAAAACACTTGAGTCATTGGCATCTCTAGAAACTTAAATTTTTATATTCTTGGAACAAGTATAGAAAGTAGGTCGTTCCTGTAAGCTATGCCGAAGTACAACTGTAATCCATGTTTATCATATATTCTCAAATCATTAATGTTTGATATTCTTGTAAGTTTCCTCATCCTTTTCACTGAAGTTGCCGATCGGTGTTTGAATATGTAGGAACCTGTTTTCATAAATGATTTATGCTTAAGAAATCGGTTTTTCTGAATTTCCGTCAATTACCACCACCAGGATACTAATATCAATTTATTGATGAAATATGCATAATGAAGGATTTCACTACACTCGCAAGCTACATCATTCACGGATCGCTAGATTTAATTATACCTTTATGTCCACAATGCCTTTTAACAATGAGCTTTTTTTTAATAGTGAATGGCCATAAACATCTTTGTCGTCTGCTCTATTTATATAGGATGTCATCATCAGTACCCCCCAAGATACGATTTAAAATGTATTTATGAGTGTTAACCCAAACAGGAAATTGCGATGATGTAGATGAATTCACTTGATTTTTACCAAACATGATGTTAATTGTGAGAAAAATGACCATAGAGATTAAACGAGTACAAAACTTTTGTGACCATGAACTGTTTTTGTACACCTCCAGGAATTTGCATTCTTTTAAATTTAAAACAATGGATTACAAAACATTATTCATGTAGTCAGTTCGAATTTATCATTAGTAACATATTACCGTAGAATGGATTCATTCAGGCCAATTATAAACCTCACTAATAAGTGGAAGATCGAAAATTGGCCGGAACATGATTTCCTTTTATATTACATACCACATATGGGCTATCATTTAATTAAGGAAATGAGAGCTGATTTGCAAATCATATAGGATAAATGAATTCAGGTTCCGGAAAACATGGAATTTCAAAGATTCAAACCATAACTTCTAAAGGGATTGGTAACTTTCTGTCGTTCCTTTCGCGTACAGTGTCTCACCATCAAACTTTTTAATTCAGAATAATTTTATTTCCAACAAGTAGGGTTAGTTCTTTTTGCGTTTCATATGCAAATGATAAACATTTTTGAGAGCACTGTCATTAAGTGTTTCGATAGGTGCAGTCTATTTTTCAATTTTTTTTGAAGTAATGTCAGTTCCCAAAATCGAGATTCCGGGATCAAATCCCCTGGTGGCTACGTCTGTAATTTCTTGTGTAATATGTCAGCATGATGATATCCATTAACTAAGTGGTTAGTGACTCCTTTTTTGCATTTCATATTCAAATGATAAACAAGCAATTTTTTTGAGAGCACTGACATTGAGTGTTTCAATAGGTGCAACTTTTTTTGAAGTGATTTCAGTTCCCAAAATCGATATTCCGGGATCAAATCCCCAGGTGGCCACGTGTGTAATTGCTTGTGTAATATGTCAGCGTGATGATATCCATTAGCTAAGTGGTAGGTAATCGCATTCTTTAATGACATAGTTTTATGTTCAGCGATTACTCTGGATGATGTTAAACAAAACAGAAGGCAGCACTGGTGTTACATAGGAAGAGTTAAAAAGTAGATTAATAGATTAAAAGCCATCTTGCAATATTAAAACATTACTATTAGGAAAGTATTTTAATTGTGCATTTCTTGTATTCTTGTAATTAATGTAATTACAAGATTAATGTACGCTATAAACTATATTAAATACGGACCTTACTGCGTAATTGACGATAAATATTATTTTTTTTAATTTTTATGGAGATTATTCCTGTTTGATTTCAGCTTTTTGAAAAAATAAAATATTGCGGTATTTGGAAATCTATTAACAAATTTGGCAAACGATATCGACTTCTTGATCAATACTTTCAAATTTATAGGAAAAATGGAATTTCTAGATTAATGACTTGAGAGTTATTTTAAATAAATCGAACTTTGGTTTCGAAGTTTTCACATTCGTTCATAATTGAAACTGTTTCTAAAAAAAATAATTGTTACCTCCTGAAAATTTGAATTCAGAATTTTGAGAAAATGACGAAAATTCTGAATTCATGGAACAAAGTTTTTAAGGTTTCCATTTTATTCATAACGTTTTGGTTTTGGGGTTAAATATTTGAATTGTTCACGTAATTACTCGCGAAACTGCATCACTTCTGGAAAAAGTCGAAAAGTTAAAGAAATACCGTTAAAGTGTTATATGAATCGATATTTTTTCAATTTCAACATTTTTCGAAAATTTCTATATTTTTGTCTCAAATTTTCGCTTGTTTAATTTCGTTTTTTTTTTCAAAATTTTCTTAAATTATTTTGAAAACTCTTCCGAACCTTCGACTTCTTTGAACGTCTTTTTGAAAAATTTGCTTGTGAGAATTTCAAATTTTTTTCAAAATTCCAAACTTTTTGGAAATTGATGTCGAATTTTTTAAATGGTTAAATTTATCTCAAAATATCGTTTTTTATTTCAAAATTACCACTTTGTCTTATTAAAATTTTGATTTTTTAAAAAATCTTGACAATTTTATAAATGTTTGACTTGTAAATTTCAACTTTATCAAAAATTCCGACATTTTTCTAAATTTTAAACTGAAGTTTTCGAAAATAAATATTTTGAAAAAATCGAAATTACCAAAAAATTTTCGACTTTTCCGGTAATTCAATTTTTTTCGGAATATTGATGTTATTCCAAAATTTATATTTTTTTCACAAAATTCGACTTTTTGTCAAAATTTTGCCCCTTTTTTAGGACTCGCTTTTTTTATAAGTTGAGTCTTTTTCGAAAATTCGTACTTTTTGAAAGTATAGATATTTTTTGAAAATTTTGACTTTTCAATGTGTAGATTTTTTCGAAAATTTAATTTTTTTTTGAAAATCATTTTTTTCACCACTTCCATTTTTCGATAAATCTTCCATACGTTTCGAACAACTTTTCCAAAAATTTCTAGTTTCTTGAAAATTTCAACTTTTTTTTAAAAATTGAAACAGAAATTGTCCCCTGAAACCAAGAAAGATTAAAAAACACAACAAAGGTTGCTCTAACGCGTTTCGACAGCCAAGCTGTCGCTGATGACAGCTTGGCTGTCGAAACGCGTTAGAGCAACCATTGTTGTGTTTTTTAATCTTTCTTGGTTTCAGGGGACAAGTTCTGTGTTTCAATTTTTGAAGATAACCAAGGACCAATCCGTTCCATCAAACTTTTTTCTGGTTTAAATTTTTTTCTTGAATTTAGCCTTTTTAAAATCTTGACCTTTTCCACTGTTTTAAAATTTGTACTTTTTTAAAAATGTTGAATTTTTGAAAGCTAATCTGTTTTAAAAATGTCAGTATTTGAATTTTTGATTTTTTCAAAATTTAAAATTTTTTAAAAATTGTAACTTTTTGAACATTTTAATTCGTAAGAATTTCTACTATTTTTTAACTTTCAATTATTTTTCAAATTTCGATTGTTTGCAGTTTCGATTGTTTTTTTTTTGAAAATTTCGCTTTTTTTGAATTTGTACTTTTATCTGAGAATTTCGATTTTTTAAAACGTCACATTTTTTTTTAAAATCCCATATATTTTAAAAAGTGACTTTTTTTTTGTAAATGTCGATTTTTTTTCCAAAATTGCAACTTTTTTGAAACTTTTGACTTTAAAAAAAATTTCCACTATTTTTCAACATTTTAATTTTTTGAAAATTTCGGGTGTTTCACTGTTACTTCAAAATTTTAACAATTCAAAACTTCGCCTTTGTCTAGATATTAATTCCTCAAAATGTCGTCCTTTTTTGAAAATTTCGACTTTTCTGACAATTTTGGCTTTTCTTCAATATGCAGAGACTTCGACAATTATCACTTTATTTAAAATTTGATTTAGTGAAACTCAAAAAATTTATCGAATTTCAACTCTTTTGAAAATTTTGACATTTTTTTTTCAATTTTTGTTATCCAAAAAAAATTGAGTTTCCTGATAATTTTTGTCTTTTCTTTAGTAAAGTGACTTTTTACAAATTTAAATTTTTTTAAAAAGTCAATTGAAAATTCTTCAATTTTTTTTTAAATCTTAACATTTTTTAAACATTTTGACTGTTTGAAATTTTAGATTCTTTCTCAAAATATTTTTAGAATTTTATTATTGAAAATTTCGTTATTTTTTGAAATATAGTTGAATTTTTTGTGGTGTCAAAATTTTGACATTTTTTGACTCTTTTGAAAATCTTAACTTTTTTTTGGAAATGTGATTTTTCTATGAAAATTTTATCATTTTTTAAAATTTTAATTGTTTTAGAAAATTTTAATTGCAAAATTTCAACTTTTTTTTTTGGAAATTTTGACTATTTGATTTATTTGTTTTAAATTTTGACCTTTTTTGAAAACCTTAACTTTTTTTTGGAAATTTTAACTTTCTATGAAAATTTTATCATTTCTCAAAATTTTAATTGTTTTAGATAATTTTAATTGCAAAATTTCTACTTTTTTTTTGGAAATTTCGACTATTTGATTTATTTGTTTTAAATTTTGACATTTTTTAAAATTTAAACCGATTTTTAAAATTTCTTATTTTTTGAAAATTTCGACTTTTTTAAATGTCAAATTTTCAAATTTTTGATTTTTTTTAAATTCTGGCTTTTTTGAAAGTTGGATTTTAAATTTTCGATTCAATATTTTTTTTAAATCGTCAAATGTCTTCCTTAGACAAATATTTATAAGGGGTTTTATTTCTCGAAGTTTTAATTTTTTTATATTTTTTTCAAAAATTACTTTAAAAATGGTTCCAAATTTTTCTAGTAAATTCATTTTTTTTTTCAAACTATTGATGTATTAAAATTTGTATTTTTTTTGCACAAAATTCGACTTTTGCCAAAATTTCGATTCTTTTAAAGACTTTTTCCTCATATTTTCGACTTTCTTCAAATTTTTTACTTTTTTTCAAAATTTCGACCTTTTTTCAAGATTTGAATTTTTGAAAAATAAAGTTCATTTTTTTTAATTTCGAATTTTGTTTACGTTTTGATTCTTCAAGGCTTAGATTTTTTTCCCAATTTTTTTTTTTTTTGAAAATAACGACATTTTTTTCAGGATTTGTATTTTTGGAAAAATTTTCCTTCTTTTTTTTAAATTTCGCTTTTTGTTTACGTTTTGACCAACTTTTTCAAAATTTTCTATTTTTTTGGAAATTTCAATTTTTCAAGATTTTAATTTTTTTTAAATTCACCTTTTTTTTAAATTTTGACATTTTTGAAAAATGTCTACTCGTTGAAAATAAAAATGTAGAATTTTCGAAAGCTAAACTGTTTTCAAAGTGTCAATTCATTAAATTTTCGATTTTTTCAAAATTTGAAATTTCTTAAAAATTGTTACTTTTTGAACATTTTGATTCTTAAAAATGTCGACAATATTTAAAATACGAATTATTTTTCAAAATTTCGAATTTTTGCAAACTTTCGATTTTTTTAAATTTAGCTTTTTTTAAACGCCACATTTTTTTCAAAATGCCAAATATTTTTGAAATTTTCGATTATTTTGCAAAATTTTGAATTTTTCTATTTTTTTTTTCAAAATGCAGATTTTTTAAATTGTGATTTTTTTGAAAATTTTTACTTTTTAAAAAATTTCGATCATTTTTCAAGATTTTCATTTTTTGGAAATTTTGAGTATTTTAAAAAATGTTTGGCTGTTATTTCAAAATTTTAACTATTCAAAACTTCGCCTTTTTCAAAACCTGGTCTTTTTTTGAAAATTTCGACTTTCCTGATAATTTTGGCTTTTCTCCAACATTCAGAATTCGACAATTTTGACTTTATTTGAAATTTGATTTAATGCAAACTAACATTTTTATTCGAATTTCGACTTTTTTTTTAATTTAGACTTTTTTTTCAGATTGCGATTTTAAAAATAGTTCGACCTTCCTGATAATTTTGTCTTTTCTTAATTAAAGTGAACTTTTTGAAAATTTAGGTTTCTTTAAAAGGGCGATTAAAAATTCTTAAATTTTGTAAATCTGGACACTTTTAAAATTTGACTCTTTTGGAAATGTTAGATTATGTCTCAGAATATTAAATTTTTGAAAAATTTAGAATTTTGTTATTCATTTTGTCATTTTTTAAATTTTTTTGAAGAATGGTAAAATGTTGGCACTTTTTGACTTTTTAGAAAACCTTAACTTATTCTTTGGAAATTTTTACTTTTTATGAAAACCTTAACATTTTACAAAATTTCTAATTGTTTTAGACAATGTGAATTCAAAATTTTAGACTTTTTTAAAATTTTAACTTCTTTGAAAATTTCAACATTTTTTTAAACTTCTCAGTTTTTTTCAAAATGTTAACTTTTATTGAAAATATCAGTTCTAAAATTTAAACTTCTTTTATAAATTTGAAAATTTGGTCTTATTTTCAAATATTCAATTTTATCGAAAATTTCATTCGTTCTAAATTTTAACATTTTAAAAAATGTAATATGATTTTTAAATGTCTTATTTATTGAAAATTTAAACCTTTTTTAATTTCGATTTTTTTTTAGATTCTCCCTTTTTTGAAAATTGGCTTTCAAATTTTCGATTTGATATTGTTTCGAAAATAGCAACTATTTTCTAAAATTTTGCGTGTACTTAGGAACATATTCGTGTGTCTTTTCCTTAGGACAAATATCGAACTTTTTAGTTCAAACATTTGACTATTTCTCGAAGTTTTATTTTTTTTAATTCGACTTTTTTCCAAAATTTCGGACTTTTTCGCGAAGTTTTGACTTTTATGTAATAAATTATATAAATACCTGCTAATAAACACATAAAGTTATTCAGAGAACGTATCTAAAATATAAAGTATACATTTTTGACAAGTGTCAACTTGTAACATGCAACACGAAAGTCATCTACAACAAACGAGTTTTAGAAAGTAGAAGTGAAGTTGATAATTCTAATTATGGGTAAATATAACTTTAATCGAGTATTGAAATCACGATCGGATACATTGTAATCAAAAAAATGTCCTTTCCCAACGATTTCAATAATGAAAGTATCTTCTGCTTCTTTATAACAATGAAAGTCTTCTGCTCACTTTACACTAGATATGTACCCGTACAGCACCTAAATCAGAAAGATATCTTAAATATATCATTTTAGCGATATCTTTAAGAGACACAGAAATGTTAACATTTAGATAACTTTTTAGTCGAGGGATCATTCTAATTATGGATAAATATAACTTTAATCGAGTATTGACATCACGATCGGATACATTGTAATCAAAAAAAATGTCCTTTCCCAACCATTTCAATAATGAAAGTATCTTCTGCTTCTTTATAACAATGAAAGTCTTCTGCTCACTTTATACTAGATATGTACCCGTACAGCACCTAAATCAGAAAGATATTTTAAAGAGATCATTTTAGCGATATCTTTAAGAGACACAGAAATGTTGACATTTAGATAACTATTTTTAGTCGTCAGATTACTGACGTCTAACAGATATCTATAAGATGATTTTCATAGATTGTTTTTAGAATGAGAAATCTTTATGTTAACATAATGTTAACTTTCTGACAATATTTCCCGATGTCAGTCACTAAAAAATGATGACTCTAAGAGCTCTTTAAGATAGCTTATTGCTAAGCGGGTAGTGTCTCTCTGAAGATAATAGCTTGGCTATCGAAAAGCGTTAGAGCAACCTCTGTTGTATTTTTTACCCTTTCTTGGTTTCAGGGGAACAAGATATGTATTTCAATTTTTGAAGATAACCAAGGACCAATAAAAAAAACAAATTATGACGAAAAAATGTAATAAAAGCAGTGGCTTTTCATGAATAATTAAATGACAGAATTCAAAAAATGGCTTTCCTATTTTTATTAATCTTTTAGAATAAAACAAAAATGTTGTTTAACGAGCTGAAAGGAAGGTAGGTACTAATTTGTGTCGCAAGTTCGACAGGTACATCCAATTATGATGCTTTCTTGATTATAGACATTAACGCTGGCGAGAAATGTTTAAAGGGTCTGCTTCTAGTGTGTTATCGTGGGAACTCTAGAGTGAACACAATTTACACTTGACACAGATCTCAGACTTCGTTATTATTATTAATTTTTGCATTGTCTCGAATCGACCAAACAATTACTGTATCATTACCAGCGTAATGTGTAATGCATTCGTGGTTGATGTTAATTTTGTTCTTAAATTGTCCATGAAAACATGAAAGTTTATGTTAGATGGCACTTTCTCGAAAATGATATCAACAACAAATAGGATTGTATAAAAAATATGCGATAACTAGCCAAGTACCTGATGAAATTTCTCATCCAGTTAAGGCGACGTTTTTAAGGGTGCGTTTACACTAGACACTTTATTCCGTACATTTCTCTTTGACATAAAATATATTAAATGTCAACTATCTTGAGAGAAGCTATCCGAGGCTTATTTATACAGCTGAGGGTCTCGGATAGCTTCTCAAAGGGTGCGTTTAGATTAAACACTTTATTCCGTATACATTTCTCTCTGACATAAGTGTCACTTAGCCTGAGAGAAGCTATCCGAGACTTATCTACACAGCTGAGAGGAGCTTCTCTCAGGGTAATTGACACTTATATCAGAGAAAAAATATATTTTATGTCAGAGAGAAACGTACGGAATAAAGTGTCTAATATAAACCCACCCCTTAGGATAGTTGACAATATATTTTATGTTGAGAGAAAAATGAACGCAATAAAGTGTCTAGTGTAAACGCACCGTTAAACTATTCGACTTTTCTTACACCATGTTTCTAGCTTTAAACACGCTTCCCTTACAAACTGTTGTCCCTTGTTTTACCCCCTAAAGGCAGTGTTTCCCAAAGAGTGGTACTTACGAGTATGACAAGGGGTACAAGAATGGGTTAGTGGGGGTAAGCACTGCACAGAGCGGCTTCAAATGATTCAAAAATTAAAAATTGTTTGGGATAAACATAACAAAACTAACTTAATTAGCTTGTACAGCTTTTAAAGAGTTCGTGTGGATTGCAGAATGATGTTTTGTTCAAATTCGTTGATACGTTCAGCAGAGAGACACTTTCTCATTTATATATCAGCTAGGATGCAATTTTTTAAATAACCAACGTCACGAAAAATTATGGAAAGGGTACACAGATGTCGAAAGTTTGGGAAACACTGGCTTAAGGTGGAACGGACTGGTCCTTGGTTATTTTGAAAGAGTATCTCTCTAAAGATGATAACTTGGCTATCGAAACGCGTTAGAGCAACCTCTGTTGTGTTTTTTAATCTTTCTTGGTTTCGGGGGACAGGATTTGTATTTCAATTACTGCCTTAAGGGATGAATTTTCAAAAATGTTCATAGACTTGACTTTTATTTATATTGTTTACAAAAACTTATCGAACTTTTATCCTTCTTCTTTCCAACATATTAATGATAACATTGGCGTATTTTATGTGTTGCTTTATCTCATTAAATACTTTGTTTAGGTATTTTCTCTTATATTGATAACCTGCTGAATATAGGGGCCCTTGGTGGCACTTGGTGGTAGTATCATATGATGGGGTACCACAAACAACCATCTTGGAATTGATGGGTTTTGTAACCTTTCAAAAATAAACATTTTGTAAAACTAGCGCTTCAACTTTCTTCACCTTGAATTTTACTAATGTTGGAAACAAAACAAGTTGTCGCAGTCAATTTTGATTTATATTAAGATTCACTGATTGCGTTGGATAAAGTATACGTTTAGATGTCTCAATTAATACTTCTTGGTGATAATTAAAACTTTACGATGTTGTAGTGAAATTGTTTTGCGTTGCTGACCGTATCTTCAGAGTGCATGTGCCATAATTGTAAACTTAATAACTTTCATGAATCACGGTGCTACATTTGTAGACTTTTATCAACAGAAAACGAGTTCAGAGGAGCCACGAGCAGGTAAATTAACAAATTCACAATCACGACTGATTCATAATTGAAGAAAAAAAAAATACTGAACGTAATTATCGCGCTGGTTCCATCTCATTTTAAAGAATAAAGGTCAGTCTCACGAATTTTGTTAGAATAATTAGAACAGTAGTTTTCTCTTTGTTGTAAGATCATGATGGCTACTCGTAAGGTGAAGGTTGCTAAATCTACATTGAATACACTGTCAGTTTAATGAAGAAATCACGTTCATGATGCTGTGGACCAACGTGTGGTCTAAACAAAGTACAAAGTTGTTTTTAATTACTAAAATTTATTCCTAAATATTTTTCAAAATTTTCACTATAACCTTTTTGGTTTTATTTAAAAATGTTGAGCTTTCGAGGAAAAAAAATCGTTCAAATTTCTTGTCACAAGTTATATCATCACGACTTTAAAGAATGTATCAATTAAAAGTAAAGATAAAGTAAACAATTTCGATTCATGTTTTATTGGCTTTTTCTTCGCCAGTTACTCCTTTAACAATTCCAAATTTTCAGCAACCTTCTGTTAAGAATTAGCAAATAGAGTGCCTCAAAAATTTAGAATTGTGAACTGGCGAAGAAAAGGCCGATTAAAACATGAATAGAAATACTAATACTTCTGCAAAGAAGATACAGAGATACAGTAGCTAGTCTGTAACTTGGAATAAATTCAGTAAATCAAAGACAGTTTTTTTTTCGGAAATATGTTTGGACACGTCGATTAAAATTTTAATTTGCGCTCTTTTTAATGTAGGAAAAATTTTACACAGCATGTCCCAAATTTAAGATATGACGTCATGGGCAATCCCATTTGTTTCTTGGCTACTCTTAAAGGGCATATCAAGTTACACATGCGTACCAAATTTCAATTTTTTATTCTTTATCTTTCAAAAGATATTTACAAATTTAGTAACTAATTAGAAAAATCAAGAAATCTGATTCAATTCAATACAATTTTCATGAAGTTTAAAAATCGCGTATTAGAAGGTACTAGTTCGACATTTTTTTGTCAAACTGTTAATGGCTTATTAAAAAAGTTAATAAAAACGAATAAGAAAAGTAGTATCGTATTGATCGAAGAGGCTACTAGTTTTTCGTTTAGAAAGGAACACCATTTTTGAAAAAATCGACCAAAATGGCATACTTAACTGAAACCCACAAGATTAAAATGTTTATAATGATTGGCTGCGGAGATAGAACAAAAACACATTTTGAAGTTATTCGTTTATTCAGAGAGAAATATCTTGATTTACCTTTCATGTCGCAAAGTACCTTAGCAAGATTGCAAAACAGTTTCGGGAAAATGGGCATTTAAGAAAAACAACTAATTCCCGTCAGAATGCGCTCAATGAAGATGTCAACGTTAATGTACTTTTCTCTGTCCAAGAAAATCCTCCTGTCTCCACTAATCAGATAGGTAGGGAACTCGAAATTAGCCATTCAGTTGCAGGAATTCCGAAAATGCAAAAATTTGATCCTTATAAAATGACAATCCTCCATGAACTCTTAGAAGATGATCCGGATAGAAGACTCCAGTTTTATGAACAAATGTTGAATCTACTGGACAGAAATGCTCTAAGCATAGAAAATAACCTCTTTTGAGATGAATCAACGTTTATGTTAAATGGTGAGCTAAATCGTCAAAATTGTCGTTACTAGGCGCAGACAGCAACCCACACTGGATGAGGGAAGGCCACACTCAACATCCAGAGAAAGTCAATGTTTGGGCAGAGATTGTTGGTGATCGAGTTATAGAACTAATTTTCTTTCAAGGGAATCTCAATGGTCCAGGATATTTAGAATTCTTGCAGGAAGAGCTAATTCCTGATTTAGCTATTTCGTTTCTTGATCCAGTCGAAGGTGATGTCCCTAATAGAAACATCTGGTTTCAACAAGACGGTCATTTTGCAAGACCTGTCCGTGAATATCTGGATGATGTATTACCGGCAGATGGATTGGTAGAAGAGGAGCTTTTGAATGGCCATCCAGGTCTCCGGATTTAACACCTATGAACTATTTTTATGGGGGTATTTGAAGGGCAAAGTTTTTAAGGCCAAACTTGCAAATATTGAGGAGTTAAAGGGACGAATAAGACAGGAGTGTAGACTAATTTCCCTCGAAGTAATTAGAAATGTTCCATGTGCCAGTGCAAAACGAGTTTCAGTTCTGTTTAAGGTATTGTCAGTTAGTAAATGGACAACATTTTGAACATTTATTGAAGAAAGATTATCGAGTTGAATCAGATTCCTCGATTTTTTAAATCAGTTAATATTTGTTAAATATCTTTCAAATGACAAAAAATAAAAAATTGAAATTTGGTACGGATGTGTAATTTGACATACTCTTTAAGAATAATAAAGAAAAAAAATAGGGTTGCCATTTAAAAAAATTGTCAACGACATTATATCTTAAATTTGGGATATGCTGTATAAGATTTTCCTACATCAAAAAAGCGCAAATTAAAATATTGTAACGAAATGTAAATTATAGAATTTAGTACGTAAGAACATTTTCTAGAAAGATCTGATAAGGGAAAAGCGGCCGCGATAACGAAGCATACGGCAGATAAGCGTTCCAGAAATTTCGGCAAACAATAAGCCTTATTTGCGGGATTTTTCTAGAACCTGGGAGCCAAAACTATATAAGGCGCTCGCCTTTCCCTCGAGTCAGAGTCAGTCAGTGTAATTAGTGAGTTAGTAGTTAGAAGTAAATAAGTCAGTTCATTATTCAATTGTAGTATTCCGAGTTAAGTTTCGTAATAAAGTGGGTATTATTCAATTCATGTGTAATAATCAATTCGAACCGATAAGCCCGTAATAATATTAATCGACGTGCCCGAGCATATTTCCAAAAAAAAACTCTCTCTTTGATCTACTGAATTTATTACAAGTTACAAGCTAGCCCTGTATAAAGTAAACAAGTATTAACATTTTAATAGTCCACTAACTTCAATTAACGCAGCGATACGACAATTTGTTTTATAATGTATACGGTCAACTTACAAATATTTATTTTTTGCCAACCACTCCTTGGAGTTTTAAGTGCCTAATTAAAATTTCCAGTTATGTGCCCTAAAATTTAAAATAACATGTCAGACATTGCACGCAAATTAAGTTCTATTTGAATGCATTAGTACACCGCAATTTTTTCCGCATCAATATGTTGTTACAAATAAATGTATGTTTCAAAGAAATTTTACAGTTGTTTATTGTAAATTCAAAAGATTACCGTTAACAGTGAAACATTACAAGAAAACTGGCTCAACTTTGCATGCAAATTATATTAGACATGGGACCGTACCATCAACTTGTCTGTGTACTAGGCAACAAAAGTATGTATAATAGACATGTGGATTGAAGTAGATCTTAAAACCAAATTTAATAAAAATGTTGGACTCGATTTCACACCAATTTAATGTTCTACACCAATTTAATATTCTATAATATATAAAATTTCATTTGGGAACATATTTTATAATTTAACAGAGTGAGTTTCTCGTTTTTGTAATTTTGATTAGGTGATGGTTCTTGGGTCAAGCTATTAATGGCTAACATCGCCTGACCAATCCCAAATGAATATTTGTATAGAAATTCTTAATTCTTACCTTGACGATTTGAGAAAGATTTGAAAATTTCGACTTTTTTAAACAGTCAAACCCTTTTTGAGAATAATAACTGCGAATTAAAATTTAGTGTTAAATAAATTCTAAAATAAAGAAATATTACAAATAGAAAACTTGCCCATAAATCTTCATGGCACTACGATCTTTGTTTACGTGCGCGTTGGCAACCGATGAGTGAAGGGATGGTAGCAAAGAAGATGAAGTGTAAGCAGTTCTTCTATAGCCATCAGGTGACAAACTTCCACAAAAGAATACATTGTATATACATACCCCTTAAAGGTGCCAACCCCCTTTATTGAGAATGTATTACCGCACATCAAGGGCAGTACTCTCCCGCCTAAAAATGGTACCTGGCACATTAACTAATGAGGAAGAAAGTCGACCGCTATTACGCCCATGTCGATCACTATCATCCGAACACGTCGTCCGCCGATAAATAACTAAATAAATTGAAATAATTGATAAATTACATCATCGACACACACACACACACACACACACACACACAACACACACACACACACACACACACACACACACACACACACACACCCACACACACACACACACACACACACACACACACACACACACACACACACACACACACACACACACACACACACACACACACACACACACACACACACACACACACACACACACACACACACACACACACACACACACACACACACACACACACACACACACACACACACACACACACACACACACACACACACACACACACACACACACACACACACACACACACACACACACACACACACACACACACACACACACACACACACACACACACACACACACACACACACACACACACACACACACACACACACACACACACACACACACACACACACACACACACACACACACACACACACACACACACACACACACACACACACACACACACACACACACACACACACACACACACACACACACACACACACACACACACACACACACACACACACACACACACACACACACACACACACACACACACACACACACACACACACACACACACACACACACACACACACACACACACACACACACACACACACACACACACACACACACGACGTGCTTACACGTTCGGATAAATTTCTGAATTACGGGTCGCGTAATGGAGAAGTTTCCTTTTGTTTCTTATTGGTTAATTATAAATATTTAAATAAAAAGAGGAAATGTCTGAAAGAATCATTAAAATATCTCTAGAAATAAAAAGGTTATGGGCCTTTGAAATCGCTCTTGTAAGAATAGGCGTGTGACGTCATTCGACCTAATCCACAGGGGTAGAACTACCCTTAAAACCGTTTAACAGTCGATAAAAAAATACGTGTCTTCGGTCCTCTAAAACATATCCAAAAGTTAGAAAAATCCACGAGCTTTTCTTCTTGCTTCGGAATTTGGTTTACAAACTTTTTAAATTTTTCAAAAAAATATAAACTATTTTTTAATTTGACTTCAGAAACAAAATGTGGAGAATAAAGTCAAAATTTTGAGACTAAAATCGAAATTCCAAGAAACAAATTCAAAATGTTGAGATTATGAAGTCGAGAGTTTGAGAAAAATTGAAATACAAAAATTGTCTCCTTAAAGATTAAAAAACAGAACAAAGGTTACTCTAATGCGTTTTGACAGCTAAGCTATCATCTTCAGTATCTCTCTGAAAATGATAGCTTGGCGTTAGAGCAACCTTTGTTGTGTTTTTTAATCTTTCTTGGTTTCAGGGGACAATTTTTGTATTTCAATTTTTGAAGATAGCTAAGGACATTATTCCGTTCCACCAAAATTGAGAAAAATTGTAAACTTCGACTAAAATGTCAAAATTTTATGTTATTTAAAAAGGTTGTTAAAATTTAAACTTTTAAAAACAAAATTTCGAGAATCGAGTTCTAAACTTAAAAATTTAAATAAATTCTGAAAAAAAAGTCAAAAAGTTTAAATTGGAAATTTCAAATTATTTTCTTAAAATTTAGACTTTAAAATAGAATTTCTAGAAAAAAAGTCGAAACTACAAGATTTCTAAAATTTTCATTTTACAAATGTCAATTTTTATTCATTTTTATTTTTATTTATTTATTGTCTTAAGCTCGAATGTAGAATCCATATTTTCTTAAACTCGAATTTAGGATCCGGTATTTGAGATTTAAGTCAATATTCTGGAAAAAACTTTGAACAAAATTATGCCAGAAATTTCAAAATTTGTCACGCAATTTTGAAATTAAAAAAGACGTTCCATGAATTTTTTCCAAATAATTTTTTTTCGACTTTTTTACCTGAAATGTTAGTTTACTTCAAAATTTAAAAAATAAGTTTTTCTTTTGCTATTTTGATTTGTACTGGAAAGTAAAGGCTGAAAATTTAATTTTTATTTCTAGAATTGCAATTCCAAATAAAAAAAAATATTCATATTTAAATTGGAAATTTTGAAAGAATAGCCAAAGTTTTTAAAATATTCCAACTGTTATCTTTAGAATTGCATCTTGAATTATGAAAAAAAAAACGATTTTATATTTGAACTGAAATTTTTAAAAAATAGTAACAGATTTTAAAAAAATGAGATAAATGTAAGGAAGTTCTCGAGTTCCCTTTAGTTACAAAACTTTGATTTTAAATTGAAATATTCGATGTTCTTGTCGACTTTTTCCATGAAATTTCAAAATCTCTAGGAAAATTCGAATAGTTTTAACTTTAAATTCAAAATTTCGAGAGAAAAGCTTGAAATTGAGCTAACGAATTGTAAACTTACAAAAATCCTTTGACACGAATTCCTTTCTTCGGTTCTCTAAGCAGGTAAAGTACAAAATTAGAAATAGGTGACTTAAAAATGCTTCCTTTTACCCTTTTTGTTTTTTGTTAATTCCTTTAAAATTAACATATACTTTTCTACAAAGATACGGAAGCACAGTCTTTTCTCGAAATTATGAATTTTCTCTGAAAATTCTTCTTTGTTGGCACTTCGGCTTTCCTCGCAAAATTCAACTTTTTTCGAAAAATTTGACTTTGAGACAACTTTTTTCTAAATTTCCACAACATTTTTAGCATTTTTCGTTTAATTCGTGCCTTTTGGAATGTTGTCATTTTTTTAAACTTCGGTTTTCTAAAGTTTCGACTTTTTTTCTTACAATTCGAATTTTCAAAAATGTTGATCTGGTCGGAATTCTTCGTTTGTTCACCTTTTTAAAATGTCGAAATTGTCAAAAAAAGCATAATTTTTTACAGAAAGTCGAGATCTACAACAAAATAAAAATTTCCTGAAAAAGTTGAAATTTTGAAAAATTAGGAAGTTCCAAAAATTGCACTATTTTAGAAAAAGGGAAAATTTTGAAATGGTAACAATATTCCAATTAAGTCAAAATTTTGTTTTCTTTTAAATGAGAATTTGAAATAAGTGGAAATTTTAAAATGTCCAACTCGAAATCATTAAAAAAGTAGAAATTAAAAATGTCAAATTCTTCAAGAAAAACGAGAGATTTTGAAAAAAAGTTGAAAATATTTATCAGAAAATAGGAATTCTCAGAAAAAGTCGAAATATTTAGTAAAATATTTCGTTCATTGATGACGTATTGAGGAAGGGACACAAATTTCTCTGCTTTGCATCACGTCCATCTCCGTACTCTGCCTGACCTGAGTGAGGACAACCGAAATCTAAGCGCAATTTTTATGTCAAACACCGCTCTCCCATTTTACAAATGGTGCCTTTATTTTTCGACTTTTTGTTTTCATATTTGGAGAATTTATGAAGTAAGGATGTTGAATTCGCTCTTTGGAAGCACTTTTTTCAAATTCCATTTAGTTTTCGAAATAGTCGCTTTTGAAAACAGGTAAAAAGGAGACAAATTGTACGCCCATTTGGGAGAATACTGAGAAAAAAATCAAAAATCTGCTTCCAAAGTCCGAATTCCCCAACATTTCTAAACATTGTTATTAAATTTCATTAAATTCTAAGCGATACTATTAAAGTAGTTTGTAAAATGCCAAACGAAGAATTTCGACGTTTTAAGAGTACCAGACCGCCGCCTTAACCACTGAGCCACACGACCGTTCACAAGAATACTAATTTTATCAATATTTAAGGATTTTACTCCCTTAACACATAGGCCATTAAACAAATAATTACGCGATACTTATTTCTATGGTCTTAATCATAAGCCACAGTATTTAGTTCAGTGCTCTAGGGCATTTAAGGAGTTTTAGTTTCTGACAGCAATTCGGAGGCTGCCTAATTTTTTTAAAAATTTCGGCTTTTCATCAAATAATTGACTTCTTTTTTCAGGATTTCGACCACTTAAATGTGTCAGAATTTTCTAAGAATTTCAGCTTTTTAAAACATTCAGCTCTACTTGAAAATTCTTAAATAATTCGATTTTTTTTAATTCCATTTTTTCGTTAATTTCCACTTTTTTTAAAAAATATCCACTTAATTTGAAAATGCCCGGATATGCGTTGATGATGAGGTTTTTCAATCGACCAGAAGTTCTCTCTTTCCAATATTAGTATAGACAGGTTATAGCGAATTCATAACAGTTAAGGCTTAATCTCTTCAACAAATATTAATTTGAAAATCTAACAAATCATACAAGGCCGTAAAGTCGTTACAAGCGATAAATAAACCATAAGCAGAGAAGCATATCTGATTGAATAACGGAATTGAATTCCGTTCAAGTATACCGTAGCTAAAGAAACGAGTAAACATAGTAAATCTGGCTACAGTAGGTTAAAGTCATTGTTATTTCCCTTTTAGCGTTGAGATTTGCGGTATATTGAAGAAATTCTCTACCACGTGTTAGATACAGTTAGTTACATCTTACGCTAAAGATTTTGTGGTCACAACCAGAAGGTGCTAATTTATTCCAGTTAATTATGAGATTTCAAAAATTGTCTTTAAGTCGAAAGAAATCCAAATTTTTAAAAGGTAAAATTAAAAAAAGGTTCAATTTTCAAAAAACTCCGACGTTTTGAAAAAGTGTAATTTTCAAAAATATTGGAAATTTTGAAAACATGTCAGAATTATCTAAAGGGTCCAAATTATCCGAAATTCTCAAATAAAATTTGTTGAAAAAATTTCAAATTCCGAATTTTAATAATCCTAATTTTGAAAATGAGCAGTTGATCTATTATGGATCAAAGGACATTCTGAAAAAGAGGGAAATGAACGCGCTGACAAACTGACGAGGAGGGGTTCAGAGGTACAATCCGTTGGACCAAAACCAACCCTT
This sequence comes from Dastarcus helophoroides, assembly GCA_028583605.1. Taxonomy (NCBI): domain Eukaryota; kingdom Metazoa; phylum Arthropoda; class Insecta; order Coleoptera; family Bothrideridae; genus Dastarcus; species Dastarcus helophoroides. Next base: position 32,857,490 of record CM053327.1, read on the forward strand.
CCCCTTGGCTAGATCAACCATAAGTACCCTACCTAACGAAGAAATTCATCATAAACACAAAGCCCAATGGGCGTCAATAATAAAATGCCGACAGACCCACGCATTCATCAGAATGCAGTGTAGGGAAAGGGTAAAACTATGCCTAGAACTTTCAAGAAATAACTTCAGGAAACTTGTAGGGATTTGGACAAGTGACTGTCGATTAAACAAACATCTTCACAGAATGGGAATTATAAACGACTCGAACTGTGGGGAGTATTTAGAAGAAAATAAGACTATCGATCACGTGATATGTCACTGCCCAGCACTAGCATCAATCAGAGGACCCACATTGAGGAACTTTTGGCCTAATGTAGTCAGTTTGAGAGAGGCGCATCCAAGGCACGTTCTTTACTTTCTCAACAAGGTTGGGTCGCTGAATAAATGACCAGGGACGCCTCAATCATAGGGATAGCACAATGGGCCCGGAAAGGGTGGTGGTCTAGAAAAATTTTAGCCAACCCAGCCTAAATCCGGAATTTTAGTTTTGACATATCATCGATATTTGGAAAAAAGTTCAGCCTTTCAGAAAACTTCCAAAAAATTGAAAGTTGGTAAAACCACAACTTTAAAAAAAGTGGAGTTTTAAAGAAGCTAAGATTGGTGTAACGGACTGGTCCTTGGATATCTTCAAAAATTGAAATACAAATCTTGTCCCCTGAAACCAAGAAAGATTCTTTCTTGATTTCAGGGGACAAGATTTGTATTTCAAATTTGAAGCTAAGATTGTTAAAAAAAGTCGAACTTATGAAGCAAGTCGAATTTTTGTTAGAAAAAAACGAAGTTTCGAAAAAAAGGACCAAATTCTGAAAAATTTCAATCTTTCAAAAAAATACCTTTTCAAAACGAGGACATTTTTTTAAAATTTAAAAATGAGAACATTTCAACAAAATTTTGAAATTTATTCGATGCTTTAAGTCGAAAATGAGAGGTGTTCAAATTAAAAAGTCATCAATTCTGCTGTTATTTCTATAATTTATCAAATTCTTCATTCTTTGACGAATTCAGAGTTTAAATTTGCAAAAAATTCAGAATATCTAGAAAAGGTCGAAATGCAATGTCTAAAATTTAAGAAGTTCAAGTTGGAATTTTTTAAAAATTACAGCTTAAGACAATTTCTAAATGCGTGATGTTTTCGTTATGTCATTGTTAAAGAAGTTTTATTGTTTACAGGTTCATGTACCGTTTCCAAGGAATAGGTAAGCTATAAAATATTTAAGGATAAAACAAGTTTTGACATTTGGTCGCAGTTCCTATTAAATAAATAATTCTAAAAATTAGTTATCTGCTGTAGGTACTGTGAGAAGTAAAAGTTCGTAATGACTACATTAAAACTTTTATCCTCTAATAAATTTACCTTTATTACTGTGCGATATGTATCTCCACGTTTATGTAAATATAACTTTCGTGGCTAATAACAAACACGAATCGTGTTTTAACTTTAACTGTGGTCCACTGCAGCTTGTGAATAATAAAGAGGATTACGTTACATTCGCATGACCTTTAGGAAATTTATGCATGCAACTTTGATTAAACTGTTAAAATCGCTTCTAACAACCGATGACCTGAGCCTTTGAAGTCGGTAACAATAGCAAACGTAATATATAAAATCAAACAATCCATCAGACATGTTGGCACCTTCATAATTAGACACAATCTTTCGTTCTTATTTGAACTCGTCAGTAGTGGATAACAAAATAAAATGGGAAAATACATTGTTAAGACTTTACGTTTTTATTGTTTAGGAATTTTGTTTTACCTTTAGTCAAATCTGGCCATTAGCGAAACTAAAAATGTAAAATATATGCAATTATTTTCGTATTAGTTACAAGCGTATGGTAATACAAGTAACTATGCTCCTAGATTTGTTGTTTATTAGTTCGCTCTGGCCATACTGTCTAATTATTGTACCTGCTAGGCGATAACGTGATAATTATTTTTTAACCTACGAAGTCGTAAACCATTTGCTGCGATCTGTAGCGCCATGTTAGAGAAGGTTACCTTTAGGGTCAAATAATTTTTTTTTGGATTTTATACCTTTGCTAGTCTTCCTAAAACTTGGTTAAAATTAATAACATAACCTTCAATGATCGTGGTTTCCTCTTGACATCCCAAACTTTAGGACCATCATCTAATGAAATAAGTTCATACTTTTTAACAATAAGATATTCGTTATATGTCAACAAAGTTATCAAAAGTAAGAACGATCGCATACAATTATGCTTTACAAATACAGCAAAATCTCTCTTAAAGCGGACATCTTCGTCAAAATATGTCCGGCTAATAGAAATGTCCGTTCATGAGAAATTGTGATCAAATTTTGTGTGATTACTAATTATTTGTGTTGTTTCAAAATTCATTAGCAATTTTTATGCTTTTGACTTTGTGTACAATCTGTACAAGAACTAAATCATTATCATCCTTTGAATATTAGGTTAGCATTGATCTCTTTTTTTTTGGTGGAACGGACTTTTCCTTGATTATCTTCAAAATTTAAATACAAATCTTGTTAGAGAGATATCTCTCTGAAAATGTTAGCTTGGCCATCAAAACACATTAGAGCAACCTTTCTTGTATTTTTTTAAATCTTTCTTGGCTTCAGGGGACAATATTTTATATTTCAATTTTTTAAAATAACCAAGAATAAGTTCGTTCCACCAAAAAAAAAAAAAAACTGTAAAACTCTTTATATAACAGCAATTATAAAGCAACTATCTGTAAAATCATTCAAGACATATTAAATATAACTAATTATACCTAGGCTACTGCATAGACAGATAATTTTGTATTAAAACTTCACTGAAACACGGAAGGAAATCTGAAACTTGATATTCAACGGTTTTTCTTTGAGTGACAAGATAAATATATTCAATTAAATCTGAAAGATTCCATCCTAGCTGTTCAACTTTCTCCTAATAATAAAAACTCTTTAATCGTAGATAAAACGGCTATATATGTAAAGTTATGTTAATTATTCGACTCGGTGCTGTCGAAACAAAACATTCTTTTTAGATGAATGATCCTCCCAGAATAAATAGGAGTAAATGCAGTTCTTTCAAACAGTGTAACAGTTTATGAATGAGTATTACACTATTCGATTTTATCAGTTATAACCTACTTTTCGATGTAGATTTGTAGCTGTAGTGAAGGGTTTAGTAATTGAATTATTCTAATTTAAAAATATATTTCTTGCTTGCAGTTTTCTTGCAATCATTTCTCGAGTTATTGGTTATCGAAGTCAAAAATTAATTTTGGTTTTAAGCGACCACAATTCAGCGAAAAATCATCATCCAGAGCTCGAAGATGATTCCACTAAGGAAAATTAAATTATCGAGAAGAGTTTTATGATGTGATAACAGGAAAAAAAGAGTGAAGTCTGTAGGCCTTTTTTCAAGATAACAATTTGGAGGTTTTCCATTCATGATTTTTACGAATAGTCAAAAGCTGCTGATGCTAAAAATTTTGAGCTCAAGATCTACAAACTAGGAATTTGGAGCCTTAATTTGCTTTCTGTTATTTTTCTTTTTTTTTTGGTGGAACGGACTGGTCCTTGGTAACTTCAAAAATTGAAATATAAAACTTGTCCTCTGAAACCAAGAAAGATTGTCATTGTTTTTCTTTGACTTGAGGCCTTTTGAGTCACCAAGAAATTTGGGTTTTTCCCTTGTTGGAAATCATGTTCAAAGCGTGAAAGCAAAAATCTATCGGTGCTAATTTTAAAGTAAAATACTAAACAACCTCGAATGCTTTATGAGTTGCTGTGTATCTTTTAGGAACTGAAATCTGATACTTATTTGGAACACTCTTAGATGGATGATTAATTCTAAGAACGCTGGTCAGTCTCTTTTCTGAAAATAGGTTTTAAGGGATTAACGTTGACATGTATATTATCAGTGTATCATGAAATAGACCAGATTTGGAAATATTACGAAAAGATTTTGTTTCGACTGTATAGTTAGTGTTATAATTTCGTCGCGGGAACACACTCCTTCCGAGACCTTTTCAGACTTCTTGTAAATAAAGTCTCGATAATTAAAATGTGGTGTTTCATTGAACCAAATCGTTCATGCGCACCCCATTTGACAATATCCCTTAATATCTGTGCCTCGCTGCAGAGTGGATGATTAATGGTCAGAAAGTAATTGCAGTTCATATAATTTTACTTTTACTTTCAAGAAACGATTGTGTTACTTATTGCAGCAGATGTTAAGCTATTCCTAATAAATTTCGATGCCAGGTGAATCGCCGATCGCCGCAACACAATTACTTTCTATCCTAATTACCTCGAACAATATTTATGCAATATCGTTCCAAACGAAGTATGAATTTTAATCATTCGCCATCAGACACTTTATTGGTGCAGCCATTGTTGAATTGCCTAGAAGGAATCTTCGTCGAAAGCATTTTGTGGAATTCTACTTCTGAATGGCAATGATTCCGTGTAATAAAGTGAATGTATGTCAGACAACACTGTACTTCGTTTTATCGACTAGTAAACTTGATATTTTCAGTTGGAACAATAGTCGATAAAAGATAATGTTGCGCAAGGAGGACAAAGGGGACTAAGATTGTAAAACAGAAAATTGTAAGATTTGTAAGCAACACTTCTATTCCGGATTCTGGATTCCAGGTGGGTTGCCTGGTTAGGCCAGCACTTAGGCCTCTTGTGCTATCCCCGTAATGAGGTGTTCCTTGGTCATTCATTCAGCCACTCAACCTTGTTGAGAAACTGAAGAACGTCCCTTGGATGCGCCTCTCTCAAACTGGCCACACTAGGCCAGAAGTCCCCCAGTGTGGATCCTCTGATTGATACTAGCGCCCGGCAGTGACACATCACGTGCTCAACACTCTCATCTTCTTCTAAACACCCCTACAACTCGGGTCTATAATTCCCATTCTGTGGAGGTGTTTGTTTAATCGACAGTGACCTGTTCATATCCCTACAAGTTTCCTGGGGTTATTTCTTGAAAGTTGTAGGCATAGTTTTGTCCTTTTCCTGACACTTTTCTTTGATATTGCCTTATGGAAAATCCCCCATTGGAGTGAACTTTGATTTGTCAAAATTTTGACTAAATACGATAAATAGTAAAGGCGGAATCATGTTTTGTTGAAAACGATGTTTCTGATCAACTCTAGAGTCGCTAGAATGTCCTATCAATATGGTGTAGCTTGGAAACTTTCACTTTATAAATATAAAATTCTAGTGCAATGAGAAAATTACTGATGAACTTCGGCTCATTGCCAAAATCTTGACCACTCTGAGTTTTAACTGAATACACAAAATATGAAAAGTTTTCCTTCAAACGAAGGTACTATTTAACTCATCGTTCCTCTCCCCTGACATACTCTAGGCGATGATATACAACTTAGAAAATCCTGTATAATAGGAAGATGAGATTATAAGGGAAAAAGAAAATGTTACTGATGAAATTTCGATTTTCATTAATATTTTGATCACCAAATGCTTATTAATTGTTAAGATGGATCGATTTTACCTGAATACGTAAACGGCGATATGCTATTTAGTCTCAGACAGAACTTCTCATTAGATTATAGATTCTCTAACATAACCAATCGATGAAGTGCAGCTTAGATAAATGCCCCATATGAAGACAAAATTATAGTGGAAAAAGAAAATATTGCTGATGAACTTTCGTTCTTTATTGAAATTTTGATCACCAAATGATTATTAAGATGGTTCGATTGTGTCCGAAAACGTAAGATGATGATAACGATGTGTTATTTAGTTTCAAATGAAGCTTCTGATTAGTTTCTAGGATCTCTAGCGTAACCATTCGATAAGATACAGCTTACAAAAATGTATCATCATATGAACAGAAAATTTTGACCACCAAATGATTATTAAGATGAGCTGATTGTACCTGAATACATAAGATTATGAAGGCGATATGCTACTCACTTTCAAATGAAGCTTCTGGTTAGTTTCAAGGGTTTCAGCATAACCACTGAAGATAAAATGATAGTGGAAAAATAAAATATTACTGATGAATTGTGCTTTCTCAGTAAAATTTTAATCAAGAGCACCTATGAGTATTTAAGGTGGACACAAATTCACAAGATGTTGACAACATAGTAATGGTTTTGATAACGAAGGCTTCCACGACTAGAGTCAGTACAGGATATACTTCTTCCGGGATTGGACCGTGTCAAAGAACTACTAAAAGTGTTCGACGTTTCGCCCACCATCGTAGGGGGTTTCTTCAGGAACAAAGAAAAGAAACAAAAGAAAAAATAAATGAAAAGAGGAATATGAGGGAATTTGCAAAAATGAAAGAATGAAAAGGCCAATTTCAAAACATCAGAGCACGGTTACTCAGTATGTTCACCATACCAGAGGCGAAACTCTTCATTCGTTCATTTTTGCATATTCCCTTACATTCCCCTTTTCATTCTTTTTTCTTTTTTCTTTTCTTTCTTTTCTTTCTTCCGAAAGGAGCCCCCTACGATGGTGGGTGAAACGTCGAACACTTTTAGTAGTTCTTGGACACGGTCCAATCCCGGAAGAAGTATATCCTGTATAGTAATGGTTTATTTAGTGATGGATTATATGTTGACAGCCTTAGAATATAAAACTTTGTTCTAAGGTTGACAGAACTCTAGAATCTCTAGACCGCCTAGGCAAATACTGATTGATGCTCCGGTGTTGCCAGGTGAAAATAAAAAAATTATCGTTTTAAGTATAAAAAACTATAATGCATTATTGTACAAAATCCTCTTCGCTCATCGTTTGGGCGATTTAGGAATTTTCATGACCAACACAAAAGGTTCACGCGACACCAAAATAATTGATGACTAAAAAAAAATAGCTCCTTCGTTGAGCTCTCAGATATGAGGGGGTAGATAGGACATCGAAAAAGAAATTTTTTGTTCAGAAATATTGGCTTTTTTCTGGTAATTTCCACTTTAATCTTGAAATTTCGACTTTAATCTTGAAATTTGGTTTTATTGTTGAAATTTCGATTTTATTGTTGAAATTTCGACTTTAACTTCTGAATTTCAACTGTAAAGTCAAAATTTCGACTTTTCGGGAATTTCTCGAAATACTGAAATTTTGGTAATTAAAATTAGAAATTACTGAACGTATCCTACTACCAAATGTCGATATTGAATGTTGGGAAAATGGTGTAGTGGGATGCAACTGTCATTTGTCTAACTGAACCATAGGGTATATAGATTCCGAGATTAAAGTCGAAATTTCGAGTTTTAGGTCGAAATTTCGAATTTAAAGTCGAAATTTCGAGTTTTAAGTCGAAATTTCGACTTTGATCTCTACTTTTTGAGAAAAAAGTCGAATTTTAAAATTTAAAGTTGAAATTTCAAGATAAATGTCGAAATTTCAAGAAAAAAAGTCAACATTTCTAGATTAAAGTCAAAATTTTGAGAAAAAAGTCGAAATTTTGAGGTTAAAGTCGAAATTTTGACTTTAACCTCGGAATTTCGAGAAAGAGGTCGAAAATTTAAGTCGAAATGTCAAGATAAAAGTCGAGAAAAAAAGTAGAAATTTTGAGATTAAAGTCAAAACTTCGACTTTAATCTTTAATTGAAATTTCGAAAAAAACATCCAAGTTTCAAGTTTACCGTCGAAATCTCAAAATTAAAGTCGAAATTTCGTGAAAAAAGTCGAAATTTAAAGAAAAAAGTCGAAATTTCGAGATTAAAGTCAAAATTTTGACATTAATCTTTAATCGAAATTTCGAGAAAAACGTCAAATTTTCAAGTTTACCGTCGAAATTAAAGTCGAAATTTCGTGAAAAAAGTCGAAATTTTGAGGAAAAGATCGAAATTTCGAGTTTAAATTCTTTTTAAAGTTGAAGTTACAAAACATGTAAGTTTGAGAAAACGGTTAAAACTTTCAAAAAAAATTAATTTGAAAAAATGTCGAAAAAAGTCGAATTTTTGAAAGAAGTTAGAAATTTCGAAAAAAAGTTCAAATTTTGAAAGAAGCTTCGAAAAAAGTCCAAATTTTGATTATCAAAGGTAGTAATTTTTAAAAAAGATGAAAATTCTGAAAAAAATCGAGAATTTGAGAAAGTCGCAATTTTGAAAAAACATATTATTCAAAAAAAAATAAATTTTTCTAAAAAGGTGAGAATTTTCAGAAAAAAGTTGAAATTTTCACATTTGCCACACAAAAGTCGAAACTTCGAGGAAAAGACAAAATTAAAAATAAAAACAAGTTTTCAAAAAAAAAAAATTAACTTCAAAAAATAGTAAAGAGTGGAAATCATTATAAAATAAGATGAATATTTTGAAAAAAGGCAAAGGTTTTTCAAAAAAATTTTTCAACAAAATTATATTTATAATAAAAGCCAAATTTAAAGAAAAGTCGAAATTTTGAGAAAATAGCTTTATGTCAAAATTTTTACAAGAAGTCAAAATTTTGAAAAGGGGAAGAAATTTTCAAAAAAAAAATCAAATTCTGAAAAAACTTATGGCTTTAAGAAAAAGTCGTTAAAAGGTCGAAATTTTCAAAAAAAAGAGAAAATTCTGAAAAAAGTTAGAAAATATTAAAAATGTGGAAATTACAAAAAAAAATTCGATTTTGCAAAAAAGTTAAAATTAAATAAAATTGAATTTTTCAAATAAAAGTTCAGTTTACTGCAAAACAGTCCCAATTTTCAAAAAAGGTCAAAATTTTAAGAAATTTTCAAAAATAATAACTAAGGCAATAATTTATCTAGCCCTATCCAATAAAAAATGTTTTTAAATTACCTTATTTTCTTTTTCTACTAGCCAACTAAAATAGGGCAGGGTGGGATGCTTGCTCTCCCCTGGTTCATACAGCCAGCCGAAAATTTATATTCTCAACTGCTGAAACCGACATTTTCTCGAAATTTCGATCATTATCTCAAAATTCATCTTTTTTCACAAACGTCCTCTTTTTCTTTTAAAATTTCAAATTTATCCTAAAATTCTACTTTTTTTTAAATCAAAATTTGATTTTCCGTTAATTTACAATTTTACCTGAAGACTATTTTCTCGAAATTTCAACTGTTTTCTTGAAATTCGTCTCTCTCACAAAATGCCTCTTTTTCTTTTGAAATTTTGAATTTATTCTAAATTTGTACTACTGAATTTCTGAATTTCAAATTTTCATCTTAAAACTCGTCGTTTTTTTTAAATTTCTTCATTTCTTCAAATATTAAAAATGTGGAAATTACAAAAAAAATCGATTTTGCAAAAAAGTTACAATTAATTAAAATCGAATTTTTCAAATAAAAGTTTAGTTTACTGCATAGACAATTTAGAAAAAAAGTCGAAATTTTTGAAAAACAGTCGCAATTTTCAAAAAAGGTCAAAATTTTAAGAAATTGTCAAAAATTAGACCAAGGTAAAAATTAAAAAAAAAGGGTAGACGTTTTCAAAAGTCAGTTTTTTAACATGATCAAATTTATAGAAGAAATCAAAATTTTGAAAATAAAATCACAATTTCGAGAAAACATCGAAATTTGAATAAACATTTTCAAAAAATTCAAAGTTTAGAAAATAAAACAAAAACCTAAAGTTAGGCGAAACTAGAAAAGTTACTTAATAAATTAAGGCAACATTTGAAAGAAATGGAAACTGAAAAAAAAAGAAATTCGAAATTCAATCTCGAAGTTTTCCAAATATAAAGGCGAAATAAAAAGAGTCGAAAAATGTTTAAGAATTTTCAATAAAAATCGAAGGCAGGCTTTTCAAAAAAGTCATGATTTTTAGAAAGTCATAATTTTGAGAAAAAAATGTTTTTTTGTTCGTTTTTATTTTGAAAAGGGTCGAATTAAAAAAACAAACACTCGAGAGTGTCGATGTTTGCAAAAGTTGAGACTTTGAATAATTCAAAGTTTCAAATAGAACTGAAATATTTTGAAAAAATCTAATTTAAAAACAGTAGCTTGGCTATCGAAGCGCGTTAGAGCAACCATTGTTGTGTTTTTTAATCTTTCTTGGTTTCAGGGGGCTAGATTTATATTTCAGTTCCTTAAAAAATTGAAATTTCGAGTCGAAATGATGACTAAAATTTATGTGAACTCTGTGGCGCCCCTTTGTAGCCTCGTGCTCTTAGACACGGGCTTAGTTGGCCTTATGGATAATCCACCGTCGTGTCCATCTTTTTCTCTTTCACAACCAATAAGTGGTTGTTTGCACCAGCTCCATTAAGTGTTGCTTCACGACAATAAAGTTTCTCCGACTCAAGAGACACCTCAACCATAATTTTGGGTGAAAGTAAACTAGAATTCTTGAAACGTGTACCCCGTATTTAGCAATTTATTAAACAACAGAAAAAGTTAACTAGATTAACCTTATTGTTAGTGATTTATATTTTTATCTACTACACTTATAGTTACCGTACACCATAAATTAGTATTTAAGTAGGATTCTGTTAAACCATCAATTTGTCTCATTAGTCTTTTGAATGGAGTAATTACATTAGTTAAAGTTAGCTGAAGTTCTCTGTTTTTATTTTGTCGTTGCAATTAAAGCGAGCACGAATTTCGTAACAAATAATCGCGGTGAAAATGGAATTCGTTACACAACTAAATGGCGACAATTTAAAAAAGTTAATTAACATCTAAAGAGCAAATAAGATTTTTCACTTTCCGGTGATATGCCGCAAAGTGTATATTACTACGCCTATCATAAGGAAATATGCAAGGTCGTCAAGTTCTTTTATGGTTATAACCGAATAAAAAAAATGTAATTGTATTAAGAATAAAATGCAACATAGCTATCGGTTTATCTAACCACATCTGTTGCAATAATTATATGTTTATGGGCAGTTTATTCTAACTTGTATAACATTTGAATATTATAGGCTTGCAAATAAGACGGATATTTCAAAATTACCTTAGTCTACTTTTAATGTTTGTAATACAAACTTCTGCGTTATGAGGTGGTTAGAAATCGAAATAACGCCTAATTAAATTAATCTAGAGGAAGTTGATAGAAATCTCCTTTTCTCTTGGTTTTGATTGTTGTTGTGTTGTTTATGCATAAACTATATAGAATATCAAATGCCAGAAATTTAAAAAAATTAGTCTTGGAGGCTGCCCATAGAAGTGAAAACTTAAAACTAGCAAGTAAGAGTGCCTATGTAGTGTAATTCGAACCCACACTAGTAAACAAGGCAGAATATTGGAAATATTTTAACATAAACTCTGTCACCTTTTTATATTTGTGATTTGGATGCTTGTAGTTGTGTGGAAACAAATTTAATATTTATTGATAATGAAATCACTTACACATAAACTTTACACTCTTTTTATTTATTGCACGTAATATTCAACATGTTATTAGTACTATCATCTGTCATTTTTGGAACACTAGAGTGCTACATTTTACATTTTATTTTTAATACTAACAAATATCTATTAAATAAATCTCTAAGCTCTGTCTGACAGACAACGCACAGCCTAAATGAGTGCGTCTGGGAACATGAAATATCACACAGATGTTTCCCGTAATACGTAGGTGAGTAATAAGATAGGGTTTTTCAAAATTGAGCCTCTAAGATAGTAAAAATGGGCATTAACCTCTAGGCTATTTTTATGTAATTAATAATACACAAAATTGTATTTAAAGTTGGCCATCTGTGGTTATCTCATTATCACAATAAGGTAAACATTTTCAATAAAGTAGAAATTTTGAAACTTGCAAAAATAGTCAAAATTTTGGATAAATATTGAGAGTTAAAAATTGAAAAATGTTTCCTCAAATTCTCTCTGAAATTTACTGAGAATTGAATACTGAAGAAAAGCTAGCGTTATCAGGAGTCGAAATTTTCAAAAAAGTCGAAATTTCAAAAAATGTCCTAATTTTCATAAAATGGTAAATTTTCAGAAGAAACGAAAGTTTAATTCTTAAAAGAAAATTAAGATTTTGAGAAAAGGTTCATATTTTGAAAAAAATGTCAACAATTTCGATAATTTCGGGAATTAGAACGAAGTCGAAATACTGAAAAAGTCATACTTACCAGATAGTTTATTTTGGTGGAACAGACTAGTCCTTGATTATCTTCAAAAATTGAAATACAAATCTTGTCCCCTGAAATCAAGAAAGATTAAAAAACACAACAAAGGTTGCTCTACCGCGTTTCGACAGCCAAGCTCTCATCTTTGTTGGGTTTTTTAATCATTCTTGGTTTCAGGGAACAAGATTGTTTGTAATTATCAAAAATGTAGAAATTTTGAAAAGGTAAAATTTTGGAAAAAGTCATTTTGGATAGTTTAATTTTAAGAAAGTCACATTCTCTTAAAAAGTTGATTGAAAATTTAAAAAAGTATAGAATTAAATTTTTTTAAAAATGTTGAACTTTTTAAAAGTCAATTTGTTCAAACTTAAATTTTAGTTTTTATCTATTTTCCTTTTTTTTCGTGTTTGTACGGCAAAGCACGCCTCTTATAGGAAAAAATTTAAAAACACGTTTTTACGCGATAAAATCGCACATTCCGGCAGAAAGAGTTGCACAGTATTGGAGCACAGTGACGGTCGGTCGTGAACGGCCATTTTAAACGACTTTTCGGGTTTTGGCTGTCTTCTCAATTTGGGGCTTACTCGATCCTGTGGAAACACGAGAGCGCTCTCTGACGAGAACTCAACCACCCGGGATAAGTCCATAACTGTAATGTGCGGTAACGTTTCTTTTTCAATATTTCTTCAATAATACAGTCCACTTTCAACCAAATTCTGTAGACGAACACAATTTTTCGAAAAAAGAATCGAAAATTTGGAAAAAATGTCGACATTTTAAACAGTCGAAATTTTACTAACGAGTTTAAAATGTCAAAAAAACTTTTCAAAAGTAAAATTTTTCACTAAAGGGTCGAAGATTTGCAAAAAATGTCCAAAATTTGAAAAAGTTTGAAATTTAAAAAATGGTCGAAATTTTTAAAAATCGAAAGTTTAATTATTTTCGGGAAATTTTAAATTTTGAAAAACATGTAAAATTTTGAAAAATTCAAACATTTAAAGAAAGACCAAATTTTAAATAAGTAGGAATTTAAAAGAAAGTTGAAAATTTGAAAAAAGTCGTCAAAGTATTCAAAAATATGTCGAAATATTGAACATTTGTTGAAATTTTGTCTAAATTTTGAAAAATAGACAAAATATTTTAAAAAATACTGAAAATTGGAGAGTAAGGCAAAAAATTTAATATTTTCAAAAAAACTCAAAATTTTGAAAAAGAAGGAATTTTCAGGAAAAGTCGAAATTTTGGAGTCGACGTTAAAAAAAGCTTTGGACATTCAAACTAATTCAGAACCTTGAAACAGTTGAAATTTTGATTAATTGGGAGATTTTCAATCGAGTGTTGAATCAAAGCCAAAAATGTCAAAGCCAAAATATTGAAAAAAAGCCAAAATTATGAGATAGATCGAAATTTTTAAAAGTCGAATTATTGAAGAGTTAAAATTTTGAAAAAATTGAAATTTAAAAAAATCGTCGAAATTTTTAAGAAGCGAAAGTTTTAATAATTTTCAGAAAATTTAAAATGTTAAAAACAGCTAAAATTTTGAAAAATTCAAACATTTAAAAAAATGCGAAATTTTCAAAAAAGTAGTAATGAAGAGAAAGTTGAAAATTTGAAAAAGACGAAAAGATCAAAATATTTAAAAATAAATCGAAATATTCAAGATTTGTTGAAATTTTGTCTAAATTTTTAAAAATAGACAAAATATTAAAAAAAAACATTGAATATTTGAGAATAAGGCAAAAAATTTAAAATTTTCAAAGGAAGTCAAAATCTTAAAAAAAAGAAATTTTCAAGAAAAATCGAAATTTTAGAGTCGGACTTTGGACTGTCAAACTAATTCAGAATTTTAAAAAAGTTAAAATTTTGATAAATTGGGAAATATTGAATCAAAGCCAAAAATTTTAAAGCCCAAATATTGAAAAAAAGCCAAATTTATAAGATAGATCGCGATTTTCAAAAGTCGAAATATTGAAGAGTTAAAATTTTAAAAAAAGTTGATGTTGGTCATTTTGTATAAAAGTTGAAATTTTGGGTTGGAATTTTCAAAAGAAAAAATATAAATTTTGAAAAAGTGTCAACGTTTTCATGAAAGGTCAACATTTTAAGAAAAATCTACATTTTAAAAGAAACTCGATAATGAAAAATGTGGAAATTTACAAAAACTATTTAAAATATTGTCGAAAATGTCAAAAAGGTCCTCCCAAGGGCAAGATTCTTGAGGCATACAAGAGAGTCGGGGACAGCAAATTCCTGTGCGGTCCAACTTGACAGAGTGAGGACTTCTGTCTATGGAGACTCCTTTTTTCTATAGAACTTCCAAGCTATGGAACCCGTTACCGAAAGAAGTCTTCCCCAAAAATTACAACCTATCCTTGTTTAAGAAGGCGGTTCATCGCCATCTATCCTTGTTTCCGCATCCTACTCACAGTGCTTTGAAATAATAATGGGGTTACCCTTTGCGAATGGATTAAACTTAAAAAAAACATTTTGTAAAAATGTCTCGATTTAAAAGAATCGAAAGTTTAAAAAAAATCTAAATTTTGCAATATGATTGACGTATGTATAATAGTCCAAATTCTTAAGAATCGAAATTTTTAGTGAAAGAGTTTTAATTTTCAAAAAAATTATAAATAAAGGTGAAATTTTGAAAAAAGTCGAAAATTTAAAAAGTCATTATTTTTAAGAAAGTCCAGTTTTAAGAAATTCTACATGAAAATGTCAGATAAAACATTGAAAAAAATTATGTAATAAATATTACTCTCCCCCGAAATTTATGGTTGAAATTTCATACCTCAAGTAAAAATCGAAATGCAGAGATTAAGGTAAAAAAAATTGAATTTGTACAAAACTGTTTCTCGAAATTTTCAGCTCAAAGGCGAAATTTGGAAATAATGTCGAAATATCGAAAAGAAACTTCAATGTTTAAATAAGATATTCCTTCACATTTCCATTTAAACATCGTAACTTCTAAATTGAAGCCAAAATTTCACTTTGAACCTATGCAGATTGTAAAGTCGAAAATTCTTCTAAATTTCAACTTTTTTTTTTCAACTTTTCAGTTTAATTTAGACGGTCCTTGGTTATCTTCAAAAATTGATATACAAATCTTGCCCCTTGAAACCAACAAAGATTAAAAAACACAGCAACTGGTAGAGTAGATACTAGTATCTATCTGAAGATGATAACTTGGCTATCGAAACGTGTTAGGCCAACTGTTATTATGTTTTTTAATGTTTCTTGGTTTCAAGGAACAAGATTTGTATATCAGTTTTTCAGTTTAAGCTTAAAAATAAAATAAAATGAAAATAAATAAAACGCCAGTCTTAAAATCGAAATTTAATTTAGTTGTCTCGAATTCGTTTTACACAATTCGTTCAAAATTTAAAAATTCGCAATTTAAAAAGCCAAATTATTCAAAAAAAGTGTTCTTAAAGAATTTCTTAAAAAAGTCGAAGTTGCAAATATTGGAAGTTCGAGCAAATGGTCAACAGATAATAGAAAAATGCTAAATATTTACAAAAAATGTCAAGATTTTAAAACAATATAAAATTTTAAAAAGGCACATTCCGAAAAATGTTACAACCTTGACAAATAATCAAAATTTTGATGATAAAACGTTGAAGTTAACAAAAAAAAAGTGCATAAAAGGTTCGAAAATTTTAAAAATGTCGAAATTTGGAAAAAAACAATTATCCAATAAAGCGAAAAGTCGAATTTTTCAAATAAAAGTCCAGTTTACTACATCAAAGTCGAAACATCAAAAAAAAAAAACCAAATGCTTGGAAAAAAAAGTAGAAATTTTCAAAAAAGGTTAACGCTTTGAGGAATTGTCAAAAGTTTGAACAAATATAAATATTTTTAAAAAGAGGTAGAATTTTTCAAAAATTAAAATATAATCAAATTTGTCAAAACTAGATGAAAGTAAAGTCAGGCCGAGGACGTTTGTATCTATGGATGTTGCGATGCAACCCGTGATACAAGCTTTGCCTCATCTACGTGAACTTTGCAATTGCAGTCTAGTTTTCATTAGATTCTAATGAAATTAGATTTCAGTTGCATCGTAATTAACTTGTATATATTCGTATATACATGGCTTATTATCTCAGCAGAGAGTAATGCTTCAATTAGCATGTAGCGAAAATGTGTGCGTAATAAACAGTTAAAAGTCAGTTACAAGTCACCCAATGGAGGTTTGCTCTCTTGGATACTTATACGACTCACTAACGGCTTTAAATTGGAAGTGTATACAACCACCGTACCATGCTGATGAGGCCAAGGAAGGCCAAAACTAGTCTATGATTGCGGTTGTACATATTTTCAATTTTGAGCACGTTTAACTGTTTAATTACAGAACATTTAATTGGTCATAATTTATAGAAATTTGAAAATTTAATTTTAAAAAAAATCAAGATTTTCAAAAAATTCGAAAATCAATTAAAATCTTAAAACAAGCGAAATCATGAAAGTGTTGAAATTTATAAAATAAAAAAAAATTTGTTTTTCAAGTTCCATCCACTCGCAAAGGGCAACCCCATTATGCCTTCAGAACACCGGGAGTAGGAAGCGGAAACATGTTCAAAAAAGCCAAAATTTTAATTAACAATCGAAGACTTTCTAAAAAATCGTCTTTTCAGAAAGTAAAATTTTGAGAAAAAGCTAGAATTTTGAGAAAAGTCTGATAAAAAAAATCAAACACTTTAAGAGAGTTAATATGTCAAAATGTTCTAAAAACTTCGAGGTGAATCAAAATATTTAAAAAAAATTAGAATATTGTTAAGGAAATTTTCAAAAAAGAAAATTTTTTTAAGGACAAAAATTATAAAAAAGTGAACAGTTTAAACAAAAATCGAAATATATCTAAATAAGCCAGAAAGTTAAAGAAGTTGGAATTGTCAGAAACTCAAAATTTTGAAAGAAGTCAGAATTTAAAAAAAAAAGTCAAATTTTCAGTATAGCCTGGTTTATTAAGGGTATCACAAGCTTAACATGCTTAAGATGTCATAGGTTCGAACCGCATTGCCGATCACGCTTTTTTTAATTTTAAACTATTAGGTGCGTTAAGCGATTTTTAATAGGAGGTAAACTAATCGTTTCGAATTACCATCACGCTAATTTGCGTTACCAACATGCTCTAATGTTAACAGTATAGCATGTTGGTAACGTGTAATGGTGACGCGTGATGGTAACGCGAAAATCCCTACCTAAAATCGCTTAACGCGCCTAAAAAAGTTTTCGCTTCGAAAATGCCTTTGTTTTGTTTTTAACACCCTGTCTTCGTATCGCACATTTCTGATCGCTTTGAGCTGAAAACCGACGTAATAAACTAATTGCATTCTTCCATAAATTGACACTAATAATACCGTTACACATTAAATCCTTTGATTAGTTACCTACTTAGTACTTATTTGCTTAATTCACACATTAATTTGGAATAATCCTTCCTCTAACGCACAATTAATTGATTTGCATAGCATACAAGTGTAAAGAAAGTTGTTCTTGAGAAATAATTTGCTAATACATCAGTACACTAGTACACTTGCAACCGGTATCAAGGTGTACTCTTACACTTATTTCTATTATCTTCACTTAGCTTACGATCGTATATGTAAGCGGGCTGCCTCATAATTATTGTGCTCGAGTGAAATCTGAGAGTAGGCTAGTCAAGTTGATTACGCTTTTATGTTTGCCAAGTGATTAATATTGCCGATGAGTGTGACTGTTAACAATAAACCTCGTTGAAAAACTTCTAATTAATCGCTCCCTAGTTTGGTAAAACAACAAAAACAAGGTGCATTCGAAAAAGGAAAATGTTTACAAGTGAAAAGTGTGTTCTAACAGGATGTAACATTGGAATTTATTAATGAACATTTGCATTAATATGCATCAAACATGGTTAGTTAAATACCCAATATTATTATTTTATTAGTTCGCGGTACGAGTTGAATTTGGTGTTTTTAAAAATTAGAAAACTGGGCTAAGACAACACCATTAATCTACATTTATCGAAAGTAAACTATAGAGAACTAGGACTGGGGGACTTTTCATAAGTTTCATTTGACAATAATTAACTGAAGCTTGATGCATTACGGCGCTAGACGTCTGCGAACACCAGGACCCCTAATAGCAAAAAACTCAAAAATCGAGAGGAAAAAATGTGGTTAACTTTAAGGAAAAGTAGCTGATGTTGCAGCTTTATAGCATCACAATCGTGATATACATTATTATGATCACAACTCAAATCATTTTACGAGAACCTGTCAGATGGTTGGGATCTCTTGAGAGTTTAGGACTCCTGATGAATTTCTTTAAGGATTTAGTGTTAGCTGCCTTTCCTCGAAAATTTTCGTTACTAGATTTCCATAGCAAAAGCTTTTTTTACAATTTAAATCCCTAGAACATTTTACTTAAAAGTTTAGAGCTTAGAGCTAGTTTGAGCTTTAGAGTTTACGTAATATAAGGATTTTGGAACTCTAGATATATGTACCTTCTTGTGAGTCAATCAAATTTTCCTCAATGAAACAGTTGAATGTGATATAGTTGAAAATGTTAACAATTAACAACCGCGTCGCAATAGCGTATGGTCAGCCACGTAAGTACTCAAGAGATATGAATCCCGTTGAGTGACTCGTAACTGACTTTCGACTGTATCTTAGCTTACAAGCATAATGTTTACTATATACTCATTAAAGCAATTATATTCAACTAAGTTATGGCAATATAAAGTTAGAAAGAAGGAAATATCAGTTTATATGTGAGGAAACATTGCAGATACAAGTTTGATAAGTTTCCCCTCATTTTCAGAATAAAATCATCGCAATTCCTTAAGATTATAAGCAAAGATAAAACACGATATAAATATATTAATGTTTAAAATATAAAAGAAAGTGTGAAAGTGACTACTAAGACACTTAATATATTCGGTATGCTAATGAAAATTAGACTTGAAAATCTAACGTTGAACCATTCATGGTGGGAATCCACGACGAGTAAACTTTTTTTAAGTTGATTACGAAATTCCGCTAAAACGATTTCAAAGTGTTCCAATTTCTTCTTATTAAATTACTCAAAGAACAAACAAAAAGGTTTTTCTGTGCCTCGGCGTTTATTAAGTGGCACTACTACACGATTTTAACGAAGACTACGCGTGAATACAATAATGCAAATCTTCAAGCCGCTTTGCAATTTATTTTCTGAGCCGACAACATTGCACTGCTTATTCGAAACATTTACGCGCCGGGAGATGAATCCAAAGAAGAAGCAGTAGCTTCTTACATTGCCATTAGTTCAAGATGTTTCCCCAACACGCGGAAAGAAGCATCGAGACCAAGAAAAGATTAAACTAATTATTTTTTTTTTATTTCAGATTTGTCATCCAGGCATCTGTAATGGAATAAAGTGAGTATATTACACATATTTATCTTTCTTATAAAAGTTGCATCTATATTCATAATGTTAAGGTATTTTAAAATTGTACTTTGGCGTACAATTTTTAACCTATGATTTAACTTCAATTAACTGGAAGATGGACACCACTGCCTACTGCTCTGATTGATTGAGGCACTCTTTTTGAAGTGAAAACTTCTTTAGGCCCCTTAAGCCCTTTTAATAGGTGATTTGATAGGGAAAAATCAAATTCCCCTGTTTTTCCCTTTTTTATTTTCCTACTAACTCGCTACAATAGGGCAAGGTGGGCCATTTGCTCTCTCCTGCTTCATACAACCAACGGAAATTTTATATTCTCAACTGCCAGAACCTTTTCCAGAAATTTAGTCCCTTCCTTGAAGTTTCGACATTCTCTCGGAATAACGACTGTTTTCTCAAAATCCGTCTTTTTTTACAAAATTTCTCTTTTCTTTTGAAATTTTGAAGTTATTCTAAAATCCGACTTTTATCACAATCTGACTTTCATAATTTTGAAATTATATCTCAAAATTCGTTGTTTTTTTTTCCTCTAAATTGTCGTCATTTCTCAAAATTTGACTTTTTCTGAAAATTTCGACTTTTTTAAATTTGTCTTTCTGCAACCAACTTGTTTATTAAACTTCGCTTTTTTCACGAAATTTGAGATCTTTTAATAAAAAAAATACAAATTTTTGGAATAATATTTTTTTGCAAATTTTGAAATATTTCAGAAAATTCAACTTACAAGTTGTTTCTCAAAATTCCGTCTATTATCTCAATAGTGGATATTTTCTGACTCACAATGGGGAAGGGGGGTGAGGAGGAACTTGTCCTTCACTCAAACAGAAATTTGCCTTTTTTTCCTCAAATGTTGCTCAAAATTCCTCCTTTTTTTAGGAATTTCGACTCCCTCTGGGAAATTTCGAGTTTTTACTAAATTTCAATTTTCTCTCAAAATTTCTATATTTTTCCCAAAATATATTTTTATTATATTTATATATTTTTTTCGAAATTTTAATTTTTTTCAGAATTTGGTAGGGTTTTCGAGATTTTCGATTTGACCTCGAAAATCACCTTTCTCTCGAAATTTCAATGTTTTTCGACTTTTACCATAAGGTGAGGTTTTAATATTAAATTTGATTTTCTGAAAATTCCGACTTTATTCCAAAAAATGGTTCTTTTTATTATAATTCGCCTTTTTCTTTTGTTTAAACTTTATGCTCAAAATTCTACTTTTTATCTCAAAGTTGAACTCTATTGGAAATTTTGAATATTGCATAGAAATTTTGGTCTTTTTTTTTAAATTTTGATTGACCTAAAATTTCAAGCTGTTTCTCAAAATTCATCTTAATCTCGAAGTTTCGACTAAATGTTGAAATACAAAACTGGCCCCCTGAAACCAAGAAAGATTAAAAAACACAACAAAGGTTGCTCTAAGGCGTTTTGACAGCCAAGCTATCATCTTTAGAGAGATACTCTGTATCTCTCACAACCTTTCTTGTGGTTTTTAATCTTTTTTTTTAATTAGACTTAAAATTAACAATAAGACGTCTTTTCTGAAATTCTGTTTTTTACTTTTTATTTTGGCTTTTTCTTAAGGTTTTGATTTTTTTCAAAATTTCTGGTTTGAAATCTCTTCTGGAAGATTCAAGTTTTTCCTGAAGTTTCCCTCTTAAATGTGTTCTTAAAGTGATTTCGTAGTTATACATAACCATTGAATTTTTTTTAAACTATTGTATTTTTAAAAAATGTCCGTTTATATTTTAAATTGCATCTCTTAACTACGAAGTTTCAATTTTTTTCCCAAAATTCCAAATGTATACCTTCGATATTTAAATTTTTATTTATTAATTTTCGTATTAGAACTCGGCATTTTGACTTCTTGAAAATTTTTGTTTTCTTCTCTTAATTGAATTTAATTTTGAATTTTTTTTATAAATTTAAAGTTTTCTTTGCAAATTTTGACTTTTTCTGAAAAATGCTGACCTAAAGTTGAATCTGAAATTTGTTTCTTAAGGTTCTCAATTGCCATTTGTTTCTTGAATGTTTTATCAAAACTCGAATTTTCGACTTTTACCAAAGATTTTTAATTTTTTCGATAGTTTCTTTTCCAAGTTTTGTTTCACGTCAAAAATGTATAGCTATCGTCTTATCGAAAGGTTTTTTTTTAATATTAACTCTTTAAGGAATTATATATTTTTTTCCATAAAATTCCCAGCTTACACTTAATTTTGTCCTTTTTTTAAAATTAGTTTAGGTTTGAAGCTTGATTCTTAAAGATTTTCTATTATTTTCTCTGCGACTTTCTCTGAAGTCTCGAAAAAATCCTTTTAACTTGAAATGTTTTGTGAAAAGTTATATTTTTTCCAAAAATTTCTAATTAAATATTTTTCTAAAATTTTGCATATAAAGTCAAAATTTCGAATCTTTCACAAGATTTTTTTAAAATTATTTTCATTCAAGTTTTTCGTTTGAAATATTGAATGTTTTAGTTTCAGTTTTCACTATATATTACTAAGGTTTTAAATTTAAACCAAATATTGCCTTTTTTCATTATTTTTCTTTTAATTTCATTACATTTTACATTTTATTTTATTAAAATTTTGACTTTTTAAAGTAATTTTAAAGTTAAACTCGATTTTTTAATCCACCTTTTTTAAAGGTAAATTTTGGTATTCTCTTAAAATGTATACTTTTTTTTAAATTTTGGTTTAATACAACATTTTTGCTTTTTCCTTTAGAAGTTTTTATTTTTTGTTTGATTTCATCCCTATGACAACGTGTAAAATCTGATAATACATTTTTCTGGATACCGCGGGATTAAGGCTTTTTCATCCTCGAAATACCGGAATTAAAATAATAGTTGCGAGATTGCATTCCGTACTAAGGCGTGAGGATAACTCGATTTTTTTTTAAGTAGAGGAAAATCCGTTAAGGACATCTGGGAAGATAACCCAGATAGTGTCGGACTTCCGCTCAAACTACGGGTACCGACTAAAATCTGTACTTCTTCGAGCCGGGCCCTTGGCCCCCAATCCCTCCGTCGGAACAGTAAAATAGTGCTGAAGCACTATTGTAAGCTGTTTTGCCTGAAACATAGGAAACAAACAAAACAAAAAATTTTCGTAATGGAAGTCGTAGCTTAGAGGACCATCCTTGGTCTCCTAATCCTGGTTGGGATGTCTGGATCGTAATCCACTGCCTGTCCAACTAGTTCGTTGGGATGCGTTTCCGCTCTCACCATCGCCCTGCAATTAATTTCCCCAAGAAAATCTCTTATCAAAGGTAGTTCAGCTTTGGTATGGAGTTAATTGTTTCTCACGAACCATGGAGCGTCCATGGGTTGTCTTAGAAAGACGTTCTGGGGTTTCTTCATCTGATTATCCGTCGCCTAGCTACGTATGCGTAGGTCATCGCTGGTCTTATGATTGATTTGTATAGTAACACTTTAAGTCCAATGGACGGGTTACTATTTCTACTAATCACCGTTTGCAGCAGTCCCTTCAGCACTTTGGCTTTGGACACTGCATAATCGATGTGTGCCTGGAATGTAAGTCTGTTATCAAGAATTACACCCAGATACTTTGCCTGAAGTCTCCAGTCGACGTTTTGCCCATGAACATTTACATGTCCATATATTTGGAGTCTTCCTCGGGTAAAAAAGACTGCTTGGGTCTTGTCTGCGTCGACTTGGATTCTCCATTGACCAAAGTAATCTAGTAGACTATCTGTTGCCTCCTGAAGTCTTCTTCTGACCAACTCTGGACTGTAAGAGTACGCCACCAAAGCTGTGTCGTCTGCATAAGTTGCCAATAAGATGTGGTCGATTGTTGGATTGGTTCTCGGGATGTCTGCTGTGAACCGAGAATACACCAGAGGTGACAAGGCAGAGCCCATACTGTAGCCTAAACTGGTTTGATAGTTCCTGTCCCTTCTTTGCTCCGAATGAGCGCTGGTCTAGGAACGAGCTTACCATTTGAGCTATTGTTAGAGATATTCCAAACTGGTGCATCTTGTAGACTAGTCCTTGGTGCCAAACTGTGTCAAACGCCTTGGAGATATCGAAGAAAATAGCTCCAACCACCTGGTTCCAGTTCATGCGTTGAGTGATTTTTTCAACCACTCTCAGCAGCTGGTCTGAGGTAGAGTGCATAAGTTGGAACCAAAATTGTTCCTTAGAAATGATGTCGCGAACGCTGATGATATTTTGCAGACGTTTCCTCAAAATCCTTTCCGCCACCTTACCCAAGTTGGATAAGAGGCTGATTGGGCTGTAATTTTCGGAAAATTTCCCATCCTTACCTGGCTTAGGAATGAAGATAACGTTTTCAGTCTTCCATCTTGTGGGAAAATACCGGTACTTAAACATAGAATTGACTATTGCTCCAAAGTATTTGACAGCTTGGTCCGAAGCTTGATTTGGAATTCCGTCTGGACCTAAAGACCTTTTGACGTTTACCTTGCGCAGAAAGCTTTGGATTTCCTTCTCGTTAGTCGGTTGGATGCCGTCGTCTTCTTCTGGCACTTCCTCCTGAAGAACTTGAACCTCTTCTTCCACCTTTACTACGAAGTCTAAGTCCACTTCTTCAAGTGTGGCCTGACAGTGTCGTTCAAAGGTCTCAGCGAAAGCTACGGCCTTATTCGGATCTGAGTAAGCCATTCCTTGAGGTCCGTGTATCGGTGGGATAGGTTTCCTATCTCCTCTTAGAGCTTTGGCTGTGTGCCAGAGATCTAATGGAGTTTCGAGGTTGCAACTTCTTAGGTGTTCCTTAAACTTAGAAATTTTGTGCTCTTGGTGCTCATATCTGAGCTCGTGGATGAGCCTGTTGACTTCCGCCTTATCTACTTGCAGATTGGTCCGTCTCGCTCTCTTCCTGGCACGATTTTTCCTTCTAATTAGCTCCACCAAGTGATTTGGCAGTGGTTCCCTATCTTCTATAGGCCGGAAAGTTTTGGTCGCTGCCAGAATTGAATCTGTTATGGTGATTTCCAGTCTTTCCACCGCTGCGTTGATGTCATCGTTTGTGTTGATCTCTCCAGGCTTAGCTAGCTAGATACTCCCTGAACTGTGTCCAGTTTGGTCTCTTGCAGGTCTCTGAAGGCTTGGGTCCACGATCATCTTCGATGGTCATCATCACTGCGTTGTGATACGAGCTGAGCTCACTAACTGATGTTAACTCAACAGTGTATCGAACATCCTTCATCAGTGCAAGGATAACTCGAAGCCATAAGTTTACCCTTTATCCAAAATCGCCTAACACGTCTAAAGAAGTTTTCACTTCAAAAATTGTAAGAGAAACATCTACAGAAACTGGTTTTTTTCTCCAAATTCGTGTTATCCTGGAAATTGCGACTTTTCTCACAAAATTCTCCAAGTGCCAGTGAAAACGCCAACATTAGCATTCGCATTCACGAATGTTAGAAAACCAACATTCGTTACATCCTACATATGACTGTTTCCTTTGCAGCTTTTATGTTCGTAATGCTTGTAAATTTTAACCAAAATATTTCAGCCTTATTCACATCCTGGAGTTTTTTTTAAGGATGAATCAATTCACTTCCCTGTTTGGGTCAGTATAATAAACATCTTGAACTTATCAGTTAAGTGAGAATGCGTATTGAAATGTGATATATTCAATTTAAATCTTTTTATTAGGAAAATATTCTAAGCAGTGGAATATAAAAATAAGTGTTCCACATCAAATCAACTTGAACATTATCTTTTGCATCTTGTTTATCAATGCAAAAATATATCAGTTTTATTTATTTGTAAAAAAATATATTATATGTAACGCAATCTTCCCTGATTCATATATTCATAATATTACTAGTAAACAACCGATAAATATGCTTTGCAGCGCCAAGTAGTGGTACAAGTACAAGGGTATATCAAATATGAACCGGAATTTGTTTCTAAAAATTCCTTTGTACAAGATATATATATGAAAGTCATTAACTATTTTTCTACATAATCTCCTGAAATTTAATAATAATGCGCTGCGCAACGTGCGGATGAAACTCTTGCTCACTTATTGTATTTACAACTGACGAACGACGAGAACGGAATTGGCTTGAGCGCAGAAAGTCACGTGATATCCCCACCTAACATGTCTAAGGGTATGCGACGCCCTCATGGCGACATGATGGAATTTCGGGTTCATATTTGAGTTACCCTCGTATTTTCTTTGGCGGTCTTACTCAGTAAAAATACATTTATTTGCATATTTTTGCAAAAATCATATTAAGCACACTCAATATTAATTTTGCACGAAAATTTTGAAAATTAAGCGATGAGTCGACTCCACAGTTTTACCATCTAGGTAATTTTGTGCAACCTTTTTCTCTTCACCCTTAAATAATACATATATTATTTCGATTTTTTTTTTAAATTGGCGATCAAATTTTTTTCCTCAAATTTTGATTTTGAAATCGAAATTTTTACTATTTATTCATGACTTGAGGACTTGAGGGCATACAACGCGAGGAAAATCCAAGAAGCCATTGAAGATCCAAAGTGGCCTTTGTTCAAACTTTTGACAGTTTTTGAAGTTTCGAACGTTTTTGTAAATTACGAATTTTTTTCTTAAAAATTTCGACTTTTAGGTATAAAACTGGACTTTCATTTGAAAAATTAGAATTTTTCAAACCTCACCTTTTTCAAAAATTGAATTTTTTTCAAATTTTTTAACTTTTTCCAGAATTTTCATTGTTTTTGAGAAGTAGCGATTCGTTTTCATCAAAATTTTGACTTTTTGTGTAAATTGTTGAAACATTTTTTAAAAACTTTAACCTTTCTCTCGAAACTTGAAATTTTTGTAATTTCTAAAGAATTCATTCCTTAAAATTTTAAATTTTTTTAAAGAATCTCAACTTTCTAAATGGCAAATTTTTAAATAAAAAAATGTATAAAACGAATTCGTTTTCGATTTTAAAATTGGCATCTTAGAAAGGAATATTTTTCAAGTTTAAACTGAAAAGTTTCGAGAAAAAAAATCGAAATTTAGAACAATTTTCCAGTTTAAAATATAACCAGAAATTTTAAGAAAAGATCCAAAGCAAAATTTTGACTTTAAATGACTTCAATTTGGAAATTACGATGTTTAAATCGAAATGTTGATCGACATTTTTTTAACATTTTGAAGTTGCTTCTCGAAATTTCGACAACATTTCCAAATTTTGCCTTTGAACTAAAAATGTTTCAGTTTGTTTCAGTTTCAAGATTCTGATATTTCCCTCGAACTTTTAAGAAATTAAAAATGAAAGAGAATTTTGAATTGTTTGTTAAAATTTTAATTTCGGAATTTAAATGTGGACATTATTCTCCACATTTCGTTTTTAAAGTCGAAATTGAAAAAAAACATTAGAAATTCCCACTCGAAATTTAAAATTGGGAAAACATTGAAATTTCTGAAAAAATCTTAGACATTTCTAAAATTCTCTTTTTTTGTTGGAATTTTGATCTTTTCTTTTACAACTTTATTTAGTATCTTAATTTTAAAGTCGAAATTTCCATCTGCTTTTCAAAACTTCAGCAAACACTCAACTTTCTAAATGGCGAATTTTTAAATAAAAAAATGTATAAAACGAATTCGTTTTCGATTTTAAAATTGGCATCTTAGAAAGGAATATTTTTCAAGTTTAAACTGAAAAGTTTCAAAAACAAATCAAAATTTAGAAAAATTTTCGAGTTTAAAATATAAACAGAAATCTTAAAAAAAGAGCCAAAGCAATATTTTGACTTCAAATGGCTTCAATTTGGAAATTACGAAATCGAAATGTGGATTGACATTTTTTTAACATTTTAAACTGAAAAGTTAAAAAAAATCGAAATTTAGAACAATTTTCGAGTTTAAAACATAAACAGGAATTTTGAAAAAGGAGCAAAAGCAAAATTTTGACTTCAAATGACTTCGGTTTAGAAATTACCATGTTTAAGTCGAAATGTGGTAAGTTTGAGAAATTTACATAAAAAAAGTCGTAATTTGGTAAAAATTAAAAATGTTTAAGAGAGAGTCAAATTTTGTCGAAACGAAAAAATAACGAATTTCAAGAAAAAAGTCGAAATTTGGGGAAAGAAGTTGAAATTTGGGGAAAGAAGTTGACATTTCGAAAAAAAAAAACAATGAGGGTTTCTCGCAGAAGGGCAAATTTTCAGAAAATAATCAAATTTTGAGAAAAATGTTGTGATTTCCGGAATGGATCGGATTTTGAGAGAAGTCAAACTTTCCGAAAAAAGTAGATTTCGAGAAAAATCAAAATTTCGAGAACCTTCAAAAACCCAGACGAATTTTGAGAAAGAGAATTTGAAATTTAAAAAAAAAAGATCGTGATGTTAAAAAGAAATCGAAATTTAGAAAGAAAAAAGGCGAAATTTGGTAGAAATTCAGAATTTTTAAGAGAAATTTTGAGAAAATACTCGAATTTTGGGAAATAAGTTGAGATTTCCGAAATGGATCGATTTTTGAGAGAAACCAAACTTTCCAAAAAAGGTATATTTTGAGAAAAATCAAAGTTTTAAGGAATTTCAAAAATGCAAACGAATTTTGATAAAAAGAATTCGAAATTTCCAGAAAAAGATCGAGAGTTTAAGAAAAAATTGAAATTTAGAAAAAGAAAAGTCGAAAGTTGGTAAAAATTCACAATTTTCCAGATGGGGTAAAATTTTGTCGAAACGTGAAAACGGAGAATTTTAAGAAAAAGTTGAAATTTGAGGGAAGAAGTTGAAATTTCGAGAAAAAGTCAAAAATTCTGGAAAATCGGTTTCTTAAATGACGACATTTTCAGATAAGATCTAATGTTTAAAATATAATATTTCGGAAAAAATCGACAAGAGAATTTGAAATTTTGGAAAAAAGATCGTGTGTTTAAAAAAAATCGAAATTTAGAGAGAAAAAAGGCGAAATTTGGTAGAAATTCAAAGTTTTTAAGAGAGAGTCGAATTTTGCCGAAACGAAAAAAGAGCAAATTTCGAGAAAAAGTCGAAATTTGGGGAAAGACAAAAAAGGGCGAATTTCGAGAAAAAGTCGAAATTTGGGAAAAGAAGTTGAAATTTGGAGACACAAGTTGAAATTTCGAGAAAATAAAATGAAAGTTTCTCGCAGAAAATCAAATTTTGAGAAAATAGTCGAATTTTGGGAAATAAGTTGAGATTTCCGGAATGGATCGAATTTTGAGATAAACCAAACATTCCAAAAAAGGTATATTTTGAGAAAAAAAAGTTTTAAGAAATTCCAAAAACGCAAACGAATTTTGATAAAAAGAATTCGAAATTTCCAGAAAAAGACCTAAAGTTTTAGAAAAAATTGAAATTTAGAAAAAGAAAAGTCGAAAGTTTGAGCAAAAATCGAAATTTAGAAAAAGAAATGTCGAAAGTTGGTAAAAATTCACAATTTTCCAGAGAGAGTCAAATTTTGTCGAAACGAGAAAAGGGGGAATTTTAAGAAAAAGTTGAAATTTGAGGAAAAAAGTTGAAATTTCGAGAAAGTCAAAAATTTTGGAAAACCAGTTACTTAAAGGACAATATTTTCAGATAAAGTCTAATGTTCAAAAAATAATATTACGAAAAAAATCGAAATATCGTGAAAACTGTCGAAACTTTTAGAGAAAAGTAGATTTTCACGAATACATAATGACACAAACTTTAAAAAATTATGAGAAAAAGACAAACTTCGAAAAAAAGACAAATTTTGAGAAGCGAAACGAAATTTCGAGAAAAAAAGATGAAAAGGTCTCGCAAAAAAGATTTTGGGAAAAATCGAAATTTCGAGAACCTTCAAGAACCCAGACGAATTTTTAGAAAGACAATTCGAAATCTCCAGAAAAAGATCGAAAGTTTGAGAAAAAATCGGCATTTAGGGGAAAAAAAGTCGAAATTTGGTAAAAATTCAAGATTTTTAAGAGTTAAATTTTGTCGAAACGAAAGAAGGGCGAATTTCGGAAAAAAGTCGAAATTTGGGAGAACAAATTGGAATTTGGGGAAAGAGGTTGAAATTTAGAGAAAAAGGAAAGAAAGTTTCTCGTAGAAAGTCAAATTTTGAGAAATGAGTCGAATTTTGAAAAAAAAGTTGAGATTTCCGGAATGCATCCCATTTTGAAATAAGCCAAACTTTCCAAAAAAGGGAAGATTTTGAGAAAAATCGAAATTTCGAGAAACTTCCAAAAACCCAGACGAATTTTAAAAGAGAGAATTCCAAATTTCCAGAAAAAGATCGAAAGTTTGAGAAAAAAATCAAAATGTAGTAGAAAAAAATCAAAATTTAGGAAAAAAAAATCGAAATTTGTTAAAAATTGAAGATTTTTAAAAGAGAGTCAAATTTTGTCGAAACGAAAAAAGGGCGGATTTTGGAAAAAAGTCGAAATTTGGGGAAACAAATTGGAATTTGGGGAAAGAGGTTGAAATTTAGAAAAAAACGAAAGGAAGTTTCTCGTAGAAAGTCAAGTTTTGAGAAATTAGTTGAATTTTGAAAAAAAAGTTGAGATTTCCGGAATGCATCCCATTTTGAAATAAGCCAAACTTTCCAAAAAAGGAAAGATTTTGAGAAAAATCGAAATTTCAATAACCTTCCAAAAACCCAGACGAATTTTGAAAAGGAGAATTCTAAATTTCCAGAAAAAAATCGAAAATTTGAGAAAAAAATCAAAATGTAGGAGAAAAAAATCAAAATTTAGGAAAAAAAAGTCGAAATTTGGTAAAAATTGAAGATTTTTAAAAGAGAGTCAAATTTTGTCGAAACGAAAAAAGGTCGAATTTCGGATCGACATTTTTTTAACATTTTAAAGTTGCTTCTCGAAATTTCGACAACATTTCCAAATTTTGCCTTTGAACTAAAAATGTTTCCGTTTGTTTCAGTTTCAAGATCTTAATCTTTCCGTCGAACTTTTAATAAATAAAAAATCAAAGAAAATTTTAAATTGTTTGTTAAAATTTTAATTTTATACTTTAAAGTCAAAATTGAAAAAAACATTAGAAATCCCCGCTCGAAATTGAAAACTGGGAAAACATTGAAATTTCTGAAAAAATCTTAGACATTTCCAAAATTCTCGTTTTGTTTTGGGTTGGAATTTTGATCTTTTCTTCTTGAACTTTATTTAGTATCTTAATTTTAAAATCGAAATTTTCTTCGGCTTCTCAAAAAACTTCAGCAAACATTTGGAGTTTGGAAAAAATTTCGAAATCTACTTAAATTTTCGATGGAGACAATGTTGACCAACCTTGAAATTTCGAGAAGAAACTAAAATGTTCAAAAAGAAAATGTTACTCCATATAAAGCCAAAATTTCGAGTTTAAAACTTAAATTTTTAAAAGTTAAAAGGAAAATAATTCCTAAAAAGACAAAATATGGTACTGATCACCTAGAAAAATTTGGATAAATTCGTGTGAAGACATATTAATGTCAGCTCTCAACTAGACGTTGCCTATAAGATAGGCAACTTTAAATACAATCTTGTGTATTATTCATTGCATACAAATCGCCTATCCGTTGTTGTCAATTTTTACCATCTTGGAAGCCGAATTTGGAAAAATCCTTCCTTAGTGCTCACTTACGTACTACGGGGAGCATCTGCTTGAAATTTGATGTTCTTGAACATACCCGCTTAGGCTGTATGTTGTCTATCTGTCATTGCTTAGAGATTTATTAAATAGATTTTGTACCTAAACATTGTTTTATTTCTGCAGAACGCATTTTAGTTTTGATTCATCAAAACATTTGCATAATTTAACAAAAACATGAATATATATGCATTAATGTAAAGATAGAAGTTTGAGTTTAATGTTCGAAAAGCGATTTCAAAATGATTGAGCCCAGGATTGAATGTAGACATCAATTATGGATCCTCCCCTTCCGAATTGTTAGCTGATGCCTTTTCGGTTTCTGTAGTAAAATCTGTAGTGATTTCAGTTGTGGTGGCATTCTCGTCTTCTTCTTCACTACTCGACTGTTCCATAATTTCTTCCATTTTTTCGTCGCGCACAAAA
Source organism: Dastarcus helophoroides (assembly GCA_028583605.1). Lineage (NCBI taxonomy): Eukaryota > Metazoa > Arthropoda > Insecta > Coleoptera > Bothrideridae > Dastarcus > Dastarcus helophoroides. The sequence continues at coordinate 32,888,878 of CM053327.1, forward strand.
AATGCTTCGTCTCGTTCTTCGGGAGTTACCGGCATCTTATTGATCCTCTTTAACTGAGGGAGTAAAACCAAGAGTCCAATTCTGACAACATCCTTTTTCTCTTCCTCTTCTCCAAAAGCATCTTCATCCGCGTCATCGTCGTCATCTCCTTCACCAGCTTCGCCACCTGTTCCACCAGCCACAGGATTCCCCGTTATTATCAACGTTTCGAGATTGGTTAGACCTTTTAGTTTTCTAAATTGTCTTAATTTGTTTATTTTGTTATTTCGTAAATTAAGATATGAGAGTTTATCGAGGGCTGCTGAAAATCCATTCAACTTTCTTATTTTGTTGTCCCTCAAATGTAATAATACGAGATTGCTCAAGGAATTTAACGTATCTCCCCCCGTTTTCACAATTCGATTAGCTGGCAAATACAACTTTTGTACTGAAGTGGGGTATGTACCGCTAACATCAATTAATTGATTTCCACGTAGCTCCAACTGCATCAAAGTGCCTAAATTCTGTGCAACAAATTTCACATAATAAATCAAGTTATGATTAAGTTCTAAAGTATCGAGAAGAGGCTGATAAATATCTTCTGTTTCGGTAATCTGATTTCTGTTAAAATCCAAAATCTGCAAGTAAGGCATAGCTCCCAACGCTGCCGATTTTATTCGGTTTCTCTCTGCTTTCAGCAAAATTAAAAAGGGCATTTCAGTTAGCACTTGCAAAGCTTCCAAATCGAGATAATTGCCGGAGAAATCTAAGAAAAGGACGTGTTTAAAATTCAGAACAACGGACACGTCTGTCAATTTTTGATCAGTCGCCGTTATCATCAAATAAGCGTACCTTATACCGCTCTCGTCTTTGCCCAAGGAGTTTAAGCATCTCGAAGCTTGATCGAAAGTCAACTTTTTTTCATCAATTATTTCCTGCAGGAGGAATTGATCGTAAAGATCTGCTCGAGCTGAAGCGCCTTCTCCTTTTGCTTCATCATAGTCTTCGGACATTTTTATTTAAAAAATTCTTATCCTAATGACTGCAGCTGTCAGTTGTCAATGGGGATAGAGGTCGTCGTAGTTACCTATACAGATAAGGAAAAATTTTCATTGTCCATGTAAAACGCTAAGAATTGTCGCTTCCACAGTTTTCTACGGCCGCTGAACGTATTCCCCTACTTTGACGCAGCATGCTCGTATCTTCTAGTTTAGATGTTAGAAAAAACTCGTCGAGTTTTACAACAGACTGGAATTTTTTTTAGCACAGTCTGGCCTTATATTGTAATGTTTAAAGAGTTATTATGTTATATTCTTCATTAGAATTATTATTTATTTTGTTTAAGAAATCTCCTTTATTTATTTTGGTTATCAAAGCATATCAGTGTTATTTTGCCTCAGACGTTGATTAAATCAACGGACTAAAAGAACAAAAAGCATGTGGTACACAAATTTTAATAAAATTGTTGCCTGCCAGTAGTAATTCCGTAACAAAACACGTTAGAAGCTATGATGTACTACTGAAATCTCCACCAGCACTAATCGCTGCGCTCTGCGTTGAATTGTTTACACCGGTGTAGGAGAATACAAGGCGCCGCCTATCTATCCCACTATTAGCTCTCAATGTTAAATCTCTCATTAACATTCTCCCTATGGACAGTGTTTGACTTTCCTGATGTATATTCGGGCAGGATGTTAACGTAAACATCTGAATCGATCGACTAAAATTTTCCACTTTTTTCAGAATTTGAACTTTCTCAGAATATTACTTATTTTACTTTTATTTTTTCTAAATTTCAACTCTATTCTTAATATCTTGATTAAAGATGTCCACATTTTTTCAAACTTTATCACGTTTTTTCAAATATTGGGCCCATTCTCAAAATTTTGCTTCTTGAAAATTTCGATTCTTTTAAAAATTTTCTTTCCTTCGGAAGTTTTTTCCCTTTTTTTGTTAGAAAATCCCAGTGTTTACAAGAGTCAAATTTTTTGTAAAAGTCAACTTTTTTTTAAATGTCAACTTTTTGTTTAAATTCCGCCTTTTTTTAAAAAGTGTGATATTTCATCCGCTTTTTTTAATTCCCATTTTATCAAGATTTCGATTTTTCTCAAATTTTTGCCTTCGAAATTTCGACTTTCCTCCAAAATTTTGGCGTTTGTAAATTTTAGTTTTTTAAAAAATTTCGAGATTTAAAAATTTCCACTTTTTCCCAATTCCTATTTTTATTATTTTAACTTATCAAATTTTTGAGTTTTTTTTTTGAGATGTCGACTCTTTAAAAATTGTTCATTTCTTTTTTTAAATATTGACTTTAAAATTACGACTATTTCTCGAAATTTCAGCATTTCCAATTCTTTACAAAACCAATTTTGTCAAAATTTCTACTTTTTCTCAAAATGTGTAGTTATTTAAAAATATCGTATCTTTATCAAAATGTCCAATTTCGACACTAAATTTATTTTGAAAATTTCTCGAAATCGTCACTGTTTTTGTGAATTTCGACTTTATTTGAAAAATACTGCTTTTTTTTAAAAAAAAATCGATTTTTGGATATTTTGACTGTTTTGAAAATTTCGACCTTTTTAATATTTCGACTTTTTCACAATTTCGAGTTTTGAACAGTTTTTTTTTTCAATTTTATTCCTCTTTAAACTTTTCGAAAACTGCAAGATTTTTTAAAATTACCATTGTTATCCTTTTATGAAAATTTCGGTTTTTTTAAATTTTGACTTTTTTTTACAAATTTGAATTTTTGAAAATCATCATTTTTTTTATTTCGACTTTAAGATTTCACATTTTTCTCAAAATGTCAAAATTTCCATTTTTCTTCAAACAATTTTTTAAAATTTTTAGTTTTTTCGGGTTTTTCCTCGAATTTCTTCTTTTTTTTCTTTTTTTTTAGATTTGTATTTTAGAAAATTTCAGCTTTCTCGAATTTTAAAGTTTTTTCCTAAAACACCTTTTTTCAACAATTTTATGAAAGTTTCGGTTTTTTTTTTAAATTTTGACATTCAAGAAATTTGAATTTTTGAAAATTATCATTTTTTATTTCGACTTTAAAATTTCAGATTTTTCTCGAAATGTCAAAATTTCCATTTTTCTTCAAAACAATGTTTCAAAATTTCTAGTTTTTTCGGGTTTTTTCTCAAATTTCTTTTTTTTAAATTCGAATTTTAGAAAATTTTCATTTTTTGGAAATATCGACTTCAAAATTTCAGTTTTCTCGAATTTTCCAGTTTTTTCTTAAAACGCCTTTTTTTCAAAAATTTTATGAAAATTTCTTAAATTTTGACTTATTTTTTTAGAAATTTGAATTTTTGAAAGTTATCATTTTTTTATTTCGACTTAAAAATGTTAGATTTTTCTCTAAATCTCAAAATTTCATTTTTCTTCAAACAATTTTTTTAAATTTCTAGTTTTTTCGGGTTTTTCCTCAAATTTCTTTTTTTTTTCTTTTTTTTTAAATTCGAATTTTAGAAATATTTCATTTTTTGGTAACATCGACTTCAAAATTTCAACTTTCTCGAAGTTTCCAGATTTTCTTAAAACACCTTTTTTCAAAAATTTCTCCTTTTTATCGAAATTTTGGCTTATTTTCGACTTCATTTGAAAAATTCTAGTTTTTTGCAAATTTCTGCTTTTGAACACTTTTGATTTCAACTTTTTCAAAATCTGAAGTTTTAAAAACTTGATATTTTTCAAAAGCAAAATTCTTTTTAAGCTTTTTTTTAAAGGCGAAATTTAAAAATCTTCGCTTTTTTAAAATTCACATCATCAAAATTTCGGCCTTTTTTCTCCATTTTTTGAGTTTTTGATTTTTTCAAATTTCGATTTTGGAAAATTTTTAATTTTTTTGAAAATTTCCGCTTTCAAATTTCTGGCTCTGAAAATTTTAAAATTTCAATTTTTTCAAAAACCCTTTTCTAATTTTTTTCGACATTTTCAAGTATAATTTAAAAAAAAAAGTCGGATATTTGAAGAGACGGAAATTTTAAAATATACTCCAAACTCTAAAAAGTTGAAACTTTGGAGAATGTTGCTATTTTGGAAAAAAACGAACTTCTCAAAAACATCAAGATAAGACAAAATATCAAAAAAATTCCAAATTTTCAAAAGGGGACAAGATTGTGAAAAATGAAATTTTTCAAGAAAATTTAGAATTTTGAAAAGTCGAAAATTTTAAAGTCAAAATTATCGAAAAAAAAGTGAAATTTGAAAAATGCCCAGGTTTTCATAGACAATTAAAATTTCAAAAAAAAGTAAAGATTTTAACAAAAAATTAAAAAATTTTCAGCTAAATTTTCGAGAAGGCTAAACGCTGACAAAAAGCCAAAAATGATTAGAAATGTCAAAACACCTTTTTTAAATTTTGTTTCGACATTTTCAAGTCTGATTTTTAAAAAAAGTCGGATATTTGAAGAGACGGAAATTTCAAAAAAGCGAAAAATTGAAATATTGAAATATGTCGACATTTTAAAATATACTCCAAATTCTCTAAAAAGTTGAAACTTTGGAGAAAGTTGATATTTTGGAAAAAAAACGCGAAGTTCTCAAAAAACATGAAGGTAAGGTAAAATTTCAAAAAATTCCAAATTTTCAAAAGGGGACAACGTTGTAAAAAGTGAATTTTTTCAAGAAAATTTAGTATTTTGAAAAGTCGAAAGTTTTAAAGTCAAAATTATCGAAAAAAAAAGTGAAATTATAAAAAAGTCAAGGTTTTCATAGGTAACTAAAATTTCAAAAAAAAGTAAAGATTCCCAAAAAGAGGTCAAAATTATGAAAAAATTGTAAATATTTTGAAAAAGTCGACATTTTCAAAAATTGAGGATTCGGAAAAAATGGGATATTTTTAAAAACAATTCGAAATTTTTTAAAAGGGCGAAATTTCAAAAATAGCCCAAAAGTAAAAAAAATGGTCATGACAAAAAGAGGTCAAAATTTTGAATAACTTGTAAATATTTTGAAAAAGTCGGCATTTTTCAAAAATCGAGGATTCGGAAAAAATGGCGAAATTTTTTAAAATAATTCGGAATTTTGTAAAACGACAAAATTTCAAAAAATAACCTAAAATTTAAGAAAAAAATTGAAAAAATAACGAGATTTTAACAAAAAATTGAAAAATGTTCAGCTAAATTTTCGAGAAGGCTAAACACTAACAAAAAGCCAAAATAATCAGAAATATCAAAATTTTCAAAAAGAGTAAAAATTTTGGATATTTTATATTTTCAAAAAGGTAGAATACTTTTAAAAATATCCAAAACTTTTGAATGGTAATTTGTATAAAAAGTTAAAGTTTAAAAAATTGTCGAATTTAAAAAAAAACTCCTAATTTTGAGGAACAAAACGTCAACATTTTCAAAAAAGTTCAAATTTGACAAAAAATTGTAAAACTTTCAGAAAAATTCGAAATTTTGCTCAATATAAAAAGAATTCAAAGTAATAATTGCAAAGAAATTCGAAATTTTCCAAAACAAATCAATATTCTGTAAAAATGATCAAATTTTTAAAGAAATTGAAATAACTTACAAATTTTCAAAACTTATAGGTTTTTTAATAAAAGTTGTAATTTTGAAAAAGTCTAAAATTTTGAAGTAAAAATTTTCAAAAAAAAAAATCGAAATTTTGAAAAAAAGTCGAAATTTTCAGAAAAATTCAAATTTAACCAAAAATTGCAAAAAACCAAATTTTCAAAACAATTAAAAATTTGAAAATGGGAAAAACTTCCAGAAAATACGAATTTTCAGAAAATTGCAATGTTCAAAAAAATTTGAGATTTTGAAAGATAGTTGACATTTTTAAAGAAGTCTAAATGTTAGAGCCAAAATTTGCAAAAAAATGGAATTTTAAAAAAATTTTAAAGTCCAAATTTTCAAAAATAAAATCGTTATTTTGAAAATAGGCAAAATTTCCATAGAAAGTTAAAATTTTCAAAAAGAATTTAAGATTTTTGAAAAAAATCGGACTTTAAAAATATGGGGAAATTTTCAAATAAATTTGAAATTAAGAAAATGACATTTTGAAAAATAGTCAAAATTTTCAAAAATAGTGCATTTGAGATATATCAAAATTTTAAAAAAATTGAAAAATCTTTAAAAGTTAAAAAAGGAACTTTTCATTTCCAACCCTTATCGTAAATAAAGTTTAATAGTTATGAAAACTAACTTCTGCAGAGCTTAAACAAATGGCGGCATTTTCAAAACAGTTCGTAATTTAAAAATTTCAAAAGTAGTCAAAATTTTGAAAAAGTGTTGAGATTTTAAAAAAACGAAATATTCTCATTATCAGCCAAAATTTCAAAAACAATGCGAAAGGTATAAAATTGAAGAAATGCCAAAACTGTCAGAAAAGTCGAAATTTATTTTAAAAATCGACATTTTGAAAATAATAAAAATTTCGGAAAAGTGAAACTTAAAAAAGTCGAAATTTTCAAAAAAAAAATAAATATTTTGAAATTTTTAGAAACAGTCAAAAGTTTTATTAAAAAAAGTCCAATATTTGACAAGAATTTAGAAGAAAAGCCCCAATTTTGAAATCAAATGGAAATTTTGAAAAAACTGAAGGTTTCAAAAAAGTCTACCTTATCAAAATTTTTATCGTCAAGTTTTAAAAGAAATCCAAGGTTTTTAAAAGCAAAACTTTAAAAGATATTCGAAATTATCAGAAAGGTCAACATTTTCAAAGTAAAAATTTTGTAAGAAATTAAAATTTTGAAAAATGTTGAAATTTTGTGTTAAGTTGAAATAATCCCGAATATTAAAAAAACGCCGACATTTTGAAATAAGTTTTACATTTTTTCAAAATTTTGGTTAAATAGTCTTTTGATATTGATAAAAAAGTTGAAATTTTGAAATACAATTAAAATGTTGGGAAAATTCAAACATTCAAAAAATTCGACGTTTTCAAAGAATTCAAAGTTAACAAAAAACTCAAATTTGGAACAGAAATAAAAAGTCGAATTTTCTAAAAGTCGAAGGTTTGTAAATAAAGTCGAAGGTTTGTAAATAAAGTCGAAATTTTTTAAAAAGTAAATTTTTTAAAAAGTCGAAATTTTCACAAAAGTTGAAATTTCGGAAAAATGTCGAAATCTAAAATAAAATCCTGATAGTAGTGAGTGACATATCAACTAGTGTAATAACAATAATCAAGGTAAACAAGGTAATAAATAAGGATCACTGAAAAAAATTAAATGTCTTTTCATGAGTGTAATTAATTCTACAATTTTTATTTTATCGATTTTTGAGAACAAATTAAAAGTCTTTTCCTCATCTTCAACTTTGGAAGACCTCAACTTCGAATGGAGAAAATTTCGGGCAAAAAATCCAACTTTCGATGTAGATGCACATTTTTAATGATTAAAAATCATGCAAAGAACGCCCAGAAATTGTGCAGTTATTTTATTAAAGGAGATCCTTACATCAAAAGTGAGTGGTTTGATGAATAATTCATAAAATCGTTCACTTGTTTGCAATTTGGAGCGACAAAGAAAGCGTCTTGTTCTTGTTCAAATTCAAGTCTGTACACACACGTTGTGAACAAAGAGCCAGAGGCTTTAGGTCGCTAGCAATTCCTTCTTTGGTGATATTCGATGTTGGAGTTTTCTTCGGCACTTTTAAACATGTTATTAATATTGCCTTCTTTCAAGTGGGTTACCAAACCAGTACATGCAATTAAAGAAGAGAGCCAGTTTTTGCGGAAGGATGCGCAAACTGCATAAAAGAATTTTTCAACAATATGTATCTTACACCATAATTACTTGCACCTTAATCTTTTTAAACTATTACTGTTATCTTAAATTGCTTTAGATAGAAAATGAAACGCAATCACAGAGGTCAACGATTACGTAAATAACTCAGCATAGGTTGCTGAACTTTTTGATTAAATTTAGGTCTAAACTTAACGATATGGGGCGTTGGTGTTCTCATATTACATTACTTTTTTAGTGCCTTTTAATTAGAAGATGAGAATTAATTACGACACCGCGGCTCATATTTGTGTGGCTTGATTATTAATCTGTTTAGAAATCGCAATGTGTTAAGAAGTTGAATGATGCAACGATCTACAACTGCAAATAAATGACCATTTAAACATAAACTATTAATTATACATGATTAAATTCCCGATAAAAAAATGCAACATAGACTTTCTTTATAGAAAACGAGTCATCAACTATAATAGAAAAAGCAAAATCTACCAATGTTTCAATTACAAAAAACTTACTGCGGCTTAAACTCGACTCAAATTACCAACCACTTAAATGTTACATTTTTTGTTTCAGATAAACAAAAAAGATTCTCGTTGAGATGTCTTCCACTATATGCCAAAATTTCGTCCAAAATGCATGGAAGAAGGAACTTTGCTCGAACTGCTTCAAGTCCAAAGATGAACACGTCGATCGCAACAGACCCAAACCAATCCCAGTTTGTAACAAGCAAGTCGAAGGGATAATAAAAAATAGAGAGAAAACTAGACCCAAAAGATCAGTATGTTTCGACAAACAACTCACAGAAGTAATAGGATTTGGAGGAGAAGATTGGTGCTCGGATGCGGAAAATGAAGAAGAAGACTCGGATTCCAACGAAGAAGATTTCATAGCAGTTTCAGACGATGATGAAACTGATAGGGAATTGCAGAAGATTACTAAAGCCAACACGGATTACAACACGTTATCGCTTACCGATGAGGGCGAAAGTAAGAAGTCTTATTCAAATTTAATGCTCGGTAAACCAATAGTGGATGGGGACGGAAAGAAAAAAACTTTGGTGGTATCTGTAACTCCATTCGGGGAAGATGTATCGCCGTCACCTAGAAAAATAACGAAAGTAGGAAATATTTCAAAAAACAAGGAGACTTTAGTGGAGACTGAGACTAGTGTCATATTAACTTCTTATACGAAGAACGCGGAAGAAGAAACAAAAAAAGAAGAGAAATCGTTATTGGATGAGATTACTGAAACTTTGGAAAACAGCAAAAACCCCATTCAAATTATTTCGAGGAAGAAAATTCAGAAGGAAATTGTTTTGGAAGTTCCTAAATTGGAGTGTAATAAAGAAAATATAAATAGTGTGAATAAAGACACGGATAAAGCGAGGACTATTAGTGAGAAAAGAATTAGTTTAACTAGAACACCTGCTTTGAAGCGAGACCATGAGAAACCGCTAATATATCAGACTTCGACGGCAAAAATTGAGTTAATGAATAATAAAAACTTGCAGTTAAACAAAGACAATGTTGAGAAGAAAAATGATGAAGTAAATAATAACGAAAGATCAAAAGAAGATCAAACAGAAATTAAACTATCCACTTTGAATAAAGCAGTAAGTTGTTCAGTTGATAATGTGAGTAATCTGAAGTTGAACCCAATCAGTATAAAATTGGAGAAAAGCATTGGTAGTGTTCCACATATACCAACAAGTATTGAAAAGCGGATAGAAATGTTGGAATCCTCCAAATACCACAACATGTCATTTTCACAAAGCAGAGAATTGGCAGGGGAACCTGATGGTAGAGCTGATCCTGACAATTCAAACGAACCACCAGCATTACCATTAACTCCACCACCCCCTTTAGAAACTCAAGAATCCTTCCTGCACCAGTCAACGTGTTTATTAGAGAAACCTAAAATACCTTCTAAACCCACCACGGTTTTGATCAGAAAGTCAATTCAGAATAATCACCTGATGGAAGCAAAGAATCAAATACTTACAACATTTAGCAGCAACGATAAATCAGTTAATGAACACAAAATTTTAGGAAAACAAGACTCCAACGGGTCTGATGTCGCCAGTCATGTCGCTGGTAAAAGAAGAGCCCCAATGCCCCCAGAAGAAACAAATATGAAGTATTCACCAACGAAAACTGATGATGTGCCACAGAGATCTTCATGTTACGCTCCCATGGTCCGAAGCGAGATTATTGAAAATATGGATCAAAATTACGAAAATGTTCCAGAGCCTATTCCACGAAAATCATTATCTGTTTCCTCGGACAGTCTACCTCTTAGAATCAACGAGGAAAGACGAAAAGAGAAAAGGGGCCGGTTTTCCTTGAAGAAGTTCTTAAGAATGGGTTCCAATAAGGACTTAACGAAAGTTGGAAATGATTCTTCGACCAATGTCGAGGGCGAAGCTACCATACAGCCAAAACCTCGTCTGGTAATTGTCCATCCGACAGAGTTGGATGGTGCAAAGGTAGAAGTACTCAACAAAAGTATCGACGTACCTGATTACAGTAATATATCCACTAGTTCAGACTGCGATATCCATCAACAATTAAATAACGAGTATGAATTGTTTACCTCGAAGGCAAGCAAACCTCTTCCCCCGGCTAGGAATCTTGAAGATTACGCTGATAAAGCTAAACCGTTGCTGCCGCCACCGCCAAAGTCCGCAGATCTTAAAAATAGGCAAAGACCAGTTCCAAGGAAAGAAAATCCTAAGGAAACTGTTTACGCCAACATAGGCGAAGTGAGATCGTCTCTTGTACCAAATAAGCCCGTCCGAACTGCGAGTATGAGAGAAAGGGAAGCCCAACAACAAATGCAACAGAACTACGAACCAATTAATATACAGCACAAGAAAACTTCGGGGGAAAACGTCTACGACTACATTAGCAATGGAAGGTCTAGTTCCCCCGATTCGGATTCTAGTCGAGAAAAAAATAGTCCAACTTCTAAGACTGCTAGATTAAATAAGAGATCAGAGAGTAGCATCGATGTATCCGGAGAGTACTTCAAATTCAACAATATTCCGAGATCGCTTTCCCTCACCTATTGCGGTAGTGAAACGGAATCAGAAATTTATGCCCCTTATAACTTCTATGGCAGTGAATCTGAGGTAAGATATCCCGTACAGCATCTAAATCAGAAAGATACCGTTATAGCGATAACTTTAAGAGCCACAAAAATGTTAACATTTAGATAACTTTTTTTAGTCGTCAGATTACGGACATCTAACAGATACCTATAAGATAATTTTGATAGATGTTTTTAGAATGAGAAATCTTTATGTTAACATAATGTTAACTTTCTGGCAATATTTCCCGATGTTAGACTCTAAAAAATGTTGACTGTAAGAGCTCTTTAAGAGAACTTATTGCTGAGCGGGATTAAACAGAAATACAAGACGGTGACTTAATTGGAATAAATTGTTGTTAAGGTATTCAGTCGAGGCAACGACAATTATGGCTGCAGTTTGAGTGGCTAAAAAAATGCATTCCATTTCAGGTTACGGAAGATGACCATGATTGGATGCAAAATGGACGCACCCACAAACTTCGGTCAAGAAAAGGAAGAAGCATTGTACATAAGAATTTAGAAGATAATTATGGTGCCGTAATTGTGGCGAATCACGAAGCTCTTGCTCAAGTACTAGAAAATGTTCGTCAAAATCATGTGCAGTCATTCTACAGTCAAAAGTACACTGTCAAATTTCAGATTCAACAAACTGTACATATTCAACCAGCTTTAAGAGGTTTAAAGGCACTTTCCAATCTTAGATGGAGCGATTTGGTTATCAAACCCATAACTCCAATGATCGTGGGAAGAAGAGCTTTTCATCAAGCGTTGTGGGGAACTCAACCTGTCACTTTATGTATAAGTAGCGGCGCCGTACCTTCCAGTACCTTATCAGTTGGTACTTTCAATCTTATACCAGTTACAGAATTTAGTGATTTGGTTTCCCAAAAATATTTAAACCATGAAGGGAAGAGTGAAAAGCAGATACAAGGTGAGTTCTTTATACTATTTCTAGGTCGACATCCTATGGCATTTTATTTTTAGTTTCGGTGGCAGTTTTACCATGTTTTCAAGTCAATACGATTCAAACGTATAGCGACATTTTAAGAAGTAAGCCGGTACAATCGCCCGAAGACACTTGGAAGGATGCACTTTTTATTTTACTGCAGCTTGTAAATGCTTTAAAAACTCTGCAAGCACAAGGAATTGAGGAATTGCCGTTATCCTTAAATACATTTGTTTTGTGCAGAGACGTTGAGAAAGAAACATATCACAGATTATACGTTCTGCAAGGGTAAGCGTAATCCTACATTAAAAATAATCAAGGACATTCACCACGTCATTGGTTTTTTATCAACCCTCATCATAGTCTAAAATTTTGAATTTAAGATTATATTAATAGTTATTTATATTTTGAAAGATGTTTAGTATAATACGAAGTTTGCTTACCATTTAAAACCGGTAAAATGTTCGCTAATTCTAATATAAAAGAATCTATCCGTTTAACCTACGTAGAATTGTTTATAAGTTCCACATTCTATAGACCTTACTATTTTTATTTTTAGTTTTGCCTTCTTACAAAACCCCACAAAAAATTCAACTTTCTTATTGAGACTCCAAATAAGAAATTTTGTTCTGTTTTCGAACTGTTATTAAAACTGAAATTTTTGATAAAACTTTAGTGATTCTCAATATTTCAAGTTTTTTTTATCGAACGTTTACCTAAAACTAGATCTGTTTACCCTTTTTCTCAAAATTTCAAAAATTTCGAATCTCAACATACAGAATAATCTCGAGATCCCGTCTGTATCTGCTGCTCCCTTAGTCGATCTGAAGCAGCGATAGATAATGGTTTGTCAGAGAAAAAAGATGACACAAGGTTACTATTATCTGCGTAGCTGTATATAGGATTGGTAGTGGAAGCTAAGAGATCGTTTATGTGTAACAGAAATAGAGTAGGAGACAGAACAGACCCCTGAGGCACCCCTGCGTTAATGGCAAATGTCTCGGATGAGATGCCATCGACGACGACCTGAAGAGATCTGTCAGCGAGAAAATTGACTATCAAATGACAGAGTCCAGGACCATAAGACGTTAATTTGGCTAGAAGAGATCGGTGCCAGACTCTGTCGAAAGCCTTTGAGATATCCAATGCCACAATCCTAGCCTCATCATGTTTTTCCATAGCTGAGGTACAGATATGAGTAACATATACCAGTAGATCGCCAGTGGAACGTTGTTGTCTAAAACCGTATTACCTGTTGAAGATGATTATATTTTCCTCCAGATATTTGAGAATCTCGATATTGACAACCTTTTCCATCACTTTAGGTATAACGCGTAACAAAGATATAGGGCGATAGTTGTCAGCCAGATTCCTTTTTTCCCTTTTCGGGACAGGCTGCACTCTAGCAGATTTCCAGATGTTAGGAAATACACCTTTGTTGTAAGAGAGTGTGAACAATTTGCTTAGGATAGAAGTCAACTCTGGGGCACACTTCTTAAGAACAATAGCAGGAATACCATCAAGGCCAGAAGCTTTCGAGGTGTCGCCAGCTCAAGCAGAATCTTTCTGATTGTGCGTTGTCTGAAAACAACTTCAGGCATCGAAGTGCCAACCTTAGGAAAAATAGGAGATTCTGCGTTTCGAGAATCAAGATTGGAATTTTCAGCAAACATTAAGGCTAACATGTCAGCCTTTTGCTTAGAGGTAGTACCAATATTGCTATTTTCATTGAGTAAAGGTGGAAAATTTGAAGGTATAAAATTCTTTCCAATCGACTTTGCAAATCCCCAAAAGGACCTGACAATTGATAAGCCTCTGGCGCTATTTACGATCAAAATCACCTTTTGCCTCGTCAATAACCTGTTTACAAGAATTTCGTGCATCTACAAATATGGTCCGAGTCTCGACTGAGGGATTATTTCGCCAACGACGATATGCGCGATTTTTGCAGGAGACAGCCCGAGCACATTTTTTACTGAACCAAGATTTACTGGAGGCAGACTTCTTTTGGAGTGGGGAATTGAGCATTCCATACCAATCAGGATAGTTTCCGTGATTGGTTCGGCGACTAAGGAAGGGTTGTTTGAGTTAAAGCAGACTACCTACCATGGGAAAGATGCACAGAAGTCTCTTAATTCTTTTCAGTTTGCAGAGTTAAAGTGTCAAACCCGGCGGGACTGTGTCTGGGAAGGAGGTGGTATATGAAGCGAGCGAGAGGCTGCTACAAGCTTTTCCAAGCGGTGATGTCACAGAGATGTTATACGAAATTGATGAATTTGTAAGGAAAAGATCGAGTAGATTAGGTTGATGGATATCTACATCAAGAAGTCTTGTGGGTTCCTCAACTAATTGCGGTACTCCACAAGTGATGGCGAAAGCCTCTGCCACCCTTCCCGCGTCGTCAGTTCGGGAAGAAAACCTTAACCAGGGGATGTTGCGTACGTTGAAGTCACCGAGAAAGACAACCTCAGCTGCTAGATAATTTGTCAGTATGTGATCAAAGGTTACGGAGAGATAAGAGAAGAGCTGTCTATATGAGGGATCGTTTGGAGACAAATAAAACGAACAAATGGATATTACTTTGTTTTTGGAGCAGATTTTCAGCCAAATCACATCATGATCAGCAGATTCCAGTGCTTCTTCTTGTTGACAATACAGATCGCTTTGCGTAAAAGCACAAATTTCCTTCTTGTGTCGAAATTTTGTGTGCAAGTCGTAGTTAGGGCAAAGCAAATTGACTGTATTGATTGGGAGACTTCGGTTTCTGTCAGAGGCAGCTCAAGGGGTCTTTCATTTTGAAGGTGTTGATGAACCGAGTTTAGATTTGAGTGTAGACCCCGATATTACAGAATTGAATTTTGAATGAATTGTGTGAAAGCAACTTGGCTCGTGGTGCGTTAAAATTTTCCGTCGATTTTGGATTCCCTAGTACACCCTCCACCCGGACATCCGAACGGGAGAGTAGTTTACGTTCGGAATTTTTTGCAGGAAGAGAATCCATCATCTTTGTTTTTAATAATTAGAAGAAAAAATCAGATTAGATGAAAAAAGGAAATAAGGAAAAGGACAGGATGGGGAAAGAAGAATAGCAGAAACTGACTCACGTGTCAGAGACGGAAACATGATGTAAGAATCATTTCACCGCCTCCTAGTGATACGTGGGGTGGTGCCAACTCGGACGACTGAAAGTTCCAGTCTACCACCTACAAAACGAATTCTTTTCTTTTAGCTTCAAATTTAAGTTTTAAACTCGGGTTTAATTTTGGTTTTAAATTTAAATGTGGAGGAACATTTTCGTTTAAGATATTTTGAAGTTTCTTTAAATTTCCAGTTTATAGTCAACATTGTCTGCACACAATCGAAAAATTTCGATTTGTGCTGTTTTGTCAAAATTCCTATTTAGATTTGACACTCGAAAAATTTTTTAAATTTTGAAATATTTTAGATTAAACTTGAAAAATACTTCCCAGCTTTAAAATCGAAATTTCGTCTTGAATTCGAATTCGTTTTGTACAATTCGGTCAAAATTTAAAAATTCGCAAAAGTTACCCTTCAGCACCTAAATCAGAAAGATATCTTAAAGATATCATTATAGCGATAACTTTAAGAGCCACAGAAATGTCAACATTTAGATAAATTTTCTTAGTCGTCAGATTACGTACATCTAACAGATAGTTATAAGATCACTCTTTAAGAGAGCTTATTGCTGAGCGGGGTGCTTTGATTTTTTAAATAACTTTCTTAAAATTGCAACTTTAAAATAAATTAAAAATTTAGGATCAACGTGAAAATCTCAGATTAAACAATGAAGAAATATTTATGTAACAACAAATAATATTTTCGAAAGTGTAAGTTCAAATTTCTGATCTGTAAGAGCTCTTTAAGAGAACTTATTGCTGAGCGGGGTAGTCTTATTCTTCAAAAAAATAAACATTTTCAGAAACAGGCGAATTTTGCAAACAATCGAAGTTACAACAATTTCGAAAATAAAAAAAAATTGGAAAATAGTCGGTCGAAATGTTCATAGACATCAGTTACAAAAAAAAAATTTTTGTGAAAATAGACAAAATTTCAAAATTTTCAAAAAAGTCAAGATTTTGAAAAGTGTAAGCCATTTTGAAAAGTCGACATTTTCAAAAAAATCTATAATTTAAAAGAAAAAAGGCGAAATTTTCAGCTGAACAATCTTCAGTCAAGTTTTCAAATTTTCGAAAATACAGCAGAAGAGCCAATATTATCAGAAAAGTAAAAATTTTCAAATAAAATTCGAAATTTGGGATAGTTATAATTTTTCAAGTCAAACATTTTTTTAAACTTAAAATTTTTGATAGAAAATTTTCGTAAAAAATCAAAAATTTTGAAAATAAAAAGAAATTTTTGCGAAATCGAAATAAAAGGGCGACATTTTGAAAAAAGTCCAAATTTGGCCCAAAATTGCCACATCTTTAGAAAAATTCGAAATTTTACCAAATAGTCAGAAAATTTAAAAAAATCGAAATTTCAAAGAAAGTCGAAAGTTTTCTCAAAAAAGTCGAAAATTTGCAAAAGAAAACCAATTTTTCAAAAAATCATGAAATTTTGAAAACAAAAGAACTCGCAAAAAAATTGTCAAACATTTTTTTAAACTTAAAATTTTTGATGAAAAAATTTTCGTAAAAAATCAGAAATTTTGAAAAAAAAATCGAAATTTTCACAAATATAGTCAAAATTTAAATAAAAGGGCGACATTTTGGAAAAAGTTCAAATTTGGCCTAAAATTGCCACATCTTCAGAAAAATTCGAAATTTTGCCAAATAGTCAGAAAATTTTAAAAAAAATCGAAATTTCAAAGAAAGTCGAAATTTTCTCAAAAAATCGAAAATTTGCAAAAAAAATCCAATATTTGAAAAAATCATGAAATTTTGAAAACAAAAAGAACTCTCAAAAAAATTGAAAATGGGCAGAATTTTAAGAAAATTCCAATTATTCAAAAAAATTTGAAATTTTCAATAACAGTCAAAATTTTCAAAAAAATAAATTAAAATTTTCAAAATTATAATCGAAATTTAAATAAAAAGGGCGGCATTCTGAAAAAAGCCCAAATTTTACTCAAAATGGCCACATCTTCAGAAAAATTCCGAATTTTGCAAAATAGTCAGAAAATTAAGAAACAATCGAGATTTCAAAAAGGTCGAAGCTTGCAGAAAAAAGGCAAAATTTGGAAAATTATGAAATTTTGAAAACAAAAAAAATTTCAATAAAATTGAAAATGGGCAGAATTTAAAAAAAAACTCCAGTTTTCAAAAAAATTTGAAATTTTAAATAAGAAATAAGAAAAGTTTTCAAAAAAAGTAGAAGTTTTAGGGTCGAAAATAAAGTAGGAATTTTGAAAAACGTGAAATATTTTGAAAAAGCCAAAATTTTCAAAAAAAAAAGTTTGAACAAAATCTTTACCGTAGAATTTCCAAAAAGAAGTTAAGATTTACAAGAAAATTCAAAATCGTGAAAAAGTTCAAATAGATTCGAAATTTCAAAAATGAAAATTTTGAAAACCTAAATTTTTGAAAATAGTCTAAAAATTAGACTTTAAAAAAATAGAACAATCTTCAAAATTTCAAAAAAGTCTAAAAAAGTATGAGTATTGAAAAAAGCAAGATTATGAAAAAGGTAAAATTTTGGAAAAAATCGAATTTTGAACAGTTAAAAGTTTGACAAAAAATCGAATATTTTTCTAGAAAGTGTTTGATTGGAACTTGAAAAAACAAATAAAACTGAAAATTTGTAAAATATTTAAAACAGAATATCGAAATTTTGAAAAAAATTAGAAATCTTCAAAACAATTCTAAAATATTAAAATATTTTGCAAAATAGTCGTCAATGTCAAAAAGTCGACATCAAAAAATAAGTTGCAATATAAAAAATCGAAATTTGAAAGAAAATTGAAATTTTCAAAAACAAAACATCCACAGTTTGCAGAATAATGAAAATTTTGATTATTGATAAATTGAAATTCAAAGACAATAATCGAAATTTTGAAATTAAGGTACAAATTTGAAAAAAACCCCAGAATTTAAAAAAAGATTGAAATTTTTAAAAAACCGATTTTCAAAAAACTACAATTTTAAAAAAAGTAATTACATTCAAAAAGCGGACATTTTCAAAAATGTTCCAATTTTAAAAAATTAGAATTTTAAAAAAAAATTAAAATTTTCAAAAAAAACATCGACAGTTTGCAGAAGTCGAAACATTGAAAAATACATAATTAAACTTTAAAGAAAATGATCGAAATTTTGAAAATATGGCGAAAATTAAAAAAACCCAAAAGTTCAATTTTTTTAATAAACCAGTTTTCAAAAAATTGCAATTTTTAAAAAGGTACTTATATTCAAAAAGAGGAAATTTCCACAGAGGTCGAGATTTCGGAAAAACTAAAATTTTTTGGAAAAAAAAATCTAAAATTTGAAAATTCGATATTTTTAAAGAAATTTAAGTTTTTGGAAAAGTCGAAAACTTAAAATAGTCGAAGTTTTCAATAGGGGTAAAAAATTTTGAAAAAAGTTGAAATTTTGGGGAAAAGTCGTTAAAAAAGTCCTATTTTTGACTTGAACCTGAAATTTAAAAAAGTCTCAATTTTGAAATATTCGAATTTTTTTTAAATCTAACCTTTAAAAAATTTGATCTTGTGAAAACTTTTCATTGTCAAGTTTTCGAAAATATCAAATTTTAAAAATATGTGAAATATTTCAAACAAAATAAGGAAATTTTGAAAAGTCGAACTTTTAAAAATAATTCTAGAATATTAAAAAAATTGCAAAATTAGTACACATTTTGCAAAATAGTCGTGAATGTCAAAAAGTCAACATTTTAAAAATAATCTCTCAAGTTAAAAAAATCGAAATTTTAAAGAAAATTGAAATTTTCAAAAGAAAAACATCAACAGTTTGTAGAAAAGTCGCAAATTTTGAAAAATACATGATTGAAATCCCGCTCAGCAATAAGCTCTCTTAAAGAGCTCTTGGAGTCATCCTTTTTTGGCGTCTGACATCGGGAAATATAGTCAGAAAGTTAACATTATGTTAACATAAAGATTTCTTATCCTAAACACATCTGTCAAAATCATCTTATAGATATCTGTTAGATGTCGGTAATCTGACGACTAAAAAAAAGTTATCTAAATGTTAACAGTTCTGTGTCTCTTAAAAATATCCCTAAAATGATATCTTTCTGATTTAGGTGCTGCACGGGATTCAATAATAATGCTGAAATTTTAAAAATAAGGTGGAAATAAAAAAAAATAAAATTTAAAAAGGTTGACATTTTAAAAACCAGTTTTCAAACAAAACCACAATTTTTAAAAAAGTAAATATATTCAAAAAGTGGAAATTTTCAAAAAAGTCAATATTTTCCCAAAAAAATATAAATTTTCGGAAAAGTCGAAATTTAAAAATAGTCAGTTTTCAACGAAAATAAACATTTTTGAAAAAAGTCGAAATTTTGAGAAAAAGTCAAACGCCGATTTTTGATACGAAATTGATCCATGGAGCTTTTTAGCATAACATCGGCTAAACAAACTACTGGTATAACCGCCGACGATGCTGAAAAGCGAAACCAGGTCCGGTCGAAGCAAACATTTATAGAAACATTGTGGAATTCTTTATGTTTCTTGTCGTATTTATCGTTAATAGAGTTTATTAGTTATAAATAATTGAAAATAATACAACTTTCCTCAATACGATTGTTAGGATTTGAAATATGTTATCCAATTGGCATTGCTCCTGCGTCAACTAAAGCAAACAAAAAAGTATTAAGATAAGCAGACGGCAACTTGTAACAGCCGCAAGATGGTTGTAAGAATTTCATGTAGTATATTTGGCGCAAGCAACGCCACCACAATTATTATAGATAAAAATAAATAATTAAGATCAAATCAGCAGTGTTCTAAATCCAGCCACCTATCAATTCAAACTTACACAACGATCGTACCCGCACAGCACCAAAATCAGAAAGATATCATTTTTGCGATATCTTTAAGAGACACAGAAATGTTAACATTTAGATAACTTTTTTTTATAGACATCTAACAGATATCTATAAGATGATTTTGATAGATGTATTTAGGATGAGAAATCTTTATGTTAACAAAATGTTAACTTTCTGACAATATTTCCCGATGTCAGACTCTAAAAAATGATGACTCTAAGAGCTCTTTAAGAGAGCTTATTGCTGAGCGGGTATGTAATTCTAACTGAAATTAATTGTACTTTTCTTTGTAGGCTAACTGAAGAAATCACTTCCAAAACCAACGAAGAATCTCTAGGTACTCTTTGCATGTGCGCGCTGAAAGCTTTATCGGTACTCCAACCGGCGACAAAAATAACCTCCCTGATACAATCGCTCTTAACCAATGAACGAGCAGTATCACTGACGCAGGTAAAATCAGTATTAGAATTTTCGCTATGGGGCCCATCGGATGTCGCCCTTGGGAGTACAATTAAAGAAAGAGAATTGGCTCTACAACGGTGGCTGGATCTTCAACGAGCGACAGTTCTTCATGGCTTAGTTTGCACTCGAGTGCAACTGACAGTTTATGAGGAATGCCATTTGCTGTTCTTAGTCCGGAGTAACGCAAGAATGATGTGCGACGCATCGCTACTTTTGGAGTCCAGTAATATTAAACATGCTTTAACTAATGGGCACAAATGAGGATATTATTGCAATATTTTGGTGATAAATTTGTTAATTATGGTTGTTGTCGTTTGTCCCCAGCAGATAGTATTTTCGAATGGTTGTTGCTAGATGTCCCCAGCAGATAGTATTTTCGAATGGTTGTTGCTAGAATTAATAATTTTATTTATGTAGGTGAAATTTTACAAGCAAATTGGAAATTTAGGATTTTCAAAGTATTAAAAGTTGAAAATGTAAGCATGCAATTTTGTGAAATTAGAAGAGATTGGGCAACCTTTTTTTTGAAAAAGTCTTGAAGTTATAAATTGCCGAAAATGTTAGTATTTTTCGATAAAGCGTAATTTTGATTGAAAAAAACTGAAATTCGAAGCGATGATCCGAGCAAGAAATGATGCTTTGCCATTTCAAACACGTGTAGCATTAACTCACTTTTAAGTCGGAAGAAATTAATTCTTTCACAAATTTATCACCAAGTTCGAATTAAGTAGATATTTTAAAATTACTTACTGAGGTGTGCAGGTATATATTTGTTAATCATTTCATATTTTATTTCATACTGTATATATTGTACTCACTAGTGTAACTGCCATTAGATAAAACTCTGTATATTGTTAGATATTTTATTACTGTTTGTTATTTTGTAATTAAATCAGCACTATTTAAATAAAACAGTGCCTTACGTAGTTAAAATATTTTATAACACTTTTATATACATTTAAAATCAACAATAAATAATAAATTATTGCTTAATTATTACTCAAATAAATAAACTTCAATAACATTTTAAAAAAAGACGCTCATGTTCTAACTTAGCAATTGTACTACCAATAATTTAAGTACATATTAAAACACTTTTAGAAAGAGTTGAGAATTTTGATATCAACAACACAACTCTGCTCATGATCCCTGGAACATTTTTTTTCAGCATTTTTTAAGTTAATTGCAATTTAGAACATAAGGTTAACAATTTGTAAATCAATTTTTTTAACATGAAATAAAATTAAATGTATACATTTCAATAAATATTTGCTCTTAAATCAAATTGTACAAAACGTTAACGTGATATATACCATTCAGTTGCATTCAATAACATCATCTGCAATATCCAACAAGTTTGAAACTTATCTGCTCTATTTTTATTACTTTAAAAATATTATTTTTCTCGTGAAAATATTAAAATAAAATAAAGCTATACATTAAAAGTAGAGAACATTATGAATATCTCATTTTTGTAATATACATATATATAAAATATTTTATGAAGCGAAAGTGTTTCATTTGCCCCCTACCTAACCTCGAAAATAAGGAAATGGTAAAATGACACAGATTTGGCAATAAAATTGACATCTGAATATTGCTAGATTTAAGAGGGCGTCAGAATCCCAAATCAACACTTGCATCCCAAATTGATATTTTAATCCCAAATTGACACTAAACTAGACTAAAAGTCTTCTCTCACTTTTTTTTAATGCATTACAAAACCATCACACAAAATATGCCCTCTTTAACTTTTTAGACACCATTCCACCATTTCCTTCTTACTAGTTGATTTTTTTTGAAACACGAAGGCAAGTTTAAGCCAGTACCCTTAAATTATCAGTATTACTTTCTTGATAGTCAGATCGGACCTAATGTCGGATCTTTATAGTTTTCTACTACATACGTATACTTTACTGAAAGCATAACCTGGACATCTATCTCATGCTATTATAAATCTAATGAAGATTATTGTCTTCATGGCCATTACTTATCGATTTACAGCCCTTTATTGAAGTAAATTCTTTCAGGAATTTTTCCTAAACATTTTTTCTTTAGTTTCTCGTACTCTTCTTTTTCCAACCACTCCAGAGTGGAGGTTTTCAGCGAACTGTAAAAATAAGTGGTCAATAAGTCGGATTTTATTAAGATTGTTATCGTTTACCATCTTTGAGGGAAGAGACCACACGCTGTCGGAACCATAACTGTTAAGCTGAAAAAGCAAATAAGTTTAAGGAAGCTGAAGCATCAAAAGGACGATTTAAAACATAGCTTAAACAGTTAATATTTTACAAAAGTTTTATTATTGCCTGATCCAGTTTAGATTGACATTTCGAACATAAAGATCAAAATTTTGAAAAAAAAGTGGAATAATTATTAAACTTTATTAACGTAACAACATTCCAAAAATTCCACAAGTTTTCGATAAATATTTGATAATACCTAAAGTTTGTGGAATTTTTCAAATTTTGTTGCGTTTTAATTTTGTTGCGTTTAATAGTTATGAATATTATGGAATTCCATGAAGTAAGGGCTGGAAATGTCAAAAAAGTGGAAGTTTAAAGTGACAATTTTATGATTAAAATCAAAATTTGGATAATAAATATGGAATTTTGAGATTTTCTTAGCAAAAATCTTTGGAAATTTTGGGTTTATTTTGAATCTTAAACTTGACATTTGTAGCTTTTTTGGTTTTTTAAAAAATTATAATTTTTTATTTCAAAACAAATTTGACTTTTTGGTAAATTTTGACTTTACTCAAAAGTTTTATTTCCGCTGAAGATTTGAACTATTTTTGAAAAATTCGATTATGTTGTAAATGTTGACCATTTCTCAAAATATTACAATAATACTTTCTTTGAAAATCTCGAATATTACAAAAATTTTGGCTTTTTTAAAAAATTTCGACATTTTTGCAAATCCAGACGACAAAATTGTCACTCTTTTCAAAATTTAGGCATTTTCTCAAAATAATCACTGAAAATTTGTAGTTTTGTTTTTTTGAAAATATCAATCTTTTTAAGAATCTTAGACTTTTTCTACAAATTCGACTTTTTTGTAAATAGGCATTCTTTAAAATATTCGTCTTTTGTTGAAAATTTGAACCTTTTATTTGAAAAATTCAAGATTTTTTAGAATATTCACTTGAAAAATTCGATTTTGTTGAAAACGTTGACCATTTCTCAAAATATTACGATAATACTTTCTTTGAAAATCTCGAATATTCCAAAAATGTTGGCTTTTTTAAAAAATGTTTACCTTTTTGCAAATCTAGACGACAAAATTGTCACTCTTTTCAAAATGTAGATCTTTTGTTGAAATCATCACTGAAAATTGGTAGTTTTGTTTTTTTGAAAATATCAATTTTTTTAAGAATCTTAGACTTTTTCTACAAATTCGACTTTTTTGTTAATAATCATTCTTTAAAGTATTCGTCTTTTGTTGAAAATTTGAACCTTTTATTTGATAAATTCAAGATTTTTCAGAATATCCACTTGAAAAATTCGATTTTGTTAAAAATGTTGACCATTTCTCAAAAACTTAGGAAAATACTTTATATGAAATTCTCGAATATTCCAAATATTTTGGCTTTTTTTAAAAATTTCGACCTTTTTGCAAATCCAGATGACAAAATTGTCACTCTTTTGGAAATTTAGGCATTTTCTCGAAATAATGACTGAAAATTTGTAGTTTTGTTTTTTTGAAAATATCAATTTCTTTAAGAATCTTCAATTTTCTCTACAAATTCGACTTTTTTGTAAATAAGCATTCTTTAAAATATTCGTCTTTTGTTGAAAATTTGAACCTTTTATTTGAAAAATTGAAGATTTTCAGAATATTAACTTTTTCTGGAAAAAAATACAAAATTACTGTTCCATTTTTTTTTAAATTTCATCGAAAGCCTCGATTTTTTGAAAATTTTAACCCGGAATTTGAAACTATCCAAAAATTTACCTTCTTTTTGAAATTCTTTGCAAATGTTTGCGATTTTCGATTTTCTTGGAAATGTTGACTATTTCTTTAAAAAATTACAAAAATACTTTTTTGAAAATCACGAATATTCTGAAAATTTTGATTTTTTTTGAAAATTTCAACCTTTTTGCATATCCAGACCACAAAATTGATAATACTTACAAAATTTAGGCCTTTTCTTGAAATTATGACTGAACTTTGTACTTTTTTTTTAATTTCCCCCTTTTTGCATATCCAGACCACAAAATTGACAATATTTTCAAAATTTAGACCTTTCTCGAAATTATGATTGAAAATTTGTACTTTTTTTTGAAAATATCAGATTTTTTAGGAATCTAAATTGTGACTTTTTTTGGAAAGTTTGATTTCCGCTGAAAATATGAACTTTTTTTGAAAAATTCGATTTTGTTGAAACTGTTGGCTATTTCTTAAAAAATTACGAAAATACTTTTTTTGAAAATCACGAATATTCTGAAAATTTTGACTTTTTTTGATAATTTCAACCTTTTTGCATATCCAGACCACAAAAATTGACAATATTTTCAAAATTTAGGCCCGTTCTCGAAATTATGACTGAAAATTTGTACTTTTTCTTGAAAATATCAGCTTTTTTAAGAATCTTCGATTTTCTTCCCAAATTCGACTTTTTTCTAAATGAACTTTTCTTGAAAAATGCTTCTCTTGTTGAAAATTTGAAGTTTTTATTTGAAAAATTCGAGATTTTTTAAAATAGGAACTTTTTCTAGAAAAAATTACAAAAATACTTTCAGTTTTTTTTTAAGTTTTACTGAAAATTTGGATTTTTTGGAAGACTTAGACCAAAAACCTGAAACTATCCAAATATTTGGCTTTTTTTTAAATTCTCACTGAAAATGTTCGCAAAAATTTCAATTGTTTAAAAATCTTGACTTCATGAAATAAAATTTACACTTCTGAAGATTTAATTTTTTTCTAAAATTTAATTCTTTTCACGATACTTAAAAGATTGTTCGAAAATTCAGCTTTTTCTAGAAATTTGAATTATGAAAAATATTGATTTAAACAGTTCGCCTTTTTTTTAAATAAGACTGTAAAAAATTAAACTTTTTTCATAATTTCGCCTTTTTTTTATAATTTCGACTTTTTCTCGAAATTTCTATTTTCTTCACGAAATTTCGGCTTTATTAGTATTTTTCATTCTTTTTTTTTGAAAAATACGACTTCTGTTGAATATTCGATTTTTTTTAATCAAATGCCGAGTTCTTTGAAAATTACGGTCGTTTTCGAAACTGACTTTTTGAGAAATTCGATTTTTTTCAAATCCAACCTCAAAGGGAAAAAGACAAAAAATAAAATAGTTCAAGACTCCTTGGCAAAAACCAAAATCAACATTGAAAAAATAATATTCAAAGTTTAACTTGAAATTTTAAAATTTGGATTTCTTTAAAATAAATTTGGCCAACATTTGGGTTTAGACTTCAAAATTTCTAATTTTTTCCCAACATTTTGAGTTTCAAATAGAAATTTCCACTAATTTTCTAGAAAACATGTTAACTTTGTTTCGAAATTCTGAATTTAAATCGAAATTTCAACAAATGGAAACAAAATGAAATATTACTTTTTAAATACATTAAATTGAGATCAAAATTGTAATTTATTTATTGAAAGGGTTTTATGTTGCTGGTTTTCCGATCAGCTGCCCCATTCATAAAAGTCACGATACACCACTACCTTCTCCAATTTTCTCTCTCCATATTTCACAAAATTTCGATATTCAATAAACTTCCCAGAATTGGAGAAATATTTTACTTTTTCTCTGTAAATTTTGAATTTTTTCTCAATCTTTCAATGTTAAAAACTTAATATTTTTACTGCCTTCCTTAACATTTGACTTTAAATTCGATTTAGATTTATATTTGAAAATTTCAAGTTTAAAGCACAATTTTGGTAAAAGTTTTAATCGAAACTGTCATAATAATAGATCCCTTTAACAGCACTTTTCAGCGCTAGGGAAGATAGCAGGTATTGACTGCTTCCTTGGGTGGAACGACATACAGTGCGGTCAGCACTGCGCTTCAGCCGCCTATTATTACGAGTTACACTCGAGTACTCGTTTCACCCTAAGGCCGAGTCGATATCGAGACCCTGAGCGTGTTTTAAAAACGGGCCGCTAGTGGGAATCGAACCCGGCTTTCTTAGATTGCAGTCGCAAATTGGACCACGATCCCCCCCTTGAAATTGTTTCGCCTTCATGATTTCAACTATGAGTGGGTACGTGAGCAAGCGTATAATATTTCGATTTTACGTGGATACTTACAAGCAGCCAACTGCCATAACCTGGAAGGGCCCATGCAGTACAGTAAGTCTCTTGAACCAGTTTATCTTCTCTAATCTCTCCATGATAACAGGCAAAATCAACATACCAGGAGCGCACATAGTTATACGTGATATCGTTACTTGAGCTATACCCTTAACAGCAGCCGTCTTTGACTGACATAATATGCGGCCATTTTCATCAGAGCAGTCGATACCATGCATGAGTTCATTTTGTCTCATTAGCGGGATATTGACGAAGTTAGCGGCCGCAACGGCAGCAAAGGGCACATAACGCTGCAAGAAAAGAAAATTACTCATATCATTGGAATAAGTTGCTTCAGTCGCATACTTGCACAAAAGGGCTCGCTCGCTTGGTCCAGTAATATTTACAACCTAAAGCTGTACCCATTGCTGAACTAGTAGCAGTGAGGTAGGCAACAACAAGCTGGGTTGTTGTTGTTGGCGATTTAGCATTGCGATTAGTATAGTTGACTAGAGCGTTGAACGACTGATTGACCCACTGCCAAAAAACAACAGCGGGCGCGGTCCTAAAAAAATGTTTTTTTTTGTAATTTGTTTCGTTTTCTTTTCATTTTGTAGTTATTAGGCGTTTACAATTGAAAAACTACATAAATGAACTGTTAAATTAAATTGATGACTAAACTAGTTAGATTTTGTGTGAGACAGTGATTTTAAGTTAACTCGAGTATTTCGAATTTGTATTTCCTTTACATGACAAGGTCAATTCTGCATCACCGAATTAATTGGTTCAATGTCTGCTTCCTGTGAATAATTGCGAATATCATCCAGTTAAATATCACTCTAAATGTTATACAATTGTACAGTTAATGGTTAGTGAACCAGTTTTATTAGCAAAATCTGAGTGTGTTTCTTAAAATTTGACTTTCTCTCAAAATTTTCTTTCTCAAGGTCGAGGTTTTTCTCGAAATTTCGTCTTTTTCCAAAGTCCATTATTTTTATCCTGAAATTTGTAAAAAAACTTTCGAATCTCAACTTGAAACAACAAAAACAAATAAATTGAGAATTTATTAAAACTAAAATTGGAAAATTAAATTTGGAAATTCGTAATTTGCACATGTCATTATGTAACTGTCTATGGGTCTATTTGCAAAAATTCTCGACTTGAATTTATCGCAGATATTGAATTAATACTAAGTAAGATTATAATTACTTAGAACAATATAACTTCCGCAATAAAGCAACATTGTTATCATGATTTAAATTTTAAATAAACCAGACAATAAACCAAGACAAAGTTTCAAAAACGTAAATATGAATAAAAGCGGGCTTTGACGTACATATAATATATTCTAAAAAAAGCACAATGTATTAGGAAAGGTCAGTGAACAATAACAAAATTCATAGACAAATTAGCATAATGACAATTTTACATTCAACATAATTTTATTTAGGATGTATTCATTTTCTAAAAGGTACTTTCCTGAAGTTTCCTATTTCTGTTACTAATAGAAGAAAATTAAAATTTTCTACAAAACTATTCAAAATTTTAAAGAAAGAAATGAATAATTCCAGATTTAAACTCGCAATTTTAAGAAGAAAATCAATATTTCCAAAGAAACTCGTAAGAATACAAGAAAATTCTGAATATTTCAAGTTTATTCTCCATTCCAATGTTAATATGAAAGTTTGGATTTTCAGCTGGAATATTCGAATTTTTTATGGGAAGTTTCGACACTTTAAAGTAACATAAAACATCAAATTTACAGAAAAACTCAAAATTATGAATTTATAATCAACAATTTAAAAAACCAACAATTGAAGGTTAACTTGGATATTTTGCAAAACTTTTTTTTTCAATGAAAACCTTTTTCAAAATTACTGCTGAAATTTTGAGTTAAGTCGTAAAATATATGAAAAAAAAACATCAAATTTTTGAGTCTAAAAATTTCATCTTTTAACTCTTCATATTTTGAGAAAAAAGTACACCTTTCACGAGAAACTTAAAATTAACAGAAATAAAATTCAAGCTTTAACACCAAATTTCGAGAGAAAAAGTAAAGATTTTGAGAAAAACTTGAAATGTACAAAAACAAGCCAAAGTTAAACTTACAATTCTGATAAAGTTTCAACTATTTAATTTTCTGCTCAGAAACTTCTACAGGAAATGAATTTTATGTTTATTAATTTTATTTAACATTTCTTTGGCCTAGTTTGGAAATATTTAAATTTTTATTATTTGTTGACAATATTCTAAAACAATTTCTGAAATATGACTACTGGACCAAAGAAATGTGAAATAAAATTAATAAACATAATGTTTCCGGTCAATAAGAGTTCACCATGAAAAATAGATGAGTTTTAGAGACAATAAACTGCTTTCGATCGAAATTTCATCTTTTTTTCCAGATTTTAAAATTAAATTTGGACTTGAAATAAAATAAAAATTCAAGATCTCGAGAAAACAGTCAACTCTTCGAAGAAAACTTGAATCTACATAAAGAACTTTGAAAATGTCCAGTTTAACCACAAAATATTAACCCTATACACCATTCAACTTTTTTCTTGAAATCTGCCTCAAAACCTTAAAATTTTTTGAAAAATAGTTTTGGCCAAAAATCTAGTAAAGATCAGTCTCTCTTGCTGTCTCTCACAAACCCAAACCAGATTTTAATACACATTAAATATTAGTTCAAAAAAATAAAGACTCTTAGAGCTATTCGAAAAATTACCTTACCTGTACCACTGCAGCATAGCTCCAGTTATTGCCATACCACCGGGAACCTGGAAAGACATCCTCCCGAAGACATTTTGCTTCTCCCCACTGTCGGGATGAAATGCACTTTCGTATAATTTTTTTGCGTAAATAATCTGCTCCAAACTCGTACCAGGGGGTTCAGACCCCTTTCGATATTGCTCGATGAGATCCTTGGCTTTATCCAGTTCATCTTCACTAACGATGCAAGTTCGTGGATCAGTTACCCATAAAAAATGCTTGAATCGTCCAACAAACGTATTTTGATCCCACAAGGGTTGATCCACGTCAATTCTCTCCTGTTTTACCTGCATTATATAACCTAAAATTTAGGATGTAACATCAACGACTTATAATGTTATGGTCTAAATTAAGCAATAAAAATACGTAAACATTCACGAAAATATAAACAAAAATATCAACGGATTCGGTCATAGTTCAGATAAAGTACAAAGTGTGGTAATTGATTTTTTTTATTTTATTTTGATAAGAGGAGTATAAATAATAATATTATAGCAACATTGACCGATTGAACTATTTGTTTGACATATTACTTACTTCGGTAGAGAAATAACGCACTTTATTTCTGGATTATTTAAATGGAATTGTACAATTTATTGAGGATGGGCAAGCAGCAGGATTCGAAAAAAGTGCCCTGTGCTGCTGTCAAATTCAATTCAACCTTCAACGCGGCAACCACGGCAGCGAAGCAGCATTTAATGTTGCCTACTTCCCAAGCTCTATGCCAATTCTATGCCTGTGTCACAGAATATATCAGAGACTATACATGAGTTAGTCAACCTAGTTTTTTTAAGTAAGTCTGGAAGGTTTTGTCACATCAGTAATAGGTGATAATTACGCAAAAGTTGCCTAATTAATGCCAATATTATTGATCTGTTAAACCTTATGTAAGATTTAAAATTTTTGTTTCATTTGAAAAAGTGTGGAAAACTTTATCGAGAATACAATTTCCTGTGTTATCGGCATTACACCGTTCAGTATTTATGGTAATTAGTTCCGTTTTCCAAAAGGGGGTCCGCTATTCATAGAATCGCATACTCTTTCTTAGTTTCTCTATGGAATGGATAGAGTCTTCTGTGCTTTTGTAAGGATATTTTGTGCCCAGGAGTTGGACACATTTACCTTCACCATGACAATATTTGTTATATATATGTTTTGTGGTCATATCACAGGGTACAATCACCAACATGCTTTCTGGTAATTTTCCTATTTATATTTTACTGCACTTTATATTAACAACTGCAACTGTCACTATCATTGTTGACTTGTTGTCTTTTATTGTTGTTTATTTACTTTCTTTGTTACGACATAACAAAATTATATTTTTGAAAAATTCTTGTTATACCACACCCTACTATATAGACTATTACTACAATTAAGAAATATTTTGACATTTATAGGTTTGGGAACCTTCCCTTTGACAGATTGTTCGAAGCCTGTCTGTGCCTATGTGTCTATTAGGGATGATCGATATTAGAAAAACATCGATATTGACATCAATATCAACATCGTTTCAAAAGTATCGATGTACGATGAATATCGAAAGAAAAATATCGATGTCCGAAACCATCGATGTTGTAGGTAAAAAAAACAATCCATTTTATTATAAGGTATACGTAAGCAAATTCATGGTAGATTGTTGGGTTACATTACTGCAAAAAATTAAGTTTACTGGGCAGACATAGAGTACAATATAGGGGTACATTTACTATACCTGTTATTTCGTTTTCGAAGTTTCATTACAAAAAAAAATTAACTTCTAACACTTTACTCTTATGTCGGCTCTTCATTCTCGGCGAGACATTTGACAGGAAAATGAAATGCGAACACTACCCTACACACTCTCGTATTGAGTATAATAGATAGCTGTAGGTACCACAGAACATATGTAGGTTATTCTGCATCATTGATGTAGACGAAATTGCTGCTGTTGCAGCGAATTGTGCATATACTTATTATAATAATGCATTCATTTATACAATAAAAACAAGTGTCAAACAAAAAACTAACCTTAACAGTCAATAAACACAAAAGAGAACACGAGAGTGTGGTTGAAGTAATAGTTCTCGTTCCTCGGTAGTGCTTGCTTCCTTTGACTCGTGCCCAAAAAACCGACTCGACATAGAGCGCATCCGAGACGAACAGAGATAAAGCGAATCGAAGCGTTACCTTCTACATTCCCGCGTTCGGGTTAGGGATGATCGATATTAGAAAAACATCGATATTGACATCAATATTAACATCGGTTCAAAAGTATCGATGTACGATGAATATCGAAAGAAAAATATCGATGTCCGAAAACATCGATATTTTAGGTAAAAAAAAACAATTCATTATATAATAAGGTATACATATAGTAAGCGACGTAAGCAAATTCATGGTAGATTGTTGGGTTACATTACTGCAAAAGTTTGAGTTTACTGGACAGACATAGAGTACAATATAGAGTAGATTTACTATACCTATTATTTCGTTTTCGAAGTTTCATTACTAAAAAAAATTAAGTTCTACCAACACTCGCTCCCACTTTATTCTTAGATAAGAAAAAAAAGTTGACTATGACTTGAAATTGACAGTTTTTTATTTTGTTGGTTTTTATTTGGTTACATCGATTAGTGACATCTAGTGTACATTGGGTGAAAGTGAAATAATACTAATAGCAACATTTGTTACACCTAATCACGCTAGATGGCCTAGCCCTAGACTTAGAGTGTATCGATATCGATGTTCCGATTTTATTCTCATAACATCGATGTGTCAATATTATCGAAAACTAAACATCGATATTAAAACATCCATGTTTTTCCACTAAACATCGATGTTCATTCATCATCGATGAATATCGATCATCCCTAGTGTCTATGCTGTTAACATCGATCGTTAATTGATTGTTACATGAAGGTGTTCTATGATTGTTTTTCAATCAACGCATCGATTAAAAGATAAGCTGCGAAAGTTTTTTCAATTTTCGTTTAAAAACGAACTTTTTCCTAATTTTTAAAAGGAATAAAAAGTGTTATTAATTTAGTAATGTATTTTGAGGCATTTTATCAGTTGCAACGTTGATTGAATACATTACATATTCAATCAACGGTTGCAACCTTCATTTTTGATTTGAATGGAAGTGGGGTACGTATCAGGGGGATGGCGGCCGCCACCAACGCCAATATTTCTTGGAGTGGCATTTATTGAATTGTTTTTTATTTTTAATTTAAATTTTAGTAATCATATTTTAATTAGATAATGTGCTCTTGTGATTTTACGTTACGTTTTGAACAGTGAAAATTAAAAGCGAGGAAAATTGAACCTAGTACTCACCTAACCTAACTTAATTTAACCAAATCTTACCTGAATTCGAATTTTCGATGTTAAACTAGTAATTAAACAAAAATATTAACGTTTAAAGTTGATATGCATTTGGTTCTTTTTTAAATCTCCGGATTCTGATTTTAAACTCGAACTTTAAAATTTTTACTTTTCTTGCTAACAAATTTAAATGTAAAAATAAATATCAACAATTTTAAAAACTTTTTTAGAACATGCCAGTTTTTTTTCTGGTTACCCACTTAAAAAGTCAACTGGCAGCTTTTTTATCACTTTAGGGGCAGTTTCGAAATTTCCAGATTTTTCTAGAGTACAACACTCTCGAAGGGTTTATCCTTAGTGCGCCTTGGTAAACTATAAGTAAGAAGCGGAAATGAAAACGAACCGCCGTTTTAGACCAGACTAAGTCGTAATTATCGGGGAAAAAACTCTACTGCCAGCAAAGTGGAACGTAGTGTGTGCTATATGGAGGTAGTACAGTCCATTTAAAATACAGCTTCATCAGAGTAGGTACTAATTTTGTAATGACACTAGTAATATTTAGACATGGTAGTGTGGCAGGGCTGTGACATTTCAATGTTCTATGATTTTAAAATCCTAACCTAATATTTTTATTTGTTGTCGGTTGTTTTAAGAGTGATTCTTTTGTATTTTATGTCAATTTCTACTGAAGATTATTAAATTGTTAATAAAAATAATATGGAAAACATGTAAGTCCGATTATTTCTGCCAAGGAACCCCTGAAGTATAGGCAACTCATTAAACATCAATGTTTACGCGTGAAGTCAACTATAGTTCTGGTGATTTTTCCAGTAACTTTTCTAAAGGTTTATTTAAAACTTCACAGCCCACTCTGCTGCTACAGACCTGAACTAGCTGATATGTATCCTACTCGTTATCACGACCAGTGCTTAGCGTGGTTTAAATTAAATGAATAATTTCGACTTTTTACGGTACGATTTTTTGGTAATTTTCGCTCTTTTATCGTTTCGACTTTTTTCAGAACTTCGACTCTCTTTTGAAAATTTCCACTACCGAAAATTTCATCTTTGTTGGACCCAATTTCGAAATTTTCGGCTGTTTTTGGAAATTCGACTTCGAAAAATTACGATTTTCTTTTAAGATTTTAAATTTTTAAAAATGTCGAGTTTCGGTGAAAATGTCGAGTTTTCTAACGGTTGAATTTCTTTAAAAATTTCGATCTCTGCTTCAACTGCTCGCAAATTTCGATTTTTTCAAAATTTTAAGTTTTCAATTTCTACTCTGAATATTTAGACTTTCCTTATAATTATTACATTTTCTTTTTGGTAAATTTTAAATTTCTTTAAAATTGTGACAATGCTGAGATTTCAAAAGATTGTATTTTTTCCCAATTTCGGGTTTATGCAAAATTAAGTCTTTTTCTTAAAATCTTGAGTTTCCTCATTATTTTTAAGTTTTGACTTTGTACCAATCAATTTTTTAATTTTGGTCTACTGATAACCTGAAATGGCCAAAGTTTACATTATTGCTTGATTAAATAATGTTGTGCCAGTTTCAGGAGGAGAATGCAACAAGCAGCTGTTAGACGAAATGTTTTATAGAAAACTCACTTTAAAAAGCTTATTTAAGAGTTTCTACAAAGTATAATCGAATGTAGAAAAAAAAACGATTATTCATTTCACGTCATGTAATCAACCATTTGTTTAATTTTCATTTTTATTGTTCCAAGTTCCAAGAATTTTAAAAGTCCAATAGTGACAAATTCTACATTCCGCCCCTGATTCACGATTCATAATACCAACATGAGGATAAAATATTTAGAACTCAAATATTTTAAAACTAATAACACCAAATTTTTTCATTATAATGCTTTGGTATCTTCTCTAGATTTCCTTATATTTGTTTTTTCTAGTACAACTAACATCTATCAACAATTTAATTGAAGTATTTTCGTGATAATAAATGTTACTTTGAGCGATCAAGTTGGCAACACTGTGCCATTTTAATTTGTAAACATGGCGGACCAAGAAAGTAATCTTGATGTAAAATTATTAAAAAGGACGAGAATTTCCGTTTTTGTCGACGAAGCCCTACCAGATATTTTAGTTGTAACGTACGAGTATGGTGTTAGAATTTTTAAAGGGGTTTTATTAGATTCAACGAAAAGGTAAGCACGATGACTTGGAAAATATGCTGTTGTGATATTCTTTAAAACCACTGTTATTTTACCAAATATGACCCATTTTGGAGTAATTTTGAACTATTTTGAATTATACTTTGTGATGCAAACGGTCGACGGGTAGTTCGTGTCGGTTTTTACCCAAAATTAATAATTTTCTTTCAAAATTTAGTCCCAAATTTGTGCACAAATAAGCTATTTTTGTATTAAATTTTTAAGGTAAACTTCCTTTAAAAAGATAATTGTTGAAGTTTGTGGTATTAATTATTATCACTAGGAATGTAAGACTATTTTTATATTAATGATTTGGGAGTTGTGGTGAAGATTTTTACAACTTTTGAACACTGATGAGGTTTTTATATGTAAATGTGGTGGATTTGTTTTAGTAAATTCTAGAAAATAATAAAAATATTTAAAATTAGTTTAATATTTAACTGGCAGTGCAGTCTGCAGTTAAATGGAAGGTAAATCATTTTCATGCAAAAAAAGAATACTTTATCGCTTTGGTGGTGAACTGGTCTAAGCCATATAAACAAAAATTTGGGCTGGTGTGCTTTTAAAAAAGTTGGTCATCAAAATACTCATGTTTTCTTCCCCAAAACTGTAACCAGAAGACAAAACATAACAATGTTTTGGTATTTTTATTTAAGAATTATGCTTTTTAATTGGATGTTTTCATTTTAGGATTATAAACATTATTTTATCCGTCATGTGGTTCGCTTCAATTACTACAATAGATAATAACATTTGGGTTACGTCCTGTAGTAAATTTTGTGCTATAAGGACTTTTAAAAGGTTTTGGGCTAGGATACTTTTAGAAGTCAAACTTTATGCTTCTTAGTATTTGATAACAGTTTAACTCAATTGTACACTTTTTGTGAGTTACGGCTGTTCACCACCAAAGTGACAATTTGTTATATCAAGTTAAAATACGAGAAATAAAAACCAATCAAAAATTAATGTTTCGTAAGTATATTAAGGGTAGCCAATTTGAAGATTTTATCTTTGTTCAGGAAGAAAAAGTTAGGGAGGGGTCATGAGTTTGTTATATCTGATGTATTTAAAATTCAAAGTTCAAAGATTTCTACTTAAATCTCGAAATTTTGCGAAAAGATTCAAATTTCTTGAAAACCTCTCCAAGAATATTCAGTCCTTTTAACACAAGTCAGTTAAAAACCTGATTTGTGTTAAAAGGGGCGAAATTTCTAATTCATTTATGAAATATTGAAGGAAAAATCAGCAATCTGCTTGTAAATTTTCAAGTTAGAATTAAAAACATCAATATTTCTTTGAAATTTGTAATTTTTTGCTATAATTTCCTGATTCTTTTAATATTATCTGATTTTTGGAAAATTTCCACTTTTTCAAAATGTCGACGTTCTTTCTATAACTTCAACTTTTTTTAGAAATATTAACTTTTTCAAAAATTAGGAAAGTGTTTCAAAATTTCAATTTTTGAAAATTTCTGATAAAAAAATTTTAATTATCCAAAACTTAACTTTCGACTTTTTTTTGGAAACTTCGACCTTTCTGATAATTTTGGCTTTTCTTCAATTTTTAGACTTCAATATTTTCGAATTTTATTGAATATTTGACCAAAAATGTTTTTAGATTTTCTTTTTTAAAAAATTTAAGACTTTTTCACGCGTCCTTTTTAAATATATTTTTTTGTTGTTGGTAATATCGATCCGTTGCGATATTTTGACTTCATTTGAAAACGTCCACATTTTTTTGAAAATTTTTTAGAATAATTCGACTTCTTTTGACAATTTGGAATGTCTAAAGGTCGACTTTCTGGAGAACCTTTTTTAAATTGAAAATTTCGACTTTTTTGATTATGCAACTTTTTTGATTTCTGGATTCTGGATTCGTTGTGGGTTGCCTAAAGTTTAGGCCAGCCCTTAGGCCACCTTTTCCGGGCCCATTGTGCTATCCCCGTGATTGAGGTGTCCTTGGTCATTCATTCAGCCACCCAACCTTGTTGAGAAACTGAAGAACGTCCCTTGGATGCGCCTCTCTCAAACTGGCCACACTAGGCCAACTCTTTTGATTATTCGACTTTTAAAAATTTCAAACATTTTCACTTCAAGTCCCTACTATTTCCAGATTTCGAATTTTTTTCAAAATTTCGACATTTCTCAAATGCGACATTTTTCAAAATTTTGACCGATTTCAAAAATGTTTTTCAATGATCTTTGAAAAGTCGAAATTCCTAAAAAACATCGAAATTTTCAAAACAGTGGACATTTTCGGAAACAACTGAAACACAAAAAGTCGAAATTTCCAAAAACGCTTAAAATTTTTGAGAAAATCAAAATTTCGAATTTTTTGAAAATTTTGACTTCTCTGATAATTTTGACTTTTTTCAATATTTAGGCTTCAAAAGTTTGATTTTTGAAATTTTAGACTTTTAAAAATTAAGATTTTTAAAAATTTTAATTTTTAAACATTTCGAATTTTTTTTTTTAATTTCTTATATTTCTGAAAATGTTGTTAAATTTCAAACAATTCAAAATTTTTACTTCTGAATTCCGACTTTTTCAAATTTCGACTTTTCTCAAAATTTTGACTGATTTTGAAATTCTTATTTAATGATCTTTGAAAAGTCGAAAATACTAAAAAATCGAAATTTGTTAAAAAATAGACATTTTTGGAAACGGTTTAACAAAAAGAGTCGAAATTTTGAAAAACGCATAAAATTTTTGAAAAAGCAATTTCGCGTTTTTTGAAAATGTTGATTTTTTTCAATATTTAGACTTCGAAAGTTTGGGATTCTATTTAAAATTTAACTGAAAATATTTTTAAATTTAGACTTTTCCAAAAGTTTGATTTCTGAAATGTTAGGTTTTTCAAAATTTTAATTTTTGAACATTTCGAATTTTTCTTGAAAATTTCTAATTTTTTTGAAAATTTTGTAATATTTCAATTTTCACTTCTGAATTCGTAGTTTTTTCAAATTTTGATTTTTCTTTAAAATTTCGACTGTTCTCAAATTCGACATTTATTAGAATTTTGACTGATTTTCAAAATGTTTTTCAATGATCTTTGAAAAGTCGTAATTCCTAGAAAATATCGAAATTTTCAAAAACGCTTAAAATTTTTGAAAAAGTCAAAATTTCGAATTTTTTGAAAATTTTGACTTCTCTGATAATTTTGACTGTTTTTCAATATTTAGGCTTTGAACGTTTCGGATTCTACTTAAAATTGAACTGAAAATATTTTTAAATTTAAACCTATTCAAGAATTTGATTTTGGAAATTTTTGATTTTTCAAAATTTTAATTTTTATACATTTCGATTTTTTTTTAAAATTTCGAACAGTTTTCAAAATTTTCACTTCTGAATTCCTACTTTTTTCAAAATTCGACTTTACTTCAAAATTTCGACTTTTCTCAAAATTTCGACTTTTCTCAAAATTTTGACTGATTTTGAAATTTTTATTTAATGATCTTTAAAAAGTCGAAATTTCTAAAAAAAAATCGAAGTTTCCAAAAATGCTTAAAATTTTTGAAAAAGTTAAAATTTCGCATTTTTTGAAAATTTTGACTTGTTTGATAATTTTGCCATTTTTTCAATATTTAGGCTTCGAAAGTTTCAGATTTTACTTAAAATTTAATTGAAAATATTTTTAAATTTGCACTATTTCAAAATTTTGATTATTTTTGAAATTTTAGATTTATCAAAATTTTAAAATTTAAAGTTTTTTTTTTGAAAATTTATTTTTTCCAATTCACGAAAATTTTGAAAGTCAACCTTTAGACATACTAAATTATCAAATAAATATAATTCATCAAAAAAAAGGGAATCTTCAAAAAAATAACAAATTTTTGAAAATCATTTTCAAAATTTTATTTTTTTGAAAATTTCTCCTTATTTTTGAAGAATTCGATTTTTTTGTTGACAATTTAGAATGTCTAAAGGTCGACTTTCTGGAAAACATTCTTTCAATTGAAAATTCCGATTTTTCTCAAAAATTTGTCTGATTTTGAAAATCTATTTCAATGATCTTTGAAAGGCCGAAATTCCTTAAAAAAATCAAAATTTCCAAAAACACTAAAACGTTTTAAAAAAGTCAAAATTTCGATTTTTTTGAAAATGTTGACTTCTCTGATAATTTTGACTGTTTTTCAATATTTAGGCTATGAAAGTTTCGGATTTTACTTAAAATTTAACTGAAAATATTTTAAAATTTGAACTTTTTCAAAAGTTTGATTATTTTTGAAATTTTTGGATTTTTCTAAATTTTAATTTTTAAAGATTTCGATTTTGTTTTAATTTTGTAAAATTTCAAACAGTTTTCAAAATTGTCACTTCTGATTTCCTACTTTTTTTAAATTTCGACTTTTCTTCAAAATTTCGACTTTTCTCAAAATATTGACTGATTTTGAAATTTTTATTTAATGATCTTTGAAAAGTCGAAATTTCTAAAAAAAATCGAAATTTTTAAAAAAGTAGACATTTTCGGAAACAGCTTAAACAAAAAAAGTCGAAATTTCCAAAAACGCTTAAAATTTTTGAATAAGTCGAAATGGCCCCTTTTTTTTGAAAATTTTGACTTCTCTGATAATTTTGGCTTTTTTTATTTTTAATCGATAAAAATATCTGTAACCGAAATAATATCCTAAACAATCGGATATCCGGAATAATTTCCTATCCGTTTCCGAAACCGATATAATACTCGGAATATGTTCCGTATCCAGATTCGAAATATCTTATCCCTAACACTAGTTTCTAATTGAAATTAAATTAAAAAATATATATGATAAAATATTGAGTGCACAGTATTCTATTTTAGGAATCTTCCCCTTTGGAATTCAAGCCTTGAATCCAGCTTTTAACATAACTCCAAAGATTAAACCTGATGATGATCCGCTATACGCCGTTAGTCAAAGATTCGCCTACACAGACCCAAACAACACAAAAAAGAAAAACGTCCAACTTCCAAACAAATATAGAAATAATAAAATGACAGTTAGGCTGAGACCTCGACAAGTATTATGTTCAAAGTGTAAAGGTATTTGTAACGAGAATAACGAAAATGTATCGAGAAAACGGAAATCTTCAGAACGTTTACAATCACCGCCCCCTAATCCAGTAAAACGGGGCTTAAACGCACCAATGACTAGATCCGTTTATAGCGAATTAAATAGCAAAAGAAATCTTAGAAATAAAGGCGCCACATTGGTACCAAAATTAACTAGGTTAACACCGGAAGAAGAAGAAAGAGCTTTAAACGGCAGTTTTAGCAAACCAATTGATAGTACTCAGAAGAAACCACTGGTAACAGTATCTTCAAATTTGAATAACGTGGATAACTCGCAGAAAGAAGAAAACAAACATTCCACAGATCATTCCCTTGAGAATTTAAAAGTAGAAGAAACGAAGGAAGTGAAGGAGAATAACGTGATCGGTGCTAAAGCGGTGAAAAGACAGTTACGTAAAAAACGAAGTGTCGGTTCAATGGAAGATCTGTGGGACGAGACAGCGTTCGAAGAAAGTGGCAATAAAAACAACGCGAATCTTCAAAATAACGCCGAGCAGCAGCCGCTTAGCGCTAATACTAGAACGATTAAAATATCTTACGGTCCCCAAGGGGAGGGGACTGTGCTTAAAATCCCAGCTCAAATAGAAAATTTAGTAAACGCTAGTGAAGATTCCGAGGAAAATATAAATATCAATAACGATAACAAGCATAAAGAGTTACATACGAAGGCAGCGAGGAGAGCGTTGAAGAGGGCGAAAAAAGAGGCGAGGAGGAAGATCTTGATTGCGGGGAGCTCTCCGTGTTATTTAGGCAACGGTTCTCCTAGATATACGATCGGCGGGTCGTCCCCAAGGTATACTGTTGGGAGCGCATCGCCGCGCCATGGGCTAGGCAACAATTCTCCTAGGTATATGTGCACGTCTTTCGATATTAATCTACCAAGGAGACGTAAGCATAAAATGAAACATAAGAAGAAACATAGGGAGGACAAGGATAGGAAGCACAAAGAAGGAGAGGTAAATTTTCAATGATTACTTAATTTTTTGCCATTTTACCATGATAAGTTGTAAATAAAAAGAATTTTACTATTTTTTACTGTGATATTAAAGTAGCATTGATAGCAAA
Organism: Dastarcus helophoroides; assembly: GCA_028583605.1. Classification (NCBI taxonomy): domain Eukaryota; kingdom Metazoa; phylum Arthropoda; class Insecta; order Coleoptera; family Bothrideridae; genus Dastarcus; species Dastarcus helophoroides. The sequence goes on from CM053327.1 coordinate 32,929,631, forward strand.
TATGTCCTGTTTTTTGTTAATATAACCTTCTCCAATTTATAGATCTAGTTAATGCGATATTTGTCTGATTGTGGATGATTGATATTGCAAATGTGCTAGACCAGCGTTTCCCAAACTTTTTTTGTCGTGACCCGGTTATGCTTCGCCTTCGTGACCCACTAAAACATTTTTTAACTTAAAACCTACTTTTTATTCTCAAAATGTCAACCATAATTTTCTCTAAAAGTCTTTTAAGGTTAGAAGTTAATTTCGGCTTTTTCTAAGAGTATTTTTTTTCTTAAAATTTCATCCTTAATCTCAAACTTTCTCTCGAACTCCCTAATTGAAATTTCAAAGTTCGACTTTATTTCTCTTCAGTTAAAACTCAATTGTTTCACCATTAAAATTTCAGTAAGTTTCTGAAACTTTTTCGAGTACACTTATATATAAATGCAAAAGTGTGTTTGTCTGTCTGTTTGTCCGCTTTTTACGCCTCCATTACTAGAACGATTTTGACGAAAATTGACACAGACTCTCCTTGCAAGGTGGGATCGTTAATAGGATGCGTTTTATCCCAGAAATATATTTCAAATATTCCCAAATTAATATCCAGAAATGGTAAATAACATTTCTCCATTTTCTACGTAAGTAAATGATTTGACAGTGACGTCATTTAACGTTAGGACCCTTAACGCCACTTTGTACTAGGATTCTTCTAATATAGTAATCTGACAACATTATCTAACGCGATAGGCGCTACCTTGCTTTCCAACATATGGTTGGGAATTCGCTATGAGGCAGTTAAATGTGATCGTATGAACGAATTTGAACAAAACATCATTCTGTAATCTGCACGAACTTTTAAGATGTGTATAGCTGATTAAGTTTTTTATTACGTTTATCCAAAACTAATTGATTCGTCAGTTTAACAACTCTCTTTTTATCTTTGGCCAATTTATACTTGAAGTTGTAGAGGCAATTATTCTAATTCTGAAGGCGAAGTTGCCAGTAACATCTAGTTTCTTATATTTTTTAGAAAATGACATATAAAAGATTTTCATTTTTTTTTCCTCAAGGTTTCGGCTGAAACAGTATTTTGAATTACGTGGCAATTGCAAGAAAAAAAATTTCATTTTCTCCTTGCTGTTGTCCATCTGATGAACTATTCAATTTTTTTCTCAAAATATTTGATTTAAACTCAAACTAGTCTTTTCGCCCGAACTATTAAAATCGATTTCAGTTGGAATTTTTCTCAACTCAGTTGATTGACATTGAATTTTTGTGAAAATTGGAAATTCTTTATAATTTTTTTTTAACATACAGGGTGAGTCACTAAGCGGGAATCGGTCTTTGGTAGGCGTATCGTTCAAAATATCGAAAAATGTTTCGAATAAAAGTTGTTCGAAATAAAGTTCTCCACAACCTAAAATTATTGCCAAATATGGCGGCCTTCCGGTTGCACCGGAAATGAACACAACTTCCTTATTTTAAATAGAACACCCTATGTATTTTTACATTTTTGGATTCCTTGTTAAAAATGAATATGAATTTATTAAGACGACATAGGCCCTTAGTTGAACCGTTTTCGCGTAATTTAATTTTTTTGGTTAAATTTGACGATTTCGGAGCTTGACGCCATTAACGATATTTTCCAAACGCAATGACTCAGAGTTGTGTGGCATACAGTTTTGGATTCAGGAAGAAATGGAGTATTTGTTTACGTCTTTGCTGTTAGCAAGATTTCTTAAATTTCTTCCCATCCGTCGACTCAATTCTTCAGTTCTTCAAACATGCATAACTTAATTTTTTCAAATGGAATCACCTATCTTGGATTATCTTATCGGATGCGAAATTAAATTACCTTTTTTCTTGGTACCAGGTATTGCCCCCTCCGTCCAATAATTTTTGAGAAATTTAGAATTTTGTAAAAATTTTAATTAATTTCGAATTATCGCGTTAGCCTTGGATGTCGCGGTTTTGTTTCGTCTCGTTTGTCTGGCAATAACTGACAGTTTCTCTCATTGTTGTCGCGAGGTCTTGGTATTAGTACTGAAAGACAATGTTTTCTCAAGAAGAATTGGTCGATATGGTTTACGCCTTGGGCAGTGCTGACAGAAATCCATTTCTTGCCTCAAGAATTTATGCCCAACGCTTTGCCGATCGGAGACATCCAAATTCAGCGGTATTCGCTAAATTGGGAGAGAGGTTTGAGCGAACTGGTGGTGGTACGAAATCCGAGAAAAAGGAGCGTAGAAAACCAACGATGCATGAATAAAACCAAGTTTTAGTAGCGGCTGCTCTTGTCCAAGATCCGCATTTAAGTACAAGAATAATAAGCACGGAATTACAAATAAGTCAAACCTCGGTTTCACGAATCTTGCGTAAAAATAAGTTTCATCCGTATCGTGTCCAGCTAGTACAGGAACTCAATCAAGCTGATTTCAACAACCGAATGCAGTTTTGTGAGTGGGCGTTACGAAAACTACAAGAACAAAATGACTTTTTGGACAATGTACTATTTACCGACGAATGTACATTTCATAAGAACGGCTTCGTGGGAAGACACAACTCCCATTTCTACCACACTGAAAATCCTCATTGAATGAGGCCCTTAGACCATCAGAATAGGTGGTCTCTGAATGTTTGGGGTGGTGTCATAGGAAGATTAGTTGTCGGACCACACTTCTTCAATGAACATTTGAATGCCAACAATTACTTGCATTTTTTGCAAAATCAATTGCCCGAAATGATAGACAATTTACCTCTTGCTGTCGTGCGGCAAATGTGGTTCCAACATGATGGGGCACCGGCACATTATGGAAGGGATGTAAGGGAGTTCCTCAATACACAGTTCCCTAACAAGTGGATAGGAAGAGGAGGTCCAGTGGCATGGCCCGCAAGATCACCGGATTTAACTAAGCCAGACCTTTTCTTGTGGGGTCATGTTAAGCAAGTTGTGTACCAGGAACCACCAACTACCCGAGAAGACATGATGGACCGGGTTCGTGTTGCTTTCCAAAATATCAATGAAAACGTCTTGGTGGATGTGAACAATTCTTTGCTACCGAGACTGCGCATTTGCCATCGTGAAACTGGTGGTTATGTTGAACATTTAATTTATTTGTTTATGTATTCTTCTTAATATTTGTTGCAACTTACTGTTTGTTACCGATTTGTTTATTGTTTATTTACTTTCTTTAATGCTTTACACTGAAATTCAATGATGATTTTCAGTATCGTGGTGTATCGTTTCCTTCCCACGAAGCGGTTCTTAAAAAATGTTTGTACATTCGTCGGTAAATAGTACAATGTCCGAAACGGTCATTTTGTTCCTGCAGATTATGTAACGTCCATTCACACAACTGCATCGATTGTTAGACAGCTTGATTGAGTTCTTGCACTAGATAGGTGTGATACGGATGAAACTTGTTTTTACACAACAATCATGAAACCGATTTTTGGCTTATTTGTAATGTCACGCTTATTCTTCTTGTACTTAAATGCGGATCTTGGACAAGAGCAGCCGCTACTAAAACTTGGTTTTCTTCATGCGTCGTTGGTTTTCTACGCTCCTTTTTCTCGTATTTCGTACTACCAGTTCGCTCGAACCTCTCTCTAAATTTGGCGAATGCCGCTGAATTTGGATGTCTCCGATCGGCAAAGCGTTGGGCATAAATTCTTGAGGCAAGAAATGGATTTCTGTCAGCACTGCCCAAGGCGTAAACCATATCGACCAATTCTTCTTGAGAAAACATTGTCTTTCAGTACTAATACCAAGACCTCGCGACAACAATGAGATAAACTGTCAGTTATTGCCAGACAAACGAGACGAAACAAAACCGCGACATCCAAGGCTAACGCGATAATACGAAATTAATTAAAATTTTTACAAAATTCTAAATTTCTCAAAAATTATTGGACGGAGGGGGCAATACCTGGTACCAAAAAAAAGGTAATTTAATTTCGCATCCGATAAGATAATCCGAGATAGGTGGTTCCATTTGAAAAAATTAAGTTATGCATGTTTGAACAACTGAAGAATTGAGTCGACGGATGTGAAGAAATTTAAGAAATCTTGCTAACAGCAAAGACGTAAACAAATACTCCATTTCTTCCTGAATCCAAAACTGTATGCCACACAACTCTGAGTCATTGCGTTTGGAAAATATCGTTAATGGCGTCAAGCTCCGAAATCGTCCAATTTAACCAAAAAAATTAAATTACGCGAAAACGGTTCAACTAGGGGCCTATGTCGTCTTAATAAATTCATATTCATTTTTAACAAGTAATCCAAAAATGTAAAAATACATAGGGTGTTCTATTTAAAATAAGGAAGTTGTGTTCATTTCCGATGCAACCAGAAGGCCGCCATATTTGGTAATAATTTTAGGTTGTGGAGAACTTTATTTCGAACAACTTTTATTCAAAACATTTTTCGATATTTTGAACGATACGTCTACCAAAGACCGATTCCCGCTTAGTGACTCACCCTGTATAGACTTTAAAATAGAAATTTGAACGTTTTTCTTGAAAATCTAATATCAGAAGTTGTAATGAGGTTTTTGTTCTAGAATGTTTAACAATTTCCTTCAAAATTTTTATCAAAATTAAAAAATTCCGTCTATATAAGACAAAGTCGTGTGCTCTCTGAGTCCTAACAGGAACGTGACAAATGTATCGCAACCTATACTAATCTTAAATGTGTTGTAAACAGTTTCCAGTAGATGCCGTTGTATCTATTTTGATTATGGTCCGTTTTTAGCGTTTTTTCGCATAGGATTCACTCGGAAACGGGCATAGGGCTTTGTCACGAAGCGTATTAAATATTTTAATATAAAATTTAATTCTACCGGTCAGTCAACACAATATTTAATAATCTGGGGGGGACGAAATTCGCCGGACCAGCTAGTTTTTAATTCAAAGGGAAATTTGAAAAAACCTGGAATTTGTATTATTATTATCATTATTTTTCTACGAGTGGAATATTTTAATTCCTAACAGTTTTCTAAACTTAAAGCTTAAACCTTCGGTTTCGTGATTTGTTGATGAACTTAAAATTTTCAAAAGAAATCAAAATTTCGATTAAGATAAGAATTTTCGAAATAAATCACTAAGGAAGAGTAAGAATTTTGAAAAACTGGACAGTTTTAAGAGGTAGATACTTTGAAATGTTGAATTTTTTTTTAAATGTCGAGATTTTTAAAAAGAGTCGAAATTTAAAAAAAAAAAGGAGCAGCTTCCAAAAAAAACCAATAATTTTCAAAAGTCTAAATTAAAAAAAAATAAAAAGAGTCATGTAAGATGAAAAATTACAAAAAGTCAAGAAGGTCAAAATTTTTAGAAAAAAAATCAAAATAGTCAACTTCAACTTTTCCATAAAAATTGAAATTTGAAAAAAAAGCAAATGTTGAAATTTCGATTTTTTTAAGGTTAACTTTACAAGAGTTAATTTTTCGATAAAAGATCGAAAATTTGTGTCACAATTTCGAAAAAAAAAGACATTTTTATTAAAGATGGAAAAAACTAAGATTATTAAAGAAAAGTAAGAATTTTGAAAAAGTGGAAATTTGGAAAAAAGTAGACATTTTGAAGTGTTGAATGTTAAAAAGTCGAAATTTGAAAAAGGTCGAAATGGTAAAAAGAATCGAAATTCTCGAAAAAAGGTGCAACTTTAAAAAAAACCCAATACTGGTCAAAAAAGTCGAACAAAAAATAAAAAGTTATATAAATTAAAAATTACAAAAGGTCGAGAAAGTTTAAATTTTTTAAAAAGGCAAAATAGTCAGTTTAAAAAGTCAAAATTTTGATAAAAATATTTGAAATAAAAAAAGTGCAAATTTAGAAATGTCGATTTTTTTAGGTTAACTTTACAAGAGTTAATTTTTCGATAAATGATCAAAAATTTGTGGCACAATTTCGGGAAAAAAAGACGAAATTGTTATTAAAAGTGGGAAATGGAAAAAACGGAGTTTATTAAAGAAAAGGAAGGATTTTTGAAAAAGTGGAAATTTGGAAAAAAGTGGACATTTTGAGGTGTTGAATGTTAAAAAGTAGAAATTTGAAAAAGGTCGAAATGGTAAAAGCGAATCGAAATTCTCGAAAAAAGGAGCAACTTTAAAAAAAACCAATACTGTTCAAAAAAGTCGAACAAAAGATAAAAAGTTATATAAATTAAAAATTACAAAAGGTCGAGAAAGTTAAAATTTTTTAAAAAGGCAAAATAGTCGGTTTAAAACATCAAAATTTTGATAAAAATTTGAAATTAAAAAAATGCAAATTTAGAAGTGTCGATTTTTTTAGGTTAACTTTACAAGAGTTAATTTTTCGATAAATGATCAAAAATTGGTGTCACAATTTCGGGAAAAAAAGACGAAATTGTTATTAAAAGTGGGAAATGGAAAAAACGGAGTTAATTAAAGAAAAGTAAGAATTTTGAAAAAGCGGAAATTTGGAAAAAAAGTAGATATTTTAGAATATTGAATTTTAAAAAGTCGAGATTTTTAAAAAGCGTTGGAATTTGAAAAAGGTCGAAATGGTAAAAAGTCGAAATTCTCGAAAAAAAGGAGCAACTTCCAGAAAAAGCAATAACGTTCAAAAAATTGGAAAAAAAAGAAGTTATATAAATTAAAAATTACAAAAGGTCAGGGAGGTTGAAATTTTCAGAAATAAAAGTCAAAATAGTTTAAATTTTCAATTTCAAAGTTTCACGAAAAAGTCAAAATATTGGTAAAAATTGAAATTAAAAAAAAGTGCAATTTTTTTAAGTTTAATTTACAAAAGGGTCAAATGTTTGAGAAAAAGTCGACAATTTGTGTCACAATTTTGAAAAAAAAGTGGAAATTTGGAAAAAGTAGATATTTTGGTATGTTGAATTTTAAAAAGTCGAGATTTTCAAAAAGAGTAGAAATTTGAAAAAGGTCGAAATGGTAAAAAGAGTCGAAATTCTCGAAAAAATGTGGAACTTCCAAAAAAAGCAATAACGTTCAAAAAAGTCGAAAAAAAATGAAAAGTTTTATAAATTAAATATTACAAAAGGTCAAGAAAGTTAAAATTTTCAAAAAAAAAGTCAAAATAGTCAATTTAACTTTTCAATTTCAAAGTTTCAGGAAAAAGCCAAAATATTGATAAAAATTAAAATTAAAAAATAGTGCACATTTTGAAATGTCAATTATTTTATATTATATTTATAAAAGGGTCAAACTTTTGAGAAAAGGTCGAAAATTTGTGTCAATTTTAAAAAAAAAAGGCGAAATTTTGATAAAAATGAGAAATGGAAAAAAGCGAAGATTTTGAAAAAGTAGATATTCTAAAATAACAACATTTTTAAAAACCAACATTTTCAGAAGTCGAAAATTGAAGGTAGTCGAAATTTCGAAAGAGTCGAAAATTCCGAAAAAGGACGTAATTTCCTAAAACGTCGGTAACGTCTAAGAAAATCGACATTAAAAAAAAGTATAAAAATTGTAAAAAGTAAATTTCGGGAGAGTCGGTTTTCAAAAAAAAGTCGAAATGTTAATCTTCAAAAACACTAAAAATTTTGAGATGTAGCGCAAATTTTGAAATTCAATTTATTTTTAAAAAATCGTCGTTTTAAAAGGACAAAATTAAAAAAAGTTGAAAATTTGATGTCGATATTTTTACAGAAAAGTTAAAATTACAAAATAGTGAAAATTTCGAAATTTTTAAGAAGTCGAAGTTTTCAGAAAGCCGAAATTTTCATTAAAGTCGAATTTCTCAAAAAAAAAGAGGGAAAACAGTTTTCAGAAAGGCATTTCGAGAAAATGTTGAAATATTTAAAAGTCAAAATTTTGAGAAAAAGTCAAAATTTTGTTAAAAAATTAAATTTACAAGTCAGATTTTTGAGAAAAGGTCGAGAATTTGTGTCACAATTTTGAAAAAAAAAGTCGAAATTTTGATAAAAATCAGAAATGGAAAAAAGCGAAGATTTTGAAAAAGTAGATGTTCTAAAATATCTTAAAAACCAAAATTTTCAGAAGTCGAAAATTGAAGGTAGTCGAAATTTTGAAAGAGTCGAAAATTCTGAAAAAAGACGTAATTTCCAAAAACGACGGTAACGTCTAAGAAAATCGACATTAAAAAAAAGTACAAAAATTATAAAAAGTAAATTTCGAGAGAGTCGAAGTTTTCAAAATAAGTCGAAATGTTAATCTTCAAAAACACTAAAAATTTTGAGATGTAGCGCAAATTTTGAAATTTAATTTATTTTTAAAAAATCGTTTTAAAAGACCAAAATTAAAAAAGTTGAAAATTTGATGTCGACATTTTTACAGAAAAATTAAAATTGCAAAATAGTGAAAATTTCGAAATTTTTAAAAAGTCGAAGTTTTCAGAAGGCCGAAATTTTCATAAAAGTCGAATTTCTTAAAAAAAAGAGGGAAAATAGTTTTCAGAAAGGCATTTCGAAAAAATGTTGAAATATTTAAGTCAAACTTTTGAGAAAAAGTCAAAATTTTGATAACAAGTTAAATTTGCAAGAGTAAATTTTTGGGAAAAGGTCGAAAATTTGTCACAATTTTGAAAAAAAAATCGAAATATTGATAAAAATTACAAATGGAAAAAAGCGAAGATTTTGAAAAAGTAGATGTTCTAGAATATCTTAAAAACCAAAATTTTCATAAATCGAAAATTGAAGGAGGTCGAAATTTTGAGAGTCGAAAATTCCAAAAATGACGTAATTTCTAAAAACGTCAGTAATGTCTAAGAAAATCGAAATAAAAAAAAAGTTTAAAAATTACAAAAAGTAAATTTCGAGAAAGTCGAAATTTTCAACAAAAAAAAGTAGAAATGTTAATCTTCGAAAACACTAAAAATTTTGACTAGTTAAAATTTTGAAATTCAATTTTTTTTAAATCGATGTTTATAAAGGACAAAAATTAAAAAAGTTAAAATTTTGAAGTCGACATTTTTACAGAAAAGTTAAAATTAGAAAATAGTGAAAATTTTGGCATATCGAAATTTTTAAAAAGTCGAAGTTTTCAGAAAGTTGAAATTTTCATAAAAGTCGGATTTAAAAAAAAAAAAGAGAAAACAGTTTTCAGAAAGGCATTTCGAGAAAATGTTGAAATATTTAAAAAGTCTACTTTTTGAAAAAAGTCGAAATGTTCATAAAAAAATCTTAAATTTTCGGTTTCTTGATTTGATTGATGAATTTAAAATTTTCAAAAATAACAAGTTTCAAAAGAAAGAAATTTCGACCAAAAATAGGAATTTTCGAAATGAATCATTAAAGAATAAGAACTTTAAAAGTGGAAATTTTGGAAAAAGTGGGTATTTTGAAATGTAGAATGTTTTAAAAAGCCGAGATTTTCAGAAAAAGTCTGAATTTGAAAAAGATCGAAAGGTTAAAAAGAGTCGAAATTCCAGAAAAAGGGAGCAACCTCCAAAAAAAAATCAATAATGTTTTAAAAAGCCGAATTTAAAAAAAAAATAGAACCATTTTTATAAGTTCAGAATTATGAAAAGTTGAGAAAGTCAGAACTTTCAAAAAAGGTCAAATTAGTTTAAATTTTACTTTGAAAGTTTTGAGAAAAAGGCAAAATTTTGATAAAAATTGAATTTCAAAAAAAGTGCAAATTTTGAAATGTTAACAACACTGTTAACATTAGAGCATGTTAGTAACGCAAATTAGAGTGTTGGTAATGTAAAACGTTAAGTTTACCTTCTATCAAAAATATCTCAAGGGTCCTAAGAAGATTAAAATTAAAAAAATACGTGAACGGCAACGGGGTTCGAACCTGTGACCTCTCAAGTGAGTTGAGGTTGTGATACCCCTAACCAACTAAGCTATAATGGCCTTGGTAAGTCCGCTTCTTAGCTTCTAACTTGTGCCTTAAACATAACCTATATGCCTATTATGAGTTAAATTGACTATTGTGCTTCATTTAAATTGTGTTTTAGTTTATTATTTTAATTGTTTATTTGTAGAATCACTCTACAGTACAACAGCGAGTACCAGTTGTTTTTACAACAACAAAAATTGTTATTATACATTTGTCAATTTTTAAAACTTCATATTTTTGCGACACATCTGTTGGGAAACACTGTATTAGTGCTCCAGAAATGGACAGATGAGTAGTAATAAGGTGTTGAACATTATGTGCAATAAATAAAAAGAGTACAAAATGTATGTGTAAATGATTTCATTATCAATAAATAATATTAGATTCGTTTCCACACAACTACAAGCATTCAAACCACAAATATAAAAGGTAGCTCAGTTGACAGCATAATATTTCCAATATTCTGACTTGTTTACTTGTGTGGGTTCTAATTATATTACACAGACGCTGGTATTTTCTATTTTTAACTTTTCACTTCTGTCGGCAACCAAGATTGCCTACTTTTTTTGGAGATTTCGATTAACAAAGTTGACAGTTCGAGATATAATGGCGAAATTCCAAAAAGAAACCACAAGATGTCGAAATTTTGTGAAAAATATTCACGCGTTCAATCGAATTTCCACTTTTTCGCGAAATATTGATGTTTTTAAAATTCCGTTTGTACATTTCGAAATTTTCAAAAATATCCAATTCAGAAATAAAGTCGAAGCAATCAAAATTTCGAGAAAAAGTCGAAATATTTAAAAGAGCCCAAACTTTGAAATAAGGTTAAAATTTTTATAAATTTCGAATTTCTCAAAAGTTGCAACAAATTTCAAAAAAAAAAGGTAGAAATTTTGAAAAAAAAAAACTCTTATTTTTATAAAAAAGTGAAAATACTTCGAAAAAAGCCGAAGGCTTCAAAATATAGGTAATATGTTGAAAAACCTAACTTTTGTAAAACGTATTGTTTTGAGAAAAAGCCCAAATTATGAAAATTTTGAAAAAGTGGAATTTTTCAAATGTCAGTCTATCGATAAAAAAAAATAGAAATTTCGAAACACGTGTAAATTTTCTTTTTATAAAGTCGATTTGTTTTGAAACATTCGAAATATTTAAAAAAGTTGAGTTATTAAAAATAGTCGAAATTTTGAAAAAGAGTCAGATTTTCAGTCAGTCGAAATTTTCAAAAAGAACTTTTGAAAAAAGTAAAAATATTCACGAACGGTCGAATTTTTCAAAAAAGTAAAAATATTCACGAACGGTCGAATTTTTTAAAAAAGTGAGTTCAAAGTCTTCGACTTGTTTAATATTTCGAGTTTAAACTTGTAATGTTAAATTCTAAGTAATGTATAAAACCGAAAGTGTCTGTCAGCTTGCTGGCCTTTCACGGCTCAACTACTAAACCAATTTCAATAAACTACCCTTACAACTTGAGACTCCAAAAGAAACTCTTTTTTTTATCTTAGAACACCATCCAGGTAATTCCAAGCAAATATTTTATCCAGGGTATAGCATTAGATCTCATCACTGATACTTATTATTGCAATAAAGACCATTCAACTAATTTCGCGGACGAAGTCGCCGGTAACAACAGCTAGTATTAAATTAAAAAATAAGTAAAAAAATGTCGATTATTTTTCAAAGAGATCTCGCAGCTGCACAACAGTTTGCTTCACCAAATCCTTGTAAAGAAAGTAATAATGAATTTTAAATTTTTACAGGTTAGTAGTTCTACCCAAGAAGACGTTAAGGAGCAGTGTACGACCCAAAAGCTATCAATAAATCTCAAACGATTAAACAATACCTACACTCCTTGTCCTCCTCACTCGGATAAAAATGAAGAAATTTCCAGCTCCGACGAACAAAGCGAGCAAGTTCCCGATTTCCCGCCACCGAATCCGCCTCTAATGCTTAGAATAAATTCACAAACATTATCAAGTGCCCCTAATGCGGATGGTAAGAGTTTATTCTTTTTCCACATTTTATTTTATTCCCATAATTTTATTTGATTTGAAGTTTTGTTTTCTAGGCGGTCGCTTATTCGTCGGGGATGTAGTATGGGGTAAAATTCATGGTTTTCCGTGGTGGCCCGGGAAGATTTTAACCATCACCAACTGTAATAATCAAGGTCCTCAAGCTCACGTCTCTTGGTATGGTTCATCTACTTCGTCCCTTATGCAATGTGATCAATTGAGTCCCTATTTAGATAATTTTAAGGTAATTAAGTCACATTCATAACTGCCTCAATTTTAAGTAACAATTTAAGTAAGTAAGAAATAATTGTTATGCAATAATTTCTCGAAGTGATTATCTAACGTACCAGAGAGTAATTTGGATTTTTCACAAATAAAGTAGTTTTGAACTGTTAATTTAATTTTGCTTATTTAAATTATTGTCTACTTAAGATGATTTATTTTATTGTTTTCAGATTAGATATAATAAGAAAAAAAGAGGGCCATACAAAGAAGCAATTAAACAAGCGACAACAGAAGCCAGAGAAAATGCCGAAAGTAAATTACATCAACCGCTTGGGACATCCACATCCCCAAACATAATACCGCAGGTTGTACAACCTGCCTTAGCATCTCCAAGAGAAATAGATGTTGTATCATAAGGAATTGATTAACATCTTTTGTAAGAAAAAAAATCTGATACTTCTGTATTCAAATGATTTAATATTTTTATATTGATGTTATTCACATAAGTACACCTACAGCTGCTATTTTAAATATATTCTACAACTTTCGTTAATGGCTGTTTCTATACTAAATTGTATAGTCATTTGACGCTGGAAGTTTTATTTACAAAGATACAATTTATGTATTAATTTAAATAAGCAATATCTCAATCTCTGACATTATGTTTCATTTTTCTTAGAAACACAAATGATTTAATCTAATTGTATTTGGATGCTCAATAAATTCATTGAATTTGGGTAATTTAGCAGTAATATAGGTTTTTTTTTATAAATCAGGGGTCATCTTTTTAAACAAACATCATATTTAGGTTGCCACAATTTTTCAGATTAGCTTATTCGATTTGTGTAAAATAAAGCAAAACGATCATTACTAAAATGTAAGTCTAAAAAACATTATCCAAATTTAATGTTTTACTAAAAATCACTTTTTTATATCATGTTAATAATTATGAAGAATCCTTTTGTATTAAGGTTCAAGATATGTTCTCCTAAAAATGTGATTTTCTGTTAATGTTTAAAAGTTGTTCCCATCGTGGTTCGAGTTTATCTTGTTTTACAGATTTAATTTTGGGTATTTGTATTTTCGTCAAAACAAGTTAAGCATTGGTTAATAAGTATAACATTTGATGTAAAGATTGTAACTGAAGTACTTCATGGGAGATTATATTGCATCGTTTTCAGGATGCAAGACAGTGTGTCATTATCAATTTGTAAATAAAGTAATATATCTGTGATTTTATCCATTTAGATACCTATGTAAGTAGTTAAAATAAAACATTTAGTACAAACTGTTTGTTATTTATAACCATATTGGACCTTGATACCTGTATCTCTTTAATATAAAAATTATTGGACATATGTCTTAACGATTAAGTTTGAAATTAAATTGGTTGCATACAGCAGAACTCTAAGGAGACCACTTATAAAAAGAAATCAATTTTAGCAAATACCCCTGTTTATTGTTTGTTGATATGTGAAGGTGTTCAATACAATAAACATAGCATTTTTACTTATTTGCACTCTTCTTAAAACAGGCTTATACTGTATTATGCATTATATCAATTTTAATACCAAAATCCATAACATTGCTACTAATGCCATTAAAGGAAAAAACTGCAGGTGATGAGGATAATATTTTTAAAATATTTTCTGCATCACCAACATTTTTAAGTGTTTATCTTCAAAGTTTAAAACACTTTTAAAATGACTGAAATACAGGACAATTTAAAAAAACAGTAATCACTTTCCACAAACGTGTATTGTTGATAAATTAAAGTTTACAAAATAAATCATATTTGGAAATGTACCTTCACATAAAGCTTACACCCATTTATATTGGTTTGATCTTAAAATGCAGACCAATTAGCGAGAACACCAAACATTTCAAGTCTTGTACAAGATAATAAAAACAACGCAATCCTTCAGGATCTTTTGACTGGCTAACATCGACGAGAGAGCCAGTTTTTGAGGTAGTAAAAGAAATGTGTTCGTCATTGATTACAATTTCCAATTCTTGTCTTCCTATGCGGTCTGGTGGTGGCCAAAGGGAGTCGTCTTCTTGCATTATTTCAGAGTCCACGATGATCCTCTTCAATTCTTCCATTACGCATTGGTGCACATAAACCTCTTTACGGATCATGGTATCATTTTTGTAATTCGAGTTGTTGGCGTACCTTAATTTACCATCCGGTCTAAATTCAAACTCCAGGAACTCGTGACCGAATTTTCCTTTATGGCCTACATAGTAACGTATGTAGAAATCGGCAGACATTATGAGGTGATGCAAATAAGCCGCCAATTATTAAACACTTAATTAGAAATTAGAAAACACAACGCTACGCTAGCAAATAGTAAATTAACTTAGGTTAGGTCCATAAAACATGTTAAGTCAAAGCACAGAATACTTGGTCAAAGACATCATTATGTCATAGAGCAACTAATGACAGATGCACAGTTATACTCTATTTCAGATAAATCTGCATAAGAGTGGGTATGAAATATTAAATCATATATGTAATACTTCTATATGGCGTGTTTTGTCCCTTTGTTTGTGTCAAAAAGGCGCGGTGGATATATATGTTTGTATTTTTCAAGGACAGACGACAGAATATATTAACCAATCCCAAAGTTTATTTCAAATATCCCTCTTCTCGGCAGTGGTCATTCTTATCATTCATTTATTAGTGTTCCCGCCCATATTGTCATCTGTTCCGCTATAAACAAATGAATGCTTGTCATCGAAAGAGTACGACATATACTTTCAACTCACCTTTTTGACAAAGCATTTTGCAGTGCCGATTATACACAACACGCCATATAGAAGTATTACATATATGTATTAAATTAACCTTTAGAAAAGTCACTAAAAAAATCACTAGAACCAAAGCTGGCTTCACACTTAAACATTTGAAATAAAGTTCAAATTTACACATTTAAAGTTGAAATTACGAGAAAAAAGTCAAAATTTCGAGTTTACAGACGAATTTCGAGATTAAAGTTGAAATTTCGAGAAAAAAGCCGATATTTCTACAAAAAAAAATTTTAATCGATTTGCTTTCTACGCCTTCGTGCTAACCTAGTGTGCTGCTGTAATTTTTTGAGATGTTCACGTATGTTCCGTACTTGATTCGTATTCACCAAATTGACATTTAACCTTGACATAAAAATTTTGCAGAATTATCAGGAATAAAAGATTTTTCTTTCATTGTAACATCAAATCAATAAAATATGTTTTTAAAGTTTATGTTTGTTCATCTGTGGCGAATATGCAGAACGCATACAGAACACACACACAGATCCTCTAGCTCCAAGGCAAAATGAGCCGCAACACTGGAAGATTTGAGGGTCGATAGCTGACAAGTTTGACGGTTGAAATTTAAATATCAGTGGATGCGACCCTATGACTCGGTTGCCACTCGGCGAAAAACGCTTCCTATATTTGTATCGAATGTCTAATATGATCAGACCTATCGTTCCTTTTGGTTAAAGTTATAGTTAAGTAACAATGTAGTAAGCGACTATCATGGTAAGCGAGAATAAACTATTTTATTCCGTAAAAGTTTGACGTAAACCTGACAGTTTTCTTTCAGATAAATATGCAGAAGAGTAGGTCTTGAAGTATCAATCAACTTTTGGATATGTTACTACAAAAATCTCCAGGTCCAAAGCTGCGTTCGTGCATAATCATTATAATGCCTATATTTCAGGAGTTGTTAGGCAGAAATAATTGGTTAGAATGTTTTCCATATTGTTTTTATCAGCATTTTTAACAAGTTACTAACAGTTTTATATTTACAATGGCACTGAGAATTTTCATTGAGAATGATATCTTGGCATCTGGCAACGCTGCTTTTGTTAGTTCTATAGCATCTTTGGTCGGCACCACAGAGTAGGGCTGAGGGTGTTGACAATTCGATATTCTGTGTATTTTTTGATGGTGTTCTATGGGTGTACCCTGTGGTGAATAACACAAACTCGAGATATTACTTCTAAAAGACAAAAACTTGTCCCCTTTGGAACTCTTTGCACATATGTTTTGCACGTTAATATCCCAGTATAAACCGTATAAGTAACAACTAGTGAAATTGTAGCATATTTGACGTTTTTTGCAATTTAGAATATAAGGTGGCTGTGCCTGTGTTTTCAATTCTACCGACGCCTGAGCAATAAAATGGCGTCAAAAGTTTACATTCCCCTTTTAATTTGAAAATGTTTTCATTTTTAACGCTTAATCTAGTGGGAAAAGTGTCGGATAGTGAAATTAAACATCTAAACTGTGGTGATGTAACGTGTTATAGTTCGAAAACGCTCGGTTTAATCGTGAAACATATGTTTTGTGACATGGACTATGGAACGAAGCTGTTATGTGCCATTTACACGAGCAAGGAAACTATCGCAAGTCGATGTCTGAGAGTACTTCCAGCGAACTTGCGGAGTGTAAACAGTCTCTGAGAGTGCTCTCAGAGCAAGTCGTAAAACTTGCGCAAGTGCCGCAATAATTACTTGCACGTGTAAACAACCACAGAAAGCGCTATAGACAAGATCAGATTTATTTCCAATTTGTTAGAAGTTGTGTGCAAGTGGGTTGTGCAAGTCATACATTTGGAGGTAGAAATAGTCATGTATGGTCAATAAATATATTCGCTCTCACAAGTCGCTCTCCCAAGTGCTATCGCAAGTTACTATCCCGTGTAAGCGGCACATTAGGCCGCTGGAAACTGGAAGTAAAGTATAATTTGCCTTGTTGCCCTTTTAACTGCGGTAATGTGCTAAATATTGTTGCCTTATGCATTGAGGCAATTGCATTTACTGTTTTCGTGGTAAATTTAATTATTGGATCCGTCACAAAATTCAAATAATGGAATTGAACAAGTATGTGTAGGAGACAGTTGCTAAGTTTATGGCCGATGCGTAATGATGGCGCCCGGTGATGGAGTGTACTCAGCGCATGGATTATGGGCACCTTAATTCTTTGAGCAACTATTTCTCGTTTTAAGCTTATGCTTATCGATACTTTAATTATACGGAGGAAATTGATCAATGATTATGTGAACTACGGCCTTGATGGTTTAAAATGTTTTGTGTTGCCAAAAATTTACAAGAAAATCGCAATTGTGAATTTAACACTTCGATATTTTCAGTTCACAAGAAAAATCATATGTGGTTAAGGATGCATTCCACCTTGTGTTACTTATTTAGTATTATATAGAGAATTGCGATGTAAAGTGCAAATGGTCATAATCAATTGTATTTTTTATATTTTCTAAGATATTTTTCATTAGTAGACATTTGTCATCAAAGTTAGGATCATAATTAACTTGGTAAAATATGTGTATTATTTCTTTCCTTAATTTTCAATAATATTGACTTTGACTTTCAGTTTGCAAATACTGGCGACCTACGCTGTTGCAGTACGTACGAAAGAGAAGATACCAATTCGATTATTTACAGATTTCTCCATATTTCCAACAATTTTGACGTTTTTGTCTAAATTTAACTTTTTTTTTAGGTTTCGTTTTATTCTGAAAAATTAACTTTTACTTTAAAATTTTCACTTTTTTTTTAAATCTAATTTCATGTGGGAATTTTGACATCGCCATATCAGTTTCTGAATCATATTTAATTCGTTCACTTCTTTACCGAGTGTCGTGGTGTTCGGATGGTAACGATTACGATTGGGAGGGCTATTGGGATTGGTGGGATTAATATTATTAAAGTTCGACAATTTTCCTAAAATTTCGAATTTATTTTGCACCTTTCTTCAAAATTGAATTTTAAAAAAATAGCTATTATGATTAGGTAGGCAGTCGACTTTCTTCTTCATCACGTTGACGCGACAGGTACCGCTTTCATGCGGGAGAGTACAGCCCTTGGTGTCAGTAATACCAGTCCTAATAAGAAAGGGTGGTCACCTATAAAAGGTTTGTATAGATACCGTTTTCGTTTTGCGGAAGTTTGTCGCCTGATGGCTATTAAAGAACTGCCTTCACCCTATCGTCTCGCTACCACTTCTTCCGAGGCTGACCTGTGACCGGATTGAGAAATCCTGGAAATATATTTCTATGATTCTAATTATCAGAAAAATTAAAGCTAATAAGGATGCTCAAATAAGGTAAGAATCAACTGTGTGGTGATAGGTGGCTATAAGAGGAGTTTGGAAGCCACTATGTTTTGCTTTGAGTCTGATATTATTCTCAATGTTTAACTTTTTTGCGTAAAATTTGCCCTCTGAAAAATTTTGATATTTTTAAAGTTTTACAATTTTCCTAAAATTTCGAATTTATTTTGAACCTTTTTTTAAAATTGATTTTTTTAAAATAGCTATGAGAATTGGGTAGGCAGTCGACTTTCTTCCTCATCACGTTGACGTGACAAGTACCGCTTTCATGCGGAAGAGTACAGCCCTTGGTGTCGGTAATACCTGTCCTAATAAGAAAGGGTAGTCACCTATAAGGGATTTGTATAGATAACGTTAAGAATCAACTGTGTCGTGATGGGTGGCTATGTGGGGAGGTTGGAAGCCACTATATTTTTTTTTTGCAGTCTGATTTTATTTTCAATGTTAAACTTTTTTGCGTAAAATTTGCCCTGTTAAAAATGTTTGATATTCTTAAAGTTCGACAATTTTCCTAACATTTCTAATTTATGTTTTTTTCAATTTATTTAACATTTCTTCGGCCCAGTTTGGAAATATTTAAATTTTTATGGTTTGTTGACAATTTTCTAAACAGTTTTTGAAATGCGACTACGTGATATTTAAATTTATTGAAAACGTCACTTCATGACAGTTCACAAATTAAGAGGTTATTTTATTTTACATAGAATAGGAATAATGAAAAATAGGAGACCAAAATTAGATATGGAAAAAATAAAAATTTTGTTTTTTTGATAAATTAGGAAAATATAAAAAATACATAAAAAGTTGTAGCACTGGACATCGATGTTTCGCTCTCATTTGAGCTCGTTAGCAGTGCATAACATGGAAAGGGAAAAATAAGGAAGAAATACCTAAAAATAACTTTTTTTTAAATATAAAAAAGAAAAATTAAGAAATTTTAACATGAATAGACGTTTCATCATCAGTTTACTGTGTTAAAAATTTAAATATTTGAAGCCCGATCCACAAGAAACAACTACTCCGAGGGCTAATACCCCTTCCGAAAAAAACACAATATTTCCGGTCAATAAGGGTCTACCATGAAGAATATTTCTAATTTATTTTAAACCTTTAAATTTGAATTTTTTCGAAAATAGCTTTTATGGTTGGGTCGACTTTCTTCCTCAACACGTTGACGTGACAGGTACCGCTTTCATGCGGGAGAGTACAACCCTTGGTGTCGGCAATGCCGGTCGTAAAAGAAAGGGTGGTCACCTATAAGGGGTTTGTATAGATAACGTTTTCGTTTTGTGGAAGTACGGCTATTACAGAACTGACCCCACTCTAACGCTTAGCTACCATTTCTTTCGAGGCTTACCTTGAGAAATCCCGAAAAGTTGTTCCACTTTTTATATTTCTATGATTCTGATTATCAAAGAAAGTAAAACTTATAAGAATGCCTTTCAAGATAAGTATCGACTGTGAGGTGATGTTGGAGGCCACCATGTTTTTTTACATCTTGAATGAGAACAATGTTCTCGTTTAATTTATTCATACGATTCGATTTTTTTATCAAAATGAAAAATTTATTCTTTTTTTCTCTTTAAGTATAAAACTTCTCTAAATTAAAACTAAATATTTTAAAAATATACTGTTGGAGAATTAAAATTATTTATTATACATATTGACTAAATAAATTAAAAGTAGCGTAATTAAAAAAGTAATACTTGATTAGTTAATATCAATGTTCATTATTTAACAACAAATGTACAAAAATAGGGCACTATTACTTTACAAATAAATTAAAATCTAAATTCATAATATTTATGAAAACTAACGATGTGCGTTTGATGTCAGCCACTGCTCTATTGACTTGTAATTGTTCTTCATCCAATTTACTTTAATTTCAACAAGTTCTATTGCTTTATTAAAAGACGAATCGACAGAAGTAGCTTTGTCTCCGAGCTGCTCTCTGAACCTTTTAAGCTGAAATGGAAAAAATATTACAATATGTTATAGATGACGTTTTGAACATATGAATCAGGTTGACGAGCGCGTTGATTGGATATATTTATCAAGGATAAGCATAATAACCTTGATGGCACTCGTACACCAAATTTGGAAAGTCCTACAATTTGAGTGTCACTGATCTATATAATGATACGAGAATACATTTCTGAGTTTCAATTCTACATACATGTTTTCATAATTGACCTGATAATAGTGATAAGTAAAATATTATTTTTGTAATTACTTACTTCAGCTAAATCATACTCCGTATTCATATGTTTGGTGACACTTATTAACATTTTACCAAGCATGTTGAATCCATCGCCGAGACTAAAAATTAAACGTTTATTGATACCGTACTCTAAAAATTCTAAAACTTACTGATTTCGCAAATCGTCCCAATTCTTTCTAAGGAAATTAAATGCTATAGTGGTGCCAAATTTATTACTTGCAATACTATCAAACACTCTAGAAGCATCTTGAATTCTAACACTAGATGTAGTCAGAGTATGCAAATATCTGCAAATTAAATAAATATTAACTTTATAGAAACTATAAGTATACCTATTTTGTAAAGTTTTTTCAAAATCAGTAATAGAACAACATCTTCCATTTTAGACCATAAGTTTTAGTTGAAAATATTTTTGAATGAGTTGCTGTTTAGAAGATATTACTATTAGACACTACAATATTAAGTACGATCAATTCCTCTGCATGTACCTGGATAGGAGCCAAGTTTGAGTAGTACAACCAAGAGCATCAAGTAAAACTTCTTTTTCTGATAGCGATGTGGTATGGATATACTGGTCATAAGCTACCTCCCATTCTCTTTCAGTTCCTTCTCTAATTGCCGTACAGTAAACAATTTCTCGTATATTTGGAGGTACCCTAAAAATTCAATTAACGGTTGGAAAGAAACCATCTACATATTGCAATATATTCGTGTAAGAAGTTAACATTGTTAATAAAACTAAAAGTTCGCACCCTGCAAGTTGGGCAGGCAGATTAGTTCATGAGAATAGAATAGAGAGAGAATAGAATAGCCTAAAGTACAGAGAAACTGTAAGATATCAAGATCCGCAGAAAGAATACAGCGAGTAATGAGGAATGTTTTAAAAGATTGGCCTTTAAATCTAAACAATTATGATATAGTGGGCCCTCGGACAAACGATATGGTACAATTTTAGAGCAATAGCAAGAAGGTAATAAATACTGAATACGGATTACTTACGGTTCTCCTCTTGAAATCCACTTTCTAAACATTTGTTGGGCTTCAATGGCACACTTCGATTCTGGTGAGCGACACCTCCACTTCGATACGGTTTGTAGAATATTTTGTGTAAAATATTCATCAACAACGTGGTCACCAAATTTAACCTTATCATAGGTACGAGAAAATATTGTCTTATGGAATATCTAGAAGTAGGAAATGTTAGAATTTAGTGCTTCAGCGTAACGTTTTGTTACTTCAAATAGTCCAAATATGGGAGTCGCTTCCAAGAGATCGCTTAAAAATTCGAGTTTCGAAAAAGCCATTTTGGTAGGAATTAACATTATTTTGTCATCTCGCATAGCGATTTCTGAGATCAGTCGAAGCGGAATGTCATAGTCTAACATTCCTGCTTTGGCTAATTCCATGGAATCTGCTATTAGTTGTCCTTGAATAAAAGCTGGAATCTCCATTATGTGTGCAATAATAGATCTCCAATTACTTTCTTCATAATTCACAATGAAAAAGCCTGAAAATGAACGGTGACATATAGGTTTTAAAAACGTTGCTGTTAACTGGCTTCACCTGTCTGGTTAACATTGAGAAGGTACCAACGAGAAGGCCCAATATTTATGGTTGTACTCTCCTCTTCTTTTAACCATACCTTTGGTTTAGTATTATCATAGTTTGGATCTCTGTCTGTTACAACTGATATGGGTACCCACCATAAAGATTTGTCGGGATTTTCTTGTGGCAAAGTAAAGAATCGTTTCTAAAAATTAAATATTAAGTTCATGTAGGTAAAAAAGAGCGAAATAGGTATTCGGATTAAAACGACTTTTGCACCTTATGCCCAATGTTTACATGATGGAAAAACTTAAGAACCTAAAAATCGCACCTGTGATATTATTAGGGTTTGGTTGTCGTTACCAAGTTTTGCATTTATAACCGGAAATCCCGGCTTGACTGTCCACGACTTCATAACTTCCTTAACAGACACACTTGATTCTAATGATTTGCTTTCTTGTGCTTCCATGGTTAAAATATCGTATAAGTCGTTGCTGTCCGCGTTTGCATATTTGAACTTTTCCAGGAATTTATGTAATCCCTTTTGGAAAGTTGTTTTACCGAGAAAATGCTCCATCATTCTAATAAGCGAGGCGCCTAAAATATTTATTGAAAATTGTTACAAATTTTATCGATTCCTCTTTACCTTTGTTGTAAGAAATTTCATTGAAAGCTAAACGTATTTGCTCATTGTTCACAATTTCGGATGAGATGGCTTTTGTCGATTTTAGGGAATCCGTATTGAGAGCTTCTTGCATCAGAAATATAATCTGATCCGGATAAAGCCACGTTGGTTCCACCTAAAATAGAGTGTTTTGTAGAAATTTTTTAAGCAGTAAGATTCGAGGTATTTAATTTTTCAGTTTTCCTCAATTCACAACATTGAAATATTCAAAAAAATGAAAGAGGTAAAAGTTTTTTCATAGGGATTGAAACTTTCAAAATTAAATTATTTTTTATATTTTCCATTTAATCTCAATAATAATGAAGTCAACAAAATTTCAGCGCTCAAAGCTGTATTACTAGAGGATTAAATTGAATTGGAAATTTTCTCAAATTTAAGTCGGTGAAAGTCACTTACTGCATTTACTCCAAAATATGATAAATATGTTGCAAATCCTTCTTTCAGCCAAAGATCATTCCACCATCTGGGTGTTACAAGGTTGCCAAACCACTGATGAGCTAATTCGTGGCCCAAAACTGAGGCAATTTCTGCTTTTTGAAGAAAACTCGAAGATGCTGCGTCGTAAAGAAGATCTTTTTCTCTGAAAAATGAAATCATTTGATAAATCATTGCAATAGCTCCAAGCACGTTTTTTGCACAAGCCTGAAATCTATATTCTCTTTCCTTGTCTTTGATATTGATAATATTAAGTATATAATCACAGACGAAT
Source organism: Dastarcus helophoroides (assembly GCA_028583605.1). Lineage (NCBI taxonomy): Eukaryota > Metazoa > Arthropoda > Insecta > Coleoptera > Bothrideridae > Dastarcus > Dastarcus helophoroides. The sequence goes on from CM053327.1 coordinate 32,952,927, forward strand.
ATATGACATTAAGTTAAAAATTCAAATACATTTTAGATTGTTTTTCTTTTCACCAATAACTAATTTAATTGATATATACAAAACTTAATCGACGTAATATTAAATTTGTGGAATTTTGAAATTTTTTAAATTTACATTTCACGTTGCGATTATGGTTGCCCAAGAAAAATTTGTTTAGAAGGAAATAATCGACCTCACCTGAATGTGATTAATCCCCAATTTTCCATGGCGGTGAATCCAAAATCAGGGATCGTGACAACGTCCAATTTTGCCAAAGGAAATTGGTTGAGATATTTATTAAAATATTCTAGCATTTGTGGGCCTATCGTTGATGCGTACTCAGCATGACTTAGGTAATGTCTTGCGGTCCACACTTGGAAAAATCTATTTTGTGTAACAGCAGGCTGAAAGTCGCTGACCACGAATGCAACCAGATATGTCGACATTTTTGGAGTATCTAGATAGTTGTCCCATATCCAGTTGGGTTTATCCGCGCTTAAAGAATTAATAGGTTTGTATTTAGAAAGAGCAATTATTGTTACTACAGAATATAGTATCCAACTACTACGCCACTACTACTGCTAATCCACAGTGTTTAGTTCAGTGCTCTACTAGAGCACTGTACTAAACACTGTGGCTTATGATTAAGCCCATAGAAGATTTTACCCTTTTACCACATGAGCAATTAAACAAATAATGACGCGATACGTATTTCGCCAGCAGAGGCAAAAAGTGATTTCGATCGTAAAATGCGCCAGAGGTTTATCAACTGTCCGAACGGTTCCAGGTCCTTTTGGGGATTTGCAAAGTCGATTGGAAAGAATTTTACACCTTTAAATTTTCCACCTTTACTAGATGAAAATACCAATACTGCTACTACCACCAAGGAAAAGGCTGGCATGTTAGCCTCAATGTTTGCTGAAAATTCCAATCTTGATTCTCGAAACGCAGAACCTCCTATTCTCCCTAAAGTTGGCATTTCGATGCCTGAAGTTGTTTTCAGACAACGCACAATCAGGAAGATTCTCTTTTGAGCTGGCGACACCTCGAAAGCTTCTGGCCTTGATGGTATTCCCGCTATTGTTCTTAAGAAGTGCGCCCCAGAGTTGACTCCTGTCCTAAGCAAATTGTTCACACTCTCTTACAACAAAGGTGTATTCCCTAACATCTGGAAATCTGCTAGAGTGCAGCCTGTCCCTAAAGAGGAAAAAAGGAATCTAGCTAACAATTATCGCCCTATACCTTTGTTACCCGTTATATCTAAAGTGATAGAAAAGGTTATCAACATCGAGATTCTCAAATATTTGGAGGAAAATAGAATCATCTTCGACAGGCAATATGGTTTTAGACAACAAGGTTCCACTGGCGATCTACTGGCATATGTTACTCATATCTATAACTCAGCTATGGAAAACATGGTGAGGCTAGGATGTGGCACTGGATATCTCAAAGGCTTTCGACAGAGTCTGGCACCGATCTCTTCTCGCCAAATTAACATCTTATGCTCTTCCTCCTGGACTCTGTCATTTGATATCCAATTTTCTCGTTGACAGATCTCTTCAGGTTGTCGTCGATGGCATCTCATCCGAGACATTGGCGATTAACGCAGGGGTGCCTCAGGGCCCTGTTCTGTCTCCTACTCTATTTCTGTTACACATAAATGATCTCTTAGCTTCAACCTCCAATCCTATATACAGCTACGCAGATGATAGTAACCTTGTGTCATCTTTTTTTCTCCGACAAACCATTACCTATCGCTGCTTCAGATCGACTAAGGGTACAGTAGATACGGACGATTAATCGGGATTTCGAGATTATTCTGAAATGGGGTAAGAACAATTTGGTCGACTTCAACGCCTCAAAAACTCAGGCCGTGGTTTTCTCTAAGAAAACATCAAGGGATAATGCAACAAACATACTAATGGACGGTAAAATCCCTCCGATGGGATCTAATCTATCCTAGAAATGAATGCGAGCACTAACTTCTCTTGGGACGATCATGTGCGCGCCATTGTGAAATCCGCCTCTCAGAAGCTAGGCTTTCTTTTTAGAGCTAAAAAGTACTTCACATCTCATCAGCTATTAACACTATACAAAGCTCAAGTTAGGCCAACACTATCCAATTCTGTTCTCGTGTTTGGAGTTCAGTCCCAAAACACACTTTAGATCTCTTGGATTCAATTCAAAGAAGAGACGAGATGACGAGAGTCTGACCGATTCTCTCGAAACACTAGAGCACATGGGTATGGTTGGTGACTTGTCTCTTTTCTGCAAGTACTATCATGGAAAATGCTCGCAGGAACTATTAGGATTGATCCCCCCAAGGGCAAGACTCTTGAGGCGTACTAGACAGTCGTAGATATCAAATTCCTGAGCGGTCCAGCTTGACACAGTGAGGACTTTTGTCTACGAAGACTCATTGTTCTATAGAACTTCCAAGTTATGGAACTTGTTACCGATAGGAATTTTCCTCAAAAATTACAACCTTCCTAGTTTAAGAAGGCGGTTCATCGCCATCTATCCTTGTTTCCGCATCCTATTCGCAGTGCTTTGAAAGCATAATGGGGTTACCCTTTGCGAGTGGAATAAACTTAAAAATAAATAAATAAATAAAAAAAGAACTGACATTTTCAAGCGTACTAATCTCATTTGATTAGCAGAAGAAGCATCGACATCATCATCAGATTTAGATCGGTATTGGTAGTCTTTTGCTTTCTTAGTGGTAAAGGGGTAAAACCTTCTACGGACTTATTCATTATTATGAATTTGAAAAATATCATGTATTTTACAAAAAAGTTATGTGCGGTGGTTTTTACTTACAATTCGACTTGGTCTTTTAGTGCCATATTTGACAAAGATGACATATTCTTTGGCCTTCCAATACTAATTGAAAATATTGCTTTAAATGATGGTTCATCAAAACAAGGAAACGCTCGTCGGGCATCAATTGGTGAAAACTGTGTACTTGCAATTGCACTGAAATTTAAATATGCTGCATATCGGGATAAAACAATAAGTGATAAACAAATGATTAGAAATTTTAATGTGAAGCAACCACGGATTATAGAATAAGGATAGTGCACGCCTTATATTGGCCGTGTATAAATGCGTCTAGAATGTGGAGTAGCTCTAGCTACCTGTTTTCTCTTTTTCTCAACAGCCATATTTATTTACTTTGTTCTTCATTGGTAGAATAAATCCATCACTCCTGATATGACGAAAACGTACTACCTACTCTCTAGACGCTTTTTCGACACCATTTTCTACGATCGCACACTATCCTTCTCTAAGCCGTGGAAGTAACTTTACAGACAGAGAAATGGACAGACGCACAGAGCGACAGACAGGCATATAGCTAGACCCTGACAGTCAGAGACAAAAATTATAAAACAGTTAAATCATGCTGAGTTACTGTACAAGTTTTTAGACCATATTATTGTTATATGAGCCTGTAAAAAGCCAATAATTTTGGAATTACAAAGAAATTTGGATTTTAGTACCATGTAGTTATGGTAAATTATTTCTATATTCAGATCTGTACTTACCTTATTTTTTTATCAATGATATTCTTGTATTCAGACTTATAAAATCCTTGCAGGTGCTGCTTAAGACTACCCATGAAACTCATATCCAAGTAGTACTGTTTGCCTTTTTTTAAAGTTTGATCTATCGTTATTCTATATTGTTCGGGTTCTACGTAGCTCGATGACAAAATACCAACTTTACTTCCATTTTTTTCAGCGCTTCTAATATTTAAGGAATGTTTATGTATTTCAATGTCTTTGACATTCAACGTAATTTCGTTTGTGTCGTCTTTAATATCGATAGTTATAGTTATATCACCATTTGTAGTTAAGTTACCTATATCTGGAATAATTCGTAGCCTGTAAAAAAATAATAGTAAATAAATAAATAAATGACAATTAGAGTTATGTGTTCAGTTTCTTTTCGGAAACAAATTAAACGCTCGATCTTTTATTTCCAATGCATGTGACATTTTTCAGTTAATTTATTCAAAAGCATGATAAACTAAAAATTCGATCAAAATAATAAACGCTTGATAAATGTAAAGAATGCTCGATATAAAATTTGTATGCTTATTACAATAATAAAAGTTCGATAAAAATAATAGACGTTGGATAAATGTAATGAAAGCTCGACATAAAATGTTGGTACTTGCTAAAAATAATGTTTCGATAAAAAATATAGACACTCCATGAAAAATAATTGCTTTATGTATGAAATTCATATGGTTGCAAAATTAACAAATATTCGATAAAAATAATATACTCAATAAACAAATTCACATTGTTTCATAAATTAATAAATATTTGTTAAAAAATTATCAAGGTTCGATCTATTTAAGAAATGCCCAATGCCAAATTTTAATGTTTCCTAAATATATTTAATAAATCTCTAAGCACTGATTAACATACAACGTACAGCTTAAACGGGTGGGTCTAGGAGCATGAAATTTCATACAAATGTTTTCCATAATAAGTAGGTGAGTACTAAGATCGGATTTTTCGAAATTCAATCTCTAACAATAGAAACGGACATTCGCAGATAGGCAATTTTTATGTAATGAATAATACAAGCGATTGTATTTAAAGTTGCCTAAACGCGTTAAAAGCTGTCATCTGTCTCGTTTTACGGATTCTTTTCTTTTAGTTTTTAAACCGTTAAGTTTTAAACTCGAAATTTTGGTTTTAATTTGGTACTCGCGATGTTTATATTGTTTATATATTTTGAAGTTTCTTCTCGAAATTTTCAGTTTGTAGTCAACATTTTCTGCACACAATAACATTTCGGTTTGTACTGTTTTTTTCAAAATTCTTATTTACATTTCGACTTTTTTTGAAGTTTTCAGTTTAAACTTGAAAAACATTCCTTTTTAAAATACCACTTCAAAATCGAAATTTTTTCTCGAATTCGTTCAAATTTTAAAAATTCGTAATTTACAACGTCGAATTCTTCAAAAAAAAAAGAAATGGAAAATTTTCAGGAACAAGCCAATTTTGTAAAAAATCGAAGTTACAAAAATGCCAAGTTTCGAGATTAAAAAAATTCCAAAATGGACAAAATTTCAGAATTTTCAAAGAAAGGTCAAATTTTTGAAAAATATTAACCATTTTGAAAAGTCGACATCTTCAAAAAATTCGAAACTGGAACAAAATTGCGAAATTTTTGAAACAACAAAAATTATAAAAAAGTTCAGATTTCAAATTCAAAACAAAAAAATTCGGAATTTTGCGAAATATTCAAAAAATTTAAAAGAAAGTCGTAATTTTCTCTGGAAATGTTGACATTTTTCTGGAAATTTCAACTTTTTCGAAATGTTACAAAGGCGTAGGCGATTTAAAAAAATGTATTTTTAGAAATGTCGAGTTTGTTTCTCAAATTTCGACTTTAAGCTCGAAATTTCGACTTTTTTCTCGAAATTTAGACTTTTTTCTTAAATTTCGACTTTTTTTCTCAAAATTTTGACCTTTCCAAATTTCGATTTTTTTTCGAAATTTCGTTTTTTTTTCAAATTTCGACTTTTTTCTCGAAATTTTGACCTTAATATCGAACTTTCAACATTTTTCTCGAAATTTCGACTTTAAACTCAAAATTTCGACTTTTTGTCTCAAATTTATACTTTTTTCTCGAAATTTTGACCTTAATATCAAAATTTCGACTTTTTTCTCGCAAATTTCGATTTTTTTCTCTCGAAATAACGGTTTTTTTTGCAATTTGGACTTTTTTTCTCGAAATTTCGACTTTTTGTCTCAAATTTCGACTTTTTTCTCGAAATTTTGACCTTAATATCAAATATCGATTTTTTCGCAAATTTCGATTTTTTCTCTCGAAATTTTGACTTTTTTCTTAAAATTTTGACTTTTTTCTTAAATTTCGACTTTTTTTCTTAAAATTTCGACTGTTTTATCGAAATTTTGACCTTTTTCTTAAATTTCGATTTTTTCTCGACCTTTTTCTTGAAATTTTGACCTTAATATCGAAATCTCGACATTTTTTTCGCAATTTCGACTTTTTTTCTCAAAATTTCAACTTTTTATCTCAAATTTCGACTTTTTTCTCAAAATGTTGACCTTAATATCGAAATTTAGACTATTTTCGCAAATTTCGATTTTTTTTCTCGAAATTACGTCTATTTTGCAATTTCTACTTTTTTTTTGCAAATTCTACTATTTCTCGAAATTTCGACTTTTTTCCCAAATTTCGAATTTTTTTTCGAGAAATTTTGACCTTAATATTGAAATTTCGATTTTTTTTCTCGAAATTTTGTTTTTTTTTGCAAATTTCCACCTTTTTTCTTGCAATTTCGACTTTTTCCTTGAAATTTCGAATTATTTTTCAAAATTTTGACTTTTTTCTTAAATTTCGACTTTTTTCTCAAAATTTCGACTTTTTTATCGAAATTTTGACCTTCTAAGATTTCGATTTCTTCTCGAAATTTCGACCTTTTTCTTGAAATTTTGACCTTAATATCGTATATTCGACATTTTTCTCGAAATTTCGACTTCAAACTCAAAATTTCGACTCTTTTTCTCAAATTTCGAGAATTCCGAGATTAAAGTCGACATTTCGACATTAAATCCGGAATTTTAAGAAAAAAGTAGAAATTTAAAGATAAAAGTCGAAATTTCGAGGGTAAAGTCGAAACTTTGAGATTGAAGACGAAATTTCGAGAAAAAAAGTCGAAATTTCGAAAAAAAATCGAAATTTCGAGAAAAAAGTCGAAATTTTTAAAAATATATTTTTTTATCAATGCCTTTTTTATGCTTTTGTAAAATGTCGAAATTTCTAAATATAATTTTTTTAATGAATGCCTTTTTACGCTTTTGTAAAATGTCGACTTTGAACTCGAAATTTCGACTTTTTTCTCGAAAATTCTACTTTAACTTTAAAATGTCAAGAAGAAATCTAAATTTTGGGTAATAAAAACTTGAAATTACTGAACGTACCCTACTGCTAAGTGTCAATATTAAATTGCTAAAGCACAGTATAGATATTAGCTTACGCATACAGTAGTGACAAAAGTGTCGGTACCTTTGATCTTGAAGTAGCTAAAATCGTTGACCTTCAATGGAGTCAGCCATGTTGTGGATTGTGCACGGCCGCGAACATTTAAATTTATTTATTAAACAAAACCATCAAGTTTATTAATTTCAATAGTTTTTAGCGTTTAAATTCTAATTTACTACTTTACAAATAGTCCAAAAATACTAGTTCTCGTGTATATTTTAAATAATGTGTATTTGGTAATTACTGATAACCTAATAAGTATAAAGAATACACAAAGAAAAACAAAACACAGATTGTGACTGACCGCAAAATAATTTCTACAGGAAACAACTTATTTATTTTTTTGTATAAAACTGGCAAATGCGAGTACTTATAATAAAACAGTTTTTTTAATAAAACAAATTGGGTGTACCCGAATATTACCCTTTGCCGTCTTTTGGAAATTAAAAAGAAGCTGATTTTATCAAATTATTATTGCTGTTAGAGTTACATTTATAAATAGAATGTGTAAAAATTCTCCTCTTTTCTCTTTTATTTGGTTTCATCTTATTAGCGCAATGAATTATAACAAGACTGACATTTCAATTAAACTGATCCAGTGTTGCCAGATAACCTAAACATTATTCGCGACCAATCTCCTTAAAAATCCCACAATTCGGATGAAAATCCCTGACCATATCAAATTTCTAGAACATTCATAAATGTAGATAAATTGTCTTACATTTTTACCATGAATGAATAACATATGAACGTAAAAGAAAAAATCATATTCGCTCAAGTGCTGATTTTCCCGAACACGAACTCTCCCGAACTCTCAACTGACATTCAGTTACCTAACGACCATAGATCTTATTTCTGGTAATCATAGAACACTGCGACGCCATGTTCGGGATTGTGCAAATTGACGCATGAGCAAACAAAATTCGTGACAAAATTTTAGCAATTTGTCGCTACTGTATGCGTAAGCTAATATCTATTCTGTAGCTAAAGGGTTGGTATTAGAATATAGTCTTATATTCTAAGGGTTGGTGGGGCTCAACTGTCATCTGCCTAACCTAACCATAGAATAAGAAATTTCGACTTATTTCGAAATTTCGTAAAAAAAAAGTTTATAACTAACTGGATAGTTAGTGAAGATTTTTCGGGGTTTTCAGAAATAACAGAGAAAACTGTGCTATGCGGGAGTTTATTATGCTAAGTTAGGTTAGGGTACAACAACGAGCGCGGGTATCTAGATTATATGCCGAACTCTCTTCGGAAACATCCGATCTCTGCCGGGCCAAGTGACAGGGTCGGCTTTTCGTTATTTTACGCGTTACAAGTTGAAATTTCGAGATTAAAGCCGAAATTTTGACATTATCTATGAAATTTCTTCAAAAAAAGTCGAAATTTGGAGAATAAAGTAGAAATTTCCACTTTAGTCTCGTAATTTCCAGTTTAAACTTCATATTTATAAGTATATTTTTATGAATGAATGCTCTTCGTAAAAAAAAACCAAAAATACATAAATAAAAAACAAAGCAGAAAATTAGTACGTATCGGATCTTTTAATTAGGAATAAATAATGAAAATGTAAATATTAATGTTTAAAATCTAAGAAAAAACTTTCAAAATTAAACTACAATGTTTCTACTTATCACGAGATGGCGCGGCGCACATTTTTTACTTCGCTGTAAATTGTGGAGCTGTGCGTAAAATAATATTGGTAAACTACTTAACAAACTTATTGTTATTAAATAGTACAACCTAAATTACCGTATATTTTGGTACGGTATTGGTACTTGGACCGTGCACCGTACTTTTGTCAGAATTACCGTACATACACGGTAATTACGGTACGTATGGCAACACTGCTGTGGTGCCATCATAGCAGTTTGTTCCGTTAGAATGTTATTCTATCAATTGTCAGTTGTCAGTGTGTTTGGTCACTGACATTTTATTTCTTCGATTGTTAAATGAACGTATTTATTTTATCCTTTTATTTTAAAATTTCACCGAAAATGCATAAAAAACAAAAAAAAGTTGATATAGGAGATGCGACGCCAATTCATCACTATCATTCAATTTTTCTTTTATTAGAAATGTTTAAAAATTTCACCAACAAGGCGATTAATCGGAAATCGATCTTTTAGCACCCACTTTTAACGGGAATCGATTCTTTTGCCCACGATTCGAATCGATCCAAAAATTGATTATTTTAAAAAGAAATCGACTTCCCTAATATACCCTCCTGAAAAAGAAAATCGGCACACCTTACTTTCTTTTTGTTTTTTTTTTTAAATTTTAACATTTTCCAGGTGGAAAGTTTCTCCCGTTAATAGAAAACATGAATTATCGAGCTTTTATTTTTTTGTAGAGTGCATTGGCATAAAAGGCAAAATTAAGGCGAATATAAATTTATCGAGCATTTTTATTGAGATCATATTCAATTAAAATACCAACCAGAACTTGGCGTGCAAATTGTATATTTTGTATTGTAATTTTAATAAATATACAAGGCATTTTCTAAAATTTTGTACTAAAGTTTTAAATTTTTTATCGAGCATTTAGTATTTCTTTTAGTCAGCAAAGTGAATTAAATTACCGGGAGTTAATTAGGACCCTTTCTTTTCGTATTTCTATGAGTATAACATCATCATTGAAAATAGTGGAAGATGATACCAAATCATTACGCAATACATTAATTCTAGCTCGATGTGCAACAACCGTAATTTTTGTTTAAATGTATGCAATGATGTTATGAGCCAATGAACAGAAATATAGTGTCGCTTCTAAAAATACGTGCACATTGTTTACCGTACACATTTAGCAACAGGTTGATAGAACGATTTGAATAATCATTTCTATATTTACCGACAATATTTGCACATTAACATAAATCCTTATTGTAGGTGCATTTTTTATTTACATTAGGCAAAAAACATAAAAGATGTAAAAATTCCAAAATTTTACTTAATTCGTCTATAATTCAAACTTTGAAAACTTTGCACTTTGCAACATGTTACAAGTCTTAGTGTCTGGTTTTGAATCTAAACGCCTCAAGGGAAAATTCCACTTACCTATAATGCGAGGGTTCTATCGATGGGGGCAGTCTTTTGTCGATTTTCTCATACTTTGGTTTTTGGACGAGTGCTTCAGGACTTCCAGCATCAGTACATTTTGGGACTAGAAAAAATACTGCTAAGGCAGCGAGAATCGCTAATAAAATCGCTCCTATAGTCATTAAAGCGCAAAGCGGTTTCGATATGAGTAGCTTCCCAGGGGGCGTTTTATTTACAGTGTATTTGTTATGCTTGTTACTATTTTCTAGTTCCGCCGAAGTGGGAATACCTGAAACAATCAATTTGATAACATTAAACTTTGTACGTGTTAAGAAACTATCCAGATTAAAAACTAGTAATATCAATGTGTCCAATATTTTACAAAATTTTGTTTTGACAGCTAAATCAATTTTAGACCTGATTTAGTTAAAGTTATGCCAAAGATTTTTAAAAGTTACTGGAATGGTCCCTAATAAAAGTTTATTAATTTTTAAAATATGACATATTTAGTATAAAAGCAAATCGGGGTACTTGTTTATTTTCTTTGTTCCGAATTAAATTACCTTCATCATTCATGAGGTGTATTGTGTAGCAGACAGTTAACAAATTGTACAAAAGATTAACATAACACAAATAATTTTTAAAATCAGTACACCTGTCTAATAAGCTTGTAAACATTAGCTATCTATTATATTTAATACAGGAAAGTGAATATTTTTGAAGCTGTAAAATTGCATTTAATTTTATTTTTAATTCAATTTGCAGGTCACGATTCACGGCTCTGTCAATAAATTTTTTTATTAACAGCTTTTATTGCTTTTGTTTTCTTTGCCTTGGATGGGTAATTTTGTTGCACGTACTCCACGTACCGGATGATTTCAAGGTGTGTAATGCAGAAATGTTTGATGATTAAGGTGCAAACAAGATTATTTTTTTCTTCTACTTATTATACTATGCGTCAGTAACAGGCAAAAGTCCAATGACACACTCACTATAAATTTAATGATTTTTCCCGTAACAACATTTTATTATTAGTTAAAATGGTCTACATATAGATTATATTCAATAAAACTAAGCCATTTTGAAAAATGTCTGAAACATCTGAGTTTTTGTTTGAATAAAGTTTGATACAGTTTAGAGTCTCTTATATTTTCCTTCTAAAGAGAAATGAATACTAACTAACCCCAACTTATCACGATTCTGAATCCGCATTTCCTGTCCGTTATTATTCGACAATTGTGTAGAGAGAATTAAAATAAATAGAAAAATGATAAAATTTTAGCAAAAAAAGATACAACATTTATAATTTTCTCAAAATTCGTAGTGTTCATTATAAATTTTTAATTTCTTTTTTAAATTTCGACTTATGACATCGAATTTCTAAAAAAGCTCGACATTATCAGACAAAAATTAAAATTTATTGGCAAAAATTCGAATTGAAAAGAAGAATTCTTGTGAGTTTTATATTTCAAGTTTAAATTAAAAATTCCGAAAACAAAGTTCAACTATTTCGCAGGAAAAGTCTATGTTCCGATGTCTTTGTATATACCTGTCGGCGTTAATTGAATATAGTATAGATGGCGGAAGCTATGGAGTAAAAGCGTACGCCATTTTTGGACGCTCAGGAGCTCTGCTTCAGGACGCATCCACCAAAATCAATGATGGTCTTTGCGTCCACTTGATCTTATCCCTGGTCCTCTGCATCCTTTTGTTTAATCTTTTCACCAATAGAGGGACACGGTAATTGCAGGTTCCGACAGCCGTCAGTGATGAGCGGCTAGTGGGGTAGTATTTTGAAATCGTTTGAACTCTTAAGTAATGGTCACTTCAGCCTTCAGGCAAAATAAAACCTGTTTTATGACTGGGTAGATGGCAAGTCCGACATTAGCATTGTTGCTTGAATTAGCCAAAATGCTCTTGGAAAACAAATCGTTATATTTTTCTTTAACTGAATTCAACTTAAGATTCCTAAATGAATTTAAAACAAATTTAAATATTAGTTAATACAATAAACCAGTGTAAAAAGATTATGTATGCGTATTTCTTAAAATTTTTGATAAACTTTTTGTTAAATTAATTTAATTGATATAATTAATTTAATCTCGGAATCTCGACTTTTTCCTTAAAATTTCTAGTTTATGTTAATTCGTTTTTTAAGTTTTTGTTGACTTTTTAATTAATTTATTTATAAAAATTATTACTTTTTCGAAAATATTTTTTATTGTTTAGACAGAATTTTTGGCATTTCAGCATTATATATTTTTTTAAACCGGCATGAATTCTGTTTAAGAAAGAAGCCCTAAGTTTTGGATGTTGCGTATTATTTTTTTCTGACCTTAATATTAAAGACAGCTTCGATAATACCATAATACTGCCATAATAATTACCAGAGACCGGATTTTATGTCATGTCCTACTTTTTTACATTTTTCAGCGTTTTTCATGCGTCTTTGCCTTAATTTTAATTTCGTTTGTTTGTTTTTGATTTGGACTATTTTCAAAAAGTGTACTGCCTATTTATCCTTTTCTATTGCTCTATTGGTGTTTCCAAGTACAGCTGTATTTCTAAAGAATTTAAGCAGAAATATGTACTTCATAAAAGAGTATAATTAATCATAATAACAAACTTGAAGCATAAATTTCAACGAAAAGCAATTTTATAATAATTACTGTTATGACTCGCCCAGCCCCTTTTGAAGTTTTGTCTGCTATTGTGACGCAGGCCAATTGAACTACATTGTTTATTTATCTTACTTTCTAAGTAAAAACAGATGTTTGGGTAAAATGATAAAATTACTCGAAGGGTGTTCCTTTTCTAAAAGTTGTATTTGAACTGAGGGTATTTATTGCCATCAAGATGCACAAATTTTACAATGGAAAATATTTACAGATATTTGTAGTTGGGAAAAAAGTAATGTTCAAATTGACCAATATCTGTTTTTCTTGTTAATTATGAGTCTTAGAAAAAAACCGAAATAAAATTCTAATTTTAACACGAAAACACTTTGTTTTGAGAAAAAAGTTCGCTTTTTGTGAGACTTGAAAAAATCGAAATAATATTCAAATTTTAACGCGAAATTTCTAGTAAAAAGCTAAGATTTTGAGAATTCGAAATTTATAAAAACTGTTTAAAAATCCAAATGTTAGATAAACTTAAAATTTTGATAAAATTTCGAGTATTCGACTTTTTGCTGGGAAACTTTTAAAAAAGGCAAAATTTCAACATTGGGAAATAAAGTCAACATTTTGAGAAAAATGTTAAAAATTTGAAAAAAGGAGGAATTTTCAGAACAATTCATTAGGTTAAAAAAAATTGAAATTGAATGAAAAAACGAAATTTTTAAGATAATTGGTAAAATTTTGAAGAAATTTTAAATTTCTAAAAATCTAAACTTTGAAAAATAGATTCATTTGAAAAATGGTCGAAATTTTTTTAAATATTCTGAAATTAAAAAAAAAATGAAAATTAAAAAAGCCAAAAATTTGAAAATAATGATAATTTAAAACATTAGTGAAATGTCAAAATTGTCATAAAGTTGGAATTTAATAAAAATTGATAATTTTGAAAAAAGCTGAAATTTTGAAAAATGTAAAAATTTTCAAAAAAAGTAAAATTTTCAAAAAAAATAAATCTTCAAAAAAAAGTCGAAATTATTCACAAAAAGTCGAAATTATGCAAACAAATCGTGATATAATAGTCACAATATTGACGTCAAAAACTGCAAAAAGGAAAATGTTTAAAATAGACGAAATTTGGAAAAATATTAATTTTCAAAAAAATATCAAAATTGAAAAAACTGGTGCAGTGCAGTTCTTTAAAAAAATTAAAAATTTTTAAAAACAAAACTAAGTAATTCGAAAATTTTGAATAACATTAAAAATTATCAAAAGCCGAAATATTCAAAGAAAATCAAAAATTTTTTGGAAAAAGTATAAAATTTAAAAAGTCGAAATTTCAGTCAATTTTTGGAAAAAGTTAAGATCTTCAAAAAAAGTTGACTTTTTTAAAAAGGTCGAAATTTTAGAAAAATTTGTGATTTTTAAAAAAGTCGAAATTTTGAATAGTTGAAAATTTCAAAGATGTCAAAATTTTGAAAAAAGTGGAAATTTTCATTTCATTTTCATAAAAAGTTAAATTTTCAAAAAAAAATCAAAATGTTTAAAGAAAGTCTAAATTTTGAATAGTTGGAAAACAAATTTAAAAAAAAGACAATTGCCAAGTTTTCCTAATTTAATTTTTTTGCAGCGCTTATGTTGTCAGTTAGCGTTAATTATGATGAGTCATGACTTTCTACATCAAAGATAAAATGGGACCAAAAAAATGTTTGATTTAATAATTATTATTGCAGTATTATGGTATTATAAGAGTTGTCTTTAATAATAAGGGCGAAAAAAATAATACGCACAGCTTCTTTCTTAAACACAACTCAAGCCAGTTTGAAAACATATACATTCTGAAATTCCAAAAATTCTGTAAACAATAAAAAATAATTTCAAAAAAATAATGATTTTTATAAATAAATTAATTAAAGTCAACAAAGACTTAAAAAACGAATTTACATAAACTACAAATTTTAAGGAAAAAGTTGAGATTTCGAGTTTAAATTAATTATATATCAATTAAATTCATTTACAAAAAGTTTATCAGAAAATATGCATACATAATCCTTTTCCACCGGTTCATTGTTGGATTTATTTAATTTTATTTAAAATTTCTACGACCCAGTTTGGAAATATTTACATTTTTATTAATCTTTGTTGACAATATTCGAAAACAGTTTTTGAATATTGTCAACAAACATTAATAAAAATTTAAATATTTCCAAACTGGGTCGTAGAAATTTTAAATTAAATTAATAAACATAATGTTTCCGACCAATAAAAGTCCACCATGAAGAATAAACTTTTGGGGAGATTTAATTGAATTCAGTTAAAGACAAATACAACGATATATTTAGCCAATATTCTAGCTAATTCAAACAACAATTGTAATGCCAGACTTGCCATTTACCCAGTCATAAAACAGGTTTTATTTTGCCTGGTGCTGGAGGCTGGAGTGACCCATTATTTAAGGGTTTCATTCATTGACACATTCTTAAGAGAATTGACTCACATCTGAGAAATGTTGAATATTTCTTTAAAGTAATATAATAATAGGATAAGTACTATTTAATGTTGACCCTAGCAATTGGATGCAAATAGGAGCTAGCTCATTGGAAATTCCCAAAGTAAACTAAGTGCTTCATTCCATGATTTTGATATTATGAACATATTGATAAGATTTATACGCAATCACAATCACAACTGAATCATTAAATGATCCTTTTCGAAGTGCAGACCGTTTTGATTTGCTTGGGACAGAACAGGAGTCAACTTATTTTCATCATATACAGGTTGAATCAAATTTGATTTCCACTACAAGGATCTCATAAACCATTGGAAATACAAGAAAGCCTAATGGGAAAAGTAGTACAGAATTTACTGTCTAACATTATTCCGCTGAGAAAACAATTGAATTCCAATTCGTCTTGATTTTATTTAGAAAATATTTTATTTAATATGATTTAAATAAATTTCTGTTAAAATTGATTTGTTAAAATCTCATTAAAGCAAATATATAATAAATACAATTTAATTTGGAATTTGTCACGAAATACAAGGAATATAACATTTAAATGTTGCTAAAAAAAGTCAGGAATGTAATCAAAATTTCAGTAATTTTGTATTTTGCACTGTAACACTGATCAGAACAACAGCCCATCTATTGCGAATTAGTCGGTCGGTATCGGAATGCAATAATTAAAATAACGGGCATAACCAGGTAAAATATCAAGGGACAATTTGAGTTAAGAGAAAAAAGAAAAAATATAAAATGCTCACGACACGTTTCGAGTTGAAAAGTAAAAAATATCTCACTCACGACTAATTAAATACCGAAATTTCCAATTTTTTTTTTAAAGTTCGTTCGAAAATACAAAATTTCTAGAAAATCCTGATATCGTGATCAAAGCGGAAATATGAAGAGAAGAACAAATTTGTAAATTTACAATTCTAAATTTTGAGAAAAAGTGAGATTTTCCACTCGTTGGAATTACTAGAATAATAAACATTTTGTTAAAAAAAATGTCTCGAATTTTCCAATTTAAAGGTGAGTTATTGTCAAAAATTTTAAAAAAATAAAATTTTGAATCGAAGGAAAAAAGTATCAAGTTCAACTTGAAATTTTGAAAAGTTTTTTTTATAAATTTATTTTTTTGCTTTAAATTTCAAAAATTTAAACTTTAAATTTGCAATAATTGTTCTTTTTTTTCCCTAAAATGTTGACTTCAAATTGAAAATATTTAATTAATAACCAGTTATAAAATAAAATAATAAATCTCGCGATTTTTTGTAAATTTAGAGTTATTTCTTAAAATTTTCTATATTCGTTTAGTAGTTATTCTGATTTATTTTATGTTCTTATAAAGTTAAGGTTTTTCTTAACTTCGTCCCATACTGAATCTGTAAATTGCCAGGTAGGCGTGAGTGGAAAAATATGAATCAGTATAGCACCCCATCTGTTGCGAATTAGTCGATCGGAATAGGAATGGAATGATTAGGATAACGGGTATAACCAGGTAAAATATCAACGGACAATTTGAGTTAAAGAGTAAAAAATCAAAAATATAAAATGCTCACGACACGTTTCAAGTTGAAGAGTAAAAAATATAACGGTCACGACTTTAAATAAAAGTTCGTTCGAAAATACAAGATTTCTAGAAAAATCCGATTTCGTGATTAAAGTTGAAATATGAAGAGAAGAATAAACTTGTAAATTTACAATTCGAAATGTTGAGAAAAAGTTATGATTTTAAAAATAAAAAGGGATTTTCCACACGTCTCTAAAAAATTGAAATTACTAGAATAATAAACATTTTGTTAAAAAAATTTCTCGAATTTTCCAATTTAAACGCGAGTTATTGGGAACAATTTAAAAAAATAAAATTTTGAATCGAAGGAAAAAAAGTAGCAAGTTTAACTTGAAATTTTAAAAACATTTTTGGAAATAAATTTAATTTTTTTACTTTAAATTCTAACTTTAAATTAGCAATTATTATTATTTCTCTTTTTCCTAAAATGTTGACTTCAAATTTAAAATATTCAATTAATAACGAGTTGTAAATTAAAAGGATAAATTTCACGGTTTTTTTTTTAAATTTGGAGTTATTTCTTAAAATTTACTGCATTCGTTTAGTAATTTCTAATTTTTCTAAAAATTTGAAAATTTTGAACAGTATATTTCAAGTTAAAAATGAGAATTTGGCTTAAAAATTCGAAGTTAATAAAATGTCTTAAACTCTATAAGAAAAAGGTGTTTTGTCAAAGTTTCATAGTTTAAAAGTGTATTCATTGAAATGAAACTTAAGAAACCTGGGTATAGAAATCAGTCCAATTGTCATCCCATCACGCGGCGACCTTGGACATATCAATAAGAGAAAATAATTATTGTTTGACTTTGGTGTAGATCTTGGATAAATGACCAAAACCATAAAGCCTGCCAAAGTGTAATAGTTTTACTCAGAGGTTTTACTATTGACCACTAAGTACCAGCACTTCCTTAACAACGTTTTGGAGTATGCATAGAGAAAAGTGGTATACGCATTTTGTCATAAGGTATATATATCTAATATGTATTCAATCAACGCCCTACTACAGTTTTCATGATTGGCCCTCTCACAAAGGACCATACATTTTATTTAAGGGCAGTAGCCAATAAGTAAAATGAGAGTAACCAAGCAACCTCCGAAGAGTGAACAAGTAATAAACCGAGTTCATAAACCATCCTTTTCTTTTATTTTGTCTACTGCGAGTGTAGTGGTCCTTCGAAAAAGCAAAAACAACGTTTAATAAACAATACAATCCCCGAATAGTGATAGGAAGCCCAGATTTCTGGCCCAACGTTCGGAACATTCGTTACACAAGTCGGCCTTACAACCCGACTTAAAGTAAAAACAACCCAACCTCAACATTTTGGACCTTCGAGACGGATCGAAACCAACTTACCCTCAACAGTCAAAATATTTCAAAAAAAGTATATATTTTAACATAATCCAATTTGAAAAAAGAACACATTTTGTAGAAAAGTCCAGATTTTGACAGAAAATCACAAATATTTCCGAATTGGTTTTATAGAATTCGTTCAAAATTTTAGAAATTCGCAGTTTAAGAAACCGGGTTTTTCAAAAAGATCGAAATTTTCAGGAAGTGGCGAATTTTTTAAAGAGTCAGATTTACAAAAATTCGAAGTGTCGAGAAAAAGTAAAAATTAAAAAAATCTAAATTTTCAAAAAATGGTCAACATTGACACAAAATCAACTTCGGGAAAAGTCAACTTCGAGAAAAAGTCTTTTAATGATAAAAGGTCAAAATTTTCAAGATAAATAAGGAAATTCTAAAAAAAGTCAAACAAACAAGTCAAAACTTTGAAAAAATTAAACTTTTTCATAGTCAAAATTTTCAAAAAAATCGAAATTTTTAAATATATGAATCAAATTAAGATAAAAGTTGAAACTTCTAGAAAAGGTCGAAAGTTTCAAAAAAATCAAAATTTTGAGAAATAGTTAAAATTTTAAACAAAAGTCAAAGTTTTTAAAAATGGTCAAAGTTTTGAAAAAAACTATTTTTAACAAAATTGAATTTATAAAAAAAATTGGAAAAAATTTTTAAAAAATGTAAAATTTTGAAGAAATGTCAACATTTTGTGACATTTTCAAAAAGCTTAAAAATTTCAAAAAAGTCAAAATTTTCTGTAACAAAATAAAAAATATATATAAATTTCCAAAACAGTCACAAACTTTTAAAAAGTCAAAATTTTGAAGACGCCTAAATTTAGTAAATAAATCGAAATTTTGAAAAAATTCGATATTATGAAAGAATTTAAATTTCATCAAAATTTAAAGTTCGTCATTTTCAGAAGAAATAAGAAGAAGAAGAAATTTTGAGAAAAGTCAGAATTCTGATTAAATGTTAAAATTACAAAACTGAAATTTCTGAAAAAGGGTGAAAACTTCAAAAAGTCAAAATTTTGAAAAATTCAACTTTTCGGAAAAAATCGACATTTTCAAAAAGTCAAATATTTTGGGTAAAAGTCAAATTCACATGAAAACTTTGAGATCTAGGCAACATTTTGAAAAAGGCCCAAAATTTTCAAAAAAGTTCAGTTATCCAAAAAACTAGTTTCAAAAAAATCAAATTTATTAAAAAAAAGTCAAAATTTTGAAAAAGTGACAATTTATTAGATAAGTCAAAATTTTGAAAAAATTCGAAATTGTGAGAGTTGAAATTTTTAAAATGAGACAATTTAAAATTCGAAATTTTCAAGAGTGGTCATTTTCAGAAGATCAAAAGTTTGAGAGAAAGTCAGAATCTTGATAAAATAATAACATTAAAAAATGAAATTTTTGAGAAAGGGCGAAAATTTCAGAAAGGTCAGAATTTGAAAAACCTCACATTTCGCAAGATTATTGGCAAAAACTGTCATTCATTAGTTCGTATTCTTCCAAATTTGCGTTCACACGCATAACTCGAGCGGTTGAGGAGCGGAGGATCGAAAGTAGAAAACCTAACAGGTCATTCAATAAGTGCGTAGGATAAGTATAAAAAAAAACAAAATTTTGACAACACTCGATTTTATTATTCAACTTAGTTGCCTTTGAGGGCGATACAACGAGTATAGCGATTTTCAAACTTTTCGATACCACTTTTCTAGTACGAATTCTCTTTCTCGTCAAAATAGGCTCCAGTTTCAGCGATTACTTCGTCATTGGACTTAAATTTCTTTCCAACAAGCATTCTTCTGAGATCTGAAAACAGGAAAAAGTAGCTGGGGGCTAAATCTGGAGAATACGGTGGGTGGGTAAGTAATTCGAAGCCCAATTTATTCAATTTTGCCATCGTTTTCAACGATTTGTGACACGGTGCATTGTGTTGGTGAAACAGCACTATTTTCTTTTGCAAATGTTGCCGTTACTTTGTGATTTCAGCCTTCAATCGATCCAAAAGTGCACAGTAATAGTCGCTGTTGATGGTGGTTCCTTTTTGGAGATAGTCGATGAATATTATTCCGTTCGCATCCCAAAATACAGAAGCCATCACCTTACCGGCCGACTGTTGCGTCTTTGCTCGCTTTGGATTCGGTTCGTAGACTGCTGTCCACTCAGCTAACTGTCTTTTGGATTCTGGTGTGTAATAGTGACGCCATGTCTCATCCGTGGTCACATATCGACGCTAGAATTCCATTTTATTGCGGTTTAACAGCGCCAAACACTCCTCTGAAGCATCGATTCGTTGTTGTTTTTGGTCGACTGTGAGCTCACCGGCACCCACTTTGCACAGAGCTTTCGCATACCCAAATGTTCGTGTAAAATGGTAAAAACCCTACCATCTGATATCTTTACAATGTCAGCTAACTGGGGCACCTTCAATTTGCGATCGTTCGTACCCAGCATGTGGATTTTTTTTGATGTTTCCTGGAATAACAGCCTCATTTGGGCGTCCACTGCGCTCTGCACCATTTGTGCTGGTACGACCACGTTTAAATTCAGCAATCCACTTCTCTACCATTTGTCTCGATGAAGCAGAGTTCGGATAATGTTTATCAAGCCATTGTTTGGTTTCCATTGTATTTTTTTTCATCAAGAAGCAATGCTTTATTAAAACTCGAAATTCACTTTTTTCCATTTTTTTTTCAATAACAAAAGTTGCTTCACCCAAAATGCTATAACTCACGAATCAATCGTCCGATTGCTGTCAAATTTATACACGTATCATTTGAAGGTTAGTACTAAATAAAAATCATATGAAAAAAATTCTAGTAACGCCATCTATGTGTCATCCTATGAACTTTTTGAATGGACTGGTAATTTTTCAAAAAAATCGACATCTTCAAAAAGTCAAATTTTTAAGTAAAAGCCTAATTCACATAAAAATCGAAACTGCGAGATGTAAATGTAGATGAAAAAGGCTGAAATTTTCAAAGAAATTCAAGGTTATTAAAAAAAATGTTTCAAAAATATTGGATTTATAAAAAAGGGTCAAAATATTGAAAAAACTCCAAATTTTGAAAAAGTGTCGATGTTTTGTGTCAACATTTTCAGAAAATTCGAAATTCTCGAAAAAAGTTCCATGTTTCCAAAAAAATGTTTATGCAGTTTATTGGCTTTTTCTTTGCCGGTCACTCCTTTCACAATCCTAAATTTCAGTACCTTTTATTAAGGAATGGCAATCTGTTTTAGATTGCCATTCCTTAATAGAAGGTACTTAAGTACTTAATAGGTACTGAAATTTAGGATTGTGAAAGGAGTGACCGGCGAAGAAAAAGCCAATAAACTGCATAAAAATATGAATACTTCGCAAATAAATTACAGAGAATATTTCCAAAAAAAGTCGAAATTTTGAAAATATAACTCTAGTTTTAGCAGATAAGTTAAGATTTTGAAAAAAGGACGAATAAGAGTTACAATTGTCCAATAAGCAAGATCTAAAATTTGAAATTTCCTAAATCTTCAAAAAGTTCGAAATTTTCAAAAAGTCGAATATTTCCAAATTAAGTCGAAATTTTGGAAATACAAATCAAATTTCAACAGGTAAGTTAAGATTTTGAAAAAAGGCGAATTGTGAAAGATAAAATTTTTCCAAATAAGTCACGATCTAAAATTTGAACTTTTCCAAACATTCAAAAAATTCGATCCTAGGAAAACTGCGTTCTGTGGTCAAGGTTGGTGTTTTCAGCAAATGTTGAAGTTAGTAGATCAACCAACCTTTTCCTTGGAGGTCGTCACTTTTGTTTTCATCATTTTTACAGTAAGGTACTCAGAGTATCCGCAGTTGAGAATCTAAGACAATCAGACAGTTTTAATCACATTCAACTTTTCATACAAATTTTTTGATTATTGTTGAAGATTGGCCTCTTTGGAAAAGGGTACATTATGGAGTTAAGGATCAGACCACCTAAAAATGCTTCAAAACAGCACTTACGGTTACAGCATGCATTTCTTACTTGCAACAAATTTGTTACCTGATGTTCGTTAGGCTCTATTTTTACGATAGAAAACTTTTGACGTAATTTATGTGGGCTAGTTACATCCGTGGGTAAATGGCATCCATTAATTCAACAATAATTGATGAACCTGGTTGGTATTCTAGAGATATTCATAACGTGCAGGATTTTTTTTACCTGGCGCTGTAAAACGTAATGGTCTATTTGATCCAGGTTTATTTTTAGTGTCATGCCACGGGTATTGAAAAAGTATAAACACGAGCAAATGATTAGATGAAAACGATACTTATTTTTGTCCGCCTTGGCTAATTAATTTCGAAATAAGAGTGATGTCAGGAAATCCTGAGGTTAATAAAATATGACCCACATTTATTGCTTGCAAGTCGGAAACCATCGCCCTGCTCTATATTTCTGCTTGAGCTGCCCGAGATATTTAAAGTCAAGGATGTATCGCATTATTGCGGAGTGACATTTTCGACGTTAACTCGATTGCACTTGTTTTTATGGGATATTTAGAGCGAAAATCGTAACATCTGCTTCGCACATTCAGTGAGTCACAGGTTACGTTGGATTTTTAAATGAAAAATGCAGTTATGCAAGCGATAGCTGAATTTTGAGGCCATGGGCACCAATATACAGTTTTCGTCAAAAGTCTCCCCCGTCCCCCTCTTATCATTTGAACCCTGAGAAATTAAATATTACGACTTTTTTTTGAAACCTTTAAGTTTGACTTTGAAAAATACCCCTTTTTAAAATGGCAGCTTTAAAATCGTAATTTAGTTAAGTCTTGAATTAGTTTTATAGAATTCGTTCAAAATTTAAAAATTCCTAATTTATAAAATTAGATTCTTCCAAAAAATTAAAAAAATTCTGGAACAGACGAATTTTTCAAAAAGTCAAAATGATAAAAATTCGAAGGTACGAGACAAAAGTCGACACTTTCAAATTTTGAAAAACTGTCGACGTTTTCACAAAAATCCAACTTTTAAAAAACGATCGGAAAAACTTTAAATTCTGAAAAAAATCATAATTTCGAAAAAGAGTCCAAATTTTCATAATTGAAATACAGAACTTGTCCCCTGAAACCAAGAAAGATTAAAAAACACAACAAACGTTGCTCTAACGCGTTTCGACAGTCAAGTTGTCATCTTCAGAGGGATACTGAAATAGTTCTGTATTTCAATTTTTGACGATAATCAAGGACCAGTCCGTTCCACCAAACAAATTTTGATGATAAAAGGTAGAAATTAAAAACAAAGCTGAGATTTTGAAAAAATGGATAACTTCAAAAAGTTGCAAGTTTGAAAAAATAATCAAATCAACGTAAATCAAAAAAGCTGAACATCTTCGGAAAAAGTCGAATTTCTCAAATTTACCATACACAAAAATCGACATATAGAGAAAAAGACAACATTTTTCAAAAAGTCAGATTTCTTAAAAAAAATAAAATTTTGAAAAATAGTAAAAAGTTTGAACAGAAAGAGAAATTTTCAAAAAAATGAAAATTCTGAAAAAAGGAATATCAAAAAGTTGGAAGTTTGAAGCGAAATCAATTTTTCAAAAAAAGTGGAAATTTTCGGAAAAAAGTCGAAGTTTTCAAATTTACTGCACAAAAGTCGAAACATCGAGAAAAAGACAAACTTTTTGAAAGTCAGACTTCAAAAAAAATTAAAACTTTGAAAAATAAATAAAAAGTTTAAACAAAAGTGGAAATTTTCAAAAAAGGTGAAAATTCTGAAAAAAGCGGAGAATTTCAAAACGTGGCAAGTTTGAAAAAAAAATCAAAATAGGTGAAAATTTTCGGATAAAAGTCGAATTTCTCAAATTTACTACACAAAAGACGAAACTTTGAGAAAAAGACAAAGTTTTTGAAAAAAGCCAGACTTCTCAAAAAAAATTAAAAAATTGAAAAATAGTAAGAAGTTTGTAATGAACAGGAAATTTAAAAAAAAATGAAAATTCTGAAAAGTTGGAAGTTTGAAACGAAACCATTTTTTCAAAAAAAGTATAAATTTTTGAAAAAAAGTGAATTTTTCAAATTTACTACACGAAAGTCGAAACACCGAGAAAAAGACAAAATTTTTGAAAAAGTCAGACTTCAAAGAAAATTAAAACTTTGAAAAATAGTAAAAAGTTTGAACAAATGTGGAGATTTTTAAAAAAAGTGAAAATTCTGAAAATGAAGGATTTCAAAAAGTTGCAAGTTTGAAAAAAAATCAAAAAAGGTGAAAATTTTCAAAAAAAGTCGAATTTCTCAAATTTACTACACAAAAGTCTAAACTTTGAGAGGACAAAATTTTTGAAAAAAAAGTCAGAATTCAAAAAAAAAAGAATAAAACTTTGGTAAATAATTCAAAGTTTGAACAAAAGCGGAAATTTTCAAAAAAAGGTTAAAATTCTGACAAAGTGCAGAATCTAAAAAAGTTGCAATTTTGAAAACAAAATTAAAAAAGGTGAACATTTTCGGAAAAAAGTCGAATTTTTCAAATTTATTGCACAAAAGTCGAAACTGAGAAAAAGACAAGATTTAAAAAAAGTCAGACTTAAAAATAAAATGAAACTTCGAAGAATAGTAAAAAGTTTGAACAAAAGTTGAAATTTTGAAAAAAGGTAAAGGTTTTCAAAAAAAATGGTTCAACATAATCATATTTATAGAAACACAAAAATTTTGAAACAAATCGAAATTTCAAGAAAAACGCTTTGTGTCAAAATTTTTACAAGAAGTCAAAATTTTGAAAAAGGGGAGGAATTTTCTAAAAATATCAAATTCTGAAAGTTGGAAAAGAGTCGAAATTTTGATGATAAAAGGTCAAAATTTTCAGAAAAAGTGAACATTCTGACAAAAGTTCGAAAATATTAAAAATGTCGAAATTTTAAGAAAAATTCAATTTTTCAAAAAAATACAAATTAAAAAATCGAATTTTTTAAATGAAAGTTCATTTACTACATAAAGTCGAAACCTCAAAAAAAAGTCGAAGTCTCGAGAAGTAGAAATTAAAAAAAAGTTGCTATTTTCAAAGAAGATTAACAAAACTTTGAGAAATTGTCAAAAGTTGGACCAAGGTGATTTAAGAAAAAGGCAGAAATTTTCAAAAGTCAGTTCTTCAACATGATCAAATTTACAGGTAACATCAAAATTTTGAAAAAAATCACAGTTTTGAGAAAAGATCGAAATTTTGCGTGACCATTTTTAAAAAATTCAGAATTCAGAAAATTAATCAAGATTCCAAAGAAAGGCGAAACTGAAAAAGTCTTGCCATTAATAAAATAAGTAAACATTGGCAAACGTGGAAACTAAAAATGAGAAATTTGCATGTCGAAGTTTTGACAACGGCGAAATGCTTAAAAAAAGTCAAAAGATGTGTAAGAATTTTCAACAAAAATTCCTTTAAAAAAGTCGAAGAATGTTTAATAAAAATCGAAGGCAGAGTTTCCAAAAAAGTGATCGTTTTTGTAAAGTCTGCCTTTGATTTTTATTGAAAATTCGTATTGCCACCGTTTTTAAAAAGTCATTATTTTAGGATAGTCAAAATTTTGAGAAAAGGTCAAAATTTTGGAAAAAGTCGAATTAAAAAAATCAAACACTCCAGACAGTCGATATTTGCAAAAGTTGAAATTTACAAAAAATTCAAATTTTGGAAAGGAATTAAAATTTGGTGGAACGGACTGGTCCTTTGTTATCTTCAAAAATTTAAATACAGAATTTGTCCCCTGAAACCAAGAAAGATTAAAAAACACAACAAAGGTTGCTCTAACTCGTTTCGACAGCCAAGCTGTCATCTTCAGAGAAATACTGAAGATGACAGCTTGGCTGTCGAAACGCGTTACCTTCGTTGTGTTTTATTAATCTTTTTTGGTTTAAGGTGACAAGTTCTGTATTTCAATTTTTGAGGAATTAAATGTTTTGAAAAAATCGAATTTAAAAACAAAAAATTTGAAACTTCGACATTTTAAAAAAGGTAAACATTTTAAAAAATCAGGTTAAACATTTAAAAAAAGGTGAAAGTTTTCGGCAAAATTCAAAACTTTGAGATAAATTCGAAATAATCAGAAAAAATTGAAATATTCGAAAGATAATTTTCAAAACAATGAAGATTTCGAAAAATAAAATGCTTAACAAGGACAACAGTTATCCTAATAAGACAGAATTTCGAAGTTGGAATTTTCAAAAAGTCAAAATTTTGAAAAAAGTCGAAATTTTCTAAATCAAGTCAAAATTTGGAGAAAAAATAATGAAATTTTGGTTGAACGAGAAAAGATCGACTTTGTAAAAAAAATGAGTATTTTATAAGTCAAAATTTTCGAAATTAGTCGAAATTTTCGAAATAAGTCGAAATTTTCGAGATAACTCGAAATTTTCAATAAAAATTGAATTCTTCAAAAAAGTCGGAATTTTCAAAAAAGTGACCCTCTTTTTTCATATAGACGAAGGCACGTGTATCAGTTAGAGTATACAGAAAACGTATTTGGAAGGCTTTTTCAAATTTGTCAGGTCCTAAAGGGTACTTGGTCATTGGGTCACGGCTGATATCACTCAATTAAATGTTACGTTAAAGGCAACTAATAAAGATGAGGCGAATTCAAACCGCGGCTAAATATCTGATCTAATATTTATTTTCACGGATCGTATTATTAGGCTAATGGAAGTCAGGGTCAATTACCTATAAACCTCTCATTTTCTCAATAAAGGCGTAACCTTAAAGTTTCAGTATCTGCAGGAGATAACCTACTTTTATTTCGGGATATTTTGGTTTTAACGCGATCGCCTAATTGGCAATAGATAAGAGGGAAATAGCCCATTTTACCTTCGATCTACCCTTGGCGAATAAAAATAAGGAAAAGAAATGTGACTGCTCGTTATAACTCAGTCAATTATTAATGAATTGAACTCGACAACCCATTTATTTTAATGCAGAATTTTTTAAATTATTACCTATTAATCATCAAAAATTACAAGTTGCTTTTGTTAATCGACAGAATTTAAGAAAATATCTTTAAAACGTTCATATTGTAACGAAATGTAAATTATAGAATTTAGTACGTAAGAAAAGTTTCTAGAAAGATCTGATGAGGGGAAAGTGGTCGCAATAATGAAGCAAACGGCAGATAAGCGTTCCAGGAATGTCAGCAAACGGTAAGTCTTATCTGCGAGATTTTTCTAGGACCTGGGAGCCAAAACTATATAAGGCGGTCGCTTTTTCCTTGATTCAGTCAGTTAGTTAGAGTCAGTGTAGTTAAGTAGTTAGTTAGCAGTTAGAAGTCAATAACTCGCAACATCTGGTGTCAGAAGCGTGATTATTATTGTACTTTATTACGCAGAGAAATTCACCAAGTGGTCACGCAGTTGACTTTATCTCGGACGTTATAAACTGTTAAGTAGTTATACGGGGACCGTCAAGAAAAATCTTGAACATTCTAGTACGCTTTATGGATACGAGATTAAAATCGGCCAAAATGGAACAACAGTTGCAAGCGTTATTAGCAATGTTTGAAGACAAAGAAGAAAAAGGAGAAAGAACGGAGACAACAAGAAAAAGAACAGGAAAAAGAACAGGAGAAGTACGAAGACGACAAGAAAAAAAACAGATAAAAAGGACCATGGAAAGTTTGGTAGTGGCAGCCAGCGTAGATGGAAGGAATGTACAGGCAACAGTGGACACAGGCGCCATGGTTACTTTAGCACGACGGAACATTCTACCGTCACAACCGAGAGTACTGTCGTTAAGGATGTTTCTCAGAACAGTTACGGGAGATACTGCGCCAATCATGGGAGAGGCAGACGTCCTAATTGGTCCGGGAAAACTACGGATTCTGCAACGGGTGTTGGTGGCAGATATGGAAGATGAACTGATTCTGGGTATGGACGTAATCAGGCAACATGGCTTTACTTTCGACCCAGCGCAGAACATTTTGAGGATTGGAAATGAGGAGCTTCTCCTAACAACACTAAAGGACACTCCAAAGGAGGTAAGACTGTTTGCCTGCGAAATAGCTGTGGTGCAGGAAAGCAGCGAGAAGACGGTTATGGCTGTGATGGCAGGAGATTTGGGCTACTGCGTTGGATTAGTGGGACCCACTCATGAGATTTCCAAGAATTTACTAGTGGCGAGATCCGTAGTTAAAACATCTCAGAATGCGCGGATGGAGAGAGTGTCAACTTGCAGTTGGTGGTGCCTCAGGAGAAGATTCCACAAGTCTTGTGCGATGTGCACAATGGGAGCTCTGGTGGACATATAGGGATGAACAAGACCTTGGAGAAGATTCGAAAACAGTTCTATTGTGTTAACTGCAGGGAGGACGTCGAGCGTCGAGCAAATTTTTTTTACGACACTTGTAATATATCATTGGGTTTTTTACCCCCTCCGACGGGGTAGGCTGAAAAATGTTGAGTGTTAGTTTGATTCTATTTTAATAATTAAACGATGTGTAAAGAAAATTTTCTGTGACAAATTTTTTTTACGACACTTGTAATATATCTTTGGGATTTTCACCCCCTCCGACGGGGTAGGCTGAAAAATGTTGAGTGTCAGTTTGATTCTTTTTTAATAATAAAACGATGTGTAGAGAAAATTTTTTGTGACAAATTTTTTTTACGACACTTGTAATATATCATTGGGATTTTCACCCCCTCCGACGAGGTAGGCTGAAAAATGTTGAGTGTCAGTTTGATTCTTTTTTAATAATTAAACGATGTGTAGAGAAAATTTTTTGTGACAAATTTTTTTTTACGACACTTGTAATATATCATTGGGTTTTTCACCCCCTCCGACGGGGTAGGCTGACAAATGTTGAGTGTTAGTTTGATTCTTTTTTAATAATTAAACGATGTGTAGAGAAAATTTTTTGTGACAAATTTTTTTTACGACACTTGTAATATATCATTGGGATTTTCACCCCCTCCGACGAGGTAGGCTGAAAAATGTTGAGTGTCAGTTTGATTCTTTTTTAATAATTAAACGATGTGTAAAGAAAATTTTTTGTGACAAATTTTTTTTACGGCACTTGTAATATATCATTGGGATTTTCACCCCCTCCGACGGGGTAGGCTGACAAATGTTGAGTGTCAGTTTGATTCTTTTTTAATAATTAAACAATGTGTAAAGAAAAATTTTTGTGACAATTTTTTTTTACGACACTTGTAATATATCGTTGGGATTTTCACCCCCTTCGACGGGGTAGGCTGAAAAATGTTGAGTGTCAGTTTGATCCTTTTTTAATAATTAAACAATGTGTAAAGAAAATTTTTTGTGACAAATTTTTTTTACGACACTTGTAATATATCATTGGGATTTTCACCCCCTCCGACGGGGTAGGCTGAAAAATGTTGAGTGTCAGTTTGATTCTTTTTTAATAATTAAACGATGTGTAGAGAAAATTTTTTGTGACAAATTTTTTTTACGACACTTGTAATATATCATTGGGTTTTTCACCCCCTCCGACGGGGTAGGCTGACAAATGTTGAGTGTTAGTTTGATTCTTTTTTAATAATTAAACGATGTGTAGAGAAAATTTTTTGTGACAAATTTTTTTTACGACACTTGTAATATATCATTGGGTTTTTTACCCCCTCCGACGGGGTAGGCTGAAAAATGTTGAGTGTTAGTTTGATTCTATTTTAATAATTAAACGATGTGTAAAGAAAATTTTTTGTGACAAATTTTTTTTACGACACTTGTAATATATCATTGGGTTTTTCACCCCCTCCGACGGGGTAGGCTGACAAATGTTGAGTGTTAGTTTGATTCTTTTTTAATAATTAAACGATGTGTAGAGAAAATTTTTTGTGACAAATTTTTTTTACGACACTTGTAATATATCATTGGGTTTTTCACCCCCTCCGACGGGGTAGGCTGAAAAATGTTGAGTGTTAGTTTGATTCTTTTTTAATAATTAAACGATGTGTAAAGAAAATTTTCTGTGACAAATTTTTTTTACGACACTTGTAATATATCTTTGGGATTTTCACCCCCTCCGACGGGGTAGGCTGAAAAATGTTGAGTGTCAGTTTGATTCTTTTTTAATAATAAAACGATGTGTAGAGAAAATTTTTTGTGACAAATTTTTTTTACGACACTTGTAATATATCATTGGGATTTTCACCCCCTCCGACGAGGTAGGCTGAAAATTGTTGAGTGTCATTTTGATTCTTTTTTAATAATTAAACGATGTGTAGAGAAAATTTTTTGTGACAAATTTTTTTTACGACACTTGTAATATATCATTGGGTTTTTCACCCCCTCCGACGGGGTAGGCTGAAAAATGTTGAGTGTTAGTTTGATTCTTTTTTAATAATTAAACGATGTGTAAAGAAAATTTTCTGTGACAAATTTTTTTTTACGACACTTGTAATATATCTTTGGGATTTTCACCCCCTCCGACGGGGTAGGCTGAAAAATGTTGAGTGTCAGTTTGATTCTTTTTTAATAATTAAACGATGTGTAGAGAAAATTTTTTGTGACAAATTTTTTTTACGACACTTGTAATATATCATTGGGATTTTCACCCCCTCCGACGAGGTAGGCTGAAAAATGTTGAGTGTTGGTTTGATTCTTTTTTAATGATTTAACAATGTGTAAAGAAAATTTTTTGTGACAAATTTTTTTTACGACACTTGTAATATATCATTGGGATTTTCACCCCCTCCGACGGGGTAGGCCAAAAAATGTAGAGTGGCAGTTTGATTCTTTTTTAATAATAAAACGATGTGTAAAGAAAAAATTTTGTGACAATTTTTTTTCACAGCTCTTGTAATATATTATTGGGATTTTCACCCCCTCCGATGAGGTAGGCTGACAAATATTGAGCGCCAGTGTTGTCCTTTTTTAATAATAAAGCGATTTGTAAAAAGAAAGTTTTGTGACAAATTTTTTTACGACACTTTTAATATATCATTACCCCTTTACCACTACCCCTCCGACGGGGTAGGCTGACAAATGCCGAGTGTCAGTTTAGTTCTTATTCAAAAATGAATCGATTTCCATAGTAAATTTTTTGTGACAATTTTTTTTACGGTTATTATAACACGTTATTACGAAGCCCATTTTGCTCCCCCATCGATGGGGTGAAGGGAGAATTATTGTGTCAATTAGCTTTGTTTACTATAATAAAAGGATTTATAAAGAAATAATTGCATGGCACATTAGTGGCGAAGCTCTAATAACCAATTTCTTACTGTATGCCTCAGACCAGTGCTTTATCGAATACATGCACTATTAAAATTTGTGGCTGGAAATTTTGTTGCTTATTTCACACCGGTAATAAAAGGATTTATAAAAATATAATTTCGTGGCACAATATTGGCGAAGCTCTAATAACCAAATTCCTGCTGTATGCCTCAGACCAGTGCTTTATCGAATACATGCACTATTAAAATTTGTTGCTGGAAATTTTGTTGCTGGAAATTTTGTTGCTCATTTCACACCGGTGCAACATGCACATATCCTGTGGTGCGTATGCGATGTATCAGTCGAAGGAAAGCTCTTTCACTTTGATTACGTTTTTCGGGATACTGCACGCGTAGATTTAGCAGCATCACTTGCATTTTCATGAATTCAAAATAAATGGTTAGTTAGCATGTCAAATGCTTCTTCATTTGTTTAAATCTTTTTAATTTTAAAAATTGAAATACAAATCTTGTCTCCTGAAACCAATTTTTTATTTTATAAAGAAATGTAAAAGCGGAAATAACAATTCAGTTAAAAGAGCAGGTAGTAAATACATTTGCAACCTTAAAGATTTGCACTTTTTTTATTTCATTTTTCTAGTTAATTTTTTTAAGGGCCACTTTACCAGTTTTGTAGACAAACTACGTGATTATTTATAACTTAAACTTTGTTTGTCAATATCTTCGTTTAGACAAAAGATATCGAGTTGCGATTTTTACTGATATTTAAGGCGTTTAATTCTCTATTTTAAAATATCAGAATTGACATATCATTCTATTTAATTTTTTTTTAGAAAAACGGCGAAATTTGTTACTATTTTTTATAACGCACTGTAGCAGCGACAATAATTTTAAAATAAAAACACGTGAAAGTGCCGTCGATAGACTAAATAGCACTCTTTCTATAAAGACTAAATTTGTTAAATTTCCTTAGGGCTAACTGAAGTAAATGGTATTTTAAAAAAAATTTTTCGACGTCTCCCCACCACTTTATTTTTAAAAACAGAACAAAAAGTGTAAAGCAAAACAAATCGAAAATATTCTAGGATTACAATGCATGTATTTTCCATATTCCTTAATAAGACAAAATTTCGAGAAAATCCTAATTTTCTATTCAGTTTTACCTATTACGCCACCTAGCGGTCATTTTAGAACTTCAAAACTATTTTCCAGCGATTTTTCAGGGCTATTTTTCTTATTGAAATTTTTTCCCCAAAGTTGTAAAGTGATTCGTTGCTGAGATATAGCGGGTGTCCTTTCTTAGTTGGCCACCCGGTACATATAATATATAATTTAGCCATAAAAATTTTTGTCGAATCTGCTTTTTACAGGACTATTTTAATTGTTGTTATTCAATAACCATCCAAATCGTGAAAAAGGAATAACCACGGTGCAACAAACGGTTAGCAAACGGTCGCTCTCTGGAAAAGCCCAGAAGACTATTTCTAGTGCACAGAACAATAGGTTTGAACCTGTATCAAATTTAGAGTTTGGAAACCAAGGCTGTTTTATTTTAATACACAGATCAATAGGTTTGAACAGCTTTGGTTTCCAAACTCTGAATTTTATAAATATTCAAACCTACTAGTCTGTACATTAGAATAAAGTCTTCTGGGCTTTCACAAAGATCGACCATTTGCTAACAGTTTTTGGCTTAACTATTGGTAGTTCGGCTACCTATCATCCTCTAAACGCGTTTAGTGGACATGTTTAGTAGTGGACCTGTTTAGTAGGCACACTCTAGTCTAGGTTGCATTCTATTTTTATGGTGCAACAAAATCAGTGTTAGAGCTGAGGTGTCTAATGGGAAATCTAAATTTTGGAACCCTTCAACAAATTTACAGAAGTAGAAAATGTAGAAAAATTCGTTAATATCCAGAAGTATAAAAAATAGAAAAATTCGTAAATATATATTCCATTTAAAAAACCGCTTTCAATTCTAATAAAAGTTATCCCTATGGCAATCTGCCATGGAATACCTAATAAGCTTTTATTTGTTTGCCTTATTCATTGTTGTATAAATTGTGTCACTTTCATTTATGTGAGTTATCTCTTTTGGCAATCTAGATCTACTAAGTAATGAAATGATGAATACATGAAACACATACGGCTAATTGTATCATCCTTGAGTCCCCTATTCAAGTTGTTTCAATTTAAATT
Source organism: Dastarcus helophoroides (assembly GCA_028583605.1). Taxonomy (NCBI): domain Eukaryota; kingdom Metazoa; phylum Arthropoda; class Insecta; order Coleoptera; family Bothrideridae; genus Dastarcus; species Dastarcus helophoroides. The sequence continues at coordinate 32,986,356 of CM053327.1, forward strand.
GCATTAATTAATTTTAAATATACAAATTTTAATTAAGAAATCATTTTAAAATCGTGTACATAACTAATTACATTTTATATTGATTACATTTGAAGTGTTAGTTCGGGGTTAATTTTAATATGGGGTCCACATATCATATTGATTCAATTTGTAATTTTTTTCTCGTAAATGAGGATTCAGGGATGCACTGAACAAAGAACTGGACCAAATCCACGGTATTTCTCGCTTAATAAAACGCATTCTGAAGTTATTCATTTAATCCATGTTTAATCAGGAATGCCTTAAGAGAAATTTGATTCCTTCAAATGTCAGAAGTAAGGAAGCTGAAAAATCAGTTATTCATTTGTAAAAGAGAATGGGGGAGAACAGTTTAAAATTGATACACTTGGAAGTGTATCTGCATATTTTCAACACCATGTATTTTTAACTTAGACATCAATTGTTTATTTTAATTTCAGCTTGTCGCATTTATGTATTCCTGGATGATACATTAACGTTCCACCCTGTTTAATAGACCGTCTATAAGTATCGTGATATTTTAGCATATTTAGCGATGACCTCGTTTTTTAAATGTCTGCAATTTTTTTTATTGTAGTGGATGGGTAGCTTCCACCGGAAAGTTCCATTAATTTTATAAAACATAAAGATACTTTAATAGATTAAAAATATATCGCACCTATTTTTATACTAAACATGTATTCGATTTAAATACCCAAGGTTTCCCTCAAAATTTTGTCAGTTTGTTGTTTGTTTCAAATTTTGACTTTATTTTCACCAAAGAACCGAATTTGAATTCATTTTGAAATAATATACCTCATTCTTAAAACTTGCGCCTTTATCTCGAAAGTTTGGCATTTGCGAAGTCCAGACCAAATATTCCGAGATGTATTAGGAAGCTCCAAAATTTTTTTTGTTATTTTTCGTAAAATAAAAGTTACCGATAAATCGCTATTCGATTTTCCAATCACTGATTTATCAGTAACAGAAAAAAGTATAATTTTGAGAATAAGCCCTAGTTTCGAAAAAGACGGGGAAATCAGAATTTCGATAAACTCAAATTTGAACTGAACCCAACATTTCGTAAAATTGAAAAAACCTCGACGATTTGAAAAAGTCAACATTTCTAAGGGTTGAATTTTATCGAAAAATTTGCATTATTTAGAAAAAGTCAAATTTTGAGAAAAAACAAGCTATTTCCAAAAATATTTTCTTGAAAGTTTTACTTCTTTATTTAAAATTTGACATAATATTAAAATTTCGATAAAAAGCCGAATTTAAAAGAAATCTGTTTCTAGAAATTTCTAAAAAATATTTCTTTCAGCATATTTACTTTTTTGTTAACATTTCGAACTAATTTAGAGAAAATAAACGAATTCTGAGAAGATTTCAAGGAAAAGCCAATTTCGAGAAAACAGTCAACATTTTCACAAAATAATATATCGCATTTTGAAATAAAAATCGAAATTTAGAAAACATTTGAACATTTCGGCAGAAATTACGAAACAAATTCAATTTCAGAAAGTCCAAAATTTGGTGAATAAAGTCGAAATATTGAAGAACACAAATTTCGAGAAAAAGACGAATTTCGAGAATTTCGATAAAAAAATGAAATTTTCAGAAGAAGCAAATACTGATAAAATTCGATATTTTCGAAAATATTTTGAAAAAAAACCAAACTTTAAGAAACTAGCGAAATTTCCGGACAGATTCTAAGAGATCGAAATTTTCAGGAAAAGCCAAATGTTAAGAAAAATAACAATATTTGAAAATAAATGTAGACATTTCGAGAAAACGTTTGAAAATTCGAGAAAAATTTCGAAATGAAGAAAATATAAATTTTCCAGGAAAAGTCAAATTTTTAAGGAAATAGTCGAATTGTGCTAATGAAGTCGAAATTAAAAAGACAAATTTTGAAAAAATAGTTATTTCGAGAAAAAGTTTAATTTCTAGGAAAAAGAAGAATTTCTAGGAAAAGGACGAAATTTTGAAAAAAAAAAATTGGGAATTTCGCGTACGGAATTAAATTTTGAGGAAATGGTTAAATTTTACGAATAATCCTTCATAAAATTAAAAAACAGAAAAATATAAAAAAAAATATGTAATTTCGAAAAAAACGAATTGTGCGGAAAAACTTAAGATTTGTATACGAACTTTGGATTTTGCGAAAAACGAATTTCGAAAAAACTATAAAAAAATAGAAATTTGGAAAAATATCGAAATTTCGATATTTTTCCCTGAATTTTAAATTTGTACAAAATGCGTTTTTGTTTTTGGAAATTTAGAGAAAAACATCAAAAACTGAAATATCTAAAAACAAAACCAAATTTTAAAACAAATCGAAATTTCGAAATCTCGATATTTTTCCCTAAACTTTGAATTTTTTCAAAATTTGTTTTTGTTTTTGGACATTTTGAGAAAAAAAATCAAAAATTGAAATTTCCAAAAACAAAATCGAATTTTGAAAAAAAATCTCGATATTTCGGAAAAAATCGAAATTTTGGGGAAATACAAAATAAAAGGACAAATTAAAAAAAATGAAATTTTGGGAAAACTTATTGCGAGGATAAAGTTGCGATTTATAGGAACATCGGATTTTGAGATAAAATTTCGAAAAAGGACGGACTTCCAGAAAAATTTTGAAATTTTTGGAAAACGCCGAATTTCGTGCAAAATATTGTAATTTGAATTAAAAAAATTGAAATTTTGAGAAAAACAATTGTAACGAAAAAGTTGCAATTTGTAGAAACATTCGATTCTGAAATTAAATTTAGAAAAAAGACGAATTTTTAGAAACATTTTGAAATTTCTATCAGACGCCGAATTTCGTGCAAAAAATTGTAATTTGCAAAAACGACTTTCGAAAAAAAAAACAAATTTCTAAAAAAAGATCGAAATCTCGATTTTTCCGTAATTTTTAAATATTCTTCAACATTCGTTTTAGTTTTTGAAAATTAAGAGAAAAAGGTCAAAAACTGACTCTTCTAAAAAGACACAACCAAATGTTGAAAAAATATCGAAATTTTAAAAAATAAAATCTAGAATATCTCGATATTTTTTCCGATATATTGAATTTTTGCAAAATTCTTTTTTGTTTTTGGACATTTAGAAAAAAACATTAAAAGTTGAAATTTCCAAAAACAAAATGGAATTTGGAAAAAAATCCAAATTTTGGAAAAAAAATCGAAATTTTGTACTAACATCGAATTTTTAGATAAAATTTACAAGGTCGGACTTTCAGAATAATTTTGAAATTTCAGGAAAACGACGAATTTTGTGCAAAAAATCTGTATTTCCAAAAACAAATTTCCAAAAAAAAATCGAAATTTCGAGAAAAAGGTCGATAGCTCGATATCTTTTTCCTTAAATTTTAATTTTTTTTTTCAAAATTCGTTTTTGTTTGTGGAAATTTAGAGAACAAGATCAAAAATTAAAATTTTCAAAAACAAAAGCAAATTTTGAAAAAAAATCGATATTTCGAAAACAAAACATCGAAATCTCCCTACTTTTCCCTAAATTTTGAATTTTTGAGAATTCGTTGATTTTGGAAATCTAGAGAAAAATTTCAAAAATTGAAACTTGAAAAATAAAAACAAATTTTTAAAAAATCGAAATTTCGAAAAAAAGATCGAAATTTAGGGGAAATAAAAAATAAAAGGACGAATTAAATTTTGAGAAAAACAAATTGTGGGAAAAAGTCGTGAGTGAGATATAATTTACAAAAAAGACGGAATTTTAGAAAAACTGTAGAAGTTCTGGAAAACGCCGAATTTCGTGGAAAAAATTGTAATATCCAAAAACGAATTTCGAAAAAAAATCTTTATTTCGAGAAAAAATCGAAATCTCGACCGACACTTAAAATCTTTTAAAAATTGGTTTTTGTTTTTGTAAATTTAAAGAAAAAGATCAAACATTGAAATTTCCAAAAACAAAACCAAATTATGAAAAAAAAACTCGAAATTTCGAAAAAACATCGAAATCTCGTTATTTATCCTAAAATTTTGAATTATTTCAAAATTCGTTTTTTCTTTTTTTTGGAGAAAAAAAATCAAAAATTGAAATTTCTAAAAACGAAATCGAATTAAAAAAAAATCGAAATTGGAAAAATCGAAATTTTGGGGAAAAAAAAATAAAAGGACGAATTTAAGAATAAAAATGGAAATTTTGAAATAACAAATTGTGAGCAGAGAGCTATAATTTTCAAAACCGAATTTCGAAAAAAAAACATCGTCGAGAAAAAGATCGAAATCTCTATACTTTTTCCTAAATTTCAAAATTCGTTTTGTTTTTGCAACTTTCTTGAATAAGATTAAAAATTGAAATTTCCAAAAACAAAGCCAAATTATGAAAAAAAAATCGAGATTTCTAAAAAACATTGTAATCTCGATATTTGTCCCAACATTTTGAATTTTTTCGAAATGCGTTTTTGCTTTTTTTGGAGAAAAAAATCAAAAATTGAAATTTCCAAAAACAAAATCGAATTTAAAAAAAATTGAAAATTTGGGGAAATACAAAATAAAAGGACGAATTTAAAAATATAAATGGAAATTTTGAAAAAACCAAATTGTGAGCGGAAAGCTATAATTTCCAAAACCTTATTTCGAAAAAAAAATCGTCGAGAAAAAGATCGAAATCTCTATACTTTTTCTTAAATTTCAAAATTCGTTTTTGTTTTTGCAACTTTCGAGAACAAGATCAAAAACTGAAATTTCCGAAAACAAAATCGAATTTTGAAAAAAAAAATCGAATTTCGTAATCTCGATAATTTTCAAGAAATTTTGATGTTTTTTTAACTCGGTTTTGTTTTTGAAAATTTCGATTTGGCTAAGTTTCTAAAAAAAACGACGAAAGCAGACACTTTGGGTAAGTTACGTTTTGGTAAAAGAAGTCAAATTTTAAGATTACATTCGGAATGTTTAAAAGAAAAATGTTGTCAAAAAAGAGGAATGTTGAAAAAAATTTTCGAGAAAATGTTGAAATTTTAAGCAAAGAATGAATTTTGAAGAAAAATTGAAATGTTCGTGAAGATTGAATATAATTGGTTGGCGGCATCAGCAAGGGGGGGATTTAAATTTCCCTTTTTTTTATGTTTTTCTATGACCACTTTTCTTCTAATTACACTGAAAGTCATCTAAAAATTTGAGTTTTTTTTTATTTTTCATTTCTATCTCTAATATAATTCTAATAATAAATTACAAAGATCAGTAACTCGTAATTGTTAATTATAAAATAATTTCAAGTTGATGGTGTGTAAAAACAATGTAAGAGATAATCTTTTTCTTTAAAAAAAAAGGGAGCATTCGTTATGTAAAACCGGTAAAATGAAAAGTAAAAGCGCAGAGAGATGCCAACAAGAAAAATGCTAAAAATATGATTAGTTACCTTGGTTGTAATGACCGACCATATTAGATATAGTGTTAATGTAGACCACAATAAGAAAGATTCGTGTATTTTGGGGTAAATTGAACCCGTCAGTTGATGGAAACACGAATCACCCGCTACTAACTGTCGGCGCCGAATTTTCTGTGCGTCGTCGCACCGGAAGCTTCAAACTAAATCTAAACAATCCATATTGAAAAAAAAGAGGATTTATTTACCCGTAGAATGTTATAACACATAATGAAGTATAAATACACCGGTGATTTGGTCCCAACACGCTCTGGCCATTCATTTTGGCGATCTGTTTTATTTTTAAACTAAATTTTTGTCGTTGCAAAAGATTCCTTGCTATATGGGAGACAATATAGAAAATATTTATGGTACAAACACATCTGATTTGTTTAGATTTTGATATAATTAGAATTCATTAAATGTAAGTCAAACTGTACGTCAATTGAACATGCTGGAGGTGTGTTTAAAACGTATTTTCAACATGTCTGGCAGTATCATGAAATCATAAAAGCATGCTTTCGTTACAGTTACAGTTTTGCTTCGAAAAAGCTGGATATTTTAGTATTGTAGTTTGTAGTAATATCAATTTATCGCCACCAGAAAGTTCCTTGCAAATGACATCAGTTTAAAAACAATTAATGAATAAACATTGGACGTTTAACTCGAAATTTACAAAAAATATTATGGAGTCATATTATGGATAGAGAGTTTTCTCTAAACAATGATATCATCTGCTATACTTTAAAATTGCCATTAACTTGCTATAAATTGCGACTCTCAAGAGTAAACGTCATTGCTGACATTCAATAATGTAAGCTGACTGAAGTGCTGGAAACATTAAAATATACCAGAAATATAAGATACGGTGTGATTGTCATCGAAATAGGAGCTGCACAAATTTTGAGAACATTTCAAATTTATGCTATGAACTAGTGTGCCCTGTTTTAATTTTATTAACGATTAATTAATTTACAAAATTAAGAATTTATAATTATTAAAATATTACACAATATAAATGAGTTAAGAGCAAATGGAGTCTATTAAAATTCAATAAATGTTAATGCAGGGTTAAATTTTTGAACAATTCCTTTCAGGATCTCCTTGAGGTTGTAAATATTTATTTTTTCGCATTGGTAATTATTAGGATAGTACAGGTTAGATGCTAAAGACAGTAAAATTTTACTTAGGTCATGTATCGATCTTTTTTATTACCCTTATTTAACACTGGCGTTCTAGAGGATGGAGAACAAACCCAGTTTTTATTGACATTCATTATAAATAACCCAGACAATCGAGTAGTTGGGGAATTTAATACCTATTTATCTGAAGTCTAAATCGTGGTAAGTATAAAATAAATTTAAACAAATTTAATAACAGTGGCGGCTGGTGACTTTTTGACAGGGGGTGCGCAGATGCAAAAACAGGGCTTCGAACCGGAACTGAACTGAAAACCGGAAACCGAAAAAAAAACCGTTATTTTTGTTGGAACGAAAACCGGAACAGAACCGGAAAAAATAACGGTTTATTTCGGTTCGTTGAATTTGTATGTTCTTAAAATAATTTTTACTTTACCCTAAAATTTGGGATTTTTTTTGAAATTTCCTTTTCAAAATTTTACACAAATTCGTGCAACTCTCATCTGAAAATTATGAGTTAACTTTAAAGAACATTTTTTGAAAGTTCAATTAGAAACCTACAATTTCCATTCTTTCTAAGAAAATGTTGATTTTATTCTCAAAATTTTAAGTTAAATTGAATTTTAAGTTGTATGACTTGCATATTCATTTTTCAAAATTTTTGGTTCTGTTTTGAAATTTGGACCCTTTTCTCAAAATATTTCTTTTCTTTTTATAAAATTTCGAGTTTAAAATACAAATTTTATGTGCTATTGTAAATATGGACTCAAACAGTGAAGTCTTTTTCATTGAAGCCCAATTTCTTGGCAATTTTATTTGCAAATTTGAATTTTTCCGAAAATTTCAACTTTTTCTTTAGAACAAACACTCAAACTTTGTTTTTTTTTCCCTCAAACTTGGATTTTCCTTTTTATAATATAATACCTTTGTTTTTTAAAGTTATAAATAAAAATTTCGAGTTGCCTTGAATTTTTTCCTTCAAATTTCACTTTAATTTAAATATGCCAATTTTTTTCTCGATATTTCAAATTTTAATGATTTTTTGCTATGCCCACTTCATCAAACTTCCCAAAATCTCAAAATTTGTGATAATATCTTGCTATTTCTAATTTTTCCTAGAAATTGGGAATTTCAGTAAAAATTTCAAGAGAAAAATACAACATTTATATTCCAATTTAAAGCCGGGATTTGAAATTGAAGTCGAAATTTTAAGGGTAAACTTGGAACGATGACATGTTAGAAAATGTCCAATTTAAACTTCCAATTTTTATCCGGTTTTGTTTACGCTATATTTCACTTTTTTCTTAAAATTTAGATTTCCGCCTCGAAGCTGCGATTTTTGTTAGATTAGAAATTTAGTTAAAACTTTAATTCCTTTTGTAGAATTCGTTCAAAATTTAAAAATTGGTAATTTGGAAAATTAGATTTTTTACCAAAAGTAAAAAATTTCTGGAACAGGCGAATTTTGTAAAAATGTTAAAATTATCACAAAAACTCTGAAAAAAAATGGAATTTCGAAAAAACTTCAAATTTTGGATGAAGCTATATTTAATTTCGAAAAAAGTCCCAATTTTGATGATAAAAGGTAACACTTTTCAAAAAAGATTAAAATCCTGAAAAAATTCAAATATTTCAAAAATTCGCAATTTTGAAAAAAGTGAAATTTTGACGGGAAAAAGTCGGAATTATCAAAAAAAGAAGTTAAAACTTCAGGAAATAGTAAAAATTTTAAGCTAAAGTGGAAGTTTTCAAAAAAAAGGTAAATGTTTTGAAAAAAAAGTTTCATCATGATCATATTTTAAAAAATCCAAACTTTTGAAAGAAAGAGGAAATTTTCCAAAAAAAATCAAATTCTGAAAAAGTTATAGCTTCGGGAAAAAGTCGAAATTTCGATGATAAATGGCCGAAGTTTTCAAAAAAGGTCTAAATTTTGGCAAAGGTTTGAAAATATTGAGAATGTCGGAATTTTGAGAATACATTTAATTTTTCAAGAAACAAAAATTAAAGGAAAATCTAATTATTCAAATAAAAGTTCAGTTTGCTACATAACAGCCGAAACTTCAAAAAAAGTCGAAATTTTCAAAAAAAGTCTCAGTTTTCAAAAAAAGATCAAAGCTTTGAGAAATTGTCAAAAGTTTGACCAAGGTCAAAAATTAAAAAAAAACAGGGCAGAAGTTTTTAAAAGTCAGTTTTTTAACATCATTAAATTTATAGAAAAAATCAAAATTTTGAAAAAAAAAATAATAATTTGGAGAAAAGATCAAAATTATTTATAAAGATTTTTAAAAAATTCAGAATTTGGAAAATAAATTAAAATCTTAGAGAAAGGTCAAACTGAAAAAGTCTGGCGATTAATAAAATAAATAAACATTTGAAAAAAGTGGAAGCTAAAAAAAAAGGAACATTTGAATTTGAAAGTTTTCAAAATATAAAGACGAAATGCTTTAAGGAAATCGAAAAATGTTTAAGAATTTTCAATTAAAATCGAATGCAGTATTTAAAAAGAGTAATCATTTTTAGAAAGTCAGTATCTTGCAAAAAAGTGTAAACTGAAAAAAAGTTGAATAAAAAAACAAACATTCGAGAGAGTCGATATTTGCAAAAAGTTAAAACTTTGAAAAATATCAAATTTTTAAAAAGAATTAAAATTTCGAGTCTGAAATTTCTGATATTTACAAAAATAAGGTCAGACAACTTCGAGATCAATTCCAAAAATTCAAAAAAATTGTAATTTTCAAAAAATAAAATTTTCAACAAGAAGGAAAGTTATAAAAATAAAATGTTCAAAAAAATCAAAACCAACCAAATAAGCCAAATTTTGATGAATTTGGAATATTCAAAAAATTAAAATTTTGAAAAAGGTCGAAATTTTCGAAATCAAGTTAAAATTTCGAAAATTTTGAAGTCGAACGGGAAAAGATCGACTTTGTCAAAAAGTGGGTTTTTATTGTCGAAATTTTCAAAATAAGTCAAAATTTTCAATAAAAATTGAATTCTTCAGAAAAGTCTAAACTTTCAAAAAGTATATAACCAAAGGATCCTTTCTCTTTTTTCACCTAGGCGAATGCGGGTATCAGCTAATTTTTTTTTATAAAGTTGGAGGTTTTTTTGAAGTTTGAACTCAAAATGAACCCAGAATTCAGAGTTTCAGCCTGAAATTTTTAAATTCGAAAATTCGAGAAATATTTCCTTTAAATTTTAAGCATTACCACAGTAGGTTTATGCTGTAATATTTACAAAATAGGGAGAACGTTTCCTGAATTACGTTAGAAAATCAATTTAAATTAAAAAAATTAAAAAATTAAAAAATGAGTCAGCTGGAACTGAACCGAAAACCGGAAAAACCTCTATTTTTGTCGGAACGTAAAACGGAACGGAACCGGTGTGATTTTTTTCCCGGGACAAAAACCGAAAACCGGAACGAAAAAAATAGAGGTTCGATGCCCTGTGCAAAAATATTAGTAGTTAAGAGTTTAGGTGATTCCAGTGCCATAGCAAGGTATTAAATTTAAGAGAAACAAAAGTGATACAAAATTTGTGATATTTAACAGTATTTTTACGAATTAAATTTATATAACCTCTTATAGCCTCCAAAATATTTTTGGGTTATCATCTTTAAATTATTTTCATCGAGTACAAAAAAAAATCATTATCGACATTTCTGAGCCCCTTAAAATACTCTGTGCGGTTGCACCTGGTTACGGTTCTAGATTACTTAATTAAAATTGTTTGCTTTCCTAGGAATAAAATTATATCACTTTTTCATGAAAACTGCATTTGAAGATAAAATGTATTTTATTACAAAGTTCTAATTAAACTCTACAAAAACACAAAAAAATATTTTTTTAACATCCGCATCTTTTAAAGAAATAAAGTGTTCATTACTTTCTCAGCAAAATTGTTTAAATCCAAATTTACAAATTAATAATTAAACCCTAGAATGGGTACTGCTAACTCTTTGTGAATAGTCGTACTATTGGCAGTTAGACCTGTAAGCGGCACAATTAGCAATCGCAATGAATTCAGCCGGTACCTACGCATTTAGCATCATAAACCGTAAATACACACTTCAAACTCTGACTCGTAATCACCATTTGGCAACATCGCTTCAGCGGAGCGGCGTACCGCACGGCGGGCTAACTTTAGCGTGGTGTTCTGTAGTTTATTTCTCCGTATCCCGTGGAGGCCGTTGATAGGCATCGCATGGCAGCCACGCTAGGTGCATAATTCTGCGTGCACCAAGCGTATTTCAATTTCCTCATAGTATATAATATAATGGAATAAAAGTTTGCGTACTTTATTCCAAGTCACTCACAAGTATTATTAGTTAATTAGTATATCATTATTTTGTGTTTAAAAATGTGATAAATCCAAGACTTTTACATTAAATAGAAAAGAACAGGCTCATTTCACGAGGAGCGCGCGCTCTTGCGCTCTTTAAGACCAGCCGCCACTGTTTAATAAATAAATCTTTTATTTACACTTTTATCGATTTATTAAAAATACCAAAAGAAGTCAAAATTTCGAAAACAAGTGAAAATTTCGAAAAAATTGAAATAACAAAATGAAAATTTTCAATAAAAAGTCGAATCTTTGAAGGAAGTCGAATTAAAAAAAAACGAAATTGTGAAAAAATGCTTAAAGAGACGACAAAGTTTTAAAATAAGGTCGAAGTTTTCAATAAAAGTCCGCATTTTCAAAAAAGTTGAAATTTCCAGAAAAATTCAAAATGTCCGAAAAATGTGGCAGCTTAAAAAAAGTTGAAATTTTCAAATGTAGACATTTTCAAGGGTAGAAATTTTCAAAAAAGTCAAATTTATCAAAAAAATATTCACAAAGACGTCGACATTTCAAAAACAAGTGAAAATTTCGAAAAAATCGAAATAAAATGAAAATTTTAAGGAAGTCGAAATAAAAAGAGACAAAATTGTCAAAAAAATTCTTAAAGAGACAACGTCAAAATTTTAAAATAAGGTCAAAGTTTTCAATAAAGGTCCGCATTTTTTAAAAAAGTTGAAATTTCCAGAAAAAATTAAAATGTCAAAAAAAAGTCGCAACTTAAAAAAAGTTGAAATTTTCAAATAAATCGACATTTTCCCAAAAGTTTCAAATGAGTCAAATTTATTTAAAAAATGTTCACAGAGTTTAAAATGCTCAAAGAAGTCGAAATTTTAAGAAAAGTGAACATTAAAAAAAATCAAAATAATAAAATCAAAATTTTCAAAAAAAAACTGAACTGTTCAAATAAGTCGAAATAAAAAAAAACAAAATTGTCAAAAAATGCTAAACTTCGAGAAAAAGTCAAAGTTTTAAAATAAGACCGAAGTTTTCAATAGAAGTCCGCATTTTCAAAAAAGTTGAATATTTGAAGAAACAAACCTCGAGAGAGAAATCGAAGCTTCGAGGTAAAAATTTTTGGACAAAAAACTTAAAACAGTGAAAATTTTAAATAAATTTGAAATTTTCAAAAAAGTGAAAATTTTAAAAAAATCGTTAAAAAAGCCAAAACTGTCATAAAAATTAAAATTTAGAAAAAAATGTTAAATTGTCAAAAAAGGTAAACATTTTATAAAATGGTTGAAATTTTTAAAAAAAGGTCCAAATTTTTAAAAAAGTCATAATTTCGAAAAAAATACAAAATTTGAAAAACTAGACATTTTCAAAAGAGTCGCACTTTTCAAAGAAAATAAAAAGTTTAGAAAGTCGAAATTTTAAAAAAGTGGACATTTTGAAATGAAATTTTCATTTTAGGAAATATAAAAATTTTAAAAGTAGAAACATTCCAAAAATCAAAGTTTTAAGATAGTAAAATTGTGAAAAAAAGTCAATATTTTCAAAAAATGGAAATTTTGAAATAAAATTTTCATATATTTTAAGAAACATAAGTCCGATTTACAAAGAAGTCGAGCTTTCAAGAAAGTCAATACGTTGAAAACGATCAGTTAAAAAAAGTGAATAGTTTTAAAAAGGTCCAAATTTTTAGACGAAAAAAGTCGAAATTGTCAAAAACAGATAAAACTTCAACAAAAGTCGAAAGTTTGTAAAAAGGTCGAAATTTTCAATGAAACTGGAAATTTTTGAAAAAAATTGGAGGTTTTAAGAAATAAAAATTTTGAAGCCCCAATTTTAAAAAAAAAATTCACAGATCTCGCAATCCTTGCAACCAACGGAGACATTGGAAATGATAACACCAAATAGAAACATAATTAACACTTTATTTAACATACAAGGTTATACAGGGTATTTACAAATTTCAAAGACAACGCTTGGCAGTTGATTCGGAATGATAAATAAATACGAATTACGAAAAAAAAAATAATAAAAAATGTTTACTTTTCGAATTGCAGACTTTCAAAGTTGTTATAAAAAATAATTTAATTATTAATTTCATAACCTCTTTACCGATCGTGTTGAAATATGAAACCTTTATTTATTTAGATTAAAGTCTAGAATCTTAGTGACGTCGACCCTTGTGTTATCCGATACCCCTTGAAATTCGCCACGACAATTATCTATGTATCTTCGAAGTAGTAAATAATAATAATTACATAAAATATGTATTGATTTACAACAATACGTATTACGTTTGGTTTTTATTTCTTTTATAACTGATTAAAATGTCGTTAAGGCTGACTGTGTTGAAAGTGTTTGCAGATGTGTCTTACACCACATGAATTTTATGGCCCTTCACAGTTTGTTTGAACCCCTGGTTGGATAAGTAGTACATTTCAGAAATTTGTCATTCCGACTATTGGTTCTTAGATATTCTGTCATCCCTATTTTTTCCAACTTTAAGAATCATTTTATTGATACTGAATGTGCATTCTTTCCTTTTTGAAAGGCAAGGTTACAATGAATAGACCACAGGGTGCTCATAAGTAGTAATTGTCTTAAAAGTGTTATTCCTGACCTTTTCTTCTTGGGATAAAAGTATTTTGTTTTCAGTTCCCTCTTGATCCTAAAATTTATTGCCCCGGTCATGTACTTGTTCTTCCTGGCAAGAATTTATGGTCTTTGAATTGCATGTCATATTTTTGTTTCTTTGAATGGACTTTTAAATGACCAGCTGCATTCAACCCAATTTGGTTTCTTGAAAATAAAGTTAATTTTTTCCGATTTCAATGGAATTTCTAATTACTCCCAAAATAAACTTGTTTCAGTTAATAAATCTATTTAGATTATTTCGCATTGAAATCAGGATCATCTAAAAAAACATTAGAGGGCAGTTGAATGGCAAATTAATCAATCTTAAAAATTGAGGTTGGTTCTGTGATTTTGTTTATCATATTCCAGATCACCCGTGAATTCGTTTAGATGTGATTTGATTCATATGTTACATTACTTCAAACTCGTTTAAAGAAAATTACAATTTTTTAACTAATGCTGAAGTAATGATGTTCGCTTGACACCCTGTATTTAACAACGCTGGACATTGTTTAAAGTTACTGCACCTATTTTTAATTAAAACTAAAGCTGTACTGGTTGTACTGATTGCCATTTTCGCTTTGCATGATCGTTTAATTTTTCCGCTCTTATGGGAATAATAAATAAAAGTAATTCCCCTTTTTGCCGAAAGCTCTAAAACCTTAATTGCAGTTAATTAGTTGTCTTAGACCAGGTTGTGTGGTTCTTGTAAATTAAAAAATGTTTAGGACGGTTGTGACCCGTTCTTTTATTTTAAAGCGGTCTTGCAGCAACTCTATTGCATAATTAATTAATAATAATAATTAGCTGATAATGACAATGATTCAATAACGTCACTTGAATCTCCTTCCACAGAATCGCAAAGATAATGAAATTTCTTAATATCAAAAATACGCTTGTCGTAATGAACTGACCACTTAAATGAATCTAAAAACAAAAATGGGAAGCGATGAGGGCTTTAAATTAGCAACAGATATGGTATTTAATTATCTCGAGCCGTTTAATAATGACAGAGTGAATCTGATTGAATTAGTAAATTTCAATTTATGTCAGTTAAAATTTTATCGGGTGTTCAAATGAAAAAGTCATCAAGTGCGCTCTAAGTTTTTTAGAAGAGAACGTAGCGAACCCGGCATTCGATTACTTATTGATTATTTTGGTTAATCAGTCAAGGGTCATTTTGACGTCTTATTTATCCAGAGAGGTTAAAATTTTCTAACCTAAAGAAAATAGTCTAGAAATCTTTTTACTCTTCTTTACAAAATTATGTGCTTATGCTTTCAAAATAATTATAAACACAAATTTTGGGCTTTTCCGAAATTTAATAATTTCTTCCACAATTTCCAATTTTTTAAATTTTTACATTAAACTTGCAATTCTTGTGTTTTTTCTTAGAACTTCTGATTTCAAACGGATTCAAAATTTGAACATCAGTCTTGCGAGTCTAATCCAAGATATTGCATTAAAAAAATAAATATAGAGTATTTTCTTGAAATTATGACTTTTTCACAAAATTCCTCAACCCTTCAAAATGTCATTTATTTTTCTTAAACTGTCAATAAATATTTACGTTTTGTTTAAAATTTTTATCTTAAATAATAAATTCTAAATATTTCTAATGATTCTGACTAATTTTCAAAATTGTCACCTCAGCCTAAAAAATTCCTAAAATTATAAATATATAAACTCGAAAACTCAAGATTTTTTATCGAAATTTTGTAATGTCAACTTTTTTTTCGAAATTTAAAATCCCCTTTTTTATTAAATCATGAGTGGTGGGTTTCCTCAAATTTTAAAATCCCAAAATTCAAACTTTACTTTCTACTCGTATTTCCAACACCAATAAAGGTTTCAACCAGTGTTAAAACTTTAATTTTTTATTTTTAAGGTTTTAAATTTAATCAAGACTCTTTTTTTAAGAACACAAGTCATTTATTCAAAATCTTGACTTTAAATGAAATATTTTAATTTTTTTCAAATGATTTTGATTTAGTTGCAAAATTTTATCTTTAACCTCAAAATGTTGACATATGTTTTGAAATTTTAGAACATTATGAATTTTTTGAAATCCTGGAATATTATCCTAAAATTGTCTATTTTTTTTACTGTTTTTATCGCAACTTTTCTGAATTCAAAATTTTGGCCTTATTTAGCTATTTTTTTTGTTTTCGACCCTAATATCGAAGTATTCGACTTGAGATTTCGAGTGAAAACTTGAATATTCAAATATTTTTCTTTCGACTTCTTTCTATTTTTAAGGTTATTTCTGCAAAGTTTATTTTTTCTAAATTTACAGTTTCCATTAGCCATGCTTCTTCTGAAAGATTACCTTTTTAAATTGAAATATATTCGTATAACCAAATAGACTACGAAATAATTTAAATCAAAATAATATTAAGGCATCTATGGTCATGGTTCTTGAAAGAAATATTTTAGTACAAAGCGAAAACAATGAAATATTAAAATATATTTAATCTATAAGCAAAAATTTGTCAACTTTATTGTAAAAGTAATTTACATTTATTTGAGCCCTAAAAATTTTAAGTGCAGATATTTTACCACATTCGTTTACTGAGTACTTCAAGGTTTTCAAGAAAGTACGTGAATTGGATTTAGGGTAAGAGTTTACAGCATAATAATGGAATTGTAACCCCTCAGTTAAGGGCCGCTGACTTGGGTAGCCAGTGTAAACTTCAGAACCTTCAAGTTTGCGCATCTTTACATGCTCACGGTACCGCCTATTGTGTTCAGTTTTTGTTAGCGGTGTTTTCGTATTTAACTCACTAGATTCTCTATTTTCAATCTCTCGTAAACGTTTTTTACGCTCTCGATATGTCTTACACTTTTCGCTATTTTTCATACTCTTAATATCCATAGCTGATAGCCTTATCCAAAGAAACGTCACTGGATCAAACGAATGTGGTGCACTGCGGTGACCTGTAAACTTAACATTCTCCCATAGTTTTCACGCCGGCCTCTCTACGCCGAGAGCGCTCGACTGACGAGTATGTCAGAGCGACCGACACCTTGTTCTCTCAAGCTTGAACGAAAACCCGAAACTTCACCCCATATCTCAACATAAACACATTACATGTATTACTTTTCCTTGAGCAATTTAGGAGATAAGAATTCGAACAGAAAGATTTCTCATGCTGAAGACATCTATCAAAATTATCTTATAGGTATCTGCTAGATGTCCGTAATTTGATGTCTAAGAAAAATTATCTAAATGTTAACATTTCTGTGGCTCTTAAAGTTATGGCTATAATGATATCTATAAGACATCTTTCTGATTTAGGTGCTGTACGGGGAAGTTTCCCTTTTTGCCAACAGGCTACACTGTGCTTGGTTTATTTAAAAAAAACGACAGCTTTAATGAGTTTTATCGCGAAAATTAGGCCCGAGGTCTTTAATTCCATTAAAAAATCCTAGTTTGCGCGCTCATAAAAATTATATCCTACGCATAGCCGCATAGTTTGATATTACACAATACACAATTGTCGTTTGAATGCATGTGCAGTTTTCAGGGGTCAAAGCCACAGCGAACTTAGGATACGCGTTATTAAAAAATTATACAGCGCAAATTGTGAAATTTCGTTTATTTAGTTTAATAGTAAACAGAAATATCTTGTCGGCACATCAACGTTTTGAGTAAAATATACGTTCAAAGAACTTCCTGGTTTATAGTAAACAGTTCACTTAGTTGTAGAAACTTTAATTACTATGAAGCTGCGCTGTTTCAACATGTAATGTTTTGTAAAAGTGGCCTGTATCTTCTTAGGTATACAATGCACATGTTGCTTACAATTGACACATGTTCTTTTTATAACGATCTTTAGAAGTAGATGTGGAAAGAAATTTACTGCTAACGAACCATCAATAAAGAATGTAATATTTAGTAATTAAAAGTTAATTACCATTATTAAATGAAAACATTTACAATGATTATTACTTTATGATTAATTTAAATGAAATAATTGAAGTAGTAATTAATTACATTCGCCCTTTATCTACAAAGAGGTCAATTTTTGATCATCACCAACAACATGATACTTTTTAACCTGCTCAGCAATAAGCTCTCTTAAAGAGTTCTTAGAGTCATCAAGGAACCAAGGAAAAGGCTGACATGTTAGCCTTAATGTTTGCTAAAAATTCCAATCTTGATTCTCGAAACGCAGAACCTCCTATTATTCCTAAGGTTGGCACTTCGATGCCTGAAGTTGTTTTTAGACAAGGCACAATCAGGAAGATTCTCTATTGAGCTGGCGACACCTCGAAAGCTTCTGGCCGTGATGGTATTCCCGCTATTGTTCTTAAGAAGTGCGCCCCAGAGTTGACTCCTGTCCTAAGCAAATTGTTCACACTCTCTTACAACAAAGGCGTATTCCTTAACATCTGGAAATCTGCTAGAGTGCAGCCTGTCCCTACAAAGGAAAAAAGGAATCTGGCTAACAACTATCGCCCTATATCTTTGTTACTCGTTATATCTAAAGTGATGGAAAAGGTTATCAACATCGAGATTCTTAAATATCTGGAAAATAGAATCATCTCCGACAGGCAATACGGTTTTAGACAACAACGTTCCACTGGCGATCTACTGGCATATGTTACTCATATCTGTAACTCAGCTATGGAAAAAGATGGTGAGGCTAGGAGTGTGGCATTGAATATCTCAAAGGCTTTTGACAGAGTCTGGCACCGATCTCTTCTCGCCAAATTAACATCTTATGGTCTTCCTGGACTCTGTCATTTGATATCCAATTTTCTCGATGACAGATCTCTTCAGGTCGTCATCGATGGCATCTCATCCGAGACATTTGCGATTGACGCAGGGGTGCCTCAGGGGTCTGTTCTGTCTCCTACTCTATTTCTGTTACACATAAACGATCTCTTAGCTTCAACTTCCAATCCTATATACAGCTACGCAGATGATAGTACCCTTGTGTCATCTTTTTCCTCCGACAAACCATTATTTATCGCTGCTTCAGATCGACCAAGGAAACAGCAGATACAGACGATTAATCGGGATCTCGAGATTATGCTGAAATGGGGTAAGAACAATTTGGTCGACTTCAACGCTTGAAAAACTCAGGCCGCGGTTTTCTCTAAGAAAACATCAAGGAATAGTGCAACAAACATACTAAGGTAAAATCCTTCCGATGGGATCTAATCTATCTATCCGAGGAGTGAATGCGAGCACTAACTTCTCTTGGGACGATCATGTGCGCGCCATTGACAAATCCGCCTCTCAGAAGCTAGGCTTTCTTTTTAGAGGTAAAAAGTACTTCACATCTCACCAGCTATTAACACTATACAAAGCTCAAGTTAGGGCAACACTAGCCAATACTGTTCTCATGTTTGGAGTTCATCCCCAAAACACACTTTAGCTCTCTTGGATTCAATTCAAAGAAGAGCGATTCGCCTAATTGATGACGAGAGTCTGACCGATTCTCTCGAAACACCAGAGCTTGTGTGGTTGGTGACTTGTTTCTTTTCTACAAGTACTATCATGGAAGATGCTAGCAGGAACTAATAGGATTAATCCCCCCAAGGACAAGATTCTTGAGGCGTAATAGACAGTCGGAGACAGCAAATTTCTGTGCGGTCCAGCTTGACACAGTGAGGACTTCTGACTACGGAGGCTCTTTTTTCTATAGAACTTCCAAGTTATCGAACTTGTTACCGAAAGCAATTTTCCCCAAAAATTACAACCTATCCTTGTTTAAGAAGGCGGTTCATCGCCACCTATCCTTGTTTCCGCATCCTACTCGCAGTGCTTTGGAAGCATAATGGGGTTACCATTTGCGAGTGGATTAAACTTAAAAAAAAATTTCTGTTTGGCTTCAATAAAACCTAAATATTAATTTAACTAACTCTTTGGTTTGATATCCTGCGTTATCTAAAATTTGTGTTGACTTATCTAAGAATAAGATCAAGATAAGAATTACAGGGATTAAATAAGATGATTCAAAATGATGAACAAAAAAATTTTATGACTCAATTGTAAACTGCTTTCTCTAAATTCTACTCGCATTTAAAGGATTAAAATCTTCATTTTGATGTAATACAGAGAATAACCGACAAGGTTAGCCATGTGTTTTCATTTCATTAATAAATCAAAGTCAAACAACAGGGGGATAAATACTTGTTTATGTTAATTTTTAAGTGCAGTGGGCGATTATTAAAGCGCGTCAAAGGTAAAAGCCATAAAAACGATTTTATGGTGTCGTATCCCAGTCTCATTATTTAGATTTTTTGCAATGCCATTATAATGTTGCTTTAAGACTATAAGTACAAAAAAATCATCATTTATAGAAATAGGATTCCTTAAATTAACAAAAAATGATTAAAGAATAAGCATCCTGCCCATTTTTTGACCCTCACCTGTACTTTGCTTATGTCAAATTAAAAAAATCAGCCAGAAGTAAATTCAATTATTAAAAAAACTAAAACAAAAAACTCAATTTATTTCATTGCATTTTTCTGGAACGCCATCAATAACATTTTTTCCAAATTTTGATTATTTTAAATTTCGACCTTTTTAAAAACTTTGATTATTTTAAATTTCGACCTTTTTAAAAAATTTAATTTCAAAATTTCGACGTTCATGGGTTTTTTTTTCAGAATTTCGACTGTTCTTAAAATTTCAGGAAACTTCCACTTTTTTGAAAATTTCAACTTTTTTTTCAAAATACCGATTTCTATTAAAATGTTCGCCTTATTTCCAAATATCGACCTTTTGAAAATTCAGACTTTTTGAAGAATTTGATTTTTATTTAAAATTTAGACTTTTTAAAACTGTAACTCAATTTCAAAGTTTCAATTCTTTTTAAAAATTTCGACTTTTTAAAATGTCAGTTTTTTTCAAAACTTTTATTTTTTGTCGAAATTTTAACTTTGAAAATTTCGACATTTTTCGAAATCTAAACTTTGGTATATTTGCTTAATTTCGATTTTTTCCTAAAACTTAGAGTTGTAATTTTTTGGAAATTTGTAGTTTTTTTATTTTGCTATTGTTGCACATTTTATGGTTCTCTGAAAATTTCGAATTTTCTAAAAGTTTGACACAACATTTATATTCTTTCAATATTTTTTATAAATTCGATTATTTTGAATTTTGTTTCACTTCGACTTTACTTTCATTCAAAACTTTCTTTTTTAAAAACTTGACTTTTCTCGAAGGCTAAATTTTTGTATAACACTTACACAATTCTACTTTTATTTTTTTGAAAATTTCAACATTTCTGGAAATTTGGATTGTCTCAATATTTTGACTCTTTTTTTTAGAGTTTCTAACCTTTGAAGATTTCAACATTTTGTTATAAAAATTTCGATTTTTCATCGCAGTTTTGACTTTTTTCAAAACCTTGTTCTTTTTTTAAAGATCTCGTTCTTCAAAATTTCAACTGTTTTGTGAAAACTTTGGCTTTTTTCAAAATTTTGACTTTTCATATTTTTGTAAAATCGACTGTTTGAAAAATTGGCCTTTTCCAGAAAATTTTCAATTTTTCTTAAGTATCTCACGTATATAAAGATTCTTATTTGGAAGATATTCCTTTTTTTAAAAAAAAATCGAATTTTTGAAAAGTTTGATTTTTCCAACATTTACACTTTTTTGTGATCCTGTTTTTTTGATTAACACTTTTTAAAAATTTCCACATTTTGTTATCAAAATAGCAGAAGTTTTGATCTTTTTAAAAAACTCGACCATTTTTTAAAATGTCGACTATTTTTGAAATTTCCAAACTTTTTTCAAAATTTTGGAATCTATGTGTAAAATGTACTTTTATTTGAAAAATTGCGGTTTTCACAAAAAATCGATTTTTCTTTGAAAAATTAGATTTTCAAAATTTTGAATTTTTTTGAATTTTTCTATCTTCTTTCAAAATCTCCGATTTTTTAAAAATTTGGACATTTTATTATTAAAATCTCGATTTTTTCCTTGAAGTTTTGATTGTTTCTATAATTTCGAAATTTTTTGGAATCTCCACTTTTTTGGAAGTGTCGCCAACTTTCTAATCAAAATTTAAGCTTTTCCTCCAAGTTTTGACTTTTTAAAAATATAGAGCATTTTTCAAAATTTTAATTTTTGTGGAACTTGGAACGATTTTCAGAAGTTTGACTTTCTCAAATCTTCGAATTTTTGTAAATTGGATTTTTCGAAAAATTGTCTTTTTATAGAAAATATATAATATTTTTGAGGAACCTGACGTGTAAATTTTACTTTTATTTGAAAAATTCGGCTTTAAAAAAATCGACTTCTCTTTGAAAAGTTCGATTTTTTCCAAAATTTCGAGTTTTTTGAAATTTCCGATCTATTTTTAGAATTTCCGTTTTTTGAAAATTTCAACATTTTATTATTAATATTTCGACTTTTTCTCAAAGTTTTGATTGTTTTTATGATTTCAACATTTTTTTAGAAACTCCACTTTTTTTGAAACGTCGTCATTTTCTCATCAAGGTTTCGACTTTTACTCGAAGTTTTGGCTTTTAAACATACAGAGCATTTTTCAAAATTTCATTTTATTTGTAAATTTGGAACTTTTTTCAAAATTGTGACTCCCGTGATTGTGATTAGTATTTTCTCTTCGAGAAAATACTAATTTTGGTGACCAAAATAAAGTTCTTCACACCAACAATTTTATAGACGAACTAACAGAAAAGGTCCTCAAGACTATTTGGGGGCCCCCAAGAGGATGGAGACTCTCTAACCCAAAGTTTGTATTGTTTATAAGTAAATCCAGCGCAGAGTGGCCGTACTTTCAACTTTCTCATTTTTGCTGGTATCAGTTGGCAAGATAAAATGCATTCGATTTTCAAATGGCCGCACTTTCAACAACAGCCTTTAAGCAGCCACACTTTCAACAAACAATTAAAAGACCAAAGTGTGGCTGCTTAAAGGTTTTTGTTGAAAGTACGGCCATTTGAACATCGAATGCAGAATTGTCTATGAAATATGAGTATTCTTTTCTCGTCTTTAGAGACCTAAATATTTTTTCCTCTCGAATTTCAGATTATTATTTTAGCAGTTTGGCATGTTATTCTCTAGAACTTTTATCGAGACATTTTTTAAGCAAACATAGTTGCGATTTAAAAAAAAAATTAATTTTAACAAACTCAATCTGCCTTCTCTTAACTCTATTAACTCCAACGTTAAGTCTTCTTAACTGTGTTTTATTGGAGTTCAGAATCGATGAGGTGAAGCAGGAATAAAACCTTTCCCTGATTGTGATGAAAATATAGTTTAATCTAATTAATGAGAAACATGTAAAGTACTTACTAGAGTATTCTGTTTTTCCCACCATCTTTGCTCCTCTTGTAATTAGATACGTTTAGCACCGGACACTACATTAGAACAATGTAAAGCACGAAATGTAACTGCAGCACTTCAGTTAAGATCAATGAAAAAATCCTTTAAGTGCGACAGCTGAAATTACATCAGCATTGTTCATATTATTTATCTCAATTATCCAGTTTTATATTGGTTGGACACTTCATTCATGAAATATTATTTTAAAACCAGAACATGATTCACTCGGGTAAACAAAAGCTGCGGTAAAAGAGAAGATTTTTAAACACACTTAAGCCCGGTTTGCCTACACACGGTTTTGTCGAGTTTGTATGTAAAGTTATTCCTTCAAAAGTGAAAACGTGAATGTTTAACCAAATTAATGTTCTTATGGACCACTGCACCGTATCGCGGTGTACCGGTATATTAGACTAGCTAAAATATTGAACAATTTTTTAAGTGTTGAATTGTTGACTTTGCAAATGAGCAAGGTTAGATAAGCTGCTTGTTACTTGAATGTGTACAATATGTACACCACACATGCGGGTAATATAATTTGTAAGAAAACTCTCTGTCACTATATTATGATGATGTCACTTTTTATATATTTACTAATACAATAGCACATAAACCCCAATTAATTAGCATGTGCTTGTGACATCCAATATAGCATGAGTGTACATAAATACTTATTTGATTAAACACTTAGTCTTATCAGATCACTCACTTTAGAAGGCAAAAAATTCCACTTTTAGTCACCGTTACCAAAAAAATACGCATTCACTACTCGTTTTTGAAGTGAAAACTTCTTTAGGCACGTTAACCAATTTTTTGCATTCTTTCGAGAAGATTTACACGAAAAGTTTGTTTTTCATTAGAAAACCTTCACAAAACTCAAAACCGGATGGCTTCTATTAAGGAGCCTCCTCCAAGAAATAGATACAATAGTGGCATTGATCCTATGAATCTTTCCGAAGTACAAATTTTTACTAATTCATTTAACAGGATTCTACTGAAAACTTTCAAAGATTCTTTCCATTAGTTTTTTTAAGTTTAATCCACTCGCAAAGGGTGACTTCATTATGCTTTCAAAGCACTGCGAGTAGGATGCGGAAACAAGGATAGATGGCGATGAACCGCCTTCTTAAACAAGGATAGGTTGTAATTTTTGGGGAAAATTCCTTTTGGTAACAAGTTCCATAACTTGGAAGTTTTATAGAAAAAAGAGTCTCCTTAGACAGAAGTCCTCACTGTGGCAAGCTGGACCGCACAGGAATTTGCTTTCTCTGGCTGTCTAGTACCCCTCAAAAATCTTGCCCTTGGGGGATCAATCCTTATTAGTTCCTGCGAGCATCCTTCATGATAGTACTTGTAGAAAAGAGACAAGTCACCAACCACACAAGCTCTAGTGTTTCGAGAGAATCGGTCAGACTCTCATCATCAATTAGGCGAATCGCTCTTCTTTGAATTGAATCCATGAAAGCTAAAGTGTGTTTTCGGGCTGAACTCCAAACATGAGAACAGTATTGGCTAGTGTTGCCCTAACTTGAGCTTTGTATAGTGTTAATAGCTGATGAGATGTGAAGCACTTTTTAGTTCTAAAAAGAAAGCCTAGCTTCTGAGAGGCGGATTTGGCAGTGGCGCGCACATTATCATCGCAAGAGAAGTTAGTGCTCGCATTCACTCCTAGGATAGATAGATTAAATCCCATCGGAACGATTTTACCGTCCATTAGTATGTTTGTTGCATTATCCCTTGATGTTTTCTTAGAGAAAACCGCGGCCTGAGGTTTTGAAGCGTTGAAGTCGACCAAATTGTTCTTACCCCATTCCATAATAATCTCGAAATCCCGATTAATCGTCTGTATCTGCTGTTCTCTTAGTCGATCTGAAGCAGCGATAGATAATGATTTTTCGGAGAAAAAAGATGACACAAGGTTACTATCATCTGCGTAGCTGTATGTAGGATTGGAAGTTGAAGCTAAGAGATCGTTTATCTGTAACAGAAATAGAGTAGGAGACAGAACAGACCCCTGAGGCACCCCTGCGCTAATCGCAAATGTTTGGGATGAGATGCCATCGAAGAGATCTGTCAGCGACAAAATTGAATATCAAATGACAGAGTCCAGGAGGAAGACCATAAGATGTTAATTTGGCGAGAAGAGATCGGTGCCAGACTCTGTCGAAAGCCTTTGAGATATCCAGTGCCACAATCCTAGCCTCACCATGTTTTTCCATAGCTGAGTTACATATATGAGTAACATATGCCAGTAGATCGCCAGTTGAGCGTTGTTGTCTAAAACCCTATTGCCTGTCGGAGATGATTCTATTTTCCTCCAGATATTTGAGAATCTCGATGTTGATAACCTTTTCCATCACTTTAGATGTAACGGGTAACAAAGATATAGAGCGATAGATGCTAGCCAGATTCCTTTTAGCCTTTTTAGGGACAGGCTGCACTCTAGCAGATTTCTAGATGTTAGGGAATTCACCTTGTTGTAAGAGAGTGTGAACAATTTGCTTAGGACAGGAGTCAACTCTGGGGCACACTTCTTAAGAACAATAGCGGGAATACCATCAAGGCCAGAAGATTTCGAGGTGTCGAGCTCAAGGAGAATGTTCCTGATTGTGCGTTGTCTGAAAACAACTTCAGGCATGGAAGTGCCAATCTTCCTAACCTTAGAAAGAATAAGGGGTTCTGCGTTTCGAGAATCAAGATTGGAATTTTCAGCAAACATTAAAGCTAACATGTCAGCCTTTTCCTTGGAGGTAGTAGCAATATTGCTATTTTCATCGAGTAAAGGTGAAAAATTTGAAGGTGTAAAATTCTTTCCAATCGACTTTGCAAATCCCCAAAAGGACCTGGAACCGTTCGGACAGTTGATAAGCTTCTGGCGCAATTTTACGATCAAAATCACCTTTCGCCTCGTCAATAACTTGTTTACAAGAATTTCGTGCATCTACAAATATGGTCCGAGCCTCGACTGAGGGATTATTTCGCCAACGACGATAAGCGCGATTTTTGCAGGAGACAGCCCGGGCACATTTTTTACTGAACCAAGATTTACTAGAAGCAGACTTCTTTTGAGAGTGGGGAATTGAGCATTCCATTCCAATCAGGATAGTTTCCGTGATGGATTCGGCGACTAAGGAAGGGTTGTCTGAGTTAAAGCAGACTTCCTGCCATGGGAAAGATGCAAAAAAGTCTCTTAATTCTTCCCAGCTTTCAGAGTTAAAGTGCCAAACCCTACGGGACTTCTATTTTTTTGAAAAATTCTAGTTTTATTTTAATTTGACTAATAATTGACAATTTCGACTTTTTTTGAATTTTTTGAATGTTTTTCTTAAATATCTTTCAAAATTTTATTCTTTTGCAAATGGAATTATTTTGAAATATTTTTTTGAAAACTTCGACCTTCTTTCAAAATTTCCCCTTTTTTATTTTGGTGGAACGGACTGGCCCTTGGTTATCTTCAAAAATTGAAATACAAAACTTGTCCCCTAAAACCAAGAAAGAATAAAAAACACAACAAAGGTTGCTCTAACCCGTTTCGACAACCAAGCTATAGTCTTCAGAGAGATACTGAAGATAATAGCTTGGCTATTGAAACGCGTTAGAGCAACCTTTGTTGTGTTTTCTAATCTTTCTTGGTTTCAGGAGACAAATTTTATATTTCAATTTTCCACTTTTCTCAAAATTTTGACTTCGAGAAAATTAAGACATTTTTGAAAAATTTCTTATTTTCTCAAATTATTTACTTTCTCTTAAATTTTCTCCAAATTTCCACCTTTTTAAATATTTCAACTTTTTTAATATTTCGACTTATTTTGAGAATGTCCATATTTTTCGAAATCGCAACATTTTTCTTTTCCTTTTCACAATTTTGCTTTTTTTCAAAATTTTGACTTAATTACTGAATTTCGATTTTTTTAAGATTTCGTCTTTTACTGGAAATTTCGACCTTTGTATTAATTTGTATTTTTTTTTGTTGAAAAATTCTAGTTTTAGTTGTAATTTTACCATTATTGACAATTTAGACTTTTTTTTTTTGAAAATTTTGAATTTTTTAAATATTTTCCTTAAGGAAAGATATTTAAATATCTTTCAAAATTTTCTTCTTTTGTAAATTGGATTGCTTCAAACTTTTCACTTTTTCCCAACATTTTGACTTTGGGCAAATGACGACATTTTTGAAAAATCTGACTGATTTTTATTGAAAATTTCGACTTTTTTTAATATTTCGAACACTATTTTCCAAAATCTCCATTTTTTCAAAATTGCAACATTTTTCGAAACTTGACTTTCATTTTGAAAATCTCAACTCTTTCACAATTTTACCTTTTTTAAAATTTTGACTTATTTATTAAATTTCGATTTTTTCCTAAGACTTCGTCTTTTACTGGAAATTTTGACTTTCAATTTTTTGGAAAAATTCTAGTTTTAGTTTTAATTTTATTATTATTTTTTTGGTGGAACGGACTGGTTCTTAATAATCATCAAAAATTGGCGACAAGATTAGTATTTCAATTTTTGAAGTTTACCATTATTTACAATTTCGACTATATTTGGAATATTTTGAATTTTTGAATACTTTCCTTAAATATCTTTCAAAATTTTCTTCTTTCGTAAATTGGATTATTTTGAAATATTTCTTTAAAAACTTAGATGTTCTTTCAAAATGTTCACCTTTTCTTAAAAGTTCGACCTTTGTTTAAAATTTTAACTATTTCTCAAAATTTTGTATTTTTTTGAAAGTTACAATTATTTTCTATTTCTACTTTTGTCAAAGTCTCTACTTTCATGTAAATCTGACCCTTATCTGAAAAATTTTACATTTTTTAAAAATTCCTAATTTTGAAAAGTTAAAAATATTCAAAATTTCGACTGCTTTGTCATGTAATTTTTTAAATTTCGACTTTTTTTGAAAATTTCGACCTCTTATGATCAAACCTTCAACTTTTTCTCGATTTTCCTTCGACTTTCTTTAAAATGTCGACCTTTTTAAACTTCGACCTTTTTCAAAATTTCGACTTTTTTAAAGAATTTCTTATTTTTTCAAATTATTGACTTTCTCTTAAATTTTCTCCTTTTGTAAATTGGAATATTTTGAAATATTTCTTTAAAAACTTAGATGTTCTTTCAAAATGTTCACCTTTTCTTAAAAGTTCGACCTTTGTTTAAAATTTTAACTCTTTCTCAAAATTTTGTATTTTTTTGAAAGTTACAATTATTTTCTATTTCTACTTTTGTCGAAGTCTCTACTTTCATGTAAATCTGACACTTACCCGAAAAATTTTACATTTTTTAAAAATTTAGACTCTTGAAAAGTTGAAAATTTTCAAAATTTCGACTGCTTTATAATGTGATCTTTTAAATTTCGACTTTTTTTTGAAAATTTCGACCTCTTATGATCCAAAACTTGGACTTTTTCTCGATTTTCCTTTGACTTTCTTTAAAATGTCGATTTTTTAAACTTCGACTCTAGTCTTCGAGACCTACTTTTCTCTACTTTTATGTAAATCTGACCCTTATCTGAAAAATTTTACATTTTTTAAAAATTACGATCCTTGAAAAGTTGAAAATTTTCACAATTTCGACTGTTTTGTAATGCAATTTTTTTAAATTTCCACTTTTTTTGCAAATTTTGACCTCTTATGATCAAAACTTCGACTTTTTCTTAATTTTCCTTTCACTTTCTTTAAAATGTTGACTTTTTTAAACTTCGACCTTTCTTCAAAGTTTCGACTTATTTTAAAAATTTCTTATTTTTTCAAATTATTGACTTTCTAAAAAATTTTCTTCTTTTGTAAATGGGATTATTTTGAAATATTTCGTTAAAAACTTAGATGTTCTATCAAAATTTTCAGTTTTTCTTGAAAGTTCAACCTTTGTCCAAAATGACTATTTCTCAAAATTCTGTATTTTTTAAAAGTTTTGATTTTTTTCTATTTCTACTTTTGTCGAAGTTTCTACTTTTATGTAAATCTGACCCTTATCAGAAAAATTTAACATTTTTTAAAAATTATGACCCTTGAAAAGTTGAAAATTTTCAAAATGTCGACTGTTTTGCAATGCATTTTTTTTAATTTCCACTTTTCCACTCTTATGATCAAAACTTTCACATTTTCCGATTTTCCTTTGGCTTTCTTTAAAATGTCGACTTTTTAAACTTCGACCTATTTTCAAAATTGCAACTTTTTACAAAATTTCGACCTACTTTCAAAATATTCACTTCTCTAATTTTTGAACTTTTGTAAATTCGACTTTTAGAAAAATCCGCTTTTTTCCGAATATTTCGATTTTTTGTAGGAATTTGATGTTTTAACTTGCGAATTTAGAGCTGACATTTTAAAAAAGATTTTTCTTTAAGTTTGGACTGAAAAGTTTCAAAATAAAAGTCGAAATTTAGAAGAATTTTGAAGTTTAAATTCTAAGCAAGGAATTTTGAGAAGAGCAGAAATTTCGAGTAAAAATTTAAAGTTATATAAAAAGTTTTCTTCCAGAACTACAAAGGGTGGGCCCCGGGACATTTACCTCCTTTGCCCCCCTCTCTCAGCGGGCTTGAATTAGAAACTTTTGGATTAAAATTTTGCGAGAAATATTTATAGATTACAGTCAAAATTAGGCGGCAGTCTGAAGTTCGAACTTTATTTCTCAATAATAATAATAAATATACAAGGGGCGCTTAGTTGTAGAATACATCTGGCCAATTAACTCCATTATTTGGTGTCACTGAGATTTAATTGTTTAACAATCTAATTACCTAAATTAAAACGTGAAGTAAAAATTACAGAAACATGATTTTCATTAATTCTGGAATATTTATAGTTGAGAAGATCTTTGCAACATCCATTAATTTTATGCGTAATTTATTCTGCATAACAGTTTTTTGTCGATTTAGAATGTATTGCAAAAAATTGTACTTTTTAAAAATATGAACTTCCCTAATCATTAGGTGAAACTACCACTGTAATAACCAAAAATGAATTAATTTTTATTAATTTAGATTCCTATTTCGAAATAAGTTAGAATATAACTACTACCACATATTCCGCCTTAAAATCTATTTTGCATTAATTATAAAGATCATTAAAACTTGCTCGATGCATTTTAATGTCGCGTTAATTCACAATCAGTGTTAACTTAGCATTTAAGTAAACAGATTATACAAATTATTTCATAATTATATTTTGCTTGTTAATCATAAAGTTTAAAATACACCAAAGTAGATCGAATAATATACAGGTTGCTCGCAAATTTCCACCACAATGCTTTACTTCAGATTCAAGGTAATAAATACGATTTATAAAGAAAAAATACTTTTCGAATTAATAACTATGTAACCTATTTGCTTATGGATCTATTGTATTGAAATTTTAAATAATTAAATTAGTAAAGCATAATTGTTGCTCGGCGTAGTGATAGATGTGAAAACCATACTAATGTTCATTTTAATTGAAAAATTATGATATTTGATACTGCAATAATTAATTTGAAAATTTAAGTTTTCACTTCTACCGGCAGTCCTCATGACTGCCTAATTTTTTTCCACCAATTCGAAAGCTTGGGAGCATACACATTTGAAAAGAGCCCCCTTATACGACCTTTTACTTTTCGTTGAGCCATCCTAACACTAATATCACTAACTTTTAACGTCTACTTCCACAATATTTCAAGAGAACATTGGGAAATAACGATGTGGTAATAGCAATCAACGATTTGAGAATTGAAATACAGAACTTGTCCCCTGAAACTAAGAAAGATTAAAAAACACAACGAAGGTTGTTCTAACGCGTTTCGACAGCCAAGCTGTCATCTTCAGAAAGATACTGCTTCAAAAATTGAAATACAGAACTTCTCCCCTGAAACCAAAAAAGATAAAAAACTGTATTTCAATTTTTGAACTCAATCTTTGTTGTATTTTTTAATCTTTTTTGGTTTCAGGGGACAAGTTCTGTATTTCAGTTTTTGAAGATAACCAAGGACCAGTCCGTTCCACCAACAAAAAATTTTTGAGAATATTTTTAAATCCATAAAAGTTTAAGTCTTTCGCTTATGAAAGTCGATCCTGAAAGCACAATTAAAGCTTAATTATTTTGTATTTTAATGTGCTTTTGTTTACGGTACTGGTGCAATATAACTTTTAAAACCATTAATGTTACCCGAGTTAGAAAAATAATAATGGCAACAAATAGGATATGTAAAAGTTTAACAATGTTTGCAATCAGTGCCGGATTAACCAGCAAACGCGACTGAAACACTGACTTTTTCCACGCAACTAATTTCTTTCCCGAGTTAAATAAATCATTTATTTGTTGTTAAATTAAAATTTCGATTTTTTTAAAATCCTTGCCAATTTAAATTTCGATTCTATCCAATGATTTAATTTGTTTTTAATTTGAACTTTATCAAAATTTCTTTAACTTGAACATTTTGACGATTGTGACAATTTCGGTTTTTTTCCAAATTTAAATTTTTCGAAATTTTCTACCTTAAAATATTGACTTTGAAAAATTCGATCTCCTGCAGAATTTTAACTTTTTTTTAATTTTCAATTTTTTTTGAAAATGTATTTTATGAATAGTTTCAATTATCTCGGGATTCAAAATTTCGATTCATTCATAAAAATGTCCAATTTCTTCAAAATTTAGACTTTTTTATAAAATTTTCGACTTCCTTGAATTATAGTTTTTTTTTCTGTTAATTTTGGCTTCTCTCTAGAATATTTCAGTTTTTTAAATCTGACGGAAAAGTTCGTTTTTTTTAAATTTCAGCTCTTTTGAAAATTTTTTTGCGTTTGGTGGTGTCGAGTTTTTTGGAGCTTGAGTGTTTCAAAATAGCGCATTTTTTTTAAATTTCGACTTATTTCTAAAATTTCGACCTTTATGAAAATTCTGATTTTTTTCTGTTAATTTTGGATATTCTCTCAAAAATTTTAGATTTTTTTTATAAATTTGAAGAAAAATTTCGTTTTTTAAAATTTCTGCCCTTTTGAAAATTTCAACTGTGCTTGGTGGTGTCAAGTTTTTCGAAACTTGAGTGTTTTCAAAATAACACATTTTTTCAAAATTTCGACTTTTATAAAAATTTTGATTTTTTTCTGTTAATGTTGGCTTTTCTCTCGAAAATTTCGTGATGAAAAATTTTGAGTTGTTTTCAAATTTTAGCTTTTTTGAAAATTTCAACTGTGCTTGCTGGTGTCAAGTTTTTCGAAACTTGAGTGTTTTCAAAATAACACATTTTTTCAAAATTTCGACTTTTATGAAAATTTTGATTTTTTTCTGTTAATGTTGGCTTTTCTCTCGAAAATTTCGTGATGAAAAATTTTGAGTTATTTTCAAATTTCAGCATTTTTTAAAATTTCAAATGTGTTCGGTGGAGCTTTTTTGAAATATAAGTGTTTTCAAAATAGCAATTTTATTTAAAAATATAAACTTTCTTTTTCAAAATTTCGGCTTCTTTTACTAGTTTGAAATTTTCTAAGACTTTTGGCTTTTTTTTTCAAAACTTCGACTTTTTTCAAAAATTATTTGAAATTTTCGCCTCTTTAAAGTTTAGACTTTTCCAAAAATTTGTACCTTTTTGAAAATGGCGATGTTTTTTTGAAAATTTTACTTAACAGTTTAGATTTTTTATTCAAAATTTCAGTTCTTGAAAATATTGATTTTTTGAAATTTTTTTTTTTACCGTTTTTGGAAATGTTGAGTTTTTTAAGCTGAATTTTTTCCAAAAATTCGACTTCTCTTGAAATAAACCTTTTCAGAATTTTTATTTTTTTACCAAAATTTTACTTCTTTTGGAATTTAAACCTTTTTGAAAATTTTGGTTTTCTTTCAAAATATCGATTCGCGAATTTTTGAAAATTTCGACTATATTTCAAGATTTTGAGTTTTTCCAAAAATGTTGTCAATTTTATCAAATTTCCTTTGAAAATGTCGACTTTTTAAATTGTCTAGTTTTTGAACAGCTTGAATTTTAAAATTTAAAATTTCGACATTTATTAAAAATTTCAACATTTTTTAAAATTTTCAGTTCAAATTTTGGACTTTTAAATACGATTTTTTCAAAACATTGCAATTCTTTTTAAAAATTTTTTGAAAGTTTCGATTTTTAAAAACATCAGCTCTCTCTAGTGTTTGCTTTCTTTTTAGTTCGACTTTTTTTTCAAAATTTTGACTTTCTGAAAATGACGACTTTTTTGAAAAGGTGCTTTCGATTTTTATTGAAAATTCTAAAACGTTTTTCGACTCTTTTAAATATTTCGTCTTTTTATTTTGAAAACTTCGAATTTCAAATATTTCCATTTTTTTTAATTTCCGCTTTCTTCAAATGTTAGCGTATTTTATCAGTCGGAAGACTTTCAGTTTTGTCTTTTGAATTTCGATTTATTTTCTGAATTCTGAATTTTCCGAAAATGTTCCGATTTTTTCTCAACATTGTGATTTTTTTTCTATAAATTTGATCATGTTGAAAGACTGACTTTTATTTCTACGGTTTTTATGAAAATTTTCACTTTTGTTCAACTTTTGACTATTTTTCGAAGTTTGATCTTTTTGAAAATTGCGAGATTTTTTTTAAATTTCAATTTTTCTCGAAGTTTCGATTTTTTTGTGGCCAATTGGGCTTTTATTTGAAAAATTCGATATTTTTAAATGTTGACCTTTTGAAAAATTGAATTTTTCGCAAAATTTCGACATTTTATAAAATATTTGAACTTTTTCAGAATTTTCACTTTTTTGAAAATTTCGATCTTTTATTTTCAAAATTTCGACTCGAAGTTTTTTTCTTAAAATTTTGATTTTTTATAAAAATTTTAGACTTTTTTTTATAAATATGGTTACGTTAAAATGTTGTATTTTTTGAAAACCTCTACCTTTTTTTTTAAATATTTGCTTTTAAATTTTCACCTTTTTTCGGCCTTTATTCAAAAATGTTATTTTCGAAATTTCGACTTTTATGTGGTCAATTGAACTCAAAATTTGGACTTTTTTCGAAGCTATGGCTTTTTTCGGAAATCGAACTTTTTCGAAATTTGAACTTATTTCGTAATTTGAACTTTTTTCGATTTTTTTTTCAACAGTTCACCTTCTTGGGATAACTTCGATATTTTTTTCAACATTTTTTTGAAGGTGTTGACCATTTGCTCGGAACTTCGAATTTTTGTAACTTTGATTTTTTGAAGAATTCGCCTGTTTCGGAAAGTCTTCAAATTTTTTGAAGAATATGATTTTCCAAATCGCGAATTTTAAAATTTTAAACGAATTTGTATCAGAGATTGAACTAGATTTCAGTTTTATAGTTGCCGTTTTGAAAATAAGTTATTTTTTTAAGTTTAAATTGAAAAGTTGCAAAAAAAGTCGAAATTTAGAAGAATTATCGCAAAATGTGGATTTGGAAAAAAGAGCACAAAAGAAACACGGGCTTCAATTTAGAAATTACGATGTTTAAATCGAAATGTGGGGAAACATTTTATAGTTTCTCCCTGAAATGTCGACATGTACAAATTTTGCCTTTAAATTAAAAATTTCGATAAATAATTTTGTAGAAATTCAACAGTTTTTTTTGAGACCCTGCATTACGACTTTAGTTCGGAAATTTTAACTTTAGATATGAAATTTTAGCTATAAATTAAAAAAATGATCCATAAAAAGACAAAATCTGTACTGATCACCTGCAAAAATTTGAATAAATTTATGTAGAGACTGTAGAAATTTAACAGTTTTTTTTGAGCCCTGCATTACGACTTTAGTTCAGAAATTTTAACTTTAGATATGAAATTTTAGCTATAAATTAAAAAAATAATCCATAAAAAGACAAAATCTGTACTGATCACCTGCAAAAAATTTGAATAAATTTATGTAGAGACAGAAATTCAACAGTTTTTTTTGAGCCCTGCATTACGACTTTAGTTCAGAAATTTTAACTTTAGATATGAAATTTTAGCTATAAATTAGAAAAATAATCCATAAAAAAAAATTTGTACTAATCACCTGCAAAAATTTGAATAAATATATGTAGAGACACTTTGATCAACAATATCAGCTCTTAACGCTTATAGGCAACTTTAAATACAATCTTATGTATGATTCATTACATAAAAATCGCCTGTCCGTTAATGCCCATATTTACTATCTTAGAAAGGTCTAGAAGCATGAAATTTCATAGAGGTGTTCCCCGTAATACGTGGGTGAGCACTAAGAGAGGATTTTTTAAAAATTCAATCTTAGAGACCAAATTTTGAAAAATCCTCGCTTAGAGCTCATCTACGTATTAGGGAGGAGGAACACCTCTATGAAATTCCATGCTTCTAGATCAATCCGTTTAGGCTGTGCATTGAATGTCAGTCAGTGCTTAGAGATTCATTAAATAGACTAGCGGTGTAACTCTATTTGATGGTTAATGGTTCAATCATCAAAGGTTAAAGAGTTAATTTTTGGGTAATTTGCTCTGCGCATACCCCCCTTTTCACCTCGTGTGTCTTAAATCTTTTTCTTCCCCGGTCGACATTTCTATTTTGATACATCAAAACCCTTGTATCTGTCAAATTGTGGTTAAAATGACGTCATTTATTATCAACGTTGTTCGTTCTGCAGTAAAATAAAGACTCTGTTTTCCAGTTTTACCGCCGAATGGTCACACACATGAGAAATGCGATAAGCAAAATAAATACTGCCACATCGTGGCGATAATATGTCATACAGTCAAAGTGATGAGTTAACGCCATATACTGTTAGCATATGGTTAACACATACAGGTAACTTTAAATTTAGTGGTGTGTATTATTGATTGCTTAGCTTTATTTAGGGTTCCAATAATTGATATACAAATTTAAGATTTGTGTTTCAGTTTTTGAAGATAACCAAGGACCAGTCCGTTCCACCAAAATTAGGGCTTCAATGTGCATTTTTAGGCCCTTAGAAGTTGGATTTTGAAAAATTCTTTCTTAGTGCTCATCTACGTTCTACCTTCGTGTGCAAAATGTCATTCTTGTAGAGCCACCCGTTTAGACTGTGCGTTGTCTATCAGTCAGTGTTAGAGTTTTATTAAATAGATTTGCTACAGGCCCCGCGCGGTGGCTTAATCCGGCGCTGTTTGCAATTAAGTATATGTATGTGTTATTGCTGCATAACAGTAATAGCGCAGTCGGATTTTGCTTGAATTACTTCATTGGCATAATCACCTTATCATAAATAAAAAGCCTGAAGTGCTGAAAATATGATTAGATCTTTCAAACGAGTACAAAATTTCGGTTTCTGCATTAAATTTATAATTACAGTATTATTTTTTATCGAATCAATGGTGAATCAAATTCACTCCAGATATATTTCTAATGAATGTCAGATATTTTTTCGAGATTGCATAGGACGTAATGTAGCAATTTTTGGAAGTAAAGAACAAGAATTTCCCTTTTTCAATATCATGGGTGAAGTATCTTACAATTATTTTATAGCACACGAAAAATTTATTCAGGTCTCTCCACGTTGGAATATTTTCATCATGACAGACAACTACGATTATGTGAAATTTGTTTTTGATAAGGTAAATCTCGATAATGCGAACAACCTCATCGTATACAGTCAAAATGAAACGTTACAGAGGAAAGTCCATATAAAATCCATAATTAACGATGGTTGGAGGAAGGGATTTGAAAATATAACAATTATTTTTAAATTTAAAAATTCTACTTATACATTTTGGAGCCACTTGGGGAAGAAACAAAGATGTTTAAATGACATATTAGTGTATAAAAGAAAGAATTGTGATACTATCCATTCTCATTTATATCTAACGATTCCAAAACATTTCTGCAGATTAAAAGTGGGGTACATAAATAGTGTGCCATTTGTGCGGGATATCGAGAGCACAAAAAATCCAGGAATTTTTATATCTATGATACATTTGCTGTCGAAGGTAACAAATATCAGTTTCCAGTACCAGAATAATGCGATATTTCAACATGAATTTTTATATAATGGTACGATGCACCTCTTGACTAAAAATCTTCGAGAAGGAAAAATAGATATAGCAATTGGACATTTGTTTATGAATGATACTATAACAACACCATTTATTTTTATACCGCCTATATATAAAGACGATTTATTGTTTATAGCCCGAAAGCCCAAACCAATTGTATCATATGATAAACTTTGGAAAAGCTTTGATAAAAATACTTGGAATTATCTTCTGTATGTATGGTTACTTGTAAATGTTTGCTGTTATATAGTAGGCAAAATCCTAATGGAAAAAATAAATATATTTCAAGTTGTTACTGGTGTATTCGGCATCTCACTTGGGGCCGATGGAGGACTAAATCCGAAAACATTTACTATTAAATTTTTATTGATAACCTATTCCGGTGCTTGTATTATTTTAGACTCAGCTTATTTGGGAAAATTAAGTAATAATTTCGGTTTTGAAACCTACGAAACGCAAGTTGTAAATCTGGCGGATATAATCAAAAGACAACTTCATTTGAGTGCTTCTTGGTACGCTGAAAAAATAACTCTACTATTCTATGTAGGGAGTAAAAATTCGCATATCAAAAACGGAATTACAGTGCACAACCGAACAGAAGAAGAGATCTTAAGGTATCTAGCAATAACTCAACAAAACTGTAGTATCACTTTTCTTTCGGTGCTTCGGACATACCCTACTGATAGATCTGTATTAGATTGTTTTTCAATGAATTACGCTACTTTTTTATCTTTGTTTGTTACTTCCTATCTTCGAATGGGTATGCCTTTTCGAAAAATTATTATGTTTTGGTCCAGAGAAATTATTGAAAAGGGTTTCGTAGCAAAATGGTGGAATGATTTTGCTGAAAGCAACAGATATGACACTAATGTTCTTGGAAGCTCACAAAAGATAGCACCACTAAATCTGAAACATTATAGAGAGTTGTTCCTGATAACCGTTATAGGATGGTGTATAAGCATACTTATTTTAATAGTAGAAAACATTACCCATTGGTTAGATAAACGCTTTAAGTTGTTTAATCATATTAACTATTTTATAAATTTATTGAAACCACCACCAAGCACCAAATGAGATGTATTTATTAAAGTATCTAATCAGATATATGCAGTAAAAATCGCTTAACATAATATTATAAACTATTCGCTGTTAGCTGGAACTTTGTCAGCGAACTTGAAGAAATAAAGGTAATGCAACTAAATGGAATGGAATTTAAGTGACATTTGAAATTGATTTTCAGTTCAAATTGTAAGGTGATAACGTATAATTACTAACATGGATAATGCAGATGACTACTTTTATGGTAATAGTTCGAGGATCTAAGAAGAGAGGCCGCTGTCAAAATAAAGCTCATAAAGTTAACACTCTTACCCATCTCATCATTAAAGATCGAACTATATGCAACATCAAAAGCTTTAAATATGCATCAAAATGCTTAATTATATGCACGAAAAGTGTCAACCTCTGCAATCTTAAATAAAAATGCTGTTAATTTGAATAATTTGCTTGTGATTTAAATAATTTTCCCTTTCTTTTGATAAACTTCTCGGCAGGTCTGAATCTAGAAGGAAGTGAGAAGTAATCAAAAAATTAATTAATAATACGAGGGCGGTCCGAGAAGATGAAGATGATAGCTTTGCTATCGAAACGTGTTAGAGCAACCTTTGTTGTGTTTTTTAATCTTCCTTGGTTTCAGGGGTCAAGATTTGTATTTTAATACAAATTAGTATCAACAAGATCTGAAATATATATATATATATATATATATATATATATATATATATATATATATATATATATATATATATCGAAGGATTGGAACGGGAACAAAAATGATGTACTTTTTGACTCACTTTACCTTACCTTTTTGGAGATAGCCTTCCCAACTCGTTTTGTCTTAAATACGAACCTAGCTTGTTTGGCACATCGTTGGAAAACTCGTTACTTTCTCTTTAGAGTCGTACAGCAAAATCTTAAATCATACGATTAGTTTTTAAGCTCGTCTATTTCTCACAATTTCGATTTATGTCAAAATTAGTCTTTATTCATAAACGCTTATTCTCAAAATTTGACTATTTTCTTAAAATTTGAATTTCTGGAAGAAAAATTCCCTTTTAATTTCGACTTTATTTGCCAAATTATCTGAAACATTTATACAGTCTTTATCGAAGTTTCGCTTCTTTTCCGGATTCCGTTATTTTTCTTAACATTGGACTTCTGAAAATTTTGGTCTTTTAGAATTTGAATCCGGAATAGGAATTACTTTTTCTCGAAATTTTGCTTTTTTTTGAAATGTTAATATCCGATATTTTCAGAAATTTCGACTTATTTCTCGAAATTTTGACCTTTAAACTAATAGTTTTCCCAAAAATTTGTCTTTTTCACAAAATTCTAAATTATTTGAAATTTCAGAGAAAGTGGCCTAACATTTTATGAACTTGAAGCAGAGCAAAAATTATCGATCGAATGTGAAAATGTCAAATAAAATATTGAAGAAAAATTGTGTAATAACAAAACATCGTCGAAATTTAAAGTTTAAATTTCATATCAAAAGGTGGCCACATCCAATACTTAAATGGAAACCTACAGGAAAAAGGAAAAGGGGATGTCCGAGAGATCACGGAATGAAGGAATGAAGAAAGCCATGGAAAGCAGACAGTTACGAGGGCGGTCCGATAAGTACTTAGCCTCTCGGTCCGATGGCGCCACTATCGCAAGAGAAAGTTACTATCGTGTAGTACATTCTCGTAGACGGCTACTGTCCAAATTTCAGCCGAATTGGACTCGTAATTTTGTTTTTACCGCGTGTGGAAGCGGGCGTGTCCACGGATTTTAGAAAGATTGGAAAACAGCAATATTGGTCGGTGATTCAATTCTTGTTTTTGGAAGGGAAATCGCGCAGTGAAATCAAAGAGCGCTTGGATGCTGTGTACGGTGACTCTTCTCCTTCGATGGCGACCATCAAAAATTGGTTTAACGAGTTTCAGCGTGGTCGCACGTCGATTTTTGAAGAGCCACGCCCAGGTGCCCCGAAAACGGCTACTACAGAGGATAACGTGACAAAAATCCACGATCTCGTATTGGCAGACCGCCGATTGAAGGTACGCGAGATAGCTGAGACAATAGACCGTATGGGTCATATCCTGCATGAAATTTTGGGCATGAGAAAGCTATCGGCGCGATGGGTGCCGCGTTTGCTCACTCCGGACAACAAGCGCAACCGTGAGACCACTTCAGAGCAGTGTTTGACGCTGTTTAAGCGCAATCCGAAGGAGTTTC
Source organism: Dastarcus helophoroides (assembly GCA_028583605.1). Lineage (NCBI taxonomy): Eukaryota > Metazoa > Arthropoda > Insecta > Coleoptera > Bothrideridae > Dastarcus > Dastarcus helophoroides. Next base: position 33,026,349 of record CM053327.1, read on the forward strand.
TGCATCGTTTCCTAACCGTCGACGTAACATGGATCCTCTGGTACACGCCAGAGAATAGTCGAAACAGTGGACTACACCCGGTGAACGTGCTTCGAAGAAGGCGAAGACTGTCCTATCGGCCGGAAAGGTGATGGCCACCGTTTTCTGGGGTTCACAAGGTGTGATCTACATCGACTACCTGAAGAAGGGCAAAACGATCACAGGGCTGTACTACGCCGAATTATTGGGCCGATTCGACGCCGAATTGCAGAAAAAAACGGCCCCATTTGGCGAAGAAAAAAGTGCCCTTTCACCATGACAACGCACCGGCTCACACCTCCGCCCTCGCCACAGCCAAATTGGGCTACGAACTGCTGCCCTATCCACCGTATTCTCCAGATTTGGCCCCGTGCTACTTCTATTTATTTCCAAACTTGAAGAAGTCACTCGCCGGGCAGAAATTTGAATCGAATGAGAAGATAATCGCCGCCACGGAGGCCTACTTTGCAGACCTCGAGAAAACATATTTTTCAGACAGGTTCAAGAAGTTGGAGCATTCCTGAGTCAAGTGTATCGAGTTAAAAGGAGACTACGTTAAGAAATAAATCGCCACTTTTCCAAAATTTTTGTTTTTCTTTTGTAGGCTCAGTACTTATCTTAGTTTAAATATTTTTTGAGTCATGAATAGATATCATCGCCTATCAGTACTATTTTTTTTTAATTTGTCAATATTTTTTAGTTCTTTATTACTTAAACAATTATCAGATTAGAGTTAATTTCCAAATTCTTGCTATTTAAACATTCACCTTATGATTTATGGTATCTCACAAAAAGGGCCGACCGGATAATTACCCACACTTAAAATAAAATATATCACTTTTATTAATAGCATCAATCCTCTTAGATCTATGCCGCCAGGGAGCACATTCCTCACGGATGTTTAAACCCAGGCGCCACTTGCTTTTTTCCCTCAAAAATTACCGGATATCTTCCAACCTTGGTGTCTTTAGTTCGCGTGATATTTGTAAATTTTGATGGATGGTACTAAAAAATAAAGTTAAATAAATAGCCACAAGCAATGGGCAAGGGGAAAATATTTGGATTTTTTCTAAAAATTAAAATCTATAATCGATTACTAAAATGATAAAGGGCACAGCACTGCGCTAACTAATAGAAATAGGTAGCGTACTATGACTTGAACTAATTCAAATGTCCAATAAGCGAAAAAAAAGTTTTAAAAATCTCCGTTTAATCAGTGTTTTCATATTAAAATTAAGCCAGTTGTAAAATTAGTTTTATTTTACAACAAATAATTTATACACGCTTGTAGCCATATGGTAGTTGGCGATAGCATACTTCCGCTTTAACTTTAGTCATAAAATTACCTCATCTACTCTTTTGCAATGCACTACCGGTGGCCACTTACCTAGATGACATATTAAAATAATACATAATCTCTATTTATAGCATTTTATTGCGTTAACCGACAAAGAAAGGACATAAAAGTTTATGTCACATTTAGTACAGGCTGAAAAATCTAGAACAAACACTAAATCATCCAGCTAAAGAAATGTACGATGATATATTTTTTTAAACGTACAAATTGATTAGTTTAACAGGCCCTTTTTAACTAAATTTATTCAGGGAGTGTGAGAAATAAACTCGACACCGCATTCATCACGGGTTTAATGTGTTCATTTAATGCCGCATAATTTTTATGTGATTTGCAAATCACAGTCGTATATCACTATTTTTTTTTTTGCATTAGAACTGGTCTCTAAATTCATATTTATTTTCGGAGTCTGCGAGTCAAAATCTATACGATAGGGTACTTTGAAATCCAAATAGTGACTTTTGAATTTCAACCTTGGGCTTGTATTTCGTAAACGGCTACTCAAAACTCAATTCGGCTTTCAGATTCCTATTTTACGTCCCGAAAACTCTATGAAAATGCTATAAACTCACTTTCGAAAATGGAGATTTTTGCATGTTTTTGGGAGAAGGGGGGGGGACCCTTTGAACTTTTTTCGTAACTTCAAACTCTCATATCTTCTAAATCAAAAGTCGTAGCTCAATTTGATTTTCAGATGCGAAGTTTACGGGTCAAAATCTTTATAAAAGGCTACTTTCAAATCCTAAATAATGACTTTTGAATTTCGAGCTCAGTAAAGTTGGTGAAATTTTGAAACGTTCGAAACTTTAGTCTTGTATGTCGTAAACGGATAGTCATAGCTAGGGAATTCGATCCTGAGCCTTATTTCTAATCCCAGGATTTCGAGATTACATTTACTCACTCCCAGGATCCCGGGGTTATTTCGATATTGAAACTTACAAATAAAACAATACATCTTTTTAACCAACAAATCAAACAATCAACGTAATCAAAATTTAGGAAAAAAAAAGTATTTTACGCTAAAAATGCCGATTAAAATAATCAGACTTAAGAAGTAGACTAACCAGGCTTAAAATCACTGAATCGTTATGTTGAAGTTATCCTTTTTCAAGAATCAATAAGAACTCTTTAAACTTAGGAGCCTTACTTTTATTCCTGATTTTTTGAGGCCCACCTCGTCCTTACAGCAGGTGGTCAAATTTGTATGACCCTTTTTACTCCGATGTCACATATTTTGGAATTAATTTTTTAATTTAGAAATTATCTGCGTGAGTTTGGTTTTCGTATATTATACAGGAGGGTGGACCTTAAGTAATGGTACATAGAGCAAGAGTAGATTTTTCGTATAAAAATAACTCGTTTTAGCCATATTTATCTTATACCAAAAGTTGATATAAACAGAGATACAGGGTGTCGAAATTAAAAAAAAAATTGTGATTTTTCCACATAATTGATGAACACATTTCACTATAGACAAGAAATTTGGTATACAGGGGTTTCTTTGGTCAAGAAATTCTAATTTGCTAGCAGAATGCCAGTAGCTTAAAGGGGGCGCCACCTGCGCTGCCTTGCATTATTCCAAAGCATCATAAATTTTTTGTGCCTTTATGCACACTTATTTTAAATAGATATTTTTATTTACCTACATTTTTTACGTAAAAAAGGTATATTTTCTAAATGTTGATACAAGCAACCGTTTTCAAGATATTTGCCTTCAAAATTTGCAGTACGTTTATTTTAAGTTATATGTAAATGTGAATTTTTCGCAGTAGGTTTTAAAATAGAAGTAATAAAACTCTAAAATAGTTTATATCAAATATTACTCTACTGACATTATTATTACACATATTTTTTAAATTTCTGAAGAAAATTTAAACAAAATACCAAAACAAAATTTATTTTCAAAAATAAGTATGTGGGACATGACTTTTTTCATGTAAAGGGATTGTAAACAATTAAAAATTTGGCTGTCTTTTATTGAAATTCATCTTTAAATATCTGCTTTGACCACACAGACTATTAAAATTTTTTTGTGGGACTCAGACATCATATCTCACATCTCTATGTTAGAAAAAAATTTAGGTAATAATATTATCAGCAAAGTAATATTTGACATAAATAACTTTCAAAGCTGTCTTATGATTAATTTTTTTTCAAGCTTACTTAGAAAATTTAATATCTTAGTAATTTCAAACCAAGGCACGTCAAGATTTAAAGGCAAATATCTTGGAAACGGTTGCTCGCATCAACTTTTAGAAAGTACACCTTTTTTGCGTGAAAGATATGGGGAAATAAACTAATCCATTTAAAATTAATACACGTGGGTGCACAAAAAAGTTATGCTGATTTAGAATTATGCAGGATAGCGCAGGTAGCGCTCCCTAGCAGCTATTAATAATATGTTAGCAAATTAGAGTTTGTCGACTTAAGAAACCCCCTTCTGCCATATTTCGTGCCTATATTACAATTCATTTCATAGTTATACGAAAAAATATAATTTTTTTTTCAGCTTTGACACCCTATATCTCTGTTAATATCAACTTTTGTTATAAGGTAAATGTAGCCAAGTCACATTTTTTTTATTCAAAAAATCCACCATTGCTCTGCGTACCATTACTTATGGTCCATCCTGTATATTTAAATTTGCTGTTTTATCTTATTTGTTTAATATTTCACCAATCTTAACTTGACAAAAAATGCTATCTTAATAAATTCATGATTTTCATTTCCTTCTCGAAATTTTGATTATAAAATCTAAAAAAAATACTCTCCAAATTTTAACTTGCGGATTTCACCTCAAAATATTTTGAATATGTTTCTTGAACTTTTGACTTTTATCTGAACATTTCGATTTTATCCTCGATATTTCGTTTTAAGGTCGAAATTTCAGAAAAATTGAAATTCCTATTTTAGGTTTGCATAAAAAAAAAGATTAAAATTGGTGAAAAAAACCTGACATTTGTTCAAAAGTTGTCAAATTTTTTTTAAAATTTTCCATTTTCTTCTCAGATCTTCCACTCCAATCTCTAAAATTATAACCCAAAAATTTCCACATTTTCCGATTTTGAATAAAATCCAAATTTGTAAAATAGTGCAAGAATCAGAATCCGCAATGTTTTTCGAAATATTGAAACTCTTTTCCAATTTTCAACTTTGAAAGAAACTCTCAATAAAAAAAATCGTAAACTTGGAATTTCCAAATTGTTTAAAAAGTAGAATTTTTTGAAAGGCTAAATATTGAAGAAAAATCAAAATTATAAGAAAATTTGAAAGCTTTAAAAATGCTTAAAATTTTCAAAAGTTAAAATTTTGGACAAATTAAAATTTTCGAAAAAAAAACCAAAATTTGAAAAATACGAAATTTAAAAATCAAAATTATCAAAAAAAAAACAAGCACTATGTGAAAAGAAGTAGAAATTTTGGAAAAACCGAGATTTATAAAAAAAATATTGAAAAATCGCAGATAAAGCGTCAGAATTTTAAACAATGTCAACATTTTCGTAGAAATTAAAAATTTCCAGAAAAAAGCTGCGAATTAAAAAAACATGGGTATTTTGAAAAAAAATTCAAACATTGAAGAAATCGACCATTTCAAAAATTCTAAAATTGGAAGAAGTGGCGAAATTTTCGAAATAATTCGTAATTTTAAAAAAAGTTGAAATTTTGAATTTAAACTTTCAGTTTTCACATTAGCGTTGACTTAAAAAATAATAAAACTTTTGAATTTGAACTAGAAAGTTCGAGAAGGAGGAGAAATTTCGATAATCTTGAAATTTATTGAAAAAATTCTCGAATTTTTTGAATTGAATTTAAAAAATAGAGTTTTTTTAAATATATATTTTCACGAAAATAAAAAAATTATTAGGAAAATTCAAGTTTTAAAATAACATTTCCAAAAAACGGTCTACACTTCGAATTTCATCTCGGAACGAAAGATATTGTAATTTTGGACGAAACGAAATTTTTGAAAAAGTCTAAATTTTAGAAAATAGGGCAAAATTTTCAAAACAAGTTGAAATTTAAAGAAAACAAAAAGTCAAATTTAAATTTTCAACAAAAATTTTGAAAACTGAGAATTTTCAAAAATAAAGTTAAAAAATATCGTAATTTTGAATAATGTAAACATTTTGGTGGTAAATTAAAATTTCCAAGATTTTTAAAAAGTAATCGAAATTCTAAAAAAAGTCAACACCTTGAAGAAATTGACATTTTAAAAATTTGAACATTTGAAGAAATTTTTTTAAAAAATTGTAATTTTCAATAAGGTTAAAATCTTGGAAATTGGTGGAATAAAATTTCAAATATCGTCAAGATTTAAAAAAAATCGAAATTTCAAAAAACCGAAAAATGTTTGGTAAAAAATCCAGATTTTAAAAAATTCAAAAAGTACAAATTTTGGACAAAGACCAGTTTACAAAAAACTCGACATTTTCGAATTAAATGAGAATCTTCAAACAGCAAAAATTTTGAAAATATAACAAAATCTTAAAAAATTCAATATTTTAATAAAGGTGTAAGTTTTCGAAAAAATCAACACTTGGAAAAGCCGAAATTTTCAAAAGAAGTAAAATCTTGAAAATACTTAGTCAAAAATTTTTTCAAATAAGTCAACATTTTTAGAAAAGTATCGAAATTTTGGAAAAAGTAAATTTTTTTGAAAGAGTTTGCATTTACAAAAAGTTTAAATTTCGAAAAAAATATTAAAGCAGGAAAATGAAGAAATTTTCAACAAAAAATTCGAAACTATTAGAAAATGTCAAATTTTTAAAAATTTAAATTTTTCAAAATAATATCGAAATTGAAATCTAAATTTTCAAAAAGTCTACTATTTCAAGAAAGACGACATTTTAGAAAATATTCGAAACTTTTAAAAGCGTGAAATTCCTCAAAAAAAAGTCGGAACTTTGTGACATTACGAAGCATATGACTCGTCTCGTCCTTGGCACACGATGTCACACTCTGTTGACCCCCATACCTTAATCTGAGAAATAACAAAGCAGTCAGTGTCTCATCATCAAATTTAAGATGCAAGATTTTTATTTAAAACAAGCATACCAATCCTAAAGCCCTGCTTGTTTGGAATAAAACTTCTATTTTATATTAAAATGATAGACTAGTATTGTTGAAAACATTAACGTTGAGCGTTTCGATAGATGCAGTCTATTTTACAACTTTTTTAAAATGATGTCAATTTCGGGATTAAAAAGCGGGAGGGATCCCGGGATTCAGAAATTCAAAATCCGGGGATCAAATCCTCTAGTCATGACCCAATTTGGTTTTCAAATTCCTATTCTACGTACCGAAAACTCTATGAAAATGCTATAAACTCACTTTCGAAAAATTGAAATTTGTTCAAGTTTTGGCCAAAGAGGGTCCCATTTGAACTTTTTTCGTAAATTTAAACTCTCATATCTTCCAAACCAAAAGTCCTAGCTCAATTTGGTTTTCAGATTCATAATCTACGGGTCAAAATCTAACCATTAGGGTGCTTTTGAATTCTAGATGATAATTTTTGAATTTCGACCATAGTAAATTTGGCGAAAATCTAAAAATTTCGAAACTGTCGAGGCTAGTATCTCGTGAACGGATAGCCGTAGCTCAATTGGGTTTTCAAATGTCTATTCTACGTCCCGAAAACTCTAGGAAAATGCTATAAACCCACTTTTGAAAAATTGAAATTTATTCAAGTTTTGGCCAAGGGGGTCCCCCTTGAACTTTTTTCGTAACTTTAAACTCTCATATCTTCCAAAGCAGAAGTCGTAGCTCAATTTGGTTTTCAGATTCGTAATCTACGGGTCAAAATCTAACCGATGGGGCGCTTCTAAATATAAAAAAAACTTTTGAATTTCGACCTTAGTAAACGTGCAAAAATTTAAAAATTTTGAGGCTTCTATCTCGTAAACGGATATTCGTAGCTAGAGGATTTGATCCCGTGAACCCGACCACTATTCAGTACCGAAATTTTCGGAATTAAATTTTTCTGATTCCGGGATTTTCGAGATTGACATCGCGCTGTACAAAGCTTATCTTTTAAATGTAAAATACAAAGTTTTATTCCAGGCAAGTACCATAAATTAACCCACCGAGGTTGCTACGCATGCTTGAAATAAAACTTTTTGTTTATTTTGAACTAAAAAGTTTGGTGACATAAATGTTGTTATTTCTCAGGTCATATTTTCCTAATTCAAATTAGAATGTTCCTATTAACTTAGTTTTCTATATATTTAATAGAAATGTAAATACTTTTTGCTTTTTGTTAGCTACTGTGAGGAGTTACATGAAAGTCATCACTTTATGCTAAAAGGGAATTTTGTTAATTTTCAAAGTTTATTTCCGTAATTAGGCACATAAAGATTTTTTTAATTCAAGAGATTTTCTTTCAAAAAATTTAAACTTTATTCTCAAATTTGGTTTTCTCTGCAAAATTTCCATTCTATGTCAAAATGGCAAATTTTTCCTCCAAATTCACCTTTTTCTTGAAAGGATTTCTTTTGTCAAAATTCGTCTTTTCTTCCAAAATTATAATTCTATTAGCAAAATTCGACTTTTTTCAAATTAAAATTTCAATTTCCCAAAATGTCGAATTTTCTCTCTAAAATTCGATCTTTTTCGCGATTCCTTGTCCTAAGTCGGGCTTCTTGTGTAAATTTAGATTTTTTAGAATCTTCTTTAGAATATATTCAGCTGATTCCTTAATTTTTTGCCTTCGAATTTCGACATTTTTCTCGAAATTTAGACTTATTTTATTCGTTTTCCTTTTATTTCAAATGTATTCCTGAAACTTGTCGTGTTTTTTTCTCAAAAGTTAGAATTTTTAACTTCAAATTTGTCAGTTCTTTTTCAAATTTTCGCCATTTCGCAAAATTTGTTTTTCTTTATGAATATTTCGACTCTTTTCATAATTCTAATTTCTGCAGCTTTCGCCTTATTAACCAAAATGTGATTATTTCCTAAATTTGGTCGACATTTAAAAAACAAGCCAAAGATTTGGAGAAAAATATTGATTGGGAGATTTTGAAAAATATTTGGAAGTTCTGTAAAAAGGCAAAAACTGCTCTTTTTAAGAAATTCAAATTTATTCTCAAATTTTTTTAACATCAATTTCAATTCTATTTTGAATTTTTTTTTTTCATCAAAGGTCGTCTTTTTCCAAATTTAGAGTTTTTTTTAATTACTGGGCAATTTTTCCAAATTTTGACTTTATTCGCAAAATTCGACTTCTTTGTATTAAAATTTGACTTTTTGTGAAAAATTCTGGATTTCTTTTTAATTTTAGGTACTTTTCTTATAATGTCGAGCTTTTCCTCGAAATATTGATTTTTTTTTCAATTCTGTTGTATTTATTAACACTGGGCTCTTAGAACCTGACCTTTCGGAAATTTTCAGTATTTTTTTGCCTTTTTCGTAAAATTTTGATTTTTATCTCTTTCCAGATTTAGAAACCTTAGTATTTCCTTGAAATTCGTATTTTCCTTAAAATTTTGAATTTTTCCCTTAGATTTATTTTGGCCCAAAATCTTTCTCTATATTGGTCGTTTTCAAAATTGTGATTTTCTAAAAATGTTCAATTTTTATCTCAAAATTCGTCGTTTTTATTTTCACATTATTTTTTTTCTGAAAACTTCGTTTTTTTTTTTTTAACAGGGCTTTCCTCAAATTTCAACTTACTTATCAAAGTTTATCTTTTTGTCAAAATTTTTCGAACAATATTTGTTTGAGAACTTTCATATTTTTTAAAAATGAATTTTTCTGAAAAGATAAAAATTGTAAACAATTTTATTCACACTTTTAAATAATTTCTCAAAAAATTTAACAAATGCAAAATATTCATGTACTTTGAAATGTTACTTTTCTTCGAAATTTCGACTATTTTTTTCAAAATGCGTCTTTTTTTTGACTTAAATCGATGTTTTTTTTCTTAATTACTTTTAATAATTTTTTTCTGGAAAAGGTGACTCTTTTTCGAAGTTTTGTCTTTTTCTTGGTATTTCGATTTCTCCTCGAAATTCAGTTATATTTTCAATATTGGGCTTCTTCTGAAGGTTGAAATTTTTTTCGAATTTGACTTATCAGAAATTTTTACTGATTTCATAAGATTCAAATTTTTAACATAAATTCCATATTTAATTTTTCCTCGAACCATCTTCTCGTAAAATAAGACTTTTTCCCAAAATTCGCCTTTTTCTAAAAAAGCGTATTTCTGTAAATTTCGACTTTATTCTCAAAATTATACTTTTTCGACTTTTCTTCCAAAATTCCAGAATTTACGGGTCAAAATCCGTATGATAAACTACTTTCAAATTCTTAATAATGACTTTTGAATTTTGACATTGGGAAATTTGGTGAAAAGGAGAAAAGAACGGGGGACGCATTGAACTTTTTTTCCTTGAAAATGTCCACTTTTTTTTGAATAATTTACCCATTTGCCCCCCTTTATCGCCAAACCTGTCTTCATTAATTTTTCCTTTTTTACTCTTTATATTATTACGCGTGGTTCGAATGATTAACACGTGAATTGTAAAACACTTTATTCGAGTAGAATGCAATCTAGACTCCAAATTCATGCAGCCCTCCAGGCGTGTATAGTGGTTTCCAAACTTCGAATCTAATAAATGTTCAAACCTATTGGTCTGTGCATAAGAAACACTTTATTGCCAAACTAAACTACTAAACTGGGAACCTACAGCTGCAATTGACTAACACTGTTTATTGACTTTTAATTACTAACTCACTAACTAACTACACTGACTTACTTATTGATTGTTTTGAGGAAAAGGCGTTTGCCTTATATAGTTTTTGCTTCCGGGTTCTAAAAATTTCCAGCAGATAAGGCTTATCGTTTGTCGAAATTTCTGGCCGTTTGTTTCATTATCGCGGCCGCTTTCCCTTATCAGATCTTTCTAGAAAATTTTCGACGTACTAAATTCTATAGTTTACATTTCGTTACAATATATATAATGCTAACGAGTTGAGATATTAAGTGTCACCAAGTGGCGGTCTCTATTAAAATTTTTTTTTCTTATTTTTTCTCTTATCAATGTTTATTTTTTCGATCCGCTATTATTTCGATTTTTTATATTCCATGCAAAAATCTAACCTATTTATATCAGATGCGTGATGTTTAAAAAATATTTTAAATATTATATCCTTTTGTCAGTACTAATATACTTATTTTCATTAATATCAGTTGATATAGTTCAATTTCAGATATTTCACAATTCAGATTAGTATATCAATGGTTACTGAATATATGTCCAGGGTGATTCATTAAGAATGGGCAATCTCTGAACTGAGCAACCAAAATTTTCCGGCATGTAGAAGGACGGAAACTACTGCTGGAGCTGATTAGAAGGAAAATTTGTGCTAGGAAGAGAGCAAGACGAACCAATCTGCAAGCAGATAATTCGGAAGTCAACAGGCTCATCCACGAGCTTAGGTATGAGCTCCGAGAGCACAAAATTTCTAAATTTCACGAAGACCTAAGAAGTTGCAACCTCGAAACTCCATCAGATCTCCAGCGCACAGCCAAAGCTCTAAGAGGAGACAGGAAACCTATCCCACCGATACACGGATCTCAAGGAATGGCTTACTCAGATCAGGATAAGGCTGCAGCTTTCGCTGCGACCTTTCAACGACACTGTTAGGCCACACTTGAAGAGGTGGGCTTAGACTTCGTAGAGGAGGTGGAAGAAGAGGTTCAAGTCTTCAGGAGGAAGTGCCAGGAGAAGACGACGTCATCCAACCGACTGACGAGGAGGAAGTCCAAAGCTTTCCGCGCAAGCTAAATGTCAAAAAGTCTCCAGGTCCAGACGGAATTCAAAACCAAGCTCTGAAGTCTTTTCCGGACCAAGCTGTCTAATACTTTGGAGCAATACTCAATTCCATGTTTAAGTACCGGTATTTTCCCACAAGATGGAAGACTGCAAACGTTATCTTCATTCCTAAGCCAGGTAAGGATGCGAAATTTTCCCAAAATTACAGACCAATCAGCCTCTTATCCAACTTGGATTAGGTGGCGGAAAAGATTTTGAGGAAGCGTCTGCAGAATATCATCAGCGATCGCTACATCATTCCTAAGGAACAATTTGGATTTCAACCTATGCACTCTACCTCAGACCAGCTGCTGAGAGTGGTTGAAACAATCATTCAACCCATGAACTGGAACCAGGTAGTTGGAGCTATTTTCTTTCATATCTCCAAGGCATTTGACACAATTTGGCACCAAGGTCTAGTCTACAAGATGCACCAGTTTGGAATACCTTCAACAATGGTTCAAATGGTAAGCTCGTTCCTAGACTAGCGCTTATTTAGAGCAAAGATGGGACAGGAACTATCAAACCAGTTAAGGCTACAGTATGGGGTGCCTCAAGGCTCTGGCTTGTCACCTTTGCTGTATTCTCTGTTGTCAGCGGACATATCGAGAACGAATCCAACAATCGATCACACCTTATTGGCAATTTATGCAGACGACACAGCTTTGGTGCCGTACTCTTTCAGTCCAGAGTTGGTCACCAGACAACTTTAGGAGGCAACAGATAGTCTACTTGATTACTTCGGTCAATGGAGAATCCAAGTCAACGCAAACAAGACCCAAGCAGCCTTTTTCACCCGAAGAAGACTCCAACCATATGGACATGTAAATGTTCATGGGCAAAACGTCGACTGGAGACTTCAGGCAAAGTATCTAGGTGTAATTCTTGATAAAATACTTACATTCCAGGCACACATCGATTATGCAGTGTCCAAAGCCAAAATGCTGAAGGGACTGCTGCAAGCGATGATTGGTAGAAATAGCAACCTGTCCATTGCACTTAAAGCGTTATTATACAAATCAATCATAAGATCAGCGATGACCTACGCATCTGTAGCTTGGTCACAGATGACGGATAATCAGATGAAGAAACTCCGGGTGTTCCAGAACTTTTTTCTAAGACAAACCAGGGACGCTCCGTGGTTTGTGAGAAACAATTATTTCCATAGGGAAGCTGAACCACCTTTGGTAAGAGATATTCTTAGGGAAATTAATTCCAGGGCGATGGTGACAGCGGAAACGCATCCCAACGAACTAGTTCGACAGGCAGTGGATTACGATCCAAACGTCCCAACCAGGATTAGGAGACCAAGGATGGTCCTCTAGGCTACAACTTCCATTTCGGAAATGTTTGTTTTATTTGTTTCTTATGTTTCAGGCAAAACAGCTTACAATAGTGCTCCAGCACTATTTTACTGTTCCAATGGAGGTATTGGGGGCTAAGGGCCCGGTCCGAAGAAGTAGGGGTTTTTAGTCGGTACCCGTACTTTGAGGGGAAGTCCGACACTATCTGGGTATCTTCCCAGATGTCCTTAACGGATTTTCCTCTACTTTAAAAAAAAAAGTCCAATATAATTTGACTGAGCAAAAACACAATTTTTGAAAAAAGCCAAAGTAATACCGGTGGCTTAGAAGTCTTTTTTATGTTTAAAATGCAGATGACTTAAAAACTGATAGAGTTACATGAAATAAACAGGAGTACCTTTTTTATTCAAAATGGAACTGTCGTTTAGATTTTCTAGTCATTTTAGCCATAACTTATTAGGCAAAGAACATATGTTGTAATTTACTTAAGTGACAGGGTGTAACTAACGCCCTGTATAAATAGTCCGAAATTTAGCATTAAATTTGTAATTCTCATGCCAAAAAACATAAAGTTGCCAATTTTCCAGACGATACTGCTTAAAATCACAAAATTATTAAGAAGTTTCAAATTAAAACTCCAACTTTGAACACCCTGTACCTCGTAAACCTGCAACATTTGTATAAGGCATGTTAAGCTCAATCATCATATTTTGGTGTGTAGCATCTCCAGTTCATAGATTGCCCATTCTTAATGAATCATCCTGTATAAATGCGAAAGTGTGTTTGTCTGTCGGTTTGTCCGGTTTTCACGACTTAATTAGTGTAGCGATTTTAACGAAAATTAGTGTAGGTATTCCTTACGATGCGGAGTAGGTAGTAGACTACTTTTTATCCCAAACTTAAATGCAGAAAGCGTTTATTTTGTAGACAAATTTGCCTGCCATTCACTTGATGTGACGAATTAATGAATCAATCTCTTTCCAAGTTTCATAAAGTTAAGTAAGCTAAACTATGTAAAGTTTTGTTTGTTTTTTAATGATTTATACTAAATGTTTTGAATGAGACCTGATGCTCATAAAATTTATTATGTGTCTTGTGAACAAAATTAACTAACTGAATTAAAGCAAAACATTTGGCAAATCATTAGTTGACAGTTTAACATAGTGTGAAATATACCTAGCAGATGGTCAACATGAGAGGCAGAATCGGAAGTAAAATATTATTTTTGGAACGCCCGTGTAGGTATGGGCACCTTGCTCTAGAAAATATCAGGTTACAAGTAATTAGCAGACATGCAGTCTCGCATTGAATAATAGAATTGAAAAGAGAATACTTCGCTACAGAATTATTAGATTTTAAAGATTATGTACAATATTACCACAAAAAAAATAACTCTTGTCACTTATTTTGTGATATTACCATATTACTATTTTATGTTTGCTATTACCCTATTATTTGTGATCGCTTTAATACGTTAGTATACAAATCTCAAAAAACTCGAATTTTCAAGAAAACGATATCTATGCACAATTTACAGGAAAAAGATCCGAAATTTCGAATTTAAAAATTCAGTTTTGAGAGAGGAAACTCGAAGTTATAAATCAAAAGTGATTTCGAGGAAAATACCTTAAACAAATTATATCTGAAAAATTCATTTTCAGACTCAACCTATCCCTTTCGACGATTTTCAGCATAGAATCTCAACATTTTAATTTCCAGTTTAAAATTTTAAATCTGGACATGAAACATTTTGCGTTTCAAAAAAAAAGACGGAACTTTGAGAAAAAATCGAAATTTGATTTCAAAAGTCGAGTAAAGTTAGTTTCAAAATTAAAATGACAGTCTTAAAAAAAGTTAAATTTTGAAGGGCACCAATTCTCAAAATGTCAATTTTCAGATTTTTTGACTGTTTTCTTTTTTGACCTTAATAGTTGATGTGGTTACTCTTATTTCAGAAATTCGAGAAGAAATCCAAATTTTAACGAAACCTCTCAATATTTTAAATTTTTCCCGAAAATTTAATTTTACTTAAAATTCAGAGCATAAATATTTTGGAACCCAAAAGTTTAACACATTTTTTTAAAATAACGAGTTTTGTTTTTCTGATATTTATTTACATTGTCCCGGTTTAAATTTGTCCCTGATTTAAAATTACATCGACTTTTTTTCGAAACACCTTTTTTTAAAAGGTAAACCTCAATTTGTTAAATTTAAAATGGGGCGATTATTTTTAATCGTGCACAAGAGCGGCTGATAGACACACAATGGACCTGTAAGTTTACACTCAAACGAAATATGTTGATACCTAGTTTTAAACCCAAATTTTAATTCATTTTGTTTCAATTTCGAGTTTAAAGCCAAAACATTTTAAACATTTTGAATTAATTTCGAAATTTCGACTTTTTTTCCAAGTTATCGCAATTTATGTTATTTCTTAGTTCTTAATTATTATTATGTGTCCTAATATTAATAGTAATAATAATAATTTTAATTTTTAAGTGAACTATAATCCCTTTTTTCTACGTAATAAAACTTCCTAAAATGAAAATAAGTTTTAAATCTGCCTGACGATGACTCATCCTATATGTGTAAGTTTTTTTATAAAATTAATTTCTGAATTTACATACCGTTTAGCCCCTACTAACTATGCTTAAGATGAAAAAAAAGTGATAAATTGCTGTGTTACTCAAAACTTCAGCCAATGAAGTTCAGCTGAGATAACAACCCGCCCCCGTATGCCTGAAAAGATTTTCAATTGGTCCTGAAAGGATGTCGTAGATGTTAATACAAGTTGTCCCAAGCTCAACCTACATTTCTTAATAATTGTCGCATTTAACAAGACAGGATTTATAAGAATTTAATTAAGTGCTTAGTTTTAAAGAAGATGAGTTGTGATAATCAAATTAACGTCGAAAATAATCAACGCGCGTTAACGCAATCCTTACTGGGGTGTAACAAAAATTTGGTGGATTATTCGACGTTTCTCAAGGATCCCTTGGGGTACCCTTTTTTACGTTGTAAAAGGTTCGGTCAGATCTATTGCGACAATTCACTTTATTTTGAAAATATTCAGGGGGGTGTTCCTGTCGGTTATCATTGGGAAAATTACGGCGGTTATCACTGTTTCGATAGAAATCAGTTTTCCATGGATTTCAAAGAATCGATTTATTTACAATCACATTCGCGTGAGGAAGGGTTGACGTATTGGTCGCCGATAGAAAATAATTACGCTGCTGAGGACGCTGACGTGGGGTCATATGTTGAAGATGAAAAATTGGAAGACTCTGCAATGGTAACTGAAGATGTAACAGGTATTACTACTATTACTACTGCTACTACTACTGCTACTACTACTACTACTACTACTACTACTACTACTACTACTACTACTACTACTACTACTACTACTACTACTACTATTACTACTGCTACTACTACTGCTACTACAACTAATTTACATCTTGTTAAGTAAAAGGTGAAGATATCCGATTTGTAACGTGTAACTTAAAAATAAACGTAAATAATTTTGGTGTACGTGTTTTACGCACGAGAAAAATGATTTTTATTAAGAAAAATACAACTCAGTCATGTAAAACCCCCCTCCCCCCATAGTTAAAATAAGAAAGTCACAAAATTTCCACTATTTTCGAAACCAAAATTAAAATTTCTTACTTCTTCTATTTTTTCTAAGATAGGCGTTCTTAAATTTCGATTTTCCCCTTCTTTAAATTTGACCTTTAAACTTTAATTTTAAATTAAAAAATTTTGACTTCAACGAATAACAATTTTCAGAAAAAAATCATTTAAATACTAGGAGCTTTCATCGAAAATTATTACAAAAATATTCTCAAAATTGTTCAAAAAAATTCAAGAAAAAGATGGAAATTTCTTTTAAATTAAAAAAAAAAATGCCTGGACTAAATTTTGAAGTAAACTCGAGAGACGAAAAATTGAAATTTCCACTTTTTCTCGAAGTTTTAACTCGTTTTTAGAAATCGGAATTTTCAAAAATTTAGACTCTTTCCCAATATTTTGTCTTCTGTTAACAGATTCGATTATTAAGAACTTGATTTGTTTTGAAAACTTCGACTTTTTTGCAAAATCTAAACATTTTCTTGAAAATTTCTCGACTGTTATTCAAATTTTTGACGTTTTCTCGCAATGACCTCTTTTGCAAATTTCGGTTTTTTTCAAATGTTCGATCCTTTTTCAGAATTTTTATCTACTTAAATATTTAGACATTTTATCGTTAAAATATCGATTTTTCTATAGGTTTTTAACTTGTTTTTAAAATTGAGACTTTTTTCAAAAATTTGAACTTTTTTTCCAAAATTTTGGTTTTTTTGCAAATTTCATTAATGAGAATTTAATTTGCTTTGAATGCTTCGAGTTATTTTTCAAGATCAAAACTTTTTCTTGAAAATTTCGATTTTGTTCAAATTGTTGACATTTTCTAACTGACCTTTTTTGAAAATTTGGGATTTCTTAAAATGTTCGACCTTTTTTCAGAATTTACACTTTTTTGAACATTTCTTTATTTTATCGTTAAAGTTTCGGCTTTTTTGAATTATTTGATCTCTTCAGAATTTTCACTTTCATAAATATTTAGACATTTTATCGTTAAATTTCGATTTTTCTCGAGGTTTTTAACTTATTTTTAAAATGTGAACTTTTTTCAAATAGTTGGACTTTTTTAAAATTTTGGACTTTTTTTCCAAAATTTTGGCTTTTTTACAAATTTCATTAATAAGAATGTAATCTGCTTTGGACGCTTCGACTTTTTTTCAAAATGTAAACGTTTTCTTTGAAAATTTCGACTTTTGTTCAAATTTTTGACGTTTTCTCGAACTGATATCTTGAAAATTTGGTATTTTTTGAAATGTTCGATCCTTTTTCAGAATTTACACTTTTTTAAATATTTCGTCATTTTATCGTTAAAATTTCGACTTTTTCTCAAAACTTTAACTTTTTTTAGAATTTGGGCTTTTTTCAAAAATTTGAACTTTTTTGCAAATTCGAGTATTGTGACGACTTTAATTTGTTTTGAAAGCTTTAATTTTTTTAAAATGCAAACTGTGTTATCTGTGTTTCGAAATTTTCGCCTTTGAACAAATTTTTGACGTTTTACGAAGTTTTGATCTTTTTATGAAAATTTCGACTTTTTTAAGTAATTTTTCAATTTCACCATTTTGAAATGTTCGACCTCTTTTCAGAATTTCTACTTTTTTGAATGTTTCAATATTTTATCCTCAAAACTTCGACTTCTTCTCTAAATTTTAACTTTTTTTGAATTTGTACTTTTTTTCAAGTTTTTCATTATTCGGAATGTCCACTTTTTTTGACTATTTTAATATATTATCGTCAAAATTTCGACTTTTTCTGGAAATTTTAACTTTTTCTTTTTGAATTTGTACCTTTTTCAAATATTTAAACTTTTTTCCAAAATTTTGTCTTTTTTTGCAACTACGATTATTAAAGAATTGATTTGTTTTAAAAGCTTCGATTTATTTTTCAAAATCAAAACTTTTTTTTATAATTTCGACTTTTGTTCACATTTTTGACGTTTTTACGAACTGACCTCTGTTGAAAATTTAGGCTTTTTTAAATGTTCGACCTATTTTTAGAATTTTTACTTCCTTAAACACTTCGACGTTTTATCGTTAAAATTTCAGTATTTTTTTTTAAGTTTTATTTACAACTTGAACTTTTTAAAAAAAATTTAGCTTTTACTCTTTGATTTGTACTATTTTCAAAATGTTTGACTTTTTTCCAAATTTGATAGATGACAATCTAATTTGTTTTGAAAGCTTCGATTTTTATTTCAAAATCTAAACTTTTTTCTGAAAATTTTGAGTTTTGTTCAAATTTTTGACGTTTTCTCGAATAAATCTCTTAAAATTTTCGGCTTTTTTGAAATGTACGACCTTTTTTAAGAATTTTCACATTCTTAAACATTTCGACATTTTATCGTTAAGATTTCGATTTTTTCTCTACTTTTTCCAAAATTTTCACTATTTGAATTGTACTCTTTTCAAAAGTTTAGAGTTTATTTTCAAAATTTTGCCTTTTTTGCAAATTTGATTAATAAGAATTTATTTTGTTTGGAATTTACCTTTTTTGAAAATTTCGACTGTTTTGAAGTAAATGCCCCTTTTCAGAATTTTCACTTTTTTAAACATTTTGACATTTTATCGGTAAAATTTCGATCTTTTCTTAAGGTTTCAACTGTTTTTTTAGAATTAGGACTTTTTTCAAAAGAATGCCTTTTTTCCCAAAACTATCACTTTTTTTGCAAATTTGTTTAATAAGAATTTAATTTGTTTTAAAAACTTCGATGTTTTTCAAAATCTAAAGTAAAAATTTCCACTTTTGTTCAAATTTTTCGACGTTTTGACCTTCCTTAAAAATTTCGACTGTTTTGAAGTAAACACCCTTTTTCAGAATTTTCACTTTTTTAAACATTTTGACATTTTATCGGTAAAATTTCGATCTTTTCTCAAGCTTTCAACTTATTTTTAGAATTTGGGCTTTTTTCAAGAGAATGACTTTTTTCCCAAAACTTTCACTTTTTTTACAAATTTGTTTAATAAGAATTTAATTTGTTTTAAAAATTTCGATTTACTTCAAAATCTAAAGTAACAATTTCCACTGTTGTGCAAATTTCTCGAAGTTGTAACCTTCCTTACAAATCTAGACTTTTTTTCTTAAAATTTCTACTTTTCCTGAAGTTACCCCTGTTACGTAAGTTTGACTTTATTAGAAAATTTCAACTTTGATTTGTAAAATTTAAAATTGAAATTTCGAAGAAAAAACCTACTTCTAGATACAGAAACTTCTCAAAATTTCGTTTTTAACTTGCCCACATTCCAACTTTGAATAATTTAAATTCAAACTTTCTCTTCTTCTCTTTTAAACTAACCTCGACAGAAAAATAAAAATTATTCGCTTAAGCACAGAATTTAAATTACCAATTTTCTATTTCTATCTTAAAATTAAAATAGCGAAATTTCATGGACAGAACCAAAAACTTATTCTCTTTTTTTTTGAATATTTTTATTCGTCAATTCACTAGAATTTTGTGTTTGTTATTCAAAATTTCTAAAAATATCAAATTTTAAACTAATAATATTCAAATTCTTTTAATCGATGATTTTTACCTTTAAATGTTGACTCGAAATTTCGACTTTCTTTGGAAATTCGAAAATTTCGAGCCAAGAAATTGAAGTTTGGAAATGCGCCTTTAAAGTTATAATTTTAATATTTATATTGACTTTTTTAAAATTCCTTTTTTGAAACGTAAGATTTCAATAATTTATATCTTTTGAAAAGCTGATATTAAAAATTTAAAAGTTAAATAAGAAAAATACGATTGTAATGAATCACAGGCTCAAAGGAGAGATCGTTACTGGAACTGAATTCCTTTTTTGAAATGTAAGATTTCAATAATTTATATCTTTTGAAAAGCTGATATTAAAAATTTAAAAGTTAAATAAGAAAAAGATGACTGTAATGAATCACAGGCTCAAAGGAGACGTCGTTACTGGAACTGAAGGTGAGAATTGAAATAAAAAGATGTCGACAAACGAATAAGGTTTCGTTCTAATAAATCACCATCTAATAAAAACATATCTTAGTAAGGGATGCCCCATCTGGTGCTACGTTGACTCATAGGAAGCAGTAAATTTGTCAATCGGGTGCGACTGCGGTATTAAAACATAAACCCAAAGTAATAATTCTAGATTTTAACCTTTGCGTGCACGTGGGTGGTACCAAAACTATCTCATAAATGGCAAATTGAAGCTCTCAAGTAGGCCCACCGAGAGAATTCCAGGGTCCGAGGGCAATTATGAGGTCTGAGCCCTCATACGTTCCTATGCATTGGTGGTCTTGTCTTTGGTATTGGCGTTGATTGAATATACAAACAATTTACTTAAAACTTAATAAAGAAGCTAAAAATATTCAAATTGATTAATGGAACCACAATTTATCAGATTCAAAGCCTATATATTTATGAAATGATTGGTCAACTAAGTTAATATACAGGGTGTTACAAAAGTCCGGGCTGCTACTTCAGGAGCATATTCTACACATTAAAATATGAAAAATGTTGAAATACATTTTTTTCTTTAAATTGCCTCCTAACGGAAATATGACCATTTAAAGATGGCGCCCCTAAAGTGGTTTTTTTACTACAAAAAGTTAACGGTTAGTAGCAAAGTCATGAAATTGGGCAAGCAGTTAAAGAATTGGATTAGGCATATTCTCATGTAACATATTTTTTAAATAAGCAGTAGCGTGGTGTGTAAGGGGTTGCCCGCGATTATTTTTTGCCGTAACTTTTTTGTATTGCAATATTTCGACACAAAAGTGCCATAATCGTAAAAAGCAACATTTTTTATACAAAAAAGGTACTCTTTCTCAAAGTCGCTAAAAGTAACCGTTTCCGAGAAAAAAGCGTTTAAACAAAATTGTTGCATTTACTAGAATTCGTTTTGCAAATTTCTAATTTATTCACTACTAACTGCATTGATATAAAAATAGTACAAAATTAAGAAAAAAAAAATCAAAGCAAGTGTTCGAAATTACTGCCCCCTGCAGCAATACATTGCTCGGCTCGTCTTCTAAGGGAACTCCTTACTCTTTCGCAAATGCCTGGTGTATTGTGAATCTGGTTGAACCCATTTTCAATTCGTTCACGAAGATCATTGATATTGTCAACTGGTGTGGAGTAGACGATCTGCTTTAGATGTCCCCATAAGTAGAAATCGAGTGGGTTGAGGTCAGGAGACCTAGCTGGCCATGGTATCGGACCTCCTCGACCTATCCATCGTTGATGATAGTTGTTATTCAAAAATTCCCTAGCAACTGCACTAAAATGGGCAGGTGCCCCATCGTGCATTATCCACATTCGCTGTCTTGTTATGAGTGGAACATTTTCAAGTAACACGGGTAACTTTGTTTGCAAAAAATGTCTATATGATGCTCCTGTTAACCTATGAGGTAAAAAAAACGGTCCAATTATAGAGTCCCCTATTATTCCTCCCCAAATGTTAAGTGAAAAATGTTGCTGATGTCTCGACTGAATATCTGCATTGGGATTTTCAACTTGCCACTGATGCATGTTGTGAAAGTTAAGTATCCCGTTTCTGGTAAAACCCGCTTCGTCCGTAAATAATATGAGCGATGGAAAATTCTCATTTTCAGCGATCTTATGCAATAGCCAGTTGCAAAATTCTATTCTTGGAAGATAATCAGCAGCAAGTAACCCTTGCACTCTTTGAAAATGATAGGGGTAAAATTGGTAAAATTTCAAAATTCGCCAGATAGTTACGTGATTTACTCCTTCGGCTAAAGCAAGTTGTCTAGTGCTGACACATGGATCTTCTTCAACTCGCTGAAGCACACGCTCCTCTAAATTAGCAACTTCTGCGTTTGGCCTTCCAACACGTTCGCCTTTGAAAACAAAATTTCCTGTTTCACATAAACGAACATGAATTTTCTGGAACAATTTTTCTCCTGGTAGGTGTCTATTAGGAAAACGTTCAGCATAAAGCCGTCTTGCTTCAGTACGATTACAATTTGCAAGCCCGTACATTAAATACATATCGGCCATTTCTTGATTTGAATAGTCCATTTTATCAAAATAATGAAAAGTTAAAAAACTACTACACTTACTATTGACAACAAAAACTGCTAAAGTTTACAGCTTACGACCAAATTTTATCAGTGACACAACGTCAATCTCTGGCAGATATTGTCAAGTACAATTGTTTTCTTTACGATCAGTTTGCATGACCAACTTATTTTTTCTTATACAATTTAGTTAGAATTTCGAAGACGGGATAGGATTATTTAAACGCCTTTTTCTCGGAAACGGTTACTTTTAGCGACTTTGAGAAAGAATACCTTTTTTGTATAAAAAATGTTGCTTTTTACGATTACTTTTGTGTCGAAATATTGCAATACAAAAAAGTTACGGCAAAAAATAATCGCGGGCAACCCCCTACACACCACGCTACTGCTTATTTAAAAAATATGTTACATGAGAATATGCCTAATCCAATTCTTTAACTGCTTGCCCAATTTCATGACTTTGCTACTAACCGTTAACTTTTTGTAGTAAAAAAAACCACTTTAGGGGCGCCATCTTTAAATGGTCATATCTCCGTTAGGAGGCAATTTAAAGAAAAAAATGTATTTCAACATTTTTCATATTTTAATGTGTAGAATATGCTCCTGAAGTAGCGGCCCGGACTTTTGTAACACCCTGTATATTCAATCAACGGTATTGGGCGCGCGGACCCCTACAAACAAAACGATATAAAATAGAAGAAAGGTTTATCTAATGCATAATTTTCATTTTAACCGATAAAAAAAAATATAAAAAACCGATTTTTTTATAGTCAACTTCTAAAATTTGGATTTTTTAATTCTGATTTTTTTCAAAATTCTGACTATTTTTCAGTTTTGATTTTTTGAAATTTTCGATTTTTTTTTAAAGGTTGACTTCAAAGTGTCGACTTTTAAAATGTTCGACCTTTTTCCAGAATATACACTTTTTTGAATATTTCGTCATTCATCGTTAAAACGACTTTTTTTCAAAACTTTTATTAATAAGAATTTAATTTGCTTTGAACGCTTCGACTTTTTTTTAAAATCTAAATGTTTTCTTTGAAAATTTCGACTTTTATTCAAATTTTTGACGTTTTCTCGAACTTACATCTTGAAAATTTCGTCTTTTTTGAAATGTTCGATTGTTTTTTAGAATTTTTATCTCCTTAAACATTAAGACATTTTATCGTAAGAATTTCGATTTTTCTCGAGGTAAAAATTTCGAGTTTTCTAGAGGTTTTTAACTTGTTTTTAAAATTTGAACTTTTTCAAAAATTTAGACTTTTTTCCAAAATCTTGGCGTTTTTGCAAATTTCATTAATAAGAATTTAATTTGCTTTGAACGCTTCGACTTTTTTCCAAAATCTAAACTTTTTCTTGAAAATTTCAACTTTTGTTCAAATTTTTGGCGTTTTCTCGAACTGACCTTCTTTGAAAATTTCGGCTTTTTTAAAATGTTCGACCTTTTTCCAAAATTTACACTTTTTTGAATATTTCGTCATTTTATCGTTAATTTAACTATTTTATTTAAAATGTTTTGTTTTTGAAAATTTCGACTTTTTTGAAATGTATTGGATTTTTTAAAGTTGGACTTTTTTTTAAATTTTTATTATTCTTTAAGAATTGCTAGATTTTCTAAAAATTTCAACCTTTTATCATAAAAATTTCATGTTTTGAAAAGTTTTTGACTTTTTTGAAGATGCCGAGGTTTTTTAAAAGCTTTCAAAAATTTGATTCTCGAATCCTCGGATATTAGTAAATTCGTCATTTTCAACAATTTGTCTTCTAAAATTTTTGAAGTTTTTTGAAAAATCTGACTTTTAAATTGCGAATTTGAAGATAAGTTTTAAAAAGAAGTATTTTTCAAGTTTTGATTGAAAAGCTTCAAAAGAAGGTGGAAATTTAGAAGAATTTTTGAGTTTAAAATATAAATTTCTAAGAAATGAAGGCTTTAAATTTTTTGTAATTCTCTAACTACTAAAATGGCAGCTTACTGGGCCTGCATGAAGCACATAGCTTGGGGCATTTGTCACCTTTGTCCCCCCTGTCTTGGTGGGCCCCCTTTCAGGATATATCTATCTATTCAAACAAACAAATATTTTCTAAATGACTATTAGCTTGAAATTTTAGAAGGGTAAATGGATATACTGCCCTTTTATTACTATTTGTTTCGGAAATATCAAATTACTCAACATCAAGACCGGTCATTCGTCACTGACTAACCATTAAAAGATAAAAGTATTGCTTACCAGATAGTCGGTCTTTTCTGTGGTGCAAGATTGTGAATCTTTACAAAATTTATTTTTTCCAGATTTTCAATCAGCTGGATGTGGAAAACCAAGAAAGGAAAGGACGGCGTTTACAAAAATGCAGATAAAAGAATTAGAAAAAGAATTTCTCCATTCAAATTATCTCACCAGATTAAGAAGATATGAAATTTCTGTAGCATTACATTTAACCGAAAGACAGGTAATATACTGGTATTACGATGAGATTTTGTGAAGTATCAGAATAAATACTTGTCATAACTATTAACATAATGTAATAACTAATTTAAAGAACCTGAAATATCTAGTACATTTCCGATTAGTTGTTGAAGCAGTTTTTAATGTTTTGTTTTCTAATTATAATCATATTACTTAAATCACTCCCATTAACTTCAAAATAATTATAAGGTTACTGCGGGTGAACTATATGACAGCAAATTTTAATTGATTTATTATTTTTATTTCACTTTTTACATGACTTTATTTTTTGCAGGTAAAAGTATGGTTTCAAAACAGAAGAATGAAATGGAAGAGAAATAAATCGACTAAGCAGACCAATAAATGACAAACTTTCAAACATTGTTTAAACTTTCTAGGTTGTAGCTGTATATTTCTTTAATATTATTGGCTACTTTTTGTTTCTAAAAGAATTGTTCGTTTGTGGTTTATTAATGGTAATTACAGCGATAATACTAAACAATTTTTAAGTCCAATTTTATTCAATACTATCGTAAATACTTGTCTTACTGAATATCGAAATTTACCAAAGGAAATTCCAGTATATTATTGCTTTATTCTGAGGTTATTTACCAATTTACTAATGCTTGTAAATTTTATTTTTAATTTCCTTTTTAATCTAGAATAATGATTGTACAGTAGAAATTTAATAAAATAATGATAGTGATGATATCCACAAATCATTTAGCATAATAATGAAATTCCCCACTGTGTCAATTTTTCCAATGTTATATTATCGATGCAAAACTAAAAATTGTTAATATAAAAGTTAAATTAATGTTAAAAAAATCGATTTCAAATAGTTTTCTGCTAAATGTATATAAATAAATTCCAGAAATAAAGTTTATTCTATAACGCGTTTTTAGATTTACCATAACTAAAATTAGACCTTACTCTAATGTAAACAATTTGTTTTTATTGTTAGTTTATCTTAAGTACACATAGGTTTTATATTAGGTACAGTTTTTAAGCATTAAATTATCAAATATGAAATTCATTTACATACACACTGAGCAAACTGCAGTCTTATCATTGTTTATCCATAATTTACAAATATTTGGTTATATTTAGTTATAACAAATCCATCAGTAGAATCCATAGATCAGAATCAAGGATCTAAAATGATTATTATTAAATGAAATAAATTGTTATGTGATAAATATCAGTTTAAGATATCTGGTTAATAAAATTGATGAAAATTCTACTGTGATAGTTTTGCAAAATGATTTACATTGGTAAATGAATTGTTCGTTGACACTAAAAATTTTCCAAATCAGAATTCTGTTTTAAAAAACTCTATTGCACTTAGATACGCCACTGCGATAAACTCTGCAATACATATTTCGAATTTATATAATAAGCCTCAATGTTGCCGTTTTACTCGCACTATTTTTACTTCGAGTCGAAAATTGAAGAATTAACTCCTAAAAATCATTTTATTAACTTGAATTAAAACTACTACTGCATATTACTATGAATAGTTTTTGATGGGCAAAACTGTTAATACAATCAATAGTTCCGATCGGTGTTTAGAGAGCCCAACATCACACTGACAATAAAACGCAGAATAAATGAAGAAAACTTGTAATATCAAATTAAAAAAATCAACATTTTTAAACTATCGCTTTTTTCTCAACTTGGCTAATGAAGAATCCGTAGCTGAAGATACAATTTCCTTAGCTAAACTTTTAACAGCCTTTAGTTTTTTATCAGTGGATTTTGTCTTTTTTGTTCCCTTACTTTTTACAGCTAGAACACCCACCGACTTCTTTTTTGACAAATCCTTCTTAGGTGATATTTTCTTCAGCTTAGGAACACTTTTTGGAGAAGTTTCCCCACCTTTGTCACTTCCCTTATTTAACGTTTTCAACTTTGCAGGACTTTTCTCGATTTTATCTGTTACAATTTCGCTACTCTTTGATTTCCTTGAGCTGCGAACTGACGAGATTTTGTTCTTAGCATCAACTACTTCCACTTTGTGATCAATCCCGTAACTTTTCAGTTTTTCAAGCTTTTTATTTAATCTACTTAAGGTTGTTTTTTCTTTTTTTTCTACGGTCTTCTCATCTATGACCTTATTTTTAAAAGCTCGTTGCTTTTGCCACCTAGTTCTAGCTGTAAACTTTTTAGGGGTACTCGCGTTGTTTCCACTGAATAATGCTTTTGGTCTTTTTTCGTTAGGAACAAAGTTAACTGAAACAAAATAGTTGAACATAAATCGAATATTATAAACAATGCAAAATCAGTTTACTATACATAGAATATATATATATATAGGAACAAAGTTAACTGAAACGAAATAGTTTGACATAAATCAAACATTATCAAAAATGCAAAATCAGTTTACTATACATAGAATATATATACATAGAGATAAACTCACCAATCAAGCGCTTCTTAAACATTAAATAGTTATTCATAGTTTCGGCGGCGATTTTTGCAACTTCTTCATGAGTGAACTCCACATAGCCAAAACCCTTGCTGTTTCCGGTCTTCTTCGAGCGACAAACTTTAACGTGATTTATCTGACCAAATTGTGAAAAATATCCTTTAATTTCTTCTTCGTAAAAACCATGAGGGATATGTCCAATGTAAATTAAGCCACTAGTTTCTTGTTCTTTTTGTCTTTTGGCAAGGTTTCGCTCCTTAATTGTTATCTTGCCTACCTGTAGTATTAAATAAAATTCACTCGATACAAACTAGAGTACTGAACTAAACACTGTGGCTTATGACTAAAGTCCATAGAAGATTTTACCCTTTTACCACAGCGACAATTAAATAAATAATTACGCAATACGTATTTCGCCCCAGCAGAACTGGCATTTGCAAGCGTACTAGTGTTAATTGACTAGCAATTACGCTTGAAAATGCAAGTTCTGCTGGCGAAATACGTATCGCGTAATTATTTGTTTAATTGCCGATGTGATAAAGGGGTTCTATGGACTAGGTACAAAATTGAAAGTAGATTTATTCTTACCTGAATATTCTTCTTTATTTGATTAATTTTCTTAGAATGCTGCTTCTGATCTGCTTTGCTTAAAGCAATACTTTCCGACGACTTCATGATTTCCAAATGTCCACTAATTATATTTAAAGCGTTACAAAATCTGCTCAAAATAATCTCGTTTGAAAAGTTAGGTTAACGTCTCAAAACATGTGTAATATGACAGTAATGACATGACACATGAATGCCTAAAAGGTATTCTGTGATAGTTAACTTCTGTGACTGTCGATATTTCTATACTCTGTGGTAAAGTTAGGCAGATGACCGTTACCGTTGATTGAATATAGTATCAATCAACGCCTTTGACTATACATATAAATTTATTTATTATTATTTA
The DNA here is from genome assembly GCA_028583605.1 of Dastarcus helophoroides. Lineage (NCBI taxonomy): Eukaryota > Metazoa > Arthropoda > Insecta > Coleoptera > Bothrideridae > Dastarcus > Dastarcus helophoroides. The sequence goes on from CM053327.1 coordinate 33,054,294, forward strand.
TTTATATTTATTTATTTTTTATTTATTTATTTATATTATCTAAGATCAACGCCGTTACATTCCACCACTTTCTTTTCCAAACAATATTGACAGTTGGCAGTAGGGTGCGTTCAGGAATTTCTATTTCTAATTACCGAAATTTCCTCTTTTTTCTCGAAATTTCAAGATTGAAGTTGAAATTTTGAGAAAAAGTCGAAATTATGAGAAAAAAGTCGAAATTTCGAGTTTAAAGTCGAAATTCCGAAAATAAAGTTGATATTTCGACAAAAAGTCGAAATTTTGAGTTTAAAGTAGAAATTACGATATTAAAGTCAAAATTAAAGAACAAAATTAGAGAAAAAAGTAAAATTTTCGGGTTTAAAGTCGAAGTTCCGAGATCAGAATCGAAATTTTTAGCAAAAAATCGAAACTTTAAGTCTAAAGTACAAATTTCAAGTTTAAAGTCAAAATTTCGTCTTTAAAGTCGAAATTTCGTCTTTAAAGTCGAAATTGTAAGAAAAAAGTCGCATTTCTAAAAATAAAATTTCAATTTTTAATCGATGCACTTTCTACGTCATCGTTTCGTAGTTATGCGTTATGATTTTGTTTTCAAATTTTAAACTTGAAATTTCTAACTTTTTTTTGAAATTTTGTAAGAAGAATTTTCGACTTTTTTCGTCTTTTAACTCTTCATAAACTGTTATAAAATTAATTTTACAGAGCGATAGAGTACATTTATTTAACAATGGCTCTTATGAGCTGAGTTAATCACCAAATATATGAATAAACCCAAAATTAGGGTATTTGTCAAGTACACTACTTAAATAATTGACATTTCCAACCCTTACTTCGTGGAATTCTTTAATATTCATAACTATTAAACTTTATTAAGGATAAGAACGCAACAAAATTTAAAAATTCCACAAGATTTTTTGATAAATATTTCCTAACACAAAGCCAGGTTTCGCATTACTACACCATCGGCGGTCATACCAAAGGTTAAACAAATTGTTAGTATGACCGCCGATGATGCATTAATGGTCTAGTGGTAACAAATATTTATCGAAAACCTCGTGGAATTTTTAAATTTTGTTGCGTTTTATCGTTAATAAAGTTTAATCTTATGAAGTATGCTACCCGTCTGATCTAAGCCTAATATGCCACCTGTAATTGTCAAATTGTGTTCGTCGTCTATGATCCAGTATTAATGATCATTGATAATTCAAAGGTCATTGGAATTATTTTTTGCTCTATGAACGTCAATTTGGCAAATGTCAATAAAAAGAACAAAGTTGGAAATCAGTATTGTTTATATTTTATCATCTTTTTGACTGAATATAATCACATAATTATTTAAAAAAAGATGTGCGGTGGATTTACATGTTCGAAAAACGCGCTTATTGCGCTCAATACCTTATATATTGTACGCATTTTGATACCAGGATATTCGTTCATTAAATTAATTTCTGCTCAGTTTGTAGCTTTTATATTAATTGGAGTAGCTGTTTATGGAAGGGCGGCTTCCATAGTCACAAATTTACCAACAGTCGGGGGAATATTGGCTTGCGGTATAGTTTTAATCCTAATTTCAGCTCTGGGACTAGTCGGTGCAGTTAAACATCATCAGGTTATGCTCTTTTTTGTATCCTTTTTTTTAAAGACGTAAATGATCTATTTATTAGTAAATTAGTGTCTTATTACTTAAATTAGCATTACAAATGTTTGTAATTTCCTTTTTAGAAGCACCAGAATTAGTACTTTGAGGTCACTATTAGAATTTTAGATTCTATGCAATTAACTAGTGCAAACTTGAATATTTTCTTGGAATGGAATGAATTTTTCGAAGCTGTATATGCGAAATATGTTGATTTAATGTGAAAAAAAGGATTGATTGATTACGGAATGCTTTTATTTGGAAACTAGAACTAGAATAACTATAATATTTTAATTAGAGATGGGCCAACTTGGAAATATTTCAAACTAAGTTAATCAGTTTGAACATCTATGCATATCGGTTTCAAACTACGTTACCCAAATTGAGTTGGCACAATTTTAAATCGAGTTGACATAATTCAAATTGAGTTGACATAATTCAAATGGAGTTGAAATAATTCATATCCAATTAGCCAGACTGAGTTTGTAAAATAAATCTAACCCAATTTAAACCGGGTTAGGTCGAGTTAAGTAGAGTGGATGGTATCAGTTTGGTAAATCGAGCTAACTATTTCTCTAGCAAGCACAGTATGCACCCTCCTTGTATTAATTACTCCTGTTTTGTTTATACTAGTTGGTGACATCAGCTGCTATCCCGAACACGATATATTCACCATTACAGATTTAATTGCCATGTGCCAATCTTTTAACAGAAAGTTACTAAAAATCTAAAATTGTGGAAGGACTAACTAGCGAAGAAAAAGCCAATAAAACATGAATGAAAATAAGAAGGAATTGTTCAAAAAAAGTCAAAAAATTGAGATTTTCAAAAAATCTCTAGTTATGAAAGGAATTTTCCCCAAAAATTACAACCTATCCTTGTTTAAGGAGGCGGTTCATCGTTATCTATCCTACTCGCAGTGCTTTGAAAGCATAATGGGGCTACCCTTTGCGAACGGTTTAACTTAAAAAAAAAAAAATCGAAATTTAGAAAAAGTTCTAAATTTTAAAAGAAAAAGTTCTAAATTTTGAAAGAAAAGAATGTCTGTGAAACATCCTGGTTAGCTCGTACCTTATGTGATGGTTCCTTAACGCTTCAACAGTATATGGTAATCCTTTTTATATTGTTCTTGGTTCAGTTTTCTGTAGCCTGTGCATGTTTGGGGGTAAATGCTGAACAGCAAGAACAACTTGCCGAAGAAGGTTGGCTTAGTGTAGGTAATAAGACTAGGTTAGAGGTTCAGGATGCTTTTACGTGTTGCGGTTTTGATGATAAGGTTGACAAAAGGAAACCTCCACCAACTTGTGAAGCTATTAAGGTAATAAAAACCTTCATCTATTTACCTGGAATAAATATGAAATAATTTTATTAAAATGAGTTTAAAAACACAAGTCGTACAATAAAAAAAAACATATTCAGATTATCAATGTAATAGTTTTTTATAGTGTGATTTGACACCATTTCATTGTATCTTTTAGATTCGTTGCTGCAAACCAAATTCTCCTTTAAACTGTAAATGTGAGAATTGTATGACTAAATTGAAAAGTACCATTAGTTACGCATTTAAGTTATGTGGATGGATTGGCTTATTCTTCAGTTTTACAGAGGTAGGTAATTGAACATTATTAACAACTTTGTACATAATCTGCATTTTAATTATAATCATTTTTTTTAAGTAGATGAGAAATAACAAATAGTTGATATTTTGATTAAATTTGTTAAAATAATATTGTTTAATATGGAATAATATAATAATTAAAAATATTTTTTTCTCATAATTTACTTTTAACTGCTTTACTAATTTAAATTCAATTTTTTGAAGGGTAAATTGATCCTAATTTTTAATTCAGGTAAAGTTATAATATTATTGGGGAAATAATATATCAGGTAATAGTCTGCTGGAGGCAAGCTTACAAACAGACATTGCATGTGTAAATAGTTTGCAGGTATTACTTCTAGGGTTAAGTGCATCAGAGGTGGGAAAATTATTATATTCATTTCGATTTTATTCAATTTTTATATCAATGTTACATAGTAACTATATTACCTTGTAGGCTGGGAATATCAACCAATGAATGAATTCATATGTACATATTTATCCGTAGTTTTAAGTTATTTTTTATCTAACTGGTGTTGGTGCATGTTTCAGTTTATGGGAGTTTTACTAACTGTACGCTACAGGAACCAGAAAGATCCTCGAGCTAACCCCAGTGCTTTCCTATAGTTACACAATTATCCGCAAATGGGTGCGTTTCATTTCGATCTACAATGTATATTTTAGTATCAATGCATTTATGAGATATTAAATTCTGTAAAAATGGGTCATATCAACTCAACAACTCCACTCTTTAAGCAGCATTATTACGAAAAAATATTGTTTTATTATTTTTATAGTTATGTGGGTACATTTTAGTCAATGATTTGTGATTTACAGTCTAAACCTAGATAGTTACTTAATTTTTTTTTCTGAAGATTGTTTTTCTATATATGTGAAAATTACTTGTCTTTTTCACATACTATTTAACCTTATTTTTACAGAATTTAATTTAGTCGCCTTGGATGACTACCTGGCCAGCACACAAATTCGATTTTCTTAGATAACGCACATTCTTCTAAAGTTGTAGTCTATTAATTACACATCACTTTACAATTGCATACCATTTTTGGAAATATAATTAAATGGAAATAAAATAGTCAATAACGCACTGAAAATGGCCAAAATTGATCAGACTCGGGTCAATACTAATAGTTTTATTTTTCAGCTATTAGGTCTCTTCCTCACTAGGCATTACCGCAACCAAACTGATCCGGAGGAAAAACGGGGAAAGGCCGTTTTCCCAAGCTACAATTTCACGTATTGATCTAGTCACTTTAAAATAGAATTTACTATGATTTACAACGCCAAAGAACAATTTTTACATTATTTATTTATATGTAATAACAAGGCTAATGCTTTTTATTAGTTTCTTGAACTGTCCTATTAAAAATGGCAACATCCTCACGATTGCACCTAGTTTATGGTGTCCTTAATTTCCTTTTATATCTACCCGACCGCCTTGACATTGCTTATGTGCAATGTTGTATATTTGTTCTTAAAAAAACCACGCCGTTTACGTTGTGTTCAGCTTTGAATGTACAAGACGAAATCAAATATAAGTCGGAATTCTTTGTACAATATTTTTATAATGAAAAATTAAAAATCTCGATTTTTTAGGTACTCATTCTGTCCACTTTCGAAAGCACATTCAATAAGTTATGTTTGTAAAATTTGAAATAGTTACATTTTTTAGTGTTACGAATGTGTTGCTCAATTGACATTAGTTGTTGACTGAAAACTATATTCAATCAATGCATTAGTTCTCCATACAGATATGATGCTACTGACGTCAAAATCATGGAGGAAGACGAACAAGTGGTCTCTCCCACTTCTACGCAATTTGTACTGCAAAATCGAGACGTTAGGGTCACCTCTTTGGAAGAATTCTGGTTTATATATAATTTCCTCTCTTACATTCACTGCTAAGTCAAAATTGACCATCTCCGCTGGCCTTTACTAGTTCTAGGTAGTTTTTTTTCTGTTAATGGCTTTGATATATTGTGAAAGTACTGAATTAGATGTGAATGATTAATGTGATATATAAATTGAATGGAACTGATTAAAGTGTCTAACTTTATAATTTCCAATTTTGTCAGTTTTAAATGATACCTAATGCTGAAAAATGAATAAATCTGAACAGTAATAATACATCCATGTGTGTAGAATATGATAAAACCAATTTAGACACAATTTGTCAATAGTAATTTGTTAATATATCTAGGACATGGTAAGTCAAAAGAGATTTTTACACAATTATCGTGCAAACAATTTTTTAAGCTACCATTTTATAGATATATTTGAGGCGTTTTGTGCAAAAGTAACCCAAGTGGATGCCTATACACTAAAAGTTAATAAAGAAAAGTCTAATTTGTAATACTTAATGCAAATATGAAATATTGTTGCCATCTGCTAAGTAGTATAAGTATTGAACATGGGTTTATGTTGTACCGTCAGCGGTTGCACTTCAACAACATATCAATGTTCTGAGTAGAATAAATTGCAAATCAGGAAATATCTAAATATGTTGGTTAGGCCACTTTTGCACTAGACGCCTCAGGGTTTTATTCATTGTTTAAATGAAGGTACAAGAAAGGCTTGGATTAAAATTTAATATTTATGAAGCTTCTGTTACAATGTCTTGCAGAAATATCTAAAAAAAAATTAGTTTCAGCTCAATATTTTATTAGCAACTTTATTGGAATCATTCACCACCTCGAATTCATCTTAGATTATCGTAGATTATTTAAGCAGCAAAGTTCTTTGTGTATATTCATTCCAGTTGCTTTTAGAAATAAGAACATCGGAACCACTTTAAGGCTGTTAAATCGAAAAGATAAATTTAGTTGGTAGTGTGTAGCTATTAGTAAATTCTGATTTCCTAAATTGTCTATGTAGTTTTAGGCAATTTTCTGCATAAGTGTATTACAAATTTATGTTTAATAAAAAATGACCGAAACGGTGTTTTTTGTTTCATTAAACATCACCATACATATAATGTATTGATTCGAATTTAAGTAATTAGACCTAGGTCCGCGAGTTAAAAGCAAGAAAATCCTCACCACAGAGTAATTCGAGACTCTGCGACGTTGCTAGTGTTACAAATGTTATAAAAGAGTGACAAACATATTATTATTCAGTCTGACTGTATCTTGTATGATAAAATTAGTTGTTTATATATGAAAAAACTCTGTGCAATTTTAAAGTGAAAATAAATTTCCTTAAGAGAAATTAGTAACTCACGGGCCACATACGCCCACCTTGTGTAGCCCGCGAGGAGGTGGAGGACCCCTTTTTTTTGTCTTGTCGATCAAAAAGAAGGGTGCTGAGCAGTGGTGGCTTGCGTACAGGAACTATGGAACTGCAGCACCCCCAATTTCGCTTATGAGTTTTTCTCATAATTTTCCTAAGACTTCCTTTTTTGTAGAGATTTTAAATTTTCTCTGATTTCTTTTTATAGAAATGTAAGTTTCTTTTACGAAGTTACGGGATTTTAAAATCTATTTTAATTTTTTTTCCAATTTTTGTAAACATTTTGAGAAAATAATTAAAATTTCAAAATAAAATCTATATCCAACTCTTTGGATTTTAATATTAATAGCAAATATTCTAGTTTTTACCTTAAATCTCAATTTCAACTTTTTTGTATAAAAATTTTGAGTTTCTTCTAGATATTTCGATTTATTTAAGAATATTTTAATTTTTTCTGTGAAGTTTCCATTTTTCCTCAAAATTTTATAAAAAGAAATTTTTTATAAATTCCTATTTTTTCTGAAAATATTCCTAAAATTTCTAGAAATTTCAACCTCTCCAAATTTTTTTATGTTCATTTAATTTGCTTTAAAACTTTCAAGTTTTTTCACTAGACTTTGATATTTCATAGTTCATTTTATTTTCTAATTTTGATAAAAATGTAGCAAAAAAAAACTCTAAAATTTTGATAAAAATGTCCACATTTTAGAAAAAACGAGGACATTTAAAAATAAATTAATTTTGAACTCCTTTCCCATTTCGAAGTTTTTCTAAAATGAAATACCCGAGTCTTGGATTATTTTCATAAAACTTCAATTTCAACCTTTTTGTAAAGATATTTCAAATTTTTTCTCAAATTTCGATTTTCTCTAAGAAATTTTGATTTTTTTCCCATGAAATTTGTGTTTTTCTCTACACATTTTATACAAAGGAATTGTTTTAGAATTTTGACTTTTGCTAAAGATTTTGTCTTTAAAATATTTTTTCTTGTAAAAATTTTGATTTCTCTAATTTGTAGAAATGTTAAGAGTTTTTCAGAAATGTTAATGTTTTAAAGTTCCTTTTATTTTGTAATTTTAATGAGAAATTCTGAAAATTATTATACAGGGTGTTACAAAAGTCCGGGCCGCTACTTTAGGAGCATATTCTACACATTAAAATATGAAAAATTGTTGAAATACATTTTTTTTCTTTAAATTGCCTCCTAACGGAGATATGACCATTTAAAGATGGCGCCCCTAAAGTGGTTTTTTTACTACAGAAAGTTAACGGTTAGTAGCAAAGTCATGAAATTGGGCAAGCAGTTAAAGAATTGGATTAGGCATATTCTCATGTAACATATTTTTTAAATAAGCAGTAGCGTGGTGTGTAGGGGGTTACCCGCGATTATTTTTTGCCATAACTTTTTTTATTGCAATATTTCGACACAAAAGTGCCATAACCGTAAAAAGCAACATTTCTTATACAAAAAAGGTACTCTTTCTCAAAGTCGCTAAAAGTAACCGTTTCCGAGAAAAGAGCGTTTAAACAAAATTGTTGCATTTATTAGAATTCGTTTTGCAAATTTCTAATTAATCCACTACTAACTGCATTGATATAAAAATAGTACAAAATTAAGAAAAAAGAAAATCAAAGCAAGTGTTCGAAATTACTGCCCCCTGCAGCAATACATTGCTCGGCTCGTCTTCTAAGGGAACTCCTTACTCTTTCGCAAATGCCTGGTGTATTGTGAATCTGGTCGAACCCATTTTCAATTCGTTCACGAAGATCATTGATATTGTCAACTGGTGTGGAGTGCGATCTGCTTTAGATGTCCCCATAAGTAGAAATCGAGTGGGTTGAGGTCAGGAGACCTAGCTGGCCATGGTATCGGACCTCCTCGACCTATCCATCGTTGATGATAGTTGTTATTCAAAAATTCCCTAGCAACTGCACTAAAATGGGCAGGTGCCCCATCGTGCATTATCCACATTCGCTGTCTTGTTATGGGTGGAACATTTTCAAGTAACACGGGTAACTCTGTTTGCAAAAAATGTCTATATGATGCTCCTGTTAACCTATGAGGTAAAAAAACCGGTCCAATTATAGAGTCCCCTATTATTCCTCCCCAAATGTTAAGTGAAAAATGAACAACTGAACAACTGCATTGGGATTTTCAACTTGCCACTGATGCATGTTGTAAAAGTTAAGTATCCCGTTTCTGGTAAAACCCGCTTCGTCCGTAAATAATATAAGCGATGGAAAGTTCTCATTTTCAGCGATCTTATGCAATAGCCAGTTGCAAAATTCTATTCTTGGAGGATAATCAGCAGCAAGTAACCCTTGCACTCTTTGAAAATGATAGGGGTAAAATTGGTAAAATTTCAAAATTCGCCAGATAGTTACGTGATTTACTCCTTCGGCTAAAGCAAGTTGTCTAGTGCTGACACATGAATCTTCTTCAACTCGCTGAAGCATACGCTCCTCTAAATTAGCAACTTCTGCGTTTGGCCTTCCAACACGTTCGCCTTTGAAAACAAAATTTCCTGTTTTACATAAACGAGCATGAATTTTCTGGAACAATTTTTCTCCTGGTAGGTGTCTATTAGGAAAACGTTCAGCATAAAGCCGTCTTGCTTCAGCACGATTACAATTTGCAAGCCCGTACATTAAATGCATATCGGCCATTTCTTGATTTGAATAGTCCATTTTATCAAAATAATGAAAAGTTAAAAAACTACTACACTTACTATTGACAACAAAAACTGCTAAAGTTTACAGCTTACGACCAAATTTTATCAGTGACACAACGTCAATCTCTGGCAGATATTGTCAAGTACAATTGTTTTCTTTACGATCAGTTTGCATGACCAACTTATTTTTTCTTATACAAATTAGTTAGAATTTCGAAGACGGGATAGGATTATTTAAACGCCTTTTTCTCGGAAACGGTTACTTTTAGCGACTTTGAGAAAGAGTACCTTTTTTGTATAAAAAATGTTGCTTTTTACGATTATGGCACTTTTGTGTCGAAATATTGCAATACAAAAAAGTTACGGCAAAAAATAATCGCGGGCAACCTCCTACACACCACGCTACTGCTTATTTAAAAAATATGTTACATAAGAATATGCCTAATGTAATTCTTTAACTGCTTGCCCAATTTCATAACTTTGCTACTAACCGTTAACTTTTTGTAGTAAAAAAACCACTTTAGGGACGCCATCTTTAAATGGTCATATCTCCGTTAGGAGGCAATTTAAAGAAAAAAATGTATTTCAACATTTTTCATATTTTCATGTGTAGAATATGCTCCTGAAGTAGCGGCCCGGACTTTTGTAACACCCTGTATATATATAATTTTGTGTTAACTCGTCAGCCGAATTAAATTTTACCATAAAATATTTAATACGCTCACCCGTTTCCAGGTGAATCCTACTCAAAAAAGCGCTAAAAACGGGCCATAATCAAGACAGATACAGTGCCATCTACTGGAAACTGATTACAACACATTTACGGTTAGTTTAGGTTGCGTTGCACTTCTGTCATGTTCCTGTTATGAATCAGAGATGGCGCTGTACACGGATTTCTTATAAAACGTGAATTTTTTCAATATTGTTACGGGCTTATCGGTTCGAATTTATTAACACATTGAATAATACCCACTTTAACACAATAACTCACTTATGTACTTCTAACTATTAACTCACTAACTGCACTGATTCTAACTGACTTAACTCGAGGGAGAGCTGGCCGCTTTATATAGTTTTGGCCTCCAGGTTTTAGAACAATCCGGCAGATAAGGCTTATCATTTGCCGAAATTTTGGGAACGCTTATCTACCGTTTGGTTCGTTATCGCGGCCGCTTTCCTCTTATCAGATCTTTCTAGAAACTTTTCTTATGCACTAAATTCTACAATTTACTTTTCATTACAATATTTTAGTCTTTATTCTGATATTCGAGGCCGAGGCAAATCCAACAAGGCAAAGAACATAAAAATCCGTTCAGCTGTTCTGGACTTATAAATGGTGTAACTAACACGACTTTGTTTTATGTATATAGATAAATTTAAAGAAAATAAACTCCAAATTTGTATAAAAATAAGAAAACTTTGAGAAAAATATTGAAACTTCAAGAAAAAATGAACCTTGTAAATTTCCATGTTTCCTACAATTTGATTTTCTCTAAAAATAATTACTACCACTATGGGACCAACGACAATTCTGAATCGAAATTTCTAATTTTTCTAAAAATATTAAATTTATTCTTAAGAATCTCAAGTTCGAATTTCTTTAAGATCAAATTTTGAAGAAAAAGCAGACAATATTTCTAGAAAAAGTTGAAATTTCCTATTTGTATAAAAAATGTTTGAAATAAAGAACAATTTAGAAATCAAGGAAAAAAAACAATTTTTAAAAATAAATTGGCAAAAATATTCTTAAAATTTCGACTTTTAAAGTGGCAGTTATTGAAATTTTCGCGAAAAAGAGTCAACATTTTAAAAAAATTCTCAAAATTTACAAAATAAAAACAATCAGAATGTTGCAAAAAAATTAATCAACAATTTAATGCTATAATGCACAGACCAATAGGTTTGAACATTTATTAGATTCGAAGTTTGGAAACCAAATACCGGTTTCGACCAAACTGACGAGATCTAACAAGATCGAAGCCGGTATTTGGTTTCCAAACTTCGAATCTAATAAATGTTCAAACCTATTGGTATGTGCGTTATAGAATCCTTGTCTTCTGGGAACTCTCCTAGAGAGCAACCGCTTCGCTAGGTGGCAGTGTTTCAACTGTTGGTAGTTCAGCTACCTATGATTCACTATACACGCCTGGAGGGCTGCATGAATTTGTAGTCTAGGTTGCATTCTTCTTGCATACAACAAATTAATGGTTGAAGTCAATATTTTGAGATTGAAATTTAAATTTTGACAATTTATTTGTACATAAACTGCAAGTTTTTTTTCAAAAGTTGTTCAGTTGCTCTCTGAAGATGACAGCTTGGCTACCGAAACGCGTTAGAGCAACCTTTGTTGTGTTTTTTAATCTTTATTGGTTTCAGGGGACAAGTTCTGTATTTCAGTTTTTGAAGATAACCAAGGACTAGTCCGTTCCACCAAACCAAAATTTGTTTTAAAGCTTCGCACAATTTTAAAAATCGAAATTTTTGTTACTAGGAGTAATATTTATTTTAATAGAGTAATAAATAAATAATTAATATAATAGTAAAACCAAAAAGTTTAAATTTAAAAAGAAAAAAATTACCAGTTATAAAAAATAAAGCCAAAGTTATCAGAAAAGCCGAAATTTGGAAAAAAAGTATAATTTTTAAAAATTTCGAAATTTTCCTAGAAAGTCAAATTTCTAAAGGAAAATAAGGATTTTGAAAAAAGTTAATATTTAAAAAAAATAATTTTTAAAATAGTCGACATTTTAAATAATTTTGCGAATGGAAAAATGCAATATTTTGGAAAAATATCGTCATTTAAAATAAATTGCAGAATTTTTAATTAAATTTTCAAAGAAGATGAATTTTTGAATATTGGAGAAAACTCAAAATTATCAAAAAATTCGTAATTATCGAAAAGGTTGAAATTTTGAAAAGGTAAGATTAATGAAAAAGTTGAAATTTTGAGTAGTAGTTTTTTTAAAAGTTGACGATTTAATTGGAAATGTTCGAAAAAAATTATAAATAATATTTTGAAAAAAGTTCAAACCTTTAAAAAAATATCAAGTTTTTATAGAGTTGAAAGTTTGAAAAAAAAAAGTCGACGTTTTGAAATGAGTCGAAATTTTTTAGAAAAATTCGAAATTTTACGAATTGGTCGAATATTTCAAAATGAGTTTTTAAGAAATGTCCCACTTAAAAGTAAAATCAAAATTTTTAAATAAAGGATCAACAGTTTACAAAGAATGTCGAAATTCTGGAAATAGTTGAAATTTAAAAATTAGTCGAAATTTTTAAGTGTTAGAAATTTTTAATTTTGAAAAATGGCTAAAATTTTGAAAAATTCGAACATTTGAAAAATTCGAACATTTGAAAAAACCGAAATTTTCAATAAAGCGGGAATTAGAAAATAAGTCGAAAATTTTTGAAAAGTGCAGACTTAAGAAAAGGTTAAAATTTTCAAAAAAAAAAGTCGAGATTTTTTGACACTTTTATGATGAACACTGTATCTATGTATGTTGCGATGCAACCCGTGATACAAGCTTTGCCTCATCTATGTGAACTTTGCAATTGCAGTCTGGTTTTCATTAGATTTTAATGACATTGGATTTCAATTGCATCGTAATAAACTTGTATATATTCGTATACAGATAAGGAAAAATTTTCATTGTCCATGTAAAACGCTAAGAATTGTCCCTTCCATAGTTTTCTACGGCCGCTGAACGTATTCCCCTACTTTGACGCAGCATGCTCGTATCTTTCAGTTTAGATGTTAAAAAAAACTCGTCGAGAGTTTTACAACAGACTGGAATATTGTTTAGCACAGTTTGGCGGCCTAGTTGAACTCGTTTAAAGAGTTATTTTGTTGTATTCTTCATTAGAATTATTATTTATTTTGTTTAAGAAATCTCGTTTATTTATTTTGGTTATCAAAGAATATCAGTTTTATTTTGCCTCAGAAGTTGATTAAATCAACGGACTAAAAGAACAAACTGCATGTGGTACGCACATTTTAATAAAATTGTTGCCTGCCAGTAGTTATTCCTTAACAAAACACGTTAGAAGCTATGATGTAGCTCCACCAGCACTGATCGCTGCGCTCTGCGTTGAATTGTTTACACCGGTGTAGGAGAATACAAGGCGCCGCCCATCTATCCCACTATTAGCTCTCAATGTTAAATCTCTCGTTAACATTCTCCCTATGGACAGTGTTTGACTTTCCTAATCTGTATACAGTAAAAGCTCCTTATTCGCGCTTCCTTTATTCGCGTTTTCACTATTCGCGGATTAAAAAAATGCGACCCAATTCCTATATTCGTGGCTAAAAATTTCTTTATTCGCGGATCTAATAACTACATGCATAATAATAAAAGGATTCCAATAGGTATCCAACCCAATATGATTTGTAAATGGCGTCAAATGGACTAATAAAAAAAGTAAAATAGATCTTACTACAACTTTGCCTAAAGTATGTTGTTAAATGATAGCGTTGTCATTATGGATCGAATACTGCGACCAAAAAAGGGTGCCCCTGAGTGGTCCGATGGTCCGGGAGAAGGCAAAGCGTCTTTACGCTCATTTTAAAGAACCTGATACTAGTTGTAGTGGTGAATGTACAGATGGGGGATTTCAAGCATTGGAAGGTTGGTTCAATAAATTTAAGGTGAGACAATCATTGCATAACATTAAAATCGTTGGAGAAGCAGCATCTGTAGACACTGCTGCAGCAGAACGATATCCAGAAGAATTTACAAACCTAGTAGTTGATGGAAGATACAAATCTGAGCAAGTATTTAATGCAGAAGAAACTGCACTGTTTTGGAAGAGAATGCCAAACAACACATTCATTTCTAAAAGCGAAAAGTCTGCTCCTAGATTTAAATTTAGGAGCAGACTTCTCCTATCTATCCTATGCTGCCTTAAGGCAGCAAAGGATAGAGTTACACTGCTGCTATGTTTTAATGCATCTGGAGATTGTGTTATTAAGCCACTGATGCTTTACAGACCGTTTAATCCTCGGGCTTTAAATAATCAAAACAAGGACAACCTGCCAGTGTTTTGGTCGCGTGGATTACAAACGCTATTTTTTGTGACTGGTTCCGGAATTGTTTTGTTTCTGAAGTGGAAACTTATTTAAAAAAACAGAATCCAGACTTTAAAGCACTTCTAATTTTGGATAATGCACCAGGTCATCCTCGCGAACTTGAAACTTTGCATCCAAATATAAAAGTGACACGTTTACCTCCCAAACGACGGCTTTGCTTCAACCTATGGACCAAGGAATAATCCAGACCTTTAAGCTCTATTACATTAAACGAACCTTCAAAATTATATTGGATAATATGGAATGTAACCCTGATATGAATGTTATGGAATGCTGGAAAAAATTTGACATAGCAAAATGCATCGTAAACATAAAAGAATCATTGGAAGAACTGAAGCCACACCCATTGAAGTCTTGCTGGAAAAAACTGTGGCCTGCTCTGACTACGAAAAATGACGAATAATCTGTGCAAGTTGAAACTTGGACTGCAAACATAGCCGAATCGCGAATGGAATAGGACGAGATGGGTTCGAACAGATAGAATCAAGTGACATTCAGGAATTGCTTGAATCGCAAGATGAAGATTTGACTAAGACCGACTTGGAGGAAATGTTAAATTCACAGCCCATTGAAGAAGAGGCTTCAACAAGCAGTGGAAACGTGACATTTAATTTAAAAAATCTTAGTGAATTTTTAAGAATGACAAATAAGCTTTGCGATTTCTTTATGAACATTGATCCATCTATGGAACGAAGTCTTATTTTTAAGAGGAAAATTGCTAGTGTGACTGCTGTCAGTCTGAACTAAAGGAGCTTTTAAAAACTGCAAAGTAAGAGAAAATTACAAAATTTTTCAAACCATTGCCTAAGCCTTAAGATAATTAATCAAAATGTTCAAAAACTTCAATTAAACTGATTTTTTTATATATTTGTTTGTTTTTATTTTGTCACCCAGGAACGTATCCCCTATAATCCCATATTAATTACCACTTATTATCTCAGCAGAGAGGAATGCTTCAATTAGCATGTGGCGAAAATGTTTGCGTAATAAACAGTTAAAAGTCAGTTACAAGTCACCCAATGGAGCTTTACTCTCTTGGATACTTATACGACTGACTAATAACTTTAAGTTGGAAGTGTATACAACCACCGTACCATGCTGATAAGGCCAAGGAAGGCCGAAACTAGTCCATGGTTGCGGTTGTACATATTTTCAATTTTAAGCACTGTTTAATTACAGAACATTTAATTGGTCATTTGTTACTTTGATCTTTCTAAATTTTGAAAAATATGCAAAATATAAAAAAAATTAAGGATAATGCAAAAGATTTTCAAAAACTTTCAAATTTCCAAAAGAAGTCAAAATTTTGAAAATGAAGAAATTTTCAAACAAATAGGTCGAATTGTATGGTCCAAATTAAAAAAAATTCAAAACTTTGAAAAAGTAGACACATTCAATAGATCTGAGAATTATTATCAAGGTTCTAAAATAATTCGAAATTTTAAAAAAGTTTAAATTTTGAATAATCAGGAAATTTTCGCTCAAATCATTAATAAAAACCAAAATTTTCGAAGCCGGAATATTGAAAACAAGTCAAAAATTATCAGATAGATCGAAGTTTTTAAAAGTCGAATTACTAAGAAGTTAAAAGTTTTAAATAAGTTTAAATTTTTGGTATTGTGGTGAGTCGAGTTCTACTAAACTGTTCTATTTCCTCGTTTGTTTTATTTAATTGAATTTTTTTCAATATTTTCTTGGAAATATTAAATCTACAAATATTGTATTATATAAAATTCTTTGTACCATAACGTTTTGCGTGAGAAACAGATTTCTTAGCGTTCACAAATTAGATAAGGGCTATTTGTTAGGCCTGGTTTGTTTCAAGCGCAGATACCTAAACTGTAAGTTATTTAAATTTCAATTATCGAAGTAAAACTTGCAAGATAAAGGGACGACATCATTCAAAATGGGTTTGCAGTTTGATTTGCACTTTAAGAATCCTTTTCAAAATTTATTTAAGGTCTATTTGGATTAGAAATATTTAAATTAGTAGAAATTCTGCATTCTCATGCCCTCTAGCGAGATACAGAGGATGTCTTTCGGTCCCCAGAAGTTAAGGGTAGGGGAATAAAAAGATAAAACGAAAAACCAATTTGAAAAGAAATTTACAGGATAGTTAAATACGGAACTTCGATGAAACTAGTTATGTAAACGAGTACGAAATACGAGAGTTTAAAAAAAAAAGAAATTACTTCTGTTTGTTCTAATTAACGTGAATGAACACAAAAAAAACACTTTTCTGTTCAACGTGAAGTTCTTGTGCCATTTGTGTGATGTTTGCTACGAGATAAATAGGCAAGTAAATTTTTAAATTATCCGATGATTTTATTTGAGGGTTTTTCGCTCTTATATGATTTAATTAACTTTTCCTAAAATTTGAGAAATACTTGTTCCTAATTTTGATCAATATGGGGTTGGGGGGCGTACACAAAAAAAAAGGAATTTAAAAATTCCACAATAAACCGAATGAATGAGAAAGTCGTTGCTAGAAAATTATTATTGGGCCAAGAACCCTACCGCTGACTGGTGCAACTACCACTCTTAGTTTCAAAAAAAGGAAACAAAAATAAAACAAAATAAAAAAATACAAGGACAAGAAAACGAAAAGGAAATAAAGCGCATTCGCTTCAGACAAACATTTTCATTTCCTTAAGGTCGATCTTAGTGTTCTGCTGTTGGAAGCTGAGTTTCCAGGGGTTCCAAAATAATTTATACCCATCACCACAAAGGTCCGGCAACTGGCAGCAGACACATATATTTGGGTTTTACTGATGATGTTCTGAAAGTTCTAGAAACGTGGGCATTGTACACCTTAACATCCTAGAAGCATAAGCCACAATGAGCTCTTACCTAGTTCTTGTTTTGGTGTATTCACCTAGTGCTACCTCATTCGCAGATTCTCCTTCGTAGGTTGCTTGAATCCCAAAAATATAGGACAAGACAACCTGGCCCAAAGAGAGCCTTACAGATCTGTTGACAAATGAGGAGTACTAACGTAGGTGAACGAGCAGTATCAGCATCAGCTCTCGTTAGGGAAATGTTTTGACGAAAGAAATGAGAACTTCTTGCCAGTTTCTAACTTTAATTTAAATGATTTTTTTGTGCTAAGTCAAGCTTAGCCACTTTCTAAGCCAGAAAACGCCCCTTCTATTAGAACAGTAGCCGTAGAAGTAGATGTAGTGTTGGAAGGGCAAATTCTGCTCAAAAAGTTTCTACGAAATCTGAACAATATTTCTAGTCTATTTTATGACACTGGTTTGAGTTCGAGTGATTGAGTTTGGTATGAGAAAAACAGAAAAACAAACAAAGGAACAAGTTAACAAAGGAAAGAAAGAAAGAGTGAGAGAACGAGAGATGTGTAAGATTGAATCAACATTTATAAATTTGATTTATTACGATAAATCACAACTTCATTTCCAAACTTGAGCTCCATTTTCTCGTAGCATTATCCCTTGGATATTGTTAGCTCAAAGCTTTAACAGGAAACTGTATGCTATGTGAAGTATGCTTGAATAAAGAAGCGACAAAAACACAAAAGAATTGGGGAATAAAACAGACACCTGAAAATAGTTTGAGAACCTCCGTCTACAAACTAACCAGCGAACGCCCATCGATAATCAGGTACAAAGTTAGCTGCATTTGGTTTGAAAACCTTCGAGTACAAACAAAATGGCCCAGCTGGGGAAAGCATTGCAATTATTAGGGTTAAAATAAACTTTGGGAAATTAATAACCGACGCACCATATACGAGCGAAAGAGTTAAACAAAGAATGCCAGATTATTTGTGCTTAATGAATTCTCTTAATTTTCTAAAGAAATATTTCTCTCAGATCTGTGTCCAGCAAATTTAAACAAGTTGAAACAAACAGGTTCACTTTATTTTGTTGTATTATATTTACGAACACTTGAAAATCACAAACTTGAAATTTTGTTGATTTATTTTTTGACCAATTGTAATAAAAGTTAAGGTCAATTGTTGTTTGAATTTGATAACACTTCCCTGTCGACTCTACGAGCTGGGGTTACAATTTATTGGAATAAAATAATTTTAAACACAACGTAGAGAAATTGGGTCCGAAAATCGAAGGTAAATTATTCTCCGAAATTTTTTTAAAGATGAGCAAAATTCTACAATTTTGAAAAACTATATACAATCACTGGTTTTGGTCGCGCATCACATTTAATCGACTTGACCTGGATTTAATTACGACGGCTGCTCATCACAGTACTTAAAATTTTGAACCAAGGTTGAAGATTTTTTAAAAAAAGATTAAAATTTTATGAAATGTCTCCATTTAAAAAAATCGTAACTTTGCAAAAATAGTCGAAATTTGGAAAAATGGTCGACATTTACAAAACAGTCGAAATTATTAGGAATCGAAATTTTTAATAAAAATATTATCTCTTCAAAAAAAAAAAATGATAATTTGAAAAAGGTCGAAAATTTAAAAAGTTAAAAGACCAGTTCAAGAAAAGTCAAAAGTCAAAAATCCAAATTTTCAGAAAAAGTAAAAATTTTTAAAGGGTGAAAATTTTGAAAAAATATACTTAATTTTCAAAAAAAAAAACACCGAAAAGTTTAAATATTTTCTAAAATGGAGATATTTTTAAAGTGTACACAAATTTTCGGAAAATTCAATACTTAAAAATAAAATAAAGTTGAAATTGTTGAAAAGAGTCTAAATTTTGGGATACAATCGAAATTTGGAAAAAATCCAGTCTTACAAAAAACGCAACATTATTCAAAAATTTTCATTGTCAAGTTTTCTAAGAAATCTAAAATTTTCGAAAAGTTACATTTTGAAAATGTCGAAATTTTGAAGAAATTGACATTTTGGATCAAATGTAAAATACTAACATTGTCGCAGCGTCCCATTAGTTTTGGCTACGAGCCCCCACTGGTCCCCAATTTCTACTTTTCACCTTTTCAATTCACACTTTGGTTTTCTGTCCTCATCAGGTGGGACATATTTAATATGCGGCCTGTGGAATTATTATGCATTTCCAGAGTGGCCCGCAAAATCATTTGGGCTGGCCACTACTGATTTAGACAGTCAATAATTTTTCAAAATATGGCGAACTTCCATACGAATTTTCATCCCCTTTTTAACACCCTTGAGGGATGAATTTTCAAAAATCCTTTCTTAGTGCTCACCTACCTAAGAAACTTTTGTGCAAAATCGCAAGATTTTAAATCCTTTGAGTTAAACTGTACGTTCTGTTAATCAGTGCTTAAAAGTTTTATTAAGTAGAGAACAGAAATTAATTTTATCATTAGCTAAGCTTTTGAGCAATTCCATTAAAAAGTACTACAACAATCACAAGTGGAAGTTGTCATGGTTTTTATTGATAATAAATTATATATTCAATTGCACAATCAAATATATTTTTTTACATAATATACAAAAGTTGAAATATCCTCAACATGGCATTCGTCATAAAAGGGGCAGTATTCATTATTTAAAAACTAGAACAAAAATTCATAAATAACCTAATCTAAAAACTTTGGAAACGTTTGTATTAGTAACCACCATAGAAAGGAATATGATGCGGATGGTGTTTATAAAACCTGCTACTTTCTTGATGTCCCAGTAAGCTTTCCTGATCCAGTCCATTGTTAATGCCGTATATTGATCCACCAGATGAGTACTTCTTTTCTCCGTATCTGCCTTGATCACCTTTGGCATTATCAATGAAGTGTTCGTTTTTGTAATGTCCCTCCTTCTTTTTCTCTCCATGGTTAAATTTGCCGTCTTCGTGTCCTCCTTTGAATGATGAAGCCCCTTTTTCTCCAAAGCTTCCACTTTGACCGTTAAAGAATACATGTTTACCCTCGTCGTTTTCTTCATCGTAGAATTCTTCAGTTTTTCCTGATTCGTCCTTGTGGTGGGATTTTTTAAAGCCTTTTATAATGTGCCCTTTCTTGTGACCTTTGTTTTCTTTCTTCTCCAATCCGTTCTGACCTGAGGAATATTATAATAAATGCTTATCCATGCAAGTGTGCATTGGTAATCATACAGATACCCACTCAGCAATAAGTTCTCTTAAAGAGCTCTTACAGTCAACATTTTTTAGAGTCTGACATTGGGAAATATTGCCAGAAATTTAACATTATGTTATCATAAAGATTTCTCATGCTAAAGACATCTATCAAAATTATTATATAGGTATCTGTTAGTTTTCTGTAATCTGACGACTAAGAAAAGTTATCTTAATGTTAACATTTCTGTGGCTCTTAAAGTTATCGTTATAATGATATCTTTAAGATATCTTTCTGATTTAGATGCTGCACGGGTAGTATAGTGCTAATAAAACTGAAGGTCTTATTCTTTTGGGACAGCTAAATTGGTGTAAAAAATTGGGGTATTCTAAGTAATGTTTGCATATTTACCTTGTTGGGCAAATTGTTGACCACCATGGTACGCTTTGCCATCTTCGATCACTTTTTTTCCTCCTTCAGTATCACTGTAATATCCATTTTCGCCTTTATTGTTCACGACTGCAGCTTTCCCTTTTGTATAACCTTCCTGACCGTGGTCGAATTCTTCACCTTGTTTTCCGGCTGCCTTCTCATATTTCAAATCGTTGAAATTTTTTTTACCTCCACTGTACGCGCTCCTGTCAACCTCTGAACCTCCATAACCATGGTGATAATAAGGTGCCCCTACATAACCTCCACCTACGCCTAGTCCTGCTCCGCCTAATCCGATACCTGCTCCACCCAATCCAATACCTGCCCCACCTAATCCAATACCTGCCCCATGTAATCCTAATCCTGCACCTCCAAGTCCAACACCTGGACCTATATAACCGTGTCCTCCATAACCGAGGCCTGCTCCTCCTAGGTGACTACCCACACCTCCGAGACCGATTCCACTTGCTCCTCCGATTCCACCTACGCCTATTCCACTTCCTAAAGAAACAGATAAATTTGTTTTATTAATGAATTGAAATACAAATCTTGTCCCCTGAAGTCAAGAAAGAATAAAAAAACACAACAAAGGTTGCTCTAACGCGTTTCGATAGGCAAGCTATCGCCTTTAGAGAGAAGATGACAGCGTTAGAGCAACCAAAAGAAAGACCCCATGTGCTGTCTCTGACAGAAACCCAAGCATCCCCATCCATCGACACAGTCCATTTGCTTTGCCCTAACTACGACTTGCACACAAAATTTCGACACTTGTGCTTTTACGCGAAGCGACCTGTCCTGTCAACAAGAAGAAGCACTGGAATCTGCTGATCATGATGTGATTTGCCTGAAAATCTGCTCCAAAAACAAAATAATATTCATTTGTTCACTATATTTGTTTCCAAACGATCCCTCATAGAGACAGCTCTTCTTTTATCTCTCCGTAACCTTTGATCACCTACAGACGAATTATCCAAAAGCTGAGGTTGTCTTTCTCGGTGACTTCAACGTACACAACATCCCCTAGTTAAGGTTTTCTTCCCAAACTGGCCACGCGGGAAGAGTGGCAGAGGCTTTCACTATCACTTGTGGAATATCGCAATTAGTTGAGGAACCCACAAGAATTCTTGATGTAGATACCCATCAACCAAATCTACTCGTCCTTTTCCTTACAAATTCACCAAATTCGTATAAAATCTCTGTGACATCACTGCTTCGAAATTCGGATCACAAGCTTGTAGCAGCCTCTCGCTCGCTTCATATACCACCTCCTTCCCAGACGCCGTCCCGTAGGGTTTGTCACTTTAACTCTGTAAACTGGGGAAAATTAAGATACTTCTTTGCATCTTTCTCATGGCAGGAAGTCTATTTTAACTCAGACAAGCCTTCCTTAGTCGCCGAATCCATCGACAATATCCTGATTGATATGGAATGCTCAGTTTCCGACTCCCAAAAGAAGTCTGCCTTCAGTAAATCTTGGTTCAGTATAAAATGTGCTCGAGCTGTCTCCTGCAAAAATCGCGCATTTCGTCGTTGACGAAATAATCCCTCAGTCGAGACTCGGACCATATTTGTAGATGCACGAAATTCTTGTAAACAAGTTATTGACGAGGCAAAAGGTGATATCGATCGTAAAATGCGCCAGAGGTTTATTAACTGTCCGAACGGTTCCAGGTCCTTTTGGGGATTTGCTAAGTCGATTGAAAAGAATTTTACATCTTCAAATTTTCCACCTTTACTCGATGAAAATAGCAAAATTGCTACTACCTCCAAGGAAAAGGCTGACCTCCTATTCTCCCTAAGGTTCGCACTTCGATGCCCTGAAGTTGTTTTCAGACAACGCACCATCAGGAAGATTCTCTTTGAGCTGGCGACACCTCGAAAGCTTCTGGCCTTGATGGTATTCCCGCTATTGTTCTTAAAAAGTGCACCCCAGAGCTGACTCCTGTCCTAAACAAATTGTTCACACTCTTTAACAACAAAGGTGTATTCCCTAACATCCGGAAATCTGCTAGAGTGCAGCCGGTCCCTAAAAAGGGAAAAAGGAATTTGGCTAACAACTATCGCCCTATATCTTTGTTACCCGTTATATCTAAAGTGATGGAAAAGGTTTAAACATCGAGATTCTCAAATATCTGGAGGAAAATAGAATCATCTCCGACAGGCAATACGGTTTTAAACAACAACGTTCCACTGGCGATCTACTGGCATATGTTACTTATATCTGTAACTCAGCTATGGAAAAACATGGTGAGGCTAGGATTGTGGCATTGGATAACTCAAAGGCTTTCGACATAGTCTGGCACCGATCTCTTCTCGCCAAATTAACATCTTATGGTCTTCCTCCTGGACTCTGTCATTTGATATCCAATTTTAACGCTGACAAATCTCTTCAGGTCGTCGTCGACGGCATCTCATCCGAGACATTTGCGATTAATGCAGGGGTGCCTCAGGGGTCTGTTCTGTCTCCTACTCTATTTCTGTTACACATAAACGATCTCTTAACTTCAACTTCTAATCCTATATACAGCTACGCAGATGATTGTAGCCTTGTGTCATTTTTTTTCTTCGACAAACCATTATCTATCGCTGCTTCAGATCGACTAAGGGAACAGCACATACAGACGATTAATCGGGATCTAGAGATTATTCTGGAAAGGGGTAAGAACAATTTGGTCGACTTCAACGCTTCAAAAACTCAGGCCGCGGTTCTCTCTAAGAAAACATCAAGGGATAATGCAACAAACATACTAATGGACGGTAAAATCCTTCCGATGGGATCTGCTCTATCTATCCTAGAAGTGAATGCGAGCACTTGGGACGATCATGTGCGCGCCATTGCCAAATCCGCCTCTCAGAAGCTAGGCTTTTTTTTAGAGCTAAAAAGTACCTCACATCTCATCAGCTATTAACACTATACAAAGCTCAAGTTAGGCCAACACTAGCCAATACTATTCTCATGTTTGGAGTTCAGCCCCAAAACACACTTTAGCTCTCTTGGATTCAATTCAAAGAAGAGCGATTCGCCTAATTGATGACGAGAGTCTGACCGATTCTCTCAAAATACTAGAGCACAGGGGTATGGTTAGTGACTTGTTTCTTTTCTACAAGTACTATCATGGAAGATGCTCGCAGGAACTAATAGGATTGATCCCCCCAAGGGCAAGATTCTTGAGGCATACAAGACAGTCGGATACAGCAAATTCCTGTGCGGTCCAGCTTGACACAGTGAGGACTTCTGTCTACAGAGACTCTTTTTTCTATAGAACTTCCAAGTTATGGAACTTGTTACCGAAAGGAATTTTCCCCAAAAATTACAGCCTATCCTTGTTTAAGAAGGCGGTTCATCGCCATCTATCCTTGTTTCCGAATCCTACTCGCAGTGCTTTGAAAGCATAATGGGGTTGCGAGTGGATTAAACTTAAAAAAAAACCCCTGTTGTGTTTTTTAATTTTTCTTGGTTTCGGGGGACAAGATTTGTATTTCAATTTTTGAAGATAATCAAGGACCAGTCCGTTCCACCAAAATTATAAACGGATGTACAAAATAACTCACGACGTTATCGAAGCCGGCCCGATATGTAGATTTTTCTATTCGAAATATCAACTTCTGTTAAAAATGCAACATTTCAGTTTTTTCAGTTCAAACATTTTAAATTCAAGCATGAAATCTAAAAAAAATTTTTGCAAAATTGTAATTCTTTTCTAAAAATTTTGATTTTCTTCACAAAATATTCAGTTTAAATTTAAATTGTTGCTGCATTTTTAAAATTTTATTTCAATTTAAAATCAAAATTTTCTATTTGATTTAATTTTGACTTTAAAAAAGTCTATTTGGCGCTTTGACTTAAGGTTTTTCCATTAAATATGGACATTGAAGCCACCGAAAGACCTTTTTATATATAATTGGAAGTTTCGATAATAATCTTTTTGGCGTTTCTTTTCAAAACTTTAATAAAAACTTCGGGAGTTATTAGAGATCGAACGAAGTCTCGCTTTCAACCAGTTTCGGCCAAAAAACTTGGCTTTGATCTTGGTTTTGGCACGAATTCGACCCACACCTTTGAAATTTTAAAATTCAAGTTTAAACAAGGAATTTATGAATTAAAATACAAATCTTGTTCCCTGAAATCAAAAAATATTAAGTATCTCTCTGAAGATGATAGCTTGGCTATCGAAACGCGTTAGAGCAGCATCTGTTGTGTCTTTCAATCTTTCTTGGTTTCAGAAGACAATATTTGTATTTCAATTTTTTGAAGATAACCAAGAACCACTCCGTTCCACCAAAAAAAAAAGGAATTTAAAAATAATAAAGATAAAAATCTTGCATAAAACGAGATTTTTAAAATAAATTCAGGTATTAACTCAAAGTTTCAATCGTAAATTGAAATTTTATAAAGAATATGCATATAACTCTAAGTTTAGATTAAAAATTTGCAAAAAAAATTCGAAGTTTAAAAAAAGATTCGAAATCTTTAATAAAAGTTGTCTCAGAGTTCAAAATTTAAACAAATTATTTTGGGAAAACAGCCCAAACAAAATGATAAAAATTTAAAGTTATAGAAAAAAACTGAATCTGAAAATAAAACTTCGAAGAAAAATGGTTGATATTCTTTGATTCAAATTTGGAAATTTTGAGAAAAACTTGAATACTGTACGAAATTTGAAAACCTAAATTAAAATTTCTAGAAAAAAATCTATATTCCTAGTTTAAAATCGAAATGTAAACTTTATTTAGAAATTCTGATTTGGGTTTGAAAATGTAGATTTTTTTTTCTTCATAGTAGTAGACTTTTTTCTAGAAATGTTGATTTAGGTTGTCAAAATTTAGTGTTTAAAATAGAAAATTCTAGATAAAAGTCTACATTTCGAGTTTAAAATCGAAATTTTGAAAAACTGAATCAACATTTCTAGAAAAAAGATTATATTTCGAGTTTCAAATCGATCTATCCAGAAATTTCGAGATTTTACTGTAAATCCGTTAACCATTGTGGGTTGTCAAAATTTAGTGTTTAAAATCGAAAATTCTAGATAAAAGTCTACATTTCAAGTTTAAAATCGAAATTTTGAGAACCTAAATCAACATTTCTAGAAAAAAGTTTCGAGTTTCAAATCGATCTATCTAGAAATTTCGATTTTAAACACCAATTTTTGAAAACCTGAATCAAAATTTCGGGAAAAAAGTTTATATTTCAAGTTTAAAGTCGAGATTTTACAGTAAATCCTTTAACCATTGTGGGTTTGAAATTCAAAATTTTAAAAAGTAACCCTACATACTCGCAATTAATAAAAAACTTCCAAAAATTTTAAATTTCTGCTTAAATTTTCTTCATTGTAATCTCCAAATTCATTTTTGAATTCGAAAATTCTAAGTTTTTTCTATTTTAAAGCTTAAAATGTCTAGAAAAACTTAAAATTTTGAATGTAAAGTCGAATATTTGAGACAAAATCTAATATTTCATGATTAAGTTTGAAATCTTGAAAAATTTAAGGTTTTAAGGAATTTCGATTCTTTTACTCTCGAACAGGGACGGACTGGCCCCGCGAGCTCCGCTTTCTAGGTGTCCACGAGAAACATATTTTAACTAAAATTCGATATTTTTACTTTTTATCAAAGGTACGAGTTTAAAAACTAACGATTTTTTCTAAAATTTGGCACTTTAATCCTAAAATCTGATTTTTTAAAACTTGCCCTTTTCTAGTTTTTTATTTAAGAATTATATTGAAATACGCTCGCCGTTTTTACAAGACTAAAGTATCGATTTGAATCTCAATGCAGATGACGTCGATGCATCTTTTGTTAATCTTTTTAGATTAGTACGCTTGAAAATGCCAGTTCTACTGGCGAAATACGTATCGCGTAAATATTTATTTAATTGCCGATGTGGTAAAGAGGTGAAACCTTCTTTGGACTTAAGACTAAAGTGGCTTAACGACAGTTTTTGAAATACGTACCTAGCCCTAGACCTGCGCCTCCCAGCCCTATGCCCGAGCCTCCCAGTCCTATACCTGAGCCAATTCCGAGTCCTGCCCCAGAACCGATTAACTTCCCTCCATAGCCGCCTGCCCCGGTTCCAATAAATCCAGTCTCCGCGGGATAATATCCTCCCTCCACCACGTGGTACCCATGCACTGGCACGCTCGTCTCTGCCGTCTTCATGAGATCTTCCGTTTGGTACCGATATTTGTAAATTGGTTTCCGTTCGACGTCTACGGCACAA
Source organism: Dastarcus helophoroides (assembly GCA_028583605.1). Classification (NCBI taxonomy): domain Eukaryota; kingdom Metazoa; phylum Arthropoda; class Insecta; order Coleoptera; family Bothrideridae; genus Dastarcus; species Dastarcus helophoroides. Next base: position 33,081,160 of record CM053327.1, read on the forward strand.
ACCACCGCCACAAGGCAGCAGACGGCTACAAATTTGTTCATTTCGAATTTGTTACCTTCGAGTCTGTGGCCAAACTGCTGATTTGCATCGATTTTGGAATATTTATAGGGAATGGGATTTGCTTCATTAGTTTTGTCAGTATTATGGAATTTTCGTATTCTTTTATTCGGTGTGGGGAAATGGTTTTAGATCTGACCTTAAAGGTTGAGATTGTTAAAAATGCATTGTCATTCGATTAACCTTCGCAGATCTGTTCTCTTAGTCTTGGAGGAAGTTTGCTATAACAGAGTAAAAGAGCGTTCGGAGTATTTAGGTTAACTTTATCCATGAATCCGTCCATTAGGTAGCTGTCCTTAACACATATTGTAATTAATTGTATTATCTGCATTGCACAAAATTTGTATACTTTAATTCGAAAACAATCGCACTCTTAAAATGTAATTGGTTTGCGTTTTATACATCATTAATATAATTGTAAGTTTAATATGATATGTAGCACAAAAAACTTTTCAATGCTTAATTAAATAAGAATTTTACAAATAAATCAACATTCATATCAGTTTTTAAGCTGTGACTAATACTCAGTAATTTCCGTTATTACTCCACCCCATTCACAAGGATTACAAATGGAAAAATTAATATTGTTACGGTTGGCTTCGTTAATAAAGATGTGAATTTAAAACACTTTATTTAAACTAACAATAAGGCCCAGAAAATAATATAGAAACGAATAACATCTACTTAATAAATCTACAATAATTAAAATTTTGGGATAAACGTGAAAATGCCAGATTAACCATTGAAGAAAAATTATACAATAAAAAACAAATATTTTCGAAATTTAAAATCAACATTTCATATCTTCAGTTAAAATTTCTAGATTAAAGTCAAAATGAGGCTATTAAAAAAAACGTTTTTAAATTTCTACAAAACTCTTTCTTCAAATTTTTAGTTTAAAGATAAAATTTGGAAATTATGTCGAAATTTTGAGAACAAACTTCAAAATGTTTTAAAAAAACGTTCCTCTACATTTCGATTTAAACATCGTAGTTTTTGAATTGATGCCAAAATTTCGTTTTGTATTTTTTTTTTCAAAATGCTTTGACTTTTAACTCGAAAATTCTTCTAAATTTCGACCTTTTTGAAACTTTTCGGTTAAAGCTTGACAAATTCTTATTTTTGAAATGTCTTTAAACATATAGTCTTGACATAGTCAACATAGTCTTGAATTCGTTTTATAAAATTAATTCAAAATTCGCAATTTAGCAACTCAGATTCTTCAAAAAAATATGATGTATGATATAAATAGATAAAAATTTTCAGAAACAGGAAAATTTTTCAAAAAGTTGAAGTCGCCCAAATTCGAAGTTTTGAATAGAATTTTTAACAAAAAGTCAAATTTTTACAAATTTTGTAAAAAGTAGAAATTTTCACAAATGTTGAAAAAAGTAAAAATTTTAAAAAGTAGATATTTTGAAAATAAATCAGATTTTGAAAAAAGTTATAACTTCGAAAAAGAGGCGAAATTTTGATGATAAAATGTCGAAATGTTCAAAAAAAGATCTGAACATTCTAACAGAAGTCCATAGAAGGTTTTACCCCTTTACTACATCGACAACTAAACAAATAATTATGCAATATGTATTTCGCCAGCAGAACTGGCATTTTCAAGCGCGCTAATTTTAATTGATTAGCAAAAGAAGATCGACATCATCTGAGATTCAAATCGATACCTTCTATGGACACACACAGTGTTTAGTTCAGTGCTTTAGTGAATTCTTACAGAAGTTTAAAAATTCTAAAAATATCGAAATTTTGGGAAAAATCCAACTTTTCAAAAAAAAAGAAAATTAAAATAAAATTGAATTTTTTAAATCAAAGTTTAATTTATTACATAAAAATTAAAACTTCGAGAAAAAGTGAAATTTAAAAAAAAAACTCAAAATTTTGGGAAATAGTCAATTTTGAAGGTCCAAATTTAAAAAAAATGGAAAGTTGCAAAAATGTTAGTTTTCTTAAAAAAAGTAGTTCAAAAGAATCGAATTTACAAAAATATAAAAATTTTTAAATATCCAAAATTTTGTCAAAATGGCGACATTTTATATCAATATTTTCGAAAAATAAATCCTTTTAAGAAAAAGACATCATTTTTAAAGAGGACAATAAAAAATATATAACTTTTCAAAAAAGTCAAAAATTTTCAAAGAGCAGTTCAAATTTTGAAAAAATTTAAATTTAGGAAATAGGTCGAAACCGTAAAAGAGTTTAAATTTTGTAAATGAAAGCAAATTTGAAATTCGAAATTTTTAATATAAGTCGAAATATTCAAAAAAGTCTAAATGCTCAAAAAAGTCTAAATTTTCAATAAAAATCGAAAATCAAAGTTTTTCAAACAGTCGTCAGATCTAAATTTTGATAAAATCTCGAAAAAATACGACATTCAACAAAATCAAAAATTTTAAGCTACTTTTAATGCTTTCAAAAGTCAAAATTTTCAAAAACTTTGAAAACTAATTGAAACTTTTAAGAAGTCTGATTCATAAAAAAAGTATAAATTTCGGGAGTCAGTATTAAAAAAATAGGAAAGAAATTTTGAAAAAAGATAAGATTTTCGAAAATTGAAATACAGAACTTGTCCCCTGAAACTAAGAAAGATTAAAAAACACAACAAACGCATTTCGACAGCTAAGCTGTCATCTTCAGGGAGATATCTGAGTATCCCTCTGAAGATGGTAACTTGGCTGTCGAAACGCGTTAGAGTAACATTTGTTGTGTTTTTTAATCTATTTTGGTTTCAGGGAACAAGTTCTGTATTTCAATTTTTGAAAATAACCAAGGACCAGTCCGTTCCACCAAAAGATTTTCCAAAATTAACTGAAAATGTGAAAAAAGCAAAATGTTACGAATAATTCAGAACTTCGAGATAAAGTCAAAATATTCAAAAAAAAAAAAATTCAAAATTTTGTAAAGGAGTTAAAATTTTCAAAAAGTTGAAATTTTCAAAAGAAGTGGAACTTTTTAGAATAAAATTCAAATTTAGATCAAAGTCGAGACTTCGAGAAAATGTCAAAATTTTTAAAAAACTGTTAAGTTTGAGAAATAGTCGATCTTGAAGGTAAAAATTTTCAAAAGAATTATAAAGTTGTAAAAAAGGTCAAAGTTATTGCAAAAAAGATCAGAGTTTTCTCTAAAAAGTAATTTAAAAGATTCTAATTTACAAAAACTTTGAAAAATCCGAAATTGTGTCAAATTGTCGACATGTTTTATTATTAACTTCAAAAAATTGAGCATTTTTAGAAAAAGTTTACATTTTTAGTGAGGACAATAAAAAATATATAATTTTTTAAAAAGATCATAAATTTTTGAAAAAGTTCAAACTTTGAAAAAGTTCAAACTTTGAAAAAGTCAAAATTTAGCAACTAAATCCAAATTGTAAAAGAATTGAGGTTTTGAAAATAAACACAAATTTGAAATGCGAAATGTAAAATATAAGTCGACATATTCAAAAAGTCGAAATGTTCAAAAAAGTCAAAATTTTCAATAAAAATCGAAAATCAAAGATTTTCAAACAGTAATCAGATCCAAATTTTGATAAGATATCGAAAAAAGACGACATTCAACAAAATCAAAAATTTTTAGCTAGTTTTAATGCTTTCTAAACCCAAAATTTTCAAAAATTTTTAAAACTAATTGAAACTTTTAAGAAGTCTGATTTGTAAAAAAAGTCTAAATTTCGGGAGTCAAAATTAAAAAAATATGTATAAATTTTCAATAGGAAGGGAAATTTTGAAAAAAGATAAGATTTTCGAAAATTGAAATACAGAACTTCTTCCCTGAAACCAAGAAAGATTATAAAACACAACAAAGGTTGCTTTAACGCCAGCTGTCGAAACGCGTTAGAGCAACGTTTGTTGTGTTTTTTTTCTTTCTTGGTTTCAGGGGACTGTATTTCAACTCTTAATTGTTAAGTTTTCAAAGAAATTTAAAATTTTCGAAAAGTAAAATTTGAAAAATAGTCGAAATTATCAGAAAGGTAAAAATTTTCAGAAAAGTCGAAGTTTTGAAAAAAGTTAAAATTTTTAAAAATGTCAAAATGAGAAGTTGAGATTTTAAAAAAAGCCAAGTATCTGAGCATCTCTCTGAAGATGGCAGCTTGGCTATCGAAACGCGTTAGAGTAACCTTTGTGGTGTTTTTTAATCTTTCTTGGTTTCAGGGGACAAGTTCTGTATTTCAATTTTTATAGATAACCAGGGACCAGTCCGTTGTCAAAAGATTTTCGAAAATTAACTGAAAATGTGAAAAAAGCAAAATTTTACAAATAATTCAAAACATCGAGATAAAGTAAAACAATTTTAAAAAAAAATTCAAAATTTTGTAAAGGAGTTAAAATTTTCAAAAGTTGAAATTTTCAAAAGTGGAACTTTTTAAAATAAAATTCAAATTTAGATCAAAGTCGAAACTTCGAGAAAATATCAAAATTTTTATAAAACTGAAAAATTTGAGAATTAATGAATCTTGAAGGTCAAAATTTTCAAAAGAATTAGAAAGTTGCAAAAAAAGGTCAAAGTTATTGCAAAAAATGTCAAAGTTTTCTCAAAAAAAGTGGTTCAAAAGGTTCTAATTTACAAAAACTTTGAAAAATCTGAAATTGTGTCAAAATAACGACATTTTTTATTATTATCTTCAAAAAATGGAACCTTTTTAGAAAAAGTCAACATTTTTAGTGAGGACAATAAAAAATATAATTTTTTAAAAAGATCAAAAATTTCCAAAAAAGTTCAAACTTTGGAAAAGTCAAAATTTAGCAACTAAATCAAAATTGTAAAAGAATTGAGATTTTGAAAATAAACTCAAATCTGAAATACGAAATGTAAAATATAAGTCGAAATATTCAAAAAAGTCGAAATGTTCAAAAAAAGTCAAAATTTTCAATAAAAATTGAAAATCGAAGTTTTTCAAACAGTCCTCATTTTCAGATCTCAATTGTGTGAAAAAGTTAAGAATCTTGAAAAATTCTTCAAACAAAAATTAAAATGTTAGGAAAGAATTGAAATGTTTAAAAAAAAATCGAATTTGAAAACAGTCAGATTTGCAAATATAATTTCGAGTCAAAACAAAAAAAAGTCAACATTTTCAAAAATAAGGTGAAACATTTGAAAAGAGTAAAATTTCGGGATAAGTCAAAATATTCAAAAAAATTTAAATATTAAAGAGGAAATTTCCAAAAAAGTTGAATTTTCCAAAAAATTTTTATAGATATAAATTATAAAAAAGGAAAAATGTTTCAAAAAAATAATCAAAATATATCCAAATAAGCCAGAATTTTCAAGAAGTTGGAATTTTCAAAAAGTCAAAATTTCGATAAAATCAAAATTTTCAGAATTAAATAAAATTTTCAAAAAACAGTTGCAGTTTTGGGAGGCGAACGAAAAAAGTCTATCATTGTGTAAAAAGTGGATATTTTAAAATGTCGAAATTTTCGAAATAAGGCGAAATGTTCAATAAAAATAGGTCACTTCAAAAAAATGGAAGTTTTCAAAATGATTACCCAAGACATTGATTGGATTTATTTAATCAACGCCCTACTTTCACGTTTTTTTTTTGTGGAACGGACTGGTCCTTGGTTATCTTCAAAAATTGAAATACAAAACTTGTCCCCTGAAACCAACAAAGATTAAAGAAAAAATTGAAAAACTAAAAAGATGATAGCTTGGCTGTCGAAACGCGTTAGAGTAACCTTTGTTGTGTTTTTTAATCTTTCTTGATTTCAGGGGACAAGTTTTGTATTTCAATTCTTTCACGTAGACGAAGGTTTGGGTATCAGCTAGTTAATTACTAAATACCAAACGTCCAAATACTGAATGCGACACTGAATGAATTACCATCCGGAATCTGGGATTTAATAGAACATTTTCTCTAAATTTCGTGTTTAATTCGAGTCAAAATTTTGATATTAAGTGAATATTTCGAATTCAAAGTTGAAATTTGTTCGAAATTTCTAGTTGAAAGCCAACATTTCAATATTAAATTCGAAAATTCTGAAAAATGTTTTTAAATAAATTAAGCTTAATTAAATTTTGCATATTAATTTATTCTTAAGTTACATTAAACTATATCCAGTGTGGTAATAAAACCAGCGCGTTGGGTTTCTTGGCAAAGTGCAGTATTTTGTTGGGTACCAAATAACAAGGCGAAGTTCATGGACTATTTTACGGATGATTTGACATAATAAATAATAATACATAAACCAAGTTGACCGCAAATCCCATTCAGTGTAAATTTTTTATGTGTAATACATATTTAAATTTATGCAACATTTTATGAATGCATTTTAACCACTTGCAATTTAGGTTTGATTTTTTGTCATTACTAATATGCTGAATAAACAATGACTGTGTACATTTCTAAACAATGATGGAATATTTGTTGGTTTTTTTTATCGATAGGATAATTTTGTGTTTACAGAGCACAATTGTATTTCTATGCCGTGGCGCACCCAATGGGGCTTTTGAGGGCTTAAGCTTAATCACATCTTTCTTTTGAAAGTATTCCCTTAAAATTATTGATACTGTTGAATGTCGGTTTTTAAGATTTTGGCTTTTTCTCAAAATTTAGATTCAAAAATGATCACTAAAAAATTTTCATTTTCGATTTTTATTAAAAATTTTGACTTTTTTGAATATTTAGAATTCAAAATTTCGCGTTCCAAATTTAGGTATATTTTTCAAATTTTTAACTCTTACCATGTGGTTTTTTCAAAATTTGAACTTTTTTGGAAATTTTAGACCTCTTTGAAAAATTATATATTTTTTATTGTCCTTATTAAAAATGTCGATTCATGTACAAAATTCTGATTTCTCTAAATGGATTGAATTTATTAGAAAGTTTTAAATTACTTGAAAAATTTAATTTTTTTTCAAATTTTAGGCTTATTTTCGAAAATTATGATCTTTTTTCAAAATCCGCCTTCTTACTGAAAATCTATAATTTTTTGACTTTGACTCCCAATTTTTTTTTATTATTACTATGGGGCAGCACTGAAGCTATTGCTTATTGTGCCCCCCCACTCCCAAAATTTCTGGTTTTTTACAAATCACTTTTTTAAATGTTTCAATCAGTATTCAAAATTTTTGAAAATTTCGACTTTTGAAAGCATTACCCTCTTCAAATTTTCGGTTTTGTTGAATGTCGACTTATTCAAGATTTTGACTTTTTCTCAAAATTTAGATCTGAAAATAGTGACTGTTTGAAAAACTTCCATTTTCGATTTTTATTGAAAATTTTGACTTTTATGAACTTTTTTTTTGAGTTTAATCCACTCGCAAAACGTAATCCCATTATGCTTTCAAAGCACTGCTAGTGGGATGCGGAAACAAGGATAGATGGCGATGAACCGCCTTCTTAAACAAGGATAGGTTGTAATTTTTGGAGAAAATTCCTTTCGATAACAAGTTCCATAACTTGGAAGTCCTAAGGAAAAAAAAGTCCGTAGACAGAAGTCCTCACTGTGTCAAGCTGGACCTCACAGGAATTTGCTGTCTCCGACTGTCTAGTACGCCTCAAGAATCTTGTCCTTGGGGGTTCCTGCGAGCATCTTCCATGCTAGTACTTGCAGAAAAGAGACAAGTCACCAACCATACGCCTGTGCTCTAGTGTTTCGAGAGAATCGGTCAGACTCTCGTCATCAATTAGGCGAATCGCTCTTCTTTAAATTGAATCCAAGAGAGCTAAAGTGTGTTTTGGGGCTAAACTCCAAACATGAGAACTGTATTCTAGTGTTGGCCTAAGTTGAGCTTTGTATAGTGTTAATAGCTGATAAGATGTGAAGTACTTTTTAGCTCTAAAAAGAAAGCCTAGCTTCTGAGAGGCGGATTTGACAATGGCGCGCACAGATCGTCCCAAGAGAAGTTAGTGCTCGCATTCACTCCTAGGATAGATAGATTAGATCCCATCGGAAGGATTTTACCGTCCATTAGTATGTTTGTTGCATTATCCCTTGATGTTTTCTTAGAGAAAACGATGGCATGAGTTTTTGAAGCGTTGAAGTCGACCAAATTGTTCTTACCCCATTCCAGAATAATCTCGATATCCCGATTAATCGTCTGTATCTGCTGTTCCCTTAGTCGATCTGAAGCAGCAATAGATAATGGTTTCTCGGAGAAAGAAGATGAACTAAGGTTACTATCATCTGCGTAGTATATAGAATTGGAAGTTAAAGCTAAGAGATCCTTTATGTGTAACAAAAATAGAGTAGGAGACAGAACAGACCCCTGAGGCACCCTTGCGTTAATCGCAAATGTCTCGGATGAGATGCCATCGACGACGACCCTAACAGATCTGTCAGCGAGAAAATTGGATATCAAATGACAGAGTCCAGGAGGAAGACCATAAGATGTTAATTTGGCGAGAAGAGATCGGTGCCAGATTCTGTCGAAAGCCTTTGAAATATCCAATGTCACAATCCTGGCCTCACCATGTTTTTCCATAGCTGAGTTACAGATATGAGTAACATATGCCAGTAGATCGCCAGTGAAACGTTGTTGCCTAAAACCGTATTGTTTGTCGGAGATGATTCTATTTTCCTTCAGATATTTGAGAATCTCGATGTTGATAACCTTTTCCATCACTTTAGATATAACGGGTAACAAAGATATAGGGCGATAGTTGTTAGCCACTTTTCCCTTTTTAGGGACAGGCTGCACTCTAGTAGATTTCCAGTTGTAAGGGAATACACCTTTGTTGTAAGAGAGTGTGAACAATTTGCTAGGATAGGAGTCAACTCTGGGGCGCACTTCTTCAGAACCATAGCGGGAACACCATCAAGGCCAGAAGCTTTCGAGGTGTCGAGCTCAAGGAGAATCTTCCTGATTGTGCGTTGTCTGAAAACAACTTCAGACATCGAAGTGCCAACCTTAGGAAGAATAGGAGGTTCTGCGTTTCGAGAATTAAAATTGGAATTTTCAGCAACCATTAAGGCTAATATGTCAGCCTTTTCCTTGGAGATAGTAGCAATATTGCTATTTTCATCGAGTAAAGGTGGAAATTTTGAAGGTGTAAAATTCTTTCCAATCGACTTTGCAAATTCCCAAATGGACCTGGAACCGTTCGGACAGTTGATAAGCCTCTGGCGCATTTTACGATCGAAATCACCTTTTGCCTCGTCAATAACCTGTTTACAAGAATTTCGTGCATCTACAAATATGACTTTGATTTTTCTGAATATTTCGACTTATATTAAAAATTTCGAATTTCAAATTTGCGTTTATGTTCAAAATTTTAACTCTTACAATTTTGATTGATTTGTTGAATTTAGAATTTTTTCAAAATTTGAACTTTTTTGAGTTTCTGACCTTTTATTGGTACAAAATGTCAACATTTTTCTAAAATTTCGGTTTTTCAAAATTTTATACTTTTGTAAATTTGGCGCTTCTGAACTACTTTTTTGAGAAAACTTTGTCCTTTTTTGCAACTTTCTAATTCTTTTGAAAATGTTGACCTCCAAATTGGCAATTTCTCGAAATTTTCAGTTTTTCAAAAATTTCGACTTTTTCTCGAAGTTTCGATGAAGTTTTCGACAAAGTTTTGAATTTTATTCTAAAAAGCTCCACTTCTATTGAAAATTTCGACTTTTTCGAAAAGTTAGATCTTTTCAAAATCCCAATTTTTTTAAAATGTTTCACCTTTTTTTTAGAATTTCCATTTTTGTTGTTGAAAATTTCGATTTTGTATCTTCATAATTGCGACCTTTTCTTGAAGTTTCGATGAAGTTTTCGACAAAGTTTTGAATTTTATTTTAAAAAGTTCCACTTCTGTTGAAAATTTTAACTATTTTGAAAAAGTCCAAAGAAGGTTTCACCCCTTTACCACATCGGCAATTAAATAAATAATTACGCGATACGTATTTCGCCAGCAGAACTGGCATTTTCAAGCCCACTAATCTAAAAAGATTAGCAAAAGATGCATCGACGTCATCTGCATTGAGATTCAAATCGATACTGGCGGTCTTTTGCTTTCTTTCCTATTTCTAATTGTTTAACACATCTGGTGCATGCAATTTCGACCTGCCACAAATAGCCTTCAATAAACTGGAAGCCGCCAATGGTCCTTTATCTCCGTTAAGGGTAACTGGCCTCTGATTGATATAAATTGTTTCGTATGCATCTCTGCTATTTGTGACCGATCTTAACAATTTTAAATTTTCAATGTTAATTTTGTGTCCTGTATTTATCATATGTAGGGCGACACTTGATTTTTCTTCTCTATTGTATCTAAAATGAGCGATATGTTCTTTAAATCTGGTTTTAATGGATCTCTTGGTCTGTCCAACATATGATAAATTACAATTGTTACAGCTTATTTCGTAAATTCCGGAATTCTCAAACTTGTCCAATTTATCTTTAGCATTACCCAAATTATTGCGGAGACTGTTGGCTGTGTACACTACTTTTACGTTGTTTTCTTTTAGAACTTTATTAATTTTATTAGTGATATTTGGGTAAAATGGTAATTTCACAACGGTTGTAGGAGTGTTATCTTTAGATTGGTCAAGCTTAGAGCAATCCTGAATTATTTTCTTAAATCTACATTTTCTTAACATGCTGTTTACTGTTTCTACGGGGAAACCATTAAAAGTCGCAACATCTTTAATGTAAGCTAATTCTTTTGTATATCTGGATTTACTTAGAGGAACATTTAAAAGCCTGTTGATTAAAAAAAGTATACTTGCTAATTTCTGTTGTGGACAATGATTAGAATCAGCTGTGATAAAGCGATTTGTATTGGTTTCTTTTCTGTATATATCGAACTCTAAATTATTTTTATTTCTGATAACCAAGATATCTAAAAACGGGAGTAATCCATTGGTTTCTTTTTCAAATGTAAAGTTAATTGAATTGTATTTTGAGTTTAACTTATCAACGAAATCTTGAACTTCATATTTACTGGTGTCAAAAACTGCAAAAATGTCGTCTACGTATCGTATCCAAATTCGAGGAAAATTTATTAATTCATTTTTGATTTCTTGTTCAAAATTGTCCATGAAAAGATTTGCTAGAAATGGACTTAATGGATTTTCCATGGTGGTACCATTTGTTTGTTTATAAAATTTATTGTCAAACTGGAAGACGTTCTGTTTCATGCATAATGAAGTTAGAGTTAAATATTCTGAAATTACGTAATTATTTATTTAATTGCCGATGTGGTAAAGGGGTGAAACCTTCTTTGGACTTAATCACAAGCCACAGTGTTTAGTTCAGTGCTTTAGTATTTTGAAAAGTTAGATTGGTTTAAAATCCCAATTTTTTAAAAGGTTTCAACTCTTTTTTTAGAAATTCGATTTTGTTTGTTGAAAATTTCGATTTTGCATCTTCATGACTTGAACTTGACTTCTTCTCAAAGTTAACTTTGTTCATAGTATGTGGAAATTTTCAAAATTTCGAGTTGTCCTCAAAATTTCGATCTCCGCATCATTCCAATATCGAACCGCGATTGCCCTAAAGCAAAAGGGAATGTATTCTTATTTCTTTCAACGAAGCTCGAAATTTTTAACAAAATGGATATTTGCGAATTCATTCGACAAGACTATCCGAAGCAGGTATGTTAGAATATGGGCGTAGGCAGGATTTGTTTCAGGGGGAGGCAATAGTCATTTTGAAAAATTGATTAACAAAAAAAGACATAATTTTTAAAAGATCTTTCGGTTGAGTAAATTTAACTGCATTATATTTTCAACTAATGACGTGAACTGAGGGTCGAAATTTCTAAAAATAACTAAACTTTGGAAACAGAAAATCGATTTTCAAATAGAAATCAAAACTTTCAGAAAATGTCGAAATTTCAAAAACAAAAATTAAAATTTTCTAAAAGTGGAATTTGGTGAAAATTATCACATTTGGACTTAAAAAAAGAGCAATTTCCAAAGATCAGAATTATTATCTAATTTCATTTTTGACAATTTTAAAATTTACAAGAAATTTTTCTCGAAAGAGACAGAAATGTCTGCTTCGAAATTTTCGATCCAATTTTGGAAAAATAAACGAATTAAAAAAAATAAACGAATATAAAAAAAGGCGAAATTTAGAGAAAAAAGGCGAAATTTAGAGAAAAAAATCCAATTTTGAGTTCAAATTTTCAGAAACATAATTTTAAGGTATGAGTCAAAATTTGGAAAATCAGACGAATTATGCAAACCAAGCTAAAACTTCGAAAAGTCAAGTTTTAGAAAAAAATTAGAAAAACTTAAATAATAATTAAAATGATTTGAAAAAATAAACGATTTTTGGAAAATACAGTCGAAATTCGAGAAAAAGGTTGACATTTCCAAGGAGAAAACCAGTTTTGGAAGAAGAGAATTTAAAAAAATCAAAACATTTTAAAAATTCGGAAAAATATCAAAATTTAAGTCAAATTTTGTGGAAAAAGAGTTGAAAGTTCCACACGAAGTTGAATTTTGGCAGAAAGTTGCAATTTCAAGCAATATTTTTTCTGGATCGAAAACTCTGACATTTTTTTGATATTCCAAGTGTTTTGACGCTTTCAACTTTACTTTTTCTGAAACTTCGAACTTTTAAAAAATTCGCCTTTTCCTGAAAATTCAATTATACAGAGTGGACCATAAGTAATGGTACATAGAGCAAGAGTAGATTTTTTGTATAAAAATAATGTGATTTAGCCACATTTATCTTATACCAAAAGTTGATATTAACAGAGATACAGGGTGTCAAAGTTGAAAAAGAAATTGTGATTTTTCGCATAACTGATGAACACATTTCACTAAAGACCAGAAATTTGGCATAGGGGTGTTTCTTTGGTAAAGAAATTCTAATTTGCTAACAGATTGCCAGTAACTCATAAGGGGCACCACCTGCGCTACCTTATATTATTCTAAAGCATCATAACTTTTTTGTGTCTTTATGTACACTTATTTTAAAGAGATATTTTTATTTACCTACATTTTTTACGTAAAAAAGATATACTTTCTAAATGTTTGATACCAGCAACCGTTTTCAAGATATTTGCCTTCAAAGTTTGCAGTACGTTTATTTTAAGTTATGTAAATGTGAATTTTTCGCAGTAGGTTTCAAAATAAAACTAATAAAACAGACTTTAAAATAGTTCATATTAAATATTACTCTACTGACATTATTATTACACATATTTTTTAAATTTCTAAAGCAAATTTAAATAAAATACCAAAACAAAATTTATTTTTAAAAGTAAGTATGTGAGAAATTACTTTTTTCATGTAAAGGGATTGTAAACAATTAGAAATCTGGTTGTCTTTTATTGAAATTCACCTCCAAATATCTGCTTTGACTACCCAGACTATTAAAATTTTCTTGTGCGGTCTCAGACATCATTTCTCACATCTTTATGTTAGAAAATAAATTACATCTTAATTTTTTGGATTTTCTTTATTGAGATTTTTAAAATTTAGGTAATAATATTATCAGCAAAGTAATATTTGACATAAATAACTTTCAAAGCTGTCTTATGATTACTTCTTTTTCAACCCTACTTCGAAAATTTAATATCTTAGTAATTTAAAACCAAGGCACGTCAAGCTTCAAAGACAAATATCTTGGAAACGGTTGCTCGTATCAACTTTTAGAAAGTACAGCTTTTTTACGTAAAAAATGCGGGGAAATAATATAACCCATTTAAAATTAATGTACGTGGGTGCACAAAAATGTTATGATGATTTAGAATTAGGCAGGATAGCGCAGGTAGAGCCCCCTATCAGCTATTGGTAATAGGTTAGCAAATTAGAATTTATCGACTTAAGAAACCCCCTTGTGCCAAATTTTGTGCCTATATTACAATTCATTCCATAGTTAAACGAAAAAATAGTCAACTTTGACACCCTGTATCTCTGTTAATATTAATTTTTGGTAAAAGGTAAATGAAGATAAATCACATTATTTTTATTCGAAAAATCCATCACTGCTCTGTGAACCATTACTTATGAGCCACCTGTATATATTCTACATATTTTTTTGAAGAATCTGGCTTTAAATTGCGAATTTAAAAAATTTTGAACGAACTCATTATTCGAAAAGAAAACTTTGCTTTTTTAAAAACTTCGACTTTTTTCAAAACATCGATTTTTGTTCAAAATGTTGACTTTTCTACAAATGCGTTTATGGTAAAATACTTTTTTTTTAATACTTTGCCCGCCCAATATTTTAACTTTGTTCTAGAAATTTTCGTTGTGAAGTAAATAGAAATGTAAATTGTAGAAAGTGTTCTTTTTAATTCGAATTTTTTCCAACGCATTTTGATTTTCATCTCAAAATGTCGATTACCTTTAAAAAAAACTATGTTAAGTCGAAATTTGATTAAGAAATTAAAAATTAGAACTGAAAGCTACAAATTTCAAGAAAATTATACTTAAATGTTGAATAATTTATTAAAATTTTCAGTTCAAAATTGAAATCTATTATATTTCAATTTTTTTTTAATTTCAAATTTCTACCCATCTATCAATTTTGATAGATTTACATATTTTGGAAACAAGTTTTCGAATTTTGATTCTATTTTTAAAATTTTCATCTTGCTTTCGAAATATCCATATTATTTTCAAAATAAAATTTTATCAAAAAATAGAAATGTTCCTTAAACTTGTGTGTTTTTTCTTATAAATTCTGAGATTAAGTTTTGATAATTTCCCTATCATTCGCAGTTTACACTGTCAAGTTCTACTTTACTGTTAAACTTTCGAAGATAAATGTTATTTTTCTACAAAATACGATTTTTGAAAGACATTTTTAATTTGTTCTAAAAATTTGAAATTAATTTCAAGTGAAAAATTACAAAGTAGCTCCCCCCTCTTAGCAATTTTCTGGGTGCACCGTTATTTCTATGAATCACTAAAAAATAATTTAAAAAAAAACTATGATATGGGACACTTAATATAATATACATTAACAGATAGATTTTCCGTGAGTGGACTCGAAACTACTTAAATGTGTTCGACGTTTCACTTACTATCGTAGGGGGCTTTACTGGGAACAAAAAAAGAAATTAAATCATCTTCTTGGCGTTACAGCCATTTTGAAAATCACCTAAAATTATAAGATTTTTGTCCCTTAATTTTGGTACCCATTGTATAAGTGCTAGCGATACTGCAAAGTAAATATCGTATGATTTTTTCCGAGAAAATGCAAATAAAAATTCAATGGAAAATAAAAACACTGTCAGTTAAAAATTTTATTAAGTAATTAATGTACTCATACCAAGTCATAAAAAAATCGATTAGATGTCACGTTCATTCTACGAAAGTAAATATAAATGGCAATACTTTTGCAACAACGTTATTTCTTTTCAAATTGTAAGGTAGAGCATCCGGTAATTTATTTAACAGGATTACATTTTCACTGACTTATTAGGGAACAACTACAACCAGGAAAATGTGAACACAACACTTCCGTTCTTCAATATGTTACTCATGTTAAGTGTATTAGAAAGTATTAACCATTAAAACATTCAAAATTACAATAATTAAACAAAGGCACATCTTACAATAGAATTTCAACCCCTTCTCGACAGACAGAAGCGCGTAGCCGCTGTACGCACATAAATTTTCGATTTCTCCCGCAACAGGATACAAGCAGGCTCACGTCACAAACGCCCTACAGTGTTCGATACTCCAACTAAAAAGGCCCACCCTTAGGTTTATTCGATCACAAAATTACGTTACATAAATTAGTGAAAATAGCATTTGTTGTTAAATCATCCCTTACGCAGATATTTGTTATTAGTGTATAAAAAAAAACTAAAAATGTCTCAATCAGACGAAGAAACTGACGAGTAAGTACAAAAGAAAATCTTTGTTACATATTGCGATTTTAAGGGTTGAAGGTGAGCGATAAAGTCAATTTTACTAATGCGGTAAAATAATTTCGAAACGTTGTCAGTGAATGAACGGAAATTAAAACCGAAGAGGATTGAATAACGAAGTTTATTGTACTAAAATGTTCAAAAATAAATAATAATTGGAGCATATGTTACAATATTAATTAACAACAATCAAAAAAATCAATAATTTAAAAAAAATTAAGTATTATGCAACATTTCGAAAAGAAAATTGGGAATGTGCATATTTTCAAATGTACACTCAAAATTGCAAGTGAACGCTCTGAATTTTGAGAATTAAATGCTATTAAATCTGTTACTTACGAAGGCGTAGAATCGAGAAAAATAATTTTAAATTTGAATTCGGAATTTTGATAAAAAAGAGTCGAAATTTCCGAAAAAAGATCGAAATTATTATTTTCTTATGCTCGTTTTTGTTGTTTTTCTTAATAAATAAAAACTATGATAAAGATCAAATATGAGTCCGATTTTAATTGACTTAATAAGACAGCCAAATATGGATCGCCCCAGGCAGCTAAAGCTTTCAGTACGCCACTCTGTAACACTATGTTGTGGTTACTTCTACAGAACTACTTAATGCGTGAAAGCTTCAAACGTTTATTACTTTATTGCTATATCACAATTAAAATTTAATATGAATATGATATTATATTCATTTGTTTTAGCGAACGATTCTATTTAAATCAAATTTTTTTTTAGCCCTATTGCAAAATTCAGAATTTAATATTTCTTGGCTTTGAAACGTTAACATTGTCCCAAATGATGATCGACGTTTATGTAATAAAAAATGAACAGGAAAGGAATTTATTCGTAATATAGAATTATTGCACAAATATGTAAAAAAAGATAAATAAAAACACACTTTATGTTTAAATTGGCAACGCAAGGCCTTGTACCTTCTCTCACCTTTATAGCCGTAACCACAGATAATAAACTACCGTGAAATTGAAGGAAAAAACTAAATTGGCTAACTTTTCAATAATAATGGAGGGTGCAGAGAAAGGAAATTTACGTAACAATAGGTGCAAATTACTTAGTAAGCTAGGTAGATCACCAGTAAAGCTTCCTATCGTAAAATGCAATTTATTTTTTATTGTATAATACACAAAGCATGAAGAAAAGATTAAAAGCTTTTATTTCGGCAGTAACTATAAAAGTAGTTGCGATATCGGCATTTCTACACAAATGCACATTCACCTTAATGGATAAACATGAAAAAGAAATACATAAAAAGATTAATGTTTAAACAGATTCTTGGAACAGTTTTGACTCTGACAATGAATATACGAGGTATGACCATTTAAATTCGGAAATGCACTTTTAAAATGTATGCTCTAGTGGCTACTACTTCCTGTTTGCCGACCAATAAGAGTCCACCATGAAGAATAATCTTACTTCCTTAGTTCATTCAAAAATGTAAAAATATGTACTTCGCGTTTCATTTGAAAATATACAACTTTTATATGTTTTCTGTTTTTGGAACTACCTGAAGCTAATTTTAAAATGTAATCTATCCAACCCCAGACTAAAACTTTTTTTAAATCAAATACTACTACTGTAGTGTAGTCATAATCTTCCACGTCCTATGTCGTGCAATAACTTTCTAGTGATAATTTTGATTTTTGCTCCGAAACTTCTCCGTTTTCTGGGTCTTAAACGTTCACGAAGAGAAAGTTACGCGAGTCTAGCAATAATATTATGTTAGACCAAGGTCATGTTAAAGTAGAGTAGTCAAAATCATTCTAGATGAAAATGACGCAAGGGCAAGATCACATAATGCGTTTAAGGTCATGCAAGGACAAAGATGAAGGTCGCCTGTGATCCAAGTCACGTAAGCACAAATTCATGTGATTCCAAAGTCGCATAATTCTAAGGTCACTTAGATTCAAGCTAAACAAATATTTTATAACAATATCCACCTTTCGTTCAAAATTTTAATAATATTCCTTGAACTAACCGAAGCCTTAAAATTCAAAAGAACAGTTTTTCACAAATTGGTTTACTCAAAATTTCTTCACTTTCTAAATCTCAAAAGTCCACGAAGACAAGGTTACGCGAATCTAAGGTCACATTAAATGATCAAAGGCCAAGATCACATGATTCGTTCGAGGTCAAGTGAGGACAAAGATTTGGCCTACGGCCAAAGTCACAAATTCACTTAAATTCAAGGTCACATAATCTCAAGGTCTCATGCGTTCGAGATAACACGAGCCTTAAATTACGTGAGTTCAAGATCACGTGAGCTCAAGACCAGGCAATCTTAGAGTCACGTGGGTTTAAAGTCAAGTAAGTTCGAAGTCGCATGAGTTCTAAGTTATGTAGGTTCAAGGTCACCTAATCTTAGGGTCATATGAGTTCAAGGTCACAGGAGTTCCAAGTCACGTAAGGTGAAGGTCACGGGAGTTCCAAGTCACGTAAGGTGAAGGTCACGGGAGTTCGAAGTCACCTAAATTTAGGATTACGTTAGTGAAAAGATCGCATCTATTAATGGTCATGTTAGTTTGAGGACACGTTAATTCAAGATCGCGTAAACTCGAGGTCACTTGAATTCAAGGTCATGCTAGGTCAAGGTCGCGCGAGTTCACTTGATCTCAAGTTTGTGCGGGCATAAGGTCACGGGAGATCAAAATGATGTTAGACCAAGGTCGTGGAAGATCAAGGTCATAGATGGCCAAGGTCGTTGGAGGTCAAGGTCATTGATGGCCACGGTCATGGGATGTCAAGGTTGCGGGCGGTCAAGGTCACTGGAGATCATTGACGGTCAAGGTCATTGAAGGTCAAGGTCGTTGGAGATCAGGGTCATAGGAGGTCAAAGTCGTTGAAGCTCAGGGTCATTGGAGGTCAAGGACACTAAAGGTAAGGTCATTGGAGGTCAAGATCATGGGAGGTTAATGTCGTTGGAGGTCAAGGTCGTTGGAGGTCAAGGTTATTGGAAGTCAAGGTCATCGAAGGTCAAAGTCGTTGAAGGTCAAGGTCGTTGGATGTAAAGGTCGTTGGGTGTCAAGGTTCATTGAAGGTCAATGTCGTTGGAGGTCAAGGTCGTTGAAGGTCAAGGTCGTTGGAGGTCAAGGTCGTTGGATGTCAAGGTTGTTGGATGTCAAGGTCGTTGAAGGTCAATGTCGTTGAAAGTCAAGGTCGTTGGAGGTCAAGGTCGTTGGATGTCAAGGTCGTTGGATGTCAAGGTCGTTGGAGGTCAAGGTCGTTGAAGATCAAGATCGTTGAAGGTCAAGGTCGTTGAAGGTCAAGGTCGTTGGATGTCAAGGTCGTTGGATGTCAAGGTCGTTGGAGGTCAAGGTCGTTGGAGGTCAAGGTCGTTGAAGATCAAGATCGTTGAAGGTCAAGGTCATAGGAAGTCAAGGTCATGTGAGGTCAAGGTCGCGGGAGGTCAAAGTCGCGTGAGCTTAAGGCGACGCAATCAAGATCACGTAAACTCAAGGTCATGTGGATTCTATCTCGACTATTTTTTCCAAAATCTTGAAACTTTTTTGGAAATTTTGTTTTTTGTGTCAATTTGAAATTTTTTGATATTTTCTTTTAACTTACTTTTTTGAAAATTTTCGAAGTTCTTAAAAATTGAAATACAAATCTTGTCCCCTGAGACCTGAAAGATTAAAAAACACAACAAAGGTTGCATGCGAATTTTTTGACAATTTTTATATTAAATTTCGATCTTCTCTCAAAATTACGCCCTTTTTCAAAATTTTAACTTATCTTTGTTAATGTGACTGCTATGATTTTTTTTTTCGTAAACCTCGACGTTGTAATTATTTTCACTTTTTTTTTTAAAATGTCGCGCTTTGTTCAAAACTTTGACTATTTCGACTATTTCACGAATTTGTGACTTTTTTGAAAATGTCAACCCTTTTTTAAAAACCTTCATTTTTTCCTAACAATTTTTCATTCATCTGAAAAATTCGACTTTTTCGAAAGTTCAATTTTATTCGTTTACATTTTTTCGAACTTTTATCACCAAAATTTCGACCTTTTTTAAAAATTTCTGCTTTTCGTTGTTAATGTGACTGCCATGTTTTTTTTTAAACTTCGACTTTGTCAGTCTTTTCACTTTTTTTTTGAAAATGTTGTCTTTTGTTCAAGATCTTAATTATTTTACGGAGTTATGACTTATTTTTGAAAATGCCGACTGTTTTTCAAAAACTTCTATTTCCTTTCTCGAAGTTTCCGTTCCTAAGAATTTTTTTCTTTTGAAATATCTTACTTTTTCGAAAGTTTAATTTTCTTCATTTCAATTTATTTGAAATTGTCGACCTTTTTTCAGAATTACCACTCATCTGAAATTTTATCATCAAAATTTTGACCTTTTCCCAGAATTTCAACTCTTTTTGTTGAGGTAATTGGTGTGATTTTTTCTTTTTTTTTTGAAAACCTCGACGTTATGTCAATCCTTTCACTTTTTTTTTAATTTTGCTTTGTTCAAAGTATTGACTATTTCACGGAGTTATGACTTTTTTTGCAAATGTCGACTCTTTCTCAAAAACTTCCTTTTTTTTCTCGAATTTTCCATTTCTAAGAATTTGTCTTTCATTTGAAAAATTCGACTTTTTGAAAAGTTTAACTTTCTTCGTTTCAATTATTTAAAATGGTGGACCTTTTTTGAGAATTTTCACTTTTCTAAAATGTTCGAACTTTTATCACCAGATTTCTACCTTTCCTCAAAATTTCAACATTTCTTGTTAAGGTACTTGGTGTGTTTTTTACTTTTTTTTTTGAAAACCTCGACGTTATGTCAATCTTTTCACTTTTTTTCGAAAATTTTGCTTTGTTCAAAATTTTGACTATTTCAAGGAGTTATGACTTTTCTTTGCAAATGTTGACTCTTTTTCAAAAATTTTCTTTTTTCTCTGGAAGTTTCCGTTCCTAAGAATTTGTCTTTCATTTGAAAAATCCGACTTTTTTGAAAAGTTTAATTGTTTTCGTTTCAATTGTTTGCAATGGTGGACCTTTTTTCAGAATTTCCGCTTTGCTGAAATGTTCGAACTTTTATCACCAAAATTTCGACTTATCCTCAAAATTTCAGTTTTCTTTGTTAATGTGATTGGTGTCAATGCTGTGATTTTTCATTTTTTTTCTGAAAACCTAGACGTTATGTCAATCTTGTGACATTTTTTTTTTTGGAAATTATATCCTTTGTTCAAAATTTTGATTACTTCACGGAGTTATGACTTTTTTCTTTAAATGTCCATTTTTTTCCAAAAATTTCTATTTATTTCTCGAAGTTTTTGTTCCTGAGGATTGCGCTTTCACTTGAAAAATTCGAATTTTTCAATAATTTAATTTTTTCGTTTCAATTTTTTTGAAATTATCGATATTTTTGAGAATTTCCACTTCTCTGAAATGTTCCAACTTTTATCATCAAAATTTCGACCTTTTCCCAAAATTGCAACTTTTCTTTGTTAATATGATTGTTGTGTTTTTTTAAACCTCGACGTTTTGTCAATCTTTTTACTTTTTTTTTAGAAAAATTTGTCGTTTGTTCAAAATTTTGATTTTTTCACGGTCATGACTTTTTTTTTGAAAATATCGACTTTTTCCAAAAACTTCAATTTTTTCTCTAAGTTTCCGTTCGTAAGAATTTGTCTTTCATTTAAAAAATCCTACTTTTTCGAAAGTTTAATTATATTTATTTCAATTTTTTTGAACTTGTCAATCTTTTTTTAGGAATTTCCACTTAACTGACATTCTCGAACTTTTCTCAAAATTTCAGCTTTTCTTTGTTAATGTGATTGCAGCTTTTTTAAGAAAACCTTGACGGTATTCATTTCTTTCACTTTTTTTTGAAAATTTTGTCCTTTTCTCCAACTTTTGACTATTTCACGGAGTTATGAACATATTTTGAAAATGTGGACTTTTTTTTTAAACTTCTATTTTCTTCTCTCGAAGTTTCCTTTTTGACGGATTTGTCCTTCATTTGAAAAATCCCACTTTTCCGAAAGTTAAATTTCCTTCGTTTCAATTTTTTTAAATTGTCGACCCTTTTTCAGAATTTCCACTTTTCTAAGATTTTCGATCTTTTATCCCCAAAATTTCATTTTTCTCGAAGTTTTGACCTTAGGAATTTGAACTTTTTTTATATCTTTTAGAAAAAACAATACAGATTACGAGAAAATGCAGATAATAAAAATTAATTCAAAATCTTCAGATTAATCAAAAACGTTAAAATGATAATTAGTCATTTCAAAATTTAAGTCGAAAATAAACCAAAATATTTAATCAAAGCCGTTAAATATAACACAATTTGAACTTTTTTCAAAATTCCAAGTTGTTTGAAAACACCGACTTAAAACTTTAATTATTTTTATTTTCAAAATGATAATGTTAACATTTTAACTGTTTCTCTAATTTTCAAATTTAAATGACTTTTTCTGAAAAGTTCGGATTGTTTTGAAGAGATTTTACTTTTTAAATGGCGAATTTTAAAAATTTTGAATGAATTGTATAAAGAGAATTAAAGATATTTTCGATTTTAAGTTAGTTCACCGAAAGTAATTGTCGCTAGTTTTTAGAACGTTATGTCTGCGATACGTATTGCAAGACGTAAGTACCAGATTGCCACCACTACTTAACTTTTAGCATAGACTATAGGCGTGGATCCGTGGATACAAAAATACAAATTTCGAACCCGCTTTGCAGTAGTTTTTTTGAGCCCATTGGGCAAAAAATTTATGCGACGAAGCTTTCGCCAAAAGTATCTAGAAGGAATGGTGTTGCCATTACTTCAAGATGTTTCCCTAAGCTGCGGAATGAAGCATCGAAATTTCGTGAGATGTGTAACTTCAGATTGAGTTCATGTAAAAACGACGCGGCTCATATTTTACTATTTCTTTCACAATATCATTCTACATATTATATTACTTTTTTATTAAAATTTATAGAAAGGTTTGGGCGCAATAAATTAAAATCTCTTCAGAAACATTCTTCACCTATACTTTACATGTTAAAAATCGTAACTTTGACATTGAATATCTCAGCTTTTGCATCGGATCGTGTCTTACTTTTGTAGATAGGTAGTCTCTGTAGATAGGTAACACTGCTGGTAACATCTGACAGAAATTTAAACAAAATATATGGGAAAACAGTTGACCGGTAAACTTTCTTAAAGCTAGTATTTTAAAAGAGGACATTCTTCAAGTTTAAATTGAGTACTTCCAAAAAAACTGTTGGTGGACCTGGTGCAACAAGCGCAACCTAGTCAGCAGTACCACCCCTAAATATGTAATGTAGCAGATCGTAAACATCTGAACCACTAACAGTTGACCCAATGACGTTTAGCAGAAACGGTCACTCTGAAAAACTCCAGAGAACTAATTCGTTTTATAACGCTTTAGTCTTCCTCAAAAGTTGAGTGTTTTTCTGATCATTTGGAAATTAAATTCGAATTACCGTTTCGGCTTGACACCGTACCAAAGGTCGAAACTAAGTTTTTTGGCCAAAACCGATACTTTATTCTATATTTATTTTCACTTTGTAGTAGAAATATTTATTTTAGGTTTGTTAAATAACAGTCGTTTATTCAACAATAAAACAGATGTCATGCAATGCAATTTATCGATCAGATACTGAAATAGCACTTGAAATTATCAATATGAATAAAGAAATTGCACTTTTAATCAATCATTTCGACAGCTCCACAGACGGCTCTCAAGTATGCTTTATATTTGCAGTGTTTAATCCACGTGGGTGGGCAAATTACTGGAAATAATTACACAAATAAATTATTTAGATTAGATTATGCGTATCACGTGTCACTGAAGATTTCCTGTCATGGTTTCTCAAGTAAATTTATGTTATGTTCCCCAGAATTAGTTGACATACAACATTCGAGATCTGTGACATATTTAATAAAATATTAATGCGATCAGTAAAAAGCTTATGGAGTTATTAGTAAATTATTTTTTTTTCTTGACATCTTTAAAAACCTATAACTCTGATACAAAATATTTTTTAGTAAATTTAAATCGTACTTAAATCGTATTCATTTATCATTCTACCGTTAAGCGTTGTCGGTGAGGATTTAAGGACATCTTTCTCTGTAGTAAATCTCGAAGCCTGACTCACAGCTAACGCACAGCGTAAGCGGGTGAGTCTAGGAGCATGAAATTTTACTCAGATGTTCGCCGTAATACGTAGGTGAGCGCCAAGAAAAGATTTATCAAAATTCAGCCTCTAAGGTAATAAGATGAGCATTAATGCAAGGCTATATTTTTGCAATTAATAATACACAAGATCCTCTTTAAAGTTGCCTATACGACGTTGTCGTATAAAGTCAAAGTTTTTAAAAATTTAAAATTTTGGAAAAATAGGGGTTTAAAAAAACCGAAATTTTCAAAAGGTGGGATCGAAAAAGAGACGATATTTTTGGTAAAAGAGAATTCTCAAAATAAAGTCGAACTTGTGAAAAGTAGAAGCGAAATTTAAAAGGGCGAATATTAAAAAAAATTGAAATTTTGGAAAAATGTCGTGTGATCGCGTACATCAGCTAGTTTAGTTTATAATTTTATAAACGGGATGAACAGGAAAGCCCTAGTTGTCCGTCTTAGCAAATCTCTAAGAATATAGCAATTGAAAATTCAGGTATTTTAAATTTAAAGAAATTTGATCACATGATACCAATTATTTAAAAGATAAGAGACTGTAGTTGTACCTTACGGTTAATTATGTGTATTTAAGTCACAATCGATAAAACTGCTTATCTAGAACCAAATTATTTCCTGCAAAAAATTATCAAAGTATAAAATTTTACGTATACTTTTTTTACAAGAATATAATCATCAAGTACAAAACGACGAAAGAGTTCGTAAAATCATTCAGCTCCACAAAAGAAAAAACACAAAAGGGGTTCCATAACAAAAGCGGTACGTTACTGCGGGTCCATATATGGCGCAGCGCGCATAGCTCAATGCTTAGTCTTATTTAGTGCTAGTCCGAAATCGGATCTACATCCATTGAATAAAATGTCAAATTCGTGTTGTGGGAAAGGAGAACGGCACAACGGTCACTGTCAGTGCGGTAAAGAGGACGAGAATAACGACCAATTATGCCATGACAAGGACGCAAAAGGACATGGGTATTTGATTTGATTTTTAGCCTCTTAGATGCCTTAGAACGAAAAAAAGAAACATAATTAATTTACCTGAGTTTGTTTCAGGTAAACAGAATTTGCTTTTGTTTGTATGTACTTAATTAATATGTTTAAGTTTACCACAAATGTTTGTGTTAAAGCTAAATTCTCCGGCTCCTTATTAATTTGTTGGAATAGCAATTTCACCTGATTTAGATTGTAATCCATAACGCATTTGTATTTTTTTTAAAACAAATTGATTTGCACATATATCCTCGATAAAAAAACTGATAAGGAAAAATTTTATTTGATTTGATTGATTTATATTGCAAAATTACTGTTTGAAAAGGAGAATTAACGTTGACATATTTTCAAATTTGGTTTAAATAATTCTTGTTTTTTAGATTATTCTTCCAGCGACTTAGGCAACTATTTATTTTATATTCACTAATTTTTCACACATTGAAAGAATGATATAAATAGAAAATATAATAAACAAATGTTAGTGCAATCAATCAATCATTTATTCAAAGTGTTGATATGTATTATCATTTCAAATTTATATACTTTAAGTATTAGAAGCGTAAAATTATTTGACTTTATCAAAAAAAGTATTTGAAATCACTGTGGAGGTTATAGTGTTACATAAATTGTATAAAACTTAAAGGATTATAGGATTATTACGAAAAATTTAAGCTTTGCAAAATCGCCAATTGTCTTATTAGTGAGTTGGATTAGACTTCAGTATTTAAACACATAGTTTAACGTTTTTATCTACAAAACTGAATCTACTTATCAATTTGGTTGTTTAAAAAAAGATTATTTTGCATAATAAAAACTAAACAATTTGCCATACATATTTGCTACAAGGAAATAATCGATTTCTGAAACGAGAGTAATAAATATTTAAAAAACGGTGGTAGCATATTTGGTCGCTTATACGGTTGGCGTTAGTTTGGGTTGTTTGTTACTTGTCGATAAATTATACTTTAAAATAACTAAAACCCTCAATTTCGAATCTAATATTAGATTTCAATATATTTAGATTTATATTTTAGATTTCTTATTTGCACGTGGAAGCTATTTAAGGTTGGGGCACCTTTGTTTTTAACAATATCATCAAAAGTTAGCCCTCATTTGATTCTAAAGAAGACTTTTTGATTTATTTAATTAATTTTTTTACAGTTGTTGCTTTTGTTTAATGAAGTTTCGCAATCGTAATAATACACCGTACTAGAGTGATTACCGTTATAGTAATTACCACAGAATACCTCCAAGTAATTACACAAATTGCACCGAGAAATGAACAAGTAATCTTGGAAGTTCTGTATTAAAATTTAACATCACTATTGATTGATTGCATGATTGTCTTATTAACAGAATTCTATCTATTTTTGCAAAGTGAAAATTTCTTTAGGCGCGTTGAGCCATTTTAGATATAGGGAAAATTATGGTTTGCCTTCACCATTACGCTTATTTACCAAAATCTCTAATGTAGCTATGAGTAAGAAGTGTAACAGTATTAAAAAACATCTAATCGACAAAGGGGTCCGAACCTGAGACCTATGAGACCTATAAAGCAAAATCTGTCGCCTTAACCAGCTAAACTATGCTGACTGATGACAAGAATATGAATTTTACTGGGTTTAAGGAGATTAGAGTGCGATAGGCCCCAAACTACGCAAATAATATTCTTTGTGAAAACTATTTCACAATTAATG
The DNA here is from genome assembly GCA_028583605.1 of Dastarcus helophoroides. Lineage (NCBI taxonomy): Eukaryota > Metazoa > Arthropoda > Insecta > Coleoptera > Bothrideridae > Dastarcus > Dastarcus helophoroides. The sequence continues at coordinate 33,107,831 of CM053327.1, forward strand.
TTTAAAAATTGTTATAGGAATTGTACTATTTTTTAATATATTGCAATAAATATTTATCTAAATCATTATTACTAATGCATATCGTTTATTTATGTTGTAATTACTGATGTAAATTAAGAAAAACATAAAAAGTTGTTCCAGTTTACGCAAATAACTAAAAAAACAGTAGAAAGAGCATAATATCGTAATTTAATATTAAGAAAATCATAAAATGATTTAAATATCGTAATCAAAAATAAGCATATTTGTCTGTTTTGAAACAGACACGTTGCAACTAATTGATAGTTGACACTCCTGACTACTGATACTTGAGTAAGCTATCAATAATTAATATAAATAAAAATGAATAACTATCAAATATTATGAAGCAGTGATCAAAATTGGAAAAAAATTTGTATATTGAAAAGCAACATGCATGACTGAAGCAGTTTACAAGCAAACTAACATAATCTCCAATCAACCCCCATCTAAACAAAGTAAACAAAAAGCATAAATGTTGAATATTATTTTTATTGTTTAATTATTGGATCACTGTGCATTACAACAGTCGTACAACAAGAGCAAATACGATGATAATTTTAATTTTTTTTAAAGTTTAATCCACTCGCAAAGGTAACCCCATTATGCTTTCAAAGCTCTGCGAAACAAGGATAGATGGCGATGAACCGCCTTCTTAAACAAGGATAGGTTGTAATCTTTGGGCGAAATTCCTTTCGATAACAAGTTCCATAACTTGGAAGTTCTATAGAAAAAAGAGTCTCCGTAGGCAGAAGTCCTTACTGTGTCAAGCTGGACCGCACAGGAATTTGCTGTTTCCGACTGTCTAGTACGCCTCAAGAATCTTGCCCTTGGGGGGATTAATCCTATTAGTTTCTGCGAGCATCTTCCATGATACTACTTGTAGAAAAGACACCAACCATACGCCTGTGCTCTAGTGTTTCGAGAGAATCAGTCAGACTCTCGTCATCAATTAGGCGGATCACTCTTCTTTGAATTGGATCCAAGAGAGCTAAAGTGTGTTTTGGGGCTGAAGTCCAAACATGAGAACAGTATTTTAGTGTTGGCCTAACTTGAGCTTTGTATAGTGTTAATAGCTGATGAGATGTGAAGTACTTCTTAGCTCTAAAAAGAAAGCCTAACTTCTGAGAGGAGGATTTGACATGATCGTCCCAAGAGAAGTTAGTGCTTGCATTCACTCCTAGGATAGATAGATTAGATCCCATCGGAAGGATTTTACCTTCTACGAGGATTGCCTTTTATATTTCGGGATTAGAGAACAAAAACAAATATTAATAATCGAAAATCACTTTATTGTTTTGAAAATATTCCCCATGAAGATCTATACAGTTTTGCATGCGTTTGAACCAATTGTCGAAGAACTTTTGCCACTCTGATTGAGGTATCTCCAAAACATGCTTTCTGAATGCAGAAACCGCTTCTTCAGGTGTCGAAAAACGTTGACATCTCAGTTTGTTTTTTACGTACGGGAATAAAAAGAAGTCATTCGGTGCCAAGTCAGAACTATACGGCGGATGATCCATCAAATCGATGTTTTGGGGGCTCAAAAATGAAGTTGTTTGAGCCGATGTGTGAGAGCTCTCATTGTCGTGGTGAAGAGTGATCCGTCTTCGGTGGTTGGTTTTCCTGATTTCTTGGAAGACAACTGGCAAACAAATGGTTGTGTACCACTCAGAATTGACTATTCTGCGTTGTTCTAGTGGTACGGTTGCGACATGTCCAGTTTTTCCGAAAAAACAGGCAACCATTTGCTTGGAAGTGCTTCGTGCGCGAACAACTTTTGTTGTATTTGGCTCATCTTGAAACACCCATACAATCGACTGCTGTTTACTTTCAGGCTCATACGCGTAAATCCACGATTCATCACCTGTCACGATGTCATAGACGTGTTTCGAAGCACCGCGATCGTATTTTTTGAGCATTTCTTTCGACCAATCGACACAAGCCTTTTTTTGAGCGATTGACAAATTGTGTGGGATCCAACGCGAACAAATTTTGTTGACAGTCATATGTTTATGCAATATTGAATGTGTGCTGGTCCCACTAATGCCTAAGGTTGTCTCAATCTCACGATAGGTCACATGACGATCTTGCAATATCAGTTCGCGCACAGCATCAATGGTTTTCGGAACAACAACTGATTTTGGACGACCTTCACGAAATTCGTCTTGGAGTGAACTACGACCACGATTGAATTCACCATACCATCGATAAACACTGGTCCTTGATGGAGCTTCATCGCCAAAAATTGAATTAAGTTCATCCATGCACTGTCGCTGAGTTAATCCACGTCAAAAGTTGTAAAAAATAATCGCACGAAAATGTTCACGATTTAATTCCATTTTTGGGCCGAGATGAATCTTTTAAGTTACTGTAAACAACACAAATAGCGCTCGTATATCAAAACAGTCTGAGTACGTATAAGTCAAAAATGTCCAACTTTACGATAGAGCTGTCAGTTGCCAGATTGCAACACTAGGTTGCCAAATCCCGAAACATAAAAGGCAACCCTCGTATTAGTATGTTTGCTGCATTATCCCTTGATGTTTTCTTAGAGAAAACCGCGGCACGAGTTTTTAAAGGGTTGAAGTCGGCCAAATTGTTCTTACCCCATTCTAGAATAATCTCGAGATCCCGATTAATCGTCTGTATCTGCTGTTCCCTTAGTCGATCTGAAGCACCGATAGATAATGGTTTGTCGGAGAAAAAAAAGACACAAGGTTACTATCATCTGCATAGCTGTATATAAGATTGGAAGTTGAAGCTGAGAGATCGTTTATGTGTAACAGAAATAGAGTAGGAGACAGAACAGACCCCTGAAGTACCCCTGCGTTAATCGCGAATATCTCCGATGAGATGCATCGTCGACGACCTGAAGAGATTTGTCAGTGAGAAAATTGGATATCAAATGACAGAGTCCAGGAAGAAGACCATAAGATGTAATTTGGCGAGAAGAGATCGGTGCCAGACTCTGTTGAAAGCCTTTGAGATATCCAATGCCACAATTCTAGCCTCACCATGTTTTTCCATAGCTGAGTTACAGATATGAGTAACATATGCCAGTAGATCGCCAGTGGAACGTTGTTGCCTAAAACCGTATTGCCTGTCGAAGATGATTCTATTTTCCTCCAGATATTTAAGAATCTCGATGTTAATAACCTTTCCCATCACTTTATATAAGGGGTAACAAAGATATAGGGCGATAGTTGTTAGCCAGATTGCTTTTTCCCTTTTTAGGGACAGGCTGCACTCTAGCAGATTTCCAGATGTTAGGGAATACACCTTTGTTGTAAGAGAGTGTGAGCAGTTTGCTTAGGACAGGAGTCAACTCTGGGGCGCACTTCTTAAGAACAATAGCGGGAATACCATCAAAGCCAGAAGCTTTTGAGGTGTCGCCAGCTCAAAGAGAATCTTCCTGATCGTGCGTTGTCTGAAAACAACTTCAGGCATCGAAGTGCCAACCTTAGGAAGAATAGGAGGTTGTGCGTTTCGAGAATCAAGATTGGAATCTTCAGCAAACATTAAGGCTAACATGTCAGCCTTTTCCTTGGAGGTACTAGCAATATTGCTATTTTCATCGAGTAAAGGTAGAAAATTTGAAGGTGTAAAATTATTGCCAATCGACTTTGCAAATCCCCAAAAGGACCTGAAACCATTCGGACAGTTGATAAGCCTCTGGCGCATTTTACGATCGAAATCCCCTTTTGCCTAGTCAATAACCTGTTTACAAGAATTTCGTGCATCTACAAATATGGTCCGAGTCTCGACTGAGAAATTATTTCGCCAACGACGATATGCGCGATTTTTGCAGGACACAGCCTGAGCACATTTTTTGCTGAATCAAGATTTACTGGAGGCAGACTTCTTTTGGGAGTGGGGAATTGAGCATTCCATACCAATCAGGATAGTTTCAGTCAATCACGGCTTTATGTAAGACCACAGTATGGAGCCGAAGAGAGATGTGATTGAGGCCTCTTTTGCGAGTCTATCTGCTTCTTCGTTTCCTTCTATGCCTTGATGCCCTGGAACCCTCTGTTAGCAGTCCCTAAACTGCCCATTTTTTTCTATTTTTAAGTACAGAACCTCCTACTTCTATAAAAAAATCTTTGTGTCAATCTCAGTTTTAAAATCGACATAGAAAAGTTGAAAGTGAAAAATAGTAAAAACAGGAAAAATTTTTCTTACCATTTTTTTTTTAGAAATTTGAATTTGTTTCCAAATTACTTCTTCATTTTCAGAATCCCAAGTAAAATAAGTACTCTATAACTAATTTATTTTCTTTAACTCTCTAATATTGAAATTTTGTGATTAAATTCAACTGTAAATTTAAAATATTTGGGCAAAGTTGAATATTTCTAAAATTTCTAAAAATAGCAAAATAAATCGACGATTCAGGGAGAAAAATTTAAAATATGGAAAAAATATTTCAGAAATTATTCGAATTTTTGTTAGAAATTTCGCCTATTTTAAAATTTCAAATTCAAAATTAAAATGGATGTTAAAACATATTTTAAATTTGTATTTTTTTAAATTTTGGCTTAAAAAATTAAAATCGAAATCTCGGGGAAAAAAGGTCAAAATTTTTGAGAGAGACAAAACTGGAAATTCCACTTCAGTAGTTATAATTCAAAATTTTCACTTTAAACCCAAAATTTTCAGAATCTAAATTTCGACCTTGTAAATTTCTTTAAATTTTCTTCGTTTTTGTAAATTCGATAGTTTTAAAATATTGCTTTCTGAAAACTTAAGACATGTTTGCAAATATTCTCTATAATTTATTTGCGAAGTATTCATATTTGTATGCAGTTTTATTGGCTTTTTCTTCGCCGGTCACTCCTTTCACAATCCTAAATTTCAGTACCTTCTATTAAGGAATGGCAATCTGTTTTAGATTGCCGCAAACAGCGATTGCGTTGGATCTTGGTTTGTCAATCGCTGTTTGGGACTCAACACTGAAAAACACTTAAAATTATATTAAAATTTAAATGACGTAAAAAATAAATAACAACAAGATTATTTAAAATTTTAACGTTTCGAGCAGTGTTATTCTCTGCCCGTCGTCAGAAAACCAATTCAAATGTATTCCTTTACAAATTTTTTTGTAAGCTGTCAGAAAGTAATTCTGACAGTTTATTGAAATTTAGGATTGTGAAAGGAGTGACCGGCGAAGAAAAAGCCAATAAAACTGCATACAAATGTTTGCAAATGTTTATTTTTTTTGAACTTTTTAACCTTTGTTCAAAATTTTGATTATTTCTCAAAGTTTTGACTTTTTTTTCGAATCTTTAGATTGGAAAATTTCGAATTTTTTTTAAGTATCAGTTTTAGATTACTGGAATTAGTTGGAATTTTAAAATGGAGTATTTTTCAAATTTAAGCTAAAAAGTTTCACATAAAAGGGTGAAATTAAGTAATTTTCACGTTTAAAATCTAAGCATGACATATTCAGAAAAATAGCACAAATAGTAAAAATTTAAAGTTACATAAAAAAACTTGATGATGGATATTAAATTTTGAAAAAAAAGGGTACAACATTTTTCCATTCACGAACTACCAATATAGCAGCTTACTGGACGTCACGAAGCCCCCCCCCCCTTTGGCCCCCGCTCTTGACAACGCTCTATACATTAATTAATGTCTTGGTTAGCAAATTAAGTATTCCTTTTTCAAGTTATTATTAATTAAAACGATGATTATGATGCTATTCATAATCTTGATTAGAGACAATTAAAAAATTACGAGGGATCTTCTGTGGTTTCGTACCTCTATTAGCGTTTAAGGTTAATTGTTAACTTGGAATTTAATGAAAATTGAAAATGAATTGACATCATTTTGCATTTCTGTAGATGAGAATAGAAAATTCTGAAATGGCAAGGGAGTTTAAATATCTGGCAAATAAAATTGTAATAAAAATATTTTATATATGTGTACTTCCAGATATGAGTTTTTTTCAATTTATGTCTCTTTATTGCATTGTACTTCTTATGTGTCGTAATCAAATTTCTTTTGAATTTCCAAAATAAATAAACAAGTAATACAAAATATAGGTCAAAGTTCGGGACAAAATATCAGTAAAAAATATCTTTTGTAATTTAAGATGAAAAATAAAGATAAAACAGACTTGCCGACATCAATAAAATATTATTAATCGAGACCTACAATATATTTTAATATATTACACAGCCATAAATAACTCTGTGCTGACATCAAATAAGATAAAAACGATATTAAAAGTGGATGATAATCTTACCAAATAAACCACAAACACCGAGAGAAGGCAAAATGCTACCCTTTATATTAAATTAGAAATTGTATTTCAATGTTTAGAATGTGATAAGCGTATTTTGATGTTACAAATTAAAAAATATCTTTTCTTTTTTAAATGCACTCCACTCACAATTATGTCTTTGGAGCACTGCAAGTAGGATGCGCTTTATCGAAACTGATACCACCAATAACTACAACTACCGTACAATTTCAGTAATCCTTCCTGTTAAAAAAACAACTAATGCAGGATTAGGATTTATCGGATAATGGATGTACATAGAAATGGAATATACGTAAAAAAAGGAAATAAGCACAGTTGATTAAAATTCAATCAGTGCACTCCATTTTTTTTACTGAAAGTCTGCAGCACTTTAATTTGCACGTCGAATTGAAATTGGTGCTGAATTATTGCAGTGAATTCTGGATTATTGTATTGGGGCACTACATTAAAATTATCATGATGGTTGTTTTAAAATAAAAAATATAAAATAAATGGCAAGGAAAGGTATTTCTAATTAACAATATTAAGACATAAGACAGTTATGAACTGATTCATGAAAAACTTTTTTTTTAGCATACGTATCATATTCTAAAATACATTTTTTATTTGCAGCTACTTCGACGGGTCAGTAAAATTAAACAATCCTCATTTAGAACTTATGGACCAAGACATATTATATCATTTGTCTCTTGGCAGTGGTTCACATGACCTGGTAGAAATGTTTGGGGACATAAAGGTGAGTGTAATTTACTTTCATAAAACATCATGTTAACGGTTTTTTTTGTCAAAGAAAGTTGATGTGTCACGAACTGTTGGCATAGCCAATTCTAAGTTATAAGAATATGTAATTTAAAAGAGAGTGGTAATCATGACTACAGCAGTGACTGGTAATCCTCTGGAATTTATTTGATGTACACAATTAAATAAGTTAATTAGCTTAAATATACAAACATAAGAGTGTGAGCACAGGTGCTTTTTTGCAATCAAACGAAATTAAACAAATAATCCCAAACTGGCAACTAAATTTCCATCATCCTTTGGCAAATAGATGAAGGAGGTTTTCACATTTTTATTTAGGCTTTTTAAATTAAAGAACTTTCGAGTTTAAAATTTGAATAGAAATTTCGAAAAAAGGGCACAAAGCAAAACTTTGATTTTAATTTAGAAAGTTTAAATTCTGTCTAACTATTTCTTAAAATTTTCAACTCAGAGGCAAAATTTGGAAATAATACAGTTTGAGAAGAAAAACTCAGCACTTCAATGTAAACATCGGAAGTGCCAGTTGAAACCAAAATTTTTAGTTTAAAATATTTAGAAGTTTATGTTAAAAAAAAAGAACTCGTGAAAAGACCAAATATGCATTGATCACTTACAAGAATTTGGATAAAATTGTAAGGAGATTGAAATTCATTCATAAACGTCAGCTGTTAACGAGTATAGGCAACTTTAAATACAAGCCCGTGCCGAAGTCCAAAGAATGCTTGAAAATGCCAGTTCTGCTGGCGAAATACGTATCGCCTAATTATTTATTTAATTGCCGATGTGGTAAAGGGGTGAAACCTTCTTTGGATTTAATCACAAGGCACAGTGTTTAGTTCAGGGGTTTAGCCCGTGTATTATTCATTATAGACCAATACCTCACTGCGGGGGGGTTATGTTTTAAAAAAACACGACGCAAATTGAAACGACGCAAAGTAAATTAAGATTTTCTATAGCAAACCATGTAAAGATCGAAGATAGGTTCCAGGGTTACAAAAATACTACTTTTTAAAAAGAAAATTGAACAAAGTAAACATTTAAAAAACAAAAATAATATAAAATTTTATTACATACATACAAAAATAAAAAATAAAAAACGTATTCAATTAAAACAAAATAAACTATTTAATTAATTTATGAAAAACAAAATTAATATTAATCATTGTCTGATGAGTCCATAGTGGCTGTTGTCGTAAGTCGGCTTTCTTTCACAAAAAATTGGTTCAATGTTTGCTGAACAGCTTTTTTTTCAACGTAAAATAAATGTCCTTGTAGCAATTGATATTCGTAGCTACCGCCTGAGACACTTTAAAACTCCTTCCGCGGTCAGGATCGTTTTTTAAAAAAAATCTCCATAGCTTCGTCAAACATATCGCTTTGAAAATTTGTTTGGAGGTTAAATTTTGTTCTTCGGAGATTTCTATTGAACGGTCACTGTCATCTTCTTCTTTAACAAATTGCAATTCCAGTTGCAATAGTTCTTCATTAGAGCATTCTTGGTTGTGCGAGGTTAGCAATTCATCTGTGTCAGTCTCCTCCATACCTTCAAAATTAGACTCTCTAGCTAAATTAGAAATTTCATGACGAACAGCTGGTGTACCATCAACTTCTGCAACGCATATTCGGTGAACACATTCAGGCCATATTTTGCGCCAAACACCATTCATGCAAGATGGTTTAATCTCCTCCCACGAATCGAAAATAATTTCTATGGCATTCATAATGTTGAACTTTTTCCAAAACTCTAGCATGGTAGGCTTATCTTGTCCGTCAGTCTCACTTAAAAGAAGTTTAAATGTTCGTCGAAGGTAATAACTTTTAAAAGTCGATATTACTCCCTGATCCATCAGCTGAATAACTGGTGTCATATTAGGCGGCAAAAATACAAATTTCCCGTTTTCTGACAACTCATCAACATAAACTGGGTGGCTAGGAGCATTGTCTACTAGAACCAAAGCCTTGAAGTTTAAGTTTTCCTTGTTGCAATAAGCTTTAATTTCTGGAATAGCACAAGTTGAAACCCAGTTTTGAAATAATGATGTTGTCATCCATGCTTTTTTGTTTGCTCGCCAGTGGACAGGAAGCAGATTCTTTGAACAACCTTTTATAGCTCTTGGATTTTCTGATTGATAAATGAGAAATGGTTTAAATTTGAAATCACCATTAGCATTACCACCAAGAAGAAGAGTCAGTCTATCCTTGCTAGCTCTAAATCCTGGTGCAAATTTTTCTGTTCTAGATATGAAAGCTCTGTTAGGTAGACGTTTCCAAAATAACCCAGTGTCATCAACATTAAAAACTTGTTTCGGATCATAGCCACCTTCATGAATTAATGTTTTTAACTCTGTCGGGTAGCGTTCTGCAGCACTTAAATCAGCGCTAGCTGCTTCGCCTTTAAGAGCAATGCTGTGCAGATTTGTTCGAACTTTAAATCTCTCAAACCAGCCCCGACTAGCTTCAAATGTTTCATTCTTGTCTGTATTACTACCACTAGCATTATCGTTGGATACTGCTTTACTTTTTATGACATCAAATAAGCTTTTTGCTTTCGCCTGAGTTACCATTTTACTTAATGGTTATTCTGTGCGCAACTTGATTTTCAATCCAAATAGAAAGCAAGGGCTCCATTTTGATCATCAAAGCACTCCTTGTATGGGTCATCGTTTTAGCATCTAATGATATTGCAGATGTTTCAGCCTCTCTTATTTTATCCCCAGCTCGATCTCTAATAGTTCTGACAGTTGTTGCAGCTAGACCAACAGCCTTTGCTATCTCCACAGCCTTCTCTCCCTTATCAAATCGTCGCAGAATATCTAATTTTGTCTCCAAGCTGATAGTTTTTTTTTATTTTTGGTAATTCTACCAGCAGCGCCCTTTCCACTCATTTGGCTAAAAAAATTACAAGTGTATGTAAAAAAATAATATAACTCTGTCAATAAATAAATTGGATAAATATTTACCTTTTTTGTAACCAGAAACAACCCGTAAAAATTTATTATTCTCTTTAAAAAAAAGCACAACACACTAATTGAAACGTTACAAAAAACACAACACACTATATAATTGAAACTGAACCCTGAAATTAGCAAAACAAAGTGAAATTAAAAGTGTATTAAAATTGGGTTAATTTTCGGTTAGAAAGGGAATCCCTGAGTTTTGATGGCATGGCGCAATTAGAAACAAAAGTGGTGCCATCTTTTAGAAAAAAAAGGAAAATTTAAAAAAATTTTAAAAGAAAAATTAAAGACTCGAACCCAAAACAACGCAACCTCGAAAATCTAACGACGCACAGTGAAAATTAATACTAATTAAGCAGCGACGCAACTTCGAAAAAATGCAAAACGAAACGACGCAAAGCGAGGTATTGGTGTATACAATTTAGGTGGTTTTTAGGGCCCATTTTTATTACCTTAAAGGCTGAATTTTGAAAAAGCCGCCATAGGTGCTCACCTACGTATTAAGAGGAATATCTGTGTGGAATTTCGTGCTCCTAGATTCACCGGGTCAGGTTGTGTGTTGTCTGTCAGTTACAGCTTTACAGAAATTTATTAGGTACATGGACCTTTTTCTTGTTTAATTTATATCACATTTATTACTTTAAAAAATGTTTAAATGTAAAAACGGGAAAAATAAAGAATCAAGTATAATTTATTAAACAAAATTTAAGTCTCTAGATCCATTGTTAATGAATTTTATTATTATTATTATTTTCAGTTTGTATGTATGGGAGGGACGCCGAAAAGAATGGAAGAATTTGCTCATTACATAATGGAGACCATCGGGCACAAACTTCCTACAGGTACAACACTTATGGACATTAGTCGATATTCATATCGTTATGCGATGTATAAAGTTGGACCTGTCCTATCTGTTAGTGTAAGTATACAAAATTATTAAAAATACATTTCATAATTTATTTCATTATTTCGCTACATTCATTATATTCATATATTCTTTCGATGAAAAAATAATTTTCTAGGAAAATAAATATCGACCTCCAAAAACCATTTTTTTAACAGGCAATTTCCATCTTTTTTAAACACTGGCATATTTTATTTCATTATTTCGCTACATTCGTTATATTCATATATTCTTTCGATGAAAAAATAATTTTCTAGGAAAATAAATATCGACCGCCAAAAACCTTTTTTTTAACAGGCAATTTCCATCTTTTTTTAAACACTGGCAAATTTTTTTAAACAACGTAAGGAATATAATTGTTATTATTTGAAGGCTCATATTTTCTTTCCAGCACGGTATGGGAGTTCCTTCTATTGGAATTTTATTACACGAAGTAATTAAATTAATGTACCACGCAAAAGCAAGAGATCCCATATTTTTCCGCATTGGAACCTGTGGGGGTATTGGACATGAAGGAGGCACAGTTGTTATTTCAGATGACGCTGTTGACGGAGTTGGCAACCACTCGTACGAAATTGTAAGTCACAATATAAAACTTTTTTTTGCGGAACGGACTGGTCCTTGATTATTTTCAAAGGTTGAAATAGAAATCTTGTCCTCTGAAACCAAGAAAGATTACAAAACACAAGAGCAATCTTTGTTGGCAGTAAAGTGCGTTCAGAAATTTCAATGAGAACAACCTACGTTGTATTTTTTAATCTTTCTTGGTTTCAGGGGACAAGATTTGTATTTCAATTTTTGAATATAATACTGATTATAACTTGAGTCTGGTAGTTACATAAAAATAAAAGTATCAATGTTTAACAAATAAGAAAGTAATCACTATCCTGCTCGGCATTGTGTCCTGCGTGGCTGTCAACGATCTACCCAATCAGGCCCGTAACCAGGTGGGACTAGGGGTTGCAGCCCCCCCCCCCGAAATTTTTTGGCTTCACACTAGATAGAAACGAACTTTCCAGACATTTTCAAAAACCATTTTTAATGGATCATTTTGTTTTCCTACTGAAATGCAAGGATGCTTTTTTTCAAATTTGGCGCCATTACTTATTATTAAAGACCGGATTTTAAGCAGAATCAAGCAAGGTAAAAAGGTGAGCAAAATATTAAATTAGACAAAAACAAAAAGCTAAAGAAGGCGCCAAAAAAGTAAAATACCCTAAAAAAGGCTTTACCAGACCAAAACTCACGATTAACAAAAAAAACATTTTGAAATCTCAGTCGAAATTAAAAAAAAAATGGGTTTTAGGTTATACTCAGGATATTCAGAAAGAGTAAAACATTTTCAAATGAAGAAGTTCGAGTTCATTCTCGAATTTTCACTCTAAACCTTGAAATTTTTACCTTAAATTCATTCGAATTTTTTTTCAGAATTTTGACTTTCAAATCTGAGATTTCGTTTCTAGAAAAATTTAAACTGTTCTTGAAATTTCTTTTTTTTTATTTAGAATTTCAATCTTACGTTTTAAATTTTATTTGAAAAATGTTGATTTTTGCAAGTTTTTCAAGCTTAAACTTCCCATTTTGAAAAAAAATCAAATCTTGAGAAGAACTGGAAATTTATGCAAGTGATTTTTTGAGATTTAACACCAAATTTTGAGAAAAACTTGGATTTTGTGATAATAGTTTTACAGTTTTGGAATTTAAAACTTTAAATTCGGTATTTGAATAAAATTTTGAATATTAGGCTCTTTACTAAAAAATCAAAATCTCTTATAAGCCATTATTTTGAGAAAACATTTTTTAATAAGTTATTTTTATAAATTTGTTTTATAATTTTTCTAACATGATCATTGAACTTAAAAAAAAATGTCTAAAGTGTCGATTATTTTTTAAATTCCGAGTTTTACACAAAACTTGGGCATTTTTAAATTGGAAAATTTAGGATTTTTTTAATAACTTTAACCCATCAGCTTAATTCGAAATTTTTAATTTTTTAAAAAAGTTTTATCTTCATAATAAAAAATTTCGAAATCTTTTGTTATGAAGTTGACTTGTTTATATTTCGAGAACGATTTCGAAAATTCGACTTTTTTCTCCAAAATTCGACTTCCAAGTGAAAACTTCCAAAAAAATATTGAAATTTCTATCTTAGTTATCAAATTTCAACTTTAATTAAGAAATCTTTTACTTTTAATCACGATATTTCAACTTTAAATTCATATTTTTAGAAAAAATTGATTTATAAAATGTTTACATTTTTTCATGACGAGTTTAAAAATGTCAAGATAAAAGTCGAAATTTAAAAAAAAATGAGGCTAATGACTTTGGTTTATTTTTCAAAATTTTTACATTAGTACTGGTTCAAAATTCAGACTTCGTCACAATATTTTGACTTTCTTTTTATATTAAATATATGAAAAAATCCCCTGGCCATTTTGAGAAAACACTAAAGTTTCAGGAAATATCAGTTTTTTTTTAGTTTTGTTTCAAGACAAAATGTTGAGTGTTATTAGTTTTTGTCAATAGATTTCATCTTTTGGAAATTAGAAATTTTTTTTAGAAAATTTTGACTTCAATTTAGAGAGTAATTCTAAATCTCAACTTATTTTTAAAATCTCGAATTTAAAAAACTAAAAACTTCGAGTTCTAACAGGTAAATTTGTTAAGAATTAACATATCCTACTTTTTTGTTAGGAAATTCAAAATTTCTAAAAAAATTAGTACTTTTAGAAATGTTTAATAACGAATTTTGTTTTTTTTTTAAATATAAACACGGTCGTAATTAAACTTTTTCTAAAACGTGTTTGTCACTCTAAATGTAGACTTTTCTAGACCTTTTAAATTAAAATTCCAAATTCAAAAAAATCAAGATTAAGTTCAGGATTTCGGTGTCTGATATTTTTCACAAAAACTTTGGCGAAGTTTCCAGATTTCTAGAAGGAATCGAAGTTTAAAAAAATATTTGTGCGTTGGAAGTAAATACCAAGATTTTAAGCTTTAAATTTTGAGAAAAAAAGTAAAAGTATTAACATCCTTCGCATATAAGAAAAAATCTAATTCAAATTGAAAATTTCCAAAAAAGAGCAAAATTTTGAGATTAAAGGTAAAACTTACAAAAAAAAAACGATAAATAACTTTATAGCAAAAACTTTTTTTCGAAATTCGGAAGAATTAAATGCATTTCGACATTACAAATTCAGATAGCAACAATAATTCCCAAAATTCCCTAAAATAAAAAACGTAGGAATTGAAGTTGTTGCCAATTAGAAAAAGAGTTGGATGCTAAAAGGAAATTTGAACTTAAAAAAAGAAACATCTAATCTTCCAGAATTTAGAAAGAATATCCAAATTCTAAATGTTCGGGTGCAAACTTTAAATTTAAGATAAAAGTTAAAATTATGAATTTAATCGAAATTTGAAAAAAATTTAAAAAAAAAATATTCCTCCAGCTGACTTCAAACTATGTCTTTAAATAGAGCACTTTTTAGAGGCATTTTTCATACAGAAGTGCAGGTTATAGAAGAGAGTTCAAAGATAAATTTTAGAAAAGGAATATTTTTCGAGTAATTTTATCATCTTACCCACAAATCTGTTTTTATTTAGAAAAGAAATTAAGATAAATAGGCAACATTGTTGTTAAATTACTTTGTCAGAAGGTTAGCAGAGTTTTTTTTATATTTTAGTATACTTCTATACAATAATAATATTAATAGTAAAGTAGTATTGGACCGTGGCTTCTTAGCTCTAACCTAAACGGAAACAAATCCTGGTTGGGGGCCTGTACCCAATATCTATATTTTTTTATGTCGTATATATGTAGTATCTTCGACGATATCCATAACTCAAACTACTATATTTAACAATAAATACAACAAACGAATTTGAAAATTTCATTACATTGCCATAAAATCTTAGATTTTCTGAGCCAGCTTCCCTTTACAGCAGTGGTTTCCTAGGCGGCGCGAGACTGTTGCAAGGGGAGCATGCAGCTGTTTCCAAAATATCTTTTTCGAATAAAAACCAAAATATATATATTGTATATTGTTTTGTAGCCCATTAAATAAATTATAATATCAGTTGAGTATTTATGAAATTAGATTGTTAGAAAAATTAAGGGGGCGCAACAATTTGTTTTTTAAAGGGGGGCGCAGGTACAAAAAGGTTGGAAACCACTGTTTTACAACATCATCAGCAGTAGAGTAGTAAGATATTTGTTCGTTGTTCTGTCAACTCATTTCCTAAATCAACAACTCTTCCCAGAGACTAACTCTTCCATTTAATATGAACACGCCTTCACAGTTGCTATCTGCTGTTAAAAATGTGTTGGATGCAGAAAATCCAACTGTTTATTTATGAGTACAGTTCCGGGATTGGACCATGTCAAAGAACTACTAAAAGTGTTCGACGTTTCGCCCACCATCGTAGGGGGCTTCTTTAGGAACAAAGAAAAGAAACAATAAATAAAAAAGACAAATATAAGGGAATATGCAAAAATGAAAGAATGAAAAGACCAATTTCAAACCATCAGAGCACGGTAACTCAGTATGTCCACCATACCAGAGGCGAAATACTTCTGAATTGAAAATCGGTACAAAGGATAAGAAAGTTTAGACAGAAGAGCACGGTAACTCAGTATGTCCACCATACCAGTGGCGAAACTCTTCTAAGAGGAAAGAGGGAAAGGAAAACTTTATACACCATTCGTCTGCGCCATCACTTCCGAAGATTTCCGATGGTTGGTTTCCAGATGGAGGAAAGCATGTAACCGTCGACTCTGTTGATGTTTTTGGGGAATTGTTGGATTTCAATGGCCTCGCCTATTATAGTAATTGGGAATATTGGATATAATTGAAATGTTATCAAAGAGAATCTTATGTCTGGTCTCATGTTGATGTTCGCTGCGAAAATAAACCAGACCTAAGACATCTTTGGTGCTCGGATATTCGCGTCTTAAATGATCGCTCCGTTTCTCCGATGTACACTGAACCACAAGAACAAGGAACCCTGTCCACCCAATTAGAGCAAAAGAATGAAATTTAATTTTTGGGAGATCGGAGCAGCGTTGGATCTTTGAGAATGATAAAAAAATGGGTTTAATGTTGTGTTTGCTTAATAATTTTCCGATTTGAACTGTTACTCCGTGAACATAAGGAAGAAAGGCTTTAGAAGAGATTATTGAATTTTGTGAAGGACGAGGGGTAGGGTGAAGATGTCGTTTAATGACAGTTTCAATGTCGTGCGATTTGTAACCATTATTGCGGAGGTTCAAACGAATTTTGTTCAACTCGTCTGAAAGATTTATGGGTTGTGAAATTGCTACAGTTCGTGAAACCAATGAATTTATGACAGAAAGTTTTTGGGAAGGGTGATGATGAGGCTCTGCATGCAAATAATGATTAGTATGGCTGAGTTTTCGATTAACGGAATGAGAAACGGGACCGTTTGGTAAACGGGTGATCAGAACGTCAAGAAAAGGAAGAGAACCGTTGTTTTCGATTTCCATAGTGAAGCTAATGGAAGAATGTAAACTGTTTAGGTGTCCTAAAAATAAATTTAGCGAATCCTTGCCATGTGGCCATACAATAAATGTGTCATCATATATTTATATTTATTTCGATCCTACATAAATTTAATGCGAATCGTATCTTTTAGTCAGTTTTAGGTAAAAGAGTCAAACGCCCTGCAGTATTCGATAAGCAACTTATTCGAGAATTAAGAGCCTGTGCGGATCCCGAAGAACTCTACGACACTGTTGTTGGATGTACGATGTGCGCTAACGACTTTTACGAAGGTAATATTTTCCATCATCGTTTTTGAAAAACAAAAAATATACTCATCAAAGAAGGAAAAAAGTGTTTAATTACTAAAGCGGTTTTTTATTTAGTAATGTCAAAAAAAACTTAGATTTAAATCATACATATTTTTTTCCTACACATACTTTTTGAACTTTATTCAAAAGACGAGATACGTTATTTTTCTCAGAAAAAGTTATCAAGTCTACCTAGAGCGGACACAAAATACAATTTAGCAGCCGTTACGCTTGGTAACGGATTATGGGATATTTTTTATGGAAAAATTAAAAAAATTAGGAAAAACTACGTAGGACTACATTTTGAAATCTTCAATAGTCGAGAATAACGAAATAGAGGGGCCCATTTAATAAGACTAACCCTTCCTGTATATTTCGGATGGTGAATCCACCACCCGAGATATTTTCGAGTGCACCCCCACATAGATATCCGCAGGCCATATTTCCAACTACTTTTTTTAACTGTCACCATGAAATGTTGACATATACAGTAAGATCCCGCTTAACGCGTAGGATACGTTCCATCAAAGTAGAGCATAATGCGAAACAGCGCTAATATGTAAATAATGGGGTTAGGGGAAGATGGATAGATTGGGTAGGTATTAAATTTAATGATTATGTTTTTTTTAATAAAAATAAAACCAAACATTTATTTCTTACAAAAATGAAAACAATATAAACGAATATACTTATAAAAAAAAATAAAGTTCTAAGTCAGTCAGATCATTCAGTCTATTCTGTGTTTCCAATTTTCTGCCTTTTTGTCAAGAAAGCATCTAATGTAGTTTGCGTTTTGTTAGAAGTTGTTGATAAGTGGATAAAGCATCTATAACACCCCGTCTTGTTTTTGAATTCCTGTCAAAATTTGGATCATTTTCAACAAATTCGTCCATAATTTCAGTTATTGTGGTCAAACTCCATTTTACAAACGCCACCGAAAGTTCTTTTTACTCTTCTTCGAAATGACTACTATCAATATTTTAGTTTTCTTCTTGCTCAGTTAATTCCTTGAGCTCATCATTAGAAAGACTAGCTGCTGTTTCTTGAACTATTTCTTCGACGTCTTCCATTTACCTCATCTAAACCGGTTTGTTTCGCTAATTCCACTATTTCATCCATATCGATAGAGTGTCCAATGTCTTCGCTCTTACTTAAATCTGGCCAAATGTTCTTCCATACTTCTTTCAAAGATCTTTCTGTTACCTCATTCCAAGAAAGGTTTATGTTTTCTACACCATTCATGATATTGTAGTTTTTGCAAAATTTTCTTATTGATTGCTTTTCTTCTCCGTCTGTTTTTTCAAACATCTGCTTAAATGTTCGCCGCAAGTAATAAGCCCTAAAATTGGTCCATTGGCCTTGGTCCATTAAGGCAGTTGTGTTAGGCGGCAAGAAAACCACTTCGACTGGAATGCATGTTGTAAAGTCTGATAAATTTGTTGGGTGGCTTGGAGCATTATCAATTAATAGTGGTGCTATTTGTCCAAGTTTTTTAATTTCGCAATAACGTTTAACAGACGGGCAGAAATGTTCAGTGAACCAATCCTGGAAAATTTTCATAGTTATCCATGATTTTTTATTAGACTCCCAAATTACAGGTAAAGTTGATTTAGATATGCCTTTTATCGCTCTTGGGTTTTTGGAGTGGTAAACTAGTAGTGCGTTTAATTTGAAATCTCCGCTTGCGTTACCACCCAGTGTTAAGCGATCTTTTGCAGCTTTAAATCCTGGTGCTCGTTTCTCTTCACGGGATAGAAATGTTCGTTTTGGCATTCTTTTCCAAAACAGACCTGTTTCATCAACATTAAAAACCAATTCTGAAGGATAGTTTCCTTGTTCAATTATTGTTTTTAATGTCGCTGGGAATTCAGCCGCCGCTTTCGTATCACCACTAGTGTTGGGTTGCTACATAGCAATCTGCTACTTTGACACTGCCACTTATTGAGTAGCAGTTGGAACAGTTATCAGTTCCTAAAAGTAACTGCTGATCTTTCAGTCGTAGTTGTTACATTTTACGTTACCCAAGCTACCTGCTACTTTACTTACTTGACTCGATTAATCCCGTGTACTTTCGGTTCGTTTGCTTAGGTTTGTAGGCTTTATGATTGTTTCTTTCCTATAGTTGGAAGCATCTTAGAATTCTAATGATATTTCAAAATGAACATTTTGTTCGTATTCAGCGTATTTCTTGTAAAAAATAATAAGTGGTGTTGATAATCATGAATCTTATTTTTATGTTTTTATCCTTCTTTGCCTTTAATTAGTTACTATTAGATTATGTCAAATTAAAACAGCTCAATTATACTTTATATTTTATTTTAAGATTAATTGTATTAAAAAAATGCCAAGAAAATATAAGTACATAATACATATATAAATTAAACCATAACTCAAATGATGCACTTCTATTCCTATATTATGACAAATTAATATATTATAACTAACCTAACTTAAAAAGGGGGATCTGCAAATATAAAATGAATTAAAATATTTGTCTATTTCTTATTACAAACCATACTATCATTTACATGTAAAAACATAATTTTTCTCACTTTTTTTAAACTTAACCTATTTCTTCTTTCAATTAACAATTGTCCTGTCTTAGAAAACACACGTTCACAAGGCACCGAAGTAGCAACAGTTCCAAATTTTACTTTTACTACTTTTGCTAAGTTTGGAAAATTGAAGGAATTATTTTTCCACCATTTTAATGGATCATCTTCTCGGTGCAACAATGGTTCTTCTAAATATTTTTGAATCTCTACTACGGCTCATGACTTTTTATTGATAGAAGAGGCTGTTTTACTACAAATTCGTTTATCGAAAACATACTAAATAAAAAATTCGTCTTGAGATTCTTGAGAGGTAGATGACCCAATTGTTTCTGAATTGTCTCATCTATTTCTTGTAAAATTTCAAGTAGATAATAAAGAACTAGTTCTTTTGCCCTTTGAGAAGTATTTTCTGTCTGAAAGCCAATATCTTTAAATCTTGGGTCCAAAAATGTAGCAACAATTAATGCGCTATTTTGCTCCAAATCAGGGAATCATTTAGGGAAGTTTGAAGACTGACGATAGCTTGTTTTGATGTATTACTGAAATTGTTACTGGCTGACATTTTTTCGTAGACCTCCCTCAAACCTTTTGTTAAAATATTAATCAAAGAAAGTGTTATGTATTTTTCCCCTGACATCATTTTAGTAACGTATTCCAACGGTTTCAAAATTTTACTCAATTCGGAAATGAAGCTCCACTCGTCTACGCTAATTACTGGAAAACTTAGATTTAATAATGCTAGACTGCTTCGGATGGCCTCTTCTAATTCCACAAATCTTTGTAGCATGTAGTATGTTGAGTTCCATCTTGTAGCAACATCCAAAATAAGTTTTTTCTCCTCTTTATCTTGTTGCCTAAGGGTTTCTTTTAATTTTAAGGTTACCTTTAAACTTCGCTTAAACTGAACAATTGTTTCCCTAACTTTGGTAACAGAACCTTGTATATTTGCGATTTTCAAGATATCACGCACTACTAAATTGATTGTGTGAGCATAACAACCAAAATGATTTATTTTTAAAACACCTTTTATTGCTTTAACAACGTTTGCAGCATTGTCCGAAATGAATAAAATAATATTATTTTTTTCAATTTTCCATTCCACCAATATTTTTTCTATTTCTCTTGCCAAATTTTCACTGATATGAGAATCTTCGAACCCTCTACATTCTAACATTACCGATGTGGGCTCAAAATCATTGATGAATTGTGCTGTTACCGCAATTACACTTTCGGTATTTCTGGATGTCCAACAATCTGTAGTTAATGTAAATGATTTTGACTGCTGAATTAACGATTTTGTTTTTGTGTACACTTCTTCATAAGCAGCTGGAAGTAGCACATTTGAAAGTGTTTTTCGGCTTGGCATGTTGTAGGAAGGATTTAGTCCTTGCAAAAACGCCCGAAATCCTTTATCCTCTGAAATTGATAGTGGTTGAAGATCTTTTACAATCAATTGAATTAAAAGTTTAACAAGTCTTTTTTGGGTAGAAACACAAATATTGCGAAGCACAAAGGTTAAAATAGATGACTGCGTTGATTTTTTTACTAGTGATTCTACGCCTATTTCCTCATCCTCAGTTGACTTTGAAGTTGAAGGTTGCGGATCCTTGAAACCTGTTAACGTTTCATCTGAAGTCTGCGAAAAAGTAGGTGTTAACCAGAGTCTCTCAATTTTTTCAAACTGTACTGTGGGATGCCTTCTTTCCAGGTGTTTTTTTAGATTTGTAGTGGTAGATTTGCAGGAAAAGACATAATTACACATTTTGCACTTGGCTTTGCCCGCACTGTCTTCTTTAAAGAAATTCCAAATTTCGGACTTCTTTCTTTTGTTACTCATTTTAGTTTGATATATATGAATTGAAATGCGAGGAAAAATGTCCGTAACGCAAACTAAAACCAAATGTGTGAATTTTAGGTATCCACACTGATCACGAAAACGAACCGAACTTAAACAGCTGAACAAGTAAACTAGATTCATTTAAAAGAATGAACTATATTAAAAGCTTAAAAATAAACCACTTAATTTTTTCCCATAAGTGTGGTGGATGATATCTATATTACAATTAAAAACAAATATTTTTCTTACTACTTTTCCATCATTAAAATAGCATCGCTTTATCACCACTTAAAATATTTGTAGCAAGTGCATCTTTTCACCCTATTCTGTCATTAATGTGTGCAGGACACTGCAGGACACTAATTAGAAAATTAATTTCTTTTTATGTGTTGAACATAAACTGATTTACTTGTTACTTCTTGAAAGAGTATTGGGATTGTTAAGAAATTAAGTGGGTACCTCGGTTTAAAAAGTCTATAGATAGCATTAAAATCATATGATGTTAGTTTAGGATTATGGGAATCGCCTGAGAACTAGAAAGCCACGGCAAACAGCATGACATAAATTTTATCCTAATTTATCTGAACTGCCGGGTTAAAAACATAGTTAACTGATTTCTCAATAGCCAATATCATTTTTAAGGTATTTTTTGGCATTACTGTTTAAATAGGGAAATCAGGGTATGTATTGAGGTACCTTTTATCTCCGAACGTAACCTGATACCTGATCGACCCTTTATCTTGTCGATTTGGAGTGTGCCATACTTTTATCGCAAGCGTAACTGCGATCTGTGCCTGTGATCACTTAGGCTTATTCCCAATACAATAATAGCAGTGACAAAAGTAGCAGTAGCAGTGTAGCAGAGTACAGTAGCAGGTATTCCTTGTCCGTTACTCGTTGCTCCATTTGATTCCGACTGCGACTGCGATCGTTTAACAAGTACTCATGATAAGTAACAGTGACAAAAGTAGCAGCTATTTAAAACTGTTACTTAATTGTAGCAGGAGCAACTTGTAAGTAGCAGTTAGCAGTTTTGCCCATCACTAATCACCACTTGCTACTTCTCCTGTAATCTTTATGTTGTGAAGATTATTTCGATGTTTAAATCTATCAAACCATCCTCGACTAGTAACGAAAGTTTAATTTATGTCACAGCCTGAATGTAATTAAAAATTCTTCTATCTTTTTCCATTGTGATAGATTGGCTTAATGCCATATTGCGTTCAATTTCGTCGTCAATTCATATAGACAGTAGTTTTTCCATTTCCTCTATAATGTTATTTCTAGAACGGGTAATTCTAGTTGCAGAACTTGACGTAGTTGCAGTTGCTGATAACAGTATTTTTTCTTTATTCTTAAGAATTGTCCTTAGTGTTGAAGTTGCCAAATTCAATACAGCACTAATTTGAGATTGACGTTCACCAGAACCTAATCGTCTAATCACTTGCATTTCAGTTGCCAGTGAAATGCTTTTTCTGGTTGCTTTCTTTTCTTGTTTTTCATTATCACCCAAGATAACAACTAAAGATCATAATATTTGTCACTGTATTAATCGTTATAGTATTACATAAATTTATACTTACAATAATGTCAAAAAATGTTTCAAATGATAAAAATGCGTTCGTACAGCACCGCACCAAACAAGAAACACAACTACACTGTTTCGGATATGTTGCATATTTGAAAACCTAGCGTTGCGCACAATTTTGGGGAATCCCCTGATTGAAATAAAAGAGCGCTAAATTGAAACAGCGCTAAACGAAACAGCGTTAAACGGGGTCTTACTGTACTTAAATAACTTTTATTTTTAGGTCAAGGGCGTTTAGATGGTGCTTTTTGTGATTACACAGAAAATGATAAAATGAACTACCTTCAAGAATTGAAAAGCAAAGGAGTAGCAAATATCGAAATGGAAGCTGTTCCTTTTGCAGCTCTGACACATCATGCTGGTATAAAGGCTGCATGTGTTTGCGTTGCTCTTTTAGATCGATTGAAGGGCGACCAGGTAAATATTACAAACAATTTTAATGTAAGCTATTAGCCCTACAGGGAGAAAACTTGCGGGGAAATTTACAATTATTATGTAAAAGCTTTCAATCGGCAATGAAAATTTTGAGAAAAAAAATATAATAAAAATTTTGGACAAAAACTAAAATTTTTAAAAAAATTGAAATTAACTACTAATTTTGAGGAAAAAAATGTAATTTGGGGATTAATAAGTTGAAATTTCGATGTTAGTCACGTTCGACATTTTCTCATCTAAATCGAAAATGTAAAAAAAATCTTGAGGAAAAAATTAAAAATTTCTGAGTCCCCAAATTTCAAGCTTGTAGTGGGAATATGGAAAACGATAAACTTACTTTGAGAAAATATAAATTTCGGGAAGAACCCGAAAATATTGGCAAAAGGTCAGAATTTTGTGTTTAAATTGTAGAAGAGAAAATTTGTCGAAATTTTGAAAATATAACTTATTGAACCATATTCTCAAAATTGAGTGAAGCTTTCTTTTTTCACCAAAGACTATGCAGATCTCTAGCAATTAAAACAGATTTAAGAAAATTTCAACAAAACTCGTCGAGAATTTCAATAAAGTCTAAATCTTCAGTCAGTTTGTTTGTCTGATTCCCAAGATTTCAAAAGGAGTTAAAGTTTCGAAATCAAAATCGAAATTTTCAGACGAATATTTTGTATTTCAAATTTTTTCTGGTTTTGACTTTTTTCTTAAGATTCTGAGTTTAGCCTTCCACTTTTCGCTTTATCTTCTTTCGACTACAACTAGAAATTAATAGTAGTAATTCTCAATGTTTTTTTTCTCATTTAGATCAGTTCACCTAAGGAAGTTATGAACGAATGGCAACAGAGACCCCAAAAATTGGTTGGAAATTATATCAAACGCTACTTACAAACCAAAGGTAGACTATCGTACAATGGGTTTGGATCTATGGTTGTTAAAAGTCCTAGAAGGTTTAAATTGGTCCAACAAGAGTCAGAGATTATTGAGTAAATGTCTACATATCAATTTTACGCTCATTATACAGATATGTGTATAAACAATTTATCATTCTGGGACATGCAAATATCCAAAGGATAGTTATTTATTAGTCGTTATTGTTGTTAACTTTTGTAAAATTTATTTTGTTTTTAGGTTGTAAGTGTCGTTATAAGTAATAAGAACTAGAAAATGAATCGTAATTGTTGGGTTTCAAATTTTATTTTGTAAGACGGAAATACTACTCAAATAAAGATGCTTTTGCTTTCTTTTTGTTTTGTTTTGTTTTTTTCCTGTTTATATTTTGCATAAAACAAATGTCTTCCAAATAAACTTCTGGACATTTTAGCTTAATTATTAATAATAATTAATAAGTACAGTTTTCACAATAATGCTAACATTCAGAAACTTATTAGTTTACACTGACAATAATATTTGTCTACCGAGCTACAGAGTTTTTGTAATACAAGTATTATTCCAAAAAATTTTAATAAAATCTTACAAATGTGGTTTCTTTGATGGAAAAATCACATTTCAACAGTTACGATTTATTTTTGTTGTCATAAATTATTGCGCTTAGTAGAGGGCAGCTTTTACCGCCACAAATCACAAAGTAAATTCACCCGCATGCGCTCATTTTAACCAGTGGCGGAGGTGTCATTAAAGAGGTAAATTAATGACCCTCGAAACTCATACATGCGCAGAAATTTGAATGATGGCGCAAAAAGCTGCTGTGCCCGCTCCTCTTCTACTCGTTGATTCAATCAACCTTCTACTGTGCTTTAAAGCGCGCACAGACTTGAGCCTCTCGCGAACCGAACCTCGTTGCGAACCACTTTACGAGCCTCGAACCAAACCTCGTTTTGAAACCGCAACGCATTTTATTTTTTTGGGCTGCATAACTATTAAACTTTATTAACGATTAAAAAGCAGCATATATTGGAAATGTCAATTTTTT
The DNA here is from genome assembly GCA_028583605.1 of Dastarcus helophoroides. Lineage (NCBI taxonomy): Eukaryota > Metazoa > Arthropoda > Insecta > Coleoptera > Bothrideridae > Dastarcus > Dastarcus helophoroides. The sequence continues at coordinate 33,132,885 of CM053327.1, forward strand.
TTGAGCTGCTTATGCTTTATAACTATCCCTTGATGCGACGCTGAAAGAGCGACAAGACGCGCCTCCCTATCAGCAGGTAGGGTTCGTAACGTGGCTCGCATGGACGTCCAAACTAGACGCGGCGCGGTTCGCGACGAGGTTCGGTTTGCGACGAGGTTCGGTTCATGATGAGGTTCGGTTCGCGACGTGGTTCAAGTCTGTAGGCGTCTTTACAAAAGCCAAAAAGTGGCGACTAATGTTATCCGCATAATTAAGAGTTTCTTTGCTAATTTTAGCTCTTGTAATGCTGATGGAGTTTTAATTATTAAATGTTCGGATAAGATGCACAAATCGGTATATTTTATTGCCGTAGATTTCAAAGGCAGATTCCATGCACTTTACACCTAACAATTCAACAACTTTTGTCTTTTTTTTTAAATCTAATATCGATCGTTACAAGAATAACTAAATGGTGCTTAAACTGCTATGAAATAAGTATTATTAAATGACATCAATGTTTGAGAAATTATAAATTGATATAGTCAATTTTCAGAGTAAAAATGTAGTTTAATTTATATTTTCAAAACGGTAGTTTTATGCTGTAGTTTACTAAAAAAAAATATAGTAGCAAGTTAGTTTTTAAGGAAGAGTTATTTTTTTACTGCTTCTTTTTAATACAATTAAATTCTCCATTTTTGTTTCAATTGTTTATTACAAAACTTAATTTGTAGGTGTATCAGTGCATTTGTGACTTTGCAACTTAAATGTTAGTAAAGTAAAAATTTATTTTGAGTGAACCATATAAAATTATGGATCAGAAATGTTGCCTAATTAGTATTTCAATAAGAAAGAATGTTGACCATTCTTTTCTGCTTTTGTATGGAGGCTATTCAAATACGTCATTATATCAAGTAATTTGAGACGTAATATTTGAAAAAAAAAATTTAAATTACATTTGAAATACAAACAGATAAATATCAACCACGCATTAATTTTTAACGTGCCAAAGACACACCACGAAATTATTTTTTGTTTAAACATGCAAAAATTAATACTTTTCAGTGATTTTTAATATTTAATACTATGAGAATACTAATGAAGCTCAATTTATACTTCGTTTAGGAGAAGAGGCCTCTTAATCCAACTTTTATTATGTAGGAGGGTGGTCTAAGAAGTTTCCGACCTAAGATACAAGACATTTTTCTTTAATTTTTTTTTCTTCTCCATAATCTTCTTCTAAGTTTTTACACTTCTCCCAGCGATACTCCCATCTCTTTAACCAGTCCAAAAAGTACTCGGCGTTCTTCTCTGCAAAAGAATTGTCCACGAAGGCGATTGACGAAAATCTCTGTCCTCTGAGCGTAATTTTTAGATGCGGAAAAAAAGGGGCTAGATCTGATGAATGAGAAGGATGGTGAAGCGGTTCAAACCGAAATTCGTGGATTTTCGCCATGGCAGCAACGGAAGTGAGAGACATCTTGGTAAAACAGGATTTTCTTCTTCAAATGTGGCCGTTTTTCCTCAATTTCTACCTTCAGCTTCTCAAGTAATGATGCGTAGTGTAATGATTTTTCCTGTTTGAAGATAATCGATTAGGATAACCTCGTGACTATCCCAAAAAAATCCTCGCCATCACTTTCGCAGCCGAAAAAGCAGTTTTTGCTTTTTTTTGGAGCCGATTCCCCCTTCGTAGTCCATTATTTTGACTATTCTTGTTTCGTTCGTATAATGATGTATCCAAGTTTCATCTACAGTAATTAAGCGGAACCAAAATTCTGATTTATGGCGCCTAAACTGTGTCAACAAACCGTTGGAAATGTTCATTCGAAAACGTTTTTGGTTTAACGTGAGCAAACGTGGCACCCAACTCGCGGTCTCTTAATCCAACTTTTATTATGTAGGAGAGTGGTCTAAGAAGTTTTCGACTTTGAATATAAGACATTTTTTCTTTAATTTTTTTTTCTTCTCCATAATCTTCTTCTAAGTCTTTACAATTCTCCCAGCGATGCTCCCATCTCTTTAACCAGTCCAAAAAGTACTCGGCGTTCTTCTCTGCAAAAGAATTGTCCACGAAGGCGATTGACGAAAATCTCTGTCCTCTGAGCGTAATTTTTAGATGCGGAAAAAAAGGGGCTAGATCTGATGAATGAGAAGGATGGTGAAGCGGTTCAAACCGAAATTCGTGGATTTTCGCCATGGCAGCAACGGAAGTGAGGGACATCTTGGTAAAACAGGATTTTCTTCTTCAAATGTGGCCGTTTTTTCTCAATTTCTACCTTCAGCCTCTCAAGTAATGATGCGTAGTGTAATGATTTTTCCTGTTTGAAGATAATCGATTAGGATAACCTCGTGACTATCCCAAAAAAATCCTCGCCATCACTTTCGCAGCCGAAAAAGCAGTTTTTGCTTTTTTTTTGGAGCCGATTCCCCCTTCGTAGTCCATTATTTTGACTATTTTTGTTTCGTTCGTATAATGATGTATCCAAGTTTCATCTACAGTAATTAAGCGGAACCAAAATTCTGATTTATGGCGCCTAAACTGTGTCAACAAACCGTTGGAAATGTTCATTCGAAAACGTTTTTGGTTTAACGTGAGCAAACGTGGCACCCAACTCGCGGTCTCTTAATCCAACTTTTATTATGTAGGAGAGTGGTCTAAGAAGTTTTCGACTTTGAATATAAGACATTTTTTCTTTAATTTTTTTTTCTTCTACATAATCTTCTTGTAAGTCTTTACACTTCTCCCAGCGATGCTCCCATCTCTTTAACCAGTACAAAAAGTACTCGGCGTTCTTCTCTGCAAAAGAATTGTCCACGAAGGCGATTGACGAAAATCTCTGTCCTCTGAGCGTAATTTTTAGATGCGGAAAAAAAGGGGCTAGATCTGATGAATGAGAAGGATGGTGAAGCGGTTCAAACCGAAATTCGTGGATTTTCGCCATGGCAGCAACGGAAGTGAGGGACATCTTGGTAAAACAGGATTTTCTTCTTCAAATGTGGCCGTTTTTTCTCAATTTCTACCTTCAGCCTCTCAAGTAATGATGCGTAGTGTAATGATTTTTCCTGTTTGAAGATAATCGATTAGGATAACCTCGTGACTATCCCAAAAAAATCCTTGCCATCACTTTCGCAGCCGAAAAAGCAGTTTTGCTTTTTTTTTGGAGCCGATTCCCCCTTCGTAGTCCATTATTTTGACTATTTTTGTTTCGTTCGTATAATGATGTATCCAAGTTTCATCTACAGTAATTAAGCGGAACCAAAATGCTGATTTATGGCGCCTAAACTGTGTCAACAAACCGTTGGAAATGTGTATTCGAAAACGTTTTTGGTTTAACGTGAGCAAACGTGGCACCCAACTAGCGGTCTCTTAATTCAACTTTTATTATCTAGGAGAGTGGTCTAAGAAGTTTTCGACTTTGAATATAAGACATTTTTTCTTTATTTTTTTTTCTTCTACATAATCTTCTTGTAAGTCTTTACACTTCTCCCAGCGATGCTCCCATCTCTTTAACCAGTACAAAAAGTACTCGGCGTTCTTCTCTGCAAAAGAATTGTCCTCGAAGGCGACTGACAAAAATCTCTGTCCTCTGAGCGCAATTTTTAGATGCGGAAACAAAAAGGGGCTAGATGTGGTGAATGAGAAGGATGGTGAAGCGGTTCAAATCGAAATTCGTGGATTTTCGCCATGGCAGCATCGGAAGTGAGAGACATCTTGGTAAAACAGGATTTTCTTCTTCAAATGTGGCCGTTTTTCCTCAATTTCTACCTTCAGCTTCTCAAGTAATGATGCGTAGTGTAATGATTTTTCCTGTTTGAGGATAATCGATTAGAATAACCCCGTGACTATCCCAAAAAAATCCTCGCCATCACTTTCGCAGCCGAAAAAGCAGTTTTTGCTTTTTTTTTGGAGCCGATTCCCCCTCGTAGTCCATTATTTTGACTATTTTTGTTTCGTTCGTATAATGATGTATCCAAGTTTCATCTACAGTAATTAAGCGGAACCAAAATTCTGATTTATGGCGCCTAAACTGTGTCAACAAACCGTTGGAAATGTTCATTCGAAAACGTTTTTGGTTTAACGTGAGCAAACGTGGCACCCAACTCGCGGTCTCTTAATCCAACTTTTATTATGTAGGAGAGTGGTCTAAGAAGTTTTCGACTTTGAATATAAGACATTTTTTCTTTAATTTTTTTTTCTTCTACATAATCTTCTTGTAAGTCTTTACACTTCTCCCAGCGATGCTCCCATCTCTTTAACCAGTACAAAAAGTACTCGGCGTTCTTCTCTGCAAAAGAATTGTCCTCGAAGGCGACTGACGAAAATCTCTGTCCTCCGAGCGCAATTTTTAGATGCGGAAACAAAAAGAAGTCTCTTGGGGCTAGATCTAGTGAAGGAGGAGGAAGGTGAAGCGTTTTAAACCGTAATTTGTGGATTTTCGCCATGCCAACAATGGAGGTGAGAGACGGCGGATTATCGTGGTAAAACAGGATTTTCTTCTGCAAATATGGTCGTTTTTCCTCAATCTCTGCCTTCAACTTCTCAAGTAATGATGCGTAGTGTAATGATTTTTCCTGTTTGAAAATAATCGATAAAGATAACCTTTTGACTAAAAAAAATATGTTTTTTTCAATTTATTTAACATTATTTCCAAACTGGGCCGAAGAAATGTTAAATAAATTGAAAAAAACCTAATATTTCCGGTCAATAAGGGTCTACCATGAAGAATAAAAAAAAATACTCGCCATCACTTTTATAGCCGAAAAAGCAGTTTTTGTTTTTTTTTGGAGCCGGTTCCCCCTTCGTAATCCACTATTTTGGCTGTATTTTTGCTTCGGGGGTACCCAAATTTCATCTACAGTAATTAATCGGAACCAAAACTCTGATTTATTACACCTGAACTGTGTCAACAAAGCGTTGGAAATGTTCATTCGAAAATGTTTTTGGTCTAACGTGAGCAAACACGGCACCCAACTCGCGGGACAGCTTTCTCAAGCCTAAATCTTCTAAGTCGTTCAATAAGTCCGTAGGATAAGTAAGAAAAAAACAAAATTTTGACAAAACTCGATTTTATTATTCAACATAGTTGCCTTCGAGGGCGATACAACGAGCATAGTGATTTTCCAACTTTTCGATACCACTTTTATAGTACGAATTCTCTTCCTCGTCCAAATAGGCCTCAGTTTTAGCGATTACTTCATCATTGGGCTTAACTTTCTTTCCAACAAGCATTCTCTTGAGATCTGAACACAGGGAAAAGTCGCTGCAGGCTAAATCTGGAGATTACGGTGGGTGGGTAAGCAATTCGAACCCCAATTCATTCAATTTTGCCATCGTTTTTATCGACTTGTGACACGGTGCATTGTCTTGGTGAAACAACACTTTTTTCTTTTGCAAATGTGGCGAATTCAGCCTTCAACCGATCCAAAAGTAATAGTCGCTGTTGATGGTGGTTCCTTTTTGAAGATAGTCGATGAATATTATTCCGTTCGCATCCCAAAATACAGAAGCCATCACCTTACCGGCCGACTGTTGCGTCTTTGCTCGCTTTGGATTCGTTTCGTCGACTGCTGTCCATTCAGTTGACTATCTTTTGGATTCTGGTGTGTAATAGCCATGTCTTATCCATTGTCACATATCGACGATAGAATTTCATTTTATTGCTATTTAACAACGCCAAACACTCCTCTGAAGCATCGATTCGTTGTGTCTTTGGTCAACTGTGAGCTCACGCGGCACCCACTTTGCACAGAGCTTTCGCATACCCAAATGTTCGTGTAAAATGATAAAAACACTACCATCTGATATCTTTGCAATGTCAGCTAGCTCGTGCATCTTCAATTTGCGATCGTTGGTGACTAATTTGTGGATTTTTTTGATGTTTTCTGGAATAACAGCCTCATTTGGGCGTCCACTGCGCTCTGGATCATTTGTGCTGGTACGACCACGTTTATATTCAGCAATCTACTTCTCTACCATTTGTCTCGATGGAGCAGAATTCAGATAATGTTTATCAAGCCATTGTTTGGTTTCCACTGTATTTTTTTCATCAAAAAGCAATGCTTTATCAAAACTCGAAATTCACTTTTTTCCATTTTTTTTCAATAACAAAAGTTGCTTCACACAGAATGCTATATCTCACGAATCAATACTCAGATTGCTGTCAAATTTATGCACGTATCGTTTGAAGGTTAGTACTAAATAAAAATCATATGGAAAAAATTCTAGTCATGCCATCTATGTGTCATCCTATGGCTTTTTGAATGGACTGTTATGTGACAAACACGTTCTTTAGACATATTCATAGCCTCTTCTACCTCTCTCAAATTAATTCGACGATCGTTTAGCACCATCTAGTGAACTTAAGCGATGTTATCGTCAGTGGTTGCAATTTTTGGACGTCTCGAACGTTCATCGTCTCTCAAGCTAGTACAGCCACGTTTAAATTCAGCTGCCCAAAATTTCACTGTGGTAAATGATTGGGCAGGTCCCTATATACAGAGTCCAATTCATCTTTGATTTACTTGGGCGTATGGTCTTTCAAAAACAAAGCTCGGTACTCGATTTTTTCCATTTTCACAAAAACACTCACATCGACTCACTCAAACGATTGTCGAAGAACATAGCGCGTCCAAAATAGCTGAAATTTTGGTGAGTACCTGTCGAAAGATGCACAACTACCTTCTCTAGCTTTTATTGACGAGTGCTGCCATCTTCACGTTAAGGTTGGCGACTTTTCAGAGCACCCTCGTACATCGTAATAAATAAAAAAAACTGCACTCATTTTATTTGGCTTTTTTGTTCTTTGTCTTAATTCTACATTTTCAGTTACCAGTTATTTTCTGGTTTAGACTGAAATATTACAGTCTAAACGTTTTAAGGATAGCAATTTTTTAAGATTGTCCCAAAGAAAAGAAAAGGTCACCGAAGATCTATTGTTGTAAAAGGAAAAACAGGAACGAAGAGTACAAATAAATTGAGTGCAATTAATATTAGTCGCAGAGATCGATATTAAAAAAAATGTTATTTTTAAGAAACATCAACAATATCTACATGAAATTATTTTAGATCTTTGACATCTGTATCGCAGATAGTATAAAATGTAAAAATTATTATAAAACGTAAAATATATTTAAGTTACCAATAAAAAAAAATGTTACGGAAGGATCCATTTATAACTGAAATATTTCATTAGTTATTTTACGGTTATAAAATTTGGTTTCGTAAAATATGAATGAGCTAAATAATTAGTGATATAAAAAGTTATGAATATAAAAAAATCTATGCGACAATACATTTTTAATCAATATTAATTAAATTGTTAGACAACGATATATAAAATTCGTGATTCTTAATGCCTAATTTGTTATTAATACTGTTATCAAATGTTACTATTTGTGCATGTATTTATTTATATGATTGTTGTAAAACTTAAAAAGATGTGCTTGATTTATGTAGCTGTTTAGATGAAATACGTATACATACATATATGTACATTATAACAATAGGTATATCATTTTCTAAACGGAAAAATTAATAGAAGAATAAGCTCTTATTTACTGTTAATACTTGGCAACTCTTAGTACATTTTATCGAACATTGATACTGATGTTATACAAATGCCTCCCCAACCCGATTGAACTGGACTGCCTTGTTGCGATTTTCGCAACATCTATTGTTTAAATATGTGCACACGTTTAAAAATACTTGTTGACTTTGCTGTATATGTAATGTAGTCTTTGTCACTCATCAAAAATAAAATATCTAACCCTGGCCTTATTTTCTTTTAATACCTTCACAAAAACCTATTTACCAAAATAACCACAAGACTTCACACTCAAAATGTCTTGAACGAACCTAAGAATTTGAGTGTAATATCAAACTTAACTTTAAACTCAAAAATGTAAGTAAACATTAAAAATTTGAACTTAAATTCTGAAAATAAAAAAAAAACTCCATTTTTTTTATATTGTTTTCTCGTTATTTTAACTGTTGTCTTGAAGTTTTGATTTTTCTTAAGTACTCTTGTTTCCCCAAATTACGATTTTTTCTATAAATTGGAAGTTTTTGCTCCACATTTTGGTTCTAATTTTGCTACGAAGATTTTCGCCTCAAAATTTTGAAGTATTCTCGAAATTACCATTTTTCCACGAAATTTCGACTTTCTCAAAAAGGGTACAGCAGGATAAGCATAGGCAGGGGCGGCCTTTAGGGGTGGCAAGCAGGGCAACCGCCCGGGGCCTCGCTCTTGTAGGGGGCCTCGCGCACTAGCGCAATAGCACGAATTCTAATGTTCATTTCAATTTCGAGCCCTAACCGCGCATTATAAAACTGGACTCGCTGCTTCCTTGCGCGGTAGTTATCGCGCTGATATCTGTCTCATTCGCTCCAATGAATGACCCTTTCCTTCTCTTTCACGCTGACAAACTTTAGTACCAGTGCCACAAGTGCTGCCAACTGCAAGGGCTAAACAAAATCTGATAGTACTCCATTTTCTTTGTGTTTACGATTCGGGGAATTCCCGTGTTTTATTTCAGCTGTCAACTGTCGTCGGATTATGCTTTTATATTAGAGCAGTCGTCATCATTTCTAAATCCCTGATCCTTTTAAGACATTAATGCACCTTATTTATCATGATTAATAGTTTGTTATCTCTCTGTTTTAAAATTGAAGGACAAAACTTGTCCCCTGAAGCCAAGAATGATTTTTTGAAGATACCCAAGGACCGGTCCGTTCCACCAAAAAAAAATCTTTGTGTTTATTAATTTTTCTTTGTTTCCAATAAACAATTTTAAAAGTCCAAATATATTTATTTATGACTTTGCATTTCTAGTCAAGCATCATCATTGAAATTCATAAGCGTAGGCAGGATTTAGTTCAGGGAGAGGCAAGAATCATTTTGAAAAATTGATAAAAAAAGAAAACCGGAAAACTTTCCGAATATATGTATATTTTCATTTAACTACATGAACTCAGTAATCGAATTTTCAGATTAACTTAGAAATTTGGAAATAGAATCGAACTATGCAAAAACAGTCAGAAAACTGAATCTAAAATAAAAACCGATCCTTTCGGAAAACTTTAAAAACTATCTAAATTTCGAAGATTTCAAAAAATAATGATTTTAAAAAATACCGTCGAAATGCCGAGAAAAAGGTTGAAATCTCTTAAAGAAAAGTCAACATCTTCAAGAGAAATTTTAATTTTGAAAGAGACGAGGAAAAACGAATTTTGGGAAAAAGTTGGAATGTTTAGAATTTCGTGTTTAAAATAAAATTCTAACCTTTCGAAAAATCTCAAAAATTGTTGAAAATTCGAAAAAATTATATTTTTAAAGGTGGAATTTTGTAAAAAAAGAAGTAATTCGCAAAAAAAGTTGGAACTTTGAGAAAAATTTTTCACTGTAAACGGAAGTTTTCAGAAGCATAAAACATTCATATTTCTAGTACGAGTCAAAATTTCCAGAATAAGACAACTTTTCAGAAACATGAAATTTTCGGAAACTTAAATTTGGAAAAAAACCAGAAAAAAAACGAATATTAAAAAAATGAAAGTTTAATTTTGAGAGAAAAATGTAGAATAAAGTCGTAACTTCCAAAGCGACTAATGTTTTAAAAAAACCCTATTTTGGGAAAGGATTTTTTAGAAAACCGAAATTGAATAAAAACCCAACTTTTCAGAAGAACTTGAAATTTCTAAATATGCCAAAATATTTCCAAACGCCAAATGTGAAAAAAATTGCAATTTTCAAAAACGCTTTTCTCGAAATGTTTGCTTTTTTATTCTAATTTTGATATAATATTTAAATTCCAATAAAGAAATTGAATGTACAAGAAATCTTTTTCTCGAAATTACCCAAAAATATTTTTCTCAACATTTTTAATTTTTGATAATATGCCGACCTAATTTAGAGAAAGCAGACGTATTTCGAGAAAACTGAAATTTAAAGGAAACACCAATTTTAAGGAAAAAGTCCAGAAAGTTCCACTAAAACATGAAATTTCTAGTCAAATTTAAAATAGTCAAAATTTAAAGAAAAGACAAATATTTGGAAAAGTGGCCTAATTTTGATAGAAAAAATGATTTCTGAAAGAAGAGCCCAAAAAGTGGAATTTTGAGAATAAAGTCGAAATTTCTGAAAAGACGAAATTAAACTAATTTTAAGAGAAATTCAAAATTTTTAGCAAAGTTGAATATCGAATTTTGATATAAAAATATCGGGAAAAGGCAAAGTTTAAGAAACCTGTTAAAAGTTCTGAAAAATCAAATTCCAAATGATCAAAATCTTCAGAAAAACCTGATGCTAATAACAATAAAGGAATTTTAAAAAAAACGAAATCTCTGAAAAGCAGTCGATATTTCTAGAAAAACTACCAAATGGAGCTTCAAAGATCGAAATTTTCCAAACAAAATTCAAACTTAAAGAAAAAGTCCAACTTTGAGAATAGCCGTCCGTTTGTGGAAAAAACGAGTCTTGAAAAAAAAGTCAAAATTTTAGGAAAGATACGAATTTTCAGGAAAAATATTCAGTTTTCTGGGAACATACAGGATGGGATTTCAGGATAATTTTAAATTTGCGAAAAAAGGCGGATTTTGAGAAAAATATCGAAGTTTCGATTTTTCTAAATTTGTTTTTTTTTGGAAATTTCGATTTTTTTCCCTTGAAAAACAAGAAAAAGATCGAAATTTTGAGAAAAAAGTCAAAATTTAGTAAACTCTCGAAATTCTTCAGAGAGAGTCAAATTTTGTCGAAATTTTGGAAAAAGGACAAATTTTGAGAAAAATGTAATTTCTAGATTTTTCTCTTGAGCGCTTGAATCAGAAGCAGACATGCGCCCTGTTCTGCCCTACCCTGAGTCAGAAAATGTCCAATATTGAAATAATCGTCGAAATTTTGAGAAACAAGTTGTATTTCCCCATTCCAGAAGAAATTTTCTCGGAATTTTTGTCTTTTTACAAAATTTCTAAAAAAGCCATTATAAAAATTTCCAGATAAATATTGTTATCAAAAAATCGAGCAAGTTTTAAGCAAAAGGGTAAATCTTGATAAAAAAAGTCGAAATTTTCAGAAAATCAAAGTTTAAAGAGAAGTCGAAGTTTCCGGAAAAAACTAATTTTGAGAAATGATACAATTTCGAAAAATAAAAGGATGAATTTTGAGATAAAAATTTGAAATTTTTAGTAAATTTGGATTCTGATAAAATAAATCGAATTTTAGGAATACATTTGAAATTTCCAAAGAAATTTATGAAAAAAGACGAATTTCGTGAAATAAGTCGAAATTTCGAGAAAATATCAATAGCTTAAAGAAGGGCGACTTTTGTGGAATGGAAATTTTTTAGAGAAAGTCTCCTCAGTTTAATATAAATTTTCGTTAACCACACGAGCTGGGGGGGGGGGGCAAGCGCCCTACCCTGCCCTATTCTGACTACGTCTATGTTAAAACTAATTTCACAAAGACGAGGGTCTCTTAAAGATATACCCGCCCGGAGCCTCGCAATGGCTCGATTTGGGTTAGGTTAGGTTGATTTAAGTTAGGTTAGATTGAATTAAGTTGATTTAGGTTTAGTTAGATTAAATTAAGTTGATTTGGGTTAGGTTAGATTGAATTAGGTCTGTTTGGGTTAGGTTAGATTGTATTAGGTTGGTTTGGGTTAGGTTAAGTTGATTTGGGTTAGGTTAGGTTGATTTAAGGTCGGCCCTGAGCATAGGAAATCTGCCCCAGGAGCCAAATGTGATGAATGTTATATCGATGAGTAGGTCACTTATCTGTAATAATATTCCCATAGTTTTGGCCGCCTATCTCTTACTGTATTTGAGTAATTTTCAAAAATGTCTTTTTTGCAGAGCATTTTTTAAACTTTGTTTTCTCCGTAAGTAATAAAGATAGAAATATGATTCAAAAACCAAATTGTAGACAATATTATGACAAATATTGTGCGTGTGTATTTAAATTATATTGCGCAATAATATATGTTTTTTTAATGGAAATATTTTTCCATGGCAATTTTTTTAAGTTTGAGCAGAGTGACCACTTTCTTAAAATTATCAAACATTGCTATTAATATAAAAAAATAACTGGTATACATTTTATTAAAATTGGATGGCTGAAACCTGTTGAAAAAAAATTGTTTTTGTTACCTAAAGCCCTAGTTGATCGCAAATTATGGAAATCTAATGCAATTTTTTTTAGGTTCCGGTAAAGTAACGATATTTTAAACATTACTAACAATTGCGTTAGTATACAAATTACCTGGTATAAGTTTTATTAAAATAGAATGGCTGCAATCTGCTAAAAAAAATAATTGTTATTTTCTAGAGTTCTTGTTGATCGCAAATTATAGGTATTTCTAATACATATTTTTTAGGTTTCGGTAGAGTAATCACTTTATAAAAATTCTCAAAAATAGTAATTAGTAAGCAGATTAAATGATATAAGTTTCGTGAAAATCAAACAGCTGCAACATAATAGTTTTATGTTACCTATGTTCCTATTTTAAAGCTTCCACTTATTACTTCACTAGACAAAGAGTATCAAATTTTTGCAGTCAGTTGTTTCCAACGAGATATTTTACTATTCCATTTTAGTTTTAAGCCTATATCTCGGCAGGAACTTATCAATAATCATACCATCTTTGCAGTTAAAAAATTATACCACATTACTCAAGAATTAATGTTGATTTTCGATGGCACACATATTCGCCATCAGAAAAGTTCCAATAATGAGTAGCAGCCAAAATTTTATTCTGGTCAGAAAAAGGTACCTATATGCAAGCCATTTACAATTTGTTGTTCTGGTGGCAACATTGCGGATATTTTGGGCCCGTTTTATGGCGCACAAAATGATGCCCCAATTATGAGAACTGTTTTAGAGGATTCGCAAGGTCTAAAAACGTTATTGCAAAGAGAAGACCCATTTCTAATTGCACGCGGATTCCGTGATGTTGAAGATCAAATAAAAAACGAAGGATATTTACCCTTGATGCCAGTGTTCAATGGCAAAAGAAATCAGTTAACAACTAAAGAATATAACAGTTCCCAAGATTAAGATGGGTCGTCGAAAATGTTGACGGATCGATTGGTCAAAAGCATAAATTTTGCCTCATACAATGGGCAATAAAGTAATAATAAAACCGCTTTGTAAGAATGTGGGATTTTTGCACAACAAGTTTCGGAAGCATTTAAATCTGATACTGATTTAGCTGACGAAATCATCGTTTATGTGAATGCAAAAATGATCACATTAAACACTTTAAGCACGGAGGTTGAAAATCAACACAGGAACAGAAGAAAAAAAAAGACTTAAAACAGTAGGAGCATCGCAAATAATGGATTTCCCCGAACTAGGTAAACATGAGTTAAAAATATTATTCACAAGTTCCCACCAATTATCTTAAGCTAGGGTTTCCTACAAAACGGCAACGTAAAGGAACGGCCTTTATTTGACCGCCGTTTCATGCCATGCAGCGGTCGAGGACAGAACGGTCGCCTTGACGGTGAACATTGATGTAAAGTGTAAAGTAAGAAAAGCTTTGCAGTAGAGTACGTCGGCTGAGACTGGGGCTGTAAAATTGTCACAATTTGAGCTGTATCGTTTTAATTTTCTATTATTTTTTTAGTAGTCACAAACTATATTTATTTGTTGTTTTCCTTTTAGTCGACAAAGAAATTTTGAAACACGTGTCACTTCACTTTTAGTTGACAAAAATTATTTTTAGAGAACATATATTTCTTTATTTTAGTAGACAAGGTTGTATTTTAGGCTGTTTTTTTTTTTTTTGTTTATATTTAGAGGTTTTTTGATCGGCAAAATTATTTTTGGTCATGATGTTTTTTTAATTGGCAACATAGCTGAACAGATTTGTTCTTATACACTAATTGCTTGTTTACAACCATCAGAATCGCCGCAGGCCAAGAGATTATTATTACCATAATTATTTCATAATATTGTTTACATTGACGAATCTGAGGTATTGAAAAAAGTTTCAAATAGAAATTGTTCAGAATGTAAGTTTGCAATGAACATGAATAAAAGCTGAAGATACCATATCGATATCTTTTCATTATAATGCAAAATTTCCCAAAAAAGATACAAATTTCATAAACATCCTTTATTTCTTGGTAAAAATTCCCCCCAGATTTTTTTCCTAGAACGAAGTTTTCGATTAACGTGTCCTTGAACATTTTTAATCAAAATAAAAAGAAAAAAAATGGCGCTACTGATTTTTTTTCAAAATAGATAAGGTTTTCATTAATACTTTTTATTCTTTAATAACAAATTTCTTCTTAACTTTTTTTGTCCGATGAATGGTTTTTGAGAAAAAAAATAAAATGAATTTCTTTGCATTTCAATGGGCCCTTGATATTCTTTTCTACAAAGTACTATATCATTTTAAGGTAACTTTGGTCATTGTGGATTATTATTGAAAATTTATATTAGATAACTTATACATGTTTTTTTTAAATAAATATTTTTAATAATTAATAAACCCATAGCATGAAATAAGTCAACATAATGGTTTTTTAACGGTAAACGATTTTTTAATGCAAAAGCATTCGCCACCTAAAAAATTTAAGGGAGGATTTTTACCAAGAAGTTAAGGTTGTTTATGAAATTGCTATTTGTATTTAAAAAACGCAGTGACTTGCCATATTTTTCGTTAAGATTACTCAGGGAAATGTTATTTCGGACACCACTGATAGAAGTAGAACAAATATTTTACTTGCAGAAAATACATTTTTATGCCCAATTATTATCTACCAAAATCCAAAAAAATATTTCAAACGGTATTGAAGGAAAAACAGAATTTTTTCTTAATTTTCAGCACCCTGTATCTTAAAAATAAAGCGGACGTATGCAGATATAAACTTTTTTTTCTTAAAATCGTTCTAAAATTATGCCCCTTCAGTTATGGCATTTTTTCGAAAACACCCTGTAATTGCCTTTTTATTGCCATCAAAATCCCCGCAGGCAAAGGGACTATTGCTATGGTAATTATTTCTAAATATTGTTTACATTACATTCAAATTCCTAGAGAAGACTGAGGTATTGACAAAATTTTCAAGAAAAAATCCTTCAGAATGGAATGTTACAATAAACACGAATAAAAACTCTAAAAATGTCAATTTATAAACCGACATATACCTAATTAAATATGTTCTTAGTCTTCTAGTTTAAAGATTGTCTATAAAATTTTAAAATTGTCTCGAAAAGTATGGAAATACTCTCAAAATCTCGTAGAACAAATGTTTTAATGTTGTTTATTATTATTATGATATATCTGCCGTGCTTAGATAAAGAAATATGAGCTGTGGAGGCCGAAGATACTTCGTTCGTTGATGACGTATTGGGGAAGGGGCAAAAATTTCTCTCCTCCGCATCACGTCCGTCTCCGTTCCCTGCCTCATATGAGTGAGGGCAAACGAAATCTAAGCGCAATTTTTATGCCAAACACCGCTCTTCCATTTTACAAATGGTGCCTTTATTTTTTAATATTTTGTTTTCAAATTTGGAGAACTTATGAAGCAAGGATGTCGAATTCACGCCCTGGAAGTACTTTTTTCAAATTCCGTTTAGTTTCCGAGATATTTGCTTCTGAAAACAGGTAAAAAAAAGACAAATTGTACGCTTATTTGTGGGAATACTAAGACAAAAATCAAAAATCTGCTTCCAAAGCCCGAATTTCCCAACATTTCTAAACATTATTACCAAATTTAATTCTAAGCGATAGTATTGATGTAGTTTGTAAAATGGCAAGCGAAGAATTTCGACGTTTTAAGAGTACCAGACCGCCGCCTTAAGCAACAAATTTGACTTCAACCGTAAAATTTACATAAGAGGCAGAAAAAGATAAGAAAAACGCAGTACTTTCAAATTTTCTATTACAAAAATAAAAATTCAACAACGCTTTACAAAGATAAACACACCTGCGTCCTCTGTCAATATGACCAAATCGCTAACCATGACAAAATTAAGATTAATTTTCGTCTAGAAGTACTCTCAATTGCAGGCAACTGAAGTTAAATAAATAATTTACTTTTAAAATTCGCTAAACATCACGTTGCTTGAGTTTCTCCTTCCTTTTCTCGTTTTGGTTCCTTCCGAGAAAGATTTTTAAATGCCATTTTTGTCAGTAAAATGAACGGTGACTCAAAGAGCATGGAAAATATAAAAGCGATGTAAAATGTCATCATGGTATTTCCCAAAACGGTCAGACTCTGAAAAAAATATGTTATTTCGATTTCATACATACTAGTAACAGATTTGTGTGCTACTCTAACACTCTGTACGACATATTTTACTCTAGAGCAGGGATGAGCAACCAAGCCAATTACAAGGCTAAAAATTTTGCGCGGGCCGCATGTGAGAAAAATATGAATGCCGGGGCGCTTGCACCCCCTTCTTCATGCAGCAAACTGAAAATTTGTATGCATTCAATTAGAGGACCTTCCAGTTCTTCAGAATTCATCCTTTCCTTGAAACATTTTTTCGAAATTTCTACCTTTATCTCAAATTTTGTATATTTTTTTACAAAATTTGATTTTCTTTTGAAATTTTAGGCTTAAAATTTGCCTTCTTTTATCAAACGTGACTGTCAAAATTTTGAATTTAAAAGTTCCTCGTTTTTTGTCTGAAATTTCGTCATTTCTCGAAATTCGATTTTCCTGAAAATTTTGCCCTTTATAGATTCTGACAATTTCAGCTTGTTTATTAAAATTTGCCTTTTTTTCGAAATCTGGTCGATGTTTTGACAAAAAGGTACATTTAGTAGAAATTTAAAATTTTTGTGAAACGACTAAAATTTCTTTGTAAATTTCAACCCTTTTTTAATCCAAATTTTTGGTAGTTTCAACTTGTTTGTCAAAATTTCGATGTGTTATCACAATATTTGACATTTTCTGATGCCTGTTGAGGCAAGGTAGGAAGCCTGTTTTCCTGTGACTCGTCCAGAGAATCCAGAGAAAATAAATATTCGATTTTTCTCTTAAAATTTACTCTTTTTCTGAATTAATTAATTAGGTTTTACTAAGGTTAAATGCTTTTTCTCAAAATTAAGACTTTTTTTTGCAACATTTCTCTTACAACATCGCCTTTTTTTGGGGTTTTGACTTGTTTTTTAATTTGACATTCTTTGGAAAATTTGTTGCCCATTTCAAAGTTTTTTCGGATGTTTTTTTCAAATTCCGATATTTTTCTGAACATTTACTAAAAATGTCGATCTTTTAGATTCTGATTTCTCCAGAAATTCTGACTGGTTTCCTAAAATTTGCCTTTTCCAGGAAATCTTAATTTTTATGTCAATATCCGATATTTAATATTTCAATAAATGTTTTCTTTTTTTTTGTAAATTCGTCTTTTTTTCAAAATTTTGAATTTTTCCTAAATAGTCTTTTACCTAAAATTAGCCTGTTTCTCAAAATTTGTCTTTTTCGAAATTCCCACTTTGTTTTCAAAATCCTACTTTTTGGACTTTTTCAAAATTGGTTTATTTATTTCAAAATTTTGTCATTTTCTTGAATATTTGTCTTTTTCGATAAACTACGACTTTTAAATCAAATGATTTTATGGTTCTGACAATGTTCACTTTTCTGTTGTTGCGAAAAATATTTTTGGGGATTTCGAGAAAAAGACTTCTTGTAAATTCAACATCTTTACTGAATTTGAAATTTTAAGAACAATGTTTTTGAATCTTGTGATTTTTCTTTCTCAGAGTTGAAGTTTTTTTTTGAAAATTGCGTCTTTTCAGAAAATTAGATTTTTGAAAATTTTGATTTTTTTTGAATTTTGCACATTCTCGAGTTTTTGAGAAAGGTTAGGTTTTTATTTTCAATATGCTTTATTAAAAATTCAACTTTTTAAGTTTTCCTCTTAAAATTGGACCCCTTTTGAAAATTCGGAATGTTTCCTAGAAAGTTCAATATTTTTTTGTAATTTGTAACGTAATTTTTAAAAATCCTGAATTTTTTTCAAAGTCTTTGTCTGATTTTTTCTAAATTTTACTCCCAATAATTTCAACTTGTCCAAAATTCATGTCATTCTCCAAATTTTGACTTTTAACTCAAAATTCAATTTTATCTGTTTCGGGACATTCCATTTAAAATGGAATTTTTCCAAAGATTTAGACTTTTTCACAGAATTCGTTTATTTTTTTTTAAATTGGATCGAAATTTTAATAGAAATCTAAACAATGTGAGAAAAATATTTTTAAGGAATCTTGAAAAAAAGATTTCATGAAAAATTTCAAAAATATGACAAAATTGAAATGAAATAAAAATTCTGAAATCATCATTTTTAAAAGTTGCATTTTTTTACCTGAATTCGACTTGTTCTGGAAATTACAATTCTTTTTACAAAAATTTCTTTTTGGAAATTTCGCCTCTTTTACATTTCCACTTTTTCAAAATTTCGACATTTCTTAAAGTTCTCCAAAAGGTTTTTTCTTAAGATTGGGCTTTTTCAAAATTTTGACTTAAATTTGAAAATGCGGTGTCCCCAATTCTGTAGTTTTTGAGTAAAAATATACATTACTAAGCCAGAAGGTTTTCTTTTTTACTTATGAGTTTTTTAGAATGATTGTTGCTGCACCCCCCCCCCCCCCGCCCTTAAAGAAAATCTTGTCTACGCTCATGTCCAAGATATTTCATGAATCGTGGAACTTTATGTTCTTTTTTTTCATGAAATTGTTTGACATTTTCTTTTCCAAAATTTTTACGTACAACAGTAGAACTTAGGCGGGCCGTAGGTCACGTCTTGCTCATCCCTGGTCTAGAGAGTTTTCTAAATTGTAGAAGAACAGGTCACATAACAAGTTGCTTGTTTTTACTTACGAAACTTGCTAGTGATGCATTAAGACTACTTTCAGTGCCCAAGAACACCATATTAGCAACGAGTGGGTTGAGTAAATAGGCACAATAAGTTAATCTACTCAGTGGAATCCAGCCAGAAAAGGATAAGAATTTTTCCAGCGCCCCTTAAAAAATAGATGCAATGCTTAGATATTTCAGTACTAAAAGTAAGTAAAAGTAAATCAAGCGTCACAGTTTACTATTGAGATTTTAAAAGTAAAATCGGTGAGTACTTACTTGCGTTTCCAGTGCAGCAGGCAATAATCATCCAAGCTAAGCCAACACCCCATAAAGTTCTGGATATACCCATGTATATTGCAGAAAATTCAACGCTTAAATTCCTAGTATATAGCGTAAATAAAATCCATAAGTTTATAAAAGGAAGTGTCGTCCACAAAATAATTCTTGTTCTCTAAAAAAATATTTTGAAAAACCAACCAAGGCAACGTGGCAAGGATAATTTCTTTTGAATTTAATAATGAAGACTTATTACGATAAAGTCGATATTAATTACACATTTTCAAAGATTTCCTCTACAATCTTCAAATTTTTATATTTGCTTGAACCAACCTCCATTAAATGCATTTTTCTCGAGTGAGAGTATTATGATTATATTCATTTTATCATCGTATAGTTAGATTAACATTTTTCAACACATGGTGCCGCAAACGCAAAATCTAAATTGGGGGATTTAGTTTTTATCTTATTAAACTTAAATCAGCAGGTGGTAGATCAGGATTTTATGATGATCCATTAGCTTAACATTTGAAAGTTTAAATATTTGGAGACAGCCATTTTGGTAAACGATATTTCTTTCGCTTGGAAGCTTTTCTTGACCATATGTACATCAAAGACGTTTCTCCATGGTGATAAACTTTAACTTCACAAAATCCTACGTATAAAAATGGATGAACCACAAGCAAGGATACCAGACGTACACGGATGGATCGAAAACAAATACGGGCACTGGAACAGGAATCTTCTCGGAAAACCTGAACCTAAATGTAAGTATTAAGTTAGATAAATACTCAACAATCTTTCAGGCGAAGATGTTGGAAATTTTATATAGCGCCGAACAAATGACGCAACTGAACATTATATATATATCCAAATAAAGGCGGACAGCCAGGCAGCCCTTACGGCCCTGAAGAATGTGAAAACAAACTCAGTGCTGGTATGAAACTGCCATCTAGCTTTAGAACGTCTATCACAAGAGAATGCAATTGATCTAATACGGATCAAAGGATATTCTGAAATAGAGGCAAACGAACGCGCTGACAAACTGGGGAGGAAGGGTTCGGAGGGACAATTCGTTGGACCAGAACCAACCCTTCCCCTGGCGAGATCAACCGTAAGATCCCTACTTAACGAGGAAATTTATCGTAAACACAAAGCCAGATGGGCATCAATAACAACATGCCAACAGACTCACGCATTCATTAGAATGCCGTGCAGGGAAAGGGCAAAACTGTGCCTACAACTCTCAAGGAATAATCTCAGGAAACTTGTAGGGATATGGACAGGTCACTGTCGATTAAACAAACACCTTCACAGAATGGGAATTATAAACGACCCGAGTTGCAGAGGATGTTTAGGAGAGTGTCGAGCACGTGATGTGTCACTGCCCGGCACTAGCATCAATCAGAGGATTCACGCTGGGAGACTTCTGGCCTAGTGTGGCCAGTTTAAGAGAGGCGCATCCAAGGGACGTTCTTCAGTTTCTCAACAATGTTGGGTGGCTGAATGTTATACCGTATATTTATCTTTTTGACGACGCTTAACGGTAGAGAAAAAAAAATCGCTAGGCAGAAATTGAAGTATTCACTAAAGTGATAAGATAATTACACCCCAATGAATAACAGGATGTTTGTCGTCTTAAGTGCTTTTCCTTAACATGAAAAATGCAATTAGGATGGACAAAGGGTGAGTAATGTCGAGCCTGGGATAATTGCTCAAAGCTTTTGTCCCTGGGTCCGTTACAGCCCGGATGTTTAGTAGACGTTTACCATCAACTGTCCTAATTGCGTTTCATTTTAATGGAACTGCAATTGAGATAGACAAAAGCCGATAATTGCATTCCTTCTAGAATTCGTTGGGGTGGTAAATTGAATCTTAATGACAATCTCTTTCCAATAAAAGGCATCGGGGGACAAACCAGAGGCAGTTCCGTGTCAGACACAAAAGGCCTAGCCTTTCCCGACAGTTTTGCCTAGTGATTTTTTTTGAACCGACGGTGAACAGCAGTGCTATATATAGACTTTCAGACTATAAAAACTATTTCGATTTTTTTTTTAAATTTGTATTTTTACCAAATTTACGCGGATCCGGTATCAAATGAATGACTAAGGACACCTCAATCACAGGGATAGCACAATGGACCCGGAAAGGGTGCCCTAAGTGCTGGCCTAAACTTTAGGCAACCCACAACGGATCCAGAATCCAGATGATTAACTTTAACCATTCTATAGTCCACACAGGCTGGACTGCGAAAATCACTGCACGTTTGTACTCTTTATACAATTCAATATTTGCTGAAGATAAACATTTGAAAACATTTCAAAAATATTGAATTGCCGCCGAAAATTTCACGTCATGCATATATAAAAAAAGCCATGGAGTAGTAGTAATATGTAATAAAAAGGGAAGGACACTCGTATTTTCATATTTAATACCTACCTCCTTTAGGCGCAACTTCCGCTTTAGTTTTATCAATAATATATATCCTGTAAGCACTCCTACTAAATAAGGCCCTATTCTGTTCCAAGGAAGATCGTATATTGCATCCAACTGACTTAATTGTTCATCCATTCTAAAAGAAATGTGTTAAGCATCATTTTCCAGAAGTGTAATTTGTTTTTAATTCAAAGGTAGTCAAACTTTCATAAGATAAGTGTTTAAATTTATATAAAAAGTGTCCCATTCCAATAGGAGGTAGGATAGCTTCCTATTAGACCAATAACGTCAATTTCATCAGGCTTTGATGTGAGTTTCCAATAATGCTATTACATATACGGGTGTTTCGTTAAAAAGAACAAAAGTTTGGTACAACAGTATATACTTTAGGTGGGAAACGTGCTGCCTCCGACCTTCTTCATGTAGAAAAGGATCGGGTCATTTCAAATATTTTTTGGAACATTGCTCTTCTGTTCGGATATATTTGAGAAAACTTTCTTGAGCTAGCAAAAATGTTTGAAATACTTCCACATTACAGAGTTCACAGGCTATACGCTCTTCACCTATGGTATACAGGGTCATTCAAAATTCATTGCACAAATTTAAGGAGCATATTTTTGGGGTCAAAATAAGACTTTTTTTTTATAAACACGTATCCTAAAATGCATCCCCTTTGGATAATAGTGATCGTGTCCGGCAGCATATGTGCATAAGAATGGAGAGATGTATTGCGGAGCAAGCGGGGGCATTTTCAATATTTGTTATAAAATAATCAATGCAATTTACTAAAAATACCAAAACGTTCCCTAAGCTTAGTTAAATTTAAATGATTATTTTGATAATACTCTTCGTTAGTTAAATACGATTTTTTTGCGAACGGTTAGTTGTACCAAAAAAAATGCAAAAGATTAAACTTTTGAATTTTTTCACTAAATGATCTTATGCGAATTTGAAGTTTCCTAATGGAAACGCAAAATGTTGGCCAATAAAAGTATAAACCCCCCTTGATTCCCCCTAAAATTAAGTTTACAGCATTTTAGAATCAAAAAATAAATAAAGGAGCTAAAAAATAGGAACTTACACATTTGCAAATGATTTAATCAATAACCGAAAGGTACAGGGGACAACCAAAAAAGTTCACTTTTTTGTCGTTTCGTGTTTCTGGTGTCATCTTTTAGCTAATAGTAGAACCTTTCAACCTATGATATAAAATAGGGGAAGAACCAAGTAAGTTACTTAATATTTACATTAGAGTAATAGCCCTTCAGGGAAAAACCAAAGGGATTTATGGTAGTGCGGCTAAGTAAATCATATTTTTAGTTAGATTTACACACAAAATAAACAAATCAAACCATAACACTTTTCTTTGACACATTGTTCATTAGTTAGCCAAAGTACAACTTTATGACTTATGTTTCAAAAGAATTATGCCATAATTAAGTTTAAAATTGCTCTCCTGAAAAAGTTATATATAAAGCTATTTTGATTTTTCTCCCAGGAGAGGGCGGTACAGCTGTACCCTTTAGTAGTCACAATTTGACATAATCGATTTGTCTTGCGCTGCAGCTGTGGGTGCATTTTAGTACACTTGTTAATACAAAGAAAATATCTTATTTTGACTCCAAAAATAAGCTTTCAAAATTTGTGCATCGAATGAATTTAGTTATAAAATATACACTCGATACATCTACTAGTCCATTCAAAAAGTCCATAGGATGAGACCTAGATGGCGTTACTAGATTTTTTCCATATGATTTTTATTTAGTACTAACCTTCAAACGATACGTGTATAAATTTGACAGCAATCTGACTATTGATTCGTGAGTTATAGGATTTTGTGTAAAGCAACTTTTGTTATTGAAAAAAAAATTAAAAAAAGTAAATTTCGAGTTTTGATAAAGCACTGCTTTTTGATGAAAAAAAATACAGTGGAAACCAAACAATGGCTTGATAAACATTATCTGAACTCTGCTCCATCGAGACAAATGGTAGAGAAGTGGATTTCTGAATTTAAACATGGTCGTACCGGCACAAATGATGCAGAGCGCAGTGGACGCCCAAATGAGACTGTTATTCCAGAAAACATCAAAAAAATCTACAAATTGGTTATGAACGAATGCAAATTGAAAGTTCATGAGCTAGCGGACATTGTAAAGATATCAGATGGTAGTGTTTTTACCATTTTACACGAACATTTGGGTATGCGAAAGCTCTGTGCAAAGTGGGTGCCGCGTGAGCTCACAGTCGACCAAAAACGACAACGAATCGATGCTTCACAGGAGTGTTTGGCGCTGTTAAATCGCAATAAAATGGAATTCTATCGTCGATATGTGACAATGCATGAAACATGGCTTCACTATTACACACCAGAATCCAAAAGACAGTCAGCTGAGTGGACAGCAGTAGACGAACCGAATCCAAAGCGAGCAAAGACGCAACAGTCGGCCGGTAAGGTGATGGCTTCTGTATTTTGGGATGCGAACGGAATAATATTCATCGACTATCTCCAAAAAGGAACCACCATCAGCGACTATTACTGTGCTGTTTTGGATCGATTGAAGGCTGAAATCGCAAAGAAACGGCCACATTTGCAAAAGAAAAAAGTGTTGTTTTACCAAGACAATGCACCGTGTCACAAGTCGATAAAAACGATGGCAAAATTGAATGAATTGGGTTTCGAATTGCTTACCCACCCACCGTATTCTCCATTAGCCCCCTGCGACTTTTGCCTGTTTTCAGATCTAAAGAGAATGCTTGTTGGAAAGAAATTTAAGTACAATGATGAAGTAATCGCTAAAACTGAGGCCTATTTGGACGAGAAGGAGAAATCGTACTATAAAAGTTGTATCGAAAAGTTGGAAAATCGCTATACTCGTTGTATCGCCCTCGAAGGCATCTATGTTGAATAATAAAATCGAGTTTTGTCAAAATTTTGTTTTTTTATTACTTATCCTACGGACTTATTGAATGACTTGTTATTGTGTCCATAAAAAAAATTTTAAAATTTTACATTATTGAGAAGCTATCCTCCATCCTCAAATGATGGCATGAGTAAAACAAATTTACAAAAATAGATTCGATAACACTTTGCTTTTGTAGTTACGGTCCCTTAAAATAATGATTAAGGAAACGCTTGAGCAGAAAAATGATATCCCTAAGTTAAAAAAAAAAACCAATACAAGCGACTTCTTAAAGGAATTAATTAGGTGCCCTGCTAAATTTGGTTATTAGTTACTGTCCACATATTGTGGATTTGAGTTACTGAATCCCAATTGAGCAGAGTTAGTTGAATTTATAAAAAAATAGCATAAAAAAAGCTAAACATTGTCAGGGGAAAATGTTATCTTAGTTGAGTAGTAATGCTTACGTGGGTATGTATCCAATACTGTAAGATTTATAGGTCGTTGCAAAAATGTTAACCAAAATCAATCCAAACAGAATAGTGGCTGCTGTTTTGAAAGCACTGAAATAAAGATCACATTGCGAAATATCAATTTAGTATCAATAAAATACTTACAAAGTAGAAATAGTCAACAGCAACACTGTTGTTACATAAAATTGTGTATCCAAAGCTAAATACCAGGACCAACTGAGACACATTTCTGATCGAGGAAACAAGTTATTGATATAAAGGATATTCCTCCACCAATATTTCCCACAAAGTTCGTCGGGTTTTTCGCTTGATTCCAATGAGGACGTTTGGCGGTAATACGTGTACATCACATCAGAAAATAATATAACGACGAGATAAGGGGGTGTTAACCTTAAAAAAAGTAAATTAAAAATTTGTTCTTAGAAGAATTTGGAACCCCTTTTCGGTGAAACAAAATATGTAAATACCTTGATATATATTAATTTATATTTAATATATTTAAGATAAGTAACATGGATGATGCCCAAGGAAATTTTTAAACACGTTTCTTTTCGTAGACTCTACAACCCTCAAGTTCAGAAAAATGGGTACTTGGGTATTCCTGCAAATTCGCCGGCCCTCAGAAATTAAATGTTTGGACTATGTTACAAAATGTCATCGTTCATAAATAACAACCTAACTGTCGACACATTTGGTCACGAGAAACATTTAATGTGCTCGAAATTAAATAATCCTACTGTTTCAGCATTAAACAATAATTTTGTTGATGCGATGTTATTCAATTTTTTAGAATTCCTGTTTTACTTTTTATCAGAAGGGTTAAATGTTTTCGTATATTTACTAAATCATTTTTTAAAATTCCTCTTCAATTTTTCTTAAAAGCGGCTAATAAAAAATTAAAATAAATGCAATTGTTTTCAGATTAGTTTCAAGAGTGTAAAATGCAAATAATTACACGGCAAAATAATACGTAAACATTTGTTGACTATTAGTTTCTTTTCGAAATTTCCACATATTTTTTTGGTTTAAAATCAAAATTCAGAGAAAAGCTTTGAAATATCAAGGTTTCACTCTAAATTTTAATTTTTTCTGGAGTTTTTTTTCAAAACTTCGACTTTTTTAAACATTACGATTTTTTCCACAAAATTTTGAATTCAAAGCCGAAGGAAAAATTCCAATTTGAAGAAAAAAAAACTATCAAATATTTTGTTGGTTCAATGATGATCCCTTTTATATATCTGAACCTTGGAGGCAATCTATGTTAAGTCCAATGTTTCCCAAAATGGGTTAAAAATGTTATGTCTATCAGAACAACACCATCTTTAATTTGCTATCTTCAGCATCAATATATCTAAATAAACAGCAAAATGAGACTTTTTTGATAAATGTGAAGTCCACGTTTACCCCAGATCTGAACTGCGTTAAACGACTTCAAGTTTGTTTAACATAGTTTGCTTGTAGAGTACAAATAAAGGTTTTTTTCTTTAAATTATTAGCTCATACGCTACAAATAGTTGTGTACTAAGCATTGAGAGTTTTGGATGAACACAATCACACGAGCCGGACGTAGGAATCGAATCCTCCACCCTGAAGCTGATGGGAAGCAGCTAGGGTTTAACCAATTACGCCACCCTTGCTACTTTATACATATTAGTACAATACATTTATAAATAAACTAAGTAACACTATTACTCAACGGTAAAACATACCTCATTATTCTGTTGATTACCATCATTCCAAACTCCATAAAGCTTTTTACATAATTTACTGATTGGGTGGAATTCTTCGTTTCTTTGGATTTGTAAAACAAATATGCTACAAGAAATCCACTAAAGAAAATAATATTTCGATTAACATAACACACTTCATTCAAATGAGTTGTTACCTGAGAAATAAATAAGTATCGACGCAATAAGTCGAGTTACTAAGTATTTGTGAAAATAAATCTTCGGATAATCGATATGCGAAGGGTACGTTTGCTAAATAATCAGCTTGATAGAATACCGTGTGGGCCATAATTACCCAAAGCATGCCAAAAAATCTTATGCCATGTATGCAGGGAATTGAATCTGTCGGTAAACGTGTTTTTATCAGAACCTTTGTAAAAGAGTATATGGAAAAAGATTTCAAAATCTTCCCCCATACTGAATGTTTGCTGTTTAGGGATAAATTCGAGTTAGTAATCAGTTCAGCTGTTGATACTCCCACTAAAGCAGAAAAGTTTTATGAGGTGATGTAACAGCAACATAACTGGAAGTGATCTTACCTTTGTTGTCGGTTTCTTTAGAATTTAAAGTACCATTATGACCTCTGACAAGATTTTTTTCTTTATTGTGTTTTTTAACATCGTAAGTGGTACCAATAATAGACAAGAGAACCACTATTGCAGAAATGGTTCTAAAAAAATAACAACAAATTACCAAATTGTATAAAATATGTAGGGGAAACTGGGGTATTGTGAACCGCCTTTTTATGTTGGCTAAAAACTGGCAAAAAAATATTTTTTTCTGAAAATTTCAAAGCTTGAATTTGTAGTACAACTAATAATCTCTCCTTGGGTCGCAGCATTTAGGTCAAATTGTGTTAAATTATACAACTTATAACAGTTGGCGCAAAAATTGCATTTTTGCGATTTTGAAAAATATCGGGGAATTACGGACCACTTTGTAGATCGATCAAAAACGGAAAAATGTAGTAGAAAAATCTTCTTGTTTTTGATTCAGAGTGGTAGATTTATTATGAAAGAGAAACAAAGCGAAGTGGAGTGACAAATGGCAATGAAAATCAGTTCGAAACAAAATTATTATTTTACCAAAAAACTATTAGAAATTGCCGAAAAATAATGCTGTGCTGAAAATTGTACATGAATAATTACTTATATGCATCAAATACACGAAATTAGCTTGAGAAATGTAAAGAATGGAGAGATCCATAATTCCACGACAAAAGTGATCCGTAATTTCCCGAAACTCATTTTTTACAATATGGCAGTATATGAGTATCACAATGCAAACTTAATGCAAAACTTTATGTTCCTGTCAAAGACATTAAGGTTCCGCGAATATTATGAAACTATTTACCTGAGTTGGTTCTCGAAAAAAGTGGTCAAATTAAAGGAAACTCTAATTAGAAAAAAAAAATTTCGAATTTTCGCATCTTGAAGGAATATTCCTTGTTTTTAAAATAACAAAAAATGTAAAAAATAATAAAGATAGCATTTAAATCAGTTGTTACATTTTGACTACTTAAAAGCAATTAAAGGTAGTCAAAATTTAACAACTGGTTAAAATACAAACTCACAATCAGATTAAAAAATAACGTTAACTGAATTTTTTTGTGTTTTTTTGAACGTTTCTGATCAAACAATTTGTAAATGAAGTAACAAATAATAGAAACAACCATTTTTTGTAGGTTGCCTTCACTATGAATACAATACTACGAAGAAATTTTAGTTTAAAAAATCAATAATGATCATGTTTGCGCTAAAGGCTTTAAAGGTGAGAATCATTAAATTTTGTTGTGATTTCATCAGCTCTTTATTTTAAATAATCTTCGGTTTCCAGTTTGTTTTATGACCAGTATGTATCTTCAATTAATTAGCAGTTGTTACGTTGCATTTGCATAAAAGTATACACTTTCGCTTCAACTAATTAGGTGCCTTTATTTTATGAAAAAATAATAATAATCATTTTTTTTTGGTGGAACGGACTGGTCCTTGATTATCTTCAAAAATTGAAATACAGAACTTGTCCCATGAAACCAAGAAAAATTAAAAAACACAACAAACGATTAGAGCAACGTCTGTTGTGTTTTTAAATCTTTCTTGGTTTCAGGGGATAAGTGCTGTATTTCAATAATAATAATAATAATTAAAATGCTGACAAGTAACACAGTAATCGCAAATATTTTGAATAAGCTAGTCTGTAAGCGAAGTAATTTTCTCAATTATGACAGAAAATACGATTAGTGGGAAGAAATTTAGATCCTTTTAACGAATTTTGAAATTCTTATCATTATCATTCTGTAAAAGTAGCTAGGTACTTACATTAAGGCTATCGTTTTTGGCAGTTTTAGCATCCATGTTCCATCATCTTGCAAAGACTTTACCCTAGTTACATTTATATGAATTCCATACAATTTCTGCAAGCTTAGATATTTCATTTTGAAATATGAACCAAGTAAAGTTTTAACTTCTTCATTTGAACACAATTCTGGAACACATAATCCTAATTGTATTGTGAACTGAAATTAAAATGTAACAGTTATCACGAAGACCTGTAGCCTCTAAATTTAAAAAATTGTTCAGTGATTGATGTTCTAACCCAAATTTTCAAAAAAATGGCTAAAACAATGTAAACATTAGGAGTACAACTGTTGGGTTAAAGGATTTGATTTTTAAATCCAGTCTAATGTCAAAATTTCAGTAAAAAATGTTCTGAGCTTATGCTCAGAACATTTTTTACCGAAATTTTGTATATACTGATTTATACTAATATACATAGGACGCTATGAATTTCAGAAAAAAATTATCAGAACAATTTTTTTACGTATAAATTTTAAACTCGAAATTACTGAAAAAATTGAGTATTAATTCAAAATTTAGATTTTATTTTTTAAATCGCCACATTTTTAAAGAAATGCTAAATTTTAAGTTTATTTCAACTCAATTTCGATTTGTTTGTTTTCTGAATTTAAAAGGAAAGATAACTTTGAGAATTAAACACATTCAACTTGTTTTACGCAATGGTTTGAAGTATTTAAAAATTGTATCATTTTCATAAAATTGTTACTTTTTAAGTCTGACTTTTTTTCCTGAATTATGTGTTAAGTGGTGTAGAAAACATTGACATTTTGATTTTTTTATACCATATTTAGAGTTAACTTGAAATTTATGCTGCTTTGTAAAAGTAAAAATATATTTTTTAATGTTATCATAAAAAATAACTTTCAAGTAACAAAAAAATGTAACAAATCTTGTGAACAGATTGTCTACAGGGTGGCGCAATTGAACTACCAACTAATCAAAATGCTTATTTTTATGTTTTCATGAGTTTTATTGAACCCTAGTAAAAGTTGTTCACGTTCATGGTTTTATAATGCATCACCAATTTTCGATATGGTCGCCCTTAACGCGTACTATAGCCTTCAGACCGTCGAAAAACAAATCGCACGTTACCCGAATGTGGCTTTTTGGTATTTTGATCCATTCCGGGCGAAGGACTTGCTTCAAACGATCCACATTTTGGTAATTTTTAGTACCAGCCCTGCTCTTCAGAATGCTCCAAAAAGAGAAGTCCACCAAATTTGCATCTGGAGGATTTGTTAGCCATTGTGTCGAAGAAATGAAGTGTGGAAAGTTGTTTTTTAGTCATTCGCGCGTGTTATGAGACTATGTCGAGTCTTGTTGAAATCTTCACGGTCTGCACCCGAAATGTTTGTACGCCCAAAGCTTCTACGCTATCTCTAGAACAATTTCATGATACATGGTCGCATTTATTTTGATCCTGTGGTCCAAAATATGAAGAAAGAGCGACCATCGGCGGTTACGGCCGACCAAACCATCACCATTGGTACCCTTTGGTTTCTAATGACCATTAGGAGGTGTAAATTTTGAAAAGACCTCTTAGGGAAGTTAATTTCGTCATTCTGTTTGTTAATATGTTACTCATTTAGAAATAGAGCCTCGCCAGAGAAAACAAAATTCGGTAACTCACCACGAACCAACTCTTTGGCTCATTTCGTTCTAACTTTTCTTGGTTTCACTGTAGGATTGGGTAGTTTTTTGGACGTCAAGGGCTCTAATTGAAGCTCATTTTGCAATATTCGTTACATGTTTTGCGATGAGATTGTCAGATAATTCAGAGAAATCTTCAGATCAGCAGCCAATTTTCTGCCATAACTTTTCGAAAATTTCTACAGATGTTTCTGTCCTTTTTCGACCACTACCATAACGTTTTGCAATGATGCCAGCATATATGTAATACTTCTATATGGCGTGTATATGTCGCCACTGCAAAATGCTTTGTCAAAAAGATGAGATGTAAATATATGTCGTACTCTTTCAAGGACAAGCATTCATTCATTTATAGCAGGAACAGATGACAAGATGGGCGGGAACACTAATAAATGAATGACAACAATGACAACTGACGAGAAGAGGGATATTTGAAATAAACTTTGGGATTGAAAAAGACAAACATATATATCCATCGCGCCTTTTTGACACAAACAAAAAGACAAAACACGCCATATAGAAGTATTACATATATGGATGTCAGTATCATTGTATCTTTTTATGGTTCGATGCAGCAAAAAATTAATTACGTTCAAATGTTGAAGCGCTCTATCATCCTTAGCGCTGTAGCCCTGTGGGACTTCCGATTTTCTCTAGTTTCTTTCACCATTCCTGCCGATTCTGCGACTCTTGCTCCCAATTCCTTGCACCGATTTTTCGTACGTCCTCATTGACACCATCCTTCCATCGCAAGCTTGGCCTGCCACAGCTTCTAGCTCCCTCTGGTTCCGAGACCATGATCTTTTTTGCTGAAGCTCCCTAACTATCGTCTTTTACGATTTTCTACCAAATATAAAAGAATCTGTTCGGTTTAAGCTCCATAACTTATAACTTTTTTCTCTCAAAATTAACAGGTAAGGCGTTTTGTACATTTGTAAATAATGTAATGGAGTATCATCACGTAAAATTTGAGACGTCTATCGTCAACTGTTTGGCAGATATAGCAGTTTGAAGTTAGTTGACAGTTCAATTACTCCATCCTGTATATTATTGCACAGATTTAGATTTCTTAAACATCTTGGTTAACCAAACGTTTTTAAATAATAAAGCAAATACCAATAGCGTACAAATTATATAATAAGTAGGTTAGCGGTTATTACTATACAATTTTTTTATTAACCTCTAATGGAAGTTGTGTATGATGCTGCAACGTATTGTTATGCTGAAGAAAAGCTTTGATAAATTTTAACTGATAGGGAGGATAATCATATTCAGTTGGGGGATCGTGCAAATTCTTCTCGGAACTAATTTCAAACTTCTTTCTGTTTGAAATATCTCTACACTGAGAATGGGAACCAATCCATAAATTGTTACCATAAATAAATCCTGGTTCGGGATGGCCACAAGCATCTACAACTGAAACAGACGTTAATAACGATTATTACAATTTTTAACACTCTCCACTGAATTAATAACATATATTAATATTAACAGTAAATGTTTAATATATTTTATGATTTTGAGTTATGAATATTGAAGAATTTCTTAAAGTAAGAGCGCTGAGTGGTAAATACTATTTATCACTCAACGGTAAGAGTTAAAAATATCAACTATTCGCTGAAAGCATTGATGTTGTCACTAATGAATTTGGGGGCGTCATAAGACAAGAAATCCTGGTCTTTTCGTTTTGGTGACGGAGTTTTTAGTGACCAAAGCACTGGGAAATGTCAAAGAGAAACGATGATAAATAATACACGGAAGAGGAAGGTAAGTAAAACTAAAGAGTCAGTAACTTTGATTTCGGATTTTTTTTTTAATTTAATCAACTCGCAAAAGGGTAATCCCATTATGCTTTCAAAGCACTACGAGTAGGATGCGGAAACAAGGATAGATGGCGATGAACTGCCTTCTTAAACAAGGATAGGTTGAAATTTTTGGGAAAAATTCCTTTTGGTAACAAGTTCCATAACTTGGAAGTTCTATAGAAAAAATAGTCTCCGTAGACAGAAGTCCTCACTGTGTCAAGCTGGACCGCACAGGAATTTGCTGTCTCCGACTATCTAGGATCTTGCTCTTGGGGGAATCAATCCTATTAGTTCCTGCGAGCATCTTCCATGATAGTACTTGTAGAAAAGAGACAAGTCACCAATCATACGCCTGTGCTCTAGTGTTTCGAGAGAATCGGTCAGACTCTCGCCATCAATTAGGCGAATCGCTCTTCTTTGAATTGAATCCAAGAGAGCTAAAGTGTGTTTTGGGGCTGAACTCCAAACATGAGAACACTATTGACTACTGTTGCCCTAACTTCAGCTTTGTATAGTGTTAATAGCTGATGAGATGTGAAGTACTTTTTAGCTCTAAAAAGAAAGCCCAGCTTCTGAGAGGCGGATTTGCCAATGGCGCGCACATGATCGTCCCAAGAGAAGTTAGTGCTCGCATTCACTCCTAGGATAGATAGATTAGATCCCATCGGAAGAATTTTACCGTCCATTAGTATGTTTGTTGCATTATGCCTTGATGTTTTCTTAGAGAAAACCGCGGCCTGAGTTTTGGAAGCATTGAAGTGGATCAAATTGCTCTTACCCCATTCCAGAATAATCTCGAGATCCCGATTAATCGTCTGTATTTGCTGTTCCCTTAGTCGATCTGAAGCAGCGATAGATAATGGTTTGTCGGAAAAAAAGATGACACGAGGTCACTGTCATCTGCGTAGCTGTATATAGGATTGAAAGTTGAAGCTAAAAGATCGTATATGTGTAACAGAAATAGAGAAGAAGACAGAACAGACCCCTGAGGCACCCCTGCGTTAATCGCAAATGTCTCGGATGAGATGCCATCGACAACGAGCTGAAAAGATCTGTTAGCGAGAAAATTGGATATCAAATGACAGAGTTCAGGAGGAAGACCATAAGATGTTAATTTGGCAAGAAGAGATCGGTGTCAGACTCTGTCAAAAGGCTTTGAGATATCCAATGCCACAATCCTAGCCTCACCATATTTTTCCATAGCTGAGTTACAGATTATGAGTAATAATATATGCCAGTAGATCGTCAGTGGAACGTTGTTGTCTAAAACCGTATTGCCTGTCGGAGGTGATTCTATTTTCCTCCAGATATTTGAGAATTTCAATGTTGATAACCTTTTCCATCACTTTAGATATAACAGGTAACAAAGATATAGGGCGATAGTTGTTAGCCAGATTCCCTTTTCCCTTTTCAGGGACAGGCTGCACTCTATCAGATTTCCAGATGTTAGGGAATACACCTTCGTTGTAAGAAAGTGTGAAGAATTTTCTTAGGGCAGGAGTCAACTTCTTAAGAACATTAGCGGGAATACCATGAAGGCCAGAAGCTTTTGAGGTGTCGCCAGCTCAAAGAGAATCTTCCTGATTGTGCGTTGTCTGAAAACAACTTTAGGCATCGAAGTGCCAACCTTAGGAAGAATAGGGGATTCTGCGTTTCGATAATCAAGATTGGAATTTTCAGCAAACATTAAAGCTAACATGTCAGCCTTTTCCTTGGAGGTAGTAGCAATATTACTATTTTCATCGAGTAAAGGTGGAAAATTTGAAGGTGTAAAATTCTTTCCAATCGACTTTGCAAATCCCTAAAAGGACCTGGAACCTTTCAGACAGTTAATAAGCCTCTGGCGCATTTTACGATCGAAATCACCTTTTGCCTCGTCAATAACCTGTTTACAAGAATTTCGTGCATCTACAAATATGCTCTGAGTCTCGACTGAGAGATTATTTCGGCAAGAACGAAATGCGCGATTTTTGCAGGAGACAGCCCGAGCACATTTTTTACTGAACCAAGATTTACTGGGGGCAGACTTCTTTTGGGAGTGGGGAATTGTGCATTCCGTACCAATCAGAATAGTTTTCGTGATGGATTCGGCGACTAAGGAAGGGTTGTTTGAGTTAAAGCAGACTTCCTGCCATGGGAAAGATGCAAAGAAGTCTCCTAAGTCTTCCCAGTTTGCAGAGTTAAAGTGCCAAACCCTATGGGACTGCGTCTGCGAAGGAGGTGGTATATGAAGCGAGCGAGAGGCTGCTACAAGATTGTGATCCGAATTTTCAAGCGGTGATGTCACAGAGATTTTATACGAATTTGGTGAATTTGTAAGGAAAAGGTCGAGTAGATTAGGTTGATGGGTAGGTTGTGGGTTCCTCAACTAATTGCGATAGTCCATAAGTGATGGTGAAAGCCTCTGCCATCCTTCTCGCGTCGTCAGTTCGGGAAGAAAACCTTAACCAAGGGATGTTGTGTACGTTGAAGTCACCGAAAAAGACAACTTTAGCTTTTGGATAATTCGTCTGTAGGTGATAAAAGGCTACGGAGAGATAAGAGAAGAGCTGTCTGAATGAGGGATCGTTTGGAGACAAATAAAGTGAACAAATGAATATTACTTCGTTTTTGGAGCAGATTTTCAGCAAAATCACATCATGATTAGCAGATTCCAGTGCTTCTTCTCGTTGACAGGACAGGTCGCTTCGCGTAAAAGCACAAATTCCTCTCTTGTGTCAAAATTTTGGGTGCAAGTCGTATTTAGGGCAAAGCAAATGGACTGTATTGATGGATGGGGAGACTTGGGTTTCTGTCAGACACAGCACATGTGGTCTTTCATTTTGAAGGTGTTGATGAACCGAGATTTGAGTTTAGACCCCGAATATTACAGAATTGAATGAGATTGAATTTTAGTGAAGAAGAGTGCTGTCGGTCTACCATTCAAGTATAAATGAACTGAAGTAAAGTGATAGAGTTCTCAAAAATAAGTCAAACTTCTGAGGTCCTAAGGAACCTTGTTTGGAAAATTTCAAGGAATAATTCTATGGTTTTCAAACCGTTACATCTTCAAGTTCTTTAATTAAACATTGTAAAACTAAAAACTTGAAAAGTTATACAGTCTGCAGAATGAAAGTTGTGATATTTTATGTAATACTTTCTACATATCACTAAACTGAGTTGAAGAACGAATCCACACTAACAATTTGTCAATGCATTCCGGTTTTATGTCGATTATGTCATTAAAATTAAATTTAGCTAATTTTAATATGCATCTAATCCGCTGTCTGTGTTACATTATAAAGTAATAAATAATTCAAATTATAAAATTCTAATACAACTTTAATCTTTCCTGACCCGACAACACTTTTTACGTTAAGAGTCATTTTCATGGCCATTCAAGTTCATTGGGTTCTAATCTGCACATTTACCACATTTAAAAATTCAAATCCGTGTTGTTTATTAGTTTGGCAAGTAATTTAAGTTTTTTAATGTGACACAAAGCTTCGTTTTTGTCATTGACCTTTTATTATTCTCCCGAACACCCACTGATTTCGTGCTTATAAAACTATCAGCAAAAAACTGAACCAATGACGATGTCACTTTATCATGGATGCCTAAATGCACAAACTAGGTTTGAACATTTATTAGATTAGAAGTTTGGAAACCATAGACCGGTTTCAATCTTGTTCGATATCGTCAGTTTGATATATCCAATTCGAATGCCAACAAGTACTGTCAACATTAAAGCATGCCGCTAGTTGAAATTAGCGTGATGGTAACGCAAAATCCCCCCATCTAAAATCGTCCAACGAGAAGTTTTCACTTCAAAAATCGATACACGATAAAGAATGTGGTAAGTGCGATCGAGTGACATCAGCTAATTTCGAAATAAAAAATTACAGAAAAAATACAAGAGCAAAGTGAACTTCTAATTAGAAAATCCTGCATCAATGAATTAGTTAATAAAATTGATAAAAAGAGTAGAGTATGTTGGTAACGCGTGATGGTAACAAGAAAACATAAGTTTACCCGCTATGTATGCATTATGGGTTGTGCAACTTACATCATAACGCAACCCGAAATTCACACATTTATCCGAATGCGTGAGCGCGGCATACTGGTATAGGGATGTTTAAACATCGACATTTTTTTTCAATAAAACATCGCTGTTTTTTCAATGTTTTTTATTAAACATTTAATTGCGAGTTTAAGAAGTCAAAATTAGACATTTTTTTTGGAAATTTCGACCTTGTTCTCAAAATTCCGTGATAAACGTTGAAATTTCTACTTTATCTCGAAATTTCTACTTTTTTCTTCAAATTTCGTCTTTAATCTCAAGCTTTCGACTTTTTTCTAGAAATTCCCAGATTATTTACTTTTTCCACCAAATTTTTATAGCAAACTGAAAATCTACGTTTTTTGAACCGAAAGATTAACGTTTTCAAAAAAAGTGGACATTTTGAGATTACTACCCTACATTTAAAGGTTAAACTCAATACTCAAAATTAGACATTTTTTTGGAAATTTCGACCTTGTTCCCAAATTCCGTGATAAAAGTTAAAATTTCTACTTTATCTCGAAATGTCTACTTTTTTCTTCAAATTTCGTCTTTAATCTTAAACTTTCGACTTTCTTCTGGAAATTCCCAGATTATTTACTTTTCCACCAAATTTTTATAGCAAACTGAAAATCTACGTTTTTTGAACCGAAATATTAACGTTTTCAAAAAAAGTAGACATTTTGAGATTACTACCCTACATTTAAAGGTTAAACTCAATACTCAAAATTAGACATTTTTTTTGGAAATTTCGACCTTGTTCTCAAAATTCCGTGATAAAAGTTGAAATTTCTACTTTATCTCGAAATGCCTACTTTTTTCTTCAAATTTCGCCTTTAATCTTAAACTTTCGACTTTCTTCTGGAAATTCCCAGATTATTTACTTTTCCACCAAATTTTTATAGCAAACTGAAAATTTACGTTTTTTGAACCGAAAGATTAACGTTTTCATAAAAAGTAGAAATTTTACCCTACATTTAAAGGTTAAACTCAATACTTTAAAAACTCCCACTTTAATCTCAAATGTTTATAAAAAAATGCTTGATAAAAATTCAAGGTTAAATGCTGGATTTGAAGAAAAAGTTCAAATTTCGGGAAAAAACTAACGTTTATAAAATTAAAATTTGGTTTAATGCAAAATTTTGGAATTTTGAAAAATAAATAATTTTAAAAATGTCAAAATATTTAAAACAGCCAAAATTTTGAAAACGAATTTAAAATTTTAAGAAACGTCGGAAATTAAAAAAAAAGTCGAACTTTTAATCAAACTCTTTTAAAGACAGTCAGGCAAAATTTTGCAAAAATGCCAAACTTTATAAAAGTCTGAATTTCAAAACAGCGAAGTTTTGAAAAAATTCGAATTTTAAAAATTGTAGGAGTCGCACTAGTTAAAACAAGAAAAGAATTTGAAGTTTTTCAAAAAACAAAAATTTCAGAAAATTTCAAATTTTTGAAAAAGTTGAAATTTTAACTGACGAATTTTGAATAGCAATTTTAATATTCAAAATTTAGAAAAATATCGACATTTTCATATAAAGTTAAAATTTACAATAAAAAGATTTTTAAAAATGTGGAAATTCTGAAAAAATGGTAAATAATTTAAAGACAAAATTTGAAAGATTTGAAAAAATACAATTTTTAAAAAAGGCTAAATTTTGGAAATCGTACTAATTTTATCTGAAGATAAATTAAAAAATGGTCAAAATTTCAAACAGGACAAAATTTGGAAACAGTGCTCAAAATTAAAAAACATCGAAATGTTTAAATAAAAATCGAAATTTTCAAGACAATTGGAAAATTTCAAAAGATGCTTTTCAAGAAAAATTTAAATTTTTTTATTAAAAAACGAAATTTTCGCAAAAACGAAAGTTTTTTAAAAGTGGTTTTAATTTAACTTAAACAATGTTATCCTAAAAAAGTAAAAATTTTTTAAAAAAATTCGAAATTTTGAAAAATACCAAAAAAGGTGAAATTTAAAAAAATGTTTTGAAAAAATCTTCATTTTTAAAAAAGTTGAAACTTTAAAATAGTCTAAATTAAAAAAAAAATAATTGATAATTTAAAAAACATCGAAGATTTCATAAAAATTCCAAGGTTTTTATCAAAAAGTGAAATATTTAGAAAATCACAAATTTTGGAATTTTAAAAAATAAGGAGATTTTAAAAATGTCGAAATTTTTAAAGTAGTCGCAATTTTAAAAAAGAAATAACATTTTGAAAAAGTTAAAAGTAAAAATGCTGAAATTTTCATAAGATATTAAAATTTTCAAAGAAAAAACCAGATCTTCTAAAACAATTCGAAATTTTAAAAAAAATCGAACTTTTTAAAAAAGTCAGTTGATTTTGTAAAAATGCCAAACTTTTAAAAAAGCGAAGTTTTGTGTCCTAATAATTTTCAAAAGGAGACAAAGTTGTGAAAGAATTCGAAATTTTTTAAAAAACGAAATTCTTAACAAAATTCCAAATTTTCGAAAAAACGGAAATTTTGAAAAACAGACGAATTCTGAAAATATATCAATAGTCGAAATTTTGAAAAATATCGACATTTTCATAAAAAGTTAAAATCTTCAAAAGTGAAGATTTCCAAAAAAAGGGAGTATTTTTCGAATTTTCTAAAAAAGTATTTTGAGCCGAAGAGTACGATTGAAGTTTAAATTTTTCGAACAAAGCAGACATTTAGTACAGGATATACTTCTTCCGAGATTGGACCGTGTCAAAGAACTACTAAAAGTGTTCGACGTTTTGCCCACCATCGTAGGGGGCTTCTTCAGGAACAAAGAAAGAAAAATAAATGAAAAGAGGAATATGAGGGAATATGCAAAAAAGAAAAATAAAAAAAGGGCCAATTTCAAAACATCAGAGCACGGTAACTCAGTATGTCCACCATACCAGAGGCGAAACTCTTCTGAATTGAAAATTGGTACAAAGGATAAGAAAGTTTAGACAGAAGAGCACGGTAACTCAGTATGTCCACCATACCAGAGGCGAAACTCTTCTGAATTGAAACTTGATACAAAAGAAAGTTTAGGCAGAAGAGCACGGTAACTCAGTATGTCCACCATACCAGAGGCGAAACTCTTCTGACAGGAAAGAGGGAAAGGGAAACTTTATATACCACGCGTCTGTGCGATCACTTCCGAAGATTTCCGATGGTTGGTTTCCAGATGGAGGAAAGCACGTAACCTTCGTCTCTGTTGATGTTATTGGGGAATTTTTGGATTTCGATGGCCTCGCGTATCTTCCTATTATAGTAATTGGGAATATTGGATATAATTGAAATATTATCAAAGAGAATCTTATGTCCGGTCTCATGTTGATGTTCGGCAATGGCTGACTGCGAAAATAAACCAGACCTAAGACACCTTTGGTGCTCGGATATTCGCGTCTTAAATGATCGCCCCGTTTCTCCGATGTACACTGAACCACAAGAACAAGGAACCCTATACACGTCATTAGAACAAAAGGATGAAATTTTATCTTTGGGAGATGGGAGGAGCTGTTGGATCTTTGATGATGAAAAAGTGGGTTTAATGTTGTTTAAAGCAGACATTTCTAAATTACAGACCTACATGGGAGAGAAACTTTAACTTTTAAAAGTTAAGCTCAAAAACCTAAAAATTCGAACTTAAAGATTTTTTAATGTTGGAATTTTCGATAAAAATTCAAGACTTAAGTCCGGATTTGGAATGAAAATTTCAAATTTCGGAATAAAACTAAAATGTATTTGGTATAATACAAAATTTTAGGAAAATTTCGAGATTTCTAAGATAATTTGGAATTAAAAAATATGCAATTTTTAAATTCAAACATGGAATTTTGATAAAAATTTCCAATTTCTGGTAGTAGATATTGAAGAATTGTTTACTCAAAAATTGATAACTTATCGAATATTCTAAATTTGGAAATTAGGTTGTAAATTTTAAGAATTCTGTTTTGGTTTTAATTTGAAAATTTTTATATTAGAAAATTGGTCTATTTCTAAAATTGTTTATATTTTTTTATGAATAGTTCGACTTTTTTTAAGAGGATTTAAATTAAAATAAGAAATTAACAAAATGAAAAGTTCTAAAAAAAGTTGTAAAAAAGTTGTCTTAAAAGAAGTGAAAATTTAAAGTTTAAGTTAGAAATCTTGATAAAATAAGAATTTTCTGTTTGCCCCAAGATATAAAATAATAAATATTAAATCAATAATAAATAATCGTGAAAATTCAGTTTATGTTTTTGATTGTGCTAATTCTATCACGATGGGATACATCGATTTTTCAAACATCTTTTATAAACTGAACGGTGTATCGATATTTTTTATGCTTTACCATCGATGTTAAAACATCGATGTTAAAACATCGATGTTTACAAATGATATACGATGTTTCCCTATATTGGTGCTGGTACAGCCTAGTACAGCCTGTGCTAGGAGATTCACAATTTACGGTGCGCATTTTGGTGATGTAATTTATCAATTATATTCAATTTATTTAGTAATTTATCGGCAGTCGAAATGTTCGGATGATAGTGATGAAGATGGAAGTAAGGGCGGTCGACTTTCTTCCTCATTAGTTAATGTGCCAGGTACTGCTTTTATGCAGAAGAGTACAGCCCTTGGTGTGCGGTAATACCTTCTAAGGGAGTAGGCACCTTTAAGGGGCATGTATACACAACGTTTTCTTTTGTGGAAGTTTGTTGCCTAATGGCTATAAAAGAACTGCTTACACCTCAGCTCCTTTGCTCCCATCCCTTCACTCATCGATGGCCAACGCGCGCGTAAACAATGATCCTAGTGCCATGCAGATGTATTGGTAAGTTTTCTATTTTTCTATTTGCAATATTTCTTTATTTTTTAATTTATTTAACACTAAATTTTGATTTGCAGGTATTATTTTCCTATAATTATGCATGCAGCTGTTTAATTTGCCAATTCATTAGTTTTCTAGTGTCTTGTTAATTATACGAAAAGAGCATAGACTGTGTTGTTATCTTTTGTGTTATGTGTTTGAATTTTTCTTTCTTTACAGATCGTACTCCAAGTTTCCACCAGTAGGGAATAATTTTGACATTTTGTATTCATATTTCTTTATATTGATGTTTTTCTGAGTATTTTTTAATGTTTCTAATTTTTTACTATTAGTTTGTAGACTGTTGTTATTTAGTGGCATGTCACAATTTCAGAAAAATCTCATATCAACAGAAATTTTTATTTCGTTTGTTTCAGCTTTTTAATAATCAATGTCTTTTTTAATTAGCTTATATTTAACATTGTTTTACAACCGACAAAGAAGATTTTTTTATTTCATTTCACCATTAACGTTGGGCTGGTATATTCTATCAAGGTTTTATTTATTGTCTTTATACATTGAATGTTTAAGAACGTCTGACATTTACGTTTTATTTTAATGCTATTCTTTTAAGCATTATGTAATTATGTATTAATATTTTAATTCTGGTAAGAGTTTATTTTTGTCTCATTTTCTATCACTTTGTTCGTCTATATGTATATTTTATAATTTCGTCAAAAACTGTATTTTCTTTTTTATTTGATTGTTTGTGACAGAAGGTAAAATGGCCAAATAATGTCGAAGAAAACAGTTTTAACACTCAGCGAAAAAGTTCAATTGATCAATAATTAGGGTTTAAAAAAGAAGACATCGCTAACAATTTCGAAGTCCCTGCAAGCATATGATTTGTATTTTTGATGCTACCTCCCTATAAAAAAACCTCTTTATAACAAATTTTTTGTAGGATTTAGGTATTCGCTATATGGAGGTTTGACTACATTTGGATTGATTGTAGAGAAAAATGTGTACATCTGAAAATGGAATATTTTTTTATTTCTTAATTATAACACAAGAAAATTTGAATAAAATTTTCACTTTATACATAAATAAAAATGATATAATTTGGTCTATTGACTGTTCACTGTAGTAATTGGTACGGAACCCTAATTGTGCGAGTCCGACTCGCTCTTGGCTGAATTTTTTCATGTAACTGATTATCGAGAACCACAAATTGAAGCCTATTTCGCTATTAAATTAACTATTTCAAATTACTCATATGTGCAACATGGTTGCATAATTGTATTATTCAAGTGTGAATTTTGTTTCATTTGTTTACGTGCACTTATATAATACGGAATTGCGATATTGATGTGTCTAATGATGCTTTGTAATCGTCCGAGTAAAAACTAAAAATATTTAGGTAAATACAGCCAAAGGAAGTCATTACTGAAATCAAGTTCATCGTTATTAATTTATAACGAGGTAACTAAACGATAAAGTTTTAAATAATTAAAGTTTTCAATAATCTGCTGCGGAAGATAAATGACAAAATGAAAAATTCTAAAAAAAATTGTATTAAACATTGTGGAAACCTTAGCTGAAATAAATGCAATAAAATTGAATCAAACCTTATCTTACAAAAAATTTTCATATTACAGCAGCTTCTTAAAGAGAAACAAAATAGTTTTGATGCGCAAAATGAAGCAGTATCGCACAAAATATTCCTAACGACTAAAAATAAGTCGTACCTCAAATGTTTCTGTATTTCTACTAATAAAAAACCAAAATACCCTAAAAGATTTAAGATGACCTAAAATAAAAGTATCACTCCAAAGTGGCCCACTTTTACATTTACCACGAACAAAATTGCCGCCTTTTCTCGTTTATAATTCAACATTTCGTTGAAAGTAAAAAGGATGAAGTTAAAGTAGAAAAAAGCTAAAAAAAAGTTCAAAGGTTGAGCTTGAAGTCATAATATTAAGAAGACAAAATTGGCCGTTTAAACACAGGTTAAAGTAGAAAGAAAACTAAAGAAAAGTTCATATGTCGAGTTTGAAATCATAATATTAAGTGAAAAAATTGACCGTTTAAACACAAGATTTTGAAACAAATTAAAATATATTTATTCAAGAAAAGTTAACAAAATGTCTAATTAGATTCAACGTTTTTCTCTAGACTTCGATATTTTCTAAAAATTTTGAAGTTTCGAGCTTAAAACTCGAAAATTTGAGAAAAACAAAATTTGACAGTTATACTTTTCATGACCAAAGGGAAGAAAAATAAATGAAAAGAGGAATATGACGGAATATGCAAAAATGAAAGAAGAGTTTCAAGAAGAGTTTCAGAAGAGTTTAGCCTCTGGTATGGTGAACATACTGAGTTACCGTGCTCTTCCGTCTAAACTTTCTTAACATTTGTACCAATTTTCAATTCAGAAGAGTTTCGCCTCTGGTATGGTAGACATACTGAGTTACCGTGCTCTGATGTTTTGAAATTGGCCTTTTCATTCTTTCATTTTTGCATATTCCCTTATATCCCTCCTTTCATTTATTTTTCTTTTCTTTGTTCCTGAAGAAGCCCCCTACGAAAGTGGGCGAAACGTCAAACACTTTTAGTAGTTCTTTGACATGGTCCAATCACGGAAGAAGTATATCCTGTACTGACTCTGGCCGTGGAAGCCTTCGTTATCATTTTCATGACCCTTCTCCAAATTAAGATTAAATCATTATCATTGTACTAAAATATAAATTCGATGTCTAATCAGTAATAATAGTTAAATTTTACCCTCGATACTTAACTTTTCTAAATTTTTTGGACTTTGGGCAAATTCTGAATTTGAAAATCGAAATTTTGAGAAAAAGGTGTTATTTCTTTTTCCTTCATATTTTTTCTCGAGTGTAACGCTGAAATTTCGACATTGGTAGTAAAATTTCTTTCTTAACACCAAAGTTTCCAGATTTCTTTTTTAAAATTTCTCAAAATTTCAACTTAGAGCTTGATTTTTTTTCCTTTTTTAAGAAATGTCATAGAACCCAAAAATTTGATTTTTTTATAATCATTTTGAAGATCAAGAGAATATCGTCCCTAAGAGTCAAAATTTCCAGAAAAACAATCGGAAGTATCTCTCTGAAGATAACTTAACCTTTGTTGTGTTTTTTAATCTTTCTTGGTTTCAGGGGACAAGATTTGTATTTTAATCAAAAATATTCGGATTTAATATTGAAATTTCCCAATCTTAAATTTAATGCTGAAATTTAACATTTT
Organism: Dastarcus helophoroides; assembly: GCA_028583605.1. Taxonomy (NCBI): domain Eukaryota; kingdom Metazoa; phylum Arthropoda; class Insecta; order Coleoptera; family Bothrideridae; genus Dastarcus; species Dastarcus helophoroides. The sequence continues at coordinate 33,177,368 of CM053327.1, forward strand.
TTGGAAATATTGACTAATCTGAAAATGTCTACTTTTACGTTTTGAGAAAAAAAGATATTTGGGATTATTTTAAAAACCATTATACTATTTTTTTTTCTAGAAAGTTTACTTTCTAATTCCAAAAAGGCAAAATTTCTAGGTTAGCGGATCAAATGTTAAAACGTAAAAACCTCTAGAAAAAGGCTTTCGAGTTTGAAGTTCAAATTTTCAGGAAGTTATTTTTGCGAAACATGTTTCACTTACGCATTATTTACGACCAGCAGCAGCTTGAGAATGATTTATTTCTAAATCTAGAAGTTGAATTCGTATACTTTTGACATTAGGGTCGAAATTTAAAAAAAAATCCCTAACATTTGTTAAATAATTTTGGAATTCAATCTAGAAATTTTAGATACAGTCAACATTTGAAAAAAAACTTCGGAAAAAATCAAACTTTGGATAAAAACTCAATACAGAATACAGAAATTGTCTAGTTTTCAGTTTAAAGCTGGAATTGTGAAAAAATAAGATGAAACTGTGTGGGAAAAAAAAGTCGAAATTTTAAAACATTAAATTTAATGCAAATTCAAAACTCGAATTATCAGAAATGTCATCCCTAAAAGTCAAAATTTCCAGAAAATCAGTCGAAAATAGTCGGATTTAATCTTGAAATTTTGCAATCTTAAATGCTTTCTTTCTAATTACATGCTAAAACTTATTACGAAAAAAATTCGTTTGCCAAAATCGTAAACATCGCGACTTCCAAGCCAAAACAAAAACACAATTTTTAATTATCTGTAAATGTTTTTAAAACATTTCATTTAAAATATATTGGATTTAAATCCTTCTACAAATTTTTTGCCATTAAAATTGAAATTTGTTTCGAAAATTTGAATTCTCCCAGACTGTTCTACTTCATTTCAAAACTCTTTTTCTAGTTTTGGATTTGTTTCCGACATTTTTTCTCTTAAACCTCGAATTTTTAAAATATGTTTCCATTTTTCTCGTAATTTGGATGTTTCTTCGTCACAATTCGAGTTTAAATTTAAAATATGTACGGAAAAATACAACTTAAAAAAAATCGACCTTCTTCAGAAATTATGGCACAAAAATGTTGCTTCAATGTTAGTGAAATTATTCCTATCAAAGTGTCAACGACTTATAATAATTTCTGTACCTAAGGGTATATATTAAAGCAAAGCAAAGTAATGATTTAATAATGATGGGGTGGGTGTTACAAATTTTTTATTCAAGCTTAAAATACTATTTACTTGGTAGCAGTTATAAATGTTATTAATGTCCTACCTTTTAAGGCCCAAACTTTATGACTCTCCGTAGCATTAAATAAATTCGATAATTGTTTATAACATAGAGATTTACTCTCAGTCCCATTCGCCAACGAAGATATTCCATAAATAATAGACTGACTTCGTAAATTTTCATTGACACTGTAAGCTAGCACAAAAAAAGACACTAAAACAATAACTTTTTTCCACATTTTGCCAAATAATCAAACCATTTCCATAAATATAAAAAAATGTATATTAAAGTGGGCAAAATCTACCTATATAAATAATTTTGAATTATATAGACTTTCGAATGGGGGGGATAATTTTGCCACAGACGTTAGTGGGAGGAAATGGCGCTCGAATGAATGGAAGGATTTTTGCGAAGAGTTCGCGAAAACGATGAACCGATGAGTTATCCGTTCTTGAACTCAACGTAAATATTTACAATAATAATGAGCGTAAAATTGTAAACGTGCCAAATATGTACTAACAATGTTTTAAAATGTTGAGGTTCGGTTGTAGTAGATACAAATCGGGCGCATAGTCGCATAGGTCCAGTACGTAATCTCTTGTTATCTAAGAAAGGAGAAAGTGTTCCCCCAAATATATAAATTAGTTTTTGTATTACATAATGACGAATGTGCCAAGATATATAAAAACGTTTACCTCATCATCTTTGTGGAACTAGAATATTGTTGGTTTTTACGACTGTTAGAAAAATATTCCTCGTCATTTGCATAACACTTAAATTACTCTTCACTCTGGCGCCAATAAAAATTTATTTCAAGAGTAATAATTATTTGTTGTACGCGCCTTCTATTCCGTTACTAGTTTTTTTTATCCATACCGTTTCTGTTGGCTTTATCTTTCAGTTATCAATTAATCAAAAGAGAATGTTTTTGGGCTTTCTTATTGATAGTAACACGCTTTTAATCTACAAATTTTGAACCAGGGAATCGTAGTAATTGATCGGTTAAAGTAAAATTTAGGATGCCTGATACGTACTGATATATTCTAGAGAATAATTATATTCGGTCTCGTCTCATAAATAGGATAAATTGTAGTACCTTCATTCTAGGCGATACGATCACATATTTCAAAGAAATAAACAAATCATAAATCTCGTTATACCCTCACAGTTCCCGCTGCATATGCACCTCGGCTCCCCATATACTTCAGTCTTTGTTTTTGTGCGATGCGTTTAGGACGCGACATGTTAACTTTCTAAGAAAGAAAGTAGTTCGCGAGTGCATGTTATGCCCGTAAAATTGTTAAAAGCCCTCGGAGTCGGTCGCCATCCCCTTTCAATTAAAGTGTTATCAAATTGCTTCGATAATTGCAATAGTGGGCAAGATGGAAGCCCACAAGACGTTTTCAGTTACACAGCTCCGCGATGGAAAATAATTTTGAAGGTATTTTCCCTCCTTTAGCCGGTTTGATGTCATGCTACACCTACCACCATTGCATAGCATCATATATGTATTACTTCTATGCACAGCATACTGTTTGGGTACCCGTAATTTTTACTGATTTATTTCGGGTAAATTACACCAAATTGATTTAAAACAACACATCCATGCCTTTATTTCTTTCAAGTCTCTGATAAAGAGATGTGGTTAGGTGATATAATATTCCTTTCATACACAGCAAGGAAAGCAAACCCACAGCAATAAAGCTGTCAGCGTTTATGAAGGGGACGGTAGAAGGCAGCTCTCGTTGGATCGCTCGGGCAAGACATCTGTTAAATTTCTTTTAAACTTTATACGTTCTAACATATCTCATTTATGCCCGCAATAGTCGGTGCTTGATTACAATGTTTGTCGAACTTTGTTTTGAATGACCACATGTTGTTCTTACCACTACCATGGGATGGCAGCCTTTAAGGTGCAAAACGTACTGTTTTTTGATTACAGTTGACTGTTGAATTCTTTGTGATTTCTAGCACGAAATGTTCATTGATATACAGTGTTGGCCTACTTGTGCTAGCCGAACCTTAATGTTCACAAACCGCAGTCGTTGGAGGACCGCATGTCCGACTATATGTCCTACTACTGAATCGCAGTCCTTGCGCTGCTTACCTTACTCTTTTTTGATTACAGTAAAGGTTGTCTCACAAATATGTCAATGGTACATAGGCCTTGACCACACGTGCCTGTTGAATCCTAACATTCACACCCTGCAATTTTTGGATGACCGGATCTCTACATGTCCCGTTGCAATGGCCACTATTGAAACGCAGCACTTGCTCTGCATACCTTACTGTTTTTTGATTATAGTGCGGGTTGACTTACAAATTTTTTTTCTGGTATACCGGCCTTGATTATATGTGACTATAGTATTTCTAGATGTACTGCTGCATTTACCACCATTGAGTTGCCGCACTTGCGCTGCTTACCCTACTGTTTTTTGATTAGAGTAATGGTTGATTTACGAACTTTTCAATGGTATACTGGCCTTGACCACATGTGCTTATTGAACCATGATAGTCACCAGCTGCAGCTTTTAGAGGACCGCATCTCTAGATGTGCTGCTGCAATTACCACCATTAAGTTGCAGCACTTGCGCTGTATGCCTTACTGTTTTTTGATTCCAGTAATGGTTGACTTACGAAATGTTGAATGGTATTCTGGCCTTGACTACATCGGCTTGTTTAACCTTCAAAAGTTGCAGTTCTTTAATGATATCATCTGTTCCTGTCCTGATTCAATCGTTCCCATTAAATCGCACCATTTGCACTGCTTACCTTACTGTTTTTTGATTACAGTATTGGTTACCTTACGAAATGTTTTCTTGCCTAGACAACATATGTTTCGTGAAACTTAACATTGACAAAGCACAGTTTGGAATGGCCGCATTTTTACATGTTCTGTTGCAACTGCCACCACTGCATCACAATACTGGCTGCAAAACATACACTGTAAAACGTACGCTGTTTTTTGCTGATTACAGTATCTAAGGGTTACATTTTATATGCGATCTCCACCGCGAAATCTGCAATGGCAATTGACTACAGCGCTTGTTGAACGTTGATATTCACAAAGAGTAGTTTTTTGGATAAACCTACATACGGTTGCCTACTGCAACTGCCTCCATTGTATCACGGTACCTACGCTATAAAGCGTACAGTTTGTTTGATTCCAGTAATAGCTAATAGCCGACGTAAAATCTTCCTCCGTTGATCTTTTGACTTATGTCAAAATATTTAGGAACATGTCCGGAGAGGGGGGAACCTCGCCTGATATTCGAGATGTGGAAGTCTGCCCCTTTTATACATTTGGAAAATTCAGTTGATGTGATTTATATTTCACGCCCCTCATACATCCAAAATTTTCCGTTAGATAGCTCCATCGTTTTAAAGCTCAATTAGTTTGCAAGGAAAGAATGGGTATAATATGAAAATAATTAGACCTAGACAACAGTGGCAATATTGGAGCTCCAAACCTATATCCTGGTTTAGAACAAGCCATCCCTTTCTTCGTCTCCAAGAGGGACGAGCCCCTATGCAATAGACAGATTCCACTTGGTGCCTACTTTTCTGCTATCGATAAAGCACTTTAAGCGTTGTTCGACAAAGAGGGGCGGGGAGAGGAGCGATAGTAGAGCGATAGTAGAGCGATAGTATTCGCATCCTTATGGACCTACTGAAAGTTCTTCGACGAAGGTTTTTGTATGCCTGAACATTAGTCGAACCCCCGGCAAAATAAAGTTTTAAAAGCTGTTTAAACTTCAAGAGAATGCGTTATATATACAACGCCAGTAGAAGTCTAGAGTGGAGAGAAATATGGAAAATAGCTGGACGTTTAAGACATTTTTATAAGAGTTGGAAATTTCCGATCACCAATAGTCTTATTTTATTGTGGCTAAGAGGCGTTAAGGCCTGATTCGCCTTTGACTCGTTGATTCCTAGTGAACTAACCCCACTGATGACTGGAAGAAATGAAACGCATTTCTTTCTATATCTATCGATAATATTTTAAAATCTGAGGCTATTTTCTGAAGCCTCGAACGTATAATTCTTATTCAAATCTTATATTCTTTCGTTTCCTACTAAGTTTGAAAAGCCATTATGAAATGGAAGATTGTAGGGTCGCTACTAGCTCAATTTAGTTAAATTATTTTGACACAACTTGACTTGGAAAACACCCATTTCCTGGCCTCATGATTCAGATTTTTATTCAGTGGCAAAATGAACGAATATACTTGTGTTTGTTTTGGTATAAATTTTGCCCTACTAATAGATGCATTCAAAAAATAAGAAAGGCTGATGCCCTTAGTCTTTTTGAATGATTATCTCCATGGGTAGTTCTTATAAAGGTAGTGTCTTCGATATTTTTCAAACAATAAACTAATTGTTATCATTGGGGTCTCATTATCAATTATCGCAATTCTTCAGACCTAAGTATCTCAATTTACTTTCAATTATAGCTGTAGCAACAGCAGTTTGCTCCCAGTTAATAAATGAGTCTATTTAGGTGTTTTTTTTAACTCTTCAGTATCTCAATTCAATTTAAAAAAAAAAAGTGGATGTTCCATCTCACCCTAAAACAAACAAAACAATTATGACAACGCAGAATGTTTCCCCACATTAAGGGAAAACTTGGTGTCGGTTTGCCCAGCTTTAAACTATGGCTTTTCTGGTACATCAAACTTGTCGAACACATAAATTTTTTAACGCTCAACAGGAGCCCGGAAAATGACAACGTTTCCGGCAATCGGCTCGATTTCTAGCATTTATTGGCAGCCAGAAAACTTGACATATGATAACACTCTCTACAGAAAGACGCATTCGTTATGGAAATATTTCGGCGGATGTTCCCTCGGTTTTTGGTCCGAGAAAGGCAAGACCCATCCCATCAATTATTTAGAACTTCTAACTCAATTTTTGGGACAGAAATAGTATACCAAACAATTAAAAAACTGTTCAGTTCTCTGTAGGATTTATAGGACTACCGCAATATGATGCGTGAATGGTGAATGACATGGATAATGTACACAATTAAACATTTTCACTCAATCAATTTGGCAAGGGTGCGAGTTTCAAAGTATCGTCATTATTCCATGTTACATGAAGTCAACCGAAAATGTCGAGGTAGATAAAACTTAAAAAGGGTTATAAGTGGATACAGGACGGTCACCGCAAAATACAACATTTCGACTCTTGACTCGAAAATTAGGCTCCTTGGTCATTAATTTATTTGCTAGCCGCATAAATACGAAAAGTAAGGGTTACTTTTTCAGGATCAGTGACCCAGGAAGCCAGTTCTATAGACGCGTTGATCATCAGTTAGTCTATTTTACACCTTTTCGCTTTTCCCTTTCTTTAATCATTCTCTGCCTCTTCAAAGGAATTATAAGTATCTAAGCTCAGGACACAGTGGCCGTAGATTTATTCTCCTTGGGCAGCACTCCTCAACCATTAACAGTCCAGCTTTCCTCGAGAACAGTCTTTTATCAAGAAAACATTTCTACAACACAACGTTCTCAAGAAATGCTTTTAAATCTGAATTTAGCTCTCTTAACTCTTTTTGGTTCATTATTAGCCCAGAAGGCCAGTCCAAATCTATGCCAGAACTTCAGATTCCAACATTTTTCGAAGAGGTTGATATGCTGAGACCCGGTACACTCAAATACCTTAGTATTTCAAATACTTCGGTAGCCTTAACATTTCTCGACAGGTTTGAAGATACAAAAAAAAAAAAAAACCTTGGCATTATCTCAAAGTTAACTACTCTGTTGGCAACAGCCACAGTCCAATACTTCGAGATCCTTTGCTATAGATATAAATAAAACATTTTATTGGAAGATCAGACTGGGGTTTCAATTCAGAATCCAAACCTCTCGAGAGATCGTAGGCAACCCCTTTTGCGACTACCTTTTTCTTCAACTTAAACCCTAATAGTTTTGTGGCCACTGACATAATATCTGGATAGAACCCAATTATTCAGATGTAATATAAGCAGTTTATTTATTTCGCTTAATTAATATACTCTTTCCAATTAAATGATTTGTTACGGTTTATTTTTTGCAACACTCTAAATATCTACAATTTATCCTATTTATGAGACGAGACCGAATATAATCACAAGATCAAACGAACTTACCTGTGAAGTTCGATCTTGATTATATGAGGTCTCGTCGAAGTAAATAGGGTCCCTCCCAATTCCCAAACCCGTATTTAGTTGCAAAAAATGTATATAATCTCTGAAATAAGACTGAAGTATATGGGGAGCCGAGGTGCATATGCAGCGGGAACTGTGAGGGTATAACGAGATTTATGATTTGTTTATTTCTTTGAAATATGTGATCGTATCGCCTAGAATGAAGGTACTACAATTTATCCTATTTACTTCGACGAGACCTCATATAATCAAGATCGAACTTCACAGGTAAGTTCGTTTGATCTTGTGATTTTTAATTATTTTTATATACGATATCCGTTTAGCATCATTAGTGTATAACATATTGTCAATAAACACCGTTTCTGAAGAATAATTTATGAATACTTCAAAAATTTTGTAAAAGGTTTTTATGGATCACCATATAAGTACCGAAAGCACATTAAAATATGTTCTTTATAAGAAATTAATACTTTGAGTAGTTTCACCTCACTCACTCACTTCAGATTTCGAGAAATAAAATCAAGATTTCTACTAATGTCTAACAATAAGTTAAATGTTGATTTTAAAAAACGTTAAAAATGCAAGTTTATTAACAACTAGGTTCCGACTTTTTCTTCAAATTTTCGCACTTTTCCTCAAAATTTCGACTTTTTCTCGAAATTTCATCTTTTTCTAGAAAGATTAGATGTTTAAAGCAAAATTTCTTGTTAATATCGAACTTCATTGTTTAATAAAACATACGCCACTGAACAATGAAATACATATATCTTTATGCGGAAAAAATTCACCATTGAGTGTAACAAATGGATTAATTTTCTTAGACAAAACTTTCTTCATTTTTCGATATACCATCGACTGACCCTGATGATGTAAACTGGACCACTCTTATATTGTAGTTTTCGTTAAATCGTGGAAGCTGATTTAAGCAATAAATAATTATTTGCATAAAAACGGTGTTGTAATTCTTACATTAAAAGAGTTATCTTTTTATAGAGTAGATATTTTTCCAATTTGGCATTTTTTGATGAACTCAGTCGCAATAAATTTCTCCTTTTATAAAAAAAATATTTATTATTTATTTGTGCAATACTTAAAAGTTTCCATAATATATTAGTCCGCAAGATGGAATTTGGAACCGATATTTCACCTACAAAAAAAAAACGATTAATCGGCACTAAAAAGTCAGGGTTGTTTGTAGGTTTGTGGTTTTAATTAACATAATAAAAATATTGAATACATTAAATTCTTATTAGCAATTCTTAAAAATCGATGGATGGAAGATTTTTGACAATTAATAGTTATGGAGATAAATGTATTTTTATAGGTTGGGATTCCACATAAGTTCTTAATTTTGCGGCTAAAGCGACAATTTATTCACTGTATTTTGCCCAAATTCAAACTTTTTCAAATTTACTCAATAAATCTCTTAAATACTGGCTGACAGACAACGCACTGCCTAAATTGGTGGGTGTAGAAACATGAAATTTCACATAGGTGTTCTCCTTAATACGTAGGTGAGCACTAAGAGATGATTTCTTAAAATTCAACCTCTAAGATGGTAAAAATGACCATTAAAAACCACCTATGCAATAAATACTACACGCGATTGTATTTAAAGTTGCCTATACGCTTTGAAAAATGATATGGCCTTTGACCGTTTATCACTCAATGCTTTGACTACATTATATTATCTAAGGACCAGTGGCGGCTAGTGCTAAGGTTTGCAGGTTTGCGCAACCTCCAAAAAAAATGTGTCGGGATAAAAAATAAAGTAATTGTTGTCTATTTTATTTATTAATATAACAGATTTATCGTTACCAAACATAACTATAACGGATTCCCCCGGTTCGTTAGAATTTGGCGAGGTTGTTGGGTCCATGGTTTGCAGAGTTTGCAGAATATATATGTTTTGTGGTTTGCAGGCTAGACTGCAAACTTTGCTTTCCACATATGCACCTGCGCCTTAACTCATATTTTGTTCGTTTAAATAGTTGCCCATAAGCAAGCATTAGGTTGCACTTGTGGATGCAAACCAAATATCAACTCGCTATTTTAATTTGTTGTCCGCCAATGTTGTGAGCCGTGAAACACAAATAAAAATGAATTCAGTGCAAAGTTTAATTGCACAACCATTCTGTAACCGATCTGTGTAGGAAAAACTGGAAATTAAGCAAGTTGGACGATCTATTCCAGACTTAAATATTCTGCAGACGATGTTTAGTTAATTGCAGCAACCTTATTTTTTTCTGAAAAATTTAATCAGTATAGAACCACTTTTCCCGAAAAATGTTTTAAAAAACCACTAAGATTTATGCATTTTTGTATTAAAATCGGCTTCTGGTTTACTTGTACTCTATAACATTATTTCAGAAAACAGTGAGCTTAGTAAATTTTTAGTGGAACTCTAAATGTTTTCAAAAATCTTTATAACTATACCAATGGCTTCTCCTGAAGCAGAGGGTACTTCTCCACCCTGAAAATAATTAAAAACTTTTAAGAAATACATTATGCCAGGAAAAATTGTCCGCATTAACGATGCTTTCCAAAGAAAAGGACTTAATCCAAGGAATACCCGACCGCAATAAAAAATTATTAATAAATTTGCATCTGCCAAAGATCATCGTATGGACTTCTGCTTCCAATAAGTGAATGTCTGATTTTTGTGCATATTATAAAAGGGAAATTTTAATAATATACTATACATGTATAACATATATTATTTAAAATCGTAAATATCTCTTAATTCCAGATTAATTTAAAATTTCCAATTTCGGCACATTTTGGTAAGTGTCTCTTTGCAACCCCCAATTTTTTTTAGCACCAGCCGCCACTGCTAAGGACCTCGCGTTTCTCTTATTTAGGGTGGGTGCACCAGTAACAAACCATTTAAGAGACATTTTGAAACAAAATTTGATAATGTAACTCAACTATTACATCAATCATTATAAAAAAAGTACATCGTATTCCTTGCCTACCATATCATCATATAGTTTATGAATTTTTTTTAATAACCATTAGGTTTATTTTTATTCAAAAGTGAATGTGGCAAGTCTCAATGTGCCTAAGGTGGACCAGATTGTACCAGTAATAGACCAGGTATTGTGCCAATAGTAGACCAGTAAATGAAGTGAATGTTTTTAATGAAGAATAACTTTATTATCAATAATATTGAACTTAATTAAGTTTTTACTAAGTAATCATCACAACAGTCCCAGAAAAATATTCCCTTTCATACTTAACAATTACGTAATCGCCTTTCTTTGGTTTTTGGGTGATCTTCAATGATTTATGAACAAAGAAAAGTACATTCTCATCATCAGAATCTGAATGAATTCTTAATCGTTTTATTATTGTTTATTCGTTTTTGGAGGGGTTGCTTTTTTTCATCTGAATCTGTTTCCGGTTTCCTATTCTTCTTTAATTTTTTTTCTATATTCGTTGTTTTCAGAGCTTTTCTTTCTTCTTTTTATTTCTTGATCTTTTTTTCTCTTTCCAATATTTCATCAATTCACTGCTGTTTACTGCATCATGCGGGCAAATCTTATGCTTTTTCTGGTTGCCTTTAATTCGAGATTCAGACCGACCACACAATTACTGCTGCAAATGCTGGACTTATTGGTTGAAAGTTTTTTCTTCTTTTTTGCCATCGCGGATTTATGCAATACTTCTTCTTGTACGGTCAATATGGTTGGAGGTCCCATTTTTCTCTGCAAAGGTTTCATTTTATTTATAATTGTTGTGTGAGGAATATTTTGTGGGGAGAATTTTCGCCATGTTTCTCCCACTTTGGCACCTTCGCTTATTTATTATTTTTTCTTTTCTTCCTCTTTATATCTGAAAAACGTTCTTTTCGGTGGCCCAGTATCTGTGAAAAAAGTATAAGTGGTAAATTATTGAAACAAATTCATAGTATAGATATCACCACTATTATGCCACTGGTCAACGACTGGAACATTGTGAATTTTTGAAGAGTTTGTTATAATACTTTACTAGGGCATCATAATATAAATGTAATAGAGAAACTAAAAAAAATATTACACAGCTTAATCACCAGTTGTTGACCAAATGGAATATCACTGGAAATCCATAGAATTTGTGCTCCATTAGTTTTCCAAAGACAATTATCGATTTAAATTAGTATTTTCTGAGAAAATAATATGTAATATTATTGATATATGTATTATAATATGCATTTAACACGAAAGTAGCCTACAAAAATTGATGTAAACAAAGATTTAAAAGGATTAAAATAACTTACCTCCGTACGCGCGCTTAGTAGAATGGTCACCCAGAACAAAGTGAACGAGTCACCTTTTGGAATAGGTAGTTTTAACCTGTGTAGATAGCGCTTGAATCACTTTTAGTTATAATTACATGGTTGGTCGAAGTACGCTAAAGCTACCTATCGCAGAAAAGTTGGCGAAAAATTTAAAAGAAAGTTAATATTTATATCTGAAGTTTAAAATGGTTCCTGGTGTGGGACCGGTGCACCCACCCTATACTATCTAAGGGTATCACTGTCCTTACACCAAAAATATTCGATCTTGTTAGATCTAACAAGATCGAAACCGGTATTTGGTTTCCAAACTTCAAATCTAATAAATGTTCAAACCTATTGGTCTGTGCATTATAGAAGCCTTGTCTTCTGGGAACTCTGCTAGAGAGCAACCGCTTCGCTAGGTGGCGGTGTTTCAACTGTTGGTAGTTCAGCTACCTATGATTCACTATACACGCCTGGAGGGCTGCATGAATTTGTAGTCTAGGTTGCATTCTTCTTGCATACGACATTGTTGGCGATGGCCATAGTTTCTCTATGGACCAAAATAGGTGGTAGTACTAAAGAGTCACTCGCTTCACGCCTGTGAATGTTTTAGTACTTACTTGTCGGAACATTCACTAGCATTCGAGTTGGATATGCCAAACTGACGAGATCTAAGGCCGTTTTTAGAGTCACGCGATTTGCACCCGCCACCCGCGCGGATAGGTAGAATACATTTGTATGCAGAGACGCATCCGCGTGCGGCCACCCGGTCCATTCTAAATAACTTGCTGCAAACAAATGTATCCTACCTACCCGCGCGCGGGTGACGGGTGATACCCGCGTGACTAAAAACGGCCTAACAAGATCGAAACCGGTATTTGGTTTCCAAACTTCGAATCTAATAAATGTTCAAACCTATTGGTCTGTGCATTATAGAACGAAGTTTTACACTAATTTGGTACGGCCCATATTTAAACCAAAATGTGGAGGAACATTTTTAGACACATGAAGTTTTTTTCGAAATTTCTAGTTTATAGTAAACATTTTCTTCATAAAATCAAAAATTTAAGTAATTTTTTTTTCGAAATTTCAAGTGTTTTCTAAAAAATTTCTGCTAAAACATCAAATTTTTATATAACCAAAATTAAACATTTTTGCCAAACTCGAATATTTCCAGAAGTTTCATGAAGCATATAAAACCATTAACAATTTTATTTTAACATTTCTTCGACCTTGTTTGGATCGAGCTATTTAAATGTTAAAATGAAATTGATAATGATAATATTTCCAACCAATAAGAGTCTAAAAAGAAGAATACGCAGGTCAAAATTTTGACTTTAAAATTTAGAGATTAAATTCTCTGTTTCGAAAAGAAGGAGTTTCGGGAAGAAATGGGATTATAATTTTTTTCATAAAAATCGATATTTTGCTAGCTTTAAATTTGAACTGGGAATTTCTAGTTTTTTTTCAGTTTCGGCTTTAAAAATGAAATGTTGAGAATAATGTCGACATTTAACGACAAAATTTAGAATTTGAAGAAACAATTTAATTTATTCACAATTTAAAATTTCGAAAGAAATCTCAAAATCTAGAAACTGAAGGAAATCGAAATAACGAAATTTCTGGGAAAAAACGTCGAATTTTCGACCATTTTTTATTCAAAATTTCGACATTCTTCGAATTTTTATATTTTTTTATTTCGATTTTCGAAGTTACAAAGTTCTGTTAGGAACCAATTTTTTTAAGTTTTAATCGTGAGATTGTAACAATTATTTTTACAAATCTTGAATTTTCTCAGAATAACAAACGCAAATTTGGATTTCCTGATTACTTTCTTAAATTGCAACACATCAGTATTAATGCAGCGGGCACTAAATATTACAGAAAGGTGGTGTTCAGCAGAGGGACTAACAGTGAACCCTGCGAAAACCACCATAGTCGCATTCACTAAAATAAGGAATATTAATGACAAAGAGGCCTAGTTTAGGAGGACAAGAAATTCCGCTCTGCTGAGTAAGGAAGTTAAATATTTGGGACTTACCTTAGATACCAAACTTAGCTACGGTGCTCACGTGGAAAAAGTTACTGCTAAAGCTACTAAGGCCCTATGGGCTTGTAGAGGCATGATAGGAGAACAATGGGGACTCAGACCAGCGGTGGTCCATTGGATATATTCCAAGGTTGTAGTACCCACAGTTACATACGGTTCTTTAATCTGGTGGCATAAAGCCAGAAAAAAGGAAAGTGTTATCAGACTAAGCAAGGTACAAAGGTTAGCTTGCTCAGGAATAACAGGGGCGATGCAAACAACGCCCACTGCAGCCATGGAAGCACTGCTAGTTCTGCCTCCACTTCATCTTGTGGTGGAGGCGGAGGCCCTGTCAGCAGCCTACAGGCTAAAAACAAACGGGTATGGAATGGAATCACCTAGATCTACATCCCATACAGAAATATTCAAGCGGATCTGTGCGAACCATACGCTAAGTATGCCATTGGACAGAACAAAGAGCATCCCCAACTTTCACAGACCCTACCGGGTAGTAATGCCGGAAAGGGAAGTTCAGTTAGTAGAACCAAAAAGAGAGAATGGATCAATCTGGTTCACAGATGGATCCAAAACAAAAATAAGTACTGGTGCGGGAATAACCAGCAAAGAACCTGGGAATGAATTTTACATAAACCTGGGATCTTTGGCAACCGTATTTCAGGCAGAAGTTACTGCAATTACAGCCTGTGCTGAAGCAATGATCAAGTGGCCTTAAAAATATAAGAGAATCGTGATCTACAGCGACAGCCAAGCAACATTAAAAGCGCTGAGAGCTTATGAAATAAGCTCTAGTATGGTCAAAGATTGTGTTGATAAGCTAAAAAACTTGGCACAGCACAATACAATTATACTCCGATGGTTTGAGGCCCATCGGGGAATTGAAGGAAATGAAAGAGCAGACCATCTAGCCAGAAGGGGAGCCAAGTTTCTTCTAGTAGGGCCGGAGCCTAATTGTCCGCTTGCCTACAAAGCGGCAAAAGAGGTAATAAAGGAACTCCTAAGAAAAGCACACAGCACTCACTGGAGGGGTGTCAACGGTCTGAGGCAATCGCGGAAGTTCATTGACGGACCATCAGAAAAGAGAGCCAGAGAACTATTACAGTTAAGCAAAAATCAGTTCAGGTGGACAGTTGGACAATTTACGGGACACTGTGCCCTAATAAAACATCTTACAACAATTGGCGTAAAAGAAAATTCTATTTGTAGAATGTGTGGAGAGGAAGAAGAGACTCCTTTACACATATTATGCGAATGTCCGGCAAGGGACAGACATTCCAGCTTTGGGAATGCTCTGATTGAACCAAAGACGATAGTGGAGACACTCATAAAGGAGGTTCTGGAATTTTTCAAAAGAACGGGCCTATTATGAGATAATCGTGGGGGGGGGCGCAATAAGCGATAGCTTTAGTGCTGCAGGGATGACCGACCCCATAGTAATATTAATAATAATAATAAATTGCAACTTTATAAAAATAAAATTTGGTATGAACGTGAAAATGGCAGATAAAACTATGGAGAAAAATTGCGACGTAATAAAAAAATTATTTTAAACATTAAAAATTGACTTAAGGTCGAAAAGTCAAAAAATTCTTTGAATTTCTAGAAAATTGTATCTCAAAAGTTTGAGTTCAAAGTCAAAATTTTGAAATGGGGTTAAAATTTTTAAGAAACTTAAAAAATGTAGAGGAACTGAAACTGGAACTTAAAAATAGAGGTTTTCGAAAAAAGAATCTTTCAACAGAAGAAAACTGAAAAAATTCTAAAAAAAAAGTTTTCCACCTATTAATTTATATCACAATTTCTAAATTAAAGTTAAAATTTGGCTTTGTGCTTTTTTAAATTCCAATTTAGGTTTTCTAAATTTCGAGTTTTGTTCGAAACTTTTCAGTCTAGACTTGAAAAATACTCCTTTTTAAAAGGACAGCTTTAAAATCGAAATTTAGTTAAGTTTCGAATTGGGTTTATAATACAATTCGTTCCGAATTATAAAAATTTTCACTCAGAAAGTCAGATTCTTCAAAAAAATGTATAATTTCCAGAAACAGTCAAATTTTTCAAAATGTTCAATTTATAAAAATTCGAATTTTCAAGAAAGAGATCAAGATTTCCAAAACAATTTTGAAAAAAAAAGGCTGTGTACAAAAAGTTGAAATATTGAAAGACAAAGCTTGAAAGTTCAAATTCTGAAGAATTAAACTTTGAGAAAAACTCGAAATTTTGATAATAAAAGGTTGAAATTTAAAAAAAAGTGGATATTATGGAGAGTTCGAAAATCTCAAAAAATCCAAATTTTTCAGAAATGTGAACATTTTCAAAAAAGGTCGAATTTTTTAGATAAAAGTCCAATTTATTACAAACTTAAGAGTCAAAGCTTCGAGAAAAGGTCGAAATTTTTGAAATAAGTCGAAGTCGAGTCACAACATCAGTGGTCAAAAATTTGAACAAAGTTGGACATTTGAAAAGTGGATATTTTGAAAATAGAGGTTTTCGAAAAAAGAATCTTTTAAACCTAATCAAATCTTTATTCTTCATGAATATCAAGCGTATTTTTCAATCACAGATAAGAAAGCGAGTTAATAATAGGTTTACACTAATGTTGGAATAATCGAACGATTTTCATAATCGAATACATTGAATTCGAATACTTTTGAGAATCGAACAAGTATTCGAATACAAAGAATCGAATTGTGGGATAATAAAATACCTACTAGCAAAATTGTCTCTGCGGCCTATTCGAGGTATGTGGTGGTGAGATATGACTTTCGATTTCCGTACTTCCGTACCTATACCCATAATTGGTAATTCCCTGATTGAATATATATGTTTCTTAATATAAATAAATTTTGAAGCTTTAGAATTCACATATGTATCTTTAACTTTGATTGGATTCGCATATTGGCACTGTATTTCCTAATATTGTTAAATTTCATTATTAAAATTGAGAGCCTAATTTTAAAAAGTACCTAAGCATTTCGTTATTTAACCCGCCGATGGGCGCGCGCGGTCTCTCAGACCGCACTTATATTTATTATATTATATTTGAATAATTAGTTTGCCAATAATGCTCATTTTTGGTTTAGCTGAGTTTTATAACATCACAAATGTAATGGGTGATCAAGTGATTAATTATATGTCCATTTTTGTAAGTTATCGCTATTTGCATTAAGTGATACCGCGCGCGCCCACGCATGTTAAATTGTTTTGTCATTATAGTTCAAGATATAAATTGACTCTTGCTTGGAAATAAGGTTGTAGAGGATAATTTTAAACAAGTATGGTTCAAATGAAACCTATTTTTGGACCCCAACCCTTAAATATAATATTATTGGAAATTGAGCTCCGTATTTCGTAAAATAATTTGGTCTTTGTATTTGGCTGAATATTTTGTTTACAGGTTAAAGCAATGCATGATTTGTAATTTAATTTTATTAACAAATATACCAAGATACCATATTTCATCGTAGAACCAAAAAAGGGTAATAAATATTATTTATAGATGCGGTCTCTGACACCGCGCGCGCCCCTTCGTGTTACAAAGTATAGCGCGCCTACTCTAGGGTTAATAAAATAATTTTATGAGGATGAAGCAATAAATTAAAAATTAGATACATATTCGAATGCAAGAGTGTGTGAGCCTTATGTGTAACCAACCATCCCGGATAAAAATGATCTTGAATACAATACGCATTCAATAATGCATGTCTAAGATCTTGAATACAAGAATTAGGTAGTGTATTTAACATCCGAGAAGTTAAGAATCGGAAATGTAGCGTAGTTAGGAGACCGATCCTATTCACTAGTCAGCTTTCCAATGTTTTGTTGTATCGGACTACCACAATCTCGAATACATATTTTGTATTCGAATGCAAGCAAGTGCCTGAGAACTTATGAAACATGCGATGATATGTTGCTTGCGCGAGGCGAGAATCGATACTATTCATAGTCTCACTTCAACTCACAGAGTCTGGGAGTATTCGAATACTTCAGTTGAGAATCGGATGTATTTGAGAATCGAATACATCTCACAACTTGCATTTGAATAGCCCAACACTAGTTTAGACCCAAACAGAAGAAAACTGAAAAAATAAAAACTGGATCACACTCTTTAATATTGTTTTATTTTTCATATATACAAAGAACGGGGAAAATATTTACAACAAAACTGAAAATTAATAATAATACAAAAGACAACAACTATTTACAATAAATAATATTGTCAACTGGTATTGATTGGATCACACCTCTTAATTCAGTGATGATAATTTGCACTAATATATTATCACAAAAATTGGCAACACTATTGATTCAGCATAATATCAAAACGAATCTACAAAAATGTTGCAACTGCGGGTCAGACAAGCTGAAAAGCATTTTAATACTGTACAAACTATTTAATATTCAATTAAAGTAGAAAATATGCTACAATTTTTAGACAATATTGACAATAATAGTATTTTTTTTATTGATGATATACGCTTTTAACACTAATAAATAATTATTTTATCCTGTAAAGGCTATCTGTTGTTGTCCATAACAACTTGTTTAAAAACTTGAACGCCAGTAGACATTTGAGATTTCACTTCGTGGTTACCTAACGCTGCAGTGCCATCCTTCGCTATGAACAACTCAAGGCCGGAAGCTGCAAAAACATATTTAATATAAATCGGCCTCGAAAGCCTAATAAATTCTTTTTCATTGTGCATCCTTACTGACTCATCTAAATTTACTTTAGCTTCACTTCAGTTTGGAATATTTAATTACCCTTTGTTAGTGGATTAAATTTAAACAAAGAATAAGATTTTCCAAACTTGACTCACAAGGAAAGTACCCGAGGTGTACCCCACCGATTTTTTTCATTTTGTGATATGTTATAGTACATAACAAAATATTGGACACGTATTTTTTTTTAGATGCTAACTCGGCGATTTATGTGGTGAAACCACCCCTTAAAGTTAACCCCAAAAAAGTTTTTCTTTAATAACTCAATATACCTTCAGTTGTATCATCTCCTTGTTCAAGATTAGTATTTTTTAACAAATCGGCTATTAGATGATCTGGATTAACTCTGGTATTTTCAACCCTTCCGGTTATTGTGCTGCCATCTGTTTCGGCTCCTTGAGTTTTCTTGCGACGTTCGTACGCAGCCTTGGCTCGATCCAACGATCCTGTTTCCGATAAAACTAAACTACTTGAGCTGGGATTTCTGAAAATATAACACACATAAAATTAACAAGTAATTAACAAATACGTGGTGTTTGACGAATTATTTGCTAGGTTTGATATACATAACGACAAAGACATCATGCTGACTACTATGCCTACAACAAGATGATCTGATTCAATTTTTGTTGTGTGGTTCGTACCTTTAACAATATAAATTGATTTATTTATATCAATCACGATCAAACTAAGAATTTAAAAAAGTAATGTCATTACATTGTGGTGTTTTTCAGATTTGTTAACGATGCGGCTTTATTGATGGAGAAAATAAGAGCGCTAATTAATGTGATCATTATTTGTCAATCAAGCTCAATGCTTGCAATATGTTAATTATTTATCCAATTTAAAAATGTTATTTTAGGCTAAAAAATTCAGACATTTTTCTGACTACTTATCATTATCCATTTGTCTTTTACTTAGTAGGTAATTAAGATTTTGATGTAAATTACGGTACGTCTAAAAAAATGTAGCATTCCCAAAAATTACATTCTCCAAAAAAGCATGCTTTACGCTAAAGAGCAGTTACAATATAATAAGTATGCATAAAACGCCATGCGCAATAGCCTACAGGTAATTATAAAGCAGCAAAGACAACATTAATAACAAATTTCTATCATATTATCATTTTACAAGGTCATAGGATGAAAATTTTGTTTAACAGTAATGGGGTGGTAAATTGCATGTATTTTCCTAGGAAAAAGGGTATAAAATACTACCTAGAAATACCAGAGGAAAGCACATCTCATCATGTAGATGTTAAATGTAGAAAGTAGAAAAAAATTGGAATTATGGAAACAAAAATTCGAAATTTCTAAAAAAAATGGGCATTAACATTCATTTTGAACCCAGTTTCGATATAAGAACGTCAAGATTCAGAGGTAAGGGGCGAAATTTCCGAAGAAAGCTCTGATTGTTGGTTGTGAATATTTTCAATTGTAGCACGTTCAATTATTTCATTATAGAACATGTACTAGGCATTAACACCCCGTAAAACGAAACAATTTAACAAGAAAAACGTAGTCGGACCAGGAACATTTCAACGATCTATATAACTCCATTTCAGGTGTTTATGCTCGATTTTATACAACCCGTTCATATAAGCTATTCAGATGGGATGTTTTAGCAACATTTCAGAAAATAATTCTTTGAAAGAAATATTTTCAGGAAACGGGACGATTCGTAAGTTTACAATTAAAGCGATGTGATTACGAACTATTAAGCTTAAGTGACAATCATAACGTCCAACATGCTATGCAACTACGAAAGTTTTAGAAATTTTGGAAAATTTTACTCTACGTCATACAAAAAACACTTAATTGTTAGACACTAACGTTGTGATACTGGGACGTCGAAGTGAAGGATTTTGTGAGCAATCAGATGAAACAGTGGTGGGCGTTTCATCAGGACTGATGGCCAGAGGTGCTAGCTTACCTCCAGATGAACCTTCAAATAACTTGCGATGCGACATACCCCTGGAATTGATCAACATCTACCGTCAATAAACTCTTTATTTAACATTTTAAAATAATATTTGACCCGCTGATCAAGTAACACGTAAATTACTAAAATGAACTTATAACACAAGACGCGAGTAGATAGCTAAAATCGACTCTAGAACATGACGCCACGTTCCGAAAAGTATGTCACCAAATATATACCAAAACCTTTTATATGCATCAAATTAAAAAGGTTGAAGATTTAAAAAGTCAAATTTTAAAAAAAGGAAAATTTTAAAAGGTGAAAATTTAAAAAATCAAAATTTTTGAAAAATGACGAAATGTAAAAAAAAAACATTATAAAGTAGTGACCGTGACAGTGGCGAGTGAGGTCGGGTGACATATCAGCTAGTATCTAATAATTGTCTTTAATGTACTTATGTTAAACAACAGAAAATATATAACAAGTTAGATAGCTACATACGTACTATTAGATGCAGCCCAACGCCAGGTCTGAAAATTTCTTACGAAGTTACATGAGAAATGAATGTTACATAAGCCCCAGAACCAGCCAAAAAAATAAACAAGCAAACCAAAACCAATAAGAAATCCTACCTTCGTACAGGCTGCACCGACAAATGTTGCCTCCCCGCTCCATTATGACCGCACTGAAGGGAATTCAAGGAAGGAGCTTTATTTTCGGGCAAACTATTCAAATTTGAAGTCAAAATGGAGGAACTCGGAATTTTAAAAATAGACGCGTCATTGGGAAAGAACAAACCTTTCGGCGTAGAATGAAAACCGACACCTTTACGCTGCGGTCTTGGGGTTAAAAACGAATACAAATTATCAGGAAGTTGGTCCGAATTTCTGATTTTTGAAGTAGGTATTTCGTATTCGCTTTTGGAACGGCATACGCCGTCGACCTGATCGAAGGAAGGGGGTTTCAAATTTCCGTGGGTCGCGCGAGAATCTCTTTCATTGGGTAAAACTTCCTCTTGACTCGAAAAATAATTTTCCACAACGCTCGTGGAAAATGATTTTTGCAATTCGTTGAATTTCTCCGCGAATACGTCGTTTTTGACAATGAGTGAAGTCTCGGGGGTTTTGTAATCATCCGTACTGGAATTACTGGTTTGGGACAGTAGTCCCTTTGGCGTTGAATAAATCGAATCATCTGCTGTACTATCATTAAATTTTTCTGATTCAGGAGATAGGTTTTCTAAGGTAAATATCGTTTCTTTGTGGTTTGAAGGAATTCTGCTGGGGAGTTTTATTCTATTTGGGAACGATTTTGTGCGATTAAATGGAGTGCTAAGGATCGGTTTGGTTAATGTTGAAGTCCTTGCAGAAAGTCGTCCCCTACATAAATAAAAAAGTATATAACATGCAAAAAGCCCTTTAATGCCATAGAAAATAAAACAGATTTTACATCAAGAAACTTTATCTGATGCAGACATTTAATTAAGTGCACTAAATTCATATTAGCTATAGTTAAATTATTAATTAATTTTATTATTTAAATATGAAGCTATAAAATGAATTTAGTGCATTTTAAAACGGAGCCAATAAGGAGACAAAATGAAAAAGATTTAAGTAAGAGACTTTCATAATGTAATATGTAACTAAAATGTGTTGTGTAAAATCTGTTTGAAAATTGGTGATGCATTATTTGGTATAAAAAAAAAAATAAAATAAATTCTCTATGCTATTTTTACAGCTCTAGAACGTTTCTCCTTTTTATTGACTACTGACCTGATATGTCCTGAATCCCCAGAGCTCGATTGTCGACTGTGTGATTGAGAGTGTATACTACTATAACCAGAAGCTTTTGATAATTGGCTCGTATTTGACGAGTTTCTTGAATGTCCAGTTTCTGAAGGTTTGTCTTCATTTTCCACTGCGGTTAATTTATCTGCGTTGTCAATATCGATTGATGGGATTTTATTTTCAGACAATGTAGTACCTATAACTAATTCTAGAAAACAAACATCATTATTATTTACCAAATAGAAGATGAAAAAAAACACCTAACCTGAATTAAGCAGAGGTGTTCGTTTCTTTGGTAAGCTTCCAAATCCGGAACTGCCGCTAGCTATCGAACCACCTAATGAGCCACTTGAAAATTCATCTTGTCGTTGTTCAGTTTCTTGCTCATCGGTTGCAATGGATTTATGTTTGAGTGAAGGGGAAGGTCTGCAAATTGTTTTACATTAAAAAGGAGGCACAATAAGGGAAAGCTTCAGGGCTACGAGGATAACCGATCCCAAATGAATAACAATAGTGCTAAGAAATTCAATGTTCAAAAAGTTCAACTTTTCAAAAAATTCAAATCTTCAAAAAATTAAAATCTTCCAAAAATTCAAATCTTCCAAAAATTCAAATCTGTAAAAAATTCAAATTTGCAAAAATTCCAATTTACAACAAAATGCGAATTTTCAAAAAGGGGAAATATTTAAGAAAAAAAGCAGAAATTTTAAAAAGAAATTAAAATTTCGAAAGAAGTCGACATCTTAAAAATTGAAATTTTCAAAAAAAGGTGCAATTTTCAACTAAAAAAATTTACATGAAATTAGAATGTTAAGAAGTTAAATTTTTCAAAAGAAAAAACAAATTTACACAAAAGTCAACAATTTAGAAGAAAATTTTGAAAGACTTTAAAACAAAGGATTGAAATTTTCAAAAAAGGTAAAATTTTGATAGTAGAAATTTTGAGAAACTTAAAGTTTTCAAATAGTTGGATTTTTCTTTAAAAAAATGAAATACGCAAGAAGTCGATGTTTATAAATAAATCAATTTTCAAAAATGAGCCTTCATTTTCAAAAAAAACAATTTTTAAAGTGGAAATTTTGAGAAAAAGCCAACATTTTTAAAAAAGCTGGCATTTTTTTAATCGAATTTCCGAAAGTTCTAAGTTTTGAAAAAAATCAAAATTTCAGCCGTGGTTTTCAAAAAAAGGCCAAACGTCGAGAAAAAGTCACTTTCACAGAAAGTCGAAATTAGTTAAAACTTCGAGAAAAAATCAGAATTTGAAAATTCGTCGAAATTTGCCTTAGAAAATGAAAATTTTGAAAGCGAAAACTTTGAGAAAAGGTCAAAATTTGCAAAAGAAACGTTGATTTTTTAAAACAAATATCAAATTTATAACAAGCCAGTTAAATTACAAGAATAAGTAATAATTTTCAAAAAACATCAAAAAAAGCAAAATTATAAAAAATTAAATTCACAAGAAAAAAATCAAATTTTCAAAAATGAGTCTTTAGTTTTAAAAATTAAGCAAGATTTTGAAAGTGAAAATTTTGGTTCAAAATTTTTAAAAAAGTTGGATTTTTTTTAAATCAATAAAAGCTCAAAGTTTATTAAAAAATCTAAATTTCAGCCGTAACTTTCAAAAAAAGTTCAAACTTCGAGAAGAAATCAAATTTACAATGAGACGAAATTAAGACATGTCAAAATTTCAAAATTTAGCCGTATTTTCAAAAATAGTTAACTTCAACAAAAAAGTCAGAATTTAAAAATTCCTCGAAATTTGCCTTAAAAAATGAAAATTTTGAAAGCGGAAACTTTGAGAAACGGTCAAAATTTGCAAAAGAAACGTTGATTTTTTAAAACAAATATCAAATTTATAACAAGCCAGTTAAATTACAAGAATAAGTAATAATTTTCAAAAAAAGCAAAATTATAAAAAATTAAATTCACATAAAAAGAATCAAATTTTCACAAATGAGCCTTAATTTTTAAAAATTAAGCAAGATTTTGAAAGTGGAAATTTTGATTCAAAATTTTTAAAAAAGCTGGATTTTTTTTTAAATCAATAAAAGGTCAAAGTTTATTAAAAAATCTAAATTTCAGCCGTAACTTTCAAAAAGTTCAAACTTCGAGAAGAAGTCAAATTTACAATGAGACGAAATTAAGACATGTCAAAATTTCAAAAATTAGCTGTATTTTCAAAAATAGTTAAAACTTTGAGAAAAAAATCGGAATTTAAAAATTCCTCGAAATTTGCCTTAAAAAATGAAAATTTTGAAAGCGGGAAGTTTGGGAAAAGGTCAAAATTTTCCAAAAACGTTGATTTTTCGAAAAAAAATCAAATTTATAAAAAGCCAGTTAAATTTCAGAATAATTTTTAAAAAGTTAAAACCTACAGAGAATGGCAGAATTTTGAAAAATCGCAGAAAATAAAAAAAATGAAATATTATGAAAAAGATCCAGATTTTCAAAGTAAACAATCTAAAAAAAAATCATACATTTCAAATAGATCGAATTTTACAAGAAGAAAGAAAACTTTGCGAAAAAGCCGAAATTCTAAAAAAAGGTCGATATTTTCAAGATCCTGAAAAGTCAACATTTTGAAAGGATTTATAAAGTTAAAAAAGCCAAAATTTTCACAAAAGGCAAACATTTTTAATAAAGTCGAAGCAAAGGCAGAATTTTTCAAAAGTGAGAATTTTCAAAAAAAAAGTAAACACTTTGGGAAAAGTCAATATAATAATCGACATTTTTTGAAAGAAATGGAAATTAAGAGAAAAGATCGAAATTTTCAAAAGTGGATTTCATAATAATTAAACATTCCTAGTAAAAGTCAAAAATTTCAGAAAAGTCAAAAAATGGAAGAAAAAAAAAGCAAAACTTGGCGAAAAAGACAAAACACTTCACAAAATCAAGACTCTAAAAGTGAGCATTTTGAAAAATAATGGAAATTTTTGAATGAAATGAAAATTAAGAGAAAAGATCGAAATTTTCAAAAGTGGATTTCATAATAATTACACATTCTTAAAAAGTCAAAAATTTCAGAAAAGTCAAAAAATGCAAGAATAAAGCAGAACTTGGCGAAAAAGATGAAACACTGACAAAAGTCGAAATTTTCACAAAATCAAGACTCTAAAAGTGAGCATTTTGAAAGAATTTATAAATTTGAAAAAGCCAAAATTTTTACAACAAGCAAACATTTTTAATAAAGTCAAGCAAAAGCAAAATTTTTTAAAAGTCAAAATTTTCAAAAAAAAAAGTAAAAACTTGGAGAAAAGTGAACATTTTAAAAAAATAATCGAAATTCTTGAAAGAAATGGAAACTAAGAGAAAAGATTGAAATTTTCAAAAGTGCATTTTTATAATAATTAAACATTCTAAAAAAAATCAAAAATTTGAGGAAAGTCAAAAATTGCAAGAAAAAAAAAACAAAACTTGGCGAAAAAGACGAAACACTGACAAAAAGTCGAAATTTTCACAAAATCAAGATTCTAAAAAGTGGACATTTTGAAAGTATCTCTCTGAAAATGATAGCTTTGCTGTCAAAACGCGTTAGAGCAACCTTTGTTGTGTTTTTTAATGTTTCTTTGTTTCAGGGGACAAGATTTGTAGTTCAATTTTTGAAGATAACCAAGGACCAGTCCGTTCCACCAGGATTTATAAATTTGAAAAAACCAAAATGTTCACAAAATGCAAACATTTGTAATAAAGTCGAAGATTGCAAAACAAGCAGAATTTCTCAAATTGGAAAAATAAATAAATAAAAACTTCGGAAAAAATCAACTATTTCAAAAATAATCGAAATTTTCGAAAAAAGGGGTAAATTACGAGAAAAGATCGAAATTTTCAAAGTCGCTATTTTTATAATAATTAAATATTCTAAATAAAACCAGAAATTTCAGAAAAATCGAAAGTTGCAAGAAAAAAAGCAAAACTTGGCGAAAAAGACGAAACTCTGAAAAAAAACTCGAAATATTTAACGAAAAAAAAGTAACAACTTTGGGAGAACATTTTGAAAAATGATCGGAATTTTCGAAAAGTGGAAATTATGAGAAAAGATCGAAATATTTGAAATCGAAATTTTGTAATAATTAATCTTCAAACATTAATCTTTGAAGATGTTTTTCTTAAAATGAGTTTTATACACAAGATGGAGTCGGAATAAACTTCTGACAGGATCGACACGATCACTCGAATAGTAATGGAAAGCGAGACGATTAGATTACTTTATAGTGAGAAACAGGGGAAAAATTTCGCTTTCATTTAATTTTCCCTCGTATAAATAAATAAAAATGTAATCCTTAAATTAGAATTAAAAATGTTAGTATTTCAAAAAGTGCAACATTAAATATTTTAAATGATTAATAAATATGTCCTAGGGATAAACAAAGCTAACATAAGAAAACCACGTTTCACTTGAAATCCTTAGGTAAATATCTTGTGAATACAAGATTAGAAAATAAAACGTGGAACGTAAGCAGCAATGTAATTAAGCATTTAATTTTGAATTATGACACATATACCACTCAAGTGAATGAAAAACCCAAAATTGGTTGAACATGTTAAGTATTTTTAATAGTAGATATTTTAAGTTTCAAAAAAAAAGTTACATGTGTTTAAAAAATACTTTAGATAAGAATCCAACAATAATTAAAATAAAAACAATCAAACACTTAACTAGGAGCATTTCTTCAACATGCTTTTGGATTTATTACACCTCAAACTATTTTGAATACATTTATAAAAAATAATCAATTGAACTGATACCTATTTATCAATTCATTGATAATAAAACAAACTTAATTTTGAAAGACTTCAATTTGAGTTAGTGATTTTCAAATCAAAAGAAAAAAATAATATAATAATGCAATCATTTGTTAGTATTTGTTGTGGAATACTAATCAGATAAACAACTAATTTTTATAATAAGTGAATAAATAGATACTTACACTTTGAATAAGATATCTCCAGAGAGCATATGCATAACTATGGAGAATTTCAACATACTATTATCCTGGCGACGCCTCGCATCATATCCTTCGAGTAAAGCCTTTTTATAAATAATACCAGCTCCAGCGAATTCTGCTAAATTGAGATCAACGAATCCTAATTTATTAAAAGATCGACCGCCTTTACTCTCCTTCCTCACGGAAATTCGCAAAATGCATTTTTCCAGGACACCATTCGAAGCGTTGGCCAACATTTTGCACGGGAAACTGAACTTAGCACCCCATTTGACCTTATGATCTCTCACTTCTTCCCTAGAAAAAAAAAACCGTTCGAATTAGTCATAAATTGATTCACTTGAGAATATTCGTCTTGAATTAGGTTTTTAAAATTTGCAATTCAAGGATTATTAAAAAAATTTAAAATTTTCAAAATCAATCCAATTTTTCAAGAAGTTTAAGTTACAAAAATTCGAAGTTGCAAGAAGAGGGTCAACATTTTCAAGAAAATTTTGGAAAAAAATTGAAGTTTTCAAAGGAGATATTTTGAAAAAGGGTAAATATTTTGAAAATAGTTCGCATGCTGAAGTTAATTTCGAAAAAAAATCGAAATTTTGATCATAAAAGGTCCAAATGTCCAACAAAGAGAACATTCTGAAAAAAGATCGAAAATTTCAAAAAAGCCAAAATTTTCAAAAAATTGGTACTTTTTAAAAATAAATCCAAGTCCAAAAAAGGTAAAAACCTCAAGAAATAAATAGTTAAAACATTAAACAAAGATGGGAATTTACAAAAACAATGAATATTTTCAAAAAGTAGAGGTTTTCAACAAAACAATATTTCAACATAATCAAATTTATAAAAAAAATCAAAATTTGAAAAAATTTTGGCCATTGGTAAAAATTCTGAATTTCTTAATTTTGAGAAAAAGCCAAAATGTTGATAAAATGTCGAAATTTTGTTGACAAAAGGCAGACATTTTCAACAAAGTGAAAGATTTGAGAAAAAACCGAAAATTTCAAGTTGAAATTTTGAAAGAATCTTAATTTTTTTTGGTGAGACCAATTGTGTCAGCTATTGGAGCACTGACCTATAATTTATCAAAATGGCTAGTAAAAGAATTCAGCAAATTAGAATTCCAGCAACTCAGTTTGTCAGTCAAGAATTCCCAAGAGTTTGTACAGAAAATTCAGAATGAAGAGTTGTTGGAGGGTGAAATGCTGGTTTCTTTTGATGTTTCTTCCCTCTTTCCCAGTGTACGCATACCTCAAACTTTATTATACCTTCGAGATCTGTTGGAATCTAATAACCTTTTAGGCAAAATTATTGACGAATATATTTCATTAACGAAAATATGTATGGATCAAAATTATTTCCAAATTAATAACGAATTTTATGAACAACTTGATGGAGCAGCCATGGGAAATCCTTTGTCACCTTTCATGGTTGAGCTCTTCATGGGTGTTTTTGAAAGTCGTCTTAAAAATGAATGTAGTTTGTTTCCTAGGGTATGGATTAGATATGTAGATGATATTTTTGCTATTTTTGACACAAAAAATCAAAATTTAGATAATTTCATTGATGTTTTAAATTCACGTTTTCCAACAGTTAAATTCACCGTAGAATTAGAGAAAGAAGCAGCTTTACCATTTTTAGACACTTTAGTTATTAGGAATAAAAATAGATTAGAATTTGATGTATATAGGAAAGATTCCAGTACCTTCCGCTATATAACTTCCGATTCTAACCATTGCATACAGCAAAAAATGGCAAGCTTCAACTTCCTTGCCCATCGCCTTCTGAGTCTTTCTCTTAGTAGGGAAAGATTCAGAAAGGAGTTGAAGACAATTAAACATATAGCTGAAGTTAATGGATTCGATCCAATTATTTATAAAATTATTAATAAGAAAAAATTCAAATGTGAATTGGTAAATACTACAACTTTCCGAGCTGATGAAAACAAAAACTTTAAATTCGTCTCACTTCCATTTGAACCCTCGCTCACGCAGGGTTTGGGTGGAATTTTACGAAACCAGGGTTTTCGGGTTATTTATACTTCTAATGGAAAATTAAATTCGCTTTTGGGTAGTTTAAAGGATAAAGTAGAGCAAACACATAAGTCTGGTATTTACCAAATTTCATGTAGGGATTGTCCTCAAAAGTATGTCGGACAAACTAGACGATCTCTTAAAATCCAACTCAAAGAACATTTGGCTCATTTGAGGTACGGAAGAACTGAGAAGTCAAGTGTGGCTCGACATGCTTTTGAATTAGATCATAGGATAGATAATAATGTTAAATTGTTAAGAGTAGTTAATAAGAATTATATGTTAAATGCATGTGAGAGCTTAGCCATCCATAAGGCTGGAAACAACCTTATGAATGGTTGCGCTGGACCTTTAGGCCATTCATCTCTGTTAAAAATAGTTAAGGTTGATAGATAAGGAATTGTGACGACGTGTATGATTGGATGCGCGTTCGGGTGCGGCCGATCACGCACGAAGTGAATATTCTTAGTATATAAGGGTTAATTTTAAAATTAGATGTTAGTTTCTCTCTGAAGATGACAGCTTGGCTGTCGAAACGCGTTAGAGCAACCTTTGTTGTGTTTTTTAATTTTTCTTGGTTTCAGGGGACAAGTTCTGTGTTTCAATTTTAGAATCTTAATTATTCAAAAAAGTTAATATTTTTAAAAAAGTGGAAATTTTCAAAGACGAGTCAAATATTTCTAATAAGAGTCCAATTTACTTCATAAAAGTTGAAACCGCGAGAAAAAGTCAAATTTAAAAAAAAAAGTCCAAATTTTCAAAAATAAATTGGCAAAAACTTTGAGAAATGGTCAAAACTTTGAATAAAGATGGAAATTTTCAAAAAAGTAGATATTTTGAAAAAAGGTAGGGGTTTTCAACAAAACAATATTTCAACAAAATAAAATTTATAAAAGAAAATCGAAATTTAAAAAAAAATTGGAAAAAGATAGAATTTCGAAAACAGTTCAATTCTAGTGATAGTTTTTTTTTGAAAGTCAAAATTTTGATAAAAAGTCGCCATTTGATTAAACAAAAGGCCGAAATTTTAACAAAGTGAAAGTTCTGAAAAAAGATCGAAAATTTCAAAAAAGTTGTAAAAATCTAATCTTTCAAAAGTTAAAATTTTCAAAAAAGTGAAAACTTTCAAATATGAGTCCAATTTTTCAAATAAGAGTCCAATTTACTATATTAAAGTCAAAAACTCGAGAAGAAGTCAAAATTTAAAAAAAAGTCGAAATTTTTAAAAAAGGGTAGATAAAACCTTTAATTGTCAATGCTTTAAACAAAGATGGAAATTTTCAAAAAGTGGATAATTTCAAGAGGTGGAGGTTTTCAACAAAACAATATTTCAACATAATCAGTTTTCTCTCTGAAGATGACAGCTTGCCTGTCGAAACGCGTTAGAGCAACCATTGTTGTGTTTATCTTTCTTGGTTTCAGGGAACAAGTTCTGCTTTTCAACATAATCAAATTTATTAAAAAAATCGAAATTTGAAAAAATTTTAGGGTCATAATTTTGAGGAAAAGTCAAAATTTTGATATAAAGTCGTAATTTGGTTGAACAAAAGGCCGAAATTTTTAACAGAGTGAAAGTTGGGAAAAAAGATCGAAAATTTCCAAAAAAGTTGTAAAAAACTAATTTTTCAAGACAAAATTTTCAAAAAAGTGAAAACTTTCAAAAATGAGTCAAATTTTTCAAATAAGAGTCCAATTTACTACATAGAAGTCGAAACCTCGAGAAAAAATCAAAATTTTAAACAAAAGTCGAAATTTTCAAAAAAAGTAGATAAAAACTTTGAGAAATTGTCAATGCTTTGAACAAAGATGGACATTTTCAAAAAAGTGGATAATTTCAAAAAAAGTAGGGGTTTTCAACAAAACATATTTCAACATAATCAAATTTATAAAAAAATCAACATTTGAAATAGGTCGAAATTTTGGAAAAAGGTAGAAATTTGGAAGAAAGTTCAAATTCTAAAAGAGTCATAATTATCAATTTCAACAAGTAAAAAAGGATTGAAAATTTAAAAAAAAAAGTTTTTTTTCTCAAATATATCAATTTTTTTTAATTTTAGATTTTTTATAATATGATTAGGTTGAAACATTTTTTTAAAAAAGCTCTACCTTTTTTTGAAAATTTCCACTTTGGCTCAAATTTTTTACAATTTCTCGAGGTTTTAACTTCTTTTTTGATAATTCCGACTTTTTCCAAATTTTAACTTTTTTGAAAACTGCAATGTTTTGAAATATTTCAATTTTTTCAGGATTTTAATCTTTTTTAAAAATGTTTACTTTTTTTTCGAAGTTAAATATAGCTTCATTCAAAAGTTCAAGTTTTTTCGAAATTTTCATTTTTTTTTTCCAAAAGTTCGAGTTTTTGTGATAACTTCGACATTTTTTCAAAATTCGCCCGTTCCAGAATTTTTTTAATTTTGCTAGAGAATCTAATTTTCCAAATTACCAGTTTTTAAATTTTGAACGAATTCTACAAAACGAATTTAAGACTTAACTAAATTTCGATTTTAAAGCTGCCTAAATTCAAAACAATCTAAAGAAAAATCGCAGCTTCGAGGCTGACGTCGAAATTTAAAAAAAAAGTCAAATATAATGTAAACAAAACCAGATAAAAATTGGAAGTTTAAATTAGACATTTTCTAACATGTCATTGTTTCAAGTTTACCTTCAAAATTTCGACTTCAATTTCAAGTTTCCGGCTTTAAAATGGAATATAAATGTTGCATTTTTCTCTTGAAATTTTGACTGCAATTCCCAATTTCTAGTAAAAATTAGAAATAGCGAGATTTTATCGCAAATTTTAAGAAAAAAAGTCAAATCCAGGAATTTTTATGAAGTCGACATCGTAAAAAAAGCATTAGAATTTGAAATTTCGAGAAAAAAATTGGTATATTTAAATTAAAGTGAAAATTGAAGGAAAAAATTCAAGAAAACTCGAAATTTTTATTAATAACTTCAAAAAATAGGGGTATCAGATTATAAAACGGAAAATCCAAGTTTGAGAAAAAAAAACAAATTTTGAGTGCTTGTTCTGAAGAAAAAGTTACAATTTTCCGAAAAATTCGAATTTGCAAATAAAATTGCCAGGAAACTGGGCTTCAATGAAAAAGATTCCTCTGCTTGAGTCCATATTTACAATAGCACACAAAATTTTTATTTTAAACTCAAAATTTTAGAAAAAGGAACGAAATATTTCGAGAAAAAGGTCCAAATTTCAAAAAAGAGCCGAAAATTTTGAAAAAAGAATATTTAAGTTATACAACTTAAAACTCAATTTGGCTTGAAATTTTGAGAATAAAACCAACATTTTCTTAGAAAGAAAGGAAATTGTAAGTTCTATACTTTCAAAAAAATGTTCTTTAAAGTAAACTCATAATTTTGAGATGAAAGATGCCTAAATTTGTGTAAAATTTTGAAAAGAAAATTTAAAAAAAAAACCCAAACATACAAATTCAACGAACCGAAATAAACCGTTATTTTTTTCCGGTTCTAATCAGGTTTTTTTTCCTGCAAAATTAACGGTTTTTTTCGGTTTCCGGTTCAGTTCCGGTTTAAAGCCCCGATTTGTACATACGAATTAGGTTTTTTTAAACATTTACATTTTTTTTTAATTTGGGACTTTTTTTTTCTCAACTTTAAATAGCAAACCCAAATCAACTTTTTCTATATTTGTACTCAAATTATTTTGAAAATATCAAAATTTCAAAATTCTGACTCTTTCCTCTAAATTTCGCATTTATTTGTTATAAATTCTGAATGCCTTTTTCCGAATTTAAATTTTTTGAAACTCGGGACGGTGTTAAAAAATGGACAGTGTTCGATAGAAAAATAATGGATGGTAAGGCTATCTTCACGTCACGGGCACCAGGACCTTGACGTCATAGACTCAAGGACCTTCACGTCACAGGCACCAGGACCTTCGCGTCACAGGCACCAGGACCTTCGCGTCACAGGACCAGAACCTTCGCGTCATAAGCACCAGGACCTTCACGTTACAGGCAGACTACACTACTACACATAGCCATCGCCACCACGACTCTGAACATTATTTATTCACTTCACAGACGTACTCTCGGTATCTGCTACCACAAAAAAAAGTCAACATTTTTAAAAATGGGTCCAAAAATTTGAAAAAAGTTAAAAGTTTCAAAAAATTCATAATTTTCACACAAAATTAATATTCAAAGAAATTGAAACACTGAAAAAGAGATTTTCAAAAAAGTTGAAAATGGACAGTGTCCGATAGAAAAATAAAGGATGTTAAGCCTATCTTCACGCCACAGGCACCAGTACCTTCACGTCATAGGCACAAGGACCTTCACATCACAGGCACCAAGACCTTCGCGTCACAGGCACCAGGACCTTCACGTTACAGACAGACTTCCAAACCACGTAGTCATCGCTACCACTACTCTGAACTTAACTCATTCACTTCACATACGTACTCTCGGTATTAGCTACAAAAAAAGGTCAACATTTTCAAAAATGGGTCCAAAAATTTGAAAAAAGTTTCAAAAAATTCATAATTTTCACACAAAATCAATATTCAAAAAAATTAAAACACTGAAAGAGAAATTTTCAAAAAAGTTAAAGGGTTCCAAAAAAAAATCAAAATATATGCGAAAAAGCAAGAATTTTAAAGTGGGTTTTGAAAAAATTCAAACAATTTTGGAAGTCAAAATTTCGAAAAAAAAAAAGTCGAAATTTTGGGAATTGACCGAGAAAAAGGTCGACATTTTGAAAGCAGTGGGTATTCCAAAATGTCGAAATTTTCAAAATAAGTGGAATTTTCAAAATAAGTTGAATTTTCAATAAAAACAGAATCCTTCAAAAAAGAAGTCGAAATTTTCAAAAATTGACCCAAGAATCGTTTTTCTTCTTTGACGCAGACGAAAGAGCCGGATATAAGCTAGTAGCACCGTATGGTATAAAGAATTGTATATTCAGTGCTCAGATAATTGCAATTATGACAAATATTTGGTTTAATACAATCATAAAAATAATATAAACAAGTTGTACATAATTAAAAATAGATTATGAACAACTTTCCGAGGTTTTGTACACGAAAGTATTTAAGAATGGCAATTATTATTACATAAACATTGGAAAATAGCCAAAAGGTGTGCCACGTTGTTTAAATATCAATAGCTCTCACTAAACGATGTTAAATTTATTCGTATATCGCGTGCTCGTGTCGCGGCACACAAAAATGTGGTTTATCAATTTAAAATAAATTTAAATGCTAATTAAACTTTTTTCGGGAATTTTGTTGTTTACAAAATATAAAAAGCACAGCTATTTATACATCGATATAATCGCCAAGTTTATTAATGTTAAAAAGGAAACCCGTTATATGTCTAGAAATGGTTAGTATCTTTTAGGATATTTTTACATCCGCAGTACTCGCTTGCCAAATTTTCAATGAAATAATCAATGGTGCCCCACTGATGAGTGCCAAAACAGATTTTTTTTTATACTATAACAGAGCGACGATGATTAGCAGGACGCCAGAAGTTAATGGCGCCCTTACTGAAAGTGATGAGATCTACAAACTACCGGCCCCAACATACAACCAAGCTGAAATAATTTCATCTGAAAATTTCAACTTACAAAAGAATTTCCTTTCTCTCATTTTATTTAATTATTTATTATTATTATTACTTTTGAAAAATTTGTTTCGCGAAATTTCCCACGACATCCCATTTATAAGTATATCTACTGTGTGGATGACATAGTTACATCTCGTGGTGTTGATAGTGAAACAGACTGTATATAAATGGATGCATAAGCATGCATACATTTCCCGAATTTATATTTCAAGGAAATAACAAATAAAGAGTTTTCCGTTTCTATGTAATTTTAATTGTTTGGTAAAATCATCCAATTTACACAAAATGTGCTTCTATATGAGCGTTTCTAACATGCATACTGTGATAAAATTGTTGAATGTGATTAAGAACAACAATTTAAAAAATTGTAATACTGGATAATACAGGGTGGTCCGCTAACTATGGCGGAAACTTTAAGGAACAATAGATTATTAAAAAATAATGTGACTGTTATATAAACAATGCCTCTTAAACATACCGTTTTTGAGGTACAGGGTGTTAAACTCTTCATTTTTTAAACGATTTTATTTTATATCTCTCAAATAAAAAGTAATATTTAAAAAATATTTGGTGGCATAAAATATCTCCATGAAAAATAAACCTATTCCTCTAACGGAACGAACGGACTCCGCAAATGGCGAGTGCTTGTAACTACCAAGCTGAATAGATTTCAGCGGTTAGGAACAGTAGTCACCAAGAGCATGTAAGTTCGACCCACAAGTGTACTTCATGCCGGAAGGGGTATTAGCCCTCGGAGTAGTTGTTTCTTGTGGATCGGGCTTCAAATATTTAAATTTTTAACACAGTAAATTGATGATGAAACGTCTATTCATGTTAAAATTTCTTTATTTTTGTTTTTTATATTTTAAATTTTTTTTATTTTTAAGTATTTCTTCTTCATTGTTTTCTTTCCATGTTATGCACTGCTGACGAGCTCAAATGAGAGCGAAACATCGATGTCCAGTGCTACAATCTTTTTTATGTATTTTTTTATATTTTCCTAATTATCAAAAAAACAAATTTTTATTTTTTCCATTTCTAATTTTTGGTCTCCTATTTTTCATTATTCCTATTCTATGTAAAATAAACTAACCTCTTAATTTGTGACCTGTCATGAAGTGACGTTTTCAATAAATTTAAATATCACGCAGTCGCATTTCAAAAACTGTTTAGAAAATTGTCAACAAACCATAAAAATTGAAATATAAACTGGGCCGAAGAAATGTTAAATAAATTGAAAAAAAAATAATAAAATATCTCGTAAAGAATTAATATTGCTTTATTATAAAAGTTTACTAACATCTCCAGTGGCGTAGATCTGGGGTATAGTGACCATTTTTTCTATCAGAACTTCTACGCCACTGGTCCTAAATACTAATTTAGTAATCTCTTGTATTTTATGATGGTTTTCGCTCAAAAAGTGTATTTTGTGATTTTTTCATTAGATGAACTAGTTTTGAGTTTATAGCATGTAAAGATATTAATGTTCTTTTTTAATAACAATAATGTTATTAACATTATTTCTATCATTCACAATTTATGTTAATGTCAATTTTAATGTGTGCATTTTACTATTCATTTTTGACTTAAAATTGGAAAAGAAAACATTGCAATAGTAATTGCACCTAATGCGCTTCATCTACCTCCACTATTAATAGTAGTAAGGCTTGATTAAGTACGAGGGCGGTTCATTAAATACCCGTGTTTGAAGACAGAGAACGCTCCTGAGTGAAGTTATTGTTATCATCGTGTGCTGCCATCTATTAGACGACGCTAATACAAATTTCAGACTGATTGATAGGTTAGCTTCGATTTGACATCCATCCGAGTCAGACGTGCTTCGTGATTTTCGCTAAGACGGAAAAAGAACATTATCGTTCCGTAATTCGCTTTTTGTTTTTGGATGGGAAAAAATGCGAGGAGATAAAAGCAAACTTGGATGCTGTTTATGGGGACACGTCGCCATGTATGACCACAGTTAGATATCGGTTCAACGAATTTAAACCGTTTTTGATGAGGAGCGATCAGGATGCCCAGCAGACGTGGTTACCAAGGAAACCATTGAAACAGTCCACGACAT
Source organism: Dastarcus helophoroides (assembly GCA_028583605.1). Taxonomy (NCBI): domain Eukaryota; kingdom Metazoa; phylum Arthropoda; class Insecta; order Coleoptera; family Bothrideridae; genus Dastarcus; species Dastarcus helophoroides. The sequence goes on from CM053327.1 coordinate 33,214,148, forward strand.
GATTCTCGCTGATCGACGAACGAAAGTGCGCGAAGTAGCAAAGGTCGTAGGTGTGTCGACCGGAACGGCAATTAATATTTTACAGGATAAGTTGGCGGTGAAAAAATTGTCAACCCGATGGGTGCCGCGATTGTTCACGCTGGACAACAAGCGCATGCGGGTGTTAGCTTTGAAGCAGTGTTTGGGGCAATTTAAGCGAGATCCGAAGGACTTTTTGCGTCGAGTTGTAACCGTTGATGTAACCTGGATTTATCATTACACACCAGAAACTGAGCAACAATCAAAACAATGGATTTCTGCCGGTGAATCTGCACCAAAGAAGGCGAAGACGGTCCCATCGGCCGGTAAGGTCATTGAGATGCGAAGGGCGTCATCCTCATGGATTTTTTAAAAAAAGGAAACGCCATCACTGGATAATGCTACAGTGAGCTATTGGAACGCTTCGACAAAAAATTAAAGTAGACACGGCCGCATTTGTCGAAAAAAAAGGTGTTGCTTCATCACGATAACGCACCAGCACATTCATGTATGTGGTGTTGTCGCCGCCAAACTGCATAAATTGCGTTATGAATCGCTGCTGCACCCCCCGTATTCACCCGATCTGGCTCCCTGCGACTTTTTCTTGTTCCTTAACATGAAGAAATGGCTCGCGGCAAAAAAACGAGGAAGTCATCGCCGAGACGGAGGCGTATTTTGGAGAGTTCGACCAATCCTATTTTTTGGAGGGGTTAAAAAAATGGCCGGAACGTTGGGAGAAGTGTATCTCTAAAAGGGGACTATGTTGAAAAATAAAAAACATTTTTTTGAAAAAAATTGTGTCTTCATTTCTAACAAGGGTCCTTATTGAACCGCCCGCGTATGTGTTTAAGTTTTTTATCGGAACGTAATAAGAGACATTAGATTAAGACAAGAAATTATTATTATTTTTTTCAATTTATTTAACATTTCTTCGCCCCAGTTTGGAAATATTTGAATTTTTATGGTTTGTTGACAATTTTCTAAACAGTTTTTGAAATGCGACTGCGTGATATTTAAATTTATTGAAAACGTCACTTCATGACAGGTCACAAATTAAGAGGTTAGTTTATTTTACATAGAATAGGAATAATGAAAAATAGGAGACCAAAAATTAGAAATGGAAAAAATAAAAATTTGTTTTTTTGATAATTAGGAAAATATAAAAAAATACATAAAAAAGATTGTAGCACTGGACATCGATGTTTCGCTCTCATTTGAGCTCGTCAGCAGTGCATAACATGGAAAGAAAACAATGAAGAAGAAATACTTAAAAATAAAAAAAATTTAAAATATAAAAAACAAAAATAAAGAAATTTTAACATGAATAGACGTTTCATCATCAATTTACTGTGTTAAAAATTTAAATATTTGAAGCCCGATCCACAAGAAACAACTACTCCGAGGGCTAATACCCCTTCCGGCATTGAACTACACTTGTGGGTCGAACTTACATGCTCTTGGTGACTACTGTTCCTAACCGCTGAAATCTATTCAGCTTGGTAGTTAGAAACACTCACCATTTGCGGAGTCCGTTCGTTAAATAAATTGAAAAAACATAATACTTCCGGTCAATAAGGGTCTACCATGAAGAATAAAGAAATTATCTGTCGCGGGGACAAGTTCTTGTAATTGAGTCTTTTTTAGTGAGTTTTGTGATAATTTGTGTTGTATTAGTGTTATTGTTTCCTTTTGTTATTAGTTAACTTCGTTATTCTGAAAAATGGTTTTTAGTAACGAAGAATACGCAGATATTCATTTTTGTTACGGATTTTGTAATGGAAATTCCGAGGCTGCAATTCGTGAATACTGCAGACGTTATCCAAATAGAAGAATTCCAAATGCTCGTGTCTTCATTAGAACACATTTTCTTAACTTTAATCTACGCGTTCAGCATAAACAAATTAGAAACTGTGGAAATAATCGGAATCGTATTCTTGGTATTTTTGATAATAACCCGAAACTGAGCTCACGCAGAGCAGCTCAGCAATTAGGATTATTCAAGTCACAAATATTAAGGACATTACGAAATGACCACAAATATGCATTTTACCTACGTTCACGATTTACACCCTGGGGATGCTGAAAAGCAATTAAGGTTTTGCCAGTGGCTTTTAAATTCGATGCAAGAAAATCCCGAGTATTTGCTGAAAATTCTGTGGACAGATGAATCTTCATTTAACAGACGTGGAGTAACGAATTACCATAACATCCATTTTTGGGCACACGAAAAACTTCGAGAAATTCTGCCAGAATCATTTCAAAATGAATTTAATATAAATGTTTGGCTGGGAATTATTGACAACAATGTTCGTGGTCCACATTTTCTACCTCGAAGATTAAACTCGAAACTATTTCTTGACTTTCTCACTAATAAACCATATGACTATATCGAGGATTTACCTTTTAACCTAAAGCATGAAAGCTGGATGCAACTGGATGAAGCTCCCCCCAATTTGGAATAGCTGTAAGGGATTGGCTTATAACTAATTATCGGCAACGGTGGATTGGACGGTTAGGGAGGAATGACATGAATCATGAGATGATTAATGGTATTAGACCAGTGGCCTGGCCACCCAGGTCACCAGATTTTAATCCACTGGACTTTAATGTCTGAGGAAATCTCAAAGACAAAGTTTATGCTACTCCAGTTTTAACAAGGAAATACTTAGCGTTAAGGATTCAGCAAGCCTGTAATGACGTGCGGCATAATCCACATGAATTATCCGCTGCAGTAAATTCGTTAATTCGTCTGTGTCGAAAATGCGTAGAAGTAGGTGAAACGCATTTCGAACAGTTACTTTTTTAAAGTTATTGACTAAATTTTTTTCTTGTTGTTACTCTTTTTGTGGATTTGTCCCATTGGGGATACCTCAAAAGAAAGCGCGCCATAATACTCTACCCCATGGTGGTATGGAAATCAGTAGATGAGGAAATTAAATTTGTCGTTATATTTTGTGATTTTTTTTTCATAATTTTAACTCAGGAATAAATAGTAAAATTCACACATTAACATTAACATCAATTATTAATGCTAGTAATAACGTTAATAACAACATGGTTATTAAAAAGGTATATTAAATTTTTACATGCTATTAACTCGAAAATAGTTCACCCAACGAAAAAATTACAAAATACACTTTTTGCGCAAAAATCATCATAAAATACAAAAAAATATTGAATTAGTAGCTAGGACCAGAAGCGTAGAAGTTCTGATAGAAAAAAGGGTCACTATACCCCAGATCTACGCCACTGGAAATGTTAGTAAACTTTAATAATAAGGCAATATTAGCCCTTTACGAGTTTAACACCCTGTATCGCAAAAACAGGTACGTTTAAGAGACATTGTTTATATAACAAAGTCACATTATTTTTTGATAATCTATTGTTTTTTAAAGTTGCCGCTATAGTTAGAGGACCATCCTGTATATTAACTTCATATCAAAATTCTTCAATAAAATACATAAAAACATTTCTAAAAAAACCACCATATAATTCAATATGTCAAAATTGCGCAATTTAAAAGCACTCAGCAAAGCGGTGTTTCCTGATAGATGTGTCCCCAAAATATAAAACTTTTTTTGAAGTTTACTACCAACAACTGAGATTTGAAGCTACATTTGAACAGTTTGCCCGTTTTATCGTATTTATGTAATTGCCAAATGAACGGAATAATCTTCGCATTCCAAAGAATTTATGCGATTAGTTTTCGCATCTGTTAAACTTCATTTAATGGAGTAATTGCCATTCTAAAAATATGTGTTTAGTTTCGATATTTTTAAGTGTACGCCTTTAGAGCAGTAAAACTGTAATGGCTTATTCATTTGAGCAGGAGTTATGGCATAAAACAAATGGGAAAATATTTTAGTTTTATGACTGAATGGTAAAAAGTTATTTTCATCACTTTTATTAAACGCTGGTTGAGTGCAATGGGTATTCTCATACTCAAAATTAAGTTGATAATTTTAAAATTCGAGAATTTCCCACAAACGGATGACACATAGTGTGTAATTGTTAGGAATGTAAAAAAACTCGGCTGCTTTTATAATTACACCGTGCATGTATCGAATTTTGATAACGTAAATAGAGAAAACATGTGCGACTATTAAGTGTGGGTTGCTCATTACAGTGTTTATGAAACTAAATTTATTATGCAGGACATGTAACAACCTTTGATATGACCCTAATGTGATTCTGCTTTTTGACATTGGTTTAATTTGTATTTAATTTTAATTGATTCTGCAAAATAAACTGTACATAACTTGTGAAGGACGGATTTTCGACCAGCTTTTCTACTGGCGGCTAGCAGGTAAAACTAGAGGGGGTGTTGCGACGACGTTTGCGTTAAAATTGTGTAAAAGCAAATGAGTTAAAAAAATTAATAACATAACCACCTCTGTTGCTTCCCAATGAACCTCCAATAAAAATCTCAGCTTTAAAAAAATTCAAAAATACAAAATTTCGAGGAAAAATTGGAATTTTTTAATTAAATAACGAATTTTATCTGTTTTTTAGAAACTTCCCTAAGCTTGAAATATATATTTTTTAAAACTAATATCTTTTTTCTTTTTAGATATCAATTTTTTTGAGAAAAATGTCGAATTAAAACTCAAAATTAAAGAAATAGTAACAAAAATTTCTATTTTTAAAATTGTTCGAAGTTTTGAAACAAATTTCGAAAAAAAACTTGCAGTTCAATTACAAATAAATTCCCAAAATGTGAATTTTAATCACAAAGGATCGACTTCAAGCTGAAATATTTGATCTTTGAAGTTTCTCTGGGGACTTCAAAATTACTAGAAAAAAATTTAATTTCAACATTAAATTTTCAATTTTTTAAGATGTTGAGTATTTTGAATTTCGACTTTTCTAGAAATGTTAATTCATTTTTAAAAAAACCTACTTTAAAAGTCGAAATTTTGAGAATATTTTTGACAATTAATTTATTTTTAAAAATTGTTTTCATTCATTGATTTCGACATTGCTATTTTTTCAAAAATTTTATAAACAAATAACAAATTTCAACTTTTTTTCTAGAAATGTTGTCTGCTTTTTATCCAAATTTTGAGGTTAATCTTTAAATTTCAATCTATTTTTATCGAAACTTGACGAACTTGTCAATTCCAACAATAAGTTTAACAAATAAAAATAGCAGTTCTAGAAAAATTGGAAATTTCGATTCGGAATTGTCTTCGGTTCTACAACAGTGGTAAGTTTTTTTTTAACGAAATATCAAATTGCAAAAAAGTTGAAATTTAGAAGGTTCATTTTTTCTTGAAATTCAATATTTTGCTCAAAATTGAAAATAACTTTTTTTTTAATTTCTTCATTTTTTCCCAAAATGTTAACATTTTTTGGAAAAATTTCAGGGTTCTTTTCTAAAAATGTTTTGTCAACATTTCTATATAAAGAATGCATAAAAACAATCACTAAACACGTACTTAATCGATTTAAAAAATGTTAACCCCAAGTGGGGTGAATAATTTAACTGAATATTGAAATTTAAAATTTTCTTTTAAAAGGCGAAAATTGGGTTTTGAAAAACAATTTTGCTCGAACAAGGCAACATTTAAAAAGTCGAAATTTTCGAAAAAACTTTAAAAAAAAATTCGCATTTTTAAGTCCTAAGGGTCCAAACGTTTTTATTAGATATTAAATAATGTCAATACTTTCTTTTGTAAGCTAAAAATTAGGTTTTCTAAAACAATTTTGGCTCAACAAGACAAAATTTTGAAAAGCAGAAAGTTTCAACACAAAATCGAAAATTTCGATAATTAACATTTTGAAAAACTGTAAAATGTTTTAAAAAAGTCGAAATTTTTAAAAAGGGTCGAAATTTTTAAATAAAGACGAAATTTTAAAGAAGGTCCAGATTTTCAAAAAAAAAGAAATTTTCAAACAATCTCAATTTTCAAAAAAAATTAAATTTTCAAACAAATCGAAATGTTTAAAGACACTTTTGAAATAAAAGTCGAAATTTAAAGAAAAGCCAAAATTTCGAAAATAAGTCGTAACTTTCAAAAGTCGAAACTTCGAGAAAAGATCGAAAATTTAAAAAATAATTGGAATTTTTAATAAAAATGCAAATCATCAAAAATCAAAATTTTCCAAAAAATCTGAAAAATCGAAATTTTCCAAATTTCAAGACACCACACCAGAATAGTTGAAATTAACGAAAAAAAATATCAAAATTCGACAAGAAATCAAATTTAAAATAAAAATTGGATTTTGAAAAAGGCTAAATTTTGAAAGATTCAACATTTAAAAAAGTTTAAATTTTCACAAAAAGTAAATATTTTAATAAAGCCGTAAGTTTTCAAAACAGTAGAATATTTGGTAAATTTCATAATTTTCAAAAAAAAATTAAAATTGAGAGAACAAATCAAATTTTTGAAAAACGGTCGAATTTCAAAAAGTAAATTGTAAAATGCGAAAATTTTGGAGGTTGAGATTTTGCAAATAAATTAAAAATGTGACAAGCGCCAAAATTCTCACAAAAAATCAAAGTTTCTAGGAATATTCGAACGAAAGTGGAAATTTTCAATTTTTTTAAAAATCCTGGAAAAGGTCAAAATTTTGAAAGATTCCAATTTTCGTAGAAAGAAAATCGAAATTTCAAGAAAAAATTTGAAATATCTGTGCACAAAAGTCGAAATTTTAGGAAAGTAATCCATCGGTTATTACTTTTTTTTAGAAAAATATCAAAATGCGGAATCGATGGAAAATTTTCCTAACATTTTTTCGTTTTTTTCCAAAATCTTGACACTTTTATAAAAATGTCAGAATTTTTTTCTAAAACTCGTTAGTCAAAATTATAAAATAAACTTTGAAATGTCAAAACGCCGTGAAAAATCCTAACATTTTTAAAAGCAAATTAGAGGAACATAAAAAATCGAAATTTCCAGAAAAAATATTTAAAAACAAAATTTGCTGGAAAAGTAGAAATTTCGAGAAAATTTGTTTATATAATTTATTTAGGAAAATAGAAACTTTCCCAACAAAAAAAAAGAAAAATATTAGAAAAAATTAAAAATTTTTCTGCAATGTGAAAATTGCAAAAGATTTGGTATTATTTTTTTTTCAGAGATATATCAAAATTTGAGAAGAGTTGGATTTATATTGTTTCTTGAAATTTTCATGATTTTCTCAAAATTTTGACACCTTTTTTTCCAAAATTTCAAATCTTTCTCGAAATATTGATTTCTTTTTCAAAAGTTTTACAAAAATTAGTTTTTAAAAATGCGTTTTTCATCAAAATTAAAAATAAAATAGATTTTAGAAGATCCTAACATGAAAGAAAGATGAGGTTTCTATAAAACAAATCAAAGAAAATTTAAAATTTCAATAAAAAACTGTTTAAGGAAAAGTCTTTTAAAATGACCCAACATTTTTAAAAAACTTGAAAGCGGAATTGGGGGTGCTTGCAGTTCCTCAGTGCATATACGCGAGCCGCCACTGAGCTTTTCAGAGAACCATCTTATAAAAAAATATAACATGAATATTACAAAGAATATTCGACTTTTTTTGTATAAAATTAACTTTTTCAATAAAGTGGTTGGCTATGTAGAAACTAAGTTAGTAAGTATGTATCCTGTTGGAAGTAATGTGCTTAGCGTTGATTAATTTTCTTTTTACAACATTCCTAAGACAATGGCAAATATTTAAATAATTCACAAATTGGTATTTTTTGCATTATTTTTTGTGCTGGTGCAACTACGACATTTTGAAACAGTGACTCAGTATAACTCACCTGCTGCTATAATCCTGAAAATTTCCCCCATCCAAAAGTCTTAATTTCGCAAAAAGGACGGCAGAAACGAAAGGCACTTCAAGGAGTTCCTCGAGACAAATATCAACTTGGAATTTATACTTTTTTTTCTTGGTCATAAACGACGCCATACCGGCGCCTCGCCCGTTTGTCATGCAGATTCAGCCTTCAAGGCATCTCTTCTGAAGATTCAGGTGGAACAACAGAAGACAGTCATGGATTATGTAAAATTATTTTACATTAAACTGCGCTTACAGGAAGTTCATTGTGATCTGCAAACAAAAGAAAACTTGCGTGTATTTGTCAGTTTACTTACTTTCGATAGTTGATAAGATAAAAAGACAATTTACGCGAAAATGGAAATTATTCAGTCAAGAGCTTTTATGCAAAATCGTCCACTTTTAAATGCACGTTCCAAAATAATCTGCCATTGGCACGAAATACGCGAAATAATAAAAAATCTTTCAATTCATAAATTAACCGAACACTCGAATTTTCAAGATGTTCTCCTTTCATCAAACTGTATTATGAATGTACAGACTGTCTCGAATTAGTCCCTGGGCCCGAATAATAATCGTAAATCATAAGAGATACGGAGTTGATGCTTTCAAATTTTAACGATTATTTCCAAAGATATTTTGGGAAAAACCAAAAGTTTCCGGGCGCATTTGACAAAATACTGTCAGAGTACGAATGGAGCGAGATTGTAACCAATTATTTTGTTGATTCAAAACAAAAAGACTCACCAATTGTTAAATACGACAACACTTAACAGTAACTGTACTTATTAAGAATAGAATTCGTCTGGGCTACACTTTACTAAATACTGAAAAATCCAGAACCTAGGGATGGTTTTATAGATCCCCAAAAGTCAATCTTGCACAGAAAAACCTTTGAAAATCACCAATGCGGCACCTTTCAGATTTCAGAGAAGTAATTAAGTAAAGGGGACCTAAGGTGAGGTAAACTATTTGTCATAAATAAGGATTACAGGTAATTTCGTCGTTAATATACCCCAAAGGATTTCTGTTAATCAGGTAAATGATAAAACTAAACAATGAATTAGTTGGCAATGGAATTTGGCACAAATATTCGTTAAGAAACAAATAATTCTGCCATATTTTATATCACATACATTATCTTTGGAAAATATAAAAGACGACTAAAAAGAACTTTGATAAACTTCAAAAGATGATTGCTTGAAATGTCCAGAAAAAATCGAAATTTAAAGTAAAAGTTTCGAGTTTGCAGCAAAAATATTTAAATAAAGTGACGCTGCGTCGACATTAACGTTTAAATTTCGATAAAGGATCGAAATATTGGGAAAATAATTTGGAGTTTTATGTCCAAATCTTGAAGGCGAATTCCCTTTGTTATTTGAAGCTGAAGTCTTAAGTTCTACGTCCAACTTTTAAAGGCGAATTCCCTCTATTATTTGAAGCTAAAGTTTCAAGTTAAAAATCAAAATATCTAAATTATCAAAAGTTTCCTTAAATAGTTATTGAATTATAAAGAAAAATCGAATATTTTTCATCGAAATTTTGTAGATTCGAGTTTGTAAACAAAGATTCGATAAAAATGTCCAACATTTTTAACTTATAATAAACATTTTGTGCAAAAGATTCACGAAAGCAGAAAATTCAAATTTTCAAGTTAAATTTTAGGTAAAAAGGTGAATCTTGAAGTAATCTAGCTTGAATTGCGCCTTTGTCCTTAAACATTTTAATGAAATTTCCATTTTTCTACACACATTGCAATTGTAAACTGGAAGTGTTAGGAAAAAATCGAAATATCGAATTTATAACCGAAGTTACGAAAAAAATTATAAATTACGCATTTGTAAACGAAAAATATTGAATTGAATCAAATTTACACACGAAATTTTGAATAAAAAGACAAAATTTTCGGTTTATAATAAAAAAAGGTCACATTTAAAGTCTTCGTATTGAAACTTTCTAATCAAAATATTTTTCTGATAATTAACTGTAAATCTGAAGTGTCTCAAAATATCGACTTTTTAAAGATGTTGAAATTTCGATTAAAAAAAAATGGAATTTATAACAATGAAATTATAGAATTTCGACTTTAAACGTAGCGAAATTTCGAAACTACTCGACCCTTTGTTCAAAAATTCAAATTTCAGAAAAGTAGAAGTTTCGACATTCAATTCGAAATTTTCTTGCAAAATTTCGACAATAATTTCCTATTTGGATATGAATTATTACCAAAAAAACACTCTCAAAATGAATAAAAAGCGAAAAATTTACCCTTAAATTGATTGTTAGGAAAAGTTCAATGTTAAATTGGTTTTTGGTGAAAATGAACACTTGAATTAGTGAAATGAAATGAAAAATCAAAATTATGAACACAATGAAAATAAAATCAGTGTTTAAAATTTTCAGGGTTGCTTTGGAATACCTTAAAGTTGAAAAGTTATTCAATATTCTTAAAAACAGAATTATTTGTTCAAACAAAAGGGGCCCTTGAAAGCTTCTAATAATATATCCGTGGAATAGTTTACAATTTAATATGCCCAACACACATCATAGAGTCATTTTGGTTTAAGATGTGACACTTTACGTATGTCGAAGGGACCCATGGTGGTTAGTTATTAATCCATTTCGTGGTGGTTATTTATTAATACTATCACAATTCCAAGCTATATGAAAATTTAAGGCAAATGAAACAATATATACACTAAAATTAATAGCAAATATTTAATCTCTTCCATATGTTTCAACAATTTCTCACTTAATTTAATACATAATTGTTATTGTATACTGGCATATAAATTGTCTGAAACAGACATCAATGTACATAAACTTTATCAATATTTGTGGCTCGGTGGTAACTATACGTCCATCTTAATGGATATTTGGTATTTTTCACGATATAAATTAGCAACATAGTTAAAGTTAAAGCGTTCAGGCCTGATTAAGAATTTCCTTTTTGCAACTTATGTCAAAATTGGACAACTTTTTACAAATATCTTCCACCTTTCAATATCAAAGCGCTTAGTTGCATTAGACTCAACGAATTATTGTTATTAACAATTACAAACTTTAAAAAATCTTATGCGTTATCAAAACAAACATACTCGTTAGAAAAACTACTCAAGCCTGAAAATGATTGGCCAAACATCAATTTTTTAATAATCATACACATCATTCCTTTCTCGAGTTTTTCAGCTTACCTTTGATTCGGAGACGTGCAGTTTTCAGTGGGAAACAAAAAGGTTTTTCTATTGGAAACTAAATCACAAGATAATTCAGATAGCACTAACTCAATAAAGCCATTACTGAAAACTAAACTAATCGAATTTTCACTGACATTGACAGCAAACTGACATTTCAACATCGACGTGCGTGCATCCTTCTGTCAATGTCATATTGGATCACAGAATGGATTAGGATACAGAACTCAATAACACTGATCGCAAAACATATTTAGAAGCTGTGTTGCCATATGTACCGTAATTACCGTATATGTACGGTAATTTCGACAAAAGTAGGGTGTACGGTCCAAATACTCATACCGCACCAAAAAATACGTTTTCCATTTAATTGCAATAAGTTTGTTAAGTTTATTTTTCATGGCAGACCCTTATTGACCGGAAATATTATTTTTTTTTTTCAATTTATTTAACATTTCTCGGCCCAGTTTGGAAATATTTAAATTTTTATGGTTTGTTTTTCTAAACAGTTTTTGAAATGGGACTACGTGATATTTAAATTTATTTATTTATGTAAAATAAACTAACCTCTTAATTTGTGAACTGTCATGAAATTTAAATATCACGTAATCGCATTTCAAAAACTGTTTAGAAAATTGTTAACAAACCATAAAAATTTAAATATTTCCAAACTGGGCCGAAAAAATGTTAAATAAATTGAAAAAAAAAACAAGTTTGTTAAGTAATTCACTAATATTAGTTTATGTAGTTCCACAATTTACAACCAAATTAAAAATTTGCGCCGCGCCATCTCGTGATGAGTAGAAACATTGTAGTTTCATTTTGTGGGTTTTTAAATACTAATATTTATATTTTAATTACTGATTCATAATTAGAAATAAATGACATTAATTTACTTTAAAAAATTGAAAATTGCAGAATAAAGACAAAATATTCATTTTCATCTCGTTTTTTCCAGTTTAAATTAGACATTTCTAATGTCTAATATGTCTTTATTCTGCAATTTTCAATTTTTTCCCGAAAATTCCTGATTAAAGTCGGAATTTCGGCTTTAATCTCCCAATTTCAACTTTTTTCCACGAAATTTCGAGATTAAAGTCGAAATTTCTATATTCTATGGTTAGGTTAGGCAAGTGACAGTTGCGCTGCAGCTTGCGTTTTATCGTTCAATATTGGCAATGTTGGCAGTAAAGTGCGTTCAGAAATTTCAATGAGAGCAACCTACGTTGTATTTTTTAATCTTTCTTGGTTTTAGGAGACAAGATTTGTATTTCAATTTTTTAAGATAACCAAGGACCAGTCCGTTTCACCAAAATTTCGCAAAGCATTTTTAGTCAAAAACATTTTTGACTAAATGTGTTCCATGTTGCTACTTCAACATGTAAATTAAATTGGCTGACACACACTGATTAGTTGCACGTCTTAAAGCACGTTTAGGCTCATTTAGGCACAGCGTTGAATAAAAACTGTTTATCACTTAACGGTCACAATCATTTCGACGTCGATCGTTCCACCACAAAACATGTTCTATTGTCGTTTTCGACGTGACGCACACAGAAAGAGCAAAACGTTTTTGTTTGAAACAAAACGTTTTTCACTAAAAGTGGTTTGCTCTTTCTGTGTGCGTCAGGTCTAAGTCCATTTCAGATAAATCTGCATAAGGGTAGGCTATGAAGTATTAAATTAACTTTTAGAAAAGTCACTAAAATAATCACTAGAACCGTTGATTGAATACATATACATATATATTCAATCAACGCTAGAACCGAAGGTGACTTCACGTGTAAACATTTTGATGATTAATGTGTTGCCTATATTTACGATGTTGCTTGACAGAAATAATTCGAATAAATGTATTACATATTATTTTTATTACTATTACTTACAATTTAACAATTTTGTGTAGAAACTGGCATCAATATAAAAGAATCACTCTTAAATCAAGCAACCAATCAAAATATTTAATGACATTTATGTTAGGATTTGAGGAACACAGAATATCGTTAAGAAATGTCACTGCACTGCCACACAACTCTGTCTAAATATTACTAGTTCTTGTTGTTGCCACCACAAACCGTTGCCACTACAAAATTACCCAAATTAGCAGAAATGCACTATAAATGGTGACATCAAAAAGTGGTTCTTGTGTTAGCTATCTATTAAGCCTAAAACGCAATGGTGTAATTTATTTTAGATAAATGTGCAGAAAACTAGACCGTGTATTATCAAATTAATCTTTAGATAAGTTATTAACAAATTCATCAGAACTAAAGCTGACTTCACGCGTAAACATTTTCATGAATAACATGTTGCCTATATTTCGAGGGTTTTTTGGCAGAAATAATCGGATTAAATGTTTTCCAAATTATCTTTATTACTATTACTTACAATTTAATAATTTCCAGCAGAAACTGACATCAAATGTAAAAGAATCACTCTTAAAACAACCGACAAGAAAGCAACATCTGTAACGATATTTAGATTAAGATTTTAAAAACACAGAACACCATTAAGGAATGTCACCACACTCCATACATGTGATTGCATATATGCCACACATATATATGTTTTGTGTGCCACACTGCTACACGACCATGTCTAAATACTACTAGTTTTTGATGTTGCCAAAACAAAATTAGAAGTCCACACTGAAATATGTACTGCATGTACTATAAATGGTGATAAAAAGCATCTCCTTACGTGTTGCTTAACAATAATTAAAGGTGAAACGCAATGGTGTAGTTCATTTCATATAAATGTGCATAAAAGTAGGCAGTGAAGTATTAAATTAACCTTTAGATGAATTACTAAAAAAATCATCAAACTAAAGCTGGCTTCACGCGTAAATATTTTAATGAATAACCTGTTGCCTATATTTCGAGGGTTTTTTGGCAGAAATAAGCCATATTATTTTTACCATTATTACCATTATTATTAACGATTTAGTAATTTTCAGCAGAAATTAATATACAATATAAAAGAATAACGAAGGTGTAGAAAAGACATCAATTTAAACACAACATTCAGAAATTTCAAGTTTAAATTCAACTTAATCTCGATATTCCAACTTTTTGCTCAAAATTTCGACTTTTTTCTTAAAATTCGGAGATTAAAGTCGAATTTTTTATGCTCTGTGTAAAGTTAGGCAGATGACAGCTGCATGCTACCACTCTCCTTTCCCAACAATATTGACAGTTGGCAGTAGGGTGCGTTTAGTAATTTCTATTTTTAATTACCAAAATTTCGTCTTTTTCTTTAATTTTCGATTTCATTCTCGAAATTTCGAAAAAAAGTCGAAATTTCGAATTTAAAGTCGAAATTCTAGAAGTAAAATCGAAATTTCGAGAAAAAAAAGTCGACATTTTTGAGAATAATTCTTTTCTAACAGATGTCCTTCCTACCCCTTCGTATAAAACAACCGATAACAAACCAAAATATTTTATGTTTAAAATTTTTTAATATTTTATGATTTAACAATGTTTCCGAGCAATAAGAGTTCACCATGAAGTTGGGGTTTTAAGAACACAGAACACCATTAAGAAATGTCACAGCGCTGCCACACGAACATGCCTAAATATTACCAGTTCTTGTTGTTGTCACTACAAAATTACAGCGACTACTCTGATACAAAATAGATAACATATTTTGTGACTGATGCACATTTATCCTTAGATAATATAAATAAATGGATGGAGCATTCGGTCCAAAATAAGGGCCGAGAAAATAGAGACAGACAATCGACGTGCCATCGGGATCGACCATTTGCGCATGCTTGAAAGTATGATATTGTCGACACTAACGCTAAATCTCTTAAAGTATGTTTCATATTAACGACAAAATGGAAGTAATCTTTATTAGAAAAATTGTCCGAAAAATATTTATACATCCATTATTTTCGGATCTAACATAAATGTTTAACCGCTGCATAAAGTATTTTTATGACTATTTAAATAAACTGATCTATAAAATATTACAAAAGTATTAATGATGTACAAATATAGCGAAAGATAAAAACTTTTTTTTTAAATTGAAATAAAACAGAAATATAGAAAAAATAATATATTACTAAAAAAAAAACTTACAATTAGAAATGAATTTTACATTTACCATGTCGTAATTTCAAGAAATGCACCCTTACATTTGAGGGCAAAGATGGTACATTTAAGGTGATAATAATTCTTGGGTTTTTAGTTATACCTAAAAGAACCTCGAAATGGAATGCAGAATAGGCACATCTGGTTATTAAGTTGTAGACATTAAAAAACTCAACATTGTCCCAAGGTCCCAAATACTGAAAATAATTTTACCATCTCCTACAGCCTCCCGTTCGATAACGAATGTAGCTGATTAATATGTTTGTATTTGCATCTTTATTAAAATCGTTTTTCTAAAAAAAATCATAAAAAACTTTCTATTTTATGAAGATGAATAGCTAACCTTTTGTGTTCTCATAAATGAAATGTTGAAACGCCTCTTTTCCCTAAGGAATTTCGGCGGAACCCATTAACCTAAAAGTCAGGAATCTGGGTAAGATCAACCTCATTATTAAGACACCAACAGGACGAAATACTTATTACTAGCGAACTTCCTACTTTCCCGAAATCATTTAAACCTAATAAATTATCTAAATTGATTAACTGTAACCAAACAAAACAAGAAACTTATTAAAAGTAGAACGCATAAAAAGGTAAACAAACGCCATTCGACACAAATGACATTTAAGCGACAAAAACGACGACAAATTCAATATTATGAACGTGATTGGTTAGTTCTGGACATGACCATTGCATCGAACCCGATGGCAAAACGTACTCTTTCTAGCTTGTTCTTTTTCAGAGTTCATCCTTATTCCACAATTACCGGCCCAAGTTAATACTCTTCTAACACATTGAATGCTCCGTCCATTTATATGTATAGTCAAAGCATTTATCTGAAATAGACTAGTCTGATGCGATGTTGCCAGAACTCCGAAATTTCTTCAATATGAAGAATTTTAGCGTTTACTAACAGAGTAGAAAGAATATTTTAAAAAAATAGTTCAAACATCCAGAAATTTTATTTTTAGAACTGAATGAATCTCCCAAAAATATTCGAAGGTTATTGAAAAACAAAATTTGAAACGAAACCTGACTTATAAAAAGCAATTAAAGCTCGAAAACAAATAAAGATCGAATATCGGGTTTAAAGTAAAATTTTTCGAAAAACTAATCAAAATAATCAGATTTTTTTCTAAATTTTAATTTTTACTACTTTTCCGAAAATTTTGACTTCAAATTTAACTTTTTTTCGAAATTTTCTTTTAAATCTCGAAATTTCGACATTTTTTTAAGTCTTGCATTTATTCTATTCCGTATTCAAATTCCTTATTTATGGAACATAATTCTTGCGAATAAAGAGCTTTAATTGTATGCCTAATATTTTTTGTAGCTTCCTTTTTTAGTAATTTTGTGGGTCTTCCCACCGCCTTCAATAATCTAATGTAACTTTCAATTTATTTCATTGGTAATTACTGTTTTCGCTAGGAACTGTCAGTCAAATAAAACACTATTCCAAAATATTTTGTATTTTTATTTAAAAAAAAAAAATAACATTCGATATAAGAACGAAAGAAACAACCCTATTAAAAAAAATAAACATTCTAAAATTTATTCAAATAAAAATGTTTTTCTTAATATCTACTTTTTATTTTTGGTATTTACATTATGGAAATTATTAGTCATTTCATCGGAAGAATCGAAAAATTCCTCACTATCGGAATGAGTGGCACTGTTTGAATGTGGCAATGAAACTGTTTCAGGAGTACTTGTGGAAATGTTAACCGAAGTTGAAGTTTCATTGTTTACTGCTTCGGGACTTTGTTCACTGACATTTTCCAGCTCGATATTAGGCTCCGATGAAGCGTTATCAAGGTCGGTAAAGTCCGCTGATCCGTTCGTAGAAGAAGATGATTCCGAGCTTGCTTCATCGTCTTCCTCCACATCCACAGCTATTACTGAAGGATGCACTCCTGCAAATAGAGAAGCTAAAGCTAAGGGGCACCTAATTTTCGGGTTCACTCGCCAATATAGTTAAACTAAATTAACTAAATCTTAATTAATCAACATTTTCCCTCTAGTATAATTTCATTTAAACATTACTAGCTCAAAATGCCGCTGTTACAATTATTTTTCTGTTATACATGTTTAACCTGGTGGATTAGACTAAATAGGGCCTTTACACCTACACTCTACCGCGGATTTAGCGCGCGTCGATCCAATCGCGCGCGAAAAAATTTCACTCTAAATGCAAAATTTTCATTTGGGAAAAGAGTGCGTTAAAATCATGAAGGATTGACTCGAGGTAAAAGACCGTGCGGGGATGGAACGTTATATTTCTAGTGACAAACTTCTGGAACACCACGTTCTTTGTGTATAGCTTGGAACGCGTGATCCTGACATAAGCGCGCGACAATACTGTAAGTGTAAAAGGGCCTAATGCCTTAATCAGGCGCATGCGTACGAAATCATGGTAAAGTTTCCGGGTCAAAAATTCAAATTCAATCACCAAAATGGACGCTTTTCTTATAAAAAGTAAAACCTAATCATTTTCATATGAAAAGTAATACCTAATTCATGTGTGTGCGGTCAGCGACGGAATTCTAAACTTGAATGCCTCATTCGGAAACCTAATCAGGAGGGCGCCTTAGTTGAGAAAGAATTGGACATGGCGGGAGTAATTATGCAATATTTTTCCGATTTATTACTTATTAAGATGTTTGAAGGGTAAATTCATGAAGAAAAAACTTTTTTTTGTAAAACATCAACATTATTGTCTTCGAATTGGTTCAGCTGACTTTATCGCATAAGACTCACCCAATCCATCCCCCTGGCAATAAAAATGTGGTTCATCATGAGGCTCCCCGTCTTCTCCGATAATATTTGCCCCTAGTATTTGTAACAGCCAATCTGGAAATCCATTAGTCTGGGTGGGTACCACTACAATGAAAAGTGAAATGGTGAATAACAACAGCTAACGAATATACTACGTACAGCAACAATAAGTATTCGTCTGTTAATCTTAAATTCCTATTACGTCGCCACGTATTAGCAAATAGTTTTTTTTTTTTGTTTAAGGTGATAACCAAATTGTTTTCTCGTTTTGAAAACGAGTCGTTTTTGCTTGTGTTGGCTATGTAGGTAACATAACTAAATTATTATGAAAATATCTAACTTCCAAAAAAAGAGACACAATAAAATGACGTTAACAAGCTTAAAGGTAATATTTGCACTTTTTTATTTTACTGCCATCTATTAAAAAAAGGTACATCGGTGATAAAATATATTATTGTAATCTAATTTGGTTAAAACCACAAGTATGGTAGTAGTATAGACTAGAAGAGACACAAATAAATACAATTTAGGGCTATCAAAAGTGATGTTTATGATCAATGTTAACCATAAGTTAACGTATATCAAATTTGCGTTTTCGGTTGTTTGCCACACACTTTTAGAAGGCTGCATTAAGGTCATATTCTAGTTCCAAAACAGTTGTTGGAGCTATTCCACAGTTTCTTTCATAGACCTATAGATGGCGCTAGATTTAGCAATCGTATGTTTTAACTTGTACACTTTGGGCCAGATGATATATTAGGTCTGACTCGCATATAAGAAAGACGAAACAAACTCTGGAAAAATGAAATTCGCGTAATATTATTTCTGTGGCAGAAATGTTTACGGTTTACAATTCTGCATTTATGCAATGGCGAAATGGCAAGTTTTTGAGAAGTCTCAAGTGATTTAATAAATGTTTAATATGCTTCGAAACTAAATAATTCAGAATATTTGAGCATTAACTAAGTTGTCTTAAGTATTACTTTGAAATCGAAGTCAGATAACGGGATAATTGTTAAACAAAAAGCAATTATTTCCATTTGTGGAAATCTTGTGGTAAGTATATTTTGTTAGTTTTCCAGTTGTACAGATAACAAATATGTAAACCTTTAAGTGCCATTTACCACATAGGCAATGAACGAATAATTAGGCCATATTTATTTCGCTAGTAAACTGGCACCTTCAAGCGTATTAACAATCTGATTAACAAAAAGAGGCATCGAATTCATCTGCGATAAGGTTTAAGATTAAGTCTGTTGCTGGCTTTTCCATTTCTAATCGTTTACAACATCTGAGGCATGAAGTTTTAACCTATTAAGTAACAACGTTCAATAAACTAAATCCAAACACGACTTCTTTGCATTAAGGGTGCCTGACCTCTTTTTTTTATGTAAATTGTTTCTTTTGCATCTAGCTCTCTGTTATTCCTTGACAGATCTCAACAATTTTACATTTTCAATATTGATTTTGCATCCAGTTTCATCATGTATTAGGTGACATGGCAGACCCAATCAAAAAGTAAATTCATAACGCCATGGTCTTATTAGAGGCACTCTAACCTACACTGCAACTCAGTGGCGGCTGGTGCTAAAAAAAATTGGGGGTTGCAAAGAGACACTTACCAAAATGTGCAGAGATTGGAAATTTTAAATTAATCTGGAATTAAGAGATATTTAGGATTTTAAATGATATATGTTATACATGTATAGTATATTATTAAAATTTCCCTTTTATAATATGCACAAAAATCAGACATTCACTTATTGGAAGCAGAAGTCCATACAATGATCTTTGGCAGATGCAAATTTATTAATAATTTTTGATTGTGGTCGGGTATTCCTTGGATTAAGTCCTTTTCTTTGGAAAGCATCGTTAATGCGGACAATTTTTCCTGGCATAATGTATTTCTTAAAAGTTTTTAATTATTTTCAGGGTGGAGAAGCACCCTCTGCTTCAGGAGAAGCCATTGGGATAGTTATAAAGATTTTTGAAAGCATTTAGAGTTCCACTAAAAATTTACTAAGCTCACTGTTTTCTGAAATAATGTTATAGAGTACAAGTAAACCAGAAGCCGATTTGAATCCAAAAATGGATAAATCTTAGTGGTTTTTTAAAACACTTTTCGGGAAAAGTGGTTCTATACTGATTAAATTTTTCAGAAAAAAATAAGGTTGCTGCAATTAACTAAACATCGTCTGCAGAATATTTAAGTCTGGAATAGATCATCCAAGTTGCTTAATTTCCAGTTTTTCCGACACAGATCGGTTACGGAATGATTGTGGAATTAAACTTTGCACTGAATTCATTTTTATTTGTGTTTCACGGCTCACAACATTGGCCGACAACAAATTAAAATAGCGAGTTGATATTTGGTTTGCATCCACAAGTGCAACCTAATGCTTGCTTATGGGCAACTATTTAAACGAACAAAATATGAGTTAAGGCGCAGGTGCATATGTGGAAAGCAAAGTTTGCAGTCTAGCCTGCAAACTCAGCAAACCATGGACCCAACAACCTCGCCAAATTCTAACGAACCGGGGGAATCCGTTATAGTTATGTTTGGTAACGATAAATCTGTTATATTAATAAATAAAATAGACAACAATTACTTTATTTTTTATCCCGGCACATTTTTTTTGGAGGTTGCGCAAACCTGCAAATCTTAGCACTAGCCGCCACTGTTGCAACTGCACGCCATCTATATGCGATAAAACTTTTACTAGCAGGTCGTAAGTAACTGCATTCTTATTAAATGATCCGCCAACGCTTCTTAGTTACACGTTATGAGACGTTACAAAATTCCAAACACTAACAATAATAACTATTTCAAAAGATGCGTTATTGTAATTAAAAGTAGATCTAGTTTAATTTGTCATAATAAGGGACTCTTTAAAGTAACAATGTGTTAACGCCCACTTCTGGACGAACCAGGGATGTCGATCTGAGATTGATTAATCGAAAAATCGATTTTCTCAAGTCTCAAGGTCGATTTTTTAGATCGATCTCAAATATAAAATCGATCTCATGAACGATTCAAAAATTCTAAGAATCGGATCGATTTACCTTAGATGCAGGTCACTGTAAATTTAATAACAAAATTTTTTATGTAAGTGCATTTATGTCGTTATGTTATTATCCACTTCCATCTATTAGTAAAAGCTGCGTTAATAAGCCAAAAGATGGCAGCATTAACATTCCTTTTCATTCATTATGTCGTTGACTGAATAGGAAAGATAACTGTGGTGCAGTGTTGCCATATAATTGAAGGTACAATTCCGTACATGCGCAGTTAAAATTACCATATATTCACAAAAATTACTCAGCGTCATTTTATTACTTGTTACCGGTCTTAAAAACTTTTATTTGGCGGTTGAAAACGTTACACGCGTATTAATAAATACACTACAAAACTTGAAAAAAGTTTATTTACTTTTTTTGAAGTAAAAATTACAAGAGCGTAGAAAGAACATCAATTTGAAAAAAAAATATCACGGAATTTTGACTTTTCTTCCTCTAAATCCCGAGATTAAGATCAAAATTTTAACTTTAATATCAAAATTTCGAAAAAAAAGTCGAAATTTGGAGTTTAAAGTCGAAATTTCTAGAAAAAATTAGAAATTTCAATTTTTAAATCGAAATTTAACGAAATGTTACCAAGGCGTAGAAAGGATGTTATTTTAAAAATTTCGACTTTTTTCTCAAACTTCGACTTTTCTTTCAAGTTTTGACTTTTTTCTCAAATTTCGACTCTTCTTAAACTTTCGACTTTTTTCTGGACATTTTGACTTTTTTCTGAAAATTTTTGAACTTTTTCGAAATGTTACAAAAGCGCCGAAAGAAAATCGATTTAAAAAAATGTTATTCTTAAAAATTTCGACTTTTGTTCGCAAATTTTGATTTGAGCTCAAAATTTCGATTTTTTACTCAAATTTCGACTTTTTTTTCTCAAAATTTCGACTTTTTTCTCGAAATTTTGACTTTTTTCTCAAATTTCGATTTTTGTTCATCAAATTTCGACTTTTTTCTCGAAATTTTCACCTTAATATCGAAATGTTTCTCGAAATTTCGACTTAGAACTCACTTTTGACCTTAATATCGAAATTTCGACTTTTTTTTCTCGAAATTTCGATTTTTTCTGGAAATTTCGACTTTTTCTCGAAATCTGGACTTTTTTCTCAAATTTCGACTTTTTTCTGAAATATTTCGATTTTTTTCTCGAAATTTCAACGATTTTCACAAATTTCGATTTTTTTCTCGAAATTTTGACCTTAACATCGAAATTTTGACCTTAATATCGAGATTTCGACATTTTTTTCGGAAATTTTTATTTTAAACTCAACATTCCGACTTGTTTTCTCAAAATTTCGACCTTTTTCTTAAATTTCGACTTTTTTCTCAAAATTCGATTTTGTTTTAAAAATTTCAACTTTTTTTAAATGTTACAAACCATACAAAGGATATCGATTAAAAAAAATGTTAATTTTAGAAATTTCGACTTTTTCCCAAACTTCGATTTCAAGCTCGAAATTTCGACTTTCTTCTCGAAACTTCGACTTTTTTCTCAAATTTCAACTTTTTTTTTTTCTCAAAATTCCCACTTTTTTCTTAAAATTTTGACCTTTTTCGCGAAATTTCGTTTTTTGTTCTCAAATTTCAACTATTTTCTCGAAATTTTGACCTTAATATCGAAATTTCGACATTTCTCTGGAAATTTCGACTCCAAAGTCAAAATTTCGACTTTTTTTCTCAATATTTTCATTTTTTTCTCTCGAAATCTCCACTTTCCTATTAAATTTCGACTTTTTCTCGAAATTTCGACGTTTTTCTCAAATTTCGATTTTTTTTCTCGAAATTACGACCTTAAACCTGAAAGGCTCGACTTTTTTCCTTGAAATTTGGTTTTTTTCTCTCAATTTTCGATATTTTTCTCAAATATCGACTTTTTTCTCGAAATTTTAACGTTGATATCGAAATTTCGACATTTTTCCCAAAATTTCGACTTTAAACTAAAAATTCCGACTTTTTTCCTACAAATTTCGACTTTTTTCTTAAATTTCGACCTTGACATCGAAATTTCGACATTTTTCTCAAAATTTGGACTTTAACTAAAAATTCCGACTTTTTTTCTACAAATTTCGACTTTTTTTTATAAATTTCGACTTTTTCTCGGAACTTCGAACTTAAGAGGTCAAAATTTCGACCTTTTTCTCGAAGTTTTGATCTTAATCACGGAATTTCGATTTAAAACTCGAAATTTCGACTTTTTTCTCGAAATTTCAACTTTAATTTCAAAATTTCTAAAAAAAGACCAAAATTTTGCTAATTAAAAATAGCAATTATAGATCGCAACCTACTACCAACTGTCGAGATTGTTGGGAAAGAGAAGTGGTGAACCGTAACTGTCGTCTGCATAATTTAAACACAGAGTGTACTTATTATAGAGCGACTTATTTTCGAAATTTCCAGAAAAATTCGATATTAAAGTGGAAATTTCGAGAATGAAGTCGAAATTTCGAGATTAATGTCGAAATTTTAGGAAAAAAATAGAAATGTTAAGAAAAGAGTCGAATTTTCAAGAAAAAAAGTCAAAATTTTGAGTGTAATCAAAAGTTTGGGTTTACAGCCGAAATTTCGAGTTTAAATCCGAAATTTCGAGATTAAAGTCAAAATTTCGAGAAAAAAAGTCGAAATTTCGAGAAAAAGTCGAAATTTCAAAAAAAAATCAAAATTTCTAGAAAAAAGTCGAAATCTCTAAAAATATTATTTTAAATCAATGTCCTTTTTACGCCTTTGTAAAATGTCGAAATTTCAAAATATATTTTTTTTAATCAATGCTTTTCTACGCTTTTGTAAAATGTGGACTTTGAACTCGAAATTTCGAATTTTTTTTCGAAAATTCCACTTTAATCTTAAACTGTCAAAATTTTTGGTAATAAAAAATTGAATTTACTGAACATATCCTCCTGCTAAGTGTCAATATTAAATTGTAAGAGAGTTGGTGCTTAGAATATAGTCTTATATTCTAAGGTATGACGGGGCTTAACTATCATCTGCCTAACTTAACCACAGAATAAGAAATTCCGACTTATCTTGAAATTTCGTGAAAAAAAGTTGAAATTTCGAGATTAAAGCCGAAATTTTGACTTTATCTATGACATTTCCTCAAAACTAGTTGAAAATTGGAAAATAAAGTAGAAATTTCCACTTTCATTTTCAGTTTAAACTTCATATTTCTAAACATTTTTTTTAAATGAATGCCCTTTCTACATCTTCGTAAAAAACCAAAAATGCATAAATAAAAAACAAAGCAGAAAATAAATATGTATCGAATTTTTCTAATTAGGAATAAATAATTAATATATAAATATTAGTGTTTAAAATTCAAGAAAAAACTTTCAAAATTAAACTACGCCAATTCATCATAATATTCAATTTTTCTTTTATTAGAAATGTTTCAAAATTTTACCAACAAGGCGATTAATCGGAAATCGATCTTTCAACATCCAATTTTATCGGGAATCGAAACTTTTGCTCACGATTCGAATTCATCCAAAAATCGATTATTTTAAAAAGGAATCGACATCCCTAGGACGAACCTAACGGTGGTAAATACAGAAAATTCTGCAAAGTAGCTAAAACACCAACAAAAAAATTCCAGTAGACGTCGCAATGAATATAAACATCAATGTTGGATAACTCGCCCCCCCCCCTCCCCCAAATCATACAACTTAATATTCCAACGATCTATCAAAACATCTTTTAGAGTCGTATCCTTCTGTCTTTCTTCAAAACTTTAAATCTGCATAGTAACAGTTCCAATACAGATTATGTTACCTGACTCGCTGTCTTGGATATTAACGTTAACGCCAATAACCGCTAAAGCCTCGTTACCAGACCTCGACGTCTGAGAAGTATCGTAATCGGAAAAAAGCGGAGGAATTTCGAAATCTTCCAATAAATCGACTTGCGAGTTCGGATCGAACAAGGCTTCCTGACTGGCACGAGCCACTCCGGGGTCGATATCCCCGTTCGCTGACGCATTCTCTTGGAGAACATTCAAATCCTTGTTAAACTGCGGGAGAGGTTCATCCACCACCTTCTCTTCAGCGACGTCACCTTCAACAGTATCATTATTATTTACATTTTCCACCAATGGAACAACTAAATCATCAGCCTCCTCCAGATTTGTATTATTAGAAAACTCCTCATTCTCTACTACAGAAAAAATCTGATCTGGAGATTCGTCGATAATTTCTATTATGGGTTCACTTTCGATTTCTATCAACTCGTGCTCTAAGTCATCGACGATATTAAGCTTATTAAGCGTATTTTCTAAAAGACAATTAGCTATAGATTTAACTTCCTCGAAATTATCAATTTCGTTTTCAGATGGCACCTTTTTTAACTTTTTTTTCTTTTTCACGTTAGAGGGACCGGCCACCGGATCCTTCCCCTCCTTCTGAGAAACCTTTTTCGATTCGGTTTGCGGTTTCACAACGTGATTCACAAATGTTTTCGTGCACGGAAAATGATAGTACTGATTTTGATTACTGAATGAATCTAGCTCGTTAAATTTGTTGGAGTCGATTTTCATTTTGGTTTTCTCTAACGTGGAAGTCTCGGCGGAAGGATCTTTTACGACTTTACCCTTTAATTTGTTTTTGGCGATGTTTTCGGTTATATTTCCGCAACTGTTGAAAACGTGGTCGGATATTTCTTGAGTTGCCGACGAATCGTCGATGGATGGTAACGATTTTTGGCATCCGGATTCGAAAAATGATTTTTTCTGCTTTTTACTTTCTTCCGAGTCTACATCACTTCTAATTACCTTTTCGAGCGCATCTTTACCTTTAAAAAATAAATAGTTTTAGAATATTACGAAATTTGTGTAAGTGTAACATCGAATAAATTATCACCGATGATTTGGAGATAGTTTTTAGTGTGGAAGAGTTAAATAAAAAAGTGCAAAATCTTAACGTTTTTCGGCTAAAGAGTGAGCTTTAAAACTACCTTTCTTGTCGAAATCCATCTTTCTGGGGCTGTCTTCGTCCCAATCAGAATACGAGGCATCGCTGTGGTATTTTGTATGCTCAGATTCGTACCCAGAAGCACCTGACTCACTAGTGGGCGATTGGGATCTTTCCATCTCAGCTTCATGAATAACGCACAGTTCTTTTTCTTTAGTAAATTTTACCTGACATTCTTCAACTTTATAATTGTGACTTTCTAATAGTGTTCTAGAATGGAAGTGTTTACACTTAAATTTTGGGTTGACAATTTGAGAGTAATGTCAGAACATATTTGACAAAGTCAATCCGTTTTGAACAAAGAATAGTACTTAGTAACGTTACTAATTGTTGTCAGGTAGTAAAATGACACACTATTATTGAAGTAACAATTATTGTAACTTTTAGAAGTTATGCTTGAAAATATTTTTCATTTTATATCGTTGTCTGTAGGATGCAGTTACAAAATTCCCTTAGAAAGTATAGCTTAGTACAATGCATTATTCTCAAGGGTTGGATACATCAATTCTTACACAAACTTGAGTTATCGCTTTTAAAAAATTGTAATATAATCACATACAACACAATTTATGAAGCGATAATTGGTCATAATGACCGATATGTGCAGGGTAAAGGAAGATCAATTGCCGCTCACTTTACTGATAATTTAATGGGCACCAATTGGCAATGCTGGTATTTTTATTCTTAAATCTACAATGTATCTCTCTCTTTAGTATTCAAACTAAAAAACTAAATGGTGTCCACTTGAGATGGGATGTACTGTATAAAAGGTAAATACCACTAACTCATCATGAAATTTATAAACTATTAATTAAATTTAGAAATCTAAAATTTGGCAAATAGGTTCCTTATGTGGTAAGGTATTCATTCGTTAAGAATGGATTTTTCGAAATTCAACCCCCAAGAGGGTGAAAATGTATATCAAATTTTACATTTGATGAATCAGTCTCCGTGTTGCTTACTTTTAATAAGCAAAACGAGTTGTATTTTAGGTGGTCCATCCACATGACCTGCGAATTCACGTTTGTATAACAAGTGATACGTATGAGACAGAGTTATCACAAACAATCAACAATAAGTGAAACACAAAATCGGATGGCAGGTAACAAATATGTAAATCTGTAGACAGACGATAAGGAAAACCCATAACCCCAACAAATACATAAGAGCAAACGTTAATGATGAATGTGTCTCCATCGCTTGACCAAATTTTTGCACGTGATCCATGTATATTTTGTCTTTTTAAATTATTTTGTTGTTCTTTTCTTTTATTTTAACCTAAATATTGGACATTTTGAAGTTTCTTCTCTCAATTCGATTTTGTAGTCAAAATTTTTTGCATTAAATCGAAAATTTTGACTCCAAACCCGATATTTAAATATTTCTGGTATTTTTTCCCTCCAAATAACAACTTACTGGTTAGTTTTCTGAAAAACCAACCGAGATCTTTTAGGCTATTTCAAAAGGTTTCACAAAGTACTTGGTTAACTATACATAACAAAACGATCCACAAGAAACTAAAAAATATCTTACTTACTTTACCTCAGAAAGACTTGCACCTTCAATACTTGGTTTAGCTAAAAATTCTGAAAGTGGAATTTCAGATCTATTATTTTGTTCATTAAAAAATCTCCCCCTGCGATAACTTAAAATGCAAAGGTGATAAAAAATGTCATGCCAAAGTATTTCTTCCGGAGTTCTGTTGTCGACATCATACGGATATATGATTTCTTGTAAAGGTTTATAAAACATAAAATAATCAGGCGAGTTCTCATGGTAATCAATGAAGTTCATAATTTGCCTGCTGTAACTAAAATATTCACAGATGCCAAATGACTTTTCCAAGCGTCTGGTACAATTGACAGAGTTAAGCTTGGAATCCCCACAGTCCCCATTGCAAAGAAAACGCTGATAACCAAGGGTGCTGTAAGGATCAATCACGTCTTTTCTAACGAACACAGCCATTTGTGAGCAACATCCAAAAATTTCTGTTCCTTCCGGTCCACAACCAATGCCCTCAAAATTTACAAGATAATCGGGAAACCGTTCGGTAACATTTCGGCCCCTGAAAATGTATCATCGTTACGCAAAATTACATTAACAGAATTTAAAATAAGGACATCTGCGTCAAAAAATTCGAACTTGTTGTCCACGAGATTGTACGATATAAAAAGAAACCCAAATTTTTAGGCGATTTTCAAAAGAGCGCAACTTTAAGGAGAATAGTCGCAGAGAAAAATGAAAAAAAAAAAAGCAAATTAAAGCTCAAAGTTTCAAGTTCCTTTTCTTTATTTTTCTATAATATGAACATTTGTTTTTCTTTTGAAAATCACCCAAATATTTGGTATTTTTTCCCTTAATTTCAACAACTTGTTTACTATCAAAATTTTTTGTTAATGAACCCTTTCACCATCAACAAACAATATTTTAATGCGCCATATGCTTGCTTTTTAAATTAGACTGTTTTTAGTTTTTTTTTTATTTTGAATTTAATCTCGAAAGATGCATTGATTTAAAGTAAATTCTGGAAATTTTTTACATAAATTAAAGAGCTAATTCCAAACTAAGACTTTTTTCTGTAATAAATTTAATTTTTTTCAAAGTTTGGCTTTTCTTAAAATTTTTAATTTATATTTGCAATTATTCTCTTTTCTGAAATTTTGCCCTCAAAATCCAATATTTTAGTTCTTTCTCAAAGTAATAAAAATTTTCCCCATAACTTCGACTTTAATTTACAACTTTTACTCGAAGATAATTTTTATGAAATATCTGTTTTTAGAAATTTCGAGGAAGTACTTAACTAAAATTAAAAAAAAAATCTGGTCGTTTCCAATTCAACATTTCAAAAAATCAAAATTTTAAAACAATTTCTAGCAAAAACTTCATTTATTCAAAATTGTGGCTTTTTCTCGAAACTTCAAAACTCTTATGAATGTCAAGTTTTGATATTCAAGCTTTCCTTAAAATTCAAAGTTTACTCTTCCAATGGTTACCTTCTCTTAAAATGGGAATGGAAATTTGAGCAACTAAAATAGTTATCTACTGGAAAAATAATTACACACCACTCTTCAAACTGCTCCCGTGTCCACTCAAATTTGTGGTCACGATGACGAAATTTTTTGAAATTGGGTAGAAGGCAGTTGAAGTCTGCGTTTGGTGTAGTAAATATTGCTATTTTTGGACGAATGTTGTGAAAAACGTTAAACGGGACAGCTTCCAATACATCTGGATATAAATGTTCTATTCTACAAACAAGCATAAAAAATAAAAACAATCGATCAATTTCTGTAATCGTACATTTCAATTCCAATGACGGCATCAGTATTTAATAGTCTCTGATCAGGGTCTGATATACTTCCTACAAAAACGTTTAAGGTGAGTTTACTGTTTCTACTTTTCACATAATCGATGGTGAGTGGTTGTAATTTGAAAAGATTTTCTTTCAGTACATCTTCATCAATATCGACAAAACAGATTTCGTTTACATGGACGAGACTTTTTAAGAATACGAATAAAGATAATTCTGAGCAGCCAAACTCTACGATTTTATTTATGCCTTTTTTCCATCTATCGTTTAGGAGCACTTCGTACACCCTTCCGTATCTTTGCCTATAAACAGGTGGATCGAACTTCAAATTATTTTCAGCATCTTTATAAGCAAGCGATCTTTGAACTTCCACTTCTTGGATGATTTGCTGGAGTTTCTGGTACTCCTTAGCCGCGTGCTGCTTCTTTCTGAGGTCAATAAGAAACTTAAACAAAAACGTTAGACCATGGAATAGAACAATCATAATGCTTCTTGACAGACATGGGCATCCAGAAATTTACGCAACTTATTGATAAATTATGTCTCTGATAAGTCGAAAAATTTTGTAATTGACGTTTTAAATGAAAAAATAATGCTTAAAAATAATGTGAGGAACAAAATATGAAATTTGACTAAATGTCAAACTTCAAGGCGACAACGTTAAAACAGTAAAGTAGCCAATTTGTTGGTGACATTAAAATGGGTACGTTCCGTTTTAAATGGAAGTGGACAATTTACAGAATTGGGTGGCATCACAGAAAACAGAAGACCACCTTCGTTGCCAATATGTGGGTAATTCCTAAAATTGTCAAGAATTTCAAAATTTAGAAATATGTAAAATCGCGATTGTGCAAAAAAACTCTTGAAATTTCAATTTTTCTTTAAAATTTCGACGTTAATCTCAAAACTTCAACTTTTTTCTCGAAATTTCAACTTTTTTGCTAAAATTCCTAGATTAAAGTCGAAATTTCTATACTCTATGGTTAAGTCAGACAGATGACAGTTGCCTCCTACCACTGCATTTCTCAACAATATTGAGAGTTGGCAGTAGGGTGCATTCAGTAATTTCTATTTTTAATTACCAAAATTTCGAGAAAGCAGTCGATATTTCGCGTTTAAAATAGAAATTTCACGAATAACGTTGAAATTTCGACAAAAAAGTCGAAATTTCGACAAAAAAGTCGAAATTTCAAAAAAAGTCGAAATTTAAAAACAATAAAGTCGAAATTTTTGGAAATATTTTATTTTTTAATCAATGTCGTTTCCACGCCTTCGTAAAAAAGTCTAAACTAAAAATTTTTTTATTAATCGATATCCTTTCTATTCCTTTGAAGATTGAGATATAGAAGGAATTAAAATATTTTATTGGCACGTTCGAAGTGATTCCAGTATTAGATATTATCTGCATCGGTATCTGCAACTATATTAAGCATTCTTTTGATTTGCTATTTTTGCAATAAATTTTACATTCTTCGCCAATATATCGTTTAAATGACATTTAGGAAAGTCAGTTTTCCAGTTTACACTATTAAAACAATTTATTTGTAAAAATATCTGCATTTTGAAGGGCCGCCACCCGCGACTACACAGTAAAGCAAATGTACATTTTTTGATAAACACAAAACATTTAATCATCTGGCAACGCTGTTTCGGCTATAATTGCGTGTCATAGAGATTTACAAAACTCTGTGGCAGAAGCACAGAATAATTTATCTAGGAATTGATCATTCTGTGATAGAATTATATTTTCTGTGCTTGTTTTTCTGTGATATATACAATTTAGTCTAGTTTTCTGTGACTTCTGTCATGTCAAATTTATAAATAAATAAGTTTTTTGTTTTTTTCAGAATAAAATTAAATAACGTAACGGTTTTCTTCAAAAAATAGATTACGTTTTCATTTTTGCTTTTAATTTATAAATAGTTTTAGACTGAGTTGTGTAATGGGAACGGAAGTTGATGTTTTTATCAGTAATTATACCTTAGTTGATCCAGAGATTTATGAGCTTTGGATAGAAGGGCATTCTGGTACGTTTTTGTAGCTAATTTTCGAAATGTGTTATGTTATTTGTTTTTTAGCTAGTGAAGCAGTCGCTATATTAAATCAAAGAGGATTAGGACAACAAACAGGAGCTTCATTAGAATTAATCGCTAGTGATGTATTGGATCATTTTCGGACTTATTCTTTACTAGAAAAGTTATTAAACTGTCCTAATAAACTTCAAGAACAACTAGCCTTTCAGATAGATCCTCAGACACGACAACTTCTCATTGAAAAGTACTTTTACATTTATGAATCTACAACTTTGCAAAATTGAGATTTTTTGCCCTAAATTTAGTCACAAAAGACTAGAGAATTGATTTGGTGGAAAATTACTACAAATATATTTAGTTTTTTGGCGAGTCGAGCTTTTTCCATTTCTGGATAAAGGTTGAAGCACATATGTTGTATCGTACGGGAATGAAAGCGATGCAAATCAAATTTGCCTTTGAATTTTGCCCCATTTCCCTTCCCAAAAGTGTGTACATGTGCGTTAACACATTAAAAAGTATTAAATATAAAATGGTAACATTGCTTTGTGTGGCTTCGTTTCCCGTATGGTACAATGTATGTGCTTTAACCTTAATGGCGCAAACCACGACATGGTATGCAATATACAAAATGCTGAAGTTAAAACTCTGTTACAGCGAAAATATTTTGCTTTTTGCCATACAATTCATTGCCTTTGTTTCAGTTTTTACTCGCAAAGTACTTTTATTTACTAATAATGTGATTCTAATTTAAGGTATTATGAATTTGATGAAGTTGTAATGAGAGAGCTGCTAGGGAAAAAGCTAACATCTAAACATAGGAAAGATTTAGATGAAGTTTCTGAAAAAACATGTGTCCCCTTAAAATCGTGCAGGTATGAGTGAATTTATTACCATTAAAGCTAGGGTTCCCCAGGGAAAGTTTCAAATGGAGTTTTAGTTTACCTCAAAATCCATCAAAATTTGGGTTCAGCTGAAACCAGATTTTAAATTTATGCTTTGAAATCATAATGTAAATTCCTGTGCGAGTCGATTGAATATTAAAAAAAGACACTAAATTTTTGGAAAAAGTTAGGATTTTGAGGATTTGAAATTTATAAAACAAATTCGAGATTAAACTGAGATTTCAGTTTGAAAATTAGAAGTTTAATTTTCAGTTAAAACTAAAAACTTTTGACATTAAAGATAAAATATTAAGTTTGGTTATTTAATTTTTTTTTGTAGGAGGCAGTTTGATAATGTTAAAAGAATTTACAAAACAGTTGAGGAAATGCCGGGGTCGGTGGTGCAGAACATTCAAAATCTTTTCTACTTATCCGAAGATTTGGCTAAAAAATACGCCTGTATTGTATTTTTGGCTTGCATACGTTTTGAAACATCAAAACGGAAACTTCAGCATCTTACTTTTTCCGCCTGGAGAAGATGCACTGAAGTCATCATGGATCAGTGGACCTATAAACAAATAGGTCAGTATATGTTGATTTTTAAGATTAATCACTATTCTTGTTTATATCACAAAGGCAGCGTTTCCCAAGTAGTGGTCGTGACCTGGCGCTGGGCCACGAAAATAAACTACTAGCCATATTTATACATTGAAATAATTTAAAAAATCTTTTAGTGGGTTGCTTAGAGGACGTATTAAAGACAACGGGGTCAGGGAAAAAAGTTTGGGAAATGCTGCTCTAAAAGATTATTTTTTTGTGCTTGATTCTTTCATATCTAATTTTAATTTTTTCTAAATGAAGTTGATTTTTTACATAAACTTCATAACTATTAAACTTTATTAACAATTAAAACAACAACAGATATTAACACTTCCACAATGTTTCTTATCTGAATATTGAAGAATTCCACAAAGTAACGGTTGGAAATGTTAATTACATAAACTTCAACAAATTTTTAAGTTGAAAGATTATTTTCGTTAGTAGCTTTTATTATTTTAAATTTTAGGTCCTGATTATTATGATACAGAAATGGACAAAGAATTTTTGTTGGAATTAAGAGAGCTGAAGGTACTCATTGACAAAGAAAAGGAACATAAACAGTGAGTCTCTGTCTAAATGTATGGTAACCAGGAATTTTAATTGAGTGGTCACCCATTACAGTTTGATTTGTTCGTCTGTTAAACCACTCCTGCTTCAAAAAAATTATGGTGAATTGGACTCCAATTTTAGAGTATATTCCCGAGCTATAATCACATTGGCGGGCGCTTTGCATCGTTCTAGAGAAATGAGAAATTTATTTGTAGAGCTAGCTCAATTAGTCGATATTTGGAGGCAAGCTCATTGGAATAGTCATGATTTGGAACAATTTTTGCAAGCTTATACACAATGTGCATTGGAAATTGATGTATTTAGGTTAGTAAGATATAGATTGCCAGATCTCCAGTTTTTTATGGACAATTTGGACAAAAAAATGCTGTTTTTTCTACGGGAGAGGAAATTTCTTGAATTTCGAAAGAGAAGCTGAAGATCTTTTTTTTTAGTCATTAATTTACGTTAGCAGATGTAATTGAACTGTTATTTGGAGATGAAGACCGTTTTTTTTTGGTCATCAAATGTTTCCAAATGACGAAATTCTTTCTTTTTTAATAATCTTCCGTAAAACCCGTTTTTTATGCCAATCTCCCGTAAATTCGAAAGTTGCAGGTGGCAGCCAACCAGAATGAGTCGAGGTTGCCTAATATGTTGATAATAAACAAGTTGAATTTAAAAATGTTCGTTTGCGTGCATATTTTTAATAATAATCAGCAGAGTTTTAAATAAGTTACAGATCGGAATTTTTCCCCAAAATTACAATCTGTCCTCATTTAAAAAGGAGGTCATTGTCATCTATCCTTGTCTTCGCATCCTAGTTGCAGTGCTTCAAAAGCATAATAGGTTTACCCTTTGCGAGTGGATTGAAAATCTCTTCTTTCTATTTAGGAACTTTTTTATTTTGAAACTAATCATATCTCTTTTTCTAGGGAACCTGGACTAAAGTCAACCTGGGAAAAATATATGAAAGTTATAAGTGATTGTGTGTTAATTATTTATCAGGTTTAGTTACAAACGTGTATATTTTTAAGTTTTAAAATAAATTTTTAAAACTAAGCATAGTGAATACAATGTTTTGTTTATCAAGGAAACTTTCACTTTGGAATTTGAAAGCTGGTAAAATGAGGTAGATTTAATAACAAAAACTCAGTCAAAGCTTTAAATGATTTATTTTGTAACAGTCAAGTACGGGCAGTTATTAATCGGTCAAAAAGTAATTTAATTGTTTGATTTTTAGAATTTTAACTGCATTAATATTACCACATATGTAGACACTGTAGCGATCAACTGAAAAAGAGAAAGTTTTTACTTTATGCAATGATACACCTACAATGCAGTATTAGTCAGTGTGGTAGTTTGGTCTAGCTTCCACACTGGTGCAAATTCAGAGGGAGAGAAAAAACCAATGCACTCGTTTAATATTGAAGTAATTGTGGTGATGATAACTTTTTAGGGATGTTATGGAGCTCCGTAACCGAAACTGTTGGATATCCGAAATAAAAAAATTTGTGAAACTGATATAACTATTTCTTGCGAGAGAAATTTTCAAAAATACTTTATGCGTTCACCTACGTTATACGAGGAACTCGTGTGCGACATACTTTTAAACAATCCTTTAGGCTGTATATTGTCTGTCAATCAGTGTTACAAGTTTTATTAAGTAGATTTAATTTGAGGATATTTTCTTTTTGATTGACAAAAATAATTTAAAGATATTTGTAACCGAAATAATATGCCAAACTATCGGATATCCGCAATAATTTTATATCTTTAACCGAAACCGATATTTTATTCGCAATATATCCAAATCCGAAATATATCTAGGGATGCAATATCGTTCAAAAAAGCATCGATGTTTGGACATCGATATTTTTTTCAATGAAACATCGATGTCTTAAACATCGGTATTCGATATCGATACATCGATGTTGTTTAAATATTTAATTAAATTAATTCCAAGTTTAAGAAGACAACATTAGGAAAGTGTAGAAAAGACATCAATTTAAACGAAAATTTTTTTAAATAACTCTAGTTTAATTAAAATTTCTGTTTTTTTCTCGAAATTCCGGGATTAAAGTTCAAATTTCGACTCTAATCTCAAAATTTCGACTTTTTTCTTGAAAATAAGACTTCTTTCTCGACATTTCGCCTTTAATCTCGAAATTTCGACTTTTTTTTAGACATTCCGAGATTAAAGTCAAATTTTCGACTTTATTTTCAAAATTTCGACCGTGGGTATACACGAAGCTTAGGTTAAGCATACAATATTGATAGGTGGCAGTAGTATGTCTTTAATAACCAAAATTCCGATTTTTTCTCGAATTTTCTTGGTTCTTGGTTCTTGGAGATTAAAGTCGAAATTCGAGATTAAAATCGAAATTTCGAGAAAAAAATTAAAAATTCGTCTTTAAACTGAAACTTTTAATACATTTATTTTTTGAATTGATGACCTCTTCGCGCCTAATTTCTTTAATTATTTGTTATGAAATGACAATTATTTTCCTTCCGAATTTAAACCTATAATTTTTTTGTTTTTTTTTTAATTTATCTTTTCCTTCAAATTTTGATTATAAACTCAAATTATTCGTTTTTTGAACCGAAATTACGTTTGAAGGTTAATAATTTTAAAAAAAAGTGGACATTTTGAGATTGCAGCCCTAGGTTTAAAAGTTAAAACTGAAAATTTTAAAAATTCCCTCTTTAATCTCAAATGTTTATAAAAAGTGCTCCAATGTTGGATAAAAATTCAAGGTTAAATTCTGGATCTAAAGAAAGCTCAAATTTCGGGAAAAAATTAAAATTTATAAAAGTAAAATTGGGTTTAATGCAAAATTTTGGAATTTTGAAAAATAAAGGAATTTTAAAAGTATCAACAATTTCAAAATAGCCAACATTTTAAAATAGAATTTAACATTTTGAAGAACTTCGGCCATTTAAACAATGTTGAAATTTTCATTAAAAAATTAATTTTTTTAAAAAAGTCGAAATTTTCATAAAATTTTGTATAACAGTCGGAATTAAAAACACCGAAATTTTGAGAAAATATTGAATTTTGAAAATTTTTGGAGTCTTACTAATTAAAAAAAGAACTAAAAATTTTTTAAAAATCGAAAGTTGTGACAAAGTCAAAATTTTAACAGACGAATTTTGAATTAAAATTTTAAATATTCAAAATTTAGAAAAATGTCGACAATTTCATTTCGACTAATTAAAGAAAATAATCCAAAAAATTTTAAATAAGGAAATTTTAAAAAAAAATTTATATTTTCGAAAAAGTCGAAATTTTAACAGACGACTTTTGAATCAAAAATGTAATATTCAAAATTTAGAAAAATATCGTAATTTTCATAAAAAAGTTAAAATTATCAATGAAAAGATTTCTAAAAATGTGGAGACAAAATTTTGAAAGGAATTTGAAAAAATCCTATTTTCAAAAAAAAGCGAAATTTTTGAAGTTGTAGGTACTAATGTCATTTGAGGACAAATTGT
Organism: Dastarcus helophoroides; assembly: GCA_028583605.1. NCBI lineage: Eukaryota > Metazoa > Arthropoda > Insecta > Coleoptera > Bothrideridae > Dastarcus > Dastarcus helophoroides. The sequence goes on from CM053327.1 coordinate 33,250,882, forward strand.
AATTTTTTGAAAAAATAGTCAAAATTTCAGAAAGGACAAAATTTCGATATGATGTTCAAAATTGAAATATATCACAATGTTTAAAAAGAAAATCGAAATTTTCAAGACAATTGGAAAATGTCAAAAGATGCTTTTCAAGAAAAATTGAAATTTTTTAATGAAAAAACTAAATTTTCAAAAAAGCCAAAGTTTTTTAAAAGTGTTTTTCATTTAAATTAAAAGAAATGTTATTCTGAAAAGCAAGGATTCAAAAAAAATTCGAAATTTTGAGAAATAACCAAAAATTTCAAAAATAGGTGAAATTTTGAAAAAATGTGATATGAAAAACAGTGAATATTTAAAAAGTTTAAATTTTAAAATAAGATCAAAATTTAAAAATAATAATCGACAATATAAAAAAAATCGAAATTTTCAAAAAATTCCAAAGTGAAATGTTTTGAAAAAATTTTGGAATTTTAAAAAATAAAGTGTCGAAATTTTTTAAAAAGCCACAATTTAAAGAAGGAAATTAATATTTACAAAAAAATTAAAAGTTTTGAGAAATGTTGAATTTTTCATAAAAAATAAAAAATTTTAGATTTTTAGAATAAAAAATTTAAAGTAGATTTTGTAAAAATGCCACCCTTTTAAAAAGCGAAGTTTTGAGTCCTACTAATTTTTAAAAACACAAAATTCAAAATTCTAAAAAAATATTTTGATAGTTAAAATTTTAAAAAATATCGACATGTTCATAAACAGTTAAAATGTTCAATAAAAAGTCAAGATCTCCAAAAAAAGTGTATATTTTGAAAAATTCGCATTTTCTAAAAAAATTTTCTGAGCCGAAGAGTACGTTTAAGTTTGAATTTTTCTAACAAAACAGACATTTTGAAATTACAGACATACATTGGAGAAAAACTCTTAAACCTAAACTCAAACCTAACCTAAACTTAAAATACTAAAAATTTCCACTTTCATCTTAAATATTTATAAAAAATGTTCAAATTTTCGATAAAAATTCAAGATTACAATCCGGATTTGGAAAAAAAGTTGAAATTTCGGGAAAAACTAGAATCTATAAAAATAAAATTTGGTTTCATACATAATTTTCGGAAAGATTCGACATTTCTAAGAAAATTTGAAATTAAAAAATATGCAATTTTTAATTTTAAACACAGAATTTTGATAAAAGTTTCTAATTTCTATCAGTAGGTGTGAAGATTTGTTACTCAAATATTGACAACTCAAATATTCCAAATTTAGAAATTAGGTTTTAAATTTTGGGAATTCTGTTTTGGTTTTAATTTGGAAATTTTGATTTTGATCTTGAAAATTTGTCTATTTCGAAATTTGTTTACTTTTATATGAAAATTTCGACTTTTTTCTAGGGGCCCTGAATTAAAATACGAAATTAACAAGATTAAAAGTTCGAAAAAGGGAAATTTATGTAAAGAAAATTGTCTTAAAGGAACTGAAAATTTGAAGTTTAAATTAGAAATCTTGAAAAAGATAAGAATTTTGTTTGCCCCAAAATTTAAAATAATAAATATTAAATAAATAATAAATAATTGTGAAAATTTATTTTATGTTTTCGAGTTTTCAAATTAATATTTGAAAAACTTTTCTAAAAATTCTCATTCTTCTTTCAAAATTTGGGCTTTTTTATAGATTGCCAAATAAAAATATCTAAACTGTGAATTTTGAGATAATTTTATTGTTTGTATATCTGCGGCATGTAAATTCAGTATTAATTTGTTAAATATACACTGCTGCCATCAAGCGACTAATTACAAAATTGTGTGGTCGTTTGTACCATCGATGCGATACATCGATTTTTCAAACATCGTTTATAAACTGAACGATATATCGATATTTATTATGCTTAACCATCGATGTTTAAACATCGATGTTTACAAGCGATATATCCATGTTTTCAAAACATCGAACTATCGTTTGCATCCCTAAATATATCCCTAACAATCCTAATCTGTTACGAAACCCTCTTTTGAGACTGTCAAATAACAAAGGCGCTTAAAAATGTTGAAGATACATGATAATTTGAAAAAGAAAAATATTACCGAGTGAAGTGATGTCCAGTCAAGCGGAAAAAAACCTTTAGCTGAAAACTTCAGCTTAGTATTTAGAAGTCGAAGTGATATCAGCTGTAGATGGTGCAGGCGATGATCTACAGGACCTTTTTTTGCGTGCTCGTTCCAAATATCGTGTATATATTCGGCGGTTTTATTGGCCTAAAAAAAACAATTTTGCTTTTTTTTTTTTTCAAATTTCTGTTTTCATGTATAATTAAAGTCGGCATCAAGATCTGAAAACTAAAACTCGAGTTTTAATCAGGGCTTCGAACCGTTATTATTTTGGTTTCGGTTTTCGTTCCGAAAAAAAAATTATATCGGTTTAGTTCTGGTTTTCGTTCCGACAAAAATAACGGTTTTTTCCGGTTTCGGTTTTCAGTTCAGCTCCGAGTGACTAATTTTTAATTTTTTATTTAAAAGAAAGAAAATATTTCAAGTAATTTCGAAACAAAAGTCCGAATTTCAAAAAAATAAACCCTGACATTTAGGGAATAATTCAATTTTGAGTATAAGGTCAATTTTTTTAGAAAGTGCAAAAATTGTAAGTTTTTAATCTAACTTTTAGAATAAATAGAATAAAAAAACATTATCATGATTGAAGAGATGAAAAAAAAAGGATGAATCACAGCAAACATCTTTTAATATGAAACCTATGATCATTATGTATTACAAAATATTGAGTTTAAAAATATTTAGAAATCTTAAAACATATTAAGTATAAGATATGTTTAGAAAATAGTATATAAAACAGGGTTATTATTGCTAGGAAATTGAATTTGAAGTAAAATGTTCAGAAAAAAACTAGCAATTGCAGAATTTTGCAAAAAAAGCAAAATTAAAAAAAGTATTAATTTGCAAAATTGCGACTTATACTAGAAATTTAAAGATTAGAGAAAATACTTGAACAATCCAGTTGAAAGTCAAAATATTATGATTAAAATAAAAAAAAAATTACATTTATTTCGAGGGTTCTGACTACTTTCTTAAAAGTATAAGTTAAACCTTGATATTGTAAGTTAAATTTTGACATCTTTTTAAATTCGTGTTTTAATTCGACATTCTGACGAAAACATTTAAATTTAAGGGAAACAATTTCACAGTTCTAGAAAGAAATCTAAACTTCAATTCAATCAAAGCTCGAAAAAACAAACTAAATTCATAAATAAAAATATTTCAAGATTTCAAATTTTCAATACTCGAATTTTAAATTTAGGTGTAAACATAAAAAAGTCATAATGTTTGGAAAACGACTACATTTCGTGTTTCAAATTGAAATTTTAGAAAAAAAAAATACAAAAATTACAATTTTTATACCAGATTTTAAGACAAATGTAAAAATTTTAAAAAAAGATCAAATATATTAAAAAAAACTGTAACTAAATTCTAAATTCCTTTTAAGCATTTTGAAGTTATCAGGAAATTTGAAGAAGACATTTTTAGGTTCTTTTCGAAATTTTATTATATTCTGAAAATCAAAAGTTCAAATTGGAAATTCTAATTTTTTAAGATAAAGGTAGCCTAAATTTGAAAAGAAAAATATCAACATTTTTTTGAAATAGTCTACATTTTGATTGAAAAACGTTTGTCAAAATTTCAACTTTAATAACCAATGAAATTTTCATTTTTTTAGAAACTGATTTTTTAAGCAAATGTTGAGAATTCTCAAATTTCATTGAAAATCCGAGATAGCACTTTTAATTGATAAACATTTTTAATAAACTTTTAGGTTTTTTACAAAAACTTTTTTCTCGAAATGTGGCGATTAAAAATTTAAATATTTCCAAACTGGGTCGCAGAAATTTTAAATAAAATTAATAAACATGACGACTAAAGTCAGAAATTCGTTATACAAGTTAAAATAACGAGTTTATATTCGAAATTTCCTGATTAAAGTCAAATTACGTAAATAATGAAGACCTATTACCTATTATTATTACCTATTAAGTTGAAATTTTTCCATTAAGGAGAAAAATTTTTTAAAAAATTTTTGAAGCTCAAATCAATCAAAAAATTTCAACTTCAAATAATTTTGGGTTCTAACTCAAAATTTCATGAAAACCCGAGTGTTTAAAATAAAGTCGAACTAAAGTCAATATTTTGATTTTAAAGTTGAAATTTTTGGAAAAATGTAGAAATTGAAATTTTAAGTTGAACATTTTGACAGAAAACTCGAAATTTGAACAAAATCCAAAGATTTTAAGAATGTTCTGGTATTTTCGATTTTGAAAATTTGAAGTTATTAACGTCGTGAATAAAACGCAAATTTATAAAAAAATTCATTTTACCCCAAAACTTTGAAAAAAACTAATGTTTCTTAAAAATTTTGCATCAAAATAAAAACATTACTTATTAAAAAAATCAAAATTCCGACTTTAAACTTGACATTTACAAACTCGAAAGTTTATAGTAAAAAAATTATGAATTTCTAGTTTTTCCTGAAATATTCGAATTTTTCTCATAATTTTTTATTAACTGAAATAATTTTTATCAATTTTAAGCTTCTCTGGACATTAAACTTTTTTCTCAAAGTAAAGAAAAAAGTTTAAATGTCCAGAGAAGCTTAAAATTGATAAAAATTATTTCAGTTAATAAGAAATTATGAGAAAAATTCGCATATTTTAGGAAAAACTAGAAATTCATATTTTTTTTACTACCTAACCACAAAGTAAAGTGGTTAGGTTTAAAATTTTAAGGTTAAAACTGAAGCTTCGAGGAAAAAGGCGACAATTTCCAAAAAAGTTCCATTCATTAAAGAAAAACGTTTCTCTAAAATTAATTTGAAGTTTTAGCTATTTCAATGAAATTTTTACTTTCATCTCAAAATGTGAAAGTAAGGCCGAAATTTTAAAACTTTCTTAGGCTAGTTGCTTCTGAAAATTGTGGATTCAAACTTGAACCTTATTATTTTTCAAAATTTTCTATATAAAACTCGAAACCTAGACTCTTTTTTTTAGAGATTTTGACTTTTAATCTCAAAATGTTATCTTAATCCCAAAGTTCTCATTTTGTTTCGAAATTTCGATTTTAAACTCAAAATTTATACCATTTTCTCGAAATTTCGTGTTAGAACTGAATTCTTGTGAATAACTTAGTTTTTTATTTCAAAATTTTGATATTTTCTCGAAATTTTGTGTTTAAATTTTAGAATTGAAAAATCGAGAAGACTTTTGTTACAAGAGTTTATCTTTTCAATGTTTTGCATAAAATTTTTAATTGAAAGTTGAAAATTATACTTTTTAAAATCCTACATATTTTACAGATTTTCTTTTTAAACTTTTTTTTGATAATTTCGAGTCTTAAACGTGAAGTTTGAAAACTAAATTTTTTTTAATAAATTTATTTCGAATAATTTCTAGAATTTTTGACGTTTGCGTTCAACTTTTTACGTTAAGGTTAGCTCTTTTAATTTTTTTTTCGATTTTAAAATTGAATGAACTTTCGATTTTTTTACAGAGTGTTTGACTTCATTTTGAAGAGATGAATTTATTAAAAAAAATGGGATACCTTTTTCTTTCATAGTCGACGCAAGTCATATCAAAAGTTACTGCAAACCACATGTCACTCAGGAAGTATGGATCAGGCACCAATGTTTTATGACAATTGAAATAAAAGAAAAAAATTGAAAATGTAAACCTAGAATTTTGAGAAAAAAGGTGAAATTGAAGAAAATATTTCAAATTTATTTGTCAAAAATTCTACATATTTTTTATTTCAATTCTGTCGAAATATTTAAAAATAAATATCAATATTTCTAGAAAAATTCAACATTTTAAATTTAAAGCCGACATTTATGGGACAAAAAGAGTTCAAATTCGAAATTTTAATAAAAAAAAAGTCGAAGTTTTAAAAAAATTCGCGAACACAATAATAACAGTCAAGCAAAATATTGGGTTGAAATTTAAGACTATTAATGTAAAATTGACATTGAAGGGGGGAGGGATGGTTAACTGTAGACTTTTGAATCTGCACTGAACCGAAATAAACCGATATTTTCTTTTCGATTCGGTTTCAGTTTTCGTTTCGACACAAGTTTTTTTCGGTTCAGTTCCGGTTCGAAGCCCTGGTTTTAATTTACTCTATATCTAATCAAATTACCTTTACCGCTTATAAATTTGGGATTTGTTCGATATCCCTCTTAGTATACAACCAAATTCGTTTCAAAAATTTCTTACCTTTTTCGCTAGTGTATTAAAATTGAAAATTTTCCAATACACTCGTGTGATATTTAAAATAATTCTACAAAAGCAATATACTTTTTCCGAGAAAGGGATGCCAGATACGAAAAAACCAAAATAAAAATCATTTGTAAGACAGGCTACAGCGTAAAAGTACATGGTCAAGCAAGTCAAGGATGTTAAATTACATGCCTCAGAGGCTACCAGTGTCGAATTAAAATGCCTCATTGAAGTTCGTTCCGCCGTTTTCCGAATTGTCTCTAATTCTGAATCAGTTTTCATTCGCATTATTTTGTGGTTGATTTCCTCCATTACGTATTCTAAATGTTGTCGAATTGTTTTTATTAAACCACATTCTGCAGCTTCAAACATAAATGGAATCGCATTGCAATATGTCGCAATAAATTTGCTTTGAAACCGGTTACTATAAATAGTTGCATAAGAAAGACTAATTACATGTAACCCCCAAAGAATAAATACATCGTTGCAGTTAAATTTCTTTTCGGTATAAGTATACATTTCTAGATCTTGAATTTTGTATAATAAACGTCCTAATGTCGCCGACTTTTTAAAATACCATGTGTATCTTAACGTACATGCTGTAAGTGTTAACGAATAATATGCACATGTTGCTAATATAAACGCAGGGTGGAAAAGCTGGGGAAGAATTTCCGAAAGAGAAATGACCCAGCTATAAATAAAAACGAAAAATATTATAGCACTAATTCCACGACTAACAATTGTTATTAACTTATTTGGGTTTTCTACAACAATTCCGGTTAACAGGCATAGAACACGGCATATTGGGGACAGCATTTTTTCTGCAGAAATATTTAATACAACATAAATTATTGATCTGACTTCAAATTAAGTTGGCTTAATTAATAACACAATAACAAGTTTATAATTTTTCTTGAAAATGTGCTTTGTTAATAAACTACTTCAACTAATCAAACTTAAACATGTACTCCAGGGCGATTAAAAATACATTGCGACAATTATGTCCTGTCAGGCCCGTAACCAGGATTTTTTTTTCCGGGTGGGCGGCTACGATCCTTTTGCTAAAACTACCTAGTCTTTGTTTGAGTTTAGGTTAGAGAGATTGAATATATTCAATCAACGGTTAGAGCTAAGAAGCCACGGTCCAATATAACTTTACTATTAATATTATTATTGTATAAAAGTATACTAAAATATAAAAAAATACAGTCAAAACATTTCTAGAATCTAACTCTTCTAACATTAGGGATGTCGATCTGAGATCGATTAATCGGAAAATCGATTTTTTCAAATCTCCAGGTCGATTTTTTAGATCGATCTCAAATATAAGATCGATCTAATGAACGATTCAAAAATTCTAAGAATCGGATCGATTTATCTGAGATGCAAGTCACTGTAAATTTAATAACAAATTTTTTAAATTTTTTATGTAAGTGTATGTATGTCGTTATGTTATTATCCACTTCTATATACTAGTAATAGCTGCGTTAATAAGCCAACAGATGGCAGCATTAACGTTTCTTTTCATTCATTATGTCGTTGACTAAGTTTATCGTGGTCGTTGACTGAATAGGAAAGATAACTGTGGTGCAGTGTTGCCATATAATTGAAGGTAAAATTCCGTACATACGCAGTTAAAATTACCGCATATTCACAAAAATTACCTACCTTATTTTATTACCTGTTACCGGTCTTAAAAACTTTTATTTAGTGGTTGCACATGTTACACAAGTATTAATAAATACACTACAAAACTTAAAAAAAAGTTGATTTACTTTTTTTGGCGTAAAAATTACAAGAGCGTAAAAAGAACATCAATTTGAAAAAAAAATATCACGGAATTTTGACTTTTCCTCCACTAAATCTCGAGATTAAAGTCAAAATTTCGACTTTAATGTCAAAATTTCAAAAAGAAAGTCGAAATTTGGAGTTTAAAGTCGAAAATTCTAGAAAAAAGTAGAAATTTCAGTTTTTAAATCGAAATTTAAATTATTGATAATAGTTAATAATGTTACAAAGGCGTAGAAGGGACATCGTTAAAAAAAAATGTTATTTTTAGAAATTTCGACTTTTTTTCTCAAACTTCCGCTTGTATTGCAAGTTTTTAATTTTTTCTCAAATTTCGACTTTTTTCTCAAAATTTCGACTTTTTTCTGAAAATGTCGACTTTTTTCTGAAAATTTGAACTTTTTTGAAATGTTATAAAGGCGTAGAAAGGAAATCGATTAAAAAAAATGTTACCTTTAGAAATTTCGACCTTTTTTCGATTTTAAGCTCGAAATTTCGACTTTTTTTTCAAAATTTTAACTTCTTTCTCTAATTTCGACCTTTTTCTCGAAACTTCGTTTTTTTCTCAAGCTTCGACTTTTTTCTCGAAATTTTGACCTTAATATCTTCGACATTTCGACATTTTTCTCAAGATTTCGACTTTAAACTCAAAATGTTGACTCTTTTTCTCGAAATTTCGACTTTTTTCGAAAATTTCGATTTTTGTCTCGAAATTTCGACTTTTTTCTCGAAATTTCGATTTTTTTTTTTCCGCAAAATTTCGACTTTTTTCTCGAAGCTCAACTATTTTCTCAAATTTCGATTTTTTTCCCGAAATATTTCGAAATTTCGATCTTTTTCTCGAAATGTCGACTTTAAACTTAAAATTTCGACTTTTTTTTCTCGAAATTTCAATTTTTTTTATCGAAACTTCGACTTTTTTCTGAAAATTCCGACTTTTTTTTGCGAAACTTCGACTGTTTTCTCGAAATTTCGACTTTTTCTAAAATTTCTATTTTGTTCTCGAAATTTCGACTTTTTTCTCGAAATTTCGATTTTTTTCCCCTTTTTTTTTCAAATTTCAACTTTTTTCTCGAAATTTTGACCTTAATATCGACATTTCGATATTTTTCTCAAAATTTCGACTTTAAACTCAAAATTTCGACTTTTGTTTCTCGAAATTTAGACTTTTCTCGCAAATTTCGATTTTTTTCTCGAAATTTCGACTTTTTTTCTTGAAATTTCGACTCTTTTCTCGAAATATTTCGAAATTTCGACGTTATTCTCAAATTTTGACTTTTTTCTGGAAATTTTGACTTTAATATCGAAATTTCGACATTTTTCTCGAAATGTCGACTTTAAACTCAAAAATTCGACTTTTTTTTCTCAAAATTTCGATTTTTTCTCATATTTCGACTTTTTTCTCAAAATTCGACTTTTTTTCTGGAAATTTCGACTTTTTTCTGGAAATTTCAACTTTTTTCTGGAAATTTCAACTTTTTCGAAATAATACAAAGGCTTAGAAAGAACATCGATTAAAAAAATGTTATTTTTAGAAATTTCGACTTTTACTCTCAAATTTCGATTTTAAACTCGAAATTTCGAGTTTTCTCTCAAATTTCGAATTTTTCTCCTCAAAATTTCAACTTTTTTCTCGAAATTGACTTTTTTCTCAAATTTCTATTTTTTTCTCGAAATTTTCTTTTTTTTTCTCAAATTTCGACTTTTTTCTCGAAATTTCGATTTTTTTTTCGAGAAATTTCGACTTTTTACTCGAAATCTTGATTTTTTTCTTAAATTTCGATTTTTTCTTGAAATTTCGACCTTTTTCCCGAAATTTCGTTTTTTTTTGTCTTAAATTTCAACTTTTTTCTCGAAATTTTGACCTTAATATCGAAATTTCGACATTTTTCTGGAAATTTCGACTTTAAAGTCAAAACTTCGACTTTTTTTTTTCGAAATTCGACTGTTTTTCTCGAAATTTCGACTTTTTTTTCAAATTTCGACTTTTTTCTTCAAATATTTCAAAATTTCGACTTTTTCTGGAAATTTCGACATTTTTCTCAAATTTCGACTTTTTTCTCGAAATTTCTACCTTAATCTGAAAAGTTCGACATTTTTCTCGAAAGTTCCACTTTAAACTCAAAATTTTGATCATTTTCTACAAAATTTGACTTTTTTCTCAAATTTCTACTCATTTTTGATCATTTTGATCTTAATCACGGAATTTCGATTTAAAACTCGAAATTTCGACTTTTTTCTCGAAATTTCAACTTTTTTCTCGACATTTCAACTTTAGTCTCGAAATTTCTAAAAAAAGACCAAAATTTGCTGATTAAAAATAGCAATTATTGAACGAACCCTACTACCAACTGCCAAATTGTTGGGGAAGAAGAGTAGTGGGATGTAACTGTCATCTGCCTAATTTAATCATAGAGTGTGCTTATTATAGAGCGACTTATTCTCGAAATTTCGGGAAAAAATTCGATATCAAAGTCGAAAATTCAAGATTAAAGTCGAAATTTCGACATTAATCTCGGAATTTTAGGAAAAAAGTAAAAATTTCAAGAAAAAAGTCGAATTTTCGAGAAAAAAGTCGAAATTTTGATTGTAAAGACCAAATTTTGAGTTTAAAGCAGAAATTTCGAATTTAAATTCAAAATTTCGAGATTAAAGTCGACATTTCGAAAAAAAAACGTCGAAATTTCGAGAAAAAAGTCGACATCTCTAAAAAATATTTTTTTAAATCAATGTCCTTTTTATGTTTTTTAAACTCGAAATTTCGACTTTTTTCTCGAAAATTCTACTTTAACTTTAAAATTTCAAGAAAAAGTCGAAATTTTAGGTAATAAAAAATTGAATTTACTGAACGTACCCTACTGCTTAGTATCAACATTAAATTGTAAAAGAATTGGTGCTTAGAATATAGTCTTATATTCTGAAGTTCAATCGCCATGTTAGAAAATTATAGAAGAAATTCATAAAAATAACTTATTAAAAAATGTCTTCTCAAAATAATGGCTTATAAGAGATTTTGATTTTTTAGCAAAGTGCCTAATATTCAAAATTTTATTCAAATACCGAATTTAAATTTTTAAATTCCAAAACTGTAAAACTTTTACCACAAATTTTTATCAAAATTTGGTGTTAAATCTCGAAAAATTGCTTGGACACATTTCCAATCTTCCCAAATTTTGGAATTGTTTTTCAAAATGGGGAGTTTAAGCTTGAAAAACTTGCAAAATTTGACATTATTTTAATAAAATTTAAAACGTAAGATTGAAATTTCCAATAAAAAAAATGAAATTTCAAGAAAAGTTTAAATTTTTCTAGAAACGAAATCTCAGATTTATGTCAAAATTTTGGAAAATATTCGAATGAGTTGAAGGCAAAAATGTTAAGTTTTAGGGTGAAAATTCGAGAATGAACTCGAAATTTTAAGAATTTCTTCATTCGAAAATATACTCCTGAATATTAATAACCTAAAATCTATTTTGTTTTATTTTCGACTGAGATTTCAAGATGTTTTTTTGTTAATTGTGAGTTTTGGCCTGTTAATGCCTTTTTTAAGAGTGTTTTACCTTTTTGGTGCCTTCTTTAGTTTTTGTTATTTTTAACATTTTGTTCACCTTTTTACCCTGCTTGATTGTGCTTAAAATCCGGTCTCTAATAATAAGAAATGGCGCCAAATTTGAAGAAACAAACATCCTTGCATTTCAGTACGATAACGAAATGATCCATTAAAAATGGTTTTTAAAAAGGTCGCACATTTGGAAACTTTAGATCTATCAAGTGTGAAGCTAAATAAATTGGGGGAGGGGGGGGCTGCAGCCCTCTAACCCCCCTGGTTACGAGCCTGTAATAGTGAACTGTTACAACAATATTAAACTAATCGAACAATTTCAATATGAAAAGAGGACACTTTGTGTTTGTTTCTTATTTTAAAATTAAAAAATGATTTAACAACTTAAAAACTAATTTCTGGAATGCTATTACATAATAATATTTGTTGTTGAATCTGGACGGAGCTAAAAAAACACAGATTTCATGGCAAAAGGAAAAAAGTTTCTTTGGAAATTTCGACCATAAAAGGAAATTATAATGGTTAGAGAAATTTTGACTTTAAAAGACGAAATTTCTTTTCTTCCAAATTTTTTCCAAAATTAAACCCTACCAAAATTTCGTTTCTCTAAAACCAGTTTAAATTTTAGACAATTTTTAAAATTTTTCGTACACATTAAACGTTTGGAGCTTTCAGTTGTCCGAGGTAGTACCACCCCACGTGTCACTAGGAGGCGGTCAAATGATGCTTACATGTTCTCTCGCATGTAGTAGGTACTTGTTATTCTTTTTTCCTCATCCTTTTAATTTTTCACTTCTGATTTTTTCTTGTGATAATTAAAAACAAAGATGATGGAGTCTCTTCGTGCGAAAAATTCCGGACGTAAACCACTTTCCCGTTCGGACGTTCGGGTGGAGGGTGTGCGAGGGAGTCCACAATATCTCTTTCAAATAATTAATTCAAAATTCAGTTGTGTAACATTCGGTGGCTAAACTCAAATCTAAACTCGGTTTAGCAACATCTTTAAAATGAAAGACCCCATGTGCTGCCTCTGACAAAAACCCAAGTCTCCCCATCCATCAATACGATCCATTTGCTTTGTCCTAATTACCACTTGCACACAAACTTTCGACGCAAGAGGGCAATGTGTAGTTTTGCGCAAAGCCATCTGTCTTGTCAACGAGAAGAAGCACTGGAATCTGCTGATTTGGCTGAAAATATGCTCCATAAAGCGAAGTAATATTCATTTGTCTACTTTATCTGTCTCCAAACGATCCCTTACACAGACAGCTCTTCCCTTATCTCTTCGTAACATTCGGTCACCTACAGACGAATTATCCAAACCCTTGTCTTTCTCGGTGACTTCAACGTCATCTGTCTAATCATAGGAGTGAATGCGAGCATTAACTTCTCTTGGGATGATCATGTGCGCCCAGTCCGCCTCTCAGAAACTAGGTTTTCTTGTTAGAGCTAAAAAGTACTTCACATCTCATCAGCTGCTCACACTATACAAAGCTCAAGTTAGGCCAACCTAGAATACTGTTGTCATGTTTGGCGTTCAGCTCTAAAACACACTTTAGCTCTCTTGGATTCAGTTCAAAGAAGAGCGATTCGCCTAATCGATGACGAGCGTTTGACCGATTCTCTCGAAACACTAGAGCACAGGCGTACGGTTGGTAAATGGTCTCTTTTCTACAAGTACTATCGCAGAAGATGCTCTCAGTAACTAATAGGATTGATTCCCCCAAGGGCAAGATCCCCGAGGCATACAAGACAGTCGAAGACAGCAAATTCCTGTGATGTCGACCTTGATAGTGAGGACTTCCGTCTACACGGAGACTATTTTTTTTATAGAACTTCCAAGCTACAGAGTTGGTAACCGAAGGGAATTTTCCCCAAAAATTACAAGCTTTCTTGGTTTCCGCATCATACTCGCGGTGCTTTCAAGGCATAATTTGGTTGCCTTTTGCGAGTGGATCGAACTGAAAACTAAAAACAAAATTTTTGGAAGAATCTATTACCTTTTTTGCCAGATTAGAGAAATTCATAATATTCCAAGCGATTCGTAAGACACTAAAGATAATTTGGTAAAAGCAAATTACATTTTCCAATATATTCACGTCGAATGAAGCAATATAAAAAATGTCGTCAGTGAGAGATGCAGCACTGTAAAAAAATAAGGATACGAAAGTGAAGGAAGTTAAATTACATCCTTCTGTGGCCAATAGTGTCAAGCGGTAATGCATGTGCGATACGGATTGTGTTATTTTGACACAACTTTCTATTTTTCCAACCTTTTTTATTCGTATTATTTTGAGATTGATGACGTCCATCAGTATTGCTATTTTCTTTAGACATACTTTTGTAAGTGCACATTCTGCAGCTTCAAAAATAAATGGAGCTGTTAAACAATACATATCAATCGGTTTATTTTTGAACATTTCATTAAAGCTAACCGCTAATAATGTAATGATTACTTCCAAAGACCAAGGAAGGAAAATGTCATAAAATTTGAAATTATTCTTTCTGTAAGCAAAGGACGTTTCCAAGTCTGCAATTTTTGACAACAACTGTCCTATTTCGATCGATTTTTTTAAAAACCATCCATATCGTAGTATGCAGAGAATCAGTGAGGATATATTTTTTAGGAAATACGTTGAAGTAGATATCAGATATTCCCGGTAAGCGAATGCGAAAATGATATCTGAAAAACAAACGATACAACTATTGATGTAAAAGGAGAAAACTGCAGCTCCAATCATATATTTCAAAACATGAATTAATGTGTTATTCGATTTCTCTAAATTTATCCCTGAAAGTATACACAAAATTGTCAGTATTGGATGCAACATGTTTTGCTCAGAAATAATAAAATCGATATAATAAGGTAACGAGTTGCATCAACTTAATTAAATAACTTCAATTTACGAATATTAGTTGTTTATTTATAATAGATAACAATAATAAAAAGAGAGTTTCTATTTTATTAATTTACTAGCTGATAACCGCTCCTTCGTCTAGGTCAGGGGTCGGCAAACTTTTAAGTCAAAAGAGCCAACTGCAATAAAAAAAATTGGTTTCGTGAATTTCAAAGAGCCACAAATTTTTCTGGTTTTATATTTTATTTCAAAATTAAATTAGATACATCAGACAAAATATGGAACAGATAGAGACCCCTTTGACTCATGTAGTCAAACGAAAACATATTCGGCCCAAAAGATCTTTTATTTCTCAAAATTTAGAGCTTTATTTCAAAATCTGCCTTTTTCTCGCAAACTCGACTTTTTTTAACTCTTCTCTGTATTCGTCTTTGCTTAACTATGTATTTTACTCCTAAAATTAGATTTGTTTCCCTAAATCTTCCTTTCTTCTCAAAGTTGACAATCTGTAAAAATGTTTACTTTTTTCTAATTCGACTGACTAAAAGATTCGACTTATTTCTCAAAAATTCATCTTTTGTCGATTTCTTAATAAAAAAAAAAGTAGAAATTTGAAGTAATAATTTGGAGATTTTAAATAAAAGAGTTTTTGAAGATTTCGGCCTTTTCCTCAAAGTTTTCTTTTTCGAAATTTAGATCTATTCTTAAATTTGACTTTTTTCCAAATTACATTTTCTTTACTTTATTCTAAATTGCGACTTTTTCTCGAAATTTCTATTCTTTTTAAATAACGTTCCTTTTCCAAATTTCACCATTTCCCCCAAATATTGACTTCTGCTGTACATTTAAACATTTATTTATTTTCTGGAAATTTCGACCTGTTTCCCAAAATTAGGTGTTTCTCGAAATTCCAACTTTTAACTGAAAATTCGATGTTTTATTATGTTTCTGCAAGCTGCGATTTTATCGACGAAATTCGCCTATTTTCAGAATGTTTGACTTTAAAAATTTGATTTTGTTCTTAAAATTTGACTGTCTCTGGGAAACTTTGACCTTTTTTTAAAGTTGGACACTTTTCTCGAAAATGGAAGTTTTATCGACGTTTCTTTTTATTTAGAAATTATTTTACCAATTTGTTTAAAATTCGAATTTTTCTGAAAATTTGAACTTTTTTTTATTCGTCCTGTTCTCGAAATTTCAAATTTTTTCTCAAAATTTAACTTTCTGTGGAAAATTGCAAATTACATATTTTCTTCTTCTATGAAAAACTTCGAGTTCTTAACATTCGACAATTTTTTCTAAGCTTTTGAGTTTTTTTACAATTTCTCTATTCGAGATTTTACAATTTTTCACAAATTTCAAATTTGTCTAAAAATTTCAGTTTTTTAAATTTGTTCTGGGTTTCAATCTATTATCAAAATTCGATGTTTTTTTTATAAAATTTTGCTTTTTTGAGAATTCTTAACAAATTCATATTTTTCGAAATCTCTTTTTTTTCAAAATTCGAATTTTTCTGGAAACATCAACTTTTATTTCGAACGAAATTCAAATCTCAAAATTTGATTTTTTTCGTAAAATTTGACTTTCTCTAGAAAATGTTGACCTTTTTTTTAAAGTTTAACCCTTCTCGTAATTGAAAGTTTTATCGACATTCTCTTTCCTTTCGAAATTATTTTACCAATTTTCTCAAAATTCAATTTATCTGAAAATTTGGGGTTTTTTAATTCGTCTTGTTTTTGAAATTTCAAATTTATTCTCAAGATTTAATTTTCACTGCAAAATTGCAAATTTTTATAGAAATTTGTATCGACTTTTTTAAAGACAGACACTTTTTTAATCTTCCAGTTTATTTTTACAATTTCTCTTATGTAGAAAAATTTCAAGTTTTTAAATTTGTTTTGAGTTTCAATCTATTGTCGAAATTCGACTTCTTTTTGAAATTTTGCCCTTATTTGAGAACTTTAGACAAATTCATTTTTTTAATCTCTTAATTTTTCTCATTTTTTTTTCGAAATCTCTTGCTTTTTCTGGAAGATTTTGATCTTTTTTTAAAGTTAAACACTTCTCGAAATTTTCTTGCAATTTTCTTTCGAAATTATTGTACAAATTTTCTCAAAATTTAAATTAATCTGAAAATTTGGTTTTTTTTTAAATTGTCTTCTCTTCTAAACTTCAAATTTATTCCTAAAATTTAACTTTCTCTGGAAAATTGTAAATTTGTGGTCAAAGTTTCGAGCTTTTCTTAAAATTTAGATTTTTTCCTTGAAATTTTTCATAAAATTTGAGCTTTTTCTTCTTCTCTGTATGACTTTAACTTTTCTAAATTTCAACTTTTTTTTCTAAGCTTCTAGTTTACTTTTATAATTTCTCTTTTCGAAGTTTTGCAATTTTTCAAAGAATTCAAAATTGTCTACAAATTTCAGGTTTTAAATATCAATCTATTGTCAAAATTCGACGTTTTTTTTAAATTTTCCTTTTTGAGAACTTTCGATAAATTCATTTTTTTCGAAATCTCTCCCTTTTTCCCAATTAGGCAAATCATTGTTTTAATCTCTTAATTTTTCCCAATTTTCTTTCCAAATCTCAAAATTTTTTTCTCAAAATTCGGTTTTTTCTGGGAAATTTTGACCTTTTTTTAAAGTTCAACACTTCTCGAAATTGTCTTGTAATTTTCTTTTGAAAGTATTTTACCAATTTTCTTAAAATTCGAATTTATCTAAAAATTTGGAGTTTTTTTTAGTTCGTTTTGTTCTCGAAGTTGAAAATTTGTTTAGAAAATTTAGCTTTCTCTGGAAAATTGCAATTTTTACGGACATTTCGAGCTGTTCTAAACTTTTTCCATGAAATTCTTCTTAAAATTAGACTTTTTTCTTCTTCACTGAAAAACTTCGACTTTTTTAAATACGGACAATTTTTTTAAGGTTCCACTTAAATTTTACAATTTCTCTTTTCGAAATTTTACTATATTTCAAAAAATTCAAATTTGTCTGTTTCAGATTTTTAATTTGTCCCGGGTTTCAATCTATTGTCGAACTTCTACGTTTTTTTTCTAAGATTGTACCTTTGAGAGCTTTTGATAAATTCATCTTTCGAAACCTCTTTCTTTTTCTCAATTTTTGTGGAATATCTTCTTTTTTCTCAATTTTTTCAGTCTCTTTCTTTTTCCTAATTTTTTCAAAATCTCTTTTTCTCAAAATTCGGCGTTTTCTTTTATTCCAGACTTTGATATTTGCCGTTTCTGTAAATTAATTTTTTTTTCTCACAAAAAGTAATTCACGAAATCTCAAGGTTGTAGAAAATTTACAAATAAAAAAATAAAAATCATAAGAAAAATATTTTTTAAAAATTTCAACTTGCCAAGTTAGTCTTTTTTTAGAAATTTCAAATTTATGTGTTTTTTTCCAAATGTTAATATAAATTAATCAAAAATTTCGAAAAAATACTTCTTGAAATCATAACTTTTTGTTAAAATTTAAGTAAAACGTGAAAATTCATAGAAAAATATTTTTGGAAACTTCGACTTTTGCAGGTCACTCGTTTAATGAGTGTCTGCATGTCAGTCCACCCCGCTTTTATTTTTTTAGGGGAAATTAAAGAGCCGCAATTTTCTTTAAAGAACCGCATGCGGCTCCCGAGCCGAGGTTTGCCGACCCCTGATCTAGGTGAAAGAAGAGAATTCTTGAGCCACCTTTTTGGTAATTCCCACTTTTTTTGAAGAGTTGGATTATTATTGAAAATTGCTACTTCTTTCGAAAATTTCGATATTTTAAAATATGCACTTTTTTCACAATGTCAACCTTTTCTAATTAAACTCCCAAAATTGCAGCTTTTTCTTAACATTTTGACTTAATTTTTAAAATTTCAATTTTTTTTCGAAATTTTGACTTTTTAAAGATGTTGATTCTTCTGGCTTATTTGAGTAATTTTTTTTTAACTTTTTACTTTTTCTTATAGTTTGTCTTAATAAAAATTTGCTTTTTTTGGAAATTTTCACGTTTGCTTTCTTTTGTAATATTTCAGATTTTTTTGAATACTTTGACTTATCTCGAAATTTTGAAGTGTCTGAAAAATTTTAACCATTTTCAAATGTTCGACCTTATTTTTGAAATTGTTCACCTTTTTTAAATTGTCACTTGAAATTTCGGATGTTGACTTTTTCTTCTGGAACTTTGGAATTTAATATCCTAATTTTAAAGTCAAAATTTCTATCTGCTTCTCAAAACTTGGTAAATATTTAAAGTTTGAAAGAAATGCTTCCTCCGCTTATCAATTAAAATGCCAGTTTTGCTGGCGAAATACGTATCTCGTAGTAGTTTAATTGCTGATGTGGAAAAACCTTCTATGGCCCCAATTAGTTTGATTTAAATATAAATGCTGCAAATGATACACTTACCTCTTTCGAAAGGGTGGAATAAATTGACAGCTTCAAGTATATCCTCATGATATTAAAAATGGTATCATATATAATGGAAAAATACATTACGAGATCAATATCAGGACTAATGATTAAAATATAATAGAAGTTATTTGTAAGTCTGCCTAAATTGTGAAAAAATAACATTAAGGTAGTAACTGACAGGACGTTATTTCCATAAGTAGCTGCTACGGTTAAGTTGTAATGCAGGGAAGTAAGTTGATCAATAATCTTAGTCAATTTTATTAGTGAAAGTCCCTTTTCGTGAATTATCCTGGAATTGATATTGCTAATTATGTCCTTTATGCTCATAAAATATATTTTTAAAATGCAGCATTCAGTAGCTTCACAAATCAACGTTATTAAATTAGAATACATAATTCCAGATTTGCTCTCCATAAGTGAAAAATTAAAAATATTGTTTGTAGATATAACGATTTGAGGCATCCAACAACCCAATACATCATAAAATTTCACTATTTGTTTTTTGTAATAAGGAAATGATTTCTGGATATTGCGAATTTTCATTAAAAGATGCTGAAAATGAGTTGTATTTTTGACAAACCAAAAATATCTGAATAAGTGACAAATTAATAATAATATCTGCACAGATATAAAACCGGATACTAAAATAGGGAGCGATGTCTCCCTAAAAAGAAATGCACTGGTTTCTAAAAAGGCTTTGAAATTTGTATACAGATAAATACATAAAAATATAAAACTGATTAAACGATAACTGATGTGCACTACCAAATGCTTCGGCTTCTTAAGAATTAATCCCAACAGGGCGCACAAAACTTGCAATATAAAGGGCCACATTATACATGGTATTTCTATTTTTTAAAAGTAAATTGGAACATCAACACTTAGGAAATTAGAATATCTACTTTATATGATTGGGAACTATAATTTAATTAAATTAATGTTTTCGAACTAAAATCTATAAATAAACAACATGCTACCATGAGCATGTAATAAATTAGGGTAATAATTAAAAAGTTTTTGGCTTAAATATAGTCTGAATCAGTTTGTGGCTGAAATAATAATACCAGATTACATCCATATTCAAAATCAAAAGTCTAGTAAATTCTTTTCTACTTTTATTACTTCAAAATTATAAAAAGTACAAATATCTTTCAACTAGTTCTCCTGTCTTCTGATTTCTTCATGCTCACTCCTAGAATTAAAAAAAGAGAGATATTATTAAATTGAAAAAAAAGAAGAGGAAAAATACTAAGAATAACAAATATTTCGATAAATATCAGAACTAAGGCTTTTTTTTACCTCACGGTTATTTCGGAGTGGTGCATGCCCATCATCATGTATAAATATTCGTTATTACTTTGAAAATGGTAAAATGATTTCACAAAAATTAGACTCTACTTCGAAATGTTAAGTTTAAACTTTCCAAAATTTTGCGTTTAAATATCAAATCGACAATAAAAGACAAATACAGTAGAACTCTGCTAACCCCACCATGATTGACTAAGGGGTAGTTGGATCCCAAAAGAGGTAAATTATCCGATGGAAAAAAAAGTGAAGCCAAATTTTGCACTTTGCTTAGGCTTTCGTGTTTTTTTTTCCCTAAATTTCGGCTCCTTTCCTCAAAATTCGTCCTACAATTTCGATTTTATTTAAAAAATTTAGCTTTTTTTCTCAAAATAACTTCCTTTAAGAAATTTGTACTTTTTGTTAGAAATTATAATCTTTTTCCCAAAATGTCGACTGTTTTTCCTATTTTACCTTGTTTGTCCATATTTTTTAAGTTTTTCTAAAAATTCAACTTTTTTCAAAATGAAGACTTTTTTAAAAATTCGATTTAATGGAAATTTCATTTTCAAAATTCGCCCTTTACCGATATTTCTAAAATTCGATTTCATTTTTGGACGTTTGAGGAACCGAAATTTCAATGCTTTTTCGTCGAAATTCGTCTGTTTTCAGAATTTCGACTTTCTAAAATTTAATTTTTTTTTTCAAAATTTGACTTTCTCCGGGAAATTTCCACTCTTTTTATATGATGTTTCTACTCCTTTTCAACAATTTTACAAATATCTTTTAAACTTTCTAAATTTCTCAAAATTCTATTAAAAAAAATCGAATTTTTTTAAATGTAACCCTGCAAATTTCTATCTGTTTTTCTAAATTTGCCCTTCTGCAATTCACTTTTGCTTCCACAATTTTTTTCAGCATCCGCGTTTTTCTCAATATTTCGATATTTCTTTTTTCCTCAAAACTAGTGTTTTTTCTTCAGACATTTCGATTTTGTTTTTAAAATTCTTTTTTCCCTGAAATTTGGACTTTGGGTTTTAAATTTTTCTAGATTTTTCTGATTTTTTTTTTCAAATTTGGCCTTTTTTCAAAATTTTAATATTTTTGACAAATTCCGCTAAATATGTTTTTCTAAAAAAACAAACTCGACTTCTTGTAATATAAAATTCAAGAAACTTCGACTTACTATTCAATATTCGTCTTTTTTTTCAGTATTTCGATTTTATTCGTCTGTTTTAAAATACTCAACATTTTCTAATGACATATTTCTAGAAATTTAGACTTTTTTTAAATAAAACTTCTTGGAAAGTCGTTTCATAAAATTCGTCTTTTTCCGTTATTTCGACGTTATCCCAAAATTTTATTTAAGGATTCCTTTTTCTCAAAATTTCGACTTTTTTCCAAGTCATCCTTTTTTTTTACGAAATTTTAGCACAGACTCAAAAAATTAAGACAAATTTACATTAAAAGGAAGCTAATATTGTTTTCTGCTGCAGATTTGAATAACAGGTTTTTGCATTTCTATCACTCAATATTTTTAAATGTATCAAAAGGGGAAATGTCTTCAATGAGTTTTAGACACTTCAAAAGCATTTTTTGTTTAAAAAGGTTACAAAAAACAAGCTACATATAAAACAAAATAATTTTATGATACAAAGATGAAGGTCGGGTTAAATAGTCAAACCATCCAAGGTTAGACCAGCGGGATTCTACTGTATTAGTTTTCGTAGAACTAAAAATCTAAATTTTGAAAAAACAGACTTGACGTCCTTCCTAGAAATTTTATTCCAATTTTTGTGTAATGAAATTGAGCTTTTAGAAGATTTTGAGCCAAATTGCAACTTCTCTTGACCTCTCAAAATATGCAACTAGGGTTACAGTAAAATTAACAATAGTTAATAAATAAGATTCTCTGAGAAGAAATCAATTGACATGAAAGCGATAATCACAAGAAATCTTACCAAGTTTTTATTTTGTTGGATCTCCGAGGGAAATTGCTCGAGAACTAAAAGAAAAAAGGAAATTTTAGTTTCTGAAAGTACACTTGAGATTCATGTATACAAAAAAAAAATAATTATCAGATAGGAGCGAAAGACAAATGATAATAATCAAAGTATTTTCATTTGAACTATGAAATCATCAAAATTACCATATAAAAGGCAAAAACGAATTGAATTTTTTGAATTTTCATTCACATAATAAATTGAATGGATAATGATCATGAAACTATTTTACTGACAATTAATTTAATTTACCAAAAAAACAAACTTACCTTATTCTTTCTTTTTGGGATGAACTAAATCCTATTGGTCCATGTAAACTGGAAAAATATATGCATATTAACGACCATTAAATAATATACACTTGATATGTAAGTAGTCACAATGAATCAGATAGGAGCGAAAGACAATAAAAATAATAATCAATGTATTTTCATCTGAACTATGCGATCATCATGATAATATATGCAAATTTTCAACTGAATTACTACTCTAAATGTGGCACAAAATTGCAAAAATTATATACTGTTGTTTGCTTACCTATAGTTTCCATTAATGTCACATTTCCAAGATATATTCAGCACCTGGAAGCAGAAAATATATGATAAAACTGAATCATTAAAGACAGTTACGAGTAATTCTAAGTATGAAAAATCAGATAGGAGCGAAAGACATTAAAATGTAATAATCAACGATTGTTCATCTGAACTATGCTGTCATCATACAGTGTGTCTGATACTGAAGCAAGACTGAAGACAAAAAAAAAACAAAAATTAAAAACAATAAATCTAAAATTTTATTGATTGGTAACTTGTGGAATGTTAATATTGTTATAGTTAAATATAATTTCTGAGTTTAAATATTTGAAATCAAAACTGTTTTATCATTCCTTCTGCATTTATATCTAATCACAAGGAAAATTTAAAAAAAAACTCAGTAGAGTACATAATTTTCAAAAAGCTTACTTATTAAAAATAAATAGTTGTAGAGAAAAATAAAAGAAGGGAACTACAGCTTTAAACTTCTAGTTTTCACATCCAAAATTTATTTTTTTTAGCATCAGCAGCTTTTTTAAACAAAACTTTGCCTCTAAAAGATCCAACGATTTCAACAATTTCCAATAAATCACTTATAAAGAAAATTTAATTCTCCTAGTTTCTGAGCTCTGTACAATGATTTTTCATAGAATTATCATCATTCAAATGAAAAAACTCATTTTTAGTTTTGATAATCTCTGGAAATAATGGTCATACAGAAAATGGAAGTCGTTTTGAAAACCACAAGATATCGTCAGTATTCTCTACAAGTTCTTGCTATCAGTGATCCATTAAATGGTTTTAACAAAGTAAATTTTAGTTTAAGAAGCTAAAAAAAATATAATACCTTGTAATCATGTTTTAGTTGCTTTTAGTTGAACAAATATTCTAGGCACATCGATGTTTTCTTTGATATTGACCGTTCTTCGATGAATATAATCACTAGAAGTAACTTGAAAACCAGCAGCTTCAAAAATGTCTGTTGCTTCTTGTGCAGAAAAGAAATAAGCCCTGCAAAGCAATATCAACATAAAAGAAAAACTACTTTAAAACAACTGACACTACACCCAATATAATCAAGGATCGATAAAACTGAATTTTTTCGAATATTTCAAGAATACATTAAGAAATTAATTTTGAAAGAGGTCAATTTCATGTGGAGCCCGACACTTCTAATAAATAAATGTTCCAAATATCCAAAGTAACTGTAATATACAGTGATGCCTGCTTATAACGAACTCGCGCTTAATACGAACCAATCTGTAAGGCAAGAATGGTTGAAGTACTGTTATTATTTATCATTTAACACATTCGCTATCACTATGAACAAGGGCACCGTCTCCCACAAACCGAAGATATATTTCTGTACTTTTGTTGCCTTTTTTATTGTTTTGAAAATAACAAGTCAGAATCTAAGACTGCACATCAGAAGTGTGAGTCCTAGCTTCCTGCAGACTACTAATTAATATTTGCAAATGTCATTTACCTCGATAAAAAATTATAACTGTATTATCGTCCCAAATACAAGTAGTTGATCTGTTAAGAGAAAATCATTTGGTTCAAATGTAAGCCGGGTGGTAGTGAACATGTTAACATATTTGCAATACACAGACTTTTCAGTCTCTTAACAATCATAATAAGCATACACCACTGCACAGTAGAACCCCATTATAACAGGAATGCGAGGAACCACCAAAAATGCCCACTATAAGGAATTTTCAATACAAAGAACTCCGTTTAAATATGAAGAGGATAAGGAATTAAACTCATTATATCAAATCTCTTCCTCTATAACGAGACTGGTTATACAGTCTCATTATAGAGGGGCCCTATTGCATTTCAGGTCACTAACATGAAAACCAAAATTGGATGAGAATAAATGATGAAATAACCTACCTTGTCCCATCCTGCCGCATATACAAATTTTCAGATATTTTATGCCCTGCTTTAAATCTCAGTTGAGCCATATCATACAGTCCATAATCTCGAAATAATATAACCCCATCAGGTTTCAACAAACGCCGTATATTTGTTAAGCAATCGACAAATTTATCTGGGTGTATAGCAGACAGCACAAATATGAGGGTAGCCACATCGACTGAATTCTCTTCCACATTATCAAAAATAGAACACGTCGTCACATCAGCTTGAAACGCCCTAATTTTTTCAGCATCAAACTGTGGATTACTCTTAACCATCTCTATCGCTCTTGGTGATAAATCACACGCGTATATATAAAAATTTAAATTGGCGGCAATCAATGGAAAAATAAAATTCCCAACACCGCATCCTATTTCGAAAAGCACCCTTCGTCTGTCCGATTCCTCCACCAATTCCTCAAATTCTCTCGTCGTCCAATGCCTGTCTTTGAAAAATCGCGTTTCATTTCGTTTATAAAATATGTCCCAATGTTTTTTAGCGTCTTTTTCAAGTTTGAGGGCTTTATACTCGTCAACTAATCGAGAATTTTGAGCTAACAGGATTTCGTTTTCTTTCTCCGATAAAATTTTTTCACCCATTGAAACTGAGAGATGCACGTTATTAGTAATAATTTATAAAAAAATTTAATTAACTTACTCTTATAGTGCTTCTTGAAAAAGAAACACGTGTTCACTTCCACCCTTCCACGTGAATCGATGAAAAAAGAAAGAGGTTAGGAGAAGGGCATAGAATTTATACTTGTGTAGATGACAGTTGACGTTTTCTTAATAGCTATCACCTTAGATAATATAAATAAATGGATGGAGCATTCGGTCCAAAATAAGGGCCGGGAAAATAGAGACAGACAATCGCCGTGCCATCGGGATCGACCATTTGCGCATGCTTGAAAGTATGATATTGTCGACACTAACGCTAAATCTCTTAAAGTATGTTTCATATTAACGACAAAATGGAAGTAATCTTTATTAGAAAAATTGTCCGAAAAATATTTATACATCCATTATTTTCGGATCTAACATAAATGTTTAACCGCTGCATAAAGTATTTTTATGACTATTTAAATAAACTGATCTGTAAAATATTACAAAAGTATTAATGATGTACAAATATAGCGAAAGATAAAAACTTTTTTTTTAAATTGAAATAAAACAGAAATCTAGAAAAAATAATATATTACTAAAAAAAACTTACAATTAGAAATGAGTTTTACATTTACCATGTCGTAATTTCAAGAAATGCACCCTTACATTTGAGGGCAAAGATGGTACATTTAAGGTGATAATAATTCTTGGGTTTTTAGTTATACCTAAAAGAACCTCGAAATGGAATGCAGAATAGGCACATCTGGTTATTAAGTTGTAGACATTAAAAAACTCAACATTGTCCCAAGGTCCCAAATACTGAAAATAATTTTACTATCTCCTAGAGCCTCCCCTTCGATAACGAATGTGGCTGATTAATATGTTTGTATTTGCATCTTTATTAAAATCGTTTTTCTAAAAAAAATCATAAAAAACTTTCTATTTTATGAAGATGAATAGCTAACCTTTTGTGTTCTCATAATTGAAATGTTGAAACGCCTCTTTTCCCTAAGGAATTTCGGCGGAACCCATTAACTTAAAAGTCAGGAACCTCATTATTAAGACACCAACAGGACGAAATACTTATTACTAGCGAACTTCCTACTTTCCCGAAATCATTTAAACCTAATAAATTATCTAAATTGATTAACTGTAACCAAACAAAACAAGAAACTTATTAAAAGTAGAACGCATAAAAAGGTAAACAAACGCCATTCGACACAAATGACATTTAAGCGACAAAAACGACGACAAATTCAATATTATGAACGTGATTGGTTAGTTCTGGGCATGACCATTGCATCGAACCCGATGGCAAAACGTACTCTTTCTAGCTTGTTCTTTTTCAGAGTTCATCCTTATTCCACAATTACCGGCCCAAGTTAATACTCTTCTAACACATTGAATGCTCCGTCCATTTATATGTATAGTCAAAGGCTATCACAAAACATATATATAGCTATTCAAATATGTCTAAAATAATATGGCCTCTGCCGACAGCTTGATGAACTACCAAAGACCAATAATTGTTGATGCTGTCGGACAGTGAGTCTCTTCGACAGAAAGTTGTAAGACACCTCACTATCTAACTATCTTAAACATTTTAAATTGATTAACCATCTTAAGCTCGAGATAAATCACACCAAAGTTGGAATTACTCATCCCTTTGGTCTCAAATTAGAGATGCGCAACGAATGTTGATATTTTAAAAACTCGATGTTACTCAAAAAATATCGATGTTTTGTTTCCCATGTTTTCATGACATCGATGTTTCTTCAATCGATTTATTAAGTGTTTCCATTTTTGAAAGCAATCTTACGAAAATGTACTTCATTCATTAGAAAAATGGTCTCTTTAATTTATTGGGAACGTTCGCTTATAGGTACATTATTATCTAAACTGAAAACCATTTTATTCGCTTGTTAATTTAATTTTTGAGCGCCATCTAATGTAAGTAGCATTACCATTCGCATTAGGAACTGCAGTATAGTTTTTTTGCTCTATGGCGTGTACGTCTCTATGGTGTACGTAAAGATATTTTGCCTTCACACGTTGAAATATGTACGCACGTCTATGTTCGCACGAACAAAAATTCAGCCAGCGATTGAAAACATCTTCCACAGACATTTTAGGCAGATATTGACTACACCCTGAGAGATATGTACGCGCCTACTAGGGAGTCCTATAAGAAGGAAATATATCGGTAACGTAATTTGTCGAATGAAAATGGGACTGATTTCCACCTACTGATATCAGTGGCCTCTGTTGTGTATTACAAGTAAGTATTGTGCGAAAACTGTAAAGTGAGAGCTTAAATTGTACCTACTGATGGCAGTGAATGGTGGTGGTCGTAGGTACAATGCATCCGATCGGTTACATCACTGTTAGGTTAATCTTTGCTTGAGCTTTTCCTAAGAAAGTGTTTCTAGAACATCCTTTATTCACCTTTTAGTCAGGGAGGAGCGTTCACCGTTAAAGTTGAAACAACTTCAATCCATTAGGTGTACCTTTTAACTACTCATTTCGCAATGTTTGACCTACGCTAAACTAGAATTCTGTGGTGCATGGTTTGCGGATTAATAGATGGCCTTCCGAACAGTGGAAGGTTTTTAATCCCATTTTAAAAGTAAGGCGTAACGCAACCTTACCTTCTAGATAACCATAGCGCCTACAAATCTCAAGTGATATATGTGCGCCTGGAGCCAGCTTTACCCTTTGATTAAGCATGCGCATAGAACATTTCATTACGATATATCGTTAACATCGATTGTTCTTATGAAGTTACCATCGATGTACAATCCTATCTCAAACTATTTATCTATGACTCGCAGCCAAGATTATTTTTCGCGGAAGGAGTTCGACCGCAATAAAAATGGCGGCCGTGACGTAATTCCCTTGAAGCTTTAGCTTAAGGCTGAAATTCTGAGATCGAAGTTAAAATGCTAGGACTGAAATTAAGTTCTAGATAAAAATCGAAGTTTGCGACTTTTTTCTCGAAATTTCGTGAAAAAAGTCAAAATTTCAAGATTAAAAGTCGAAATTTCGACTTTAAGCTCGGAATTTCGAGTAAAAAGTCGAAATAAAAAAACATTTTTTTAATGGGTATCTTTCAATGCCTTTATAACATGCACTTGGATATTTTAGAAAAATGTTATGCTAAAATAAGTAAATTAATTTGGAAGATAGAAATTTTGAAATACTTAGATTAAGAAAAAATTCAGCATGATTTAGGTTTACCAACTCTGAGGTTAAAATTAAAATAATAGCTAATAATAAAACTATTACAAATCACTGCTAATAAATAATACGTTAAATTGAAGAGTAATTTCTTTCAAACCGCTAAGAATCCTTGAGATAAAAACTTTTAAAAACAAGCATTTTATTGATACTACAGAAATAAGGAACAACTAGTGAATAATTATGATTACTGC
This sequence comes from Dastarcus helophoroides, assembly GCA_028583605.1. Taxonomy (NCBI): domain Eukaryota; kingdom Metazoa; phylum Arthropoda; class Insecta; order Coleoptera; family Bothrideridae; genus Dastarcus; species Dastarcus helophoroides. The sequence continues at coordinate 33,279,506 of CM053327.1, forward strand.
TACCTTATTTACCAACAGGTATTAATAATAAATTAATTTGATTGAATAATCATGGAAAAATTAAAAATTCTTATCAAATTGAATTAAATCTGGAAGATAGAAACAAAAAATAATACACATCACACTTTATCTTATTCATAAAAAAATAACATGCTTATGCTTCTTAGCAATATCACATCAGTTATTAAAATATCTATTACTAATCATTACCTAAACCATTAGGAGCCCAAAAAAAGTTACATTCGAACAAATATAAAATTAATTAACAATAATATTTACACATGCTGACTAAATTAATAAAGAGAAGAAATAATGAAGTTTGCAAGCAAATAAAGCTTATGAACTTATATATGAATTACATTTTACGAAGCACTTTATTTTATGTAAGCACCAAAAATTATCACTGTTTATTACGCTTGGCAGGTAAATGGGTTCTTTTAGAAATCTGACCAAATGATGTTAATTCTCCTTCCACGACATACGGAAATTTTCCTAAAATATCATCCGACGTCATATACAGTGAAGGAGGTAAAGTAGTACATCCCAACAACTAAGTAGTGAACTCGTTCTTCCAGAATTTCCCCACTTTCAGGTGTAATTAAATACAACTTATTATCTTTTATGTTAACTGCTCGTACTATGCCTGAAAGAAGATAAATTAATGACATACGATGAATGTAAAAAAGAAAGATAATGTTTACAATATTTTTTACACGTCTGATGCATTTCTAAAAATATCAAAACTCATTTTGCATTGGGAGAGAGCAATTTAATGCAGAAATGTGACATTATGTAGAAGCTAGGGATTAGGAATTGAGTTATGTTCGCTTCTTAAAAATAAAATTTTTTATTTTCCTAACACTTGTCACTACCGAATTAAAGTATTGAATTGTCCAATTCTGAGCTATGTAGTTCCAAGCCTCCAGTTCATTGGGAAGTTGTTTAAAATCGATTACAAAATTTGTATGAGACACATGTAAATAGTCAATTAATTATTTAACCCACAGACAAGAAACGAATTAACAGAAATGGGTTAACAACTTACCCCAACCATGGCAATTAAACCTTGTAAATGAGGAATACTTTTCCAATGAACATAGCGCCACAAAGTTGGCGTTTGCAACAGCAGGAGATTGCTCTTCACCAGAAAAATTCGTAATTTTAATTGCGTCCAAACCAATTCTAAAAAAATATATGTAATTAAACAACTACACAATTTTTATCAAATAAACTGAAAGTTAAAAAATCACGCTGGAGGATAACTAGCAACATAAGAAGCATCATACCTAAAATTACAGTAAATCTGCAGAGTAGTAGTAGTACTTACTCATAAATTGGAAGTTTTTCACTAAGAATAGACCTAACAGAAGAAGACGTAACTTGACCCAGATAGGATAAAATACACATTTCCCTCATTTGCCGAGCTTCCAGTTGCCAACCATCGAGGTCATCAGATTTTGAAAGTACTTTTATCAACTCGAAGTCAAAATCAAACGTAATGTTACGTCTTAAAAGCTTGGAGTTTTCAATGACATTCTTCTTTGTTAAGTCGCAGAAGAAATTTTTCTTTCGATTCGTACTGTTAATTTGTAAGACAGTAGTTGGCTTTACATAGTTTATTGCACATGAAACTATGTTTATCCCCATTCCGGGGGTATATCCCATGTAGTTTATCACAGTTGGGTATTCCTTCAGTTCATGAAGATGCGTCATTAATGCTTTAACAGCCTTTAGATACTCATCAGGGTCCTGACCAACCATTATATTAGTTAAAATGGATCTAAAATTAATAAAATATAATCAAAATTAATCTAACTTCCACCTAGCAGTCTTCTGTCCTGCTTAGAGAAATGCGGATATTCTGTATTTAATTCCAGTCTAGGTAGTTTGTGACACAAATCAATTACATTAAAAGCTGTTATCAAATTTGGAAGTGACTTCAATATTTGAGCAATGTAAATCAGTGATTTTTTACCTTATTGGCTTCTTTAAATGTGAAAAATTCGGACCCAGAAGTGGTTCATCAATAGCGATAATTGATATGCTACCAGCCACAGTAAACTCAGATTGACCAGGATCCAAATCAATTACATTCACCTTTTCATATTTCTCTAGCAGCCTATTTATAGAATATCTAAGAAATGTACTTTTACCAACACCTTTCCCCCCACATATCATCAATTTACTTGAACTGTCCATTTTAGTAATAACAGAGTCCCAATCTTCAGAAACATGAATACTATTCCAGCTCCCTTTAGGGTTAAATTCCACACACGGATTTATCCTGTTAGGTAAAATTTGCTGCGATATGTATCTGTTTAAAAAGGAAATATTAACGATGCTATTAATTGCGGAATAATGTAATAACGCGCCCCCTTTAGGAACAACTTTATTCCCAATCTCATCCATGCAATACGAAACGAGATTCTTCACTAAAATATCACCTTTTGTGTCAACTGTCTTATTCTCAATAACCAGCAAAGACGAACTTCTGAAAGAATACACGTTAACAGCATCTGAGCTAGAATTTAATCTATGTCCAAATATGTCGACTTCCCCACGCAAAACTTCTATCGAACACATTCCATGTATTTGTACACATGCCCCTTCATTTAAGAGAAGTAATCGAGATTTTGGAAACTCTTGAAAATCATCTGCTGAGGTATCGCAGGCAAAATTAAATTCAACATCCGTTGAATCATTACTGTTAGTCACTTCGTCAAAGCTAAATTCCGTTGCATTTGGCTGAGAGTCGCAACTCTGCTCCTTAGATGAATCCAACTTGCACTCCTCATATGAGTAATTTGATTTCAAACCGCTCTCTACGGACAACTCCTCGACAACAGAACTATTGTAATAGCTATCATCCGTAAGATCCTCATTATCGTACTCTTCAAGGAAATTTTTGAGGTCGAATTTCGGTTCCATTAATTTCTGTCTTTTTAGGATTCTCTCGATATTTCCCATGTCTGTTTTTTCGGATCTTGTCGGCGAAATGTACTCGAAGCCTTCCACCATGGAAAACTCGCCGCTATTGCTCGGTACATGTGAAATGTTTTCTTCGTAATTGTTGAACGAGTTTTTGCATTTTGTGAACAAACTTTTAGATTTTCTGTTGACATATGGGGTCTTCTTTCTGACGATGTTTTTCTTCGCTTTTATCTTCTCGTTCGGGGTTGGAAAAGATACTTTCTTCATTTTGCCGAAATTTTATTATCTCTATGTATTAGTACGTTGTTTTTATTTGTAGAGCATAACGTAGAAAAAAACTCTAAAGACAATTTTAGCTGGTAGACGCACGTGTGCGTCTCAATAAACAGTTAATTGCAATATTAATTAATCCAACCGCACATTGCAGTAGATGAACATAACCTCAACATGAAATTCAAAACAAGAGATGACCACAAACATAGAGTTTCTTGAACATCCTTGACATAGACTTTTACTTACAAAACATATCTTTTACTATTCTGTGTTAAAGGGCATAACCAGAACTAAAGCTGGCTTCACGAGTAAACATTCATATGTCTAATGTGTTGCCTACATTTAGGGAATTCTTTGGCAGACAGTCCGAGCCAATGTTTTCCATATAATTTTTATCACATTATTAACAATTTAATAATTTTCAACAGAAATTGACATATAATATAAAAAAATCACTATGAAAATAACCGACAACAAAGCAAAATATTTAATGATATTTAGGATAGAATTTTCAGAAAACCATTAAGAAATGTCACAGCGTTGCCACATGACTAGTTCTTGACAGTTGGAATTCACCAAACCCCTTTCATTCAATATTGACAGTTGGCAGTAGGGTGCGTTGAGTAATTTAAATTTTTGTTAACGAATTAACGAAATTTCTACTACACTAGCGCTCTCTTAGTTTACTGCTGTTTTACGGACATATGTGAATCATATATGTAATATTTCTATGTGGCCAGCACCGCGTTTTATTTGGGAAAAGCTTCTCTTTTTCGCTGACCTCAGTGTTGACTGTGGTAGCGGAATTCCGCTATTGGTAGCAACTTTTGAAGCATTTAGCGGCGTAGCGGCGGCGACGATAAAGTAGCGGAATTTCTAGGGCGCCCAAATTTTTACATTTTACTTTTAAAAACCGAGTAAAGAATAAATAAACTCGTTGTTGAAAAACTTACATAACGATTTATTCAATGGTGCCATCTGACAGACAGCAGTTAACAACAGTAGAAAGTCAATAGCAATAATTGCAAAAATCTTTAGAAAATTTAATTTTCATTTTTCTTATGGAAAAACGAAAATTATGTATTTCCCCGAAGATACTATTTTATTCGACAACTTTGAAGCCATTTAAAATAGCTCTCAGCTGGGGTGATAATTCTTTTTTAATCTTAGTTAGAAATTTTTATTTTAAAGGCAAACGAAAGGTTTTTTAAATCTTTAGCTTTAGTTACCCTTCGAAGGTAAAAAAAAATGTATTTATCCTTCAAGGTCAAGTTTTTTGTAGAATCCAGTGGTTCCAGGGGCAACACTGCAAATAGACGCCATTTAAAAATCTTATATGTTTGCATTCGCAGTAAAGATGTATTGTTAGGAACAAAATTAAAATGGTGGTAATGGTACGGTTTCGGGTCTTCTGGTTTTCCCAACTTTTCTTGGTAAAATTACTTTCCTTACGTCTTTAGCTTCCCATTTCTCCATAAATTTTCTTTCGGAAACTGTTCGTTCTCAACTTATGCCCTTTTTTACTTTGCCGCATTCAACGACTAAATTTACCCTTTTCTGTGGTTCCTATTATACACCACAAACATCATGCATATCTCTCATGGGCTCAATAAGGCCGAAACCGCTTTCATTTCAATTATTCTACACAAATAACCTTCCAACATACTAACCTTGCGTGGAAATTCGTTCTGCGCGGATATGCCGCTGCGAATAGTAAAAACGACACAAATGAACTTCCAACTTGCTAACCTCGCGTGGAAATTCGTTCTTCTTTCCAAGTTGGACACGTGGGTATTAAAATAGTTGAAATAAAAGCGGTTTCGGCCTTATTGAGCCGATGAGAGATATCCATGATGTTTGTGGTATATAGGAAGCACAGAAAGGGTAAATTTAGTCGTTAAGTGCGGCAAAGTAAAAAAGGGCATAAGTTGAGAACGAAAAGTTTCCGAAGAAAAATTTTTGGAGAAATGGGAAGCTAAAGACGTAAGGAAAGTAATTTTACCAAGAAAAGTTGGAAAAACCAGAAGACCCGAAACCGTACCATGACCGTAGACACAGTTTTCTATGATCGTGCACTATCCTGCTTCTATGATCCGGGGTTGGAACATATGTTTAGTCATAGAGAAACGTGTATAGTTCTGTGTTTAGTGATGTAAACAAACAAGGACTAACCTCAATCTTTATATTTTGAATATTTTTGTATTCAGTTTTCGGCCAGTGAGTCGTTTGTCTTTGCAGTCAGCGGCTTAATGTCTGGAAGTATGGCCGAAGACATTAATCACATTAAAACGATTTTTAAATCGCACGGAATACACTACAGTAACCTGTGGCTGGAAAGCTGCGTCTCTTGGTGTAGAGAAGAATTAGGAGATGCAGTTGCTAACATTCAAGAATTAACTGAAAAAGTATACGAACAGTGGCTCTTTCTCGACCTTAGAGACTTAGAAGTACCCAATTTACCCTTAAATCTTAATCAAGAGAAATTCAAAATACTTCATGGTGTTTATTCTCTGCAAATAATGCAGATTGTCGACATATCGAGACCAAAATATCAGCAACTTACAAAAATTAGAAATAGCAATATTTTGACGAATTCATTGACTGATGATTCAGAAATTAGTAGACACACTAATAGAATGCTGCAGCTTATGCTCACCGATGGTATTCAAACAATTGAGGCATTTGAATTCATGTACGTACCGTGTTTAAATTTGAATTTAAAGCCTGGTAGAAAAGTTAAGATAAAAGGGCCGGCGAGTGTAAGGAGAGGAAGAATTTTACTCGAACCTGAAAACATAGAGGTACTTGGAGGTGAAGTTGATGACTTGCTGATATCAAATGCTCTAGAAAATGTGCTAGCAAGAGCACTAAATTTACCAGAGACTGACACACCTAGAGAAATCCTGGAATCGGTAAATGATGATCGTAAGTACACAGTTTGATAAATTGTTATTCATACAAGAAGCAAAGTTTTGTTCTGTCATTTTCAGAGATTGGCCGAAGTGTTTTGGGCAAAAAATTTTGGTTTGATTGCTGCTTCCGTTCAAAACCGAAACTTTGACTTGACTAAAATTCTGGTTTAAATTAGAAATTTTCAGAAAACAGTCAAATTGTAAGGAAAGGAAAAATTTATTGAATTAATTCCGAATTTAACTCGAAATTTCAATGTGACACACAATTATAAGAACAAAATTTAAGTTTTAACCTAAATTTTCGAGGAAAAAGTCGAGATTTGGGATAACCTTGAAATTTATATTAAAAAAGTTTTAAAAAGCCTTTAGGAATGTGATCAAAATTTAAATTAATCCACTTTTTGTGTAGGAACTTCTTAGAAAAAGTAACTTTCGAGATTATGGATTCAAATAAAAATTGAGAAAAATTGTTCTAAATGAAATTTTTCTTTCCAAGTTTTTGACTTGTCATTAATTATGGTTGAAATTTCAAATGTTAAATAAAATTAATAAACATTGAAATTTCAAATTAAAACTCTAAATTAGAAAAATTTCAAGCTTAAGCTGGCGATTTTGAAAGAATAGTCAAAATAGAAAAATCTTGAATTCATATGAAAAAAATTTCATTTTAAACCTAACCACTTTCTGCTCTTCTAATTCTCCTTAGAGTGTAAAAAAGTTTTTGTTAATTAATTTAGTTTTTCCAAAACTTTTATTTTATGTTAAAAATTCCGTAATTGTTATTTATCCTCTAAAGCATGCTCTCTGTGAGTAACATTAAAGTAACTATGTAACATTTGTTTGCATTTTTTGTTTCAGATGAAGTTCCTAGCACTGAATCTAGAACAAATTTAGCTAGAAATGTAACTTCAACAGAATTTACTAATGTTCCAAGATCGTACAAATCGAATGCATCAGATAATGGGGAAGTTAAGAGACTTGTTGAGCAAAAGCGAATTGAATTGATAACCCACTCGACAAAAAAAGAGTAAAACTCCGGATATTTTCGATGATGATTTGAATGACATTGACTTTGATACCATTTTGGAAAGTACCAAAGAATTCAAAGACAATTCTAAAAATTTCTTATGTGATAAAAACACTAAAAGATCTGAAGTTGCCCTTGATGATGAAGTTACTTTGGATATCGACGATAAATTTAATGAAATTTTTGAGAAATCTCCCCCTAATCGTGACGAAATCAGAGGTTCTAATGACATTCACAACATAGATTCTGTCAAGACTGATAGCGGCCCTTCATCTAATAAAATTGTGACTTCACCTCCAAGTAATGTGATTGCAATAGAAAAACTTTTAAAAATGAGACCACAAATTACAAGAGGAAAATTTCGAGTTAGAGCTCGATTCAAGTCTGTGGTAGAAAAGCTGTCTGTAGAAAAAGATTGTTACAATTTAAGCATTGAGGTTGAAGATGATTCTGATTCACTGTCTTGCAAAGTGCAAAGTGATTTAGTAACGGACTTCTGTGGTTATACCCCCATCCAGTTAATGGAGCTGAAGCAGGATGTTTTGAATAAAAGTAAAAAGGCTGAAGAAACATTGTTTTTGGTGAGTGATTTTGAAAGAAAGGTGTTTTAAATTAGAGGGAGCTTTTAAATCTTCTATGGTTTTAAAGTCTGGTTTGTTTCCATTTTCGTTTTGAAATTTCGACTCATTTTAAATAAGGAGTAGCTTTTTTAAGTCTTCTATGACTTTAAAGTCTGATTTTTCGGCTTTTTTCATTTTCAGTTTTCTCTCGAAATTTCGTCCGTTTTCTCGAAATTTTGACCGTTTTCTCGACATTTCGTTGATTTTCCCAAACTTTTGACCATTCTCTAGAAATATTGATTCTTTTTTTTTTAATTTTGAATTCATTTCGAAATTTGGGCCTTAAATTCAAAATCTAGACTTTCAACTTGAATTTCTACTTTTTTTATCAAATTTTTTGACTTTCTTCCCGAGGTTTTGATCCTTTTTTCGATATTTCAACCACTCTAACAATTTTGGCTTTTTTTTAAATTTTGACTATTGCAATTTGCACTTTGTTCTGTATTTGAATTTTCGACTTTTTTTATCGAAATTTCCAACTTTTTTTTCGAAATTTTGATCATTCTTAATATCGATATCGACTCAATGAGCATTCTATCGAAGTTTTGACCCTTTTTTTTTGTAAATTCGAACTTAGGTTGGGTCTTTGAATCCGAAATTTGGACTTGCAGCTTGAATTGTTGAATTTTTGTATACAAATCTCCAATTTTTTTCGCTAGTTTCGACTCTTTGTTCCACTTTCTGACCATACTCCGATTGACGAGATCCAAAATCGAAACCGGTCTCTGGTTCCCAAACTCTGAATTTAAGAAATTTTCAAGCCTGTCAATGTGTGCCTTATAGGTTTCAGAGCTTTGGCAGAATGACCGTTCTGTTGCCATAACGCAAGTAGCTCATCTGTTGTTAGTTTGGCTACTTAAAGATCTGCTTCTACGCGTTCTTGGCATATAGAGGGACGCATTTTGCAATCTAGGATAGTATTCTATTTGAATTGGGAGCTTTAATTTTGAGTTTTTGTTTTTGCTGATAAAATATTGATATGTGTATAAAATTAATAATAAAAGCAAGTGATATTAAACCTTTTTTAGATTCTAGAACAGATAAGAGAAAGCCTTTTATCGCTGGATAATGTGATTGAAATCTTTATTGATGGAAAGGAAGCAACACCTCTTATTACAAAAATTTGGAAGTAGCGTACAGAAATAAAATTTTGGAAAAAGCGTACAGAAACAAAATTTTGAGAAGAATAGTAGTTTGTAATGATAGTCAATATGTTTAGTAATAGTAAGTCGATTTTGTTGCCTGACAGTAGATGTATTACATAATTGTACAGCTAATTGTAAGTGTTATGACAGTATGAAATTTTGTGGTTATAGTTGATAATAAAAAGCTTTGTTATTTTGACTGCTTCATTTTGATCATATTCTCATAAGTTCATTCTCAGAGTTTAGATTTTTTTTTTCAAAATTTCGACTCTTCTTAAAATCTGACTTTCTCTGGAACATTTTGAATTTTTTGTCCATTTTGAAGTTTTCTCGAAATTATTTTTTAAATTCGTTTATTTTTTTAAAAATTGGATGGACATTTTTTGGAAATGTTGAGAAAAAGATTTCTTGTAAACTTCAAGAATATGTTAACATTTAAATTAAGTAAAAATTCTGAGAGAAATATGAGTGAGTTGCAATATTTTTTTATCTAAATTTTACTTGTTTTGGAAATTGCCCCTTTTTCACAAGAATCAACCTTTGGAAACTTCGTCTATTTTTGAAATTTCCACTTTTTCGAAATATTGATATTTCTTGACGAAATATTGATATTTCTTGACGAAATATTGATATTTCTTGAAGTTTTTAGAAAGATTTCTTAAAGTTTGGCTCTTTTTGGAAATTTCGACTTTAAATCTGAAATTTCGATTTCCCCAATTTGTGAAGTTTTTCAGGTAAAAATATATGTACATTATTACTCAGCCGGAAGGTTTCCTTTTTTGTCCATGAATTTTTCAGAATGATTGTTGCCCCCCCCCCCCTTGAAGGAAATCCTCTCTGAGCCTACGTAGCTAACTATTGACGGCCAATGCATAACCTAAATCTCTGGATATAGAAATCTAAACTTGGTTAGTAGATGCAGTTAATGGACTTAACGGATTTATTTGCATTAAAGGGAAACTACAGATAATTTAGGACTGATATTTTAAAAAACAAATAACACATTAAATAATATCAATATATTTTAGAAAATCATTGCAATACATAAGAACATATAAATACTAATTACAAAACAATATCTGCTTAAGCGATTATCCACTTTTACTTACAGTACCAATGGATGTATGCAGAATATTAAAAAAGGCTCCTTTACAAAATTGGTCCGTATATTATATAAAATCACAGCTATTAAGAAACTTAATGTATGCAATGCTTAGCACAATTACATAATACATGAATGTACAAATCATTACAATATCGTAAAAATAATCAGGCAAATCCATATTATATGGTATATATGTTTCTTGAGCTATATAGTTTACAGGAATGTCTTAAAACAATTTCCTCATCGACCATCGACTTAATACAAAAAAAAATGTCTTTGAAATACTTGAGATTTAATAAAAATATTTGCGAACTATTGATCCAGCAAACTCAACCAACTGATTCAGCGAAATCAACAACTGATTCCGCAAACTCAACAACTGATTCAGCGAAATCAACAACTGATTCCGCAAACTCAACAACTGATTCAGCGAACTCAACAACTGATCCAGCTAACTCAACCAACTGATCCAGTGATAAATTATTTTTATTATGTGTACAACATGTAGTAATGTAATAAATATAACACAACTTACACTTAGAAAAACACATTAAAATATAACGCGTACAGTACAGAATGCTGCATTAAACACTAATTAAAATACAAACAGAAATATTCAAGCCATGTAAAACTCAAGGAATGTGATTTTGTTATTAATAAATACGACAGTAGGAAATTAACATAATACGGAATTAAAATAGTATATCGGAATTGGCCCCAGCACTGAAGGTAATCGGTTCTTCGATTTCGTTTGTAGTTTCTTCGTTCGTTTCAGGTTTGGATACGACATTCGATATCGTTCTCGTTACACCCAGTTCGAACTCCTCCGTTGATTTCGGTGTATAATTGGCAAGGGTCGAACCTGCAAGAATGTTAATGCATTATTTAAGGCCACAAGAGAGATTTAATATAAACTGGGGACAGAATGAGGGATAGCAGAAAATTCTAAATTTTTTGATAACTTTCAAATGATTTGCAATTTGAAGAAAAATGGTTGTATAGAAAAATTGAAGCCCAAGTTTCTAGTATTCCGATTTTTTTAGCTTTGGTTATTTTTGAGTAATTATAAGAAAGTCGTGCAAACGTTTACCTGGCAGACTCCAATTTTGTCCAGTGATCTCTTACCGTAAAACTCTTCTAGATAATTCAATCCTTTTTTAACTAGATCACCGAGTTATTATCATTCCAAGCAATAAAAATGATTTTTGACGTAATCATGGTAATCAATTACTCAGGAAATAATGATCCTACTATATTTTGGAAGTTCAAATTTTATCTAAATAAATTTGGAATTACGAATTTTCGACTTTTGTTCTAAATATTTCGATTTAAAATTGAAATTTGTCGCTCCCCACAGAAATGTTTTGTCACGAATTTTGCCGTACAGTGGCCAATACTTGTCGCACATAGTTAATTTTCAAAGCGGTAAAAAACTCATATTTGTTATTTAGATCTTCTTTGCGAAATAGTGTTATTTTAGTTCATGTTTTATTAGCTTTTTCTTCGCCAGGTACTCCCTCCACAATTCTAAATTTTCAGTAACCCTCTGTTAAGGATCGGCAATCTCTAATAGATTGCCCCAAGCAGCGATTGTGTTGGATCTTCAGATAGAATTTTGGTAAAATTAAGTAAAATAAGCACCTACCTGAAAGCAACGGAACGGTATGGCCTACTTGAGGATTTATGGGTAAGATCGATACTTCTTCCAGTAAAAATGAAGATTCTGAAGGATATTCGTAGACTTCTGGACCTGAATCAACGAATGATATTTTCATCTGAAATTAAAAAAAAAAAACGTTTTTATTACTATTGGATCATGTTACTTCATGTTCGATCTCCTTTTAGATTTCAATAGTGAAGCTGTAATTTCACTTTCGTCACAAAAGAAAATCAATGTAAGAAATGTTGCTATACAATGCCAACAAAAGGTAATAAAAATGTTTAACTATTTTCACCTAAGCACCACAAAGTACATTAACAGATTGGAAATTAAATGTGAGAAGTTATTTGCATTTTTTATTTTTAATAAACTAAAGCAGATTTCTAATTATTGTGATTATTTGCACAATAATAAGAAAAAGCTTTCATGGTTTAAATATCCTCGACATCAGCCGAACCATTTCTGTTTTTCAATGTCTTGCTTTAGACTCGATATTAGGGATGTCGATTCCTTTTTAAAATAATCGATTTTTGGATCGATTCGAATTGTGAGCAAAAGTATCGATTCCCGATAAAATTGGGTGCTAAAAGATCGATTTCCGATTAATCGCCTTGTTGGTAAAATCTTTTAAACATTTCTAATAAAAGAAAAATTGAATAATAATGATGAATTTGCGTAGTTTAATTCTTGGATTTTAAAAAGACTAATATTTATATTTTAATTATTTATTTCTAATTAGAAAAAAAATTGTTTTTTATTTATGTATTTTTGGACATTAATTTATAAATATATTAGAAATATGAAGTTTAAACTGGAAATTATGAGATTAAATTGGATTCGACTTTATTTTCCAAATTTCGACCTTTTTGAAAACATTTCATAAAGTCGAAATTTCGGCTTTAATCTCGAAATTTCAACTTTTTTTCACGAAATTTCAAGAAAAGTCGAAATTTCTTATTCTATGGTTAAGTTAGGCAGATGACAGTTAAGCCCCACCAACCCTTAGAATATAAGACATATTCTAAGCAGCAACTCTTTTACAATGTAATATTGACACTTAGCAGTAGGATACGATCAGTAAATTCAATTTTTTATTACCCAAAATTTCGACCTTTCTCTTGAAATTTCAAAGTTAAAGTAGAATTTTCGAGAAAAAAATCGAAATTTCGAGTTCAAAGTCGACATTTTACAAAAGCGTAAAAAGGACATTGATTTAAGTAAATATTTTTAGAGATTTCGACTTTTTTCTCCGAATTTCGATTTTTTTACGAAATTTCGACTTTTTTTCTCGAAATGTCGACTTTAATCTCAAAATTTCGGATTTAAATTCGAAATTTCTGCTTTAAACTCGAAATTTCGTCTACACTCAAAATTTCGACTTTTTTCTCGAAATTTCTTGAAATTTTTACTTTTTTCCTAAAATTTCGATGATTAATGTCGAAATTTCGACTTTAATCTTGGATTTTCGACTTTGATATCGAATTTTTTCTCGAAATTTCGAGAATAAGTCGTTCTATAATAAGCACACTCTATGGTTAAATTAGGCAGATGACAGTTCCCACTACTCTTCTTCCCTAACAACCGTGACAGTTGGTAGTAGGGTGCGTTCAATAATTGCTATTTTTTAAAAAGCAAATTTTGGTTTTATTTTAGAAATTTCGAGATTAACGTTGAAATTTCGAGATTAACGTTGAAATTTCGAGAAAAAAGTTGAAATTTCGATAAAAAAGTCGAAATTTCGAGTTTTAGATCCAAATTCCGTGATTAAGATCAAAATTTCGAGAAAAAAGTCGGAATTTGAGAAAAAAGTCGAAATTTCGCGAAAATGAGTCGAAATTAGAGAAAAAAGTCGAAATTTGTAAAAAATAACCAAAATTTTGAGTGTAAAGTCGAAATTTCGAGAAAAATGTCGAAATTTCGAAATTAAGATCAAAATTTCGAGGAAAAAAAGTCGGTATTTGAGAAAAAAAAAGTAAATTGTGAGAAAAAAAACGAAATTTCGAGAAAAAAGTCTAACTTTTCAGATTAAGGTAGAAATTTCGAGAAAAAAGTCGAAATTTGAGAAAAACGTCGAAATTTCGAGAAAAAAAGTTAAAATTTGAAAAAAAAACCAAATTTCGCGGAAAAGGTCGCAATTTCAAGGAAAAAGTCGAAAGTTTGAGAAAAAAAGTCAAAATTTCGGAAAAAGTCGAAATTTTGAAATATTTCGAGAAAAAGTCGAAATTTCGGGGAAAAACAAGACCAAATTTCGAGAAAAAAAAATACGAAATTTCGAAAAAAAAATCAAAATTTTGACTTAAAGTCAAAAGTTTCAAAAAAATGTCGAAATTTCGATATTGAGCTCAAAATTTCGAGAAAAAAGTCGAAATTTCGAAATATTTCGAGGTAAAAGTCGAAATTTGAGAAAAAGTCGAAATTTCGAGAAAAATGTCCAAATTTTGAGAAAGAAATCGAAATTTAAGAAAATAAATTGAAATTTGAAAAAAAAAGTCAAAATTTCGAGAAAAAAGTTGAAATTTTGAGAAAAAAAATTCGAAATTTGAGAAAAAAGTCAAAACTTCGAAAAAAAGTCGAAATTATTTTTAATCGATGTCCTTTCTGCGCCTTTGTAACATTTCGAAAAAGTTGAAATTTCCAGAAAAAAGTTGAAATTTAGGAAAAAGGTCGAAATTTAGGAAAAAAGTCGAAATTTTGAGAAAAAAAGTCGAAATTTTGAGTTTATAGTCGAAATTTCGATATTAAGGTCAAAATTTCGAGAAAAAAGTCGACATTTCGAAATATTTCGAGAAAAAAGTCGAAATTTGAGAAAAAAGTCAAGATTTCGATATTAAGGTCAAAATTTCGAGAAAAAAGTCGAAATTTGAGAAAAAAGTGAAGATTTCGAGAAAAAAGTCGAGATTTCGAGAAAAAAAGTAGAATTTTCTCGAGAAAAAGTCGAAATTTGGAGAAAAAAGTCGAAATTTCGAGAAAAAAAGTAGAATTTTCTCGAAAAAAGTCGAAATTTGGAGAAAAAAGTCGAAATTTCGGGAAAAATGTCCAAATGTCGATATTCGAAATTTACAAAAAGAACAACCGACTTACTGTTTTCGAAATCTTGATAAAAATGTCGACCTCTTCAGATTGAAACTGAAATGTCAGGAAAAAGGTCAAAACTTATCGAATTTTGAGAAAAAAGTCTAAGTTTATAGAGTTGACATGAGATTAATGTCGAAGTTTCTAAAAATAAATTTAACATCTTAAAACAAAATAGGCGCAAAATCTCAAAAAGATAACAGTCGATGATGTCAAAAATTAAAAAAATCTTCCCATATTTGAAATCTTTATAGATGAAGTCATAGGTGACGTCAATTATAAATAAATTTGGACATAAATGATCAATAATGAAGCATATTTCATTTAATAACAACTAAATGAATAAAATGACATTTTACATGCCAGTGCATATCCTTGACATACAAAAATAGTGTTCCTGGAATAATTAATATGGTTTTTTGTATAAAATGTTAGTAGAAAGCCTTAAATTTTAGCCTTAATTGATGTGAAATGGTTTTATTGTAATTGTGGTGTGGATCTCGTCAAATGCTAATTCCATGAGTCATTTTATTTACAGTACATTTTACAGTACACTAATTTTACTCTAATGCAGACAGGAAGGTAAAATCGTAGAGGTCAATAAATGTGGTTCAAGGTTAAAACAACAACAATATAAAACAAGGAAATGCTCACAAATGTAAAAATAATTGCTATAATTTTGGTGAAATGACCCTAGTTCTTTTTTTGCTTTTGGAATAAAGCATTGGAAAAATTACGCCAACGTTTTATGAATTTATACTAGAAAATGCAATGGGGAAATAAAAGATAAACAGGGATTCTTTTTTAAAATTCATTGTGGCAGCAATGAAAAAATGCAAAAAGGTTTTTGGCATCAAAAAATATTTTAAATAAAAAAATTAAACTCAAATGAAGTTATAAAAAGGAAAATTTCGTGTGAATGCTTATAGTTTTTAAATTATACGATTTGCAAGATTTGTTCTCGTAATTTTTTTCTCAAAGTTTCGTATCAAAATTTCATCTTTTTTGAGAATTTCTTGTCATTCAAACCTTTTTCGCAAATTATGAAGTTGAAGTTTAAATTTTTGCACTGAAATATCGGATAGTCAAAAGGGTCAACTATTCTAAAAAAAAACCAAAATCTGTAAAGATTTCCAGCTAAAATTGAAATTTCTAAAAAAAATTTCCATGTTAATTTTGGAAATCCAGATCTAAATTTCTAAAAAAAAATGATAACAACCAAGTTTATTTCTGAAATGTCATAAATTTCGTATTTTTCTTGAAATGTTGGCATCTTGTAAATTCGACTACTTAAAAATAATTACGACTTCAAAAATTGTAATTTTTTTCAAATTTCCATTTCCCAAAATTTCGACTTCCTCTCAAGATTTTGAGTTTCTATTTTTGTTGCAAATTTCGACCTTTTGAGCGTTTTTGCGTCTTTTCGACTTCGAAATTTCGATTTTGCTATCGAAATTTCGTTACCATTCCATTTGGATATACCCAACTGACGAGATTTAACAAGATCGAAACCGGTCTTTGAACTTCGAATTTAATAAATGTTCAAACCTATTGGTCTGTGCATTAGAATGAATCCTTGTCTTCTGGGAACTTTCCTAGAGAGCAACCTCTTCGCTAGGTGGCAGTGTTTCAACTGTTGGTAGTTCAGCTAACCTTATGATTCACTGTACACACCTGGAGGGTTGCATGAATTCGTAGTCTAGGTTGTATTCTACTTGCATCCAGATTGTTTACAAAAAATTTACAGATTTTGCAATCCTTGCAACCAACGGAGACATTGGAAATGATAACACCAAATAGAAGCATAATTAACACTTTATTTAACATACAAGGTTGCACAGGGTGTTTACAAATTTCAAAGACAACGCTTGGCAGTTGATTCGGAATGATAAATAAATACGAATTACGAAAAAAATAATAAAAAAACGTTTACTTTTCGAATTGCAGACTTTCAAAGTTGCTATAAAAAATAATTTAATTAATAATTTCATAGCCTCTTTGCCGATCGTGTTGAAATATGAAACCTTTATTTATTTAGATTATTAAGGCTAGAATCTTAGTGACGTCGACCCTTATGTTATCCGACATCTCTTGAAATTCGTCACGACAATTATCTATGTATCTTCGAAGTAGTAAATAATAATGATTAAATAAAATATGTATTGATTTACAACAATGCGCATTACGTTTAGTTTTTATTTTTGTTATAACTGATTAAAATGTCGTTAAGGCTGACTGTGTTGAAAGTGTTTGCAGATGTGTCTTACACCACATGAATTTTATGGCCCTTCACATTTTGTTTGAACCCCCTGGTTGGATAAGTAGTACATTTCAGAAATTTGTCATTCCGACAAGTGGTTCTTAGATATTCTGTCATCCCTATTTTTTCCAAGTTTAAGTATCATTTTATTGACACTGAATGTGCCTTCTTTTCTTTTTGAAAGACAACGTTACAATGAATAGACCACAGGGTCCTCGTAAGTAGTAATTGTCTTGAAAGTGTTATTCCTGGCCTTTTCTTCTTGGGATAAAAGTATTTTGTTTTCAGTTTCCTCTTGATCCTAACATTTGCCCCGGTCATGTAATTGTTTTTCCTGACAAGAATTTATGGTCTTTGAATTGCATGTCATATTTTTGTTTCATTGAATGGACTTTTAAATGACCAGCTGCATTCAACTCAATTTGGTTTCTTGAAAATGAAGTTAATTTTTTCTGATTTCAATGGAATTTCTAATTACTCCCAAAATAAACTTGTTTCAGTTAATAAATCTATTTAGATTATTTCGCATTGAAATCAGGATCATCGAAAAAAACATTAGAGGGTAGTTGAATGGCAAATTTATCAATCTTAAAAAGGTTGGTTCTGTGATCTTGTTTATCATATTTCAGATCACACGTGAATTCGTTTAGATGTGATTTGATTCATATGTTACACTACTTCAAAATCTTTTAAAGAAAATTACAATTTTTTAACTAATGCTGAAGTAATGATGTTCGCTTGACACCCTGGATTTAACAATGCTGGACATTGTTTAAAGTTACTGCACCTATTTCTAATTAAAACTAGAGCTGTACTGGTTGTACTGATTGCCATTTTCGCTTTGCATGATCGTTTAATTTTTCCGCTCTTATGGGAATAATAAATAAAAGTAATTCCCTTTTTTGCCGAAAGCTCTAAAACCTTTATTACACTTAATTAGTAGTCCTAGACCGGGTTGTGTGGTTCTTGTGAATTAAAAAATGTTTAGGACGGTTGTGACCTGTTCTTTTATTTTAAAGCGATCTTGCAGCAACTCTATTGCTTAATTAATTAATAATAATAATTAGCTGACAATGACAATGATTCAATAACGTCACTTGAATCTCCTTCCACAGAATCGCAAAGATAATGAAATTTCTTAATATCAAAAATACGCCTGTCGTAATGAACTGACCACTTAAATGAATCTAAAAACAAAAATGGGAAGCGATGAGGGTTTTAAATTAGCAACAGATACGGTATTTAATTATCTCGAGCCATTTAATAATGACAGAGTGAGTCTGATTGAATTAGTAAATTTCAATTTATGTCAGTTAAAATTTTATCGGATGTTCAAATGAAAAAGTCATCAAGTGTGATCTAAGTTTTTTAGAAGAGAACGTAGCGAACCCGGCATTCGATTACTTATTGATTATTTTGGTTGATCCGTCAAGGGTCATTTTGACGTCTTATTTATCTAGAGAGGTTAACATTTTCTAACCTAAAGAAAATGGTCTAAAAATCTATTTTACTCTTATTTTTACTCTTCTTTGCAAAATTATGCGCTTATACTTTCAAAATAATTATAAATACAAATTTTGGGTTTTCCGAAATTTAATAATTTCTTCCACAATTTCCAATTTTTTAAATGTTTACATTAAACTTGCAATTCTTGTGTTTTATCTTAAAACTTCGGATTTTAAACGGATTCAAAATTTGAACATCAGTCTTGCGAGTCTAACCCAAGATATTGCATTAAAAAAATAAATATGGAGTATTTTCTTGAAATTATGACTTTTTCACAAAATTCCTCAACCTCTCAAAATGTCATTTATTTTTCTTAAACTGTTAATAAATATTTACGTTTTGTTTAAAATTTTCATGTTAAATAATAAATTCTAAATATTTCTAAAGATTTTGACTTATTTTCGAAATTGTGACCTCAGTCTAAAAAATTCTTAAAATTATAAATATATAAACTCGAAAACTCAAGATTTTTGATCGAAATTTTGTAATGTCAACTTTTTTTTCAAAATTTAGGATCTCCTTTTTTATTAAATCATGAGTGGTGGGTTTCCTCAAATTGTAAAATCCCAAAATTCAAACTTTACTTTCTACTCTTATTTCCAACACCAATAAAGGTTTCAACCAGTGTTAAAGATTTAATTTTTTATTTTTAAGGTTTTAAATTTAATCTAGACTCTTTTTTTAAGAACACAAGTCATTTATTTAAAGTCTTGACTTTAAATGAAATATTTTAATGTTTTTCAAATGATTTTGATTTAGTTGCAAAATTTTATCTTTAACCTCAAAATGTTGACGTATGTTTTGAAATTTTAGAACATTATGAATTTTTTGAAATCCTGGAATATTTTCTTAAAATTGTCTATTTTTTTACTGCTTTTCTCGCAACTTTTCTGAATTCAAAATTTTGGCCTTATTTAGCTATTTTTTTTTATTTTCGACCTTAATATCGAAGTATTCGACTTGAGATTTTGAGTGAAAACTTGAATATTCAAATATTTTTCTTTCGACTTTTTTCTATTTTAAGGTTATTTCTGCAATGTTTATCTTTTCCAAATTTACAGTTTCCTATAGCCAAGTTTCTTCTGAAAGATTATTTCTTAAATTGAAATACACTCGTATAACCAAATAGACTACGAAATAATTTAAATCAAAATAATATTAAGGCAACTAGGCTCATGGCTCTTAAAAGAAATATTTTAGTACAAAGCGAAAACAATGAAATATTAAAATATATTTAATCTACAAGCAACAATTTGTCAACTTTATTGTAAAAGTAATTTACATTTATTTGAACCCTAAAAATTATAAGTGCAGATATTTTACCACATTCGTTTACTGAGTACTTCAAGGTTTTCAAGACAGTACGTGAATTGGATTTAGGGTAAGACTTTACAGCATAATAATGGAATTATAACCCCTCACTTAAGGGCCGCTGACTTGGGTAGCCCGTGTAAACTTCAGAACCTTTAAGTTTGCGCATCTTTACATGCTCACGATACCGCCTATTGTGTTCAGTTTTTGTTAGCGGTGTTTTCGTACTTAACTCACTAGATTCTCTATTTTCAATCTCTCCTAAACGTTTTTTACGCTCTCGATATGTCTTACACTTTTCGCTATTTTTCAAACTCTTAATATCCATAGCTGATAGCCTTATCCAATGAGACGTCACTGGATTAAACGAATATGGTGCACTGCGGTGAACTGTAAACTTAACATTCTCCCATAGTTTTCACGCCGGCCTCTCGACGCCGAGAGTGCTCGACTGGCGAGTTTTCAGAGCGAGCGACACCGTGTTCTCTCAAACTTGAACGAAAACCCGAAACTTCACCTCATATCTCAACATAAACATTTCCAATGTTAAAATATTCTAAGTGGTTACAGATTTTAGTCAAATGTGATTTTAATCGTAGGGCAAGTTTTGCAAAATTTGGCTGCATGCTTCAATGCATTGGCCTTAGACAGATTTTAGTCAAATGTGATTTTAATCGTAGGACAAGTTTTGCAAAATTTGGCTGCATGCTTCAATGCATTGGCATTAGAGAGTAGACCAATCGATATACAGAGCAAGAACTGTTGTGAAACAAGAACGCCAATTCTTGCAGCTGAACGTACTAAAATATCCAAGTTATTAGTTAATTACCTTAATTTATACCCAGCGTCGATTTTAATTTTATTTTGTAGAGCCATTCATTTCGTCCGAAGGAAACCTACTTTATTTTTTGTGAATGTATAAAATGAGATTGTCAATACATATATAATTTCAACCGCGTAAGGTGTTATTATTATTGACCGTGTTAACATAAGATAGCGGACAAGTTCAAAAAAATTATATCTGCTTCATTTTGTAGAATAGTAGCGCGGATTTAATTGGAAGTCAAAGTAGATGAAAGTGAAAGATAACAAAAAGGAAGTTGGGTACATTTTAAAATTGCAATAATTTCTTCAGCTGAAATAATTAATTGAAGAGGTCAAATCCTCAGCAGTAGTGGCGTGTTTTTCATGGAAGTTACAGTTTCCTTTACAACATGAAAATATATGTATAATCCGTTTCAGATAAATATGGACGTGAAATATTAAATCAGCTTTTAGATACGTTAATAGAAATATCACCAAAACTAAAGCTGGTTTCACATATAAATATTTTGATGATTAATGTGTTGCCTATATTTCAGTGGTTGTTTGGCAAAATTAGGTCGACATTAGAATAAAAACAGCAACAATTTCTAAATTGTTACTGTTTTTATTGGAAATTTTTTCCCTGGAATTTTCAAGACGTCAAAATTTTAATAAAAAAAGTGAACATTAAAAAAAAATATTTTTGAAAATTCGACTCTGATCGAAATTGATATTTTTCTCTAAGTAACGAGAAACATATTTTTGGAAACAGACTTTGTTAAATAAATTAAAGGGACGAAAAAGAATTTGATAAGATGTGATGAGGATCAAAACGCAGTTTTTGCGTAGCAGAATAAATAAACTGTTGCAGAATACGAACTAGTTCAACAAGAAACTGCATTGACTGATATCTTTAAAATGACCATTTTATAAAACACAAATAATTTGGTGACTATTAAAACGGGACATAATATCTCGAGTGAACCTGCCATACTTAATAAAAACGATAATGTGCATCCCGTTCCGCCTAATACGGAAGATGCTGTTGATGGGGAACTTTTTATTCTGGGTAATGCTGTGCCCATGTGAATATTTTTTAGCGCCTGTCAAATAGAGTTTTTTTCCTGTAAACCACACCCATTGACGTCATCAGTTTATTTTAGATGAGGATGGATGGAAATATTCCCAAGAGAAACAACGTCGCTCAATCTTGTCTTTTTCTCTTGTCAATGTAATAAAAATACATAATCTACATTCTTCATGCTTAATATTTCCACTTTTTCTCAAGAATTCAACTTTTTCTGAAAAGTTCGACTTTTTTTCAAAACCTCGACTTTGGAAAATTTTGACTTTAAAAATTTATTCATCTTAACGAATCGAAATTTTGATGTTGATAAAAAGCCGAAATTTTGATAAATATGGAAATTTGAAAATAAGTGAAAATTTTGAAAGTTTGAATAATCAAAAGATCAAAATTTTCAAAAAAGTCGAATTCTTTAGAAAAAGGGTCGAAATAATTTTTGCAAAAATCAACACTTTGAAAAAAGGTCGAAATTTTGATAAAAATCGGAATTTGAAGATGGAAACTTTGAAATGTGCAAGTTTTTTAAAAGAGTCGAAATTGACGAGGTTAAAATTTCGTGAAAAAATGGAAATTATAAGGTCGATATTTTCACAGAAGTTAAAATTTGGAAATAGCGGAAATTTTGAAATGGCGAAGTTTTGAAATGGCGAAATTTTGAAATTGCGAAATTTCCAAAAAGGGTTAACTTTACAAAAGATAAACATTTTCAAAAATGTCGCATTCCTCAGAAAAAAAATCGAAATAATTTTCGGATAATGCGACATTTCGGAAAAAAGTTGACATATTTAAAACAAAGTTAAGGTTATGGAAAAACCAAATTTTTATAAGATAAATATGGAAATTTGAAAAGAAGTGAAAATTTTGAAAGTTTAAATAATCAAAAGATCAAAATTTTCTAAAATGTCGAATTCTTTAGAAAAAAGGTCGAAATAGTTTTTGCAACAATCAACACTTTGAAAATAGGCCGAAATTTTG
This sequence comes from Dastarcus helophoroides, assembly GCA_028583605.1. NCBI lineage: Eukaryota > Metazoa > Arthropoda > Insecta > Coleoptera > Bothrideridae > Dastarcus > Dastarcus helophoroides. Next base: position 33,302,191 of record CM053327.1, read on the forward strand.
GTAAAAATCGGAATTTGAAGGTGGAAACTTTGAAATGTCCAAGTTTTTTAAAATAGACGAAATTGACGAGGTTAAAATTTAGTGAAAAAATGGAAATTATAAGGTCGATATTTTCACAAAAGTTAAAAATTTGGAAATGGCGGAAATTTTGAACTGGCGAAATTTCCAAAAAGGATTAACTTTTCAAAAGATAAAACTCTTCAAAAATGTCGAATTCCCCAGAAAAAAAATCGAAATAATTTTCGGACAATTCAAAATTTCGGAAAAAGTTGAAATATTTAAGATTATGGAAAAAAGAACATTTTATAAGAAAAATAGCTACAAAAAGGTTAAATTTTGAGAAAAAGTCGAAATAAGACATTAAATTTTGAAAAAAGTGAAAACTGCGGAAAACAGAAATTTTGAAATTTAGAAAGTAAAATTTTTTTATAAAAATAGCTACAAAAAGGTTAAAATTTCGAAACAAAAAGTCGAAATAAGAAAACTTTTTCGAAGTGAAAACTTCGAGAAAAAGTCTAAATTTTGAAAACGGTAGAAGTTTTCAAAATGCGTAAAAATGAAAATTCTGAAAAAAGGTGCAGCTCCTGAAAACATTGTAAAATTTAGAATAAACGAAAATTTTAATAAAAATACTAGAAATACACATCAAAATTTTCTAAAATGTCAATTTTATAAAAAAAATTCTAAATTTTCAGAAAAAAGTCCAATTCTTCAACAAAGTCGAAATTTTTAAAAATATGGCGGAAATTTCACAAAACTAAAAATTTGGAAATGGTCTAAATTTTGAAATGCCGAATTTTTCAAAAATGTCGAATTTTTTGGAAAAAAAGGTCGAAATAATTTTTAGAAAAAATCAACGTTTTGAAAGAAGGTCGAAATTTTGATAAAAATCGGAATTTGAAAGTGGAAACTTTGAAATGTTCAGGTTTTTTAAAAGGTCGAAATTGCCGAGAAGGTCAAAATTTCGTGAAAAAATGGAAATTATAAAGACGACATTTTCACCAAAGTTAAAATTTGGAAATAGCGGAAATTTTGAAATCGCAAAATTTCCAAAAAGGGTTAATTTTTCAAAAGATACAAATTTTTCAAAAATGTCGAATTCCTTAGAAAAAAAATCGAAATAATTTTCGGACAATTCGACATTTCGGAAAAAGTTGAAATATTTAAGGTTATGGAAAAAAGAAAATTTTATAAAAAAAATAGCTAAAAAAAAGGGTAAAATTTTGAGAAAAAGCCGAAATAAGAAAACACTAAACTTCGGGAAAAAAGTAAATTTCAAAAAAATCGAAATTTACAAAAATGTTGATAAGAATAGCTACAAAACCTGCAAAAAGGTTAAAATTTCGAGAGAAAAAGTCGAAAGAAGAAATCCTTTTTGAAAGAAGTGAAAAAGTCGAAATTTTCAAAATACATGTAAGTAAAATTGTAAGAAATTCGCAATTTTTAAAAAGGTAGAACTCTTGAAAATACGTAAAAATAAAAATTCTGAAAAAAGGGGCAGCCTCTGAAAAAAGTGTAAAATTTAAATCGTCGAAAATAGGACTTTTCAAAGGCTACAAAAAGGTTAAAATTTCGAGAAAAAGTCGAGATTTAGAAAAACTCGAATTTTTGGAAGAAGTTTAAATTTAAATTTTGAAGAAGTGGACATTTACAAGATACATGTAGGTAAAATTTTGAGAAAAATGCGAAATTTTGAAAATGATGGAAATTTTCAACAAAATGCAAAAATTTTTGTAAAAAAGTCAAAAGTTAAAAAAATGTACAGATATGTTGAAAATAAATGAAATTTAAAAGGAAAAGTGAACATTTTGAGAAAAAATGGAGCTTCTGACAGAAGTGGAAAATTTAAACTGCTGAAATTTTAAAAATATGCGAAAATTTCAATAAAAAAACTAGAAATATTTAAACACACATAGAAAATTTGTAAGATGTCGCTTTTATAAAAAAATCGAAATAAAAAAAAACCGAATTATTCAAAAATTGTCATGAAAGTGGCGAGATTTTCAAAAAAAAGAGTCAAAATAGTTTTCAAAAATAAATCATTTTCAATTTTCATAAAAAATAGGAATTTTTAAAAGCTACATAAGGGTTAAAATCTCAAGAAAAAGTTGAAATTAAAAAAAATTCGAATATTTAAAAAAGTGAAAGAAGTTCAAGTTTTGAAGAAGTGGACATTTACAAAAATACAACTTCCAGGGAGGTCAAATTTTGTCGAAATTTCGAAAAAAGGGCGAATTTTGAGAAAAATTTTAGGAACAATTTGAATTTTCAGGAAAAAGAATCGAAATTTCTCAGCTTCATTTTTTGACGATGTCTGAATAAAAGACAAGCTTCTCCCTCACTGTCCCACCACGACGACAGAAAATATCCACTATTGAGATAAACGTCGAAATTTTAAAAAAATACTTTTCAAAATTTCCAGATAAATATTATTCTAAAAATTGTTTCATTTTTATCAAAAGATCCACCAAATTTCGAAAAAAAGGCGAAGTTTGATAAATAAGTCGAAATTTGCAGAAAGATACATTTAAAAAAGTCGAAATTTTCAGAAATAATTGGATTTTAAAAATCACGAAATTTTGAAAAAAGATGACGAATTTTGAGATGAAAAATTAAAATTTTGGGAAAGTCAAAACGAAATCGAATTTTATAATGAATTCAAGATTTCAAAAGAATGTTTTGGAAAAAAGACGAATTTTGAGAAAAAGTCTAAATTTCTAGAAACAAGGAAAGGATTTATATTCAGAAAAAAATGTAAACTGGAATTTAAATAAAAACTTTTTTTATAAAGTGGACTGGATATTTTTCGCGAGTGCGAATATTCGTTAACGGAAATTTTGAAAAAATAGTTTTCGACAAAAGTAGAAAATTTAAAATGTCGAAATTTTAAACTAGAAATATTCAAGCGCACTTTGAAAATTTCTAAAATGTCGATTTTATGAAACATTCAAAATTTAAAAAAAACCGAAATTCTTCAGAAAGTTAGAAATATAAATAAAAAGGCGAACTTGTCAAATAAAGCCGAATTCCTTGAAAAAAAAGTCGACATTTTCAAGAAAATGGCGAAATTTTTAGAAAAAAGTCACAACATTCGCAAAAAGAACAAAGTTATTAAAAAATTTGTAATTGACATAAAAAATTCGTACTTTTCAAAAAAAATCGGAATTTTAAAAGAAACTGAATTGATGGAAAGAATGCTGGACATCAAAAGAACAAGAGGCTTCGAGACCAGAACAGGTTGAGAAACCTACCTCAGAGAAAGAAGAAGGAGGAGGAGGAAGAGAAAGAAGAAGGAAGAAGAAAGAAGAAAGATGAAGAAAAAAAAAGAAAGAAGAAGAAAAAAAAAGAAAGAAGAAGAAAAATAAGAAAGAAGAAGAAAAAGGAAGAAGAAGGAGAAAGAAGAAGAAGAAGAAAGAAGAAGGAGGAAGAAGAAGGAGAAGAGGAAGAACAGGTGGAGGAGGAGGAGGAGAGGAGGAAGAAGAAGAAGTAAAAGAAGAAGAAAAAGGAAGAAGAAAGAAGAAGGAGGAAGAAGAAGAAGGAAGAAGAAGGAGGAGCAGGAGGAAGAAGAAGAAGAAAAAGGAAGAAGAAGAAGGAGGAGCAGGAGGAAGAAGAAGAAGAGGAGGAAGAACAGGAGGAGGAAGAGGAGGAGGAGGAGGAAGAAGAAAACGAAGAAGAAGAAAAAGACGAAGAAGAAAAAGAAGAAAAAGGAAGAAAAAGAAAGAAGAAGGAGGAAGAAGAAGAAAGAAGGAGGAGGAGGAAGAAGAAGAAAAAGAAGAAGAAAAAGAAGAAGAAAAAGGAAGAAGAAGAAAGAAGAAGGAGGAAGAAGAAGAAAGAGGAGGAAGAAGAAGAAAGAGGAGGAAGAAGGAGGGGCAGGAGGAAGAAGAAGAGGAAGAACAGGAGGAGGAAGAGGAAGAAGCGGAGGAGGAGGAGGAAGAAGGATTTTTGAAAAAAGTTTAAAAAATGTGGAATTTTTCAACTAAAATTTGCTATAAGTTTGGTGGAACGGACTGGTCCTCGGTTATCTTCAAAAATTGAAATACAGAACTTATCCCCTGAAACCAAGAAAGATTAAAAAACACAACGTTGCTCTAACGCGTTTCGACAGCCAAGCTGTTATCTCTTTGAAGATGAAGAAAGAAGAAGGAGGAAAAAGAAGAAGGAGAAGAGGAAGAACAGGTGGAGGAGGAGGAGGAGGAAGAAAAAGAAGGAGAAGAAGAAGAGAAAGAAGAAGAGAAAGAAGAAGAAAAAGGAAGAAGAAAGAAGAAGAAGGAGGAAGAAGAAGAAGGAAGAAGAAGAAGGAAGAAGGAGGAGCAGGAGGAAGAAGAAGAAGAGGAGGAAGAACATGAGGAGGAAGAGGAGGAGGAAGAAGAAGACGAAGAAGAAGAAGACGAAGAAGAAGAAGAAAAAGGAAGAAGAAGAAAGAAGAAGGAGGAAGAAGAAGAAAGAAGGAGGAGGAGGAAGACGAAGAACAGGTGAAGGAGGAGGAAGAAGAAGAAAAAGGAAGAAGAAGAAAGAAGGAGAAAGAAGAAGAAAGAGGAGGAAGAAGAAGGAGGGGCAGGAGGAAGAAGAAGAAGAGGAAGAACAGGAGGAGGAAGAGGAAGAAGCGGAGGAGGAGGAGGAGGAGGAAGAAGAAGAAGGATTTTTTTAAAAAGTTTAAAAAATGTGGAATTTTTCAACTAAAATTTGCTATAAGTTTGGTGGAACGGACTGGTCCTTGGTTATCTTCAAAAATTGAAATACAGAACTTATCCCCTGAAACCAAGAAAGATTAAAAAACACAACGTTGCTCTAACGCGTTTCGACAGCCAAGCTGTTATCTCTTTGAAGATGACAGCTTGGCTGTCGAAACGCTTTAGAGCAACATTGTGTTTTTTAATTTTTCTTGGTTTAGGGGACAAGTTCTGTATTTCAATTTTTAAAACTTGCTACACAAAAGTCAAAAAATTAAAACTTTGGAAAACAGATTTAAAAAAAAAGTCGAAAATTTAAAGAACATCAAAATTTCGGATGAAGGAGAAATTTTTACAAAATGTCAATAGTTAAAGGAGTCAAAATATAAGAAAAAATGGTTGAAAAAATTCGAAATTTTTGAGAAAAATCAAAATTTTGAAAATATCTAATTTATTGCAAAAAATTATCGAAAAAAGGTAAAATCGTAAAAAATAATCAAAATTTCACATAATGTCGAAAGCTATGAGTCAAAACTTCAAAAATAAAGTTGAAAAAAATTCGGAAATTTCGAGGTAAATCAAAATTTTGAAAAATGTCGAAGCTATTGTAAAAAATGATCAAAAAATTCTCAAATAAGTCGAAAAGTTAAAAAATATACAATTCCAAAAAAGCTCAAATTCTGAAGTCACGAATTACATCCCCTCCCCCCCTCCTAGGAAAAATCCTAGCTCATGGTCGTCATTTTCAAAAAATTCAAATTTTGAAAAAAGGCCGAACGTTCGAAATTTAAAAAAACCGGAATTAAAAAGTCGGAAATTTTCAAAAAAAGGCGAACTTGTCAAAAAAAGACGAATTCTTTGGAAAAAAGTTGACATTTTCAAGCAAATGGCGAAATTTTCAGAAAAAAGTCACCATATTCGAAAAAAGAACGAAGTTATTAAAAAATTTGTAATTGACGTAAAAAATTCGTACTCTTCAAAAAAATCTAATTTTGAAACGAGAAGTCGAAATTTCAAATATATCGATTTTGTAAAACAGTTGACATTTTCAAGAAAATAAAAGATACCTAACTTCTAAAAAAAATTAAAATTTTCAAAAAAAAGTCGAAATTATCATATACCCGCTTTTGTCTCACAGCTTTCAAAAATTTACATCCAAAAAATTCGAAGAAATTCCGTTAAGAAATGCTTTTGGAAAACCAATGAAACTTCAAGAAAAAACTAAAAATTTCTGAAAGAAGTCAACATTTCCTAAAAAGAGTTTGACGTGAAAATAGACATGTTAAAAGATCAACTTTGCAGAATGAAATCAAGATTTCAAAAACGAATTTTTAAGTAAAAAACGAGATTTCTATGAAAAATAATTATTTCAATGATGAAATAAAAATATTTCGATATGTGAAGACAATACGTGGACCAAAAAAGTTTGGAATGTTTTTATTTTCCTCGTTTTGTTCGACGCGTGGCCAAACAACGATCAAGCGTCAGCAAATTTATTCGCCCGTGGAGATTATTATTAAATTATATTTTGATTAACATATGTTGTTATGAATATGTTATGAAAATATTCCGCTAACAATATTTCTGAAACACGTACAGAATCGTTTAAATGAAAGAGTAAAGACCTCTCTTCTCCGGAATTCGTTTGATTAAATTAATTAAATAACATTGACGACACCAGCAACAGCACTTCTGTTCATCTGACGCGCTTATAAACAAAATAAACTGCAGTCGTTAGAAACGGCACCTCTAAATTAATATGGAATAACTGTGCTTCGCATTCTTTATTCTTCAAAGACATACCCGATAAACAACCAGAAATATATTATGTACATAATGCTACATGTTAAGGATACTTTTTTAGTGCAACAGACATTTTTTTAATACTTCGATTAGTCTATATTTTTTTTATAACATATCCTCGAAATCACTTTTACATTTTAAAGTGTTATTTTTTTTATGATGTAACAAACTGTGTAGTTAAAATAATTGTATTAATAATCGTAACGTGTATAGATTTCTTTAATGATGACATTCTTGATTGTATTAGGACTAGAAATTAGAGCAACCAGTTTTCAAAAGAGATCCCTATTTATTATCAGTATTATCACATTATTAGCAACGAAATTTCAGTTTGAACTAAAAATAAAACTTATCTGTCGAAGGAAAGCCCAATCGAAGCATATTAGGATTAATTGCTGAATTGTAATTGTATACCATGTAAGTGCATTTGATAAACTACACTCTGATAACATCCAATTAAACTGAAATATCCCTTAAGGTAAAAAAATGTCTAGAAATTCTAATAAAACAGAAATAGATAACAGTAAAATAATCGTAAATAAGTGCAGAGTTTACAAATGACACAATTAAATGTAACACGAGAACTGTAATTGAAAAGCGTTTTTAGATTTCGTGACGAATCAAGCGATAAGAGCATCTCTGTAACCAATCAGGCTAAATGCTGTGAAAATAAGAAATAAGAAAGTGAAGCTACGCCAGTGAAGCGGAACGATCTGCAGAAGTATTTTTCTCATCTAATCGGTTACCTCAATTCTGCTGCTTTTTCTTGAATCTAATTAAAATTTACTCACCAATCGAGAGAAAAAATAGCTTGGAAACCTTGAGAATCGTAGTACTTTAACTTTTAAATTTTGGCTTTTTTTGAAATATTTTCGAGAAAACAACCATCATTTTGATAGTGCTGGAAATTTCAAATACAAAATATCGACTTTTTTCCGAACATTTTGACTTTTAAGTTGATGTTTTCTTGTTTTTGAATTTTCTCAAAGCGCATTGATATATTACGAGGGTAAATCAAATATGAAGCAGAATTTGTTTTTAAAAATTTATTGGTACATCATTCAATAGCTGGCAGTGGTAGGCAGCATTAACCGTATGAACTTGATGCAGAAAATCGACGTGTACAACTTCCTTTAAAATCACAAAACACTGTCGCAAAAACCTTTCCAGCTGTCTTCAGTTCGTCCTTCTAAAAATTTTTTGTGCCATTCATACACTTGAGTTTTCATTAAACAAGTATTCCCAATCTGTGCTTCTAGTCTACGAAAAATTTTGACGGGCTTTATACCTTCAACCTTCAATATTTCGAACAATGTCGAAGTTTTCGCAACAAGATGTGAAAAAAGTTAAGATTCTAAAAAAAAGTCAAAAGTTAAAAAACGTAAAATTTCAGAAAAAAACCAAATTCTCAAAAAGTCATAACTTCGAGAAAAAGCCGAAATTTTAATGATAAAAGGTTGACATTTTTAAAAAAAGATCACAAATGTCAAACATTTTTGAAAAAAGTGTATAGTTTCAAATGAAAGTCGAATTTTTAAAATAATTTACTACACAAAAGCCAAAAAAATTAAAAAGTTGAAAAAAAATTCCGAATTTTTAAAAAAAGGTGAAAAAGCGTAAAAAAAGCCCAAGATTTTAGTAAATGTCGAAGTTGTCATTAAAGAGTTATCAGAAAAAGTTTAAATTCTCAAAAAAGAGTCCAAAGCCAAAAAAACTCGAAAATTTAAAAAAAAGTCGGAATTTTAAAAGAAACTGAATTGATGGAAAGAATGCTGGACATCAGAAGAACAAGAGGCTTGAAGACCAAAACAGGTTGAGAAACCTACCTCAGAGAAAGAAGAAGAAGGAAGAGAAAGAATAAGAGGAAGAAGAAGAGGGAAGAAGAAGGAAGAAGAAGAAGGAAAAAGAGGAAGAAGAAGGAAAAAAGAGGAAGAAGGAGAAGAAGAAGAAGGAAGAAGAAGGAAAAAGAAGGACGAAGAAGAAGAAGGATGAAGATGAAGGAAGAAGAAAGAAGAAGAAAGAAGAAGGTAGAAAAAGGAGGAAGAAAAAGAAGGAATAAGAAGAGGAAGAAGAAGGAGAAGAAGAAGAAAGGAGAAGAAGAAGAAAGAAGAAGAAAAAGGAGGAGGAAGAAGAAAGAAGAAGGAAGAAGGAGAAAGAACAAGAAGGAAGAAGAAGAAGGAAGAGGAAGAAGAAGAGGGAAGAAGAAGGAAGAAGAAGGAAGTAGAAGGAAAAAGAGAAAGAAGAAGAAGAAGAAGAAGAAAGAAGAAGGAAAAAAAGAAGGAAGAAGAAGAAAGAAAAAGAAGAAAGAAGAAGAAGAAGGAGGATGAAGAAGAAGGAAGAAGAAGAAGAAGGAAGAAGAAGGTAGAAAAAAAGGAAAAAGAAGTAAAAAGAAGAAGGGAGAAGAAGAAGGAAGAAAACGAAGGAAGGAAAAGAAAGAAGAAGGAAGAAGAAAAAGGAAGAAGGAAGACGAAATATGAAGAAGAAGAGCAGGAAGATGGGGAAAGAAGAAGGAAGAAGAAGGAAGAAAAAGAAGAAGGAAGGAGAAGGAAGAAGAGAAGGAGAAAAAAGAAGGAGGAAAAAGAAGAAGGAAGAAGAAAGAAGAAGGAAGAAGAAATAAGAAGAAGAAGAAGAAGAAGAAGAAGAAGAAGAAGAGAAAAAAGAATTTTTTAAAAAAGTTTTAAAAATGTGGAAATTTTCAAATAAAATTTGCTATAAGTTTGCTGGTCCTTGGTTACCTTCAAAAATTGAAATACAGAACTTGTCCCCTGAAACTAAGAAAAATTAGAAAACACAACAAAAGTTGCTTCAACGCGTTTCGATAGTCAAGCTATCATCTTCAGAGAAATAACTTGACAAGATTTGTATTTCAATTTTTGAAAATAACCAAAGACCAGTCCGCTCCACCAAAAAAAAGTCAGAGAAATAAATCGAAAATTGAAACCCTACTATTCTCTTAAAAAGTGAGCTTTTAGCTAGCATTTTAAATTCAGTCACGAAAATTTTTAAAATTAAAATTTCAGTTCAAAATTTCCAAATTTACTAAACAAAAGTCAAAAAATTAAAACTTTGGAAAATGACGAGATTTTCAAACAATTGAAAATAAAAAAAAATTTGAAAAATACATGACATTTCGAAAGATATAAAGATTTTCAAAAAAAGTCAAAAATTTAAAGAACATCAAAATTTCGAATGAAGGAGAAATTTTTACAAAATATCAATAGTTAGAGTCAAAATTTAAGAAAAAATAGTAGAAAAAATTCGAAAATTTTGAGAAAAATCCAAATGTCGAATTTATTGTAAAAAATTATCGAAAAATGGTAAAATTGTAAAAAATAATCAAAATTTCACACAATGTCAAAAGCTACGAGTCAAAACTTCAAAAATACAGTTGAAAAAAATTCGGAAATTGCGAGATAAATAAAAATTTTGAAAAATATCCAAGTTGTAAAAAATAATCAAAAAATTCTCAAATAAGTAGAAAAGTTTAAAAAGGTACAACTCCAAAAAAGATCAAATTCTGAAAAAAATCACGACTTCGAGAAAAAATTTAATTTAAACTTTGATAGTAAATGGTCGAAATTTTCAAAAGAAAAGTTCAAAAATTTTAGAGTCGAATTTTGGAAAAAAAATTAATTTTTGAAAGACGTAAATTTTCAAAAAAAAGTCGAATTTTTCAACTAAAAGTCCAATTTACTGCATAAGTCAAAATTTCGAAAAAGGTCGAAAATTTCCAAATGAAATGAAGCCAAAATTTCGAGAAAAAGTTGAAATTTTGGAAGTCGAACGAGAAAAGATCGACATTTAAAAAAATGGATATTTTATAAATAAATAAAATGTCGAAATGAAAATAAGTCGAACCATAAAAATCAAATCTTTAAAAATCAAATTCTTTAAAAAAATTCGAAATTTTGAAAAAAATTCCAAATTTCCAATTTGCCCAACATTCGAAACTTCGACAAATTTAAAAGTAAAAAATGAATTTAACAAAAAATCAAAATTTTTCAAAAAAAACTTAAAACTTTAAGAGATAATTAAAAATATGAATAAAGATGGAAGTTTAAAAAGTGGATATTTTGAAAAGGCGCAGGGGTTTTCAGAAAAAAATGTTTCAAATTTTCAAATTAGATTTATAAAAATAATCAAAATTTTGAAAAAATCGTATCTCTCTGATAGCTTAGCTATCGAAACGCGTTAGAGCAACCTGTGTTGTCTTTTTCAATCTTTCTTGGTTTCAGGAGACAAGATTTTCTATTTAAATTTTTAAAAAATTCGAAGTTATCGGCAAAAGTTATCAAAGAAAGTTAAAATTCTCAAAAAAGTCAAATTTTTGAAAAAAAGATAAAAATGTTGTGATAAAATTGCAAAAAATTCGAAAATAAGTCAAAATCTCAGAAAAAGGCGAGATTTTGAAAGGACTGAAGGTTACAAAGTAATTTAAAATTTGGAAAAAACGAAAATTAAAAACAAAATGGAAAATTTGAATTCCGAAATTTGTATAAAATCGAAATGTTAAAAAAAAGGTTCAAGAAAATCAAGATTTTCAATAAAAATCTAACTCAGATTTTTCACAACATTCGTCATCATTGTCATAGCTAGAGAGGGGAGAAGGGGCGGGGGCCTATTGTCCACCGCAGAAAGCACAAAGAAGTGAGGACTTTATTTGGGTCGCTAAAAAGTATTTCGGTAAATCAAGTTTTATACAAAAAATATGCCCCCCCGCTCAGAAAGACCCTAGTCCATGGTCGTCATTTTCAGAAAATTCAAATCTTGAAAAAAAGATCGAATTTTAAAAATCAAGCATTTCAATGTTTTCAAAAATGAATACTTTCAAAAAATTCAAATTTGCAAAAAGGATTGTTTTTAAAAATTCGAATTTAAATACAGTCAAAAAAGTAGAAATTTGCAAAAAATATCATCGTCGCCATTTTCAGAAAATTCAAATCTTGAAAAAAAGATCGAATTTTAAAAATCAAGCATTTCAATGTTTTCAAAAATGAACACTTTCAAGAAATTCAAATTTGCGAAAAGGATTTTTTTTGAAATCGAATTTAAAAACAGTCACAAAAGTAGAAGTTTCCAAAAAATACCAAGAAAAGTAGTTGCAAAAAGAATCAAAATATATTAAAAAGACAGAAATTTAAAGAAGTTGGTATTTTCAAAAAGTCAAAATTTCAAGAAAGTCGCAATTTCCAAAAATTAAGTCCAAATTTTCGAGAAAAAGGCGAAATTTTGTAAGTCGAACGAAGAACAGAGAGAGAACGAGAGACCGAGAGAGAACGAGTGACCGAGAGAGAACGAGAGACCGAGGGAGAATGAGAAAGGGTTGACATTCTGAAGAAAACAAGATATTTTAAAATGTCGAACTTTTCAAAGTAAGTCGAACAATAAAAATCGAATTCTTAAAAGAGAATCGTTACTTTGTGAACAGATCTCGAATAGAACAAATTTCCAAAGTGTAACTAATCCGAAACTGGGGCTGAAGTGAAATTAAGAGCCAATATTTATTCAATTTGATTTCGTCTAATAAACGTTAACGCACTGATAGGTGTACTCGTATATGAGTATTCTTTCCAAGAATGGAAGAATAATAATTACTGAACTAATTTATTTAAACATGTCTTTCACTTTGAAACCTGTTACACTTCGTATTTTATTATTCAATAAAAGTAATAAATAATAAACATTATTGCAATTCCAGCTTTCTTCATCGCCGTAGCTGATGTTTGAATGACCTGTATCATTGAGTATTACCTTTTTGCATCGTTACATAGAAATTATCCGCTAACTACTTTTACTATTATTTACATAGAATTGCAATTATCATTCTTGAAAATAAAACATTTAATTATCACTTATTAGTAATAACCTATTAATATTTATCGGGGTGGAGATGTCACCTTTTTTTTTTTGTTAATTCAGAAGTTTCCAGTTCGTTTTCACCGCGCTATTGTCGGGTTCAATTCAGTCGGATTTTGACCTCGGATGTAAAAACTTCGAACCGTGACGCTGAGCAAATAAAATAAGAAGACAAAGAATTCCACTGGCGTCATATTAAAAATATGAAATCGATTCTCATTTTTGAAAACCATTCTATTTTTAATATATTTTTGTTAATAGCCTTGGAGAAAATGTATGTAATAGCTTACCTTAGGCTTTTTCGATTTTTGGCTGAGACTAGATTTTCCATCGATGAGAATATTGTCATTGATAAAGGTAACATCACAGGGACTAGGCGGCGCTTCGAGATACCTTAAAATTTCTTCATCTTCGTCTGTAAAGGATTCATCTATCGAAGCACCAGGAAGAAGAATTATTCCTCCTTCTCCAACCTGCAACATAAGAAATATATTAGAAAAATAAAGCTAGGGCTCTGTTTTTCAACACTGATGAAATATTTGGTTTAAAGGAAACCAGTCAGCAGCAATTAAAGTCATATTTAAAACTAATTTTAAAACTAAAGGATTATAGATTATAAGATAGCAGAACGGACAATGAAATATTGCTTTAATTGTTAAGTAGGAAGCCTTGCATATGTGGCTGATAGAAAGCAAGGAAAACGAAAGCAACCAGGAAAACTAAAAGGTGCTTATTTAAGCTGATAAAAGCAAGGCTGTTATAAATCCGAAATGTTGAAATTAACCAACCAGCAAAATATGAAAATTATATAGCATTCCTCTCGACACCAAAATTAAGACGATTTTTATGGATAATTAGACATTATTTATGATTATTTTTATGTGTATAATGTATTATATGTATAAATCAGTGTGCCCCATATGACATGGAATAACATGGGTAACTTGGTTGAGGAGTAGTGATAGAAATTCCATTAAATGGGCAAAGTGGCACAAAATTTTATGTCCATCAAATGGCGTTGAAAAAATAATTTAATAGTCTTGAGAAGGTTAAGAAAAAAGTAAAAGCACCAAGAAGTTTTCAAGAAAAAAAAGTGGAAATCTTAGGAGAAATCTTCAAACATGATCGACATTTTTGAAATAATTTAAAAGTTTGGCAATAGTGTGTATCTAGTAGTAAAAGCAAATCATTCCCGGACGACGATGTAAATTGTGTCCGAGGCGTTAGCCGAGGCTAACAAACATCGAAGTCCGGGAATGCGTTTTAAGAGGAATAACCTATCGTGGGGCCTAAAATTGCGCCGCGAAAATAGGTATTTTTGACAAGACTAGATTTTCAAAAAATTCCAGATTTTTGAAAAAATTGAAATTGTGAAAAATAGTAAATGTCGAAGTTACCATTGAAAAGTTATCAGAAAAAGTTTAAATTCTCAAAAAAGAGTCGAAAATCAAAAGCGAAAAGTCGAAATTTTGATGATAAAAGGTCGAAATTTTCAACAAAAAAATCGAAAATTCCAAAAAAGTCAGAATTGTAAGAGAAACTGAATTGATGGAAAAAATGCTGGACATCAGAAGAACAAGAGGCTTGAAGACCAGAACAGGTTGAGAAACCTACCTTAGAGAAAGAAGAAGAAGAAGAAGGAAGAAAAAGAAGGAAGAAGAAGAAGGAAGAAGATAGAAGAAGAAGAAGGAAGAAGAAGAAGATGATGGAAGAAGAAGGAAGAAGGAAGAAGAAGAAGGAAGAAGAAGAAGAATAAGAAGAAAGAAGATAAAGAAGAGGGAAGAAGAAGAAGGAAGAAGGAAAAAGAAGAAGAAGGAAGGAGGAAAAGAAGAAGGAAGAAGAAGAAGGTAAAAGAAGAAGAAGGAAAAAGAAGAAGAAGGAGGAAAAGAAGGAAGAAGAAAGAAGAAGGAAGATAAGAACAAGAAGGAGGAAGAAGAAGATGATGGAAGAAGAAGGAAGAAGAAGAAGAAGAAAGCAGAAGAAGAAGAAAGGGGAATAAGAAGGAAGAAGAAGAAGAAGAAGAAGAAGAAGAGGGAAGAAGAAGAAGGAAGAAGAAGAAGGAAAAAGAAGAAGGAAGAAGGAGGAAAAGAAGAACGAAGAAGAAGAAAGAATAAGAAAGTAAAAGAAGAAGAAGGAAAAAGAAGAAGAAGGAGGAAAAGAAGAAAGAAGAGAAGAACAAGGAGGAAGAAGAAGGAAGAATAAGAAAGAAAAAGAAGAAGAGTAATAGGAGGAACAGGAGTAGGAGGAAGAAGAGTTATTTAAAAAAAGTTTAAAAAATGTGGAATTTTTCAACTAAAATTTGCTATAAATTTGGTGGAACGGACTGGTCCTTGGATATCTTCAATAATTGAAATACAGAACTTCTCCCCTGAAACCAAGAAAGATTAAAAAACACAACAAACGCGTTAGAGTAACGTTTGTTGTGTTTTTTAATCTTCTGTATTTCAATTTTTAAAATTTGCAACACAAAAGTCAAAAAATTAAAACTTTGGAAAACAACGAGATTTTCAAACAATTGTAAATGAAAATTTTTTTGGAAAATACATGAAATGTTGAAAGATATTAAGATTTTCAAAAAAAATTTGAAAATTTAAAGAACTTCAAAATTTCGAATGAAGGAGAAATTTTTACAGAATGTCAATAGTTGAAGTCAAAATTTAAGAAAAAATGGTTGAAAAAATTCGAAAATTTTGAGAAAAATGAAAATTTTGAAAACGTCGTATTTATTGTAAAAAATTATCGAAAACAAGTAAAATTGTAAAAAACAATCAAAATTTCCCAAAATGTCGAAAGCTATGAGTCAAAACTTCAGAAATGAGGATAAAAAAAATTTGGAAATTTCGAGATCAATCAAAATTTTGAAAAATGTCGAAGTTATTGTAAAAAATGATCAAAAGATTCTCAAATAAGTCGAAAAGTTAAAAAAGATACAATTCGAAAAAAGCTCAAATTCTGAAAAAAGTCACGACTGCGAGAAAAAATTCAAACTTTGATGATAAATGGTCGAATTTTCAAAAGAAAAGTTCAAAAATTTCAGTGTCGAAATTTGGAAAATACTTTAATTTTTGAAAGAGGTGTAAATTTTCCAAAAAAAAGTCGAATTTTTCAAATAAAAGTCCAATTTACTACATAAAAGTCAAAATTTCGAAAAAGGTCGAAATTTTCCAAAAGAAATTAAGCCAAAATTTCGAGAAAAAGTTGAAATTTTGGAAATCGAACGAGATAAGATCGAGATTTTGAAAAAAAATGGATATTTTATAAATAAATAAATAAAATGTCGAAATGAAAATAAGTCGAACAATAAAAATTGAATTCTTTAAAAAAATTCGAAGTTTTCAAAAAGGTGAACCAAAGTCCAATTTGCACAACAATCGAAACTTCGACAAATTTGAGAAATAGACGAAATTTTGATGAATGTCAAGATTTTCTTAGGAAGTCGAACTCTTGAAAAAGTCGAAATTTTCAAAAAAGGCGAAATTTTTATAAAATTCGAAATTTTCACAAATTGTCGACATTTTTAAAAAACGCGAAATTTTCATAAAATTCGAAATTTTCATAAAATTCGAAATTTTCAGAAAATGTCGACATTTTCAAAGCAAATTTTGAAAAAAGTCGAAAATGTAGAGAAATATAGAAATTTTGAAAAATAACGAAGTTATTGTAAACAGTTATCAAATAAATTCTAAAATTAAAAAAGGCAACATTTTGAAAAATGTTGAGATTTGAAAAACATTGAAATTTTCAAAAAAAAAACGTGTACAAATGTTCAATAAAAAAAAATGAAATTTTAAAAAGGTCTAGATTTTCAAAAAAGTTCAAAATTTTAAACAAGTAGCTGAAATTTTTATTAAAAATTAGAAAATTTAAAACACATTTTCGAAAAAAAATTGAAATTATTAACATAATTGTAAGTAAAAGGGGCGAAATTTTGCAAAAATTCCAAAGTTTTCGAAAAGACGAAACTTTGAAAAATTGGCCCAAGTTTGACGAAACGTTTAAAAAAGTGTAAATTTTACAATCGATCAGAACAGGAATTTTGAAGTCGAGAATTAAAAAAAGAGTCAGTCAAAATTTTTGAAAAAGGTCAATTTTTTCCAAAAAGCTGAAATTTTAAAAAGATTACAAGGGGTCGAAGGAGTCGAAAATTAAGTAAAAATTTTTAGAAAAAGGTTAATATTTTCAAAAAAAAATCCGAAAGTTCGAAATTTTAAGAGAAATTTTTTTAAAAAATTTGAAAATTTTAACTTGATTGTA
Organism: Dastarcus helophoroides; assembly: GCA_028583605.1. Classification (NCBI taxonomy): domain Eukaryota; kingdom Metazoa; phylum Arthropoda; class Insecta; order Coleoptera; family Bothrideridae; genus Dastarcus; species Dastarcus helophoroides. The sequence continues at coordinate 33,318,774 of CM053327.1, forward strand.
AGTAAAAGGAGCACAATTTTGAAAATATTCCAAGTTTTCGAAATTTTGAAAACGTGGTCAAGTTTGTAGAAACGTTTAAAAAGTGGAAATTTTAGAGTCGATCAGGGCAGGAATTTTGAAGTCGAGAATTAAAAAAAAGTTGGAATTTTTCAGTAAAATATTTTAAAAAAGGTCAATATTTTCAAAAAAAAAAAGATGAAATTTTGAAAAGCTCTATAAGATTACGAAGTCAAAATTTAAAAAGAGCTGAAATTAAAAAAATTTGGAAAATTCGAAAAAATCTCCAAAAAAGTCGAAATTTTAGAGAAAAATCGAAATTTAAAAAAAAATTGGAAAATAATACAATATTTTGCAAAAAAGCAGTTGAAAAGATCGGAATTTTCAAAAAAGTCGAAGTTTTTGGAGTCGAATAAATGTTCGAAAAAATTTTTGAAGAAATAATCGAGATTTTCAAAATAAAATTGGAAAAATTTAAAAAACACAATTTTCAACTTGAGCTGGAAAATTTGGAAAAAACAAAACCTTTATAAAATTCCAAATTTTCGAAAAAGACGAGATTTTTAAAAATAAACGAAATTGCCTGTCGGAGATGATTCTATTTTCCTCCAGATATTTAAGAATTTCGATGTTGATAACCTTTTCCATCACTTTAGTTATAACGGATAACAAAGATATAGGGGGATAGTTGTTAATCAGATTCCTTTTTCCCTCTTTAGGGACAGGCTGCACTCTAGCAGATTTCCAGATGTTAGGGAATACGCCTTTGTTGTAAGAGAGTGTGAACAATTTGCTTAGGACAGGAGTCAACTCTGGGGCGCACTTCTTAAGAACAATAGCGGGAATACCATCAAGGCCAGAAGCTTTCGAGGTGTCACTAGCTCAAAGATAATCTTCCTGATTGTGCGTTGTCTGAAAACAACTTCAGCCGCATCAATGTGCCAATCTTAGGAAGAATAGGAGGTTCTGCGTTTCGAGAATCAAGATTGGTATTTTCAGCAAACATTAAGGCTAATATGTCAGCCATGAATTTAGTCACTAAATATGAATGAAATAAGTAAATAAATAAAATTAAAATGTTTCCATTCGATTGGAGGAAGCTCGAACCATGCGTTGATAAGAATGTTAATTAAAAAGCAAAAAATTAATGGTAAATCTGAATGAATGAAATTAAAATGTCAAGTTTTCTTTTTTACTACATTTGCATATACTTTCGCTGAATCCGGAAATTAGTTGATGATATTGATTATTATTATCTAATAAATTCGATAAAACCCGGATATATTAATATTTATTTTCGCTTTTCCATAAATTTCACTTACAATACAGTAGTTCGTCATCATGTCTATATTAGGAACTTGACATTGATTCATCAGATTTTTTATCTATAATAGCTCATAGGAATAGTGTTAATAAATAGTAATAAAAAATCAAAACAATACGGTCCTACTTTGTTAATTTTTATAAATGAAGATGAAAAGTACTTTGTTTAATTAATAGCTATCAGATCCATTGATATAGAAAGTTTCAAGATATCAAAACTGAACTAAAAATTTATATTTTATAGTTTGGTCCGAATTATTACGTTCAAAATTATTATATTAGAAAGTTCTGTTGGTCATTGAATTGTAAATAAATATATTTATTCAATAGTAACGCAATTGTGGTCTACTTCACCTGAAAGAACCGGAACGATGATTTTATAACAAAGCGTAGTTATCAAAATGAAAGGTCACATAGGACAATAAAATAACTTTAGTGCAATTATAAGTCTATCACCTAGAAAGCTAAATATCTATTTAATATGCACAAAGTCAGTCAGGAAAATACGTTTTAAAATAAACTATGACTCGTTTCCATTTAATTACCAGCACCAGCAAGACGCTTTAACCGTTTTTAGGTGTACATTAATACCGGGGGGTTATCCGAGGCCTGCAGATATCAATATGGATCACGGGGAGAATTTAAATAAAATAAAAATGTACAAGTTTAGAAGGGAAGGAACACACACAGCACTATATGGTCACTTGGTCAGGTACTGAATCCCGCTCGAGTGGAACCATGACACTATAACTATATAGTGTCATGAGTGGAACATCTGTGAACGAGCGAGCCTGAAGGGAAGACAAAAGGGCATTTTCTGCCTATGCATAGGAACGTAAAGTAGCGAGTGTTGTCTGGCGAGAGCGAACTGATTTTAAAACTTTTATAAATTGAGTTCGCTCCCCCGGTATCAACATAGGTCAAAATTAAAAAAAAATCACAAATAAGATCAAACATAACACATTAACCTTTTTTTCTTTTAGTTGTTTCTGTGGTGTTGCAGAAGTTAATTAATTACATGGACCTGTAACTATATTATGTATTCTAATGGTAATTAATAAATAAATGCGAAAGTGTGTTTGTCTGTCTGTCCGTTTATCGATTATTCACGGCTCAATTACTGAAACGATTATCACGAAAATTGATGTAGGTATACCTTGTTAGGAGGGATCGTTTATTCCCAAAAACTCTTCCAGATACACCCAAACTCCAGAAAGAGCAAATAACTTTCTTCCGTTTATTTTGTAAAATGATTTACTAGCGTAATTTTACAGGTAGAATTGTGATGAGCGCCATCATCAACGAATTTGAACAAAATGTCATTCTGCAATCCGTACGAACTCTTTAAAGCTGGGTCGACTGATAAAGTTAGTTTTGTTACGTTTATCAGAACTTTGTAAAAAATTAAAATACAAATCTTGTCCCCTGAAACCAAGAAAGATTAAAAAACACAACAAAGGTTTCTCTAACGCGCTTCGATAGCCATCGAAACGCGTTAGAGCTTTGTTGTGTTTTTTAATTTTTCTTGGTTTCAGGGGACAAGATTTGTATTTCAATTTTTGACGATAACCAAGGACCAAATTCGTATCGCATGTAGTTATTTATTCAACAAAAAACTGGAACAATCGAAGTATAAAAGAACAGGCCTATTTAAAAACTGTTTTATTTTCCTTGTCGCAGAACGGTACCAAAATAGTTGAAAGTTACGATTCTATTGACTTCACTCCGCGAGCCAACGAAGATACGTCTACATCGTTTAGTTAGTTGAACGATACGTAGAGTAGCAGCTCTGTTATGTCATTAAGTAAGAAAATGTGAGTTAGCGGTATTCTATACGGAACTAATTAACACGACCATAAGATGAGATTTAAATTGTACATCGCATGAACAATTCGTCACGAATTTGGAGAATTTAAGCAACAATAGAAAATTCAGAGCAACGACTTAATAGACGAGGAATCTTGAAGGAAGCTGTAAAAAACGAAGAGATTTCTACTTTTACTTGTTCAACATTTTTCACGCTTTGTTGTAAAATGACGAGTCCGTCGCCTCTTAAATTTTTTACTTTCACGAAAACTAGCTCGGCACGTTTTAATTAATAGCCCGGGCTTCAGATGTTCCCTACGTGTAATTAGTACAAAGTGGCGTTATAAAATATATATTTAAGCAAATTTTGTATCTAATCCAAGGAAAAATATTTTAAGAATGTTGTAAGCGATTCAATATATTAGTAATTTTCTAAAGTTATGATCAATAAATATTTGCTTCCACTCCTTACCTTCCCAAAAAAATATTTATTTTAATGATGACTTGTTTTCGTTTGAACTGTTAGGTAAATAGTTATTGGAGATTGCCAATATCGAAAGGATATCATTAGAGGAAAACTATTCTAAGGTAAAGGAAGCCAGATAAAATTAGGTAGCGTATATCGATTTGTAATCGTTTGTACCATGTTTTCTGAGTGTTAAAATTGGTTATAGAAGGACAGAAACTGTGGCCAAAAATTCGACCCTTTTTAAAATTTCACTTTTTTTTTGAAATTTTGGACCTTTTACTTTTTCTCGATGCTTCGACGTTTTTTGATAATTCAGAATTCACATTTTTCATAAAATTTCGGCCTTAAAATTTCTACTAAATTTTTTTATCTTCTCTCTCTCTCTCTCTCTCTACTCTCTCTGTCGTCTGTCTGTCTGTTTCTCTCTCTCTGTCGCCTGTCTCTCTCCTCTCTCTCTCTGTCGTCTGTCTCTCTCTCTCTCTGTCGTCTCACTCTCTCTCTCTCTCTCTCTGTCGTCTGCCTCTCTCCTCTCTGTCGTCTCTTTCTTTCTCCCTCCTCTCTTCTCTCTCCACTTTCCCCTCTCTCCTCTCTCTCTCTCTTCTCTCTCTCTCTTCTCTCTCTCTACTCTCTCTCTACTCTCTCTCTCTCTCTCCCCATTTTTCTCTCTCTCTCCCCCTTTTCTCTCTCTCTCTCTCTCTCTCTCTCTCTCTCTCTCTCTCTCTCCTCTCTCTCCTCTCTCTCTCCTCTCTCTCTCCTCTCTTTCCTCTATCTCTCCTCTCTTTCTCCTCTCTTTCCTCTATCTCTCTCCTCTCTCTCTCTCCTCTCTCTCTCTCCTCTCTCTCTCTCCTCTCTCTCTCTCCTCTCTCTCTCTCCTCTCTCTCTCTCCTCTCTCTCTCTCCTCTCTCTCTCACCCCCCTCTCTTTCTCACTCTCTCTCTTTCTCTCTCTCTCTCTCTTTCTCTCTCTCTCTCTCTTTCTCTCCTCTCTCTCTTTCTCTCTCTCCTTTCTCTCTCTCCTTTCTCTCTCTCTCTGCTCTCTCTCTCTCTGCCTCTCTCTCTCTGCTCTCTCTCTCTCTGCTCTCTCTCTCTGCTCTCTCTCTCTCTCTCTCTACTCTCTCTCCACTCTCTCTCTCTCTCTCTCTCTCTCTCTCTCTCTCTACTCTTTCTCTCTACTCTTTCTCTACTCTCTCTCTCTCTCTCTCTCTCTCTCTCTCTCTCTATTCTCTCTCTATTCTCTCTCTCTCTCACCTCTCTCTTTCTCATCAGAAACTATGGCCAAAAATTCAACCCTTTTTAAAATTTCACTTTTGAAATTTTGGACCTATTACTTTTTCTCGAAGTTACGACGTTTTTTGATAATTCAGAATTCACATTTTTCAGAAAATTTCGGCCTTAAAATTTCTACTAAATTGTTTTATCTTCTCTTTCTCTTCCTCTCTTTCTTCTCCCCCTCTCTCTCTTCTTTCTCTCTGCTCTTCACTCTCTCGCCTCTTCTCTCTGTCTGCTTCTCTCTCTCTTCTCCCTCTCCCTCTCTCTCTCTTCTCACTCTCTCTCGTCTCTATCTCCTTTTCTTTCGCTCCCTCTCCCATTTCCTCTTCCCTCCCCCCTTCCTTTTAAACTAAAATCAAAATTTTCAAAATAAAACCAACTTTTAAAAACAAAGTTTTTGAAAAAACTACTGAAAAAAGATTGAATTTACAAAAAAAGACAACATTTCCGAAAAAAAAGTGGAAATTTTTAAAAAATGTCGACATTTTCAAAAAATAGAAATTTTTTAACAAAGTCGAAGTTTTAAATGAAAACAAAATAAAAAATATGTAACTGTTCAAAAAAGTTGAAAATTTCAAAAGTGAAAATTTTGAATAAGAAAAGTAGACAATGTTGGAGACGTACGAATTACAAAAAAGGGAAATTTTGAAATGGACTTTCAAAAAATAAAATCGAAATTTAAGAAAATGGTGGAAAATTTCAAAAAATACGAACATTTTTTAATAAACAAGATTTTCAATACTAGAAATTTTGAAACTAAAATTTCAAAAATTCCAAATATTCGAAAAAGACGAATTTTGAAAAAAGTGGAAATTTTAGTAGTCGATCTTTCCTAAAAAAGTCAACATTTTGAAATATCGTTATCTTAATAAGAGTTAGAAGTTCTGAAAAAAATCTGAAATTATAAAAAATAGTCTAAATTTCCAAGACAAATTTTTGAAAAAATATCGAGATTTCAAAAAATTGAGATTTTCAAAAAGTCAAACCTCTTCGAAAAATAATAGTTTTCAAAAAAGAAATGGAAATTTCAAATAAAAAAAAGTCAAAATTTCAAGTTGTATTACACCAATTGTTAAAAAAAAAGAATATGGTTGAAATTTTGGAAACTTGAGATTTTGATAAAAATCAAAATATTTAGGAAACGGCGAAATTTCTAAATTATTCCAAATTTTAAAGAGCCTTGGATATAAAAACTTATCCCCTGGTTTTAGGGGACTTAAAAAAAAATCGAAATTTGAGAAAATGGGGAAATTTTCAAAAACTTCGAACATTTTTAAACAACCAAAATTTTCAACACTAGAAAATTTGAAACAAAAATTCCAAATTTTTGAAAATGACGAATTTTGAAAAAAAGTGGAAATCTTAGAGTCGACCTTTCCTAAAAAAAGTCAACATTTTGAAACATCGTAATCTTAATAAGAGTTAAAAGTTCTGAAAAAATATGAAATTTTGAAAAATAGTCTAAATTTCCAAAAGGCAAAATTTTGAAAAAATGTCGAGATTTGAAAAAATTGAGATTTTCAAAAAGAAATAATTTAAAAAAAAAAATGGAAATTTCAAAAAAAAGCCAAAATTTCAAGTTGTATTACACTAATTATTAAAAGAGAGAATTTGGTTGAAATTTTGGAAACTTGAAATTTTGATAAAAGTCAAAAAATTTAAGAAATGACAAAATTTCCAAATTATTCCAAATTTTAAACAGCCTTGAATATAAAAAATTGAAATACAAAACTTGTCCCCGGGTCTCAGGGGACAAGTTTTGTAGATAACCAAGGAGCAGTCCGTTCCACAAAAAGCTTTGGATATAAAACAAAACGAAATTTTCAAAAAAGGTTAAGATATTAAAGAACGTCGAAAAACTGAGTTTGTAAAAATGGTAAAAAAATTTCGGGCTTAAACTTTCTACCAATTTTTTGAATTCTTTTAAATCACTCTTCTTCTCTCGCCTCCCCCCTCCTTCTCTTCTTTCAAAATAAGAGTAATTTTCAAAAACAATCAGTTTTAAAACAACCACTTCAAAAATATTGAATTTACAAAAAAAATACATTTTGAAAAAAAAAATGGAAATGTAAAAATGTCGGTCAACATTTTAAAAAAAATATGAAATTTCCCACGAGGTCAAAATTTTAAATAAAAACAGAATAATAAATAAGTTTCCAAAAAAGTTGAAAATTTCAAAACTTAAAATTTTGAAAAAGTCGAAATGTAGAGAATAAGTCAAAACTTTGACAAAAGTCGAAATTGTGAGGGTTGAGATTTTTAAAAGGTCAAAATTTAAAATCCGCAACTTTCAAGAGTCGTCATTTTCAGAAGATCTCAATTTTAAGAAAAATTCAAAATCATGATAAATTTAAAAAAATAATGAAAAAAGTCGAAAATTTCAAAAAAAAATCACAATTGTGAAAAAAATGCGACTTTCCAAAAAGGTCTAAATTATCAAAAAAATTCGAATTTTTGGAGTAAAAGTTAAATTCACATCAAGTTCGAAACTTCGAGATAGTGAACATTTTGAACAAAGCTCGAAATTTGCAAAGAAGTTCAAAGTTATCAAAAGAAATGTTTTCAGAAGATCGAATTTATAAAAGAATTAAATTTTGAAGAAAGCTGAAATTCTGAAAACTTGTCAGCGTCATCATTTTCAAAAAAGTCGAATATTTCCAAAAAATTGAAGTTTTGAAAATGAATCGAAATTTAGCACAAAGATTTTGAAAAAAGGCGAATTTTGAAAGAGTTGAAATTTTCAAAAAGTCAAAATTTTCGAATTATTTGAAACTTTCCAATTAATTGAAATTTTCGAATTATTTAAAAAAATCGAAACGTTAAAAAGTCCAAAATTTTAGTAAAAAACAAAAATCGAAATTTAAAAAAAAACCTCAATTCCAAATTTTCCAAATTTTAAAAATAATCCAAAATTTGAAAAAAGTCGACATTTAAGGAAAAATTTTAAACGGATTAATGTTTTCAAAAGTCGGACATTTTAGAAAATTCGAATTATCAAAAAAAAGTCGACATTTTTAAGAAAAAAAATCAAAAACTGTAAGCGGGTTAATGTTTTCAAAAGTCGGAATTTTTAGAAAATTCGAATTTTCAAAAAGTCGATATTTTTAAGAAAAAAATCAAAAACTGAAAGCGAGTTATTGTTTTCAAAAGTCGAAATTTTGAAAGGGTTCGAATTTTTAAAAAAAGTCGAATTTAAAGTCGGATTTACAAAAAAGTCGAAATGTCAAGTCAAAATTTAAAAAACATATACATCAATTTTCGATAAGGGCAATTTTGAAAAAAAGGTCAACATTTTCAAAAATAAGTTGAAAATTTAAAAAAATCGAAATTTTTTCAAATTTCAAAATTTTGAAAAGGAGTTTCTTCGTCTTCTTTAGTAAGGTTAGTTGGCTGTTCATTCTGGATTCGTCTTGTGTAAAAGCGACTGCCAGCTGTCACGCCATTTGGTGGTCTGGTCCCATGTGGTTTTTCGTTGCGTTTCTATTTTCGGCAGCCTGTTGTCTGCCATTGGATTAACGTGTTCATTCTGTTTCAAAAAAGTTTAAATTCGCAAAAATGAACATTTTTAATTGAAAAAATTTAAAAAAGAAGTAACAGTTTTCAGAAAGTCAAAATGGAAAAGCAAAATGTTAAAAAATTGAAATTTTCAATAAAAATTTCGAAAAAAGTAAAAATTTTCGAAACTAAGTCAAAACAATAGAAATTAGGGGCCGAAATCCTTAAAAATTTCCAGAAAAAGTCGAATTTTGGACAAATTGGATATTTTAAAATGTCGATATTCTCAGAAAAGAAAGTAGAAATATTCAAAATAAATCCGACCAATTAAAATAAGCGAAATTTTCAACATGATCGTAAAAGCCAAAATTTGCAAAAAAATTCAAGGTTTCAAAAAATTAAAGAGTGTAAATTTTAAATAAAAATCGAATTCTTCAAATTTGGTATTTCGAAATAAGTTGAAATTTTCAAAACAATTTGAGAAAAAAATATGGAGATGAAAATTTGAAAAAAAGTGGATATGTTAAAATGTCGATATTTTCTGAAAAAATCGAAAAATTTCCAAATAAATCGGAATTTTTAAAGTCTAAATTTTCAATAAAAATGGAATTCTTCAAAGATGGAATTTCGAAATAAGTCAACATTTTCAGAGGTCGGTATTTTGAAAAAAAAGTTAAAGAAACTTTCGAGGAAAATCGAACTTCAAAAAAAAAAAAGATTAAAAATGTTCAAAGATGTTGAATTTTTGAATGAAGTCACAATATTCAAGAAAGTTGTAAAATCGAAAATTTGAAATATGTGCAGATATGCTCAGATGTCATGTCAGTTATGCTCATGATGTCATGTCACTTATGCCCATGATGCCATGTCATATACGCTCATGGGGGCCTAAAGACTTCCCCCATTGGGTGTGCCATTGATTTCCAAAAAACAAGTTCGAAATTTTATATCTTCTAAAAAAATTCAAAAAATCGAAATTTTGGGAAAATTAACCTATTTAAAAATGCATGATATCTCCACGATGCGAATTTTCGAGATAGGTAACGTATAATAATAAAAAGGGTATTAACAAAAATTCACAGAAAAATAATAGTTAAAATTTATTTATATCTGATGACAGTAATGATTAAAAAGATTAAAGATACAGTCGAAACAATAATCATCTAAATTGTAGGAATGGTCCATTAAAAAAACATGGGAGGCGACCCCGTCTTTCGCATTTTTAATCTTTTTTTTTTAAATAAATTACAAGCTGTCCATATATTCTTTGTTAATCTCGGCGATATCTGGCTACTTAGCAAGATAAAATTTCAATTGTCCTTCTATAAAATAGCTAATTGATTTTTTTATCGTTCCATATTCATTAGGTAGATATTAAAAAAAAGCTCAATTAGGCACAAGGCCTTATATTTATACAAGTAATTGGCGCTGTATACTTATTTATTTTTTGGATAAGAAGTAAACCTTCTGTAGGATTACATCGATATACGATTACATCGATATACGATTACATCGTGCAGATGTAAATGTTGTTGCTTTATATTTTGTTTATAACCGTCGCAATGCCAAGCAGCATGCGAGCAAGCATTAAACATCTGTAAAATAAAAACGACACGTGTATCTGTCATACGCTAAAAAAAATACATCATGAATCATGCTTTATAAATTGTAAAAATTAAGTTTATCAGAGGCGACTTGAGACACCACTGAAAACGCGACAAGATAAGAAACAATAAAGGAATTGATTGCCTGGAAGATTAAATGTATTTCCTGAAATGTAAAAAAATGTTTAGTCGTTAAATCAAGTTATCATTATTAAAATTAGAAATTACATTAAAAAAAATCTTAGTCTTAGAGGCTGCTGACAGAAGTGAACATTCAAATCTAGGAAATATGTAGTGCAGTTCGAACCCACCCTAATAAACAAGTTAGAATATTGGAAATATTTGAAAATAAATTCTATCCTAATATTTGTGTATCGTGAGGAAAAGAATCAAATATTTATTGATAGTGAAATATACTTTAATATGCTCTAATAATAACATTAGAATATACTTTTAACATTAGGGTAAGTTGTTACTGCGTGATGGTGACGCGTGATAGTCACGCGAAACCACAACTTTACCCCCCTATTCAAAATCGCTTAACGCGCCTAAAGAAGTTTTTACTTCGAAAAAAATACTGTTTTCACTACCATTATCAATTTTCAAATTCCAATCCAGAAGTGTTACACGAGGATGAGGGAATTAATGCATCCGTAACTAATTTATGCCGACACTACACTTGTCTATATTGCAATGCAACCCAATTCCATTGTGTTGGGCCCATCTCGACTAACTATCAAAATAATTCAGACGCTCTGTGAAATAAAAGGAAATTGCACAAAACAAATATCATTTTCAGCGCAATTTAATGCCGGCTATGTTAGGTATTTGAGTAATAAAACACTTTCGTTATTAATTTTCGACCGTAAAATATAAAAGCTTGAAACAACAACAACAAAAATAAAATCGTTTCAAATTCACACATTCCTTGACAAAACTTACGCACGATTGTGTTATTAACGATGAACGGAAATAAAAGTTAATTAATAGCGAGCGCACGTTACATTATTGGTGTTTGTAAATAAAATAATTAACGAAATAAGGACGAGCTCAAAACTGAAAGCAATAGGTAGTATGTCAACATAATGACATAAGGAAGACATTTTTTTGGAGATTAAGGTATTCATCGGCAGGCTAATCGTAAGGTATTCATCGGCAGGCTAATCGTAAGGTATTCATCGGCAGGATAATCGTAAGGTATTCATCGGCAGGATAATCGTAAGGTATTCATCCGCAGGATAATCACAGCTGAGTTTTTAGAACGTTATCGATGCGTATAGCAAGACGTAAGCGCCAGACTGCTCACCACTAGTATGCAATTTTTAGAATAGACTGTATGCGTGGATACAATACAAATCTCGAATCCGCTTCGCATAGATTTTCTGAGCCAACATCACTGTATTACTTACGGGAAACATTTACGCGACGAAGCATTTTTTTTTAAAGTCAATCCTCTCGCAAAGGACAACCCTATTATGCCTTCAAAGCACTGCAAATAGGATGCGGAAACAAGGATAAACCGCCTTCTTCAACAAGGAAAGGTTGTAACTTTTGGGAAAAATTCCGTTCGGTAACGAGTTCCATAGCATTTGGTTACCTCGAGGCGTTTGATAGTTATAAATTTTTTAATGTTTTTCATTTAGGGGTAGATTTCACTCCATGGGACCCCTCGTCAGTAAATAAGCTTTTAGCTGGTGACTTCCTATATTAATTAGGATAAAATGTCAAAGTTTAATTTGGTTACCTCAAGGCGTTTGGTAGTTATGAGTTTTTTAATGTTTTTCACTTAGGGGTAGATTTTACCCCCCGGGACCCCTCGCCAGTAAATAAACTTCCAGCTATTTATTTCCTAGGTTAATTAGGATAAAATATCGAAGTGTAATTTGGTTACCCCAAGGCGTTTGGTAGTTATGAATTTTTTAATGTTTTCCATTTAGGGGTAGATTTTACCCCCTGGGACCCCTCGCCAGTAAATAAAGTTCTAGCTATTTATTCCTTAGGTTAATTAAGATAAAATGTAAAAGTTTAATTTAACTGTCTCATGGCGTTTGGTAGATATGAATTTTTTAAGGTAGGTAGGGGTAGATTTTACCCCCTGGGACCCCTCGCCAGTAAATAAACTTCCAGCTATTTATTTCCTAGGTTAATTAGGATAAAATATCGAAGTGTAATTTGGTTACCCCAAGGCGTTTGGTAGTTATGAATTTTTTAATGTTTTCCATTTAGGGGTAGATTTTACCCCCTGGGACCCCTCGCCAGTAAATAAAGTTCTAGCTATTTATTCCTTAGGTTAATTAAGATAAAATGTAAAAGTTTAATTTAACTGTCTCATGGCGTTTGGTAGATATGAATTTTTTAAGGTTTTCACTTAGGGGTAGGATTTTATCCCCTGGGACCCCTCGTCAATAAATATCATTCCAGCTATTTATTTGCTAGCTTAATTAGGATCAAATGTAAAAGTTTAACTTGGTTACCTCGAAGTGTTTGGTGGTTATGAATTTTTTAACGTTTTTCACTTGGAGGTAGATTTTACCTCCTGCGACCCCTCGCCAGCAAATAAACTTCCGGCTATTTATTTCCTAGCTTACTTGGAATAAAATTTCGAAGTTTAATTTGGTTACCTCAAGACGTTTGGTAGTTATCAATTTTTTAATGTTTTCACTTAGGGGTAGATTTCACCCCCTGGGACCTCTCGTCAGTAAATAAGCTTCTTTCTACGTGGTGATTTCCTATATTAATTGGGATACAATGTTAAAGTTTAATTTGCTTACCTCAAAGCGTTTGGTAGTTATAATTTTTTTAACGTTTTTCACTTAGGGGTAGATTTTACCCCCTGCGACTCCTCGCCGGTAAATAAACTTCCAGCTATTTATTTCCTAGGTTAATTAGGATAAAATGTAAAAGTTTAATTTGGTTACCCCAAGGCGTTTGGTAGTTATGAATTTTTTATTGTTTTTCACTTAGGGGTAGATGTTTCCCCCTGGAACCCATCGTCAGCAAATAAGCTTCTAGCTGGGGACTTCCTATATTAATTAGCATAAAATGTTAAAGTTTAATTTGGTTATCTCGAGGCGTTTGATACTTATGAATTTTTTAATGTTTTTCACTTAGGGGTAGATTTTACCCCCTGCGACCCCTCGCCAGCAAATAAAATTCCAGCTATTTATTTCCCAGGCTACTTGGGATAAAATGTCCAAGTTTAATTTGGTTACCTCGAGGCGTTTGGTAGTTATGCATTTTTTAATGGTTTTTTTTACTTAGGGGTAGATTTCACCCCCTGGGACCCCTTGCCTGTAAACAAGCTTCTAGTTGGTGATTTCCTATATTATTAATTAGAATAAAATATCAAAGTTTAATTTGATTACCTCAAGGCGTTTGGTAGTTATGAATTTTTTAATGTTTTTCATTCAGGGGTAGATTTTACCCCTTGGGACCCCTCGCCAGTAAATAAACTTTTAGCTATTTATTTCTTAGGTTAATTAGGAAAAAATGTAAACGTTTAATTTGGTTACCTCAAGGCGTTTGGTAGTTATGAATTTTTTAATGTTTTTCACTTAAGGGTAGAAATCACCCCTTGGGACCTTTCGTCAGCAAATAAGCTTCTAGCTGGTGATTTCCTAAATTAATTAGAATAAAATGTCAAAGTTTAATTTGGTTACCTCGAGGCGTTTGGTAATTATGAATTTTTTAATGTTTCTCACTTAGGGGTAGATTTCACCCCCTGGGACCCCTCGCCTGTAAATAAGCTTCTAGTTGATGATTTCCTATATTATTTAGGACAAAATATGAAAATTTAATTTGGTTACCTCAAGGCGTTTGGTAGTTATGCATTTTTTTAAGTTTTTCACTTAGGGGTAGATTTTATTCCCTGGGAACCCTCGCCAGTAAATAAACTTGTAGCTATTTATTTCTTAGGTTAACTAGGATCAAATGTAAAAGTTTAATTTGGTTACCCCAAGGCATTTGGTACTTATGACTTTTTTAATGTTTTCCCTTAGGGGTAGATTTCACCCCCTGCGACCCCTCGTCAGTAAATAAGTTTCTAGCTGGTGATTTCGGAGATTAATTAGAATAAAATGTCAAAGTTTAATTTGGTTACCTCGAGGCGTTTGGTAGTTATGAATTTTTTAAGGTTTTTCACTTAGGGGTAGATTGCACCCCTTAAGGCCCCTCGTCATGAGCTTCCAGTTGGTGATTTCACATATTAATTAGGATAAAATGTCAAAGTTTAATTTGGTTACCTTGAAGCGTTTGGTAGATATGAATTTTTTAATGCTTTTCACTTAGGGGTAGCTTTCTCCCCTTGGGAGCTTTCTTCAGCAAATAAGCTTCTATCTGTTAATTTCCTATATTAATTAGGATAAAATGGCAAAGTTTAATTTGGTTACCTTGAGGCGTTTCATAGTTATGAAATTTTTAATGTTTTTCACATAAAAAATAACATAGAGGTAGATTTTACCACCTGGGACCCCTCATCAGTCAGTGAGATTCTAGCAGCTATTTTAATTAAGTTATAATGACAACGCTGGATATGGTTAGCTCAATGGCTTTGTTAGTTATGATAATTTTAACAATATTTTACTCCGAGCCAAGACGGTTCGATATCTCGTTATTCGTTACCAGTACCTAATACTGTATCTCTATACCATGTACGCCTATGGATGTTCGGGTATTTCCGTAAAAATGGCTGCGAGATTTTGGCCGCTGTTTTCACACTGGTTCAGGAGCTTGAAAATTCTACAGAAAAGGGTCTCTGCAGATGCAAGTCCTCACTGTGTCAAACTGGACCGCACAGGAATTTGCTCTCTTGTATGCCTTAAAAATCTTGCCCTTGGAGGGATCAATCCTATTAGTTCCTATCTCCCATGAAAGCTTTCGCCAAAGGCACCTAAAGGGAGTAGTAGAGCTGCTATGTTGCCATTACTTGAAGATGTTTCCCTAACGTGCGGAAAGCAGCATCGAAATTTAGCGAAACATATAATTTTAGATTGCGATTACGTAAAACAAAAAGACTGTGAGATTTTGAGCGCTGTTTTCACACTGGTTTCGGAGCTTGAAAATTCTATAGAAAAGAGTCTCTGTAGATCGAAGTCCTCACTGTGTCAAACTGGACCGCACAGAAATTTGCTGTCTTGTGTGCCTCAAAAATCTTGCCCTTGGAGGGATCAATCCTATTAGTTCCTATCTCCCATGAAAGCTTTCGCCAAAGGCACCTAAGGTGAGTAGTACAGCTGCTATGTTGCCATTACTTCAAGATGTTTCCCTAACGTGCGGAATGCAGCATCGAAATTTAGTGAAACGTATAATTTTAGATTGCGATTACGTAAAACAAAAAGGCTGCGAGATTTTGGGCGCTGTTTTCACACCGGTTTCCATAGCTAAAAATTCTATAGAAAAGTCTCTGTAGATCGAAGTCCTCACTGTGTCAAGCTGGACCGCACAGAAATTTGCTGTCTTGTATGCCTCAAAAATCTTGCCCTATTTCATTCCAAATATTATTCTACATATTATACTTTATCAAAATATGCAGAAAAATATTTATTTATCGAAACGTTCGCGACTTCTCGAAATTTATTTTTCGAGACATTTTTTTTATAAAAACATACTTTCTTGATTTCAGGGGCCAAGATTTGTATTTCAATTTTTTAAAACGAACAGAGAAATTTTTGTGACAAAACTGGAGACATTTTTTTGACAAAACTAGAGACATTTTTGTGATAAAACTAGAGACATTTTTGTGACAAAACTAGGGACATTTTTGAGATTAAACTAGAGACATTTCTGTGACAAAATTGATTTAAAGTTACGTGATATTTCGAAAAAAAGTCTGTCAAGTTAGTACAAACCTCTGAGGTATTTTGTAATGCTTCGTGTACTTATTCCATATTTTACTTGATCAGATACATTATCTGGATGATTCGTTCAATTTTGTACTAAATAGCTGGCGATTACATTCCTCGCTATCATTCTTAGTCATTTACGCTATTTTTAAAAAGCTGGCCTATTATTCTAGCTTTCACTGTTTCAAAAAAGTGATAATTTATTAGTAATACAACACACCTCCAGTATTGGTATAACTAACAATAAGTGCCAGTCAAGCAAATTATTAATTGTTGTTCTTTGTGAATACAAATAATTTTATTTTAATCAAGGTCGTTTGAATAAGATACTCATAAACAAATATTGATTACAAATATTTTATGCAATAAAGTTATTTGATAAACAATAGTTTTCATTGAACTTTGGTTACTGAATGTGGATATCCAAATCAGGAAATAATATCAGATAAGTAACGCAAATGCAGAATGACATTTTAAGGTAAAAACTGTCCAAAATTCGAGTTTTCAATTTGTTAAATTGACGGATCAATTCGTTTACTTTTAATGTTTTAATCTGTATTTAATTTTAATCAAGAACCACACAGTGTACACTGCACACAGTACACACTGCAGATAGCGATGGATGGATGGTGCTGTGATCAAGCATACTTTCTCAATTTTAAAATCCCTTAGTTTAGATAAACGTAACAAAGCTACTAGTTTTAAAGAGTTCGTGCAGACTGCAGAATGTTTTGTTTAAATTCCTTGATACGATCATATGTACATTTAGCTACCTAGCGAGTCTCCAGGGTAGTAAAGTCGTACCCTACAGCGTCAGACGGTGCTGTTAGATCGTTGTATTAAAAGAATTCTATCCGCAAGTTAACGGTGTCCTATCGTTAAATTTCGCTGTCGTTGCTGTCAGATCATCTTTTATCTAATAGACGGAAAAAGGTTACCCTGTTCAACACAGAAATCCTCCCAATAAAAATATTGTATGTTTAGTAAGATTTGGACCTAAACTAATACACACTTGACCCCTAATCATATTAGCCTCAGATTTCTTGGAAGGGACGAGTAGGCCCATTTATAGATAATAAACGGGCGCCCCATTATCTGCAGGTAGTTCGATCTATGCTTGAAATATTCCTTTACTCCTTACTTTATAATTACTAAATATCTATTTATATTTTCGCTTAGATCTAGTGCCTGTTTAAAATAGTAACAAAAATGTGACGAGTTAATAAAGCCGTCAACTTTAAAACTTTTTTTGTAGCGAAGTTACCGTGAAAGCATATGTCACTCCCTCATCTTTGACGACTTTTTTATTTGAACACCCGATATATTCGAATGATTTTGTTTGAAATTCATTTTATTCGTGGATATGACATGACACAGACCATACTGTGGGATATAACTATTAAATTACAAGAAAAGGTTGCAAAAAAGGATGCAGCAAAATCTATACCAGAAGGGAATACTTCTGAAAGCCATGAAATTAAAAATTACGTTTTACGACTTATCTTTGTTAATCATTTCAAATCGATTTAACAACGAAGTCCATTCTTCAATCAGTAAATTGTGTTTTTGTATGATGACACATGCTGCCATACTAATTAACAGATGGTATGCAAGTAAGGGTCTTATACAATGGAATGTGGAAGAAACGTCCAAGAGTTTTCCCATGTTTCATAACTTTGATATTACTTTCCGTCCATTAACTTTTTTGATTATAATTTTTTTTTCTTCAAAATTTCGTATTTAAAATTTCCGACTTTTTTTTTTGAAACATTCAACTTTTTAAGGAAATCAACTTCTTGAAAAAAATTAAATTTTCAAACTAAACTGATTTTCGACTTGTTGAAACAGAACTTCTAAGAAAACGTCGAAATCTTGAACTTAAAGTTTCAAAATTTAATAGATTTCGCTTGTTTTTTTCGAAATTTTGACCGATTAGAAAAGTGGTAACACTTTCTTTTTTCGAAATTTGGACTTTTTTCTTCAAATTTCGAATTTAATTCACCACCGATCATACAGATTGTTTAGGAAATCCCTAGAAGATCGTATATGACTTTGTCATAGATCCTAGATAGTGGTATTGTTTTGGAAATTCCTATAAATGATCGATTGAGGCAATCCTCACTTCTCGATTAAATTAAAAATAATTGTGACAACAAAGGGGTACCATTTTTATCTAGTTCAGAAATCATTTTGTTCAAATGGAAAACGATCATCAAATCAGATTGATTTGCCCTTCCAATTGGTTCAGTTGTCAAAAATGTCTACGATAGATATAGATGGAAAAATTTCTCGAAACCCAGGAAACCTAATGATCACAGTAGGCTTAATCAGTGCAAAACGCAGTCTGCAAAACAATCAACTCACCTTGGGTCGTTCCAGTTTTCCCATTGGCCTCGACCTATCGTTCCCAACGTAATCAGGAACATCCTTTCTGTCCGTGAACTTAAAAACGATCGAATTGGATTCGGGCTCCCGCGGTGGCTTCTTCACTTTTGGCACTTGGAATATATTCACCACATCCTCACTTTTAACGGCACTCTCCTCGTTCCTCTTCGGCTGTTGCAATGTTTTCGCGGTATTAATCAAGTTCTTTTGAATCTCCCTCTCTGTTAAATTCAACTTAGACGTCGTGACGCTTTTTTCCGAGCTGATCTTCTCCGGTACCACGACTGGTCTTTCAGAGTACATGGCGACAGTTTTTTCCGATGCATTTACGTTCTCCTGGTTTCGTAAGATGGGACTGGGAATTCTGCTACTCACTGGTGAATTTTGAAGGGAATTCTTCGCTTCAAAGTCTCGAATTAGCGGGCTCGAAGCGTCCGATGGCGGGGAAATTTGAAACGGATGCTTTTCCGTGATACCGTTGACATCTAGTTTCAAAGGGGGTGGTAAAGGCGCCCTCGCTTTTACGTGTCTTTTAAAGTATTCTCCGCCCTCGGGTTTAGTTTCTTCGTTTCTGGAATAGTGTTGCTCTTTCGTTGGTGTTTCAAATATTCGTGATTGGGCGCAATTTGCGAAATTTATTTCCTCCCTGATGAAGTTTTCCGTGGCGGCTATTCTAAACGTTGGTGAAGAAACTGGTATAAGACTAGATGTTACGATAAGATCTGGTGTTTCCGAAAGACTAGAGCTTTTGACGCCATCGATTTCGAATTCGTTGAAGTTGGTCCTCGACACATCCGGTATTGGGCTCGCCATCGGCGACAATTTTGGTAATTTTTTGACTTCGAGCTCTTTAGGTCTTTCGTTTCTTTCGCCCAACTGCGATATTTTATCATCAACTTTGCTTCTAAATATCGTTCGAGGAGCTTGATACTTGGATTTAGTGATGCCATTCGGTTTCGTTTTAATAGGTGGTTTTTTATTTTTGGTTTCGCCGATAATACTTTTGAAAGTGTTTACTTTAGCTGCCACTTCACCGGTTGAATGTGGCGGTCGCGTCCGCTGATCCGGTTTTTCGAATAACATTTTCGCTTGTTTGACGAAATCCGCCGGCGGTTTTTCGCGTTCGTTCATAATAGGGGCTATTTTTTTCGGCCTACTGATTCTATGGCCGACACAATTCAACTCGACACTGTTTGTATTGGCTTTCGATGTTTTCTTATCTCTACTTTTCCTGTACGATTTGTCATTTCCTTCCTCCTTGACGATAAGTATTTCCTCGTGCATCGACTCACGTTTTGTTTTAACCTCCGAAGCGGTTAAGTCCCCTCGAGAAATCGTTTCGACCGAACGCGCCCTCTTCATATCGCATCCGCGGGTTGCATTCCGATACCGGTTTGGCACATTCCTCTGGATGTTGCCATTCAACCGCGACTGAAACCTGTCGTTTGGCCCATTTTCGCTCTCTTTCGGAAGATCATCGTCTAGCAAATTTTCCAAAGAAGCGGTTTTCCGCAATTTTAAAATAGACGGCCTACTGCGAACGTTGCTTTCACGCGACGCCAAACTGAGATACTTGTTTTTTAGCTTATTGACGATACCCGGACCGTAGTGAAGTTCCTCGGACGAGTCAGAGTCGGAAGACGCGTAAAAATTGCCGTTATTGTACGAATCGCTTACCATTTCGAAGGCGTCTTTGTTGTCGATCCAGAGGCATTCTTGCACCATTTTCACTTTATTAGAACCTGTTTTGTGCGAGTTGCATTGCCCGAACGCGGCGAGAGCGCGCGGAGTTTCTGCTAAGACTGTTTGTGATTGTGAGCTGCAAGTTGGGTTAGGTTGTTGTCCGGCACGGACGAACGATGCCGTGCTTTGGCTTTGAGAGGGGCCAACTGACAGCTGTTGCTTTCCAACGGTTAGCGACTCTATAGCATTAAACTTATTTTGATTTCGAAGACGGGCAATTAAATCTTTTTTCCACTGGGGAATGTCTCGCTCCAAACTAGATGCCATTTGTTTGTTTTAAACGATATATTTAAAAGCTATCGCGAATTACTTACTTATCTTTTATCATATGTGAAATCGATAATGTAAATAAACGAATACAAAAGTAAATAATACATGTGGCAGTATATAAAAAGTGTACCTTTGAAACCAGAATTCAACTAGCCGGTTGTAAAAACACTGGTACATTGACACAAACAAGTTAACATTATTTAAACACTAAATTATCACAGACGTGGAATGTATATATTATGCACACACTAAAACGACCAGAGTACCAGAGTGCACTAAGCTGCGAAATTCATAATCTACTTTCTATTATACAATAATCGTATAAAAATGTACATAAAAGTAGTAGTAGTAGGTTGATAAATATCAAATGACGTAATCAAATAATAGTAACGAAATTGTCAAAATTTAGATCATTTCAGCAAACTATCTGCTCTCTAGCGGATAATAGCTAGGCATCAAATGTTTCCTTTAAATCTATTTTCCTATTTAGGGCACACTAGCACTATTGACTTACAGATGGCAGCACACAATTCTGTTGAATGTGTTGCCTATATACTGCTTAAATACTGTTTATTAATTTTATTTAATTTTCCGACCTAGTTTAAAAATATTTAAATTTTTAGTAATAAAAATTGACAACATTGTGAAACATTTTCTGAAATATGACTACGGGATATCTAAATATTGGAAAACGACACCTCATGTTTCAAAAAATGTTTCAGAAAATTGTTGACTTTCATTACTAAAAATATAAATATTTCCAAACTGGATCGCAGAAATGTTAAATAAAATTAATAAACATGATGTTTCCGACCAAGAGGAGTCTACAATGAAGAATTAATGTTAATTAGATGTAAGTCAAACTAGAGTAGAGGCAGGTCAATCGAAAATTTATATTATAGTGGAGAGTGACTTTTTATTTTTCCTTCAAAAACTCTTTCATTAACATTTCGAGATTTGCGACTTTGTCTAAAATTCGTCTTTATTTTAAAATTTCAAATTTGTTCTTAATATTCGTCTTTTTATTTTAACGTTTTGTTTCCCAAAATTCGACCATTTCGACTTTTTTTAAAACCAACTCCGCAGACTTGTTTATCATAATTTTATTTTCTTTCGAAATTAAGTAGATCTTTTGAATAAAAATTAAAAATTTTTAAAGAAAAATATTGATCCGGAAATTTTGAAAAATGTTTTTTTGAAATTTTCCGTTTTTACCAATCTTTGAATTTTTTTCTCGAAATTTTGACTTTTTCTCTAGATGTGAAATTCGTTTTCTTAAAATTTGACTTTCTTTAGAAACTTTCTAATTTTTTCTGAATTACGAATCGGTTTATCATTATTTTTTAGTTTCGACTTTGTCCCCCACATTTCCACCCTTAATCGTGAATGTCGTTAGAAAAGGTCAGGTTCAGTTAAGGTCACGTGGGGTCAAAGTCGCATGAGATCAAGGTTAGGTTAGGTTATGTTATGTTATGTTATGTTATGTTAGGTTAGGTTAGGTTAGGTTAGGTTAGATTAGGTTAGGTTGGGTTAGGTTAGGTTAGGTTAGGTTAGGTTAGGTTGGGTTAGGTTAGGTTAGGTTAGGTTAGGTTAGGTTAGGTTAGGTTAGGTTAGGTTAGGTTAGGTTAGGTTAGGTTAGGATAAGTTAGGATATCTGAGTTCAGGATTAAGTTAACTCAAAGTCGTGTGTTTTCGAGATTACTTTAACTCGAAGCACATGAGTTACGGGTTGCGTAAACTCAAGATTATTTGAGTTTAAGGTCATCTGAGTCGAGGATTACGTGAAGTCAGACACATGAGTTCAAGATCACACGAGCTTAAAATCACGTGAGTTCAAAATCACATGTTTTCGAGTCACGTGGGTTTAAGGTCACCTGCGTTCAAGGTTAAATCTCGAGTCACGTGGGTTTAAGGTCACGTGCGTTCAAGGTTATGTGTGTTCAAGGTGACATGAGGTTTGACCTTGACTCAATGTGATATTGAATCACATTGAGTCAAGGTCATATCCGGTCAAGGTCACACGCAGTCAAGGTCACGTGTTCGGTCGCGTTCGATTTAGATCATGTGAGCGCAAGGTCGCGTCAGATATATGTCACATGAGCCAAGGTCATCCGAGTTCGGGGTTATGTTAGCTCAAGGTCGGGTGTGAAAATTTTCCAATTTTTACTAACTTTCGAATTTTTCTCGAAAATTCGATTTGGTTGGCTTGAAATTTTG
The DNA here is from genome assembly GCA_028583605.1 of Dastarcus helophoroides. Taxonomy (NCBI): domain Eukaryota; kingdom Metazoa; phylum Arthropoda; class Insecta; order Coleoptera; family Bothrideridae; genus Dastarcus; species Dastarcus helophoroides. The sequence goes on from CM053327.1 coordinate 33,341,190, forward strand.
ACTTTCTCTTTAAATGCGATATTTTGTACGAAATTCTTTTCTTAAGATTTGACTTTCTCAGCAAAATTTCAAACTTTTTCTGAATTTCGAACCGGTTTAACATACTTTTTTAGTTTCGACTTTATTCCCAAAATTTCTACCCTTAAACGTAAATGTCGTTAGAGAAGGTCATGAGAGTTCAACGTCAGTTGATCTAGTTCAAGGTCACATTCGGTCAAGGTCACGTGAGGTCAGAGTCGCATGAGATCAAGGTCGTCATCGGAGTCGAAGATTACGTAAAGTCAAAGTCATATGAGTTCAAGATCACACGAGCTTAAGATCACGTGAGTTAGAAATCAAAGTCAAAGTCAAAGTCATATTGGATCAAGGTCACATGCGGTCAAGGTCATACGCGGTCAAGGTCGCACACGGTCAATGTCACATGCGGTCAAGGTCATACGCGGTCAAGGTCGCACACGGTCAAGGTCACATACGGTCAAAGTCGCATTTGACTTAGGTCAAATGAGCGAAATGTGGCGTCAGATTTAGGTCACGTGAGCCCAAGGTCATCCGGGTTAGGGATAACGTGCGTTCAAGGTCAATTAACTCTGAAAATTTTCAAATTTTTACCAATTTTCGAATTTTTCTCGAAATTTCGATTTTGTATGTTTAAAATTTTGACTTTTTCTCTAAATGTAATATTTTGTGCGAAATTCTTTTCTTAAAATTTGATTTCCTTTACAAAATTTCCAACATTTTCTGAATTTCGAATCGGTTTAACATACTTTTTTAGTTTCGACTTTATTCCCGAAATTTCTACCCTTAAACGTAAATGTCGTTAGAAAAGGTCATAAGAGTTCAACGTCACTTGAGCTAGTTCAAGGTCACATTCGGTTAAGGTCACGTGAGGTCATAGTCGCATGAGATCAAGGTTAGGTTAGGTTAGGATATCTGAGTTCAGGATTAAGTTAGCTCAAGGTCGTGTGTTTTCGAGATTATTTGAACTCGAAGTCACGTGAGTTTAGGGTTGCGTAAACTCAAGATTATTTGAGTTTAAGGTTATCTGAGTCAAAGATTACGTGAAGTCAAAGTCACATGAGTTCAACATCACACGAGCTTAAGATCACGTGAGTTAAAAATCACGTGTTCTCAAGGTCCCGCAACCTCGAGTCCCATGGGTTCAAGGTCATGCGAGTTCAAGATTATATGAGTTCAAGGTCATATGGAGTCAAAGTCATATTGGACCAAGGTCACATGCGGTCAAGGTCACGCGCGGTCAAGGTCACACGCGGTCAAGGTCGTACTCAGTCAAGGTTACATGCGGTCAAGGTCGCGTTCGATTTAGGTACGTAAGCGCAAGGTCGCGTCAGATATAGGTCACATGAGCCCAAGGTCATCCGAGTTAGATATTATGTTTGCTCAAGTTCGCGTGTGTTCAAGATTACGTCCGCTAAAGATCAGGTGCGTTCAAGGTCTCATAACTCTGAATATTTTCCAATTCCAAAGTTTAAGTTCATATAGGTTCAAGGTAACATGCACTCAAGGTCATGCGAGGTCAAGGTCACATGCCGCCAAGGTCACACACGGTCAAGGTCATGTGCGGATCAAGGTCATGTGTGGTCAAGGTCACATGCAGTCAAGGTCACGTGCTGTTAAGGTTGCGTTAGATTTAGTTCATGTGAGCTCAAGATCGCGCCATATATAGATCACATGAGCTCAAGGTCACCCGAGTTCGGGATGATGTTAGCTTAAGGTCGCGTGTGTTCAAGATTACGTTAGCTAAAGATCACGTGCGTTCAAGGTCTCATAAATTCAAGGTCAGTGGACTTTAAGATCATGCTAGCTCAAGGTCTTATAGAAACAAGATGGCGTGCTTACATTTAAATTTTTCGAGTTTTAATTTCGGTTTTCTTTTTGGAAATTTCGATCTTTTTTTATCGAAATTCGTTTTTTTCACAAACTTTCTCAGAATCTATCTCGTCCGTTTCTCTCATTCTCAAAATTTGACTTGTGTGAATTTCTTTTTGAAATTTTGACCGAGATTTTATTCACGAAACTTTATTTATTTGGAAATCTGACTTCCTCTGAAAATTTCCACTTTTTTTCTCGACAACTTTACTCAAAATTTTAATTTTTTTCCTCCAAATTCGTCTTCTCTTTAGACTTTTTCTCTAAATGTGACATTCCTACGAAATTTCCATTTTTTTGTTGTTGAAATGTCCACACGCACTGGATTGCAGATTTTATTTGGATCCTTTTTTATCGAAATTCTTTTTTTTGACAAACTTTCTCAGAATCCGTCTCGTCTTTTTGAAAAAGTTTCTCCCATTCTCAAAATTTGACTTTGTGTGAATTTCTTTTTGAAATTTTGACTGAGATTTTATTCTCGAACACTTTATTTTAAAATCTGACTTCCTCTGAAAATGTCCACTTTTTTCTCGACAACTTTCCTCAAAATTTTATCCGTGGGGAATTTTCATTTTTCCTCAAAATTTCGATTTTTTTCCACCAAATATTTTTTCTCTTTAGACTTTTTCTCTAAATGTGACATTCGTGCGAAATTTCCATTTTTTTTCTTGAAATTTTAACACGCATTCGATTGGAGATTTAAGAACGTCCCTAAACTAAAGACCTATTTATTCAACACTCTTTTAAATATCAACTAATTCTCTCATATTTTTATTTTTTTAAAAAAGTACAATATTTAATAATTTTTTCTCGAAAGCAACAGTTGTAAAATAAATGCGGTGCGAATTTGTAAAATGCGAACAGTGACACAGATCCCCGAGTTGGGAATTTCGGGCAATAAATTATAAGGCAGTCGAGTAAGCAAATTTAAAATACCCCGAAAGTGAATTATTATATTTTTAGGGAAGAAGTAGCGAAAGCAAAAGTAGGCTAACTGGAAGCTGGAAGGGATATGCAACAAAGAAGTTTTCTCATGACATTTTAAGTTAATTATCTGAAAGTTTGGTACAGACATGAGTCGTGACTGTTCGAAATTTATCCGTCTTTTAGGGAGAAAGAATTTCATGAGAGTTTTAATTTAATAGATATTTGAAATATTAAAAGTCTGATGCGGTCCAACTCTTTGTTGATTTGTTTATAGGGGATATGAATTTTTAATTAGGAAGCCAGATGCGAGTGATAGAATTTTTCCACGAACTGGTGTGAATAATTAATCACGGTTCATCAATAGGTATGCAATAAAAATTGTTTTCGCAACTGCACTTGATAAAGTTATTATTTCAGGTTTATGATTTCATTATCTTTATGAATGTGTATATGTGTGATATAAAAATATCTGACTATAAATTCATAAGATGGTTATTTACACAGTAATAATTGTTTTTACAAATTTTGTCTTTAGAACGTCTAAATCGACTTCGTTGGGATTTTATGAAAATATTAATTATGGTGCTTGAAATTGTTTAAATAAGTATTCTTATATAATTCAACTTTTAATGTTGTTTTGGATATAACAGTTAATATTTTAATAATCCTATTATGTTTTTATATTACCTTCATTAAATTACATGATTTTTATTTCAGTACGTTTGGTTATTTTTCATATTTGGTTGCACGGCAGTGTTCTATACTTCACAAATTAAATATAGCATATACTAATGAAAATTGATGTTTTGAATTTACCTCTGCCGTTGATTGAATATAATCAGTCAATGCCTCCGTGAAGATGTTAGTTGGGAAGTCAAACGCATTCGGCGCTGATGATTCCGTTTCTACGCGTAGTATTGGTGTTTTTTATTTAGCAATTAGACACATCTATGTTCCTGATTTGAAAACAAACCATCGAATAATATTGCCGATAAGTTTTCACATAAGCGTTGATTGAATACATATACTATATACATATATACATATACTATATACATATACATATACTATATTCAATCAACGACATAAGGAAACTGTGTAGGTACTAGTTTTTCATAAAGTATTTGATTTTGATTTTTCTTGAAGTGCGTTTGTGTGTAGTGATTTTTTCACGATAAATTCCATCTGAAGTGACTGACTTTCGTGTTAATTTAAATACGTTGGGCGATTGACGATTTTGACATTTCTAGGAGACATTATACAATAATATGAACAATTTTAATCCTAATTGCATTTTTAGCGTAAAAGTGATATTTTTTCCAAAAATTTGTCTGTTACGTGTATAAGTGTATTGTCTATTTAAGTCTATTAAGGTGAATATGTGAAGTTTTAAATCGATTGTTGGGTTAGTTACTGCCCCTATATTTAAAGCTAGCTTCACAAACAAAATTTAAGTGATTAATTTTGTTTGTTGTCTGTAGCCTATAGATATTATTAACTGTTGAAAATAGTCACAATTTACCAAAACATCAAGACCATGAATATTCATAAAGTATTTCTAGCTGAAGTTGAGCGGTTGGATGTAGAGCAAGCGCTTATTTATTTTGTTAAGGGGCCTCAAGGAGGAGAATGGCGAACTTATACGCCATGATTGCCTCGCGGCGCTAAGCTTGTCAAATTTCAAACGTCAAGGGTTTAGCGAAAAAGGTATTCTAATGCAGAAAACTCTGATTTCTTCTTCGATTTTCATGCACATTTGGTGCAATTTAATGTTAAAAAATTATAAATTCTTTCAGAATCATTTCTAAAATTGCTGGGTATTTATAATTTTTCAACCATAAATTGCTTTCTAATCCATTTCAGATAAATATGTATAAGAGTAGGGTGTGCAGTATTAAATCAACCTTTATATAAGTTACTAGAAAAATCACCAAAATTAAAGCTGATTTCACGCGTAAAATTTTTGATTTAATGTGTTGCCTATATTTTAGGGGTTGACTGGCAGAAATAATTGAACTAAATGTTTTTCAAATTGTTTTTATTAGCATTATTTACAATTTAATCATTTTCAGCAGAAATTGACTGAAGATATGAAAAAAATCACTCTTAAAACTACGAAGAGACATCAATTTAAAAAAAATCAGAAATTTCGAGTTTTAAGTTAAAATTTCGAATTTGACGTCAAAATTTCGTTTTTAATCTCACAATTCCGATTTTTTCTCGAAATTTCAACTTTAAACACGCGAATTTTGATTTTTTCTCGAATATCAACTTTTTTTCTCAAAATTTCGACTTTACTTCCGGAATTTCGACTTTTTTTTCGAAATTTCGACTTTTTCTTTCCGAAATTTCGATTCTTTTTCGAAATTCCACTTTTTTTCTTAAAATTTCGAGATTAAAGTCGAGAGATAACAAAGTCGAAATTTCGAGATTAAAGTCGGAATTTCGACAAAAAAAGTCGAAATTGCTAAAAAAAATTATTTTTAATCCATGATTAAAGTCGAGAGAGAAAAAAGTCGAAATTTCAAGATTTAAGTCGGAATTTCGAGAAAAAATGTCGAAATTGCTAAAAAAAAATGTTTTTCTACGCCACCGTACAACCGACAATAAATCAAAATATTTAATGACATTTAGGTTAGGTTAGGGTGAGGTTAGAAGAAGAACACAGAACATCATTAAGAAATGTCACAGCGCTGTCACACGACCTTGTATAAATATTGTTGCGCGTTATCGGTTCGAATGATTAAGACTGTGAATTGTAAGCCCTTTATTTCCAACTAACTAAGGGAAAAGCGACCGCCTTATATAGGTCCCGCTTGGGGTTCCAGTAGAATCCAGCAGATAAGGCTTATTGTCAAATTTTCTAGAAAATTTCCAACTAAACTTTATAATTACATTTTTTAAAAATATTACTAATTCTTGCCATTGCGACTACAAAATTAAAAGTTCACTGATGTAATTTATCTACAGTGGACTATAAATGTGCATAAAAATCGAAGAAAAAATGCACGTGTTTTTATATTAAAAAACCTCGTTCATTTAGCGTTTGGTATTTGACGGAATTTTGACATATGACAAGTTTAGCGAATCGTAATGAATCTGGTTCGCCACTCTCTTGTAGGGATGTCGATTCCTTTTTAAAATAATCGATTTTTGGATCGATTCGAATCGTGAGCAAAAGAATCGATTCCCAATAAAATCGGGTGCTGAAAGATCGATTTTCGATTAATCGCCTTGTTGGTGAAATTTTTAAACATTTCTAATAAAGGAAAAATTGAATGATAATGATGAATTGGCGTCATATCTTCTATATCAAAAATATCAACTTTAAGTAATACAAAGGTTAAAATGTTGTGACAAAGCATTCAAAATAGGAAATCACGTAATAATTTATAGGCAACGAAAAGTTTAAAGAAAATGGCGCCACCATTATGTCCAAATTGGGGTTGACAGTTGGGCCCATTTATTATATTCTATGCTTAAAGTGAAAATTTCTACTTTATTCTCCAAATTTCGACTTTTTTTTAAGAAAATTTCATAGATGATGTCGAAATTTCGGTTTTAATCCCGAAATTTCAACTTTTTTTCACAAAATTTTGAGATAAGTCAAAATTTCTTATTCTATGGTTAGGTTAGGCAGATGACATTTGAGCCCCACCAACTCTTAAAATATAAGACTATATTCTAAGCACCAACCCTTTTGCAATTTAATATTGACACTTAGCAGTAGGGGTAATTTCAGTTTTTTATTACCCAAAATTTCGAGCTCAAAATCGACATTTTACAAAAGCGTAGAAAGGCACTGATTAAAAAAATTATATTTAGAAATTTTGACATCTTACAAAAGCGTAAAAAGGACATTGATAGAAATTTTGAAGGTACCCTCGAAAGTTCGATTTTTTTCTCGAAAATTCAACTGTTTTCTTCAAATTTTTACTTTTTTCTTAAAATTCCGAGATTAACGTTGAAATTTCGACTTTGATATCGAATTTTTTCTGGAAATTTAGAGAATAAGTCGAAATTTCTATACTTTATGGTTAAATTAGGCAGATGACAGTTGCGTCCCACCACTCCTCTTTCCCAAGCAAGAAAAGAGTCGAAATTTTGAGTTTAAAGTCGAAATTTCGAGAACAATGTCGAAATTTCGATATTAAGGTCAAAATTTCAAGGAAAAGGTCGAAATTTCGAGAAAAAATCGAAATTTCAAGAAAAAAAGTTGAAATTTGCAAAAATATACAAAATTTGGAAAAAAAGTCGAAATAAATTTGCGAAAAAAGTCGAAATTTCGATATTAAGGTCAAAATTTCGAAAAAAAAGTCAAAATTTAAGAAAAAAAGTCCAAATTTTGAGTTTAAAGTCAAAATTTTGAGTTTAAAGTCGAAATTTCGAGAAAAATGTTTCGATATTAAGGTCAACATTTTGAGAAAAAAGTCGAAATTTGAGAAAAAAAACGAAATTCGAAAAAAAGGTCGAAATTTCGAGAAAAAAGTCCAACACGAGAAAAAAGTCGAAAATTAAGAGAAATTTCGAAAAAAAAAGTCGAAATTTCGAAAAAAAAAGTCGAAATTTCGAGCTTAAAATTAAAATTTGAGAAAAAACTCGAAATTTCTAAAAACTTTATTTTTTTAAACAATGTCCTTTTTACGCCTTTGTAACATTTCGAAAGAGTTGAAATTTCCAAAAAAAGTTAAAATTTCCATAAACAAAGCGAAATTTTAAGGAAAAAGACGAAATTTGAGAAAAAAGTCGAAGTTTTAGAAAAAAGACGAAATTTCCAAAAATAACATTTATTTTAATCAATATCTTTTCTAGGCCTTTGTAACATTTCGTTAAATTTTGACTTTTTTTTTGAAATTTTGAAATTAAAGTCGAAATTTTGACATTCCGCAATAATTTTTTTTTTCAAATTGGTGTCCTTTCTACACTCACGGAATTTTACTTTAAAAAAAGTAAGTAAACTTTTTTCAAGTTTTGTAGTGTATTTATTAATACGTGTGTAACGTGTTCAATCACTAAATAAAAGTATTTAAGACAAGTAACAGATAATAAAATAACGTAGGGAAATTTTTGTGAATATACGGTAATTTTAACTGCGTATGTACGGAATTTTACCTTCAAATATATGGCAACACTGCACCACAGTTATCTTTCCTATTCAGTCAACGACACAACGAATGAAAAGAAATATTAATGCTGCCATCTGTTGACTTATTAACACAGCTATTGCTAGTAAATGGAAATGGAAAATAACATATCATAAATAGACTTACATAAAATTAAAAAAAAAATTGTCATTAAATTTACAGTGACTTGCATCTAAGGTAAATCGATCCGGTTCTTAGGATTTTTGAATCGTTCATTAGATCGATCTTATATTTGAGATCGATCTAAAAAATCGACCTTGAGACTTGAAAAAATCGATTTTTCGATTAATCAATCTCAGATCGACATCCCTACTCTCTTGCTTGAGGCTCTCTAATTACTTCATTACTGTTTTATATTGACATTGTCTTGTGACGTATTATAACCTGACATTGATATTTTTAGACCATAATTTGTATCTGTAGTGCCTTAAAAAGTCAAAACTTTCTTGATTAAAAAGTTTTAATAGCGCTCTCCGGACCGGAGCTTTTTAATCTCTCTGTGTAACAAACATGAGTATGACAAAGTTCCTACAAAATTGACGGACGACAAATGGTTTTTAAGTCCAAAGAAGGTTTCACCCCTTTACCACATCGGCAATTAAATAAATAATTACGCGATACGTATTTCGCCAGCAGAACTGGCATTTTCAAGCGTACTAATCTAAAAAGATTAGCAAAAGATGCATCGACGTTATCTACATTCATATGTCTATCGGGTAATTATTTATTTAATTGCCGATGTGGTAAAGGGGTGAAACCTTCTTTGGACTCACAAGCCACAGTGTTTAGTTCAGTGCTTTCAGAGACTAAATAGACTGAACATTTCAATGTTGTCTCATGCGTACAGTTGAAGCTAAAATGCGGGGTAGTGGGAAGCTGCATCCCACTACTCTTGGACATGGCCGGATTAAGTAAAATTTATAAATACGAAACTTGCCGCGTAACGGTTCTAACGATTTAGATGAAACTTTAGAATTAGGGGCTTTTGGACCAATAGGATAATTTTTATAAGTGCTTTTTGGTAAAAGTTCAGGAGAACTATTTTCAAAGACATATTGGTTTACTAGTAAAATAATTTTCTTTCAATACGCGACGCCTGTGTACAATATTGTTAAGCCGGTGCTGTAAACACGTCATGATTGCAGTGAAATGGCAGCGCGCGCACGCCGATAATTGAATATTTATATATTTCATTTTTACCTACCCAAAGAATGAAACTCTTGATTTTCCTTCAATAATGTGTTCACTGAGGTTTCAACAATGATCCACAATACACTTCCCCATACTTTCAGGCCGTTTTCTAAAAAAAACCCCGATGTTATGTTCGCAACGGTCTGTCAAATAATGAGAGTGCGTTGCAAACTGGGTTGAGCTAGGCTTCCGCCAGGCTTTCAACTGGCTTCACTGCTTACCGTCTTACGTTCAGTCTATTTAGTCTCTGAGTGCTTTAGTGAAATGGTTTTTAAACAAATATTTTACGATATAAGCGAAACAAAAAACTGAATTTGTAAATAAAAACAATATTATTTATCTTATTTGAATATGTAACCCCAGAGAGGTAATTTTTAATTTCAAGAAATTGACACGCTTTAAATAATTTCAAACAGCGGCTTCCCACTTCTGACATTTCAAAAAATTTTAGTCTGAAACTTACGTGTTCAGTTGATCTGTTCTATTGTAACTGAAACTTGTTGAGTTTAAAATTGCTATCGAAAATCTATACGTTGGGGCACTTTTTAATTCTTTTTATTTTTCTATTCTTTGAAATTTTCATCTTTTAAACGCTTATAGCGCCGAAACGACAAATCGTAGCTTAGTTTTCTTTGTGGATTTCTTTGTATCGAAATCGGATAGAGTATGTAACATATCAGTTTAACTATCTTCGAAAAATCGTTAGTTTTTCGAGAGAACGGTTCCCACTTCTGATATTTTCAAATTTTGATGAATTTAATAAGTGAACTAAATATCCTAACACTAATATTGTATAGTATTGATTAGTGTAAAATAATAAACTTACATTTAACTATTATTTCACGTTTCCAATTATGTTGCGGCTATTATGGGATGATATTGTATTTATCTAACTTTTTTCAATAATGTTTTTATTTAAAGTTGAAAATATCTGTAATATATTTATCATTTTACCATTATTTAAAAAAAAACCCTACTGATTTTATTAACCATTAAATTCCTGAAAATGTTATAAAATAAATTATTCATTTGTTCAAGCATTGACCAAAAAAATTGAGCTTTAATGTGCGCGTACAAATAATTGAGGAATAAATTTTACATATTTAACCGAATGTTGCGGCGTCTCCCTAGAGTTAAAAGTGCATTTATTTAACGTTGAAGTGAATGAAAAGAAATAGTATAAGGGAACTCAAGTTATAAGTAAAATGTAGTGTAAGAGACAGTGGTCTAATGATAATAAATTTTGTAAAATTAAGTGTTCCTCCGGCTCCCATTCTCCGGAACTGTTAGGTAGCTGTTAAAAGATTATACACTTGAGGACTGAGGTTTCACATTCTTTATCACCTATCCCTTTGTAACGATTTACTTTCGAAATAAATTGGAGACTTGATTTTGGATATTTAGGTCGGTTTATTAATATACCCATTGAGATAATAAGACTTGTACCGGGTGGCCAACTAAGAAAGGACGCCGGCTATACCTCAGCAACGAATCACTTTACAGCTTTGGGGAAAAATTTTCAATAAGAAAAGTGGCCCTGAAACATCGTTGGAAAATATTTTTGAAGTTCTAAAATGACCGCTAGGTGGCGCAATAGGTAAGACTGAATAGAAAATTAGGATTTTCTCGAAATTTTGCCTAATTAAGGTGTATGGAAAATACATGCATTGTAATCCTAGAATATTTTCAATTTGTTTTGCTTCACACTTTTTGTTCTGTCTTTAAAAATAAAGTGGTGGGGAGACGTCGAAAAAATTTTTTTAAATGCCATTTACTTCAGTTAGCCTTAAGGAAATTTAACAAATTTAGTCTTTATAGAAAGAGTGCTATTTAGTCTATCGACGACACTTTCACGTGTTTTTATTTTAAAATTATTGTCGCTGCTACAGTGCGTAATATAAAATGGTAACAAATTTCGCCATTTTTCCAAAAAAAAATTAAATAGAATGATATGTCAATTTGGATATCTTAAAATAGAGAATTAAAAGCCCTAAATGTCAGTAAAAACCGCAGCTCGATATCTTTTGTCTAACCGAAGATATTAACAAACAAAGTTTCAGTTATAAATAATCACATAGTTTGTCTGCAAAACTGGTAAAGTGGCCCTTGAAAAAAGTTAACTGCGAAAATAAAATAAAAAAGTGCAAATCTTTAAGGTTGCAAATGTGTTTACTACCTGCTCTTCTGACTTAATTGTTATATCCGCTTTTACATTTATTTATAAAATAAAAAATTGGTTTCAGGGGACAAGATTTGTATTACGATTTTTAAAATTAAAAAGATTTAAACAAATGAAAAAGCATTTGACATGCTAACTAACCATTTATTTCGAATGCATGATAATGCAAGTGATGCTGCTAAATCTACGCGTGCAGCATCCCGAAAAACGTAATCAAAGTAAAAGAGTTTTCCATCGACTGATACATCGCATACGCACAGGAAATGTGCATGTTGCTATGTTTGGAAGACAACGTAGAGGTGGCGTCGAGCAAAATATTATAAATGTTTTAGAATATGTGAAATTAAATCCTCATTTAAGTGCTACAACAATAGCTAATGACTTGGGGATATGCTGAACCACCGTTCAAAACCAGGCCCACGTGGCAGGTAGATAGGAAGTGGAAGTCAGTTTTCTTGGCCATCCAGATCCCCAGATCTGACTTGCCTTGATTTTTATTTGTCAGGCGAATAGAAGACCTTGTTTTTGCCAATAAGCCTGCAAAAGAAAGGGCATGATCGAAAGAATAAGAAACAATATTTAGAGGGGTAGAATGGTCAATGGTAAAAGTTAAAATTGCAATGTTGTTCATTCGTCAGAGGATTCACTGCATGAAAATGATGGGCTGCAATCAGTTTGAACATCTAGGGCTCCAGTCAATAGAGGGTATTAATTTAACATTTTTAATGTAATGCAGTATCTTTTTTTTTTTACTTTTTTGAATATTAGATTGTTTCTTCAGTTAATTTATTTTTTTACATTATTCACTGTTATTATTATTAAATCATGGTAGGTATGTTAATTACTTATTTTTATATTATGTAAGACAAATTATAAACCTCCTCTGATTTAGTATTCTAAATGGTAAACAACGTCATCAAGCTTTTACGTTACTGAAATTTTGTTTGCCAATATTTCCGGTTGGATAAAAGATATTAAATTTATTAAATTTTATTAAGGCTAACTGAAGAATATAGCATTTAAAAATTTTTTTTTTCGATGTCTCCCCACCACTTTATATTTAGATATAGAAGAAAGAGTGTAGAACAAAAACATATTGAAACTACTCTAGAATTACAATGCATGCATTTTCAACATACCTTAATTAAGCAAAATTTCGAGAAAATCCTAATTTTCTATTTAGCTTCACGTATTACGCCACCTAGCGGTCATTTTAGAACCTCAAAAATATTTTCCAGCGATTTTTCAAGGCCACTTTTTTTCTCAAAACTGTGGGATGGTTTGTTGCTGAGATATAGCCGGCGTCCTTTCTTAGTTAGCCACCCGGCATATACGAATATATACAAGTTTATTCGATGCAATTGAAATCTAATTTCATTAGAATCTGATGAAAACTAGATTGCAATTGCAAAGTTCACGTAGATGAGGCAAAGCTTGTATCACGGACGTGACTTTACATTCATCTAGTTTTGACAAATGACCAATTAAATGTTCTGCAATTAAACAGTCAAACGTACTTAAAATTGAAAATATGTACAACCGCAACCTTAGACTAGTTTCGGCCTTCCTTGGCCTCATCAGTATGGTGCGGTGGTTGTATACACTTCCAACTCAAAGCCGTTAGTCAGTTGTATAAGTATCCAAGAAAGTAAACCTCCATTGAGTGACTTGTAACTGACTTTTAACTGTTTATTATGCAAACATTTTCGCTACATGCTAATTGAAGCATTCTTCTCTGCTGAGATAATAAGCCTTGTATATACCAATATATACAAGTTTATTCCATGCAATTGAAATCTAATTTCATTAGAATCTAATGAAAACTAGATTGCAATTGCAAAGTTCACGTAGATGAGGCAAAGCTTGTATCACTGATTCATATGTCTCAAAAACTATTAAATTGGCTATGAATTTGAGAAGCCATGAGCAATATAAACGGATTAGACTTTCATATGACAAAACCATAAAACAACAAAATGCATACAAAGCATTAAAAAAACGAATTAAATACAAGAACAGCTAATGGAGAAGTTAATCTTAGGATTGTTTACAACCAGGGCATTCCAAAGATTACCAACGGAAAGGCTTTAAACTAAATCCCCCCGATTACGAAATAATTTCCCTCCACACATACTATCAAAATGTGAGAGGTTTACGATCCAAAATTCTTTTGTTTTGTAACAATTTATTATTATGTAATTATGAAATAGTTGCATTAACTGAAACGTGGCTTAACTCAGATATACAATGCTATGAGTTGTTTCTTAATAATTTCACAGTGTTTCGTAAGGACAGGGAGTATAGTTTTCTCAATGTGGCTAGAGGAGGTGGTGTCCTCCTCGCAATTTCTGATAAATTTCAAACCTCTGAACTTAATTTTAATCATATAACTGAAGCAATTCCTTTAGTTGATATTTGTGGAGTCAAAGTTACTTTGCACTCTAATGTAGTGATCTTTGTCTTGGTTGTTTATATACCTCCAACCTGTAGAGTTGCTGAGTACGAGCTATTTTTTGAATTACTTGAACACTCTAATTTTGAGTTTAACTGTGACAAACTAATGATTATTGGTGATTTCAATATTAGAAACTTTAATAACCCAAATGACAATTACTTTATGCCAATCAAGAGTTTCATGCAAATTCAGGACTTTCATCAATGCAATAATGTATTAAATTCCTCCGACAGGCTATTGGACTTATTATTATCAAGTTTTAATTGTCATGTTCTGAAATCCACATTTCCTTTAGTTCCTGAAGATGCATATCATCCTGCGCTTGACATTAATGTTACTCTATCTTGTCAACGGTTTATTAATTTTGATGTTAATCATCAAGGCTATCAAGCCCAATCATTTAATTTTAAAAAAGCGAACTATCTACTGCTATATGATTTATTATCTAATATTGACTGGAGTATACTGAAAATTTTTAATGATGTGAACATTGCTTGCTCTACCTTCTACGAAATCCTGACGAATACATTCAAATCTGCTATTCCGAGATATACACAGAAATCAAATTGTCGTACATGCTATCCACCATGGTTCGATTCCCATTTAATAAAGTTAATAAAATGTAAAGGCAGTTTGCACAAAAATTATAAGCGTTCTCGCAATTCCAATGTATATGAGAACTTTGAATATTATAGAGCATTATGCAAAAAAATAGCTGACCAATCTTATAAAGAATATCTCTTGAACGTCCAGAATAGCATTTCCAATGATCCTAAAAAGTTTTGGTCTTTTATTCAAATAAAGAAAGCGAGAATAAGAATTCCTGGTCTTATGTCTTATGGTACTGCACAATTGTCCACTCCTCAAGAAATTGAGGATGGGTTTGCAACTTTTTTTAAAAGTGTATACATAAGACCCAGTAACACTCATAATTCAGATAATACGGCTACCAAATATTTCTCTCATTTTCCTGATACAGTCTCTATTTTGAATATAACTGAAGCTGAAATATTAGGGGCACTAAAACGGTCAAAGGATAAGTTTACTTCTGGACCAGATGACATTCCCAGCTTTCTGCTGAAAAATTGTGCTAACGTATTTTCTAAACCGCTCACTATTCTATTTAATTTGTCTCTAAAAACATCTGAATTTCCGTCGCTGTGGAAACAGGCATGTATTACTCCACTGTTTAAAAAGGGTACTACAACGCAAATAAGCAACTACAGACCAATTTCGCTACTTTGTAACTTTGCAAAGATATTTGAGTCGATTTTATACAAGCGTATACATGCATCAATAAAAATTTTTATATTTGAGAATCAGCATGGTTTCGTTGAGAAACGATCTACTATAACAAATTTAGCTTCTTTCTCTCAGTACGTGGCTGAAATTATTGACCGTCATGGACAAGTTGATTGTGTATACACAGATTTTCAAAAAGCCTTTGATCAAATTGATCATTTTATTCTCTTGCAAAAATTGCAACTTTATGGATTTTCAGACCGGCTGATACACTTTTTTATGTCATATTCATATTCAACAAATAGGGAGCAATTTGTCAAATATCGAAATTTTAAATCCAACACGTTCAGCCCAACATCGGGAGTTCCACAAGGCTCAAATCTCGGTCCTTTGATCTTTGTCTTATTCATCAATGATATTGTTTCTGTTATAAAATCATCCAAACTACTTTTTGCAGATGACTTAAAATTCTTTAGTTCCGTATCTTCTAATGAGGACTGTGTATTAATTCAAAAAGACATTGATGCTGTTGTTAAGTGGTGCAATGATAATCGGCTTTCTTTAAATATAACTAAATATAATGTTGTTTCCTACTCAAGAAAAATCAATATAATCAAGCATGAGTATGAAATTAATAGTGTCATTTTAAGCAGATGTGGATCCATAAGGGATCTAGGAGTTATTATGGATAGTAGTTTTAACTTTGCTTTGCACATTACTGAGGCACTTTTATCATCATATAAAACATATGGCTTTCTGTGTAGAAATTGTAAGGATTTTAAAAACAAGAAACCTTTAGCATTATTATTTCAGTCGCTAGTACTAACACGTCTTGAATCTGGTTATCTGGTTTCCAATATACAGGGTGTTTCATAATTGCATGCTGAACCGGCAGGGGGATATTCCTTGGGCAATTTTAAGACAAAATTTTCATATTAACATAGGTCCGGAAACGCTTCATTTTCGATATACAGGGCGGTAAAAATTGAGGAAAAAATCGGTTTTTCTTCAATATTTCTGAGACTGGTTTAGATATTTTTTTGATATTCAGTACACGATATCTGGGTATAAAAGGAAGTATTTTGACAAAAAAACATTTGTTCTGATTCCACCAGTGGCGTTCCCACAAACAGATCGATGCACATTTTTGAAAAAAAAAAATGTGACGCCAATGCTATTTTTCAAAATAAGAATTATTTTCCTAGTCTTTGTTGTGTTTCTATCAAAAATGAGCTCTTGACTTTTTGTCCTACGACGGCCGGTTTCCGAATTAAAAAATAAAAATCATTTACTTGCTATGCCGCTGTGGTAGATTAATTTATTAATGAAATCTTAACAATGAAATTAATTAAATCATATCAGGTGTTGAAAATGTCCACCACCTGCAAGTATGCACGCCTCAACTCTTCTTCTCATAGATTCGCGTACTCGTTGAAAAATTCCTGGCGTATTTCTTATAGTGTTGCAGGAATCTGTTATGCGATTTCTCAGTTCTTCTTCAGTTTGGATTGGGGTGCTATAAACTAAGGTTTAAAGATAGCCCAATAAAAAATAATCTAGACTGTTCAGGTCAGGGGATCTAGGCGGCCATAATTCTGTTCCTGCTCTGCCTATCCAGCGATTATTGTAATTTTGGTCCAAATATGCACGTGCCAAAACACTAAAATGCGCAGGGGCACCATCGTGCATAAACCACATTCGATTTCGGATTAAAACGGGGACATCTTCTAACAGCACTGGTAAATCATTTTCAAGAAAGTGACGATAATTTTCTGCATTTAATCTTCTTGGCAGAAAAAAGGGTCCAATTAAATAATCGTCAACAATTCCTGCCCACACATTTACCGAGAATTGTTCTTGGTGATTGACTTCGACCATGGCATGCGGGTTCTCTTCAGCCCAAAAGTGATTGTTGTGAAAGTTTCTAATTGCATTTCGGGAAAAACTGGCTTCATCAGTAAATAATACTTCTCTGTCAAATAGTGGATTTTCAACAATTTTTTGAATAAACCATTGGCAGAAATTTATACGAAATGGTAAATCCCGAAGCAGTAAGGCCTGAACCCGTTGAATATGGTAAGGGTATAACAAAAAATCGTGAAGTATCCTCCAGACTAAAATATGGGAGATATTTAAATTACCAGCAATTTTCCTTGTGCTTATTTCGGGATTTTGCTCAACTGAATTAAGAACAGCTATTTCAGTTTCTTCTGTTCTTGCGGTTCTTTGTGCCCCTTTTAAGTGATGATCGGGTTTAAAACATCCCTTCTCGCGTAGTCTTCTATGAACGCTTGAAAAAGTTCTTGCATCTGGCACAATTCTTTGCGGAAAACGCTCTGCATACAATCGCCTGGCTTCAAATGCATTTCCATCCGCAAGACCGTACATGTAATGAATATCGGCAAACTCAGCATTCTCAAACATATTTTCTTATACTTATCAATCATTCACATTCAGATAAAGTATTGAAGTGAAAAATTTGACACTTGGTTGTAAACACAAAACTAAATCTCAGTGGCCTACTAGATTTTCATTAATAAATTAATCTACCACAGCGGCATAGCAAGTAAATGATTTTTATTTTTTAATTCGGAAACCGTCCGTCATAGGAGAAAAAGTCAAGAGCTCATTTTTGATAGAAACACAACAAAGACTAGGAAAATAATTCTTATTTTGAAAAATAGCATTGGAGACACATTCTTTTTTTTTTCAAAAATGTGTATCCTGTTTGTGGGAACGCCACTGGTGGAATCAGAACAAATGTTTTTTTGTCAAAATACTTCCTTTTATACCCAGATATCGTGTACTAAATATCAAAAAAATATCTAAACCAGTCTCAGAAATATTGAAGAAAAACCGATTTTTTCTTCAATTTTTACCGCCCTGAATATCGAAAATGAAGCGTTTCCGGACCTATGTTAATATGAAAATTTTGTCTTAAAATTGCCCAAGGAATATCCCCCTGCCGGTTCAGCATGCAATTATGAAACACCCTGTATAATACTCATATCACAGCGTTAGAGTCAATTCAAAGACGTTTCCTCAAATTCTTGTGTTTCATTCAAGATGGTGTCTACCCATCTAGAGGCTGTGACCATAACGTTCTTTTAAGTCGCTTCAATTTTATCAGTCTACAAACCCGAAGAATAACACATGGAATGAATTTCTTATACGGACTCCTCAATAATTGTATAGATTGTCCAGACTTACTTTCCAAGATTAACTTTTTGGTGCCAAGACAGAGTGCAAGATCAAAACAAATGTTCTATTGTGAGAATAGTCGTACTAACGCTATGGGCAGGTCTCCGCTAGTGATTCTCACAAAATATGCTAATGGTATTGCGGACAGTTTTGATTTCTATTCAGACAGTCGGGCCAAATTAAGAAAAACTATCGAAGAGACATTTAGCCACATTTCCTTATAATTAATTTACTTTATTTATCTAATAATTAGTGTTTTCTCCGGGTAATTATTTTATATAATTGATAATTATTTATTTTTTCTTATGATCAAGTGCGTCTACTCCCATCATTTTTTATTTTGTTTCTGTAATTGGGGTCTAAACCCCGTTGAAAATATAATAAACTATTATTATTATTATTATTATTATTATTATTATTATTATTATTATTATTATTATTATTATTATTATTATTATTATTATTATTATTATTATTATTATTATTATTATTATTATTATTATTATTATTATTATTATTATTATTATTATTATTATTATCACGTGTTGCATCGCAACATCCATAGACACAAACGTCCTCGGCGTGACTTTACTTTCATCTAGTTTTGACAAAAGACCAACTAAATGTTCTGCAATTAAACAGTTAAACATGCTTAAAATTGAAAATATGTACAAGTCACCCAATGGAGGTTTACTCTCTTGGATACTTACACGACTGACTAACGGCTCTGAGTTGGAAGTGTATACAACCACCGTACCATACTGATGAGGCCAAAGAAGGCCGAAACTAGTCTATGGTTGCGGTTGTACATATTTTCAATTTTAAGCACGTTTAACTGTTTAATTGCAGAACATTTAATTGGTCATTTGTCAATATACCCATTACCGAAATTTTGAAGAAAAATTGAAATTTTCAAAGTCCAAGGTTTGTAAATAAAGTCGAAATATTGAAAAAAAGTCGAAAAATCGAAATTTTGAGAAGAATTCGATTATTCAAAAAGCTGGAAGTTTTAAAAAATTAGACCTTTAAAAAATCTGAAATTTTAAACAAAAATCGAAATATTCGAAGTCTAAGGTTTGCAAATAAAGTCGAAATGTGGAAAAAAGTCGAAATTTTGAAATATAGTCGAAATTTAGACAAAAATTCAATTATTCAAGAAACTCGACGTTTTAACAAATTCGAAACTTTAAAAAAAATGAAATTTTAAACAAAAATCAGGGCTTCGAACCGGAACTGAACCGAAAACCGGAAACCGTTAATTTTGCAGGAACGAAAACCAGATCAGAACCGGAAAAAAATTACGGTTTATTTCGGTTCGTTGAATTTGTATGTACCCAAAATAATTTTTACTTTACCCTAAAGTTTGGGATTTTTTTAGAAATTTTCTTTTCAAAATTTTACACAAATTCATAAACTTTCATCTCAAAATTATGACTTTACTTTAGAGAACATTTTTTTGAAAGTTTAATTAGAAAATTACAATATCCTTTCTTTCTAGGAAAATGTTGATTTTGTTCTCAAAATTTCAAGCCAAATTGAGGTTTAAGTTGTATAACTTAAATATTCTTTTTTCAAAATTTTCGGCCCTTTTTTGAAATTTGGACCTTTTTTTCGAAATATTTCTTTTCTTTTTCTAAAATTTTGAGTTTAAAATAAAAATTTTTGTGTGCTATTGTAAATATGGACTCAAGCAGAGAAGTATTTTTCATTGAAGCCCAGTTTCCTGGCAATTTTATTTGCAAATTCGAATTTTTCCGAAAATTGTAACTTTTTCTTCAGAACAAACCCTCAAAATTGGTTTTTTTTTCTCAAACTTGGATTTTCCCTTTTATAATCTGATACCCCTATTTTATGAAGTTATTAATAAAAATTTCGAGTTTTCTAGAATTTTTCCTTCAATTTTCACTTTAATTTAAATATGCCAATTTTTTTCTCGAAATTTCAAATTCAAATGCTTTTTTACGATGCCGACTTCATAAAAATTCCCAAAATTCCTGGATTTGGCTTTTCTTCTCAAAATTTGCGATAAAATCTCGCTATTTCTAATTTTTACTAGAAATTGGGAATTTCAGTCAAAATTTCAAGAGAAAAATACATCTATATTTCAATTTAAAGCCGGCATCTTGAAATTGAAGTCGAAATTTTGAAGGCAAACTTGAAACGAAGACATGTTAGAAAATGTCTAATTTAAACTTCCAATTTTTATCTGGTTTTGTTTACGTTATATTTGACTTTTTTCTTAAAATTTCGACTTCAGCCTCGAAGCTGCGATTTTTTTTTCAGAATTTTTTTTTCGAATTTAGGCAGCTTTAAAATGGAAAATTTAGTTAAGTCTTAAATTCGTTTTGTAGAATCCGTTCAAAATTTAAAAATTGGTAATTTGGAAAATTAGATTCTTCAGCAAAATTAAAAAATTTCTGGAACTGGAATTTTGAAAAAATGTCGAAGTTATCACAATAACTCGAACTTTTGAAAAAAAGATGGAAATTTCGAAAAAACTTCAAATTTTGAATGAAGAAAAAGATTAAAATCCTGAAAAAATTGAAATATTTCAAAAAGCTGCAGTTTTGAAAAAAGTTAAAATTTGGAAAGAGTTGGAATTATTAAAAAAAGAAGTTAAAACCTAGAGAAATAGTAAAAAGTTTGAGCCAAAGTGGAAATTTTCAAAAAAAGGTGAAGGTGTTTAAAGACAATATTTCAACCTAATCGTATTATAAAGAATCTAAAATTTTCGAAAAAAATTGTAATTTTTTAGAAAAAAAAACTTTGTGTCGTCAAACTTTTTACAAAAATTCAAAATTTTGAAAAAATGAGGAAATTTTTAATAACAATTAAATTCTGAAAAAGTTACAGTTTCGAAAAAAAGTCGAAATTTTGATGATAAAAGGTCGGAATTTTCAAAAAAGTTTAAATTCCGGAAAAGGTTCGAAGATATTAAAAATGTGGAGATTTTGAAAAAAATTTAATATTTCAAAAAACAAAAATTAAAGGAAAATCCAATTTTACAAATAAAAGGTCAGTTTACTACATAAAAGCCGAAACCTAGAGAAAAAGTTGAAATTTAAAAAAAGAACTCAGTTTTCAAAAAAGATCAAAGCTTTGAGAAATTGTCAAAAGTTGGACCAAGGTCAAAAATTTAAAAAACAGGGGAGAAGTTTTAAAAGTCAGTTTTTCAACATCATTAAATAAACAGGAAAAATCAAAATTTTGAAAAGAATATAACAATTTGGAGAAAAGATCGAAATTATGTGTAAAGATGTTCAAAAAATTCAACATTTGCAAAATAAATTAAAATCCTACAGAAAGGTCAAACTGAAAAAGTCTTGCGATTAATAAAATAAATAAACATTTGAAAAAAGTGGAAGCTAAAAAAAGAACATTCGAATCTCAAAGTTTTCAAAATATAAAGACGAAATGCTTTAAAGAAATCGAAGAATGCTGGGAATTTTCAATAAAAATCGGGGGCAGATTTTTTAAAAAATAATCATTTTTAGAAAGTCAAAATTTTGCAAAAAAGTGAAGATTGAAAAAAGTTGAATAAAAAAAACAAACACTCAAGAGAGTCGATGTTAGTAAAAAGTTAAAACTTTGAAAAAATTCAAATTTTTAAAAAGAATTCAAATGTTTTGAAAAAATGGAATTTTAAATTAGTTAGATTTGCAAAAAAAATGAAATTTCGAGTCTGAAGTTTCTGATATTTACAAATTTAAGGTCAGACAACTCGAGATCAATTCCAAATATTCAAAAAAATTGGAAATTTTCATAAAATAAAATCTTTAACAAGAACACAAGTGATAAAACTAAAATATTCAAAAAAAAAAAAAACCAACCAAATAAGGCAGAATTTTGAGGAATTTGGAATATTCAAAAAATCAAAATTTTGAAAAAAATCAGGATTTTCAGAATAAAGTTAAGATTTCGAAATTTCGGAAGGCGAACGAGAAAAGATCGACTTTGTGAAAAATTGGGTTTTTTTTGTCGAAATTTTCGAAATAAGTCAAAATTTTCAATAAAAATTGAATTCTTCAGAAAAGTCAAAACTTTCAAAAAGTATATAACCAAAGGATCCTTTCTCTTATTTTACCTAGGCGAAAGCGCGGGTATCAGCTATTTTTTTTATAAAGTTCAAGGTTTTTTTTTTGAAGTTTAAACTCAAAATGAACCCAAAATCCAGAGTTTCGGCGTGAAATTTTCAAACTCGAAAAATCGAGAAATATTTTCTTTACATTTTAAGCATTACCAGTGTAATTACCAGAATATTGAAAAAAAGAGAGAGAACACTTCCTGAATTATGTTAGAAAATCAATTTGAATAAAAACTTTAAAAAAATTACAAAATGAGTCATCCGGAACTGAACAGAAAACCGAAAAAAAAAAAAACGTTATTTTTGTCGGAAGGAAAACCGGAACGGAACCGATATGATTTTTTTTCCGGAACGAAAACCGAAAACCGGAACGAAAAAAATAGTGACAAAAATCGAAGTATTCAAAGTCTAAGTTTAGTAAATAAAGTCGGAATGTTAAAAAAGGCGAAATTGTGAAATTCAATCGAAAATTGAAAAAAATGAATCATTCAAAAAACTCACGTTTTAAAAAATTCGAACCTTTAAAAGTCTGACATTTAAGGAAAACGAAATTTTCAAAGTCTAAGCTTAGTAAATAAAGTCGAAATGTTGAAACAAAGACGAAATTTTTGTCGTCGTAATAAAAAAAAATTAACTGGATAAAGAAAACAGTCACCTTGACAATAATGCGTGGGGTCGGTGACATATCAGATAGTTAAAAGTAAAGGTCCTCAAGATATATTTGGGGGGGCTATATTCTAGGGGGTCTTCAAAAATGGAAGCCACTAGAAGCAGCTCCTTTATTGGGCTTCATTTGGTTCGAAATTCAGTGCGGAGTATTCGCACATACAGTTTATAGTAATTGTTGCATTACGTTCTGTCTCTTTGTCGAAATAAAATGTTTTAAATTCACTGCATCTTTATAATCTATCCTAACAGGTAACAGTATCTTAGGATTTACTAAAAAATCGCGACAAAAATTTTAATAATGGATATTTTAATTAAGTTTAATAGTTACAGGATTCATTTTAGGTAGTGTAATTTCACTTTAAATCTAAAGTGTTAGCGGAAGTGCGAAACTGAAGATAAACTAGGACATGCAATTTCATTTTGAAATAAATCAGTATCTGCAACAGATTAAAATATGTGATCGCATTTTTGCTTTGCAGACTTTAAGAATGGATGCGAAGTTGGTAGATATCTAATATTTAATGGAAAAATTCAGATAGAAAACTGTCGTAGTCCTTTTCTCATTCCTTTATGCCACACATTCCAATGAAGGCTGGGCATTTGGAGAATATTACATGAAGCAGCTTTGTCACTGCAACATTTTAACTTTGTCACTGCATCAATGGTGAGCAGGGATTTTAACCTAATTCTACCCCAAAGACAAGATTCTCCCCACATAACTCGTACACTATTCGATTTTGAATATTACTGAACGACGTTGACAAATTTATCTACATCTGACATCACCAGTGATTTAAAGATATTTTAATTTGTAAAACAATTGTAAAAAAAATTGTAAAACAATTGGTTCATCTGTTCCCTATTACTCCATTCTAGGGATACTTACTTTAATTAAGTTAGTTCATCAGTAATTTTAAAGTCAATAAAATAAATATAAACCAGCCAACCTTTTTTCATTTTATTTCAGAGACTAATTATATTTGGCAACATCTTTGTTAACTCAACTTCGTTATCTTATTATATTTTCTATATCAGCAGAACGAAAGTGTTTTATTGCATTTAGCGGCTGTAATAGACTGAACTGGGAAAGAGCTTCCAATATAGAAATGCTGCGGAGAAGTCCACAGGGTTTAATAAAGCGGGCAAAAGTCGTGGTTGTTAAAACCCATTTCGTGTCGCCTCCCAAGGCGCCTTACATGTCTACGACAATACTCAATCCAAATTCTCCCAACTTTGTCAATATCTTTGATGACAATAACATCGAGAGCAAACAATGTTCAAAGGCAAGGTACCCCAAGTTCCGTTTTACATATTTCAATTATGGCAAAGGTTAACAATTAGTGTTTTATGTAAATTAATTTTCACGGGCGAAGCAACATCACCATTGAGCGGGGCGAAGCAACGTCACCATGGAGCGGGCCGAAGCCTCAATATGATATGAAACGAAGCATATTTTTTTATTCTGGTTTCTGTACTTTTCGACTTCTTTCGTTTTTGAGACCTTTCTTTGAAGAAAATTTTGACTTTCAAAACGTTGGACTTTTATGACAATTTAGACTTTTTTGAAATTTACGACTTTGTTGAAAATTTTGACTTTTTTGAAATTTTCGACTTTTAAAAACTTCGACTTTTTTAAAAATGTAGATATCTCAAAATTTTTCTCTTTTTCACATTTTTGATTTTGTTCAAAGTTATGGCTTTTTTCTGAAAAGTTCGTCCTTTTTGAAAATGTCGTCCCTTTTCAAATTTTTTATGGAAACTTTGGGTTTTATTTCAATATCCGGGTTGTATTTTGAAAATTTCAACTTTTTTGGAAATGTAGACAGGTCAAAATTTTATATTTTTCAAAATTTCCAGCTTTTGTTAACAGTTTTGTTTTTTTTTGAAAAGTTCGTCTTTTTTGAAAATGTCGACCATTTTCAAATTATTTATGGAAATGTTAGATTTTATTTTAATATCCGGGTTTTATTTTGAAAAATTCAACTTCTTTGAAAATGTAGACAGGTCAAAATTTTGTATTTTTCAAAATTTCCATCTTTTGTTCAAAGTTTTGCTTTTGTTTTGAAAAGTTCTATTTTTTTAAAAATGTCGACCATTTTCAAAATTTTTTGTGGAAACTTCAACTTTTATTTGAATATCCGGGTTTTAATTCAAAAATTTACCGTCCTTTGTTCAAAGTTTTGATTTTTTTTCTGAAAAGTTCGTCTTTTTTGAAAATGTCGACCTTTTTCAAATTTTTTATGGAAACTTCAGCTTTCATTTGAATATCCGGGTTTTATTTTAAAAATTTCGACTTTTTTGAAAATGTAGACGTTTCAATATTTAATATTTTTCAAAATTTCCATCTTTTGTTCAAAGTTTTACTTTTTTCTGACAAGTTTGACTTTTTTAAAGGTTTTAACTCTAAACTTCAGTTTTTATTTGAACACCAGGTTTTATTTTAAAAATTTTGACATTTTAAAATCATTTTTTTTCGAAATTTCGACTTTTTCCCCAAATTTAATTTGCTTATTTCGACTTTTTCAAAAATGTCGACTATTTTTACAATTTCTAGCTTTTTGAGATTTTTAATTTTGTTAAAAAAGGTAAGATTTCCAAAATTATTTCGAAAAAATCGACTTTTTCTCAACAAATTACAAAAATATTTTTTTTGGAATTTAAAAATAATTTTTTTTTTGAAAAACTGCACCAGAAAATTGACACTTGTTTCAAAATTTCGCCTTTTCTTAAAATTCTAATTGAAACTTTTTTTTGAAAATTTCGACTTTTTCTCGAAAACGTATTTTTTTTAAAAATCGACCTTTTCTCAAAAACGTATTTTTTTTAAAAATTACATCAGAAAATTCATACTTTTTCAAAATTTCTGTTTTTTCTTGAAATTTCGATCAAACCCTTTATTTTCGAAAATTTCGACTTTTTTTTTTTGAAAAAATCGACTTTTTCTCAACAAACAAAAATATTTTTTTCGGAATTTTGTGAAAATTTTGTTTTTTCGAAAAGCTACACCAGAAAATGGACACTTTTCAAAATTTCGGCTTTTTCTTGAAATTCTGATTGAAACTTTTTTTTTTGAAAATTTCGATTTTTCTTCTGAAAAAGTCGGCTTGAAATTTCGATCAAACGTTTTATTTTCGAAAATTTTGACTTTTTTTTTGAAAAAATCAACTTTTTCTCAAAAACGTTTTTTTTTAAATTACATCAGAAAATTCATATTTTTTCAAAATATGCGTTTTTTCTTGAAATTTCGATCAAACCTTTTATTTTCGAAAATTTCGACTTTTTTAAAAATTTTGAATTTCTCGAAATTCTGTTTTTTTATATAAAATTTCTGCTTTTCCTAGAAATTTTTACATATGTTGAAAATTTCAATTTTTTTAAAAGTTTGTTTTTTTTTAATTTAGATATTTTGGCGAAATTCTAACTTATTTCGGAAATGTCGACAATTTTTGAAAATATTGTCTCAATAATTTTGACTTTTTCTCAAAATTTCGGTTTTGATAATTTTGTTTTGAAAATTTTGACGTTTTCAAAGAAAATCGGCTCTTTTTGAATATTTAAGCTTCTTAATCTGTGATTTCAAAATTTCGAAGTTTTTTCAAAATTTCAGCTCTTACATTTTTTCAATATTTCGACTTTTTTGAAAAATTCGAATTTTTTTGTCAAAATTTCGTTTTTTTTAAATCTTTAGACTTTTTTCAAATTTTTGATTTTTTAAAATTCTTAAGCACCTTTTCAAAACTTTGATTTTTTTGGAAATGTTGATGTTTGTCAACATTTTCATTTTTTTTCTTTGAAAATTAATAAGACTTTTTTAAGAATTTTGATTTTTTCAAACATCAGAATTTTTTCTTTTTCTAAAATTACGACCTTTTTTAATTTTTGACTCCGAATTTGAGGGTTTTTTATGAAAATGTCAATTTTTTTTAAGGTTAGTAAAACTTCAAAAATTCTGGCCTTTTTGAAAATGTCGCATTTTTCAAATCTTTACTTGTTTTCAAAATTTCTATTTTTTCAAAATTTTAGACTTTTTCAAAATTTTGAGTTTTCAAAAAATTTGTAATCTTCTAAAATGTGTACTTTTTTGAAAGTCTTGACCGTTCACTTTCAATTTTTTCCGTTTTTTTTTCCAAATTCTTGATTTTTTTTGAAAATGTTGAGGTTTTGTAACATTTTAATTTTTTTTCCATTGAAAATTAATAGGCTTTCCAAAATCTCGACTTTTTTTTTGAAAATTTCGATTTCTTTCAAAAAGAATTTTTGCTTTTTATAAAATTTTGCCATTTTTAAAATTTTTGTATCGGTATTTTGGTGTTTTGAAAATGTCGCGCTTTTTCAAAATTTCTATTATTTCAAAACTTTAGGCTTTTTCAAAATTTTGAGTTTTCAAAAAATTTGTAAACTTCTGAAAGGTGTACTTTTTTGAAAGTTTTGACCGTTTACTTTCAATTTTTTGCGTTTTTTTTAAAATCTTGATTTTTTTTGAAAATGTTGAGGTTTTTTAACATTTTAATTTTTTTTCCATAGGCTTTCCAAAATCTCGACTTTTTTTTGAAAATTTCGATTTCTTTCAAAAAGAATTTTTGCTTTTTATAAAATTTTGCCATTTTTGAAATTTTTGTATCAGTATCTTGGTGTTTTGAAAATGTCGCGTTTTTAAAATCTCTACTTGTTTTCAAAATTTCTATTTTTTCAAAATTTTAGACTTTTTCAAAATTTTGAGTTTTCAAAAAATTTTTAATTTTCTAAAATGTGTACTTTTTGGAAAGTTTTGACCGTTTACTTTCAATTTTTTGCTTTTTTTGCAAAATCTTGTTTTTTTCGAAAATGTTGAGGTTTTTTAACATTTTAATTTTTTTTCCATTGAAAATTAATAGGATTTCCAAAATCTCCACTTTTTTTTTGAAAATTTCGATTTCTTTCAAAAAGAATTTTTGCTTTTTATAAAATTTTGCCATTTTTGAAATTTTTGTATCAGTATCTTGGTGTTTTGAAAATGTCGCGTTTTTAAAATCTTTACTTGTTTTCAAAATTTCTATTTTTTCAAAATTTTAGACTTCTTCAAAATTTTGAGTTTTCAAAAAATTTGTAATCTTCTAAAATGTGTTCTTTTTTGAAAGTTTTGACCGTTTACTTTCAATTTTTTGCGTTTTTTTTTTCAAAATCTTGATTTTTTTTGAAAATGTTAAGGTTTTTTAAAATTTTAATTTTTTTTCCATTGAAAATTAATAGGCTTTCCAAAATCTCGACTTTTTTTCTGAAAATTTCGATTTGTTTCAAAAAGAATATTTGCTTTTTATAAAATTTTGCCATTTTTAAAATTTTTGCATCAGTATCTTGGTGTTTCGAAAATGTCGCGTTTTTCAAATCTCTACTTGTTTTCAAAATTTCAATTTTTTCGAAATTTTTGACTTTTTCAAAATTTTGAGTTTTCAAAAAACGTGTACTTTTTTGAAGGTCTTGACCGTGTACTTTCAATTTTTTGCAAATATTTCGAAATTTTTCAAACTTCTAACGTTTTTCAAAATATTGATTTTTTTAAATTTTCGACTTTAAAATTATTTCGAAAATTTCAACTTTATTTAAATGTCGACTTCTTTTGAAAATTGGTGGATTCAACTTTGAAAATGTCGACCTTTTTTTAACATTTTCGATTATTTTTTAAGATTAGACATTTTTACAAATTTTCGTTTGAACTTTTTTTTCCAAATCTCGTTTTTTTTTCAAAATCTTGATTTTTTTTTTAAATTGTTTTTCAACATTTTAATTTTTTTCCATTGAAAATTAATAGGCCTTCCAAAATCTCGACTTTATTTTTTGAAAATTTTGATATTTTTCAAAGAGAATTTTTGCTTTTTATAAAATTCGCCTTTTTAAAAATGTCTGTATCAGTATCTTGTTTTTTTTGAAAATGTCGCGTTTTTCAAATCTTTAAATGTTTTCAAAATTTCTCTTTTGATTTTCTAATTCCAACTTATTTCGGAAAGGTAGACAATTTTTGAAAATATTGTTTAATAATTTCGATTTTTTCCCAAAATTTTGATTTTTTCTAAAAAATTTTGATTTCGATAAATTTGTATTGAAAGTTTCGACGTTTTCAAAAAAAATCGGCTCTTCTTGAATATTTAAACTTCTTAAATCTGTGATTTCACAATTTCGAAGTTTTTTCAAAATTTTAGGTTTTTCTGAAGAGTTTACCTTCTTTTAAAATAATTGACATTCGGACAATTTTGAACTTTTTCAAAATTTCAACTTTTTCTAAAAATTATAAGATTTTAATAATTTTGACTTTTTTCAAAATTTGATTTAATATTATCGACTCTACATATACTGCTAATGCTGAGCATGTTGATATAATTTTTCATTCTTCCAAAATTTCAATTTTTAAAAAGTTTGGAACTCTTTAAAATTTCCAATTTTTTGTAGATCTTGATTGTTTAATTTAAAGTGTTTATAAATATTTCGAGATTTTTTAGATTTCTAATATTTTTCGAAATGTCGAAGTTTTAAAAATTTTTTGATTTTCTTCAAAATTTCAAGCTCTTTAAATGTCGTCTTTTTTTTTGAAAATTAGTAGATATGATTTTCAATATGTCCACCTTTTTTAAATTTCTATTATTTTCAAGTAGACGTTTTTTCAAAATTTCGTTTATTTTGAAAATTTCTAACATTTTTTGTCAAAATTTCGTTCCTTTTCAAAATATTAAGCCTTTTTGAAATCTTCAAATTTCTGATTTTATTAATTTCGAGCTTTTCTTCAAAATTTTGACTTTTTCAAAATTTCGATTTTTTATGAAAATGTTGATGTTTTTAAACATTTTAATTTTTTTCTTTAAAAACTAATACACGAAACATTTCGACTCTTTTTCAAATTTTTGATTTAAGTCGACTTATTCCTAATTAATTATTATTTATTTTTATTTTTTTTAAATTAGTAGGATGTCAAAAATTTCGACTTTTTCTGAAAATTTCAAGTTTCTTAAAATCTCGACATGTTTTCATAATTGCTTCTCTGGAAAAATGTTTGACTTTCAAAATTTCAGTCATTTCAAAAACACGTAACTTTTTAAAATCTTTTGAAGATCTTGACTTTCTAATTCCAACTTATTTCGGAAATGCCGACAATTTTTAAAAATATTGCCTTAATAATTTCGATTTTTTCCCAACATTTTGACTTTTTCTTAAAATTTCGATTTTGATAAATTTGTATTGAACATTTCGACGTTTTAAAAAAAAACGGTTCTTTTTGAATTTTTAAACTTCTTAAATCTGTGATTTCAAAATTTCGAAGTTTTTTCAAAATTTTAGCACTTTCTGGAGAGTTTAACTTCTTTTAAAATAATTAACATTCAGAAAATTTTGAACTTTTTGAAAATTTCGCCTTTTTTCAGCATTTTGTCTTTCTTTGACAATTTCGACCTTTTTCAAAATTTCAACTTTTTCTAAAAATTATGAGATTTTAATAATTTTGACTTTTTTCAAAATTTGATTTAATATTATCTACTCTACATATACTGTTAATACTGAGCATGTTGCTAACACAAACTAGCATGAGGGTGACGCGAAACCATATGTATCAACAGTTGCTAAAGTTGTTTTCATTTCAAAGTATAAAATCTGATTTGTTGTTCTTTAGAATACATTTTGGAATTTAAAATTTTTGTCTTTGTCCTAAACAGCTGATTTTAAGCTTAACATTTTAAATTTTTCCCCAACGTTTTGGCTTTCAAATACGCTTTTCATTTCAGACACATGCAATTGATGAAAGCTTCCTTTGTTGGGCGTTTTTCTTGCGTAGTTTGGATGCCCTGATGTATCCGTTCCTTTGCAAGAATGTGGGCGAATTTCAGTGGATTAACAACTAATCCTGATCTCATTAGATCGGACTGCTATAGGGTTCTGGATCACAATTAGTTTTGCGGCCATTCGCAGTCATTGAGCCCATAAACAAAATTACGTTAAGCTTAACTACCAAATATTTTGATATGATCCAACAAGTTAAGCTTTTTGTAAAAGATAAATTGTTTAATTTGTCCCAAACTTGGGGAATTACCGGCTGATTTATCGTTGCACTATCAGTTATCAGCTAGCTGAGGACAATTAGGGGACAATTAAATTTGTTATGTTACGTAATTGTAGCGCAAACATTTTGCTTTTGATTAGTATTACCGTGCAACTAAGTTAATAAGAACTATTGCGATGAATTTAAATACTCATCGTAGGAAGTAGAGCTACCGTAATTTGGGTTTGAATCAAGCAGGAAGAACGGAAATGTTTTAAAGTGTTTTATAGCCGAGGATAGCAGAAAAACGGAAGAGAAAGTGGAGTCCTACTAAATTACTTTTAGAATCTGCCTCCTGCACAATATTGAAATATGGAGCATACCAACTAATAAAAAATCTGTGAACCAATAAAAATCCGACCTATATTCTTTCTAGTATGCTGATAACCTTTAGGCAATATAAAAACGTATTTCTTTGCATCGAATTATGAAAATATTTCCCACAGTTGAGCCCCTCTAGGCGTACTATGACGTCAGAAGTAATATTAATATGAAGTCAAAATCTGAGTCAATTTAGAGACTAAATTTGTCATACTAAGGCGAAGGATATATGAAACATTCAGATATATTTTATCATGAATAAATTAGTTGTTGTAGAGAATACAAATTGTAGTATACAGTAGTGTTTCCCAAGCTTTCGACAACTGTGTACCCTTTCCATAATTTTTTGAGTACCCCTTGTTAAAAATTGCATCTTAACAAATACGAGGGTAAATCAAATATGAAGCTGAATTTCTCTCATGTCGCCAAGAACGCGTCGGGAGTGGGCACATACTTGTAGACATGTTACGTGACTTCCTGCGCTCAAGCGAATTCCGTTTTCGCCGTTCGTCAGTTGTAAATATCAGAAATATCAGGGCATCGAACCACTATTTTTTTCGTTCCGGTTTTAGGTTTTCGTTCCGGAAAAAATCACTGGTGATGTCAGATGTAGGTAAATTTGTCAACGTCGTTCAGTAATATTCAAAATCGAATAGTGTACGAGTTATGTGGGGAGAGTCTTGTCTTTGGGATAGAATTAGGTTAAAATCCCTGCTCACCACTGATGCAGTGACAAAGTTAAAATGTTGCAGTGACAAAGCTGCTTCATGTAATATTCTCCAAATGCCCAGCCTTCATTGGAATGTGTGGCATAAAGGAATGAGAAAAGGACTACGACAGTTTTCTATCTGAATTTTTCCATTAAATATTAGACATCTACCCACTTCGCATCCATTCTTAAAGTCTGCAAAGCAAAAATGCGATCACATATTTTAATCTGTTGCAGATACTGATTTATTTCAAAATGAAATTGCATGTCCTAGTTTATCTTCACTTTCGCACTTCCGCTAACACTTTAGATTTAAAGTGAAATTACACTACCTAAAATGAATCCTGTAACTATTAAACTCAATTGAAATATTCATTATTAAAATTTTTGTTGCGATTTTTTAGTAAATTCCTAAGATACTGTTACCTGTTAGGATAGACTATAAAGATGCAGTGAATTTAAAACACTTTATTTCGACAAAGAGACAGAACGTAATACAACAATTACTATAAACTGTATGTTCGAATAATCCGCACTAAATCCCGTACCGAATGAAGCTGGTTCTAGAGGCTTTCATTTCCGAAGACCCCCTAGAATATAGCCCCCCAAATATATCTTGAGGACCTTCACTTTTAACTATCTGATATGTCACCGACCCCACGCATTATTGTCAAGGTGACTGTTTTCTTTATTTAATTTTTATTAATTACGACTTTGTCCGAAAATTTCGTCTTTGTTTCAAAATTTCGACTTTATTTACTAAGCTTAGACTTTGAAAATTTCGTTTTCCTTAAATGTCAGACTTTTAAAGGTTCGAATTTTTTAAAACGTGAGTTTTTTGAATGATTCATTTTTTTTCAATTTTCGATTGTATTTCACAATTTCGCCTTTTTTAACATTTCGACTTTATTTACGAAACTTAGACTTTGAAAACTTCGATTTTTGTCACTATTTTTTTCATTCCGGTTTTCGGTTTTCGTTCCGAAAAAAAAAATCATATCGGTTCCGTTCCGGTTTTCGTTCTGACAAAAATAACTGGTTTTTTCCGGTTTTCGGTACAGTTCCGGGTGACCCATTTTTTAATTTTTTAAAAGTTTTTATTCAAATTGATTTTCTAACATAATTCAGGAAATGTTCTCTTTCTTTTTTTTTAAATATTCTGGTAACTACTCTGGTAATGCTTAAAATTTAAAGAAAATATTTTTCGATTTTTCGAGTTTGAAAATTTCACGCCGAAATTATGGATTCTGGGGTAATTTTGAGTTCAAACTTTAAAAAAACCTTGATTTTTATTAAAAAACATAGCTGATACCCGGGCTTTCACCTAGGTTAAAAAAGAGAAAGGATTCTTTGGTTATATACTTTTTGAAAGTTTCGACTTTTCTGAAGAATTCAATTTTTATTGAAAATTTTGACTTATTTCAAAAATTTCGACAATAAAAACCCAATTTTTCACAAAGTCGATCTTTTCTCATTGAACTTCCAAAACTTCGAAATTTTAACTTGATTTTGAAAACTTTAACTTTTTTCAAAATTTTGATTTTTTAAATATTCCAAATTCCTCAAAATTCTGCCTTATTTGGTTGGTTTTGTTTTTTTTTTGGAATATTTTACTTTTATAACTTTTGCTCTTGTTAAAGATTTTATTTTATGAAAATTTCAAACTTGTTTGAATATTTGGAATTGATCTTGAAGTTTGAATGTTTGATCTTATTTTTGTAAATATCAGAAACTTCAGACTCGAAATTTCATCTTTTTTTTGCAAATCTAATTCATTTAAAATTCGATTTTTTCAAAACATTTGAATTCTTTTTAAAAATTTGAATTTTTTCAAAGTTTTAACTTTTTGCTAATATCGACTCTCTCAAGTGTTTGTTTTTTTATTCAACTTTTTTCAATCTTCACTTTTTTGCGAAATTTTGGCTTTCTAAAAATGATTACTTTTTAAAAAGTCTGCCTTCGATTTTTATTGAAAATTCCTAAACATTTTTCGATTTCTTTAAAGCATTTCGTCTTTATATTTTGAAAACTTTGAAATTGAAATGTTCTTTTTTTAGCTTCCACTTTTTTCAAATGTTTATTTATTTTATTAACCGCAAGACTTTTTTAGTTTGACCTTTCTGTAGGATTTTAATTTATTTTGCAAATGGTGAATTTTTTGAAAATCTTTACGCATAATTTCGATCTTTTCTCCAAATTGTTTTAATTTTTCAAAATTTTGATTTTTCCTGTTTATTTAATGATGTTGAAAAACTGACTTTTAAAAACTTCCACCCGTTTTTTAAATTTTTGACCTTGGTTCAACTTTTGACAATTTCTCAAAGCTTTGATCTTTTTTGAAAACAAAGATTTTTTTTAAATTTCGACTTTTTCTCGAGATTTAGGCTTTTATGCAGTAAACTAAACTTTTATTTGAAAAATTAGAATGTCCTTTAATTTTTGTTTTTTGAAATACTAAATTTTTCTCAAAATCTCGACATTTTTAATATCTTAGAACTTTTTCAGAATTTAGACTTTTTTGAAAATTCCTACTTTTTATCATTAAAATTTCGACTTTTCCTCGAAGCTATAACTTTTTCAGAATTCAATTTTTTTTTAATTTCCTAATTTTTTCAAAATTTTGACTTTTTGTAAAAAATTTGACAACAAAGTTTTTTTTTCTCAAAAATTTCAATTTTTTTCAAAGTTTTAGATTTTTTATAATATGATAGGTTAAAACATTTTTTAAACCTTTACCTTTTTTTGAAAATTTCCACTTCGGCTCAAACTTTTTACTATTTCTCGAGGTTTTAATTTCTTTTTTTGATAATTCCGACTTTTTCCAAATTTTAACTTTTTTCAAAACTGCAACTCTTTGAAATATTTCAAATTTTTCAGGATTTTAATCTTTTTTGAAAATGTTTACCTTTTTTTCGGAGTTAAATATGGCTTCATTCAAAATTTAAAGTATTTTCGAAATTTCTATTTTTTTTTCAAAAGTCCGAGTTTTTGTGATAACTTCACATTTTTTCAAAATTCGCCGGTTCAGAAATTTTTTAATTTTGCTGAAGAATCTAATTTTCCAAATTACCAATTTTTAAATTTTGAACGAATTCTACAAAAAGAATTTAAGACTTAACTAAATTTCGATTATAAAGCTGTCTAAATTCAAATCAATCTGAAAGAAAATCGCAGCTTCGAGACTGAAGTAGAAATTTTAAGAAAGAAGTCAAATATAAAGTAAACAAAACCAGATAAAAATTAGAAGTTTAAATTAGACATTTTCTAACATATCATCGTTTCAAGTTTACCTTCAAAATTTCGGCTTCAATTTCAAGATCCCGGCTTTAAATTGGAATATAAATATTGTATTTTTCTCTTGAAATTTTGACTGAAATTCCCAATTTCTAGTAAAAATTAGAAATAGCGAGATTTTATCGCAAATTTTAGGAAAAAAAAGCCAAATCCAGGAATTTTGGGAAGATTTATGAAGTCGGCATCGTAAAAAAGCATTAGAATTTGAAATTTCGAGAAAAAAATTGGCATATTTTAATTAAAGTGAAAATTGAAGGAAAAAATTCAAGAAAACTCGAAATTTTTATTGATAACTTTAAAAAATAGGGGTATCAGATTATAAAAGGTAAAATCCAAGTTTGAGAAAACCAATTTTGAGTGTTTGTTCTGAAAAAAAAGTTACAATTTTCGGAAAAATTCGAACTTGCAAATAAAATTGCCAGGAAACTGGGCTTCAATGAAAAAGACTCCTCTGCTTGAGTCCATATTTACAACAGCACACAAAATTTTTATCTTAAACTCAAAATTTAAGAAAAAGAAAAGAAATATCTCGACAAAAAGGTCCAAATTTCAAAGAAGAGCCGAAAATTTTGAAAAAAGAATATTTAAAACTCAATTTGGTTTGAAATTTTGAGAATAAAATCAACATTTTCTTAGAAAGAAAGGTAATTGTAAGTTTCTAATTAAACTTTCAAAAAAATGTTCTTTAAATTAAACTCATAATTTTGAGATGAAAGTTGCATGAATTTGCGCAAAATTTTGAAAAGGAAATTTCTAAAAAATTCCAGACTTTAGGGTAAAGTAAAAATTATTTTAAGAACATACAAATTCAACGAACCGAAATAAACCGTTATTTTTTTCCGGTTCTGATCCGGTTTTCGTTCCTGCAAAATTAACGGTTTTTTTTCGGTTTCCGGTTTTCGGTTCAGTTCCGGTTCGAAGCTCTGAGTGAGCAAGAAGTTCACCCGCACGTTGCGCAGCGCGTTATTGATAAATTTCTTACCGTTGAAAGTGTAAAACCCGCAGAAATTCTTCGTAGAATCAAAGCATAGTTTGGGGATATTTGTTTAAAGAAAACTCAAGTGTATGAGTGGCACAAAACATTTTTGGGAGGACGAACTCAAGTTGAAAATAAATCCCATGCCTCTCGTCCTCGGACTAGTGTGACTGCGGACAAGATTAACGCTGTTCAACGCCTTTTGGAAGGTGATCGCCGTTTAACTGTTGGTGAAATTGCAGCTCAGATAGGGATAAACTTTGGGAGTTCTAAATCCATCTGGGATTTCGAAAAATTTCTGCCAGATGGATACTTGGTCTTTGACTGAAGAACAGAAACAACAGCGTCTGGAGATTTGTTGGACGTTTTCAACGTGAAGGTGATGGCTTTTTGCAACGTATCGTTACATGTGATGAGCCAATTTTTTATGTACGAGGGAAAATCAAATATGAACCGGAATTTATATCATGTTGCTATGAGGGCGTCGAGACATGTTAGGTGGGGATATTGTGACTTCCTGCGCTCAAGCGAATTCCGTTTTCTCGCAATTCGTCAGTTGTAAATACAATGAGTGGGCAAGAGGTTCATCCGCACGTTGTTCAGCGCATTATTATTAAATTTCTTGCCGTTGAAGGTGTAAAGCCCGTTGAAATTTTTCATAAACTAGAAACACAGTTTGGGGATATTTGTTTGGAGAAAACTCAAGTGTATGAATGGCACAAAAAATTTTTGGAAGGACGAACTCAAGTTGAAAATGAACCCCATACACGTCGTCCTCGGGCCAGTATGACAGCGGACAAGATTAACGCTGTTCAACGTCTTTTAGAAGGTAATCACCGTTTAACTGTTGGTGAAATTGCAGCTCTAGAATAAGCTTTGGGAGTGCTCAATCCATCATTACAGATGAGTTGGGGTTTCTAAAAATTTCTGCCAGGTGGG
Organism: Dastarcus helophoroides; assembly: GCA_028583605.1. Classification (NCBI taxonomy): domain Eukaryota; kingdom Metazoa; phylum Arthropoda; class Insecta; order Coleoptera; family Bothrideridae; genus Dastarcus; species Dastarcus helophoroides. The sequence goes on from CM053327.1 coordinate 33,378,467, forward strand.
TACCTTGTCTTTTGACTGAAGAACAGAAACAACAACGTCTGAAGATTTGTTGAAATTTTTCAACGTGAAGGTGATGGTTTTTGCAACGTATCGTTACGTGTGATGAGACTTGGGTCCACCATTACACTCCTGAATCTAAACAAGCAAGCATGGAGTGCAGAAGAAAGGGGAAAGGTGCACTCGTCAAGGCAGAAACTCGCCACTCAACTGGAAAGGTTCTTGCGACAGTGTTTTGGGATTTTAAAGGAGTGGTGCCCGTCGATTTTCTGGATGAATGTCGTAGGGTTAATGCTGCCTACTATTGGCAGCTATTGGACGAAGCAAAACGTGAATATCGGCGGAAGAGGCGCGAATTTTCGGTCAGAAATGCGATTTTGTTTCACGACAATGTTCGCCCCCACTCAGCCAATCTGACACATCAAAAATTAGATCGGGCAACATTGGAACACCCTTATAGTCCCGATTTATCACCATGCGATTATCATAAGTTTGGGACACTGGAAGAAGCTCTAGGAGGTGAGCTGTTGAGACATTTGTGCGCAATTGGTTGCAAACACGCCTCGCTTCTTTTTATGATGATGGCATTAAAAAACTCATACTCCGTTGGAAAAAATCCATAACAAAATCAGGAGATTATGTAGAAAAATAGTCAATAACTTTCATATATGTATCTTGTATCAATAAATTTTTAAAAACATAAACAATTTATATTTGATTTATCCTCGTATATAAATGAAGAAGTGTGTGAACGTATCAACGAATTTGAGCAAAACAGCATTCTGCAATCTGCACGAATTCTTTAAAGCAGTGCCAGTCGATTAAGTTAGTTTTATTAGGCTTATCCAGTTTTTAATTTTTGAATAATCCGAAGTCGTTCGATGCAGCGCATGCCCTCACAATATTCTTCCCGTACCCCTGGGGATACGCTTACCACACTTTGGAAAACACCGCTGTAAGGATCTAAAGAAATACTTTATTTTTTTACAATTTATGCATTTAAATTAATCCCTTATTGCAATTGGTGGTATATCCAAATTTGCGCGTGTAAATATAAATATTCCATGCCTTGATTAATGTAAAAGAAAATATAAATTAAAGCAAATATTTGTCTGGGATAAAGTAAAGATGAAACATCCGTGTAGCTATCAAAAAGTTTAAATAGAAGCTCTGACTTGAATTTTCATTATTATTTTAGGATTTTCATCTAGTTTGTGTTTATTGCCTTTCGCATCAAAGGGCTCCATTGGATTCGCAATTTTTATTTATTCACGCTTTCTCTCAAGAATCTGCAAAGTTTTCCTCGAGGAATTTCGAAAGTCGTATTGAAGTTTCCCTGACAAAATTCAGTTTCCCTTGAAATATTATAAAGCGAATAACCTTAACCAAAGTGTGATATTAAGTAACTTTGGAATAGTTTGAAATTTTCAGAAGAGAGAAAATTTATTTAAACTTTGTCCACAATTTGTTTTTTAGAATGACGAGAAAGAGAGAATGTACAATATCAATGGAAGAAGGGGGTTTTTAGACACATATTAAAAAAATTAAAATTTGGCGCTTGTGTTTCCGCTGTTGGTAGTTCAACTACCTATGATTCACTATAAACGCCTATAGGGTTGCATTACTGTAGTCCAGGTTGCATTCTACATATTTGCATTTAACATTGACTGTTCAAAATGGACTTTGAATACATTTTTGTTTTTGGTTTTAGTTATGTTTGCGTAAAAGAGAGAAAGCCTTTCAATATAAACGAATGTGTCTAATTTTCTTTTAATGGAAACTCAGTTTTATATAATTTATCATAACATTTTCAATTTTCTTTTATGAAACATATTTTTAAGTCATTAATCACGGCCACATATATCTTAAACACTAATCCAGAAGCTTACCTCTGCACCGTAATTACATTAAATCCAAAATCTATAGCGCAATTTATCGTATTACATTGATGAATTATAATCCAGCTTTCAGCTATTCATTTCAGCTTTCCAGCGGAGTAGTATCTCAAAATTACTCTCAATGTCATTCTAGGAAAGAAAACATCCTTTTTTTTATCCTTATTAAGCATAGAATCCACTTAGGTAAAACCATTTAGAAGAAATTATGTTATACGTCTATATCTATGTTTTTAAAATTTTCGACTGTTTTTCAAAATTTCTACTTTTTTCTACAAAATTTCGAAAAAAGTCGAAATTTTCGAAAAATGTCTGGATTTTAAAATTGGGTTTCAAAAATTTTCTCTTTTCTTTAAAACTTACAATTTTGAAAATTTCGCCCAATTTTCGAAATTTTGTTTCTTTCGGATTTGGATTATTTTGAGAATTTTCGACTTCTTTCAGAATTTGAACATTTTTAAAAATCTTGATTATTTATGTCAAACTTTCGATTTTTTTTTCGAAATTTTAATTTTTTGAATCTTTCAAAATTTCAATTTTATAAAAAATGTGAAACTTTTAAAAATTTATACTTTTCTTAAAAGTTTTCACTGTTTAATTTGAACTTTTTATAAATATTTCAACATGACGTTTTTCAAAAGTTCGAATTTTTATTAAAGGTTTGAGTTTCTTTAAAATTATTTTGAAAATTTCGACTTTTTTCGAAGGTAGACTTTTTTGGAAAATTGGCCGGTACGTTTCTAAAAATGTCGATTTTTTTTTGAAAAATTTCGATTATTTTTTAAGATTAGTCATTTTTTCAATATTTCGAGTTTTTTGAAAAATTCAAATTTTTTTTGGTCAAAATTTCGTTTTTTTTAAATCTTAAGACTTTTTTCGAATTTTCAACTTTTTGATTTTTTAAAAATCTTGAGCAACTTTTCAAAACTTTGATTTTTTTCAACAATTTCGACTGTTTTTTGAAAATTTCGATTTCTTCAAAGATCAGAATTTTTTATTTTTATAAAATTACGACTTTTTTAATTTTTGACTCCGAATTTGAGGTTTTTTATGAAAATGTCAATTTTTTTTTAAGGTTAGTAAAGCTTCAAAAATTCTGACTTTTTGAAAATGTCGCGTTTTCAAATCTCTACTTGTTTTCAAAATTTCTCTTTCTTCGAAATGTTTGACTTTTTCAGTAAATCTGTAACTTTCTAAATGTGTACTTTTTTGAAGGTCTTGAGCGTTTACTTTAATTTTTTTGCAAGTATTTCGAAATTTTTCAAATTTCTAACGTTTTTCAAAATATTGATTTTTTAAAATTTTCTACTTTCTTCAAAATTGTTCCGAAAATTGAGGTTTTTTATGAAAATGTCAATTTTTTTTGAAGGCTAGTAGAACTTCAAAAATTCTGACCTTTTTGAAAATGTAGCGTTTTTCAAATCTCTACTTGTTTTCAAAATTTCTCTTTTTTCAAAAATTTTGACTTTTTCAAAGTTCTGAGTTTCCAAAAGAATTTGAAACTTTTTAAAATGTCTACTTTCAATTTTTTGCAAATATTTCGAAATTTTTCAAACTTCTAACGTTTTTCAAAATATTGATTTTTTTAAATTTTCGACTTTCTTCAAAATTGTTCCGAAATTTTCGACTTTTTTTAAACGTCGACTTCTTTTGAAATTTTGTAGATACGACTTTTTAAATATCGACCTTTTTTTTAACATTTTCGATTATTTTTTAAGGTTAGACATTTTTACATTTTTTACATTTTTGAAAAGTTTCAATTTTTTTGTCCAAGTCTCTTTTTTTTCAAAATCTTGATTTTTTCTAAAACGTTGAGGTTATTCAACATTTTAATTTTTTTTCCATTGAAAATTAATAGGCCTTCCAAAATCTCGATTTTTTGTTGTTGAAAATTTCGATTTTTTTCAAAGAGAATTATTTCTTTTTATAATATTTCGCCTTTTTTGACATTTTTGTATCAGTATCTTGTTTTTTTAAAAATGTTGCGGTTTTCAAATCTACTTGTTTTCAAAATTTCTATTTTTTCGAAATTTTTGACTTTTCAAAATTTTGAGTTTTTAAAAAATTTGTATTTGCTAAAATGCCTACTTTTTTGAAGTTCTTGACCGTTTACTTTTAATTTTTTGCAAATATTTCGAAATTTTTCAAACTGCTAACGGTTTTTAAAATATTGATTTATTTTAAATTTTCGACTTTCTTCAAAATTGTTCCGAAAATTTCGACTATTTTGAACGTCGATTTTTTTTAAATTGGTAGATACGACTTTAAAAATGTCGATCTTTTTTTAACATTTTCGATTATTTTTCAAAAATTAATAGGCCTTCCAAAATCTCGACTTTTTTTTGAAAATTTCGATTTTTTTAAAAGCGAATTTTTTCTTTTCATAAAATTTCGCCTTTTTTAAAATTTTTGTATCAGTATCTTGGTTCTTTGAAAATGTCGCGTTTTTCAAATCTCTACTTGTTTTCAAAATTTCTCTTTCTTTGAAATTTTTGACTTTTTCAAAATTGTGAGCTTTCAAAATTTTTTTAAAATGTCTACTTTTTTGAAGATCTTGACCGTTTACTTTCAATTTTTTGCAAATATTTTGAAATTTTTCAGACTAACGTTTTTCAAAATATTTATTATTTTAAATTTTCGACTTTCTTCAAAATTGTTCTGAAAATTTCGATTTTTTTTTAAACGTCGACTTATTTTAAAAATTGGTAGGTACGACTTTAAAAATGTTGACCTTTTTTTAACATTTTCGATTATCTTTTAAGGTTAGACATTTTTACAAAATTTCGACTTTTTTGAAAAGTTTGAGTTTTTTTGTCCAAATTTCGTTTATTTTTCAAAATCTGGATTTTGATTTCGAAAATGTTGAGGTTTTTTAACATTTTAATTTTTTTTTCATTGAAAATTAATAGGTCTTCCAAAATCTTGACTTTTTTTTAAAAAATTTCAACTTTTTTTGAAGAGAATTTTTGCTATTTATAAAATTTCTCTTTTTTTAACATTTTTGTTTCAGAATCTTGGTTTTTTTTTGAAAATGGCGCATTTTTCAAAACTTTAAATGTTTTCAAAATTTCACCTTCGTTAAAATTTTTGACTCTTTCAAAATTTCAACTTTTTAAAAAGTTTGGAACTCTTTAAAATTTCTATTTTTTTGAAGAACTTGATTTTTTAATTTAAACTTATATAAATATTTCTAGATTTTTCAGATTACTAACATTTTCAAAATGTCGAATTCTTAAAACTTTTTTGATTTTCTTAAAAATGTCAAGCTTTTTTAGATGTTGACTATTTTTGAAAATTAGTAGATATAATTTTCAAAATGTCCACTTTTTTAAAAATTTCTATTATTATTATTATTATTATTATTATTATTATTATTATTACTATTATTAAGACGTTTTTTCAAAATTTCGGCAAAATTTCTAATATTTTTTGTCAAAATTACGTTCCTTTTCAAAATTTTAAGCCTTTTCCAAATCTTCAAATTTCTGATTTTTTAATTTCGAGCTTTTTTTCGAAATTTAACTTTTTCAAAATTTGACTTTTTCAAAATTTCGACTTTTTATGAAAATGTTGATGTATTTTAACATTTTAATTTTTTCTCCAAAAATTAATGCATCAAACATTTCGACTTTTTTTTTTGAAAATTTCGATTTTTGTTCAAATATCAGCATTTGCCTGTTTTATAAAATTTCGACCTTTTTCAAATTTTTGACTTGAGCTGATTTTTATTTTTTTTAATTAGTAGGACGTCAAAAATTCTATTTTTTCTAAAAATTTCTAGTTTTTTTAAAATCTCGACATGCTTTCATAATTACTTCTTTGGAAAAATTTTTGACTTTCAAAATTTCAGTCATTTTAAAAATACATAACTCTTTAAAATTTGGAATCTTTTAAAGATCTTGATTTTCTAATTGCAACTTTTTATAAATATTTTTACATTTTTCAGACTCCTAACGTATTTGAAAATTTTAATTTTTTCAAATTTTCAAATTTCTCAAAATTGGCTTTCTCAAAAATCTCGATTTTTATTAGATGTCAAATTTCTTTGAAAGTTATATAAAACGACTTTAAAAATGTCAACTTTTTTTAAAACTTTCGATCGTATTGTTTAAATTTGGACATTTTTTAAAAATTTTGATTTTTAAAAATTTTGATTTTTAAAAATTTTGATTTTTAAAAATTTTGATTTTTAAAAATTTTGATTTTTGAAAATTTGGAATTTTCTTTATCAAAATTTCGTTTCTCCTTCAAAATCCTAAGACGTAAACTTTTTTAAAATTGCGATTTTAAAATTTTTCGAAATTCGATTTTTTTTTAAATTTTAATCTTACATCGAAATTTTTTAAAATTTTGTTTGGTTTTAAGGTTTTAGATATTTGGAAATTTTGGCTTAAAATTTTGAATATTTTTCAAAATGCCGATTATTTTTTAATATACGACTCTAACCGAAATGTTATTATTTTTTGAAAATTTTGAATCTTCTTGGCTTTTTTCCTCAAAACTTGAACATTTGGAATTATTTTTATAAAATTCAGATACTAGTTCAAAATTCCAACTTTAATCTCGAAAATTCGATGAATTTTTTTTAAATTTTAATTATCCACTCGGCGTTAATTTTTTCCTATAATTTTCACTTGTGTAACAAATTTTGATTATAAATTTGGAAGTCCAAGACACTTTTGATACTATTCGACTTTCGCAGCAAAATTTCGATTTATATTTTTACTTTCTTTCCCAATTGTTTTCGTAAAAACGCAAAACTTTGACTTTATATAAAAATTTTGGCCTTATTTTCGAAATTTCAAAATTATGAACTCTTATTTGGAAATTTGGCTTTTTTTCTCATAGTTCCAAATTTGCATTCCCATTTGTAACTTTTTTCTAAAATTTCGGTTGTTAACTTGAATATTTTGTTACAATTTTAATATTGGGTTGGCAAGAAAGTAATTTCGTTTTTTTTTTCACATAGGCAGCGTTATTTAAATTTTTTTGAATGAAATTTGTGGGTGATGTTCTTTACGTTTTGACATTTGATATTAGACAGATCGAAGTTCATTTGGAAGCACGTGGTGAGAGGTTTTATTTGTAGTTGATAGTTGAGGGTCAATTTTAGTATGGAGTGCAAAAAACAGCATTTTTGGCATATTTTACTTTTTTATTTCCGTAAAAGACGAAAAGTTGCGGAGGCTCCTAAAGAAATTGTGAAGTTTATGGTGGTGATTGCGTAACAGAACGCACTGGTCAGAATAGGTTTAAGAAATTCCGTTTTGGAGATTTTTTCTCAAAGATGACCAACGTCCTGGTCGACTTACTAAAATTGATAATAATCAAATTAATGCCATTATTAAAGAGGATCGTTCAAGAGATTTCGGTGAGCTTAAATGTACCACACACAACCAGTGAGATTACTTAAAATTTCTTGGACTCGTTAAAAAGCTCGATATTTGGGTTCCCTATAAATTGAAAGATATTCATTTAACACAACGAACCAATATTTGTGATGCGCTTCTTAAGAGCAATAAAAATGATCCCTTCTTGAAAAGAATCATTACTGGTGATGAAAAATGGGTCACCTACAGTGTCATCAGTCGAAAACGATCATAGTCCAAGCACGATGAACCAGCACAAATCACATCAAAAGCTGAATTTCATTAAAAAAAAGATCATGCTGTCGACTTGGTGGGATTATAAAGGTGTTGGGTAGTTTGAGCTGCTTCCAAGGAACCAGACAATCTATCAGTTATGTACTGCCAACAGCTAATAAAACTGAATAAAGCAATCAAAGAAAAAGGGCCAGAACTGGCAAATTGGAAAGGAATTGTGTTCCATCATGACACATCTTTGATAATTCGTGGGAAATTATTGGAGCTTGGTTGGGAAGTGATGTCGCATCCCCCATACAGCCCTGATCTAGCCCCATCTGAATACCATTTCTTTCGTAGTTTGCAGAATTCTGTGAATGGTAAAAATTTCCCAAATGATGATGACCTTAAATTGCACTTGGTTCAGTTTTTTTCTGAGAAACATCAGAAATTCTATGAGTGCGGAATCATAAAGCTGCAAGAAAGATGGCAAAAGGTCATTGAACAAAATGGAAAATATGTCATTGATTAAAGTCCATTCTTTGTATTAAAAAAATGTGTTTTTTTTATACCACAAAGTCGAAATTACTTTCTTGCCAACCCAATATAAAAGTCTCGATGTTTTTCTCAAAATTTCAAGTTAAGCTTTATGCGACGTTTTTCTGAAAGTTTACAGTAAACACTTTCAATTTAAGATCGAACTGTAGAAAAAAAGTCAAAATAGTAACTGTCAAGTGTCGAGGGGTAGGCACCTTTAGTTTTACCAACGATTTGAGAGTATGGTTGAATTTCATGAATAATAAAATAATAAATAAATCAAATTTATTGTTGAAACTCCTGTGTAAATATAATTTACCATAACAAACAATATAGATTTCAATGAATACGCAACTGATTCAATCGAAATTAAATTTAATTAATAATTAATCCAGGACAATTTATGTTGCTTTCACATTCGATACATATGTTCGTATTTTAAACAGTACGACCGTACCGAGTAGATATGTATGGTAAATTGTTAGGGAATCCAATTTTATTTTTGGTTTTTAATACAACAGGAATGCAGTTACCGAAAATATCAATCTGCTGACCCTCAACCATTCTTGGCACGTTGAATGAAGTTCCTTGACGCAAAAGGGTTGCTCATTATTACAATTGCACCCACAATTATTCGTTAATGTCCTAACGGGGTCTTGCTCTTATATGGAGAGAGACATATACTACATACGTATCTGAAATGAAACTATTCATACATTTATCTTTTTTATTTTTTTATTATCCGAGTTTGGAAATTACATTTGGAGTGTAAATAAAATTGTATAATTGAAGGAAAACAACTTACAACATTAGGAGTGACAAGTAGAAAACTTTTGAACATCTATACTATTGTAAATGTGGTAAATAACAGGTTAACCGTAAGACAGTGTTGACGAGTTTTCAGTCTTCGTTTAAATTATCGAAAAATATATTTTATGCTTTGCTAAATGTACAGGTGGGCTTACCATCCATTATTTTTCTATCGGACACTGTCCATTTATCAAAACCGTCCAGAGTTTCAAAAAATTTAAGTTCGGGAGAATTTATAAAAAATTAAACTGGAAACTTAAAGGAAAGAGTCAGAATTTTGAAATTTTGATATTTTCAAAATAATTTGAGTACTAATATAGAAAACGTTAAAAATTTGAGTTTGCTATTTAAAGTTGAGAAAAAAAATGTTGTCCGAAATTTAAAAAAAATGTGAAAGTTTAAAAAGACTTGTACAAATGTACTATGTACAATGTACAAATCAGGGCTTCGAACCGGAACTGATGCGAAAACCGAAAAAAACCGTTATTTTTGTTGAAACCAGAACGAAATCGATATATTTTTTTCCGGAACGAAAACTAAAAACCGGAACGAAAAAATAGTGGTTTGATGCCCGGGTATAAATAATTCAAAATTTTGTATTTAAACGCTTTACCCTGTTCCGTGCTGATGGCAGCCCTGTATTAGATATTTGCTTAAGAATGAATAAGATGTGGAATTGTTGGTGATAGTTGTAACAAAAAAAAAATCTTCATTGGTATTTAAAATATTACAAATTTTAATCAGCTACTCTTTTGAAAAAAATATAGAGTTTAGGTGCAGAAGACTTTCAAGTTCGAATAAAATCAGTTTTAAAAAAGAATTTTAATTAAATTGAGCGAAAATGTTTATCTAATTTTTTATATTTATGGTACTTTTTAAGAATAAATAATAATATGGTAATGAACAATTTGCTTTTCTCTATAGCAAATGCTCCAGTATTCTGTATCCTTCATAATACAAAGCGATAGGTCAAGTAGTATTTGAACTTTAACCTCAATTATCTTCTGAAATTTTGAAACGTGACTCATTTAGTAATTGTTTTCTAAATAATTTTCTTTTCAGATTTGCTACCAAAAAAAATAGACACGACATTTGATCGACTCGTGAGATTGATTTACTTGCTCCTTTCTCTTCCGTGAAATTACTTCACTCGCTCTTCCACCGCTCCTGAAATTAATTCATTCCCTTCTGTACATCATCGTTGGTGAATCAAAACGTTTCAACCGTCGATAAAATATTATATTATTGTCTGTTTATAACTATTACTGAACTCTTGATCTTTTATGTATTTTGTCACGCATTTTATTTGACTTTAATACTTCACCATCATCCGTTTCTTTATCCACAACTAGATCACCACCTCTTTACCGAAGAGTGACAATATCTTCAAAATTATTCAAAAAAATCTTCAACAAACATAACATTTTACAATAAATGATCCTAATCATTTTTCATTAATTGAAACATTGAAATTTATTGCCATTGTGAAAGAAAGAATTTTAAAGAATCCAAATATATTTCGGGATTAAAATACTAAATACTGAAACGCGTTAACAATTCTAAACGGTTTCAGTCCGGTTTCACAAGAATAGAGTCCACATTAAATCTCTGGATTACAAACGGGACGCTTGTGTCAGTCTGATGGGATGGAGGTTTGAGTGGTATAAGCGCTCATCTCGTTACTTCCTCTATTGTTGGGATAATACACACAGGGACCGGGGCTTGCGGCTCTGTAGCGGCTATTTCGCTTCTCTTTCCCGGAGCCGTCCTGCCTTCCGGCGATGCCGTTCCTGTTCAGGTTCGCGTACTGGCAATACAATCTCAGACTGTGTCTCTCGCCGTTGGACATAAAGCTGTCGTCGTGCGTCGCTTCGGGGGAGTCCCGTCCGGACCTGAAGAGAGCGTTGTGGCAAAATAGCACAAGAAAAAGTCGCTTGAACTTTTCACCGAATATCACATATATTATAAAATTCACGCTAGAGTTAATCGTCACGAATAGGTTACTCGTATGTATCATTATGGCGAGATCGAACTCGATGCCGAATGTGTCTATTATGTTTATTACTAATGGTAATAAATTACAAATGAAAAACACTGCTACTACGCACATCAACATAGTCGCTAGGCCGATTTCTCGTTTTTGCAGTCTTGATAGTCGCTGACGCTCCCTGTTCGCTTTTCGCACCTGAAAATAAATAAATAAATTCGTTAGCACAAAGTCAATCAGAGTCTGATGCCAAAATAGTATATTTGATGATAAAAAAAGCAGGGCATCGAACCACTATTTTTTTCGTTCCGGTTTTCGTTCCGGAAAAAAATCATATCAGTTCCGTTCCGGTTTTCCTTCCGACAAAAATAACGGTTTTCGGTTGAGTTCCGGGTGACTCATTTTTTAATTTTTTAAAAGTTTTTATCCAGATTGATTTTCTAACATAATTCAGGAAATGTTCTCTCTCTTTTTTTAAATATTTTGGTAACTACTCTGGTAATATTTAAAATTTAAAGAAAATATTTCTCGTTTTTTCGAATTTAAAAATTTCACGCCGAAACTCTCGATTCTGGGGTCATTTTGAGTTCAAACTTCAAAAAAAAACCTTGAACTTCATAAAAAAATAGCTGATACCCGCGCTTTCACCTAGGTAAAATAAGAGAAAGGATCCTTTGGTTATATACCTTTTGAAAGTTTCGACTGTTCTGAAGAATTCAATGTTTATTGAAAATTTTGACTCATTACGAAAATTTCGACAATAAAAACCCAATTTTTCAGAGTCGATCTTTTCTCGTTCGACTTCCAAAATTTCGAAATTTTAACTTGATTTTGAAAATTTTGACTTTTTTCAAAATTTTGATATTTTGAATATTCCAAATCCCTCAAAACTCTGCCTTATTTGGTTGGTTTTGTTTTTTGTTTTGAATATTTTACTTTTATAACTTTTGCTCTTGTTAAAGAAACCAAGAAAGATCTAGTACTTTTCTGAAGATGATAGCTTGGCTATCGAAACGCGTTAGAGCAACCTCTGTTGTGTTTTCCAATCTTTCTTGATTTCAGTGGACAGGATTTGTATTTCAATTTTCGAAAATCGACAACTGAAATCGCAATTTTTAATTTAAAGTAAGAATTTCGAATTTGTGTCGAAGTTTCTAGAATGAAAAGTTTGAAACACTCCCGCTTGTGAGTTGTAAATTTGACTTTGACTATAACTTGGAAATTCCAAAAAAGAAGTTGACATTTCGAGAAAAAAGTCTCGGGGGAGAAATCAAAAGTTGTAAACAAACTGGTTCTCGAATTTTTGCGGTCAAAGTTAAAATGTTTGCCTTTGAAATTGGATTTTGAAAAATGTTTGAAACAATTTTTGAAGGGTAATTTAGACAGGTAGCAATGTCCGGGCTTTGGTAAAAGCAGGCGCCAGTGGTACTTCATCCATAAGCTATTCAATCAAAACCGATCATTTTGTATACTCGTACGTGCTTTTAGTGGTCAAAATTTCACTGAAAAAGGAAAGTTCATCAGTAATATTTTCTTTTTTCACTCTAATTTAGCCTTCATCTGGAACATTTTTCTAAACTGTACCTTATCGAATGGTTGTGCTCGAGATCCTAGCTTAATAATCATTTGGTGGTCAAAATTTCAATGAAAATTGAAAGTTCATCAGTAATATTTTTTTTCCACCATAGTTTTGTCTTCATGTCTTGCACTTTTCTTACTAGATATTCGGGTACAATCAATCCATCTTAATAATCATTTGGTGATGAAAATTTTAAGAAAAATTTTCCACTATAATTTTGTCTTCACGTGGTAGATTCTTTTACTACATATTCGGGTACAATCAATCCATCTGGTGGTGGTCAAGATTTTAATGAAAAAACAAACTTCATCAGTAATATTTTCGTTTTCCACCATAATTTTGTCTTCATGAAATACACTTCTCTAAGTTGTACATTATCGAATGGTTATGCTAGAGATCCTAGCTTAATAATCATTTGGTGATCAAAATTTCAAGAAAAAGTGAAAGCTCATCAGTAATATTTTCTTTTTCCACCATAATTTTGTCTTCATGAGAGACACTTCTCTAAGCTGTACATTATCGAATAGTTATGCTAGAGATCCTAGCTTAATAATCATTTGGTGGTCAAAATTTCAAGAAAAAATGAAAGCTTATCAGTAATATTTTCTTTTTCCACCATAATTTTATCTTCATGAGATACACTTCTCTAAGCTTTACATTATCGAATAGTTATGCTAGAGATCCTAGCTTAATAATCATTTGGTGGCCAAAATTTCAAGAAAAAGTGAAAATTCATCAGTAATATTTTCTTTTTCCACCATAATTTTGTCTTCATGAGAGACACTTCTCTAAGCTGTATATTATCGAATAGTTATGCTAGAGATCCTAGCTTAATAATCATTTGGTGGTCAAAATTTTAAGAAAAAGTGAAAGTTCATCAGTAATATTTTCTTCTTCCTTCACAATTTTGTCTTCATTTTGCTAAGCTGGACCTTATACTAGATACCCTAAAAATTAATCAGAAGCTTGATTTGAAACTAAACACCATAATCTTACGTATTTGAACACAATTGACGCGTTTAATAACCATTTGGTGGTCAAAATTTTAATGAAAAATGAAAGTTCATTAGTAAGATTTTCTTTTTTCACTAAAAGTTTGTCTTCATGCGTTACATTTTAATAAGCTGTACTTCATCGATTGGTTATGTTAGAACAAAAAAACAACATTATCCAATTCTAATTATTTGCTTACTCAGTTAAAGTCAGTTTATTTTAAAACTTTAAAATACTACTAATAATTAGAGTTAAAGGAGATCTTACTTCAGATATACTGGGGTAGTAGCAATGAGAGTTGAGTTGGTTATGCAAAGTTATCAACATCAAATAAGTTTTAAACCAATCCTTGATTCTGAATTCCGATAAAACATTCCAATTTACCTGTGTGTTCAAATGGAATAATTTGCAAGTTCTGAGGGCTTTATTAGAGTTAACTTTCTATGTAGTCTATCTTTGCTAGGAAACTACGTTCGCTATTCATTAAACTTGTAAGCTTAATTCTCAGCGTACAAAGACATGTTTTTGACTTTTAAAAGCAACTTGAAATAACAAATGATGGTATTTCTATGCCAGCCACTATTTCTGTGAATGTCTGTACGTCTATTAGACGATTTAATTTAATATTAAACATTCCTTTTCCATATAATATGGATTTTCAAATTGAATGACCCTTTATGCGATGCTACTGACTGCACTTCCGACAGTTATTCATTATATCAAACTATTTGTATCTGCGAACTCCGACCGTGTAATTCCCCTAATAATACTTGAATTATACTCTAAAGCGAAACTGATGATGGTTCGTTAATTGCAGAATTTGCAATATTTAAAGAGTTATCAGGATAAATGTTACAGCTATTAAATATTTTATTGAACAATTGCATAAAATAACAGCACAAAACATCGGGGTACTTTCCTCTTAATTTAATTTCTAAATTGTACTTTATCAATATTACTATACACTATCTCAGGGCTGTCCAACTGGCGGCCCGCGGGTCGTATACGGCCCGCCAAATTATTTTTACGGCCCGCGAGTACATTTTACTATGAATCAATTAATGTTACTAAGTTATTATTATTCATATTAAAATTATTTTACTATGTGAAAATTTAAATCTTATTTGAATTTAAAGTAGGTACTATTTAGTTTGCGTAACTTCACTTAACCTGGCTGAATGCAGCAGCAATCCGTTTAACGTCTGATGATGGTTGGCTCAACGTTGGCGCCACATATTATATTTGTGGTTGGTTGTTGTTTATCTATGGTTGGCGCACGTGATGTGCACACTACCCTGCGCTATTTGGTTGATTCATGCAATCGTGCGAGTGTAGTCTTTTCCAGAATTTGCTGAAGGGTGACTGTGTTATAATATTATTAATTAATTTCATATTCATTTATTAATTAAAATAATTATTGAATATGAGTGCTACTAATAAAAGAAAAATAGACCTCGAAAATCGAGAATTTCAAGATCGCTGGGAACAAGAATGGTAAACCACAGTATTTGGAATGTTTACAAATCATAGATGTGTGTAAAGAATATAACTTGAAGCGCCATTATCTTTTCATGCTTGAAAAATAAGTATCATTAATCATTCGTACACACGAGAAATGAAAATACCACTAGTAAAAAAAAATGAAAAAGTAGCTGGATCATCAAACGAATTATTTTAATCAAGAACCAAAATTTCAAGAAGCATCTGTAGCTGCATCGTTTGAAGTTTGCTAATAAATGTTCCGACAAGTAAGTACTAAAACAATCACAGGCATCAAGCGATATTTGGTTTCCAAACTTCGAATCTAATAAATGTTCAAACCTATTGGTCTGTGCATTATAGAATCCTTGTCTTCTGGGAACTCTCCTAGAGAGCAACCGCTTCGCTAGGTGGCAGTGTTTCAACTGTTGGTAGTTCAGCTACGTATGATTCACTATACACGCCTGGAGGGCTGCATGAATTTGTAGTCTAGGTTACATTCTTCTTGCATACGACATAGTTTCTCTATGGGCCAATAGGTGGTAGTACTAAAGAGTCACTCGCTTGACGCCTGTGATTGTTTTAGTACTTACTTGTCGGAACATTTATTAGCATTCGAGTTGGATATACCAAACTGACGAGATCTAACAAGATCGAAACAGGTATTTGGTTTCCAAACTTCGAATCTAATAAATGTTCAAACCTATTGGTCTGTGCATTATAGAATCCTTGTCTTCTGGGAACTCTCCTAGAGAGCAACCGCTTCGCTAGGTGGCAGTGTTTCAACTGTTGGTAGTTCAGCTACCTATGATTCACTATACACGCCTGGAGGGGGGGTTGCATGAATTTGTAGTCTAGGTTGCATTCTTCTTGCATACGACATTGTTGGCGATGGCCATAGTTTCTCTATGGGCCAATAGGTGGTAGTACTAAAGAGTCACTCGCTTGACGCCTGTGATTGTTTTAGTACTTACTTGTCGGAACATTTATTAGCATTCGAGTTGGAAATACCAAACTGACGAGATCTAACAAGATCGAAACCGGTATTTGGTTTCCAAACTTCGAATCTAATAAATGTTCAAACCTATTGGTCTGTGCATTATAGAATAGAAGTAGTAAAGGCAAAGAAGCCATTTTTGGATGGAGAATTAGTTAAAAAATGTGCCATAAAAATGGTTCAAGCATTTAATAACAATGAAATGGTAAAAAAATTTCAAACAGTATCACTTTCTTACCAGACTAAGCTGACGTGTAAACGAGATTAGCATGCATGTCATTACTAAATTAGAAAATCTAGTCAATAGTTTCAGCTATTTTTCGTTAGCATTGGATGAAAGCACAGACATTTCCAATACAAGTCAAATGCTTATCTTTATAAGAACTGTAAATGAAAACTATAATTATTCAGAAGAACTTTTAAAAAGGAGGCATTATGTGGTTTATTCCTACAACTAAAAGACGTAATGGACAAGGTTTGCAAAATTACTAATTTAATTCGCGGCGGAAATCGTTCTCTTACTCACCGAAAATTTAATACATTTTTGGATGAAGTGGAAATTAAGTATGGAGATCTGCTTTTATATAGCAACGTTCGTTGGTTAAGTGCTGGAAAGTGCTTGAAGAGATTCTTTAAACTTCGAAAAGAAGTTCATCTTTTTCTCATAGAATTTGCTGTCGATAAAAATTTGACACCAAATTTAGTTCATAAAAATTTTATTTATTCACTTGCTTTCCTAACAGACATTACAAATTATTTAAATATTTTGAATACATCCTTGCAAGGACAAGATCAAAATGTGTGATGCGTTTATAAATATGTTACTGGATTTAGAAAAAAATTGAAATTGTTAAGGTTTAATTTGGAGCAAAATAATATATTTCATTTTGAATCTTGCAAAGAGATCTATGAAGAAATGAAAAAATATAATATAGAAGCTAATTTTAAAATATTTCTACCAAAATTGGATATGCTAATTACAGATTTCAATGAAAGATTTTCTCAATTTAATGATCTTAAACCGTCTATTGATTCATTTTGTGATCCAATTAATATTGATGTCAACTCCGTTGATCTTAAATATCAAATAGAATTATGCGGCCTGCAGGCTGACCCATTTTTTACATCTCGTGGAGTAACTGGAATAGAAATATTCAAATTTTTAGATAAAGAGAAATATCCAACATTGAGGGATTTTGGACTTCAAATTGTATCAATGTTCGGAAGTACATATACAGGGTGTTACAAAAGTCCAGGCCGCTACTTCAGGAGCATATTCTACACATTAAAATATGAAAAATGTTGAAATACATTTTTTTCTTTAAATTTCCTCCTAACGGAGATATGACCATTTAAAGATGGCGCCCCTAAAGTGGTTTTTTTACTACAAAAAGTTAACGGTTAGTAGCAAAGTCATGAAATTGGGCAAGCAGTTAAAGAATTGGATTAGGCATATTCTCATGTAATATATTTTTTAAATAAGCAGTAGCGTCATGTGTAGGGGGTTGCCCGCGATTATTTTTTGCCGTAACTTTTTTGTATTGCAATATTTCGACACAAAAGTGCCATAATCGTAAAAAGCAACATTTTTTATACAAAAAAGGTACTCTTTCTCAAAGTTGCTAAAAGTAACCGTTTCCGAGAAAAAAGCGTTTAAACAAAATTGTTGCATTTATTAGAATTCGTTTTGCAAATTTCTAATTTATCCACTACTAACTGCATTGATATAAAAATAGTACAAAATTAAGAAAAAAAAAATCAAAGCAAGTGTTCGAAATTACTACCCCCTGCAGCAATACATTGCTCGGCTCGTCTTCTAAGGGAACTCCTTACTCTTTCGCAAATGCCTGGTCTATTGTGAATCTGGTTGAACCCATTTTCAATTCGTTCACGAAGATCATTGATATTGTCAACTGGTGTGGAGTAGACGATCTGCTTTAGATGTCCCCATAAGTAGAAATCGAGTGGGTTGAGGTCAGGAGACCTAGCTGGCCATGGTATCGGATCTCCTCGACCTATCCATCGTTGATGATAGTTGTTATTCAAAAATTCCCTAGCAACTGCACTAAAATGGGCAGGTGCCCCATCGTGCATTATCCACATTCGCTGTCTTGTTATGAGTGGAACATTTTCAAGTAACACGGGTAACTCTGTTTGCAAAAAATGTCTATATGATGCTCCTGTTAACCTATGAGGTAAAAAAAAACGGTCCAATTATAGAGTCCCCTATTATTCCTCCCCAAATTTTAAGTGAAAAATGTTGCTGATGTCACGACTGAATAACTGCATTGGGATTTTCAACTTGCCACTGATGCATGTTGTGAAAGTTAAGTATCCCGTTTCTGGTAAAACCCGCTTCGTCCGTAAATAATATGAGCGATGGAAAGTTCTCATTTTCAGCGATCTTATGCAATAGCCAGTTGCAAAATTCTTTTCTTGGAGGATAATCAGCAGCAAGTAACCCTTGCACTGTTTGAAAATGATAGGGGTAAAGTTGGTAAAATTTCAAAATTCGCCAGATAGTTACGTGATTTACTCCTTCGGCTAAAGCAAGTTGTCTAGTGCTGACACATGGATCTTCTTCAACTCGCTGAAGCACACGCTCCTCTAAATTAGCAACTTCTGCGTTTGGCCTTCCAACACGTTTGCCTTTGAAAACAAAATTTCCTGTTTCACATAAACGAGCATGAATTTTCTGGAACAATTTTTCTCCTGGTAGGTGTCTATTAGGAAAACGTTCAGCATAAAGCCGTCTTGCTTCAGCACGATTACAATTTGCAAGCCCGTACATTAAATGCATATCGGCCATTTCTTGATTTGAATAGTCCATTTTATCAAAATAATGAAAAGTTAAAAAACTACTACACTTACTATTGACAACAAAAACTGCTAAAGTTTACAGCTTACGACCAAATTTTATCAGTGACACAACGTCAATCTCTGGCAGATATTGTCAAGTACAATTGTTTTCTTTACGATCAGTTTGCATGACCAACTTATTTTTTCTTATACAAATTAGTTAGAATTTCGAAGACGGGATAGGATTATTTAAACGTCTTTTTCTCGGAAATGGTTACTTTTAGCGACTTTGAGAAGGAGTACCTTTTTTGTATAAAAAATGTTGCTTTTTACGATTATGGCACTTTTGTGTCGAAATATTGCAATACAAAAAAGTTACGGCAAAAAATAATCGCGGGCAACCCCCTACACATGACGCTACTGCTTATTTAAAAAATATATTACATGAGAATATGCCTAATCCAATTCTTTAACTGCTTGCCCAATTTCATGACTTTGCTACTAACCGTTAACTTTTTGTAGTAAAAAAACCACTTTAGGGGCGCCATCTTTAAATGGTCATATCTCCGTTAGGAGGAAATTTAAAGAAAAAAATGTATTTCAACATTTTTCATATTTTAATGTGTAGAATATGCTCCTGAAGTAGCGGCCCGGACTTTTGTAACACCCTGTATAGGCGAGCGTGCATAATTCGATATCAAATATATATAGTCAAAATTTAGAAACAGTTTAAAAGATTCCACTCTTGAAGATATAATTAGACTTGCCACAACAAATATTGATGTGAACATAAAAGATATTGTTGCTAAACAATTACGGCCACAATATTCTCATTAATATATTACGAATATTTTGAAGTTCTCTTTTTAGTATAAATAAAATATTTTTTTAATTAACATGAACTGACTTTTCATTTATCTAGCTTCTTGACCCGCGAAATGTTTGGCGAAGAAAATATGGTCCGCGGGCTTCGATAAGTTGGACAGCGCTGCAGTATCTAATTAGATTCTTTGAGTTCACCCAGGTTGAGATTTGAACAGAACTGAACTAAGATTTGACCGGTTGACTTTTCCTCTTTCTCGTACTCGTAATACTATTACGGTAATAGATAAGTTTTTAAAATTTCAGGTGACTAATCTTATAAGCAGTGTGAGACTGTGTGCAAACCAGAGACTAGTGGAAACCCTTAATAGACTGAGGGGAACCAAAAGGGACACACTGGTTTGGGTGCCCGGGCATAGCAACATACACGACAACGAGGTCGCCGACAAACTGGCAAGAGAGGGCCTTGTGAAGTTCCCACTGAACAGATCGTAGGTGTGGCTTAGGCTGTAGGCAAAAAGATCAAATTAACAAACCTCGAACGGACTCGTTTGAGCCCTTGGACGTGCATAAATGTGGGCAAGCAAGACTGCTGATGGATAAATCCTTGCCATCAAGGGCTGAAGTACTTATTACAATAAATAAAACCAGATTAAGCAAAGCACTAGATCACTAGGCCACGGGAACTTTACAGTATATCTGGTTGAATTAAACTCATTTGAAACGGTGGAGAAAAATAAACACTTGCAGGCAAGCAAGACTGCTGATGGATAAACCCTTGCAATCAAGGGCTGTAGTACTTATTACAATGAATAAAACCAGATTAAGTAAAGCACTAGATCACTAGGCCACGGGAACTTTACAGGATATCTGGTTGAACTCAACTCATTTGAATTGGTGAAGGAAAATAAACACTTGAAGGTAAGCAAAACTGCTGATGGATAAACCCTTGCAATCAAGGGCTGAAGTACTTATTACAATGAATAAAATCAGATTAAGCAAAGCACTAGATCACTAGGCCACGGGAACTTTACAAGATATCTGGTTGAACTCAACTCATTTGAACTGATGAAGGAAAATAAACACTTGAAGGTAAGCAAAACTGCTGATGGATAAACCCTAGCAATCAAGGGCTGAAGTACTTACTACAATGAATAAAACCAGACTAGGCAAAGAACTAGGTCACTAGATCACAGGATATCTCATTGAATTCAACCTAGCAGAAAGCGATTGATGTCGACTGTGTGGGACTGAAAAGAAAACTAGTTTACACACTATCTGTGGTTATCCAAACCTTGCCAGATACAGATATAATCTGACTGGCCACGAAACATTAAGACCAGAAGATCTGGAAGGAATCGGTATAGGTCAAATGTTGAGCCTCGCTATAAAGGCCGGCTGAGACTCAAACAAACTTGTGAAAGTTAAAAGAATTTTGAATCTTGATGACGTACAACGGCCCCCACAAAATATTAAAAAAAATATAAGCATCCAGTTTTCGGTTATTCGTAACATTCTAACAGATCTTAACAATGTTGATTTGATGTCCTGCATCTATAATATCGTGATAGACACTTGATTTTTCCATTCTATATAAAAGGGAGTAATAAATCTCGTTTTAATGGAACTCTTGGTATGTCCTACATAAGATAAATTAAAGCTATTGCATTTCTTCTTCTTCTTTTTCTTCTTCTTCTTCTTCTTCTTCTTCTTCCTCTTCCTCTTCCTCTTCCTCTTTCTCTTTCTCTTTCTCTTTCTCTTTCTCTTCCTCTTCCTCTGCCTCTGCCTCTGCCTCTTCCTCTTCCTCTTCCTCTTCCTCTTCCTCTTCCTCTTTCTTTCTCTTTCTCTTCCTCTTCCTCTTCCTCTTCCTCTTCTTCTTCCTCCTCCTCTGATTCTTCTTCTTTTTCTTCTTCCTCTTCTTCTTCCTCCTCCTCCTCCTCTTCTTCTTCTTCTTCTACTTCTTCATTCTCTGAAGTAGGTTTCTCTGACTTAGGTTTATCAACCAGTTCTGGTCTTCAAGCCTCTTGTTCTTCTACTGTCCAGCATTCTTTCCATCTTTTCATCGGTCTTCCTTGTGTTATTTTTTCTGTTGGTTTCAATATCTTCGCTTGTTTCACCATTCTATTATCATCCATTCTTTCGATGTGCTGGTTCTAGTATTTTCTTTTGTCTCTTGTGAATCCATATATGTCCTGTATGTCACTCAATCCCAATATCTCTTCATTTCTGCACATATTTCTCAATGTCTTCCCATGAATCGTTCTTAATGTTCTCATATTGTTGCAGTTGATTCCATTAATTCCAGAGTTTTCAAGTTTATCCAACTTATCTTTAGCATTGATATTAATGCGAATGCTTTGATTTTCTACATGAAAACTCTGCGGCGTGCATAATGTGTACAAAAGGTTTTTTGCCCTAGCAAAATTAAGATATATGCTTCTACTACACATCTACACACGCTTCTACTATGGATCTACTAGTGTTAAAAACTAGTTGACCCCCGAGAGTTTGTCTAAACCCCAATAACGTCATATTTCAAAATAAAACAATAATAGATTCAAAAGTTCTCGTTTTTTATTCTAGTACCATGTGGAATTGTCGATGGTGAGCAATATTACATTAACCACAAACATTGCGGATTGGTTTCTCCCATGTATATGTTCTGTATTGTAACCTCAAATAATATTGTTAGCGTCGTTAAGTTCTTACAAGTGAAAGATCAAGTTTTACTGTAACAAAAATAGCCTAAAAAGTGCCTCTAAAAATACCCTAAATTTTAATAAAAGTTTCATTTAAATCGCTTTAGTAGTGTTCGAAATCATCCCGGACAAATAACCAGTCGACAGACAGATAAACGCTTCAATTTTATTACTATTGATAATATTTAATGTGGGTCAGTAATGGAGAGTAATCTAGATAGAACACTGATGGAAATACTTGAGAAAATGTTCAATCAAGTCGAATGATTGCATAACCATTTTGATCACTGTTAAGAAAAAGAAAATTCGCGTTCCAATGATTAAAAGTCTTTGCTCTAAGCTGTAGCGATTTGGAAGGGATTACAAGCTGAAATAGGCCGTTTAAATGCAATTTGTCTAGATTTTCAGGTCTAATTAATTGAAACGTTTTTTCTCTGCTCAGCATTCGTTATCGACTCCGACAAGATAAACAGAGATCCTTATAATTAAATGCTAGCATTCTTCATCTTTTAACTAAAAGATGACGTACACTATACAGTGTTTTGTAAGCATCGTCTCATATTTTGTTAATTTGTGATGACAAAATAACATTTTGATTCTAAAGACATCTAATATTTTAATTTATATGATGTAAATAACCATGGAAGCTTATGAAGACAATTACGATAGACACTTTAACAGAATTTATCTAGATAATCTCCAAGCACTGACCGATAGGCAACGCTAGGCAACCGGTGGGTCCAGCAGCACGTAATTCACAGTGGTGCTCCCCGTAATACGTAGGTGAGCACCAAGAGAGAATTTTTCAGAATTGGGCCTCTAAGGTAGAAAAAATAGGCATTAAAATCCGCCTAAAAAATATGCACGCGATTGCATTTAAAGTTGCCTATACGCGTTAAGAACTAACGACGTTGATTTTATCGAATTTATTCAAGCTTTTGCGGATGGTTAGTGATATTTCACGATTTTGTCAGACCCTCTCTTAATATAAATTTCTGAACATTTAAGTTTTAAATTCGAAATTTTAGCTTAAATTTGGCACTTTCGACGTTTAAATCTAAACGTTGGGGAACATTTTTTTTAGGTATTTTGAAGTTTCTTCTCGAAATTTAGTTATCATATCTAAATTTTGCCTTTAAACTCAAAATTCCGCGAAACAGTTTTATAGAAATTCCTATTTAAATTTTAAACTCGAAAATTTTTCTCAATTTTGATCTTTTTCTACCTGTTCAATATCAACTTAAGAAATACTCCTTTTTAAAATGTCAGCTTTAAAATCCAAATTTAGCCAAGCCTTGGATTCGTTTTATACAATTCGTTTAAAATTTTTTTAATTCGCAATTATTAAAGGCAGGAGAAATTTTGAAAAAAAGGTAGAAATTTCGAAAAAATTATAACTTTGAGAAAAAGTCAAAATTTTATGGTAAAAGGTCGAAATGTTCCTAAAAAATAGAAATTCTTAAAGAAGTTCAAAATTTTCAAAAATCAAAATTTTGAAATATCTAATCGAAAAAGTGAAAACTTTCAAAATAAAATCGATATTTTTAATTTGTTAAATGAAAATAAATTTATTACATAAAGGTCAACACTTCAAGAAAATGTCGAATTTTTTGAAAAAAGGTCGAAATTTTTGAAAAAAGTTGAAATTTTTGAAAAAAAGTCGTATTTTTTAAAATGAGTTAAAAATTTGAGAAATAATCAAGAATTTGAAAAAAGATAAATATTTTCAAAAAAAAATGAATAGAGTAGAGGTTTTCAAAATACCAATACTTCAACAAAATTAGATTTAATTAAAATTTTGAAAAAAAAGTAGTTCTTTTGAAAAAAGATCATTTTTGTGACAATTTCCTAAAAATTGATCAATCTAAAAATATATAAGTATTAATAGAGCAAAATCTTAAAAAAGGCGAAATTGTGAAAGGATTGAAATTTACAAAACGAATTATTTGGAAATTGAAATAGAATGAAGAATTGGAAATTCGAAATTTTCAAAATATAAGGTTGGAATGTTCGTAAACGTCAATATTTTCAAAAAATCGAAAAATTGTTATTTTCAGGAAGTCAACAATTTGAGGAAAATTCGATATTTTGAAAAAATTCGAATTTAAAAAAAAGCACATTTTAGTCAAAACATTTCAAACCTGACATCGTTGATGAATGTATCTCCAACGAATTTATCCAAACTTTTGAAGGTGATTGATGCCTATTTTGGCTTTCTAGGAGTTTTTTTTTAATATAAACCTGTAAACATTTAAGTTTTAGATTCAAAATTTTTGGCTTTAATTTGGCACTTCTGATGTTTAAATCGAAATGTTAAGTAACATTTCTTTTCGTTATGTTCAAATTTCTTCGAAATTTCGAATTTGAAAACATAATGGGTTTTTCCTTTGCGAGTGGATGAAAGTTAAAAAAAAAGAGCTAAAGTGTGCTTTGGGCTAAACTCCAAACATAGAGCTGGTGTTGGCCCAATTTGAGCTTTGTATAGTGTGAGTAACTGATGAGAGGTGAAGTACTTTTTAGCTCCAAAAAAAAGCCTAGCTTCTGAGAGGCGGACTTGGCAATGACGCACACAAGTTAGTGCGCGTATCCACCCCTAGAATAGACAGATTAGATCCCATCGGAAGGATTTTACCGTCCATTAGTATGTTGCATTATTTCTTGATGTTTTCTTAGACAAAACCCCGGCCTGAAATTTTGGAGCATTGACGTCGACCAGATTTTTCTTACCCCATTCCAGAATGGTTTTAAGAGGCCGATTAATCATCTAAATCCCTTGTTCCCTTGGCCAATCTGTAGCAGCGGCGGATTATGGTTTGTCGGAGAAAAGATCACACCAGGCTACTATCATCTGCGCAGCTGTATATAGGACTGGAACTTGAAGCTAAGAGATTGTTTATGTGTAACAGAAAAAGAGTAGGAGAAAGGACAGACCCCTGAGGCACTTCTGTCTCAGATGAGATGCCATCGACGACGACCTGGAGAGATCTGTCAGTGAGAACATTGGATATCAAATGACAGAGTCCAGGAAGAAGATTATAAGATGTTAATTTGGCGAAAAGATATCGATGCCAGACTCTATCGAAGGCCTTTGAGATATCCCATGCCACAATTCTAGCCTCACCATAGAAAATCAAAGCATTTGCAGTAATGTAGGTAATGCTAAAAATAAGCTAGAGAATTCTGGAATTAATGGAATCAAAGGCAACAACCATAATTTATTTTAGGTAAGACAGACCAAAAGTTCCATTAAAACGAGATTCTTTGCTTCTTTTCATATAACAGAGCAGAAAAATTAAGTTTCGATCAAGATATTATAGATGCAGAACATCAAATCAAATAAATTAGGGAATTTCTTACGTAAATTGTAAATTCTCATAAAATATTTTCCAAAATTTCTAGGTAACATTTTTATTTTTTTATCGAAAGACCTACCAAACTTCGAGCAAAAGGTGAAGTTTGATGAACAAGTCGAAATTTGCAGAAATATCAATTTAAAAAAATCCGAAATTTTCAGAAAAACTCGAATTTTGAGAAATGACAAAATTTGGAAAAAAACGAGTAATTTTGAGATATATTCAAAATTTTGAGAAAGTCAACTTTTGATAAAAGAGTATACTCGAAATTGAGAACAAATTCGAAATTTCGCAAGACAAAGAGAAATTTTGTAAAAAAGACGAATCTTGAGAACAAGGTCGACATTTCGAGGACTACGTTACCTATGGACCCTCGACCCTTATGATGTGGATTCTTTAGGGTCCATTGGCCCCAGTTTAAGAAACCCTGCCTTAGCAGTTGCATTGTCATTTCATAAATAATTTCCCGGTTTGTTACCCAATCTATTCGCAGCATATTCGCAAAATTTTTTGCGATTGCGAATGAGAATATTAAAAAACATGTCCATATTCGCGAATGCAAATGCGAATATTCGTTATATCTCTATTAAGCTCATATTTCACTATTCTACTTCGCAAATCGCGGCATTTATGAGATTTAGAGTTTGGGATCTAAAGACTTGTTTCGATCTTATTAGATCTCCTAGGTTTGGAGTAACCAGGCTAAAATGTACCACTGGCAGCAAAAATCACTAACACTAGGAACAAGAATAGTAGATACTTGTACTTTATGTCGTACTTTTAGAATAATTATCTGTACCTCAGCAATGAAAAAACATTGTGAGGATAGGATTGTGGCATTGGATATCTCAAAGGCTTTCGACAGAGTCTGGCACCAATCTCTTCTCGTCAAATTAACATCTCATGGTCTTCCTCCTGGACTCTGTCATTTGATATCGAATTTTCTCTCTAACAGATCTCTTCAGGCCGTCGTTGATGGCACATCGATCACATCAGAGACATTTGCGATTAACGCAGGGGTGCCTCAGGGGTCTGTTCTGTCTCCTACTCTATTTCTGTTACACATAAACGATCCCTTAGCTTTAACTTCCAATTCTATATACAGCTATGCAGATAATAGAAAGCTTGTGTCATCTTTTTTCTCCGACAAATCATTATCTATCGCTGTTTCAGATCGACTAAGGGAACAGCAGATATAGACGATTAATCGGGATCTTGAGATTATTCTGAAATGGGGTAAGAACAATATGGTCGACTTCAATGCTTCAAAAACTCAGGCCGCGGTTTTCTCTAAGAAAACATCAAGGGATAATGCAACAAACATACTAATGGAGGGTAAAATCCTTCCGATGGGATCTAATCTATCTATCCTAGGAGTGAATGCCAGCACTAACTTCTCTTGGGACGATCATGTTCGTGCCATTGCCAAATCCGCCTCTCAGAAGCTAGGCTTTCTTTTTAGAGCTAAAAAGTACTTCACATCTCATCAGCTATTAACACTATACAAAGCTCAAATTGGGCCAACACCAGAATACTGCTCTATGTTTGGAGTTTAGCCCAAAGCACACTTTGCTCTTTTTTTTAACTTTCATCCACTCGCAAAGGGAAAACCCATTATGTTTTTAAATTCGAAATTTCGAAGAAATTTGAACATAACGAAAAGAAATGTTACTTAACATTTCGATTTAAACATCAGAAGTGCCAAATTAAAGCCAAAAATTTTGAATTTAAAACTTAAATGTTTAGAGGTTTATATTGAAAAAAAAATAACCCCTAGAAAGCCAAAATAGGCATCAATCACCTTCAAAAGTTTGGATAAATTCGTTGAGAACAGTATTGGCAACACTAGCCAATACTGTTCTCATGTTTGGAGTTCAGCTCCAAAGTACACTTTAGCTCTCTTGGATTCAATTCAAAGAGGAGCGATTCGCCTAATTGATGACGAGAGTCTGACCGATTCTCTCGAAACACTAGAGCACAGGTGTATGGTTGGTGACTTGTCTCTTTTCTACAAGTACTATCATGGAAGATGCTCGCAGGAACTAATAGGATTGATCCCTCCAAGGGCAAGATTCTTGAGGCGTACTAGACAGTCGGAGATAGCAAATTCCTGTGCGGTCCAGCTTGACACAGTGAGGACTTCTGGCTACGGAGACTCTTTTTTCTATAGAACTTTCAAGTTATGGAACTTGTTACCGAAAGGAATTTTCCCCAAAAAATTACAACCTATCATTGTTTAAGAAGGCGGTTCATCGCCAGCTATCCTTGTTTCCGCATCCTACTCGCAGTGCTTTGAAAGCATAATGGGGTTATCCTTTGCGAGTGGATTAAACTTAAAAAAAATATTCGCGAATTCAAATGCGAATATTCGTTATATCTCTATTAAGCTCATATTTCACTATTCTAATTCGCAAATCGCGGCATTTATAAGATTTAGAATCTGGGGTCCCAGGACTTGTTTCGATCTTATCAGATCTCCTAGGTTTGGAGTAACCAGGCTTAAATGTACTACTAGCAGCAAGAATTATGAAACTAGGAGCCACAACAGTAAATACTTGTACTTTATTTCGCATTTTAACAATAATTATAAGCATTGTAAGTCGAATCTAAAACCAACAAACGACTGTAATTCAAATTTGGTTCAAAATTGTTGCATAGGATTATACAAAAGTATTATTAAAAATTTTAATCGAGAATCGTAATAACCTGTAGGTTATAATGTGATGCATATTGACGAATTTAATTTGTTCGTGAGCCTTTGAAAACGAAGGATCGAACAAAATTGGCTTGGTAGAAATTTGACCACAAAGGGCCACAACGATTGAAATTCTCGCTTTTCGTTCGACATAGATTAGGGCATAGGACGAGATTGGAGGTTGCCCAAATGGGATTTTAATTAACACGCCCCATTAGGATTTCAAATGTGTTCAGACTTGGCCAAACAATGCAAACTTTCTATATAGTTTGCACAATCGACATTAAATTCGAACAATAGCAATCAGTTTACAAGTTTATTTTTAATCAAACGTTCTCTCCTGACAGAAATACGAACTTGGACAACATGTAACAATTAGCGACTAATTGGAGAAATATTTTGAATGCAAATATTTCCAGACTGAAATTACAGCCTTTCAACTCCAATGTTTTTCTGAATTATAAAAGTTGGACAAACAGTTTAATTAGCTACCACTTGCATCAATTAAAGTAAAGCGAATTTATTTTGATTGTTAATGGAGGATTACTTTAAAAAATCATACTTTTGGTTAACCTGGTAAGGTCAAAAATGTTCAAAAAGAATGAGATTTCGAGCCTAAATTGGAAATTTAAACTGTTCCCATGAACCTGTAACTATCAGTTTTAAAAAAAATTGTAAACTTAACTAGCAGGGATCGATTTCAAATTTAGTTGTGTTCATTTTGTAGATTAAACTCTTTAAAAAAAACTTGATCAACTCAAAATTTTAAAACTAAAATTTTTGAAGTAAAAATTATGACTTCAAAGATCAAAGTTTAGAAATTAAAAAAAAAGAGATTGTAGCAGCCCAAGGTTCCTGCTACATTGGAAGAGATTCTAAGTTCTGACGAAGATGGTGCTGTACCTGAACGAGATGACAAGTCAGGTTTTAAATTTGCAGATGACAACAGTCCGACATTGTTTTCCCAAGGCGAGCTAAATGATTTGGTAACAGACTTGAATCTTCCCAAAAAGGCTGCTGAGTTGCTGGGATCAAGGCTTAAAAGCAGGAACTTACTTTTGCCGGGAGTGTCTTCCTACAGAAGATAGATATCGTGAGAAGCTGTTCACTTCCTATTTTTTTTTTTTTTTAAGTTTAATCCGTTAGCAAAGGGTAACCCCATTATGCTTTCAAAGCACTGCGAGTAGGATGAGGAAACAAAGAGAGATGGCGATGAACCGTCTTTTTAAACAAGGATAGGTTATAATTTTTGGGGAAAATTCCTTTCGGTAACAAGTTCCATAACTTGGAAGTTCTATAGAAATAAGCTGGACCGCACAGGAATTTGCTGTCTCCGACTGTCTACTACGCCTCAAGAATCTTGCCCTTGAGGGGATCAATCTTATTAGTTTCTGCGAGCATCTTCCATGATAGTACAAGAGACAAATCACCAACCATACGTCTGTGCTCTAGTGTTTCGAGAGAATCGGTCAAACTCTCGTCATCAATTAGGCGAATCGCTCTTCTTTGAATTGAATCCAGAGAGCTAAAGATTGTTTTGGGGCAGACCTCCAAACATGAGAACATTATTGGCTAGTGTTGCCCTAACTTGAGCTTTGTATAGTGTTAATAGCTGATGAGATGTGAAGTACTTTTTAGCTTTAAAAAGAAAGCCTAGCTTCTGAAAGGCGGATTTGGCAATGGCGCGCACATGGTCGTCCAAAGAGAAGTTTGCCCAAGAGGACGATTTATTTTACCAATATTGAAGGTCTGATGGATACATTTAAGATCTCATATGACCCAGCACAGTGTGTATTCTCATAGATTCTTCAAAAAGAAACCTTGAAGCAGTTCTACTTCACAAGGGCGGTTTCTATGCTTCCATTCCTGTTGGTCATTCTATACACCTCAAGGAAACCTACAAGAACTTGGAATTGATTCTTTGCAAATTAAAATATAAGACCACGGTTGGGAAGTGTGCGGTGATTTCAAAATCTTGGGCATGTCGCTCGGACAATAATTTGGGTTTATCAAATTCCCTTGCTTCTTGTGTCTATGGGATAGTAGAGACCGAAGAAATCACTGGGCCAAAAAGTGTTGTCCTCCGAGGGAGCTTAAAGTTGGCGAAAAGAATGTCCTTCACGAAACTTTGGTGCCTCCTCATAAAGTTCTTCTATCACCGCTTCACATAAAGCTGGGATTGATGAAGCAATTTGTAAAGTCACTTTCAAGAGATGGAAATTGCTTTAAATAGTTAATATCAAAGTTTCCAGGCCTCTCGGAGGCAAAGTTAAAGGAAAGTGTTTTCGTTGGACCAGATATTAGACATGATAACGAAGGCCTCCACGGCTAGAGTCAGTACAGGATATACTTCTTCTGGGATTGGACCGTGTCAAAGAACTATTAAAAGTGTTCGACGTTTCGCCCACCATCGAAATCATTCTGGTACAAAGACAAACACAAGAAGAAATTCGAATCCCTAAGTCTCAAGGTCAAAACTTATAGTTTAGTCTCAAAAAGGGTGGCCAATTTGTCTTCCCGTCCACTGTCGGATAACGAACATACCATCTTATCTAAAGGACCGAATTTTGCTGTCGCCCCAAGAAAAATTCCAACTGAGGAAATAATCAGTGCAGTAGAGTCTTTCATCAAAACTCTCCCCAAAGAGGCAGCAGATCCGATTTGTTTTTAAATTATAAAAATACTAAAACATGCCAAACCACCAAAGTCCAACATTTGTAGAGAAAAAAGATGAGCCCTTAAAACCCTAAAAATAGATTCTTCAATCACTATTCTCTCGGCTGATGAAGGTAATGCAATTGTCATCTTGGATAATACCGAGTATGTATCCAAAATTAACACTCTATTGAATGACGGATTCTATATTCCTCTTCCCGTCCACTGTCGAATAACGAACATACCATCTTATCTAAAGGACCGAATTTTGCTGTTGCCCCAAGAAAAAACCCAACTAAGGAAATAATCAGTGCAGTAGAGTCTTCCATCAAAACTCTCCCCAAGGAGGCAGCAGATCTTATTCGTTTTCAAACTACAAAAATACTAAAACATGCCAAACCACCAAAGTCCAACATTTCTAGAGAAGAAAGATGTGCCCTTAAAACCCTAAAAACAGATTCTTCGGCTGATAAAGGTAATGGAATTGTCATCTTGGATAATACCGAGTATATATCCAAAATTAACACTCTGTTGAATGACGGATCCTATATTCCTCTTCCTCGGGGCCCAACAAGCAAAATTGAACGCGAACTCAAGTCCAAGCTAAAATCCTCAAATTTGTTCGCAGACACTCTCAGACATCTTCTTCCGAGAGAATCCAAACCACCTCGTCTTTATGGTCTCCCCAAAATTCATAAACTCAATATTCCTTTTAGGCCCATTGTCAGCACGATAAATTCACCTACTTATAATGTCTCGAAATATTTATCTAACATCCTCAAGTCATATACCGAAAACACCTCATCACACGTCCTAAATTCTAAACACTTTGTCGCATTGTTGTCCGAATTAACCCTAGACCCCAACGACATACTGGTAAGTTTTGACGTCACTTCACTATTCAGTAATGTTCCAGTTTCCGACTCCATGACGATAATTCGTCAATTACTTTCAGGCAATGAGAATGCAGTTGATTTAACTGAAGTGTGCCTCACATCGACTTATTTTTCTTTGAATGGTAGCTTCATGAACAACGGCACCTCAATGGGTTCCCTCTTATCCCCAGTCGTAGCAAATATTTTCATGGAATCTTTTGAAAACACCGCGTTGGAAACTGCGGATTTAAAACCCAAGGTTTGGCTTCGTTATGTAGATGACACATTTATTGTATGGCCATATGGCAAGGATTCACTAAATTTATCTTTGGAACACCTAAACAGTTTACATTCTTCCATTAGCTTCACTATGGAAATCGAAAACATTGGTTCTCTTCCTTTTCTTGACGTACTGGTCACCCTTTTACAAACGGTCACGTGTCTCATTCCGTTTATTGAAAACCCACCCATACTAATCGTTATTTGCATGCAGAGTCCCATCATCACTTTCCCCAAAAACGTTCTGTCATAAAGTCACTGGGTTCACGAGCTGTAGCAATTTCACAACAATAAATCTTTCAGACGAGTTGAATAAAATTTGTTTCCACCTCCGCAACAATGGTTACAAATTACACGACATTGAAACTGTCATTAAACGATATCTTCACCCTACCCCTCGTTCTTCACAAAATTCAATAATTTCTTCAAAAATATTTTTCTCAGAATTTTCACTTCGTTTAAATTTTGTCATACTCTTGAAATTTACAAGAAATCGTTCTCTTAAAATTTTCTTAAAATATTATTTCCAGACCCTACCCCTCGTCCTTCACAAAATTCAATAATTTCTTCTAAAGCCTTTCTTCCTTATGTTCACGCAGTAACAGATCAAATCGGAAAATTATTGAGAAAATACAACATTAAACCCATTTTTTCATCATCCTCAAAGATCCAACAGCTCCTCCCATCTCCCAAAGATAAAATTTCACCCTTTTGTTCTAATGGTGTGTACAGAGATCCTTGTGCTTGTGGTTCAGTGTACATCGGAGAAACGGGTCGATCATTTAAGACGCGAATATCCGAGCACCAAAGATGTCTTAGGTCTGGTTTATTTTTGCAGTCAGCCATTGCGGAACATCAACATGAGACCGGCCATAAGATTTTCTTTGATAATATTTCAATTATATCCAATATTCCCAATTACTATAATAGGAAGATACGTGAGGCCATTGAAATCCAAAAATTTCCCAAAAACATCAACAGAAACGACGGTTACATGCTTTCCTCCATCTGGAAACCAACCATCGGAAATCTTCGGAAGTGATCGCGCAGACGAATGGTATATAAAGTATCCCTTTCTTTCTTTCCTCTCAGAAGATTTTTGCCTGGTGGACATCTGAGTTACCAGGCTCTTCTGTCTAAGCACTGTATCTGTACAGGATATCTGAACAGGATATACTTCTTCCGGGATTGGACCGTGTCAAAGAACTACTAAAAGTGTTCCACGTTTCGCTCACTATCTTAGGGGGCTTCTTCAGAAACAAAGAAAAGAAACAATAAATAAAAAGAAAAATATAAAGGAATATGCAACAATGAAAGAATGAAAACGCCAATTTCAAAAGATCAGAGCACGGTACCAATTTTCAATTCAAAAAAGTTTCGCCTCTGGTATGGTGGACATACTGAGTTACCGTGCTCTGATGTTTCGAAATTGGCCTTTTCATTTTTCCATATTCTCTTATATTTTTCTTTTTATTTATTACTTTTTTTCTTTGTTCCTAAAGAAGCCCCCTACGATAGTGTGCAAAACGTCGAACACTTTCAGTAGTTCTTTGACACGGTCCAATCCCGGAAGAAGTATATCCTGTACAGATATTAGACAGCTTATGGCTGATCCACAATTCAGCACAACCGTGACGGATCCTCAAAGAGAAGGGTGGATTGCCTTTAAAGAGGTCATAGAGAAATTTCTAGGCAATAACAAGGACCCTAACTACAAACAAATCGTCAAAAGAATGTTAAAAGAATTTCAAGCTTTAGGTTGCCTTATGATGACTACTTTCCAAAAAATTTAGGAGACGTGAGTGAAGAGCAAGGTGAAAGATTTCACCAAAATATTAAGGAAATAGAAAAAAATACCAGGGAAGATGGAGCCTCTCAATGATGGCAAACTGCTGTTGGACGCTTCAGAGAGATCTTCCAGATGATTCCCACAAGCGAAACTGTACCAAAAGAAGTCTCAATGGGAAAAAGAAATGTGTTTAGTGCTTCCTAGTTAATGAATTTTAGGTAAATAAGTTTTGTTACGAAATTATAAATTAAAAAATTAATCATTTATCTTTTATTTTAACCCATTCACTGCTGATTCAAAAATGTATGAAAACTAGAGGTGCTCAATATACCGGGTGTTTTTTTTTTAGTTGGGAGGTTACCTTTATATGGAGTATCATTCATTATAAAGGTAAACTGATTTTGTCGATATGGCTAATCAAAACTAAACTATCTTTCAAAAATATTTTCAACTTCCTCCCACTTCCGGTTATACCGGAAGTAGACATCAACTTTCTTATTTTAAATAGCAACCCCCAAATTTTATATTTTATTTAAATTCTACGTAGAAAAATAAGATGAGTTTATGTATACATATTTATTGCTATCTTTAATAGTTTTTAAGATATTTCAATTTTTCGGAAAAAACTGACAGAAAAGAGGGTTATTTTGACTCTTTGTATCTTTTTTATTATTTGCAATAAAAACATGAAATTTGGGTTGAAGTCATGAAATATAATGGAGACTATAATGACGTAATCAAGTTTTACATTTATTACAGAGGGTGATGGAAATTTTGTGATCTTTATTGTTTTTGTTTTATTCAAAAAAACTCTGTTTTTTTAAATAGGAACTATGTGTTTTTTAAACATTTTTGAATTCCTCACGTAAAAAAAAAGAAAAAAGTTATATGACTAATTTTTCAAAATTCTGCACCGTTACAGAGATATAATGCAAAATGAAAAAGAAAAATATATCTTTTTTTTTTTAGTAGCAACTTGGTAATAGTCAACAAAATTTTCAAAAAAAACACAAGCACAAGGCTTAAAAATTTTAGGCCAAATAACATTTAAAAGATAACCGCACAAGACGAATACGTTTTTGGCTAATTGTTAGAATACTTACTGAAAAATGTTTAGGTAGCCACGAATGTAAGTTTCGTAAAAATGGTTTGTTAAACAGACTTCTCATTTTTGGAGTAATCAAAATCAACAACAAATGTTCAAGAAAATTCGTCCTTTAACTGTTATGCTGTTAGATTAGAGCTCAGGATTTTTAAGCGTTAAATTTTTCAATGAAAATCAAAATGGAAATTTTTTAGTAATTTTTTTTTACGACTACTGCATAACAAGCATATTGCTAGGAACAATCGGATGTGTTTAAAAACGTTACTCAGTTCGAAATCTTAAAATATGTCTTTAAATGTATTGAAAGAGAAGATCGCCCTTATTGTTCTTGATGTAAATTTTTTGTCAATTATTTTTGTTTCCTATTACTTATTATGATTAATTCTTTAAGCTTTTATTGCCCACAGTTAATTTCCTACTTGAACAAACAAGAAATGTTTGATTTTTTTTATTTTGAGATTTATGTAAAATACCTCTGTAACGGCACAACATTTTAAAAAATAAGTAATATAACTTTTTTCTTCTTTTTATGTGAAGAATTTAAAAATGATTAAAAAACATATAGTTCCTATTTAAAAAAAAAGAGTTTTTTTGAATAAAACAAAAACAGCCAAGATTATAAATTTTCCATCATTCTGTATAATAAATGTAAAATCTGTTTACGTTATTATAGTCTTTATAATATTTCCTGACTTCAATTCAAATTTCATGTTTTTACTGCAAAAAATAAGAAAGATACAAAGAGTCAAAATAACCCTCTTTTCTATCATTGTTTTTTGAAAAATTGAAATATCTTTAAAACAATCAAAGGTAGCGATAAACATGTATACATAAACTCACCTTATTTTTTTACGTAAAATCTAAATAAAACATAAAATTTGTGGGTTGCCATAATAAGAAAGTTGATGTCTACTTTCGGTATAATCGGTAGTGGGGGAAAGTTGAAAATATTTTTAGAAGATAGTTTAATCCCGATTAGTCCCATCGACAAAATCAGTTTGCCTTTATAATAAGTAGTATTCCATATAAAGGTAACCTCCCAACTAAAAAAAACACCCGGTATCTACTATTAAATGAGTTAAATTTATTTGCATGTATATACTATATACATTTTTCGGTAAAACGACTAACGGTTTTGATAAAATCGTTAACTAGTGATTTTTTGAAAAAAAGATCCAGATAGGTGTCTTGGTAAAAATTTGGAATCAACAGTTCTTGAGAAGATTTTAATTCTTCAGGAACAAATTTTTTATCTCCCAAACAACCCTATCGATTTCGATGAAACTTGGTAATCAAGGTTTTTTTTTGATTAAAAAAAATTTGATATCACCATTTTTAGGGATATATTGCTCCTTGAGGAAGAAATTTTTATCTCAGAAACGGTTGTATCGATTTCGATGCAATTCGGTAAATAAGGGTTTTTTGGATTAAGAAAACGATAAGTATATAAATTTGGGATCGTATTTTGTCAGGGACATCATTGGCCTGGCCAGGAACAATTTTTATTTCCGAAAGGGTTTTATCGATTCCGACAAAATTTAGTAAATGGAGGATTTTTGTCTCAACCAAATGATCTAGACCAGAAATGAGCAACCTTTTTTTACAGACTGAGAAAAATATGAATGCGCTTGCACCTCCTGGTTCATGCAGCAAACTGAAAATTTATATGTATTCAATTGGAGAGCTTTCCAATTCTTTAGAATTCATTCTATCCTTGAAACATTTTTTTGAAATTTCTACCTTTTTCTCAAATTTTTTATATTTATTTACACAATTTGACTTTTTTTTTTAAATTTTGCATTTATTCATAAATTTGCCTTCTTTTATCAAACATGACTGTCAAAATTTTGAATTTAAAAGTTCCTCGTTTATTGTTCTGAAATTTCGTCATTTCTCGAAATTCGACTTTTCCTGACAATTTCGCCTTATTCTGATTCTGAAAATTTCCGCTCGTTTATTAAGATTTGCCTTTTTTTCGAAATCTGGTGGATCTTTTAGACGGAAAGGTATATTTTTTATAAATTTAAAATTTTTGTGAAAAACAAAAATGTCTTTGTAAATTTCAACCCTTTTTAATCCAAATTTCTGGTAGTTTCAACTTGTTTGTCAAAATTTCGATGTGTTATCACAATATTTGTCATTTTCTGACGCCTGTCGAGGCAAGGTAGGAAGCCTGTCTTTCTCTGACTCGTCCAGAGAGTCCAAAGAAAATAAATATTCGTTTTAGTTTCGTTTTTCACTTTATGGCCTTTATCCTTAGGACAATTGGCCAGCACATTCTAATAAAAATAGTCGGGACGCTTAGCAAAAAGCATCTGAGCTTAAGCCCATATCCTTTCAATATAAACAATCAATATATAAATATACATAAACATTATTCACTGTATCAAATATTTAATAAAAATTCAAAGATGACTAAAATATTAAATGATTCCACACAGAAACGCACGTTTGCGTCCGGTTATCACCGTGACCGGAACGCGAATCCAAAATAAATATTCGATTTTTCTTTTAAAATTTACTCTTTTTCTGAATTTCGAAGTGTCACTAAGATTAAATGCTTTTTCTCAAAATTGAGATCTTTTTTGCAAAATTTCTCTCACAATATCGTCTTTTTTCTCGGAATTTTGACTACTTTTTTTTACTTTATTTTAATTTGACTTTCTTTAGACAATTTTTTGTCCATTTCAAAGTTTTCTTGAATTTTATTTGAAATTCCGATATTTTTCTGAACATTTACTAAAAATTTCGATCTTTAGGATTTTGACTTTTTTAGAAATTCTGACTGTGGTCTTTTTCAGGAAATCTTGATTTTTATCTCAATATCCGATATTTAATATTTCAATAAATTTTTTCTTTTTTTTTTTTGTAAATTTGTCTTTTTTTCTCAAAATTTCGAATTTTTCTAAGATAGTCTTTTATCTAAAATTCGCCTGTTCTTCAAAATTTGTCTTTTTCGAAATTTTGATTTTGTTTTCAAAATTATACCTTTTGAACTTTTTCAAAAAAATATTCTGAAAATGTTCACTTTTCTGTTGTTGCGAAAAATATATTTGGGGATTTCGAGAAAAAGATTTTTTTTGTAAATTCAACATCTTCACTGAATTTTAAATTTTGAGAACAATGTTTTTGAATTTTGCAATTTTTCTTTCTCAGGATTGAACTTTTTTTTGAAAATTGCTTTTTTTCACAAAATCAGATCCTTCAAAATTTTGATTTTTTTTTTGAATTTTGCACATTTCTCGAGTTTTTGAGAAAAGTTAGGTTTTTATTTTCAATATGATATATTAAAAATTTCAACTTTTTAAATTTTCCTCCTAAAATTGAACCTTCTTCTGAAAATTTGGAATGTTTCCTAGAAAATTCAATATTTTTTTGTAATTTGTAACGTAATTTTGAAAAATCCTGAATTTTTTTTCGAAGTCTTTGTTTTTTCTGATTTTTTAAAAATTTTATTCCCGATAATTTCAACTTGATTTTTAACTCAAAATTCAATTTTATCTGTTTCTGGACATTTCCATTTAAAATGAAATTTTTTCCAAAGATTTTGACTTTTTCACAAAATTCGTTTATTTTTTTTTAAATTGGATCAAAATTTTAATAGAAATCTAAACAATCTGAAATGAATATTTTTAGAAAATCTTGAAAAAAAGATTCCTTGAAAAATTTCAAAAATATAACAAAATTGTAATAAAATAAAAATTCTGAAATCATTGGTTTTAAAAGTTGCATTTTTTTACCTGAATTCGACTTGTTCTGGAAATTACAACTCTTTTTACAAAAATTTCTTTTTGCCAATTTCGTCTCCTTTACATTTCCACTTTTTCAAAATTTCGACATTTCTTAAAGTTCTCCAAAAGGTTTTTTCTTATGATTGGACTTTTTCAAAATTTTGACTTTAATTTGAATATGCGATGTTCCCAAATCTGTGGTTTTTAAGTAAAGATACATAGAAGGTTTTTTACCCATGAGTTTTTTAGAATGATTGTTATTGCTCCCACCCCCTTTAAGAAAATCTTACCTAAGCTTATGTCCAAGATATTTCATGAATCGTGGAAATTTATTTTCTTTTTTTTTCATCAAATTGTTTGATATTTTCTTTGCTAAAATTTTTACGTAAAACAGTAGAGCTTAGGCGGCTGCGGAAAAATGTTAAGCGGCCGCATGTGGCCCGCGGGCCACGTCTTGCTCATCCGTGATCTAGACGGATTCAATTTTAGTAAACTTTAGCTATCGCCATTTTTTAGGAAATTATTTTTTTGGGGAACAAATATTATTTATATCTGAAACAATTCTACGTATGTTCTATCACTTTTGACCAAAGTCGGTAACCAAGTCCTAATGCACAGACCAATATCTATTCAAGCCTATTGGTCCCTGCATTTATATGATAGTCTTCTGGGGCTCCCTAAAGAGCAACCGTTTTGCTAAGTGTTTGTGGCTCAACTGTTGATAGTTCATTTATTTATGATCTACTATACACTCTTAGGGATACTGTAGTCTAGGTCGCATTCTATTTGCATCGCTAACCAACATTTTTTTGAATTGGAAAAATTATCTGTAAAAATTCAAGATGACAATTTGTTTAGGGACAATTTTTGTCTCCGCAACGACTCTTATCGGTTTCGATGAAATTTGGTGACCAGGAAATATTTGGGTCAAGGAAATGATCTAGGTAGATGCAATTTAGCAATTTTAGTAAACATTCGGGGTCACCATTATTAGGGACATCTTCCTGATTGAGAAACAAACTTTTACCTCCAAAAAGTTTCTATCGATTTCCATGAAACTCTTGTAACTAAGGGTTTTTTGGTTCAAGAAAACGATCTATATAAATTCAGGATCATCATTTTTTAGGGGCATCTTCCTCCTTCAGGAATAATTTTTAGGTCCTAAACGACTACCAATGTCGATGAACTATGTAACTAGGACATCTTTAGGTCAGAAAAATGATCTAGATATCGAAGCAATTTTAGTAAAAATTCGGATCTTTATTTATTAGAAGCATCTTCCTCCTTGAGAAACAATTTCTTCTCTCTGAAACGGTTCTGTCGATTTCCAGATAGAGGACTATTTTTAGGGATGTTTTTCTCCTTCGGGAAAAATTCAAACTCAAACTTTAATGAAACTTGATAACTAGAAGATTTTTGGGTGATAAGTGCTATTTTAGTAAAATTTCGAGTCACCATCTTTTAGGAACATTTTACACGTTGAGGACAGGATAAAGATAAGAAATCTTTAGCGTAAGAAAAATAGAACTATTGAGATTTTTTGGAACAAAATGACACTTCGGGAAAAATTACATTTATAAAATGAAAAGAAAGAAATACATATTAGTTAGGCGAGCCAATCACAGCAAATCCAGTTTGCTACTCTCCCCCTTGAGGCTCTCTATTCTGGACGATTGCAAGATTCCAAAAAAAATTAAATTTGTGGCTATTTTATCTTTCCTGCGCTATAGTGACTATAATATATTTTTCAATTTGCATTTCACTTTATTCACAATCCAGTTTGTTATCTTTTCGAACATAAAAATAACAAAGCAAAGCCTGATTTTTTTGAAAAATTGCACTAAAAATATTTTAAAAGTAATAAATAAAATAAGAATTAGGGTTCCGAGGCTTTTAACGGCAAAACGGGATATTGATCAAAGGGAGGGAGATGAGGGGCTGTGCCGATAAAAATAAAAAATGCCCCAAAATAATTTTTAACGACCAAAAATTAAAAACGGGCATAACTTTAGTATTTGCCAATAATTTTTTTACGATTAAAAAACAGTTATTCCCCAAAAAAATCGTCGACTAAAAAAAGATATCATGCTCTTAAATTCTCAATAATCGGTATTTTTTGCATCCTCCTGGGCATAAGGCTAGGCAAATACTGTAAAATTGTGAAATTTGACAGAACATACTATAATTATATGATAACAAATTGAACAAAACTTTAAAAAAATATAGGTTATTATTGTACGTGTAAATTTAACTTTACAATGCGATGCAACGTTAATATGAAAAAAAGTGAACAAAAACAAGTGCTGATGTTAATATGAACCATTTTGTAACATTATTTATATTAAGCTCAATTTTTGAGGCCTAGACACGCTGGGCGTGTTTTGAGCATGAAGCGATTCTTCCTATGGACACGCTAGGCGTGCTCTTAGCATGGAATGTGTTAAGGTGATAACTTTATAACATAGAGACCTACATTGTCAGAAAACGTGACATTCTGTGACAAAATGAAAGTCATTTTCGGATTCAGCACACCTAAAAATATAAGCATCAAATAAAATAACCAAAACAGCTCTTAATTCTATTTTTTTTGCAGACTTGTGTTATCTAGGGAGGTATTGCACCTTGATAAGGCGGTCTTCCATCTGGAGCAATTGTGTCTGTGAAGTAAATTTAGTTTATCTACCCTAAGGGCACCATGCCCACATCCACACGTCTTTCTAATGATATAAGCAACATTTTTCCCTTTTTATAAAAAAAAATGGATAAATGAAC
This sequence comes from Dastarcus helophoroides, assembly GCA_028583605.1. Taxonomy (NCBI): domain Eukaryota; kingdom Metazoa; phylum Arthropoda; class Insecta; order Coleoptera; family Bothrideridae; genus Dastarcus; species Dastarcus helophoroides. The sequence goes on from CM053327.1 coordinate 33,419,897, forward strand.
GATTTTCGATGTTCGCGTATTAAGCTATACAAAATTATTCAATTACCTGGTTATAAATAGCTGCGTTCAGTATAGCTAGTCCAAGAAATGGTATCACGTAGAGGAATATCAAATAAAACCAGTGGATGTATACTCTTCGATAGGTTTCATCACTCCTGAAAGCGGACGGTCTCGGACAGTAAACCGTTACGTTGTTAGCTTCATCCCAGTTGGTCTTGATGGAAGATTCCCAAAGTCTCGGTAGGTTGTACAAAGTAGAAAATATTAATATTCCCACAACGTATATTTTAGCCCTTCCGTAGGTACATAAGGACCTAGCTCTAAGTGGATGACATACGGCTACGAATCGTTCAAGGGAAACGGTAAACGTCAAATAAACGGACGCGGTTTGAACAATCATCGCAAGAGGATACATCACGAAAGCGATGTGCGGATAAACGATGTAATAGTAGTTGTAAAAGAGACTGCTATACGGATAAATCCCGGGAAGACCGAAGAGGAGGATGCTCGTCACTATTAGCAGAGTGTCTATTCGGGCCAAACCAATCAGTAAGTAATTTATGCTAGATCTCATTTGTGGCCTGGAGAGGATTATCATGGATATTATGTTGCCCAGAATACCTAACAGACCGATTACGTTGAGAAGCAGCCCGTTGGTAATGAAGCGGTAAAATTGCACCGAAAGCGGATCGCCCTTTAAACATGAATCAGGATCTGAGGTGGCAAATGGCCCTTGAGGGAAGCTCTCGTTCGTGAAATATTGACTATCATTTGTCAACATTTTTAATTATCTCACATCAAAAAACATCTTATGATCTAAATTCGATGCCGCAGTTTGCAAAAACCATCCCTTGAGTCATCCACCCATTTGAACGGACGCTTCGATCTGAAAAAGAGAACCTCCAATTAATATTCGTTGTATTTTTCCCTAATTATTTGGTTGTGTCTAAAGTAAATCTATAAAATGCAAATATCCAATACACTTACAAATCTGAATTTTCGCAAATAACTTATACCATGAAAGCATTCGCTAAGGAGGATTTTTTCACCCCGGATGACAATGTATATCAAATTGTACATGTGTGTTAGCTTAGAATACATTCGAAAGGATAAAATAATTATTCTTTTTAACTACTGGTTCCGAATATGTATGAAAGACGGTAGCTAAAGATTAATATTTTGTAATTTAATTTAAACTGACGAGCGGTAATAAATTGGTCCGAATTATTTTGCCCCAGAAGCTGAGGCCATGAGACCCGGGGAAAACATGCATAATTTGTGTTATATTATAATCAAATATAGACGAAATTTTAATATTAATTGGTTTTCTTTCAACTTAAATTAAGAAAATCCATATTTCCAAGTCTATCCAGAAGCAGATAAGGCAATTAACCTAATATAAATGCATCAAATATTATAGCCTTCGGGAATCGGATCGAATGATATTAACTGGATTGAAATTAGATTAACACTATGTTTGATGAAATTAATCCCTACATTATAACCCATCCGAATAATTGATTACTATTCGTGTAGTTCCCTGAGGCTGATATTTGGTTTGTTTATGAGGAACCGTGCACCTTTTAGAGAGTCGGGATTAACAATTTAATCAGTCAAAATATTTTCGATTTTTCTGGAATATAATGTCAGAAAATTTCATAAAAAGTCCGAATTTTTCTTATATTCTTTAAGTTCTATACCTCGTGCAATTAATTCAAATTGGATTTTCATTTAATGATGAAAGTGTAACGTTCAATCTAAAATTTCGATTTTAAACTTGGAATTTCAATTATTTTTTATTGAAAATTTAAATAAGTTAGAAATTTTCAAGATTTTGGAAAATGAAAAACTGAATCTAGATAATTTGAATCGAATTTTATAGAAAAAATACAGGATATACTTCTTCCGGGATTGGACCGTGTCAAAGAGCTACTAAAAGTGTTCGACGTTTCGTCCACCATCGTAGGGGCCTTCTTCAGGAACAAAGAAAAGAAACAATAAATAAAAAGGGAAATATAAGGGAATATGCAAAAATGAAAGAATGAAAATGCTAATTTCAAAACATCAGAGCACGGTAACTCAATATGTCCACCATACCAGAGGCGAAAAAAAACCTCTAAGGATAATGCAGTTGGCTTTTACTAAAGCTACTGCCAGGCACATAGCCAGGATTTTCGTTCGGGGGGGGTCCAACTCCCCCCCCCCCTCTTCAGAAAATATAAGAACATACATCAATTACTTTTACGTATTCGTTTCATTTATTTTACTTTTTTTTTCATTTTGTTAATTAGTAAAAGCGAATAATAAAATCTAGTTACCTTAACATTATATAAATTTGACAAATAAAAACGTGAAACTTACCAAAGAAAAATTTCCTAATATCTATTTTGAGTTTACGTATTTAACTTATCACCGATCAAGAATCGACTTTTTTTTTAAGTAAAAATTACAAGAGAGTGGAAAAAACATCAATTTGAAAAAAAATTATCACGGAATGTTGACTTTTTTTTCTTTTTCAAAGTCAAAATTTCGACTTTAATGTGAAAATTTCGAAAAAAAACGTCGAAATTTGGTTTTTAAAGTCGAAATTTCTAAAAAAAAGTTGAAATGTAAATTTTTAAATCGAAAATATTACAAAGGCGTAGAAAGGACATCGATTTAAAAAAAATGTTGCGTTTAGAAATTTCGACTTTTTTGTCAAACTTTGACTTTTTTCCCAAATTTAGACTTTTTTCTCAAAATTCCGACTCTTTTTGGAAATTTTGACTTTTTTCTGAAAATGTCCACTTTTTCGAATTGTTACAAAGGCGTAGAAAAGATATCGATTAAAAAAATGTCATTTTAAGAAATTTCAACTTTTTTTTCGCAAATTTCGACTTTAAGCTCGAAATTTCGACTTTTTTCTCGAAATTTAGATTTTTTTCTTAAATTTCGAGTTTATTTCTCAAAATTTCGACTTGTTTCTCGAAATGTTGACTTTTTCTCAAAATTTGATTTTTTTCTCGAAATTTTGCCTTTTTCTCGAAATTTCGTTTTTTTTTTCTCAAATTTCGACTTCTTTCTCGAAATTTTGGCCTTAATATCGAAATTTCGACATTTCTCTCAAAATTTCGACTTTATACTCAAAATTTTGACCTTTTTTTTATCGAAATTTCGACTTTTTTCGCAAACCTCGACTTTTTTCTCGAAATTTCATCTTTTTGCTCGAAATATTTCGAAATTTTTACTTTTTCTCGAAATTTCCACGTTCTTCTCAAATTTCGAATTTTTGCTCGAAATATTTCGAAATTTCGACTTTTTGTCGAAATTTCGACGTTATTTTCAAATTTCGACTTTTTCGTCGAAATTTGTGCCTTAATCTGAAAAGTTCGACTTTTTTCTCGAAATTTTGTTTTTTTTTTCTCAATTTCAGACTTTTTTCTCAAATATCAACTTTTTTCTCGAAATTTTAACCTTAATATCGTAATTTCGACATTTTTCACGAAATTCAGGCTTTAAACTCAAAATGTCGATTATTTTTCTAGAATTTCGACGTTTTTCTCAAATTTTGACTTTTTTCTCGGAATGTCGACTTACGTTTTTCTCAAACTTCGACTTTTTTTCTAGAAAATTCGACTTTTTTCGAAATTTTAACCTTAATATCAAAATTTCGACTTTTTTTCTCGAAATTTCGTCTTTTTGCTCGAAATTCTTCTCGGAATTTCGACTTACGTTTTTCTCAAACTTCGACTTTTTTTCTAGAAAATTCGACCTTAATCTAAAAAGTTCGCCTTTTTTTTCGAAATTTCGTCTTTTTTTCTCAATTTTCGACTTTTTTCTCAATTTTCGACTTTTTTCTCAAATATCGACTTTTTTCTCAAAATTTTGACCTTAATATAGAAATTTCGACATTTCTCTCAAAATTTCGACTTTATACTCAAAATTTTGACATTTTTTTTATCGAAATTTCGACCTTTCTTTATCAAAATTTCGATTTTTTCGCAAAGTTCGACTTTTTTCTCGAAATTTCGTTTTTTTTTCTCAATTTTAGACTTTTTTCTCAAATATCGACTTTTTTCTCGAAATTTTAACCTTAATATCAAAATTTCGACTTTTTTTCTCGAAATTTCGTCTTTTTGCTCGAAATATTTCGAAATTTCTACTTTTTTCTCGAAATTTCGACGTTATTCTCAAATTTCGAATTTTTGCTCGAAATATTTCGAAATTTCGACGTTATTTTCAAATTTCGACGTTTTTCTCGAAATTTCGTCTTTTTTCTCGAAATTTCGGCTTTAATCTGAAAAGTTCGACTTTTTTTCTCGAAATTTCGTTTTTTTTTTCTCAATTTTAGACTTTTTTCCCAAATATCGACTTTTTTCTCAAATATCGACTTTTTTCTCAAATACCGACTTTTTTCTCGAAATTTTAACCTTAATATCGAAATTTCGGCTTTAAACTCAAAATGTCTACTATTTTTCTAGAAATTTCGACTTTTTTCTCAAATTTCGACTTTTTTCTCGGAATTTCGACTTAGTTTTTCTCAAACTTCGACTTTTTTCTCGAAATTTCCACCTTTTTCTCGAAATTTCGACTTTTTTTTTCAAATTCCGACTTTTTTTTCGAAATTTTCATCTTAATCACAAAGTTTCGATTTTTTTCTCGAATTTTCAACTTTCATCTCGAAATTTCTAAAAAAAAAGATCAAAATTTGGTAACTAAAAATAGTAATTATTGAACGCACCCTACTACAAACTGTCAAGATTGTTGGGAAAGAGGAGTGGTGGGACGCAACTGTCATCTGCCTAATTTGATCATAGTTGTAGAAATTTCGACTTATTCGAAAAAAATTTCGAAATTAAAGTCGAAATTTCGACATTAGTCTCGGAATTTTAAGAAGAAAGTAGAAATGTCAAGAAAAAAGTCGAATTTTTGAAAAGAAAGTCGAAATTTTGAGTGTTAAGTCGAAATTTCGAGTTTAAAGCCGAAATTTCGAGAAAAAATCGAAATTAAAAAAAAACCGAATTTTTGACAAAAAAAGTCGAAACCCCTAAACATTTTTTTTTTATAATCAGTGTCCTTTTTACGCTTTTGTAAAATGTCGAAATTTCTAAATATATTTTTTTTAATCAATGCCTTCCTATGCTTTTGTAAAATGTCGACTTTAAACTCAAAATTTCGACTTTTTTCTCGAAAATTCTACTCCATGCATACATATGTCAAGAAAGTCGAAATTTGAGATAATAAAAAATTGAAATTACTAAACGTACCCTACTGCTAAGTGTCAATATTAAATTGTAAAAGGGTTGGTACATGTATTGGGAAGGCTTGAGCTCATTGCCAATTTTTATTAAAATGTCTACATTTTGCTTATAAGCCAATAGTTGACAATTTCGAAAATTATTTACACGCTTAAATATACAATCAGCCGTTTTTCTACTGATATTTCAATTCGTATCATCGTAAATTTTTTGGGGAATATTCATTTCGGGGAGGGTCCGGACCCCTTGGACCCCCCCCCCTGGCTACGTGCCTGACTACTGCCGAGGTGAATTCATCACATGTCATAAAACTTTCTCTTGAAGTAATTTTAGGATTTCCATTTGATTTTATCTCGTAAAATAATATTCCTTTTCAAAGTAACGAATTTTATTAATTATTTTGGAGAAATAAGTGGTGAATACTAATCTAATAGAATTTTAGTAGAAGTAACATAAAGTTTATTTACTTTAACGATATTAAGATATTGATTTACGTGATTGTTCGTGGGAAATTAATAAAGAAAGTTTTACTGGAAATTGATCCTTTTCAATTTGATATTGGCGACCTAATAACGGAGCCAGCGAAAGATAAACGCTCTTCAATGCACAATAATAACTGGGAAAAATCGTTCAATTTGCTTTTAATGAAGCAAGGACACAATTATTCGGTCAATATCCTTCCAAGGATCTCAAGATTCTTACCACTAATACTAGCCAAAAATAACATACTTAAAATAATGTTTATATTATTTTTTTTAAACCCCGATCACAAAAAAATATTTATAATTATTTCCCTGTACTGAATGTTAAATTTTTAATGTCCCATAGGTCTGTTATTTTACAATAACCACCCTATTTTGAGATACATTAAATGAAAAATAACTCCCCAGGACATTACGAATATCTATAACACTCTAGGTATAGGATTTGATCCCGGAATCCCAAAAATCGGTATCCCGAGATCCCGACAACTATTCAGTACCGAAATTTTCGGGATTAAATTTTTCTTTTCCCGGGATGTTCGGGATTGACATTACACTGTACATAGCTTATCTTTTAAATATAAAATACAAAGTTTTATTGCAAGCAAGTACCATAAATTAACACACCGAGGTTGCTATGCATGTTTGAAATAAAACTTTTTTTTTTATTTTGAACTAAAAAGTTTGGTAACGGAAGTGTTGTTATCTGTCAGATCATATTTTCCTAATTCAAATTAGAATGTTCCTATTAACTTAGTTTTCCTTATATTTAATAGAAATGTGAATACTTTTTGCTTTTTGTTAGCTACTGTGAGGAGCTATATGAAAGTTATCACTTTATGTTAAAAGGGAATTTTGTCAATTTTCAAAGTTTATTTCCATAGATAGCCACATAAAGGTTTCTTCAATTCATGTAAGTTGAAAGAGATGTTGAAAAAGAATAATTATAACTATAGCCCGGAAATTGTGGCAGTAAAAAAGTAAAGTTTTGGCGTCATAAATGGCAAATAAAATAGGCGAAAATGGCAGTAAAAACGTATAAAATGGCATTTATAAATTTTTATTATTATAGGTTTCTATGTAGATGGAAAAAAAACCTTTCCCTTATAGCAATGTTATTTTTGTATTTTAAAATTCGTTTTTTCCTCGAGGTTTCGAGTTTTTCCAACAAATTCGTTTTTTTTTTAATTTCATGTGTATTTTTTTGTGGAACGGACTGGTTCTTGGTTATCTTCAAAAATTAAAATACAAATCTTGTCCCCTGAAACCAAAAAAATGTAAAAAACAATATTGTTAGATTCTCTTAAAAATATTTAAGCTTGGCGGCTGATCTATTAATAGACCAGAGTTACGCATGAACAGTTTGAAGAGTTTTACATCTAGCTCTCGTACACGCAGTCGATGCGTAAGACCCACGCATCAATGACTGATTGTTCGATGCTCCTATTTGCTTTAATGCGCCAAATTCAAAAGATATATAAAGTTTCTAACAATATATTCCTGGAATTTGATTTTTTTCCTTAAAATCTAACTTTCTCAAAGTTTCGAATTTTTATTTTAAAATTCGTCGTTTTTTGTTTGAAATTTCGTCGTTCTTCAAAATTCAGATTTTTCTGAAAATTTCGACTATTTTTAAAATACGATTTTCCTCAGATATCTTAAAATTTAGCTTTTTTTCAAATTTGGTCGATCTTTTGATAAAAAAGTAAAAATCTTTAAGAAATATTTATTTACAGATTTCGAGTTTTGGAAATACATTACATTTCTACAAAAAATATAACCTGCGAGAAAATTTTCTTTCAAAAAATTTAAACTTTATTCTCAAATTTGCTTTTCTCTACGAAATTTCCATTCTATATCAAAATGGCAAATTTTTCCTCCAAATTCGCCTTTTTCTCGAAAAGATTACTTTTGTCAAAATTCGTCTTTTCTTCCAAAATTATAATTCTAGTCGCAAAATACGACTTTTTTCAAATTAAAAATTCAATTTCTTTCTAAAATTCAATCTTTTCCTCGATTATTTCTCCTAAGTCTAACTTCTTCTGTAAGTTACTATTTTTTTAGAATCCAACTTTTCGGAATATTTTCAGCTGATTCCTTAATTTTTGCCTTCAATTTCGACATTTTAGTATTGAAAATGCTACTGGGATCTCTTTTAGGCAAACTTAATAAGGATGTCGTGACCTCGACCAGCGCAGCGCATACGGAGAACATTGGATTTCGTGATCTCGACATAATAAAATTTCGACACCGAATCGGCGCGGTTAACGCTTAGTAAAATAGTTTGCTTGTGATAATAGTACCTGTGAGAGTGTGATAGTACGTAACGGATAGTTTGACGACGCCATTGTGTGTTATTCTAGATGTTTGAATAATATTGTTGAATAAGGTAAGTTGGTGTTATTTTATAGTGTTATTTAAATCTAAATTTAGGCCGTAAATATTAAAATGCAATATTTTTATTACTTATTAGAAGCTTGATTAGAAGATACCTACAGGGTGATTCTCAAAATATGTCGATTTTATGACATACTATCTGTAAAAAATGTGAAATTTGACAGTTTCTTTATTTAGGAACCGATTTGAGTAAAATTTTATAATTGGACTGGGAAAAGTAAAAAAAATATATTTTTTGACATAGTATCTGTCAAAAATGTCAAATTTGACAGCTTTGCTATTTATGAACCGATTTGAATGAAATCTTAGAATTAGAGTAGGGAAAATAAAAGAAAAATATTTATTGACATAGTATCTGTCAAAAATGTCAGATTTTACAGTTTCGCTAGTTATCAATGTTTTAAAATTCTTGTTTACTAGATTTTAAATATAATATTTATCTATAAACGAAATTTAGACCGCAAAGATTAAAATGCAATATTTTTATTACTTATTTGATTACTCGATAAGACGCAACAAACTAAAAAACAATCAAAAATAGCCATTTAACAATAAGCAGTTATTTATTTAAAACAAGCCGCAAAATATGGCTGTTTATTTTTAGTGTATGGTGAATGGTCTAATGTCATTCAATGTATTAAAAATGTTTCAAGGAATGTCTTCTATTCTAGAATCAAACCATATAGAGGAGAAAATGATTCCAATGTTATCAATCCCATTGTAAATGATTGACAAGTAGAATAAGAATAAATGAAATCCTGAAATCCAATATGGAGGAGAGAATGATATCTGACATCAATCCACCTACTGACATCAATCAAAAGGAAGAAGCTTTGCTGGTCTCACAAAAGACAAAAGAAAAATCAAGATACCAAAAGACCTGTATGACAAATGCAGAAAAATGTCGTAATTACAGGCAACGTAAAAAGCTACAGGTACGTGCTTTACCTACAACTGAATTTTCGTTCGTGAATGGTATTTTGTCACAAGAGAAAAAAAGAAAAACCGAAAAATACAAAAATCAAAAGCTGTACATCAAACGTAAAAAGATGTCGTAATTACAGACAACGCAAAAATATAAGTCGTACTAATTTATTAACAACTGTTAATGATACTACTGAAGTTAATGACATAGTTATTGTTGAAAATACTCCATTCAAGAATGCCTTAAATCTTCGACGTTATCGCCAGAAGAAAGCTCAATTACAGGCAAAAGCACGTTCTAGTACTAATGCTTCAAACAGTGGTGCTGCTTTTCTCTTGAATATTTTATCCAATAATGTAAGTTCAGTTACTTACTCGAAATTAATAAAAAATAAGAATGACTCTCAAGACGCTTCTTTCAGTGTAAAGTCAAACAACACGGAGGAAATAGACGTGGTAATGGAGTCTCAAGAATATTCTTCCAATATAAAATTAAACAATATGGAAGAAAGAGAAGTGACATTTTTGAGTCATTCACAAAACAAACGTGGTAAGAAAAGAAATTTAAATATTTCAGAAAATAAAGATGAAAAAAATGTACTCGCAAAAAAAAGGAAAACCAAATGATCTCAATGAAAAGGCAGAAGCTTTGCTGATAACACAAAAGGGAAAAGAAAATCCAAAATATTCACAAATCAAAAGTGGTATATCAAACGCCGAAAGATGTCGTAATTGCAGACAGCGCAGAATAAGTCAAACTAATTTATTAAAGACTGATACTACGAAGGTTGATGACGTCGTTATGGTTGAAAATACTCGATCCAAGAGTGCCTTAGCTAGTCAACGTTATCGCGAGAAGAAAGCTCAACTACAGGCAAAAGCTAGTTCTAGTACTACTGCCTCGACTATTGCCTCAAACCGTGGTACTGCTTTTCTGGAGAAAATTTTATCGAATAATGCTAATTTAGTTACTGTACCAGCGACCAATGTAAAAGTGTTTGAAAAGAGAACATTATTTTTGGTAAATTATATAGATAGACATTTTTATAGTAATAGGCTAAATGAATATTGTCGTATATGTGACAGAATCTGGTGGACTAAAGATATGCGTAATATTCAAAGATATGCGTAATATTCATGAAAAAGCACTTTCTCTCCTTTATGATGCTGGTTATCCAAAAATATTTCAACAAATTCAGGACGAATGTAAATTTTATAAATGTTGTCGAAACTGCTATTCAAGTTTCTGTCAAAAAAACAAAATTCCTCAGTTAGCCACTGTTAACGGATTTGCATAAAATATATTTTATATGGATTGTAATAATCTTTTATACAGAGCGTTTAGTTAAGAGTTTTCCAGATAATTTACGAATAGTGGTTTGTGAGTTATTATTTTTGGATATAGACGGGAGCCACTTTTAGCTGAACACCCTGTATAATATAAAATATAAAACAGTTTGTTGAATAATATGCATGAAAATATTTTCCTAGCCAAGCTTTTAGTTTCTAGGTTGCCTCGTTTGTGTATGTTTTTTTTTAAATATGTATGTACTTTATAACATAAAATATATTTTATATGGATTGTAATCATCTTTTATACAGGGCGTTTAGTTAAGGGTTACCCAGATAATTTACAAATAGTGGTTTGTGAGTTATTATTTTTGGATATAGCCGGAAGTCACTTTTAGCTGAACACCCTGTATAATATAAAATATAAAGCAGTTTGTTGAATATGTATGATAATATTTTTTTAGCCAAGCTTTTAGTTTCTAGATTGCCTCGTTTTTTTATGTTTTTTTTTATAATATGTACTTTATAACATAAAATCTATTTTATATGGATTGTAATCATCTCTTTTATACTGGGCGTTCAGCTTAGTGTTATCCCATACAGTTTACGAACAGTGGTTTGCGAGTTATTTTTATTTTGGATAGGGAAGATAGGAATAAATAAACCATTTTCTACTAATAATGAAATAATTTAGAAAATCTGGTAACTGAAAGTACGAAAATATGCAAGTTTTTTGCGTCAATATATTTGTATATCACAGTAAGTAAAAATTTTAAAAAAAGATTTATTTTGATCCTTGATAGACTCTTTACACTATTTTATAGAATACCTTTTTTATATGTTCTATTCGATATACGTCATGTTTTTCATTACACATTTAGTTTATTAATTTACCTATTATAATATTCATTTATGATATGGTTAAAATTAAATTATACTCGATTTTATATGTAAATTGATTTTTGTTTACGGTGGTTTCTTTATATCACAAAATTATGAAAATATATTAAATATAGACAAACTTTATTGACCAAGTTGTTTTATTTTGATTTGCTTGAGTTACTACTATTTTAGAAACTCTAGGTTTTCGACGTTTTTAAAAACTAATTTCATGTTTCATGGTAAGTAATAAATCATCTTCTAACATTTGGCCTTTCAAATTTTGAACACACATATCTTTATGTTTATTTGCCAAATTAAATTAAAAACTAACATATATACTTATACAATGTCCGGCGATGGGTAGACAAGAGGGCAAACGGACCAAAAATTTCATTTTTCGAGGAAAAGTCATTCTTTATAAAAAGTTTTTAATTTTTTTTTAAATTAAATTTTTTACATGAATAAAGTACCCTTATTTCAAAATTTTGGGACACCTGTATACAATTTTTAATTTTTTCCATCGACAATCGTATTCTCTCGGCAAGCAAAACTATTTATAGAGAATGACTTTTTCTCGAAAAATGAAATTTTTCGTCCGTTTGCCCTCTTGTCTACCCCATCTCCGGATATACTGTATATACAGGTGATCCCAGAAGTCGACGATCAAACTAAAATATATTGATGTTTATATGTTCACTGTTAATAGACTTTTATCTGCATGAAATTTGATATCCCTACTAAAAATTTTCGCGATAATAAAACAATATCTAGTCGAAACCGGACAGATCATGTAGTCAAAATTTTAGTATACATTGTAAAGGGCGCCAACGGGGAAAGTGTTCTTTTGTACAAAATGCAAAATACATTTATACGCTATTTTGTCAATGGCGCCCTCTACTAAACACACTAAAATTTCGAGCAGATATGGATTTGCTATCTCCAAAACGTTTAGGTTACCAAATTTCATGAAGAGCCAAAATTATTATTTATTAATGAACCTATAAAAGAAAAAACAATAAGCGTCACAGTTTCAGTTTTTAATACTCTCTGTATCTTACAAACAAGGCAACATTATTTACAACATTGTTCTCCAAAAATGTCATATTTTTTAAATATAAAAATTGTGTCAGCCATTTTCAATACATAGGATGCTTGCGTAAGGTGTGAGATCTGTGAATTTTTCTCGAAATATAGATTTCTTTTAAAAAATTCGTTTTTTTTTATTTCAAATATATTCCTAAAACTTGTTGTATTTTTTCCTCAAAATTTTAAATTTTTATCTTTAAATTCGTCAGTTCTTTTTCAAATTTTCGCCATCTCTCAAAATTTGTTTTTTTTTGTGAAAATTTCGACTCTTTTCATAATTCTAATTTCTGCAACTTCCGCCTTATTAACCAAAATGTGATTTTTTTTTAATTTGGTCGATATTTTAATAAAGAGACAAAGATTTGGAGAAAAATATTGATTGGGAGATTTTGAAAAATAATTTTTGGAATTTCTGTAAAAAGGGAAAAATTGTTTTTTTTGAAAAGTTCAAATTTATTCTCAAATTTTCTTAAAATCAGACATTCTCTGAAAAATTTCAATTCTATTTTAAAAATTTTTTCATCAAAAGTCGTCTTTTCCCAAATTTTGAATTTATTTTTAATTATTGGTCTGTTTTTCCAAATTTTGATTTTATTCGCAAAAATTCGACTTCTTTGTATTAAAATTTGACTTTTTGTGAAAAATTCTGGATTCCTTTTCAATTTTAGGTTTCTCTTATAATGCCGAGCTTTTCCTCGAAATGTTGATTTTTTTTTGAAATTCTGTTGTATTTATTAACACTGGGCCCCTAGAACCTGACTTTTTGGAAATTTCCAGTATTTTTTTGCCTTCTTCGTGAAATTTTCATTTTTATCTCTTTCCAGATTTAAAATTCTTAGTATTTCCTTGAAATTTGTCTTTTTCTTAAAATTTTGAATTTTTCCCTTACATTTATTTCATCCGAAAATTTCTCTCTTTCGTTTTCGAAATTGTGATTTTTCTAAAAATGTTCAATTTTTGTCTCAAAATTCGTTGTTTTTTTAATTTTCATATTATCTTTTTTCTGAAAACTCTGATTTTTTTTAACAGAGCTTTCCTCAAATTTCAATTTACTTATCAAAGTTTGTCTTTTTGTCAAAATTTTACGAAGAATATTTGTTTGAGAAGTTTCATATTTTTCAAAAATGAATTTTTCTGAAAAGATAAAAATTTCAAACAATTTTATTCACACTCTTATATAATTTCTCAAAAAATTTGACAAAAGCAAATATTCATTTGTTTTGAAATGTTACTTTTCTTCGAAATTTCGTCTATTTTTTTCAAAATGCGTCCTTTTTCGACTTAAATAGCTGTTTTTTTCTTAATTACTTTTAATAATTTTTTTCTGAAATTAGTGACCTTTTTTCGAGGTTTTGTCTTTTTTTTTTGGTATTTCGATTTCTCCTCGAAATTCCGTTATATTTTCAATATTGGGCTTCTTTTGAAGATTCAAACTTTTTTCGAATTTGACTTATTAGAAATTTTTACTGATTTCATAAGATTCAAATTTTTAACACAAATTCCATATTTAGTTTTTCCTTGAACTATCTTCTCGTAAAATAAGTCTTTTTCCCGAAATTCGCCTTTTTCTAAAAAAGCGTATTTCTATAAATTTCGACTTTATTCTTAACATTATACTTTTTTGACTTTTCTTCCAAAATTTGCTCCTTTTCAAAATTTCGCCATTTTCCTTAATGTATGTCTTTTTTTCTGAAAAGGTTGACCTTTTTAAATTTGATTTTCTAGAAATTTCAGCTCGTGCATCAAGATTGGCATTATTCTCGAGATTTCAGATTGTAATTTCAAAATTCGATGTTTCTGAAATTCAACTTTTTCCGAGAAAGAAAAGCAATTTTTGCCTTTTTACAGAACTTCCAAAAATTATTTTTCAAAATCTCCCAATAAATACTTTTCTCCAAATCTTTGTCTCTTTATCAAAATATCGAACAAATTTAAAAAAAAATCACATTTTGGTTAATAAGGCGAAAGTTGCAGAAATTGGAATTATGAAAAGAGTCGAAATTTTCACAAAAAAAAACAAATTTTGAGAGATGGCGAAAATTTGAATGAGAACTGACAAATTTAAAGATAAAAATTCAAAATTTTGAGGAAAAAAGACGACAAGTTTTAGGAATACCTTTGAAATAAAAAAACGAGTTTTTTAAAAGAGGTCTAAATTTCGAGAAAAACGTCGAAATTTGAAGGCAAAATTTGAGGAATCAGCCGAAAATATTCCGGAAAGTTAGATTCTAAAAAAATCGTAACTTACAGAAGAAGTCCGACTTAGGAGAAATAATCGAGAAAAAGATTGAATTTTAGAAAGAAATTGAAGTTTTAATTTGAAAAAAGTCGTATTTTGCGAATAGAATTATAATTTTGGAAGAAAAGACGAATTTTGACAGAAGTAATCCTTTCGAGAAAAAGGCGAATTTGGAGGAAAAATTTGCCATTTTGATTAGAATGAAAATTTCGCAGAGAAAACCAAATGTGAGAATAATGTTTAAATTTTTTGAAAGAAAATGTTCTCGCAGGTTATATTTTTTATAAAAATGTAATACATTTCCAAAACTCAATCTGTAAATAATTATTTTTTTAAAGATTTTTACTTTTTTATCAAAAGATCAAACAAATTTGAAAAAAAAGCTAAATTTTAAGAAATCTGAGGAAAGTCGTATTTTAAAAATAGTCGAAATTTTCAGAAAAATCTGAATTTTCAAGAACGACGAAATTTTAAACAAAAAACGACGAATTTTAAAATAAAAATTCAAAACTTTGAGAAAGTCAGATTTTAAGAAAAAAATCGAATTCCAGGAATATATTGTTTTTTAAATTTTTTTGGTTTCAGGGGACAAGATTTGTATTTTAATTTTTGAAGATAACCAAGGACCAGTCCGTTTCACAAAAAAAATATACATGAAATAAAAAAAAAACGAATTTGTTGGAAAAACTCGAAACCTCGAGGAAAAAACGAATTTTGAAATACAAAAATAATATTGCTATAAGAGAAAGGTCTTTTTCCATATACATATAAACCTATAATAATAAAAATTTATAAATTGAGTGCCTCAAGGTTCTGCCTTGTCACCTCTGCTGTATTCTCTGTTCACAGCAGACATTCCGAGAACCAATCCAACAACCGACAACACCTTATTGGCAACTTACGCAGATGACACAGCTTTAGTGGCGTACTCTTTCAGCCCAGAGGTGGTCACCAGACGACTTCAGGAGGCAACAGACAGTCTACTAGATTACTTTGGCCAATGGAGAATCCAAGTCAACGCAGACAAGACCCAAGCAGTCTTTTTCACTCGAAAAAGACTCCAACCATATGGACATGTAAATGTTCATGGGCAAAACGTCGACTGGAGACTTCAGGCAAAGTATCTAGGTGTTATTTTAGACAAAAGACTAATATTCCAGGCACACATCGATTATGCAGTGTCCAAAGCTAAAATGCTGAAGGGACTGCTGCAAGCGATGATTGGTAGAAATAGTAACCTGTCCATTGGACTTAAAGTGTTACTATACAAATCAATCATCAGACCAGCGATGACCTACGCATCTGTAGCTTGGTCACAGGCGACGGATAATCAGATGAAGAAACTCCAGGTGTTCCAGAACGTCTTTCTAAGACAAGCCATGGACGCTCCATGGTTTGTGAGAAACAATCAGCTCCACAGAGAAGCTGAACTACCTTCGGTAAGAGAATTTCTTAGGGAAATTAATTCCAGGGCGATGGTGAGAGCGGAAACGCATCCCAACGAACTAGTTCGACAGGCAGTGGATTACGATCCAGACATCCCAACCAGGATTAGGAGACCAAGGATGGTCCTCTAGGCTGAGACTATCATCGTAAAAATTTTTCTGTTTTGTTTGTTTTTATGTTTCAGGCAAAACAGCTTACAATAGTGCTCCAGCACTATTGTACTGTTCCGACGGAGGGATTGGGGGCCAAGGGCCCGGCCCGAAGAAGTAGGGGTTTTTAGTCGGTACCCGTAGTTTGAGCGGAAGTCCGACACTATCTGGGTTTTCTTCCCAGGTGTGCGTAAAGCATTTTCCCCTACTTTAACAAAAAAAAAAAAAAAATTTATAAATGACATTTTATACGTTTTTACTGCCATTTTCGCCTATTTTATTTGCCATTTATGACGCCAAAACTTTAGTTTTTTACTGCCACAACTTCCGGGCTAAAGTTATAATTATTCCTTTTCAACATCTCTTTAAACTTACATGAATTGAAAAAACCTTTATGGAAATCAACTTTGAAAATTAACAAAATTCCCTTTTAACATAAAGTGATAACTTTCATATAGCTCCTCACAGTAGCTAACAAAAAGCAAAAAGTATTCACATTTCTATTAAATATAAGGAAAACTAAGTTAATAGGAACATTCTAATTTGAATTAGGAAAATATGATCTGAGAAATAACAACACTTCCGTCATCAAAGTTTTTAGTTCAAAATAAAAAAAAAGTTTTATTTGAAACATACATAGCAACCTCGTTGTGTTAATTTATGGTACTTGCTTGAAATAAAACTTTATATTTTATATTTAAAAGATAAGCTATGTACAGTGTAATGTCAATCCCGAACATCCCGGGAAAAGAAAAATTTAATCCCGAAAATTTCGGTACTGAGTAGTTGTCGGGATCCCGGGATACCGATTTTTGGGATTCCGGGACCAAATCCTATACCTAGAGTGTTATAGATATTCATAATGTCCTGGGGCGTTATTTTCCATTTAATGTATCCCAAAATAGGGTGGTTATTGTAAAATAACAGACCTATGGGACATTAAAAAATTAACATTCAGTACAGGGAAATAATTATAAATATTTTTTTGTGATCGGGGTTTAAAAAAAATAAAATAAACATTATTTTAAGTATGTTATTTTTGGCTAGTATTAGTAGTAAGAATCTTGAGATTCTTGGAAGGATATTGACCGAATAATTGTGTCCTTGCTTCATTAAAAGCAAATTGAACGATTTTTCCCAGTTATTATTGTGCATTGAAGAGCGCATATCTTTCACTGCCTCCGTTATTAGGTCGCTAATATCAAATTGAAAAGGATCAATTTCCAGTAAAACTTTCCTTATTAATTTTCCACGAACGACGTAAATCAATATCTTAATATCGTTAAAGTAAATAAACTTTTTGTTACTTCTACTAAAATTCTATTAGATTAGTATTCACCACTTATTTCTCCAACAAAATTAATAAAATTCGTTACTTTGAAAGCGAATATTATTTTACGAGATAAAATCAAATCGAAACCTTAAAATTACTCCAAGAGAAAGTTTTATGACATCTGATGAGTTCACCTGGGCAGTAGCTTTAGTAAAAGTCTACTAGAGGTTTTTTTTCACAATAAAAACTTCTTTAGGCCCTTTTTGATATGGTGTCCGTGGCAATTACGCTAATTCTCGTTACCGACATGTTCTAATATTAACAGAAATCACAAAATAAATTTAATTTGTGACAGAATTATGTAGAGGCGAATAATACGCCAAACAGAATTAAAAATGAGTGATCGGCAGTGGGGTTTGAACCCGCGACCTACAACGCGAGTTGCAATAGCGCCATACCGCCAGTTGCCTTGCAATCAGTAACATGTTAGGGATGGCTAATTTGCCTCTCTTTTAAAAAGGTAAACATTGTTTTTTCGTTTTTACTAAGCCTTCAGGATATGTGGTCAAAATTAATGACTCGAACTAACTTGGAAGTTAAAACCAAGAGATCGTTTAATTGTAACGGAAGCGTAGCAGAACACAGAATAGATCCCTGGGGCACCCCGACATACCCACGAACGAGCACAAGTTCTTTAATTTAGGAAACTGGATATCAACTGATAGCAACTGAGTGGATCAAACGAATATCGATTGCGATTTTGTGGCTAGAGCTCCAGTTTTCATTTACTTTCACTTACGTCAGGTAAACAGGAAAGACTACTATGTTACTGATGGTTATCTCACTCAACCAATACAGAATAGTTTGCACATTTTTTTTCGTGGACCGCACTGGCCCTTGTCCCCTCAAACCAAGAAACAATGAAAAAAAAACACAGCAAAGCTTGCTCTAACGCATTTCGATAGACAAACTATCAAAAAATTTCATTTTTTCGAAAATTTCAGCTTTTTAAAAAATATTGTCGTCTTTCGTGGTTTTTAAGTTTTTTAAAATTTTGACCTTTTTAAAATTTCGTCTTTTTTTCAAAAACTTCCTTCCTTTTATCAAAGAAAAAGAGAAAATTTCGACTCCCAAAATTTCAATTTATTTGTAAATTTAACTTTTCCGAAAAAGTAAGATTTTCTAAAATATTGTATTTTTAAACTATTTTTTAGAAAATTAGTTTCTTTTAAAAAAATTTCGATTATTTTAAGAAAAAATGACGAGATTTCAAAAAAAGATGAGATGAAGATTCCTGAAATCAGTATCTCTCTGGAGATGATAGTTTGGCTATCGAAACGCGTTAGAGCAACCTTTGTTCTGTCGAAATGCGTTAGAGCAACCGTTGTTGTGTTTTTTAATCAGTATCTCTCTGGAGATGATAGCTTGGCTGTCGAAACGCGTTAGAGCAACCTTTGTTATTTTTTCAATCAGTATCTCTCTGAAGATGATGGCTTGGCTATCGAACGCGTTGGAGCAACCTTTGTTGTGTTAGTTTTTTTAAATCTTTCTTGGTTTAAGGAAACAAGATTTGTATTTCAATTTTAGAATTTTGAGAATAAAGTCGAATTTTAGGAAAAACATTTATTTTCAGAGAAAAGAATGAAATTTGGAGAAAAGGGTGAATTTTGAGAAAAGAATGAATTTTGAGAAAAGAATGAATTTCGAGAAAAGGATGAATTTCGAGAAAAGGATAAATTTCGAGAGAAAAGGATGAATTTGGAGATAAAAATGAATTTCGAAAAAAAAACTATGAATTTCAAGGAAAAAGTCGAAATTTCCAGAAACTTTGGGAATTCAGTCAACATTTTTAAGCGTTCAGATTCTAAAAGATCGAAATTTTTAGAAAAAAAACCTAAAATGCCGAATTTTAGAAATAAGTCAAAATTTCAAGAAAATGTCGATATCTCAAAGAAGACGAATTTTGGTGGAACCGACTGGTTCTTGGTTATCTTCAAAAATTGATATACAAATATTGTCCCCTGAAACCAAGAAAGATTAAAAATCTACTGCAACGCGTTTCGACAGTCAAACTATCATCTTCAGAGAGATACTTTGAACTGATCTCTTTGAAGGTGATAGCTGATCTCTCTGAAGGTGATAGCTGTGTTTGAAGATGACACAGTGGCGGCTGGTCTTAAAGAGCGCAAGAGCGCGCGCTCCTCGTGAAATGAGCGATCTATTCTTTTTTGTTTAATGTAAAAGACTTGGATTTATCACATTTTTAAACACAAAATAATGACATACCTACTAACTAATAATACTTGTGAATGACTTGGAGTAAAATACATCAACGTTTGATTCCGTTATATATATTAAATATTATAAGGAAATTTAAATAAGTTGGTGCGCGCAGAAATATGCACCTAGCGAGGGTGCCGTGCGATGCCTATCTACGGTCTTCACGGGATGCGGAGAAATAAACTACAGAACACCACATTAAAGCTAGCCCGGGGTACGCCGCTCCGCGCATGTGCGATATTGCCAAATGGTGAGTACGAGTCAGAGTTTGGAGTGTGTATTTACGTTTATGATGCTAAATGCTGATCTGATTGCGATTGTTAATTGTGCCGCTTCCAGGCCTAACTGCCAATAGTACCGCTATTCACAAAGAGATAGAAGTACCCAATCTAGGATCTAATTATTCATTTATAGATTTGGAATTAAACAATTTTGATGAGAAAGTAATGAAAACTTTATTTCTTTAAGAGATCGTAGATAGACCGGATTTTGTTTTAAAACATATTTTTGTTTTGTTTTTGTAGAGTTTAATTAGAACCTTGTAATAAAATATATTTTATTTTCAAATGCAGTTTTCATGAAATGGAGATTATAAGATGGTAATTAAATTTAATTCGTAAAAATACTATTAAATATCACACCTTTTGTGTCACTTTTGTTTCTCTTAAATTTAATATCTTGCTATGACACTGGATTCACCTAAACTCTTAACTACCAATATTTTTGCGTCTGCGCACCCCCTGTCAAAAAGTCACCAGCCGCCACTGAGATGACAGCTTGGCTGTCGGAACGCGTTAGAGCAACTGTTGTTGTGTTGTTTAACCTTTCCTGGTTTCAGGGACAAGATTTGTATATCAAGTTTGCACATGCAAAGTGTCTGTTTCACATTGCTGATCAGCCTCTACTAATCTATAGATTTTCTGTCTAAATTGTAAGTCATTACTTGTCAGATATCTCACGTTCCGGAATTTCTAACTTTTCGGAATGATTAAATTAAAAACTACGCTTGACGTACCCTTATTACGCGCTTCAGTGGGAAGTACAAACTCTAAAATCTAGTTCGTTTGTGGGTTTCGTCTCCGTCACGAGGCACGTATAATCCGGACAGGGATCAATAGCTGACTTGATAAACAGTCTCTGGCATCAGAAACTGAAGTTGTTTTTCCAAAGCCGGGCAATAAAAACTGAAATTAACCCAAATTATTTCTGGTAATAATGAGAGAAAAGTACAAAATTATTTTCGTGCTAAATTGACGGAAATTATTTTTCATGTTTTCCAATTCAGTGACTTAGATAGCTTTTGTGATGGAGAGGTTTGATTTAGTTCTAATTTTGTCAAAGTATCAATTCGTTTATGTAAAAGAAAAGTTTAATTTTTTTAATGCAGATTTTAAAAATGTTTTGCTTTCGTTTTCTTCTTTTTTTTTAAGGAAATCTCGCTTTCGTTTTCTTCTTTTTTTTTTAATGAAATCTTGATAATAACAAAATCTTATTATTCGTGATATCTACTTAGTGAATGGTTAAATCGATTTGACAATATTCGTAATTTTGCAAATCTTTTTGCTTTCAAAGAATATTTATAATTTTGGAAAAAATCGATTGTTTTTCCAATGCAGGGCAATAAAAACTGAAATTAACCCAAATTATTTCTGGTAATAATGAGAGAAAAGTACAAAATTATTTTCGTGCTAAATTGACGGAAATTATTTTTCATGTTTTCCAATTCAGTGACTTAGATAGCTTTTGTGATGGAGAGGTTTGATTTAGTTCTAATTTTGTCAAAGTATCAATTCGTTTATGTAAAAGAAAAGTTTAATTTTTTTAATGCAGATTTTAAAAATGTTTTGCTTTCGTTTTCTTCTTTTTTTTAAGGAAATCTTGCTTTCGTTTTCTTCTTTTTTTTAATGAAATCTTGATAATAACAAAGTCTTATTATTCGTGATATCTACTTAGTGAATGGTTAAATCGATTTGACAATATGCGTAATTTTGCAAATCTTTTTGCTTTCAAAGAATATTTATAATTTTGGAAAAAATCGATTGTTTTTCCAATGCAGGGCAATAAAAACTGAAATTAACTCAAACTATTTCTGGTAATAATGAGAGAAAAGTACAAAATTGTTTTCGTGCTAAATTGACGGAAATTATTTTTCATATTTTCCAATTCAGTGACGTAGATAGCTTTTGTGATGGAGAGGTTTGATTTAGTTCTAATTTTGTCAAAGCATCAATTCGTTTATGTAAAAGAAAAGTTTAATTTTTTTAATGCAGATTTTAAAAATGTTTTGCTTTCGTTTTCTTCTTTTTTTTAAGGAAATCTTGCTTTCGTTTTCTTCTTTTTTTTAATGAAACCTTGATAATAACAAAATCTTATTATTTGTGATATCTACTTAGTGAATGGTTAAATCGATTTGACAATATTCGTAATTTTGCAAATCTTTTTGCTTTCAAAGAATATTTATAATTTTGGAAAAAATCCATTGTTTTTCCAATGCAGGGCAATAAAAACTGAAATTAACTCAAACTATTTCTGGTAATAATGAGAGAAAAGTACAACATTATTTTCGTGCTAAATTGACGGAAATTATTTTTCATATTTTCCAATTCAGTGACGTAGATAGCTTTTGTGATGGAGAGGTTTGAATTAGTTCGAATTTTGTCAAAGCATCATTTCGTTTATGCAAAAAAAGTTTAATTTTTTTAATGCAGATTTTAAAAATGTCTTGCTTTCGTTTCCTTTTTTTTAAGGAAATCTTGCTTTCATTTTCTTCTTTTTTTTTAATGAAATCTTGATAATAACAAAATCTTATTATTTGTGATATCTACTTAGTGAACGGATAAACGTATTTGACAATATTCGTAATTTTGCAAATCTTTTTTCTTTTAAAAATATTTATAACTTTGGCAAAAATCGATTGTTAAATTTTGCCATCTTGAAAATATCTACTCAGTTCCTAATTTTCAATAAAAAAATTTCTTTTTTGCAAGATATTCTTCAACATGATTCATTCAATGTTATGTCATAATTAAATAAAGCGCGCATTTTTCGAAATACAGATATTTCTAAAATATATTAGGGTAGCGACATCTGTGTACTCTTTCCATGATTTTTTGTGACCTTGAGTACCCCCTCTTTAAAAAAAATGCCCCCTAACTAATCTATAAATGAGGAAGTGTCTGTCTGTTTACCTATTGAACGTATCAATGAATTTGAACAAAACATCAATCTGCAAGCTGCACGAACCCTTTAAAGCTGTGCAAGCTGATTAAGTTAATTTTGTTACGTTTATCTAAACAATGTAATTTATAAGACACTAAACAATGTAATTTTTGAGTCATCTAAAGCCGCACCCCCACCAAACTCTTTCTGTACCCCTGGGGATACGCGTACCTCACTTTGGGAAACACTTTGGGGGTCGCGAAAGGTTTGACAATTTTAAACAGTTTAAAAATGGCCGGCCTAACTAAAATCCTAATTTCGATTGACTATACATTTCTAATCGATATCATAAAAGCATTTGCTATAAAAATGTGAAAAGAGGGAACAACGGAACTAAAATTTTAGCGGAAATGATGACCTGACAATATACGATACAAGTTTATCTACTATCCTAGAGCTATAAACAACCTTTCACATGATGGTTGTATAGCTTTTGATTAATGGTTGTTTTCCTTAATTTGGTGTAGGGGACTGTGGCATGAAATGCATTTACTTTGTGTCACTTCCCGAAAGTGGTGATCTGAACTGGAGGGAAAGGAGTACAAAAACATTATCCTGCTTTGATGTATTTTTTATAAAACTTGACGTGTTATTTATGGCACACTAGCTATACAAAATCAATTAAGACTTCTAAAATCATTTAAGCTTCGCATGGGATTTAGATCAATTTAACTTTCTTACAGTGAAATGCACTTTGTGAAGCTAAAAGGATTCTTTTTTTTTAAGTTGGTGAAGAGTTAATATTTTCCTAGTGAAAACTGTGAAAGAAGGAAATTGAAATCTTGCTTAAGAATTGTTTTCATTGATGCTAAGCGACCGAGTCTCGGTGTTCGAACAGCGTTTTTCAATATTTGCGTTATTTGTTTTATAATATTAGAAATTACGATTTTTTTTTATAATTCTAACACATTCAGTTTTTATTATTTTTCGAAGTGACGCTGCGAATTAGATTTTTTTTTAGAAATTCTAAATTTTATCCGGTACTTTTAGTGGTGGATTATCCATAAAGCAAATAGATGCCTAATGCTCTGCGGCTACTAGGAATGGGGGGTGGAAAAAATAATTTGAAGGAGCACCAAGTGACACCCTAGTAGCGCCTTAGTAGTTAGTAGACGGCCTAGAGGGCTGCCATGATATAATCCATTACGGAATAAACCAGTATTATGTTCTTAAGACTTTGTATTGTGTTAAGTCTGTTTAAATTCAATCTCACATGTGATCTTAGAGATTAAAATTTCCGTGAGAAACTACAATTCATCAGTAATATTTTATTTTTTCATCATAATTTTATCTTCATGCTTAGAAAGTTGTACTTAATCGATTTAATATGCTATAGATTTTCAGAATTGACCAACTGAAACTTCAACTGACCAGGTTGAAACTTAATATGATATATTTGTCGTAATCTTATGCATTCAGCTAAAACCAATCATTCTTAATACTCATTGATGCTTGTGGTGGTAGAAATTTCAATGAAAAAGGAAAGTCTATCAGTAATATTTTCTTTTTCCACTAACATTTTGTCTTCACGTGGCACATTTTTTTTACTACATATTCGGATACCTACAATCCATCTGGTGGTGGTCACAATTTCAACGAAAAAAGAAAGTTCATCAGTAATATTTTCTTTTTCCACCATAATTTTGTCTTCATGACTTCTCTAAGCTGTATCTTATCGAATGGTTATGCTAGAGACCCTAGCTTATTAATCATTGGTGGTGAAAATTTCAGTGGAAAACGAAAGTTCATCAGTAATATTGTCTTTTTCCACTATAATTATGTCTTCATGTGGAACAGTTTGATTACTACGCATTTGGGTAGTATTAATCCATCTGGTGGTGGTCAAAATTTCAATAATAATCATTTGGTGGTCAAAATGTCAAGAAAAATTGAAAGTTGATCAGTAATATGTTCTTTTTCCACCATAATTTTGTCTTCACGGGGTACACTTTTCTAAACTGTACTTTATCGAATGGTTATGCTAGAGACCCTAGCTTAATAATCATTTAGTGGTAAAAATTTTAGTGAAAAAGGAAAGTTCATCAGTAATACTGTCTTTTTCCACTATAACTTTGTCTTCATGTGTAACATTTCGATTACCACGCATTCGGGTAGTATCAATCCATCTGGTGGTGGTCAAAATTTCAATAATAATCATTTGGTGCTCAAAATGTCAAGAAAAATTGAAAGTTTATCAGTAATATTTTCTTTTTCCACCATAATTTTGTCTTCACGGGGTACATTTTTCTAAGTTGTACTTTATCGAATGGTTATGCTAGAGATCCTAGCTTAATAATCATTTGGTGGTAAAAATTTCAGTGAAAAAGGAAAGTTCATCAGTAATATTTTCTTTTTCTACTATAATTTTGTCTTCATGTGGTACATTTTGATTACTACGTATTCGGGTATAATCAATCCAGCTGGTGGTGGTCAAAATTTCAATGAAAAATAAATTTCGTCAGTAGTATTTTGTTTTTTCACCGTAATTTTGTCTTTATGAGGTATATTTTCCAAGTACCTTATCCGATGGTTGTGCTAGAGACCCTAGCTTAATAATCATTTGGTGCTCAACATTTCAGTGAAAAAGGAACATTCATCAGTAATATTGTTTTTTTCCACTATAACTTTGTCTCCACGTGGTACACTTTGATTATTACGTATTTGGATACAAACAATCCATCTAGTGGTGGTCAAAATTTCGATGAAAAAAGAAAGTTCATCAGCAATATTTTCTTTTTCCATCATAATTTTATCTTCATGAGGTACACTTCTTAAGTTGTACATTATCGAATGGTTATGCTAGAGACCCTAGCTTATTAATTATTTGATGGTGAAAATTTTAGTGAAAAAGGAAAGTTCATCAGTAATATTGTCTTTTATCGCTATAATTATAGGTTTGTCCCAACCGAACATCAAACTAGTTTGCAACCGTCCGGCGCATGTGCATGCAAAAATTTACCGTTCCAACCAAGTTGTAAGCTTCAACCAAACTGGCAATCCTGTGTTCCAACAGTGCTCTAACTAGTCGGTGGATTGATTTGTGATCAATCAGAACAGTCAGCAGCCGAGAGCTTGTACTTGCAGTTGGGAACATGCGCAATAAGTAATCAATAAGCGGTATCTATTTTCTCAGCTGCTATTTGTCAATTCTATTGTCAAATGTTTTGATTTTGTCGAGGGCAAATGTAAATTGTGTTGTTAAGTTCTGATTTCTATTTTTCATTCACTATATTTGCTCAAAAATAACAAAAATGAATTTCGCGGAGGGATATATAAGTGATGAAGATTTATTTTCGTCTCTTTCGAATGAGACTGACGGCGAAGACCAGGGATTTTCCGAGAAGTCCCAACGTGCCTTCCAACGTGCCTTCCAACGTAGTACAATCCCAAACCAGTCGGAGTTTAATACTGAGTGCACGCATGCGTCCGAATTAGTTCATGAATTAACTGGAAACTAATCAGAAATGTTCGGTTGGAACAAACATTATGTCTTCATATGGTACATTTTGATTACCACGCATTCGGGTACAATCAATCCAACTGGTGGTGGTCAAAATTTCAATAATAATCATTTGGTGGTCAAAATGTCAAGAAAAATTGAAAATTTATCAGTAATATTTTCTTTTTCCACCATAATTTTGTCTTCACGGGGTACACTTTTCTAAGCTGTACTTAATCGAATTGTTATGCTAGAGACCCTAGCTTAATAATCATTTGGTGGTGAAAATTTCAGTGAAAAAGGAAAGTTCATCAGTAATATTGTCTTTTTCAGTCTAATTTTGTCTTCATGTGGTACATTTTTCCAAGTACCTTATCGGATGGTTATGCTGGAGACCCTAGCTTAATAATCATTTGGTGGCCAAAATTTCAGTGACAAAGGAAAGTTCATCAGTAATATTTTCTTTTTCCACCATAAGTTTGTCTTCATGTCGTACATTTTTTTACTACATATTTGGGTACAATCAATCCATCTGGTGGTGGTCAAAATTTCAATGGAAAAAGAAAGTTCATCAGTAATATTTTCTGGTTCCAGCATAATTTTGTCTTCATAAATTCTCTAAGCTGTATCTTATCGAATGGTTATGCTAGCTTATTAATCATTTGGTGGTGAAAATTTTAGTGAAAAACGAAAGTTCATCAGTAATATTGTCTTTTTCCACTATAATTATGTCTTCATCTGGTACATTTTAATTACCACGCATTCGGGTACAATCAATCCATCTGGTGGTGAATAAAATTTCAATAATAATCATTTGGTGGTCAAAATTGAAAGTTTATTAGTAATATTTTCTTTTTCCACCATAATTTTGTCTTCACGGGGTACACTTTTCTAAGCTGTACTTTATCGAATGGTTATGCTAGAGACCCTAGCTTAATAATCAATTGGTGGTAAAAATTTCAGTAAAAAAGGAAAGTTCATCAGTAATATTGTCTTTTTCCACTATAATTTTGTCTTCATGTGGTACATTTTGATTACTACGTATTCAGGCACAATCAATCCTTCTGGTGCTGGTCAAAATTTCAATGAAAATATGTTTCATCAGTAGTACTTTTTTTCCACCATAATCTTATCTTTATTATTAAGTGGTATTGCTGATGTGGTACCTAGTATAGATATCATTGGATGCGAGGTAATTGTTAATAGTACTGTTTTATTTGTTTTTGCTATTTATATCCCGCCTTCTACACCAACGGTAATTTATGAACTATTTTTTGATGCTTTTGAAAACTTAACGATTTTTCAAAAAAATTGTAAAATATTAATTTGTGGTGATTTCAATTTAAATAGATACACTACTGATCTAGGTGATACTAAGGTTAGATTAATAAAACATTTTATGGCATTCCTAGATATGAAGCAATATAATACGGTATTGAACGCAAACGGCAGAATGTTAGATTTGATCATTGGAAATTTCAGTTGTGAGGTTAGTAGGGACGAATTACCATTTGTTACAGAAGATTTTCATCATCCATCATTAATTATGAACTTTCAGTTGAATACAACTCGTACAGAGAATTTTTTTTTCAATACGGACTGTAGGGCTTATAACTTCAGGCGAGCTAATTTTCCTCAATTATACAATCGAATATACTACACTGACTGGTCACAATTGCAATCCTACATAGATGTTAATGACGCATGTGAAACTTTTTATACAATATTATACGGAATTTTGGATGAATGTGTGCCAGAATACAGAAAAATGAATCGAACTTTTTCACCCTGGTTTACTACAAAAATTAAGAACACTCTGCGATGTAAAGAAGTTGCTTATAAGAATTTTAAAAAATTTGAAAATGATCATTACCTTAATCAGTATAAAACTCTAAGCGGCAAATGGATTCTGCTTACCAAAATCACATTTCAATAGCGGAAGATGAAATCACACGTAATCCAACTAAATTTTGGTCATTTGTGCAATTGAAAAGGAGTCGCTCTCGAATTCCTAGAAGTATGATTATTGATAACGAAACTATCGACTCACCACAAGCAGTAATGGATGGTTTTGCAAAATACTTTGCTAGTGTTTACATAAATTCCAATCCAGAAAATATTAATAAAGATTTTTCATTTTCATCCAGTAAAATCAACTTAATACGAATTACAGAAGATAATATCTTGCAATCAATAAAAAATTGAAAAATAAGATGACCGCAGGCATAGATAACATTCCTAACGTAGTGATTAAAGACTGTGCTAACGTGTTTGCATCTCCACTATGTATTTTGTACAATCTTATTATAAAAACAACTAAATTTCCGGATATATGGAAAACTACTAGAATATGTCCGATCCTAAAATCAGGAGATGCATCGATGATTAAAAATTATAGAGCTGTAGCTATTTTATGTAATTTTGCTAAGGTATTTGAAATGATTTTATATAATATTTACAGCCATGTCAGTCCAGTAATATCACCAAATCAACATGGTTTTATGTTAAAAAGATCAACAGTCACAAATTTAGCAACCATAAGTGACTTTATATGCGACAATTTGGATCTAGGAGGACAGGTTGATGTGGTTTACACAGATATACAGAAAGCTTTTGATCAAATAGATCATTATTTACTACTATCCAAGTTAAAGGGTTTTGGTTTCACTGAGGATTTAATATTACTGTTCACATCCTACCTGTCTTCCAGAAAACAATTTGTCGAATATGGAAGCCACAAATCTCAGAGATATATAACAACTTCCGGAGTTCCACAGGGATCAAATCTAGGCCCATTACTCTTTTTAATTTTTATTAATGACATAACTTCTGTCATTGAATGCGATCATTTGCTATTTGCAGACGATCTAAAAATCTACAATAACATTACTAATATTAGCGATTGCTTTTACTTACAAGAACAACTAAATAGAATTTTAAGCTGGTGCAATAATAATTTCTTAAAATTAAATATATTCAAATGCAAAATAGTAACTTTTACTCGCAAACGGAATTATATATTATTCGACTATAATATCAGTAATTACACCCTGGAAAGATGCTCCTAACTGAAAGATCTGGGAGTTGTATTCGACGACAAACTTAGCTTTTCGAGCCATATCTATCATACCACTAAATCCGCTCACAAGTTACTTGGTTTTTTTAGGCGAAACTGGAATTGTTTTTCAAATATTAGAAGTTTGCAAGTAGTGTATTTTTCGTATATTAGATCTAAGTTAGAATATGCAACTTTGATATGGTATCCTATTTACCAAAATAATATAGGGCTAATTGAGTCGACTCATAGAAAATTTTTGTAATTTATGTTTTTCAAGTCCCAGGGTTTTTATCCTGATAGAGGTATTGACACTAGAATTTTGCTAGATATGTTTAACATGAATTCTTTATGCAATAGGAGAAATTGTATTGTATTAACGTTTTTATATAACCTACTGCATAATAATATTGACTGTATGTCTTTGATTAATAAGATTTGTTTTTTGGTTCCTCGGCAGAATTCTCGTGGAAATAACTGTTTTTATTGTCGAAATTTCCGACTAACATTATGCGTAGATCACCAATATATAACATGTGTAATGTATTCAATAGCATTTCGAATTATTGTGATATTAATTATGACCAATTAAAAACTATAATCAGCACATATCTGAAAAGCCGAATATAATTTTAGATACATATACATTAATGTTCTGTACCGTATAATTTCATTTACTTTTGTATTTTAATAGTTTAAATGTTTCCTTCCACAGGGTGTGTACCTGTTGGAAATAAACGTGTTATTTATTTATTTATTTATGAGGTACATTTGTCCAAGTACCTTATCGGATGGTTATGCTGAAGACCCTAGCTTAATAGTCATTTGGGGGTCAAAATTTCAGTGAAAAAGGAAAGTTCATCAGTAATTTTTTTTTCCACTATAATTTTGTCTTCATGTGGTACATTATAATTACTATCTAAACGGGTACAATCAATCCAGCTGGTGGTGGTCAAAATTTCAATGAAAAATGAAACTTCATCACTAGTATTTTCTTTTTCCACTATAATCTTGTCTTTATAAGATACATTTTTCCAAGTATCTTATAGAATGCTTATGCCAGAGATCGCAGCTTAATAATCATTTGGTGGTCAGAATTTCACTGAAAAGGGAAAGTTCATCAGTAATATTTTCTTTTTCCACTATAGTTTTGTCTTCATGTGGTACAGTTTCCTTACTACGTATTCGAGTACAATCAATCCATCTGGTGGTGTTCAAAATTTCAGTGAAAAACGAAATTTTATCAGTAATATCTTCTTTTTTCACCACAATTTTGTCTTCATGAGGTACATTTTTCTAAGCTGTACCTTATCGAGATTCTAGCTAGAGAAATCCTAGCTTAATAATCATTTGGTGGTCAAAATTTCAATGGAGATGGACAATTCATCAGTAATATTTTCTTTTTCCACTGTAATTTTGCCTTCGCATGGAACATTTTTCTAAGTATTACCTTATCGATTGATTATGCTAGAAACTCTTAAAATTAAGGAAAGCTTAATTTTAAACTCAATAGCATATCGCTTCCATAATCTAACGTATTCGGGTACAATCGATACATCTTAGTAATCATTTGGTGGTAAAAATTTCAGTGCAAAAGGAAAGTTCATCAGTAACATTTCCTTTTTCCACTATAATTTTGTCTTCATGTGATACCTTTAGCTTACTACGTATTCGGGTACAATCGATCCACCTAGTGGTGGTCAAAATTTCAATGGGGCACGAAATTTCATCTTCTTCTTTCATTATAATATCTTTTTTCATTGTAATTTTACCTTCATAAGGTACATTTTTCTAAGCTGTACCTTATCGAATGGTTATGCTAGAGACCCTAGCTTAATAATCATTTGGTGGTGAAAACTTCAATAGAAATGGAACTTTCATCAGTAACATTTTCTTTTTCCCTAACAATTTGATCTATTGTACACAATTTGTTGTACGATATCGCTTGGGTATACCAGAGGATCGAAGACTTGAACAGAACCTTCGTTTCAAGCAAAATGTTTTTATATTTTGTGTAATTCAGATGTTATTGGTGATTAACATTTTGTTAATAAGTTAAAGTTCATCAGTAATATTTTCTTTTTCCATCAAAATGTTATTTTTATAAAATGGAAGTTTCAAAGTTATATTTCATTTATTGAATATTCTAGCGCCTCTTCTTTTCAAAATGTTTTATATCCAAACACTTTTAATTGAGGCGTTTTGTGCAAAAGTGGACCAAGTGAATCCATGGATATATACTGAAAATCAATAAAGAAACGTCTAATTTGTAATACATAAAGCAAATATGAAATACTGCTGCCATCTGCTAATAAGTAGTAAAAGCATTGGACATAAGTTTGCATTGCACTGTCAACGGTACCACTTACAGATATCAATGTCCTGAGCAAAATAAATTGAGACTCAGGAAATGTATAAATATGTTGGTTAGGCCACTTTTGCACTAAACGCCTCAATTCTGATTCTCATTCTTACATTACGTATTCATTATGTAAAAAGCCCGCAGATACATATGTAGTACTTTAGAGCAGGGCTTCTTAAACTGTGGGTCGCGACCCCCCTGGGGGTCGCGAGACTACTGAAAGGGGGTCGCAAAGATCTGATACTTTTCAATCATTATAAATAAAATTTTAAAATTAGTATACACACTGCGTACAAATATAAATACAAATAAAAATCATACAAAATACTATTGTAGTTTTATTATAACTATTTTTTGAAAAAAGTGGCAATGCAAAACTGTTATGTAGGGCCTATAAATGAAAATATGGAAGTAGCGTTTAAAATAATAAATACAACGCGCTCCTCGATTTTCAACTGAACGTTCGACATTGATGTCTGGCCGCCGGCGTCAGTGTTTGCAAGATAACTTAGTGATTATAAGTACCCAGACGCCGCGTCGCCTAGTACATTTTATAAATGTATAACATATTTTAAATATACAATTTATTCTGTGCAATATTCGAAATAATTTTGAATTAAAATATTTTGAAGTTCCCGCGTTCTGAAAAAAAGCTACAGTTTCCTGTAATAATGACATTGACAGTTAAGATATAGGGATAAGAGATTCCTATAGATGGCGGTGAAAATAGTATCTCATCTCTTTCTAAAGGAGTGGGGCATCTTTTTTGATCTTGTCTTTGGCCTTACAGCTTACACATACAATACGGAAGCATAATCAAGCTAGGCTAAGCGAATCGGCATATTATTTTTATAAAAGAATAATAAAAAAAATTAAATGAAAGCTTCTTTTTCGGCGTCTTTGTGATACGGTGCCTTTGTGCGCTGCACACTTTGAACACGCCATGCGTCGGGGTTGATCTGATCGTAATTTGTTGTCATTGCACTGGTAAAGATTCGAGTGTAGTTATTTTTCTGTTTGTACTTCAGTTTGGACTCAGCTTTGTCTTCGTAGTGACATGTGTGTATTTACTGTGTAATTTTCAGTTGGTGTTTTTAATTATTACGTTAAAGTTCAACTACATTTTGTTTAATTATTTATTATTATTTAACCATCATGGATAAAAGGCTAATTAAAATTCCAACTAATAAGTCTGCCACGCCGTCACAACCAAGTTGCAGTGCTTCAAATCCGACTTCTAGCAAAACAAAAAAAAGAAAATATGACGAATCATATTTGCAGTATGGCTTCACATGCTCTTCTCACAACAATGAAGAACAACCAGTGTGCTTAATTTGCAAAGAAGTTTTGGCTGCAGAAAGCATGAAACCGTCAAAACTGCAACGACATTTGAATACTAAACATGCAACGTTATCAAAAAAGCCAATAGAATATTTTGAGCGTCTTTTGCAAACATCAAATAAAGAAAAGAACACTTTGGAGAAGTATGTTACTTTGAATGATAAATATCTATTGGCATCGTATGAAGTTTCGTATTTGATAGCAAAAACGAAAAAGCCTTTTACTATTGGAGAGCAACTTTTACTACCTGCAGCTATAAGAATGTCTGAAATTGTTCATGGAAAACAGTATGCTGCTGAAATTAGTAAAATTCCATTATCAAATGACACTGTGTCCAAAAGAATTTCAGACATTAGCAATGATCAATTTCAACAGCTTCTTATGAGGCTTAAAGACAGCTCAAAGTTTGCAATACAACTGGACGAGTCGACAGACATTTCAAAAATGGCACAGTTGTTACTTTTTGTGAGATATATTTATGAGGGAAGCATTCATGAAGATATACTGTTTTGTCGTCCTCTGGAAGGTCATACTCGTGGAAAAGATATATATAAAAAAGTAAATGAGTTTTTTGAAAAAGAAGGATTAAATTGGAAAAATTGTGTTGGTGTGTGCACGGACGGTGCTGCAGCAATGACCGGACAAGATCTTGGTTTTACAGCATTGGTTAAAGCTGGAAATGATCATATTACATTTACACATTGTATGATTCACCGAGAGGCACTTGTTGTTAAAAAAATTGCACCAGAATTAAACACTGTGTTTTTTGATGCAGTCAAAATCATTAACTTTATTAAAAGTCGAGCACTTAATAGTCGATTGTTTAAAAATTTGTGCATTGATATGGATTCGGATTATACAAGTTTATTGCTACATGCTGAAGTTAGGTGGCTATCAAGAGGTCGAAGTTTGAAACGATTATTAACTTTAAAAGATGAAGTTCTTATATTTCTAACAGAGCAAAATTCTAATTTGGCCGATTATTTTCAAGATAATTTATGGCTTCTCAAGCTATGCTATTTGGCAGATATTTTTGATAAAATCAATGATATGAATTTATCAATGCAGGGAGTCTGCGTTAATATGTTTATGTTAAAAAATAAACTTGAGGCCTTTGTTAAAAAAATTCTTATATGGAAGAACAGAGTGGAAAGTGGATCGCTCGAAATGTTTCCATTTACTGACGAGTATATAATTAGTAACAATATTTCAAAAAAAGATACTCCTATAACAAAAATTATAGTTAATCATTTGAAGGATATGGAAGTTTACATGCATAGGTATTTTCCCAATGATATCGATACACAACAATGGATTTGCAATCCATTTTCAATTGAAATGGAAGAAATTAATTTTTTAAACTTAAAAGCACAAGAAGAATTTGCCGAATTAACAAGTGATACTACCTTGCGACTTAGATTTTCTCAAGTGCCTGTGCATGAATTTTGGATAGAAATCAAATCAGAATATCCCCTACTATCGGAAATGGCAATGAACAAATTACTGCCATTTTGTACAACATATTTATGTGAATCAGCCTTTTCCACATTAACTTACATAAAATCAAAATACCGTTCAACTTTAATAAACGTTGAAAATTTATTACGATCTGCACTAACTCAAATTGAGCCTAGATTTAATTATTTGTGTAAAAATAAACAATCACATCCGTCACATTAATATTGTTTGATGTTAATAATATGTTTTTATTAAAAAAATTGTTACAAAAGTTTATTTTTTCTATTGAATAAATATATATATATATATAGTTTTATGTCATTCTATTTATTGTGTTTTATTACGACCGATATCCCGTCAACGTTTCCAATTATATATATGTGAAATGAATGGGTACGT
This sequence comes from Dastarcus helophoroides, assembly GCA_028583605.1. Taxonomy (NCBI): domain Eukaryota; kingdom Metazoa; phylum Arthropoda; class Insecta; order Coleoptera; family Bothrideridae; genus Dastarcus; species Dastarcus helophoroides. The sequence continues at coordinate 33,454,855 of CM053327.1, forward strand.
ATTCTTTAATCCTTATTTTATTTACATTGTAAAATAGTGCGATATTACATCTACATCTACGGTTAATATATATTTCATTATATGGAGGAGGGGGTCGTTTAAAATTTCCTAAGCTTGAAGGGGGTCGCTATATAAAAAAGTTTAAGAAGCCCTGCTTTAGAGAGTAAGAGGTCGAACGTTTGCAACTTGCATTGTTACAGATGTACCAAAAACCACTAATTGTATCCTTCTAATGTCACGAAGCATCCTTTTTCTAAAAAAGCTATTTGTTGTCTCTAATTGTTGCATCTCCCCTCTATCTTTAGAACTTATTTGCAGGATATAATTTATTTCGTTCGAATCTGATCATAACCAATAAGCTCGATTGTGTTTGACTCGCCAAATGTAATTATTATTACGTATCGCTTCATTCATAATATTTGAACATATTGTACATAACGTACAATAGCTCTGAAATTAAATATTTGAATGTAGATTGGCAATTATGATGTGAATCCTGACATATAGCGTGAAACGGGTGATAACGAAAGACTAACGAAACAGCTAAATAGATAACCGACATTACTACTGAAGTATTTATTATTTTCACCATAATTACGCAAACCAGAACATAAAAGAAACGATTTTGACGTAAGTCGAAATTTCCAGAGACGGATTTCAAGAAATCAAAAATTCTAAAAAAAAACGGATTTCTAGGAACAAAACGAAATTTTCAAAAGCCAAAACGAATTTTGAAGCAAAGTTCGAAATTTCGAGTTTTCTCGAATTTCCAGAAAAAAAAATCGAAATTTTCAAGAACGAAATTGAATTTTGAATCGAAATTTCGAGAAAACTCGAAAATTCAGGAAAAAGACTCAAGATTCGAGTGGAGGATTGAAATTTTGAAAAAAAAGTCGAAATGTAGTAAAAACTAGACCATAACCAAACCAAAACATAAAAGAAACGATTTTGACGTAAATCGAAATTTCCAGACAGATTTCAAGAAATCAAAAATTCAAAAAAAAGACGGATTTCTAAGAACAAATCGAAATTTTCAAAAACAAAAACGAATTTTGAGGCAAATTTCGAAATTTCGAGTTTCCTTGAATTTTCAGAAAAAAATCAATGTCTTTAAGAACAAAAATGAATTTTGAAACGAAATTCGAAATTTCAAGACGACTCGAAATTTAAGAAAAAAGACTCAAGTTTCGAGTGGAGGATTAAAATTTTGAAAAAAGAAAGTCGAAATGTAGTAAAAACTAGACCATAACCAAACTAGAACATAAAATAAAGCATTTTGACGTAAATCGAAATTTCCAGAGAGAGATTTCAAGAAATCAAAAAATTCGAAAAAAAGACGGATTTCTAGGAACAAATCGAAATTTTCGAAAACAAAAACGAATTTTGAAGCAAAGTTCGAAATTTCGAGTTTTCTCAGATTTCCAGAAAAAAATGGATGTCTTCAAGAACGAAAATGAATTATGAAACTAAATTCGAAATTTCGAGAGGCAATTCGAAATTTCAGGAAAAAGACTCAAGTTTCGAGTGGAGGATTAAAATTTTGAAAAAAAAATCGAAATGTAAAAACTAGACCATAACCAAACCATAACATAAAAGAAAGGATTTTGACGTAAATCGAAATTTCCAGAAACAGATTTCAAGAAATCAAAAATTCGAAAACAAGACGGATTTCTAGGAACAAATCGAAATTTTCGAAAACAAAAACGAATTTTGAAGCAAAGTTCGAAATTTCGAGTTTCCTTGGATTTCCACAAAAAAATCGATGTCTTCAAGAACGAAAATGAATTATGAAACGAAATTCAAAAATTCGAGAAAACCGGAAATCTCAGAAAAAAGACTTAAGTTTCGAGTGAAGGATTGAAATTTTGAAAAAAAAAGTCGAAATGTGGTAAAAATTAGACCGTAACCAAACCAGAACATAAAAGAAAGGATTTTGACGTAAATCGAAATTTCCCGAGACAGATTTCAAGAAATCAAAAATTCAAAAAAAAAAGACGGATTTCTAGGAACAAATCGAAATTTTCAAGAACAAAAACGAATTTTGAAGCAAAGCTCGAAATTTCGAGTTTTCTCAGATTTCCAGAAAAAAATGGATGTCTTCAAGAACGAAAATGAATTATGAAACTAAATTCGAAATTTCGAGAGGCAATTCGAAATTTCAGGAAAAAGACTCAGGTTTCGAATGGAGGATTGGAATTTCGAAAAAAAAGTTCGAAATGTAGTAAAAATTTGACGACAATGTAGTAAAAATTTGACGACTTTGTTGTCAAATTTTGTCGAAATTTTGAAAAAAATTGAAATTTTCCGAAAAAGTCGAAATATCAAAAAAAAATTTAAAATTTTCCGACTGTGTACTTATTATCTCTTGGTCGCTTGAGTCAAAGGGCCCCACCCTGTCACACAGTGGCGTTGCTTGGAAAAAATTCGCCAAAACGTTGAATTTGACAAAGCAGTTGACATTTCCAAAGAACATCTCGAAAATTTGTCTTTTTATAAAAAGTCAACATTTCCAAAAAATTGTTTTCAAAATTTCCATCTCTCCAAATTTTTATTTTTTATCAACAGATCGATTGAATTTTGATAAACAAATCGAGTCGAATTTAGAAAAAAAGTGAAAATTTTCAAAAAAATTTGACGAATTTTGAAAGGAGAAATTTCTGAAAAAGAGTATTCCGAGTTAAGATAAATTTTCGGCTGATTGCATGAGCCAGAAGAGTGGAGAGGGACCAGCTTTTTACCTGCAGCCACGTCATTACTTCTAATCGAAGCTTCCAATATTTTAAATTTCTAAAATTACCAAATCAAAATATTCGAAATCGTTTCAGTTTGGTCATTTTTAACACAATTTCAATTTTTCAACCACAGTTTATAGGTTTTTGGTTGTAGATGACGGTGACGCGTGATGGTGACGCGTGATGGTAACGCGTAATGATTACGATTTGTGGTTTTTGGTTTCGCGTGACCATCACGTGAAACCACATGAAACCACAATTACAATTTTAAAACCAAATATTATGAAAGTCTTTGGTTTAAGCCGAATAATAAAATCAATCAAATTTTTCATATTTTTAACCCGAATTTTTCCAGTATAATTTTTATCATTTCGTGGTTTTGTTTCATGCTAATGTAATTAGCATGAATTTTTAGTGAAACTGCTATCTATTAATTTTAATTAAGCTATTAGTTCAATATAAAATGGAACCTAGAAGTTTTCAATTAAAATTTTTAAATTTTCTCTCTAAAAATTAGCTGTATCATGTATACGTGAAAAAAACAATCCTTTGCTAATGAAATTTCTGTTGATATTAAATTACAGCCTTGTTTCCGGGGTATATATTTAATATTCCAAATTTATCTGAACCATTCATTTGAATGGTTTTAAAATGATATGTTTGATTTAGTTAATTAAAATTGTGTCTGGAAATGTATACCACAGTACGTAAATGGAAATGTCACTTAATTTATGAACGGAGGCGCCAAGTATAATTATTGGAGTGGTAGGTATTTCGTATTAATTTATATCAAAACAGTCGCGAACGCTAGCTCGCCAACATATTGTACAAAAGGGACAAAATAGTTCACTCCCAGCCAGCGAAAACTTCCATTTAATTTCTGTAGTAATTAACTGGTAATTTCCACTAGCTTCTTATTTTTATTGACTTCATTCTAATTGGCATATTCAGGGGTGTCTTGGGACCAATTACAAAGTTTAAGATTTTGTTTTACAAAGAACGTATCTCTTGCAAATTACGTTTCTATTGTTCAAGTTATTTTATGTTCTTGAACATCTCCTAACTGAGTTAATGTAGTTGATTCAGAGGGGAGTCGGGGCTCATTAAATTAAAAACAAACTTTCGAGCTTTCGCCGCAACCGGAAAATTTGACGAATATGTATTTTTTGAAATTTTCAATTCGATTCTTTTTCTTTTGAACTAAAATTTGAAATAAAAAAAAATGGGCAGCCTTGGCGACTGCCGATAGAAGTAAAACCAGGAAATATCTAATGTAACTAGAACTTACACTAGTAAACAAGTTAGAATATTGGAAATATTTGAAAATAAATTATCAAACAGATCTAACTTTTTATATTTGTAGCTTAGATGTTTGTATCGTATGGAAACGAATCTAATATTTATTGATAATGGAATACACTTTGATATGCTCTAATGTTAACCGTGGAATATATACAGGGCATGTCGATAACGTGTGATGGTCATGCGCGATGGTCAGGCAAAACCACAAGTTTACCTCCTACCCAAAATCGCTTAACGCGCCTTAGGAAATTTCCACTTTAAAAAAATCAAAATTTTCAGGGAGTTGAATTTTTCAAAAAAATTAAATTCATAAAAATGTGAACACCTTGATAAAAGGTGAACATTTTAAAGAATTAGAAAATTTTGAGAAGGTTTGGAATTTTTAAACATTTCAAAACTACTCTTAGGACCCTCAGTACGGTTCACTGGAGGGGCTGCATTACACATCTTTCTTTTTGACTCTCATAAAAAAAAAGGCTTTCAATTTGTCAATTTTAATGAGAAAGGAATAAACCCTCGTCAGGATCAGGTTTATTTTTCAGTAATAAATGATGACAAAAATAAGTTATTCAATTTTTACGTCTTAAACATTTGTTTAACAATTATGTCAAGTTTAAATTAAATTTTAAAATCTTATTGGTGAAGAATTACGTAATGTAATTACGCCACGCAATTCACATATTTATCCGTCTCTGAACTCAGCACGTCATATTATGTGTATGTGGGGCACAAACTAATACAGCCTGATGCAACAAGTGTTTGGAGATTCACAATATTATATAATATTGTAACGGTGCGCATCTTGATGTCATTTATCAATTATATTCAATTAATTTAGTTATTTATCGGCGATCGAAGTGTTCGAATGATAGTGATCGAGACGGGAGTGAGGGCGGTCGACTTTCCGCCTCATCAGTTAATGTGCTAGGTACCGCTTTCAGGCGGGAGAGTACAGCCCTTGGTGTAATACCAAGGGGTATGTATACGAGGTGATTCTAAAAGTAGTACCATAAATTCAGGATCATATTTTGGAGCCCAAAATAAGACGAAAAGGCTATATAAACCTACGTCGTAAAACGCTTCGTTTCCTAGTTACAGGGTGTGGAATGTTACTTCCTGATTATAGTTTTTTATTAATAGTTGCGAAACATGTACAGATAATTAAATGAAATTTGGCACAACTCCATACCCTTTTGTACACTTTCCAAAAATCTATGAATGAACACAACTTCACCAGTGGCGGGTTTAACGTGAGGGGCGGTGCTTAAAACGTGCCTTATTTATTTTGTGTGCACTTTTGTGGTAATTTTTAAATAACGATATAAACTAAAAACATTTTTACATAAAAAAGATACTTTTACAGAAATTCCATGTTGTTGCGGTTTTCGAGTAAAATGCATTTTTATATTTCGATGCATTAAAAGCGCTTGCCTAAAAATATGGAATATAACACATAGTTGACATTGAAATGAAAGAAAATAACTAGTATTAACATTTTCATGTTTTCTCGTCACGGTGGCCACTTTGAGCACTTTCTGTAAATAAAAGATAATGTTTTTAAACTTGTTATTTATTAAATATTTACGAAACATTTTTTTACTTAATTATTAGTTAAAAATAATTTTTTTGTACAGTACAATTTAGGTAATAAATATATCATAGGTTTTTTTTTCATTTTAAAGCCAACTTTGTGTTACATCCGAGATTTTTGGGAGAGATAATGCATCGGAATATAAAAATGCATTTTACTCGAAAACGGTTGCCAATATCGAGTTTCAGTAAGAGCACCTTTTCTGCGTAAAAAAGTTTGTAGTTTATATTTTTGTTTGTAGAATCCTTGTCTTCTGGGAACTTTCCTAGAGAGCAACCGCTTCGCTAGGTGGCAGTGTTTCAACTGTGGGTAGTTTAGCTACCTATGATTCACTATACACGCTTGGAGGGCTGCATGAATTTGTAGTCTACGTTTCATTCTACTTGCACGTGAAAAGGAGTTTCTTCTTCCTTCCCACACATTCTGCAAGTAGAATTTTCTTTTATCCCCCCTTTTGTTATAAGATGTTTTATTAGGGCACAGTGTCCCGTAAATAGTCCAACTGTCCACCTAAGCTGATTTTTGCTTAACTTTAAGAGTTCCCTGGGGCTCTCTTTTCTGATGGTGCGTCAATGAATATTGGCTATTGCCTCAGGCCATTGACAGCCCTCCAATAAGTGCTGCATTCTTTTCTTAGTAGTTCTTTTATGACTTCTTTTGTCATCCTGTAAGCAAGCGGACAAGTACGTTCTAGGATTGGAATGAAGCTTCTCTTTTGGCTAGAAAGACTGCTCTTTCATTTCCTTTGAGAATCGATGTATCGCTTCTCGAGAGAATTAGCGCCATCTGTTGCATGGGATAAATATTGATGGTACAAACGACTACCTAGTGGCTTGACGGCAGCAGTCTATATTGAACAAATTGATGCTCAAATAGTAGTGTTCGGATGGTAGTGATCGAGACGGGACTAAGAGCGGTCGACTTTCTTCCTCATTAGTTAATGTGCCAAGTGCGGCTTTCAGGCAGAGGAGTAGAGCCCTTGGTGTCGGTAATATCGATCTTAATAAAGTGGGTCGTCACCTTTAAGGGGTATATATATACAACGTTTTCTTTTGCGGAAGTTTGTTGCCTGATAGCTAAAAAAGAACTGGCTTCACCTCATCTTCTTTACTACCACCCATTCACTCATTGATTATCGAAGCAGGCGACTAAATAGCGATTATGGTGCTATGAACATGTTGACTTAGACAGAGCATTCCCAAAGCTGGAATGTCTATTCGTCGCTAGAGCCGGACAATCACATAATATATGAAAAGGAGTTTCTTCTTCCTTCCCACACATTCTGCAAGTAGAATTTTCTTTTACCCCTATTGTTATACGATGTTTTATTAGGTCACAGTGTCCCATAAATAGTCCAACTGTCCACCTAAGCTGATTTTTGCTTAACTTTAAGAGTTCTCTGGGGTTCTCTTTTTTGATAGTGGGTCAATGAATATTCGCCTCAGGCCAGTGACAGCCCCCCAATAAGTGCTGTATTCTTTTCTTAGTAGTTCTTTTATGACTTCTTTTGTCACCCACAAGCAGACAAGTAGGTTCTAGAATTGGAATTCGGCTTCTCTTTCGGCTAGAAAGACTGCTCCTTCCTTAGAAAATCGATGTATCGCTTCGCGATAGAATTAGCGCCATCTGTTGCATAGGATAAATATTGATGATACAAACGACCAAACAATTTTGTAACTAGTCGCTTGACGCCAGCAGTGTATATTGAACAAATTAATGCTCAAATATTAGTGTTCGGATGGTAGTGATCGAGACGAACGGGAGTAAGAGCGGTCGACTTTCTTCCTCATTGGTTAATGTGGCTTTCAGGCGGGGGAGTACAGCCTTTGATGTCGATAATATCGATCTTAATAAAATGAGTCGTCACCTTTTCAAGATATGTGTGTACAACCGTTCTCTTTTGTGGAAGTTTGTCGCCTGATGGCTATAACAGAGCTGCCTTCACCTTATATTCTTTGCTATCATCCATTCACTCATCGATGGCCGAAGCAGGTGAGTAAATATTGATCATGGTGCCAGTATGTTGTTTAATCAGAGCGTTTCCTAAGTTGCAATGTCTATCCCTTGGCAAAGCTGGACATTCACATAATATGTGAAAAGGAGTTTCTTCTTCCTCCCCACACATTCTGCAAGTAGAATTTTCTTTTATTGTTATGTGCACAGACCATGGTCATATAGATTGCAGTTGAGGGGAATGGTGTTGCATTTAAAGTTATTACGCGGGAAATTCAAAAAGTCACTGACTTTATCAAACTGTTTTTGTTTTTGTATATTTAACAATTTTAAATTTTTGAACAAAGAGATGGAAATTCTAGTTTTGTATTAATATTTGAAGCTTAAACTTAACATTTTCATATACTTTTAGATAACTTCTTATTATTCCACCCCAAAAAATGATCTACTAACGGGTCTACAAAAAGTTTGTTAAAATGTAATGTTGGTTTTTCATCTAACACTTTCACAAGAAAAAATAAATTGATAATGCAAAAACTTTTAATACGACGAGAATGCTCTCTACTTCATGATAATTAATCCTCTGGCATTGGATTTACGCCTTGTCCTTATAATGTTAACAATTTAAATGTCTGGAAGACTCTGTTCTCTAAAATTAGCCGCTTTCGTGTAAGTCTTGGAATTTTCTTTCAAGGCTTTGGGGAAATTAAAGTGTTATAAATTTTGTAGGAAACTTATCCGCTTCCAGTATTTTACCTCAGATATGGATTTCTTTTTGCTACTCTCGAGAATAGTTGTCCGTTTGCTCTAAAAAAAAATATTAGAGAAACGTGGCGCTATTTGTAAAATTTTTAAAACTAATCATTTTTTAAGGAGCTTATATTTTGATACCGCGTAAATCTCCCAATGTCATTGCAAGCGTCTTCCAGTTTGATATGTAATAACGTCATATTTACTTGATATTCTGTTTTCATCGGATATTATTTCTATACGTTTTTGTTTGTTTTGTCGTATTTTTGGAGAATAAAAGGGAATGATGGCGCGCTCCAGATGCACATTTCGTTAGGGTTGAAGTTATAAATACTTATGAACCTTTTGGGGATAACATGAAAGTATTAAGTTATGTGTTTTATGATGCTCTATCGATCTGAGGCGAATTATCAGGTCAAAAGCAATCGTTAACGGGATTCATTCAATCGTACCCTTGATACGCCTTGAGACTGGGGCAAAATAATACTTTATTAACGTTCTGTTTTTATGCTGTTGAAATAAACATGAGCTGTTCATATTTAAAAAAATGTTTCTAAATATTGTCAATTTTCATTATTAAAAATTTCAATATTTCCAAACTGCGTCACAGAAATGTTAAATAAAGTTAATAAACATAATTTTTCCGACCAACGAAAAATGGGATCTTCAAATTACGAAAATAATATATGCAAAATTTCGTGATTATTTATATAGATTTTTCTGGCAATTTTCAAACTTAAGGGTCGAAATTACGTGGAAGAATTCGAAGTTAAAAAAAAGTCTAAGCTGACTCATTTGCACTATAAAATAAACAAGATGTTTTGACAACATTTCATAACTTACAACATGACCCCCAATCCATGGGAGTTTGGCAGTGCTTGCTATAGAGAAAATACTCGTACATACATTTCTAAGGAGCGCTGACTAATTTTGTTTAAAGGAGACGGTAGGATAAATATTAAGAACTACTTTCAAGCTCACAATAAGAGCCAATGAGTGCGTCGGGACTGTGCGCATACTCTTAGACATGTTAGATGGGGATATTACGTGACTTCCTGCACTGTTCATCAGTTGTAAATACAATGAGTGAGCAAGAAGTTCATCCGCTCATTGCGCAATGTATTATTATTAAATTTCCTGCCGTTGGACGTGTAAAGCCTGCCGAAATTTTTCGTGGACTAGTAGCGCAGTTTGGGGATACTTGTTTGAAGAAAACTCAAGTATATGAATGGCACAAAAATTTTTGGAAAGACGAACTCAAGTTGAAAATAAACCCCATACCCGTCGTCCTCGGACCAGCATGACAGCAGACAAGATTAACGCTATTAAACGCCTTTTAGAAGGTGATCACCGTTTAACTGTTGGTGAAATTGCAGCTCTGGGATAAGCTTTGGGAGTGCTTAATCCATCATTACAGATGAGTTGGGGTCTCAAAAAATATCTGTCAGTTGGCATTGGCGTATCTACGATTTTTTTTCTAGTGGGGATCTGGCCCCTGAAAAATGATGACGGATAAATGTACAAAATAAAGGTAATTTAAATTTGAAATGACGATTTCGATAATCCATTTGTGGAATGTTGCTTTAAATAAAATTACCCAAAAAGATTTTCAATGAGAAGTGTTCATTTTGATTGCTGCATTAATTAACTAATTATCATATAACTTTAATTTTCTATTTTTCTCAAAAAAACGTTTAACACTTTCGGGGGTAACGTTTCGACGTGTTTTGATTTTATCTTCAAAACTAAATTTAAATTAGAAAATTATTTATAAATTGGGAATTATCTTCTATGTCCCTTTATTTTTCAAAATGTGAATCTCGAAATTTCGATTTCCTTATTAAAGTTCTAAAATTTCATAAATTTTACACTTTCAATTACTTCTGACATTTTTCACGTAAGTAAAAGTTTCGACCTTTTCAAGAAATTTGCAGTATTTTTGACGCCTCTAGTTTTTTTCGAAGGTTAAATTTTTAACCTGAAACTTTGTTAAAGCCCCATTTTTTAATCAAAATTGTGATTTTTTTCAAAATTGCAATTTGAAATGGAGTTTTGACGTTTTCCCTCAAAATGTTGACTTTAAGATCAACATGTCATTTTAGAACGATTTTCATTTTATTTTCTAAATGTTGACTTTAAATTTAATTTCAATTTTTTTAATACTATTCTATTTTACACTTATATGTAAAAATATATTTTCAATGCATACGCTAAATTTAGATTTCGTCTTCATATTTCTTTTTCGTCACATCAATTTTAATTTCCAACTTAATTATTTAAATATTTTCTATAACATCAGATTTTTTCGCAAAGGATATTTTTCTCTACCACTTCCACTTAAGAATCGAAATGTCGAGAAAATTATTAAATAAATTCCAAATTTTTTTAACTTTTTTCTAAATATTCCTAGATTCATTTTCTTTCAAATATTTTAAATTCAACCTCAAAATTTCAACTGATTCTCAATATTTTCGAAATATTTTGTATTCGATTTTTTCAATTTTGAATTTTTTACAATTTCAGCTTTAACTTTTGTTAATTTTTTACTTTAAAGAGAAAATTACGTCTTTGCTTTTTTATTTTTTAAAATTTTGATTTTAAAATATTCAAATTTGTTAAGAACAGCCGACGAGTTTTACTCGAATTGTACTTAACGGACGACCTACGATTAAACTTGCAATTTAAGTTTACAGATCGTCTTCAATCACCTTGAATCATTGCCATATTTAACATAGAAGTTACAAGTTGTGTAGCTATAACTATGTATATTTATAGGTATCTAGAATAGGGCAGGGTGAGGTACTTGCCCCCCTGGCTCTTGAAACCGCCGAAAATTTATATTCAATTGAAATTTCCATTTTTGCTTCAGAATTCGTACTTTCCTTGGAATTTGGACATTTGCTGATAATTTCAATTTTTTTCACATTTCGTGATTTTTCAAAAAAAATTATTTAATTTATGGCACATGCTCTGGAAAATTTCAAATTTTTATAAAATTTTGAATTTTTTTTTAGAAATTTTGATATTTTTGAAAAGTTCGATCTTTTTCTCGAAATTTCAATTTTTTTTCAAAATCTGTTTTTGCTTTTGTGATTTTTTTCGAAATGTCCATAGTTTTCTCAAAATTGGTTTTTTTTTAGAAATTTTAATTCTATTTCAAATCCAATCCTTTATGTTCCTGAAAATGTCAATATTTTCGTCCAAGTTTCTTTTTATCTGAAAATTTTGATTTTTTTTCCAAAATTTGTCTTTTTATAAACAAAAATTTTCAAAATTAAACCATTTTATCAAAATTTAAATTTCATCAAATCAACTTTCTGTGAGAAATTGCCAATTTTTTCGACGTTCTCTAAAAAATTTCGAATTTTCTCTCAATTTTGAAGTTTCATTTGACCGATTTCTCAAAATTTCGCCTATTTCTACAAATTTCTTTATTTTACTTAACATTTAGATTCTTATGAAAATTTATAGAATCTCATTTTCCAAAAATTTTGACTAGTTACTTAGAGTTTGCTTTTTTTTTGAAATTTTGACCGTTATCTCAAAATTTGATACTAAATATTTTCTATAGTTTCGACTCTTTGCTTGAAATTGGTTTTTTTTTTCGAAATCTTGACTTTTCTTCTTCAAATCTATCTTTTTCTTAAAAGTTTCCTTATCATCAAAAATTCGAAATTTCGCCTTTATTCTTAAGCTTCTATTTTTTTTGGAATGTTCTTCCAAAAATCGTTTTTTTTTTCCCGAAATATCACCACTTTCCTCAATACGTATTCATGTTGTTTGGAAACTCTGCTATTTTTCTTAAGATTCTTTTTTTCTTCTACATATTTCGACTTTTTCAAATTACACTCTCCGGAAATTTCAAATTGCACCTATCTCAAAATATGCCGTATTTTCCACATTTTGACTTCTATTTCAAAATATTTTGTTTCTAGAGTTGTAGACTTTTTCCGCGAAATTGGCCATTTTTAAAATTTCTACTTTCTCTAAATTCATTTATGTTCTTTAAATTCGATCGGAATGTTAATAAAAAAGCAACCATATTGAGAAAATATTTTTGTATTTAGAGAATAAAACTGAATTTCTTTACCGAACTTTGAATATTAACATTTAAATAAAAAAGTAAATATTTCGAAAAGAATATTTTTGCCAAATTGCAATTTTTTTTGTCTTTTTTCGATTTTTCGACAGTTTTCGAATTTGTCCAGAAGAGAATCTGATTTTCTGAAACTTTTCTCGAAACTATAACTTTTTCTGAATTCTAGTTTTTCCGCTCTTTCTTTCATTTTCTTGTAAATTTGAATTTTTTTTATAAATGTATCATTTTCTCGAGATTTTGAGAGTATTTTTTAAAATTCGTTTTTATTAATGTTCAGTTTTTTCTGATTTTTTTAAATTTGACTTTGTGGATTTTCACTTGTTATACCAATCCTGTCCTCTGAAACCAAGAGAGAAAAGTTGCTGTAACGCGTTTTGATAGCCAAGCTATCATCTTTGGAAATATCAGTATCTTTCTGAAGTGATAACCTGGCTATTGAAAAGCGTTAGAGCAATTTTGTTGTATTTTTCAATCTTTCTTGATTTCAGGGGATAAGATTTGTACATCAATTTTGGAAGATAACCACGGACAAGTCCGTTCTACCAAAAAAAAAGATTTCCACTTGTTTTTCCAAATTCGTTTTATTCTAGGAACAGGATATACACCAAAATTTGACGTTTTGTTTCTGGAAATTTCTACCTCCTCCAAATTTCGACTTTTTCTCAAAATTCGTTTAATTGTTTCAAAATCGGAACAAAATATTAATAAAACGCCATAATTTGGAGAAAAATATTTTTAGAATATTTAAAAAAAAAGCTTTTCGATTATGTTAAAATTTAAGTAAGGTAAAATTCTAAGGAAAATATTGTTGGTTATTTCAGTATTTTTCTCCAAATTTGATTTATTCTGGAAATTGTGACTTTTTGCACAGAATTTATCTTTTGGTAATTTCGACCTTTTTTTAGAAATTCGAAAATTTTTTAAAATATTCTGAAAAGTTCAGGTTTTATTTCAATTTCAATTTTCTGACTTTTTCTGAAAATACCTTCTTTTTCGAAATTTGGACTCTAATTTGCAAGTTCGATCCACCAAATTTGGGCAGTTTAAAAAAAATATACAATATACTCAGCTGAAAATCATCTGAAATCCTGTCTGCGCCCATGTGTATATAATTCTTATTCTAAAAATGTAGACCAAATGAGAAAGGCAACTTAAATATTTATGTCATATAATACTCTGAATATTTTCGAAATTCTAGCGAAAAGGCAAGATGACCGATGGTTTATTGAATCACATGAGATGGAAATATCAGCTTCAGGTTCCGAGAATACTAGTGGACATACCATAAAACTAATTCTGGAAAGACAAACTTGCATTTTATAATCTTAAAACAAAATTTTCACTTTTTTTAATATTTCAAATTTACCCTAGAAATTTTCATCAACACATTTTTTTGTATAAATTTCGATATTCTCTAGTCTTTTTCCAAAGTTTGAAGTTTAACATTCGGCATTTTGATCAGTATTTTTTCCTTTGCCAATTTTGGTATTCTTGAAAATTTGACTCTTCTCTCAAAATTTTCGTCTAACACAAAGATTTCATTTTTTCTCTTAAAATGTCGACTTGAAATTCATTTTTTTTCTCTCTCTCTATAATGTAAATCTTTAGCAAAAATTTTCTGTTTTTGCTTCCAAAAATTTTAAATTGAAACTAGAATTATCGAAGTTAAAGTCAATATTCTGATAAAAATTCGAAATTACAAATTTGGAACTGAAATTTTGATTGAAGTCTCTTAATTTTATCTTAACCTTAACATTTCGTCTTTGATCTGCACATTTAAACATTAAATTTGAAATATTAATGTTTTCGAATTCAGAGTAAAAATACCGAGTTTTTTTTTGAAATGTCAAATACACAATATGTATGAAATTCGAAAAATCACTATCAACCAGCAAAACTGGATGCCAATGAAGCTGAATTATAGTAAATAACTTGTAAGATTTATTTAAATCAATTATCCTAATTTTACAGGATTAAAGTTATACCTACTGAAGTATTAGATCAAAGTGTCCAAAATGCAAATCCGCCCACAATTCAAAAATGAGATTCACTTCTCACAAAAGTACAAACTAATTGTCTTAGAACCTAAAAATATTTTGTAATACAAAAGCACCAGTAACTTTAGCACAACTCCAAGATAGTGGGTCCATTCTGGCAGTATTTATGGACGGAGAAGTATTTATGATATTATTTTATGATATTGCGTCTAGTCACTTTGTCACAAAGCACATATTTTTATCCCAGGAATCCCGTAGTACGAAGGATAACTGTACCACATATTGTTTCATGTTTCAGACTTAGGAAATTTTAAAATAATTTTTATATTATGATATCATAAAATATTGGGGTTTTATTTTTGGGTAGGTAACCTAATATTCTGGGGCGGGCACCAGACAATTTTGGGGTGGGCAGGCTCCACCCCCCCTCTATATACTCCCATGTGAGTTGGATACCTCGTCTTTTGACTGAAGAACAGAAACAATAACGTCTGGAAATTTGTTGGACGTTTTCAAAGTGAAGATGATGGTTTTTGCAAGGTATCGTTACATGTGACGAGACTTGGGTCCACCATTACACTCCTGAATCTAAACAAGCAAGCATGGAGTGTAGAAGAAAGGGGGAAGGTGCACCAGTCAAGGCAAAAACTCGCCTCTCAGCTGGAAAGGTTCTTGCGACAGTGTTTTGAGATTTTAAAGGAGTTGTGCACGTCAATTTTCTCTATGTGTCGTACGATTGATGCTGCCTATTACTGCCAGCTGTCGGACGAAGCAGAACGTGCATATCGAGGAATTTTCGATCAGAAATGTGATTTTGCTTTGCGACAGTGCGCGCTTCCAGTCAACCAATCTGACACATCAAAAATGAGAGGAAATGCATTAGGCAACATTAGAACACCCTGTTTATAGTCCCCACTTATTACCATGCGATTATCATATGTTGGGCCACTGAAAGGAGCTCTAGCAGGTGACCGATTCCATGATGATGCTGCTGCTGTTGAGACATTTGTGCACAATTTACTGCAAACACGCCTCCCTTCTTTTTATGATTAAAAAACTCCCAATCCGTTGGGGAAAAATACATAACAAAATCAGGAGAGTATGTAGAAAAATAACAGTCCATTCAAAAAGTCCATAGGATGACGCATAGAAGGCATTACTAGAATTTTTTCCATATGATTTTTATTTAGTACTAACTTTCAAACGATACGTGCATAAATTCGATAGCAATCTGACTATTGATTCGTGAGTTATAGCATTTTGTGTGAAACAACTTTTGTTATTGAAAAAAAATGAAAAAAAGTGAATTTCGAGTTTTGATAAAGCATTGCTTTTTGATGAAAAAAATACAGTGGAAACCAAACAATAGCTTGATAAACATTATCCGAACTCTGCTCCATCGAGACAAATGGTAGAGAAGTGGATTGCTGAATTTAAACGTGGTGGTACCAGCACAAATGATGCAGAGCGCAGTGGACGCCCAAATGAGGCTGTTATTCCAGAAAGTAACAAAAAAAAAAAAAATCCACAAATTGGTTATGAGCGATCGCAAATTGAAGGTGCACGAGCTAGCTGACATTGTAAGGATACCAGATGGTAGTGTTTTTACCATTTTACACGAACGTTTGGGTATGCAAAAGCTCTGTGCAAAGTGGGTGCCGCGTGAGCTCACAGTCGACCAAAAACAACAACCAATCCATGCTTCAGAGGAGTGTTTGGTGCTGTTAAACCGCAATAAAATGGAATCCTATCGTCGATATGTGACAGTTATTGGCTGACGATTATATTTAAGGTGTGCGTCCAGGTCAACAGATCGTTGGTGCCACCGCAGTGCGATTAAAGTTTAGTGAAGTGACCGTGCGAGAGGTTTGTTCTCCAACGGAATTGTGCGACAATGAAGAGAAAAAAGGCGAAGACCTGCAAAAGGGCAACAAGCTCGATATCCGGCGACGATTTTAAAAATATGTCGATAGAGGAATTGACGGAATTACTTTTATTGCTAAAATCGGCACTAGAAGAGAGAGTAGGCGACTTGAAAGCTACAGAAAATGTAGTAAGTTTTGTTGCTGAAGAAAAGAAGGAAGACTTAATCTCTACACAAAAAGGAGAAGAAGGCGAAGAAGGCGAAGAAAGTACTCAAAATACTGTCGTTAACTCAGAGAGAATAACGATGGAAAAGAAAAGTGAAGAAAAGGAAAAGCGCGAAAAGCGCAAAAGGACTGAAGAATTCAAAATAACGGCTATTCAAGCAAAGCCAAGCAGAAGCAACAACAAAACCTGTGAAAGAAAAGGACAGGTACCTCCAGTTATTCTGCGGGAGCAGCAAAATTGGTCGATAACCGCGAATATCATGAACACAAAGAAAATTGCATACATCAAGGCACAAGCGAGTAAGGATGGTATAAAAATCTATCCTACTCGTCCCGAAGATCATCAAGCCCTTGTACAGGAACTCAAGGAGAAGAAAATTCAGTACCACACGTACTCCCTTTCAGAGGAAAGAAACCTCAAGGTAGTACTGAGAGGAATTCCCACTTTCTTAAAGGAAAAGAAGTTGAAGACGATTTAAAGGAAAAAGGATTTTATTCAACTAAAATTATTCGGATGTATAAGCGAAGCAAGGAGAGGACAATAATGCCGCTCGTTTTTGTTGAGCTAAACCGAGACGAGAAGAAGATATACGAAATGAAAACCTGCTGCGGCCTAGATATAGGAGTAGAGGCCCTCAGGAGAAGAATAGATGTCGGGCAGTGTTTCAACTGCCAGAGCTACGGACACACACAGAAAAATTGCCACGCGGACCCAATCTGCGACAAATGCGGGCAAAAACATGCGACAAAGGCATGCGAACTTCCGAAGACACAACCGGCAAAATGCGCCAACTGCGAAGGGGCTCACCCTGCGAGCTATCGCGGTTGTCCCGCATTACCGAAAACCAAAAAGAGCAAAGCCAATACTGCAAAGAGAATCGAGGGAGTTTCTTATGCAAGTAAAGCTAGGGCAAAGAGTGAAGACAACGAAAAGAAGGCAGAAAAAGGAGAAGCCGGAAAGGTAAAAAAGCAAGAAGAGAGAGAAAACAAGAAGGAAAAAAAAGAAGACAAAAGAGCAAAGGTAAGCATTATTTTGTGTGACATGATAATGCAATTTTCCAGCTCAGGAGCAACAACAAAAGAAGTTAACAACTTCCTAGAGAAAATGCAGGAACTACTGAAGATAGTAGAGTAAATCAAGAAGACAGCTAGCAGTCTACTAACCCCGGGTTTTTGTATGGTTTCCCCGGGGGCTCGGTCAAATGACTAGTAGGCAAAAGAAAAGCAAGGCGCTCCATACGCGTGAAGAGGGTGTTTTCAGGGCAGATATGTAAAGTCTGCAAAAAAAGAGAGAAGCAGACATGGAAGGTCTGAGTCTCTCAAGAGGCAAAAAGCAAACAGAAACAACAAAGTTCTTAATAGAAAGAACAGAGCGACGAAGGGGTAAAAGGAAGGAATTCCTGACCCCACATGAAGATTGGAAGACAAAGACAAAGACATGTGACAATGGATGAGACATGGCCTCAATATTACACACCATAATCCAAAAGACAGTCAGCTGAGTGGACAGCAGTCGACGAATCGAATCCAAAGCGAGCAAAGACGCAACAGTCGGTCGGTTAGGTGATGGCTTCTGTATTTTGGGATGCGAACGGAATAATATTCATCGACTCTAAAAAGGAACCACCATCAACAGCGACTATTACTGTGCCACATTTGCAAAAGTAAAAAGTGTTGTTTCATCAAGACAATGCACCGTGTCACAAATCGATGAAAACGATGGCAAAATTGAATG
Source organism: Dastarcus helophoroides (assembly GCA_028583605.1). NCBI lineage: Eukaryota > Metazoa > Arthropoda > Insecta > Coleoptera > Bothrideridae > Dastarcus > Dastarcus helophoroides. Next base: position 33,473,104 of record CM053327.1, read on the forward strand.
AATTGGGCTTCGAATTGCTTACTCACCCACCGTATTCTCCAGATTTAGTTCTTAGCGACTTTTTCCTGTTTTCAGATCTCAAGAGAATGCTTGTTGAAAAGAAATTTAAGTCCAATGATGAAGTAATCGCTGAAACTGAGGCCTATTTTGACGAGAAAGAGAAACCGTATTATAAAAGTGGTATCGAAAAGTTTGAAAATCGCTATACTCATTGTATTAGCCTCGTAGGCAACTATGTTGAATAATATAATCGAGTTTTGTCAAAATTTTGTTTTTTTCTTACTTATCCTACGGACTTATTGAATGACCTGGAAGTTAATAACTTTCATATATGTATCTTGTACTAATAAATTTTTAAAAACAAATTTCGGTTCATATTTGATTTATACTCATATATAAAATTTAACCATTGATCATAACAAGGCGATATCTAGAAGAAATATCGACAACATTGACGCACTAAATCCAAATATCCTGCATTAGATGGTCCGCGATAACTGGAACATAAATCTTAAATGGGTTCAAAGTACTCGTTTACAGGGAATTCGCATCGACATGAAGTTGTGGTTTTAGCATTTATTCATACATCGCGTACAGTGAAATAAGGGAGGGTCAATCGCTTGATCTTTTTATCCAGCCATATTCCAGATTCCTTGTAACACTTTACCCTCTGCAGCGCTTCGAGGATAGAAAGTCAACAACCCCATTTTCATTGAAGCTCTGTCGTCCTGAAAAAGGAGCACAAGGATGTGAAGCTTTTGTTTTGAAGTAATTCAGGATTACGGGTAGCGATAAAAGTAAAATAGTACATTTGAAACATATTGTGGGGGACCAATTTAAATAAATCCTGTTTATTTATTCATGGATGAAAGCGTATGCGTTTATAAGTCATAATAATATTTAACACTGAATTTGACAGAGAATATCGCTTTCCACATGAACGAAAATTAAAATGTTTATTGAAATAAAAATCTTGTCTCCTGAAACCAAGAAAGATTTGTATTTCAATTTTTGAAGGTAACCAAGGACCAGTCTATTTCACCAAAAATGTTTATAATAGAATTTTGGTGTGTTTTCATAAGATCTTTACAATTTATACACCAATTATATACAGGGTGTTACAAAAGTCCGGGCCGCTACTTCAGAAGCATATTCTACACATTAAAATATGAAAAATGTTGAAATACATTTTTTTCTTTAAATTGCCTCCTAACGGAGATATGACCATTTAAAGATGGCGCCCCTAAAGTGGTTTTTTTACTACAAAAAGTTAACGGTTAGTAGCAAAGTCATGAAATTGGGCAAGCAGTTAAAGAATTGGATTAGGCATATTCTCATGTAACATATTTTTTAAATAAGCAGTAGCGTGGTGTGTAGGGGGTTGCCCGCAATTATTTTTTGCCGTAACTTTTTTGTATTGCAATATTTCGACACAAAAGGTGCCATAATCGTAAAAAGCAACATTTTTTATACAAAAAAGGTACTCTTTTTCAAAGTCGTTAAAAGTAACCGTTTCCGAGAAAAAGGCGTTTAAATAATCCTATCCCGTCTTCGAAATTCTAACTAATTTGTATAAGAAAAAATAAGTTGGTCATGCAAACTGATCGTAAAGAAAACAATTGTACTTGACAATATCTGCCAGAGATTGACGTTGTGTCACTGATAAAATTTGGTCGTAAGCTGTAAACTTTAGCAGTTTTTGTTGTCAATAGTAAGTGTAGTAGTTTTTTAACTTTTCATTATTTTGATAAAATGGACTATTCAAATCAAGAAATGGCCGACATGCATTTAATGTACGGGCTTGCAAATTGTAATCGTGCTGAAGCAAGACGGCTTTATGCTGAACGTTTTCCTAATAGACACCTACCAGGAGAAAAATTGTTCCAGAAAATTTATGCTCGTTTATGTGAAACAGGAAATTTTGTTTTCAAAGGCGAACGTGTTGGAAGGCCAAACGCAGAAGTTGCTAATTTAGAGGAGCGTGTGCTTCAGCGAGTTGAAGAAGATCCATGTGTCAGCACTAGACAACTTGCTTTAGCCGAAGGAGTAAATCACGTAACTATCTGGCGAATTTTGAAATTTTACCAATTTTACCCCTATCATTTTCAAAGAGTGCAAGGGTTACTTGCTGCTGATTATCCTCCAAGAATAGAATTTTGCAACTGGCTATTGCATAAGATCGCTGAAAATGAGAACTTTCCATCGCTCATATTATTTACGGACGAAGCGGGTTTTACCAGAAACGGGATACTTAACTTTCACAACATGCATCAGTGGCAAGTTGAAAATCCCAATGCAGTTATTCAGTCGAGACATCAGCAACATTTTTCACTTAACATTTGGGGAGGAATAATAAGGGACTCTATAATTGGACCGTTTTTTTTACCTCATAGGTTAACAGGAGCATCATATAGACATTTTTTGCAAACAGAGTTACCCGTGTTACTTGAAAATGTTCCACTCATAACAAGACAGCGAATGTGGATAATGCACGATGGGGCACCTGCCCATTTTAGTGCAGTTGCTAGGGAATTTTTGAATAACAACTATCATCAACGATGAATAGGTCGAGGAGGTTTGATACCATGGCCAGCTAAGTCTCCTGACCTCAACCCACTCGATTTCTACTTATGGGGACATCTAAAGCAGATCGTCTACTCCACACCAGTTGACAATATCAATGATCTTCGTGAACGAATTGAAAATGGGTTCAACCAGATTCACAATACACCAGGCATTTGCGAAAGAGTAAGGAGTTCCCTTAGAAGACGAGCCGAGCAATGTATTGCTGCAGGGGGCAGTAATTTCGAACACTTGCTTTGATTTTTTTTTTCTTAATTTTGTACTATTTTTATATCAATGCAGTTAGTAGTGGATAAATTAGAAATTTGCAAAACGAATTCTAATAAATGCAACAATTTTGTTTAAACGCTTTCTTCTCGGAAACGGTTACTTTTAGCGACTTTGAAAAAGAGTACCTTTTTTGTATAAAAAATGTTGCTTTTTACGATTATGGCACTTTTGTGTCGAAATATTGCAATACGAAAAAGTTACGGCAAAAAATAATCGCGGGCAACCCCCTACACACCACGCTACTGCTTATTTAAAAAATATGTTACATGAGAATATGCCTAATCCAATTCTTTAACTGCTTGCCCAATTTCATGACTTTGCTACTAACCGTTAACTTTTTGTAGTAAAAAAACCACTTTAGGGGCGCCATCTTTAAAAGGTCATATCTGCGTTAGGAGGCAATTTAAAGAAAAAAATGTATTTCAACATTTTTCATATTTTAATGTGTAGAATATGCTCCTGAAGTAGCGGCCCGGACTTTTGTAACACCCTGTATAATAAAATAATATAGGAAAATTCAAAACCACAAAGTATGCGAATTATGGCTTGAAAATTCATCAAACTTTTTTATTTAATGACTAACTTTCTCCCCGCGGTTTCGCTCGCGTTGTACCATACAGAAATTTGAAAAAGAGCGAGAGTTTTATTAATTATATTGAGGTTAAAGATAATTATTCAAGTTATAACACAAAAATATTATTTTCTCTTAAATTTAAAATACATTTGACCATAAAAAAATATTATTGCCCACCCCACACAAATGTTGCCACTTCTTGGGTGTTTAATTATGAAATTTGTCGAAACACATGTTTCTCGACTCACATTGTAGCGTGTAGTTTGTAACACTTAGATTTAAGTGGGAAAATATTGTTCACATAGATTCAACAATCCTTAAGTTTATTATGTCGTAAACTTACTTTGTAAGTTTATCCTCAACTGAAAATGAACTCGTCAGTTTTATGAATCAAGCTTCAATTTAAAAATATTATCTTGTTTAAGTTCCTTTAAGAATTTACCCTTGCTTGACATCATATTTTGAAATATAAGGTGCTATCCACGACTTCATCTACGTGAGAAAAACAAAATAATAATATGCGGCAATTTTTTTTATGTTTCTAATTCTTTGGCGATATTTGTAGTTTTTTTATATTTTTATACTTTATTAAATCAATAATTTTGGGTTCAATCGTCTTAAAGATACAGCTCAAAAATTATTACAAAATTTCGACCTTCTTCAACGATGTTTTTCCAATATATTGCCTTTTTTTGAAATAGTCATAAATCAAAAGAGGAGCTTAAGCCCCCAAGTTGGATGACCAAACTTCGTCCGTGGGCGCAAGAACAGCCCTGACCCCTGACTAGTAGCGGCTGGCGTATAGGCACTATGGAACTGCAGCACCCCCAATTTCACTTAGCGAGTTTTTTTCTCAAAATTTTCTGAACGCTTCATTACCCAATTTTTTGTAGAAATTTTAATTTGTTTTTGATTTCTTTTTATAGAAATTTTAGGTTTCTTTCACGAAGTTACCCCATTTAAAAACCTATTTTAATTTTGTCGCCCTCAAATCAGTATGATAGCGAACAAGATTAACGCTCTTCAACGCCTTTTAGAAGCTAATCACCGTTTAACTGTTGGTGAAATTGTAGCTCAGATAGGGATAAACTTTGGGAGTGCTCAATCCATCATTACAGATGAGCTGGGGTTTCGAAAAATATCTGCCAGTTGGGTACCTGGTCTTTTGAGTGAAGAACAGAAACCGCCAGTGGCGGCTCACGTATAGGCACTGTGGAACTGCAGCACCCCCAATTTCACTTAGCGAGTTTTTTTCTCAAAATTTTCTGAACACTTCATTACACATTTTTTTGTAGACATTTTAATTTTTGTTTTGATTTCTTTTTATAGAAATTTTAGGTTTCTTTCACAAAGTTACAACATTTAAAAATCTATTTTAATTTTGATTAAAATTACTTTTCCAAAAACTAATTTTTGTAAAAGTTTTGTAGATGAAATCAATATTTCGAGCGAAAATTAAAATGTTAAGAAAAAAACTCAAATTTCTTTGAACATGTCAACATTTTCAGAAAATAATTACAATTTCAAGAAAAAATCTAAATCCAACTCATCTCGCATTTTACTATTTCTCTAATGAATAAGGTAATACGGTATCTTCGAATTATCACCTCAAATCTCATTTTGTATAAATATTTCAAGTTTTTTTTTAGATATTTCGATTTTGTTAGGAAATTTTGATTTTTTCTGCCAAGTTTCCATTTTTTCCTAAATATTTTATAAAAAGAAATGTTTTCGAAATTTCCATTTTTACTGAAAGTGTTTTTAAAATTTCTTCTAGAAATTCCAACTTTTCCAGATTTTTCTTTGTGTTCCTCTAAATTGCTTTAAAAATGTCAAGTTTTTTAACGACAGGTTCACAATTTAAAGTTCATTTTATTTTGTAGTTTTGACAAAAAATGTTTCGAAAAAACCCTGAAAGCTATAAAAGAATTTCAACATTTTGGGAAAAAACAAAAATTTTCGACTTTTTTGTAAAGATATTTCCATTTTTTTTTCAAATTTCGATTATTTTTCTCTAAGAAATTTTGCTTTTTTTTCTAGCAATTTGTGTTCTTTAAAAACTTTATAGACATTTTTTTTTTAATTGACTTTTCCTGGAGATTTTTCCTTTAAAATATTTTTTTATGTGAAAATTTTGATTTCTCTCGAATTTGTTTTGGAAATTTAAAAGCTTTTTAACGAACTTTTAATATTTTAGAGTTTATTTTATTTTGTAATTTTGATAAGCTGAAAATTATTAGGTATAAGTTTAGGGAAAATAAACTTCAATTTCAAGAAAATATGAACCTTGTGAATTTCAACCTTTTTTAAAATTTAATATTTCTCTCAAAAATTACTACTACTGTAGGACCAAAGAAAATTCTGAATTGGAATTTAGAATTTTTTTAGAAATGTTAAATTTATTCTTGAAATTCTCAAATTTGAATTTAAAATTCAAATTTCAATAAAAAAAGATTGAAATTTAAAGAATAAACTCAAAATTTCAATGCAAGTAGAATGCAACCTAGACTACAAATTCGTGCAGCCCTCCAGGCGTGTATAGTGAATCATAGGTAGCTGAACTACCAACAGTTGAAACACTGCCACCTAGCGAAGCGGTTGCTCTCTAGGAAAGTTCCCAGAAGACGAGGATTCTAATATGCACAGACCAATAGGTTTGAACATTTATTAGATTCGAATTTTGGAAACCAAATACCGGTTTCGATCTTGTTTGATCTCGTCAGTTTGGTATATCCAACTCAAATGCTAATAAATGTTCCGACAAGTAAGAATCCTCGTCTTCTGGGAACTTTCCTAGAGAGCAACCGCTTCGCTAGGTGGCAGTGTTTCAACTGTTGGTAGTTCAGCTACCTATGATTCACTATATACGCCTGGAGGGATACATGAATTTGTAGTCTACAGAGACTAAATAGACTGAACGTAAGACGGTAAGCAGTGAAGCCAGTTGAAAGCCTGGCGGAAGCCTAGCTCAACCCAGTTTGCAACGCACTCTCATTATTTGACAGACCGTTGCGAACATAACATCGGTTTTTTTTTTAGAAAACGGCCTGAAAATATGGGGAAGTGTATTGTGGATCATTGTTGAAACCTCAGTGAACACATTAGTCTAGGAAAATCAAAAGTTTCATTCTTTGGGTAGGTAAAAATAAAATATTAGATTCGAAGTTTGGAAACCAAATACCAGTTTCGATCTTGTTAGATTTCGTCAGTTTGGTATATCCAACTCGAATGCTAATAAATGTTCCGACAAATAAGTACTAAAACATTCACAGACGTCAAGCGAGTGACTGTTAGTACTACCACCTATTGGTCCATAGAGAAACTATGGCCATCGCCAACAATGTCGTATGCAAGTAGAATGCAACCTAGACTACCAGAGACTAAATAGACTGAACATTTCAATGTTATCTCATGCGTACAGTTGAAGCTAAAATGCGGGGTAGTGGGAAGCTGCATCCCACTACTCTTGGACATGGCCGGATTAAGTAAAATTTATAAATACGAAACTTACCGCGTAATGGTTCTAACGATTTAGATGAAACTTTAGAATTAGGGGCTTTTGGACCAATAGGATAATTTTTATAAGTGCTTTTTGGTAAAAGTTCAGGAGAACTATTTTCAAAGACATCTTGGTTTAATAGTAAAATAACTTTCTTTCAATACGCGACGCCTGTGTACAATATTGTTAAGCCGGTGCTGTAAACACGTCATGATTGCAGTAAAATGGCGGCGCGCGCACGCCGATAATTGAATATTAATAAATGTTCAAACCTATTAGTCTGTGCATATTAGAATCAAAATTTCAAGACAAAGCAGATCATATTTCTAGATAAAGTTGAAATTTATTATTAGTCAACATTTTTCAAAAAAAAAACATTTTTCAAAAAAAAAACATTTTCGGAATTAAAGAAAAAAAATTTAATTGAAATAAATTATTTGTCAAAAATATTCTTATAATTTCGACTTTTAAAGTGGGAATTATTGAAATTTTTGAGAAAAAGAGTCGACATTTCTAGAAGAGTCAAAATTTCGAAATTAAAATTTATCAAAATGTTGAAAAAAATTCATTAACAATTTACCGTTCTAATTTAATTTTTTTCTAGTAATTTTGAAGTTTCAGAGAAATTTCAAAAATCAAATATTCCAGCTTGAAGCCAATTCTTTGTGATTAAAATTCAAATTTTGGCAATTTATTTGTACATAAAATGCAAGTTTTTTTTTGGAAATTTGTTTCAAAATTTTGCACAACTTTAAAAATTAAAATGTTTGTTATTAATTCTTTTAAATTCAAGTATTATTTCGGGATTTTTCTCAAAAAATGTAAATTTAAAACACTTTTTAAAAATAAAGCTAAAGTTATCAAGTTATCAAGTCAAACTTTAAAAAAAGTAAAATCTTATAAAATTTTGCAATTTTCATAGACAGTCAAATTTTCAAAAGGAAATAAGGATTTCGAAATAAATTTTCAATTTTTAAAATGGTCGACATTTTCAATAATTTTGGGAATATCAATAAAAGACGAATTTTTGGAAAAATATCGACATTTAAAATAAATTGCAGAGGTTTTAATTAAATTGTCAAAGAAGCTGAATTTTTCGAATATTGGAGAAAACTCAAAATTATCGAAAAATTCGTAACTATCAAAAATGTTGAAATTTTAAAAAGGTAAAATTTTGAAAAAAAGTCGAAATTTTCGATAGTTCAAGTTTAAAAAAAATGTTTTCTTTTAAGTTGAAGATTTAATTGGAAATGTTTAAATAAATGTATAAATAAAATTTTAAAAAAAGTTCAAACTTTTCAAATAAAAAAAGTCAAGTTTTCAAAAAGAGACGAAATTTTGAAAAAAAGTCGAATTTTTGAAATGGAGTCGAAATTTTACGAAATATTAGTCGAAAATTTCAATAAAAGGTTTCAAGAAATGTCTGACTTAAAATGAAATTACAATTTACAAGTAAAAGATCGATAGTTTGCAAAATATGTCAAAATTGTTAAAATAGTTGAAATTAAAAAAATAGTCAACATTTTTAAGTTCTTCAAAAATTTTGAATTTTGGAGAATGACTAAAATTTTGAAAAATTTCAACATTTGAAAAATGCCGGAATTTTCAACAAAGTGGGAACTAAAATAAAAAGTCGAAAATTTCAAAAAACTGAAGAAAAGGTTATAATTTTCAATAAAGTCAAAATGTGTTGACAAGGCAAACATTTTCAAAATCTTTCCAATTTCCAAAAGAAGTTAAAATTTGGTAAAAGAAGAAATTTTCAAAAAAGAAAAGTTCGAAATTTAATAGTTGAAATTAAAAAAAAATATCAAAATTGGCAAAATATTTCAGAATTTTTATCGAATTTACGAAATAATTTGAAATTTTAAAAAAGTTTCAATTTTGAATAGTTGGGAAATTTGCACTCAACTTTTCAATAAAAATCAAAATTTTCGAAACCGAAATATTAAAAACAAGTAAAAATTATCAGATAGATAGAGGTTTTCAAAAGTTGAAATATTGAGAAGCTAAAATTTTGGAAAAAGTTGAAATTTTTGGTATTTAAAGTTTTGAATCAAAAAGCAACATTTTTTTAAAAAGTTGAAATTTTAGGTCAAAAAAATTAAAATTTTGAAAAAATGTCGAACATTACATAAAATTTCAAAATTTTCAAAAAACAATTGAAGTTTTGAAAGAATTTCGAAAATTAAGAAGTAGCGTAATTTTCAACAAAAAAAAATCAAAAAACAATCGAAACTTTGCAAAGAAAGTTGAAATTTTGAAAAATAGTTGACATTTAAATAAAAATCAGTCGAAAATAAGAATCGAAATTTTCAATAAAAAAATTATAGTTTTCCAAATAAAAATTATAAACAAAGATGAAATTTAGAAAAAAGTCGAATATTTAAAAAGTCAAAAGTCCAATTTTAAAAAAGTTTCCATTTTTAGAAAAAGTAAGAATTGTCAAATGGTAAAAATAAAAAAAATGTAATTAATTTTCTAAAAAATATGGAAATTTTCAAAAAGTAAGAAGTAGCAAAATTTTCAACAAAAAAGAGTCGAAACTTTGCAAAAAAGTCGAAATTGTGAAAAATAGTTGACATCTAAATAAAAACCAGTTGAAATTATTAAGAATCGAAATTTTCAATAAAAAAATTATAATTTTCCAAAAAAAATACGAACAAAGAAGAAATTTAGAAATAAGTCGAAAATTTCAAAAGTCAAAAGTCCAGTTTTGGAAAACTTTACATTTTCAGAAAAAGTAAGAATTTTCAAATAGTAAAAATAAAAAAAATGTAATAATTAATTTTCGAACAAAATTACAAAAAAAAAACGGAACACCGAAAAGTTTAAATATTTGCGAAAATACGGAAATTTTTAAAAGAGTATTCACAGTTTTTTAGAAAAGTCAATACTACAATAAAATAAGGTCGAAATTACAAGAAAAAAAATCTAAATTTTGCAATACAGTCGAAATTTGCAAAAAAATCGAACCTTTTAAAAAACGCGACATTGTCAAAAGTTTTCATTGTCAAGTTTTCAAAGAAATCTAAATGTTTCGAAAAGATACTTTTTGAAAATGTCGAAATTTTCAGTCGAAATCTTAAAAATTTTAAAACGCTCAACATTGTCGTACCACCCCCATTAGTTTTGGCTACGAGCCGCCACTGGTAATGACCGTCCCCGTCCTTGTTCTCCTAGGTTTCTAAAAATCAAATTTAGATTTTAATAGGTTTATGATAACGAAGGCTTCCACGGCCAGAGTCAGTACAGGATATACTTCTTCTGGAATTGGACCGTGTCAAAGAACTACTTAAAGCAGTGGTTTCCAACCTTTTTGTACCTGCGGTCCCCCTTTAAAAAAATTGTTGCGCCCCCTTAATTTTTCTAACAATCTAATCTTATAAATACTCAAGTGATATTATAATTTATTTAATGGGCTACAAAACAATATACAATATATATTTTTTGGTTTGTATTCGAAAAAGATATTTTGGAAACAGCTGCATGCCCCCCCTTGCAACAGTCTCGTGCCCCCCTAAGGGGGCGCGCCCCACAGGTTGGAAACCACTGACTTAAAGTGTTCGATGTTTCTTTGTTCCTGAAGAAGCCCCCTACGATGGTGGGCGAAACGTCGAACACTTTTAGTAGTTCTTTGACACGGTCCAATCTCGAAAGAAGTATATCCTGTAATTTAATAGGATTAATAGATATTGGGCCATAGATTACCGGAAAACTGCAGGTTTTTTCATATCGTAATAGTTGCTGAGAAAAAAAAAATATTTTATGGAAAAATAGGTGCTTGCATTCCAAGGCTTTTTGACCCGTGCTGTAATAATTTTTTTCAAATAAAAAACTTGATTTAGCCGAAGGCTAGAATGCAGGTTAAATTTGTTTTTCATATTATTTCATTTAGATGAAGATTTTCGGAGTTAGCACTAGTTCAGGCAACGCAGTAATTGCGGTTGGGATCGAAATTTTAGCGCGATCTCGCGAAGCGATCTCGGTGTTAGCCATCGATTTATTGAGCATAAATGCTTTTTATCCGGGACATTATCAACACAGTTTTGAATTCCACATATATTTGGATTGACTGTAGAAGAAAGTGTGTGTATCTGAAAATAGACAATTTTTTTTGATATTTTATTCAATTCTATTTTTGTTATTTTATTCAATTTTATTTTTGTTATTTTATTCAATTCTATTTTTGTTATTTTATTCAATTATAACACAACAAATTTTGAATAAAATTTCAAATTCATACATAAGCAAAAATGATTGAATTTGGTCTACTGTCTACTAACTGTAGTAATTGGTACATAATGCTGCGAACCCGACTTGCTCTTGGATAAATTATTTTTTAAGAAAGAAACTTTTTGTAAGGATTTAAGTCAAAGAAACGAAATTAATCCATTAATAATGTGTTTTTGCAAAATTGTATTCATGAAATTTATGAAAATAAAGCGAAGAGGGGAAAAACAAACAAAAAGGTCAAAATAAAGTATTGTAACTGCTAAATTAATTAACTAAGTAAATAAATAAAGCCCTCATATTTTGTCAGTGGGTTTGAATATTTAATCCAAATCCTACTTATTTTCATACAGATCGTTGTCCGTGCTGAAGGATGACCCGAGATTTTAAAAGTCAGATTTAAACAAATATATCTCAGTTCCCCATTTATTTGCGAACAGTTCTGCAATTTTTTATAAAATCTCCTTCACCAAAATGTCTTATAATTTCAAATTTCAATTATACACTGACAACTTTGCTATCTCCTTTATAAATTATTCATCGATCGCAAAACAAACAATGAAATATTTTTCGGCCTCTGGAGAAACATGATAAACTGTCTGAATGATTAATGACAAACCACATCGAGATTTGAAATAAAGATACGTGACCCGCATGAAAATTTCCCAAAATTATAAACAGTTTATTCTCATTTATGACAATAATGAATTGATGGATATCTTTGTGTGTATATTATGCTTGTCAACCTTCTTTTATCCCTTCGAAAATGCCCCCTTCATTATTTCGTTTAATGATTTCTAGAAATCTACGACGGTAAATCAAATATGAGCCGGAATTTCTATCATGGTGCCATAAGGGCGTCGGAAGTGTGCGCATACTCTTAGACATGTTATGTATGGATATCATGTGACTTCGTGCGCTCAAGCGAATTCCGTTCTCGTCGTTCGTCAGTTGTAAATACAATGAGTGAGCAAGACGTTCATCCGCATGTTGCGCAGCGCATTATTATCACATTTTTTGCCATTGAAGGTGTACACTCCGTTGAAATTTTTTGTAGACTAGAAGCACAGTTTGGGGATACTTGTTAGAAGAAAACTCAAGTGTATGAATGGCACAAAAAAATTTTGGAAGGACCAACTCAACTAGAAAATGAACCCCATGGCCGTCGTCCTCGGACCAGTGGACAAGATTAACACTGTTTAATGCTTTTTGGAAAGTGATCGCCATTTAACTGTTGGTGAAATTGCAGCTCAGATAGGGATGAGCTTTGGGGGTGCTCAATCCATTATTACAGATAAGTTGAGATTTCGAAAAATTTCTGCTGATACCAGAGTCGCGTAAATTTGGTAAAAATTAAAATTAAAAAAAATCGAAATAGTTTTTTTTAGTCTGAAAGTCTATAGCACTGCTGTTTCAACATCGGTTCAAAAATCACTAGGCAAAATTGTCGGGAAAGGCTAGGCCTTTGGTGTCTGACACGGGACTGCCTCTGGTTTGTCCACCGAGGCCTTTTAGGGGGAAGCGATTGTCATTAAGATTCAATTTACCACCCCAAAGAACTCTATTCTTAGAAGGAATGCAATTATCGGCTTTTGTCTATCTCAATTGCAGTTCCATTAAAATGAAACGCAATTAGGACAGTTGATGGTAAACGTCTACCAAACATCCGGGCTGTAATGGACCCAGGGACAAAAGCTTTGAGCAATTATCCCAGGCTCGACATTACTCACCTTCTGTCCATCCTAAATGCATTTTTCATGATAAGGAAAAGCACTTAAGACGACAAACATCCTGTTATTCATTGGGGTGTAATTATCTTATCACTTTAGTGAATACTTTAAGGTCTGCCTAGCGATTTTTTTTTCTACCGTTAAGCGTCGTCAAAAAGATCAATATACGGTATAACTGCCAGGTGGGTACCCCGTCTTTTGACTGAAGAACAGAAACAACAACGTCTGGACATTTGTTGGACGTTTTTAACGTGAAGGTGATGGTTTTTTGCAACGTATCGCTACGTGTGATGAAACTTGGGTCCACCAATACACCCCAGAATCATCGAGAGGAGAAGAAAGGGAAGGGTCCCCGTCAAGGCAAAAACTTGCCTCTCAACTGGAAAGTTTCTTGCGACAGTGTTTTGGGGTTTGAAAGGAGTTGTGCACGTCGATTTTCTGGATGAAAGTCATTCGGTTAATGCTGCCTACTACTGCCAGCCATTGGATGAAGATGCATATCCTCTAAAGAGGCGCGACTTTTCGGTTATGGACGTTGCACTGATGAAGGATGTTCGATACACTGTTGAGTTAACATCAGTTAGTGAGCTCAGCTCGGACCCCAACCCAGATGATGACCATCGGAGATGATCGTGGACCCAACCTTCAGAGAATTGCAAGAAAACAAACTGGACACAGCTCAGGGAGTATCTAGCAGCAAACTTAGAAGAGCCTAGAGAGATCAACACAAACGATGACATCAGCGGTGGAAATCACTACAACAGATTCAATTCTGGCAGCGACCAAAACTTTTCGGCGTATAGAAGGAAGGGAACCACTGCCAAATCACTTGGTGGAGTTGATTAGAAGGAAAAACCGTGCCAGGAAGAAAGCAAGACTGACCAATCTGCAAGCATATCAGGCGGAAGTCAACAGGCTCATCCACGAGCTCAGGTATGAGCTCCGAGAGCACAAAATTTCTAAGTTTCAGAAACACCTAAGGAGTTGCAACTTCGAAACTCCGTCAGGTATCTGGCGCACAGCCAAAGCTCTAAGAGGAGATAGGAAACCTATTCCACCGATACACGGACCTCAAGGAATGGCTTACTCAGATCAAGTTAAAGCCGCAGCTTTCGCTGAGACCTTTGAACGACACTGTCAGGCCACACTTGAAGAAGTGGACTTAGACTTCGTAGTGGAGGTGGAGGAAGAGGTTCAAGTTCTTCAAGAGGAAATGCCAGAAGAAGACGACTTCATCCAACCGACTAATCCAAAGCCTTCTGCGTAAGCTAAAGTCAAAAACGCTCCAAACGGAATTCCAAACCAAGCTTTGAAGTCTCTGCCGGACCAAGCTGTCAAATACTTTGGAACAATAGTCATTTCCATGTTTAAGTATCGGCATTTTCCCACAAGATGGAAGACCGCAAACGTTATCTTCATTCATAAGGGTAAGGATGGGAAATTTTCCCAAAATTACAAGCCAATCAGCCTCTTATACAACTTGGCTAAGGTGGCGAAAAGGATTTTGAGGAAGCGTTTGCAGAATATCATCAGCGATCGCGATATCATTCCTAAGGAACAATTTGGGTTCCAAACTATGCACTCTACCTCAGATCAGCTGCCAAGAGTGGTTGAAACAGTCACTCAACGCATGAACTGGAAGCAGGTAGTTGGAGCTATTTTCTTCGATATCTCAAAGGCATTTGACACAGTTTGGCACCAAGGACTAGTCTGCAAGATGCACCAGTTTGGAATACCTCTAACAATGGTTCAAATGGTAAGCTCGTTCTTGGACCAGAGTTCATTCAGAGCAAAGGTAGGACAGGAATTATCAAACCAGTTTAGGCTACAGTATGGGGTGCCTCAAGGCTTTGCCTTGCCACCTCTGCTGTATTTTCTGTTCGCAGCAGACATCCCGAGAACTAATCCAACAATCGACCACATCTGGCAGACGACACAGCTTTGGTGGCTTACTCTTTGGTTGGTCACCAGACGACTTCAGGAGGTAACAGATAGTCTACTAGATTACTTCGGTCAATGGAGAATTCAAGTCAACGCAGACAAGACCCAAGCAGGGTTTTTCACCCGAAGACGACTCCAACCATATGGACATGTTAATGTTCATGGGCACAACGTCGACTGGAGACTTTAGGCAAAGTATCTAGGTGTAATTCTGGATAAAAGACTCACATTTTAGGCACACATCGATTATGCAGTGTCCAAAGCCAAAATGCTGACGGGGCTGCTACAAGCGATGATTGGTAGAAATAGTAATCTGTCCATTGGACTTAAAGTGTTACTATACAAATCAATCATAAGACCAGCGATGACCTACGCATCTGTAGCTTGGTCACAGGCGACGGATAATCAGATGAGAAACTCCAGGTGTTCGAGAACGTCTTTCTAAGACAAGCCATGGACGCTCCATGGTTTGTGAGAAACAATCAACTCCATAGAGAAGCTGAACTACCCTTGGTAAGAGATTTTCTTAGGGAAACTAATTGCAGGGAGGTGGTAAGAGCGGAAACGCATTCCAACGAGCTACTTCGACAGGCAGTGGATTACGATCCAAACATCCCAACCAGGATTAGAAGACCAAGGATGGTCCTCTAGGCTACGACTTCCATTTCGGAAATTTTTGTTTGGTTTGTTTCTTATGTTTCAAGCAAAACAGCTTACAATAGTGCTCCAGCACTGTTCCGACGAAGGGATTGGGGGCCAAGGGCCTGGCCCGAAGAAGTAGGGGTTTTTAGTGGGTTTTATTTTCGGCCAGAAATGTGATTCTGCTTCATAGCAATACCCGCCTCCTCACAGCAATCTGACACATCCAAAAAATAGAGGAAATGCATTGGGCAACATTAGAACATCCTCCTTATAGTCCCGACTTATCACTATGCCACTGAAAGAATATCTAGGGGTGAGACTAGAGGTGAGAAATTCCATGATGATGCTGCTGCTGAGACATTTGTGCGCAATTAACTGCAAACACGCCTCGCTTCTTTTTTTGATGATGGCATTAAAAAACTCCCAACCCGTTGGGAAAAATGCATAACGAAATCAGGAGATTATGTAGAAAAATCGTTAATAACTTTCATATATCTATTTTGCAACAATAAATTTTTAAAAACAAATTCCGGTTCATATTTGATTTACCCTCGTATTGTAATTAAATCTTTAATTTATGATTTATTTCTTCGGGTAAATTTCAGTTTCTTACTTTACGTTTCTTTTGCTAAAAGGAGTATGCTTCTACTCAGCGACAGATAAGCTTGCAATTGCCACAGACCGTGCCTTTGAGCAATTGTAAAAGCTTATCGAACATCAAAGGGCATAATTTGCATTAAACGAATTTCGAACGGTTAGGTAAACAAAAACATAGAACATCATTTATGAATATGTAAAGCAGAATTTCGGAAGACAGAAGCGGCGGCAGATGCAAAGAATGGCTAGCGATTCAATATTTGCATAAAACTGCTTGGCTCCTTGAAAAGGTCTAGGTCATATCCAGTTTTCGAACAAGGGAATCTCGAATTTATGAAAATGTTTTCCAACAATTCGAGAGCTTTCGACATAAAAATTCCGACCATAAAGCATTCTCAAACACATATTTCAAAGCAGTTTAAATTTCTTGTGTAGTGTACTCTACAACTTGAAACTAACTGTAATTATAAAATTGAAGCGTCTACGTCTCGTCTCACTGTCGACTGATCGACCGCTGTGGACATTGAACATTTTTGAAGCCTAACATAACGACTTTTGTTTGTGTTTGTTTGCAAAAAATCAATGTCAATCAATTTCAATGTTGAAACAAATTTTAGCTTGATGAAAATAGCAATATTGCTTCTACCTCTAGGGAAAAGGCTGACATGCCTTAACCTAGCCTTAATGTTTGCTGAAAATTCCAGTCTTGATTCTCGAAACGCAGAACCTCCTATTCTTTCTAAGGTTGGCACTTCGATGCCTGAAGTTGTTTTCAGACAATGCACAATCAGGAAGATTCTCCTTGAGCTCGACACATTGAAAGCTTCTGGCCTTGATGGTATTCCCGCTATTGTTCTTAAGAAGTGCGCCCCAGAGTTGACTCCTGTCTTAAGCAAATTGTTCACACTCTCTTACAACAAAGGTGTATTCCCTACCATATGGAAATCTGCTAGAGAGCAGCCTGTCCTTAAAAAAGGGAAAACGAATCTGATTAACAACTATCGCCCTATATCTTTGTTACCCGTTATATCTAAAGTGATGGAAAAGGTTATCAACATCGAGATTCTCAAATATCTGGAGGAAAATAGAATCATCTCCGACAGGTAATACGGTTTTAGACAACAACGTTCCACTGGCGATCTACTGGCATATGTTACTCATATCTGTAACTCAGCTATGGAAAAACATGGTGAGGCCAGGATTGTGGCATTGGATATCTCAAAGGCTTTCGACAGAGTCTGGCACCGATCTCTTCTCGCCAAATTAATATCTTATGGTCTTCCTCCTGGACTCTGTCATTTGATATCCAATGTTCTCGCTGACAGATCTCTTGAAGTCGTCGTCGATGGCATCTCATCCGAGACATTTGCGATTAACGCAGGGGTGCCTCAGGGTTCTACTCTGTCTGCTACTCTATTTCTGTTACACATAAACGATCTCTTAGCTTTAACTTTCAATCCTATATTCAGCAACGCAGATGATAGTAACCTTGTGTCATCTTTTTTCTCCGTCAAACCATTATCTATCGCTGCTTCAGATCGACTAAGGGAACAGCAGATATAGATGATTAATCGGGATCTCGAGATTATTCTGGAATGGGGTAAGAACAATTTGGTCAACTTCAATGCTTCAAAAACTCAGGCCGCGGTTTTCTCTAAGAAAACATCAAGGGATAATGCAACAAACATACTAATGGACGGTAAAATCCGATGGGATCTAATCTATCTATCCTAGGAGTGAATGTGAGCACTAAGTTCTCTTGGGACGATCATGTGCGCGCCATTGCCAAATCCGCCTCTCAGAAGCTAGGCTTTCTTTTTAGAGCTAAAAAGTACTTCACATCTAATCAGATATTAACACTATACAAAGCACAAGTTAGGCCAACACTAGCCAATAGTGTTCTCATGTTTGGAGTTCAGCCCCAAAACACACTTTAGCTCTCTTGGATTCAATTCAAAGAAGAACCGCACAGGTGTATGGTTGGTGACTTGTCTCTTTTCTACAAGTACTATCATGGAAGATGCTCGCTGGAACTAATAGGATTGATCCTCCCAAGGGCAAGGTTCTTGAGGCACACTAGACAGTCGAAGGCAGCGAATTCCCTTGAGGTCCAGCTTGACACAGTGAGGACTGTGTCTAGGGGGACTCTTTTTTCTATAGAACTTCCAAGTTATGGAACTTGTTACCGAAAGGAATTTTCCCCAAAAATTACAACCTATCCTGGTTTAAGAAGGCGGTTCATTGCCATCTATCCTTGTTTTCACATCCTACTCGCACGTTCTTTGAAAGCCTAATTGGTTTTCCCTTTGCGAGTGGATTAAACTTTAAAAACAAATAGCTAAAATTGACTTTAGAAAAAAGATGAGATTGTATTTAGATCAGTTTCGAAGAAAAAATAATAATAATAAATAGACGTTTGTGTTGACAAAAATAAAAGGACAATTTACCTTTAATTAGCAAAAGTTTGAAAAAAAAATCTTTAGGATTTCTAAAGTCAAAATCTTTGCAAAAAATTCGAAGTTCCAAGTCTCATTACACGTAACGATACGTTGCAAAAAACCATCACTTTCATGTTGAAAACGTCCAAGATGGTGCTGACAAATCTCCAGACGATGTTTCTGTTCTTTAGTCAAAAGAAGGGGTACCCATTCGGCAGAAATTTTTTGAAACACCAGCTCATCTGTAATGATGGATTGAGCACTCCCCTATCTGAGCTGCAATTTCACCAACAATTAAACAATGATCACCTTCCAAAAGGCGTCGAACAGCGTTAATCTTGTCTCAGTCACACTGGTCCGAGGACGACTGGCATGGGGTTCATTTGTAACTTGAGTTCCTCCTTCCAAAAATTTGTTGCGCCATTCATACACTTAAGTTTGTCAAACAAGTATCCCCAAACGGTGCTTCTAGTCTACGAAGACTTTCGTCAGGCATTACACATTCAACGGCAAGAAATTTAATAATAATGCGCTGCGCAACGTGCGGATGAATCTCTTCTAAAGTCAAAATCTTTCCAAAAAATTCGAAATACAAAAAAATCAAAATTAAAAATATAGAAAATTGGAAATTTAAATTGGGAATTTTTCGAAAAGCTTTACGATTTTCTGTTTTCTCTCAAAAGTTTGACTTTACTTTTAAAACTTCGGCTTCAAGCTATAATATTAAAACATTCTATACTTAAAAATGTAAAAAGCGATTTTGAAATTCTCTGTATTCGTCTTTTTTTATCTATGTATTTAGACTTTTTTCCCTAAACCTTCCTCTCTTCTCAAAACTCGACAATCTGTAAAAATGTTTACTTTTTTTTTAATTCGAGTTGCTAGAAAATATTTCTCAAAAATTCATCTTTTGTCGATTTCGTAGTAAAAAAAGTTCCTTTTCCTTTCTAAATTATTTTACCAATTTTCTCAAAATTTTATTTATCTGAAAATTTGAAGTTTTTTTAATTCGTCTTGTTTTCGAAATTTCAGATTATTCTCAAAATTTAATTTTCTCTGAAAAATTGGAAATTTTCATCGAAATTTGGAACTTTTCTTAAAATGTTGACTTTTTTCTTGAAATTTTTCCTAAAATTCGCCTTTTTTCTACTTCTCTGAAAAACTTTGACTTATTTAAAGACCGACACTTTCTTAAGCTTCCAGTTTATTTTTACAATTTTTCTTTTATCTGAAAATTTCAAGTTTTTTAATTTGTTTTGTTTCAATTTATTGTCGAAATTCGACGTTTTTTTTTTGAAACTTCACCGTTATTTGAGAACTTTAGACAATTTTATTTTTTCTAAAATCATTTTCTCCAAATTTTTTTTCGAAATCTCTTCCTTTTTCTCAAAATTCGGCTTTTTTGGGAAATGTTGACCTTTTTTTAAAGTTAAAAACTTTTCTAGAAATTTTCTTGAAATTTTCTTTTGAAATTATTTTACAAATGTTTTAAAAATTCGAATTTATCTAAAATATTGGATTTTTTAAAATTGTTTTGTTTTCGAAATTTCAATTTTATTATCAAAATTTAACTTTCTCTGGAAAATTGTAAATTTTTTGTCGAAATGTCGAGGTGTTCTTAACATTTTGACTTTTTCCTTGAAATTTTTCCTAACATTTCACTCTTTTCGTCTTCTCTGACTTTTTTAAATTTCAACAATTTTTTCTAAGCCTTCTGTTTATTCTTACATTTTCTCTTTTCGAAATTTTGCAAATTTTCGAAAAATTCAAAATTGTCTAAATATTTTAGGTTTGTTTTTGGTTTCAATCTATTGTCGAAATTCGACGTTTTTTTCTAAAATGTTGTCCTTTTTGAGAACTTTGGACACAATTTTTTTCGAAATTTCTCCCTTTTTCCGAATTAGACAAATTTATTTTTTTAATCTCTTCATTTTCCCCATTTTTTTTGAAATCTCTTCCTTTGTCTCAAAATTTGGCTTTTTCTTGAAAATTTTGACCTTTTTTTTAAAATTCAACACTTCTTGAAGTTTTCTTGGAATTTTCTCTCGAAATTATTTTACCAGTTTTCTCAAAATTCGAATTTATCTGAAAATTTGGAGTTTTTTTTAAATTCATCTTGTTCTCGAAATTGTAAATTTATTCTGAAAATTTAGCTTTCCCTGCAAAATTACAATCTTTTTTCGAAATTTCGAGCTGTTCTAAACTAATCCATGAAATACTTCCTAAAATTAGACCTTTTTTTCACTGAAAAACTTCGACTTTTTTAGAGATCGACAATTTTTTCTGAGCTTCCAGTTAATTTTGACAATTCGAAACTTTTATATATTTCGAAAAATTCAAAATTGTCTAAAAATTTCAGGTTTTTAAATTTGTTTTGGGTTTCAATCTATTGTCGAAATTCGACGTTTTTTTCCAAAATTTTGTCTTTTTTGAGAACTTTGAACACAATTTTTTTCGAAATTTCTCTCTTTTTCCGAATTAGACAAATTTATTTTTTTTAATCTCTTCATTTTTCCCAATTTTTTTAGAAATCTCTTCCTTTGTCTAAAAATTTTTTCTTGGAATTTTCTCTCGAAATTATTTTACCAGTTTTCTCAAAATTCGAATTTATCTGAAAATTTGGAGTTTTTTTTAATTCGTCTTATTCTCGAAATTGAAAATTTAGCTTTCCCTGGAAAATTGCAATTTTTTTTCGAAATTTCGAGCTTTTCTAAACTAATCCATGAAATACTTCCTAAAATTAGACCTTTTTTTTTTCTTCACTGGAAAACTTCGACTTTTTTAGAGATTGACAATTTTTTCTAAGCTTCCAGTTAATTTTCACAATTTGAAACTTTTCTATATTTCTAGAAATTCAAAATTGTCTAAAAATGGCAGGTTTTTAATTTGTCTTGGGTTTCAATCTATTGTCGAGATTCTACGTTTTTTTTTCTAAAATTTTATCTTTTTTTGAGAACTTTTGATAAATTCATATTTTTCGAAATCTATCCCTTTTGCCCAATTTTTTTGAAATCTCTTCCTTTTTCTCAATTTTTCGAAGTCTCTTTCTTTTTCTCAATTTTTTCGAAATTTCTTCTTCTTAAAATTCGACTTTTTCTGGAAATTTCAGCTTTTATTTCATACTTTGATATTTGCCGTTTCTGTAAATTTAGATTTTTTTTTCCCACAAAAAGTAATTAATCTTTTTTTTCACGAAATCTGAAGGTTGTAGAAAATTTACAAATTAAAAAGTAAAAATCATCAGAAAAATATTTTTTAGAAAGTTTGACTCCGCAAGTTGGTCTTTTCATAGAAATTTTAAATTTCACGTGTTTTTTCAAAATTTTAATACAAATCAATCAAAAATTTCGGAAAAATACTTCTTGAAATTATAACTTCTTTTCAAAATGCAAGTAAAACGTGAAAATTCATGAAAAAGTATTTTTGGAAATTTCGACTTCTAGTCACTTGTTTAATGAGTGGCTGCGTGTCTGTCCACCCTAGCTTTTTTTATTTATTTTTTTAGGGGAATTTAAAGAGCCGTAGTTGTCCTTTAAAAGAGCGGCATGCGGCTCGCGAGCCGCAGTTTGCCGACCCCTGGTATATCTACTTCTTGAAATTATAACTTCTTTTCAAAATGTAAGTAAAACGTGAAAATTCCTGAAAAAGTATTTTTGGAAATTTCGACTTCTAGTCACTTGTTTAATGAGTGGCTGCGTGTCTGTCCACCCTAGCTTTTTTTATTTATTTTTTTAGGGGAATTTAAAGAGCCGTAGTTGTCCTTTAAAAGAGCGGCATGCGGCTCGCGAGCCGCAGTTTGCCAAGCCCTGGTATATCCAACTTGAATGCTAGCTAACAAATGTTCCGACAAGTAAGTACTAAAGAATTCACGGACGTCAAGCGTGTGACTTTTTAATACTACCTTCTATTGGTCCATAGAGAAACTGTGGCCATCGCCAACAACTCTGTGCTAAGAATTTATTTGATGAAACATGTAAAAGAGAAACAAATCTGCAACGTTTGTGGCTGATATAATATTGCACGCCACCTGCAATTCTCGCGGGTACTACGATAAGGAACGCGAATTTTTAATTCTATTATTTTCTTAAAATCAAATGAGAAATTATTTTAATTTGAAACGTATTGGACGTAAACAAAATCGTAGTGGTGGCAGCTAATGTCAAATAAAATTATGAAATTAGCAATGACAGGAATCATAAACAGTTACTGAACGTATTTACTTAAAAGTGAGACATTTTCCCTGATGATTAAATTTTCTAAAACATTAATTATGATGGTAAACCAGCTGCTTAACTTGAAATTGCTTTTTAAAGCGTCGTTCTTTTTTGTTGAATGCAATTACGTTTTCGTCATTACATGTTCAGTTGAGCAGTTTTCTCGTCCTACGAAAAGAGCAGTCTAAGTAATTATATTAATAAGGTCCTGTGTATTCTTTGATCTCAGAGCGAGTTTTTTTTTTTTTATATTTAATACATCATTATAAGAGCTTTTGTTTTCTTGCTTTTGTTTGGATCCGCTACAAAAGTGATTTTTTGTTAATATACGTAGCGATATTTAATATATTTACATCTCGTTCCATAGTTTTAATTTCGCTAAGATAATATTAGAAATATTTCATTTAAGTAGAAACAGTTCAAAGTTTGACGACAAAAAATAAAGCTATGATATATGTAAACGTTGCTGTCAAGTCGATGTATATGAATATTGGTAGAGTTTCATGTATTCTACAGATGCATAAATCAAGAGAAAACTCACCTCTACCAAATGTTTGCAAATATCTCGTAATAATAACTTAGATGTAAGCACCACTTTCCACTTTGATGATAAATGTTTTCCATATCACTAATGCATCCATGAAGCTCGAGTTGTTGTAGCAGCGCTAAAAAAAAAGAAAACACTTTTACCTTCAATCCTTAAATGTTTGAAATCAAAAATACAGTCTTCCGTGTGTAGCCCACGGCTAAGGACGAAGTTTGGTCAT
Organism: Dastarcus helophoroides; assembly: GCA_028583605.1. Classification (NCBI taxonomy): domain Eukaryota; kingdom Metazoa; phylum Arthropoda; class Insecta; order Coleoptera; family Bothrideridae; genus Dastarcus; species Dastarcus helophoroides. The sequence continues at coordinate 33,496,592 of CM053327.1, forward strand.
TCAATTTGGGGAGCTCATGCCCCTCTTTTGATTTATGACAATTTTAAAAAAAGGCAACATATTTAAAAAAACATTGTTGAAGAAGGTCGAAATTTTATAATAAAATCGAACCTGGAAACGTCTATATTTTCAGAAAAAATGTAAGCTTAAAAAAACAAAAAAGTCAATATTCATATTTCAAAACAAAATTTGAAAAAAAAAACCGAAATTTTGAAAAGAATTCAAATTTTTAGAATAAAGTCGAAAATTTTGAAATAATTGAATGTTTATGTGCACAATAATGAAATGATTCGGTGAACTTTTGTTGGAGCAGTTTCAATTTTCAGAATAATCGCGTCTGACATCCGTATCAAATTAGTTTTGGGTTTGGAATAAGATTCGAATAAAACGAAAAACTCATTTAAGAACAGAAGGCCCGGATATACAAAATTGCTTATTCTCCTTCTTTGGTTTAACTTAACCAAGTTATAAATGTGTTTCTGCGTTTGTTTCGCCAAATCTCGTAACAAGCTTACCACTTGACAGCAGATTTTTAAATTATGTTTTCCATAAATGGAGATTTTCGCGAAGTTTCTTGAGACATCAAATTAGTAGATGTTAACCCTTTAAAAATGTATGTATGTACTGTTGAAGTTTTTACTTGAATTTGTGTACAAGGTAAGAATTCAACCCAAGCTGGTTATGTACGTTGAAACTTAAGTCACTGAGGTTACTACCGACAGAGGTTTAAACTGTGAGGTGATTTGTATTATGAGTTGCATAGCAATATCTATTAAATACAGATACCATCGGCTTTTCATGCGTTTTGGTATATTAAACTTAACAAATGACGTCAACTGAATGGTCTGTAATGAAAGAATTGAATGTGCTACAGTTGAAAATTTATACAACAATCATAGACCAGTTTCCTTGGTCTCATCAATGATGCAGTTGCAAATCCCAACTGATAGCCATTAAGCAATAACGTAAGTACTGAACTGGTGTATATTCCATTGAGTGACTTGCGAGGACACTTTTACTATATGCTAATGAAGTAATTATACTGGTCAACCCTGATTTTGTTACACAAAGTCTGGTAGGTAATTGGATTACCTACCCCCATCCAGAAACCGTACTTATTTGTTTTCCATCACCATCAGTTTTCTTGTGACAAGGTAAAATTTATTTTTGAAAATGCAGTCTTCCCAAATAATGTTTGTTTTCATTTAGGTCCATATATTATTTACATCGTGAAAAAATTTATCAGAAATAGAACATAATATCAAGATCATATTAATTCTTCATTTAAAGTCTTTTTTATTCGTAAAATTTGGGTACTTTTTATGTGAAGGGGAAGCCAGGCATCCAAAAAATCACAATTAGATTTGTCCCACACGTAGGACAAACGTGTAGTTGTCTAGAGAATTCGATTCCGGTCCTTATTACTAATCCCGGGATTTCGGGATGTTGTTTGGTCAATGTCGGGATCCCGGGATTATTTCGGTATTTAGAGTAACGAATAAAAGAGAAGAAAATTTTATAAAAGTTAGCTTTTTAATTAACAAATCAAAATTTAGACAGCAATCAACGTAATCAAAATTTAGAGAGAAATCAATGTATTTTTCTCACTCTTATAACTAAACAAACCAACTAGACTTTTAAAATCTGTTTATGTCATAATTAGAGCCCGGAAGTTATGGCATTTGCCATTTGATGCCATATTCGGCATTTTTATCAATTTTAAAGTTATTTTGCCATTTTTGGTGTTATTGCCATTTTTTTGCCTTATGTTCAGAAAAAGAAAGACTTCAAAAAAAGATTTAAATTGCATCAATTAAAATTTTACAATAATTATAATTCTCATAACTGTTTTTTATTTAATTAAGTCTTTAATATATGGTCTATTAACCACGGTGTAGGCAGAATTTGCTTCAGGGGGAGGCATTAATTATCTTGAAAGATCGTTGAATAAAAAAGACATAATTAGTAAAAAACCTTTCGGTTGAGTATTTGTAAACATTCAATTACATTATATTTTCATTCAATTACATTAACTGGGGGTAGAAATTTCGAAAAATAACTAAACACTTGGAAAATCCATTTTGAAATAGAAATCGAAACTTTCCGAAAATTTAAAAAAATGTCGAAAATTTAAAAACAAAAGTTCAAAATTTCCAAAAGTCGAATTGTGTAAAAAAGACAGCATTTGAAAAAAAGCAAGTTCCAAAAATCAAAATTTTTACCTTATTCAAATTTTGACAATCTTCAAATTTACATGAAGTCTTTCTCAGAATTGTTAACTTTATATTAAAATTTCGATACAATTTTGAAAAAATGAACGAATTTTAAGAAGGTGTTATTTAGAGAAAAAAATCTAATTTCGAGTTCAAATTTCCATAAACATAATTTTGAAGTACGAGTCAAAATTTCGAAAATTAGACGAATTATGTAAATTAAGCTAAAACTCCCAAAAGTTAAATTTCAAGCAAATTTTCAGAAAAAGCTAAATACTAATAAAAATAATTTAAAAAAATAAAAGATTTTTAAAAAATACAGTCGAAATTTAGAAAAAAAAGGGTGACATTTTCAAGAAAATCAGTTTTGGGAAAAAAATTAAAAAATCAAAATTAAACTAAAAAATTAATATTTCGGAAAGATCGAAAAACCTCAAAAATTCGGAAAATATCAAAATTTCTAAAAATCAAATTTTGTGAAAATGAAGTTGTAATTTCATACAATATTTTCTCGGAAAAAAATCGGAATTTCAAAAACATCGAATTTTGAAATTACAATCTGAAATCTCGAGAATAATGCCAATCTTGATACACGAGCTGAAATGTCTAGAAAGTCAAATTTAAAAAAGTCAAACTTTTCAGAAAAAAAAACATACACTAAGGAAAATGGCGAAAATTTGAAAAGGAGCGAATTTTGGAAGAAAGGTCGAAAAAGTATAATTTTGAGAAAATTTTGAGAATAAAGTCGAAATTTATAGAAATACGCTTTTTTAGAAAAAGGCGAATTTTAGGAAAAAACTTATTTTACGAGAAAATAGTTCGAGGAAAAACTGAATGTGGAATTTGTGTTAAAAATTTGAATCTTATGAAATCAGTAAACATTTCTGATAAATCAAATTCGAAAAAAGTTTGAACCTTCAGAAGAAGCTTAATATTGAAAATGTAACGGAATTTCGAGGAGAAATCAAAATACCAAAAAAAAAGACAAAACTTCGAAAAAAGGTCACCTTTTTCAGAAAAAAATTATTAAAAGTAATTAAGAAAAAAACATCTATTTCAGTCGAAAAAAAGAAGCATTTTGAAAAAAATAGTTAAAGTTTCGAAGAAAAGTAACATTTCAAAATAAATGAATATTTGCATTTGTCAAATTTTTTGAGAAATTAGTTAAAGAGTGTGAATAAAATTGTTTGCAATTTTAATCTTTTCAGAAAAATTTATTTTTAAAAAATATGAAAGTTCTCAAACAAATATTATTCCCAAAATTTTGACAAAAAGACAAACTTTGATAAGTAAGTTGAAATTTGAGTAACGCTCTGTTAAAAAAATCGAAGTTTTCAGAAAAAAGATAATTTGAAAATAAAAACAACGAATTTTGAGACAAAAATTGAACATTTTTAGAAAATTAGATTTTTCAAAGAAAAATCTAAAAAATTACAATTTTGAAAACGACAAGTATAAAGGAAGAGAGAAATTTTGGGATAAAATAAATCTAAGGGAAACATTCAAAATTTTAAGAAAAAGACAAATTTCAAGGAAATACTAAAGTTTCTTAATCTGGAAAGAGATAAAAATCAAAATTTTACGAAGAAGGCAAAAAAAATACTGGAAATTTCCAAAAAGTCAGGTTCTAAGAGCCCAGTGTTAATAAATACAACAGAATTTCAAAAAAAAACAACATTTCGAGGAAAAGCTTGACATTATAAGAAAAATACCTAAAATTGAAAAGAAATCCAGAATTTTTCACAAAAAGTCAAATTTTAATACAAAGAATTTTGCGAATAAAGTCAAAATTTGGAAAAAAGACCAATAATTTTAAAAAAAAACTCGAAATTTGGGAAAAGACGACTTTTGATGAAAAAGTCGTTATTTTTAAAATAGAATTGAAATTTTTCAGAAAATGTCTGATTTTAAGAAAATTTGAGAATAAATTTGAACTTTTCAAAGAAAGCAATTTTTGCCTTTTGACAGAACTTCCAAAAATTTTTTTTCAAAATCTATCAATCAATATTTTTCTCCAAATCTTTATCTTTATCAAAATATCGACCAAATTTAAAAAAAATCACATTTTGGTTAATAAGACGAAAGTTGCAGAAATTAGAATTATGAAAAGAGTCGAAATTTTCACAAAAAAAAAACAAATTTTGAGGGATGGGGAAAATTTGAAAAAGAACTGACGAATTTAAAGATAAAAATTCAAAATTTTGAGGAAAAAAGACGACAAGTCTTGGGAATACATTTTAAATAAAAAAAAACGAATTTTTTAAAAGAAGTCTAAATTTCGAGAAAAATGTCGAAATTTGAAGGCAAAAATTAAGAAATCAGCTGAAAATATTCCGGAAAATTAGATTCTAAAAAAAACCGTAACTTACAGAAGAACTTCCACTTAGGAGAAATAATCGAGAAAAAGATTGAATTTTAGAAAGAAATTGAAATTTTAATTTGAAAAAAGTCGAATTTTGCGAATAGAATTATAATTTTGGAAGAAAAGACGAATTTTGATCAAAGTAATCCTTTCGAGAAAAAGGCGAATTTGGAGGAAAAATTTGCCATTTTGATGTAGAATGGAAATTTCGCAGAGAAAACCAAATTTGAGAATAAAGTTTAAATATATTGAAAGAAAATTTTCTCGCAGGTTATATTTTTTATAAAAATGCAATACATTTCCAAAACGCGAAATCTGTAAATAAATATTTTTTAAAGATTTTTACTTTGTTATCAAAAGATCGACCAAATTTGAAAAAAAGCTAAATTTTAAGAAATCTGAGGAAAGTCGTATTTTAAAAATAGTCGAAATTTTCAGAAAAATCTGAATTTTGAGGAACGACGAAATTTCGAACAAAAACAGTCGAATTTTAAAATAAAAATTCGAAGCTTTGAGAAAGTCAGATTTTAAGGAAAAAAATCGAATTCCAAGAATATATTCTTTTTAATTTTTATTGTTTTCAAGGGACAAGATTTGTATTTTAATTTTTGAAGATAACCAAGAACCAGTCCGTTCCACAAAAAAATATACATGAAATTAAAAAAACGAATTTGTTGGAAAAACTCGAGACCTCGAGGAAAAAACAAATTTTGAAATACAAAAATAACATTGCTATGAGAGAAAGGTCCTTTTTTCATATAGATATAAACCTATGATAATAAAAATTTATAAATGCCACTTTATACCTTTTTACTGTCATTTTCGCCTATTTTATTTGCCATTTATGACACCAAAACTTTACGTTTTTACTGCCACAACTTTCGGGCTATAGTTATAATTATTCTTTTTTAACATCTCTTTAAACTTACATAAATTGAAAAACCTTTATGTGGCTAACTATGGAAATAAACTTTGAAAATTCCCTTTTAACATAAAGTGATAACTTTCATATAACTCCTCACAGTAGCTAACAAAAAGCAAAAGGTATTCACATTTCTAATAAACTAAGTTAATAGGAACATTCTAATTTGAATTAGGAAAATATGATCTTAGAAATAACAACACTTCCGTCACCAAACTTTTTAGTTTAAAATAAAAAAAAAAAGTTTTATTTCAAACATGCATAGCAACCTCGGTGTGTTAATTTATGGTGATGCTTGGAATAAAACTTTGTATTTTATATTAAAAAGATAAGCTATGTACAGTGGGATGTCAATCCCGAAAATCCCGGGATAAAAAAATTTAATCCCGAAAATTTCGGTACTGAACAGTTGTCGGGATCCCGAAATCCTGATTTTCGTGATCCCGGGATCAAATGCTCTAAGTTTGTCCTACACGTAGATCTTCAAATTGTAAGTAGAAAACTGTAAGGAATTTACACTTGTAAAGTTCTCTGGTATATTTTTACCACCACTTCATATCAAATTAGGCTTTCCAAAAATTTTCTAGATGGGATGGGTCTCAATAAAAATGGATATTTATATTTCAAAGAGAAATTCCCCAGAATGAGTGAAGTAGTAGTAGTAGTAAACCTCAAATTAAGAAAATTAATAAAAGACTCGTTCTTTAAAGAAAAATTAAATGTTTTGAAAAAATCAGCATGAAGATGCTTCAAGAATTTAACTGGAAATTTTTTGGTTTATTATACGAGTGACATCTATATATATTTGGTTAAATAACTTTTATTGGAGTGTAAAACTTTGGGTTGCAATATGGGGATCAAGATTTATTTTTTAGACACATATCTTGACTCTATTCCTACGAGTTGGGGGCTCTGGGAGGCACTAAGTGATAAGAACTGATAAAAGTTTCATGCGGACATTCCAATTATGGAAAAACTTCATTAGGGCAGATTAAACTCAAGGATGTTGACTGACTACTACTGCTCGATCTAGAGGGACCAATTAAAAGCTAAATAATCTAAAAATACAAAGATTATAAGTTCCTAATGTACATTTTTTATGTTGTATTTCTGGAAATCCATCATTTTTCAAACATTCAACAAACAAATGTCGTGGGTGATGATCAAAACTGCTTATTTTAAATGACAACAACTAAAAATTAAAAAATTTAAAAAAATTAAAAAACACAAAAGAAGTTCATGTGACATGACAATTTTGTTGACCAGTGTTGCCGCTACAATGTAACTATTTCATGGCTAACTGATATCAAATTTAAACTATTTTTTGCTTAAATTCAAATAATAGGTCAATTCTCGTCGTCTGGTCAATTTCTAATACAGAATTGTCCTTTTTAAAATTAGATGACATTACACATGGGAAGGGCACAAAAGAAGCGAATTTTATGGCTACAGCTTTTTCAGAATTTATTGCTGATGATCACATTTTATGCTATTTTTTATTCTTTTCTTATTTCGGGGATAGTAGGACTTCTACACGAATGGCAATAATTTGTTTTTTACGATCTCACTTCGATAAATCATTAAATCTACTTACTTTGGAATAACTACATAAGTAAAATTTATTGGATAAAAAAAATATCGATTCAACTAAATACCTTAGCAGTTGACATTTACTGACATTGCAAATGAAAATAAATATGTCTCGTGTTACTTAGGCAAAATTATTGCAGATGCTTTATGAGATGAAATAAAAGTGTAATTCGTTTCACTTTCTTTTTTTATCACTTTGATTAACATAATTATTGTTCTATTAATTTTTTTTTTTAATTTTTATGCCTTTTTTTCATAAACAAACGAGATAAACAACTGCAGATGTATCAAAGGTTGGAATCTGTTATGGACACTACACTGCAAGATTTAATGCAGGTTTTTTTACCACGTTAGTGTATTACGTCTAGGGAATTTGATCCCGGCCCTTATTTCTAATCCCGAGATTTCGAGATTATGTTGAGCCAATCCCGGAATCCCGGGATTATTTCGGTATTGAGGGTTACAAATTATAAAAATCAGCTTTTCCACCAACAAAACAAAATTTAGAGAAAAATCAACGTATTTTACGGCAAAAACGTAGATAATTATTAATCAGACTTTGAAGGTAAGACTAACAAGACTTAGAATCCCTCAGTCGTTATTTTCAAGACATTTTTTCCAAGAATCGATAAGAACTCTTCAAAAATTATTTATATTTATCAATTAAAAATCTATGGAGCATTTATAAGTAGAAGGCGCTGTCAATGTTAAGTATTAAATTATAACCTTAAAATTGCCTAAATTTCCCTCATGTAATTTTCGTCAATTTTTGCCTCTTACCTGGGAGAATTTGATTTTTGTATGCTTATTTAAATTTGCCATTTAACCTTATTTGGTTAGCATTTCTCCAACATTTATTTGGCAAAATTTTTTATCTTAATAATTTCACAATATTTTCTTCTTGATATTCACTATAATGAATATTTGAAAAATGTCAAATTAGAAGTCAAAATTTTCGAAAAAAGAGCGCAGTTTTAAAAAGTAGAAAACATTTTGAAGAATATCGAAATTTTGGAAAAAACGAGATTTACGAAACAAGATTAAAAAACTGAAGATAAGGAGAAATTTTCAAAAAGTCAATATTCTTTACAAAATCGAAATATTAAAGTCAAAATGTTCAAAAAAAAGATGTTGATAAAAGTCTAAATTTTCTTAGAAAGTTAAAATCTCCAGAAAAAAGCTGAAATTTAAAAACCATGGATACTTTGATATTCAAACATTAAAGAAATCGACAATCCCACAAATTCTAAAATTTGAAGAAGCGGCGAAATTTTCGAAAAAGTTCGTAATTTTGAAAAAAAAATTGAATTTTAAAATCTAAACTTTTAATTTTCATATTACCGTTGACTGTCACAAAAAAATAAATCTTTTTATTTAAACTGGAAAGCTTCAGAAAAGGGGAGACATTTCTATAAACTTGAAATTTATTGAAAAAATTCTCGAATTTTCAAGTTTAAAAAATTGAAGTTAAAATAGAGTTTTTTTTAAGTACAAATTTTGATAAGAATGCGAAATTTATTAGGATGATTCAAATTTTAAAATAGCATTTCCAAAAAAAAACGATCCACACTTTGAATTTAAACTCGAAATGAATGATATTGAAATTTTAGCAAAAACGAAATTTTTGAAAAAGTCTAAATTTTAGAGAATGAAACAAAATTTACAAAAAATGTTAAAATTTTGAAAATAACAATAATTTTCAAAAAAAAGGTAAAATCTTTGAAAATATTGTAATTTTGAATAATATAAAAAATTTCATGGAAAGTTTTAATTTCCAAGATTTTCAGAAAATGATTGAAATTCTGAAAAAAAAAATTCAACACAAATTTTAATTGGAAATTTAAAAAACTGAGGGTTTTGGCACATATTTGAAATTTCTAAAAAAAAGTCTACATTTTCAAAAAAAAGACGACATTATCAAAAGTTTTTAAAAATGACGTAATTTTTAAAAAAATTCAAAACATATCTAAATATAAATATTCGGTTTAAAAAAAACAATCGAAGTTCTCAAAATAAAAGAAGATTTTGAAGAAACTCCAAATTTTCAAAAAAATTTTGTGTGAAAAAATTTAAAATTTTTAAAAATAATAGCCGAGGACTATCAAAGTCAACATAGAAATAACCAAAATATCGAAATTTTCAAAAAATGTTAAATTTCGTAAAAAAGTGAAAATTTGAAGAGTTTAAATTTCAAAATGGCCAAATGTTGAGAAAAGTCCAGCTTACAAAAACTTGACATTTACAAAAAAATTGAGAATTTTCAATCAGGGAAAAGTTACCGTATATATATATATATATATATATATATATATATATCGGGTGTTTTTTTTAGTTGGGAGGTTACCTTTATATGGCGTATCACTTATTATAAATGCAAAATGATTTTGTTGATATGGCTAATCAGAGCTAAACTACCTTTCAAACATATTTTCAACTTCCTCCCACTTCCGGTTATACCGGAAGTAGACGTTAACTTTCTTATTTTAAATAGCAACCCCCAAATTTTATATTTTATTTGGATTCTACGTACAAAAATAAGGTGAGTTTATGTACACATGTTTATTGCTATCTTTGGTAGTTTTTAAGATATTTCAATTTTTCAAAAAAACTGACAGAAAAGAGGGTTATTTTGACTCTTTGTATCTTTTTTATTATTTGCAATAAAAACATTAAATTTGGTTTGAAGTCATGGAATATTATGAAAACTATAATAACGTAATCAAGTTTTACATTTATTTCACAGGGTGATGGAAATTTTATGATCTTTATTGTTTTTGTTTTATTCAAAAAAACTCTGTTTTTTTAAATAGGAACTATGTGTTTTTTAAACATTTTTAAATTCCTCACGTAAAAAGAAGAAAAAAGTTATACGACTAATTTTTTAAAATTCTGCACCGTTACAGAGATATAATGCAAAATAAATATATATATATATATATATATATATATATATATATCTTTTTTTTCTAGTAGCAACTTGGTAGTAGACAACAAAATTTTCAAAAAAAAACCTAACCACAAGGCCTAAAAATTTTAGCCTAAATAACATTTAACAGATAACCGCACAAGACGAATAAGTTTTTGGCTAATTGTTAGAATACTTATTGAAAAATATTTAAGGAGCCACGAATGTAAATTTCGTAAAAATGGTTTGTTAAACAGACTTCTCATTTTTGGAGTAATGAAAATCAACAACAAATGTTCAAGAAAATTCGTCCTTTAACTGTTATGCTATTAGATTAGAACTCAGGATTTTTAAGCATTAAATTTTACAATAAAAATCAAAATGGAAATCTTTTAGTGATTTTTTTACGACTACTGCATGACAAGCATATTGCTAGGAACAATCGGATGTGCTTAAAAACATTACTCAATTCAAAATCTTAAAATATGCCTTTAAATGTATTGAAACAGAAGATCGCCCTTGTTGTTCTTGATGTAAATTTTTTGTAAATTATTTTTGTTTCCCATTACTTATTATGATTAATTCTTTAAGCTTTTATTGCCTACAGTTAATTTCCTACTTGAACAAAAAAGAGATGTTTAATTCTTTTTATTTTGAGACTTATGTAAAATACCTCTGCAACGGCACAAAATTTTAAAAAATAAGCAATATAACTTTTTTCTTCTTTTTATGTGAAGAATCCAAAAATGATTAAAAAACATATAGCTCCTATTTAAAAAAACAGAGTTTTTTTGAATAAAACAAAAACAGCAAAGATTATAAAATTTATATCACCCTGTATAATAAATGTTAAATCTGTTTACGTTATTATAGCCTTTATAATATTCCTTGACTTCAACCCAAATTTCATGTTTTTACTGCAAATAATAAAAAAGATACAAAGAGTCAAAATAACCCTCTTTTCTGTCATTTGTTTTCGAAAAATTGAAATATCTTTAAAACTATCAAAGGTAGCGATAAACATGTATACATAAGCTCACCTTATTTTTTTACGTAAAATCCAAATAAAATATAAAATTTGTGGGTTGCTATTTAAAATAAGAAAGTTAATGTCTACTTGCGGTACAATCGGTAGTGGGGGGAAGTTGAAAATATTTTAAGAAGATAGTTTAACCCCGATTAGCCCCATCGACAAAATCAGTTTGCCTTTATAATAAGTAGTACTCCATATAAAGGTAACCTCCCAACTAAAAAAAACACCCGGTATAACGAAATCTTAAAAAAATCAACATTTTCAAAAAAGCCTAAATTTAAAAAAAATCAAACCTTTGAAACGTCAAAATTTTCAAAAAAAACTTGGTTTCGAAAAAAATCGAAAAAAATTAAAATTTAAAAATAGTCAAAAATATTTTCAAATAAGTCAAAATTGTCAGAAAAGAATCGATCTTTGTCTCCAATTTAAACTTTTTGTGAATATCACTCTTTTTAAAAAATTTACTTTTTTCAAAATTTTTAGGACAGGATCAAAATTTTGAAAAAAGTTAATTTTTCAGAAAAACATTTACAAAAGGTTTAAGTTTCGAGAAAAACCTGCAAATATGAGAATGATAAAATTAAAAAAAAAAATTCTAAAAATGTCGAAATTATTAAAAAAATGTCAATTTTTTTTAAATACCGAATTTTTCAACAAAATATAGAAATTTAAATTTAAATTTTCAAGAAAGATAAAATTTTCGAAAATATTCGAAACTTTTAAAAAGTGAAATTCTTCAAATAAAAGTCGAAATTCGTGGCGCCCTCCTGTACCATGATGTCAGAATCTATTGACTCCCTCACGTCCCCTTAATCTGAAAAGTAACAACCCTTCCGGTGTCTTATCAGCAAAACCTTTTAGTTCAAAATACAAGAATTTTATTTCAAACAAGCATAACAATCCCATAATAGTGATGCTTGTTTGGAATAAAAACTTCTATTTTACATTAAAATGATAGACAAGTCATTTTGTTGAAAACATTGACACTGAGCCTTTCGATAGGTGCAGTCTATTTTACAACTTATTTAAAAAAAATTAAAATTAATTATTATTAATTAAAATTAAAAAAAAAAATTTCGGGATTAAAAAGCGGTCGGTATCCCGGGATCCCGAAAATCGGGATCCCGGAATCAAGTCCTCTAATTACATCACTAGTTCAATCAAAAAATTTCGAATTTTTGTCCAAGTTTTTATTTTCAAAAGTTTTTTTTTTAGAAACGTCGACCCCAATCATAAAATTTTAATTATATTTAAAATTTGGTGAACAAAATCGAAAATTTGAGTTTGAATCGAGCTAAACTAAACTCTTTGCGAGTGGACTACGTACAAAAATTTAAGAAAAAACTAAAAATTTTGAATTTGAACATTTATATGAAAACCATGCAAACATTTTTTTGAATTTTGAGTATTCTGCTATCTGTCTGGTTTTAGTTTGAAATTTGTAATATTTACAAGTTTCGCAACCTCATCCTGTCCTCTTCCTTATTTTCTTTTTTCACCTCCTCTGATTTTTTTTATTGTAATTATTGAAAACGAAGATGATGGATTTTCTTCGTGCGAAAAATTCCGTTCGAATGTCCATATGGAGGGTGCGAGGGAGTCCAAAATCGACGTAAACTTCTAATGTGCCACGAACCAAGTCTCTTTCAAATAATTCATTTAAAATTCAGTTCTGTAACATTCGGGGACTAAACTCAAATCTAAACTCGGTTCATCAACACCTTCGAAGCGAAAGACCCGATGTGCTGTCTCTGACAGAAACCTAGGTCTCCCCATCGATCAGTATGGTCCATTTGCTTTGCCCTAATTACGACACAAAGTCTCGACGCAAGAGGGGAATTTTACGCCAAGTGACCTATCTTGTCAAAGAGAAAAACACTAAAATCTGCTGATCATGATGTGATTTAGCTGAAGATCTGCTTCAAAAGCGAAGTAATATTCATTTGTTTACTTTATCTGCCTCCAAACTATCCCTCATAGAGGCAACTCTTCCCTTATCTCTCCGTAACTTTCGATCACCTACAGATGAATTACCCAAACAATAAAGTTGTCTTTCTCGATGACTTCAACGTACACAATATCCCCTGATTAAGGTTTTCTTCCCAAGCAGACGACGTGAGAAGGGTGGCAGAGGCTTTCGCCATTTCTTATGGACTGGAACCCACAAGAACTCCTGATGTAGATACCCATCAATCTAATCCACTCGTCCTTTTCCTTATAAATTCTCCAAATTCGTATAAAATCACCGCTTGGAAATTCCAATCACAAGCTTGTAGCAGCCTCTCGCTCACTTCATATATTACCTTCTTCTCAGACACAGCCCCGTAGGGTTTGGCACTTTAACTCCTGCAAATTGGAAAGAATTAAGACACTCTTTGCATCTTTCTCATGGCAAGAACTGAAAAAACCCGTCGTCAGTCTCCGAATCTATCGCTCAAACTATCCTAATTGGTATGGAATGCCCCCATTCCTAAAAAAATCTGTCTCTAGTAAATCTTACTTCCGGGATTGGACCGTGTCAAAGAACTACCAAAAGTGTTCGACGTTTCGCCCACCATCGTGAGGGACTTCTCAGGAACAAAGAAATAAAATAAAATGATGGAAAAATGAAAATTGAAAAAGGGGGTCAATTTCAAATCAGAGCACGTTAACTCAGTATGTTCCCCATACCAGAGGTACCAGGTAGACATACTGAGTTACCGTGCTCTGATGTTTTGAAATTGGCTCTCTTTTTTCAATTTTCATTATTCCCTCCTTGTATTTTATTTCTTTGTTTCTAAAGAAACCCCCTATGATGGTGGGCGAAACGTCGAACACTTTGAGTAGTTCTTTGACACGGTCCAATCCCGGAAGAAGTGCATCCTGTACTGACTCTGGCCGTGGAAGCCTTCATTATTATATCTAGTAAATCTTGGTTCAGCAAAAAATGTGCTCGGGCTGTGTCCTACAAAATCGCTCATATTGTCGTTGGCGAAGTAATCCCTCAGTCGAGACTCGAACCACCTTTGTAGACACACGAAATTTTTGTAAACAGTTTATTGAAGAAGCAAAAAGTGATTTCGATCGTAAAATGCATCAGAAGCTTATCAACTGTCCGAACGGTTCCTGGTCATTTTGGGGATTTGCAAAGTCGATTGGAAAGAATTTCGGATTTTAAAATTTTCCACTTTTATTTGATGACGTCAACAATATTGCGATTACTTCCAAGGAAAATGCTAACCTGCTAGCCTTAATGTTTCCTGAAAATTCCAATCTTGATTCTCGAAACGCAGAACCCCCAAATCTTCCTAAGATTGGCACTTCGATGCCTGGCGTTGTTTTAAGACAACGCAGTCAGGAAGATTCTCCTCGAGCTTAACACATCGAAAGCTTCTGCCCTTGTTCTTAAGAAGTGCGCTCTAGAGTTGACTCCTGTTCTCAACAAATTGTTTTTTCTTACAACGAAGATGTATTTTCTGATATCTGGAAATCTGCTGGGGTGCAGTCTGTCTTTAAAAAAGAAATCTGACCAACAACTACCGCCTTATATCTTTGCTCCCCGTTATATCTAAAGTGATGGAAAAAGGTATAAAATATCTGGAGAAGAATAGAATTATCTCAAAACTGCAACACGGTTTTAGACAACAACGCTCAACTGGCGATCTATATATTATATATTATGGTTTTTCTCCTGGATTCCGCACCATTTGATATCCAGTTTTCTTGCTAACAGATCGCTTCAGGTCGTTATTGATGACGTCTTATTCGAGACATTTGCGTTAAATACAGAAGTGCCTCAGGAGTCTGGTATGTCTCCTACTTTGTTTCTGTTGCATATAAACGATTTATTAGCTTCAACCTCAAATCCAATCAGCTGCGCAGATGATAGTAGCCTGATGTCATTTTTTTTCTCCGACCTCCTCCTGGACTCTATCATTTGATATCCAGTTTTCTCGCTGACAGATCTCTCTTAAGCCGTAATTTTGGTGGAACGAACTGGTCCTTGGTTATCTTCAAAAATTGAAATGCAATATCTCTTTAAAGATGATAGCTTGTTTGTCGAAACGCGTTAGAGTAACCGTTGTTGTGTTTTTTAATCTTCCTTAGTTTCAGGGGATAATATTGATATTTCAATTTTTAGATCTCTTCAGGTCGTCGTCGATGGCATCTCATCCGAGACATTAGCGATTAGTGCAAGGGTGCCTCAGGGGCCTGTTCTGTCTCCTACTCTGTTTGTGTTACACATAAACAATCTCTTAGCTTCAACTTTCAATCCGATATACAGCTACATGCAGATGATAGTAGCTTGGTGTCATATCTTTCCTCCAACAAAGCATTATCCGTCGCTGCTTCAGATTGACTGAGGGAACAAGAGATACATATGATTAATCGGCATCTTGAAACCGTTTTGGAATGGAGTAAGAAAAATTTGGTCGACTTCAACGCTTCAAAAACTCAGGCCACGGTTTCCGCTAAGAAAACATCAAGGAATAATGCAACAAACATATTTATGGGCGGTAAAATCTTCCCGATGGGATTTAATCTGTCTATCCTAGGAGTAAATGCGAGCACCAACTTCTCTTGGGACGACCATGTTCGCACCATGTGCCTAAAAATGGGCAACCTGGATTCTTATTCGGTGTGTAGTTTTAAGAACAAAAAGGTTTTCGCGGTAGTTAATAATAGAGCACCTCTAATAAATTCACTTCCATCTTATATTAAAATGAGTATTAAAAATACAGCATTTTAATAAAATTCTTAATATTGAATTTAAAAAAGAATAGCGAGGCTTTTCCCAGTAGGATGCTTTTATATTTCACTGAAGGATTAGTCTTGCTTTTCTTATAAAAGCAAAAGGAATCGATAATTTGATGTCTGCTTTTGGCTTTATTAAAATGTGCATCTGTCCAAATTGCTTTTAATTAAATTTAGTTAGTTTCTAACTGTTTTTGAGACTCGTTAACTTTACTTTGTCATTACAGGCCTTTGATCGTGTGCAAATTAATTGATTTATACAACCGATAAATAAAGCAAAGCAGATATTAAATGCACATTTTTTTTCTGACCGACAAAATTGAAAGGTGGGCGTAAAAGTGTCACTTTTTAACTTTTAAACATGACATTTTGATTTTGTTAGAATATTTCCCAGATTTAACTTCAGAAAATCGATATTTGGACTTACAACTCGAAATATTGCTACTCTTATTAATAGATATTTCAAATATAAAAGTGGTATCTTCATTTTTATTTTAATTATTTCTTGAGGCAGAAATTAAAATTTCAACAAACAATTTTAACTTCCTGTTAACTTTACTCACAAGATCTGCGTTTGATCTGTGATTTTTTTTCCTGAAATATTGATTTTAAAGTAATTCGCCGGTTAATTAATTTTTTATAGATTTTATTCAATATTCTGTCAGATGTCATTAGCAGTGCTACCCATATACCTGCACGCGCTTCTGTTGAAATTAAGTCAATATCAAATTTACGATCTTTAACATGTGTAGTGTAGGGCAGCTTAGGCGAAAGAATGACTTTAAAGAGATTTTGATTTATTGCGGCTAGACCTTTCGATAGATTTTGATTGAAAAGTAATATATTATATAAGCTAACATCCTAAATGAAATAGTGAAATATAAGGGTTTCAAACCATACTATTTTTGCCTAATCCCAATTTAAAACTGCACATCTTACGAAATTTCGATGCTTCATTCCGCATGTTAGGGAAATATCTTGGAGTAATGGCAACATAGCAGCTTTACTACTTCTAGATGTCTTTGGCTAAAGCCAGTTGCCTACATTTTATCGCCTAGGAGTACAGTGGTGTTGCCCCAGAAAATTAACCGTAAAGCGACTTGGGGATTTGTATTATTGTATCCACGTGGACAGTCTAGGCTAAAAATCGAGTAGTGATGGCAGTATGGCGTTTACGTTTCGGTGCGCAGGGGAGATCTAACGTTCTAAAAATTTTGCTGCAATTTCTGCTACTGAATTATCTTACAAACTAAATTTTAGGTTTTAATGAAGCATTTTGGAAAAAAGGACATATTTTTTTAAAAAGTAAAACGATAATTGCGATTGCCAATTAAAATTAATGAAATTCTGTATTCATATTTCCAAGATGATAATAATGTGTTAAATTAATCAAAACTTTCAGGCAACACTGTTTTTATGCACTTCGCAAGCAAACATTTATAAATTTTCATTAGAACAATTTCCGTGTAATATACATGCACTAATGACGTATTTGGTATTGTACTCTTGAACATGTTCGTCGTTTGTGCTTACAAAGAGCTATCTGTAATAAGTAAATTTATTTCTACAAACAAAATTCTAAACAACTTAATATTCCAATTTGATGCAAAACATGTTCGACGATAACGTCTTTAATTAATTTAAAACAAAAACCAAGTTACACAGAAAATAATAACAACGCATTGGCTTTTAACCGCAGTATTGTCAACATTGATTTCGCTAAATGCCTTAAAACTTTTGTCGAAACTTCCTAGAAAATTAGATTTACGATCTACCACGTTACCAGGTTAGATTTGTTCTTGTTCGGCAACATAATCGATACTAAAGGTTGAACGAGAGAAATAGAGATCCAAAGGGGCACGAAGCGAAAAAGTTCTTTTATTACTTTTATCGTACGGGTTTTTTACAGAAAACGATAAATTTTTGCAAATGTTAGACACCATTTGTTAGGGTCCTTGCAAAAAGGAAAAAAGTGAAAATTATTTTATAAATACAGGGTGCCTCATGCTCGTTGCGCGTTAAAATTATCCCCGAAAATAATTTGTTAGATTCTTTAGGGGCTTCTTAGGCGCATTGAGCGATTTTTAATTCGAGGTAATACGGTTTCGTGTCACCATCACGCTTATTTGCGTTACCAATATGCTCTAATGTTAATGGTAGCACAAGTTGGTAATGCGTGATGGTCCCCCTGATGGTGTTTTCACTTCAATAAAAGTGCTACGGATATTTATATATTATTTTACAGAGGTAAATATATGCTTTGAAGAATAATTTTTCTTTCATTTTCAAACACGATTCTACGAAAAAATACTGAGCAGTAATAAACATCAAAGGTTGCCAGTGTGTTCAGCAACACGTCCAACTTTAATCGTAAATAAAAAGGAACTTTCATGCTAGAATATTACGTAGAAAATAAAATGTGCAATACTCCTTTTAATTTCAGATGACACTGAAAATTAAACTTTTTCAAGCATCTTTTTTATAATATACAACAGGAAGGTCACGATAGGAAAACATGCTCTTTGAACGTGGGCTAACGATGAACAATGTTGACAAAACTTTGATATTGGCGTGGATAACTCGAGCTTTTATCTATAGACCAGGGTAGAAGCCTTCAAAAACGATAAAAAGTGAAAAAAAATTATAGTAGGATGAAACCTATTAGAAAAGGAAGATAATGCAACAAAAATAAAAGGAAAAATAAATTACGGGCGATCTGAGGTCGGGAAGGGGTAGGGGGTGAGATTTTAAGGGTAAAAAACGGTTTATCTCGATTTGTAGCAAAGCTACAAATTTTATGGAAAAAAGTTAAATAGCAAAGTTGTAGGTAATAAGAAGATCTATAATTTTTGTATCTACACTTTTTTTAACATAACCTCGAAATTAACGTGAAAAATTTAAAAAACCAGGTTTCTGGTTTTGGTGAATTTGGTGAATTTGGTGAAAACTTATCTTTTTATATCCTTAAGACACTGTAATTTTTTTGATTTAAAATATCTAAAAGTTGAAATTTCTAGAAGAAATTTTAAGAACGACACTTTCAGTAAAAATGGAAATTTCGGAGAAATTTCTTTTTATAAAAATTTAGGAAAAAATGGAAACTTGGCAGAAAGAATCAAAGTTTCCGAAAAAAATCGAAATATCTGAAAAAAACTCGAAATACTTATACAGAATGAGATTTGAGGTAAAAATTCGAAGATACCATATTAACTTACTTTTTAGAGAAATAGTAAAATGCGATATGAGGTGGATTTAGATTTTTTCTTGAAATTGTAATTATTTTCTGAAAATTTCGACATTTTCAAAGAAATTTGAGTTTTTTCTTAACATTTTAATTCCCGCTCGAAATATTGATTTCTTCCTCAAAATCTTTAAAAAAATTAGTCTTTGAAAATGTAATTTTGATCAAAATTAAAACAGGTTTTTAAATATCGCAACTTCGTGAAAAAAACCTAAAATTTCTATAAAAAGAAATCAGAAAAAATTTCTACGAAAAATTGTGTAATGAAGTGTTCAGAAAATTTTGAGAAAAAAACTCGTAAGTGAAATTGGGGGTACTGCAGTTCCACAGTGCCTATACGTTAGCCGCCACTGGTGTTGTGTCAAAGAAAGACGTTTAAAAGAGTTTTCATTTTCAAGGTCGTTAAAAATTCAAAAGGATTGCGGTTATGATCTCGGTGATTCTCCGAACTAAACGCCTCGAACGCTATTAAATGGAGGCTCAAAGCTACCTGGATTTTTTATATATTGAATTCTCATTAAAAATATCAAGCTAAGCGGATAGCTTTTAATTAATTTTTTAATTGCTGAAGTCACGACCAGTCGCGCGAAGATAATATAACCAACTCTTTGCAACGAAACTCATTAATTGGGAACAAATACTGTAAAAAATCATACCTTTGATAACAAATTGAAAAAAAATGAATAAATTAGAAATAATTAATCTCATTTCTTGAGTTTCATATTTTTTTTGTCACAATTTAAAATACAATCGTTGTTTCCCCTTCGCTTTTTCTTCTTCGTATATTTTTATATTTAGTATATCCCAATTTAATAGCATGATACTAAAAATACTATCATCCACTTAAAATAGATATATGTGCTACTTTACCAAATTTACATAACTCGGGAGCTTCTCATTGGTAAATCAATCGTGTCTTTTTAATAATGCTGTCATATAACCATATTTCATCGTTAAATTATTGCTTTCAATTTTTCAGCCAATAAATCTTATTCAGATTAACAGTAATCTCGCTACACTTAACGCGTTTAACCTAGAAATTTTGATGAAATGAAATGTGTTCATAATAAAGCTACAAGAATATAAATAAATACAAAACTCTTTCAAATTTAAACCCACGACTTTGCGTAAAAGAAGGGAAATGATCTCTGTAATTTTCTCAACATTTTAAATTGACAATTGAATATAATTTCAAAATTTAGACATTTTTTGAAATTTCTACACATAATTATAAACGTTAACGTTAAAAGAAACCCAACTACTCCTTCACGCTTAATTTTTTTTAAACAAATTGCGGTTTTAAAACAAAAAAACAATGGTTTTTAAAAAATGTAAGAATGAGTTTTTATTTTGTTCGAAAATGACAGATTTTTTTTCAAAGTTTTTCTTTTTTTGGCTTTTGACTGATTTCGACTGAACTGTCAGACTGAAACTCGATTTCCATTGTTCTCACAATTTCGACATTTCGACTCTAATGCTGACATATGCAAGTAGAATGCAACCTAAATTCATGCAGCCCCCCTCCAGGCGTGTATAGTGAATCATAGGTAGCTGAACTACCAACAGTTGAAACACTGCCATCTAGCAAAGCGGTTGCTCTATAGGAAGACAAGGATTCTAATGTACAGATCAATAGGTTCGAACATTTATTAGATTCAAAGTTTGACAAACAAATACCGGTTTCGTTCTTGTTAGATCTCGTCAGTTTGGTATATCCAACTCGAATGCTAACAAATGTTCCGGCAAGTAAGTACTAAAGAATTCACGGACGTCAAGCGTGTGACTTCTTAGTACTACCACCTATTGGTCCATAGAGACACTAAAAATAAAATCATCATATTTAGCAGCTAACGTCAGTAGACAGCTTTAAGTACATTGGTCTTATTTATTGGGAGCAAGTAACCTCGAGATGTGGATAATTTGAATTACATTTTCATTCCCTCAGGGATCGAATTTCAAAAATTCCTAATTTAAATCAAAGTAGCTTCCATATAATTCACGAAGAACGTGGGACACCCTGTAGATTTATCACTTTTATTTCTTTATCACTTCAAATGAAGAAGAAAATCTATTAGAATTAAACGCCACCTTTACCTTCTATTCGGGATTTAAAGATACATAATTTATCGGGTTTATTGGGTAGTTTTCATTATTTAAAGGCTTCTCGCCTCCAGGTTTCCTAACAAATGGGTAGGGCTCGTACATTTTCAACAACATGTTAACCAAAGGGCTTTCAGTAATTCTGGCATTATTAACGAGAACAGCTATCGAGTAAACCGATACTGTTAAATGTTAATCTAAAATGTAAACATACTATAGACACGTAAAAGACTACAAAGCCATATTTAATAACTCCATTATAAAACGAGAATTACAAATTTGCAATTTCCAATTTAATATGTACGCTTACAGATAGGCATCATCGCGTCTCGACGACCCTGTCGAAGCGAT
Source organism: Dastarcus helophoroides (assembly GCA_028583605.1). Lineage (NCBI taxonomy): Eukaryota > Metazoa > Arthropoda > Insecta > Coleoptera > Bothrideridae > Dastarcus > Dastarcus helophoroides. Next base: position 33,518,043 of record CM053327.1, read on the forward strand.
TATTTTTTTGTGAAATCTTATTTATTCGGTTTTGCAATTTTTACATATAATTTCATTCCTGTTGAGTGGAAGAAGCAACTGGCGAAGAAAATGCCACTCAACAGGGATGGAATTAACGAAACTTCGCAAAGAAGGTACGTTTTACCTATAAATCCGGATTTTTCGCCCTAATTTTACATTTAATCCTAATATCCAATGCAAGAGAGCAATGAGAATCATTTCCTTTATAGCCTCTGGCCAAAACACCACGTAAGAAGTCAGCGCCATCTCTGTACCAATATCCCAACATCCAATGCAAGTACCGCTAAAATTGACGAGGTGGCTACAAAGAAAATGCTTTTTTTGTGAAAACTTGCGTTTTTCCTGAAAAAGTAACAACTTTAATGAACTTCAAAAGCAAATTTTTAACCAAAAAGAAAATTTCATCCAAATCGTTAGAGCCGTTTCCGAGATACCAAATACATACATATTTATATATACAAGAAGACCTTTTCAAAGTTTCGACCTTTTTTGGAAAATTTCGATTTTCGAATCTTATTAAAAATTTTTACACTTTAACTTTGGGACTTATTTTATATCCTGACTAGAGACCGGATTATATGCATTTGCATGTTTGCATATGCAAATGCATGTTCAATCCATTTTTGCCTGTTATTGCATATTTCACCGAAGATCTAATGATGATGCATATTTTCATTAATATTTGCAGCATTTTTCGTTGTTGAAAATTAAATCTACTCGGTTAATGAATAAAATTGGCCAAATAAACTTCCCATTGGTAGACGTAGGCAGCATAAACTTGAAGTAAATTTTGAAAACATTTAAAAAATTGCCCAGGCTCTGAATTGTGACTTGTAGAAGGGAACAAAGTCACAAAATTTGAAATATTGGTCTTTAGTTTCTTGTGCAGAAGAATTATAATTTTTACTGAAAAAGAAAAGACCAAATCTCATTTTAGTATCTAGCAACCAAAGAACCAACCAATGAATGCGTTGGGTAGGTATGTAACCTGCAGAAGGCTCCCAAATTATGTAGTTCCTTTATACAAACCAAACAGTTAATAATATAATAAAATAAATAATACATTAACATTAACATAGGCGCTGCGTGGGCCATTCACCCTTATTGATTAAAGCAGTCGATCTAAAATTTATAATTAACTAAATAGCCTTTTCCAAAAATTACCATTTTTTCTTCAAAATTCGCCGTTTCCTTGAAATTTGGAAATCCAATCGAAATATTAAGTTTTTCTTCTCAAAATTGTTCTTTTAAAAATGGGCCTTTTTATTTTGAAATCTACATTTTACCTCTTTTTTATCAAAATCTAATACTTAAAATTTTGAATTTTGAGTTTTTTTACTTCAAAATCTCCATTTTTTAAAATTCGACCTTTTTTGGAAATTTCCACTTTTTTAAAATCTAAAACTATGCAAATTTCGAAGTGTTTATCAGAATTTGCCTTTTCCTCAAAATTTGTCCACTTTTGATAAAAAAGTAGACATTTTGAAAATTTTGGAAATTCTAAATTTGCTAAAAAAAAATTCTAGAAAACTTTTTTTGTAAATTTCGAAGTTTTCGAGATTTCTTTAAATCCAATTTTTTGAGAATTTAAACTTGTTTCTCAAAATGTTGACATTTATCTCAATATTGGATATTTTCTCACGTCATGGTAAGGCACTTGTCTCGCTCTGACTTAAGCAGTTAAGAAAAAATAAATATTAAACCGGAAAATTTGGCCTTTTTCTCAAAATTGGCATATTTTTTTTAATTTAACAAAATTGAAGACTTTGAAATATTTTGAATTTGTACTAAATTTCAACTTTTTTCTTGAAATTTCAATCTTTTTCTCGTAATAATTTTATCTTAATTTTTTTCATAATTCATTTTTGTTTTTAGAAATTTTAATTGTATTCCTCAAAATTCATCTTTTTCTCAACGTTTAAGGTTTTCTCAAAATTCTTTTTTTTTCCATAAACGTCTATCTTGCAAATTTGACTTTCTATGCAAAATTTCAATTTTTCCAGAACTTGTCTTTTTCTGCAAATTCTGATTTTTCCCTTTTCAAAGTTCACCTTTTTTAATTTTGCTTTTATTCACAAAACTTGACCTTTTTCTTTAAATTTGATACTCTCTCTCAAAATTTGTTTCTTTTTCTCAATTTCAAGTTGGAATATACCAAACTGACGAGATCTTACAATATCGAAACCGGTACTTTGGTTTCCAAACTTCGAACCTAATAAATAGTTCAGACCTATTGGTCTGTGCATTAGAATCCTTGTCTTCTGGGAACTTTCCTAAGAGAGTAACCGCTTCGCTAGGTGGCAGTGTTTCAACTGTTGGTAGTTCAGCTTACCTATGAATTCACTATACACGCCTTGGAGGGCTGCATGAATTTGCAGTCTAGGTTGTATTCTACTTGCATACGACATTGTTGGCGATGGCCACAGCTTTCACTATGGACCAATAGGTGGCGGTAGTCTGAGAGTCACACGCTTGTACGTTCGTTGATTCATTAGTACTTACTTGTTGGAACATTTGTTAGCATTCGCGTTGGATATACCAAACTGACGAGATCTAACAAGATCGAAACAGGTCTTTGGTTTCCTAACTTCGAATCTAATAAATGTTCTAACCTATTAGTCTGTGCATTAGAATCCTTGTCTTCTGGGAACTTTTCTCAAAATCGTCTTTTCAAAATTTCCACTTTTATGACCTTCAACTTGCAGCGTTTTTTCGAAGTTCATCTTTTTCTAAAATTTAGATTTTTTTTGTTCAAAATTCTTCTTTTTCGACTATTCTTAAAATTTGACTACTTTTTTTTTTCAAAATTTAACTTTCTGTTGGAAAACTTCTACTGTTTTTTAAAGTTTCGTGCTTTTGCTTGAAATATGTCTGCTTCCGGATCTTCGATTCGTTTCATTCGTTCTGAAATGTCCATTTTATTTCAAAATTTAACATTTTCTTAAAATTAACTTTCTTTGAAAAATAGAAACATCATCTTGTTTTCAATAAATGTTCAAACTTATTGGTCTGTGCATTACGATTTCTGGAAATGACAACTCTTTCTTTAAAAGTGGACTTTCTTTGAAATTTCTGTCTTTTATTCGAAATTTCTTTTTTTGCCCGATATTTGCTTTTAGAAATTTAGACTTTTTTCCTTGAAATTCGACTTTCGAAGTTTTAACATTTTTCTCAAAATCGTCTTTTCGAAATTTCCACTTTTATGATCCTACAGCTCGCAGCGTTTTTTCGAAAATTTAAATTTTTTTTTGTTCAAAATTCGTCTTTTTTAACTATTCTTAAAATTTGACAACTTTTTTTTTCAAAATTTAACTTTCTGTTGGGAAACTTCTACTGTTTTTTTAAAGTTTCGTGCTTTTGCTTGAAATATGTCTGCTTCCGGATTTTCGATTCGTTTCATTCGTTCTGAAATGTCCATTTTATTTTAAAATTCAACATTTTCTTAAATTTAACTTTCTTTAAAAAATAGAAACGTCACCTTATTTTCAATAAATGTTCAAACCTGTTGGTCTGTGTATTAGGATTTCTGGAAATGACAACTTTTTCTTTAAAAGTGGACTTTCTTTGAAATTTCTGTCCTTTATTCAAAATTTCTTTTTTTCCGATGTTTGCTTTTGGAAATTTAGACTTTTTTCCTTGAAATTCGTCTTTCGAAATTTTAACATTTTTCTCAAAATAGTCTTTTCGAAATTTCCACTTTTATGATCCTACAACTCGCAGCGTTTTTTCGAAGTTCGTCTTTTTCTAAAATTTAGATTGTTTTTGTTCAAAATTCGTCGTTTTCAACTATTCTTAAAATTTGACTACTTTTTTTTTCAAAATTTATCTTTCTGTTGAGAAACTTCTGTTTTTTTTTATTAAATTTCGTGCTTTTGCTTGAAATATGTCTGCTTCCGGATTTTCGATTTGTTTTATTTGTTCTGAAATTTCCATTTTATTTTAAAATTCAACATTTTCTTAAAATTGACTTTCTTTGGATAATTTTGACCGCTGACCGTTGAAATTTCGATCGTTTTTCTGGAAATGTCACCTTGTTTTCAAAATTGCGTTATTTTAGGTTTATTTTTCTAAAAATTTCAATATTTTAGGATCTCAGTGTCTAGAAATTTTGGGTACATTCCTAAAGTTTCCGGAAATTTAAACTTTCTTCTTGAAATTTATCTTTTTTCTTGAAATTTCGATCTTTTCTCTTAAACTAGGTTTTTTCCAAGTTTCGTCTTTAACCTCAATTGGTATTTTCATTCAAAAATTTTCTTTTTTTGAATTCCCTTCATTTTTGCTTAAAATAATAATTAACAGAATTATCATTTTAGTTGCATGATTTAACATCTTTGGTGCATATTTTAAGCATTTTTCTTGCATATTTCAAGATTTCTATGTTGCAATTAATCGGGTCCCTAATCATGACTTATTTTAAAAATATCAAATATTTTAACCTTTTTGAAAAGTTCTGTTTTCTTAATAATGTTTTTATTGAAAATTTTGACTTTTAGAAAATTAAGAATTATTTAAAAAGTTTGACACAAAATTTCGTCTTTTTCTCAATATTTTGAATTTCATTCAAAATGTTACCTTTTTTCCTTCAAAAAGTTCGAATCTTTTTTGCAAAATTTCCGTTTCGCTTTTTTTTATGTAAATTAGATTTTTATTTAAAAAATTGATTTTTCAAAAAGCTGGATTTTTCAAAATTTTCACTTTTCGAAAATTTCGAATTTTTTAAGAAGTTTGACACAAAATTTCGACTTTTTCTAAATATTTTGAATTTCACTCAATATTTTCCTTTTTTTTTTTTCAAAAAGTTCGAATCTTTTTTGTAAATTTTCCGCTTCTTTTGTTTACTTTCGGAAAATTTCAAATATTTTAAAAGGTTTGATACAAAATTTCGTCTTTTCTCAATAATTTGAATTTCTCCTAAAATTGCATCTTTTTTTCTCCGAAAAGTTCGAATCTTTTTTCAAAATTTCCGCTTCGCTTTTTTTATGTAAATTAGGCTTTTATTTAATTTATTGACTTTTCGAAAAGCTGGATTTTTCAAAATTTTCACTTTTCGAAAATTTCGAATTTTTCAAAGAGTGGCACAAAATTACGACTTTTCTCAATATTTTAAAATTCTCTCAAAATTTTATCTTTTCTCTTTGAAAAGTTCGAATCTTTCTTTCAAAATTTCCGCTTTTTTATGTAAATTTGGCTTTTATGTAAAAAATTTGACTTGTCGAAAAGTTGTATATTTCAAAATTTTGACTTTTGGAAAATTTCGAATATTTTAAGAAGTTTGACACAAAATTTCGACTTTTTCTCAATATTTTAAATTTCTCTTAAAATTTAATTTTTTTTCTTTGAAAAGTTCGAATATTTTTTCTAAATTTCCGATTCGTTTCTTTTTAATGTAAATTAGGCTTTTATTTAAAAAAAAATCGACTTTTCGAAAAGTTGGATATTTCAAAATTTTGACTTTTGGAAAATTTCGATTTTTTTAAAAAGTTTGACACAAAATTTCAACTTTTTCTCAATATTTCGAATTTCTCTCAAAATTTTACCTTTCTTTCTTTGAAAAGTTCAAATCTTTTTTCAAAATTTCCGGTTCGTTTTTTTCTGTAAATTTGGCTTTTATTCAAAAAAATCGACTTTTCGAAAAGTTGAATATTTCAAAATTTTTATCTATCGACAATTTCGAATTTTTTAAAAAGTTTAACACAAAATTACGACTTTTTCTCAATATTTTGAATTACTCTTAAAATTTTACCTTTTTTTTTTCTTTGAAAAGTTCGAAACTTTTTTCAAAATTTCCGCTACGTTTTTTTATGTAAATTTGGCTTTTATTTAAAAAAATGGCCTTTTCAAAAAGTTGGATTTTTCAAAATTTTTACTTTTCAAAAATTTCGAATTTTTTAAGAAATTTAAAACAAAATTTAAACTTTTTCTCAATATTTTGAACTTCTTTCAAAATTTTACCTTTTATCTTTGAAAAGTTCGAATCTTTTTTTTTAAATGTTCGCTTTTTTATGTAAATTAGGCTTTTATTTAAAAAAATCGACTTTTCAAAAAGTTGGGTATTGCAAAATTTTGACCTTTGAAAAATTTCGATTTTTTTAAAAAGTTTGACACAAAATTTCGACTTTTTCTCAATATTTTGAATTTCTCTCAAAATTTTACCCATCTTTCTTTGAAAAGTTCGAATCTTTTTTCAAAATTTCCGCTTCACTTTTTTTATGTAAATTAGGCTTTCATTTAAAAAATTTGACTTTTCGAAAAGTTGAATATTTCAAAATTTTGAGTTTTCAAAAATCTCGAATTTTGTAAAAAAGTTTGACACACCATTTCGACTTTTTCTCAATATTTTGGACTTTTTTCACTTAAAATTTTAATTTTTTTTCTTCAAAAAGTTCGCATCTTTTTTGCAACCTTTTCGTTTCGTTTTTTTTTATAAAAATTAGGCTTTTATTTAAAAAATTCGAGTTTTTATGACGTTGGATATTTCAAAATTTTGACTGGAAAATTTCGAATATTTTAAAAAGTTTGATACAGAATTTCGACTTTTTCTCAATTTTTTGAATTTCTCTCAAAATTTTACTTTTTTTTTTCAAATTTAAAATCTTTTTTTCAAAATTAATGATTTGTTTTTTATCTAAATTAGGCTTTACTTAAAAAAAATCGACTTTTTCAAAAGTTGGACATTTCCAAATATTGACTTTTTAAAATTTTCACACTTTTTTAGAGTTTAGACTTTTTATTCAAAATTTCGGTCTTTTATCTTCTCTTTTGAAGTGCCAACCTTTTCTAAAAATGTTGACCTTTTTTAAAACAGACTTCCTTAAAAATTTCGACCTAAAAATTAGGTTTTTTTTTTGAAGAATCTGACTTTAAATTACCATTGTTTAGAATTTTGAGCGCATTTTATAAAACGAATTCAAGAAAATTTTTACCTTTTTGAAAATTTTCAATCTTTTGAAAGTTGTGACACAAAGTTCCCAAAATTTCGATTTTTTTTTTCAAAATTTTGGACCTGTTTATTTTAAAATACCTTTTTTCTTAAAGTTTGCCTTGTTCGCTCAATATTTCAACTTTTTTCGTAGAAATATTCAATTTAAGGTTGACATTAATGAAAAGTTTAAAAAGATATATTTTTTTAATTCCAAATTTTCCTCCATGTTTCGATTTTCATCTCAAAATTGCGACCTTATATAAAAATCTGATTCGAAGTCAAAAAGAAAGTAAAAATTTCAAAGGCATAGCTACGAATTTCAAGAAAATAAATCAAATTGAAGAGAAAACTTACATTCCATTTAAAACTGTTGAAAAGTTTTTTCTTTTTTGCTAAAATCTTCAGCTTAAAAGTAAAATCTTTAATTTTTTAAAATTGCAAATTACACAGTTGTCGATGTTGATAGTTTTACATATTTCGAAATAGTTTGTCATTTTAATTTAAAGATTTCGACTCTTGCTAGAGGACTGGAATTTATTTTCAAAATTTCTGTTACAAAATAAATAAAATTAAATTTTGATTGAATTAAAATTTTAAAAAAAATGGAAAAAACCACAACCGACGGCGACGGCGACGGCAACGACGACGCTGGTAGGTAACTAAAATATTATCTTTCAACTGTATCCTCTAACAGATCCTATTACATACCCGTTTTAAGTTTCAGATGCTGAAGGGCCCCCGGGAGCTCGACATTTAATTCACATTTTAGCTTTTATGCTAAACTTTCAGCTGAAGGCTAGATTTTACAGAATTCTCCTTTTGTGAGCTTGAGACGAGTACGAAAGCGGCAGAAGGCATACGCTGTAAATATGAGATGTGAGGATGTGACATTTTATTAAAGTCTTGACACCTACGCTAGATTTACAAAACCGGCACCCTATTGTGAACAGCAAGCTTCTATTTAATGAAGTGGATTGTGAAGTAGGAAAAATGCAAGTAGAATGCAACTTAGACTACAAATTCATGCAGCCCTCGAGGCGTATATAGTGGAATCATAGGTAGCTGAACTACCAACAGTTGAAACCGCCACCTAGCTAAGCGGTTGCTCTCTAGGAAAGTTCCCAGAAGACAAGGATTTTAATGTACAGACCAATAACTTTGAACATTTATTAGATTCGAAGATTGGAAACCAAATACCGGTTTCGATCTTGTTAGATCTCGTCAGTTTGATATATCCAACTCGAATGCTAACAAATGTTCCGACAAGTAAGTACTAAAGAATTCCCGGACGTCAAGCGTGTGACTTCCTAATACCACCACCTATTGGTCCATAGACACTAAAAATAAAATCATTATATTTAGCAGCTAACCTCTGTAGACAGCTTTAAGTACATTGGTCTTATTTATTGGAAGCAAGCAAAATTCGATTTCCATTGTTCTCACAATTTCGACATTTCGACTCTAATGCTGACATATGCAAGTAGAATGCAACCTAGACTACAAATTCATGCAGCCCTCCAGGCGTGTATAGTGGAATCATAGGTAGCTGAATTACCAACAGTTGAAACACTGCCACCTAGCGAAGCGGTTCCTCTCTAGGAAAAAGTTCCCAGAAGACAAAGATTCTAATGCACAGACCAATAGGTTTGAATATTTATTAGATTCGAAGTTTGGAAATCAAATACCGGTTTCGATCTTGTTAGATTTCGTCAGTTTGAATTTAAACTGGTATTTGGTTTCCAAACTTCGAATCTAATAAACGTTCAAACCTATTGGTCTGTGCATTAGGACATCAATCAATATTGAAAATAAAATTACAAAATAATTTTTCATCACTTTTGAAAGGATAAAGCGAGGCATCATTTCCCATTAGTCAACTTGAAATATCCAAGTAAACGAAGCAATCGCAGTTATATATTTTGCTTTCGCGATTTTTTTATGCTTGTGTGTATTATAAATAATCAAATAATGTATTAGTATAAAAACAGGTGTTTTAAGATTAGCTGAAAATGACTATTTATATAAAGTATATCTCTATTCTTAAATCTCATGCCACTTGACTAATTTTTATTTATGCAACTTGGCAAAGCCAAATAAATTATTAATAGCACTACAGAGAAAAAATTAACGACTGAAGTTTTTAAAGTCAGCATTAGATTATTCAAGTCAGATATAAAAATGTTGAAAAAATATTTCAATAAACTTACTTCAAATGTAAACATATTATTTCATACAATGCAAATAAAAAATTTTGACAGACGTATCCTATGTATATCTGGTGAACGATAATATCGTAGTCGATCATTAATTTCTGGGGATATGTCTTTAGTATTAGAGAAAAATAAATAAAAAAAATAGCGTTCATTTTAATCTTAAATTTTTGAAGGTTTTTACGTAATCTCCAATTTATGACAATTGGCAGTTGAAAATACAATTTGGAATATTAGAATAACTTAAACTTGAAGAATGTCAGGGGAGTGGTATTCTCAACAGATCTGCATGACGTACTTAATCATGTACTTTGATTGATTTTCTTGTCAAGGACCCAAACCGGAAGTTTTCAATTGTCTCCTCAATTTACCGTCTCTCCCAAGTTTCGCGAGTTTTAATCTGATTATAGACTGCCTACCCCCTAATATTTTGCCTCATTATTCGCGAGGGTTCCATTCTTACTTGAAATCTCGGATGCGCCGAGCTTAATGAAAAAATGTGTTTCGAAAATAAACAAAACTGGAGAAATTGATTGGAAAAGTAATTAAATAAATATTCGAGAAAAACTTGAAATACAAATCTTGTCCCCTGAAACCAAGAACAATTAAAAAAACACAACAAAAGTTGCTCTAACGCAGTTTCGATATCCAAGCTATCATCTTCAGAGAGATACTTGACAAATTTATATTTCAATTTTTGAAGATAACCAAGGACCAGTTCGTTCCACAAAAAAAAAAAAACACAAACTGGCCGAGAAATCAATCGAAAATTGAAACCCTACTATTCTCTTTAAAAATGAGCTTTCAGCTGGTATTTTAAATTAAATCAAGAAAATTTTTAAAATTAAAATTTCACTTCAAGTTTCCAAAATTCGACTTTAAATGACAAATATTTTGGGAAACAATAAGAAAGTTCAGATTTAAACTTCGTATTTTTAGTCGATCTTTTGGGTCAATCCTGAAAATTATCAAAATTTTGCCCCATCCATCTCAAAGTGTCGAAATTTATCTCCACATTTTTGGACAAGTCGAAGGTTGAATTCTAAACTAGAAATTTCTGTATTGTTCTGAAAAATGTTAAGTTATGGTTGAAATTTTCAGTTCGATGTCAGAAACCTTCAATGCTTCAATTTTCATTTCATTTTTCTCGCTTGACGTTTTCGCATGGTGTATTAAAAAGGGCGTTTCCGGGGAGATAAAAGATTAATTAGATCGCATTTAACGTTCTGCTTAAATATCTAAAATGTCGCATCTTCCCCACAACTGAAAATCATAATTTAATTTCATTTAATCCGACATTAATTAAGCTTATAATTCCCACACAATCTAAACTTCTATGGAGTTGTTAAGGGTAAGAATCTTTACTTTGTTAAGAAATCCTATTTACACATTTCAGCTTGAGCTGTCTTCTTTATCACAAAACTTTCCAATACGATTTGTATAACAACTTAACAAAATTTAAATTTTATAAGTAGCTTAGTTCGTCTACTACTATCGTATGATTTTTTTTCATGCTTTGTGTCGACTTATAAAGTTATACAATTTACCTTCAAGTGGCGGATTTTAATACTACTTATTTCACGACAAAGAATGTAAACCTATTCATGCCCAACGTTATATTTTCGCATGAGTTTGGTATGAGAATACTCAGCTCTGGACTTGTATAAGTTAATAAAACTGAATCTGACTCATGCAATTTTTCTGACTTATGAAATTTTTCTGACTCATGAAATTTTTTTGAAGAATGAAATGTTTCTAAAAAATGTAATTTTGGAACATAGAAGTGTTGCATATATCGTAGATGAACACTAACATAGGATTTTCAAAATTCAGTCCCGAAGAGGGTGAAAATACGTATTAAATTTTACATGTTATAAATCAGTCTCAGAGTTGTTTGCTTTCAAGAGTAATAAAAGTGATTGTATTTGCGGATATCGTGACTTAAAAACTTCATAATTTTGGGGAAAAAGTGAACCTTTCGAGATTTACCGGGAATACCCTAAATACCCTATTGTTCAATCATACTTACGACAAAAAACGATGGAAACGATGGAAAGGCCACTAAAACGAAATATCAGATCACAGAATTATCTCCCTATTGTTCAATCATACTTACGAAATTTACGACAAAAAACGATGAAATGTTTAAAGCCTTTTGGTACCCCATAAAAGTGAAGCAAGGTTTTCAACAACGATTTCACTGTAAAATAAATGTCAATCGACTGAAAATTTCGTATCTCTTTCCAAATTTTCACTCCATAAAAAATACGACTTTTTTCAGAAATTTTTAAAAATTTCAGATTTTGAAAATATCGACTTTTTTAGATTTCCACTTTTTTGAAACTTCGATATTTAAAAATTTCCATTTCTTTAAATTGTTCTTCAAACTTTATTTGTTTTCGAAATATCTATATTTATTTCAAAATTTCGACCTATTTCCAAAATTTTTACTTCGAAAGTTTCCACATTTTTCAAAATTTCGTCTTTAAAGATCTCTTTCGAAATTTTCACTCCACAAAAAATCCGACTTTTTTCGGAAATTCGGTTTTTTTGAAAATTTCAGATTTAAAAATATCGATCTTTTTGGATTTCCTCTTTTTTGAAACTTCCATATTCAAAAATGTCCATTTCTTTAAATTGTTCTTTCTTCAAACTTTATTTGTTTTCGAAATATCTATATTTATTTCAAAATTTCGACATATTTTCAAAATTTCGTCTAACAATTTTATTTTATATTTTGAAAATTTCGACTTGACCTTTTCCCAATGTGTTTACTTTATTTTTTTAAAATTCGAGTTGTTTTCCCAACTTTTATTTTTTTTTCGAAATTTTAATTCTTTCTTGCAACTTTTGAATGTTATTAAAGATGGTTTAATAATCAAAATTTCGACATTTTTCAAAAGAAGTCCTTTTTAAATATTTCAAGATTTTTTTCGAAATGATACCTTTCTAAAAACTGATTTTACTCTTTTTTTTAATTCGACTTTTACGAAAATTTCGACTTTCGAAAAACGAACTTTTTAAAAGTTTCGATTGTTTTGAAAATTTCAACATTTCAAAATTTTCACTATTTTGTAATTTTAACCTTTCTGCAAAAATGTCGCCTTCACATTTTCAACTTTTTTTTCAAAATTTTGGCCTTTTATAAAGGTTGATTTTTTGAATAAAATTTGACATCTTAAAATGTTCAATTTTTTTAAGTTTCCGTTTTTATCAAAATTTTAAATTTTTGTCAGAATTTTGAGCGTTTTCGAAAATCAACATTTTTTGAAAATTTCGACTTTCGCGAAATTTACTTTTTGTAATTTTCGACCTTTTATAAAAAAATTGACTTAGACGTTATTGGCGTTTTTGAAGATTACGTCTTTTTTCAAAAATTTCTGCTTTTTCAAAATTTTGACTTCCTTTAAATTTCGATTTCCTTCAAATTTCGACTTCTAAAAATTTCGATTTTAAAAGACTTTGACATTTCAGAATATCTCCTTTTCCAAAATCTCTGCTTATTTCCATTTTTTATTTTCATCAAGATTTCGACATATTTTCAAAATTTTTACTTTGAAAGTTTCCACATTTTTCAAAATTTCGTCTCTAAAAATTTTATTTTATATTTTGAAAATTTCGACTTGACCTTTTCCCAATGTGTTCATTTTATTTTTAAAAAATCCGAGTTGTTTTCCCAACTTTTATTGTTTTTCGAAATTTTAATTCTTTCTTGCAACTTTTGAATTTTATTAAAGATGGTTTAATAATCAAAATTTCGACATTTTTCAAAATAAGACCTTTTTAAATATTTCAAGATTTTTTTCGAAATGATACCTTTCTGAAAACTGTTTTTACTCTTTTTTTTTAAATTCGACTTTTACGAAAATTTCGACTTTCGAAAAACGAACTTTTTAAAAAGTTTCGATTGTTTTGAAAATTTCAACATTTCAAAATTTTCACTATTTTGTAATTTTAACCTTTCTGCAAAAATGTCGCCTTCACATTTTCAACTTTTTTTTCAAAATTTTGGCCTTTTATAAAGGTTGATTTTTTGAATAAAATTTGACATCTTAAAATGTTCAATTTTTTTAAGTTTCCCGTTTTTATCAAAATTTTAAATTTTTGTCAGAATTTTGAGCGTTTTCGAAAATCAACATTTTTTAAAAATTTCGACTTTCGCGAAATTTACTTTTTGTAATTTTCGACCTTTTATAAAAAAATTGACTTACAAGGAAAGTACCCGAGGTGTACCCCACCGATTTTTTTCATTTTGTGATATGTTATAGTACATAACAAAATATTGGACACGTATTTTTTTTTAGATGCTAACTCGGCGATTTAAGTGGTGAAACCACCCCTTAAAGTTAACGCCAAAAAACAGTTTTTCTTTAATAACTCAAGAATTAATTGGAATTTTTTGATAAACGCTCTGCTATTTCTCATAAAAAAGCGCTCCGAATAGCATATTGGTTATGCTAAAGAGTTGCAACCCCTAATTTTTATGGGGGTGAGTTTGATTTTTTTCTTATATATCAACTTTTGAACAATTGAATTTTATCAAAGTTAACAATTTTATTAAGAAAACTAAAAAATAAAATTGACTTGTTTCGGGGTTTTGCAAAAAAAATCCTTGAAAGGGGTGATTTACCCCTTGAGTTAATTTTTTCTGTACAGTGATATGGAAAGTAAAACACAATATATGTTTTCAATTTTATTTCTATAATGATTATTTTGACATATATTTTGCATTAACAGTGAAATAACGTAACACCCCTATTTTTATGATCCTTGGAGAACCCCATGGATTTGTTCATTATTAGATTGCGAATCAAAACATTTATTTTTTCACCTTTAACTTATTATATGTTGATGTTTCATCAAAATAATGTATCAACAACAATTTTTTTAGATGCTTAATTTGTGATTTAGGTGATGAACTCCCCACCCCCTAAAGATAACCCCCAAAAACAGTTTTTCTTTAATATCTCAAGAATAAATCGGAATTTTTTGGTAAAACCATTGTTACGTTATTTCCCATAAAAATGTGCTTCTAAAAACGTATCAGTTATGCCAAAGGGTTGCAACCCCTAATTTGTATAGGGGTGGGTTTAATTTTTTCCTTTTATACCAAATTTTAAATCTTTATATTTTATGGAATTTGGCAATGTCAATAGGAAAATTAAAAAATAAAATTATGCTTTAATGTAAAGAAATATTATTTACTCAACAAAGTCTCGAAATTTTATATTGTGCAGAAAAAAATCTACAAAAATCGCTGGGGTACACCTCGGGTACTTTCCTTGTTAGACATTATTGGCGCTTTTGAAGATTACGTCTTTTTCAAAATTTTCTACTCTTTCAAAATTTTGACTTCCTTTAAATTTCGATTTCCTTCAAATTTCGACTTCTAAAAATTTCGATTTTAAAAGACTTTGACATTTCAGAATATCTCCTTTTCCAAAATCTCTGCTTATTTCCATTTTTTATTTTCATCAAGATTTCGACATATTTTCAAAATTTTTACTTTGAAAGTTTCCACATTTTTCAAAATTTCGTCTCTAAAACTTTTATTTTATATTTTGAAAATTTCGACTTGACCTTTTCCCAATGTGTTCATTTTATTTTTAAAAAATCCGAGTTGTTTTCCCAACTTTTATTGTTTTTCGAAATTTTAATTCTTTCTTGCAACTTTTGAATTTTATTAAAGATGGTTTAATAATCAAAATTTCGACATTTTTCAAAATAAGACCTTTTTAAAAATTTCAAGATTTTTTTCGAAATGATGCCTTTCTGAAAACTGTTTTTACTCTTTTTTTAAATTCGACTTTTACGAAAATTTCGACTTTCGAAAAAAGAACTTTTTAAAAATTTCGATTGTTTTGAAAATTTCAACATTTCAAAATTTTCACTATTTTGTAATTTTAACCTTTCTGCAAAAATGTCGCCTTCACATTTTCAACTTTTTTTTCAAAATTTTGGCCTTTTATAAAGGTTGATTTTTTGAATAAAATTTGACATCTTAAAATGTTCAATTTTTTTAAGTTTCCGTTTTTATCAAAATTTTAAATTTTTGTCAGAATTTTGAGCGTTTTCGAAAATCAACATTTTTTGAAAATTTCGACTTTCGCGAAATTTACTTTTTGTAATTTTCGACCTTTTATAAAAAAATTGACTTAGACGTTATTGGCGTTTTTGAAGATTACGTCTTTTTTCAAAAATTTCTGCTTTTTCAAAATTTTGACTTCCTTTAAATTTCGATTTCCTTCAAATTTCGACTTCCTTCAAATTTCGACTTCTTCGAAAAATTTCGATTTTAAAAGACTTTGACATTTCACAACATCTCCTTTTTCAAAATCTCTGCTTATTTTCATTTCTCATTTTCGTCAAAATTTTGACTAGTTTTCAAAATTGTAACACAAATTCGATCTTTTCTTGACAATTTGACTGTTTTGTAAACTTAACTTTAAAAAATCGACATTTCAAAATTTACACTATTTTTCAACCCTCAATTTTTATCAAAATTTTGATTTTTTCTCAAAGCGTTGAAGTTAAAAATTTAAACTGACTATTTTAAAATGTTGACATTGATATTTCGAAATTATCGCTATTTTTTATTTAAACTTTTCTTTAAAAATGTTGACTTCAATTTTGAAATTTTTCCAAAATCTTGGGTTTTTATCAACGTTGATTTTTTAACACTTCAAAAATTTCACTTTTTTCAAGTCCCCATTTTTATAAAAATTTTGAATTTTTCTCAAAATTTGGAGTGTTTTCGAAAATCAACATTTCGCCTTTTTTTGAAAATTTCGACTTTCGCGAAATTTACCTTTTGTAATTTTCGACCTTTTATGAAAAATTTGATTATTTAGGCGTTATTGATGTTTTTAAGATTAGAATTTTTTCTAAAAATTTTTACTTTTTCAAAATTTAAATTTTTTTCAAATTTCGACGACTTCCTTCAAATTTCGACTTCTAAATTTCGAAATACTGAAAATCGAAATACAAAAATTGTCCCCTGAAACCAAGAAAGATTAGAAAACACAACAAAGGTTACTTTAACCGTTTCGACAGCCAAGCTATCATCTTCAGAGAGATACTGACTGAAAATTTCGATTTAAAAAGACTGACATTTCAGAATATCTACTTTTTCAAAATCTTTGCTTATTTCCATTTCTCATATTCAACAAAATTTTGACTTGTTTTCAAAATTGTGACGCAAATTCGATCTTTTCTTGAAAATTTGACTTTTATGTAAGCATAATTTAAAAAAATGCACATTTCAAAATTTACACTATTTTTCAAATCTCAATTTTTATTAAAATTTTGATTTTTTTCTCAAAGCTTTAAAATTGAAAATTCAAATTGACTATTTTTTTATTTTTTAAAAATTTTGACATTGACATTTCGAAATTTTCGCTACTTTTTAAGTTTAACTTTTCTGTAAAAACGTCGACTTCAATTTTGAACTTTTTTCAAAATCTTGGCTTTTTATAAAAGTTGATTTTTGGAAAAAATTTGACACTTCAAAACTTTCATTCTTTTAAGTTTTCATTTTTGCCAAAATTTTGACTTTGTCTCATAATTTTGAGTGTTTTCGACAACAAACATTTCGACTTTTTTTTGAAAACTTCGACTTTCTCCAAATTTATGTTTTGTAATTTCGACTTTTTAAAAATAATTTGATTATTTAGGCGTTATTGACGTTTTCTAAGATTAGGCCTTTTTTCAAAAATTTTGACTCTTTCAAAATTTCGACTTCCTTCAAATTTCGACTTCCTTTAAATTTCGACTTTCTTCAAATTGCGACTTTCTTTAAATTTCGACTTCTGAAAATTTCGATTTAAAAACACTGAGATTTCAGAATATCCACTTTTTCAAAATCTCTGCTTTCTTCCATTTCTCAGATTCATCAAAATTTTAACTTGTTTTCAAAATTGTTACATAAATTCGATCTTTTCTTGAAAATTTGACTTTTATGTAAACATAATTTGAAAAAATGGACATTTCAAAGTTTACACTATTTTTCAAACCTCAATTTTTATGAAAATTTTGATTTTTTCTAAAAGCTTTGAAATTGAAAATATAAAGTGACTATTTTTTTATTTTTTGAAAATTTTGACATTGACATTTCGAAAATGTCGCTATTTTTTAATTTTAACTTTTCTGTAAAAATATCTATTTCAATTTTGAACTTTTTTGAAAATCTTTGGTTTTTATAAACGTTGATTTTTTGAAATAAATTTGACACTTCAAAATTTTCACTTTTTTCAAGTTCCCATTTTTATCAAAAATTTGAATTTTTCTCAAAATTTTGAGTGTTTTCGAATATCAACATTTCGACTTTTTTTGAATATTTCGACTTTCGCGAAATTTACTTTTTGTAATTTTCTACCTTTTATTAAAAATTTGATTATTTAGGCGTTATCGGCGTTTTTGAAGATTACGTCTTTTTCCAAAAATTTCTACTCTTTCAAAATTTTGACTTCCTTCAAATTTCGACTTAATTCCTTCAAATTTCGACTTCCTTCAAATTTTGACGTCTTCTGAAAATTTCGATTTTAAAAGCTTTGACATTTTAGAATATCTACTTTTTCAAAATCTCTGCTTTTTTCCATTTCTCATATTTATCAAAATTTTAACCTGTCTTCAAAATTATGGTACACAAATTCGATCTTTTCTGGACAACTTAACTCTTTTGTAAATTTAACTTATAAAAATCGACATTTTAAAATTTACACTATTTTTCAAACATCAATTTTTATTAAAATTTTGATTTTTTCTCAAATTGAAATTGAAAATTAAACTGACTATTTTTTTTATTTTTTGAAAATTTTGACATTGACATTTCGAAATTTTCAGTAGTTTTTAATTTTAACTTTTTTGTAAAAATGTCCACTTCAAATTTTCAACTTTTTTCAAAATGTTGGCTTTTTATAAACGTTGATTTTTTGAAAAAATTTGACTTCAAAATTTTCGCTTTTTTCAAATTCCCATTTTCATCAAAAATTTGAATTTTTCTCAAGATTTTGAGTGTTTCCGAAAATTAACATTTCGACTTTTTTAAAAAATTTCGACTTTCGCTAAATTTACTTTTTGTAATTTTGTACTTTCTATAAAAAATTTGATTTGGCGTTATTGGTGTTTTTGAAGATAACGTCTTTTTTCAAAAATTTCCACCCTTTCAAAATTTTGACTTCCTTCAAATTTCAACTTCATTCGAATTTCGACTTCCTTCAAATTTCAACTTCCTTCAAATTTTGACCTTCTGAAAATCTCGATTTTAAAAGACTTTGACATTTTAGAATATCTACTTTTTCAAAATCTCTGCTTATTTCCATTTCTTATTTTCATCGAAATTTTGACTTGTTTTCAAAACTGACACAAATTCGATTTTTTCTTGACAATTTGACCTTTCAAAATTCAATTTTTATCAAAATTTTGCTCTTTTGTCAAAGCTTTAGAATTAAAAATTTAAACTGACTATTTTTTTACTTTCTGAAAATTTTGACATTGACATTTCGAAATTTTCACTAGTTTTTTATCTTAACTTTTCTGTAAAAATGTCAACTTCAAATTATTAACTTTTTTCAAAATGTTGGCTTTTTATAAACGTTATAATTGTAGATTTGACACTTCAAAATTTTAACTTTTTTCAAGTTCCCATTTTTATTAAAATTTTGAATTTTTCTTAAAATTTTTAGTGTTTTCAAAAATCAAAATTTCCACTTTTTTTGAAAATTTCAACCTTCGCAAAATTTACTATTTGTAATTTTTGACCTTTTATAAAAAATTTGATTATTTAGGCGTTATTGGCGTTTTTGAAGATTACGTCTTTCTTCAGAAATTTCTACTCTTTCAAAATTTTCACTTCCTTCAAATTTCGACTTCTTCTGAAAATATCGATTTAAAAAGACTTTGACATTTCAAAATATCTACTTTTTCAAAATCTCTTCTTTTTTCATTTCTGATATTCACCAAATTTTTGAATGTTTCTAAAAATTTTGAGTGTTTTTGAAAATCAACATTTCGATTTTTTTTTTGAAAATTTCGACTTTCTCGAAATTTTCTTCTTAATTTTCGACCTGTTTTTAAAAGTTTGATTATTTAGGCGCTATTGACGTTTTTGAAAATTACGTCTTTTTTCGAAAATTTCGACTCTTTCAAAATTTCGACTTCCTTCAAATTTCGACTTCTTCTGGAAATTTCGATTTTAAAAAATTTTGACATTTCAGAAAATCTACTTTTTTAAAATCTCTGCTTTTTTTCCACTTCCCAATTTTCTTGAAAATTTGACTTTTTTGTAAATTTAAGTTAAAAAAGTCGACATTTCAAAGTTTTGCACGATTTTTCAAATCTTAATTTTTATCAGTAGTTTGTTTTTTTTCCAAAGCTTTGAAACTTAAAATTTAATCTGACTATTTGACTTTTTTGACATTTTGACATTTTGACATTTTGACATTTTGACATTTTGACATTTTGACATTTTTGACATTTTGACCTCGACTTTTTGTGATTTTTAACTTGTCAAAACTTTTCTACTTTTTTTTTAATTTCGCCTTTATTTAACGTTATTGATTTTTTATTTTTTTGGAAATTAGTACGTTTTTCGAGAATTTCGACCTTTTTTAACATTTTGATCTTCCTCAAAATTTCCATGTTTTTCAAAATTTTTACTCTTATTTAATGATTTTCTTTAATGATGACTGAGAATCCCCATTTTACTCAAAATTTTGAAATCTTTTGAAAAATGTTGTCTTCTTTTGGAAATTTTTGATTTTTTGTTAATTTTAAATTCATCATCATATTGAGAAACCGAAAGTTAAAGATTTAAATTTAGAATATTGCCAAGAATGAAAATATTCCACTCGCAGTGAAAAAAAAAAATAAAAAATTCAGGTTTAGACGTATTTACAAATTTCCATTGTAATTAAAAATTGAATTTTTTAATTACGGTAGAAGTTTTGGAGAAAATTGTAAAAAATTCTAGAATAGAAACCTCATTATAACTTCCAATATTAAATTTTAAAAAAAAAGTTCAAATTTCTATTTTCTGTTATAAATTTAAAATTTCTAATTGAAAAAATCTTTGGAAAAAATTATAAAGAATCTTCAATTTTCGTAAAAACTCAACTTTGAGAAAAATTCTAGCCGAAATTGATTTTGACAGCTCGAGGGAAAATACAAGTTTGAGTTTAAATCAGAAGTTCTGAGAAAAAAAAATTGAAGAATTCAGTTGTAAAACAGAAAAAAGAAAATGATCTTTTAACATTTTTCTTGAAATTTTGATTTTGAAATTCAAAAAAGTTAAATTTCTTTATAACGTCGACATTTTTTAGGAAATATAAAAAAGTAGATATTACCGACGACTTCGTCTGAAAAATTAGAATAATTGCCTTTACAACTTTAAGTATAAATTGGTCAAAGTAAAAGAGAGTTGTCCAATTTGTTAAACTGACAAATCAATTTGTTTTTGATAAACGAAATAAAAAAACTTAATCAGTTATGCGCAGCTTTAAAGAGTTCGTGCATATGGCAGAATGATGTTTTGTTCAAAATTGTTGATACGATCACATATATATTTAGCTACCTCGTAGCATGTTCCCAACTAAACATACATGTGATTTTATCAATGATTTTGAACAAAACATCATTCTGCAATCTGCACGAACTCTTAACGAAGTAAATATTACCGGCGAGTTCGTCTGAAAAATTAGAATAATTGTCTTTATAACTTCAAGTATAAATTGGCCATAAAGTTAAAGAGAGTTGTTAAATTTGTTAAACTGACAAATCAATTGGTTGTTGATAAACGAAATAAAAAACTTAATCAGTTATGCGCAGCTTTAAAGAGTTCGTGCATATTGCAGAATGATGTTTTGTTCAAAATCGTTGATACGATCACATTTATATTTAGCTACCTCGTAGCAAGTTCCCAACTAAATATACATGTGATTCTATCAATGATTTTGAACAAAACATCATTCTGCAATCTGAATGAACTCTTAACGAAATAAATATTACCGGCGACTTCGTCTGAAAAATTAGAATAATTGCCTTTAGAGCTTCAAGTATAAATTGGCCAAAGTCAAAGAGAGTTGTTAGATTTGTTAAAGTGACAAATCAGTTTGTTTGTGATAAGCGAAATAAAAAACTTAATCAGTTATGCGCAGCTTTAAAGAGTTCGTGCATATTGCAGAATGATGTTTTGTTCAAAATCGTTGATACGATCACATATATATTTAGCTACCTCGTAGCAAGTTCCCAGCTAAATATACATGTGATTCTATCAATGATTTTAAACAAAACATCATTCTGCAATCTGCATGAACTCTTAACGAAGTAAATATTACCGGCGACTTCGTTTGAAAAATTAGAATAATTGTCTTTATAACTTCAAGTATAATTGGTCACAATGTTAAAGAGAGTTGTTAAATTTGTTAAACTGACAAATCAATTTGTTTTTGATAAACGTAATAAAAAACTTAATCAGTTATGCGCAGCTTTAAAGAGTTCGTGCATATTGCAGAATGATGTTTTGTTCAAAATCGTTGATACGATCACATATATATTTAACTACCTCGTAGCAAGTTCCCAGCTAAATATACATATGATTCTATCAATGATTTTGAACAAAACATCATTCTGCAATCTGCATGAACTCTTAACGAAGTAAATATTACCGGCGACTTCGTCTGAAAAATTAGAATAATTGTCTTTATAACTTCAAGTATAAATTGGCCACAAAGTTAAAGAGAGTTGTTAAATTTGTTAAACTGACAAATCAATTTGTTTTTGATAAACGAAATAAAAAACTTAATCAGTTATGCGCAGCTTTAAAGAGTTCGTGCATATTGCAGAATGATGTTTTGTTCAAAATCGTTGATACGATCACATGTATATTTAGCTACCTCGTAGCAAGTTCCCAGCTAAATATACATGTGATTCTATCAATGATTTTGAACAAAACATCATTCTGCAATCTGCACGAACCCTTAACGAAGTAAATATTACCGGCGACTTCGTCTGAAAAATTAGAATAATTGTCTTTATAACTTCAAGTATAAATTGGCCACAAAGTTAAAGAGAGTTGTTAAATTTGTTAAACTGACAAATCAATTTGTTTTTGATAAACGAAATAAAAAAACTTAATCAGTTATGCGCAGCTTTAAAGAGTTCGTGCATATTGCAGAATGATGTTTTGTTCAAAATCGTTGATACGATCACATATATATTTAGCTACCTCGTAGCAAGTTCCCAGCTAAATATACATGTGATTCTATCAATGATTTTAAACAAAACATCATTCTGCAATCTGCATGAACTCTTAACGAAGTAAATATTACCGGCGACTTCGTCTGAAAAATTAGAATAATTGTCTTTATAACTTCAAGTATAAATTGGCCACAAAGTTAAAGAGAGTTGTTAAATTTGTTAAACTGACAAATCAATTTGTTTTTGATAAACGAAATAAAAAAACTTAATCAGTTATGCGCAGCTTTAAAGAGTTCGTGCATATTGCAGAATGATGTTTTGTTCAAAATCGTTGATACGATCACATATATATTTAACTACCTCGTAGCAAGTTCCCAGCTAAATATACATGTGATTCTATCAATGATTTTAAACAAAACATCATTCTGCAATCTGCATGAACTCTTAACGAAGTAAATATTACCGGCGACTTCGTCTGAAAAATTAGAATAATTGTCTTTATAACTTCAAGTATAAATTGGCCACAAAGTTAAAGAGAATTGTTAAATTTGTTAAACTGACAAATCAATTTGTTTTTGATAAACGAAATAAAAAAACTTAATCAGTTATGCGCAGCTTTAAAGAGTTCGTGCATATTGCAGAATGATGTTTTGTTCAAAATCGTTGATACGATCACATATATATTTAACTACCTCCTAGCAAGTTCCCAGCTAAATATACATGTGATTCTATCAATGATTTTAAACAAAACATCATTCTGCAATCTGCATGAATTCTTAACGAAGTAAATATTACCGGCGATTTCGTCTGAAAAATTAGAATAATTGTCTTTATAACTTCAAGTATAAATGGGCCACAAAGTTAAAAAGAGTTGTCAAATTTGTTAAACTGACAAATCAATTTGTTTTTGATAAACGAAATAAAAAACTTAATCAGTTATGCGCAGCTTTAAAGAGTTCGTGCATATTGCAGAATGATGTTTTGTTCAAAATCGTTGATACGATCACATGTATATTTAGCTACCTCGTAGCAAGTTCCCAGCTAAATATACATGTGATCGTATCAACGATTTTGAACAAAACATTATTCTACAATCTGCACGAACTCTTTAAGGATGTGCATATTTGATAGCAAGTTAGCACCTTATCGCGTTAGATAGCGCTGTCAGATTATTATATTAAAAGAATTCTAGTACAAATTTGCGTTAAGGTTATGTCTTAACGTAAAATGACGATGTCGTTACTGTCAAATAAACCTACGTAAAAAATGAGGAATTATTATCATTTCTGGATATTAATTTGGGAATATCTGGAATATATTTCGGGGATAATAGGATATAACGACCCCGCTTTGCAAGTAACGTCTACATCAATTTTCGTCAAAATTGTTTCAGTAATTACGTCGTGAAAAACGGACAAACAAACATACAAATACACTCTCACATTTATATATTAGTGTACTCGAAAAAAATATTTATTGAAATTATAAGAAAAACTTACCTTGGCGAAACAATTGAGTTTTAATTGAAGAAAAAAGGGAAAAAATTTTGAAATTTCATTTTGGAATTTCGAGAAAAAAAATGTTGGGATTAAAGATGAAATTTCGAGAAAAAAAAATACTAAAAATGCTTAAAAAGAAAAGACCAAAATTGACTTCTAACCTTAAGAAGTTCTTAGAAAGAGATATGGTCGAAATATTTTGAGAATAAAAAGGAGACTTTAAGTTAATTTGGTGGGTCACGAAAGCGAAGCATACAAATAACTGAGTCACGACAAAAATAATTTGGGTCACGAAAAAAATAGTTTGGGAAACGCTGCATTAAAACATTAACTAAGAGGGAAACTATTATCTAGTTTATAACTGAAACAAAAAAAATGATTTTTTTTCATTTTTACAAACTAGGACTTTGCCCGAACTCTTTGTAACTTTGGATAGTTGATTATGTTAATATTTTTTTCTTAATTAGCATTCTAAATTGTTTTGTTTTATTTCATTTACACATAATAATATTATGTCTGATTGATGCACAACCTGAATTGACGGATGCAAAAACCTGAAACCTTAATCGTAATTTTCTTTAATGTCGAGAAAGCGCAGCGAAGGTACAACAGAAGAACTTCTGTACTAATTGCAATTAGTTAGCTGATTCCATATAAACGATGTCGAAGACAATAGTTATCTGATATTTATCGAAGAAGGAAAGTTCGTGTATCAGTCAATTATGTGGTTCAGGCACTTACATAAAGTGTATGTTAGAAAGCAGTAATTAATTTGGAAATCTCAACTATTTCACTTCTACATGAAGGATCAATTTTGTCAGTAGAATACCTTATTAATGAACTTTCCAATTCCTCAAAATTAGAAATTAAGGAATGGTGTGTGAAAAAATCCAAATTTAATTAGGAATATTTGAAAAGCTAAAACTCGGAAAAATAGTTCTAGTGAAAAATGAAAAAAACAGACGAAAGATTTAAATTTCTATTTTTCAGATGTTGAATTCAATCACAAAAAACCATCAAAAAATATTTTTTTCAGTGAGCTCTTCTAGATAATTTAATTTGAACGGCTTCCTAGCCTTGTACGATAATTTATCGCTGAATTATCGTCGTTCAAAGGAAAAAAGTCATTGAACACTGTCGATTTTTAACACTTTAATAGAACACTTAATGATCCATTCGAATAAAATTTAATTCAGAACTAAGTTAGAGTCTGATTGCTTTCTTATATTCGTAACTGACGCCTACTAGAATATTCGATATCGCACAACTGTCAGCAATTCGTTAGATGTGTACCTCCGTAACAGATTCTAATAAACATCTGGTAAACATCTGATAAAGCTTTCTATACACTTTTAATTTCAAAGTCCCTTACAATACTCTCTATAACTCCCGGCTCTTGAATCAAATTGAGAAGACTCTTATTGTTAGTTATATTAAATATGTAGTTCGCTTTTACTTAGGTTTTTGGTGCATAAAAGAATTCGTAAAATTACTTACCTGCCTTTCAAATATCTTGTATAAAAAACAGGTAAATATTAAATGTTTTATGAGAGGAAGTTAAATAATCTTGAAATAGGTTTTCTACACCAACAAAAGCGAACCTTATTCACTCTAATATTAAACTTCAAAGGTGTACATTCAAAGGAAACATTTATTTTCGACTTACGTATATATCTATAATGTCATATAAGCCCAGAAAGTTATACATTATGGTTACAAAAGGCAGACCGTTTGCTTGAATTAATTGCCTCTTTTCTTGAAACTTCAATACTTTCAAGAGCTCAGGATATAATTCTTTTTTCACATTTAACTTCCTTTAAGTGAATACTTTTTAAATAAATTGAAAAGCTTCCTGTAAGCTAAGCAAGCTCATAAATTCCCTTTATATCAGTTCATTCACATTTACAGCACCTTGGAAAAACGAAATTTTATAAAATTTTCGTCTTTCTTAAGCAAAATGTTCCTTACCTTAAAAAAAAAAATTAGGCAGTCATGTCAACTGCCGACAGAAGTGAAAACTTAAAACTAGTAAATAATAGTGATGAAATTTTTCCTGATGTTATTAAATATGTAGTAATTTAATTGTTCTAGAACTAGCGTTGATATCTGCGGAGTACATAACTAAAATTTTATATTACATTAAACTCAGGTGACAGGCTACTAGCTAGCCTTGATCCTGGCCGAATCTTTCTATTTATCCATCGTGATATTATCCAATCCAATCCACTCCATCACGATTATTCCCTAGTTTACCCTCCTATTTTATAGAAGCTAAAATATACTCTGCTTTTTCATATTTTACAAGTAATAACTGGGTCACAGAAGCGCAAAAGTCAAAACATTTGGCTGTGAGTGCTACAATATTACTCAAGTCGAAATCCTTGATGAAGATTTTAAGAAATGTCATTTAAAAATATAATATAATATAAAATATAAGAGCGTCGCCACACGCTCGGCCAAAAATTATTAGTTCTCGTTACTCTGCCGTTCGCAACGCGCAGCCCAAATTATGTACGCGTTAAGCGTTTTTATTATGCTGTCTTCAAAAAATTGAAATACAAATCTTGTCCCCTGAAACCAAGAAACATTAAAAAAACACAACAAAGGTTGCTCTATTGTTTTTTAGTCTTTCTTGGTTTCAGGGGACAAGATTTGTATTTCAATTTTTGAAGATAACCAAGGACCAAAATTATGCTGTCCTTTCTTTTCTCATACAGTCAGCTTCGTTTACGGCGAGAATAGGAATAATAATAATCAAATTAAAACACAATTTAAACAATTATAGTATACACATTTCCGCATAACTTCAGGGGTAAGGTTAGATTATCAGGAGAGTTTATCTTTCAAGAGCGTAAACTGGATTGGTGCAGTGGTCTAGAATGTATGGTTGATGCGTGGGGCTGGGTCCGAGTTCGAATCTCGCTGCCCAATTCGGCGTTTTTTAAATTATATTGCTGGTTCTATTCATGGATACATAAACTGTAAACATTAGAGTATGTCACCTACGATAATTAGCGTAAAAGTAACGCGAAACCATTAGTTTTTCCCTATCAAAATTCGCCCAACGAAAGAAGTATTCATTTAAAAAAAAACGAGACTTATAATTCCACTATAGAGTCAGTCAGAGCGTCAGTCAGTCCGTTCGTGCGTTCCTCCATCGGTCCGCCAATTTGTTTACACATTTGTCACAGAAGTACAGAAATATTTCATGTGTAAATTTGCAATTTTTAATTGCTGGCTTTAAAATTTCGATTTGAAACTCAAACTATTTTTGGATATTTTTACTTGGCTTTATTACTTTAATCGTAAAACTGTTCATCAAATTTTCTTGAAATTTGAAATTTTTCTTGCAATTGGATTGTTTTCTTATTATTCTATGTTTTTATGTAGTTATGCATTACTGTCGTCTTCGGCTACGTGGAGAATAGAAAAGTTTGTTGGGTTTGAAAACTGAAACTTTTTTTGAAGATTTTTAATTTTTATTGAAAATTTCGAATTATTTTGAAGATATTCTCGAAATGTCGACTTAAATTTAAAAATGTTGACTTTTTTTCGAAGTGTCTAGTTTTTTCCAAGTTTCGACTTTTAAAAATTCCAACTTCTTTAAAATTCTACTTTAAAAAAATGTTTTGTCTGAAAGGTTTTCCCAAAAATTTTCACTTCCTGAAAATGACAGGACTTCGATTTTTATTGAAAACCTCGACTTTCTTGAACATTTGAACTTTGTATTTTGAAAATTTCGACTTTTTTCGAGGTGTCAACTTGTTTTGAAGTTTCGACTCCTAACAATTCCAACTTCTTTAAAATTTTGGTTTTTATTATAGATTTTGAATTTTTTTTGGTAATAAAATGTTTTGCCGAAAAGATTTTTTTTTGATTACTTTTTTTTAAAACTTGGTCTTTTTTTCAAAATTTCGGCTTTTTCCCAACATTTTGACTTCCTGAAAATGACAATATTTCGACTTTTTATTGAAAACCTCGACTTTCTTGAACATTTTAACTTTATATTTTGAAAATTTCGACTTTTTTCGAGGTGTCGACTTTTTTCGAAGTTTCGACTTTTAAAAATTCCAACTTCTTTAAAATTCTGATTCTTTTTCATACATTCTGAATTTTTGTTGGTACTAAAATCTTTTGCCTGAAGGATTTTTTTTGATTAGACTTTTTTTTCAAAGCTTGGGCTTTTATTTCAAAATCTCATCTTTTTCCCAAAATTCTGACTTCCTGAAAATGACAATAATTAGATTTTTATTGAAAACCTCGACTTTCTTAGACGTTTCAACTTTATATTTTGAAATTTTCGACTTTTTTCGAGGGGTCGACTTTTTTCGAAGTTTCGATTATTAAAAATTCCAACTTTTTTTTAAAATTCTGGTGTTTTTTCATAGATTTTGAATTTTTTTTTTGGTAATAAAATGTTTTGCCTGAAAGATTTTTTGATTAGACTTTTTTTCAAAACTTGGGCTTTTTTTTTAAATTTTCACTTCCTGAAAATGACAGTATTTCGATTTTTATTAAAAACCTCGACTTTCTTGAACATTGCAACTTTATATTTTGAAAATTTCGACTTTTTTCGAGGTGTCAACTTTTTTTTAAGTTTCGACTTCTAACAATTCCAACTTCTTTAAAATTCTGGTTTTTTTTTCATAGATTTTGAATTTTTTTGGTAATAACATGTTTTGCCTGAAAGATGTTTTTGATTAGACTTTTTTTCAAAACTTGGGCTTTTATTTCAAATTTTCGGCTTCTTCCCAAAATTCTGACTTCCTGAAAATGACAATAATTTGAATTTTATTGAAAACCTCGACTTTATTGAACATTTCGACTTTATATTTTGAAAATTTCGACTTTTTTCGAAGTTTCGACTTTTTTTGACTCCAAGACTTTTTTTGAAGTTTAGACTTTTTCCGAAGTTTACAGTTTTTTAAAGTTTAGACTTTTTTGAAAATTCTAACTTCTTTAAAATTCTGTTTCTTTTACTTACATTTTTAATTTTCTTTGAACATGAAATGTGTTGATGAAATGTTTGCTTTTTTAAATTCGACTTTTTTCTCAAAATTTCGGCTTTTCCTCAACATTTTTATTTCCTGTAAATGAGGATTTTTTATTGAAAATCTTGACTTTTTTGAACATTTCGACTTTATATTTTGAAAATTTCGAATTTCAAATTTTTCATTTCATTTACATTTCCAAATAACATATTTTGTAAATTTGAATTCTTTCACAATTAGTGTTTTACGAATTTCTTGTTCTTATCTTCCTTTTTCTTGTTCTTACATTAAGTTTGGATTCTCATCGTTAGTTGACGCAGTCGTCGTGCCAAGTTTTGCATTTACTTACATAGAAAATAAGTTGTGTCATATGCACGAGAGGAGAACATCAAGAAAATGCCCGAAATCTGCCCGGAAAGTGCCCTGAAGCAAACAAACAAACACACTTTCACATTTATATTTTAGTAAGGATTTGGAATTAAGAAAGTCACAAAAAATGTTGAAAACAGTCAGAAATTTTGAAAAACTTTAAAAAAAATCGAGATAAAACTGTAAAATTTTTTTTTAAATTTTGAAAGAAGTTTGAAAATTTGAGAAATCGAAATTTTGAGAAAATCTATTTTTTTAAAAAGTTAAAATTTTCAAAATAAAATCGTTTTTTAATTTGTCAAATAAAAGTCCAATTTACTATATACAGGTCGAAACTTCGAGAAAATATGGAAATTTTCGAAAAAAAGTGGAAATTTTTTAAAAAGAGTCAAAAGTTCAAGATGTGGTCAAAAGGTTGAAGAAAGGTAAAAATGTTCAAAAAAAAAATGGATATTTTAAAAAAAGGTGAAAGTTTTCAGAAAACAATATTTCAACATAATTAGATTTAACAAAAAAATCAAAATTTTGATAAAAGTAACTAAAGCAGTGAGCAAAAGCAAGACAAGGCAAGTAGTTCTTTTAGCAAGAGCAAGATTTCTTGTCAAGAAATTAGCAAGAAGCAAGATTTCTTGCTTTTTTCATTTTTACTTTATAAGCGTTTAGTATTTTTTTAATATTTTTGGACAAACGATCCCCTTTCAAGAAAAGAATTCTGGCGACACCCTTAATATTTCGAAAAAAAAAATAATAAACTCAACATTAAAAAAAATCAGTGTTGAGTTTTTTCATTAAATAACACCATTTAAAGATGAATTCCCGATTAAAAAAAACCTTAATTTTGATCTTTCTCCAGAAATTTTGAGTGTGTTCTTAACTTCTTATTTTATTTTCCAAATTTCAATTTATATCTGGGTATTTCGACTTTTATTTCAATATTTTATCATGATTTTAACCACATCACAATCAGAGTCACAATATTTTAAATATGATCTCAAAATTTTGAATTTCTATTCGAAATTTCTACTTTTTCTTCAAATTCGTAACCTCAATGTTTTTTTCTAAATATTTTGAAGTTAATCACGAAATTTCCCTAGTAAACTCAGCACAACATTTTGATTTAATTCTTGAAGCTTTGATTTATCTCGAGAGTTCGAATTTGGGCTCTAAATTTCAAAAAAGAGTTTTTTAAGAAATTTCGAAAATTCGTAAGCTTAAAGTAAATTTAAAATTGACTTTGAACTGGAAAATTTAAGTAAATACATTATAATAATTTGAGGAAAATTTAATTTTTTAATAAAAGACTCGCAATTTCGTCAAACTATTAAAATTTCCAGTTTTAACTTAAAACAGTCTAATTTCACATTTTTTGAGTTTTTAGCCAAATTTTTCTACTCCAATTTTTCTTCTCGAAACTTTGAAATTATTATTTTTACTTTATGCTTGAATACAAAATCTAAAATTTGCTTAAAGGTCGAAATATTCGATTTTTTCGAATCATAAATGAAAAACTAATTTTTAAATTTAATTATCAATTTCTAGAAAAAATTAGAAACTCCAGAAAAATTTTAAATCTACTTACTACTCTAAGCTCTGACTGACAGACAACGTACTACGTAAGGAGCTGGGTCTAGGAGAAGAAAAGTTCACATAAGTGTTCCCCATAATACGCAGATGCGCAGCAAGGAAGGATTTTTTAAAATTCAACCTTTAAGGGGGTAAAAACGGGCATTAAATGCTACGAAATTTTTATGCAATGAATAATATACACGGTTGTATTTAAAGTTGCCTACATCTGTTAACTCACCATCACTTCGAATGCTCTACATAGTAATATTATTAATATATTATCCCGGCATAGGATACATGGATAAGTTATTATTGTATTCAAATAAACTGTTTAAGTGTTGAGTATTCTTTCGCAATTAGTAATTTTTCTTACTAAAAAAATGTTTAAGCTTCTCCCGAAAAAACGACAATTTTGGCACTAAAACTGAAATGTTGAGCAAGAAATAAAATTTTGAATTAAAACTCAAAGTTTCAATTCAAAATTCAAAATTTCAGAATTTCAGAAATAACGTAGATATTCCAGGGAAAGCACGAAATTACTAAAAAAATGTTTTTAAATTCAAGTGTTTTTTTTTAGTACCAAATTTTTTCCTGAAAGTTTCCAGCTTAGATTTGAAAGTTATAGTTTTAAATGACTAGTTTTTAATTCCAAATTTTCCTGAAATTTGGATTTTCATTTCGAAATTTGGATTCTTATTTGTAAATTTTAGATGGATCTTTGAAAGCTCCCGTTCTTGTTTCATGTTAGTTTGTCTTTACATCTTTTATAAATAAAGTAGACTGTGTGGCAATCAATGTTGAACCTGTTTTATTATTGCTTATGAGCAAAACAAACAAACCAGCAAGAATAAGAAAAAGCAAGATTCTTGATAGTAAGGCAAGAATCGAACCGGCAAGAAATTGACAAGACAAGAAGCAAAACAACTTCTGCATAGCAAGACAAGACAGGCAGTTAACAGTATCTCTCTGAAGATGACAACTTGGTTATCGAAACGCATTAGAACAACTTTTGTTGTATTTTTTAATCTTTCTTGGTTTTAGGGGACAAGATTTCTACATCAATTTTTGAAGATAACCAAGGAAAAGTTCGTTCCACCAACAAAGAAATTTTTGAGCTTTTCCTAGTAATAACATATGATTTTATTACAAATCATCTTTGTTGGTTTCAGGGGACAAGATTTTAATTTCAATTCAAGAAGTTAGCAAACAAGAGAAGAAATCTCGCTTTGTGCATCACTATTCACAATTTCGCCTCTCTTCAAGATTTTGATTTATTAAAATTTATGAATTTATATATTAATTTTCACAAAATTTCCACACAAAATTCTGATCTTTTTTCAAAACTACCAGTTTTATTAAAATGTTGATTCTGATCTGAATATGTTAAAATATTGTTTTCTGAAGACTTCTATCGTTTTCCAAAATATCCACTTATTTTTAAAAATGTTCACCCTTCTTCAGACTTTTGACTATTTTTCGAACTTGTGACATTTTTTGAAATTTTCGACTTTTATTCAAAAATGTCGATATTTTTTCAAATATTTTGACATTTTTTCGAAGTTTCGACTTTTATGTAGCAAATTGGACCTTTATTTAACAAACAAAAAAAATTGATTTTAATTTGAAAATTTTCAATTTTGGATTTTTTCAAAACTTTGATTTTTGAGCTTCCGTCAGAATTTTTACTTTTTTTGAAAATTTTTACCTTTACCATCAAATTTCAACTTTTTCTCTTCTTTTTTCAAAATTTGAACTTTTTTCAAATTTCTCCTACTTTTTTGGTTGCGAATTTGAAAAATTTTGAACAATTTATATAAAACGTATTTAAGCTTTGGCTAAATATGGATTTTTAAAGCTGGCATTTAAAAAATAAGTATATTTCAAGTCGATACTGAAAAATTAAAAAAAAGTCGAAATCCAGAAAAATCTTCGAGTAAATTTTGAAAAAAAGAACACAAAGCAAAATTTTGGCTTTAATTTAAAAATCTGAATTTCTACAAAACTATTTCTCGAAATTTTGAGTTTAAAGGCAATATGATGACAAAATCTGGAGAAGAAACTTCAAAATGTTCCTCAACATTTCGATTTAAATATCGAAAGTGTCAAATTAAAGTCAAAATTTCGAGTTTAAAACCTATTTATATTATTTTGATGGAACGGACTGGTCCTTGGTTATCTTCAAAAATTGAAACACAGAACTTGGCCCCTGAAACCAAGAAAAATTAAAAAACACAACAAAGGTTGCTCTAACGCGTTTCGACAGCCAAGCTGTCATCTTCAGAGAGAAACGCTGTCGAAACGCGTTAGAGCAACCTTTGTTGTGTTTTTTAATTTTTCTTGGTTTCAGGGGACAAGTTCTGTGTTTCAATCTATTTATATTAAAAAAAAGGACTCCGGAAATCGTGAAATATTCGCTGATCACCCGCAAAAATTTGGATAAATTCGATAAAATCAACGACATTAGCTTTTAACGCATGTAGGCAACTTTAAATACAATCGTGTGTATTACTAATTGCATTTACTTTAGGTGATTTTTAATGCTCAATTTTACCACCTTAGGAGCTGAATTTTGAAAAATCCTCTCTAAGCGGTCACTTGCATATTACGGAAAACATCTGTGTGAAATTTCATGCTCATAGACCCACCGATCTAGGCTGTGTGTTGTGTGTCAGTCAGTGTTTGGAGATTTATTATTTAAGTTGAATTTAAATAGAACATAAGCGACCAGTCCATCAAAACAAACCAAATAAATAAGAAAAAACTGTTCTAGTTTTATAGCTTTTTTATCGGAAGACGAAATATGGCATCAGTTACGAAATATCTTAATTAACCCCCTCCCCTTGAATTGTTTTAATAAAGTTATACTAAATATGTAGCTGGCATGTCAAAAATTGTTACTAAATGTCACTATTTTATGTGGCAAAAATGTAAAGCAGTTAAAATATAGTACATATAACGATACCAGGTATTTAAATTTTCCGAATCTTGTAGGCAATTACCATTATTACTCTTAGGGGGCAAACTTCGTGCTGCATAACAATTAAGATCGTTTAATTAAGAATCCACTTGTAAAAATAATTTTAATAAATGAACCACGAAACCTTCTATGTATAAAAACGCTTTATTAAAATTTGTACGAATATAAAGGGTCGAAAGTATTACGATTTTGAATCTAAAGCACATTTACAACAACAAACTATAATCTAAATATGTACAACAACTGAGATATTGAATTTATTCCATTTGGTTGTTCCACACTATATATTTTGCCCAATGTATATACTTTTTTAATAATGGTTTGCTGAGACATTGTCTACGTG
This sequence comes from Dastarcus helophoroides, assembly GCA_028583605.1. Taxonomy (NCBI): domain Eukaryota; kingdom Metazoa; phylum Arthropoda; class Insecta; order Coleoptera; family Bothrideridae; genus Dastarcus; species Dastarcus helophoroides. The sequence continues at coordinate 33,552,135 of CM053327.1, forward strand.
AATTTCGGTATGAACAAACAAATCTAACCCAACTTGGCAACTGTTGACACACTTTAAATGAGTGTTAAAAACAAATTGTAAGCGTTAGCTAGGGCAAACGATGTAGTAATTTAACTAATTTCAAAAATAATGCTTGACAATACGTGATTTTAAAATTCCCTACAATAAATGCATAAAAGAAACCAAAATTTTCAAATAGACGCAATTATTGTCATATTAGTTTCAAGTGAGTGGAAATACAAATAATTATATGGCGCAATTATACATAAAAATTGTTTCCCATTAGTTATATGATATTCTCTCACCAGTCTGTCTTTTTATCTGTAGATGCAATAACGTAAAAGCAACGTTGACCCTATGAAGTCGTAAACATGTGATCTAAAAGATTTTTTAAGGACCGCAAACGCATCTTATTTTTTAAAAGTTCAAATAACTTTTTTTTTGTTATCTGTCTTTGGTAAGCCTTCCGAATACGTGGCTAAAATTAATGACTTAGAAAATGAGACACCTAAGTATAAGGCAAAGAATCAGTCATATTTTCGTCTCTAGTATCTTCGGTTTCACGATTTCCCATTCTTAACGATTCGCTCTATGTAAGAAAGAACTATTTGCAACATTTTTTCATCGTTTAATTATGATATTAGAAGAGATAAAGCGTAGTAAATTAAAAACAACAACAAATTCATAAAAATTCACTTCTGTATATCGCTTTACATACTAGTATATAGGTTTTGTAATCCTTACTAATATATTAATGCGAAATTTGTCTGTTTGTTTGTCTGCTTCAGTGTTGTCAGATTTCGCACACTTTCTCGAAGTTCTACGCTCATTCTCTCATTGCCCCTATGACGCGACTCATTTTCTATGTAAATAAATGCCAAACTTGGCAGTCACAAACCGACGACGGCGTCACCTAACGATGGGTGTCAAAACTTTGCAGGTAGGATTCTTTTATGCCGGCTCTTCACTCTCGCCGAACGTTTCGGCCCTGCGAGGGCTATATCTACCCTTTCACTCGCATTCTCGGTTATCCTTTGACTCGGCCCCAAAAACACTTCCACTTCCGAGACGAACGGAGACAAATCAAAAACGAACGTAGCTTCCACATTCTCGCGGTCGAGTTTCCTCGTATCGTCTCGGCGCGAGTGAAGAGACGGCAATAGAGGAAGTCTGACAGCTTGGCAGCGTCATAAGACGATAGAACGCAACTCCCTCTTTTATCAGCTTCTCTGCGGCGATAGTTGCCAGATCTCCTATATTTTACGAGTTCTTCCATATTTTGGTAAATCCGTATTTGGAAAGAAGGTATTTTAAAGAGTGCAACGGTAACTCAAATTTCAAAAATAAGAAAGCATATTAGATCTGCAGCACCATCTATTGCAGAGACAAATGAAAACATTAAAACGAATAAATCGATCCGTCAGTTCAAGAAATTTTAAAACTCTCTTCAATTTTAGACAGTTTTTCTTTTAAATTCTAATTATTCATTCAAGTCCGCGGACGAAGTCGCTGCTAATAGCTAGTTATTAATATAATTGCTACGAGTTATGCTTTTGAATAAAACAAAATAGCTCTACCGCATTGACATAACTTCAGATTAAATATTAGAACCAATTTATTTTTCTTTATTGAAAAGAAGGAAGCGAAAACGAAGGAAATGCAGTGAAAAGCGTACCTTTATTACTGATTAAATAAGAGCGCGATAAATTGCTTCACATAATCGTATAAACTTGCACTAATAAATTAGAGAAAATAGGTTTAAGAATAAAAGAACAATTTATCAAAGAGTAACCATTTATTTGATTTATATTTGGGCTGAAAACCGATCGAGCCGAGCAAATTTACAAAACTTCTTCGGCTATTCATATAATACAGTGATCGATCAACCTTTAATGGAAGCCCCCTTTTCTGCTGGATTTTTTAGTTTTAAATTTTCATATTTTAAGCTTCAATTACTGGTGTTTGGGGTTAATTTAATGTAAAAATCAAAGTGCATGAGGAAGGCCCTACGATCAGGTTTCATAGTGGAACCAGTAGACACTAGGCAGAGGTAAACAACTAACATTACTTCTTCATTATTAATGTTGCCAAAGTTATTTTCAATATTAATTTTATATGGTGTATTTATCATATGTTGGAGGCGGCACTTGATTTTTCTTTTCTGTTCGATTCTAATCCACATAGCAATAGATTTGAACATTTATTATATTCGAAGTTTGGAAGCCAAAGACCGGGTTCGATCTTGTCAGTTTGATATATCCAATTCGAATGCCAACAAATGTTCCAGCAAAGTATGTGCATTAGAATCCTTGTCTTCTGGGACCTTTCTAGAGAGCAACTGCTTTGCTAGGTGTTTGTGTTTCAACTATTGGTAGTTCAGCTACCTATGATTCACTATACATGCCTAGAGGGCTGCATGACGGTAGTCCAGATTGCATTCTATTTGCATGCGACACTTGTTGGCGTTGGCCATAGTTTCTCTATGGGCCAATAGGTGAGGTAGTTTTAAAATCACACGGGCGGCGTCCGCTGATTCTATAGTACTTATTTACCGGAACATTTGTTGGCATTCGAATTGGATATACCAAACTTTCTTTTTTAAGTTTAATCCATTCGCAAAGGTTAACCCCATTATGCTTTCAAAGCACTGCGAGTAGGATGCGGAAACAAGGATAGATGGCGATGAACCGCCTTCTTAAACAAGGATAGGTTGTAATTTTTGGGAAAAATTCCTTTCCGTAACAAATTCCACAACTTGGAAGTTCTATAGAAAAAACTGACGAGATCTGACAAGATCAAAACCGGTCTTTGGTTTCCAAACTTCGAATCTAATAAATGTTTAAACCTAATGGACCATGCCTTAGAATCCTTGTCTTCTGGGACCTTCCTAGAGAGCAACTGCGTTGCTAGGTGTTTGTGTTTCAACTGTTAGTAGTTCAGCTACCAATGATTTTACTATACCACGCCTAAGAGGACTGCATGACTGTAGTCCAGGGTTGTATTCTATTTGCATTCTCTGTTAGACTTGAAATGAGCAACGTTTTCTTTAAACTTTATTCTAATGTTAGTTTGTCCTACATATAATAAATCGTTTTTATTAAATGTGTCTTCAGCATTACCTTAATTATTACATAGTCTATGATGAGCTGTGTAAACTACTCTTAGTTGTTCTTTAAAACTTTGTAAATTTTATTTCTAATTTCTGAATAATATGGCAATTTTACGATTGTTGTAGGGGTGCTATTAGACCCTTTTTCTAAAAATTTTGTTTTTATAAAAAATATTCTAAATGTCATTAGGTATTAATCGCAATTTTTTTCGGTTCGTTTTGGGTTTTTTAAATTTATATTTTCCCAAATTTTCGAGTTTACATTTTCAATTTTTTACTTTTTCCCTAAATTTGCACTCCAAAAATGTCAACATTTTTCTTGAACTCTGAAAAATAGTGTTCTATAAATTTAAGTGTCTATAATTTCTGAATAAATTAGATGCTTTTTATTGTTAGAAATCTTCGGCACAAACTCAAATTTTTTGTGAAAAAATATGATTTTTATTCGAAACCTTAAATTTTTTTAAACTTGGTGTTTATAGTTTCAATTTTGCACCAATTTTTCTTGTGTAAACTCTAAATTTTTAGCTTGGATAGTAATTTTAGCTTTTACAAATTTTGATTAATTTCGAAATTTCAAGTAAAGTTTGGTTATACACTTTGGGTTATAACATTACACTTACACGAGTTTACATTACACTTTTAAACTCATATTTCCAGTTGTCTCGACATAATTCTCAAAAGTGGTTTGCAAAAAAAATTAGGCCAAACTCAAAATCTCGAAATTTCGAGCTTGGCTTAAGTTTTTTGCGAATTTCCACTTTTGTTTCTCAAAATTTCCACTTTTCTCAACTCGATATTAACTTGAAAATGTAATTTCGAGTTATTATTTTTGCATTACACTTTTAACTTCCAAATTTCGAATTATGTCTCGATGTAATTCTAGAAAGTGGAAATGTGAAAAAAAAATTGAGCAAAGTTCCAAATTTCAAAAATTTTATCGAAGTTTCGAACTTTGCTCAATTTTTGTTTAATTTAATTAATTGGTTTCATTGGTTTAATTATTTTGCAAATTTCCACTTTTTTCTTAGACTCAATTCGAGACTGACTCGAAAATGTAACTTTAACCATTAATTAAATTCGAAAATTTGACTTTAACCCAAAATTTGGAAATAATATTTTTTTTATTGGCACATCTATTTTCTTATAAATTCAAGTAGAGCTTAAGAATAATTCACGCACTTTTTTTGAGATTTTACCTTTAGCTTTTGTTTTTTTTTTGTGCATGGGACTGGTCCTTGGTTATCTTCAAAAATTGAAATACAAAACTGGTCCCCTGAAACCAAGAAAGATTAAAAAACAAATCAAAGGTTGCTCTAACGCTTTTTGATAACCAAGCTCTCTCTTATCTTCACAGATATAAAGTATCTCTCTGAAGATGACAGCCAAAAAATTAAAATACAAAACTGGTCCCCTGAAACCAAGAAAGATTAAAAAACAAATCATAGGTTGCTCTAACGCTTTTTGATAGCCAAGCTCTCATCTTCAGAGATATAAAGTATCTCTCTGAAGATGATAGCCAATCTATTATCTTCAGAGATATACAGTATCTCTCTGAAGATGATAGCTTGGCTGTCGAAACACGTTAGAGCAACCTTTGTTGTTTTTTTTAATCTTTCTTGGTTTTAGAATACAAGTTTTGTATTTAAATTTTTACCTTAAGCTGAAAACGTCGATATGTTTTCCAAAATTTGAATTGAAAATTACAGTTTTTATTTTATCTAAAAATTTTAGCCTTCTTTTATTGATTTTGGCTCTTTTTGTTGAATTATTGATAATTTTTAAATAAAGTCCTTCGATCGAACATTTTTTCCCCGATTTGGATGTCACCCATTTTTAGGGAGAAAAAGAAGTACTTAATTTATATTTCTTTATTTCATCTCACGAACATTTTTATCCACTAAAGAAAGCTCCTCAAATTGATATAGAATTTAATTTCTCTCTGCAAACGGGGGGAGGGGGGGTTGCTAACGTCCACCTAACTTAACCCATGGTAAAATGAACTGCTTTTCTGTTTCCCTTGTTCTACGTTTTTCTCAAATTTCTGTACTTCGAATTACAATTTTTATTTATTTTGTTTCATAAAATGTCGATTTCAATTTCGAAATATCAACGTTTAATGGTTTTCTTTTTTTCACAACGCCCACCTAACTTCACCCATAGTAAAATGTCGAGTTGAAAATCACTCTTCAGTTTCTCTCACTCTACTTTTTTCTCAAACTTCTGTACTTCAACTTTCAATTTTTATTTATTTTGTTTCGTAAAATTTGGATTTCAATTTCGAAATGTCAACGCTTTTTACAAATTGCAATGGTTTTCTCTTTTTCATAACGAACAATCAGAACTATGTTTATTAATATTAATCGGACTTTTTTTAATATTTTTTAGTGCATTAAATTAATTTCGATATTTTGTTTTTTTTTAATTTTAAGGAAAAGTCGATTAACATTTTCTTATTAAAATGGAAATTGTGCGATTCATTTTTACGTAATCTTCGACTCTTTGATTGGCTGCTTATTTGGTTGAGTTTTAATGCAAAATTTCGAAAAAAAATTCCAAATATAGGAGTTTTAGGAAAACTTTAATCAATCAAAACTGTGAAAAAAATAAGCTAATAAGCATTTATAAAAATTTTTGAGAATTTCGATTTTAATTCCAACCTTTTTCAAGGAGAAAGTCGAGGAGTCAAGGCTTTATTAAAATTTCCAGTTTTTTTGGGCTATCAGTCTTTAATACCAAAATTTAACTCTTAATTTGAAAAAAAAAACCGAAATTTAGAAATTAACGTCGAATTGTTAAAAAAAAGTCCTAATTTCTGAAATATTTCTCGTAGATCTTGAGTATGAAGATGAAATTTAAAAAAAATCTATAAAAATTGCTTAAACTAGAAAAGTTTAAAGGTTTTAGAAAAGCTTCAATAAAATAAAACTTTTAAAAAATAAGCTACTAAGCATTAATACAAATTTTTGAAAATTTCGATTTTAATTCCTACCTTTTTCAAGTAGAAAGTCGAGGAGTCAATGTTTATTAAAATTTTCAGTTCTTTTAGGCTACCAGGTTTTGATATCGTATTTTAAGTCTTAGTTTGAAAAAAAACCGAATTTAGAAATTAACGCCTAGAATTGTTTGAAAAAAGTCATAATTTCTAAAATGTTACTCGTAGATCTTGAGTTTGAAGATGAAATTTAAAAAAAAACGATAAAAATTGCTTAAACTAGAAAAGTGTAAAGGTTTTAAAAAAGCTCCAATGAAATAAAACTTTTAAAAAATAGGCTAATAAGCATTAATAGAAATTTTTGAAAATTTCCATTTTAATTCCTATCTTTTTCAAGTAAAAAGTCGAGGAGTCAAGGTTTTATTAAAATTTTTAGGATTTTTGGGGCTACCAGCTTTTAATATCGTATTTTAATTCTTAATTTAAAAAAAAACCGAAATTTAAAAAGTAAGGTCGAATTGTTAGAAAAAAGTCATAATTTCTAAAATATTACTCGTGGATCTTGAGTTTGAAGATAAAATTAGAAAAAAAACTATAAAAATTGCTTAAACTAGGAAAATTTAAAGGTTTTAGAAAAGCTCCAATGAAACAAAACTTCAGAAAAATAAGCTAATAAGCATTACTAAACATTTTTAAATATTTCGATTTTAATTCCTGCTTTTTTCAAGTAGAAGGTCGAGGAGTCAAGGTTTTATTAAAATTTCCAGTTTTTTAGGATATCAGTTTTTAATATCGTAATATCGTAGTTTGTTAATATCGTAGTTTAACTTTTAATTTGAAAAAAAAAACCGCAATTCAGAAATTAACGTCGAATTGTTAAAAAAAGTCATCACTTCTATAATATTACTCGTGGGTCTTGAGTTTGAAAATGAAATTAGAAAAAAACTATAAAAATTGCTTAAACTAGGAAAATGTAAAGGTTTTAGAAAAGCTCCAATGAAATAAAACTTTTAAAAAATAGGCTAATAAGCATTAATAGAAATTTTTGAAAATTTCCATTTTAATTCCTATTTTTTTCAAGTAAAAAGTCGAGGAGTCAAGGTTTTATTAAAATTTTTAGGATTTTTGGGGCTACCAGCTTTTAATATCGTATTTTAACTCTTAATTTGAAAAAAAAAACCGAAATTTATAAATTAAGGTCGAATTGTTAGAAAAAGTCATAATTTCTAAATATTACTCGTGGATCTTGAGTTTGAAAATGAAATTAGAAAAAAAAATATATAAATTGCTTAAACTAGGAAAATCTAAAGGTTTTACGAAAGCTCCAATGAAACAAAACTTCAAAAAAATAAGCTAATAAGCATTACTAAACATTTTTAAATATTTTGATTTTAATTCCTGCTTTTTTCAAGTAGAAGGTCAAGGAGTCAAGGTTTTATTGAACTTTCCAGATTTTTGGGATATCAGTTTTTAATATCGTAATATCGTAGTTTGTCAATATCGTAGTTTTATGCAAGAAGAATGCAACCTAGACTACAAATTCATGCAGCCCTCCAGGCGGGTATAGTGAATCATAGGTAGCTGAACTACCAACAGTTGAAACACTGCCACCTAGCGAAGCGGTTGCTCTCTAGGAGAGTTCCCAGAAGACAAGGATTCTATAATGCACAGACCAATAGGTTTGAACATTTATTAGATTCGAAGTTTGGAAACCAAATACCGGTTTCGATCTTGTTAGATCTCGTCAGTTTGGTATATCCAACTCGAATGCTAATAAATGTTCCGACAAGTAAGTAAGTACTAGAGAGCAACCGCTTCGCTAGGTGGCAGTGTTTCAACTGTTGGTAGTTCAGCTACCTATGATTCACTATACCCGCCTGGAGGGCTGCATGAATTTGTAGTCTAAGTTGCATACGACATTGTTGGCAATGGCCATAGTTTCTCTATGGACCAATAGGTGGTAGTACTAAAGAGTCACTCGCTTGACGCCTGTGAATGTTTTAGTACTTACTTGTCGGAACATTTATTAGCATTCGAGTTGGATATACCAAACTGACGAGATCTAACAAGATCGAAACCGGTATTTGGTTTCCAAACTTCGAATCTAATAAATGTTCAAACCTATTGGTTGGTCTGTGCATTATAGAATATCGTAGCTTAACTCTTAATTTGAAAAAAAAAACGCAATTCAGAAATTAACGTAGAATTGTTAGAAAAAAGTCATCATTTCTACAATATTACTCGTGGATCTTGAGTTTGAAGATAAAATTAGAAAAAAACTATAAAAATTGCTTAAACTAGTAAAATTGAAAGGTTTTAGAAAAGCTCCAATGAAACAAAACTTCAAAAAAATAAGCTAATAAGCATTATTACAAATTTTTGAAAATTTCGACTTTAATTCCTGCTTTTTACAAGCAGAAAGTCGAGGAGTCAAAGTTTAATTTACATTTCCAGTTTTTTTGAGCTACCAGTTTTTAATAATGCATTTTAACTCTTAATTCGAAAAAAAACCAAAAATTAATGTCGAATTGTTAGAAAAAAGTGATCATTTCTAAAACATTACTAATGGATCTTGGGTTTGAAGACGAAATTAAAAAAATATATGTATAAAACTTGCTTAAGCCAGGAATTTTTGCAATACAAGCGTTGGAAATCATTAGTAGAACAGCTCTTAAAACGCATTGGTTGCCTGAATATAACGAGAATAAGACCGTGAACCTTACGGATGAATGTAAGATAATAATGTGCCCCTAACTTTGGTGATGTGCGGCTCCATATGGATGCCGGAGCACCAACCATTAACTTTCTAGGCTACCAACGCTAATTATATCCAAATACACTGGTCGATACGACCATAAAAAGTGACAAATGTAAGTTTCAATATCTTTGGTAATTTTGTAAATTACGACGTTATTATTTTCTAATAAGAATATTTTCTTAGGCGGATAGTTTAAACCGGTGAAATTTCTCAGTGGACCAACGGTTGAAAATAACTGGGCTAAGCTATGAAGACTTTGTATGTAATTATACTAGTCTTTTCTAATTTAAACATTAGCTGATTTAAGGGCAGCTCGAAAAGAAAGGGACAAAAGTACCCATCCTGTTAGTCTTTCATTGAGAGCCCATATTCAATGTTTGTTTTTTTTCCTTGCCAAATACAACTCAGCTTTTGGAAAACCAGATTCGTTCTTTGTTGATATAAAGCGCCTCACTTTCAACTGAAATGGAATAATATTTTACGACACTGACACCGACAAGGGTCTAAAAACTGGACCTCTAACCAAAAGGAACTTGAAATCACTTGAGAGTAAACGACGGCCGAACAGAAGGGTTTTTATTGAGGTTTAAAATTATTTCTTCCGTTCTAAAAATAATTGGAAATAGATCGCGAATGCGAGATATCTAACAAAATAAAAAAGTTAGAAAACTTTAATTGAATTTATAAGGATAAGTATCTGAAATGTCTTACATCCTACACAGTCGTTTATTGCTCAAACAAAATCTTATATCCCATGATAACGTGTACATTGCTGGTGCAATAAAGAATTTTCCTGAGCAGATTGAAGCCATTTCAAAACCCCAACTTTTTCCCTTACAAGCGTAAACTTAGATTTTCTAATTATATTCTTAAAACTACAACCTTAAATCAAAAGTCGAAGCAGGAAAGAGGGTGGAGAAAAATTTTGGAATTGTAGGGAGACTTTGGAATTTTAAGTTTAAAGCTGAGATTTCATACTTGCACTTAGATTTCATACTTGTACTTAGTATTATTAACATTTTTAAAAACGATATGTGTGAAAAAACTTTTAAATAATTGGGCAGTGTGGGGACTGCTGATACAAGTGAAAACTTAAGACTGCAACAGTGTTTTTTTTTTAATTTTCAAATAGTAATATCAAAAATAAAAATTTCATAATTTGTAAATTAAAATTATTATATCCAGTTTTTATATTTTTTATATTTCTATACGATCTAGTCTTTGATCTTGTTTATTTTGAGTTACTGCATATTAAAAAACCTGGAACACTATCTAAATTTTATATTTGCATGGCAAATGTCAAGATATCTCAAAAAAAAATATATATTTTCAATGTACTGATTTTTCGTGATTACGTAAACACTTTAATTTTAATTATCTCAACACTGCAAATAATGACTTTCTACAGATTTCGTTGGATGAGTTGATATGCAAAATATGTAGAATTAACTTTAAAAATTCAAATATACAGGGTGTTACAAAAGTCCGGGCCGCTACTTCAGGAGCATATTCTACACATTAAAATATGAAAAATGTTGAAATACATTTTTTTCTTTAAATTGCCTCCTAACGGAGATATGACCATTTAAAGATGGCGCCCCTAAAGTGGTTTTTTTACTACAAAAAGTTAACGGTTAGTAGCAAAGTCATGAAATTGGGCAAGCAGTTAAAGAATTGGATTAGGCATATTCTCATGTAACATATTTTTTAAATAAGCAGTAGCGTGGTGTGTAGGGGGTTGCCCGCGATTATTTTTTGCCGTAACTTTTTTATATTGCAATATTTCGACACAAAAGTACCATAATCGTAAAAATCAACATTTTTTATACAAAAAAGGTACTCTTTCTCAAAGTCGCTAAAAGTAACCGTTTCCGAGAAAAAGGCAGTTTAAATAATCCTATCCCGTCTTCGAAATTCTAACTAATTTGTATAAGAAAAAATAAGTTGGTCATGCAAACTGATCGTAAAGAAAACAATTGTACTTGACAATATCTGCCAGAGATTGACGTTGTGTCACTGATAAAATTTGGTCGTAAGCTGTAAACTTTAGCAGTTTTTGTTGTCAATAGTAAGTGTAGTAGTTTTTTAACTTTTCATTATTTTGATAAAATGGACTATTCAAATCAAGAAATGGCCGATATGCATTTAATGTACGGGCTTGCAAATTGTAATCGTGCTGAAGCAAGACGCAAGCGGCTTTATGCTGAACGTTTTCCTAATAGACACCTACCAGGAGAAAAATTGTTCCAGAAAATTCATGCTCGTTTATGTGAAACAGGAAATTTTGTTTTCAAAGGCGAACGTGTTGGAAGACCAAACGCAGAAGTTGCTAATTTAGAGGAGCGTGTGCTTCAGCGAGTTGAAGAAGATCCATGTGTCAGCACTAGACAACTTGCTTTAGCCGAAGGAGTAAATCACGTAACTATCTGGCGAATTTTGAAATTTTACCAATTTTACCCCTATCATTTTCAAAGAGTGCAAGGGTTACTTGCTGCTGATTATCCTCCAAGAATAGAATTTTGCAACTGGCTATTACATAAGATCGCTGAAAATGAGAACTTTCCATCGCTCATATTATTTACGGACGAAGCGGGTTTTACCAGAAACGGGATACTTAACTTTCACAACATGCATCAGTGGCAAGTTGAAAATCCCAATGCAGTTATTCAGTCGAGACATCAGCAACATTTTTCACTTAACATTTGGGGAGGAATAATAGGGGACTCTATAACTGGACCGTTTTTTTTACCTCATAGGTTAACAGGAGCATCATATAGACATTTTTTGCAAACAGAGTTACCCGTGTTACTTGAAAATGTTCCACTCATAACAAGACAGCGAATGTGGATAATGCACGATGGGACACCTGCCCATTTTAGTGCAGTTGCTAGGGAATTTTTGAATAACAACTATCATCAACGATGGATAGGTCGAGGAGGTCCGATACCATGGCCAGCTAGGTCTCCTGACCTCAACCCACTCGATTTCTACTTATGGGGACATCTAAAGCAGATCGTCTACTCCACACCAGTTGACAATATCAATGATCTTCGTGAACGAATTGAAAATGGGTTCAACCAGATTCACAATACACCAGGCATTTGCGAAAGAGTAAGGAGTTCCCTTAGAAGACGAGCCGAGCAATGTATTGCTGCAGGGGGCAGTAATTTCGAACACTTGCTTTGATTTTTTTTTTCTTAATTTTGTATTATTTTTATATCAATGCAGTTAGTAGTGGATAAATTAGAAATTTGCAAAACGAATTCTAATAAATGCAACAATTTTGTTTAAACGCTTTTTTCTCGGAAACGGTTACTTTTAGCGACTTTGAGAAAGAGTACCTTTTTTGTATAAAAAATGTTGCTTTTTACGATTATGGCACTTTTGTGTCGAAATATTGCAATACAAAAAAGTTACGTCAAAAAATAATCGCGGGCAACCCCCTACACACCACGCTACTGCTTATTTAAAAAATATGTTACATAGGAATATGCCTAATCCAATTCTTTAACTGCTTGCCCAATTTCATGACTTTGCTACTAACCGTTAACTTTTTGTAGTAAAAAAACCACTTTAGGGGCGCCATCCTTAAATGGTCATATCTCCGTTAGGAGGCAATTTAAAGAAAAAAATGTATTTTAACATTTTTCATATTTTAATGTGTAGAATATGCTCCTGAAGTAGAGGCCCGGACTTTTGTAACACCCTGTATTTAAACAATTTTATTTTTGTGCATCTATCACCAAGTGATTCATAGGCAGCTTTCCACACCACTTGTACTTATAAAGAAGTAGTTCGCTCAGCAACACGAACAGGATACATTAAACTTCGGTCATAAAAAATATAAAAAAATCTTCAAGGTTTTATTAATTATTGATACCCCTTGAAACTCCATGTAATTTTAGCATATCTCCTTCTGTCTTCAATTAAACTGAGTAAATGTTTAAAACATTTTTCGTCCATTCTTAACAACCTTCACAGCGACCCCACAATTGCCTTCTTGAAATTCCTAATTCATTAGATTTCAACTGGCTTCTCTATTATCGAGTTCTCGCTCACTAACGTTCAGTTCTATATAAATAAACAGCTACTCTTATATAATATAAAGCTGATCATCATTTCTTTGTACCACCTGTACCAGATTCCAGTCTCAAAGAAAAATCAATTTCATAACACATTCTCCAAAATTGACAGATCAAAGATGTAAACAAGAACATTATGTTCGTTTTATTTCATTTAATTTTCTATGAAATCGTTTCCTTGACAATCGCTATTTGTTTCTTGTTGTCTGGTACTTTTCTTTCGTCCTAGGTCGAGAAAGTTACCTATTTTGTCGACCTAGGACGAAAGAAAATTTCTCGGGTTGCTTTGTGATGATCCCTTAACAACAACGGCCTGGAATATTTTGGGGTCTGAAATGGCATTGAGAAAGTAGACATACTCGATTGATTTCAGAAAAAAATTATGGCGAAAATGTAAATAAATAAGTAGGTATTAATATAAAAGTGTTTTGTCGCCAAAATGTACTTCCCCGTGCCTATGTTAGTAGGAGCTGTAGTATTAAGAATTAAATATCAAGGGAGTAATTTCAGGACGAAATCAACCCTGCCGGAACCAGATGACAGCAACACGTTCAGTGAAAATCTTTATTACTGTTTACTCTCGAAATGAATTTGTACCTGCTACCACATAATAACAGTTAAGAGGCTTTATATCTTCATTATTAAGATTCATTTAAAATATTTGCCCGGAGGCAACTCATTCATCATCAAGCTGACACAATTTAACAAATTACAAGTAAATGCTACAACATACTAAAATGAATCTCACAGTCAGTCATAGTGTGATTGTTAAAAGATGAGAAAAATACATAATTAAAACTTTTTTCAGCTAGACTTATGCTGAAAAAACTTAAATCTGAAAGAACTGAAACGTGTAACATATTTATTCCAAAGGATTACATGCGTTATTAGGCCTGGACAGTTCAGGCAAACCTTTAACTCGTTTGTATTCGTTTGCAACCTTACTTGGATTTTTGAACTAGTTTCATATAAGTTTGAAAACGAACTATCCTCAATCTAACAAGAACTACGATTCTATCCCTCTTTAGAGAGAGTTCGTTAGACTACCCTTACTCACGCGTAAATGATGGCGTTCGTTATCGGGTTTCTTGTCCACTCTCTTTAAAGTGCCTGAAGGTTGAAGTAACTTTGGCCCCTTCACATGAACATGTTCAGTAAAGATGTTTAACTTCAGCTGATTTAAATATTCTAATCTCCATTAACAATTAAATTAATGTAAAGTAATTCTTGGAAAGCAAATTCCAACCACTTTGAAGTTTATTTGATAATTTCTAAATTTTGTTGTTGTCAACGTTTCCCAACCTGGGAGCCGCGATCCCCAGCAGAGTCGCCATCACTTACAATCATTAACTTACTATCATCACCTACTATCATTAATTAATATTTAGACAGAAATAGCCTGAGGACCTTTATGTTTATTTGGTGGAACGGACTGGTCCTTGATTATCCTTAAAAATTGAAATACAAATATTGTCCCCTGAAACCAAGAAAGATTAAAAAACACAACTAACGCGTTTCGATAACCAAGCTATCATCTTCAGAGAGATTATCTCTGTATTGTATTTCGACCTTTATTCTTCTCTAGCTGATACATTACCCGGTCCCATTCACTGCTGTCTGGGGCACTACTTTATCGTATTAAATTTGGTCTGTAATTCTTTTTTTTAACTATTGGGCAATAAATATTTTACTATCTATTAAAATCAATCTTTTTTTTACTTTCGACAATGTTCTTTATCGTGTTAAATTTGCTCTGTATTTTTTTTTAACTGTTGGGCAACAAAATTATTACTATCTATTAAAATTGATCTATTTTTTTATCCCGTCATTTTTCCAAAATTTTGATTTCTTAAAATTGTGCCTTTTCAGATTTCGTTTTTTACAAAATTTTAGCTTTTTTCGAATTTTCGAGTTTTTTCAGAAGTTTCGACTTTCTAAATCCATAGACATTTAGAAAATTCGACTTTGTAAATTTCGATTTTTGTTTAAATTCTCAGATTTCTTAAAAATTTAGATGTATTAAAATTCTGATTTTTTTAAAAACGTCGAATTGTTTTGAATTTTTCTGAAACTTTCGATTGTATTTCAAAATTTAAGTCTTTATCAACAACCAATCATTATTTAACCGAAATTTTGAAAAATGTTAATATTTTTTTAAACTCGGGCTTTTTTAAATATGCGACATTTTTTCAGAATTTTAACTTTCAATCCAAAATTTTGACATCATTAGAAAATTTTAACTTTTTCAATATTTCCACTTTTTTTAATTTTACGTTTTGATAATTTGAGATTTCTTTGAAAATTTGACAATGGAAAGTTTTGATAAAATCAAATCTATTGAAAAGTTGAACTGTTTTAAAATTTCGTCTTTGTAAAAATTCAGATTTTCTTTCAAAGTGGCTACTTCCCAAAATTTCGGGTGTTTTAAATGTACGACATTTTTTCAGAATTTCAACTTTCAATCAATAATTTCGACCTGATTCAAAATTTTAACCTTTCCAATATTTCCATTTTTTTAAATTTTACGTTTCGATAATTTGAGATTTCTTTGAAAATTTGACAATGCAAAGTTTTGATAAAATCGAATCTTTTGAAAAGTTGGACGTTTTCAAAATTTCGTTTTTGTAAAAATTCAGATTTTTTTTCAAAGCTGCTACTTCTCAGAAATTTGGCATTTGTAAAAGACTTCTGACTTAATCTTGAAATTTTAACTTTTTTAAAAATGTTTGCTGTTTTTTCTTCAAAACTTCAACTTTTTCAAGTTACCAGTTGTCTGAAAGTTAAATTGTTTTGAAACTGACGATTCTTTTTTAATTTCGACTTTTCTAATAATTTTGGTATTTTTTCAATATTTATCTTTGAAAATATTGACTTCTTTCTTGAAAATTTGAAAACATTTACTTTTAAACCCCAAAATTTTCGTCGTTTTTGAAGTTTTAAACCAGTGTTTCCCGACCTCTTTTTTTGGTAGCGACACACTTTTGGTATTGTGTAAAAAATCGTACATTTATTTGACTATTTCCGAGTTTTGATGACTAAAAAATAATGTTCTCTCATAATCAAATCTAATAAGCGCCATTTCTGACAACCAAAAACGTTCTCATGGCCCCACCAAGGGCGTACCGAGGGACCTTCCAAGGACCCACTAGTTGTAGCGACACACCGGTTGAGAATCAGTATTTTAGACTATTTTTCAAAACTTCTACTTTTTCAAGTTGCCAATTGTCTGAAAGTTGAATTGTTTTGAAATTGACGATTTTTTTTTAATTTTGACTTTTCTAATAATTTTGGCATTTTTTCAATATTTGAATTGTTTTGAAAATTTTACCAAAACTTTCTTGAAATAAAATACACACAAATTTCGTTTTTTTTTAACTTTGAAAGGTTTTTCAATTTTTTTTTAAATCTCATTTTTCAAAAAGTTCACTGTTTCTGAAAATTTAGACTTTAAAATTTCAATTTTATTAAAATCTTGTTGTTGAAAATATCACTTTGTCAAAACTTTTATTTTTGTTGAAAATTTTAATTTGTTTTTGGAAATTTCTTTGAAAAATTCGTCTATCGATTTTTTTTAAATTTCGACTCAAATTTTCGACTTCTTACCCTTTTTTTGATAATTTACCTGCTTCAGAATTTTCAACTTTCTTCAAAATTACAACTTGTTTGCAAATTTTGTCCGTAAAATATCGACTCTTTTTAAAAATTTTTGCTTTTTTCAAAATTTTAATTTGTCTTGAAAATTTATAAATTTTTTTTAAACTCTTTCATTTTTCAAATTTTCAAACGTTGTCAAAATTTCGTTTTTTAAAAATTTCATTATTTTTGCAAACTTTCGATTTTTTTGGGAAAGTTTTGACTTTCTTTGAACTTTTTTCTTGATTTTTTGAAAACAGTTTTTCAAAATGTCTTTAAACTTTCGACTTTTTTTTAATTTCGATTTTAGAAACTTAATTTTTTGCGAAGATTTCTATTCAAAAACTTTGGATAAACTGAAATCGAAATCTTGTGCCCTAAAACCAGCAAAGATTAAAAAACACAACAAAGGTTGCTCTAACGCGTTTCGATAGCCAAGCTATCATCTTCAGAGAGATACTCTATTTCAATTTTTGAAGATAACCAAGAACCAGTCCATTCCATAAAAACAAAAAAAAGCTTTGGCCAACTATCCATTTTTTGGAAAATGTTCACTTTTCTAATCATTTTGGTATTTCTTCAGTATTTAAATTTTTCGAAAATTTCGGGAATTTGACTGAACACTTTGCAATCGTTTAACTGTCGACATTTTTTTCAAAATTTTGACTATTTTTGAAATATAGATTTTAATAGAGTTTGTAAATGTTGGGTCATAATTTATCGGAAAACTGCAAATTTTTTTGGTATCATAATAGTTAATAAGAAAAAATTATTATAAAGAAAATTACGTGCTTGCATTCCAAGGCGTCTAGACACATAATTAATTTTTCTCAAATAAAATACTTGATTAAGCTGAAGCACAGAATGCAGCAACACAGTAATTGCAAGAATAACACAAGCCCCTTAGTAGATAGGTAAAGCCGGTTCTTACTCAAAATCCCATGCTTTTTAGGGTTCCGTACCTTAAAAGGAAAAACGGAACCCTTATAATCTCACTCTCGAGTTTGTTCGTCCGCCTGTCACAAAGAGGTTTTTCTCGAAAATCATGTACTGTAGAAATTTGAAAGTTTGCACAGCGTTAGTTCTCGAGTCATCGAGAACTAACTTAAATATCGCGCCTACCAACGATTAGAAAAAAAAAATATTTTATAATCAAATAGGGGGTTTATTTCGTCTCTGAAAAATCAAGTTTTAGTTGACATATCATATGAGGTATTCTTTGGAAGAACGACCACCAAGGATCCCAAAATATTTTTTTTAAATAAATTTAGGTTTAATCGTCATAAAGATACAGCTCAAAATGTATCAGAAATGACCGTTCTCTCCTGTTCTCCTAGGCTTCTAAAGACAAAATTTAGATTAGATTTTAGGAGGGTTAGTAGATATTGGGCCACAGATTAAAAGAAAACTGCAGGTTTTTTCGATATCGTAATAGTTGTTGAGAAAAAAAATATTTTATTGAAAAATAGGTGCTTATATTTCAAGACTTTTTGACTACATACTAATAATTTTTTCCAAATACAAAACTTGATTAAGCTAAAGGATAGAATGCAGTCTTTTGGTGGAACGGACTGGCCTTTGGTTATCTTCAAAAATTGAAATACAAATCTTGTCTCCTGAAAGCAAGAAAGATTAAAAAACACAAGTAAGGTTGCTCCAACGTCTTTCGATAGCCAAGCTATCATCTTTAAAGAGATATTAACAACTAATCCTAAAATTAACTCTTATATACTAAGAATATTCACTTCGTGCATGATCGACCACATCCGAAGGCGCATACGCATCTAATCATACATCTCGTAATGTCACAATTCCTCATCTATCAACCTTAACTACTTTTAACAGAGATGAGTGGCCTAAAAGCCCACCGCATCCATTCATAAGGTTGTCTTCAGCCTTATGGATGGCTAAGCTTTCACAAGCATTTAACATAGAATTCTTATTTAATACTCTTAACAGTTTAATATTATTATCTATCCTATGACCTAAGTCAAAAGCATGTCGAGCCACACTTTACTTCTCAGTTCTTCCGTACCTCAAATGAGCCAAATGCTCCTTCAGTCGAATTTTAAGAGATCGTCTACTCTGCTCGACGTACTTCTAAAGACAATCTTTACAGGAAATTTGGTAAATACCGGACTTGACCGTTTACTATACTTTATTCTTCAAACGCTTTTGGGTAGTCAATCATACACGAACTGAATATTATTAGGGTTACTTTTAGGATTAGGTGTTAGTATTTCTCTGAAGATGATAGCTTGGCTATCGAAATGCGTAAGCGAAATCTTTGTTGTATTTTTTAATCTTTCTTGGTTTCAGGGGACAAGATTTGTATTTCAGTTTTTCAAATTTGTCTTTTACATTATTTTATTTAGATGAATATTTTCGGAGTTAGCACTAGTTCATGCAATGCAGTAATTGCGATTGTAATTAAACATTTTAACGCGAGGCGAGGAGATCTCATAGGTAGCGTTAGTCATCGAATTATTGCGAATGAATGCTTTTTAACAGAGACATTGTCAAGTAACCAGTTCCATAAATATTGGGATTGATTGTAGAAAAAAATGTGTATTTGAGGCAATTTCTTAATTTTTTAATTTCAATACTAGAAAATTTGGATGAAATTTCAAATTCATACATGAATAAAAATGATTTAATTTGGTCTATTGACTGTTCACTGTAGTAATTGTTATGGAACCCTCATTGTGCCTTTGTTGGATATTTTAAAATTTCGTCATTAGAATCACTTTAGGTTTTAAGGGGGCCGCGACACTAAAATCGTCTATTTTGGCCCTTTTAGGGGGTCGCGTTACTAAAAAGATTGAGACATGCTGTCGTAGATAATATGACGATTTATTACGCCCCTCAGATAGTCTTTATCGAAGGTATTCCTCAACAAATTTATTATATTGCAACGAAATGTAATTATAGAATTTAGAATGTAAGAAAATTTTCTAGAAATATCTGATAAGGGAAAGCGGTCGCGATAATGGAGCAAACGGCAGATAAGCGTTCCAATTATTTCGGCAAACGATAAGCCGTATATGCCAAATTCTTCTAGAACCCGGACCGGGACCTATATAAGGCGGTCACTTTTCCCTCAAGTCAGAGTAGTAATTAGTTAGTGAGTTAGTAGTTAGAAGTCAATGAATAAATGAGTTAATTATTTAGCTGTGATATTCGGAGTTTAGTTTGGAAATAAAGTTGTACAATTTACCAGGTGTTAAGAATCATTCGAACCGATAACGTGCAACAATATTATATTTGATCAAAAATACCAAATTCCTTGTATCAAATAATGAAACTTTAACAATTATTTCTGATAACAAACCGCTGAAGTTTCACCTACATTTTTTTAAGAAAAATTATCTAAAAATTAATGAAATATTTTAATTATTAATAGATGCCTGAAAACGAGAAAAAACTATGAAAACTGGGAAATGTAGAAAAAAGCAAAAATAAATTAGAGTGGACGACTTCACCTAAAGAGCCTTCATTTACTATAAAAAATATCGCATCAAAAAAAAAAATAAACACATCCTACACTTTTTAAGAATAACCATGTGCTACAAATTTTAAAATATGCCTCACTTGGACACCCACCAATTGCTAATAAAGCTGTGGACAAGCAAGTAGAGATCTATATACTGCTTATATTTACAGCAAAGAGTTGCTTAACAAGACTGACAAAAGGATTTCAAGAGACTATTTAGAACCTTCATTTGTCCCATTATTTAATTCTTGAAGTTTTGTTCATACTCCTAAAGGGCTACCTTTGTAAACAAGTTTTAAAGTAACAAGAAAATCTTTCAGAAATTATGGCCTGAGCGCTAACAAAGAAGTGGATAGATACATTTATTATCGCCCTTCCTTTGTAATTTATGGCAAAAGAAAGTTATATCATGTTTCACAAGGATATCAAGGTTGTATTTCATTTTCTTTAAATAGTTTGGAGAAGAGAAATAATAAAACGAAAATACAGAGTTAATGTTGAAAAGCACCATAATATGTATAAACAACTTGAATGTTCATATATTAAAGTACAAAAAGCATTACAAATATTTAGTTCTATTATGAGTAGAATCCAATTGTGTTGTTTGTCTGCTGTAATGGATGAACACTTAAAAAATGTTTAAAATACGAGGGTAAATCAAATACGGGTGTCCAAGTAAGGCACATTCTAAAATTTGTAGCACTTGGTTATTCTTAAAAAGTGTAGGATGTGTTTCCTTTTTTTAATGCAAAATTTCTATCATATCGTCATGAAGGCGTCGAGAGTGTGCGCATACTCTTAGACATGTCAGGTGACTTCCTGCGCTCAAGCGAATTTCGTTCTCACCGTTCCTCAGTTGTAAATACATGAGTGAGCAAGAGGTTCATCCGCACGTTGCGTAGCGCATTATTATTAAATTTCTTGCCGTTGAAGATGTAAAACCCGCCGAAATTCTTCGTAGATTAGAAGCACAGTTTGGGGATACTTGTTTGAAGAGAACTCAAGTGTATGAGTGCCACAACGTTTTTGGAAGGACGAACTCGAGTTGAAAATGAACCATATGGTCTTCGTCCTGGGACCAGTGTGACTGCGGATAAGATTGATGCTCTTCAACTCCTTTGGGAAGATGATCGCCGTTTAACTGTTGGTGAAATTGCAAACTTTGGGAGTGCTCAATCCATCATTACAGATGAGCTGGAGTTTCGAAAAATTTCCCCCAGTTGGGTACCTCGTCTGTTGACTGAAGAACAGAAACAACAACGTCTGGAGATTTTCTGGACGTTTTCAACGTGAAGGTGATGATTTTTTGTAACGTATCGTTACTTCTGAGGAAACTTGGGTCCATGATTACACCCCTGAATCTAAACAAGCAAGCATGAAGTGAAGAAGAAAGAGGGAAGGCGCACCCTTCAAGGCAAAAACTCGCTTCTCAGCTGGAAAGGTCGACAGTGTTTTGGGATTTTAACGTCGCGAAATTTTGGTCAGAAATGTGATTTTGCTTCACGACAATGCATAACGTCTGGAGATTTGCTGGACGTTTTCAACGTGAAGGTGATAGTTTTTTGCAACGTATCGTTACTTTCGATGAGACTTGGGTCCATGATTGCAGCCCTGAATCTAAACAAGGAAGCATGAAGTGAAGAAGAAGGGGGGCAGGTGCACCCGTCAAGGCAAAATGTCACCTCTCAGATGGAACGGTTGACAGTGTTTTGGGATTTTAAAGGAGTTGTGCACGTCGCGAATTTTTAGTCAAAAATGTGATTTTGCTCCACGACAATGCACAACGTCTGGAGATTTGCTGGACGTTTTCAACGTGAAGGTGATAGTTTTTTGCAACCTATCGTTACTTCTGATAAGGCTTGGGTCCATGATTACACCCCTGAATCTAAACAAGGAAGCATGGAGTGAAGAAGAAGGGGGGAAGGTGCACCCTTCAAGGCAAAAACTCGCCTCTCAGCTGGAAAGGTTGACAGTGTTTTGGGATTTTAAAGGAGTTGGGCACGTCGCGAATTTTTGGTCAGAAATGTGATTTTGCTCCACGACAATGCACAACGTCTGGAGATTTGCTGGACGTTTTCAACGTGAAGGTGATAGTTTTTTGCAACGTATCGTTACTTCTGATGAGACTTGGGTCCATGATTACACCCCTGAATCTAAACAAGGAAGCATGTAGTGAAGAAGAAAGGGGGAAGGTGCACCCGTCAAGACAAAAACTCGCCTCTCAGCTCGAAAGGTTAACAGTGTTTTGGGATTTGAAAGGAGTTGGGCACGTCGCGAATTTTTGGTCAGAAATGTGATTTTGCTCTACGACAATGCACAACGTCTAGAGATTTGCTGGACGTTTTCAACCTGAAAGTGATAGTTTTTTTACAACGTATCTGCTTTTAATTAGACTTGTGTGCATGATTACACCCCTGAATTTAAACAAGGAAGCATGTAATGAAGAAGAAAGGGGGAAGGTGCACCCGTCAAGGCAAAAACTCGCCTCTCAGCTGGAAAGGTTAACAGTGTTTTGGGATTTTAAAGGAGTTGGGCACGTCGCGAATTTTTGATCAGAAATGTGATTTTGCTTCACGACTATGCACAACGTCTGGAGATTTGCTGGATGTTTTCAACGTGAAGGTGTTTTTTGCAACGTATCGTTACTTCTGATGAGACTTGGGTCCATCATTACACCCCTGAATCTCACCTCTCAGCTGGAAAGGTTAACAATGTTTTGGGATTTTAAAGGAGTTGTGCACGTCGCGAATTTTTGGTCAGAAATCTGATTTTGCTCCACGACAATGCACAACGTCTGGAGATTGCTGGACATTTTCAACGTGAAAGTAATGGTTTTTTGCAATGTTTCGTTACTTCTGATGAGACTTGGATCCATGATTACACCCCTGAATCTAAACAACCAAGCATGAAGTGAAGAAGACAGGGGGAAGGTGCACTCTTCAAGGCAAAAACTCGCCTCTCAGCTGGAAAGGTCGACAGTGTTTTGGAATTTTAAAGGAGTTGTGCACGACGCGAATTTTTGGTCAGAAATGTGATTTTGCTTCAAAACAATGCCCACCCCCACTCAGCCAATCTGAAACATCAAAAATTTGAGGAAATGCATTGGGCAACATTAGAACACCTTGCTTATAGTCCCGACTTATCACCATGAGATTATCATATGTTCAGGCCACTGAAATAAGCTCTAAGAGGTGAGCGATTCCATAATGATGATGCTGTTGAGACATTTGTGCGCAATTGGCTGTAAACACGCCTCCCTTCTTTTTATGATGATGGCATTAAGGAACTTCCAATCCGTTGGGAAAAATGCGTATCAAAATCAGGAGATTATGTAGAAAAATAGTTAATAACTTTCATATTTGTATCTTGTACCAATAAGTTTTTAAAATCATTTCATATTTGATTTACCCTCGTATCATATTCTTACCAATGCGACAAATGCGAAAGTGTGTTTGTTTGTCCCCTTTTCGCGGTTCAATTACTGAAGCGATTTTGACGAAAGTTGGTATAAACATTCCTTAGGATGCAAAAGTAGCTTAGTTTTTATCCCAAACTTGTCAGTAACCTTTTTACACGATGTAAACAATCATAAAGTGTCAACTCGGTGATTTTTATTTTGACAGCGGCCTCTCTTTTTAGGTATTCGAACTATTACCATAAAAGTAGTTATCTGCATTATCGATTTTAGTAATATTATGTTACCGCTTTACCAATTTCAACTGAAAATTAATTTTAAATTTCATTTAAATGTAAAATTGCTTTGAAACTTCCATTTAATTGCATTGCAGTTATAATAATGATTTAAAGAGTTTTTTTTTCACCAACATTCAATCCCTTTGCCGCTAAAACGTTACACTGTTATTGACGAGTTTAAAAGCATCATCATTCTTATCCATTTCCGCCTATTTTTCCCTTAATTGAATTTTATTGTTTCTCTTGTTATATTATTTATTCAATGCAAAAAAAGCTTTCAAATATCGTGTATATATAATGCCTAAAAATACGACTAGTAACATATCAGTTAAAAAGTTTTTTATAACTTTATAAAATCTATACTGTCACTGCAGTTGAATAAAATATTTTTTTCACATTTGTTCCTAATAGAAAGAAGTGAATAATCGTGTTAAATTTGGCATGGGTGTGTTAGAAATATTTAAAACAGAGGCTCTCATTAAAAGAGAAAAGTAGAACATTCAAATGGATCGAATAATTTAAGATCTCGCCAACTAATTTTATTTAAATAATTGATATTTTTTACTCCTACTTTTTGGAATTCTTCAAGATTCACGTGGCATTTTCATATTTTGTTTATATTTATCGTTAAATATTTAATAGGTTATGAAGATTAATTATTTGATGAAATTTTGGCAACTATTATACTTGGCGAAATAAGGACATGAGTTGATATTTTTTTATACTAGATAACCCCCGACGATGCTGAAAAAGCGAAATCAGGTCCGGTCATAACAAATATTCATAGAAACTTTGGGGATTTTTTAATATCTCTCTTATATTTATCGTCAATAGAGTTTCATAGTAATGAATATTGCCGAATTCCAGATAGCAAGGGTCAATTATTTAAGAAGAATTTCGAGATCAAAAGTACACTTTTTAACATCATATTTCCCATATTGTTGGAAAAATAATAGATTAAATTCACATATAGTTCGAATAAAATAGTTTACTGATCAAAGATAGATGCTCACTCCACACAGTCTCCTGATATTCCAGGAATCTGTTGACATTTCATTCTTGAGCTTATATATGCATATACATGCTACGTAAACATTGTTTTCAATTCCTTAGTTCACATCAAAAACAAATAAAATATTTCACATCGTGTGTCTTCATTACATTCGCTGCTTTAAACAAATTGTTTATTGGGTGAAAAATATGGACTGCAAAATAATCGTCTATTTACGCTTCAGCTATATAAATTTTCTCTCAAAAAGGTCCATTCTTCTTAAGTAATAAATTGCCCCCAGCATCTGTGTTATATCTATTTTATAGTGTTCATTAATCGGATAGTTTGCTTTAAAAATATGGCCAACCATCATCACTTTTGACATTATTGTGGAATAAAATCGTGAATTGAGCCGTTAAATATTTTGCCACATCGACATAACGACCATAATACACGCTAGGTCGAATTTTTAAACTTACAGTTATTTACTTGCCGGAATATTTGTCGGTATTCAGGTTGGATATACCAAACTGACGAGATCTAGTAAAATTAAAACCGATCTTTGGTTTCCAAACTCTGAATCTGATAAATGTTCAACCCCATTGGTTTGTGCATTAGAATCTAGTCTTCTGGGATCTTCCTAGAGAGCAACCGCTTTGCTAGGCGCTTATGTTTCAACTGTTGGTAATTCAGTTACATGTGCTACATACTTAGAGAGTTGCATACTGTAGTCTAGGTTGCATTCTCTTTCTTATTAGAAGACTATACTAATGACAAAACTGAAAATGGAGATACGAGGTTCAGAGTCAAATATTGTTGAAAAATTGATTAAAGAAAAGAAAATCATCGTTTCGTCTGAATATATGTATTGTAACGCAATGTAAATAGATGAAATAGGATTTAGAATAGAATTGTAGAATTTAGTAAATAAAAAAAGTTTCTAGAAGAATCTGATAAGGGAAAAGCGGCCGCGATAACGAAACAAATGGCAGATAAGCGTTCCAGAAATTTCGGCAAACAATAAGTCTTATCTGCCAAAAAGTTCTAGAAGCCGGGGGCCAAAACTATAAAAGGCGGTCAGCTTTCCCTCGAGTCAGTCAGTTAGAGTCAGTGTAATTAGTGAGTTAGTAGAAGTCAATAATAAATGAGTTAATTGTTCAATTGTGGTGCTCCAAGTTGAGTTCAGTAATAAAGTGGGTATAATCACGTGTAATCAATCGAACCGATAAACCCGTAACAGTATATTTTCAATTAAATACTACTACTTAATTACATGAACCAGCGGATCCAATTTTCTGATTAAATTTGAAATTTGGAAATAGAATCGAGCTTCGGAAAGACAGTCAGAAAATTGAATCTAAAATAAAATCCGAACCTTTCGACAAACTTCGAAAACTGTCGAAATTTCGAAGAAAAAAAGTTGAATTTTGTGAAAAATGTTGAAATACAAATCTTGTCCTCTGAAACCAAGAAAGATTTTTGAAAAAATGTGGCAATTGCCAGACTAATTGTAAGTCGAATTTTGAGAAAAAAAATTCAGTCCTCAAAAATATTTTCTCAGAATTTTTACTTTATTTCAATTTTGTCATAATCTTGTCAGTCAATCTTGTCAAAAAATCTTTTTTTCGAAGTTTTCTAAAAATGTTATTCTCAGAATTATTGGATTTTTATTAAAATGTTAATCCAATTTTGGGAAAATAAGTCATTTCGAAAAGAAATCGCTATTTTGAGAAAAGGTTCCATTGTAAGTAGACATTTTCAAAAACATCGCTATTTGTCAAAATGTCGAGATTAAGACAAATTTTGAGAAACACTAAATTTTCGAGAAGTCAATTAACAAAATTTTTAGAAAAATCCGGATATTAAAAAATGGATTTCGAAAAAACTAACGATTTTTGAAAAATACTGTCGAAATGTCGAGACAAACTAACAATGGAGATGCTTAGAATCATGAACCAGGGGATCGAATTTTCAGATTAATTTTGAAATTTGGAAATAGGGCCGAACTTTGGAAAAACAGAAAATTAACTTAAAATAAAAATCGAATCTTTCGGAAAACATCGAAAACTGTCGAAATTTCAAAATATAAAGTTAAAATTTTAAAAAGTCAAAAAAACGTTCAGTCCCCAAAAATATCTTTCTCGGAATTTTTACTTTATTTCAATTTTGTCATAATCTTAAAATCCACAAAAAATCTTTTTTTCGAAGTTTTCTAAAAATGTTAGTCTCAGAATATTTGGATTTTTATTAAAATGTCAATCCAATTTTGGAAAAATAAATCATCTTGAAAAGAAATCGAAATTTTGAGAAAAGGTTTCATTGTAAGTAGAAATTTTCAAAAACATCGCATTTTGTCAAAATTTCGGGATTAAGACACATTTTGAGAAACACTAAATTTTCGAGAAGTTAAATTAAAATATTTTTTAGAAAAAACCGGATGTTAAAAAAAAATATTTCAAAAAAACTAACGATTTTTGAAAAATACTGTCGAAATGAGAAAAAACTAAAAATGGAGATAGGAGGCTTAGAGTCATGAACTGGGGGATCGAATTTTCAAATTAAATTTTAAATTTGGAAATAGAACCGAACTTTGGGAAATCGAAATTTGGGAAAAGATTCAATCGTAGAAAAGTAGAAATTTTCAAAAATATCGCATTTTGTCAAAATTTTCCTGAAACTTTCTTGGTTTTATGACCAAGGACCAGTCCGTTCCACCAAAATTAGGGAAAACAGAAAATTGAACCTAAAATAAAATTTCAAAACATCGCATTTTGTTGAAATTTCGGAATTAAGAATTTTGAGAAACAGTAATTTTTCGAAAAGTCAAATTTAAAAAAATAAAATTTTTAGAAAAATCCGGATATTAAAATAATGGATTTCGAAAAAATCTAATGATTTTTGAAAAATACCGTCAAAAGAGAAAATTCAATTTTAAGAGGAAAAAAGAATTTTTAAGAATAAAGTCTTGATTTCGAAAGTGACGAATTTCGAGAAAAAAAAACCAATTTTGGGAAAGTCGTATTTTTTAGAAAACCAAATTTAAAATGAAAACTCGGAAGTTCGGAAGAATTCGAAAAAGGTTAACAGTTTTGAAAATGCCAAAATATTTCCAAAGCACGAATATTGACAAAAATTCGCAACTTTCAAAATATTTTTCTCGAAATGTTTACTTCTTTATTCTAATTTTGACATACTGTTTAATTGTCAATAACGAAATTGAATGTAGAAGAATTTTTTTCTCGAAATTTTCTTGAAATATTTTCTCGAAATTTCTCGAAAATATTTCTCATCTTATTTAATTTTTGATAACGTACCGATCTAATTTAGAGAATCTAGGCGAATTTCGAAAAAACGAAATTTCAAGGAAAAGCCAATTTCGAGGAAAAAGTCGATAGAAAGGAACTAAAACATCGCATTTTGCAATAAATGTCGAAATTTCGAAAATAAGGCGAAATATGGAATCTAAATTTCTGAAGTCAAATTTAAAAAAAGTCGAAATTTAAAAAAAAAGACAAATATTTAAAAAATTGGCAGAATTTTGAAAGAAAAAAAGGATTTTTGAAAGAAGAATCCAAAAAGTAGAATTTTGAGAATAAAATCGCAATTTTGAAAAAGACGAATTTAAACTAATTTTACGAGAAAAGTCGAAATTTCCAGAAAAGTTAAATATCGATTTTTGAGATTAAAATAAAAATATCGAGAAAATAGCAAACTTCAAATAACCAGTTAAAATTTCCAAAAAATCAAATTTCAAAAGATCAAAATCTTCAGAAGAACCCGATGTAAATAAAAATAAGGGAATTTGGAAAAAAAAACGAAATTTCGGAAACACAGTCGATATTTCTAGAAAATCCACCAAATGAAAAATCGAAATTTTCCGGAGAAAGCCAAATTTTAAGAAATAGGTACAATTTTGAGAGTAGTCATTTATGAAAAAAACGAATCTTAAAAAAAGGGTCCAAATTTTAAGGAAAAAGACGAATTTCGAGGAAAAATATCAGATTTCTGGATACAGAATTGGATTTTAGGATAAATTTCAAATTTACTATTTTTTTGAATTTGTCTTTTTTTGGAAATTTCGATTTTTTTCTTTGATAAAACCAAAACAAACTTAAAAAACAAAAATTCGAAATTTTCAATTTTTTAGATTCGTTTTTTTAGAAATTTCAATTTATCTCTTTGGAAAAATCAAAACGAATTTAAAAAACAAAGATTTGAAATTTTTGAAGTTTCTCAGTTTCTCTTGGTTTTTCTTGGTTTCAGAGGTCAAGTTCTGTGTTTCAATTTTTGAAGATAACCAAGGACCAGTCCGTTCCATCAAAATTTCTTTAAACAAACCAAAACGAATTTAAAATTTTCGATTTTTTTAAATTCGTTTTTGTACTGGAAATTTCGATTTTCTCCTTTGGAAAGATCAAAATGAATTTAACAAACAAAAATTCGAAATTTTAAGACAAAGATCGAAATTTTGAGAAAAAGATGGACATTCGACACTCGAAATTCTATATAAATTTCAAATTTTCGGTAGAAGACAGATTTGAGAAAAATATCGGAATTTGGATTTCTTTTAAATTCGTTTTTTTTCTGGAAATTTCGATTTTTTTTTCTACGGAAAAACCAAAACGAATTTAAAAACCAAAAATTCGACATTTTGGTTTTTCTTAAATTCGTTTTTTTCTGAAAATTTTGAATTTTTCCGTTGAAAAACCAATGAATTTAAAAACCAAAACTTCGAAAATTTTAAGAAAAACATCGAAATTTTGAGGAAAAAATGGACATTTAGGAAACACTCGAAATTCTAGATAAATTTCAAATTTTCGATAGAAGACGGATTTTGAGAAAAATATCGAAATTTGGATGTCTTTTAAATTCAATTTTTTTTTCTGGAAATTTTGATTTTTTTCTTTGGAAAAACCAAAACGAATTTAAAAAACAAAAATTCGAAATTTTTGATTTTTTAAATTCGTTTTTTGCTGGAAATTTCGATTTTTTCTTTGAAAAAACCAAAACAAATTTAAAAAACAAAAATTCGAAATTTTAAGAAAAAGATCGAAATTTTGAAAAAGTTGGACATTTAAGAAACACCCGAAATTCTATATAAATTTCAAGTTTTCGGTAGAACACGGATTTTGAAAGAAATATCGAAATTCGGATTTTTTTTAATTCATTTTTTTTTTGGAAGTTTCGATTTTTGTTGTTTGAAAAAGGCAAAACGAATTTAAAATACAAAAACTCGACATTTTAAGAAAAAGATTGCTTTGAGAAAACGGTTGAAATTTAGTTAAACGTTCAAAATTCTTCAGAGAGAGTCCAATTTTATTGAAATTTTGGAAAAAGGACGAATTTCGAGAAAAATGAAGTTTCTCGAAATTCGAGGAAAGAGAGAGAGAAAAGAGAGAAAAATAAGAGAAATTTCTCTTGACTGCTTGAATCATACACAGACATGTGCCCCGATCTGTCCCAACCCAAGTCAGAAAATGTCCATTATTGAGATAAACGTGGAAATTTTGACAAACAAGAAATTTTCAGAAAGGTATATGTCAATTATAAACAATTCCAGGGAAAATTTTATCGGAATATTTGTCTTCTTACAAAATTACAAAATTTCCAAAAAATCCTTATCAAAATATCCAGATAAACGTTTTTTTTATCAAAAGATCAATCAAATTTTGAAAAAAAAGTAAATCTTGATAAAAAAAAAGTCGAAATTTGCAGAAAATCAAAATTTAACAAGTCGAAATTTGGTTAAATTTTGAAAATACAACCATGAATTTTGAGATTAAAAAAATCAGGTGGATTCGAATGAAAGAAATTGAATTTTAGGAATAAATCTGACATTTCAGGAGAAACTAGACGAAGTTTCATAAATAAATCGAAATTTCACGAAAATGTCAATATCTCAAAGAAGGACCAATTTCGAAATTTTGACAATTTTGCAAAATAATTTTAGAAAATGAAAATTTGCAAAAAAATTGAGCCAGTTCCAAAATTTCGACATATTTCTTGAAATTTCAAGCTTGGCTTAATTTTCTTTTGCAAATATTCACTTTTTTCCTAAGCTCAACTCGAGATTAACTAGAAAATGTAACTTTTTTCTAAAATTTTGATTGTAACTTTGTAAATTCTAGAATTTTCGTCATATTTTTTAACATAATTCTCGAAAATGATTTGCAAGAAAATATTGAAACAATTTCGAAATTTTGACAATTTTGCGAAATAATTCTCAAAAGTGAAAATTTGCGAGAAAAAATTGAGCCATTTCCAAAATTTCGACATATTTCTCGAAAATTCAAGCTTGGCCCAATTTTTTTGCAAACATTCACTTTTTTCTTAAAATCAACTAGAGATTAACTAGAAAATGTAACTTTTTTTTTAATTTTGATTGTAACTTTGTAAATTCTAGAATTTTCGTCATATTGTTTGACACAATTCTCGAAAGTGAAAATTTGCAAGAAAGTGTTGAACCGATTTCGAAATTTTAACAATTTTGCGAAATAATTCTCAAAAGTGAAAATTTGCAAGAAAAAATTGAGCCATTTCCAAAATTTCGACATATTTCTCAAAAATTCAAGCTTGGCTTAATTTTTTTGCAAACATTCACTTTTTTCTTAAAATCAACTAGAGATTAACTAGAAAATGTAACTTTTTTTTTAATTTTGATTGTAACTTTGTAAATTCTAGAATTTTCGTCATATTGTTTGACACAATTCTCGAAAGTGAAAATTTGCAAGAAAGTGTTGAACCGATTTCGAAATTTTAACAATTTTGCGAAATAATTCTCAAAAGTGAAAATTTGCAAGAAAAAATTGAGCCATTTCCAAAATTTCGACATATTTCTCAAAAATTCAAGCTTGGCTTAATTTTTTTGGGAAATATTTACTTTTTTCTTAGGCTCAACTCGAGATTAACTAGAAAATGTAATTGTAACTTTGTAAATTCTAAAATTTTCGTCATATTTTTTAAGATAATTCTCGAAAATGATTTGCAAGAAAATATTGAACCAATTTCGAAATTTTGACAATTTTGCAAAATAATTCTCGAAAGTAAAAATTTGCAAGAAAAAATTGAGCCAATTCCAAAATTTCGACATATTTTTCGAAAATTCAACCTTGGCTCAATTTTTTTGCAAATATTTACTTTTTTCTTAAGCTCAACTCGAGATTAACTAGAAAATGTAACTTTTTTCTAAAATTTCGATACGGTAACATTGTAAATTCTAGAATTTTTGTTATAAATGAATATTTACAAAATTTCCAAAAAAATCATTGTCATAATTTCCAGATAAATATTTTTAGTTTTTTTATCAAAGGATCGTTTAAATTTTAAAGCAAAAAAGTAAATCTTGATAAAGAAGTCGAAATTTGCAGAAAATCAAAATTTAAAGAAGTCGAAATTTCGAAATAAAAACGAATTTTGAGAAATGGTAAAATTTCGATGAAATTCCCATGAAATTTGAGATTAAATAAATCTGGTGGATTCGGATGAAAGAAATTGAATTTTAGGAATAAATTTGAAATTTTAGAAGAAATTAATGAAAAAGGACGAATTTTCATAAATAAGTCGAAATTTCGAAAAAAAATGTTAATATCTGAAAGAAGGACGAATTTTGACGAATGGATCTCTCCAGTTGAGTATAAATTTTCGTTCAGCTGCATGAGCCAAAGAAGGGGGGGGCAAACACCCTACGCTTCCCTATTCTAGTTACTAGTCTGTTAGTCGTCTTAGTCATAGCTCATACAGGGTGTCATT
Organism: Dastarcus helophoroides; assembly: GCA_028583605.1. Classification (NCBI taxonomy): domain Eukaryota; kingdom Metazoa; phylum Arthropoda; class Insecta; order Coleoptera; family Bothrideridae; genus Dastarcus; species Dastarcus helophoroides. The sequence continues at coordinate 33,584,578 of CM053327.1, forward strand.
AGTACGGTCGTTGATTCAATACATTATTCTATCAATGGTAAGGTAAAGCTCTGTAGCTTCTACATATTCTTCGCTAACAAAAATATTTTTGGTATGAAGGAACATTAACATAAGGTGCATATTCTAAAATTATTTTTTATTATACAGAATGAAGATATACAGAGTGCTGCACTTAAGTTGCCTTTTTTTTTAAATGGAACACCCTATTGTATACTGTTAACATTAGAGCATGTTGGTAACAGAACATTAGCGTGAAGGTGACGCAAAATTATAAGTTTTGTGTTGTACTGTAATTACCGAAACTATTGACGTTCAAGGTCCCATATTAAAACCCACGTTGAAAGTAACCTCGAGCATTATCTAAGGAAGTAGCGAAGAACTTCTCTGGACTTTGTGGGCGTAAAAGGATCTTTTATTGCAACAAATAGCGACTTTACTTTTATTGCATTGCATGTTCTGAATGCCTCGGGGTTGGTAATAAACGAACCCTGAAGGCAATACATACAACATATCATTTAAATAATCTGAGAAAATTACAATTTACATTTTGAGAACGAATTCAGTGTTTGCATAACAAACATTGAACACACGCATTTCAGAAATCTTTCGATTAAAAGCGTTTAAAGTCTGATAAAACAAAAGTGTAATTTTTTTATGAAATGTTTAATAGAATCGTTGGACAAATAAAATTCAAGACTAAATTGGGGTAGGGTTATCGAAAATAATTTCATTATAAGTATCGGTACGAAAATTAATACGCCCCCAATTTCATTTTAACTGAAAACTCATTGTTCTACCTTTATTTATAAACTATTTATTCAACCAATTTCTCATTCACTAGACTTATTAAACTAAGTGACCCCCTACAGTAGAAGCCGCGCAATAGGTGGCACGCAATAAACCGTGTAGATTGATTTCTCTTTTATATTTTAAATTATAACCTCATATTAAATTGTTAGTCAAGTTATTAGAAGTGAAAGGTTGAACTTACTAGTATAAAAATAGCCTAAAAAGTACCCCTAAAAACGCTCTACATATTAGTAAAAGTGTCGTTAAAGTCGATTTAGCAGTTTCCGAGATTACCCCGGACGAAAAATCAGTCGACAGACAGACAGACAATTTTATTAACACGCGAAACGCTTCACGCTTTAATTTACCTTTAATATAATTCCTGTAAACTGTAGATCGAATCCAAAACCCGGAATTTAAAATGTGTTAAAAGTTTTATTACCTTGAACGGCTAAAGCTTAGTTTTAAAGTCAAATTGAAGCAGAGGGGGACGTTAAGTCACCCTTAATACCAAAATCCAGGAATTAATGGCAATTCGATATGTACGCAGGCTACATATAAATAAGACGCTCCAAATCCCTGGCGTTTTACTAATTATATCCCCTACATTTAGCTTCCCCTGTGTAGCCCAGTATGTTAAATTTTCCCCCATATTATCCTGCACCATTCTCAAGTTTATTCTGTTAATATTCTGGATGTGTCACATGTAACTGTATGATATACTTCAGAAAATTAAACCAATACACTCAAATTATATCGTAATCAAGTCGTAAGAGTGTTATTTCCTAGAGATTGGTGTAATTATGTGGTAAATTAATAGGATGATCATTTGCTTCCTTTGAATATGTAAATAACCAGGTCAGGAATCTATTTTCAGTTGCACGTGTTAGCCTCTTATTCTGAGAGATAATTTTTATTCTAAATTTTGAGTAACAATCCAAAGTTAAAGAGAACAACTTAAAAAAAAAATAATCCAAAAACCAAACTGAATATTAAAGAAAGAATATTCAAAAAAGTTTAAATTGAAATTTGACAACTAAATTTTTTTTAATAAATTTGAATAAACATCTGGATTTAAACTAAAAATTTTAAGTTTTTCCAAAATTTTGACTACCTATCGCAATTTGAATTTGGTTTTGAAATTCTGAATTTAAATCGATATTTCGACTAATCGAAACAGGACAAAAAGAAATATTACTACTAATGCATTCAAAATATAATCAGTTGAAATTAATTAATCTAATTGGCAGTTTTACTTAATTTTTTAAAAGGTTTCCAGTCAGCTTGCCCATTCATAAAAATCACGACACACCACTGGGGTCTACAAGCATGTTGGAACATGAATTCCTTACATAACGTAGGTGAGTATTAAAGATTTTTGAAAATCACTGACTTTTCTCAAAATTTGACTTTTCTCTCAAAATGGTTTCTGGCAAAATTCGTATTTCTACACATTTCATTTTTTTTCGACTACTCTCTCAGCGCATAAAAGTGAAATAAAACAAGATGGAAGTTTATGTTCATTTTAAGATCATACGTCAGATGAAATGTTATTACAGCCATGTAAATAAATCAAAGAAATTTGCTGTTTAGATCTCAGCTTTTATTAAATTGTATCACTTGTGGATATGTATTTGCTTATAACTTATTTTTTTCAGCCATATGTTCTAATGTGTTATGATAATTATATTAATATTTATTAGTGGATGTGTTCCGTTATATAATTAATATTTAATCCGTGGGGGCTTCGCGTTTATTATGTCTACATTTTAGCAGTTTTGTTTACACTAATCAATAGTGAGCTAATTCAAGTCGATTTTAAGTTCAGTCTTAAAAAAAAATTATATTCATTGCTATCTGGGAAAGTTAATATATTTTTCTTTTGCTGTACTATCGTTTTGATCTTTTCCATTTTTACATTATTCAACATTTTCTTAAACTCCACCATCTTTTAGAAATATGTTTTAAGCAGTTTTAAGCAGAATAACATTTCTGAAAGAGGAGTAATGTATCGTTGATTTAGCTTCTATTTTTCGACAATTTTCAAAATGATCACTGAAGCAAGTAAAACTTAGAAATGTATGATTATAATTAGTTATTACATTTAAGAATACAGCCCGTACAGCACCTAAATCAGAAAGACATCTTAAAAATATCATTTTAGAGATATCTTTAAGAGGCACAGAAATGTTAATATTTAGATAACTTTTTTGTCATCAGATTACTGACATCTATAAGATATGTTTGATAGGTGTCTTTGGCATGAGAAATCTTTATGTTAACATAATGTTAACTTTCTGACAATATTTCCCAATGTCAGACTCAAAAAATGATGACTCTAAGAGCTGTTTAAGACTGCTTATTGCTGAGCGGGAGTTTAACATAACATATAATAAACACAGAACAAAATATTTATATTGAAATTGATCTATTACAAATATCAGGCACTAAATGCATTCGAAACAACTGACACCAACAAACTACGTAATATTATTAATTTTAAGAGAAAGCAGACAAACATTATATTCATACACTAACAAAAAAAGTTCAAATTCTAATTTAAACCCCTTTTTGATTACTCTTAGCAATTTCGACTTCGCTATATGATAGTTGCGCCAGAATTTCCAATGGAGAATCAAGAGAAACCAAGCATTGTTTAAAACATACCTGCAAGGTAAAAACATGCAAACCATTAAGTCAGAGGTCCGCAAACTTTTAAGTCGAAAGAGCCAGCCGTAATAAAAATACTGATTTCGTGAATTTCAAAGAGCCATAAATTTTTATTTCTGATTTTACATTTTATTTCAAAATTAAATCAGATAAATCAGACAAAATATGGAACAGGGACAGACCCCCCTGACTCATGGAGTCAGAGGGGTATTCAGCTCAAAAGACCTTTTATTTCCCAAAATTTAGACCTTTATTTCAAAATTTGCCTTTTTTCGCAATTTCAACTTTTTTAGCTCTTCATTATATTTGTTTTTTTTTTAATATCTATTTTGTTCCCAAAATAGACTTTTACCCCTTTTACTCAAAACTCGACAGTTGGTGAAAATGTTCATTTTTTTCTAATTCGATTTACTGGAACTTCTCAAAAATTCATCTTTTGTCGATTATTTAATGAAAAAAAGTAAAAATTTAAATTGGAGATGTTAATTAAAATAGTTCTTGAAGATTTTGACCTATTTTTCAAAGTCTTCCTTTTTCGAAATAAAGATCTATTCTCAAATTTCTCTATTTTCCAAAATTACATTTTTTCGACTTTGTTCTAAATTGCGGCTTTTTTCTGGAACTTTCCAAATTTTTTAAAAAATTCATTTTTTTTACCAAATTTCAGCATTTTCCCCAAAATTTACTTTCACTAAACATTTAAACCTTTATTTATTTTCTACAAATTTGGACTTGATTCGCAAAATTGGGTTTTTTTCGAAATTTCGACTTTTAAAATTCGACATTTTATTGTTTCTGCAAACTGCGATATTTTTCGACGAAATTTGTCTACATATTTTCAAAATGTGTCAAAATTTGTCTTTCTCTGGGAAATTTTGACCTTCAGTACTTCAACACTTTCTCGAAATTTCTATATTCTGTTAAAAATTCGTCCTTTTTCCAAATTTAGCCATTTTGCCTAAATATTGAGTTTTACTATTTAAACTTTTATTTATTTTCTACAAATTTGGACATGTTTCGCAAAATTCGGTTTTTTTCGAAATTTCGATTTTTAAAATTCGACATTTTACTGTTTCTGCAAGCTGCGATTTTTTCGACAAAATTCGTCCATTTTCAAAATGTTTGATTGAATCTCAAAACTTGGTTTTTTATCTTAAAATATGACATTTCTTTAAAGTTCAACATTTTTCTCGAAACTGGAAGTTGTATCAACATTGTCTTTTCTTTCGAAATTATTTACCAATTCTATCAAAATTCGAATTTATCTGAACATTTGGATTTTTTTTTAATTCGTCTTGTTTTCATGATTTTAAATTTTCAAACTGAACTTTCTCTGGAAAATGCAATTTTTTTATTTTCTTCTTGTCTGGAAAACTTTGGTTTTTTAATAGTTCGACGATTTTTTCTAAGCTTTCGATATTTTACAACTTCGCTTTTCGAAATTTTACAGTTTTTTTATAAAATTTAAATTTGTCTAAATATTTTAGGTTTTAAATTTGTTCTGGGTTTCAATCTATTGTCGAAATTCGACGTTTTTCTTTAAATTTTAATCTAATTTGAGAACTTTTAACAAATTCAATTTTTTCGAAATGTCTTTTTTTAAAATTCGCTTTTTCATAGAAATTTCAACTTTTATTTTGAACTAAATTCTTCTATTTTCAAATCTCAAAAGTTGATTTTTCTCTTAGAATGTAACTTTCTCTTGGAAATTTTGACCTTTTAAAATTCAATACCTTTCTCGAAATTGGGAGTTTTATCGACATTTTCTTTTCTTTCGAAATAATTTTACCAATTTTCTCAAAATTCAATTTATCTGACAATTTGGAGTTTTTTTTAATTTGTCTTGTTCTAGAAATTTCAATTTATTCTCAAGATTGAACTTTCCCTGAAAAATTACAAATTTTTATTTTCTTCTTCTCTCAAAAACTTCGACTTCTGAAAAAGTTCGACAATTTTTTTAAGCTTTTAATTTTTTACAACTTCACTTTTCGAAATTTTACAATTTTTCACAAAGTTCAAATTTGTCCAAACATTTCAGGTTCTTAAATTTGTTCTGCGAATTTCAATCTATTGTTAAAATTCCAAGTCTTTTTCCAAGATTTTGCATTTTTTGAGAACTTTTGCTAAATTCATTTTTTTTCAAAATTTCTAAATTAAGCTGTTTCTGGAAATTTGAAATTCATTTCGAACGAAATCGAACATCTATTTTCAAATTTCAAAATTAGAATTTTTTCTTAAAATTTGACTTTCTCTGGGAAAAGTTTACCTTTTGTTAAAATTCAGTGCTATTCTCGAAACTGGAAGTTTTATTAACATTCTCTTTTCTTTCGAAATTGTTTTACCAATTTGCTCAAAATTCGAATTAATCAGAAAATTTGGATTTTTTTTTAAGTGTCTTGGTCTCGAAATTTCAAATCTCTTTTTTTTTGGTAAAACGGACTGGTCCTTCGTTATCTTCAAAAATGTATTTTAATTTTCAAGTGACTTCACAAAATTTAAATTTTTCTCGAAAATTGCAAATATTTTGTCCAAATTTCGATTTTTCTTAAAATTTTGACTTTTTTCTTCAAATTTTTTCTAAAATTTGACTTTTTTTTTTCTTCTCTGAAAAACTTTGACTCTTTTAAAGTTTGACAATTTTTTTTAAGCTTCCAATTTATTTTCAGTATTTCTTCTTTTGATATTTTACAATTTTTTAAATAATTCAAATTTTTCTTAAAATTTGAGGTTTTTAATTTGATCTGGGTTTCAATCTATTGTCGAAATTTGACTTTTTTTCCTAAAATTTTACTTTTTTTAAGAACTTTTGATAAATTAATTTTTGTGGAAATCTCTTTTTACTCAATTTTTTCGAAATCTCTTCCTTTTTCTTATTTTTTTCGAAGTTTCTTTGTTTTTCTTAATTTTTTCGAAATCTCTTCCTTTTTCTCAAAATTTGGATTTTTCTGGAAATGTCACCTTTTATTTTGAACTTGTTTTTGTTCTCGAAATTTCAAATCTCTTCACAAAATTTAAATTTTTCTGGAAAATTACGAATATTTTGTCCAAATTTCGAGTTTTTCTTAAAATTTTGACTTTTTCCTTCAAATTTTTTCTAAAATTTGACTTTTTTCTTCTTTTCTAAAAAACTTTGACCCTTTTAAAGTTCGACAATTTTTTTAAGCTTCCAGTTTATTTTCACTATTTCTTTTTTTGATATTTTACAATTTTTTAAATAATTAAAATTTGTTTAAAAATTTGAGGTTTTTAATTTGATTTGGGTTTCAATCTATTGTAGAAATTGGACGTTTTTTTTTCAAAAATTTTACCTTTTTAGATAACTTTTTCTCAATTTTTTCAAAATCTCTTCCTTTTTCTCAACTTTTTCGAAATCTCTTCCTTTTTCTCAAACTTTGAGTTTTTCTGGAAATGTCACCTTTTATTTTGAGTTTTGATATTTGTTGATATTTGCTGTTTCTGCAAATTTAGATTTTTTGTTTCGCACAAAAGTAATTCAACTTCTTTTACGAAATTTCAAGGCTGCAGAAAATTTACAAATAAAAAAGTAAAAATCATGAGATAAATATCTTTTACAATTTTCGACTCCCCAAATTTTTCGGTAAAATACTTATTGAAATCATAACTTATTTGTCAAAATTTAAACAAAACGAAGACTAGGAAAGTTTTTTTGGAAATTTCGACTTTTGTATTCTAATGCAGACCAATAGGTTTGAACATTAATTAGATTCAAAATTTGGAAACAAAGACCGGTTTTGGCCTTGTTAGATCGAAACCGGTCTTTGGTTTCCAAACTTCAAATCTAATTAATGTTCAAACCTATCAGTCTGTGCATTAGAATCCTTGTCTTCTGGGAACTTTCCTAGAGAGCAACGCTTCGTTAGGTGGCAGTGTTTCCACTGTTGGTAGTTCAGCTACCTATGATTCACTATACACGCCTGGAGGGCTGCATGAATTTGCAGTCTAGGTTGTATTCTACTTGCATTCGACTTCTGTAGTTCACTTCTTTAATAAGTACACATTTTCTGCATGGCTGTCCACTCTAGCTTTTATTTATTTATTTTTTTAGGGCAATTTATAGACCCGAAATTATCTTTTAAAAGAGCCGCATGCAGCTCGCGGTTTGACCCCTACATTAAGTAATACTTTCGCCACGAAGAAGTGGTGAATGATTCGAAAAAGAAAATAAATCTAAAGTTGCGAACGTTGCGGAATATTTTGAAACGGAATGGGTACAAGAAAATGTATGTAAAGTTGGAAACATTGGGGAATATTTTGAAAAAGGATTGGTGCAAGTAATATAAAGTGGCTAATACTCGAGAGGTAATACTCGACACTTTAAGGAATCAGTTTCTTACATTTGTTGCTTATTTATTATCCGTCAATGTAAAGTATCTAATTACGATAATTCAGTTGTTATTTTTATAAAACAACTTCAAGCAGCGTTAGTGATTGTAAAAAAAAATATAATTTATTACTGGTAAAAAGTTAACACAATAAGAGATAAGCACAGGTAAACAATGTTCTGCACTGAGTAGATTTTTAAAAAATGTTTTAATGAAGTATCTTAATTAGAAGGTTGTGAAGGAATAAAATTTATTGCTTTACTTTAAAAATTATAATGATTAGTAACAAGTACAAAGTTTAACAAGCAATCAATACACTAAAAGGACATTTTTTAAATGAAAATAATACTTCTGCTACTCATCAGGAAAATTGGCGTCAAATTTAAAATTGAAACTGAAAATAACAGCAGGTCCCAGGGCTTTCTATTTGAATGAATAAAATGAAACAAGTTACAAAATACAGAAATATATTGCAATTTTGTTCATTTCAGTCGTTGCAGTAATGATGCGGCTGATATGGCTCTGCTAATTCGTAAATACACAATTTTTCAATTGATTGCACATCATTTGTAAAGTATGTTACGGATAAAGTTTTATTTTTATTCACCTAAACAACTGAAATATCTAAAAGTATGAAAAACTCAATGAATTATATAAAAATCGAGACTCGATATTAACAAATATTGTCGAAAGTAATTGAGTAGGTAAATTAAATTAAATACTTCATAAAATTTTCATACAATTAAATTCTTCTAAGCCTAATAACGTTAAAAGTTTAGATTAATTAAAATTGGAATATAAAATACTTCAGCGATTAATAACGAGCTTACATTTTTACATCTACACCGAAAAACGAAAAATAATGTAATGTAGGTGTGGGTATTTATTTAATTATTCCCCATAGGACACTGTAAAACAAATATTTTTTCTAGTCACATATGCCTTCTCAAGTTTCACAGGCAACGCTTGCCTGTAGATTCGAGCAATGGGGTGTCTAGAAACCAATAAACCAGGGGTAGGTAAGTTTTCAAAATTGGAAAATTTTAATTTTTACAATTAACCAGAAATTTTGATTTTAAGCATAAAACTTTGAAAAAAATAGGAGTCCACCATGAAGAATAAAAAAATGTTTTATAAAACGGGTTAAACCGATTTCTAAAATGTTAGCATCTTTCTAAAGACGATAGCTTGGCTATTGTATTGCGTTAGAGCAACTGTTGTATTTTTTAATCTTTCTTGATTTCAGAGGACAAGATTTCTGTATCAGTTTTTGAAGATAACCAAGAAAAAGTTCGTTCCACCAGAAAAAAATGTTGAGCTTTCCCTAGTAATTACATACGATTTTTTTTACAAAATTTCCGGTGTAAACTAGGAATTACTTATTAAGAAGAAATTCCATTTTGATCTCCTAATTTTGTCATTCAAAACAAAAAACCCAAAATATTAAGAAAAATACGAAATTTTGACACAAAAGTGCAAATTTTCGCAAAATAAAGTGGAAGTCTTGTAAAAGTGAGAATCCTTGCAACAGTAAAAATGTTTAAATAAATTCGAAATTCTCAAAAACGATAAAATTTTTCAAAAATATCAAGATTTGTATTTCAATTTTTAAGAATATCTAAATATAAGAAACTAAATTTTACAAAACTCAAAATTTTATAAAAGCAAAATTTCCAAAAAAAAATCACCTTTCAAAAAACTCGAATTTAGACACGAAAAAAGTAGAAAATTTTAAAACTAAAACTTGTTGAGAGTTGAAATTTCTAAAAAAAAGCAACATTTTTCTTTAAAAAAAAGTGGAATTTGAATATAAAAACGTGGAAATTTTTAAAACTGAAACTTCGAGAATCTAAATTCCCAAAAAAGTAACATTTTTCGAAAAAAGTTGGAATTTTTCATTGTTGAAATTAAAACCAAATGTTGCAATTTTTAAGAAAAGAATGATTTTTCAAAACAACTCGAAATTTCCAAGTCAGAATTTTAAGAAAAGAAAGAAAAGAATTCTAAAAAAAAGACGAATTTAGATACAAAAACGTGGGAATTTTTAAAACTGAAACTTTGAGAAAAAGTTGAGAGTCGAAATTTCCAAAAAAAGTAACATTATTCTAATTGGAATTTTCATTGTTGAAATTAAAATGAAAAGTTGCAATTTTTAGGAAAAAAATGATTTTTCAAAACAACACCAAATTTGCAAGTTAGAGTTTTAAGAAAAGGTCGAAATTTGGAAAAAAGTTGGAATTTTAAGAATATAAGTCAAAATTTTGAAAAAAAAATGCGAAACTTGAAACAATCGAAACTTGAAACAGGCGAAACTTAAAATAGCCAAAACTTGTAGACAGTTTAAAATTTTCAAATAAAATTAAAAAAAAACATAAGTGAATACGAAATTTTGTGAAAAAAGTGAAATTTTCAAGCAACCAATTTTTTTTTAAATATCGTATTATCAGGAAACAAAGATTTTTCAAAACATTTAAAGCAAAGCATTCAAAGGTCCATAAAAGGAGAGATTTAAAAAATTTTGACGGTCAAATTTTTAAAATATGTCAAAATTACGAAGAATTTTTCAGTGAAAATTTTTCAAAAGTCAGAGGACAAGTTTTCAATGCTTTTAATTTTCGAGAAAAAGGCGAAATTATAGAAAAAGTTGCCGCTCAAAAAAAGGCAAAGTTTCGGAAAGAGTTTACGATAACATTATTAAAAAAAGTCAAAATTTCGAGGAATGGTTCAAAATTGAAATTTTCCATAAAAATCAAAATTTCAAAAAGAAGCTCAAATTTTCAAAAAAAAACAAAATCAAAATTTTGGGAAAATTTTTAATTAAATGTCACCGTTTAAGAAAAAACTGAAATTTTCAAAAACATTAAGGTTTTAAAAAATCAAAAATTTGGGATAAGTTCAAATTTTTCACTAAGAGCATTCAAAGCAAAAGTGAAAATTTCAAGAAAAATACGAAATCTTGAAAAAAGTGGCAATTTTTAAGAAATCTAACTTTAGTAAAAAAAGTTTAAATTTTCAGAATTTAGGTCAAAATTTAAAAAAAAACGCAAAAATTTGAAACATTCAAAACCTGAAACAGAGGAAACATTGAAAACGGCCAAAATTTGAAAAAGCGGCGAATTTTTTAAATAAAACGAATTTAAAGATCCTTAGAGCAAAAAATAGTTTTAAATTTTGAAAAAAGTCGACATTTTTTTATTTTTCTTGTAGTTTTGAAGTACGATGTTTTGGGAAAAAAGTGGAATTTTATAGTAATTTAAATTTAGGGGAAAAAGTTGAAATTTTCAGAATTGCGGTCAAAATTTTGAAAAAAAAACGCCGAAATTTGACAAATGGAAACTTAAAACAGGGAAAATTTAATACAGCCTAAATTTAAAACAGCCAAAATTTCAAAAAAGGTGAAAATTTGTAAATAAAACAAAATATTCAGAAAAGCTTAATGCCAAATTTAGAGATCCTTAAAAAAAGGAAAAGTTTAAATTTTGAAAAAAGTCGACATTTGTTATTTTTCTTGTAGTTTTGAAATACGAAGTTTTGAGAAAAAAAGTGGAATTCTTAAGAAATCTAAATTTAGGAGAAAACAGTTGAAATTTTTAGAATTACGGTGAAAATTTAAAAAAAAAAGCCGAAATTTGAAACATCGAGACTTAAAACAGAGGAAATTTAATATAGCCAAAACTTAAAACAGACAAAATTTAAAAAAAGGTCGAGATTTTTAAATAAAGCGAAATTTTCAAAAAAGGTTAATATCGAATTTAAAGATCCTTAAAATAAGGATAAGTTTAAATTTTGAAAAAAGTCGATATTTTTTATTTTTCTTGTAGTTTTGATATACGAGGTTTTGAGAAAAAAGTGAAATTTTTAAGTAATCTAAATTTAGGAGAAAAAGTTGAAATTTTCAGAATTGCAGTCAAAATTTTGAAAAAAAAAGCCGAAATTTGAAATATCGAGACTTAAAACAGAGGAAATTTAATACAGCCGGAGATTAAAACAGCCAAATTTTGAAAACAGATCGAAATTTTTAAATAAAACGAAATTTTCGCAAAAAAGCTTAGTGTCGAATTTAGAGACCCTTAAAGGAAAAAAAAAGTTTAAATTTTGAAAAAAGTCAACATTTTTTATTTTTCTTGTAATTTGGAATACAAAGTTTTGAGAAAAAAAAGTGGAATTTTTAAGAAATTTAAATTTGGGAGAAAAAGTTGAAATTTTCAGAATTTAGGTCAAAATTTTGAAAAAAAAAGCCCAAATTTGAAACATGGAGACTTAAACAGAGGAAATTTAATACAGCCGAAACTTAAAACAGCCAAAATTGCAAAAAAGGTCGAAATTTTTAAATAAAACGAAATTTTCAAAAAAACCTAATGTCGAATTTAGAGATCCTTAAAGTAAAGAAATGTTTAAATTTTGAAAGAAGTCGACACTTTTTACTTTTCTTGTAGTTTTGAAATACAAAGTATTCAGAAAAAAAGTCAAATTTTTAGACAACTAAAAACGATTTTTAAGAAAATAAGGTTTATTCAAAGGACTTAAATTTCGAGAAAAAGGCGAAATTATGGAAAAAACTGACTCTCAAATTATTAAAATTAGTCAAAATTTCGAGGAATAGTCCAATTCTTTAATAAACCTTTTTCAAAAGTGCAACTTTTGAGAAAAACCAAAATTTTCCATGAAGTCGAATTTTTGAAAAAGTGGCTGAAATTTTCAAAAAAAAAACACCTTCATAACTTTGAGAAAAATTTGAAGTTATTAAAAAATGTCACAATTTAAAGAAAAAGTTGAAACTTTCATTAGGATCATTATCATTAAAATTTAAAAAAGAAGAAAAATTTCAGAAAATCAAATTCAGTAAAAGTAGAACTTAAAAAAAAGTGGAAATTTCAAGAAATATACGAAATCTTGGAAAAAAATTTTTAAGAAATCCAAATTTAGGAAAAAAAATTGAAATTTTCCAAATTTAGGTCAAAATGTTCGAAAAAAGTAGAAACTTGAAACAGTCGAAATTTGAAACAGGAGAAACTTAAGACAACAGAAACTGAAAACAGCCAAAACTTGAAAAAAAAAACACGAAAATTTCAAAGACAACCAAATTTTCAAGCAAGGATAATGCAGGATTTAAAAAATCTTGGATAGAAGTCGAAATTTGGAGGAAAAGTTTAAATTTCGAAAAATAAATCGAATTCTTGATTTTTTCTAGTAGTTTTGAAATACAAATACGAAGTTTTGAGAAAAAGAGTGAAGTTTTTAAACAACCAGAAACAATTTTTAAGTAAATAAGCATTTAAATTTCGAGAAAAAGGTGAAGTTTTGAAAAAATTTTACGGTCACATTTTTAAAATAAGTCAAAATTTTGAAGAATGGTGCAATAGAAAGTTTTCAAAAGTCAAAACTTAAAGAAAAACAGAAATTTTCCATAAAAGTTTAAATTTCCGAAGAGCGAAATTTCCAAAAAAAAAAAGAAAATCAAAATAATAAGAAAAATTTGAAATTTCAAAAAATGTTACCATTTAATGAAAAAATTTAAATTTTCAAAAATATTAAGGTTTAAAAATATCGAAAATTTTAGAAAACATCAAAATTTTGGAGAAAAGTCGAAATCTTCAAAGGTCGAAATTTTGAAAGAATCGAAATTCTCAAAAAGTTGAGAGAGAGTCGAAATTTTGAAAAAGCTGAATCTTGCAGCAGTCGAATTCTTAAAAAAAATCAAGATTTCAAAAAAACAAAGTTTTAACCAAGGCTGTTAAAACCGGTTTTAGTGGAATACGAAAGGGAAGCATAAAAGCGCAAAAAAGTTTACGAAACGCTACTCTTGATGATATCAACGAAATAATTAAGAATTGTTACTTTTTTTACAACTTTTTTTTACAACATCTTCAGAGAGATATTGCATCTCTCTGAAGATGTTGTAAAAAAAAGTTGTAAAAAAAGTAACAATTCTTAGAGAGATACTGCATCTCTCTGAAGATGACAGCTTGGCTGTCGAAATGTGTTAAAGGAAAACCTTTGTTGTGTTTTTTATTCTTTCTTGGTTTCAGGGGACAAGATTTGTATTTCAACTTCGACTTATTTTGAAATATTCTAAGTAGCAAGAATTTTAATGAAACAGTATTAGATTTGGGGTTCATTACAATGATCATAATAATAATCATGTTAAAGTCGTTAACTGGAGCAGGTAAATTCCAATTTAAAATACTGTCAAGTCATTATCATCCTAATTATATGTGATCTTGACGGTTAAAAATAACTTTGAAGTTTTATATTTATAATTTAAGGTATTGGTGCAAAAAATTAAAAATATTATAGTGTTAATTTGTGTCAAATATTTTGCAACTATCGAGGTAATGGACAATCGCCAAAACAGCAAAAGACAAAACATGCGAAATGTTATGGACTCGCCAATGAATTAATTAATTAATTAAATGAAAGCTTTCTCCTCAATATTTATTATACCTTTTTATTTTTGAAAATCACCCAGGGTACATCCAATTACACTCCATTCGACACTTAACTAACACTTCACACACTCGACATCAAACATTACCGCAGTGGCAGCAACTACAAAAATATCGCGATCGTGGAGCGTCGAGATGAAACAAGGAAGACAAGTGCGAGCTGTTGTGGCGTCGCGACGAGATCTTAAAACGCACTGACGCCCCCATGATACCGATAGCGCTACGTCTATTTTGTGCCGGATTTTGACAGATAAGCCCTAACAGTGCGATATATAAATTGAGTCATTAACTCTTATTTATGTCGTTTCGCTGCAATTGTCTTCTGTATTTGTAATAGCACTTTAAAATAATCGCGACTGACTCGAATATCACGACGAAGATCTACCTCCTTTTATCACGTTAAAAATTCGCATTTACATACTTTCGTTTGGTTTTATTTTTATCCATTAAGAATAACTTGTTCTTTATTCTTCAAAACAAAAGTGTGATAAATTTACCATCATATTCTAATTTTATTTTGATGTCATTACATATTTCAACTAAATATATGCCGTTTTCTATCAAATCTTCTCTTTGTAAATAAGATCCTTTTTCAGAGATCCTAACAGAGCCGGTTTCGGCCAATTTCGCCCGGTGGTCCAAAATCATAATCGTAAGCAGAATTTCCTTTAAGAGGGGCAACAATCATTCTGAAAAATTCATGGCCCAAAAAACCGCTGAGTAATGTGTATTTTTACTTAAAAACTATATAAACTGGGCCGATCGAATTTCCAGATTAAAGTCGAAATTTCGAAAAAGAGCTAAACTTTCAGAAAGTACCTTTTATAGAATTTTAAGAAATGTCGAAACGAAAAAGTGGAAATGTCAAAAAAAAGACGCAATTTCTAAAGTTCAGTTTTTGTGAAAAAAAGTGGTGAATGAGTCGAATTTAGGTAAAAAAATTGCAACTTTCAAAAATATTTCTCTCACAATTTTTACTTCGTTTAAATTTTGTTAAAATCTTGAAATTTGCAAGAAATCTTTCTTTTAAAATTTCCTTAAAATATTATTTCCAGACTTTTAGGTTTCTATTAAAAATTCGATCCAATTTTAGAAAAATAAACGAATTTATAAAAAGTCGAAAACTTCAAAATAAAATTCAATTTCGACTTTAAACTAGAAATTTCGATTTGTTTCTCGAAATTTCGACTTTAATCTCCGGATTTCTACTTGAATCTCGAAATGTCGACTTTTTCCTCAAAATTTCGACTCCTAATCTAAAAATGTCGAGAAAAAAGTCGAAATGTAGAGAAAAAAGTCGAAATGTCGAAATTAAAGTCGAAGTTTTAAGATTAAAGTCGAAATTTTGAGTTTAAAAGTGGAAATTTCTGAGTTTTTTTTTCAGTGTTTAATTGATGTCCTTTCTACGACTTCGCACTTTTTCGACGTCGAATTAAAAAAAACGAAAACTTGAATAATCAAACTATTCAAAAAAAAAGTCGAATTTTTCGAAAGTCTAAATATTAAGGAAAAACCAAAATTATCAGAAAAGTTGAAATTTTCATGTGGAAATTTTTTAAATACATCGAAAATGTGAAAAAAGTGGAATTTTAAAACCGTAAATTTTTTTAGATAAGCGGCAAAATCCTAAAAGCAGCAAAAATTTTAAAAAATGTCGAAGTTTTTAAAAATAATCAAAACTATAAAATGTTTATATTTTAAAAGATGAAATTTGGAAAAAACGAAATTTACAAAAAACTGATAAATGGAAGATAAGAAGAAATTTTCAAGAAGCTCCATATTTTCGAAAATGTCTAAATTTAAAACATAAAGAGATTTTTCAAGAAAGTCAAAATTTTTAGAAAAGTCAAAACTTAAGAATCGAAATTTTTCGAAAATTCAAAATTTTAGTCGAAATATTTAGAGAAAGATATAATTTTCCAAAAATTATAAATACTTTTTAACAACCCGAAATTTTCAAAATAAGTTAAAATTTTAAAAATATTTGTAAATGGCGAAGCCACAATTTTCTGAAAAAAATGAAATTTCCAAAAATGTGAAAATTTTCATATAAAGTTTGGTGGAACGGACTGGTCCTTGGTTACCTTCAAAAATTGAAATACAGAACTTGTCCCCTGAAACCAAGAAAGCAGTGGCGTACCTAGGGGGGGGGGCGGTGGGTGCGGTCCGCACCGGGCGGCACTTACCTTGGGGCGGCACTTTTTATTTTTACTTATAGTTGTAAAAAGCAACTTATTCATTTCATATTTATTTTCTTTCTTGAATAATAAATGATTATTATGATTATTATAAGTTTAATATTTGGTTTATATAAATTATGATTAACTATATGATTTCGAATATTATTCCTCGGTGTATATAAATGCATTTTAGTGTAAATTTTGAATTCTAATTCAAGAACAAGATAATAATTTTATTTTATTGTATTCATTAAAATTCGTTGAATTCGTAAAAGGATCTTTACGATTTTGTTCGGCAATTTTTCCTAACTAAAATTTTTTGATATCAGTTTATAAATGTCATTTCTTTTGAAAAGTTTATATGATTACTTTGAAGTGATATATCAATATTTTTTAAATCATCGATTTTTCTTTTGAAAAGCCGGGCCGGCGGAAGGCGGTCTGCTAGGTCTGCAAAGCATTAGGGCGCCGGCATAAGAACTATCTTTTTCAAACAACAAAATCTAAACGAGACAAAACAAAAATACTGACGAAGTTACAATTTCGGGAATCGCAAATAGATAAATATACTCAGTCCGTTTTGAAGAATTGTATTTGGAATGATAAATTGCTTATAAACATTTTTTGTAAAACTGTTATTAAAAGTGACATTTTTAGTTCATTGATAAGTGAACTAAAAATTGACTTTTATAATGACACGTGACAAAAACACTTTTAACACTAGTGCGAAAAAGTTTTTTCGCACTAGTGTTAAAAGTAAATATAGCAGTGTTTCCCAAACTTTTTTTGCCCTAACCCGGTTGTTTTTAATATTTTCCCTTCGCCACCCACTAAAAGATGTTTTAATTATATCTTAATGCTGGAAAGAACTAATCATTTGTGAGTATGAAGACAATTCTGCAGCCTGGTATTTTATTTTTGTGGTCCGCTGCCGGGTTGTGACCCACTGTTTAGGAAACACTGATATATAGCAATATGCAATATAAAATAGAAAGCTGTACTGGTAAAATTAGAAAGATATTTTTTTTGGTTGAACGGACTGGTCCAACAATATTGTGTTTCCAAACATTAAAACATTCAAAATAGTTATAAATTATTTATTTATAATATTAATATTACTATTACAATCTGAACGGTTACTTATTTTAGTTTTCCTGAGAAGTAATTGCAGAGGTATTTATGCAAAGTAATCCGTGCAAAAACCAGGACGGATGTTGCTTTTAGTCTTCATATTATAAAACAAAGATTTTTCAATATCATCCAGTGTTAATTTACAAAATTCTTGAGAGCGACAGACTCCAAATAATCCAAAAACTGACGCAACTTTTTACTGCATATTTGGTGTCTGGAACTTCATTCAAAAAAATCTTGTACGCTGGTTTTAATACTTGCTTATATCCTAGTTTGATTTAAAAACTAGCTTTTATCATAGAGAGATTCCATAACTTAGAATTTCCTTCGGCGTAAACCAAAAATATATTTTTAGTGAAGTTATCCGCTAGATTCTTTATTTCATACCATCATATTTTTATCCCGATTTCTGGAGCAATAAATCTCAGTTGATGTATTTGCTGTTTCTTCAACATCAGATGGAATAATAAAATTGCTTTAATTTCCAATCTTTTCTTCAAAATTCATGTTTATTAGCCATAAAATCTACAATATTTTAGGACAGGTTCAATTGTGGTTACTAATTAACATTAAACAACTTACAATTGTTTTACTTAGTTACACTCTATCCAATACCTGACTTGATTGTCAGATGTAAATGTCAAATATGTAATTCAACACGCAAACAATAAATCTAAAATTCAACCCTAGGGACAGCATTTTCTCTTTTAATTTAACAGTTTTACAAAAAATATTGTATGATACACTTGTTAAAAGTGATTTTATTTTGTGAGTGGGGATGTCACTTTTAACTTTTAACACTTGTATCATAAATAACTATTGTTCATTCGCGATTCAATCTTTTAACAGTGAAGAGTGAAACAAATTATTAGGGTGCCAGTGCATTTGGAGAGTTTATTATAGGTAAGTATATTATATTACGTATTATAGATATAGATGTTATTCTAAATGCTATTCAGAGTAGTAAAATGACTTTGCCGTTTTCTATACATAATATACTATTTATTTCGACAAGTTATATTTTTATTATATATCCCTAGGATGAAACGAGTAAAAGAAAGTGGTGCGTCATTTAGAAAGAAAAGGAAGAGAAAGGAGGAAATACAGACTAAAAATACTGGAGCACTACTCAAATATATCTCCCATAAGTCAACTTCTAGTTCTTTTAGTATTGTTGCCTCAAATACGGGCGAAGAAGCAGCCCTCGAAGGCGAAAAAACATTTTCCAATGTTGTTCAAGAGGAAAGACCTGCTTCACACACTGGCGAAGAAGTAGAAAGTTCATCAAGTTCTGATGAAGAATCTGCTGCACAAATTATTCCGTCTATTTCTATGAAAGATATTGGATTATGGCCTAACAAAATTGACGACAATACAAGAGTATTTCTGGTACGTCAAGGTCCCTTTGCAATTCAAAATTTGGACGCCGACTTCAGCGAAGGAGTAAAACGTCCTAATAATACAATCAAAGCCAAAGGTGAAACAAGAAAACTGAGTCAGGACTGGTTTTTTTAAATTTTGCCTAATGGCGAAAAGCTCTTAAGATCGTGGATGGTATATTCACCATCGAAGAAAAGTATTTATTGTTTCTGCTGCAAACTGTTTGATAAGCTTTGTCAAGCAGGTTTTAATACGGAAAATGGTTTTAACAAATGGTGGAAACTTAATCCCAAAATTAGTCAACATGAGGTGAGTCCACTGCACATTCGATCATATTCCAAATGGAAGGAATTAGAAATAAGACTTGGACGTGGCGCAACTATTGACAAACTACAACAACAGAATATTGATAAAGAAATAAAAAAATGGAAGGAAATTCTAACAAGAATACTTGATATAATTAGATTCTTAGCAAAACAAAATTTGGCGTTTCGAGGACATCGTGAAAGTGTTCATCAGGAAAACATCGATTCAATGGAAAATAGAGGAAATTTTCTTGAGCTTGTTGACTTATTGGCTAAGTACGACCCAGTATTACGAGAACACGTAGTAAAAATTAAGATGGGTAATAAATATAGTATCTCTTATTTGTCGCCGAAGATTCAGAACGAATTCATAGAGCTATTGGGAGGCGCAGTCAGAAAAACAATTATGGATCAAATAAAGCAGGCTAAATACTTTTGTATTATATTTGACAGCACTCCTGACATTTCACACAAAGATCAAACCAATCAAATTATTAGATATGTAGTTATTGATGGTAGCGAAGTTAAAGTTGTAGAATCGTTTATTGACTTTGTAGAAACTAAAGGAAAAACTGCTGGTGAAATCACAGATATGATTTTAACGAAATTAGAAAATGACGGTTTAGATATAAAAAATTGCAGAGGACAGGCTTACGATAATGCTGCCGTCATGGCAGGAAAGCACAGCGTTGTTCAAACTCGTATTAAAGAAATAAATCCAAATGCAGAATTTGTAGCATGTACAAATCATTCTTTAAACCTGGCATGTTTACACGCAGCTTCTACAGCTATCAATTCCATCACATTTTTTGGAACTATCGAACAGTTGTTCTCGTTGTTTTCTTCTTCCACTCATAGATGGAATGTTTTACTTTCTGTCACTGGTCAAGGTGTTAAACGCAGTGTAGAAACTCGCTGGAGCGCTAGAGCTGCCGCGGTAACTATAGTAAAAAAACATTTTTTTTACATTTTAAGCGCTTTGGAAAAATTGACATCTGAAGAAGAAAATAGTAAAACGAGATCAGATGCTGGAGTATTACTCAATTCTATGCAATCTTTTTCTTTTCTATGTTACCTTCATTTATGGGAACCCGTCCTTTTGGAAATTAATGACGCTCAAAAATACCTGCAAATAAAAGGGTTAAATGTCCACCAATGCCATATAAAACTAAATTCTTTGCAAGCACATTTCATGTAACAAAGAGATACGCTAGTACAAAACGCTGTTATAGCAGCCAACATAATTTGTGAAGAGTTGGAGATATCGACTGAGCGTCGAGTTAGAAGGAGAAAAAATATGAGTGGGGAAAATTCGCGAGACGTGGAGCTATCCTTAGAAGAAGAAGTACGAAGAGAAATGTTTTTATCTATGGACAGAATTATAAAGGAAATAAAAGAACGCTTCGATCAGTTGCATGGCCTTGTAAGAAAATATTCGTGTATAATACCGTGTAACCTACTAAATGAAGAATTTGAATGTCAAATAAATGACTTGATTGACATTGATAAAGAACAGTTCCATATTGAAAGATAAAGGATCCAGGTTTTTATGGCTGCACCTACACTAAAAGAAGAGGCAAAACATTGGAAAAACGGGGAGAAGGGCCCTCTTGATCTGCTAAAATTTATTCAACAGTATAGGTTGGAAAATTCTGTTCCCAACATTGTAATTTTGTTAAGAATTTTTTTAACAATTTCAATCAGTGTCGCTAGTTGCGAAAGAAGCTTCTGAAAATTGAAGTTGATAAAAAATTATCTTCGTTCTACAATGAGTCAATTAAGACTACAAAATCTTGCAATATTGTCAATAGAACAAGAAATTACAAATAATATAAATTTTGAGAGCATTATACACGATTTTTCTAGTATGAAAGCTAGAAGAGTAGATATTATATAAATATGTTTACGAGTGCATACAAATATGTCTAAAAAAATTTACTCTGTGTATTAATTAATATTGATTAAATAACTTAATAATTTATTTATGTGTATTAATTTATAAAAACCACTATTTGATTGACTTATAAGAGAAAGGGCGGCAAACTGGAGATCGCCCCGGGCGGCAAAAGTTCTAGGTACGCCACTGCAAGAAAGATTAAAAAACACAACAAAGGTTGCTCTAACGCGTTTCGACAGCCAAGCTGTCATCTTCAGAAACATACTGTCAAAAGCTAAAGTTAAAATTTGCAGAAAAGGTCAAGATTTTCAAAGATTTTTTTTAGTATTAATCTGAAGATGATTGCTTGGCTAACGAAACGCGTTGAAGCAAGTTTAGTTGGTTCTTTGTTTCAGACATTAATTATCGCAATTTTGAAAAAAAAAACATAATTTTGAAGACATCGACAACTTCAAAAATTCGAAAATTTGAATGACGAAATTTTGAAATTTTTTAAAAATCAAATTTTTGGATACTTGAAATTTTGAAAAAAGTCGAAAATTTTAATTAGAAATTTTATTAGAAAAAAATGAAAATTTTTAAAAATTTTCAAAAAAATCTAAATTTTCAAAAAATTGCCAAAATTTTGAAAAATGACGAAGAATAGTCGAAAATTTCAGAAAAAGTCAACACAAAATTCGCGATTTAAGAAACAATAAAAATTTTTTTTTAAATATTAAGCGTGTTAAAGTACAACATTTTGAAAAATAATAGTTAAAAATTAATAAAAGTCAAAATTTTTAAAAATAACCGAAATTTTCGAAAAACTTTAAATTTCCAAAAAAATTTAAAAGTTTAAAAAATCGAAATTTTCAAAAAAGTTTAGCCTACAACAGGTCAGGGTTTCCAAAATTAATTAGTTAAAATATCGAGGAAAAAAAATTTTTGAAAAAAATCAAAATTTTCAGAGGAAAGTTTCAAAAAATAACGAAATTTTTAAGAATTCAAAGATTACAATAAAATCTAAATTTAAAAAAATCGAGACTTTGAGAAGTCGAAATTTTCAAAAAAAGAAAAAATTGAAAAAATTGAAAAAAGTCAAAAATTTCAGAAATAAAATTAAAATTTAAAAAAAATTAACGTTTTCCGAGAGTCGAAATTTACAAGAGTTGAAATTTCAGGAAAAGGTCTAAATTTGGAAAAGTTGAAATTTTCTAAAATAAATTCGAAAAATGTCAAAATTTTCAAAAATTCGAATTTAAAAAGCGAACTTTCCAAAAAAAAAGTAGAATTTTCCAAAAAAAACTTCGAAATTTAGGTATAACAAAAGGTTAAAATTTAGAGGAAAAGTCGAAATCTTCAAAAGGTCAGGGTTTCCAAAATTAGTTAAAATTTTGAAGAAAAACCAAACCTTTTGAATAAAGTCAAACTTTTCAAGCAGAGGAATGTTTGAAAAAATAACGAAAATTTTAAGAATTCAAGGAGTTCAATAAAGCCTAAATTAAAAAAAATCGAAACTTTGAGAAGTCGAAATTTTCAACAAAGAAGACAAAATTGAAAAAAGTCAAAAATCCCAGAAATAAAATTCGAATTTAAAAAAAATTAACGTTTTCCAAGAGTCGAAATTCACAAGAAGTTGACATTTCGAGAAAAGGTCTAAATTTGGAAAAGTTAAAATTTTCAAAAATAAATTCGAAAAATGTCAATATTTTCAAAAAATCGAATTTAAAAAAGAGCGAACTTTCCAAAAAAAGTAGAATTTTTCAAAAAAACTTCGAAATTTAGATATAACAAAAGGTTACAATTTAGAGCAAAAAGTCGAAATCTTCAAAAGGTGAGGGTTTCCAAAATTAGTTAAAATTTCGAGAAAAAACCAAAGCTTTTGAAAAAAGTTAAAATTTTCAAACAGAGGAAAGTTTAAAAAAATAACAAAATATTTAAGAATTTAAGGATTTCAATAAGGCCTAAATTAAAAAAAAATCGAAACTTTAAGAAGTCAAAATTTTCAAAAAAAGAAAAAATTTAAAAAAGTCGAAAACATTAGAAATAAAATTAAAATTTTTAAAAAATTAACTTTTCCAAGAGTCGAAATTCACAAGGAGTTTAAATTTCGAGAAAAAGTCTAAATTTGGAAAAGTTGAAATTTTCAAAAATAAATTCGAAAAATTTTAAAATTATCAAAAAATCAAATTCAAAAAAAAGCGATCTTTCCAAAAAAAAGTAGAATTTTCCAAAGAAAACTTCGAAACTTAGATATAACAAAAGGTTAAAATTTGGAGGAAAAAGTCGAAATCTTCAAAAGGTCAAGATTTCCAAAATTAGTTAAAATTTCGAGGAAAAACAAAAATTTTTGAAAAAAATCAAAATTTTCAAACAGAAAAATTTGAAAAAATAACGAAATTTTTAAGAATTCAAAGATTACAATAAAACCTAAATTAAAAAAAATCAAGACTTTAAGAAGTCAAAATTTTCAAAAAAAAGAAAAAATTGAAAAAAGTAAAAAATTTCAGAAATAAAATTGAAATTTAAAAAAAAATTATCTTTTTCCAAGAGTCGAAGTTCGCAAATGGTTGAAATTTAGAGAAAAAGTCCAAATTTGGAAAAGTTGAAATTTCCAAAAATAAATACGAAATATGTCAAAATTATCAAAAAATCAAATTTAAATTAAAGCGATCTTTCCAAAAAAAAAAGTTGAATTTTCCAAAAAAACTTCGAAATTTAGGTATTACCAGAGGTTAAAATTTAGAGAAAGTCGAAATCGTCAAAAGGTCAGAGTTTTCAAAATTAGTTAAAATTTCGAGCAAAAACAAAAATTTTTGAAAAAAATCAAAATTTTCGAACAGAGGAAAGTTTCAAACAATAACGAAATTTTTAAGAATTCCAAGATTACAATAAAACCTAAATTTAAAAAAATCGAGACTTTAAGATGTCAAAATTTTCAAATAGAAAGAAAAAATTGAAAAAAGTCAAAAATTTCAGAAATAAAATTGAAATTTAAAAAAATTATCTTTTTCCAAGAGTCGAAATTCACAAGGAGTTGAAATGTCGAGAAAAAGTCCAAATTTGGAATAGCTGAAATTTTCAAAAATAAATTCGAAAAATGTCAACATTGTCAAAAAAGCAAACTTTCCAAAAGAAGTAGAATTTTCCAAAAAAAACTTCACAATTTAGGTATTACCAAAGGTTAAAATTTAGAGGAAAAAGTCAAAATCTTCAAAAGGTCAAGGTTTCCAAAATTAGTTAAAATTTCGAGGAAAAACCAAAATATTTAAAATAGTAAGTTTTAAAAACATAGAAATTCCAAAAGTCGAAATTTTCCAAAAAAATCTAAACTTTCAAGAAAGACGAAATTTTCGAAAAAATTCAACTTAAGAAAGTGAAATTCTACAAAAATCAAGAAATGGTCGAAATTTTGAAAAAAAAGACGAAATAGTTAAAAAGGATGGAAATTTAAAAAAAATGGAATACCCAAAAGGGATCAAAACTTTCAAAGACAGAATTTCGAGAAAAAGTTGCAAAAAGAACAAAATTTTATAAAAGGGAAAAATTTGATAAAAGCTTAGATTTTCAAAAACAGTAAAAATAAAAAATCTAAATTTTAGAAGAAATTGAAATAACCAAAACTTCGATATTTTTTAAAAAATCCATTTTTTAAAAAGGTTTTTACAAAGGTCAAAATTGTTAAATAGCTTGAAATTTTTGAGAATAGGTTCAACGTTCTGAAAAAAGTTAAAATTTTCAAGAAAGACAAATATTTTTAGTCAAAATGTTAAAAAAATGTTTTTTTTTAGGTTAAAATTATCAAAATAATTTTAAATCTTCAAAAAAAAATCGAACATTTAAGAAAATTTAAAGTTTTGAAAAAATCTAAGTATTCAAAAAATATAAAAAATTGAAAGAAAGGCAATATTTAAAAAACCAAAATCTTTAAAATACTGGAAATGAAAATACTTAAGCTTTCGAAAAGGTTTTTTTTGGTGGAACGGATTGGTCCTTGGTTATCTTCAAAAATTGAAATAGAAATCTTCAGAGATACTATCTCCCTGAAGATGATGGCTTGGCTATCGAAAGGCGTTGTATTGTGTTTTTAAATCTTTCTTGGTTTCAGGTGGCAAGATTTGTATTTGAATCTTTCAAAAAGGTCGTTTTTTTTAATCAAAATTTTCAAGAAATTTGAATGTTTTAAAAAGCACAATTTTTAAAGTTGAAAACTTGTAAACTTGAGAATTAATAATAATAATGTTGTAAGTAAACAGAATTGTTGAAAAAATATTTTTTTATTGTAAAATAAAAGAAAACGTTCATACGCAATGCACATTTATCATAGCTACTTAAAAATCACAAGCACAAATTATATATCTAACGAGGCTAGCACCTCTAACAGTCATTTATCTTACTACGTCCTTTTCTGACAAAAATTCACAGCCACTTTCAAGACATTTTCAATTGAACAGTCGATAGCAGGACAAAGCGATCTAACCCTTTTCAGAACAAATAAAGAAATGTTACAAAGCAGCATCAATTTGAAAGCGGTCACATATTTTGCGATAAAACCAAATTCCTGGGAGATATTACAAATACCTTGTTGACTTTAAAACGATCTGTCGACAATATATTTATAAGTAATATAAGAAAACTGCATAAATTCCTTTTGACAAAACATCTCGCATAACTTTGCAGAGAATGGATATAACCGCAGACTGTCGCATGTGTGACATCAGACAAATGTCTTGATAAGTTTATTTCTTGTGTTTTCTAGACTACTTTATTTTTTCTTTAAAAGGTCCTGCGTAAGCGACCCATTTGTATTCATTCATTACGTTCAAGTCTGGACTTAAATTTAGAGAGTTCCATATTTATGTCTTATTCTCTTTGCTTTATATTCACAAAGAGGTGTCATATTGCTTTGGTCTGGAACATTTTCCATTACTGATAATCGTGTTTTTACACACAAATAGACAAAGGCTTACAATTTTAATTTTTGATTTGCAATTTTGATTGTTAATCCCAAACATTGAATTTACGTAAGGTTAGGTTTACATGAATTGTTTGGGGGGGAGGAGGATTGGGCGGGGGATTTTAAGTTTTCACAAAATTCTGAGGTTACTACAAAGACGTAGAAAGGACATTAGTTTTACAAATTCAAAAATTTCGCGTTTAAAGTCTAAACTTCGACTATTTTCTCGAAATTTTAAGTGTTTTTTTCTCGAAATTTCGTCTTTTTTCTCAATATTTCGAGTTTAACCTCAAAACTTCGACTTTAATGTCGAAAATTTGATTTTTTTCTTTGAAATTTCAAGATTAAAGTCGAAATATCGAGACTAAAGTCGAAATTTCTATACTCTATGATTAAGTTAGGCAAATGACAGCAGGGATTGGACACCTTTTACCCCCATCATGACAATTTTTGTCATGTCACAGGGTATAATTACCAACATACTTAGTAGTAATTTTATTTTTTACATTTTACTGCATTTTACATTAACAATTGCAACTGTCACTATCATTGTTGACAACTTATTTGTCTTTGATTGTTATTTATTAACTTTCTATGTTTTGATACAATAACACTATATTTTTGAAAAATTCAGGTCATACAACTCCTGTATTATATAAACTAAAAATTACTACAATTTAGAAATATTTCGTCATTTATAGGTTTGCAATCCTTCCCTTTGACAGCGTCCGACGCCTGGATGACAGTAGAGTCCCACCACTCCCCTTTCCCAACATAATAACAGTTGGCAGTAGGGTGCGTTCAGTAATTCCGATTTTAAATTACCAAAATTTCGTCTTTTTTCCTCGAAATATTGAGATTAAAGTTGAAATTTCACTCTTATCTCGAAATTTCGAGTTTAAAGTCAAAATTTCGAGATTCAAATCGAAATTTCGAAAAAAAAGTCGAAATTTTTAAATTTGAAATTCTGAAATTAAAGTGAAAATTTGAGAAAAAAGTGGAATTTTTGAGTTTAAAGTGAAAATTTTAAATTTAAAGTCGAAATTTCGAGAAAAAAGTCGAAATTTCTAAAAATTTCGAAGAAAACAGACAAAATTTTGGTAATTAAAAATCGAGATTACTGAACATACTCTGCTGCCAACTGTTATTATTTTTAATCGATATCCTTTCTGAAATTTCGAGAAAAAAAGTCGAAATTTCGAGAACAAAGTCGAAATTCCTAAAAATATTTTTTTTAATCGATGTCCTTTCTTCGAAGGTTAATGCTTTCCAGTTTCTTTTTTTCCCTAAAGGTTCGATTGCGATTTACGAAATTATTAACCATATTTTGAAAATTTGTTTTGTTGATTTCTATTTTTGCATTGTTTTTAGAATACATGAGAAAAAATAATTTTGTTCGGTGTTTTTGAAATCCTAATCTAAATACATCAAATGTTTTGATGTGTTGTCTTTTATGTTTTATGTCATTTTTTACTGAAAATTATTAAATTCTTAATAATGATAATGCAAATGATGTAGAAAACATTTAGTCTGATTATTTCTGCTTAACAACCCCTGAAATATAGGCAACACATTAATCATCAAAATGTTCACGCGTGAAGCTTGCTTTGGTGATTTTTTTAGTAACTTATCTAAAGATTGATTTAATACTTCACGGTCTACTCTTACGCACATTTATCTGAAATGGACTATAATTTCATTGTGAATGATACTGATCATTTATATTAGAATGTGTTTTCTGTTCTAATCATGTTTCACAATTGGGAAATTGTAAATATACCTTTACATTACGTCTGCATGCCACCTCCAATTGTCAATGATTAGTCTTGATTAAACGTCGTCTATTTTTTTCACTATTATATGTTCTATGACTTTCATAGTTATTTCTAGGGAGTCCTATAAGAAGGACTATATATATTATAGTCTTCTTGAAGGAGATGCATAGGTAACGTAATTTGTCGAATGAAAATGGGACTGATTTCCACCCACTGACATCAGGGGCCTCTGTTGGTATTACCAGTAAGTATTGTGCGAAACTGTAAAATGAGAGCTTAAGTTGTACCTACTGATGACAGTGGATGGTGGTAGTCGTAGGTACAATGTATCCAAGCGGTCAGATCATTGTGCTGTTAATCTTTTGTTGGGCTTTTCCTAGGTAAGCGTGTCTAGAACATCCTTTATTCATCTTTAAGTCAGGGAGGAGCGTTCACCGTTGAAGTTGAAATTACTTCAATCCATTAGGTGTACGTTTTAACTACCCCTTTCCCATTGTTTGACCTACGCTAAAATAGAATTCTGTGGTGCATGGTTTGCGGAGTAATAGATAGCGTTGCGAACAGTGGAAGGTTTTCAATCCCATTTTAAAAGTACGACGTAACGCAACCTTACCTTCTAGATAACCATAGTTATTTCTTAGATAATATAATGCATAATCAAAGGTTATTTTTTTGGTGAATTGATTAAACGTTCTTTATCTTTCTCACTATTATATGTTCTATGGTTTTCATAGTTATTTTTCTGGTGGGTTGGTACCCTGTTCATCAACTATCAACTGTCATCAAGTGACAGTTTAAGGTTAGGATAATCTGAAAGTCTGAGTAAAATCCAATAAGACTGCACAAACCAAATAAATCTCTCATTTTAACAAAATATGAGTGACGTCTCGAAAGGATCGACAAACGGAGGAAAAACTCCGTTTGTAATCGGAGTGTCCGGCGGTACCGCCAGCGGAAAAGTAGGTATTATTACTTGATTGACACCACTTGCATAATTCTGCATATCCACCGTAGAGCACCGTTTGCAAACGTATAATGGAGAAATTGGGTCAAGTTGACATGGACCACAGAAAGAGACAAGTTGTTTGCATATCACAAGATAGTTTTTATCGAGAACTCACACCAGTTGAAATAGCAAAGGCTGAAAAGGGTTTATTTAACTTTGACCATCCGGATGCATTTAACGAGGACCTAATGAGAGAAGTTCTTACAGATATATTGGGAGGGCGCATCGTACAGATACCAACATATGATTACAAAAATCACACATTGTAAGTAACATGAGACAAAGGTAAATTGCATTGCTTGAATGTCCATAATTTTTAAATTCGTTGCAAAGAATATGTAACAATTCATTACTTATAGGATATATCTCGACAGCATTTTCACTTTTCACCATTCTATTTTATTTAATACCGTCAACTGAATCGTGGGAAACGTTTGCCCCTTGCTCTACATATTTATATTTTTAATTTTTAGGCGCAAGGACCAACTGATTACAATTTATCCGGCAGATGTCGTACTGTTTGAAGGTATATTGGTATTTTATTTTCCAGAAGTTCGTAAGTTATTTCACATGAAACTCTTCGTTGATACAGATTCTGATACAAGATTGGCGCGAAGAGGTAAGCATGTTTAATCAAGTTGTAGTCAACTTATGAAATAATTTATTCCAGTTCCTAGAGACATCAATGAAAGAGGTCGGGATTTGGAGCAAGTCTTGAATCAGTACATGAATTTTGTTAAACCGGCATTTGAAGAATTTTGTTCACCTGTAAGTATCTTGTCCTATTGAATCACTAGTAATTAAACGTTTAAAATTTATTGGATTGTGACTAATTTATCAATAGTGAAACAATGAAATATTGGTACAGTAATGTCCGCTTATAATGAACCTGCCTATTACAAACTTTCAGTAATAACAAACCAATCTGTAAGGTACGGATGTATTATTTATCATTTAATACAAACTTCACTGTTAATGAACCAATTTTTTCAATCTTTTGAGGTTCGTTATAAGCAGACATCACTGCATATTTGAGTCTTATGTGTAAAATGTTCAATGTTTATAATTCAAAAATTGAAATAAATACAATAAAAATGATACTAGTAATGTAACAGATTCAAAATATTGTTGTTTTCATTGTATTTATTGTTAATAGTAATTCGCTGCTGCGCGTGTAGAAGGGGCTAAGTCAAAAAGATATAAAATTGGAGAAAATAACATAACTCAGTTTTGCACATGACTTCAGACTTGGACTTTTGAGTTAGTACACGAGCACAATTACATAGACAGTTAATTATACTTTAAATCACTTAGCTTCCTCTAAACAACGACAGTAACTTGAAAATTATATACGAAAATGACTTTCATTTTTACGAAAGTTTGACTTAACCCCTTTTACATGTGTAGCAGCGAATTATTCAAATAAATAACTCGAACCCATTCATGTCCATATGAAACTGATGTGAAAATGCAACTCTGGTTACAGATGGGTTAATTAGTCTTTTTAAAAATATTTCATCTTGCTTTATTTCAGACGAAGAAGTTCGCGGATGTAATCATACCAAGAGGCGCCGATAATGTTGGTAAGTATATTTTTTAATTTTTCTTTGCCTGACGATGATTGTAAGCTTGCTTTTGCGTGGGATTGTTGAATATAAAATGCTTTGGTGAATTGGTCTTGGTCACTGCAATTATTTGTATTATAAATGCACACTCATGGGGTTTAACTCTATGTTGCAATTTTTTTATCAAAATGAAATAATACAATCTCCGCAAATTATTGCATGATTGTCATGAGATTAATGTTTATACGTAAGTGATTTTTCTTTGTATTCATGAGAGTGTATTTATGTTGCAGTGGCTATTGATCTTATAGTCCACCACATCTGGGATATATTACACGGGCAGGGAAGAACGAATGGATTCAAATCTATATCCCCAATTGAAGATAGATTATAATTTTATTTATTAAGAAGTGAACTATTAGTATTATAAGTATATGTGTTTGTGTCTCGTTTGATTTAATAAATTTTTAAGGGTAGCACTTAAACACAGATTATGGTATTTTTATAAGTTAATAGGAGGAAAGAATTTTCAGAAATAGTACAGATCTAATGTTGATAATGTACCATTATATGGAAACAAGTATACATTTTTTGTATTTCCCATTTTATTTGTAATAAAAAGTAATAACTTATATTTTTGGTATTTCCTTTCTCATCGCTCATTTAAAATGCATTCATAATTACCAGCGCGGTTTATTAAATTATGCTTAAAACTATGTACATAGATCTTTCTTATCTAGTTTCCCGCATTACATAGTTTTCGATATAAACTTCTACGACAGATGGATGGGCACAATAGTTTCCGCTCTACCTTTTAAGATACTTTAGGTACAAATGCTCAATTGTTCTTTTTTTCTAATAGAACGAGAAAAATTATGCCAAACACTTTTTAGAACTATCTTATATGATGAAAAATAGTAGAGGTAAAAAACTCAAAATTGTTCATTATATTCATACCCTCTACAAAACCGTCGTGATTTCAAGAATTCAAAGATTTTCTTTCACTGCAGCAGCAACTGCCAATTGCACCCCAACTGTCAGCACAAAAATAACATTTCTGTCCACGTGTAAAATAGGGTTTAATTCGTGATATTTTTAAGTATTGGCTCTGCCTAATGTTAGTGAATTGACATACATTTACTTTTCAAAAATGAATTTTTGTTTCAGTTGCAATTAATTTAATTGTTCAACATATAAGAGAAATACTAAGTAACCACCAACGTCCAGCACCACCCGAAAGAATAAATTCAACAGAGACTATAACGATTTCACCTCTATCGTCACCTTCTAAGCGCGGGGGTTCAAACGATCCGCTATGCAAACGACCACATTAATGTATATCAATTTTTAGTAAAGCAATTATTAATAGTACAACTTTATAGGTGTAGCAGTAACTGTTAGAGACTTGCTCGTTACACACTAGGATCAACAGTACGCAGCGTGCACTCCACAGCTTTGCTTCGAAAGTTTTACAGCTTCATTTTAAACGGAACAATGAAGTTGTATAGGCATAAATTAGTATGCAGTCAAGAAATTGAATTTTGCAGCTGAAAATGTCACAATTTCCGTAAGAGTTGCATGTAAATGAATAGAAGCAGTAATTTTAGTTACTTTGACCCAACATATTTCTGCTTTCATTATTAGACAAAGATTTTGTTTGAAGTTATTTAGTAAGGTCTTAGATGATTTTGTTTTATTCGTGGTTTTCTTACAATTTTCAAGCTGCGTATTATTAAAATATTTTAAATCAGATCACTCAAGTTTTTATTCGTTTGAAAGTAATTTTACTGAAACCAGGGGCGGACTTCAGTTCAAAGGGCCTTCTCGGACTTTTAAGACAGGGGTATCCTAAATTACATTATTTTTTACATGACTTATTTTTAATACAGTAATAAATAATGCGAAGTTTTCTAGTCAATATGTCAGGTTTAAATGACAAAAAATTACTTTATATTTGATTTTTTATCAAATAACTATTTAGTCATGTGTTGAGGAAAATATTTGCATTCATTTTCCCCTCGGCCCCAGGGTCCTCATCAGCGATATTCCCGGTTGTCCTTAGGGCAAGTCCGCCCTCGACTTAAAAAAAATGTCTACTCATATATTGTTGATTTCGATTTAGGTGTATTTCTACAGTATTAAACTGTTGTCTGCTTATTGTTTAAATTGTTTTGGAATTTCTTGCATTCAATGAAATATTATTGTTGCTTATATTCTTTGAATTTTGCATTTAATTTGTCAGTGTAACGATAGTCTGTAGTAAAGTGATAAATTTCAGTTGTTGTGGGGTTGTATATGGCTATTGTTTTACTGTATATTCTTGAGGTGCAGATAACATAATCAAATGGATTTTTTTTTGTGATTTTAACGATGTTCGTAAGCTATATGTAATTTTTTTATATTATTATTCTTTGATGCGCATGTGATATATTTTTTATATTATGTTTGACGTAACCCACTCTAAAGGTCGTTAAATATGTTTATTTTCTTGTTAAATTTCATTAAAATAACTAGCTCTCTGTTTTGCAAATTTTGTTAGCCAAACGTATAATGCCAAAGAATATTACATTTACAATAATAAGTTTAATTTTATTGCGGATTTCGGCTAGACAAACGTGTTTTATCAAGATCCCCAATTTACTTGATATCCCAGCTTTTGTTAATTAGTTTCTCGGTTTTTAACGTTTTCTCCGTATTTTTTGGAAAAATTTCCGAATTGAAAAATTAAAAATTTATTAAATTATTTTGAATTTTGACTTAACGATTAATGTGATGGTAAAAAAAGATGTTTGAAAGATTTTTAAGTATCACATTAGCCAAATATTAAAATTTAATAAAAGTCATACAGTTATCGTTTTGATTTTTTTTAACAATTGGTATATTTTTCAAAGAACATCAAATTCAAGTTTGTCAAGCTCTAATGACGCAAAATATATTAAAAATCATGGGTATAGTCAAAATTTTATAACATTAAGCTGCTTAAAGAGTATGAAAATTGATTTGTTGTAGATGCTTCTTGTTCCTATTTGTTTTTTTTTTAATTGGACCCATTTAGGATATCGGATATATTAAAAGGTGTTACCCTTGTTTACATGTTCTACAATTAACTATTGGTCCATTAACCCTTTCCTTACAGGTTATTTTTAAGATTACAGTGCTCCAAATATGAAGTTTTAGATGAATTTTGTATCCTTACGTTCTTCGTATTTAATTTGGATGCAGTAATGTACGCGCTTTCAAGACACATATTTCACGTTTCTCGTCTTTTAACCCAGTAAAAACATCAATCTTCGGTCACAGAACTCAATACATCGAAAGTAGTCTAATATGTGTAACTTTCTAACTCAACCAAACTAAAACTTGAAAATCGACTCATTTTCCCAATAAATTAATGTTGTTGGGGAGATCTGAGTTATAATTTGGTGGTTAAAAAGTCAAATTCAACGTTGTTTTTGATATTTTGGTAGAAATACTGGTTTATGTTGAAAAAAAAATGCATAGAAAATAGAAAAATGACTAAAAAAACTAGGCATAATAATCTCAGAAAGTTACACATATTAGACTACTATTCAAAAACATACACATACGTTTCCTAGTAAGGAAAGGGTTAAAAAATATTTGACTAAAACTTTTGTACTTAAGTTGTCCTAATTATTATAAATAGATAAGTTCTAATTTGTGTGATTTTAATTTATTGCCATTTTTGTGTGATATACTAAATGCTATTTTGTTGAGGTTGAATAAAGTTTAAAAAAAATTGTTTTTTTTTTTAATTTCTTACATACAATAAAAATAATAAAAAGCAACTATCCTAAATTATTGGTAATATAACTCGATATTCATGCCATCATGGATTTCATCTAGCTATAGTTAAGGAAAAAGTAATTCATTAATTTAATAAGATTTTGTTATAGGGTAGATGCGCCAGTAACTGGCCACCACAATTTTATTTGTGTCTAACAAACTTATTTATTGAAATATATCTTTTTTTCGATCAGCGTTATGTAATAAAAACATACACGTTTCTCTATGCAAGTAGTCTTGCTACATTTACACTGAATGATATAAAAGTTAGAGAAGATTAAATTATGTGTTCCACTACTAGACCACTTTTTAAAGTGGCCAGTTACTGGCAAAATTACCCTATCTTTGTTATAAAAGTAATACACAAAATTAGGATTATCCCTTCTACAGAATTTAATTCTACAATAGAACGCCACAATAAAGAAAACACAACTATTATTTTATAATCGACTGATCAAAAGTAAACTGTTATTAAAATTACAGTAAAACACCCTTATAATGAGAACGAAAGGGCCAGCAAAATGCTCTCTATAAACTATTTTCTGATAAACCAGGTATAAATATGAGCAACAAGCAAAAGGCCAAGGAACTAACTTGTTATGTCAGACTACTTATAACTGGTTTCACTATTATAAACGGGATCTGCTGTACAATGATTTTTGTCAATTATTTTCCTGTTTGCACTATACTTTCCCTAAACAGACTCTGCATCAGTAACCTTATTGATCAATCAATAAACATGCTCACAGTTAAGGATCAACTTTTTTTATTCTACAGCTCATTTTATTGATAACTAGGCCAATGAATAACCTTATCAATAAATTTAAAAAGGATACAATCCTGTAGCTGAATGTGATCTTTAAAAGTTGTGTACCACTTTTTTAATACAATCTTATCCCATCTTGTGCCAGTTTGAGCGGCGATTAATTTCTTCAGGTCGCCTACCGTATCGTCTGGATTACATTTCACTCGAACTTTTTTTCCTAACCTATCGTTACAGGTAATTTCCAGCATGTTCTATATAAAAAATGAGGATTATATTTTGGTTGACAAATAGATAGCGCAAAACTTACGATTATCAGAATCACAATTTGGTAATTTTATGCAACAATGCGGAAATATTCAAAAACTTTTAATTAAATTACCTCTATAAACAAATTTTCTAGAAATCGAAGCACAAAACAAAGATGAGGTCATCGGTCATTAGAACTATATTCTGTGATTTCAAATAATACCACAGAATCTTAAAATTAGTTGTCAAAAGTCACTATTGCAAATGACACATGTGAAGTTTTTTTTTCTTTTTTTGTTACGTTCAAATTTCGGTATTTCAATTTTGTGAAAATAATTGTCATATGCCATTGTTGAAAGGATTTTTCAACTCTATAACGACTGATGCCAGGCACAGAGCCTGATTAGATTTTACTTCGAACCACAGATTATAGAATTCTGTATGAAAATATCATCAAGTGTGCTGTGACTTTTTGTTATAAGCTGTGGTTATCTAGAAGTAAGGTTGTGTTACGCCGTACTTTGAAAATGGGATTGAAAACCTTCCACTGTTCGCAACGCCATCTCTTAATCCGCAAATACATACACCACAGAATTCAATTTAAAGTAGTTTCAACTTCAGCTCCTCTCTGACTAAGAGATGAATAAAGGATGTTCTAGACATGCTTTCCTAGGAAAAGCCCAAAAAAAGGTTAACACGACAGTGATATGATTGTAGGTTCAATGTAAGCCCTCATTTTACAGTTTTCGCACAATACTTGTTGGTAATACACAACAGAGGCCGCTGATGTCAGTGGGTGGAAATCAATCCCATTTTTATTCGACAGATTACGTTACCGATTCATCTCTCTTATAGGACTCCCAATTATAAGCGAACACACCGAAATCATATATGTAATACTTCTATATGGCCAGCTCCCTATTCTCTTCACGAGTTTGTTCCAACCAAATTCGACAAAGATGGAAAATGAATTAATGGCGAGTATTGCGCATGAATTGAACAAAATGAACCAATCGCTACGGGCGGGTTAAACCGGTGTTTATGTTTGGCCATGCACAGATGATTTGTAGCACCTGCGCATTGCGGCTCATTAATTCGTGTGAAGGTCAGCGAGAAAGAGAAGTCTTTCCCATGAGAAACGAGGAACTGGCCATAAAGAAGTATTACATATATGACCGAAATAGACATAAGATTACTTGGTCTACCCACAGTATAGATAATAGCTTACGCATACAGTAGCGACAAAGTGCTAAAATTTTGTCACGAATTTTGTCTGCTCATGCGTCAATTTGCACAATCCCGAACATGGTTAGTAGTGGTGTTCTATGATAACCAGAAATAAGATCTATGGTCGTTGGGTAACTGAATGTCAGTTGAGAGTTGCCAAGTGTTCGGGAAAATCAGCACTTGAACGAATATGATTTTTTATTTTACATTCATATGTTATTAATTCATGGTAAAAATATAAGACAATTTATCTACATTTATGGATATTCTAGAAATTTGATATGGTCAGGAATTTTCATCCGAATTGTGGGATTTTTAAGGAGATTATTCGCGAATAATGTTTAGGTCATCTGGCAACACTGGATCAGTTTTATTTAAATGTCAGTTTTGTTATAATTCATTGCGCTAATAAGATGAAATCAAATAAAAGAGAAAAGAGGAGAATTTACACGGTCCATTTCTAAATGTAACTCTAACAGCAATAATAATTTGATAAAATCAGTTTCTTTTTAATTTCCAAAAACGGCAAACGGTAATATTCGGTTACACCCAATTTGTTTTATTAAAAAAAACTGTTTTATTATACTCGCATTTGCCAGTTTTATACAAAAAAATAAACAAGTTGTTTTCTGTAGAAATTATTTTGCCGTCAGTCACAATCTGTGTTTAGTTTTTCTTTGTGTATTCTTTATACTTATCAGGTTATCAGTAATTACAAAATAAACATTATTTAAAAAATAGACGAGAACAAGTATTTTTGGACTATTTGCAAAGTAGTAAATTAGAACTTAAAAGGTAAAAACTGTTGAAATCAATAAACTTTATGATTTTGTTTAATAAATAAATTTAAATTTTCGCGGGCGTGCACAATCCACAACATGGCTGACTCCACTGAAGGTCAACGATTTTGGCTACTTCAATATCAAAGGTACCGACATTTCTTGTCGCTACTGTATGCGTAAGCTAATATCTATACTGTGCTATTGCAAATGACAAATGTGAAGTTGTTTTTTTTTTATATTTTTGTTACGTTCAAATGTCCGTATTTCAATTTTGTGAAAATAATTGTTATATGCCACTGTTGAAAGGATTTTTCATCTCTATAACGCCTGATGCGAGGTACAGAACCTGATTAGATTTTATTTAGAATCATAGATTAGAGAATTCTGAATGAAAATATCATCAAATGTGCTGTGACTTTTTGTTATAAGCGAACACACTGAAGTAGACATATGATTTATTGATTGTTTTGATTAATTTTCACTAAACTTTCCTTAATTTTAATTTCAATGTAATGTTTAGCCTAAACATTAACTATAGGTTCGCCTAAAGAGTTTAGGCGAACCCATCGAAAAATCGTTCATGCGTGGCTAGCCTTAAACCTAATTACACCACACGCACAGAGAATGAGAGAAATGCACAATATAGTTAGGTGTATCGTGGTAGAGGTCGTGTCAAATTATAACGAACTGATGCTCTATGATTTATGTATTTTAACCTACGGGGAACTTTGCGCCTACCAGCACTTTTTTTTTTACGAAAATATTAGGTGGAGTGGAGATTAATATCCCAGTAGTGCTGATA
Organism: Dastarcus helophoroides; assembly: GCA_028583605.1. NCBI lineage: Eukaryota > Metazoa > Arthropoda > Insecta > Coleoptera > Bothrideridae > Dastarcus > Dastarcus helophoroides. The sequence continues at coordinate 33,622,628 of CM053327.1, forward strand.
AGTGATTGCGTGGAGATTTTCATTTTGAAGGAATTTTATTCTATTTAAAATGAATATCCCCAATGAATATGTTTCGAACGCCGAAGATATCGCAGATCAAGTAAGAAAATGTCTTTTATTCGTTAATTGTAATGGTATACCATTGTTGCTTTAAAAAATAAAGAAATTGTCACGTCACCCTAACCAAGTTTAAGTTAAATTATCCATATCAACAGGTCTATGTTTTAACCAATGTTAGGGTATGATTTTATTTTAAGTAAAATTAAATTATCGTAAACTCATTTTATAAGTGAGTGGTTCATTTTCATTGATATGTCATATAAAAGAACGTTTCCATATGTAACATAATTCTGATGTATGCCTTATTTGGAGTAATGTTCAATGGGTAACATGTTATAACGTATTTTTCAGGTAATTAGAAAGCTGAAATATATATTGCCTACAGCAGCTCGATTATGTTTAATATCCACTTTCCTGGAAGATGGCCTACGAATGTGGTTCCAATGGTCGGAGCAACGAGAATACATGGATATGTCCTGGGGATGTGGAAAGTTCCTAGCCACAGTATTTGTCTTAGTAAATTTAATTGGCCAGTTGGGTGGTTGTGTAATGGTTCTTATTAGGTACAGGGTTACTATCGCTTGTGGAGTGCTATTCTTTATTGTAGTTTTGCAAGTAAGTTCAGCAAAAAAAAACAGGTTTTATATCAAATTCATCTCGATAACCCTGATTCCTCTTTGAGCTGTTTTATTTTTCAGACCGTTGCATATAGCATATTATGGGACATGCAATTTCTATTCAGAAACTTGGCCCTCATAGGTGCCCTTCTTTTGGTCCTTGCTGAGAGCAGGGGAGAAGCCAAAAGTTTGTTTGCTGGTGTACCGTCTATGGGAGATAATAAGCCCAAAAATTATCTGCAACTTACAGGGAGAGTTCTCTTAGCTTTTATGTTTATAACACTTATCCGTTTTGAATTTTCTTTTGTTCAGGTACTGTTGAAGTAATTTCATGGGGTTCTCAAAATAATAATATGTTTTCAGATTGTTCTAGATCTTTTAGGATCTGCTTTGATGGTTTTGGTGACAATTGGCTACAAAACCAAGTTGTCAGCTTTAATTTTAGTTATATTGCTGACAACTTTGAATTTCTATCATAATGCATGGTGGAACATTCCAGATTATAAACCTTTAAGGGACTTTTTGAAATATGACTTTTTCCAGGTTAGTAGTTCTATGTATTACAATTCTATGACGGCTTCGATAAAATAGGTATTAACCGAGATGTAAAATTTGGAAACAAACCTTTATCTACAAGTAAACATACTTTATGTGTGCTTTGTTGTAACAATGAATTATGTTTATCAATTTTTAAAACTCCGGATTTGATTTGATATTTTCTTATCAAATTGCAACCACAATGTAAACATTACAATTTATAGACATGTATACATGCATTTTTTTTAGCAAATTGGTTTCATGTACATAATTGATAATTATTTTCTAAAATAAAACACCATGTTTTCATTTTACTTAATTTTGTTGAGAGCATTTTGACAAAAAGTATGAATGAAATAAACATTTTAGATTTTTCTGAATTAATATAATATTTTCTTGAAATTTAGTTCTTTCCTTGAAATGGAAGTAATCTCTTAGTGTTCAGTATGTCTATTAAAATTGCAAAATCAAATTACAAATGTCATGATTAAAATTCTGTTTTGAATTTTAACTTTAAATTAATTTTTCAGCATATAGCTTTGGAAACATTGTTTGCAATAATTAGAGTTTAGTTTGAAATTCTAAAATGAATGCCGGCATATTCAAAATAAATGCGAAATTGCTACAAAAAGTCCTAATTCAGGAAAAATGAGCAATTTTGGGACTAAAAACATCAGAGAATTTCATTAAATTCGTTATTCTGACATTAAATTCGTAATTTAAGGGAAAAAGCAACAAATTACTTGAAATGAAAATTCTAGATTGTTAATGTAGTATAAACGATAGTATTGTCATTTGTGGTATAAACAATTGCATTAGTCTGTCTTGAAATGTATCGAGTGTATTTATTTGTTTTAGACTTTGTCTGTTGTGGGCGGACTATTAATGATCGTCTATTTGGGGCCTGGTGGAGTGTCCTATGGACGATTACAAGAAGAGGTGGTGAACATTTTGCTAATTTTAATAGTGGAAAGATAAATGTGACTGAAATTTAGTTGACAAATTGTACAATCATGGTTACATTTAACATTAAACTCATTTTTAACTGTGACATTTTACAACGTATTTTATGCCCATATATTTCTACCTTTTATATTAGTTTATTATATACAGCTGTACATAATTGAGGCTTGATTTTTATTTCCTCATCTGTAAATCTATGTTAGAAAATTTGTGCAATGTTTGCAAACTTACGTACTTTTTATGCTCAAATTTTAAAACTTCCACTAATAATTTAGGAAGATTTTGTTATTTAGAAAGATACATGTGGGTTGTTAAATGGACTAATAAATGACAAACATATTTTTATATTGTACTTTTTATTTTATCTTTATCACTTAAAAAATCTGTAACTGATTCAGCCAATTTTTTGTAAGATTTGGATATAGGACTGTCAGGCTCAGAAATTACAATAGGCACTCCACTATCGCTACTGGTTGAAATTGATGGCTGCAAAGGAATTTGTTGCAATATCTCCGCCTCGACTTCCCTAGCTAGCGCTTCGGTAGCATCACCAAATAATCGAACGTTCGTGGAGCACGAAGGGCATGTAATAGAACTCATATTTTCAACTATCCCTATCACAGGTACAGCCAATTTTTTAAACATATTTGCTCCCCTTTTCGTAACTTGAAGAGATGTTAACTGCGGTGTTGTAACGAGAATGGCGCCTGCAAGAGAAAATATTAGACTAATTATTAACAAAGAAATATTCATACCTGAAATGGGTAAATTTTGAACTAGTGATAAGTGGGTGTCACCAGTTCCAGGCGGAGTATCTATAATTAAATAATCTAAGTTACCCCATGCCACTTGCCTCATTAGTTTTTGAAGAGCTTGCATCACCATAAGTCCTCTCCAAATGATTGGGGCTCCTTCTCCAATCAAAAATCCCATTGACATACTACAATCGTATTCTATAATTACAGGTTAAAATGTTCTGAAGATGCACTACATGGAAACGTGCGGAGCAAAGATGTACATCAAAGTTTTATTATGAAATATAATCACAGTTTTAGTCGAGTTCTTGACCTAATATACATTTTTCAACCCCCGCCATTGGGATTTCACTTACTTAAAAAACTCATGTTAGTTAAATTAAGACAGAGTTGGTTATTCTATTGCTGAACAATGCCCAAAAGAGAAATTGAAAAAAGTAAAATTTTAAGTTTCAAAAACAAATTTAAAAAAAGTATCTCAAAATTAATGGTAATTATTATAAAGTTACTCAAAACTGTTGCCTATTATAATGATAATAATAATAATAAGACACAAGCTATCGTTTGTTTACCTGTTTACCTACCACTTAACACCATAATTTATTAAAGGCTCCATGAAATTATTACTATCGACCTTTGGAGAATCGTCCAAATTCATCATTGTGGGTACTGTCGGTCCAAAAACGTCAGAATCCAATAAACCCACATTTTTTGAGGCATCATTAATCTTTAACGCCACAGCTAGATTAACTGCCCAAGAAAAAACGTTACATTAAGTCGAAAAAACTGACAAATGTATACCTGCTGTGGTACTTTTCCCAACACCTCCTTTACCAGAAGATACCAAAACGATATCCTTAACACCTTCAATAGGTTGTTTTTTGGGAAGACCCCTGGAGATAATTTTTGATTTATACTCGTCAAGATTCTTTTGTATGTCTTGGGATAATTGGCGTTTAAAAATACAAGAAATAGATCCAAAATACACATCTCCAAACGCTTTACCGCTGTTGTTGAAATAGGCAAATGGTGCTGATTTCCAATTATGCTGCTTTGTTAAATAACGCAATGCCATAATTAAAGTTATTTGGGATTTTTAATTGGTTTTAAATTTTCATTTTCAACATTAAAGCGACAAGGTTATATTTTTAAAATTAGTTCAAACGTATCAGGAGAACATAGATAAACTCCATTACCATGAAACAACAAAGTTATGGGTAGAAACCAAACAACTAACGCCGCAAGCGGCTGATTGTGTCGTTAGGTTCAAAACATTTTCCGAAACTTTAATTTCAATATTAATTGGTATTTTCAGAAGAAACAAAATATACAGGATCGACCATAAGTAATGGTACAAAGAACCAGGGTGGATTTTTCGTATAAAAATAATGCGACTGCCAGCTGTCAATATTGTTGAGAAAAAGAGTGGTCGGACGCAACTGTCATTTGCCTAACTTAATCATAGAGAATAGAAGTTTCGACTTTAATCTCGATATTTCGAGGAAAAAGGTCGATATTTCGAGATTAAAGTCGAAATTTTTAGAAAAGGTCGAAATTTCTAATTTAAAGCCGAAATTTCGAGAAAAAAAGTCAAATCTCAAGAAAAAAGTCAAAATTTCGAGATTTAAGTGAAAATTTTAACTTTAAACACAATGTTCTTTCTACGTCTTCATAACATTTCCAGTTTTAATGCAAAATTTTAAGAACAAAATTAAACATTGTCTAAAATTTCCAGAAACAGAAACTTCAAAAGTTTGAGGTTACAGTCGAGGCTTCAAGGAAAAAAATTCAACATTACGAAGTTAAATATGAAGGAGTAGCACAGACACCATTAAAAAAATTAAAAATTCCCTAATTGAAGGCGAAACTTATACCTTTCTCTCAAAAATTCAACTTTAATCTCGAAATTTCGACTTTTTTGATGAAATTCGGGTTTGTGATCAAAATTTCAATTTTGTTCTAACAATTTCTGCTTTCTTTTTAAATTTGAGATTGAAATTTACAGTTTCATGTCGAAGGGTAACTTTTTTCTCGAAATGACTAGAAACTAGAAAACGACGCTTGCAATCTAAAATATTTTGGTTTCTTATGGATTGACATCGATAATGATTGAATAACATTTGTTGCAGTGCTTTGTTAAAAACAACCAAGTATAAACAGTAGCTGCATTCTCCAAAAACTATTTTATTTTATTTTGAATAAGAAAAATAATATGAATTTGCTAGATTGTCTCTCTTATCCTCAGGAAACAAAATGGCGGGCAAGATTATTTGGTGGCTAATGTCAGTATCACATCGGTACTTTAATGTATAATCTATGTTCTAATTTAACAAATAAACTACAGTTCTAAACAGCTACTATTACAAGTAGTTGATACGTGAATAGATCTAATCACCCGAATTCTTTTCAGAACGATTGACATCCTCTGAGAAAATTAAAATTTATTTATTCCAATATTAATTTTGGAGCGTAAATCATGAATTTGGTAATCATTTAAAATAATTGTAGAAACGAAAATTTTTATTGTATATTTAGTTTCCAGCCAATTTATGACAGAAGACGCCACATCAGAAAAGAATGGGTTACAAATCAGCTGTCCAGATTTTGCAGTAAGCCCTTTAAATAGTAAAATTATAGTAACTTGTTTTTCTAATATGCTTTGTTGCAGACAAGCCGAAGACCTAAAAATTAAGGTTACCACAAAATGTGATCTTTTGAATGATTCTGAAGCATGGACAAATCAACAAAAGTTGCAAACAGTATATCACCAAGTATTAATATCTGATTTAGAATACGCCCTCGATAGAAAAGTGGAGCAGGACTTATGGAACATTGGATTTAAAACTTACATTACCAGTTTGCAGGAGATTGCTCGAGACAAAAAGGTAATGTTTTCTCTACAGATCCAGTGCAGTTTTAACACTTCTTCTAATTAACACCAATTGAATGTCGTTCGAGTTTAATCTCGAAATTTAAAAATTTTCAGGATCTTAAAATGTGCATATTAGATTCATATACAGTGTCTGCTTGTAACGAACTTGCTTATTACTGTCTTTGACTTACAACAAGCTGATTTCTTATGTACAGATTACTACAGATATTATCGTTTAATACGAATTTCGCATATAATGAAACAATTTCTTCAGTCTTTCGTTTGCAGTTCATTATGAGCAGACATTACTATATTCGAAACCTAATACGAATTTCGCATATAATGAACCAATTTCTTCAGTCTTTCGTTTGCAGTTCATTATGAGCAGACATTACTATATTCGAAACCAACTGACCCTGGTAAACTTCGCACCACCTCAGAATTAATAAATATTGTTAACTTATTAGTTGAATTAAATTTTAAATTAAAATTTTTAATACGCCCGCACACGCTTCGCGACAAAACCCTGTGCTCGTTTGTGAGTGAATTCCTACGCGAAAAACCGCTAAAAACGGGCCATAAGTAGAGATGCAGCGCCATCTACTGGTGTAGGTTTCTATTATGATTCTATTATAAATCAGAGATGGCGCTGTACACGGATTCCTTATAACACATTTTTTCGTGAATTTTTTCAATATTTTAGTCTTTATTCTGCTATTTGAAACTAAGACAAATCCAACAAAGCAAAAATCATAAAAATCCGTCCAGCTGTTCTGGAATTATAAATGGTGTAACTAACACGACTTTGTTTTATATGTTCTCTGCATCTTTGCGAAGTAATAGTATTTCGATTCATGTTTTAGTGGCTTTTTCTTCGCCAGTTACTCCTTTCACAATTCTAAATTTTCAGTAACCTTCTGTTATGAATTGGCAATCTGATTAAGATTGCCCCAAGCAGCGATTGCAATGTTTTAGATATATAGATTTGATGGAAATGTCTATATTTGCTTACCTTTTTGTGTCTTTTAGAATCAGAGGAGATCGGACGCCCAAGCCTTACTTGACATGGTGCTTAGAAGCCGCCTCTGGATTTTACATTTCACTCCTTCAGGAATTGTGCAATATCTTCGATATCGACCTTCCATTTCGCCGGCAGGGGGTTGTGTATGGTCAAAATAAGGATCAGTCATGTTTGGATCAGACCATCATACCACAGATGTCCTCGTATTTATACATTTGTCAATACTGTTTGGTTCATTTGGGAGACATTGCCAGATATAGAAATCAAAGAAAACAGGCAGAAAGCTTTTATAAGTAAGTCGCTTTTTAAATAACATTTTTTGTTGTATAATTGATTGATTTTGTTTGGTTTGCATTGACATCTGAAATTGGCGGCTTTTTTTTACAAACTTATCTGTTTATTTCTAACTAGCTGATACCCGCCCGCGCCTTCGCACACGTGAAAGAAGAGCAAGAATTCTAGGGTCGCCTTTTTGGAAATCCCGACTTTTTGAAAAATTCGATTTTTATTGGGAATGTAGAATTATGTATTTTGAAAATTTCGACATTTTAAAATATCAATTTTTTTTTTCAGAATGTCGATATTTTCTCATTCCACTTCTAAGATGTCAACTTTTTTTTCGAAATTTTGATTTAATTTGGAAAATTTCGACTTTTTTCCGGAGTTTTTGCTTTTTTTGAAAATTCTATCTTTAAAATAAACATAAATGTTTACAAACGATATATCGATGTATTTAAAACACCGAACTATCGTTTGCATCCCTAGAGGCAGTCGGGGCCCTATTGCGTTAGGCCCCGTCAATTTGTATTTATTTATTTCCTCTAAAAGAATCCCAGGTGTAAGTTACATTAGGTTTAAACCCTCGTCGTTAGATGATGCCGTCATTGTGCCTTTATTGCCAAGCTTTGCATTTATTTACATAAAATATTATTATTTATTTACATAAAAATTGAGAAAATGCGCGAGAGTAGAAAGTCGAGAAAGGCAACATTGAAGCTGACAGACAGACAAACACATTTTCGTATTTATATATTAGTAAGGATGCTGTGTTTCTTAGGCAAGCCGTTCAGGTTTCACCGACAAGTGGTCACCCATATAATCAATTGGCGTTATTGGAAGCTAGCCAAGGAAATAGGTTGTCTACTGTATTCTACTATGTCAGAGGAATAGCAGTAAAAAATCCTTTTCCAGCAGCAACGACAAATCTTTTGAGTACTTTAAATTCTACTATCGAAAAAGAAGGGTAAGTATTTGCAAATTCATTGAATAAAATGTCGATTGTTTTGGGTATATTTTAAAGTTATAAACACTTCAATTCTATTTAACCCGTTCACACCCAGTGTTGCGTTTTCCCATATGAAATGATGCCAAAAAGCAATGCTGGATATGAATGGGTTAATATGGATACTCGTAATATTGCAGCCCCCTTGAAAAAGTCCAGATGAAAATGACCTCCAACGAATTCATAAATATTTTCCTATGTACCCATGGACATCTACATACATCGTCTGAATTGGATCAAGCGGAAATTGGAGTTAAAAGTTTGAACACTGTAATGACCGCCTTAGTGGCAACCGAAAGTTTCACATTAGAAAAGTTGATTCAATTAACGATAATCAACATGTATGCATTAAAGCATATAACATGGCTACGATTCAACGGCAACTTCAACTGAACTTACCAAAGATGAAATCAAAACTAGGGAACTGATTTTAGATTTATTAGCGGGATCTTTGAGTGCCTTCTTAATCCCTGTTCATACCATTCAGAATGACGAGGCTTTACTAGAATATTACGCATTGCCTGCAGGTAAATTCAACTTAGTTTTTCAGATATTCATGATAATGATAATAAATATAATGTGTATCATCAGCAGTATTCTATTTTCAGTGAAATATTTACTTGAATGGATTCAGAACGAACCTGGTGTGTTAGAAGAGACTGTTTTTGCTAAAAGACTGCAAATTTGGCCAAGTTTTTGCAAGTTATTAAATGGGATTCAAAAATATCTAGAAAATTTCAATTACGAAAAATGTGAGTGCGACAGATTTTTAATTTACGTTCATATTGATCATCTAATCTTCCAGATAGCGACGTACCTTTACCAGAGGATAGAAGCATCGAGGGTTTTCCTGCCACTTTCAAAATGCTTGAGGCAGCTCAATTTTAAGATAGAGGAAAATGACTCGAAAATCCAACAACTGATTAGAGCTAAACGTATCATGGAATTTGCTTTATGGTTGACAGCGCATGATGTAAAAGGCGCAAATCTCATTTCTGGGTATGTAATGGATTGACAAAAATTTTTTTTTCAATGAATCTTGCTTTCAGAAACGCCAGTGATGGGAAACTTGTGTTTGAGCCAACTTGCATTACAACCAGATCCTACAGATGACCTGTTGGAAGAAATCAAGTCATTTAGTATAGAAAAAATTGCGGATGTGAAGAAAAAAAGTAAGCAATTAATTTTTATTTGTGTTGGCCAATTTACGTAATAATGTTTAAGTGTTATTTCAACTTTAGATGTTACGGTAATGAGCATGGTAATATTTAAGTGAAAATAAAACAAGTTTTCATCTTGGAAAGCTTAGGTACTTGGAAAACGTTGAGATTTGAAGGTATCTCATTTGTATTGTAGTAGGGATATTATAAAACTCTGTAACCGTAACTGAAACTGTCGGATATCCGAAATAGAAAAATATCCAAAACCGATACAATACTTGGAATATATCCGTATCCAGATCGCAATATCATATCCCTAACACGCTTAATTTATAGTATATGGTTATAAATATATTAAGAAGCTTTTGGAAGTTTGAATTGATATGTCGCTGGATTAAGAATACTGCTGATTTGTTCTTAACTATTTCTGGATTCGTTGTGGGTTGCCTAAAGTTTAGGCCAACACTTAGGCCACCCTTTCCGGGCCATTGTGCTATCCCCGTGATTGAGGTGTCCTTGGTCATTCATTCAGCCACCCAACCTTGTTGAGAAACTGAAGAACGTCCCTTGGATGCGCCTCTCTCAAACTGGCCACACTAGACCAGAAGTGAACTAGTTAACTATTTATTTTTAAGTATAATAATTGTGGTGGCATTGCTTTGCCCCGAATATGTTACATGAAATTCTTACAACGATCTTTCGGCTGTTACAAGTTGCCGTCTGCTTATCTTAATACTTTTTTGTTGCATTAATTGACGTAGGAGCAATGCCAATTGGATAACATATTTCAAATTCTAACAAAGCTGTAGATCATTTTTACTTCTTTAAAGGTCCAGAGAAAAAGAGTGGCATCCTTAAACCTCAAGGATCATTGGAGAAATCGAGAGAAGAGCGAAATCAATTAACATCAAGCGAATCAAATTTGGCCTTATCCGATAACAGTTTTAGTTCAAGTTCAAGCACTACAAGCAGAAGTGAAATGGCTAAACTAAAAAGAGCCAAGCAGAATGTTGCGCTGCAGTCAATCTTTAAAAAAATGGAGGAAAATAAGCAAGTAAGTTTCTATTCTGTATTTTGCTATGTAATGTGTAGATCAACATTGATTAAATATGTATATTCGAAACAAGATTAAATATATTTGAATATATGTATTGTCTTCTTGTATAAATATGAACAGAAATTAGAACTCAATCAGAACTGAATTTCGGCATCTGCTTTTAGAAAATATTAGATTCAGCTGATGAAACTCATACTAAAATAAAAAGTAAAATTAAAAAAAAAACTAAATATCTATGCAGGTTGTCACAAAAAACGATTTGTCGCGGAAATACAGGAACACTATGTTTAATTCGAGACTATTTTTAAATTGTAGAACTGGGGCAGTTTGACAGTGTAGTAAAGAAATGGGGATGCTTTTTTCTTCTAACTGAAATGTGGGACATCCGCGTATTAGTGGAACACATTGTATGTCCACTTTCTTTTTTTAGTGAAAGGAACCTTTTGCGTAGTTGTTTAAGATATCTAAGGCAACAAACAATTTTACCGTTGTCATGTTTTAAAATTAGGCGGCCGCATCTCAACAAAAACAAATTTTTGTTTAATAACAACAGTCGCTTAATTTAGTGCCAAATTTTTGTGAGTCTTCGGAGTTTTTAATAAGGGTTGACTTTCTAAATCCAAAATTTTAGGTAAATTCTCTCTTGCTCTACTTCTAGTATTGTATTGAGAATTCATTTTCCTTGTACGGTTATATCTTAAATTTTCATTATTGAAATTCGTAATTATTTCTTAACAGGTAAAATTTACTGTGGAAAAAAGGGATAAGGATAAAAGCGTTAAATTTGACAAGGTTTTGCCAACTTCGCTGACCCCTCCTTCGACGACTCAGTATAATACTGCATCAGTGACGCGAACGCAATCGTTCAATCAGAACCACCCGGCGTTCCCAATTACTTCCCACCAACAGGATTACTTATCAACTCTTAGAAACATGGCCAACACACCAGGAGGTACCCCCAGCTTTGCCAACCCGTACGCCAACCCCAATATCTGCTACCCCGGCCAGCAATCTATCTACATGCCAAATACGGGGAACAATAAGCCCGCGAGCGGTTTCAACATATCAGCTTCGAACCCGATGCAAGGATCAGCTAACGGCTTAGGATGTGGAGCCCCTTATAATGTTTCGAATCCGGGAGCAGGCGGCCAAGGAAACTTTAAGTCTGTCAACGTGCCGCCCAACACTTTCAACAATTTGTGCCCTCAGAATATGCAAGCTTGGCCTTCGGATGGGATGGGGCAGCAAAATTGGTGGCAACAACCTAATAATATGCAAGGGCAGGGTTTCCAACTTCCTCCAAGTTATAACTATTCCAATTTGCCACAGTACAGCGTTCCTAGCGGTAATCCTCCTAATCAGGCAAGTGGCGATGCGTTTCAGTCTCCTTGGAATAACTACTCACAACCGAACACACAAGACCCCAATAAAATGAATAGTGGCAACCAGAACATGTCTATGAGGCAGGCAATGTTGAAGGAGGCAAATTTGCCAGTAACTGTAAGTATTTTTGTCTTTCATATTTTTGGTACATATGAAGATCATGCAGTTGAATTTGTTAACTTAACGAGAAATCTGTTTTGTGGTATATTTTATAAAATTATCTCCAAGTATTTGGTGAGTATGTAATTAAACAATGTGGGGTCAAAATTGCATGCACCACAAGTTGTAAACAATTTGAAATAGGAGAGACAGCAAAATATTGCCAGTATCGATTTAAAATCATCAACGCAGATGAACTTGATGCCTCCTTCTTTTGCTAATCAATTAAATTAGTAATATGCTTAAAGATGAGTTCTGCTGACAAAATACATATCGTGCAATTATTCGTTAATTGCTGATGTGGTAAAGGGGTAAAATCTTTAGATGTAATCATAGGTCGCAGTGTTTTTCGAGAAAAAAACTAAAATATTGACATTCAATAATTCCGAAAAAAACCGTCAAGATTTGTAAAAAAGTTGAAATTAGATTAAAGTTTGAAGCAGATAAGTTACAAACTGGAAGAGAAAAAAGAAATTTTGAAAAGAGGTCAATATTTTGAGAAAAACCTCGAAATTTATTAAAACAATCTCGAATTATTTGTAATATTAACAAGGTAATCTGTTAAAATTTGTAAGATGCAACATCGCAGGAAAAATTTGGGCTAAAAAATTGTAAAAAGGACAATTCTTTTGGATTTGTTCTACCTCAAAGTGCCGCCCTCTACTTTACCATTATGAGTAGCGAGTTGTGGAAAACCTTCATCTAATTATTCATTTTGCTCCTTGTAGATTCTACAAACATTAAATTTATGGAAGGAGTTTGATGCGTTCTGCAACTGTCACCAGTTGGTCTCTAGAACTTTGTGGATCTAAAGCCAGCGGATCTAAGAAGCACCTTATAAAATGGGCAGTAAGGTGACTAGGGATTTGAACCAGAAATTCCAGGTTTTTGATAGAACGAAATTTAATTGTGAAGCTCATTCTTTTAAAGTTATCATCGCATTTAATGCATTTTAATTGCAGATGTTCGAGACTCATGTCAGATGGCAAAGCTCCTTCCATTAATTTATGTTTGAGGGGTCTATCAAGACATCATATTACATATACACGGTTTCACTAGTTTAAACAAATAATCGTGAATTACCTTTGACTAGAAATCAGTTCGCTATGAATCATATTTGAAAGGCATAGATATAAAATTGTAATATTTATTGAGGAAATGTCGGCAACGAATTAGGGGAGAGGTCTAAATTTCGAATTCAAATTAAATTAAAATTATAAATTAAATTATAGATAAAATCAAGGTCTTTAAAAAAATCGAAATTATATAAAAAGGTTTTGATCCTGGGCTGTAGGCAGCAGGATATAATCACAGGTTGAAATTCACAATTGTGAGGAAAAGTCAAAATTTTGGGAAAGTCGAAGAAAATTGAAATATATTTAAAAACGGAATTTTTGATAAAATTGCAAATTACCCGAAAAAGTGGAAATTTTCAAAAAATCTAAATTTTGAAAAAGATCAGATTTTCAAGAGTATTGATTATTCGAAAATAAAGACGAAATTTTGGAAAAAATTCGTTATTTTTACAAATAAGTAGTGTTAGTTAGTCCAAAAAGTCGATATTCGAATTGAAATAGGAAAATTTCAACTTTTTTTTTGCAATTCTACACTCTTATTGAACATTTCTACTTTTTTGAAATTTTTTAGAATTTCGACTGTTTCTCTTTGATTTTTTATAAAGAACTGCTTTATAAACCTTTAGACTGTTTCGAAAAATACAAATAGATATTTTGAAAATTTCTATCTTCCAAAATTTCGATAAAATTCAGATTTTTTGTTTTTAAAAACTTCGATTTTCAGAATTTCAGAAATAGCCAAAATTCTGAAAAGAATCGAAATTTTTTAAAAAGAAAAATCTGAATTTTATTGAAATTTTGGGAGATAAAGATTTTCAAAAAAATCTATTTGTAGTTTTCGAAACAGTCTAAATGTTTATAAAGTAGTTCTTTGTAAAAAAATCGAAGAGTAACAGTCGAAATTCTGAAAAGTTTTCAAAAAAAGTAGAAATTTTCAATATTTCAAGTATTTCAAGTAAGATTTAAGGATTTGCGTATAAGTAAATTGCAATTATATGAAAACCAAGATAAATTCCCTTACTCTTCAGATAATTGGTCCAATTTTGACCACAGAACACTAGTTATTTTATTATTATTTTATAAACTGCTTAACAAAGAGTTGAACTGTCATAATATAAGAATTTTGGGCTTTAGTTACTTTATTCTCTTTATGACAGTTTTTCTGCAAGTTACGTGAAAATTATCTAAAAACGTAGGATTTATTTTATTTTATTTTATTTCTCCGACTAGTTTACAGTAGTTACCTGATTTTCTATTTATGCCTTACAAGGTAAACGGTATGCCCATTTTCGTTTTTCCCATAATTCAAACTTAAAATTTCCCCCATAAAAAAATTAGTTATTTATGTTACATGTAACCATTTTTTAGGGGAATGCAAATACACAAAGTTGGGAGGATACACATCAAGTTATTCAATTCAGTACCAGCATCTAGTTTTTTAATTTATGTAACAATGATTACAAATCTGAAATAAAGTACACTCGCCTCTGGTACTGATACTGTAGTTTCATTAATATCGTTTTTATTTCATTACTCAGTAAATTCAGTGCCCAAAAGTTATTCAATTCAGTACCAGCATCTAGTTTTTTTTTAATTTATGTAACTATGATTACAAATCTGAAATAAAGTACACTCGCCACTGGTACTGATACTGTTTCATTAATATCGTTTTTATTTCATTACTCAGTAGATTCAGTGCCCAAAAGTTTCATAATTATGTTATAAAGTTAAACAATTTTATTTCGAACGAATGGATTTTATTATGTTTACCTCTTACATATACCTAATTATCTTCTAAAGATTAAACAGTTTGTTGTTGTTGAATATAGTTACTATAGTTTATTTTCTCAAGCAGTTTCGATGTGTGTTAACCACCTGCGCTCAAATCACAATAAATACAAATAGGTCGTCCACTTTCACTCGAACAGTTCGAACACAATTTTTTTATATCCACATGACATAACTGTTAAATTAAAATTTTCAATAACATACAAAATTCAGTGTTTATTTACCAATACTTTTTAGATGGGAATGTAACCTTGTGCTCTGTAAATGCACGTCAGACAAAAAAATCAGAAGGTTCATTTTTCGGTACCTGAAATATTTCCTTAATCCAATCCTTATCCTTTCCAGGTTCATGGTATTGTCAATCATTCATACAGAAAGAAGTAATCATGTTAAAACTCATGTTTTCTTGCATGAT
Source organism: Dastarcus helophoroides (assembly GCA_028583605.1). Taxonomy (NCBI): domain Eukaryota; kingdom Metazoa; phylum Arthropoda; class Insecta; order Coleoptera; family Bothrideridae; genus Dastarcus; species Dastarcus helophoroides. The sequence goes on from CM053327.1 coordinate 33,637,773, forward strand.
CTGTTTTGTCCTTTGCCTTTTAACATCCCTCCCCAAGAACATATCAAGATTTTACAAAATTTGCGATGACTTGATTATTGTTGTGTACCAGACTTACCATTTAAGAAAGACATTGGTAAGCAACCCCCTACGTTATTTTATTGTTTGTTAAAAAAGTTGGAGATCTAACGACGACGACAGTCCAACAGATCCTCCAAATTCCAAAGCAGCGCCCGTCAACCAACTGTTTGATGAACAGTTTTCGAACCAGTTACCTTTTTTTATTTAATTATTACTACAACTCTAAACTACATCTAACAATAAATACGAGTATAAAACAGTTTTACCAATTCGGCTCTTTTTATGTGGTCTTTTCGTCGTCAGTTCATTTTTTGAGCGGTATTAACAGATGTCCAAATTCTACCTAGTAAAAGCATTCGGGATCACGATCAGATATTGATAGCTCCGATAAATGAAACTTATTTTTATGAAAACTTAACAACGTTCATTAATTGAAGTGACATCGCCGAGATCTGGAATGCAATTCCTTTGCATAAAAACTGCAGACTACATGAAACACCAAATTTTACTCTCACATGTGCTCTATTGTTAGAATAGGGTCGGTGGTCAGTCCAGCGCCCGATAAAGGAGCGGGCAAGCCGGGCGACTGCCCGGAGCGCCAAATTTTGGCGGGTTCCGATATAAAAATAAAATATTTTCTTTACATTCACTATTTCATCTATATTGTGTAATTTTGATTTTTTACTTTTTTTCGTATTTTTTTTTTTTTAATTTGCAGTAAATGCGTATATTCTTGTATGAAAGGGTGCCAAATTTTGTTTTGCTCGGGGTGCTCAAAACCCTAGAACCGGCCCTGGGTCAGTCCACATGCTTCGGGTGGTCAAGGAACGATCTGACTAATTCTTACACTAAAATGCTTACAATAGCTAACAAAAATTTTAATGATTATCTTTCTGCAGGAAGCATACCTCATTGTTTGTTTGCAAATAACAGCCAATTTATTTTTCAGGTAACCGACAAATACATTTCAAGCCAGCCAAACGCGGCGCCTGGTTATTCGTTGTTTAACACGAATAATGCTTGGAATCCCAATTTACCAGGGCAGCTGCGAAGTGCACAAAATCATACTGAAAATACCTTCAGCAACCCGACTCAATCATTATTTAATAGTAGAGGTCCGCAGTCACTTCTACAGCTACTGGAGCAACAAAATCAAGGACAGTTGAAAGATTAAATGTTTTTATAGGGGATTAAAGGATATTTTTTTTCAAATTGTACATAATCATTTTGTTAGCTTGTTTTGTATATAATTGAATTATTTTGGTGTTTGTAATATATATTATACCATTTTCTTAACTTTGTTTATTTATACCTTTTAAAAATTAGTGGGGCCAAATTTATGTCCAATGAACATCACTGACTTATATGTGACAGTTTTGCTCAGCTAGAGCTTCTACACTGAAAGAGTTCTAAAGTAAATTTTCGGAATTATATTTAGGAGTTCCAATTTTGACAAATCGAACTTTAGAAGCCAAAATTTAATTTGAAAAGTAACATTTTCGGAGTTTTCAAAATGAAATAATATAACATTCCTGGCAAACATTAGGGTTTTGAGGGAAATTTAAAGAAAAAAGTCTAATATTAGGTTTAAACCTTCTTTCACAAGTTTCAAGATCCACTCAAAGTTAGATTTTTTTTAAACATTTCAGCTAGCAATTACGTCATTTTCTTTCAAACTAAATTTTGCATAAAATTTTTGATCCTTTTCATCGAAATATCAAAATATTTTTTGTAAATGTAGCATTCGAAGTTTAAACATTTTTTTTTAAATTTCATGTTTAAACTGTTTTAAAATTGACATTTCCAACCCTTTGTGGAATTCTATATTTATAACTATTAAACTTTATTAACGATTAAAACAACAGATATTATAAATTGCGATGGTTTTGTCCTAGCAAACATCTATCAAAACGATGGAATTTTTAATATCTGTTCTTTTAATCATTAATAAAGGTTTAATAGTTATGAATGTTTTAAAAGCACAAATTCGTAAATTTGGAATTTTTTTTTAATGAAATTTCTACTTTCGAAATTAAGGTCTAATGTTTGAGAAGGAATTTAGGAAAAAAGTGGACAAACCAAATGTGCACACTCCATAAGTTGTTTTTATAAACGTCAGATAGCAGTGACGCCTTGGTACCCCAGTTGCAAAGCACACCATAAGGACTGAAATGATATGGAGCGAAATAAGATATTTCTGTTAAATGTCGGACTATATAGGGAAAACAACGATATATCTCAATATTAGAATTTATATTACATTTCTAATTTAGTAATTAACAATAACCTGTAACATAAATAACTAACCTATACATGATGGTTTCCTAAAAATTACTATAAAGTTGTAAATTTATTCACTCATGTCATATACGTTATTGTTAAAAAAATAAAGATGAAGAATACATGTATTTAAGGTATACAAGTGTCAATGGTTTTTTTTCTAAATTGTATATTACTGTAATTTAACAGAAAACGCAATAAAAAAATCCTTGACATTGAACTTTATATTACTCTGAGTACAATATATACAAACTATTCAACGTTTACCATTATTAAAATTCATACTTCTTAATGGAGTTTTGAATGTAGATGCCGCCTGCTGTTGTAATTGATATGCTAGTGGATGAATTTTAAATCCAAATAACCTGAAAAAAATTACAATTTAAAAAGTCTGCCAAGATTTTAAGAACACCATGATTTACATAACATTTATTAATTTTTGTCAGACTACATATTCGTTGTATCTTTGCAAAGTTGTGTTGATTTCATTCATTTTTTATTGACTTTTTCTTTATCAAGTCACGTTTGTGACTCAATGAAGAAAAAAATCGACAAATTAAGATCCAGCGCAATCGCTGTTTGGGGAAATCTATTGCAAATTCTTAACAAAAGGTGATTGAAAACCTATATTTGTGGAAGAAGAAACTGGCGAAGAAAAAGCCAATAAAAAAATGAATTAAATTTGGGATGTTTAAGTTTAGGTATTCTTTTGAAAAGTTTCAATTTGCTGTCCTACTAACTGATATGTCCCCCGATGCCGACAAACTCATGCATTCATTAGAATGCTGTGCAGGGAAAGGGCAAAACTATGCCTACAACTTTCAAGGAATAATCTCAGGAAACTTATATAGAGATGGACAGGTCACTGTCGATTAAACAAACACCTCCACAGAATGGGAATTATAAACGACCCGAGTTGCAGAGGATGTTTAGAAGAAGATGAGAGTGTCGAGCACTAGCATCAATCAGAGGATCCACGCTGGGGGACTTCTGGCCTAGTGTGGCCAGTTTGAGAGAGGCGCATCCAAGGGACGTTCTTCAGTTTCTCAACAAGGTTGGGTGGCTGAATGAATGACCAAGGACACCTCAATCACGGAGATAACACAACAGGCTCAGAAAGGGTGGCCTAAGTGCTGGCCTAAACTTTAGGCAACCCACAACAAATCCAGAATCCAGATATGTCCCCTGACCCCACTCTTACTATCATGGTCACTATTTTCTTTATCATGTTAAATATATCGATTCTTTTCTAATCTCGACATTTTTCCAAAATCTCGATTTTTTTGAAATGTTCGCCTTTTTAAATTTCCTTGCTTCCAAAATTTCGGTTTTTAAAGAATTCGACTTTCGAAATTTGGATTTTTGTTTTAAATTTGAATTTTCTAAAAATGTCAATTTGAACAGTTGAATTCTCTTAAAATTTCGATTGTATTTCAAAATTTCTTTATCAATATCAATATTTTTGAATAATATATTATTTAACCAAAATTTTGAAAAAGGTAAAATCTTATTTAAAAATTTTGGCTTTTTTTTAAATCTCAACTTCTCATTCTGACATTTTTCAAAATTTTAACTTTTTTCAAAACTTCGACTTTTCTGAAAATTTTTACCTTTCTGATAATTTCGACTATTTTTCAAATTTTACTTTTCGAAATATTTTAAATTTCTTTGAAAACTTAACAATTAAAGGTTGAAATACAGTCCCCTGAAACCAAGAAAGAAAAAAAACACAACAAACGTTGCTCTAACGCGTTTCGACAGCTGGCGTTAGAGCAGCGTTTGTTGTGTTTTTAAATCTTTTTTGGTTTCAGGGGACAAATTCTGTATTTCAATTTTTGAAGATAACCAAGGACCAGTCCGTTCCACCAAATGAAAGGTTTTTGATAAGATACAAGATTTTGAATGATTGGGTGAAACAGGTAAGGAGAAAATTTTGAAGAAAGTTGAAATTTTGAGATAAAAGTCGATAAGTCTTTAAAAAATATCCAATTTTTGACAAATTGAAATTTCGAAGAAATCACATGTTTGAAATAAAATCGTCATTAATGGGTTAAGACGAATTTCTGCATGTAATCATATAATTACACATCCAGTAATAATTCGTTAACCTAAGGGTCCCTCATGAAGAATGTTGCAAGAAAATTAAAAATACCTCACCTAGGTACAAATTGATTGGTAGGACGTTTAGGCCGATATTCAGGATGAACCATGAAGAGCATATGAGGAAATCCTGTACCAAAATAAGCTCCGTCGGTGTGATGGTGTCTAGAAGATTTGGGTGTGTAGACATCCATGCATTTTGGGCAATATGTCTTGACCATCGCTTCACCAGGTACATCAGAGAGACCTTAAAAATTTCAATTAGTCAAGTCAAAAAATAAACATATTGCCATCTTCTACATTCACAGATGTTTTTAAAAATGAAGTTTACAATGCGAAATTATGAAACTCTTTCTTCAGTTCCTTGACGTTCATTAAAAGCGGACACTACTGATCAGTTTTCTAAAATTTTTAGAGTGAAGTCAAAATAAATAAAGGCCAAACCTTATCTGGTTGAAAATAATCACAAAATTACAACTGATTACATACTGCTCTAAAGTACCAGCTTAGATTATGTATTGGCAAATATACCTAATGGTAACATTGGTTGTGATTCACAATAAACACGAGGGCAATTTCCGAAATCCCCACTGTGGAACTTTTCGACCATTTGGGCAATCCCCCGATTTGTTAAAATATATCTGGCGTGAATTAGCCCATACAGCATCTCAGCTGCTTGTTCAATTAGATCCGACTGATTTGGATTATCGTCTAATTCATCATCTGAAAGCAACGCTAGTCAAGCAAATTACCAAACAAATTAGATTCGTTTACCTGGTTCTAAATCTAAAATCATATCCAGCGCTTGCCTATAGTGGGGTACTTGTTCGTTTAAACCAGTCAAATTAAATTTATCCTGAATGTAGTCTTCATCAACCTGAAAAACAAGCTTGAGAATGAATCACTTGAAAGTTGAAATTAACCAAATACCTCGCAGAAGAATTCGTTTCCCCTCAGTCCACAAAACCAGGAGATCCAAGAAACCTCTTCTGAGCTGCTCATTTTCCTGGAATATTAACCCTATATCAATTTAACGAGAAATTTTCTTAAGAAAATGGGTGTTCAGCCCTCTGTTTGGATGGAGTTGAATGACATTTGTTGGGCAGAAACGTCAATATTTCACTGAATAGTGAGCAAATGTTAATCGGGCGGACGAATTTGGAAAATAGAAAGGGCGTATTTTTCGTAAAAGTTGCGAATAATTGCTTTACCTTTTTGTACCTTGATTAGCCACGCTTACGCTACTTCATCTACGCGAAAAAAAGGATGGAGGAAACTGATCGCCGCGCCATCTGCGGATCGATCCCGCAAGCGCTCTTTGGTGGCAAATTTCAAAAGCGCGGGGCACGAAACCGATCACACGATTTAAGCTTTAAGTGCTCCAAGGGTTCCCTTCGTCAATATTTGTTCAATAGAATATTTCTGGTAACTCTTGAAACTTCTCATTTTTCATTGTTAAACATTACATTTTTTACGGAAATATACCAAAGCGTACAGATCCGGATCCAATAAGCGCGAGAGATTTTTCGCGGGGCCCTCTTTTTTTAGATTTTGTTTTGGCTAAGCAGCTAGCAGAAATAAAATAATGATTGTTCTGTTATCGTGTTTATATGTAAAATAAAACAAATCGAACTCTTATAATTTAACAAACCTTGAAATTGCATAAACTGTTCGTAACTTTGGATAGTTGATTACATAAAGTTTTATTTCTGTTAACTATTTTTTTTTAATAGTAATTTAGACCGTTTTGCTTTATTACCTTGTACACGTAATATTCAAGAATATACCCTAATTAACCATAGGCGTAGCTAGAATAGGGCTGGGTGGGGCGCTTGCCCCCCTTTAGTTCATGTAGCAAACCGAAAATTTAGGTATTCAACTGGGGGACCAAAAATTTTCTTTCAAGCTTCAAAATTCATTTAAATATTTTCTCAAAATTTCGACTTTTTTCTCATATTTTGTATTTTTTTAAAAAATTAATATTTTGTTGTTGAAATTTTGCATTTATTCATAAATTCCATTTCTTGTATCAAACATAAGTATCAAAATTTCAAATTTTTATTTAAAAGTCCGTTTTTTCCTGAAATCTTGTTATTTCTGGAAATTCGACTTTTTCTGAAAATTTCGACTTTTTTATTTCTGCAAATTTCAATTTGTTAAAATTTGCCTTTTCCTCGAAATTTGGTTTGTATTTTTCTCGGAATTTTTACTCTTTGTTTATTTGTTTAAATTTTGACACAAATATCCTAAAATTTTGAAAAACAAATTTTTATAAGAATTATTTTGTTTTGAAATTCCCAAATAAACAATTTTTACCAAAATTCTTCGTTTTTTTTTTATTAAAAGTTCTCCTACTTAATATTTAGAAAATAAATGAAATTTAGTTTAATTTTAAAAACTTTTTTTATTGGCAAAAACGACTTTTTTCCCAAAACTTCGTCTTGCTAATTTGAACTTTTTTGAAAAATTATAGTTTTTCTAAATTTTGATATTGCTGCTAATTTTGACCTTCTGAAAATTAGGAATCTTTTTTCAAATGTTTGACACAAAATCATGGGCGTAGATGGGATTTTTTTTCCAGCGGGGGCAAACTGGAGCAATGAATGATATTTCTCGGGTGGGGGGGGAGGAAGGTGAAGCTCTGTAAGATGGGCATCTAATACATTACAAGTATAAGTAATGTATGTGTCGATTTTTCTTGGCTGGTAATGATCGAATTTACATAAAAGTTGAAACTTCGAGAAGTCGAAATTTTCAAAAAAGTCAAATCTTAGAGAAATAGTAAAAATTTTGAGTGAATGTCCAAATTTTCAAACAGAAAAGTTTTTTGTATTCAATTTTTTTTCTACATTTGATAAAATTTGGGAAAAAATAAAAATGTGCAAAAAAATCGAAATTTTTAGAAAAGATCGCAATTTTGAGTCAAAATTTGGCATTTTTAGAAATTTTGACACAAAATTTCGATCCTTTCCAAAAAATTAGACTTTTTTTTGGCATATTTTCAGTTTTTTTCTTAAATTTGATTGAATTTACGGAAAAAACTGAAAAGTTGCACCAAAAGTCGAAATTTTTAGAAAAGAATTTCAGTTTTTAGCTTAAATTCGATTGACTTTTTTTGGCAAATTTTCAGCTTTTTCTTAAATTAGATTGAATTCACGGAAAAAAAACTGAAAAGTTGCACCAAAAGTCGAAACTTTTAAAAAAAAAATCAGTTTTTATCTAAAATTCGATTGAATTTACGAAAAAAACTGAAAATTTGAAAAAAAGTCGAAATTTAAAAAAATTCAAAACTTAAAAAATATCAAAAATTTTAATACAGACAAAATTTAAAAATTAGGATTCTTTAAAAAAGTGGAGAATTTCTAGAAAAATTTGGAAAATGGCAAAATTGTGAAAGATTTGAAACTTTCAAAATACATAAAAATTTGATATTCGAAATTTTCAGAACAAGTCGAAATATTCAAAAAGTCAAAATGTTTAAAAAAGTCATAATTTTTAAAAAAGATCACAATTTTGAGTCAAAATTTGGAATTTTTAAAAAAGTTGACACAAAATCTCGACCCCTTCTAAAAAATTCAACTTTTTTTGGCAAATTTTCAGTTTTCTTCTCAAATTTCATTGAACTGATGGAAAAAACTGAAAAATTGCACCAAAAGACGGAATTTTTGGAAAAATTTTCAGGTTTTATCTTAAATTCGATTGAATTTAGGAAAAAAACTGGAAATTTAAGAAAAAGTCAAAATTGTGATCTTTTCTAAAAATTTTAACCTTTTTGAACATTTTGACTTTTTTGAATATTTCGACTTGTTCTGAAAATTTCGAATATCAAATTTTTACGTATTTTGAAAGTTTCAAATCTTTCACAATTTTGCCATTTTCTAAATTGCCATTTTCTAGAAATTTTCAACTTTTATAAAGAATCCTATTTTTTAAATTTTGTCTGTATTAAAATTTTTGATTTTTTTAAGTTTTGAATTTTTTTTAAATTTCGACGTTTTTCAAATTTCTAGTTCTTTTCCTAAATTCAATCGAATTTAAGATAAAAACTGAACATTTTTTTCTAAAAGTTTTGACTTTTGGTGCAACTTTTCAGTTTTTTTCCGTAAATTCAATCAAATTTAAGAAAAAAACTAAAAATCTGCCAAAAAAAGTTAATCGAACTTAAGTTAAAAACTGAACATTTTTTCTACAAGTTTCGACTTCTGGTGCATCTTTTCAGTTTTTTCCGCAAATTCAATAAAATTTAAGAATAAAACTGAAAATTTGCCAAAAAAAAGAGTCGGGTTTTTTGGAAAGGGTTACAGTTTTGTGTCAAAATTTTTAAAAATGCCGAATTTTGACTCAAAATTGCGACTTTTCTAAAACTGTTGACTTTTTTTACAAATTTTTATTTTTTCCCAAATTCTATCAAATGTAGAAAAAAATTGAATACAAAATATTTTTTTTTTAAATTCGATCTTCACTTAAAATTTTTACTATTTCTCGAAGATTTGACTTATTTGAAAATTTCGACTTCTCGAAGTTTCAACTTTTATGTAAATTCGATTTTTTTTGAAGATTTAGACTTCTGAAAAGTTCGTTTTTTCACAATTTAGACCTTTTTTTTTTTAATTTAGACTTTTTATAATCAAAATTTCGACTCTTCCTGGAAGTTTTTACTTATTTCACAATTTTGACTTTTTCAAACTTTCGACCATTTTTGAAAACTTTAAAAATGTTTTTAAACTCTCTACTTTTTTGAAAATTTCTCCATTTCTTCGAAAGTCCAAAATTTGATGATCAAATTGACAACGTTTGTATTTCAATTCTCAAAGGTGGAAATTTTTAAAAATTCAATCTTACAAAAACAAAAGATATTTTTTAAAGAATTGAATTCCGAAAGTTAAGAGTTACAAAAAAAATCGAAATTTCACGAGTCAATGGTTTTTTAAAATAAGGTGAACATTTTCAACAAATGGTGTTTTGAAAAAAGTCAACATTTTTGGAAACCAGTCGAAAATTTGAATAAGTCGAAAGTTTCAAAATTATGTAAAAGCAAAAAAATTAAGAATTTAGGTCAAGCGCTTTGTAAATTTTCAATTTTGTAAAAGTAATAAATTTCAGTATTAAATAGAAAAGTGAAAAGAAAAGAAATTCAGTTGTGGCATAGCATATGAATAGAAAGTGGAAAGAAAAGAAATTGGATTGTGGTATAGCTTATGAAATGAGTTTTACAGTAAACTTCCCATAAACAAGTTGTGTTTATATTTGCAGTATACTGAATGAAACAAACATTTTGTAAGATGGAATGTCTAAATATATTCGGGAGTCCTCATTATGTGCTAAATTTGTTACAGGAGATATTGATATAACGATTGTCTAATCAGTTGTCTTTTTATAATGTTTGTGTTAACATTCATAGTTAATATTGTATAAATTTTATGAGGTTAGTGCGGTCGCATGCACATAAAAGCAACACGGTAATGTACGTACATATTTTTATACAAGTGCTATTCCTAACATGTTGCTAATAATCCACAGTTTGATAACCTAGAAATGAAATATTAATTAAGTCGAATAAAAAGTGAAACTACAAATCAAAAGTAGAGGTCAGCTTTTTGAAAAATGATTCTAAAACAGCGTTTAATCTAAATATTTTTTACAACGTTCTTTACTTTGTTTAATGACTATAAGTCTTAAAAAGACATCTTTCCAAAAAATGAGATCCTAAATTCAAATTTTTCGAGAATGCGTCTTTTCCAAATTTCTTCGTCTATCGTTTTCGTGAAATATTTTTTCATATTGGAATACGAAAATGATTAAAGCAACGATAATAAGACTTCTTATTGATGATAAGCATATAAAGAAATGCACTCTGAATTGAACGATTTTTTAAGCTGTTGTGACCCCTTAAGATTCCATCCCTACTTTGCGTGATGCGTCGAGCAAAGAGGAAGAATTGTAAATAAATGGAAGAGTGGAAATCGCACCGATTTGTTTTTTTTTTTTAATTTACGATGGTTTTCTCATGACAATAAATTCAATTTTTAAAAAGTGCCTGTTTATAGCTGATTTATCCTCGTAATCGTTCATTCTAAAAGTATTCATTGTTTGTGACTTTGACCAGATCTGATCCTAATGCGGTTAATGATGGGTCCAATGGGTGAATTGACCATTAGTATATTGGCTTTAGTTTTAAAATGAATTGGCTTTATAATTAAAGGCAATTCTTTTCTAAAAATTTCGACTTTTGGTGCAACTTTTCAGTTTTTTCCGTAAATTCAATCAAATTTAAGAAAAAAACTGAAAATATGCCAAAAAAAAGTCTAATTTTTTGGAAAGGATCGAAATTTTGTGTCAACATTTCTAAAAATGCCAAATTTTGACTCAAAATTGCGATCTTTTCTAAAAATTTCGATTTTTTTGCACATTTTTATTTTTTCCCAAATTTTATCAAATGTAGAAAAAAACTTGAATACAAAATACTTTTCTGTTTGAAAATTTGGACATTCACTCAAAATTTTTACTATTTCTCTAAGATTTGACTTTTTTGAAAATTTCGACTTTTTGAAGTTTCAACTTTTATGTAAATTCGATCATTACCAGCAAAAATCGACACATACATTACTTATATTTGTAATGTATTAGATGCCCATCTTACAGAGCTTCACCTCCCCCCCCCCCCGAGAAATATCATTCATTGAAAAATTGAAACACAGAACTTGTCCCCTGAAACCAAGAAATTGACCATTAGTATATTGGCTTTAGTTTTAAAATGAATTGGCTTTATAATTAAAGGCAGGCATGCTTTTAATTATAAAGCCAATAATTGGTGCATATGTCGACTGCTTGTCTCATATTTTAAAAGTGGAATCAACTAATTAACGTGTACGATATTCACAATGCGGTGCTGTAAGCGCTGTCGGCTAGGATGTGAAAGTTTGGGTTTTCCTTTCATTTAAAATATTATTTGTTTGCTAGTTTGTTCAGTATTATATTTTATCACTTTGCTAATCACGTATTTGCTGTTGTGTTTGATATGGTGTCGATAGAATTACCTAACTGGAACAATAATTAATATAACAATGTTGACGTTAAATTAAGTTCCGTAAAACAATTGTTCAACAAATGAATAACCTCGTAATGGTTAAATAGATTCAGTATCTTTACAAATGCTTCGCTAACAAATTGTGGTCATAATGTTTAGTTTTCTGATGATTCACTTTAAGTGCACTATTGAGAGTAAGTGTGTTGTGTGGTGATAATGCCATACGTAGGAAAACTATTTCTTTTTAATGACCATTCTGATTATTAATTCAAGGTTGTTTTTATTATGTCTTAAAATTCAAAACTAACGGAAACACAGCTAGTCACATAAAATTAGATGCAGTTTAGATGAATTGTCAACAAATGGGTAACATGGGTAAGTGCATCGAAACATTAATTTATTAAACCAGCCGCTGGAAACTGTAAATATAAAAATTAAAATCCACTAAATTATTAATAATTTATCTAAAATAATAATAACAACAACAAATCAAAACCTTGTATTTTGCAATTGAGACATCAAAATGTTTAATTTAATGAAAGTTTTGTAAAATGTATCCAGGGTACAGGATAATCATTTTTCGACCCTTTCCATTTGAATATCGCTTATTTGAAGAGCTGCCACACTGTAAATATAGCTCCATAAAATGTTATCATTTTATAACATAACCGAAAAGTTTGGGGTAAAATTTTGGCTTTCTACCTGTTTAGATAAGAGATATTTGCCTGGGTTGTTAAAATTTAATCCCTGCTGCCAAACAAGAAATATACTATCCGGTTTTTCAAGACGTTTCTTCAACTGAATTTAGAGATACTCATGAACATTTTTCAAAAGCTTAGTTATTAGGTCAAAAGCTTAAATTTTGGTTTGAAATTGTTTCTACAATTATACCTTTTAAACCTTTTTTTCATTTCAAGCTTTAAATTCAAAATTTCGGAAAAATAATTTTACATTTTTGGGTTAGAGTTCGAAGAAATGTTTACTAAACTAAAATTGCGATTTGTATTCAAAATTTCATGAATTTTAAGTATTTTCGCCTTCTTTTTTCCAAAATTCCTGCTTGTAATTGAAGTTTTTGATTTTGTTTAATCTAAAATGAAATTTCGCTCGTTAAAATGATTGGACTTCGAATTCGAAATTTTTAATAAAAAAATGGAAATTTCTAAATTAGAGTTAAAATATCAGGAAGATCCGAATGAAGAATATTTTCAAAGTTTTTAAAAAATTGCCAACATTTCGAGATTCAAGTTGAAATGTCTATAAAAAGTCCGAAAAATGTTGAAATTTTTTTCAAAGTTGATTTGACAATTCGAATTTTGTGTCAAGATTAGTCTTTTCCTCCAAATTTTGTCGTCTCTTTTCGAAATTTTGATTTTTTTTTGAAATTCAATGTTTTTTAAAGGTTTCTACTTTGACTGAGTTTCTCTAAGTAATTTTGACTTTTTCTGTCAACTTTTTCTCAAGATATTGAAATTTCGGCTTTCCTTTCAAAATTCGTTTTTTTAAATCTCATCTCTTGTCTAAAAAGTTCAATTTTTCGGAAAATCAAATATTTTTTAATTCGAATTTTTGGAAGCGGCAAAATTTATGTTTTTCTTGCAATTTCGACAGTTCAGCCTTTTGTATTTAAGAAAATTTCAATTTTTTTCTCGAATGTTGTCCTTTTTTAATAAAAATTTTAACTTTTCCCCAAAATGGTCTTTTACTCCAGTATAAACTTTTTTTTACTCCATCAACTTTTTTTTTTACAAAAATTTGAATTTTTTTTAAGGTCTAATACGGAAATTTAGAATTTGTTTCTAAATTCGGCTTTTTACGAAAATTCTCAATTATTCTCAAAATTCGATTTCTTTTCAATGGTTGGTTTGAAATTTCGATTCCTAAAATTCTTCTTATTCAAAATTTCGACATTTTCCGATTTAAGTATACCATCGAAAACCGACATTCTATTGAAAAATACGACTTATGAATCTTAACAACATTTCTCTTCATTTCTTTACGTAATTTTCACAAACATTGGCTTTTTCTGAAAAACTTGGTTTTTATTTCAAAATTCGACATGTATTTGTTGAACTTTTAATTTTATCTTCGAAATTCGTCTTTTTTCGAAATCTCGACTTTTTGTTGTCGAAATTAAGTTGAAATTTTATTAAAAATGGTAAAAGTGGTCAAAAAAATATCTCTCGGCATGTCAATTTTTTTTCGAATTTTAAGGTTGTCAGAATTAAAAAGAAATGAATAGTTTGAGTAAAATATACAGAGTGTACCATAAGTAATGCTACATAGAGCAACAGTAGATTTTTCGTGTAATAATAACGTGTTTTAACCAAATTTACCTTATACCAAAAGTTGATATTAACAGAGATACAGGGTGTCAAAGTTGAAAAAAAAATTGTGATTTTTTCGCATAACTGATGAACACATTGCACCCTAGACAAGAAATTTGGTATAGTGGGGTTTCTTTGGTCAAGAAATTCTAATTTGCTAACAGAGTGTCAATAACTCATAGGGGGCGCTACCTGCGCTATCTTGTATTATTCTAAAGCATCATAACTTTTTTGTGCCTTCATGTACACTTATTTTAAATAGATATTTTTATTTACCTACATTTTTTACGTAAAAAAGGTATACTTTCTAAATGTTGATACAAGCAACCGTTTTCAAGATATTTGCCTTCAAAGTTTGCCGTACGTTTATTTTAAGTTATGTAAATGTAAATTTTTCGCAGTAGGATTCAAAATAAAAGTAATAAAACTGACTCTAAAATAGTTTATATCCAATATTACTCTACTGACATTATTATTACACATATTTTTTAAATTTCTAAAGCAAATTTAAGTAAAATACCAAAACAAAATTTATTTTAAAAAATAAGTATGTGGGAAATGAACTTTTTCATGTAAAGGGATTGTAAACAATTAAAAATCTGGCTGTCCTTTATTAAAATTCTGGCTGTCCTTTATTAAAATTCATCTCCAAATGTCTGCCTTGATCACCCAGACTATTAAAATTTTCTTGTGCGGACTCAGAGATCATATTTCACATCTCTATGTTAGAAACTAAATTACGTCTTAATTTTTTGGATTTTCTTTATTGACATTTTCAAAATTTGGGTAATAATATTATCAGCAAAGTAATATTTGTCATAAATTTGTTTCAAAGTTGTCTTAAGATTACTTTTTTTTCAAGCCTACTTCGAAAATTTAATATTTTTGTAATTAAAACGAAGGCACGTCAAAGGCAAATATTTTGGAAACGGTTGCTTGTATCAACTTTCAGAAAGTACACTTTTTTGCGTAAAAAAGATGGGGAAATAAAATAACCTATTTAAAATGTGGGTGCACAAAAAAGTTATGATGATTTGGAATTATGCAGGATAGCGCAGGTAGCGCCCCCTATCAGCTATTGGTAATATGTTAGCAAATTAGAGTTTGTCGACTTCAGAAACTCCCTTGTGCCAAATTTCGCGCCTTCATTACAATTCATTCCATAATTATACGAAAAAATCGAAATATTTGTTTCAACTTTGACACCCTGTATCTCTGTTAATATCAACTTTTGATATAAGATAAATGTAGCTAAATCACATTATTTTTATTCGAAAAATCCACCATTGCCTTGTGTACCATTACTTATGGTCCAGCTGTATAATTTTTCTTTAATGTTAAATCTAGCATTTTCAAGTTCATCCCAAATTTTTAATTATTGTAAAGTTGCAATTTCAAGAAATTAATTAAAAAACCAAATTTGCGCTTATTATTCTGAACAAAAGTTAAGGTTTGTAACATTGATTTTTACAATATTAGGATTATGACTTTTTTCAAAAAGTTGTGATTCATAACAGATGTTTTCAACCTCAGAAATCGAAATAAAAATATAACAATTCGGAAAAGGTCGAAATTTTGAATAAGAAGAATCGAAAATTCAAGGTTTTCTTTCCCAAAAGTTTTAGGAAAACATTTTTTTTTGAACTTACTTCGACTTTCCTTAGTTAATGGATTTTGACTTTTTTCGCCAAATTATAGGCAATAAGAAATAAAAGAAAATTTTAAATTTTCTATAATTTTAAGTTTTATATATTATAAGTTTATATATTTTTTGGAAATTTAGCTCTTTTTTTCTAAATTAGACTTTTTATGAATTATTTTTTTCTAATTTTAATTTATTCTAAAAATTTGTCTTTTTCTTTCAAAAATTAGTCTTGATTCCCAAAATTCGACTTTCTTTCAAAATTTGACTTTCCATTGGAAAATTCGACTTTCAAAATATCGAACTTCTATTCAAAATCCGTATTCTGTCTTCATTTTTCAAAAAACTTTATATTTCTAAATATGTTAATTTTTATCTCAACATATTTTCTGTTTTTGAACGATTTTTTCCACAGAAATTTTGTCTCGAAATTAGTTCCAAATTTTTAATTAAAAAGAAGAACATTTTTGAGTAAAAATATTTCTTAAATATTTCAAAATTTCGCTCGAACTTTCAAAATTATGCTAGCACTTAAATAAAAAGTGAAATATTGCTAGAAAAATAAAAGTAGTAAGTAAAAGTGTAACTAGGATTTCCATGGGGCCTGTATGGTACTAAAATTTTTTTTAGTGGATTTGGATTTACCATTGGCGGAGTTAGGTGGGGGGGTACGGGTGAACAGTGGCCTCCCCAGAAAGGTCGTTGCTCATCCTAGAGAAATCGATATATACATTATTTGTGCTTATAATTCATCAGATGGCCAGCTTACAGAGTTTCTTGCCCCCAGTTGCCCCAGTTTCCCTCCCCCCTAGAAAAAATCCTAGCTACGCCCATAGAAATTGCTATAAAAGCTTGTATAGTATTCTAATGTAATTTGACAATCTGTTGTATTGTGCAACGTTTCTTGCTCACCCAAGAAATATCGGTGCCCCTTACCTCCGCTTGAAAAAAATCCTAGCTATGTCCATATAAATTGCTATAAAACCTTGTACAGTCTTCTAATGTAATTTGATAATTTGTTATATTGTGCAACAATATGTTTTGGTTTTTTTGTTTAATATACTTCATTCTTACTTTGAAATATTTAATGTCAGGGCAGCCTCCCCTTCAGAGCACCTATGTACCAAATTGTATATTAACTACTATTGTTTATTAACTAACAGGAAATTGTCGACTTATTAGTCAACAATTTCTTAAAGCCCTAGATTACACCCTGGAGTCGAATTTAAATAAAATCCAAAAGGTTATGACTCTTTATCATATCTGTAATTAATGATAATTACCTACGGGTAATTATCACTAATTTCGCTTCTCATTAAATATAGTTGCAGATTGAGTTGCATTTTGCATTGCCTTAGCATTTCTTTATCAATTTATGTAGATTAGATTATTTAAACTTTGTTTATCACTAACCGTGTCTGAACGATGTAGGTAAGTTCAAATTTCGTATTTCCATGCCACCCACCCACAGGTATGATCGGTACCGAGGTACCGAGGGTGCATTGACCTTGAGGGATTTTAAGGGGCGTTACCAAGAAGGCCTATGGTCTATTAGTAAATACATGTTGAAGGAAAATTTGCAATGGGAAGGGGTGCAATGCAAAATGTTAGAGGGGGGTCCTTTCAATCAGAATACTGAGGTAGTTTTGGAGTATCAAAGACAAGACCAGTCTGGACCAGTGGAGTATCTTTTCTGGTTGGTGTTAGTTGCAAGTTACGATTAGTTCTTTTGAATTTTTCGAGTTGCGAACACATAATTTGTGAATCAGGTTCTTGTGAGTTCTTCCACGTCTTTGTGCCACCAAGTGTAAGTTGCTAGTAAAAAAAATTGTTTTTGTTTGAAAAAGCCAAACGTATCCAGTGATTTTTATTTGATTTGATTATATTTCGTTGTTTGATTGATATTCGTCATTAGGTGGGGAAGTTACCGTTTAATCAATTAAAAAAAAGTGTGCACCAACAATGAGGGTCCCCATTTAGGCAGCTTGGCACCCTGACAAAGGATGTACATAACTCCACCTAGCGGCGTTTGACAATAACTAAGTATTTTTCGCACGTGATTCAAATTACGGAAACCTTTGCTATTACCTTGCATACAGGGGGATGCATTAGGGATGGGAAATGTCGAATCTGAAGATAATAATGATTGCAATATGACGATCGAGGCAAACATGCCTTAAAAAAAAGTTATTGGTTTAAAGTTTAAAATATACAAAGTATTTAAAGTTAGAATATCATTTTGAAATATAGCTACATTTTGAAACTTTACAATGCATTTTGGGGAGAATAATAAATATTTGCCATTTGCTTTATTCTTGCCCATAGAGGGCAAGTTTTGGTAAGTCAAAGCATGCAAGTAGAATACAACCTAGATCGCAAATTCATGCAGCCCTCCAAGCGTTTATAGTGAATCATAGGTACCTAAACTACCAACAGTTGAAACACTGTCACCTAGCGAAGCCGTTGCTCTCTAGGAAAGTTCCCAGAAGACAAGGATTCTAATGCACAGACCAATAGGTTTAAACATTTATTAGATTCGAAGTCTGGAAACCAAAGGCCGGTTTCGATCTTGTTAGATCTCGTCAGAGATCTAATAAGATCTCGTCAGAGATCTAATAAAATCTCGTCAGAGATCTAACAAGATCTCGTCAAAGACCTAACAAGATCTCGTCAAAGATCTAACAAGATCGAAACCGGTCTTTGGTTTCCAAACTTCGAAACTAATAAATATTCAAACCTAATGGTCTGTGCATTAGAAGTCAAAGCATATCTTTCGCCCCTTAATCATGGCTGAAATGAATTGAGAATCTCAAAAAGGCATTCCTTTCTATACGCATATTATTATTAATACGTTAACTTCGAAAATTACTAAACAAAGTGTAATTTTTAAATATAAATAGGAAACGTTAAGAAAATATCGAAATTTTGAGAGCAGATTGAAAAATTTATAAAACATTAACGAATTAAAAAAAGATTTTTTTTTAAATCTAAGCACGAAATTTTGATATATGAAATTTCGGAACAGAAAGAAATTTTGAGAAAAAAATCAAAACTTTGGGATTAAGGGTAGAATAATTGGGAAACGAAACCAGTTTAATAGTTTAATGCCTTAATTTCCTATCGTCTCTGGAGTTTCCTGTGGAAAAGGAGATTATTAAAATTAAATTGGCATATAATGTAAATAATAATGATAAGAACTCAGTCCTCAAGTAGAAGCAATAAATATTTACCTGCATATGTTTTTAAAATAAGTATTTGACCCAATTATGAGCATACAGAATAATTAGAACTGCCCTTAATTTATTTTATTTTTTCGGATATCCCAATTGGTCCTTTGTACGTATTAAATCAATATAATCCAGATCTAATCGTTTTAAAAGTTCATATGATGACTCAAGATAATCTTATCTGCAGGCATAAACGATAATATCAATATAATTGATTTTTGTTTCCAGTGTTTGTGTGATTTCTTTCTAAAATGGCTCAAAAGGATCGAACGGGACCCCGACAACCGCCAGGTAAGTTTTAGAAATAAAATTATGTGGTTGGATTGCACCTAGGTTTCCAAAAATATCAGTTTTTTACGCGCCTTGTTTAATGAGTTGCCTACATAGCAACAACACATAATGGCATATTATTTATTGAACCAGTTAATGCAATTTGAAAATTTATTTTCCGATTGTTCAATAATATTACGTATTAAAACAGCTTTTTTATTAAATCATTAAATACTCGATAAAAGTCAGTCAACTTTTCAAAAGCAAGCGATAACGTTATAAAAATATAAATCATTCGGTTTCGCTGTTCACTTCCGAAAACAACTGCAATATGTTTTGTTAACCATTACATTCCTCTACAGGGTGTCCAAGTGTCCATTTTTCGACCCCTACCATTGGGATTTAACGGTTCTCATTTCTCTCGCTTCTTTCTCATTTATAGTCTAGATACCAGTCTAGACAGAGAACTAAATGACAAAGAATTGTATTGTACTTACTTTAAATATTTCTTACAATTTTAGATTACATTCAAATTATCATTATACTTGCTTACTGTAGTCATTAATTTCTTGAGAATCAATTAGTTGGAAAAACCTGAAGCAATTTACCATGCAAAAGGCATTAACCCGAACTTCTCAGAGAGACGATGTAATTACTAATTGTAATATTAATTATTATTAGTTAGTATTAGTATTAGTTGCTCGTCCCCAGTAATCCAATGACTGACGAACATAATCTATGAAGCAACTAGAATACTCAAATAGCTAATTATCGTAGGAACGCACACTTTGGCAACAGCATTGAGTTTGTGGGCCTCTATTCAGTTGCATGTGAGCGTGACTCCATAAGAACATGTTCTAACTTTTGCAACCAAAAAAGTCTACTTAATAGCTCTCTAAGCACTGGCAGACAACGCACAGCCTAAATGAATAAATCTCGAAGCATGAAATTTCACACAGATGGTACCCACAATACGTAGGCGAGCACTAAGAGAAGATTTTTCAAAATTCTGCCTCTAAGATAGTAAAAATGGGCATTAATGGATAGACAATTTTTATGCAATGAATAATACACAAGATTGTATTTAAAGTTGCCTAGAGGCATTGAGAACTGATATCGTAAATCAATGTGTCTCCACACGAATTTATCCAAATTTTTGCAGATGATTTGGTCTTTTTGCGAATTTTCTCTATTGATTTTTAAAAATTCAAGAAGTAAACACGAAACTTTGGTTTTAATTTGGTACTTTCGATGTTTAAATGGAAATGTGGACAAACTTTTCAGACATTTCAACATTCCTTCTCAAAATTACGTTTATAGTCGACATTTTCTGCACACAATCGAGTATTTAAATTTGGAGAAACATTTGCTTTTTAGACGTTTTTAAATTTCTTTTCGAAATTCAACAATTTCTGCATACAATCGAACATTTTGGTAGTTTTTTTCCGAATTTTTTTTTAAAAAGTTTCGCTTAAATTATGGCATTTTTAATTTAACGAAATAAAACATGTTTCGCAAACCCCAAACATTTTTTGAAGTTTCGAGAAGCAGATGGAAATTTCGACTTTATAGTTAAGAAAGATATTAAATTTCAAGGTTCCAGAAGAAAAAGTGAAATTCAAACAAAAAAAAAAGAGATTGTTCGGATTTTTTCAAAAATTTCGATGTTTTCCAAATTTTAAATTTCAAGTGGGAATTTCTGGCGTTTATTTTTAATTTTGACCTTAAAACAAAGTGTCCACATTTAAAGATAAAGCGTCCACATTTAAAGATAAAACTTTAAACTATAAAAAAATTAAATTTTTTTTTATTTCTTATTTCTTATAATTTGGCGAAAAAAGTCAAAATCCACTAAGGAAAGTCGACATAAGTTAAAAAAAAAATCTAAATTTTTTTCTAAAACTGTTGGGAAAGAAAACTTTGAATTTTCGATTCTTCTTATTCAAAATTTTGACTTTTTTCGAATTGTTACATTTTGATTTCGATTTCTGAGGTTGAAAACTTCTGTTATGAATCAAAACTTTTTGAAAAAAGTCATAATCCTAATACTGTAAAAATTAATTTTACAAATCTTAACTTTTTTTCAGAATAATAAGCGCAAATTTGGTTTTTTAATTACCCAAGCAACATTGATTAGTATAATAAACGTTTATTCAATTAAAATTGCGTTAAAAAACATTTATATATCATTCAGGTTGCTTGGGTACTTTCTTAAAATTGCAACTTTACAATAATTAAAAATTTGGGATAAACTTGAAAATGCTAGATTTAACAACATTAAAGAAAAATTATATAATAAAACATGATATTTTCGAAATTTGACGTATAAATTTCATATCTTAAGATAAAACTTCCCGACTAACGTGAAAATGCGAGGATTAAAATCAAAAAAACTTTTCAATTTCTACAAAACTGTTTAAGGGTAACATTTGGAAATGATGTGGAAATTTCGAGAACGAACTTTAAAAAGACGTTGCTCCCACAGTTCGATTTAAATATCATAATTTCTAAAGTGAAGCCAAAATTTCGCTTTGTGCTTTTTTTTCAAAATTCTCATTTAATTTTAAACACGAAAATTCTCCTAAATTTCGACTTTTTTAAAAACTTTTCATCTTTAACTTGTCATTTTTAAAATCGAAATGTAGTTAAGTCTGGAATTCGTTTTGCAATTTAGAAAGTCAGATTCTTCAAAATAAAATTAAAAATTTTCCGGAGCACGCGAATTTTTCAAAAAGTCGAATTTGCTTAAATTAAAACTTTCTAATAAAAGATTAATACTTTTAAAAACACTCAAGATTTTTACAAAAAGCCGAAATTTTAAAAAGTAAGTAGCAATTTTGAAAAATAAGTAGCAATTTTGAAAAATAAGTAGCAATTTTCAAAAAAAATGCTTTGAACAAAGTTATAACTCTGAGAAAAAGTCGAAATTTTGATGTTAAAAATGAAAGAAAATATAATTTTTAAATAAAAGCCCAATTTACTACATAAAGATCAAAACTTCGAAAAAAGTCTAATTTTTTTTAAAAAGTCGAAATTTTAAAAAAAGTCGAAATTTTCAAAAAAGGTCAAAACTTTTTCAAAGTTTGTACGAAGGTAAACATTTTGAAAAAAAAGGTAAAAGTTTTAAAAAATCATTATTTCAGTATAATCAAGTTTATAGTAAAAAATGAAAATTTTGAACGTCATAATTTTGAGAAAAACAATCAAAATATTGTATCAAAATTTTTGAAAAAAATTAAAAATAAATAAAAATCTTAAAGAAAAGCAAAACTGTGAAAGTGTGGAATTTTTTTTTTTTTGAAAATTTTTTACAGTTTGAACGAATGTAAACATTTTGAGAAAAAAAGGTAAAAGTTTTAAAAAATCATTATTTCAATATAATCAAGTTTATATAAAAAAAATGAAAATTTTGAAAGTCATAATTTTGAGAAAAACAATCAAAATTTTGTATCAAAATTTTTGAAAAAAATTAAAAATAAATAAAAATCTTAAAGAAAAGCGAAACTGTGAAAGTGTTGACATTTTTTTTTGAAAATTTTTCAAAGTTTGAACGAAGGTAAACATTTTGAAAAAAAAAGGTAGAAGTTTAAAAAAAATCAATATTTCAACATAATTAAGTTTATAGAAAAAAAATAAAGATTTTGAAAGTCCTAATATTGAAAAGAAATTAAAATTTTGTGTTAAAATGTTCAAAAAATTCAAAAATAAATATCTTAAAGAAAAGCGAAATTGTGAAAGTGTTGAAATTTATGCAATAAATTAGCATTTGAAAAAATTCTTAATTATAAGAAATTGCAAAATTTGAAATTTGACGTTTTCAAAATATAAGGTCGAAATGTTCAAGAAAGCCAAGATTTTCAATAAAAATTGTCAAACTTTTCAAAAAAAAATACCTTTTTCAGATAGTCAAAATTTTGAGAAATAATAAAATATTGAAAAAAAGGCAAAATTTTGAAAAAAAGTCGAATCAAAAACATTTTCCAGACAATCAACGATTTGAAAAAGTAGAAGCTTTCAAAAAGAGTCAAAGGTTTAAAAAAATTGAATCTAAAAATAGTCAGATTTGCCAAAAGTCAAAGTTTTTAAAACTTAATTCTTTTTTAATTTGAATTTTTAAAAAACTGAAATTTTCAGTTTGAAATTTTCCAAAAGTTTGAAATTACTATAAAATAAAATTTTAATAGACAAAACAAGTAAAATGTTTTCCAAAAAAATCAAGATATGGCCAAAGAAGCGAGAATTTTAAAGAAGTTGGAATTTTCAAAAAGTCAATATTTCGAAAAAAATCGAAGTTTTCAAAATTAGGTTTTGTTTCGGTCCTTGGTTATCCCCAAAAATTAAAATCTTGTCCCCTGAAACCAAAAAAGGTTAAAAACACAACAAAGGTTGCTCCGACACGTTTCGGCAGCCAAGCTATCATCTTCAGAGATATATTTTAGGTCAAAATTTCGAGGAAAAGTTAAAGTTTTGGGAGTCGAAAGAGAAAAGGTCGACATTGTAGAGAAAGTAGATATTCTAAGAGTTCGAAATTTTCGAAATAATGACCAAATTTTTAATAAAAACTTTGATTTGTTTCTCCTCTTTTGCATCAAGGAAGACGCGGATAGTAGCTAGTATAGTAATAATTTTCTAGTACTCTCTGTAAGTGTATTTGAAAACGATCTTGCGCCCCATTTTATTATGAGGTCTTATTGCTTAACCGTCCTGCCGCTTATATCAAATCCATCTAAATAACAGGAGGGGGAGGGGGACTTGTATTTGAATTGTTTATTTTGGAATTTAGCATTTTTTGTATGATACGAAGTCTGTTCAAAAAGTAAGGTGACTATTGAGATAATAAGCCTTGTATATACGAATATATACAAGTTTATTACGATGCAATTGAAATCTAATTTCATTAGAATCTAATGAAAATTAGACTGCAATTGCAAAGTTCACGAAGGTGAGGCAAAGCTTGTATCACGGGTTGCATCGCAACATCCATAGATACAAACGTCCTCGGCGTGACTTTACTTTCATCTAGTTTTGACAAATGACCAATTAAATGTTCTGTAATTAAACAGTTAAACGTGCTTAAAATTGAAAATATGTACAACCGCAACCATAGACTAGTTTCGGCCTTCCTTGGCCTCGTCAGCATGGTACGGTAATAAACTTGTATATATTCGTATATACAAGGCTTATTATCTCAGCAGAGAGTAATGCTTCAATTAGCATGTAGCGAAAATGTTTGCGTGATAAACAGTTAAAAGTCAGTTACAAGTCACCCGATGGAGGCTGCTCTCTTGGGTACTTATGCGACTGAGTAACGGCTTTAAATTGGAAGTGTGTACAACCACCGTACCATGCTGACGAGGCCAAGGAAGGCCGAAACTAGTCTATGGTTGCGGTTGTACATATTTTCAATTTTAAGCACGTTTAACTGTTTAATTACAGAACATTTAATTGGTCATTTGTCAAAAATAAGGTGACTATATTTTTATGAAAACATATTTATTTATTTATTAAGAGTTATACTGTCCCCTTCAAAAGTAATCCCCCTCATATACAATGCACTTGTGCGAACGTTTTTTCCAATCTTCAAAGCACTTTTTGGTATAGCCTTTAGCCCCTCTAGCGATGCAGTTTTTATTGCATCAATCCTTGCAAATCTCCGTCCTTTCATAGGTCTTTTAAGTTTTGGGAAGAGGAAAAAGTCGCAGGGGGCCAAATCCGGTGTTGCCCGGTCGTGTTGTTTTTGGCCAAAGAACCTCTCACAAGCAACTATGAATAAGCAGGGGCATTATCGTGATGCAAAAGCCATAAAGTATTTTTCCATACTTCCGAACGTTTTTTTCGTATTGCTTCTCACAAATGGCGCATAACTTCAAGGTAATACTCCTTATTGACCGTACGATCTTGACGTCAAAATTCCTGATGCACTAAGCCATGGTAGTCGAAAAAAACAGTAAACAAAACTTTGACATTTGATCGGACTTGGAGTGCTTTTTTCGGTCTTGGCTCTCCTGGGTGTTTCCATTGGGACGATTGGGCTTTGGTTACGACGACCATATACCCATGATTCGTCACTAGTTATGATCCTTTTGAGCAAATCAGGATCATCACTGACGTCATTCAGGAGCTCCTGAGCGATGCTCATGCGACGGTTCTTCTGATCAAAATTCAGAAATTTCTGAACAAACTTAGCTGTCATACGTTGGGACGTGTGTCAGCGAAGCGTTGGGCATGAGTGCTCAAAACATCCGAAAAAATTGCATGACACGAGCCGACTGATATGCCAACATCCTCAGCAAGTTCTTCTATTATGGTAACTCGACGATTTTCAAAAACAATTTCTTCACAGCTTCGACGATATCTTCTGTTGTTGATGTGCTGGGGCGTCCAGAGCAAGTTTCATGGTCGGCTTCTTCTCGGCCATCTTGAAAGAGTTTGTACAACTTGTAAACATTTTTTTTACTTCGAGCAGACTCACCGTACGCCTCTGTCAACATTTCAAGTGTTTTGATTCCATTTTTCACACAAAATTTGATGCAAATTCTTTGCTATAATAATTGAAAATTGCCGAGCACAACAAAATACGTCTGTTATCTGTTAAAAACAAACTAAGTATGCTTGAAACTGTGAACATATGTTCAAGACATGTGAACCAACACAACAACAACAACAAAAAATCGATAATCGAATTACGCTGCCCGTGAAACTTGAAAAGTGACCTTACTTTTTGAAGATACCTCGTATTTTTCACGGTTGGTGATTATGAGCTTCACAGGGGTAGATCGATTCCTAGCCTGTAAAAATAAGAGGCTTTTGCTCCTTCCCTATTGGCGATAGTAGCAACATTTTTACTGCTTTGGGGTACTTTCAATTAAAATTGGCTACATTTTTCTCTACTGGAAAAATATCCAACAAACTAAAAATTCCATATCAGCGCTAGGCCCGAGTACAACTTCCACGTATTACCCCAATCTTGAGTCGAATCTCTGAGTTAAATGGGTATATCAATTTATTTAATAATCTTTTATTAAATTAGTTCCTTGGAAATACATTGAAACAAATTTCCCATGACGTCAAGAAAATAAATTTAGCGATAAGACTTGTATTTATTAAGGAAAAGATGCTTCAGGATATCGGGCAATAACAGAGTTCATAGTATTTTCCAATCGAAGAGTTACGGAGTATCTGTAATTATACTTTGACTTTTTTTGGGGGGAACGAACTGGTCCTTGGTTATCTTCAAAAACTGAAATACAAACCTTATTCCCTGAAACCAAGAGAGATTAAAAAAATTAAAAAACACAACTGAGGTTAAGAGCAACCTCTGTTGTGCTTTTTAATCTTTCTTGGTTTCGGGGGACAAGATTTGTATGTCAATACTTTGACTGTCAGCTTGATAAATCGAAGAAGTAAAAGAAGACATCGCAACTTCGTAAAAATTTAAATCATTACCTAATATAAAGTGGTTTTAAGTACCCCCTAAACACAACATTTACAGGAGCTACACCAATATCATATTAGCGTTCCTTTTACGAAATTCTTAATCCACTGAATTTATACATTTCAAAAAATATCAAAACGTCCGCATTGTGACATTATTAGATGATAATTCACAGCCAAATTATGCAGATAAATACCTAAGCAGTAAAAAAAACAGCTCGTCGATAAAATCATATGGAAGGTAATAGTCCAACACCGGGGGGAGGTAAGCCACGTTTTCTGTAGTAATTTTTATTAAAATGCCAATATTTTGAACATTTAGCCCATAAAGTAAACACCGAGCACAAACTTCTGAATGTATTAGACGCCATAGACGAGAAGATTTATTATGAATCAAAGATTCGATTAAACCAGAGACTAGATTAAACAAAACAATATGTTATAATCAGGCCTGTAACCAGAATTTTTTTCGGGGGGGCTGCGACCCTTCTGCTAAAACTATAACTAGTCTTTGTTTGCCTTTAGGTTAGAGCTAAGATGCCACGGTCCAATACTACTTTACTATTAATATTTTTATTGTATACAAGTATACTAAAATATAAAAAAATACACTAAAACCATTTCTAGAGTGTAAAGTAATTTAATAACAACGTTGTCTATTTAGCTTAATTTAATTTCTAAATAAAAACAGATGTGTGGGTAAGATGATAAAATTACTCGAAAGATATTCCTTGTCTAAAATTTATCTTTGAACCTTCAGTTGTGTATAATGTCTATAGAAAGTGCTCTATTTAAAGACATAGTATGCAGTCAGCTCGAAAATAATGTTTTATTTTTTTAATTTTTTCAAATTTCGATTAAATTCATGATTTTAACTTTTATCTTAAATTTAAAGTTTGCACTCGAACATTTAGAATTTGGATATTCTTTCTAAATTCTGGTAGATGTCTTTTTTAAGTTCAATTTTCCTCTTACTGTCCAAGTATTTTTCTAACTGGCAACAACTTCAATTCCTACGTTTTTTATTTTGGGCAATTTTGGGAATTATTATTGCTATCTGAATTTGCAATGTCGAAATGCATTTGATTCTTTCGAATTTCGAAAAAAGGTTTTTGCTATAAAGTTATTTATCTTTTTTTTTCTAAGTTTTAACTTTAATCGCAAAGTTTCGACGATTTTTGGAAATTTTCAATTTGAATTAGATTTTTTGCTAAATGCGAAGTATGTTAATACTTTTACTTTTTTTTCTCAAAATTCAAAGTTTGAAATCTTGGTATTTACTTCAAACCAACAAATATTTTTTTTAACTTCGATTCTTTCTAGAAACCTCAAAATTTCGCCAACATTTTTGTGAAGAATGTCAGATATCGAAATTCTGAACTTAATCTTGAGTTTTTTGAATTTGGAATTTTAATTCGAAATGTCTAGAAAGTCTACATTTAGAGTGGACAAACTCGTTCTAGAAAAAGTTTAATTACGACCGTGTTTATACTTAAAAATAACCAAAATTCATTATTAAACATTTCTGAATATATTAACTTTTTTAAACATTTTAAATTTCCGAACAAAATTAGGATATGGTAGTTCTTAATGTGACCTGTTCGAACTCGAAATTTTTAGTTTTTTAAATTCGAAATTTTAGAAATAAGTTGACATTTAAATCCGAAGAAAAAAGAATCCATAATTTTTGAAAAAAAAAGGTTTGAAGTCAAAATTTTCTAAAAAAAATCTCTCATTTCCAAAAGATAAAATCTATTAAAAAAAACTAATAACACTCAAGATTTTGTCTTGAAACAAAATTCAAAAAATAAACTTTGATATTTCCTGAAACTTTTAGTGTTTTCTCAAAATGGCCAGGGGATTTTTTATAAATTAAATCTCTAGAAATAAAGTCAAAATATTTTGAAAAAATCTGAATTTTGAACTAGTGCTAATGTAAAAATTTTGAAAAATAAACTTAAGTGATTAAGCTCATTTTTTTCTCCAAAATTTCGACTTTAATCTTGACATTTTTAAACTCGTCGTAAAAAATTTTAAAAATTTTATAAATCAAGTTTTTCTAAAAATATGAATTTAAAGTTGAAATGTCGTGATTTAAAGTACAATAAATTCTTAATTAAAGTTGAAATTTAATAACTAAGATAGAAATTTCAATATTTTTTTGGAAGTTTTCACTTGAAATTCGAATTTTGGAGAAAAAAGTCGAATTTTCGAAATCGTAATCGAAATATAAACAAATCAACTTCATAACAAATTTCGAAATTTTTTATTATGAAGTTAAAACTTTTTGAAAAAATTAAAAATTTCGAATTAAGCTGGTGGGTTAAAGTTATTAAAAAAATCCTGAATTTTCCAACTTAAAAATGCTCAAGTTTTGTGTAAAACTCGAAATTTATGAAAGAATCGACATTTTAGACATTTTTTTTTTATTTTTTTTTTGTCTTCTCAAAATAATGGCTTATAAGATATTTTAATTTTTTAGTAAAGGGTCTAACATTTAAAATTTTATCCAAAAACCGAATTTAAAATTTAAATTGTTATATTCCAAAACTGTAAAACTATTATTACAAAAACCAAGTTTTTCTCAGAATTTGGTGTTAATTCTCGAAAAATCGCTCGTATAAATTTCCAGTTCTTCTCAAAATTTGAATTTATGTTCAAAATAGGGAGTTAAAGCTTGAAAAACTTGCAAATTCAACATTATTTTAATAAAATTTAAAACGTAAGATTGAAATTTCAAATAAAAAAAAAGAAATTTCAAGAAAAGTTTAAGTTTTTCTAGAAACGAAATCTCAGATTTAAATGTCCAAATTTTGGACAAAATTCGAATGAGTTTAACGTAAAAATTTTAAGATTTAGGGCGAACATTCGAGAATGAACTCGAAATTTTAAGAACTTCTTCATTTGAAAATGTTATACTTCTGAATATCATAAGCGTAACCTAAAATCTATTATTTTTTTAAATTTTGACTGAGATATTAAAATGTTTTTTTGTTAATTGTGAGTTTTGGCCTGTTAATGCCTTTTTTTTAAGAGTATTTTACCTTTTTGGTGCCTTCTTTAGCTTTTCGTTTTTGCCTAATTTACCATTTTGCTCACCTTTTTACCATGCTTGATTGTGCTTAAAATCAACAAAAAGAAATGGTGCCAAATTTGAAAAAAAACATCCTTGCATTTCAGTACGAAAACAAAATGATTCATTAAAAATGGTTTTTAAAAAGGTCGCACATCGGGAAAATTCAGTTCTATCTACTGTGAAGCCAAAAAATTTCGGGGGTCCCCCCTTGGTTACGGGCTTGGTTATAATAGTAATAAAATTTATCTTAAAATTCCATCCATTAAAAAGCATTTAATGTTTCGAGAGAAATTTCAAGAAACATTCCAACGTTTTTTTTTTAAGTTTAATCCACTCGCAAAGGGTAACCCCATTATGCCTTCAAAGCACTGTGAGTAGGATACGGAAACAAGGATAGTTGGCGATTAATCGCCTTCTTAAACAAGGATAGGTTGTAATTTTTGGGGACAATTCTTTTTGGTAAAGAGTTCGATAGGTTGGAAGTTCTATAGAAAAAAAGTCTCCGTAGACAGAAGTCCTCACTGTATTAAGCTGGACCGCACAGGAATTTGCTGTCTCCGACTGTGTTGTATGCCTCAAGATTTTTGCCCTTGGGGGATTAATCCTGCGAGTATTTTCCATGATAGTACTTTTAGAAAAGAGACATACGCCTGTGCCCTAGTGTTTCGAGAGAATCGAGAGACTCTCGTCATCAATTAGGCGAATCGCTCTCCTTTGAATTGAATCCAAAAGAGCTAAAGTGTGATTTGAGGTTGAACAGTGCTCCAGTGTTGGCCTAACTTGAGCTTATATAGTGTGAGTAGCTAATGGGATGTGAAGTAGTTTTTAGGTTTAAAAATTTTTTAAATTCAATACTTTTTGATCAAAATGGCAGTTCCAAGTTGAAGCTTGTTTTGAAATTTTAATTTATGCACTAGAATTTGTCTCTAGATTTAGAAATTATCAAGTTTCGAGTTTAAAAGTGTCGAAAATTGTTTAAAGTTGGAGGGAAAGTGGAGTTTAAACATTTTTAAGAAAAAAAGCCGACATCGAAATTTTGAATTTGGTAGCAAAAGTACTTAACATTGAAATTTTCAGATTTCATTTTCGACATTTTTAATTCTAAAAATTCTTAAATTTTTTTCTTTTTTTCACGAAATATTGTGAAATCGAAATTTTTGTGTAATCATTTTGAAGTTTAAATAGTGTCTAAAGTAAAAATTTTCATTAGAAAATTCGATAATGTTTTCATTTGATATTGAAATTACGCAACTTTGAATTTAAACTAAAACATTAAAGATATTTTTGGGGAATCTAAGCTTGTAAATTCCGATTTTTCCTTTGGAAATTTCGAGAAAAGGCGTTCTTTCTCATATTATTTTACCATTTTTTTCGAAAGCTTACTTTATTTTTAGTTTCGGGTAGAAAAATTTTTTAATGTTCGACGTTCCTAAACTTTTTTGTTTAAAATTTGAAATTTCAAGAAGAAAGCTGAATTTTGAATTTAAACAAGGGGTTTTGTTATTTGAATTACAATTTTGAGAGTAAACAAAGTTCAGGGATTTTTCTGCCACCTAAATTAATCAGTTTTCTTTTCCAATTTTGATTTTTGTTAACATTTGTTTATTGACTTCAAAATATAATATATTTCTATTTTTGAATTTGTATATCAAAATTTTGACGTTTAACTTAAAATTCGGAATTTTTCAAAATAATTTTTTTCTCGTAATTCGAATTTTTGTTCGAAATTTCCAATTTAAATTTCATAATTCGGTTTTTTTTATAAATATCGACTTTTGCGGGCTTTTAGCGTCAGCAAGTTTTAAATTTCTTCTTTTTCATTACATTTTATGTGAAACTCGATATTTGTAATAAATTTCAAAAAAATCACATCTCGTAGAAAGATTTTAGTTTCCAAAATATACTTATAATTTGAATTATATTGGAAACAGAGCAACGAAGACTTTTTTTTCAATAGAACTTCCAAGTTATGGAACTTGTTACCGAAAGGAATGTTCCCCAAAAATTACAACCTATCCTTGTTTAAGAAGGCGGTTCATCGCCATCTATCCTTGTTCCCGCATCCTACTCGCGGTGCTTTGAAAGCATAATGGGGTTACCCTTTGCGAGTGGAATAAACTTAAAAAAAAATCTTAGATATTATGTTTAACAGTTTAATGCTTTAATTTCCTATCATCTCTGAAGTTTCCTGTGGAAACAGAGATTAATAAAATTAATTAATCTTGTATTATACTGATGATGCAGTACTCCATTCAAGTACCGTAAAAATAAAATTCGTCAAAACTTCTACTGATATAAGTAACTCAAAAAATCCTTCCATGTTTAGACTGCATACAGGCTGTATTGTTAAGCGTATATTCGGCTGAATTCTTACCTCATAGATTGCAGATTATAGGGAGATAAGAGATAAGGCGTAGTAATTTGTCAACATTATTTAAGCAGCTCTTCAACAAATGCACATTATTATAATATATTGCGATAGATTGTAAAAACTTACGACGTATGAGTAAATACGAATATATTGGATACTTTAAACCAATGACTTAATATCTAAATGCAGTTTTTGCAAGTAAGCAACCTGCGATGTTGTGGAGGAGTTGTGAATACCGTAAGTTAAGTCTTTTTATTTAACATGAAAAAAAAAGAAGAAAAAATTGGTGT
Organism: Dastarcus helophoroides; assembly: GCA_028583605.1. Lineage (NCBI taxonomy): Eukaryota > Metazoa > Arthropoda > Insecta > Coleoptera > Bothrideridae > Dastarcus > Dastarcus helophoroides. Next base: position 33,669,877 of record CM053327.1, read on the forward strand.
TGGAAAAAATTACAGTTAAATATGGTTTAAAATTAACATATATTTAGAGTTTCAATCCGGAATGTTTACATAACTATCCTTCACATTAAATTAAGTTTATTCTATGGGTAAGGTCATACAAATATTTAGGTACATGTTTGTAGTTAACCAGAATTATCTTTTTATTTGCGTTATTTTTAATAACTTACAATAATAATAACAATTGATCCATCTGCAGAATTAATTTGGGTTTGTCTTATAAATCGTTATGACTTTTTTTTGAAAAATATAAATACGAAGTGGACCGCTGAAGCTTTCGTGCAAATCTTCGTTAAGGTTCTACCCTATCGCCAGATGACGCTGTCGTCGCTGTCAAATCATCTATTTACATAAAAAATAGACAAAGGTTATTTACCTAGAAACTGGACAAGGGTTATTTACCCTTTTATGGATAAAATATCAGAGAATCTGAGACAGTTTTCTGGGATAAGGCGAAAGTGAAAATGCGAAGTGGACCGCTGTAGCTTTCGTGCAAATCTTTCTTAAGGTTGTATCCTATCGCCAGATGACGCTGTCGTGGCTGTCAAATCATCTATTTACATAGAAACTGGACAAGGGTTATTTACATAGAAACTGGACTAGGCTTATTTACCCCTTTTTGGATAAAATATCAGAGAATCTGACACAGTTTTCTGGGATTATAATAACGATCTCGTCTTGCAAGATGTATCCATACGAATTGTCTTCAAAATCTATTCAGTAATTGAGTTGTGCAAACCGATACACTTTTACATTTATAAAATTATAATTAGGATGGATATCAAACAATTTCACGAAGTTTAAATATCAATTAGGGTCTACTACAGTGTCTATCGTTTTATAAATGTCATTCATACTGTCACTTAATATATGTCTTAACTTTTCAGTGATGTCATTGTCATTTTTGCCTACATATTTAGGCTTTTGCCTAATTCTGGTTATTGTAATTTGTCTTGATTTTTTTCTGCGAGATCAAAATCTAGATAGACTTTCAGTAGGTGAACTAGATGCTAAATCCTCTCATCTCTCCAAAGCCCCTGGTATCCTTTTTATTTTTTATGATCCCCACATCGACATAGATGTAGGAAGTGCTTTTTTTTGTATTTACTTATGCCATTGTGTAGTTGTTGCTATTTATACTTCTTCCATTTAAAAATTAAATTTATCGTATCATTGAAAATTAAGTGTCCTTAAAGTTAAATCTTTATTGGTAATTATTAACCTGATAATATTTAACAGCTTTATAAAAACTTAGTAGCACATAATGCGTTAGTTGCAAGTATAATATGTTAGTTACCTGTCAGTTACCTATCATAATACCCTAAATACAAATTTAGTTTTAAAAGTTTAATTTTTTTGTCATCGTTGTCAATGATACGATAAAGCTTTGAATGCAACTCGATTATTAGCGGTATAAACAATCTCGGACGTGGCCAACGTCCTCGATTCTTATAAATCGCCTAATAATCTCTTTACATTATTGTTTTAAGTGTAATATCTATACAGTACAGTCCCGCTAAAGTTGCGCTCACCGTAGTTGATCGACCGTTAAAGTTGCTACTCCCCGTTATCCCTACCAATGTCGAAAAATATATATGTTTTAGTGCTCCTTGCGCGGTTGAGTGGGTTATTCAAAAGTGGCGCTAAAACACTGAAGTCCAATTCGTTGTTCGAAAATTGGAGTGGGGAAATATCCGCGCAACTTTAACGATCGTATCCTGACAACTTTAATGAGCGGACAACTTTAACGGGCGCAACTTTAGCGGGAGTCGACTGTAAAAGACTTCTAAAATTCCTAGAGATATGCTACCCGCAATACACGTAAAATTTAAAATTCACAATATGTCAACATTTTTTTTTATAACTATTTACCTTTATTAACAATTACAACATCAACAGATATTAAAAATTCCACGATATTTCCATAAATATTTGCTATGACTGGACCAGGTTTTAATTGTTAATAACGTTTAATAGTTATAAATATTGAAGAATTCCTTAATGTGAGGGTGAGAAATCTCAACATTTTTTTTGATATTTCGACTTTTTTGACTTTGAACTTGTAAAATCCGAAAAAAATAAAAATTTCGATGAAAAATAGAAATTTCGACGAAAAATAGAAATTTCGAGGAAAAAACAAAAATTTCTACTAAAAACGTGAAATTTCCATAAGAATCCAAAATTGCCAGACAAAAATTTTGAGACTACTTTGAAATTTTTAGAAAAACTCGAAATTGCCAGAAGAAATGTCGAAAAAAAGTTGAAATTTCCAGGGAAGCTCGAAATTGCTAAACCAAAATGTTCGGGAAATTTGAAGTTTAAAGACCAAACGTTGCGAGAAAAAACGGTAATTCCAACCAATATTTCCGGTATTTCCAACCCAAAATTTCCGAAATTTGGAGTTTTAAAATCGAAATTCTTTCTCTAAGAGCAAAGATAATGCGAAATGGAGATTATAATAAAAGAAATTAAAAAATTTAAATTTTTAATCAAATAGCGAGATAATCTCAAACTTTCGATGTTAAATTTTGGTGGAACGAACTTATCTTTGGTTATTTCAAAAATTTATATACAAATCTTGTCCCTCGAAACCAAGAAAATTTATAAAATAGAACAACTGTTGCTCTAACATGCTTCGATCAAGTTACCATCTTCCGGAGAGATATTAACATTTCCCATACCCTAGGAAACTGACTAGATTCCCTCTTGAGACGATTTTCAACAACACTCAAAAAGATTTCACCCATGAAAGGTGACAACGAATTTCCCATGACTGCGCCCTTAAGTTGAGGACGCAGCCATGGGCTATCATCTTCAGAGAGTATCTCTGTGTAAACGATAGTTTGGCTATCGAAACGCGTTAGTAATGTACCAAGGGGGATTCTGGCGGGCGCTATCATCTTCAGAGAGTATCTCTGTGTAAACGATAGTTTGGCTATCGAAACGCGTTAGTAATGTACCAAGGGGGATTCTGGCGGATAAAAAAGGGGAATTGAAAAAAGTGGTGGGGTTTACCGACTAGAACGTAATATGATACTTCTGGGGTCAACGAACTTAGGTAATATGACACTTCGGGGGTCATATTACTCAAGTTCATTGACCCCAGCAATGTCACATTACATTGTAGTCGGTAACCTCCACCAAATTTTTGCATTTCCCGCATTTTTGTGCGCCAGAATCCTCCTTGGTACACTACTACATTCCCTTTTGAGACGATTTTCAAGAACATTCATGAAGAGTTCAGCCATGAAAGGTGCCAAAGAATTTCCCATGACTGCGCCCTTAAGTTGAGGACGCAGCCATGGGCTATCATCTTCAGAGAGTATCTCTGTGTAGACGATAGTTTGGCTATCGAAACGCGTTAGTAGTGTACCAAGGGGGATTCTGGCGCACAAAAAGAGGGAATTCAAAAAAGTGCTTGGGGTACCGACTAGAACGTAATGTGATATTTCTGGAGTCAACGAACTTAGGTAATATGACTCTTCCGCTGTTATATTACCCAAGTTTATTGACCCCAGAAGTGTCACATTACGTTCTAGTCGGTAACCTCCACCACATTTTTGAATTACCCGCCTTTTTGTGCGCCAGAATCCCCCTACTCGCGTTAAAGCAAGTGTTGTTATATTTTTTAATCTTTCTTGATCTCAGGGAACAAGACTTGTACATCAATTCGATGTTAAAGTCAAAATTTCGCATTTTGCAGTCACGCCTTTAAAAATTTCGAGATGAAAAACGAAATTTTCATTTTAAATTCGAAAATTTGTTGCTCTGAAGAGCAAATATTGACATTGCTATGAAAAGAATTCTTTCGAGAAGCTAAGACATTGCTATGAAAAGAATTCTTTCGAGAAGCCAATATTTTGGCCTTAAATTCGAATTATGAGGGTTAACTTCGAAATTTTGGGAACGAAATGGAACTTACGAACTTAAGCTCTGACGAAAAATCACAATTTCGAGAAATAATCCCAAAATAGACAATTATAATCAAGTTTTTTATATATTTTAAGTTTCAAATCTAAATGACGCATTTGAAGTAAAATATTTCGATCTTAAAGCCAACAGTTCGTATTTTAAAGTGGCAATTTTGATATTAAAATTTCAATTTCGGCTTTAAATTCTAATGCACAGACCAATAGGTTTGAACATTTATTAGATTCGAAGTTTGGAAACCAAATACCGGTTTCGATCTTGTTAGATCTCGTCAGTTTGGTATATCCAACTCGAATGCTAACAAATGTTCCGACAAATAAGTACTAAAAAATTCACAGACGTCAAGCGTGTGACTCTTAGTACTACCAACTATTGGTCCATAGAGAAACTATGGCCATTGCCAACAATGTCGTATGCAAGTAGAATGCAACCTAGACTACAAATTCATGCAGCCCCCCAGGCGTGTATAGTGAATCATAGATAGCTGAACTATCAACAGTTGAAACACTGCCACCTAGCGAAGCGGTTGCTTTCTAGGAAAGTTCCCAGAAGACAAGGATTCTAATGCACAGACCAATAGGTTTGAACATTTATTAGATTCGAAGTTTGGAAACCAAATACCGGTTTCGATCTTCTTGCTTGTCACTATACACGCCCTGGAGGGCTGCATGAATTTATAGTCTAGGTTGCATTCTACTTGCATTCGGCTTTAAAGTTAAATTTTTGGATTAAAAACGAAATTTTCTGATTAAACATGAAGTTTTCAACTTTTTTTACGAAGTTTTGCTGTTTTGAAAAGCAAACGTCGACATTCCTCTCAAAAAAAGTGTTTCAACGTTTCGATATTTGACCTTGAAAGTTAACTTCAAAATTTTGACTTTTAAAGTTAATTTGGAAATTTCCAGATTATAGTGGAACGTACGCAACTAGTGTCCAAATTTTGACGAAAACTTCATAATTTTGAAAAAAAATCGTAAAGTTAAAAAATTGACATATAATCAAGTTTTTTCTCTAATTTCGTGTTTGAAGTATACGAAATTTCGATCTCAAAGTCAATATTTTAAAGCGGAAAATTCGATATTAAAATTGCAACTTCGTCTTTAAACCCTAAAATGTCCAAATTGAAAATGAATTTTAAATTTCAAGTCGAAATTTTGTTGTTTTTGCTTTTTTTGAACGTCCATATTTCTGTGAAAAGTGTTTCTACATTTCTAGATATTTCGCGTTCAAATTTAATCTTCCCGGTTAATTTCTAAATTACAAGATTAAGATCGAAATTTCAAGATCGAAATTTCAAGATCGAAATTTCAAGATCGAAATTTCAAGATCGAAATTCCAAGATAAGGTCGAAATTTCAAGATAAGGTCGAAATTTCAAGATAAGGTCGAAATTTCAAGATCGAAATTTCAAGATCGAAATTTCAAGATTAGGATTGAAATTTAGGATGTAAATTAAACATTCATTTCAAAGTTGAAATTTCTAATTCAAAATAAAAATGACAAGTTTAACGCTCCGGAATTTCGAGAGGAAAAAAGCCAAAATTTCGAATATAAAGTATAAGCCTTACGAATTCAAAGCCCCTTCGAATGAAAGTCCAAATTCTGAGATCAAAGCAAATTGAAATTGTACATTTAGAGATTGATCAAGATTTATGATTTGGAGAAAACAATGTCGAGGTTAAAAAATCGGTTTTACTTAAATTGGAGGATAATGGATGCGACATCTACAATCTTTTTTGAAAAACGTCTTCTCCAATATATTGAATGTCCAGGAACAATATTTCTATCTTATAAATGCTTTTGAAAAAAAATTACTTCGTCCAAAAAATTCTGTCTTGTTTGAACAATATTTTTTTATGTTTTTAGAAGTTCCGATTGAACATGACCCGCTTTTCAAAGGACCTAGAAGAAACAGATCATGCACAGATATATTTTTCTTAATACTCTTCCTCACTTTTATTGGTTGTTGGATAGGCGTTGGTATATATGGTAAGTGTAACACTAAAATAACCAAATTATACTATTTTATGTAAAATTATGTCAATGCTCCACAAATTTCGTCAACAAGAGTTGAGCTACCAAGCTTCTAATTGATCAACATCTTCGTTGATATTTAAAATGTAGGACACCGTAGGATAATGCCAGTGCTGCTAGCGAACGTATGGCGTAATTTTTATTAATTACGAATGTGGTAAAAGTGTAAATTTTTTTGTGAAACGGGCTGGTCCTTGGTTATCGTCAAAAATTAATATACAAATCTCGTCCCCTGAAACCAAGAAAGATTAGAAAGCAACAACGCGTTTCGATAGCCAAGCTCCCATCTTCAGAGAGAGAGAGAGAGAGAGAGAGAGAGAGAGAGAGAGAGAGAGAGAGAGAGAGAGAGAGAGAGAGAGAGAGAGAAAGAGAAAGAGAGGGTGGATTTGATTAAAAACCATGTTGGCAGTTCACCACTTTTCAGTCAAGTTACGTCGTTACGTCGAAAAATAAATTATTGGGCCAACAAAATTTAACTGCTTTTTTTGAGATAACAATCTTAGTTTTTGTTTTAAATTTTTGCTTATAATCATTATGTATATTTTTAGCTATCAATAATGGCGAACCTAGTAAACTTATGGCCCCAAAAGACTCGAATGGGTTACGCTGCGGATTAGATCCTGGTGTAAAGGATAAGAAATATTTATTTTTTATGGATATATCAAAATGCTTTGGGCCGACTGTGCCATTCAAGGGATGTGCAACACCTCAGGTGAGTTAAAATTTTTTAGCATTAGTTGGAATGTTGATAGTTTGATAGAAGGCAAGCTAAGATGTAAATGGTGCACATGTGAACCTCGCCTAATACTTTCCTATTTTTTATTTTTGCTTTTAATAATCGAAAACCCACAATCGATCTTTTCAGCGAGAAGTCACAAACCATAGCATGTCATTTGATAAAAAAATTCTTTCTCACTCCCAATAGGGGGAATATTCATCCATCCTGAAATGTAGCAAAATTTAAACAAAAATCGACTAGTTTTACTACTACTTAGATTTATTTAATTTATTACAATTTATTATTATTATTATTTAGTACAAAAATCACTGCCCTGTATAGCTTATGATGGTTATATAATTTAAGTTGTACTTTTCACGTATTATTTTAAGTTTTGTATTCAACAGATATGTGTGGAGAAGTGTCCAGATCAATTCTTTCATTACGTGGCCAATGAAGATTTCCCTTCAAATTATGGGTCATACTGCATAGATAAAACTGATCCTAAGGACTATGCCGATCAAATATCCAAAGGACAATGTCCACGATGGTATTTACCAAGTTTTGAATGTAAGTAAAAATGTAGCAACTTTAGAGGTTTCCTGAAATTTGAGAATAACGATTAGCACGTTTGGCTTCCTCGTTCCATCCTTTCTGTTGTCCAATTATTGACGATTGTTTTTCTGTAGTTGTTAATCGTTGCTTATATAACATAAGCGATTTAATGGCGCTTGATTTTGAAACTGGAACTATTCGAAAGGACGCCGTTACAAATTTTGAAAGCGACTTTAACATCTTTTGGCACTGGACTCGAACATTCACGTACAATTTTATTCGAATGTTTACAGCTAAAAGGGAACCACAACAGGTACACTACTACACCATTTTCTCAGTAGAGTTGTTCCTTCTGCAAGCTTTGTTTAACCTTCACGTATTATTTGTAAGGTGCACGGGGTAGATTAGAAATTTGGTCGTAGAATGGTAAATTAGAAGCAAATTTGGTCGTATAATGGTCAATTAGAAGTAAACCTAGTTTTTAATTACTGCTTAAATCACTTCATCAATTGAGGGAAATTAGTTGGCTAATTCCTCAAATAGTTCTGCAACTACACTTTCACAAAGAATTGCCATATACAGTAACGATTTGTAAACTATTCTACTGTGTTTTCAGCAAATAAACTGCACTTTGTATTTATTAAAGTGAAAATATTCCAACTTGAATCAAAACTTTTTTATGAAACATATACTTATTTTATCTTCAATTTTTAGGGTTTCTCGGAATCATAATTTGACTGATACAGTCCAAGTTCCTTTTTTATTTCAATTCTTTTTTTTAAACACTGGGAAACGAAAATCCAGATCAACTGTTGCTCGCTCTGCTAGATGCTAGATGTTTTGTGTCTGCTAGTCAGGATCGGTGCTTGTAGGTATGAAGGTTGTTTGTCGCACAAGGGCCCCAAGAGAGGTGGCATTTTCAATGATTATCTTCCCAACTTTCCTTCACGATACAACGTTTCAGAGCAAACAGACGAAGATATTGTTTCAGTAATGATTTTTTTTTCGTATTTCCAGTTTTCAACTGAGATTTCATTCTCACTTTTCCAATTTTGAGAGAAAATCAACATTTTAAGAACGTCATCGAAATTTTAAAGGAGAAAGAGTGAAGAAACTGGTCTAGTATTTTAATTTGCAATTTAAAATTTTGTTCATAATGTTAAAGTATTAAGGTTAAAGTTGAAGTTAAAATTTTAAGCAACAGACGTAAATATTGCACGTGTAAGCTGAACATGTTGAGAAAACAAGTCAAAGTTTCAAAAATGATTCAAAATCTCACCAAATTTCGAATTATGATTTGACGCTTCTCTTTAGATTTGAAATTTTTCTAGGGATATTAGTTTCGTGTTCAAATTATGAATTTATAGCGAATTTCGAGTGTAAAAGTTGAAATGTTGAAATTCGAATATTCCAGTCGTACCGTCATACCAAAACTTTGTCGTACCGAAATTTAAGGCTTAGCGAAATTTCCAGTTTTTTTTTTAAATTTTGATATCGAATTCCGAATTACCTTTAAATAAAATGTTGAGAGAAAAATCAATTTCAAAGCTATAAACCCGTACAGCATCTAAATCAGAAATATATCTTAAAGAAATCATTATAGCGATAACTTTAAGAGCTACAGAAATGTCAACATTTAGATAACTTTTCTTTCAGATTACGGACATCTAACAGATACCTATAAGATATGTTTGATAGGTGTCTTTAGCATGAGAAACCTTTATGTTAACATAATGTTAACTTTCTGACAATATTTCCCAATGACAGGCTCTAAAAAATGTTGACTGTAAGAGTTCTTTAAGAGAACTTATTGCTGAGCGGGTTTTTAGTTGACTTTTTGGATTGTTACGTATTCATTTCAAAAGTGGTGGTCTCAAGAGTCCTGAGTGTTTAATGAATATTTTCCGAATTCAATTCGTTTATATTTTTATCGATTATCTTCGAAAATTATAATAGAATGAGGGCTGCCACAGATCGAAGCTTGGAACTCTTTTTCATTTCTCATCTATACCTATAAGATAATGTTGATAGATGTTTTTAGCATGATAAATCTTTATGTTAACTTTCTGACAATATTTCCCGATATCAGACTCTAAAAAATGTTGACTGTAAGAGCTCTTTAAGAGAACTTATTGCTAAGCGGGAAGCTCAGAAATTGATCTTTCTTTTATGATGGTTTTGAAGCTCGACCGAATTTATACTTAATATTTTAGAAAAACTTGCGATAATGTGGTTTAACATAAAATTTCGATAGAAAACGTGAATTTTGAAAATTTCTCTGCCATTATACTTGAACTCTCAAACTTTGTCGTCGTCGTCGCTGCTGGTCCCTGTTTGTGAAGTCAAATTACATCTCGTAATTCTTGATTGACTTTTGAGATTCCTCTTGTAGATTCGTAATTTATACGAACAAAACTAATTGGTGAAATGATTGGCCCAATGGTTTCATTTTTATTAAACAATTACGTGGCTGAACTCCCTTAATACCGTCCCTACTTTCTACTCAGCGATTATTTTCGGTTCTCGCGTTTTTTGCGGATCTTGGTCTTCTAATTCGTCCTGATCCCCCTTTGGAATACTGAACGGGTTGGAACAATACTCAACGGGTTGGGGTTGCCTATAAACAATTTGCTGCTGTTAGTTTCACCAAAGCTTAACGAGTTTTAAGTATTTGTTTAACATTAACAGACTAATATAAAATCACATCATTTAACATTTTTTCGTCCTTCCAAATTTCGCGCACAAAAGCGCCGATTAATTGTGTTTGTGGTTAGTGTGTTAATTTTGCTCTTTAGCTCCCTCCTTATACCAGATTATACGTTGCAGTTAAAGGACGATGTATCCCTCAGTTGGGAGACGACGTCGACGAATGGGCAAAATTAATTGGAGATGTCTCGGCTGACGAAATTACAGGGTCCGTTAAAAACATGAAATATTTAATGCAAACGGAAGAGGTAGGCAGGCTTTATTTGATTTTTTGAGTGAAGTTTGAATTTGAGCTTTGGTGGCGCCTTTGTTTGAAACGACGTGATGAATTACGACGGCAAACGACGTGACGAATTATGACGGCATTCTTTAACAAATGTGGACCAAAATTGGGAAGTACTTTAAGAAGTGAAAGGAGCATTTTAAAATAAGACTGAACTGGTACTGGCTCCAATAATAATATGAAAAAAAAAAGAGACACATCGAATTGATAGCAACTGATCAAAATAAGAACCGTTTGCTTCGCTGCTCCTTCGCTAACGACTTTTAACCAAAAAATACCTCTGGCCTAAAATTTAGGTAACCCACATCGAATCCAGAATCCAGAACTCTTTCAACAACTCTTGGTTTTTATGGGCCAAAAATTCTAAGAAAGACGTTACAATTTTTTTCACATTTCGAATGTGGTACCCAATACCAGAGGCAGTATTATGAGAATTTATAACCAGTGTTTGGGCGACCAAAACGAATTTTATCTAAATCAGTTGAGAGATTGTTTGATTGAGTTTATTACGAATAATCGTTATGGATAATGGTGGTGGGATTATGCATGTTGGTGTGTGGATTTTTATTAAATGAAAGACAAAATCTAAAACAGGTGTATAGAGGATTTTTTTTACAAATTTGCAACTGTGGTACTGAATTTGTCGATTTGACTGTTTCACTTTGTACATAAGGGTATATAAAAAAATCAAATTTTTTAGACGAAGCTGTAACTTTGGAAAAATAGTAGCAGAGAAAAAAAAACGTAAATTACAGCTCCAGATTTCTAGTTATCAGATCTTGACTTCAAGCATTCTGACTTTGTCCAATTTGACTATTCCATATTGCACACTTTTTACAGAAATTAAGAAACATATAAACAAATTTAGGTGGATTTCAAAAGGCTGTAACTTTGGAAACACGAGTCGTAATAATAATAAAAAGAAACAGATTAAAGCTCCACATTTCTAGTTTTCGGATCTTGACTTCAAGCATTCTGACTTTGTGCAATTTGACTGTTCCATATTGCACACTTTTTGCAGAAATTAAGGAACATATAAAATAAATTTGGGTGGTTTTCAAAAGGCTGTAACTTTGGAAACACGAGTCGTAGATAATAATAAATTGAAGTAGATTAAAGCCCCACATTTTTAGTTTTCGGATCTTGACTTCAAGCATTCTGACTTTGTCCAATTCGACTGTTCCATATTGCAGACTTTAGACTTTTTTTTTAGACTTTTAGGTGCTTTTCAAAAGGTTGTAACGTTGGAAACACGAGTCGTAGATAATAATCAAAAGAAGTAGATTAAAGCTCCACGGTTTTTCGGATCTTGACTTCGGTTTTCGGATCTTGACTTCAAGCTTTCTGACTTTGTCCAATTTGACTGTTCCATATTGCACACTTTTTACAGAAATTAAGGAACATATAAAAAAAATTTAGGTAGTTTTCAAAAGGCTGTAACTTTGGAAACACGAGTCGTAGATAATAATAAAAAGAAGTAGATTAAAGCCCCACATTTTTAGTTTTCGGAGCTTAACTTCAAATTGTTTTAGCTTCAATAGTTTTTGAGTAATTATAAGGAAACCAACGGAAAACAAAACTGCTTACCTTACGGTTCAGGGACTTCAATAATTTTTTTTTTTTCAGTAATTCCATCATAACATTTTTTAGGTACTGTATTCTTTTCTAATTTGAAGGGTTTCCGGGCCCTGTACGAAAATTTGTCCCTGAGTTATCATCGTTCAGAAAGAAAAAGTTATTTTTGACTTTGGTAATCAAAACTTCGGAAAACAATGATCCTGAAAATGAGAGTAAGGTTTTAAAAACTGCAAAGTATCCTCTACGAATCCTAGTTATTGGTTTTTAATGAAAAAATTAGACAGTCTGGGAACTGGTATCAGAAGTGAAACTCCTTAAATGTAGTTAAAATTCGTATTCCTGTGAACGGTCAGGCTCAGTGGATTTCGCTTCGTACGTCTGAAAAGTTGCCGGTTCAAAACCCGCTGGCGTCAACGCGTTTTTTAATTTCATTACATGTTTTACTCAGCGACATGAGTCGAACATGAATCCATAAAAGTAGCAGCTATCAAAAAAGGTTTTGAGAAACCTACCATGTTAGATGGTAGGAGGATCAAAGCAACCTTAGGCAGTGATTCAGTCACAGTGAGTGCAGCAAGGGGTTGTCCCCAAGGAGCTGCTTTATCTCCACTGCTGTGGTCCATCGTGGTTAATGACCTCCTAAATATACTGCATTACTCGGACGTTGAAGCAATAGGTTATGTAGATGATATTACTGTCATTATCAGGGATAAAAACGATAACATCCTGTCGGATTTAATACAAAAAGCCCTGAACACCATTAACAACTGGTGCTCAAACCAAGGGTTAAGTGTAAACCCAAATAAAACAATTATAACTACTTTCACGAAGAGAAGGAAGCTAAATCTAACAGCTCTCACTATGAATGGAGTTCAACTCAACTTCTCAAGTGAGACTAAATATCTAGGAATTGTCCTAGACCAAAAGCTTACCTGGAATTCTCATTTGACTAGAATAATCAAGCGAGCCACGACAGCGTTCTGGACATGCCGCAGATTGTTTAGCAAGACCTAGGGTCTGAAACCGAAAATGATCTATTGGTCATATATGATGACAATTACACCCCTGATCACATACGCTTCTTTAGTATGGTGGCCAAAAATAATGAAAAAGACAGCACAAAACCAACTGAACATAGTTCAAAGGTATATATGTCTGGGCATAACCAGCGCAATGAACACCTGCCTAACAGCAGCAATGGAGGCCATGCTAGGTCTAGCTCCTCTCCACCTTTTGGTGAAGAGGGAAGCGATCAAAGGAGCCTCAAGATTACTGCAATTAAAACAATTTAAAGAAGAAGACTTCGCTGGCCACATGGAAATCCTCAAGGAATGTAGCTCGGTGATTTTAGCAAAATCGGTTGATTACATGCAACTCAGGTACGAATTTTATCATTCCTTTGAGGTGGACTTAGATAGCCACACTGATGCTCAATCAGTACCTGAAGGAAAACACAAATTATCCATCTGGTTTACAGATGGATCAAAGGCAGCATATGGGACTGGAATGGGAATTTATGGCCCTAACTATTGGTTTTCTAAAGTCTTGGGAAAATACCCAACTGTCTTTCAAACTGAAATGCATGCAATAGAACTCTGCGCCTACAAGTGTCTTCGAATAAGCCTGAAAGGAACTAAGATCTACATTAAGGTTAAAGACACACGAAGCGGTTTTCGCCGAGTCGGCGGCCGAGTCGGCAGCCGACTCGGCATTTGATTCCATCGGATTTTATGGTAGTGAACACACGCAGCGTCACGCCGAGACTGTGCCGAGCGTACCCTCATCCGGACGAGGCGCAGCTAGCGTTTTTATGACTTCAAGCGTACCATCGTCTATACCTGCTCTACGGTGGTGTTCACACGACAAGCGGTTTTTAAGCTGTGAATATCAAGCGTAGTTGTCAAATATTGCTTATGTGCAATTTATGTGATTTTTTCACACGAGAAATAAATATTCCTTGTGCTTCTTAGTAACTGCATAAATTTAGATAAAGAATAGTCACTTTGCAGAGAAGAGGTTCAATAAAAAAAAGCAATAAAATAGCTAAATGTGTGCGATTATTACAAGTTGGAAAACGTCTCATGACTGCATCTTGCTTAGATATGTCCCCTTTTATCAAACACATTAATTCATTAAATGAATTTTAAGATGTACGTAAATAATTTTAAAAAAATTGCGACATCGCTTTGAATTGTCCTCATAAATAGAGTATAAAATTGACTTTTTTCTTTGCGTTTCTGCACAACTGGATATTTCCACATACGAAGTTTTTTTTTAATTATTTAATCGACAATATAGTAAATTGGTTTAAAATTATTAATTCATCGTCAGAATCCAGTGCTTGAGGAAAAACCGGCAACATCTTCACTCACACCGCGCGCGTTGGCAGTTTTAAAGACGAGTCGTGTGTTTACTCCAAATTGGTGCCGACTCGGCCGCCGACTCGGCGAAAACCGCTTCGTGTGTCTTTACCCTAACTCTGACAACCAAGCGGCAATAAAGGCTCTCAGCAGCTGCCTTGTCAAAAACTTGTTTGGGACTGTCAACAAACGTTAAAGCAACTGGCTAAACACAACAGGATCAGCCTTAAGTGGGTTCCAGGGCACAAAGGAATACAAGGAAATGAAGCTCCGGACCAACTCGCTAGAGAAGGATCTGCATCATCATTTCTTGGATCTGAACCGGCTTTTGGTTTTTCTAAAAGTCAAATCAACAATGAGGTCAAAAAATGGGAAACAAAGTCAAGAATCTCCCACTGGAGATTATATCCAGGGCTACGACAGGCGAAAAGATTCATATCTGGAACGCTTGAAGAAAAAGGTCTACTTAGAACTCAGCAAATCGGAATTGAGGATTCTAACCGGCCTCTTAACAGGACCTTGCCCTATGAGGTATCACTCCAAGAAAATGGGTCAGGCTGAAACAGATCTATGTCGCTTTTGCGCAGAAGCTGCGGAGACTGCAGAACATGTGCTATGCAAATGCGATGCGCTTGTACGCAAAAGGCACGTTCAACTTGTATGGGCGTCCTTAGATCCCTCAGATGTGGAAAAACTCGATCGCAGGTCCATAATAAACTTCTACAAGAGTTTGAACCTGGGAACTACATAGATCAGAGTATGCACAAAAGATCTCCTTAGGTCGAAGTGCGGGGTGGACGAAGAGAAACACGAAACGACCAATTTATAATCTAATCTAATCTAACATTAGTCGGTAGTACAAATTGGCGTGATAGTAATGCGAAATCATGTTTTCCCCCTACCTAAAATCGTTCAACGCGCCTAAAGATGATTTCACTTCAGAAATTGAATGCAAAGAGGTTAAAAATTTCGTTAATTAGAGACATTCTCGTAATTTGGCATACGTTCAAACTGTCAACAGACACATAAGTAAAGCGATTGCTTCTAGCTTGATAGATCGCGAATGTTGGGGGTTCAAACCCTATTGGCGATTATGCAATTTTTCGATTCTATACCTCGCCTTATAGCAACATAATGCTTTAAAATTTGAGCATGTCGGTAACGAGAGTGAGCGTGATGGCGATGAAGGTTTTTACTTCAAAAACTTGAACATCTGAATACTAGAAACTTGGAGGTTTAATTTACTTTTTTTTGTTTTCTCTACAATCATTTTTATCCAAATTTATCTATTTGTTTATCCAAATTAACCCTTTGAATATCACCCTAAAATTTGGAATTTTTTTATATCCCCTAATTTATCCAGCAACAAAAAGTCACTAACCAGATGGTCTAGTGTGACCAGTTTGAGAGAGGCGCATCCAAAGGACGTTCTTCAGTTTTTCAACAAGGTTGGGTGGCTGAATGAATGACCAAGGACACCTCAATCACGGGGATAGCACAATGGGCCCGGAAAGGGCGGTCTAATTTTAGGCAATCCACAACGAATCCAGAATCCAGAAATCCAGTCACTAACCATAAATAATTATTGTAACTAACCTGGCATTACTAACTCAATATAAGCTTTTTTCACGTCTTGTTTCATATTATTCATAATCGTGGTGCTGGGTATGTCTCAGGTAATGCTTGGTTTCCATTTTTTAAAAATTATTATTAAAAAATTATTATTTTGGGTTGCACATTGTTAGTCATCCTGTCTACAAGATAACTTACACAATTCGCTTTGATTTAAGGTTGCACAAAATGTTATAAGCGATGTAATAACCGTATGGCCTTATCTCCTCTTTGGCATATTATTATCAGCCGCGGTTTGTATCATATACATATTTTTGATGAGGTGGATTGCTCCAGTAGTGGTGTGGTTTACGCTAATTGCGGTGGTCGTGGCCCTTAGCGTGGGTAAGTTTATATTTTCTATTAATTTACCATTAAATAAGAGATTTTTTTATTGAGTTACTCAAGAACTTAAACAACTGACGAAGATTAACTGTTTTGACAACTCGAATTATTTTTAAAAGCTAGTTTTATTTCGAAATTAACAAAATTTCAAACTAATTAGAGCCCGAACCGAAAATTTGGTTTCACTTTAGGGCAGCGCTTTCAAGTTTAAACTTGGACATTCTCTGGAGAAAACTCGAAACGAACCCGAGATTTAATTTGAAATTTCAATTTTAAATATCAAATTATAGAAAGGGATATAATATAAGGAATAATCCAGTAATACATACTTTTAAGGGTTTAAACTTTCAAAAAAAGGGAAAATTTTGAAAAAAATCAAAATTTTGATAAACAAGTCGAAATTTTGAGAAACAAGTCGAAATTTGGAGAAACAACTCGAAATTCGGAGAAAAAAATCGAAATTTGGAGAAAAAATTCAAAATTTGGAAAAGAAAAACTCGAATTTAACAATAAGAATACTTTGGAATGATTAAAATTCAAATTCGAAGTTTGTGAAGGCACGTTAAACCAAATTTTTAAGTTTAAACCGATAACTTTTTAAAAAAAGTCAAAATTTACCAAGCAACTTGACATTTGTAGTAAAAATATTTTCGAATTAAAAATTCAATTGGGGAATCACCTCGAACAAAAGTTTCAAGTTTAAACTGAAAACTTTAACAAGAAAAACGAAAAAGGGAAAATTTGGAGAAAAAAGTCAAAATGTTGAGAGAAAAGTCGAAATTTGGAAAAGAAAAACTCGAATTTAACAATAAGAATACAAAAAAAAAAGTCAAAATTTACCAAGCAACTTGACATTTGTAGTAAAAATATTTTCGAGTTAAAAATTCAATTAAGGAATCACCTCGAACAAAAGTTTCAAGTTTAAACTGAAAACTTTAACAAGAAAAACGAAAAAGGGAAAATTTGGAGAAAAAAGTCAAAATGTTGAGAGAAAAGTCGAAATTTGGAAAAGAAAAACTCGAATTTAACAATAAGAATACTTTTAAATGATTAAAATTCAAACTCGAAGTTTGTGAAAGCAGTTTAAACTAAATTTTTAACTTTAAACCGTCAACTTTCAAAAAAAAGTCAAAATTTACCAAGTAACTTGACATTTGTAGTAAATATATTTTCGAGTTAAAAATTCAATCAGGGAAGCACCTCGAACAAAAGTTTCAAGTTTAAACTGAAAACTTTAACATGAAAAACGAAAATTGGAAAAAAAATGTCAAAAAAAAAGTTTCAAATTTTCTTGCTTAAAATTTAAATTTAGAGAAAGCGCACTTTTCAAAATAAAAGTATTAGAAGCAGACATTTCAAATAATTTAGTTTGCGAGAATTATTACAGAAATATACATCCATCTTTAATTGTGCTTCAAAAGCATAATAGGAATACCCTTTGAGAGTCGATTTTACTTAAAGTAAATGTTTGTAAAAATTTTGTGCTGATTCGGTGTTACTAACTTTACTTTTTTTGTCTTAGGAGTATACATCTCAGTGAAAAAATACATAGATGCTGTCAAAGAAGAAAATGAGATTAGAGAACAAAATAAGGGAAAAGATGATGCAGATTATGAAGCATCAAACAAAAATACGTGGTTGGTAACAGCAATACTTTCATCAATAATGCTTATCACTATTTTGGTGGTATTGATATTTTTGAGATCGAGGATTCGATTGGCAATCGCCCTTATCGAAGAAGGGAGCAAGTAAGTGCGATTATGCGTAGCGTGGGGCTACTTTTTAACATTTTCTAATTAATAATTGGTTATGCATTAATCAATTAAAATGGGAAAGTTTGGCTTCAACAACTCAACTTATTATGTTTTTTTTTAGAGCTGTGGGGTCAGTTATGTCAGTTTTGGTATTTCCTATAATCCCATGGCTACTACAGATTGGCATAATTTGTTACGCTGTAACAGTGGCTTTATACCTGAGCACAACTGGAGAAGAAGTTTATAGAATTAAATATGCTGAAACGAACTGCACGGTAAGTTAGCTTGCTTTTAGAGGGTTAAGAAGCATCGTTTGTCCAGGATGTCTCAGTCATTATATCATTAATTTTGACCAAGTATGCGAAAAATTTAGTAAAGATAGAAAATTAAACATAAATGTTATTCGCTCTTTTAAGAGACGAGCAAATTAACCCATAAACTTCCCCTAACAGGGCTCTCTTGGTTCGCAGCAAACTGTTTATTGTCTACAAGTTGAGGGTCATCTTATCACCTCATTAGGTGCAGTCTGCGAAATAGAATATCGCTAACTAATAGACAACTAGTAGATAGGTTAGATATTTTTTGTACCTTTTTTGTGAAATTGTGTTATTTTCATTCGCTGCTTGGGGCAATCTATAAGAGATTCCCAATCTTTGATAAAAGGTAACCAAAAACCTAGATTTGTAAAAGAAGCAACTGGCGAAGAAAAAGCCAATAAAACAAATGAACATAATTTCACAAACTTTTTTTGAAGTTTAATCCACTCGCAAAGGGTAACCCCATTATGCCTTCAAAGCACTGCGAGTAGGATGAGGAAACAAGGATAGATGGCGATGAACCGCCTTCTTAAACAAGGATAGGTTGTAATTTTTGGGGAAAATTCCTTTCGATAACACGTTCCATAGGAAATTCCGTTCGGTAAAGAATTCCATAGCTTGAAAGTTCTATAGAAAAAAGAGTCTCCATAGACAGAAGTCCTCACTGTGTCAAGCTGGACCGCACACGAATTTGCTGTCTCCGACTGTCTAGTACGCCTCAAGAATTTTGCCCTTGGAGGGATCAATCCTATTAGTTCCTGCGAGCATCTTCCATGATAGTACTTGTAGAAAAGAGAGAAGTCCCCAACCATACACCTACCTGTACTCTAGTGTTTCGAGAGAATCGGTCAAACTCTCGTCATCAATTAGGCGAATCGATCTTCTTCTTGCCCTTGGGGGATCAGTCGTATTAGTTCCTGCGAGCATCTTCCATGAAAGTACTTGTAGGAAAGATATAAGTCACCAGCCATCAGTCTGTGCTCTAGTGTTTCCAGAGAATCGGTCAAACTCTCGTCATCGATTAGGCGAATCGTTCTTCTTTGAATTGAATCCAACAGAGCTAATTTTGGGACTGAACTCCAAACATGAGAACAGTATTGGCTAGTGTTGGCCTAACTTGGGCTTTGCATAGTGTGAGTAGCTGATGAGATGTAAAGTACCTTTTTGCCCTAAAAAGAAAGCCTAGCTTCTGAGAGGTGGATTTGGCAATGGCGCGAACATGATCGTCCCAAGAGAAGTTAGTGCTCGCATTCACTCCTAGGATAGATAGATCTTGAAAAAGAAGAGATTCATAAACTGAAATACAAAGCTTGTCCCCTGAAACCAAGAAAAATTAAAAAACGTAACAAAGTTTGCTCTAACGCGTTTCGATAGCTAAGCCATCATCTTCAGAGAGATGATAGCTTGGTTATCGAAAGGCATTGGAGCCAACTTTGTTGTGTTTTTTAATCTTTCTTGGTTTCAGGGGACAAGATTTGTATTTCAATTTTGGAAGATAACCAAGAACGAGTCCGTTCCACCAAAATTATGACTGCAATAGATGATTCAGAAGAGAATCCTACTTAATATCTTCGACTTTCTAGATATGTAACTCGACAAAGATTTTGTTCTAAAGATTAGTTTTGATTTTTTGTAGTTTTTAAATCTAGAGATTAAAATAATCTAGAAATAGAAACACGATTATAGTCCTATACAGTAGCATCAAAAATTGGCTACAAAGAAGCAAAAAAAACCTACCAGTTCATAGGAGGGATATCAGTCATCAATTGCGGTGTATGGGGGAAGGAGTTTTACACCAAAATGTCATCTTGATCAAAGAATTTACCGACTATAAATAAAAGCTTGATGACCGATGCAATTGGTAAACTAGAGAAAATTTTTGCGCTTGGTCTAGAAGCAAAAACAACGAAGAGTTTGCAGATCTCACTAACTAAGACCTTCTCCTTGGAAGAAGTGTCAAATTAAAGACGACGTTGCCCACTGGGGCAATCACCAAAGTGGAGAAAAACCTAGAATTTGATGCAGTTGGCAAACTAGAAGTGTTGACTGGTGACTAGTGCCACCATTGGTGGTGGTGCTGGTCTCAAACTAGGGAAGAATTTGGCCAGAAAAGAGTTTTTGTGTTTTGCAAGGTATATTCTTGCCATCGATAGCCATGTCAAATGAGAAACGGTTTTGGGGTCACTGACAGAATTAAAGACTTTAATAAAATTTCGAATGTGACTTTGATATTTTCATTTGAGACTCGAAATCTTATTTTGAAGTTTCGATTTTTTTGCACTTTGGACTTTACTTTCAAAATCTTGTTTTCCCAAAATCCTCAATTTAGAAATTTTGAGCATTTATTGAAAATGCCTATAAAAAAATCAAAATTGTAGATTTAAAATTCAAAATTCAGTTCAAATTTCTTAACTTTAGATTAGATTCTATGGGATTTTACCGTCCATTCACTTAAAACTAATGTGAAAATAATTACATCTAATTACGTATTTTGGTTTCTTTAATCAACGAGTTTCAGGAAAAACATAACGAGAATTCACTTTTGATAGTTTCTTCGAATAATCGATTTATTTATTTTATTTTTTAGGTAAAAAACAATGAGCGTTGCGATCCAGCGGCGAGTTCGGATCTTCGCCAGATGTGTCCAACAGCCGTATGCAAATTTGTTCAAATGAAACACTCCAATGACTACCCGTATCTCCAAGGTATGCATGCTCTATCAGTATTTTTTTGTTCGCCTATTTGGTGGAATTTCGACTTAAATCGCGAACAATTTTCAAGTCGTAAAAACCAGGGCTTCGAACCGCTATTTGTTTCGTTTCGCTTGTTGGTTTTTGTTCCGGCAAAAAAATTATATCGGTTTAGTTCCGGTTTTCATTCCGACAAAAATAACGGTTTTTTTGCGGTTTTCGGTTCAGTTCCGGGTGACTCATTTTGTGATTTCGCAAAAAAGTTTTTCGAATTAAAAATTGATTTTTGAACATAATTTAGAAAATGTTATGTCCTTTTTTTCTTCGTATTACAACACATAACTACTGAGACCTTGCCTAAAACTCAAGGAAAATATTTTCTATTTTTCGGGTTTAAAAATTTCGGGACCAAACTTTGTATTTTTGGTTCAATTTGGGCTCAAATTTCAAGAAAAGTCTAAGCTTTATGAAAAAGTAAATATTAATGTCGGGTTCAGAAATTTCAAATTTAAACTTGAAATATTCATAAAAACCTTAAATAATATACCCAAAAGACCACTTCTAGTTCAGTTCAAGTTTTAAATTAGGGTTTTGATAAAATAGTCAAAATGTCCAAAAAAGAAGTTCAAAATTTAACAGAAGATTTTTCAGACTTTCTACCTTAATTTAGAAATATTTGACTTAACCCAACTATTTAATTTTTTTCTGGAAATGTTGCTGAAAATTTTAACATTTCTGAAAGTTTTGGTTAACCTTTTTTCGATATTTTATTTGAAGTTTTTATTATTATTATTTTTCTATAATATCGACTTTAAACAAAATTTAGTCTTTTCCTGGCAAGTATAACCCTTTTTATCGACAGGTTGACTTTTATTCTTTAATTGCAGATATTTTTCTCGAAATTATAAGTTGACAGTCATAATTTTTTGAAATTTTTGAATATTCGACTTAGCTCGAAAGCTTTTTAATTTACAGAATTCGAAATTATGAGATCAATTTTGAAAAATTGTTATTCATAAATTTAGTTTATTTTTGCTCAAAATTTACATTTTTTCCAAAAATGTTGACTTTTTCCTTGAAATTTGGATATTCTTTCGAGATTTTGAATTAAAATTGAAAATAAAAAATAACGTAAAATATTCAAACTCAAATTAGCAGTTTTGCATTTGAAATCTAACTTCTGCTAGCATTTTGGGCAAAAAATTGAAATTTGTAATCTATATTTTAAAAGTAAAAGTAAACAAAATCCACAAAAAATGCAGTTTCAATTATTTCTAAAATTCAATGTTCTAGGAAAAAATTAAATTTAAATAGTAACGACAAATTTTCCGGAAAAAAAACGTGAATTTCAATTTTAAAGACAAAATTTAGGAAAAATTTCAACAATAGCTTCAAAGTTTGTGAAGAAATTTAATATTCTGAGAATCGATTTTTGACAAAACAGTTCAAGGAGCAAAGGGCCAAACTTTCGAGTTTATATCAGAAGTTTCGTGAAAACAATTAATATTTAAAAAACACAATTTTGACTCCTAAATTCTAAAGAGTCTAAAAAAATATCGCAATTTCAAGACTCAAATCTTGAGAAAAAAATCAAAATTTTCAGAATAAAAATTACTATTTTAGCGTAAACAAACTCATTGGAAGTTTAAATTAGACATTTTCTAAGATGTTACCATTGTAAGTTTACTCTAAAAATTCCGACTCCAATTTCAAGATTTTAGCTTTAAATTGGAATATAATTTTGTATTTTTTTCATGAAATTATAATTTGAAATTTAAAAATTTCTGGGTTAAATTTGAAATTGCGAGATTTTGGCGAAAATTTTTAGAAAAAATCATTTCTTGGAATTATAGAAAGTTTTAGGAAGTCGGCAGCGTAAAAAATAATAAGAATTTAAATTTGGGATTTCGAACAAAAATGGATTACTAAAATCAAAGTGGAATTTGAAGGAAAAAATTGTCAAACAATCTAAAATTTGACTGATCACTTCAAAAAATTAGGAAAGGAAAATTGACGTTTAAGGAAAGAAGTAAATTTGGAGTTTTCTAACAAAAGTTCAAATTTCTAGAAAAACTCGAATTTGTGAAAAACAGTTGTAAGGAAAGCCGAGTTTCCCTAGCTCGAATGAAAATCACGCTACTGCTTTATTCTAAAGTTACAACAGAAGATAATTTTTTTCTATTTTAAACTCAACAAAGAAAAGAAATATTTCCAGATAAAAGTCCAAATTTGTAAAGTAAAAAATTTTTAAAAATGATTCAAGTTAAAATTCTGAAAATAAAGTCAATATTTTCTAGAAAATGTGGAACCTGTGAGCTTCTAATTTAATTTTTAAACAAAAATGAAATACTGAAAGACTCATAATTTTGATATTAAAGATGAATGGATTTGTGTAAAATTTTAAAAACGAAATTGAAATGTCTAAAAAAACTTTCAAACGTAAAGGTAAAGTAAAAATTACTTTAAGTATGTAAATTCAACGAACCGAAATAAACCGACATTTTTCCGGTTCCGTTCCGGTTTTCGTTCCGACGAAAATAACGGTTTTTTTCGGTTTCCGGTTCAGTTCCAGTTCGAAACCCTGGTAAAAACTACATAAATGCAAATTCCCGGTTTAAACTTTAAATCATAAAACATCGAAAACAAAACATTTATTTATAAAAACTTGCTACTTCTACTTTTTTGTAAACATTTTGATATCAAGACTCGTACTAGCACTAAACTAAGCACTGTGGCTTAGGATTAAGTCCATTAGGACCCCTTTACGACATCGGCAATTAAACAAATAATTACGCGATACGTATTTCACTAGCAGAACTGGCACTTTCAAGCGTACTAATCTTAATTGATTAGCAAACATCGCCGTTGATTGATTAGCCAGCATCGACATCATCTGCATTGAGATTCAGATCGAGATTGAGATTCAATCTATGGATTTCAAGACTCGGAAGGTTTGAGAAATACATTAGATATTTCAAATTTAAACTTGGTTGGATTTTTTGCCAAAAATTTTCACTTTTCTTGTGAATTGTTTTTAGATAAATCAACTTTCTGACTTTAATTTTCCAAAATTTAAATTTTTAGCTCAGAATGTTAAGAAATCAGTTAAAGATCTTGGATTTAAATTTGAACATTTCAATTTGTTTCTCGAACTGTTGCTTTTAAAAATCTGAACAAGTAAATATTCAAGATAATCGAGTTAAAGTCTTTTGAATTCAATCTAAAAATTTTGATGTTTGGAATTTTAACTTTAGTCTGAGATCAACATCCGAAATTAAAATAAAAGTAGAAATTTCCACTTTAAATTTAGGGTTCTGAAAGTAGTCGAAATTCTTTAGCCAATGAATGAACAAAAAAATTACCCAACAAAAAGCTAAACCCTCAAAAAAAATTTTATATTATTATTATTTGTAAAATTTAAATTCATTTTTTTTTCATGTTATTTTTAGAGTTATCATGTGATTAAATATTATTTATCTTAAAAATATCGTATTTGTGTTTTAGCTTTCAACGTGTTTGGATTCTTTTGGTCCACGTTCTTCGCATCAGCATTTGGTCAGATGGTCCTAGCTTATGTATTTGCGACTTGGTACTGGACTATGGACAAACATGATATTCCATTTTTTACTGTCACTACATCAACTTTTAATGTACTGAGGTAAGGCCAAAATTGCTTTAGTTACTACTTTGGAATTTACTTTATGACTGCACCAGAGACTAGACCACACTTATGTTATTAAAAAAAAAAGGTTCTAGAGTTATACGCGTCATGCAATTTTTTATATAATTATAATTGAATGGGGGCTTCCACAGGTTGAAATTTAAAACACTTCTTAGTTTATGTGCTGAATTCGCATCAAGTATTTTGTCGATGTTTCGTCACTTCACTGTCTCCTGGAAAACGTATATATCTGCTGAAGATGACAGCTTGGCTATCAAAAGGCGTTAGAGCAACTGTTGTGTTTTTTAAATTTTTCTTTTGGTTTTTTTTGGAATTTGGTTTCAGGGGATAATATTTGTATTTCAATATCACTATGACTGGATTCTATACCATGTCACGTTTCAGATGGCATCAGGTGTCAAAAAAATCGGGACATGTGTCCACAATATTTTGATGAATAAAAGAAGACCAACGTGTCCAAAAAATTTTTTCAAATCTACAAATCTTTGCTAGTCGTGATGACATATTTTGAACTTCTAAAAGGAGTTGGTAGGTGGTAGACGGGAACTTTCAGTCATCCGAGGTAGTACCACCCCACGTATCACTAGGAGGCGATAAAATGATGTTTCCGTCTCTGACACGTGAGTCTGTTTCCACTATTCGCCTTTCCTCATCCTGTCTTTTTCCTTATTTTCTTTTTTCATCTACTCTGATTTTTTCTTCTCGTTATTAAAAACCAAAGATGACGGATTCTCTTCGTGCAAAAAATTCCGGACGTAAACTACCCTCCCGTTCGGATGTCCGGGTGGAGGGTGTACGAGGGAATCGAAAATCGACGGAAAATTTTAATGTACCACGGGCCAAGTTTCTTTCAAACAATTCATTCAAAATTCAATTATGTAACATTCGGGGTCTAAACTCAAATCTAAACTCGGTTCATCAACACCTTCAAAATGAAGGACCCCATGTGCTGTCTCTGACAGAAACCCAAGTCTCCCCATTCATCAATACAGTCCATTTGCTTTGCTCTAACTACGACTTGCACACAAAATTTCGACACAAGAGGGGAATTTGTGCTTTTACGCGAAGCTACCTGTCCTGTCAACGAGAAGAAGCACTTGAATCTGCTGATCATGATGTGATTTGGCTAAAAATTTGCTCCAAAAACGAAGTAATATTAATTTGTTCACTTTGTCTCCAAACGATCTCTCATACAGACAGCTCTTCTGTTATCGCTCCGTAAACTCTGATCACCTACAGCCGAATTATCCAAAAGCTGAGGTTGTCTTTCTCGGTGACTTCAACGTACACAATATCCCCGAACTAACGACGCAGGAAGGGTAGCAGAGGCTTTCGCCATCACTTGTGGACTATCGCAATTAGTTGAGGAACCCACAAGAATTCCTGATATAGATACCCATCAACCTAATCTACTCGACCTTTTCCTTACAAATTACCCAAATTCGTATAAAATCTTAGTTACATCACCGCTTGGAAATTCGGATCACAAGCTCGTAGCAGCCTCTCGTTCGCTTCATATACCACCTCCTTCCCAGACGCAGTCCCGTAGGATTTGGCACTTTATCTCTGCAAACTGAGAAGAATTAAGAGACCTCTTTGCATCTTTCCCATGGCAGGAAGTCTCTTTAACTCAGACAACCCTTCCTTAGTCGCCGAATCCATCACGGAAACTATCCTGATTGGTATGGAATGCTCAATTCCCCACTTCCAAAAGAAGTCTGCCTCCAATAAATCTTGGTTCAGTAAAAAATGTTCTCGGGCTGTCTCCTGCAAAAATCGCAAATATCGTCGTTGGTGAAATAATCCCTCAGTCGAGACTCGGACTATATTTGTCGATGCACGAAATTCTCGCAAACAGGTTATTAACCAGGCAAAAATGATTTCGATTGTAAAATGCGCCAGAGGCTTATAAACTGTCCGAACGGTTTCAGGTCCTTTTGGGGATTTGCAAAGTCGATTGGAAAGAATTTTACACCTTCAAATTTTCCACCTTTACTCGATGAAAATAGCAATATTGCTACTACCTCCAAGGAAAACGCTGACATTTTAGCCTTAATGTTTGCTGAAAATTCCAATCTTGATTCTCGAAACGTACAACCTCCTATTCTTCCTAAGGTTGGCACTTTGATGCCTGAAGTTGTTTTCAGACAATGCACAATGAGGAAGATTTTCCTTGAACTTGACACCTCGAAAGCTTCTGGCCTTGATGGTATTTCCGCTATTGTTCTTAAGAAGTGCGCCCCAGAGTTGACTCCTGTCCTAAGCAAATTGTTCACACTCTCTTACAACAAAGGTGTATTCCCTAACATCTGGAAATCTGTTAGAGTGCAGCCTGTTCCTAAAAAGGAAAAGGAATCTGGTTAACAACTATCGCCCTATATCTTTGTTACCCGTTATATCTAAAGTGATGGAAAAGGTTATCAACATCGAGATTCTCAAATATCTGGAGAAAAATTGAATCATCTTCGACAGGCAATACGGTTTTAGACAACAACGTTCCACTGGCTATTAACTGGCATATGTTACTCATATATGTACCTCAGCTATGGTGAGACTAGGATTGTGTCACTGGATATCTCAAAGGCTTTCGACAGAGTCTGGCACCGATCTCTTCTCGCCAAATTAACATCTTATGGTCTTCCTCTTGGACTCTGTCATTTGATATCCAATTTTTTCGCTGACAGATTTATTCAGGTCGTCATCGATGGCATCTCATCCGAGACATTTGCAATTAACGTAGGGGTGCCTCAGAGGTCTGTCTCCTACTCTATTTCTGTTACACATAAACGATCTCTTAGCTTCAACTTCCAATCCTACATACAACTGCGCAGATGATAGTAACATTGTGTCATCTTATGGTCTTCCTCCTGGACTCTGTCATTTGATATCCAATTTTCTCGCTGACAGATCTCTTCAGGTCGTCGTCGATCTCATCTAAGACATTTGCGATTAACGCAGGGGTGCCTCAGGGGTCTGTTCTGTCTCCTACTATATTTATGTTACACATAAACGATCTCTTAGCTTTAACTTCCAATCCTATATACAGCTACGCAGATGGTAGTAACCTTGTGTCATCTTTTTTCTCCGACAAACCATTATTTATCACTGCTTCAGATCCACTAAGAGAACAGCAGATATAGACGATTAATCGGGATCTCGAGATTATTCTGGAGTGAGGTAAGAACAATTTGGTCGACTTCAACGCTTCAAAAACTCAGGCCGCGGTTTTCTCTAAGAAAACATCAAGGGATAATGCAATCATAGACGGTAAAATCCTTCTGATCGGGTCTAATCTATCTATCCTAGGAGTAAATGCGAGCACTAACTTCTCTTGGGACGATCATGTGGGCCAAATTGCCAAATCCGCCTCTCACAAGCTAGGCTTTTTTTTTAGAGCTAAAAAGTACCTCACATCTAATCAGCTATTAACTCTAGCAACTCTAGCCAATAGTGTTCTCATGTTTGGAGTTCAGCCCCAAAACACACTTTAGCTCTCTTGGATTCAATTCAAAAAAAAGCGATTCGTCTAATTGATAACGAGAGTCTGACCGATTCTCTCGAAACGCTAGGATACAGGCGTATGGTTGGTGAATTTTTTCTTTTCTACAAGTACTATCATGGAAGATGCTCGCAGGAACTAATAGGATTGATCCCACCAAGGGCAAGATTCTTGAGGCGTACTAGACAGTCGTAGACAGCAAATTCCTGTGCGGTCCAGCTTGACACAGTGAGGACTTCTGTCTGCGGAGACTCTTTTTTCTATAGAACTTCCAAGTTATGCTTGTTACCGAAAGAAATTTTCCCCAAAAAATTACAATCTATCCTTGTTTAAGAAGGCGGTTCATCGCCATCTATCTTTGTTTCCGCATCCTACTCGCAGTGCTTTGAAAGCATAATGGGATTACCCTTTGTGAGTGGATTAAACTTAAAAAAAAAATTCCCCAAAATCTTTCCTATTTGAAAAACCAAAAGCAGAAAACTTCAACTTGTTTATCAAAATTTACCTTTTCCTTACAATTTGATCGATTTTTTGATAAAAAGAGTATAAATTTTGAGAATATTTTTTTTAGAAATCAAAAAAAAATATATTTTTAAATTGAAAAAGAAAAATTGAAAAAAAATTCTGCAGAAATTTCAACTTATTTTCATACCTAACTTTCTAGGAAATCATACTTTTGGTGGAAGGAACTGGTCCCTGATTATCTTCCAAAATTGATATATAAATCTTGAGACAGATATCTTCCAACTTTTTCCCAAAATTGGGTTTTTCTCGTAATTCGTGTTTTTCTAAATTACAACTTTATACTCAAAATTCTACGTTTCCTTTTAAAAGTGAACCCTATCTTGGAAATTTTCAATATTTCCTAGAAATTTCGATGGCATTTTTCGAAAACACTTTTTTTATTTTTTTGAAATCTATTTTTCGTGATGTTAGGCTTCTGGATTTCCCACTGGATAGGCCACCTTTTCCGAGCCCACTGTATTATCTCCATGATTGAGGCGTCCTAGGCCCCATTCATTCAGCCACCCAACTTTTTTGAGAAACTGAAGAACGTCCTTTGGATGCGCCTCTCTTAAACTGGCAACAGGCCAGAAGTTCCCTCAGCGTGGATCCTCTGATTGATGTTAGTGCCCCGACAGTGACACATAACGTGTTCGGCACCCGCATCTTCTTCTAAACATTCCCTATAACTTGGGTCGTTTATAATTCCCATTCCGCGAAGGTGTTTGTTTACTCGACAGGACCTGTCCAAATCCCTACATTTCTTGAAAGTTGTAGGCATTGTTTTGCCCTTTCCCTGCACGGCATTCTGATGAATGCGTGAGTTTGTCGGCATGTTGTTATTGACGCCCATTGGGCTTTGTGTTTACGACGGATTTCTTCTTTAAGTAGGGATCTTACGGTTGATCTAGCCAGGGAAGGGTTGGTTCAGGTCCAAGGAATTGTCCCTCCAAATCCTTCTTCGCCAGTTTGTTGGCGCGTTCTTTTCCTTTTTTTTCCCAGAAGGTCCTTTGACCCATATTGATCGTTCTAACCACAGAAATGTATGTCCCTCGCACCATCTCTTGAAGCTATACCATCCGAAGTCTGACGTAAGGATCCAGAATCCTCATCATTTACTTACTAATGTCCCCACCACTGAGTGATAAAACCACAAAACATATACGTAATGAAACGCGTTACCATCCTAACTGGATTCTGGTTCAACCTAGAAATGAAAAGGAGTTCCAAGCTTCGATCTGTGGCAGCCCTCATTCTAATTTTCGAATATAATCGATAAAAATATAAACGAATTGAATTCGGAAAATATTCATTAAAGACTCAAGACACTTGAGACGACTACTTTTGAAATGAATACGTAATAATCCAAAAAGTCAACTAATAACCTGCTCAGCAATAAGTTCTCTTAAAGAGCTCTTACAGTCAACATTTTTTAGAGCCTGACATCGGGAAATATTGTCAGAAAGTTAACATTATGTTAACATAAAGGTTTCTCATGATAAAGACACCTATCAAAATTATCTATCTGTTAGATGTCCGTAATCTGACGACTAAGAAAAGTTATCTAAATGTTAACATTTCTGTGGCTCTTAAAGTTATAACTGTAATGATATCTTTAAGATATCTTTCTGATTTAGGTGATGTACGGGAATGATATTAAAAAAGTCAGTGTCCTCATGATCAATGATTTTCTCCTTTGTTCCTGAGGGTTGTTGCTTACCTTTCTAATTCTGAAATATTTTCATGTTTACAGGTATCATATTGGAACGTTGGCCTTTGGATCTCTGATAATTGCCATCTGCAGAATGATACGAGTAATATTGGAATACCTAGATAAAAAACTGAAAAAATATGACAATGGTTGTGTAAAAGCCATACTGTGCTGCATGAAATGTTTCTTTTGGTGCTTGGAAAAGTTTCTCAAGTTTATCAACAAAAATGCTTACATCATGTGTGCCATTCATGGAAAGAACTTTTGTGTTAGCGCCAAAGATGCTTTTAATTTATTAATGAGAAATATAATTAGAGTATTCGTGTTAGATAAGGTGAGTTTTTTTTTTCAAATTATTTGGAACCCTGGTGAAATTTATTTAGGAATATAACTTCTTATAATCGAAATAATACTCTAGACATTGGATTAACCATTTGTAAAAATGTTTCTAGTAATTAGTATATACTATTTAATAACTCCTATTGTTTTTGACAAAATTTCGAGTTGTAACTTTGCAAGTTGTTTATTTACTAACTTATGCACTAATTCTTGTTTTGTTTTAGGTGACCGATTTCTTGTTTTTCCTCAGTAAACTGCTGGTTGCAGTAAGTGCTGGTGCACTGGCATATTTTTACTTTACCAGTAAAGATTTTGGATTAAACTATGTCTACGGACCCGTCATTATTATTGTAGTATTCGCATATTTGATTGCCTCCTTATTTTTCAACGTTTACTCCATGGCAGTTGATACTTTATTTTTATGTTTTCGTAAGTTCTTAAAACATAAACCGAATTTCGTTGTGGTAATGTTTTTTTTTTTAGTGGAAGATTCCGAGAGAAATGATGGTAGTCCTGAGAGACCTTACTTTATGTCGAAAAATCTGATGAAGATTCTTAACAAATGAGAACTCTGGAAAACTAGCCATTTATATTATGCTGTGATACTTTTTAATAATTTAAATAATAAATATGTTTAAGCATATTTAATATTATAAATAAATTTTATTTATTTGTTTTCCTTCACACTCAACATTTTAAAATTACAACGATTACTTGCGTTACATACAACCCATGCAGGGTGACCCACTGTGTATCTAAATAAAAACAATTTATTAAGAAATTATTACATTCAAATCACATTTACACTTGTACGATTTAAATATCAAATTGTTTCAAACAACGAAACATTACACTATGACATTTATTGCTGGTGTCTCATTTTCTTCCAAAACTGGTACATCTACAAGTCCATTTTCATCAGCCTGAGTCAAAATATCACAAATTAACGGAGACTCCACCCCAAGTATATATTCACAGTAACGTGGCTCCAGCAAATAAAGCGAAACAGCGTTAATATTTGACGAATTCTCCAAGCACTTCAACTTGACTTCAGTCTGCCTTGCTTTACCGGTTTTATCACATATGCTGCCATCAGAATAAAAATGCGACAACTGAGTTCTTTGCGCCAGCGGCTTAGGCCGCTTATGTGGATGTTGCTCCAACCATTCAAGATGCTTCCTCTTGTTGAATATGCCCAAATTTATGGATGTTTTCGTGCCATCTTTTTCGATGTGGTACTGATTAACTGATCGCCCGTAGCAGAATTCGTACTTCCACCAGCCGGTACCACCGGTGAGGCAGTTTTTTCCCGATAGAAAGCTCTCAACTGGGGAGGTGTCAGTGATTGGGGTGTCGACAATCCGAGATATTTCTTCTTTTTCTGCTATCTCGATTGGTACGAATTCCACCCTAATTTTATCAAAGTCCGCTTTCCTCTGCAAATTTTTGCTCTCTATTTTCATCTTTACCAAGTTGTAGGGTTTACTCGGGCTGTCTAATGGAAGACAATTAATTTTATTTTCTCCAGTTTCTTTCGGTTTGTATTTGGGGTGAGCGCACAACAAAGGCGAGAGAATTATTACCTCATATTGACACGTTGATGTCTCTTTGAGGGAATACACGTCGTGTTTTCCGTGTTGGTAGCAAACATACAAAGCTCGGGTTTGGCGTGGCTTATTTTGATTTAAATCGCAAAGGGTACCATTCTCCATCACAATCTCCAAGTATGGAAGGTTAACGTTGTCGATCTTTTTCACTGGAATTTGATGATTAGGATCCTTCTCTAGAAGTTTCTGTTCCTCAAGGACCCTGTCGTACGCCTTCTCATCCCAACGCCCCAATGTATACTCTTGAAGTTTGATTTTTTTACCTTCACGATCTTCGTGATACTGCCGGATGTACTTGCCGTGGCATACTTCATAGGTCCAGTACGATGCCAACCGATACGAGCAAAAAGATTGGGAAAACAGAGGAGCGATTAGTTCTAAAGCTGTAGGCCCTTCATACACTTCTTCCGATGAAGCTTCCTTTGTTTGCACGTTAGGTAAAATACATTTGTATTTCTCCTGGTGTGATGTTGTTACTATCATATGTTCCAGATTATCATCCTCGAAAGTTTCAAAATTGTCGCCTGGCCATTTTATGTCAAATAACACCGTATCGTCAAAACCTTTAAGATCGTGACAACTAACGAAACTTGCAAGCGAAAATAAAAGTAATCCATACACAATTCTCATTTTACTATTTGAAATGTTACATTTTCTGACTACTGCTTATCTAATAAGACACACGTAATGTTTGTAATATGCAAAGCAAACGTCAAATTACCAGATTGTGTCATTTCAAATATAGCTGACAC
Source organism: Dastarcus helophoroides (assembly GCA_028583605.1). Lineage (NCBI taxonomy): Eukaryota > Metazoa > Arthropoda > Insecta > Coleoptera > Bothrideridae > Dastarcus > Dastarcus helophoroides. The sequence goes on from CM053327.1 coordinate 33,702,869, forward strand.
TAATGACAGATGTCATAGAAATTATAAAGCGTAGGCGCGCAACAACCATACTAGACTAGATATTCGCGTCAGCCATTTTATTTCCTAATCAGTGGCGGCGAAATAATACAGTGAAAGTATCGCGCTGGTTATTAAAACAAAAATCAATTTATTATTTATATCCTATTCTTTTTTTTAGACTCTTTTTCAACTTTACATAATATAGGCTTAGGTTCTTTTAACATTTTCGATGCTTGGTTTAAGCAATATTTAAATTTTTAGGCTGACAATTTTTGACATTCTAATTTTATTAGTGTTAAGGCTTGGCTGGCGAAACGTCTTAGGGCAACTGTTGTGTTTTTTAATCTTTCTTGGTTTCGGGGACAAGATTTATGTTTCAATTTTTAAGATAACCAAAGACAACCCCCTTCCAGCAAAATAAGTGTTTAAACACCAAACTATTTCTCTAGAGCTAATATTGTCACCCGTACTAATTTACTTTGCTAGTGAAAGAGAATAAACTGAGCAATATCGATCCAAAAATCTCGTTGGAGCTACAAACACGAACGGTCATATTTGTTTTACTAAAAAATATCGCGTGTATACAAAGTTTTCTAATCTAGTGTTCTTGAGTCATTTTTTGTCATGTTTACGTATGTTCCTTACTTGATCGACACACAGGTGAACAAACATAACCTTAAAAAAATATGTATTGATTTGATCTTACAATGGAAGAGAAATCCTTTATTGTTGAACCTTACTTTCGAAAAACCCAAAAAAGCAGTCATGAATGGATCTTTTCTATTTCTGATAGTACAGCAGAATTTTCATGTCAAGATAAAATGTCAATTTAGTAAGTACGAATCAAGTAAGGAACGTACGTGAACATGTCAAAAAATGACAGCAGCACACTAGATTAGAAAACATTGTACACTTGATAATAATAAAAAAAGAAGAAAACAGATTATGGTATTCGTACCATTCAGATTTTTTCCCATCTTCTTTTAAAATGAATGCCCTTATAACTGTAAATTATTTTAATGTGAAAAAAATACAACATAAACCAAGATAAACAATTAAGAGAATTAAATAAAACTAAAATATAAGAGCGTGAGCCAAATTTACGCTTCAAACTAGTACTAATTGTTTGGAGTTTGAAAATTTTCATCTAAGCGTATTAGTTTTAATTTTATATGCAAATTTTAATTTTGCACTGTGAATGACATTAATGATGTTTACATATAACAAACTAGCTTTGTTGATTGAATACCTAATGCGTGCATTATTTTATATGTATCGCTGATTGAATAAAGTATTCAATCTACGTTTGTATTAATTGGGAGGTTGTGAATGCATCTTTACTTAAATCCGATTTTAGTTCAGCATTTTAGTTCAGAGGGAGGCACCGATGCACAGCACATTGTGTCTTCTAGAATGTCAAAGTGGAAAATTCTCTGGTCTAACAAGATTTAGGTTATGTATCACATAACCTATACAACTTTAATTTGTTTTTGTCATAGTCTCTGTTTTTTGTTTAAGTTGGCAAGCTATTTTTGAGCAAAATAATATTAAAAAAAATCAAGCAGCTGAAAGTAGAGAGCAGAATTTACAACATGCCTCAGAAAATTTGTATTAGATTGGCCTCAAACCGTGTCAATACTAGTGTTGCGTTGAATCAAAGAATACCAGCGATATTTACCCCCGGACAAGTTATTACCGAACAAAATGAATTTATGAGGTGTGTTTTCAAAATAATATATTGTTGGGTATAGTTTCAATATGTTTGTTAAAAGGGGGCATGGCACATATGAGGAAAACGGTTTATTAAAAGCTTCCGTAGCCGGAGTTAAAGAAAAAGTCAACAACTTAATATCGGTTCGTCCTCTCAAAAGTGGATACAATGGGGAGGTGGGAGACATCGTTGTGGGTAGAATTACAGAAGTGCAGCAGAAACGATGGAAAGTAGAAACTAATTCTAGGTTGGATTCTGTTTTATTACTTTCATCTGTTAATTTACCAGGAGGGGAATTGGTAAGCTCCCAGTTTGGCACAACTGATTTATTGTTATATAAATTTTGTTTTAGAGGCGTCGTTCTGTTGAGGATGAACATATGATGAGACAATACTTACAGGAAGGCGATTTAATTAGTGCAGAAGTTCAAAGTGTGTTTTCTGATGGGTCTCTTTCTCTACACACAAGAAGTCTAAAATATGGAAAGGTCTTTATAACCTTGGATTTTTTGTAGTGGTTTCCCCATTATCAAGAAAAATAAATAATTGGCTTGTTACTTAATGTAAAATAATATTTTTTCTTGAAGTACTGATAATGAGTATAGTAGAATCCCCATACGAAACCAGTTATGAGATGTAACAAGTGAATTCCATATTGCCTTACTTGTTCATATTTCAACGATGGTGTTTACAACAAAATCGTTTATATCGAGCTTTTTTGTGGGTCCCTTCTGTTCTCGTTATAACAAGATTCTATGTACTTCAATTGTTTATAATGTAAATATGAAATTTGGTTTTAGTTATCACAAGGAGTGTTGGTAAAAGTTTTCCCAGCTTTGATAAAAAGGAGTAAAACTCATTTTCATAATTTACCCATAGGAGCTAGCATTATTTTGGGAAATAATGGTTATATCTGGATATGTTGTATAATCCACAATTCCTCGGACAATGCCGGTGGATTTGTTCAAAATTTAGAAGAGGTAAATGTTTTTGTTGGTTTTATATTTTGTTTCAGTTTTTATTTTATATAATTTTATGTTTATGATGCAAAGTATGTCCCATTTCTTATTTTTTTTAGGTTATTCCTATGGCTGACAGGGAAACAATAAGTCGAATTAGAAATTGCATTCTGGCATTGGCCCAAAGTAAAATGATGTTATATGATACAAGTATATTATATGCTTATGAAGAGTCATTAAAATATACTGTGGCGGAACTTTTGGTACCTGAAGCCATGGTTGATGTTGCGATATTAACACAGCAAAGATTAAGTCTTGTTGAAAATGAGTAAAATAATGAAACAATGTTCAATATATTTTACAGTTTTTCAGTAATTTTTTATTGTGTATACTTTACTTACCTACATTCTTAGCAGAGACTGATGTTTAAGTTTTGGTTAAAAATCATTTATTTTTTCAGTGACCTTATAATTTAAAGAAAAATTATAATGATTTATTTAAAATGGTTTGTTTGACCTTAAAATCTAAAAAAAGTAGCATTTGCTGTATCTTTTCCATTTATTTATAAAAGATGCGATAGATATGCTACTGAATTTTGGGACCTTGGGTGACTAGTAAAACAATTTTAAAAAACTTATTGCTATTTATTTCATATTAAAAAATATAATTATCTAGCCTTGTATATAAAGTGTACGTATAATTAAATTAGATTTAGATATATACAATAAATAAATAATATAAATAACTAATCTAATAAGAATATCACTAGTGAAGTAGAAAAAAAGCATTATCTTACCATTACAAAATGTGTCTGAGGAACAGATCAATGCTCAATAAAGTCCCTAAAGGGAAGTTTTCAAGAGATCAAGTAGAATGTGTGATTTTGTAACGGTAAAATTATTAATGAACCTAATATGTCACAGATTCGTAAAGCTTACCATCACCAAAGACTGCCACCATCCCGAAAAATGAGTCATTTAAAATAAATATTGCATATCTTTGAGTTTAGAGCTTGCTATTTCCTCGAGTTGTTTGCTAAACTCTAATAACAGGTCACGCCATCAAGGAAATATCAAATCGATCCTTATCGTCACAATTAACTATCAAAATAAATACTGGGATAATTCTTGCTATATTTCAATTAAAGCACCATAGCGTCTAGACATTAACGGCACTCTCAAGCAATGTGCTTACTTGGACTTAACCATTTTTTCATATAGTAGCAGAATAATGTGCTGATATATAAAAGAACTAGCAGCGCACATGTCACACCAAGCGCTAAAACTGAAGTTTTCGTCGGACAGGGTTCGATTATGGTCACTGTTTTATCTGAAATTTAAAATAAATTAATGCACACGTTTGAATTTTATAACCATAAGCATACTACATTTAGGAAAAATAGCAACATTAACGCTACTTATTGGTTTGCGAATAGCAATCAGAAGGTTTTAGGGTGGCTCTCGTATTAGAGTATTTTTTACCTTTTCCGAACTCCGCACTTGCTAATTCCGATTTAAGGAATTGGGATTGTTTTTCATCGCCAAAATCTAATACGAGAATTTCTTGACTGAGTGTCATGTCTTCTTCCTTTTCTTCATCTGTGTAATTGCTGATAGATCTCTTCCTCCTTCCCCAGGATTCAATAGAGTCACGTCCCCATTCGCAAACAGCCTGAAATGTAATGATATGAGACTAGATGAAATTAGGACTTTTTTTCCACGTGAATGGTGGAAAGGTAAGCTCTTAGGTATTCCTCCAAATACTTGCAGTGTAAAATTTCAAAAAAATGTCGATATTAAAAAAATGAAAATTTGAAGTCGAAAATTTCAAAAAAATGGGTATTTTAAAAAAGTCTGAAATTTTAAAAAGTCGGCATTAAAAAAAGTCAAAATTTTGAATCATAGAAACTCTTTAAATTCTAAACATTTGAAATTGTAAAAATGTTGAAATTTTGAAGAAAACGATATTTTAAAAATAACTTAAAATTGAAAAATAAGCCAAAGTTTTCAGAAATTAACAATTTTAAAAAAGTCGCAAATTTTGAAAAAAACTAAAATGTTAAGGGTTTAAAATTTTGGTACAATTTTAAAGTTGTAATTTTCATAAAAATCGAAATTTTGAAATATTTCTAAATTTTTACATAAAGTAATAATTAAAAAATGTTATTTTCAAAAAAAAATCAAAATGTTGAAAAAAAATATCAAAGTTTTGAAGAAGTCGACATTTTCAAACAATTCATGAATGGGAAAAAATGAGAAATTTTCAAAAAATTTCGAAATTTTTAAAAATAGACATCTTATAACATCCAAAATTTTCTAAAATTTCGAAGTTATAATTTTCGAAAAAGAGTCGAAATTTTTTGAAATTTTTAAAAAATTGAAATTTTATAACATCCAAAATTTCAATAATCCAAAATTTTCTAAAATTTCGAAGTTATAATTTTCGAAAAGAGTCGAATTTAAAAAAAAAACCAAGCAACATTGATTAGAATAATAAACGTTTATTAAATTAAAATTACGTTTATTTTAACTTTAAAAAACGTTTATATACCATTCAGTGTTGCTTGGGAATATATAAATTTTCATGGAAAGTTAGGGTTAAAAAAAAAGTTTCAAAAAAAAATTAAACTGTGAAAAAAAGTTAAAATTTTTAAAAAGTTGAAATTTTAAAAAATTATCTAAAATTTCAAATAGTCAATTGGGATTTTTTTTTGGCCAAATTTTAAATAAAATTCGATTTTTTTGAAGTATAAATATTAGGGAAAAGCCAAACTTATCAGAAAAGTCGAAGTTTTCAGAAAAAGTCGAAATTTTGCAAAATTAAATGTTTGGAATAATTGAAATTTTTTAATCGAAATTTTCCAAAAAGTAGACACCTTCGAAAATAATTGAAACATAAAACAGTTAAAATTTTCAAAAACACTAAAATATTTAAAAAAGAATACTTTCAGAAAAAGTTGAATTTTTGAAATTTTGCAAAGTCTAAATTTTTAAACAGAATCGAAATTTTAGAAAATTTCAACTCTTCCAAAAACTCAACATTATCAAAAAATGTTATTGTCAAATTTTCAAAGAACTCTGAATTTCTCGAAAAGTAAGTGTTGAAAAGTGTCGAAATTTTCGAAAACGCAAAATATTGAAAAGTTTAAAATTTGAAAAGTCAAACATTTAAAATAAAACAAAATTTTGAAATTGTGAAAAAAACTTGAAATCAGGTCCAAATTTTGAAAAAAACGCATATCTTCACAAAAAACAAAATTAAAAATGAAAATATTTAAAATGTGATTGAAATACAAAACTTGACTTTTTTTTTGTGTTTTTTAATCTTTCTTGGTTTCAGGGGACAAGTTTTGTATTTTAGTTTTTGAAGATAATCAAGGACCAGTCCCTTCCACAAAAAAATAAAATGTGATGATTTCAAAAAAATCGAATTTTGAAAAAATGAAATTAAAAAAAGTCGATTCGTTTAACGCATTGAATTAGTGCCCGTGGCACTGTGAGATCAAATGACATACCAGCTAACTAGCTGAGGCAAACTTGCCTCATAATTTTAGTCAGCCAAGAAAAAAAAAGTCCTTGACTAGGAAATTATTTCGAATAACATCCGAAATTATCCGAAATATTTATATTGGTTTCAGTTACGGTTTCGGATATTTTTTTATTTCGGATATTCGACAGTTTCGGTTACGATTACGGAGCTCGATAATATCCCTCGTAGCTACAAACAGAATGATAAATAATCAAATAAAATGGAAACATGTTTTCCCTTTTTTTCTTTGAATTTCGATTTTTCCTGCAATATATTTGTTGAAAACCGTTAAAACTTAACAGTTCGATGTAATAAAGGTAGAAATATCGGAAAAAAACTCCGAAACTGTTTTAAAAAATCTTGGTTTATATTCTACACTATCAAAAAAGGTGCTCTTCTCCCTCTCTCTCTTTTTTTAGTTGTTTTAAATCACTTTTTTTCGTTCGTTTAATTTTGGTTTAACGGACTGGTCCTTGGTCATCTTTAAAAATTGACATTCAAATCTTGTCCCTGAAACCAATAAAGATTAAAAAACGCAACAAAGAGCAACCTTTGTTGTATTTTTTAATCTTTCTTGGTTTCAGGGGACAATATTTGTATTTCAATTTTCGTTGGTTTCAGTCACTTTCGTGGTCATGTTTTACAGAAGTGTTACTTACCGGCTCGCAAGGCCCTAAGCAGTATTTAACATTGCACTGGAAGATAACACCATAGGATTCTGTAAACCTGAAGGCTTCATAAACTGATTGTAGGGCGTTTCCATCTGGTGAGAAGGCTGGGAAAATGCTTGGGTCAACGGGGCATCCTTCGTCATCGATTATTTGGAAAGTACTCTTGGAGTCTTTAGCCATAGCTACGCAACTTCTAGCAAAAATGCCATAAGGGGCTGTAAATGCAAAAGAACTAATAAATCAACAGTTACAACAACGAAATTGTATCCAGTTAATTCAAGCTTTTGCATTATAAACAATTATTATACAATTTTTAGTCAGTAATTTTCGAAACAAAAATGTTACTTACTATCTTCTGGAATTTCTATTCTAAATGTAAGTTTGTCTCCAATTCGTACAGTTTCGACCTCCCTTAGGCGATTGTCTAAGATACGTATTCTTGGAGCTGGCGCCTCAGGAGCCGACGTAATGCTAATCATTTCTGGATCTCTGCAAATTAAAAGTAACATTAATGCTAAGTGTCATTAAATTCCTTGTGAATGTATTACATAATTAGATCAATTTTTGGTTAAGTACTCATTTCAACTGATATAATTTGATTAACTGGACGTAAGGGTATCATGAGAGAAGTTATTTAGAAATGTTGACATTTTTTCCAAAAGACGGAGAAAAGAGAGAAGTAGATAAGAGAAAGAAAAGGAAAGGAAGAGAAAAGAAGGAAAGCCAACGCAAGGGAAGAGAAAAGAAGCTATGGAAAGAGAAGAAGACAGAAGATAAAAGAAGATAATAAAGTGGAGAAAAAGATATGAAGAGAAGGGAAGAGAAGAGAGTAGAAGAGATGAGTAGAGTTGAGTAGAGTTGAGAAGAGTTGAGAAGAGTTGAGAAGAGTTGAGAAGAGATGAGAAGAGAGGAAAAGAAAGGAGAAGAGAGAGGAAGAGAGCAGAAGAGAGGATAAGAGTTGAGAAGATTCCGAGGGAAATGATGGTAATCCTGAGAAACCTTACTATATGTCCAAAAATCTGAAAGATTCTTAATAAATGAGAACTCTGGAAAACTAGCCATTTATATTATGCTGTAATACTTTTTAATAATTGAAATAATAAATATGTTTAAGCATATTTAATATTATAAATAAATTTTATTTGATTGTTTTTCTTCATGCTCAACATATTAAAATTACAACGATTAATTGCGTTACATACAACACCTGCAGAGTGACCCACTAATATAAATTTCAATACAATTCATATGATTTAATAAAATTAAATGTGAATCTAAAAAAAAACAATTCATTAAGAAATTATTACATTCAAATCACATTTACACTTATACGATTTAGATATCAAATGTTTCAAACAATGAAACATTACACTATGACATTTATTGCTGGTGTCTCATTTTCTTCCAAAACTGGTACACCTATAAGTCCATTTTCATCAGCCTGAGTCAAAATATCGCAAATTAACGGAGACTCCACCCCAAGTATAAATTCACAGTAACGGGGTTCCAGCAAATAAAGCGAAACAGCGTTAATATTTGACCAATTCTCTAGGCACTTCAATTTGACTTCAGTCTGCCTCACTTTACCAGTTTTATCACATATGCTACCATCAGAATAAAAATGCGACAACAGAGTGCTTTGCGCCAGCAGCTTAGGCCGCTTATGCGGATGTTGCTCCAACCATTCAAGATGCTTCCTCTTGTTGAATATGCCCAAATTTATGGACGTTTTCGTGCCATCTTTTTCGATGTGGTACTGATTAACTGATCGCCCTTAGCAGAATTCGTACTTCCACCAGCCGGTACCACCGGTGAGGCAGTTTTTTCCCGATAGAAAGCTCTCAACTGGAGAGGTGTCCGTGATTGGGGTGTCGACAATCCGAGATATTTCTTCTTTTTCTTTGGTACGAATTCCACCCTAATTTTATCAAAGTCCGCCTTTCTCTGCAAATGTTTGCTCTCTATTTTCATTTTTACCAAGTTGTAGGGTTTACTCGGGCTGTCTAATGGAAGACAATTAATTTTATTTTCCCCAGTTTCTTTCGGTTTGTATTTGGGATGAGCGCACAGCAAAGGCGAGAGAATTATCACCTCATATTAACACGTTGATGTCTCTTTGAGGGAATACGCGTCGTGTTTTCCGTGTTGGTAGCAAACATACAAAGCTCGGGTTTGCCGTGGCTTATTTTGGTTTAAATCGCAAAGGGTACCATTCTCCATCACAATCTCCAAATATGGAAGATTGACGTTGTCGATCTTTTTCAACGGAATTTGATGATAAGGATCCTTCTCTAGAAGTTTCTGTTCCTTCAGGATCCTGTCGTACGCCTTCTCATCCCAACGCTCCAATGTATACTCTTGAAGTTTGATTTTTTTACCTTCACGATCTTCGTGATACTGCCGGATGTACTTGCCATGGCATACTTCATAGGTCCAGTAAGATGCCAAACGATACGAGCAAAAAGATTGGGAAAACAGAGGAGCGATTAGTTCTAAAGCTGTAGGCCCTTCATCCATTTCTTCCGATGAAGCTTCCTTTGTTTGCACGTTAGGTAAAATACATTTGTATTTCTCCTGGTGTGATGTTGTTACTATTATATGTTCCAGATTATCATCCTCTCTCTTTGAGGGAATATACGTCGTGTTTTCCGTGTTGGTAGCAAACATACAAAGCTTGGGTTTGCCGTAGCTTATTTTGGTTTAAATCGCAAGGGGTACCGTTCTCCTTCACAATTTCCAAGTATGGAAGGTTGACGTTGTTATGTTCCTCCAGGACCCTGTCGTACGCCTTCTCATCCCAACGCCCCAATGTATAATCTTGAAGTTTAATATTTTTACCTTAAGAGAGGATAAGAGTTTAGAAGAGATGAGAAAAGAGGAAATGAGATAAGAAGAGAGGGGAAGAGAGGAGAAGAGATAAGAAAAATTGAAAAAAGATAAGAAGAGAGGGGAAGAGAACAGAGGAGAGGAGATGAGAGGAGATGAGATGAGATGAGATGAGATGAGATGAGATGAGATGAGATGAGATGAGATGAGATGAGATGAGATGAGATGAGATGAGATGAGATGAGAGGAGATGAGAGGAGATGAGATGAGATAAGAGGAAATAGAAAAAGATAAGAGGAGATGAGAGGAGATGGGAAGAGATGAGAAGAGTTTAGAAGAATTTAAAAGAGGTGAGAAGAGAAAAAGGAGATGAGATGAGACGAGAGGACATGAGATGAGATGAGGTGAGAGGAGATGAGAGGAGATGAGATGAGATAAGAGGAAATAGAAAAAGATAAGAGGAGATGGGAAGAGATGAGAAGAGTTTAGAAGAATTTAAAAGAGATGAGAAGAGAGGAGAAGAGAAAAAGGAGATGAGATGAGACGAGAGGACATGAGATGAGAGGAGATGAGAGGAGATGAGAGGAGATGAGATGAGATAAGAGGAAATAGAAAAAGATAAGAGGAGATGAGAGAAGATGGGAAGAGATGAGAAGAGTTTAGAAGAATTTAAAAGAGATGAGAAGAGAGAAAAAGAGAAGAGAGGAGAAGAGAAAAAGGAGATGAGATGAGACGAGAGGACATGAGATGAGGGGAAATAAGAGGAGATGAGAGAAGATGGGAAGAGATGAGAAGAGTTTAGAAGAATTTAAAAGAGATGAGAAGAGAGAAAAAGAGAAGAGAGGAGAAGAGAAAAAGGAGATGAGATGAGACGAGAGGACATGAGATGAGGGGAGATAAGAGGAGATGAGAGGAGATGAGATAAGATGAGATAGGAGGAGATAGGAGGAGATGAGAGGAGATGAGATGAGATGAGATGAGAGGAGATAGGAGGAGATAGGAGGAGATGAGAGGAGATAAGAAGAGATGAAAAGAGATGAGAAGAGTTGAGAAGAGTAGGGAAGAGTTAAGCAGAGTTTAGAAGCATTTAGAAGAGATGAGAAGAGAGGAAAAGGGAAGATAAGAGAGGAGAAGAGAGGAAAAGGGAAGATAAGAGAGGAGAAGAGAAAAGAGGAGATGAAAGATGAGAGGAGATGAGATGAGAGGAGATGAGATGAAGGGAGATGAGAGGAGATAAGAAGAGATGAAAAGAGATGAGAAGAGTTGAGAAGAGTTGGGAAGAGTTAAGCAGAATTTAGAAGCATTTAGAAGAGATGAGAAGAGAGGAAAAGGGAAGATAAGAGAGGAGAAGAGAAAAGAGGAGATGAAAGATGAGAGGAGATGAGATGAGAGGAGATGAGATGAGGGGAGATGAGAGGAGATGAGAAGAGATGAGATGAGAAGAGATGAGATGAGATGAGATGAGATGAGATGAGATGAGATGAGATGAGATGAGATGAGATGAGAAGAGAAGAAAAGAGATTAAAAAAGAAGAAAAGAGATTAAAAAAGAAGAAAAGAGATGGGAAGGGAAGAAAATATATGAAACGAGAAGAAAAGAGTTGCGAAGAGAAGAAAAGAGATGAGAAGAGAGAGGAGAGAAGAGAGAGACAAAAATGAAAGAAAGGATGTTGTGTGTATTTTTCATATCAAACTGTATTTCGGAAGTAAATTTCGAATTGTAAAATGAGATGAGACGAGAGGACATGAGATGAGGGGAGATAAGAGGAGATGAGAGGAGATGAGACGAGAGGACATGAGATGAGGGGAGATAAGAGGAGATGAGATAAGATGAGATAGGAGGAGATAGGAGGAGATGAGAGGGGATGAGATGAGATGAGATGAGAAGAGATAGGAGGAGATAGGAGGAGATGAGAGGAGATGAGAGGAGATAAGAAGAGATGAAAAGAGATGAGAAGAATTGAGAAGAGTTGGGAAGAGTTAAGCAGAGTTTAGAAGCATTTAGAAGAGACGAGAAGAGAGGAAAAGGGAAGATAAGAGAGGAGAAGAGAAAAGAGGAGATGAAAGATGAGATGAGATGAGAGGAGATGCGATGAAGGGAGATTAGAGGAGATGAGATGAGAGGAGATGAGATGAGATGAGATGAGAAGAGAAGAAAAGAGATTAAAAAAGAAGAAAAGAGATGAGAAGGGAAGAAAATATATGAAACGAGAAGAAAAGAGGTGCGAAGAGAAGAAAAGAGATGAGAAGAGAGAGGAGAGAAGAGAGAGACAAAAATGAAAGAAAGGATGTTGTGTGTATTTTTCATATCAAACTGTATTTCGGAAGTAAATTTCGAATTGTAAAATTCATAATTAATAAAAACGTCAAAATTACATTCCGTTTTCTTAGCATATACTACTTATGATATACGCTAACCAGTAAGATCATTTTACCTTTGGATATGTCTATTTTATTTTTTTTTAATTGAGTATGAAGAATGCATTCTAAACAAAACAAAAACGTAATGGAATGTCGTGAGATCTGTACCAAGTACTTACAGACTCCTCGTAATTAACGTACTTAAAAATAACCAATGATAACTAATTCATGTTACCGCGTAAAAATGATCAAGATCACGAGACTCGGACTGAAAGCAGATTCTTTTACTGATGGGATTGCACATACCTAATTGGCATCATTCCGAAGGTGATGTTTTTCGAAGACATATCGTATGTACACTTGACTTTGTAGATTTTATCAGCTTTGGTCATAACAACGCTGTGGTGCTGCAAGACAACCGTGTTGCTGTAAACACCGACCTGAAAAAAGAACATAACTTAAAATAATGCCATACTAATCACCTGTTTGCTGTGGATCAAATGTTTATGCACACTTTATGGTGCTTTAGATACTATCTAGTAGTCGATGCTGGCTAATGATTACAGTCACCTAGTTACTCCCTATGTATAATTTACATAATTGGATCACGGTCTTCTATCTAATTCTAAATGAAGCTAGTAAAAACAAATAGAAATTAACTTTTATTCTGGATTAGACTCCGAATTTTTATCAACTTTGGTGGCGTATGTTTTGGACGTTGGCAATTATTTTGATTAAAAAAGGTGAAAAATTCATCCTTAAATTAGTTTTTAACATAATCATTTCGATCACAATGTAGGAGTAGCTATAATAGGGCAGGGTAGGACGTCCCCTTTGATTCATGCAGCTTAATGAAAATTTATATTCAACTGACAGAGGATTTTCTCTAAAAAAATTCATTTCTTTAAAATTCGTCCTTTCCCTGAGATTACCAAAATTTTCTCGAAGTTTCTATTTATTTCTCAAAATTCGATTATGTTTTCAAAAAATTTGACTTTTTCTTTTAAAAATGTCAAATTTATTCTTAAAATTCGACTCCTTTTATCAGAATCCGACAATTTTCGAATTATTATCCCAAAATTCGTAGTTTTTGTTCGAAATTTCAAAATTTGTTTTATTCTAAAAATTTCGAACTTTTTTGAAATCTTAACTTTCTGAAAATTTCGACTTGGTCATCATAATTGACCCTTTCCCTAGTAATTTGGTTTTTTGATAAAAAATTAAATTTATCTGACAATTTTAGGTACGATTTGGAAATTTTGTAAAAAGACAAGAACTCCGAAAAAAATTTCTTTCAAAATTGTAACTGTTTAATACGAAGGCGTAAAAAGGTCAGCGATTAAAAAAAATATTTTTAGAAATTTCGATCTTTTTCTCGAAATATCGACTTTTTCTCGAAATTTGGATTTCAATCTTGAAATTTCGACTTTTTTCCTCGAAATTTCGAAATTAAAGTCGACTTCCCTTTCCCAACAACATTGACAGTTGGCAGTAGGATGCGTAATTATGTATAGATAAGGAAATATTTTCATTGTCCATGTAAAACGCTAAGAATTGTCCCTTCCATAGTTTTCTACGGCCGCTGAACGTATTCCCCTACTTTGACGCAGCATGCTCGTATCTTCCAGTTTAGATGTTAAAAAAACTTGTCGAGTTTTACAACAGACTGGAATATTGTTTAGTACAGTTTGGCAGCATATTGGAACTCCTTATATTGTAATGTTTAAAGAGTTATTATGTTATATTCTTCATTAGAATTATTATTTATTTTGTTTAAGAAATCTCGTTTACTTATTTTGGTTATTAAAGAATATGAGTGTTATTTTGCCTCAGATGTTGATTAAATCAGCGGACTAAAAGAACAAACAGCATGTGGTACGCAAATTTTAATAAAATTGTTGCCTGCCAGCAGTAATCCCGTAACAAAACACGTTAGAAGCTGATGTACTACTGAAATCTCCACCAGCATTGATCGCTGCGCTCTGCGTTAAATTGTTTGCACCGGTGTAGGAGAATACACTATCCCACTACTAGCTCTCAATGTTAAATCTCTCGTTAACATTCTCCCTGTGGACAGTGTTTGACTTTCCTAATGTGTATATAATCGATCTCCCTTCTACCTGTCGGTGTCGGGATTTAATAATAGCTATTATCGTTTCCTTTATACGTTTTCTAGGAATTTTTTCCACTCTTTTCTATCTTGTGCTAATTGTTTTGCCTCTGTTGTTGTTTGTTTTTTTCTCCTCAGTATTTTTCCTATTATGTTGTGCCAGGTTTCTTTCGGTCTGCCTCTATCCCTTTTGATGGCTGACTTTGCCTCCCATACTCTTTTTACTAATCTGCTATCCTTCATTCCTTGTAAGTGTCCCCACCATGCCAATTACTTTGTTCAACATATTCTAATATTGGTCTTGTTTCTAGTTCTGCTCTTATGTCCGTGTTCCTTATTTTATCTCTTCTTGTGATTCCTTTGACTGTTCTTAGCTATTTCATTTCTATGCCGCCTTGTATTCTATTTGTCGTTTTTCTCTTCAGTTTCCATGTTTCACTTCCGTACGTAAGTATAGGTCTGAAGATTGTATGGAATATTGTTATTTTTGTTTTTTTCGAAATTGCCTTCTTACTGATAAATCCGTCTTTTAGTAGATGGTATGTGTTTATGGTTTTTTGTGTTCTCTCCATTATGTCCCTTTCTTGGCTTCCACTGCTGTCTATTATTGTGCCGAGATACTTGAATTGTGTCACCTGTTCGATATCGTTACCTTTATGTTAATCTTTTCTTGTTTCATTGCTATCAACATTACTTTGCTTTTTTGGGGTTTATTTTCATTCCGTTTTTTTCTGATATTCTGTTCGATGTATTTATGTTATTTTGTAATCCTCTTTCTGTATTAGTCATTATTAGTAAGTCGTCTGCAAATGCGCATTATCTAATTTTTACTGGTTGTAGTTTCCTCATCCCCACGTGCAGTTCTTGGATGTCTTTTTTACTTTCTTTAATTAGGTGGTTCATGAAAATATTGAACAGCGCGAGGCTTAGAGCACCTCCCTGTCTTAACCCATTTTCTGTTTCAAATGTTTCCGATGTTTTATTGCCTTTAATTACTTGATTTAGGTTCTTCTTGCATATACTTTTTATCGCTTGTATTAATTTTCTATTTATGCCCATTTCTTATAAGATGTTCTATATTTTCTTACGATTAATCCCATCGAAAGCTTTTTCCAGGTCGATAAATGCAAAGTATGCTTTTGTTTTACTAAGTCGAGTTTTTTTTTATTATCTGTTTTATTGTGAATCATCATGTATGCTTCTTCCTGTTCGAAATTCATTTTGTGCTTCGTCTAGGTTTGGTTCTGAATATAATTTTAATTTTTTTTCTAACATTTTTTCATATACTTTCAAAGCTGTGCTTAGTATTGTTATTGTAATTAGTGCATTCTCTTCTATCTCCTGTTTTATGAATGGGTAATATTATGCCTCTTTGTCAATCTTCTGGTATTTTTTCTTCTCTCCATGCGCTATTACATACTTTCAATAATAATTCTCTTGCACTTTCTCCCATATATTTTAACATTTCTGAAGTTATTTGTCGTATCCTGGGGCTTTTCCATTTTTAAGCGACTGAATTGCTTCTGCAATATCTTTCAGTTTAAAGACTTCTTCTATTTTTTGTTCTTCGATTATGCAATTTGTATCTTCTACTTCTTTTTCTTCATATGGAGTTATTTGCAATAAATCTTTTTTCCATCTATTTATTACTTTAACGTCGTCTGTTAATATATCTCCTCTCTTGTCTTTTACGGTTGGGTGTTCCTTGTTTTCCCCCCTCTCATGTTCATAATTATTTTATAGAATAGTTTTTGGTTATCCTTGTTATTTTCTTACAATTGTTTGCCGAACTTTTCCCAGTTTTTTTGTTTTTCTTGTTTCACCTTATTTTTCACTATTAACCTTTGTTCCTTATATTCTGCATAATTTTCTTCTGTTCTGTGCTTTAAATATTTTCTCCATTTTTCTTTTTTATCTTTTATTTCCTGATTTATCTCTTGGTTCCACCATGAGGTTTGTTTCTAATTCTTATTTACCTTTAATACACCACATGACTGTTTTGCTGCGTCTAAGATATTTGTTTTAAAGTGTCCCCA
This sequence comes from Dastarcus helophoroides, assembly GCA_028583605.1. Classification (NCBI taxonomy): domain Eukaryota; kingdom Metazoa; phylum Arthropoda; class Insecta; order Coleoptera; family Bothrideridae; genus Dastarcus; species Dastarcus helophoroides. The sequence goes on from CM053327.1 coordinate 33,719,069, forward strand.
AAGTTCTTTCACTTTTTTGTTATTTACATCTTTGTTTGTTAACATATTTTCTGTAAGCTGTTTATAATTTGTTTTAACTTTTTCTTCTCTTAATTTATGTACCCTTATTGTTTCATAGTTTGTTTGTTTTGTTCCATTTGTGTCATTGATCTCATTTTTCTTGTTTGTTGATTTTAGTTTAGCAATTACCACGTAGTGATCTGTATTTATTTCTCGTCCTCGTCTCGCTCTGAGATCTTGTACTATTTTTCACAAGAATATAATAAATTATGAACTTTTCTGTATTGTTTTTACCTTGCCTGGTATATTTGTGGATATCTTTATGTTTGTAGAAGCTGTTTGAAACTATTAGGTTATTCATTTTACAGTATTCTATTAATCTTAGCCCGTTATTGTTCTTTTTATCTTCACCGTGTTTTCCTACTACTCCAAAATGTATTTCCACTTTTCCTACTCTTCCGTTAAGATCTCCTGCTACGTATACATTTCCTTTGGCTGTCTCTGTTATTTGGTTCATTAATTCCCAGAATTTATCTTTTTCCTCTGTTTTTTCATCATCATTCGCCCGTATGCACCTAAAATGGTCACAATTTTACCATCTATAATCATTTCTACTGTCAGGAGTCTTTCTGAGTGCGCTTCCCACTTCCTCACTTCTTTTGTGTATCTTTTATGTATTATGCACCCCACTCCTGCAGCTGCTGGTTTTTCTTTGGATACTCCTGAATATACCAATAGGTGCCCATCTTCTAATGTTATTTCTCCTTGTCCCTTTTCTTTTCGTTTCCGTTATGGTCAGCAGATCCACAACAGCCTTATTAATTTCATATACCAGTTCTTGTTTTTTCCATTTATTCCCCTTATGTTCCACGTTGCGAGCTTCCAAATTTTGATACCTGCTTCTTTTTTTTTTGTTTTATGTTTGCAATTTTGGACCTACTTGCTATGTTAACACTTTTTTCTCTAAAGTTATCCTTATTTGCTTTATCCTTGTTTATATAAGCCATTTCTCTTAATTTACTTTTTTTGTTTCTTAACTTTATTCTCTTCCTTATCCATTGCCGTTGTGGCCTTTATGTGTCGTCTTTGAGAGATTTTTTATTAGTTTTTTAACATTGGAGTTATTATTTCTTTTTTTGAGTCATCCCATCTCTCATACCTTCATTCATTTTGAACCCAATTTTAACTGTTTTTCCTTCATTTCTTAATTTTTTAGCTTGCTCTCTAATTACTTTTTGTTTATTTCTTTCGTTTTTTGTCATGTCCTCTGTTATGAATATTCTATGATTTTTCACTTTCTTCAGTTTGTGCTTGTTTTTTAGGATATTTATCTCAATTTCATTTCCTAATTCAATTAGGCATGTTGTATTTCCAAGTTTTATCACCTTTTTGGCATTGGCTTTTATTCCTATATATTGTTCTAGCATGCTTGTTATTTCTTCCATTTCTCTTGCCATATTTTTGTTTTCTAGCAGTAATTCGTTTATAACTATATTGTTTTTTCTTTTTTATTTTTCTAGACTTTCTACGGAACGTTTTACTTCTTTCATTTCTTCAAAAATTCTTTTATTTTTCTCTTTTATGAGTTAGTTTTTTTGTTTCAATTCAGTGTCTTCTTGCTTAATTTTCACCATTTCTTCCATGACTTTTGTTTGATCATCACCTATTTTTAATAATTTTTCTTTTATTTCCTTTTGTTCAGCTATCAACTGGCGCATCATATTTAGTAAAGCGTCGAGTTTATCTTCTTCTTCTTCTCTTGTATTCTTTTTTATTGGTGTTCTAAAAGATTTGCTGCTCTTTCCGAAGAAGTCTGCCAGATCTTCAGCGCTTTTTCTTCTTTGTCCTTCTCCGGTAGTATGTTCATCCCCGCTATCCATTTTATTTCTATACTTATTGGTTTTTGATATAGTCTTGTTTATGATTATTTGTCGACGGTGGATTTCTTTCCAATATTTAGGCAACAAATTTTAAACTGGCTCGACGTTTCACTTCACAAGTCGATGTTTTTATAACTATTCACGATAACTCGCGACCTTTTGTTTCACGTGTTTGGATTTATTCGCTATTCTATTTATACACTTCTGCCGCCTTTGGTTTGCTATTTTATTGCACTTTTTCCACTTTTACTTGTCTAACCTCACTCACTAATATTCACCTCTTTGTTTTTTGACTATTTGTCGACAATCTATCGTAATAAGGCCCGATTTCCGGGTTATTTATTGACGGGTTCTCGACTCGCCTCCAATTTACCTCACGGATGTCCGATACCTTTTATCTGATCAGTTCAGTAATTTCTATTTTTAATTTCCAAAATTTCGTTTTTTTTTCTAGAAATTTCGAGATTAAAGTTGATTTTCGAGAAAAAAGTCGAAATTTCGAGTTTGAAATCAAAATTCCGAGATTAAAGTCGAAATTTCGAGAAAAAAGTCGAAATTTGTAGAAAATTTCATGCTTCTCAAAATGTGATTTATTCTCGAAATTTTGACTTGTACTTGAAAATGATGATATTGGTGACAATTTCTACTTTCAATGGAACATTTCCTTAAAATTTTGACTATCTTTCAAAATTTTATTCTATTCAATTCTATTCTATTCTATTCTGAAAATAATATTTTTAGGAAGCTTCGAGAAACAGATTTCTTGTAAATTTCAAGATTATAACAAAATTGAAATAAAGTAACTTCAGAGAGAAATATTTTTGAGGAGTGAAATTTTTTTCTTTTAATTCGACTTGCAATTAAGGCGTTTAGTGCAAAAGTGGCCTAACCAACATATTTAGATATTTCCTGATTTTCAGTTTATTTTACTCCGAACTCATATCTGTAAGTGCAACCGTTGACAGTGCAATGCAAACTCATGTTCAATGCTTTGACTGCTTAGCAGATAGCAGCAGTATTTCATATTTGCTTTATGTATTACAAATTAGAATTTTCTTTGCTGATTTTCACTATATTTCCATGGATTCACTGGGCCACTTTGGCACAAAACGCCACAATTAGTCTGAAAACTGGTACTTTTTTTAGGAAATTCGAATTATGTAAATTTCGACTTTTTCCTTCCAAATTTCGACATTTTTTGAACCTTTTCGAAAGGTTCGGTTTTTATCTTAGATTCGATTTTCTGACTGTTTTCCCAAAAGTAGGCTCCATTTCTAACTTTTAAATTTAAACTCCAAATTCGATTTCACGTATTTAATTGAAAATATACATCAGCCGGAAGGTTTTTTTCATTGGTTTTTAAAAATTATTGTTGCCCCTGCCTCGAATGAGATCCTGTATAGGCACATGTGCACAATGGAAAAAATCGTAGCCTTTGAGATTTTATTTTTGGGCTCTTTTGAGGTTCAAAAGATGTCAGTATTCTCAGACTGACAAATTAAGCGAATATACCTAATTAGCGACCTCTTTTTCAATGAACTTTCTTGAGGGCTCACCTAAATATTAGGTATTAAATAGTTCAGTCAGGAGCCGTTCATTTGATAACAGAACATATGTTGCCACATAAAACAGCTAAACTGGGCCCATTTTATAAAATTTATTACAGTTTGCGTAACAAAAAAAACAGTAATTAGCTTTCGTTGTATAAAATGTTATGTTGTAAAGCAATACAAAGCGAGAATGGCAAAGTTATGATAAATTATATCAGTTATAGAGATTTATTTAAGCAGGGGATGCCTACTCTCTTCTAATTAATTGCCGATGTTCCTCCCCTACGGCCATCCAATTATTTGAAATGCGAGCGAGTTTTATATCACCATAATGAACTATTGTTTGGTAAATATATTGGTTATTAATAATCCGCAAAATACACCTTCCAGTAGGTACTTACCACCGACTGAGTGTTACAATCTTGTCCACCCATGGTCAAGTCCAGTCTGAAGAGATCGCTATTGATAACGTCAACATTGCAGGTTTCAGAACGCCCCAGTGCATAAATCCTGCCATTGAAGGGTTTGTTAGTGCGAACTTGAACTGCGATCTTCGTGTCCTTGCAGTTCACAGAGACTGAAAATAGAACGCCTTGAGTGTTCGTGTATCGATTCGCCAGTATACAAATTGTTTTAGCCATAACTGGCTCAATTAGATTGTTAATTTTTTTGCCAACTTCGTACCAAAACAGTATTGTATTGATTACATGATTTTTAACAAATATTTTCTTAAAAGAGTCCAACATTCGATTCTAAAGATGAACTACGGAAAAAAGTGAATATTTCTAGAACTGTGGAAATTTGGAGATCTTGAAAAAAATTAGACAAAGGAATCGATGAAAGTAATCTAAAATTTCAAGCATTTGATGATCGGAATTCTAATAAAAGAAATTTAAATTTTAAGTAAAATTCCGAAATCTGAAAAAATATTACATGAGTATATTTATATATTACATCAAAAATAAAAGATGTTAAAAATCCACAATTTTGAGAACATAATTTTCGATTTTAAGGATATTACAATTTTTGAAAAAAGAAGAAGATTTCTGGAACGGCCGATTAAAATACCTTGAGAAGAAACTACAAAAGAATCGAGCAAAATAATTTAAAATATTAAGTTTAAACAAGAAATTTAAAAAACATGAAATTTAAAGAAAAAATTGCAAATCATCAAATTTCTTAAGCTAATTTATTCATCAAATATATAGGATCATACATTAATTGTTTTCAGGTGTATATGTTTCTGTTTTTCATTAATAAATAAAAGCTGAATAAATGTGGGTCCCATAACCTTCAATTTCCGTTATCCATTGTTTTTTGAAAGGTTGGATTTTTTTAAAATAGTTATTTAGGCTTTGTTTTTTAAAATTTCGACTTCTTGTAATAATTTGAACTTTTTTAACATTCGACTTTTCCCCAAAATTTCGACTTTTTTCAAAATTTTTAATTTGAAAATTGGGATTTTTTTTTGAAAATTGCGGTTCTTGAAAATTTCGATATTTTTTGAAAATTTTTTCTTATTTGAAAAATTTTACGTTTTTTGAAAATGTCGATTATTTTTAACTGAAATTTATCCACAAATTCAGGTTTTTTGAAATTGACTATTCTTCAAAATTTTACCTTTTTCCAAATTTTGATTTCTTTCGAAACACTCAAAAATACTTTGAAGCATCATATTAAAAATATTTTGGTGAACGACTGTCCCCAGTCATCAATATACTTTTTTTGTCCTAGATTTATTGCCTTATACAGAACCCTTTAAAGGCTAATTTTGGCACCCAAGCAACGCTGAATGGTATCAAAAATGGTTATTAAATTAAAATTTTGTTTTTTTTTAATTTTTATTTCAGTGTCAGTGCATGGTAAGCAAAAGCTACGGGCCTTAGGAGACCCCACGATACAGATACTTCGTACCCGTGTGCAAAAAATTAAGTAAAACTAGCTGATGTCACTCGATCATGCGGGCAAAACTCAAATAAATCAGTTTTTTTAATTTTGATTTATACTTTTAAAGCTTCGACATTTTTCCAAAATTTCAATTTTTTAAAAAAAAATCTTTGTTATTTTAAATTTGAACGCTTTTTTTGACTTTTTTTCAATTTTTGAACTTTTTCAAAATTTCTTCTTTATTTTGAACAGTTCCACTATTATTGGAATTTTTTTTAAACACTTGGATTTTTCAAAATTTTTTGCTTTAAAATAATTGACTGAAAATTTCGATTCTTTTGCGGAATTCCAATTATTTTTTTAAATTTTCGCCTTTTTTAAAGATGTTTTATAAATAGTTGCGGTTTTCTCAAAATATGATTTTATTTTAAAATTTCGACTGTTCCATTAACATTTCTCCTTTTTTTTCCAAATTTCAACTTAAAAAAAAAATGTTTGCTTCCAACACATTTTGAAAAAGCATTTTTCAAAATTTCGACTTCTTTGAAAATTTTGAGTTTTTCTGATAATTTTGGCCTTTCTCTTGAAAATTTCGGTTTTTCTGAAAATCTGACGGAAAATTTCGACTTTTTTCAAAATTTTAACTGTTTTCGATAGTGTCAAGGTTTTTAAAACGTTGTATTTTTGCAAAACAGTTATTTTATTTGAAAATTTAGACTTTCTTTTTCAAAATTTCGTCTTCTTGTATAATTTGAAGTTTTTTTTAAGACTTTCGATTTTTTCCTGAAATTTCGCCTTTTTCCTAAAATTTCGACTTTCTCCTAAAATTTCGACTTTTCCCAAAATATTTAATTTGTTTGAAAATTACGATTTTCTTTAAATTACGAGTTTACAACATTTTTTTTAAATTTTAGCTCTCGAAAATTTTGATATTTTTAAAAAATTTCTCCTTATTTGACAAATTTTACATTTCTTGAAAATGTCGAGTTTTTTTTGAAGATGAACTTTTTTCATAAATTCGACTTCCTTGAAATTTTTCAAATTTATTTTTCGAAATTTTGACTTCTTTCGAAAAAACTTTTTTGACAATTTAGGTCGATGTTTAAACACTTGCTTAAAACGTGAACTTTTTTGAAAATGTTTAGCTATTTTGTAAAATGTTGAGCTTTTTCAAAAATTTTGTCGTCATTTTTTCAAGTTTTTTTTGAAACTGAACTTTTTTCATAAATTCGACTTTCTTGATATTTTTCAAATTTATTTTTCGAAATTTTGACTTCTTCTTTGACAATTTCGATCGTTGTTTAAAATTTCGAATCGCAAAAAGCAAATTTGACCTTTTTTTGATGTACTCCACTTTTTAAATTTCAACACTTGCTTAAAACGTGGACTTTTTTGAAAATGTTTAGCTATTTTGCAAAATGTTGAGCTTTTTCAAAAATTTTGTCATATTTTCAAGTTTTTTTTGAAGCTGAACTTTTTTCATAAATTCGATTTTCTTGAAATTTTTCAAATTTATTTTTCGAAATTTTGACTTCTTTCGAAAAAATTTGTTGGCAATTTCGGTCGTTGTTAAAAATTTTGAATCGCAAAAAGCAAATTTGAACTTTTTTTGATATACTCCACATTTTAAATTTCAACACTTGCTTAAAACGTGGTCTTTTTTGAAAATGTTTAGCTATTTTGCAAAATGTTGAGCTTTTTCAAAAATTTTGTCATTTTTTCAAGTTTTTTTTTGAAGCTGAACTTTTTTCATAAATTCGACTTTCTTGATATTTTTCAAATTTATTTTTCGAAATTTTGACTTCTTTCGAAAAAACTTTTTTGACAATTTCGATCGTCGTTTAAAATTTCGAATCACAAAAAGCAAATTTGAACTTTTTTTGATATACTTCACTTTTTAAATTTCAACACTTGCTTAAAACGTGGACTTTTTTGAAAATGTTTAGCTATTTTGCAACATGTTGAGCTTTTTCAAAAATTTTGTTATTTTTTCAATTTTTTTTTTGATAATTTCAAATTATCGACATTTTTTTTTAAATGTTGAGCTTAAATTCTTTAAAATTTCGAGATTTTTTAAAATTTTAAAATTTGTTAGTATTTTTCCAATTCAAAATTTCTTTTTTTTTAGAAAATGTTTGACTTTTTTCAAAAATTTCACTATTCAATATCTCAACATTGTAACTTTTCAGTATTTTCAATATTTCAAAAGGATTCGAATTTTCTGATAATTTTGGCATTTCTTCAAAATTCAGAATTTTTGAAATTTTCGGTCTTTTATTTGACAATTGGTGGCGACATTTTTTTATAATTTTGATTATGTTTGTAATTTTAAACTTAAATTAAATTTAGAAATATTCTAATTTTCTTTTAATTTTCCTATTTGTTTCAATCTTCAAATTTCATTTTAAAGATTTGAACTTTTAATTTTGACGTTTTTCAAAATATCCACTTGAAATTGCGACTCTTCCGAATTTTCAGCTTTTTTTCAAAATTTAAACTTTTTAAAAAATTTCGATTTTTCTTTACATTATTATCACATGCTTTTAAAAAAAAACGAGTTTTGTTTCTTACAAATTTGAAGTGACTTTAAGAGAAAAGAATTTGGGTAAAATTCGATATTATCACATGCTTTTTATTAAAAAAAAATCGAGTTTTGTTTCTTACAAATTTGAAGTGACTTTAAGAGAAAAGAATTTCGGTAAAATTCGAAATTTATTTAAAAAAAAGTGAAGTTTAAACACATTTTCAGACAAATTTGATTTTTAGAAAAATTGAAACTGAATTGCGAATACATTCAACGAAGAAACACTGAAAAAACCCAATTTCTTTATTTAAAAGATTATTTTTTCTAAAATTTCAATTTGATTTGGAAATGTCGTTCCAAGTTCCAAGCAACATCTCGAATATTATTCAAAAAGTTATAAAAATTTCGAGTTAGAACTTTTCAAACTAAATAATCCACAAAATTTTTATAAATTTTAGTTTTTTTTTTGAAATTTTGACTTTTTACTCAAAATGTCATATTAATTGAAATTCCAGTTACATACATTTTGAGTTGTTTCTCGACTTTAAAGCTTTTTTTTCAAATTTTCAAAATGACATGCTTAAACTCCAAAATTCGCAACATTTTTAACATTATATGAAGCTTAAGGTCGAAATTTCTGGGTGGAGAGTTTCATTTATTTAATGAAATATATTTTTCTTTCCATAAGTTGGGACTTTATTGTTAGTTTTGTTAAATCTGAAACTTAAATTTTTTCTTTAAAATTTTGACTTAAAACTTGAAACCTAGGCACTTTTTTTTAGAAATTTTAACTTTAAATCCCAAAATTTGAACCCTTTACTTAAAAATCAAAATTTTAGAAAAAAAAATTGATATTAAATTAAAACTTTGAATACAAAAATTGAAATTTATATAGAAAGAACAGGATGTTTTAGATTTAAAGTCGAATTTTTAAGGATTCAGTTTAAAGAAAAGGAATAAACAAAGATTCGATAAAAAATTGGAATGTATCGACTTTACAATTTGAGATGAAATTTCCAATAAAAAAATCAAAATCTCTAGAAAAACAGAAACATAAAAAAATTAAAATTTCGAGAAAAGGACTGGAATTTATAAAATGATAACATCAGGTTCTTAAAATTTCGGTATTAAAATTGAAAGGGTGGAAAAAGGACACTTTTCGAGATCAAATCCAAAAAAAAATCATAGGAAATCTTTTAAAGTTTAAATTTGAAATTTTGGTAAAAGTTGTAATTTTCAAATTAAATTCGAGATGTTGAAATCAAAATTTAGAAATTTACAATTTTTTATTATCGTCAGACGATGTCATAGATAGTTAAAAGCAAATTTGACTGCTGCTATTGAAAAAAAAGCATGATGCCTTGGAACTTTAATTTTATAAACTTTGACCAAGAAATTTAATAGAATCGTAATTCCCAAATGTAGAAATATCGCTACGCATTTACCTAAGTTTGACAATCAGTAATTGCAACTGGGAACCCTATTTTTTGAACATTAAAGCTCTAAAACGCATTAAAATGAGTTAAAGAACACAAAGGGACAAAAACATCCAAACAATCTCACTTGAATAATCTTAGAAAATGAATTTTTTAGAAATTCGACTTTGGTTTTTCCAAATTTGCCACTTATAAACCACGAAGTGTTTTTTGTAAATATGCTATTTGTTTTATATCTGAAACATCAGAATACTTGCCACAGAACCCCCATTGGCTTAATCCGGCACTGTTCAGTGTTGCTTGGGCATGTAAGAGGAACTTACCATCATAACATGTACCGGTCTTATCGCAATTGACGTCATTTCTCGTTAGGTTGCTAAGGTTTGGGTCTTCCGTTGCTTCGAAGACTACGGGCAAATTACCCTCTCCTGAGGCGCCTGCTGCACTGGCTGGTTCTGTAAGGATACTGTACTTAAAAAACTTTATTTCTGTCAAGTGGAGGATTAATAACGTTAAGGAAAAGTGTGGTTGGGTCAGCTTGTTGAGACTTCCGTTATGGAAGACAGGGATTATTAAAGTAGGGTCTATCGAGGGGTTCTTTTAGGGAAAGTATATGAAAGTGAAATTTACTGCCCTTTTATATTTTCGATGTCTAAATATAGAATAAATTGGACGTAGCTTAGGATTTCATTACGACTTTCCTATCCATTTGATACGGTTTGTGACAGCAGGAATTATTTAAGATTGTTGTCATCTGCTTATAAAAGAGCCCCGTTTGTGGTAATTCAATTTGGGAAAGGGGACGTTTCAGACCAATATTTTTTTTTATCATATCATGCGATATGTCATTTTAAGGTTTATCCAGTTCAATGCAAAACAATGCTTTATTTTTAAATTTGAACCACTGGTTGTGTTATTACAAATCTATTTAATCTACCTAATAAATCGCTAAACACTGACAGACAACGTACACGTTGAAAATATGAAATTTTGCATAAGAGTTCTCCATATAACGCAAGTGAGCACCAAGAAAGAATAATTCGAAAACCAGCCCCCAAGGGTATGAAATATTATATTAAATTGTACATCTGATATGGATCAAATGGGATGCATGCTCTGAACAAATAAAATAAAGTATCTATATTATTTATTTATCGACAAAAATAAAATATCTGAAACTAAATGAAACTATACCTAAACAAAATGTAAAATTGGATAAGGTTACATATAACCATTCGTCATTTCTGAATTTGGAAATGTGGTTTGAGAAAATTTGAATTGTTCCTGAGGTGTCTCCGTTTACCGATGAAAGGTTTCAGTTGCTAGTAGGGAATTCGATTTCGGGATTATATTTGGTCAATCCCGGGATCCCGGGATGATTTTGATATTGAAGATTACGAACAAAAAGAGGAAAATTATATAGAAGTCAGCTCTTTAATTAACAAATTAAAATTTAGATAGCAATCATAGTAATCTAAATTTAGACAAATATCAATGCAATTTCCTCTCTTTTCTAACTAATCACTCTTTATGTAAAATTCTTTTGCGACATCTCTTTAAAGTTTTATAAATTGAAAAGTCCTTTAAGTATGTAACTAACTATGGAAATAAATTGTGAAAATTAACAAAATTCCATCTTAACATAAACCGATAACTTTTATGTAACTCCCTAGTCAGTAGTTAACAAAAAGCAAAAAGTATTTATTTAAAAATCGTATTAACCAATCACATTCCCATTAGGTAAATGAAACTAAGTTAATAGGAATCAGTGGCGTGTCGTGACTTTTATGAATAGGGAAGCTGACCGGAAATCCTTTTAAGCGATTGATTATAATTTTACTTTCATTAGCATCCAAACAATAATATTCCTTTCTGGCCCGTTTAGATTAATCGAAATATCGATATACATTCAGGATTTCCAAAGAAAATTCAAATTTCGAAAAGGTGTTAAAAAATATTCGAAAAAAATTACAAATTTTAAATTTAAGTTCAGACATTGTCGAACTTTATTTAAAAAAAAACTAGACCAAGTTAAACTTTGAATATGAAGTATTTCTTTAATGTTTAGTTTTCAGTTTAAATTTGGATCCTTACTTACTTCGAATTAAAACTCTAAGTTAAAAATTACAAAAATCATTTCATTGAAAAAATGGAACTTGGGCAAAAATATATTTTTTCCTGAGATCTGAGAAACATTTAAAGAAAATCGAAATTTTAGGAAAATGTAAATTTATTTTTCGAAAATGTCGAAATTTTTGAAAAAGTCCAGAGTATCAAATGTCGGAATTTAAAAAAAAATCGAAATTCCAAAAGTACCAACATTTTCAAAAAATTTTAAAACAAGTTCAAATTTTTAAAAATTAAAATTTTTTAACAGAATTCAAAATTTACAGAAAAAATTGAAGTTATTAATAAACGTCGAAACGTTCAGATCAATGCTGGAAAGTCAAAATCACCAAAAGCATTTTATTCACAAAATGAAACCGAACCGAAAATATATTTTTTTCTGAGGTGTTTCAACATTTAAAGAAAATCTAAATTTTAAGAAAATCTAAATTTATTTTTCGAAAAAGTCGAAATTGTTGAAAAAGTCCAGATTATCAAAAGTCGGAATTTCAAATAATGTGGAAATTCCGAAAGAAGTCAAAATTGTTTAGAACAAGTTTAAATTTTTAAAAATTCAAATTTTTTAACAGATATCAAAATTTACAAAAAAGATGAAATTTTTCAAAAACGTCGAAACTTTCAAGTCACAATTTTGGAAATACAAAATTTTCAATCTTTAAACCAGAGTACAAAAATGGAAATTTTGAGAAAAAATTGAAATTTGGAAAAATTCTAATTTTTCAAAAAGTTCAAATTTTAAAAAAGATCTAAATTTTTAAGTCAATATTTCAAAAAAATAGAAATTTCTACGAAAGCTAAATTTCTAAAATATTGACCTTTCTCAAAAATAGTTAAACTTTTGGGAAAAGGATCTAAATTGTAGAAAAAACCAAATTTTTAAGAAAGTTGAAATTTTCTTAGAATATAAAACCTCAACATAATAATTAAATATTTAAAAAAGTTATAATTCCAAAAAAAGTCAAAATTTCTAATCAAAAAAGTCGATATTACGAGAAAAATTTATAATGTTGAAAAAAAGAAAGTCTTAAAAAGTTAATAAGTTCAAATGTCCAAATTGTCAAAAAAATTCAAATTTTCAATAATAAATCTCCTAAAAAATTGAATTTTGAAAATAAATTTAAATTTTTAACAAAAGTAACATTTTTCAAAGAATTTTAAAAATTATGAAGATGGCCGAAATTTCGAGAAAAATTTAAAATTTTGAGAAAAAAATTGAAATTTTGAGAAAAAGTCGAAATGTCGACAAAAGTCTAATTTTTCGAACAAAAGCCCACTTTTTAAAAAAGTTAGAAATTCTTAATTAAAATTTTCAAAACAATTCAAAATTTCAGAAAAAGTTGAATTTTCGGGTGGCCAAAATGTCACGACAAAAAACTGGATATTAGAAAAAATGAAATTTTCAAAAGTCAAAATTTTCAGTAAAAGTCGTGGAGAAATAGCCAAAATTTTGAGAAACAGTCGAAATTTTTAGAAAAGTCAGAAAATAAAAAAATCGAAATTTCCTATAAAAAAAGTCGACGTCACCTAGAAAGCTTACCATGTTAAAAGAAAGTTGGAATGTCTGACTTGTCAAAAAAGTCGAAATTTTCAATTATAGATCGAAATATAAAAATTCGAATTCTTAAAATAAATTCGAATTTTCAACATATCAAATTTTTTCAAAGAACTTTAAAAATTAGAAAGAACATCGCAATTTCGAAGAAAATTTGAAATTTTGAGAAAAATATTGAAATTTTGAGAAAAAACGAGATTTGACCAAAGTCTAATTTTTCGTAAAAAAGCCCACCTTTCAAAAAAAATCGAAATTTTATATCAAAATTTAAAAAAAAAATTCATAATTCCAGAGAATGTTGAATTTTCAAAAAACTTGGACGTTTTTAAAAGGTGATTAAAGTGACAAAAAATTACATTTTAGGAAAAATCAAATTTTTAAAAATGTCGATATTTTAAACGTGGGAAAAATTTCGAGCAAAAGTGTAAATTTAATTAAAAAAAGTCAGTATTTTTTAAATAATTGAAACTCTCGCAAAAATTGTTAGTAGAAATTTCAAAAAGAAGCCGAAATTTTGAATCTCTTTTGTTCTTAATTTTCAAAAAAGTCGAAATTTTGGGTAAATATTATTAAAAAAGGTAGTTCTATATATTTTTCTAAGAAATATTAAATAGTGAATTTTTCAAATAAATGGTTCAAATTACTAACAAAGAGTAATTTTTCAAAAAAAGTTGTAATTTACAAAAAGTCAAATTTGCAGAAAAAATCGAACATTTAAAAAGAAATCGATATCTTAAAGAAAGGAAAAATTTTCAGTCAGAATTTCAAGGAAAGGTGCAAATTTTGAAAAAAATTACAATTTCGTCATCTGAATTTGCAACAAAGTCGACATTTTTAAAAGAGTTCATATTGTCAGAATATTCGAAATTTTCAAAAATAAAAGATTTTTTTTATTTTTTGAGAAATAATTGCATTTTCAAAAAAGATCAAAATTTGAGATTTTGAGCAGAAGTCGAATTGTACTTTGAAAAAGTTGAAAACGAGGCTGAATGTTGACATTAAAAATTGAAATTTGGAGAAATAACCAAAATTACTAAATTTCGAGAAAACAGAAATTTTGGAACTCTAAAAATTTGAACAAAATGGATGAAATATCGAAGCTTCTACTAGAAGCCTTAATGACATTTAATAAAAAAAAATCGAAAATTTGAACAGGTCAAGATTGACAAAAGAGAAAAGTTGAAAAGAAAGTTTTGGAAAAGGTAAAATTTTGAAATGTCTCAGTTTCGAAAAGAATCGAAATTTTTAATAATAAATTGAAATTTAAAGATGTTAAATTGTTCAAAAAAAGTAAAAATTTTGTAAACATTCGACTTTTAAAATAATAATTTTGAAAAATGTAGACTTTTTCGATAACATACGAAATGTTTATGCTCTTTCGCTCCTTAAAATATTGTACATAAATAATTTCATATTAATTATGTCAAAAATAAGTTGAATTTGTTATTTTATAGATACAATTGTTAAATTTTGATCGTAAGCGTTACTAATGTCAATAAACAATGGTAGCAGCTGTTGTGTAAAAAAAGAGGTTTTAAAATAAAATGGATACAGACATTTTTGGATATTCTGGATATCTTCTTTGCGAAGCATTGGTATTTTTATTCATGTTTTATTGGCCTTTTCTTCGCAAGTTCCTTAACAAAAGGTTTCTGAAAATCTAGAATTGTGGAAGAAGTAACTGGCGAAGAAAAAGCCAATAAAATATGAATGAAAATAGACATTTTTATTTTATAAGGGGAGTTATGCTTTCCTAGTTTCTATGAAGAATACACCACTGATAGAAACATTGTAATTTGAATTACGAAAATATGATCTGAGAAATAAGAACACGTCAATCACCAAACTTTTCAGTTAAAAATAAAAAAAGTTTTATTTCAACCACGCATAGCAACCTCGATTGATTAATTTATCGTACTTGCTTGGAATAAAACTTTGTATTTTATATTAAAAAGATAAGTAAGCAATTTTATTGAGAGCACTGGCACTGAACGTGTCACTATGTGCAGTCTGTTTTACATTTTTTTTTTGAAATTATGTTAATCCCGAAAATCCCGGGATCAGAAAAATTTAATCCCGAAAATTTCGGGACTGAAAAGCGATCGGGATCCCGAAAATCGGGATCCCGGAATCAAATCCTTTAGTTGCTAGTCAAAAAAAGAAAAATCAATACAAAACTGCTGCGTCTAAAAATCCAAATAAAATGAGTGCAATACCGCCAACAATTAAGATAATTCGCTTATGCTGCTCATGTTAAATAACAACTGCGGTGAGATCAATTTCACGATGAACATCGAAGGATAATTATTTTAACGGTAGGATAAATGATGCTGCCGTATCATTATTTTTGCGAAGTACCCTTGGCAAACTGATGCATAGGGGAGGATAAGAAACCTACGCCGATTAATTTAAAATGCATTCGAACCATTAAGATAGCTGATAGGATGGGAGGATGTTGTCTCTTATTTGCGATAAAAGTTGCAAGTACTAAAATAAATTGAATAGACATTCGCCGCTACATGTGACACCCATTTTAAAGTAGCATTTCTCGAGTCATATTATCTCTAATGCGATTCAGACTCAAACACATGGTCCATGGTATCAACCACTAAGTGCATACTCCTCCACAAAATTACCTCATCATCCTCCAATAATTATCTTGGGACAAAAATAATTTACACTAAATTTATTTTGCCTTAGTAGCTTAAAAGAGTTAACTACTGTAGACAATTTTAAATAATTTGTTTTATTTGTTGAGAGCATGCATCTCATTTGATTTATCACTTGGTAAACTAAAATAAATTTGATGTAATTCAAGCGAGTTAATAGGATCCAAAAATGGGAACAAATTAAACAATCTTGAGGACTGCCGATAGAAGTGAAAACTTAAAGCTAGGAAATAATAGCATCTGTGTAGTGCAGTTCGAACCCCCCACAATAGTATGTTTACTGACTTATTAGTCAATTTGCCAATCTGCGTTACCAACCATGTTAAGAGCAGATTCTACCGTTAACACGTTTGGTAACTACTGAGTAGAGCATATTGGTAAGCGTGATGGTAACACGTGATGGTCACCCGTGATGGTAACGAGCAATGGTGACGCGAACCCATAAGTTTACCCCTGATCCAAAATCCCCAACGCACTTATCAGTTTCCACTTCCAATAATAACAATAATATTCGTGTTGAACCAGATAAAGAATTGTATACATACTTTCGCAGGAGTTCTCGAAATATACGCCAATTCTGTCGCCGTTGTCGAGCAGCGGTCGTTCGGCGTTGAGGTACGTGCTGGGGCCATCTGGGAGAGTTTTGTGATCTAAATGGAATAGCTGGCAGTTGTATTGGGACCCTTGAGGCGGCCCTTTGTACAAAAACGAACGGCACAAGAATTCATTTTCAATTTCGCAGGCTAAGCGGCAAGCGGCTTCGCTGGTGACTTGAAGCTCCTTATCAGTGTAATAATGCAGGCCCGCGTATTGGGCCACTTTGTCGTCTGCCACTCCGATCCTCGGCGTTTGGAAAATGCGGTTCCCTTTACACGCCTGGTTTCCTGACAAGAATACGGATCACTTAATATTAGCAAATTGTTTTCATGAACTTGTTAGATGCGTAAAGGTTCTGATTTAATGAAATGAAACTTCAATCGAACAAAGGGCCTTTTAAAATATTATATAGCGTGGTGCAAGTAAGTAATCAGAAACAAATTTGACTTTGACATCTAAATTTTTTGAAATCAAAATTTAATGTGCGTAATTTTTTATACAATAATTCTTAATTTTGAAAAAACTGTCAAAACTATTCTTACGAAGGTCCTGAAACGTTGGCTTTTAAAAAATTTGAAAATATTTCATTTTCAAACTGAAATTTCAATTTCGAAAATTCGCCCCCAATCTCTGCTTTAGGTTTAATCTCGAAGTTTTAACTTCATTGTATCGAGAGGTTATATTTGAGAGGTTGTATTCGAGAGGTTATATTTGAGAGGTTGTATTCGAGAGGTTAAAATTTCGACAAAAAAATCGAACACTTAAGAGAAACGCAAAAAAAGGTTAAAGTTTCGTAAAAGTCGACATTTTTGGAGAAAAGTTGATATATGTTGAAGTCAAAATTGTAAGAAAAATAAAAATTTCGTGAAGGGGTTGAAATTTTGAGATAACTTGTTTTGGAGAAAGGTCAAGATCTCAAGAAACAATTCGAAGGCTCTGATTTGGTAACCAGATATGCTAAGCACGTTGTTCTTCTTTGATTGTTTCAATTACGATCATGGGTGCAGTTAAGGGGAAGCTTGGGGAGGTGTAACCAAATCAGCCTTCCCAAAAATCTTCGAGTAATATCATCATACCTATACAGCGTCAGATAAAGGAGCGGACAAGCTGGGAAACTGCGTGGGGCGCCAAATTTTTGAGGGGCGCCGATATAAAAATTTTTTTTTTTCTTCGTCGCTCGAACTTTGAATGCGCTCGTTATGCTATTCCATATGTAAGTAAATAACTATTGTATTATTTTTTAAATAAATATATTTTATAAACAGTTCTTTATTGTGTTATTTTGATTTCTTGCCTTTTTTACTATTTTTTTAAATTTGCAGTAAATTTGTATATTCTTGAATGAAAGGGAGCCAAATTTTGTTTTGCCCGCGGCGCTCAAAACACAAGAACCGGCCCTGGACCCATACATATCATCCCTCCCACTTAAGATCTTTTAAAACACATAAAATGTTAAATTTGTAATTTTAACTCTTTTGTAGTCGAAATTTTGAGTTTTAGTTTAAAAGTTTTGGGCTAAACCAAGATTCTAGAAAAAAGAAAGCGAATCTAGAGAGTTTGAGTCGAAATTTATAAAACAAAGTAGAAATTTATAAAAATAAATCAAAAATGTTTGAATTTAATAAAATATGTATTTAAAAAAAATCATAAACATTTCGAGTTTAAATCGAAATTGAATTTTTCGAATCTCTAAATTTATCAATAACACTTTATAGGAAAAATCAAAATTGAAGTCAAAATTTCAAAAAATAAATCAAAAACCAATGATTTTAATTTGAAAATTCCAAAAAAAACAAAATCCTTAGAAAAAATTGCAAATTTAAATTTGAAACCTTCAGAAATTTGAAACATTCATAAAAAATTAAATAACTGGAACTATCAATTTTCCAAAAACAAAAAAATAAACAAAACAATATTTCGACCGAAAAACTTGAAACTGATAAAAAGAATTCCAGTTAAATCTCTAAAATATTGAGGAAAATACGAAATTTCGAGTTTCAAATCAAAACTTTGGACAAAGAAAAATAGGTAAATTTGAAACCATTGAGAAAAACTCAGAATTTTAAAAAATGATCAACATTTTCGGAAAAAAACTTTTCGAGGAATTCTCAATTTACGAAAAAATTGAGATCCACACAATAGTTGAAATCTTCAAATAGGAAAACTGTGGAAAAAATTTAAAAATGTCGAGATTTAAAAAAAAGACTTCAGTGAAACCTTAAATTTTGAAAAACAAAATTCGAAATACTTAAAACGGGTTGAAATATTAAAAAAGGTAGAAATATTTTCGAAAAATAAATATATATATATATATATATTTTTTAGGTGGAACGAGCGGGTTCTTGGTCTGAAGATGATAGCTTGGCTATCGGAACGCGTTAGAGCAACTTCTATTGTGTTTTTTAATCTTTCTTGGTTTCAGGAGACAAGATTTGTATTTAAATTTTTGAAAAATAAGTAACTTTAAGAAATCATAATTTTCAACGATAAGTCAACATTTTAAAAAAGTCAAAATCTTGAAAAACATGCCAAAATTTTAAAACCATTCTGGAAACAGTGGAAATTGGAAATTTGGAAATTTCGGCTTCAAACTTCTACGATTTCTGAAATATTGACTTAAGAATTTTGACTTTTTTGAAAAAAACTTTTACTTTGGAAATTTAGACTTTTTAAAAAACGTGGGTATTTCAAAATATTTTTTAAAAAGTCGACTTCAATGTCGACTTCAAAATTCCCAACGTCCAATTTTACCAGGTTTTCGACTTTTTCTTAAAATGTGATCTTAAATCTTCGATCTTTGTTAATCTCGACTTGTTTTAAAAATTTCGAGTTTCCACCACTACTAAGTTTTGACTTTTTTTTGTGAAAATTTGGTCTATTTGTCGAGATTTACAGGTGTTGGTGAATTTCAACTTTTTAAATAGATTCTGACATTTCAATTTTCCCATTTTTATAAGAATTTCCAGTTATACTCAAAATTTTGCGTTTATATTATTTTTTTGTTGAAAATTTCAAATTTTTTTTTTTTTGGAAACTTTGACGGCTTGCAAATTTCGAGCTTTCATTATTTCTAAGTTTTGACTTTTTTGAGAAAATTTCGACTGTTTCTGGAGATTTTGAGCTTTTTGTAAATTTTGATTTTTTAAATGAATTTTCATTTTTCAATTTTTCTTACTTTTAGAAAAATATCTACTTCTTTTCGAAATTTTGCGTTTTAATTATTATTTTTGAAAATTTCGACTTTTTTTCGAAATTTTGACGTTTTGCAGATTTTGAGCTTCCACTGTTTCCAAGTTTTGACTATTTTGTGAAAATTTTGACTTTTTCTCGAGAAATTTCAGCTTTCTGTAAATTTCGACTTTTTAATTAAATTTAGATATTTCAATTTTCCTATTTTTATAAATATTTCTACTTTTTTTCAAAACTTTGCCTTTTATTTATATATATTTTTTTAAATATTGGCTTATTTTCGAAATTTTGACGCTTTGCAGATTTTGAGCTTCCACTATTTCTAAGTTTGGACTTTTTTTTGGGAAAATTTCGACTCTTTATCGAGAGTTTAAGCTTTTCGTAAATTTCGAATGTTCAAATAAATTTTGACATTTCAATTTTCCTATTTTTATAAAAATTTATACTTTTTCTTAAAACTTTACGTTCATATTATTTTTTTTGAAAATTTCGATTTTTTTTTTCGAAACTTTGACGCCTGCAAATTTCATGCTTCCACTATTTCCAAGTTTTGATTTTTTTGAGAAAATTTCGAGTATTTCTGGAGATTTTGAGCTTTTTGCAAATTTTGACTTTTTAAATAAATTTTTACATTTCCATTTTTCTTACTTTTAAAAAAAATCTACTTCCCTTCGAAATTTTGCGTTTTAATTATTATTTTTGAAAATTTCGACTTTTTTTTCGAAATTTTGACGTTTTGCAGATTTTTAGCTTCCATTATATCCACGTTTCGACTTTTTTGTGAAAATATCGACTCTTCCTCAAGATTTTCAGCTTTTTGTAAATTTCGGCATTTTAATTAAATTTAAATATTTCAATTTTCCTATTTTTATAAAAAGTTCTACTTCTTTTCAAAACTTTGCCTTTTATTTATATTTTTTTTTTGAAAATTTCGGCTCATTTTCTAAATTTTGACGCTTTGCAGATTTCGAGCTTCCACTATTTCTAAGTTTGGACTTTTTTTGTGAAAATTTCGATTCTTTCTCGAGATTTTAAGCTTTTTGTACATTTCGAGTGTTCAAATAAATTTTGACATTTCATTTTTCCTATTTTCATAAAAATTCTACTCCTTTTTTAAATTTCACGTTTTATTTTACGTTTTAATTTATTATTTTTGAAAATTTCGGCTGTTTCTCGAGATTTTGAACTTTTTGTAAATTTTGAGTTTTTAAATAAACTTTGGCATTTTCCTATTTTTTTCAAAATTTTGCCTTTTAATTATTTTTGTTTTTAAACTTCGGCTTTTTTTTCGAAATTTTAAAGTTTTGCAGATTTCGAGCTTCCACTATTTTCAAGTTTTGACTTTTTTCTGAAAATTTCGACTCTTTATGAAGATTTTGAAGTTTTTGTAAATTTCGAGTTTTTGAATAAATTTTGACATTTCAATTCTCCTATTTTTATCAACATTTATACTTTTTCTGAAAATTTTGCTTTTTAATATTTTTTTTAACATATTGACATTTTTGTTGTTGAAATTTTGACGCTTTTCAAATGTCAAGCTTCCATTATTTTTAAGTTTTGACTCTTTTGTAAAAATTTCGACTCTTTCTCGAGATTTTGAGCTTTTTGTAAATTTGGACTTTTTAAATAAATTTTGACATTTCAATGTTCCTATTTTTATAAAAATTTCTGCGTCCTTTCAAAGTTTTGCCTTTTAATTATTTTGTTTTGAAAATTTCGGCTTTTTTTCGAAATTTTGACGCTTTGCAGATTTCGAGCTTCCATTATTTCCAAGTTTTGACTTTTTTGTGAAAATTTCGACTCTTTCTCGAGATTTTGAGCTTTTTGTAAATTTCGAGTTTTTAAATAAATTTTGACACTTTTGAATTCTCCAATTATTATTAAAATTTCTACTTTTTCTCGAAATTTTGCGTTATATTTATGTTTTTTTAAAAATTTCGACTATTCTTCAAAATTTTGACATTTTGCAGATCTCGAGCTTCCACTATTTCCAAGTTTTGAATTTTTCGTGAAAATTTTGATTTTTTTTCGAGATTTTGAGCTTTTTGTAAATTTTGATTTTTTAAAAAAATGTTGACATTTCAAGTTTTCTATTTTTATAAAAATTTCTACTTTCTCTCAAAATTTCGCTTTTTAATTTGTTTTTGAAAATTTTGATATTTTTTTCGAAATTTTGACGCTTTGCAAATTTCGAGCTTCCATTATTTTTAAGTTTTGACTCTTTTGTGAAAATTTCGACTCTTTCTCGAGATTTTGAGCTTTTCGTAAATTTCGTCTTTTTAAATAAATTTTGACATTTCAATGTTCCTATTTTTTTAAAAAGGTCTACTTCTTTTCATAAGTTTGCCTTTTAATTATTTTGTTTTGAAAATTTCGGCTTTTTTTCGAAATTTTGACGCTTTGCAGATTTTGAGCTTTCACTATTTCCAACTTTTGACTTTTTTGTGAAAATTTCGACTCTTGCTCGAGATTTTAAGCTTTTTGTAAATTTAGATTTTTTAAATAGATTTTGGCTTTCAATTTTCATTAAAATTTCTACCTTTTCTCATAATTTTGCGTCCTAATTATTTTTTTTGAAAACTTCAATTTTTTTTTTCGAAATTTTGACGTTTTGCAGATTTTGAGCTTCCACCTTTTTTAAGTCTTGACTTTTTTTGTGAAAATTTCGACTCTTTCTCGAGATTTTGAACTTTTTGTAAATTTCGACTTTTTAAATAAATTTTGACATTTCAATGTTCCCATTTTTATAAAAATTTTTACTTTTTCTCTAAATTTTGACTTTTAATTATTTTGTTTTAAAAATTTTGGTTTTTTTTTTCGAAATTTCGAAAGTTTGCAGATTTCGAGCTTCCACTATTTCCAAGTTTTGACTTTTTTGTGAAAATTTCGACTCTTGCTCGGGATTTTAGGCTTTTTGTAAATTTAGATTTTTTAAATAGATTTTGGCTTTCAATTTTTATTTAAATTTTTTACCTTTTGTCATAATTTTGCGTCCTAATTATTTTTTTTTGAAAACTTCAATTTTTTTTCAAAATTTTGACGTTTTGCAGATTTTGAGCTTTCACCTTTTTCAAGTCTTGACTTTTTTTGTGAAAATTCCGACACTTTCTCGAGATTCTGAGCTTTTTGTAAATTTCTACTTTCTAAATAAATTTTGATATTTGAATTATCCTATTTTTATAAAAATTTCTACTGTTTCTCTAAATTTTGCGTTTTAATTTTTTGGTGTTGGATATTTGGACTTCTTTTTTTGAATTTTGACGCTTTACAGATTTCGAATTTCCATGGTTTATAAGTTTTGACTTTTTTGTGAAAATTTCAACTTTTTCTCGAGATTTCTAGCTTTTTGTAAATTTTGACCTAAATTTTGATATTTCAATTTTTATATTCTTATAAACATTGTTACGATTTCTCCAAAGTTTGCGTTTTAATTGTTATTTTTTGTTGTTGAAAATTTTGATGCTTTGCAAGTTTTGCTTTAAAAAATTCCCCTACTTTGTTAATTCCGAATTTTTTGAAAATTTCAACTCCTTGAAAATATTGAAAATTTTAGTTTTTGGGCAGGTTCCAACATTTTAAAATTTCCATTATTTTTAAATTTTGACTTTTGTTGTGAACATTCAGATTTCAAAACTTCGCTTTTTTAAAATTTTTGTAAATTTCGAGTTTTAAAAAAAATTGGTAGTTCGAAATTGTCAGTTTCACAGATTCCGATTTTACCAAAATTTCGTCCTGTTCTGAAATACTTGAGTTTCTAATTTCTTTTGAAATTTTTGACTTTTCAAAAAGTTGATTTTGTGCGGAAATTTCGACTTTAAAAGTTAAACTTTTTCTCGAAATTTTATAGATTTGGACTTTAGCAATTCCTTAGACTTTTTTAACTTGACCTGTTTGAAATTCCTCATGTTTTCGAAAATCTTGGCTTATTTGGAAAATTTAAAATTTCCATTTTGTCAAAATTATGTCTTATTTCGAAATTATCGAACCTAAATAAAAATCGAAGTTTTCAAGATAAATAAAAGTTAAGTTAGGTTTCTTACTTAACCTAACTCAACCTAACCCAACCCAATCTAACCTAACCTAACCTAACCTAACCTAACCTAACCTAACCTAACCTAATCTAACCTAACCTAATCTAATCTGATCTGATCTGATCTGATCTGATCTGATCTGATCTGATCTGATCTAATCTGATCTGATCTAATCTAATCTAATCTAATCTAACCTAACTTGGATTTATCTTGAAAACTTCGATTTTTTTTGTGAAATATTGAAATAGAGAACCTGTCCCCTGAAACCAAGAAAGATTAAAAAATACAACAAAGGTTGCTCTAACGCGTTTCGACAGCCAAGCTGTCATCTTCAAAGAAAAAAATTGGAGATTAAAAAATACAACAAAGGTTGCTCTAACGCGTTTCGACAGCCAAGCTGTCATCTTCAAAGAAAAAAATTGGCTGTCGAAACGCGTTAGAGCAAACTTTGTTGTGTTTTTTAATCTTTCTTGGTTTCAGGGGACAAGTTCTGCATTTCAATTTTTGAAGATAACCGAGGACCAGTCCGTCCCACCAAACATTTTCTTGAAATGTTAACATTTTTTTATAAATTTCGATTCATTTGAAAAAATTCTATTTTTTTCGAATAGCTCGCATTTTGAACATTTTGAGTTTTAGAAACATATTTGATAATTTCAATTTTTCAAATTTTTAAAGTTTTGACTTTTCCGAATTTTTTCAAATGTTACACTTTTTTAGAAATTTAACATTGAAATCGTCCCATTTGCCAAACATCTTATGTTATTCACATGGTCACGAGTTTCGATGTCGTAAACTCGATAATTTCGGGATAAGTTGAAATTTCAGGCTTAACCCCGAAACGTTTAACTTTCTAACTTCCTTAAAATTCTGACTTTAAAGCCAGCATTTCGAGAAAGAAGACAAAATATTGAAATTTTTAAAAAAATATTTTGTTTGGAGAAGAGTAAATTTTGAGAAAAAAAGTCAAAGAAATTTCCATTTAATTTTAAAAGTTCAGGGAAAAAAACTTAAGATTTTCGAATATTCTCTTCAACTAGTCAACTGTCAAGTTTAACCATTAAATTATTTTTTTTAAATTTCAACTTGAAGGCTGAATACTTTTTAGAAAAAAAGGAAATTGCAGGAATGTGTAAATTTTTCTTTCAAACAGAATTTTATTTTACAATCTCGTTATCTTGCAATATCGAAAATTTTCGATGAAATTCCGAAAAAATGTATTTAAAATCAATTTTTATTATAGCAATTAAAAAAATTCAATTTTTTTTTGACAAGCTCAACTTTTAAACATTTTGACTTTTAAAAACAGTTTTGATTATTTCAATTTTTTTAAATTTCGAGTTTTTAATGTTTTAACTTTTCCTAATTTTTTCAACTTTTTTCGAATTTTCAGAATTTTTATAAAAAAAACTGATTTCCCAAAGAAGCGAAGATTTTCAAGAAAAAATCAATGGACCGGATTTTCAAATGAAGTCAAGATTTTCAGAAATCGCAAAAAGGTAGTAGATTAAAAAAAAAACACTATTTTGAAAAAGCCAAAATGTTTAGAAAAGCTTTTTAAGAATATAAATTTAACAAAGTTCAGAATTTTCAAAAGAGTTTCGAGAGAAAACTGAAATTCATTAAAGAGAATCAAAATATTCAAAAAAAGGAATTAAAAAAATCGAAATGTTCTATAAAATTCGAATTTTTTAATAAAAGCATAGAAAAAGTTGAATCGAGTTTAAACAACCCTAAGTTTTGGAAAAATAGGGAAAATTGAAATATAAATCTTGTCCCCTGAAACCAATAAAGATTAAAAAACACAACAAAGGTTGCTCTAACGCGTTTAGACAGCCAAGCTATCATCTTCAGTATCCCTCAGTATCTCTCTGAAGATGATAGCTTGGCTGTCGAAACGAGTTAGAGCAACCCCTAAATTTCAATAAATTAAAAAAAAATCATGTTTACGTTAAAATTGAAAAAAATCTTAAATTTATAGAAAAAATTTTCGACTGTAAAATCAAAAAATGTATCAAAAATAAAAAAATTCCTGATTAATCGAAATTCAAAATGAAATCAATATTTCTAGAAGAAAATAAAAATTTCAGTGATCCGAAATTTTAAGAGAATATATTACTGATTTTACGGTGGGATTTGAAAAAAATGTGAAAATGTCTAGAAAAATTAAGAATTTTGACAAAAAAGTTAAACACTTCAGAAAATTGAAACACAGAACTTGTCCCCTGAAACCAAGAAAAATTAAAAAACACAACAAAGGCTGCTCTTACGCGTTTCGACAGCCAAGCTGTCATCTTCAGAGAGAAACAACTTTTGGCAACCTTTGTTGTGTTTTTTAATTTTTCTTGGTTTCAGGGGATAAGTTCTGTGTTTCAATTTTTGAAGATAACCAAGGTCCCGTCCGTTCCATCAAAAAATTTTAGAAAATGGTTGAATTTTGATGGAACGGACTGATCCTTGGTTATCTTCAAAAACTAAAATACAAAACTTGTCCCCTGAAACCAAGAAAGATTAAAAAACACAACAGAGGTTGCTCTAGAGCTCTAAAGCAAACTTTGTTGTGTTTTTTAATCTTTCTTGGTTTCAGGAGACAAGTTTTGTATTTCAATTTTTTAAAACATTGACATTTCTAAATATGAGGGTAAATCAAATATGAATCGGAATTTCTACCATGTTGCCATGAGGGCGTCGGGAGTGTGCGCTTACTCTTAGACATATTAGGTGGCGTTCTGCGCTCACGCGAATTCCGTTCTCGCTCTTTGTCGGCTGTAAGTACAATGAGTGAGCAAGATGTTCATCCACACGTTGCGCAGCGCATTATTATTAAATTTCTTGCCGTGTAAGGTGTAAAGCCCACCGAATTCTTCGTAGACTAAAAGCACAGTTTGGGGATACATGTTTGAAGAGAGCTCAAGTGTATGAATGGCACAACAAATTTTTGGAAGGACGAACTTAAGTTGAAAATGAACCCCATGTTTGGGCCACTGAAAGAAGCTCTTGTACCAATAAATTTTTCATAACAAATGCGAGTTCATCTTTGATTTACCCTCGAAAAAAAGTTACAGGAAAAAATAAATAAACAAACACCTACATTAAAACTTGTTAAGAAAATAAAAATTAATCAAAATCCCCCAAGTCAGATGACCTAACTCGCTCACGATTACGGTACAAATTGAATTGATGACAGTTCCTTACCTTTAAGACAAAGATTCTCAAAGTAATCCACTCCTTGAGCGTCGACGAACTGGACGAACTGACCTGTCGTTCTTCGATCTGAGTCGCTGAGTTGACATTGTAGTGTGACATAGTTGTATTCCACGGAGCGGCAAGTGAATCGATGCTGAAAGAAATTAATTACGCTTTGAATTATTTCGCTCGAATCATATTGGATATGGTCTGATGTTATTGCAGAGCTGTAAAAGTAAACTTCTTGCTTTTGGTTTCTTGTAAAATTTATTTAGAAGGAAATACGAGTATCGGTTTGACAAAAAGTGGACGAGCGTTTCGAGTTCTTGAATACCAATAAAACTATTAGTTTCATGCTGCACTGACACCTGACGCACATCTCGACAGTGTTTATGCAGATAGTTTTATTTACTATTTACTGTAAATAAGACATAGAAATATAAAAATTTTAATGGGTATTTTTAAGTGAAAATTTTAGGCGCGTTTAGGGGGTAAACTTGTGGTTTCGCATCACCATCACGCGTCACCATCACGCGTTATCAGCATCCCTTAATGTTAAAAGTACGACTATTAACATTAGAGCACATTAAAGTGTATTTCATTATCGATAAATCGCTGCTGCGCGTGTAAAAAGGGGTTAAGTCAAAAATAGATAAAATTGGGGAAAACAACATAAGTCAGTTTGCACAATACGTCAGTCTTAGATTTTTGACTTTTGACTGACGAGCACAATTAGGTAGACAGTTAATTATGACTTGGCTTCTTTTCAACAACGATAGTAGCATCAAAATTGTATGCGAAAACGACTTGAACTCATTTTCATGAAAGTTTAAATTAACCCCTTTCATCGCGCAGCAGCAGATTCGTTTCCACCCGTTATAAGCATCCAAACCACAAACATTAAAAGGTAGGTCAGTTTGACAGAATTTATTTTCATATATTTCCAATGTTCTGACTTGTTTACTTAATATTACTTCGAATTACACTACATATTTCCTAGCTTTAAGTTTTCACGGCTGGTAGCAGTCTCAAGCCGCCTATTTTTTTAAATATTACATACTTTGTTATTATATAGAATTGGAAAGTTGACTGCTTCTATCTGCTCAACGCGCGAAGAAAAAATATCCCGCTGGATAATTCTCGACTGAAATATAAATAGACTTTGGTGAAACGATGTGGCTTTATCTCCATTCTAATAAAAGCAACCACACTACAATCTTAAAACAATCTACTTTGATACCCGACACTTTTTCGAAATGTGCGTTGAACCTACTTAAAGTGGCAATCTCTTTATCAAACTCTATGATAAATTAGATCAGTCGTGTGGTAGACGTTTTAATGGCAAAGACCACGCTAAATCCTTTGAACTAATGACTTAATAAATGGTGCGAGCGCGATGGCGAGACTGACCATAGATTAAATGTAACCTTCAGCATAAGATTAACCTAGAGTTTCGCCGTCTTGCACGCAAGGGTTGCAAGGTAACTAACACTTGCCGCCAATTATCTGTGAATTCTTTCTCATGGACGTAATACAGAAAGCAAATTAGTCAAAGATGTGATAATACCAGCGACAAACAATTTAGCTTTTTAACTCGAGAATAATTTAGAAATTCCATGCTTAAACCAAAATTTTCATCATAAGTTAGACATTCTATAATGCACAGACCAATAGGTTTGAACATTTATTAGATTCGAAGTTTGGTATTGGTATTGGTCTGTGCATTATAGAATCCTTGTCTTCTGGGAACTCTCCTAGAGAGCAACCTCTTCGCTAGGTGGCAGTGTTTCAACTGTTGGTAGTTCAGCTACCTATGATTCACTCTACACGCCTGGAGGGCTGCATGAATTTGTAGTCTAGGTTGCATTCTTCTTGCATACGACATTGTTGGCGATGGCCATAGTTTCTCTATGGAGCAATAGGTGGTAGTACTAAAGAGTCACTCACTTGACGCCTGTGAATGTTTTAGTACTTACTTGTCGGAACATTTATTAGCATTCGAGTTGGATATACCAAACTGACGAGATCTAACAAGATCGAAACCGGTATTTGGTTTCCAAACCTCGTTCAAACCTATTGGTCTGTGCATTGTAGAATCCTTGTCTTCTGGGAACTCTCCTAGAGAGCAACCTCTTCGCTAGGTGGCAGTGTTTCAACTGTTGGTAGTTCAAGCTACCTTATGATTCACACTACTAATACACGCGCCTGGAGGGCTGCATAAATTTGTAGTCTATGTTGCACATTCTTCTTGCATATAACTCAGACATTTCGAATTTTTTAATTCTGTTCATTTCAAACCGTACATTTAGGTTTTATTCTGGAAATTTGGCTCCAGTTTGGGTTTAGACATTAAGTCAAAATGTAGAGCAACGTTTTTAAAAACATTTTGAAGTATGAAGAATTTTTGCTTTAAATTCAAATTTTGGAAGAAATTCCAAAGATTTAATGATCTCAATCCTTCGACCTAAGTTTCGACTCTGGAAATTTTAATTTTAAAAATTAATTTCTAATTTTAAAAATTAATTTCTAATTTCAACTTTAAAAATCTCCAAATTTTTGAGACTAATTCTTCCAATTTCGTATTTCGTCCAGGCCCACCGAGAGAATTCCAGGCCTGGGGACGTTCTATGTATAGGGCAGACTTCAACAATACCCTATTTAAAAATTAAAATACAAATCTTGTCCCTTAAAACCAAGAAAGATTCAGTATCTCTCTGAAGATGATAGCTTGGCTATCGAAACGCGTTAAAGCAATCTTTGTTGTGTTTTTTAATCTTTGTGGTTTCAGAGAACAAGATTTGTATTTCAATTTTTGAGCATAACCAAGCATACGTCCGTTCCACAATAAAAAATATCCTGTTCAGGCAAAACGACATAAAATAATAATAATAGAACATTTGTCAAAATTAAAATGTAAAATTAATGATTTTGGTTTTGACAAACAAAAAAATCGATTTTTTTTAACTTTGACTTCTTTCAAAATCAGGATTAATACTGACATTTTTTGTAAATTCCGCCTTCAAAATTTCGAGATTTTTGAGAATGTTTTACATTTTTTTCTAAATTTCGGTGTTTTTCAAATTTTTTAGAAAATTTCGACCCCTTTTGATAATCTCGACTTCTTTTGGAATTATTGATTTCTTTTAAACATTTCGACTCTTTTTTTTGAGAATTTCTACTTCTTTTGGAAATACTGCCTTCTACTGAAAACTTTGACTTATTTCAAAATATTGACTCCGACTGTATTTGAAGAATTCGATTATTTTGAAAAAATTGGACTTTTTTAAAATATCAACTGTTTTTGAAAAAAATTCAGTTTTTTGAAAATTGCTATTTTTTCAAAATGTAGATTATTTTTTGAATATTTTGATTTCATTTTGAAGTTTTTTGAAGAATTTGATTTTTTTACGAATTTTTGATTTATTTCTAAAAATTTTGATTCAAAATTTCGACTTTTATCGTAAATTTGACATTTGAAAAAGTCGAGTTATTTTCGAAAATTTGAAACTCAAAATTCTTGACCTTTTCAAAATTTCGACTTTTTCTGAAGCTTTTGACTTTTTGATTTTGTTATTACTATCATCATTTTTCATTCATTTTTTATCTTCCAAAAAACTGATTTTTTTATTCTTATTGAAAATTTCGACTTTTCTTAAATATTTAGACGTCAAAATTCAATTTTTTGGTCCACAATATTTGGTTTATTTTGAAAATTTCAACCCGTTCGTAATTTTTTTACGAAAATTTTGGCTTTTTTCTGGAAATTTAGTCTTTTGTTTAAACAGTAAACTTTTTCTACAAAATTTTTGAAAAGTTTGACATGAAATTTTGAACCTTTCTAAGAATTTTGATCCTTTCAAGATTTCCGTCTTTTGTTGTAAATTCGATTATTTTGAATTTTTTTTGTAAACTTCGACCTTTTTTCTCAACTTCCGCTTATTTGAAAATTGTGGACTTGGTTTAAAATTTTGACTATCTTTCAGTTCTACTTTTTTAAACATTTCATATTTTTTAATTTCGATTTTTTTTCAAATCTTGACTTCCACAGAAATTTGACTCTTTAAAAATTCTATTTTCTCTGAAAATGTTCACATTTTTTTACTTCTTCATCATCAAAATTTTGATTTTTTCTTAGTTTTAACTTATTTCAAAATTGTAACCTATTTTGAAAATTTAGACATTTTTTTAAACACTTAAAAATTTGAAAAACACCAAAATTTAGAAGAAAATGTAAAACATTTTAAAAAATCTCGACATTTTGAAGACAGAATTTCCAAAAAAAGTCAGAATTAATCCCGATTTTAAAAGAAGTCAAAGTTTAAAAAAAATCGATTTTTTGTTTGTCAAAACCAAAATTATTAATTTTTTATTTTATGTCGTTTTGCCCGAACAGGGTTTTTTTTATTGTGGAACGGACGGATGCTTGGTTATCTTCAAAAATTGAAATACAAAATATTTCTTAAATCTTAAAAATTTTGTAAATTCTAATTTTGAAAAATTCTGCATTTGAAAAATTTCGAAAATTTTTGTGAAGAACCAGACTTTTTAAATTACGAATTCAAATCTGCTATTTTACAAAGAAGTATATATTTTTTTAAAGTTTTGAAAACGCAAAATTTAGAAGAATTTTCGAGTTTAAAATCTGAACATGAAATTTTAGGAAAAACAGAAAAAGTTTGGAGTAAAATTTTAGTCTTAATCATTCTTCTATAAGTTTCACGTTAATCCCAAATTTTCAAGTTGCAATTTCAAGAAAATAATCATAACATTCAAATTTGCGCTTATTTTGAGAAAAAAAAAGTAGAGGTCTGTTGCACTTGTACTTCAAAAGGCGATATTTTATGATTTTGGAAACCTCCACTTGCAGTAGAAAATTGTCTCCAAATTTCAAGTGTTTTTGAAAATTACGTCTTTTTTCAAGCTTTAAAAATATATATTTTTCGAATATTCAATATTTTTTGAGAATTTCCGAAAGGTTAGGTTTTTCTTTTAAATATAATTTTCTAAACATTCCAATTTTTTCTCAAACTTCGTTTTTGTCTCGAAATTTGTCTTTCGAAATTATTTTTAAAAATTCTACTTTTGCCCCCAAAATTAGCCCTTGTCTTAGAAATTCTGACATTTCTTCAAGAAATTTCAATCTTTTTCTCGACGGTATTTTTCAAAAACATTATTTTTTGGAAATCCATTTTTTTAATCCAGATTTTTTAAATTTTGAAAAATTCTGCTTCTGAAACTGAAATTTTTAAAAAGCCAGACGTTTTAAATTACGAATTTAAAACTGCTTTTTTAAAAAGGAGTATATTTTTAAAGTTAAAAGTTTTAAAAATCAAAATTTAGAAGAATTTTCAAGTTTGAAATCTAAACATGAAATTTTAGGAAAAACAGGAAAAATTTGGAGTAAAAATTTAGTCACAATGATTTTTTTATTAGTTTCACGTTAATCCCAAAAGTTGCATTTTAGGAAAATAATCATAACATTCAAATTTGCGCTTATTTTGAGAAAAAAAAGTAGAGATCTCTTGCACTTGTACTTCAAAAGGCGATATTTTATGTTTTTGGAAATCTCCACTTGCAGTAGAAAATTGTCTCAAAATTTCAAGTCTTTTTGAATATTGCGTCCTTTTTTTACGAATTTCAAGCTTTTTATTTTAAATATAATTTTCTAAACATTCCAATTTTTTCTCAAAGTTCGTTTTTGTCTCGAAATTTGTCATTCGAAATTATTTTTAAAAATTCTACTTTTGCCCCCAAAATTAGCCCTTGTCTTAGAAATTCTGACATTTCTTCAAGAAATTTCAATCTTTTTCTCGACGGTATTATTCAAAAATCATTATTTTTTTCGAAATCCATTTTTTTAATCCAGATTTTTTAAATTTTTTCTTAATTTAATTCCAAAATTTAATGTTTTTCAAAATTTGTCATTATCTCGAAATTTTAACAAAACGCAATGTTTTTGAAAATTTCTACTTACAATGGGACATTTTCTCAGAAATGTCGAATTTCCAGGAAAAATATTCAGTTTTTCGAGAACATACAGGATGGGATTTCAGGATAATTTTAAATTTGCAAAAAAAGCGGATTTTGAGAAAAATGTAAAAATGTAAGTTTCGATTTTTATAAATTTGTTTTTTTTTTGGAAACTTCGATTTTTTCCCTTGAAAAACAAAAAAAAGATCGAAATTTTGAGAAAAAAGTCAAAATTTAGTAAACACTCGAAATTCTTCAGAGAGAGTCAAATTTTGTTGAAATTTTGGAAAAGACAAATTTTGAGAAAAATGTAATTTCTAGATTTTTCCCTTGAGCGCTTGAATCAGAGGCAGACATGCGCTCTGTTCTGCCCTACCCTGAGTCAGAAATTGTCCAATATTGAAATAATCGTCTAAATTTTGGGAAACAAGTTGTATTTCCCCATTCCAGGGGAAATTTTCTCGGAATTTTTGTCTTTTTACAAAGTTTCTAAAAAAGTCATTATAAAAATTTCCAGATAAATATTGTTATCAAAAAATCGATCAAGTTTTAAGCAAAAGGGTAAATCTTGATAAAAAAGGTCGAAATTTTCAGAAAATCAAAGTTTAGAGAAGTCGAAGTTTCCAGAAAAAACTAAATTTGAGAAATGATAGAATTTCGAAAAATAAAACGATGAATTTTGAGATAAAAATTCGAAATTTTTAGTTAAGTTGGATTCTGATAAAATAAATCGAATTTTAAGAATACATATGAAATTTTCAAAGAAATTTATGAAAAAAGACGAATTTCGTGAAGTAAGTCGAAATTTCGAGAAAATATCAATAGCTTAAAGGACGACTTTTGTCAAATGGAAATTTTTTAGAGAAAGTCTCCTCAGTTCAATATAAATTTTCGTTAACCACACGAACTGGAGGGGGGGGGACAAGCGCCCTACCCTGTCCTATTCTGACTACGTCTAGACGAGTGCCTCTTAAAGATCTACCCGCCCGCAGCCTCGCAATGGCTAAGGCCGCCCCTGACTATAGATTCAACGAATGTCCTTCCTGTGACTCTTAAGTACCGCCACCTATTGGTCCATAGAGAAACTGTGTACAACTTCAACAAGTGTTGTATGCAAGTAAAATGAAACAGTCTTCTGGAACCTTCTGAGAGAGCAACTGCTTTGCTAAGCGGTTGTGTTTCAACTGTTGGTAGTTCGGCTACATATGATTCACTATACGCGCTTAGAGGGCTGCATTACTGCAGTCTAGGTTTCATTCTACTTGCATCCCCACATTGATGAGTAACGTTATGTGTCTCTGTCAACCCCTCGATACGTTATTATAAATATTTTACAAAATCTCATACTTGGATTATCATCCAGCACACAGTTCTGAATCTTGTATTAATGCCTTTGTTAGGAATCCCTTTCTTAAGTAGATCGTAATTTATTAATCAATTTTTATCAACCGAGTAGGTCACTATTAATAATGAAAGTACTTGGACATATCAATGTGTTTTGGAGGAACACATATCTATATTAATAAAACTGAAGCATCTAAGTGTGCGTCTGTCTGCCTGTCTGTCTGTCGACTGATTTTTTGTCCCTGCTAATCTCGGAAATTGCTGAATTAATTTAAATGAAACTTTAACTGAAATGTAGAGTATTTTCAGGGGTACCTTTTAGACCATTTTTATTCCAATAAAAGTCAACCGTTTACTTCTCTGGTAACAATTTTTTTTCAGGTTATAACACAGAATATGAAACCAATCCGCAATGTCTATAACACTTTAATTGATATACTGCACGCCACATTCAATTCTAGCTACTACTAGAATAAGGACCTCGAACCCTTGAATCCATTACTCTCTTAAAATCAAATAAGACGTTATTTTATTTTGAAATATGATGTTTTTGGACTTCGCGCAGACAAAATCGCTGGGGTCAATTAGGCTGAAATATCATTAGAAAACTTTGGCTGTCCTAAAAAGCAGACAGACCCCCCACATTAAAATGTTTAAGTGAAACAAATCACTTATTGCAAATTATACAAAATGAAAACACGTTATTACTAGTCGAAAATGATTACATTAAACTGACATTTAGTGATATATTTGTAAAAGTGTTTATAACCTGACAATTATTATATCCTCACGATTGAAATTGCCAGTCGCCGGGGTTTCTATCCATAATACATGAAAACTAGCCGAGTATATTAGTAGTGCTTTATTATTTCATGATTATAGTCATATACGAGATTGATTTTCTCAAATTGCCCCCACTTGTGTATTAATATTGTCGTGCCCTATGCTTGGATGCAACTTGTTTGAGGGCAATGTCTTCCATAATTAAATAACAATTTAAATTAGAACCCACATAAAAGCTGGAATAATTTAAAATTGCCCGATAAGATGGTTTAAAAATACGTGAAAATATGCATGGCAAAATAAACTACCGATTATGCGGCTGCATTAAATGCAATCAGTTACAGTCTGTAACAGACTTTATTGCCTCTACCACTTATCACGAAAACTTCCCAGTTATTAAACTTACAAACCTGAAATTTGGCAGATAGGTTTCTTATGCAACATAGGCATCCGCTATAAAAAAGAAGTTTTCGAAATTCAACCTCTAAGGGATGAAACACAAAATGAGATACAGTTGTACAGTAGATATTCAACAATTTAGGTAGAAGATGGTAATGAAAACCCATAACGCGAGCAAATGCGTGATAGCAGATCCTTAATGAATTTGTCTCCACGCGAATTTATCCAGGTTTTTGTATGTAATCTGTGCATACGTCGTCTTTTGTTTTTTTTTTCAGTTTCATTTTATTTTACTTTTTTTCCACAATCCAAAGTTTTTAACTCTATAATGTCAAATTTATAAATTATTGTGTTTAAATCAAAATGGGAGGAACATTTTTTTGGACATTTTAAAATTTCTAGTCAAAATTTCCTGCACAAAATCGATAATTTAGTCGATGTTTCCAAATTTTAAGTTTATCCGCAATATTTCAGGTTAGAACTTGTCTAATTTACCGAAATTATTTCTTTTTTCAAATTCTTGAAGTTTCGAGATGCATTTTAAAAAGTAAATGGAAATTTCAATTTGAAATTTTAGAGATTAAAAAGGTTCGAAATATAAAGAGCCAAAACTTCAAAAAAATAAAGATTATTTTTGGATATGCTTTGGATTTTCTTAAGAAATGTTGACATTTTCGGAGTTTTAAATTTGAAATTGGAATTTCAACTGTTTTTTTTTTAATATCGACTTCAAAAACGAAATATCGAGAATAACGTCGACATTTTAGGACAAAAGTTAAAACTTCAAAAAAGAATTTAAAAGGTTTCTTCATTAATTATTTCTTAAAATTTTGAAAGATATAAGCCTTAAATCAGGGATGAGCAAGACCTGGCCTGCAGGCCACTT
Organism: Dastarcus helophoroides; assembly: GCA_028583605.1. Taxonomy (NCBI): domain Eukaryota; kingdom Metazoa; phylum Arthropoda; class Insecta; order Coleoptera; family Bothrideridae; genus Dastarcus; species Dastarcus helophoroides. The sequence goes on from CM053327.1 coordinate 33,755,079, forward strand.
GCCGTCCGTCTAACATTTTTCTGCGGCCCGCCTAAGCTTTACAGTTTCACGTAAAAATTTTGGAAAAGAAAATGTCAAACAATTTGATAAAAAAAAGAACATAAATTTCCACGATTTATGAAATATCTTGGACATGAGCATCGGCAAGATTTTCTTTAAGGGGGGGGGGGGGCAACAACAATCATTCTAAAAAACCCATGGGTAAAAAATCACTAAGCCAAGAAGGACTCTTGGCTTGGTAATGTGTATTTTTACTTAAAAACTACAGAATTGGAGACATCGCATTTTTAAATTAAAGTCAAAATTTTGAAAAAAGCTCAATCTTAAAAAAACCATTTGGAGAAGTTTAAGAAATGTCAAAATTTCGAAAAAGTGGAAATGTAAAAGAGGCGAAATTTCCAAAAAGAAATATTTTCGTAAAAAGAGTTGTAACTTCCAAAATAACATGAATTTTGGACAAGTTGAAATCATCCCAAGCAACATTGATTAGTATAATAAACGTTTATCAAATTAAAATTGCGTTTATTTTAAATTTAAAAAACGTTTATATACCATTCAGTGTTGCTTGGGATCGGCAATACAATTTTCAAAAAATCAGAAAAAACAAAGACTTCGAAAAAATTCAGGTTTTTTGAAAATTATGTTACAAATTACAAAAAAATATTGAACCTTGTAGGAAACATTCCACATTTCCAAAAAAAGGTCCAATTTTTGGAAGGGAAATTTAAAAAGTTGAAATTTTTAATAAATCATATTGAAAATAAAAATCTAAATTTTCTCAAAAACTCGAGAACGTCCAAAATTCAAAAAAAATCAAAATTTTCAAAGATCTAATTTTGTGAAAGGATGCAATTTTCAAAAAAAAGCCAGCTTGGAGGAAGAAATATTGCAAGATACAAACACATTGTTCTCAAAATTTAAAATTTAGTAAAGATGTTGAATTTACAAGAAATCTTTTTCTCCAAAAATATTTTTCGCAACAACAGAACCTTGAACATTTTCAGAACCATAAAACCATTTGATCTAAAAGTAGTAGTTTATTGAAAAAGACATATATTCAAGAAAATGACAAAATTTTGAAATAAATAAACCATTTTTGAAAAAATCTATAAAGCAGGATTTTGAAAACAAAATGGAAATTTCGAAAAAGACAAATTTTGACAGGCGAATTTTAGGTAAAAGACTATTTTAGAAAAATTCAAAATTTTGAAAAAAAGACGAATTTACCAAAAAAAATTATTGAAATATTAAATGGCGGATATTGACATAAAAATCAAGATTTCCTGAACAAGGCAAATTTTAGGAAACCAATGAGAATTTCTAAAAAAATCAGAATCTAAAAGATCGAAATTTGTAGTAAAGGTTCAGAAAAAATATCGGAATTTAAAAAATAAATTCAAGGAAACTTTGAAATGGATAAAAAATTGTCCAAAGAAAGTCAAATTAACAAAAGACAAAAAAATAGTCAAAACCCTGAGAAAAAGACGATATTGTAAGAGAAATTTTGCAAAAAAGATCTAAATTTTGAGAAAAAGCATTTAATCTTGGTGAAACTTCGAAATTCAAAAAAAGAATAAATTTTAAGAGAAAAATCGAATATTTATTTTCTCTGGACTCTCTGGACGAGTCAGAGTAAGATAGGCTCCCTACCTTGCCTCAACAGGCGTCGGAAAATGTCAAATATTGTGATATCACATCGAAATTTTGACAAACAAGTTGAAACTACCAGGAATTTGGATTAAAAAAGAATTGAAATTTTCAAAGGAATTTATGTCCTTTCACAAAAATTTTAAATTTCTAAAAAATATACCATCTTGTCAAAAGATTGACCAGATTTCGAAAAAAAGGCAAATTTTAATAAACAAACTGACATTTTCAGAATCAAAAAAAGGCGAAATTTTCAGGAAAAGTCGAATTTCGAGAAATGACAAAATTTCAGAAAAAAAACGAGGAAATTTGAAATTCAAAATTTTGACAGTCCTGTTTGATAAAAGAAGGCAAATTTTATGAATAAATGCAACATTTTAAAATAAAAAGTCAAATTTTGTAAAAAAACATACAAAATTTGAGAAAAAGGAAGAAATTTCAAAAAATTGTTTGAAGGAAAGGATGAATTCTGAAGAATTGAAAAGTCCTTCAACTGAATATATACAAATTTTCAGTTTGCTGCATGAACCAGGAGCCATACCCTGCCCTATTCTAGCTGCGCTTATGTCTGTAAAGCCTTATCGATGCTGTCGATCAAACATATATTTTCATTTATAAAATTAGTTTGGCTAAACATAATAAAACTAACTCAATCAAGTATGCACAGCTTTGAAGAGTTCATGCAGATTGCAGAATGATGGACTATAATAATGACATAACATCCTTAAATCTTCAAATGCCCCACTCAAATCTTAAACATTCAAAACGAATTCTGCGTAATGTGGTTCTCGCTACGGTCGGTGCATGAACATTTAAAATTAACTCATTTCATTTGAAACGTAATTAGGTCTAGAAAAATAATTTGCATTAATTTATTAGAGCGAAGCATCACCAAATTGCTTTATTTGTTATTGTAGTAACGCGATTTAATTCGAACTAATTAGGTTAGAAGGTTCTTCAGGTGCCGTTAAATTAATTAAAATTCTACTAACAATTTAATTAAACTACGATGATATTGGGTGAGCGCAGGCACTTATTCGCTATAATTTATCAATTCGTATTTAACACAGCGTTACATACGCCACACGTTAGAACTTACAAGTGCCGGCATATTGTTTAATGTTTAGTAAACGCCACGGCATATGGGTACCGAAAATCCACTTTTTCATCATAAACAATTATCTTCGATAGCTTTTTTTTCTTTTAAGAAGACAATATATCAAACAGATGAGATCTAACAAGATCGAAACGGGTCTTTGGTTTCCAAACTTCGAGTCCAATAAATGTTCAAACCTATTGGTCTGTGCATTAGAATCCTTGTCTTCTGGGAACTTTCCTAGAGAGCAACCGCTTCGCTAGGTGGCAGTGTTTCAGCTGTTGGTAGTTCAGCTACCTATGATTCACTATACACGCCTGAAGGGCTGCATGAATTTGTAGTATAGGTTACGACATTGTTGGCGATGGCCATAGTTTTCTCTATGAACAAATAGGTGGCGGTAGTCTGAGAGTCACACGGTTAACGTACGTCGATTCTTTAGTACTTACTTGTCGGGACATTTGTTGTTAGCATTCGAGTTGGATATACCTAGGGATGGCAGAAAAAATAAATATCGATATATCATGTCGAACAATATATCGAGCAGTACATATCGATAGTAGAATTTATCGAAATAAGTACATCGATAACTGCAATTTATCGATGCATTGGATAGAAGATATTCTGTCATATAAAGAAAAATAAAAATAAGATACATTTTTTTATATTCATGACTCAATGGCATTTTTTATCATTGAAGTCTAAGTATTTAAAAATCTAAGTATTTAAAAAAATAAACATTTCTAAGAAGCTTAGATTTGGAGTTTAAAATCAACATTTTAAAAAGGTTTTTAGAAAAATTCAACATTTTAAGTAAGTTTGTAATTCATATGCAATAAATTCATAAAATTTTTAGAAAAAATTGAAATTTTGTAATATCATTTGTAAATTAGACAAAAACCTCAACTTTCGGAGTTAAATTAGAGATTGTGAAATTTTTTAATATATCAAAATTTTTAATTTTAAAAGTTTTAACCTCAAAAACTCCCTACGAATTTTGATCAAAAAATTCAAATTTTGAAAAAACCCTAAAATTTACAAAAATGAAATTCGAGTTTTAGTTTAAATTTTAGTTTACACCCAAAATTCGGGGAAAATTATTAAAAAACAAGATTGGTGTTTTTTTCATAATTTCTGTTAATAAATTTAAATTTTTTTCGTATATTTTCTCAGAAAATTTGTATACTTCCCAAAATGTTGGCTTGTTCTTTTTGAAATTTAAAATTTAATACCTTAACAACATGTCACACTACTTTATGTTTTGCTTTAACGGGTGGCGTTTTCTAATGATGAAGGAATCATTTTTTTTAATTTCGATATATTTTTAAAATTTCGCTTTTGTCTAAAAAACTGATTTTCAAAACGATCTTTTTTCTAAATTTAGATTTATTTAAAAATTTCGGCTTTTCTACTTAATTTCTGTTGCACAAATTACATTTTTCTTCATTTTCTGGAACTTTCCGCATTTTTGAACATTTTGACTTTTTTTTTGAAAACTTAGACGGACACCAAATCTCAACCTTTTTCAAAATAGTTACTATTTTTGAAAATTCTCGAACTTCTTAAAATTTTTTTAAAGAATTTTGCTTTTGTAAAAATTTTGAATTAAAAAAAACTTCAGAAAATATTCACGTGTTTCTAGATTTTTGGTTGAAGATTTTGTTTTTTGTTTGAAATTTCGACATTTATAATTTTTTTTTCAAAATTTTTTTCAAAATTTTACTTATTCTGAGAATTTCTATATTTATTTTAAAATTTCGACTTTCGCAAAATTTTGACGTATTTTGAAGATTTTCATCTTTTTCAAGATTTCGGCTTTTTTTTGAACATTTTATTTATTTTGAAAATTTCGATTCACAATTTTGATATTTTTCGAAAATTTCACTTTATTTTTGAAAAAAAATCGCGGTGTTTTTTAAATGTTGCGTTTTCTCCTTAAATTTTGACTTTTTTGTATCCTTGATGAATTATTTGCAATTTGTGTGCTGAAAATTTTCAAAATGTGGATTTCTTAAAATAATTTTAATTTTTCTCGAAGTAACGACTTTCTGGCATTATTTTTTCCTTTTTCTGAAGAATTCGATTTTTCTGAAAAGTACGATTTTTTTTAATTTCGACACTAAAAACTTTGACCTTTTAAAATTTCCGACATTTCAAAATTTCCAATAGTTCTAAATTTGAACTTTTCTATGAAAATTTCAATTTCAAACTTTTGCCGTTTTTTTTTTGACCTTTTTATAAATATCGATTTATTAAAAAAGTTCAACATTTTCAAATTTTGACTGTTTTCAAGTCCTCTTTTTTATCAACATTTCGACCTTTTTCCTAAACATTTTGACTTCAATTGTTTTATTTTTTCTCGAAATTTTAACTTTTTTTGTAAAACTTAAAAAATTTGCTTTTTAAAATTTTGATTTTTTTTCAGATTTTAATTCTTATCAAATTTTTTTCTTTTTAATTTTAAGTTTTTAAGAGTTTAGATTAAAAATTTTGAATTTTTGTATGTTTTGGCTTTCGCGAAATTTACTTTATGCAAATTTTGACTTGGAAAAAGTCTACTTTATTTAATTTGGACCTTTTTGTATATTGTTAATATTTTTTGGAAACTTTAGCTTTTTTGAAGAGTTAGACTCTCAAAATTTCAACACACTTTTTATATTTCGACTTTTTCTGAAAATTTTGACTTTTTGAAAATTTTAGCATTTTAAAATATTCACTTTTATTTTCAAAATATCGGAATTTCTACTCTTTCAAAATTGTGACTTATTTTTAAAATTTCAATTTTTTCTTCGAAATTCCACCTTTTTTAAAAGTATGATTTTGATTAAGAAGCTCCACTTATTTCGAAATTATGACTTCCTTCAAAAAGTATAAATTGTTTGAAAAATTTTAAATTTTGACAGAAACTGAAAATTACACATTTAAATATGTAATATTGATAAGAATTAAAATGTTTTTTTTTCAATTTATTTAACATTTCTTGGCCCAGTTTGGAAATATTTAAATTTTTATGGTTTGTTGACAATTTTCTAAACAACAAACCATAAAAATTTAAATATTTCCAAACTGGACCGAAGAAATGTTAAATAAATTGAAAAAAACCATAATATTTCCGGTCAATAAGGGTCTACCATGAAGAAGAATTAAAATATTAGACTCTAAATAGAACAATTAAAATTTCAGGTTTAAGTTCGTATTTTATTTCAAAATTTCAATTTTTAACTAAAAATCTACTTTTTTGATTAAAATGTAAATTTTGACAAAATTCTAAAAAAATACCCAAGTATAACTTCTGATTCCTAAATTTCAAAAAAACATCCATCCATATCTTAAGAAAAAGGTGTAAAGGATTTTCAATTTCCAGTAAAACTGTGTAAAAAATTAATGCCAATCAATTTCAATGTTGACAAAAATTCTAGCTGAAATTGGCTTTAGAAAAAAAAAAAGTTCAATTTTAGAGCAGAAATTTCAAAAAAACAAACTAAATTGTTTTGATAGAAATAAAATAAAAAGAAAATGACTTCCAAGGTCGAAATCTTTAGAAAAGAATCTAAATAAAAAAAATTGGTTAAGCATAAAAAATTGGAAGTTAAAATTACGAATTTTTGAAAAGTTTTCATTAAATGTTACCTTTTAAAAAATTTAACCTTACTTTCAGAATTTTGGCTTTAAGCTAAAATATTAGGGCATTCTACTTTTTTTTTTGAAACTTTGACTTTGAAATTCAAAAAAGCAAGTTTTCAACCGAAATTTTTTAAAAAATGTTTCTATTTTAATTCGACTGTTAAAGACTTAAATGTATTAAAAAAAGTTTTTGAAAAGTACAGAAAATTTAAGAGAAACTCGGCATCCAGTTTTAATGTTTAAAGAGAAATAGGTTCAAGTTAAAAACTTCAACCGGGGATTTCCAGGCGAAGTTTTGGGATCAATGTCAAAATTTTGAGAAGAGAAAATTAAAAAATCCTAGAAAAAAGAAACAAAAGTTTTACTTCTAACCTCAAATTGTGGTTAAAATTTTGAAAAGTAAAACGACGTTTTAAACTAGTTTAAAATTCTTTTAATGGGTCACAAAGGGGAAGTATAAAAATAACTGGGCCATGGTAAAAAAAAATTTGGAAAACGCTGTTACATGTAATGCAGTACTTCAAAATTTCTAGAAAAAGTCGAAATAACGAAATTATGACTCTAAATCATACTTTTTTAAATAAATTAATTAAAATTAAATGTTAAAATCATAACTTATTTGTTTCGAATTTAAATTCAGAATAAAAAATAACAATTTCAAGTTTAAATCCAGAAATTGCTGAAACATTTCTGAAAAAAGTTTAGGTGTTTAACTTCTAAAAATTGTTTTGTCATCAAGTTCTCTTACTTGGGGAATTGGGGTTAAGTTTTTTGTTTTTTGATTTTTACGTTCAAAGCAAAAAGTAGTTTGTGCTCTCCATTTTGCTGTGTGAAAGCTGTGTTGCCTGGCTTTCATGCCGTCATGTCAACGAGGTACAACTTTAAAAATTAAATAATTATCGGAAAAATATTGTTTCTTTGGAAAACGGGGTTTTCTATGTGTAACATGTTTCATCAACATGGAAATTACATGAAAAAATGTTTCCTTTGTGTTAACACCTTTTGTTCATTTCTATACGTTTCTTTTGAAAAGAAACATAATTCGACAAATATTGAGCTAGATATTGCCGCTTTTCGTCCCTGTGTCTATGTGAATTTGATTTCGATATATTTATAATAATATCCATATATTTCTAGTATATCGACGACAATATGTCGATACCAAAATATCGATTATTTTGTCTTATTTATCGATATAAATATATATCGATATATCGTTGCCATCTCTAGATATACCAAACTGACAAGATCTAACAAGATCGAAACCGGTCTTTGGTCCAAACTTCGGACCTAATAAATGTTCAAACCTATTGGTCTGTGTGCATTAGTAACAAAGACATTGAAAACCGATGGAAGTTCCTAAACAACCTAACAAAGCACCAAAAAATTGAGCACACAAGGGGGTGAAAATGTGTATTAAATTTTTCATCACTATCTCAACTACTAAAACAAATTGTATTACTACTTACGTAGTAGGTTTTTGGGAACAATCGCTCGAACAGGTCAATTTATTTTGGGGGAGGAACCCATGAGAGCAAACCTCAATTCTCAAAAATATTATCAGCGAAAGAGGGATAAGATAGCGGTGTTAAGATTTTACTTGATTAATTTTAATTAAGAAATCTGATGTTCAAGTTAAATAAGTATCTTAATCGTACCAATTGAGTGCCTACATTAGATATTAGGTCCTATTACACTTACACTCTTTCCCGCGACTTTAGCGCGCGTCATTCCAATCGCGCGAAAAAATGTCAGTCTAAATGCAAAACTGTCACTTGGGAAAAGAATGTGTTAAAATCATGGTCATCGCGGTAAAAGACCGTGCCCGAATGGAACATTGCCTTCCTAGTGATAAACTTCTGGAAGACCACATTCTTTGTGTACCGCTTGAAACGCGCGATTAGCGAGCCCTAACAAGATCGCGCTAAAAGACTGTAAGTGTAAAAGGGCCTACCCATAGATCTCACATCTATGGGCCTACTAGCTAGGTGCTAGATCCAATGGATACTTACTTCGTTTAGGCATGCGGCTAAGCAAGCTTCTTTCGTGGACGTGTATATCAGTGCATTGTCCAATCCTCTAATCATCTTGTTCGGAACTCGTTCAAACGTCCACGGCCTCAGGCAAACGTTGTCTGAACGCAGTTGCAATTTCGTCATGTAGTACATATTAACGGATCTTTGAGGTGTCGCTGTCGGGTTATTCGCCGATGTCTCATTTTGCAACTGACACAATGTTTCTTGAACTGGTATAAGGGGATTTAACACGAAACTGAAGGCCGCCGCCTGGCAATCAGCTTCTTCGCGACACCATCCTTGGCATTCGTATAAACTAAGATTTTTTACAGTGTAATACGTACTCCCTCGGTAATCGAAGTCTGTTAATTTTTCAAATGCTATCCTCCCTGCAAAGAAAAAAGGATAATCAATTATTTTGTTTTGTGTGTCGCTGAAATTGTTGCTTTTAATATTTTTTAATAATCATTGTTATTATCACTAGACCTTAAGTTATTAAGAGAGTCTCACGGTCAGATTCTAAGGTATTTTTCAACGTCTTCAACATTCTGAATTTATAAAGAAAACGCGGGATGCCCAAACAAATTTTCTTACCACGTTCAGTGTTGATGATGCATCAGTGCTCTATGTAGGGATGCAGACGATATTTCGATGTTTTGAAAACATCAATTATCGTTTGTAAACATCGATGTTTCAACATCGAGGTTTCAACATCGATGCTAAAGCAAAAAAGATATCAGGATATACTTCTTTCGGGACTGGACCGTGTCAAAGAGCTACCAAAAGTGTTCGACGGTTCGCCCACCATCGCAGACGTGGTCCAATCCCGGAAGAAGTATATCCCGTACAGACTCTGGCCGTGGAAGCCTTCGTTATCAAAAAAGATGTCGATACATCGTTCAGTTAATAAACGATGTTCGAAAACTCGATGTATCGCATCGTGACAGAGTTAGTGTCATCTGTTGCATAGAATTAATGGTACAAACGACCACATGATTCTGTAACTAGTCACACGATGGCAGCAGTGTATATTTAACAAATTGATGCTGAATTAATATTCCGCAGATATACTAACAGTACACTTATGTGAAAATTAATAGTTAAGATGTTTTTAATATGCAACCCAACACCCAAATTTTGAAAGAAAAATGTCAATCTTTAGAAAAGTTTTATAAGTATTAACTTTGAAAATTCGAAACCATAAACTGAATTCTTTAAAATTTCGATTTTAAATTTACAATTATTTATTATATATTTATTTAATGTTTATTATTTTAAATTTTGGGGCGAAAAGAAAATTCTTATCTTTATGAAGATTTCTAGTTTAAACTTCAAATTTTCAGTTCCTTTAAGACAACCTTCTTTGCATAAATTTTCTTTTTTCGAACTTCTAATTTTGTTAATTTCGTAATTTAATTCAAGACATCTAGAAAAAAGTCGAAATTTTCAGAAAAAACATTTTTAAAAATGGACCAATTTTCAAGTTGAAAATAAAAATGTCCAAATTAAAACAACCAGAAACAGGATTCTCAAAATTTCCCAATTTCCAAATGTGGAATATTTTAGATGTCAGTTTTTGAGCAAGCAAATCTTAATACTTACTACCATAAATCAGAATTACTGATCAAAAATTCCAAATTTAAATTTGAAAATTGCAATTTTTTTAATTTCAAATTTTCTAAGATACGTTGAATCTTTCCTGAAATTTTGCATTAAACCAAATTTTATTTTTACATATTTTAGTTTTTTCTGAATATTTGAAATTTTTTCTCCCAATGTGAACTTTAATTTTAAATTTTTATCGACAATTGGAACATTTTTTATGAATATTTAAAATCAAAGTAAAAATTTTCAGAATTTTGAGTTTAACTTTTAAATGTTGAAGGTTTTTTCAATGTATGTCAGTAATTTCGAAATATCTATCTGGTTCGAAAATTTTAATCTTCAAACCAGTGGCAACTAGTAGCTAAAATTAGAGGGGGTGCTGCGATGCCGTTGTGTTAAAATTGCGTAAAAGCAAATGAGTTCAAACAATTAATAACATAAACCACCTCTATTACTACTCAATGAACCTCCAATAGAAATCTCAACTTTAGGAAAAACCGAAAATGCAAAATTTCGAGCAAAAATTGGAATTTTGTGATTAAATAATGAATTTTATCTGTTTTTAAGAAACTTTCCAAAGCTTGAAATATATATTTTTTAAAACTGATATTTTTTTTCTTTTTAAATATAAACTTTTTGAGATAAATGTCGAATTAAAACTCAAAATTAAAGAAATAGTAACAAAAAATTCTATTTTTAAAATTTTTCAAAGTTTTGAAACAAATTTCGAAAAAAAACTTGCAGGTTAATTTAAGTTTTAATCTTGGATACTTATATGACCGACTAACGGCTTTAAATTGGAAGTGTATACAACCACCGTACCATGCTGATGAGGCCAAGGAAGGCCGAAACTAGTCTATGGTTGTGGTTGTACATATTTTCAATTTTAAGCACGTTTAACTGTTTAATTACAGAACATTTAATTGGTCATTTGTCAAAACTAGATGAAAGTAAAGTCACGCCGAGGACGTTTGTATCTATGGATGTTGCCATGCAACCCGTGATACAAGCTTTGCCTCATCTACGTGAACTTTGCAATTGCAGTCTAGTTTTCATTAGATTCTAATGAAATTAGGTTTCAATTGCATCGTAATCAACTTGTATATATTCGTATATATACAAGGCTTACTATCTCAGCAGAGAGTAATGCTTCAATTAGCATGTAGCGAAAATGTTTGCGTAATAAACAGTTAAAAGTCAGTTACAAGTCACCCAATGGAGGTTTGCTCTCTTGGATACTTAAACGACTGACTAACGGCTTTAAATTGGAAGTGTATACAACCACCGTACCATGCTGATGAGGCCAAGGAAGGCCGAAACTAGTCTATGGTTGCGGTTGTACATATTTTCAATTTTAGGCACGTTTAACTGTTTAATTACAGAACATTTAATTGATCATTTGCAGTTTAATTACAAATAAAGTCTCAAAATGTTAATTTTAATCACAAAGGATCGACAACTTTTTTTGAGAAGCTCGATTTTTTATTGAAAATTTGAACTTCTTATAAAAATGTCGATATCATTCGAAATTTCGACTATTAAAAATGTTGATATTTTCATCATCTGCTTTTCAAAATTATGATTTTTTTCGATAATTTGGAATTTTTTGAGAATTTAGTTTTTTAAAATATTATATCTCTTTTTGAAAATTAGTAGAACTCGAAATTCGAAAATCTACTCTTACTTTTTTAGAAAGTTCGAATGGTTTCCTTTCAATTTTTGATTTGAAAAAAGGAATTTTTTTAAAAATTTGAATTTCTTATAAAAATTTGAATTTTTATGAAAATTTGAATTTTTATGAAAATTTGAATTTTTATGAAAATTTGAATTTTTATGAAAATTTGAATTTTTATGAAAATTTCAACATTTTTCAAAAATTCGACTGTTAATTTCTTAAAAATGTTAATTGCTTTTTAAACATTGTTTCTGGCTTTTTAAAAAATTTCGACATTTTTAAAATCTCTTTAGTTTTTAAAAATCCATTTGTAATTATCGAATTTTTGTTGAAAATTTCGATGTTTTTTAATGGTCGAATATTTTTTTAAATTCTGACTATTTTGAAATTGCAATTGTTTTGAAAATTCGGATTTTTTTAAATCACATTGTTTAAAATTTCAGCTACTTTTGAAATTTTTGGCTTTTCTCAAAATTTCGAATTTTGTTTTTTAAATCCTTACTTCTTCAGAATTACTTTTTTTTAAATTAAATTGGAACGGCCTTTAAAAAAGTTTGGCTTTTTTAAAAACTTCATTCTATAATACAAAAAATTGATTTTTTCTTAAAAATGTCAGTATCTTTTGAAATTTTCCAATTGTCTTGAAAATTTTGACCTTTTTCAAAATTTCGATTTTCTTTTTGAACATTTCGATATTTTTCAATTTTTGACATTATTTCAAAATTTTGTTCTTTTGAAATATTGGTTTTTTTTTTCAAAATATCTACCTTTTTTAAAAATCTTTACTTTGGTCAAAATTACGATTTATCTTCAAATGACTTCAAAAATTTCACATTATTTTGAAAATTGGATTTTTAAAAATTTCTTTCAAAATATTGACTATTTATGCAAATGTCGATATTTTTCAAAATTTTGACTGTTGAAATTTTGAATTAAAATCAATCTGTTAAAACAATTTCGTTTTTAAAAAAAAACCCTTTGAAATTCTTTTAAATTAGTGCGACTTTCTGATTTTTATACAGTTTAGTATTTTTAAAAAATTTTGCCTGACTTTTTTAAAGAGTTTTGATTTAACTTTTTTTGATGTCTGTTGAAAACTTTATTTTTTTATAAAAATTTCAACATTTTTTAAAATTCATACTCTTTTTAAAGTCCCTCAGAACTTTTAAGTCCTTTTTCAGAAAGTGGATTTTGTTAAAAATGTTGACAGTTTTAAAATTAGTCTATTTTTTACAATTCCAAAATTTTGTATTAAACCAAATTTCATTTTTATAAATTTTAGTTTTTCTCGAAATTTCAAGTTTTTCTTCAAATCCTGAGTTTAACATTGATTTTTTATCTAATATTTGAGCATTTTTTATAAATATTTGAGATTAAAGTGAGAATTTTTAAAATTTTGAGTTTAACTTTTAAATGTTGAAGTTTTTCTTCAACGTAGGGCTGCAATCTCGAAAAGTCTACTTTTCTTAAAAAATGTTAATCTTAAAACGTAATTTTCGGTTCAAAAAACGTAGATTTTGTACTTCAATTCAAAATTCGGGGGAAAAAATAATAAAAAAACATACGTTTCAATTCGGAAGGAAAATAATTGTCATTTCATAAAAAATAATTAAATAAATTGTGGGCAGAAAGGCCATCAATTAAAAAAAAAGCTTTATAAACTTGGGCCTGAAAGACCAATTTTCAAGTTTATGCTCGAAATTTCGACTTTAATCTTAAAATATCAACTTTTTTCTCCAAATCCCAAGATTAGAGTCAAAATTTCAACTTTATTTTCGACTTTAATGCAGAAATTTCGTGAAAAAAGTCGAAATTTTGCAAATTAAAATACCGCCAAAATAACATTTTTTTTTTCAAATTTTGCTGCCATAATTACACTCTTTTTGTTAGTCAAAACCTTTAAACGGGGATCGAAAATTATATTTTTTTAAATTTTTGGTCCAAATAACTTTTAGAAAAAGAAACGAAGAGAATATCAGTTTTGGTATATGAGAAAGAGCAAAATCGGCGTTTGCAGTCCCTACTTTGAGAGACGGAATTACCCTTAAAACCATTTATCAACCGAGGAAAAACACGTGTCTCTTAGATTTCGATAGTCTAAAACATATCAAAAAATTTGCAAATTCATGACCTTCATGAGTGGTAGTCTAGGATTTTGTCTGCGAGAAGGTAAACTAAACTAAACTATCATAAGAACTTTACACATCTCCAACACTTTTAACGAAGTTGAATATAAAGGAGATAAATAATAAGGACAGCCCTGGACTGGGACCTCAAATTGGCCCGGGCATTTGGAGACGTTTGGCCATACACTCCTAATTGGTAGAGACCGGATTATATGCAACATGAAAAGTTTGAAATATGCATGCAAATATGCAAGTAAAATGCTTAAAATATGCACGCAAAGTGTCAAAATAGGCAACCTTAGATAAGAATGCTGTTAATCGACTTTAATCTCGAAATTTTTAGAAAAAAGCCGAAATGTGCAAAAGGCAAAATTTCGAAAAAACGTCAAATTTTCGAGGAAAAAGTCGAGATTTCAAGATTAGAGTCGAAATTTTGTGTAATCTCGAATTTGAAACAATTTTTTTTTTAATTACTGTCCCTTCTACACCTTCCTAATTTTGACTTTTTAAACTCACAATTAAATATTTAAAAAACATCGGAAAAACATCAATGTATCGATGTATGTATTATATGATAACATCGGTCGGTAAGGATCGATGTATCCTTACGGGACACCGATGTTTGAGGCATCGATGTTTCATTGAAAAAGATATCGATGTTCAAATCTCGATGGTTTTTTGAACGATGTTGCAACCCTAGCTCTATGAGGCATTGGTGCGTCACGCAACACTTTCCCGCGGTGCGTCAAGTGTTATGTTTTAGAGATTGGCTTATGTTATGCCAGGACTTTAGTCAGTGTTATGCTGATGAGGTGAGCATACCAGGATATGTAGTGGATCTCGTTCTGGAATCGATTGGTCGCATGCAACTACACCCAATGAGAGGCAGCACTGAACATGGTGTTTCAACACTGAACATCAATTTTGTGGATGGGTCATTTTTTTTTTTAATTCCTAGTTTGGTATTTGCTGCAGAGTGGTTAATTTTTTTCGGATACTTTTGTCGTCCTTTTCCTTTTTAAATTAAAATCCTACTTTACTTTCTGCCATATCAAATGATTTGACCAAATAGAAATGCCAAATAGATGGAATTATTTTCATACTTATTTCAAATATACAATATATTGGTCTCTTCCTAGGATAAGAGTTCTTTTTTGTGCATCTAGGGTCTAAATTCACAAAGTAACAGACATGAGATGACTAAGATGGTCATCTATTGAGCTGTTGTTTCATCTCGATAAAAATTTAAAGCGCTAATTGATAAATTCCATTTTAAATGACATTGCGTTAGTAAATATTGTTATTATTAGTTTTACAGTACATCCACAGCACATTAAGCCATAATCTCTGATGTCAAGCTAATAATTGAAAAGGAAATAGTTATGCATTTTGATATTTCAACATTTGCAATTTTAATTTAGCATCAACTTATGCTAATGCACAGGAACACAGAACACGTTTGTAGAGACATAATTTAATCAATTTTTTAAAGTACTTTGTATTAATAAATCCTTCCTTTCTTTCATAACAGACCTAAACGTAGTTTAATCACCGAGGAAATGTAGACAGACAAAATAAATGGAAAAAGATAAATTGATGTCTTGGGCGATTTCAACCCAATCAATAAATGACCTACGGTTCACGAAGGCTCGTCCAGCTTTAATTTAGAAATAACTGCCCAAACCTAGTTTCAATCAGATATTAAACACGCTGTACCAGATTTTTTTTTAGTTATGAAATAAATGAGAAAGTGGATGTGGTTCTAAGAGAATGTTGAAGGAAAAATGCTCCTAATAAGATCGAAACCGGTGTCTGGTTCTCAGGCGATTACTATATTTATTAGATTCAGATGGTCAATTGGACAAAAAGGATGCTAGTAATATATAAGTCCCCCCATCCCTCTATCCTTTTTTCTTGAGATGGGCGATATAATGATGATAGATGCAAACTATAGGAGCAAACTAGCAAAAAAAGCAACGAAGAAAAACCATTAATTTCATGAAATTCACTGAATAAAATAAATAAGATGCACTAAAAGGCATCTCTTATTTGAAAGGCCATTTAAAACTTCTGCTTTCGCATATAAGCAGTTTTATAATTGACTCCAATATGAAACGAATAAAAACACATCTCTTAAAAGGAATAAATCTAATTAGATGATTTTACTAAAATGGATGTAAAATATGATAACCTAATCGGTAAAACTGGAAAATTTCTTCGTGGAAATATGTCTCAAGTAAGATATTTCTGTTATTTCTGCGAAAGTTCGATCACCTCATAATCGAAACCTTTTGCGAATACCATACAGTAGGAAGTTAATTTATAATAATATTCCCATATTTTCATGCACGTAACCTGTTCTAGACAATTTAGATATTTGAAATTGCTCGGTGCTAAATTGTGTGACGATTTTACGATATTGTTTATACCGTAACAATTCCTCCCAAGCCTAAGTATTTAAAAAAGGGGTAATTGAATATCTGGATAGGTGGATGGGCTACGAAAGTCATTTCTTTTATGAAAATATCTGAAATAACTTCCATGTGAAAAGAAAATGATATATAACAAAAATGAGACTCGACGAGCGATAAAAAGGGTTTCAAATGTTCAAGTTCATTTTATCCAAAATGTGTAATATTACCCATTGTTGTGATGCCAAGAAATAGAATACGCGTATTTCTGTTTTGTCACACAACTTCGTATTCGATATATCGATTTCCACTCAAACTTCTAGAAAAAATATAGCCTGAGTATCATATCAACGTCGCCATATTTACATAAATGCGCAATTTCAATTTATATTAAGTCAATAAAAGTGCAAGTATACAGTTATATAACACGATCTGAACACCCATAACACATCTGTTAGAATGTAAATATACCAGAAGTGCCGCCATATATAATAAATTCTGTCCTAAATTGTCAATAAAATTTTATTAAGCTGGTTTCAAAGTTTCTATGCGTTCAATAAATAAATAACCGCCATTACTTTATAGCATATTCATCCGAAGTTTAGCTTCAAATAATATTGCAATTTGTTTGCCTTGTATGGCTAAATATACGAAAGCTGGGCAGTTGGATGCAGCTTTTCCCGAAGAGTAGTCGAACAGAATTTTATAATATTCTAGTATTGCTTCGACCAATATCTAATGCATATTTGTATGCAAATTATTAATTCTTACCTTAATAATTTGAGGAACGGAGTGAAAGTATGAAAATTTTTTACTCCTTCCAGAAATTTCGACTTTTATCGACAATCCTGGCTTCTTAACAATTTCTACTATTTGAAGTGAACACTTTTTTAGACGCGTTAAGCCATTTTAGATAGGGGATGGATGGTTTCGCGTTACCAACATGCTCTACTGTTAACTTGAGAATATGTTGGTAATGATCAACATGCTCTGCTTTTAAGATGAGAGCATGTTGGTAATGAAAATTAGCGCAATGGTATCGCGAAACGATAAGTTTACCATCTATCAAAAATCACTGAAAGCTTGAAGTTTAAATTTAAAAAAATGTCATCGGCACCTTCATTTCCTAGTTTTAAGTTTTCACTTCTCTCGGCAGCCTCCAAAACTGCCTAAATTTTTTTGGTTTAAATATTTTGTAAATTTTCAATTTTTGGAAAATGTTGGCTATAATTTGAACTTTTATTTTAAAAATTTTGACGTTTTCTCAAGTAAATTAACATTTTAAACACTTAAATATTTTTAACTTTGTTTTGAGAATGTTTGCTTGTTAAAATATTGGACTTTTCTTGGAAATTCTTTTATTTTAAAGGATTTATTTTTGAAAATTTATAATTTGTCTTAATTTCTACTTTTCTGAAAATATAGACTTATTTTGGAAATTTTCATTTTACTGCACTAGCAGTTGGTCTGCGAAGAATTTTTTTTTGAATTTTGAATTGATTTTAAACCATGATGTTGCTTAGGAAATGAAAAAACCAGGAAATTTGTGTTAATGTTCCAGTATGTAAATCGGAAAACCCCCCCCAAAAAATATGAGATGTATCTGATATGTATCACTGACAACCCTGTAAGTTTGGGAAAATGTCGAATTAAAAAAAAGTCTTACAAAAAAATTCAATCAGTTACTCGGAAAAGAACAGACATTTTCAAAAAGTGTCATTTTTGTGGCCTGAATTCGCGAGAAAGTCAAAATTTTTAAAAAAAAGATTCACATTTAATATTGAAAAAGACCAAATCAAATAACTGTTTTAGAAAATGTCGAAATTTTGAAAATAAAAATCGAATTTAAAAAATAATTCGACTCTTGATAAAAGTCGCATTTTTGAAAAAAGCGAAACTTTATTAAGAAAATCGAACTTTCGGAAATAATTCAAAAATGTTCAAAAGGGCGCAATTTAAAGGGTATGTACAAATTTCCATTCAAAATTTCGAATATAATCCGAAATAAAAAAAATGTAATTTAATGGTTTTCGTTGTCTCTCGTTGTTTAAAAAGTTCAAATTTCTGAAAAAGATTACGAAATAAATATTCTTGTAATTTTTTTAAAAAGTTGACATTTTTGAAAAATCTTGAATATTACAAGTTTAAATCAACAAAATCAGATTTCCAAAAGAGTCGAAATTTACAGAAAAAGACGAAATTTCAAGAGAAGAAACCGACATTTTTAAAAAGATCGCAAATATTACATAGAAGTCAATATTGAGAGCAAGGCGAAAATTCATTTGTCATTTTATTTGTCCATAAGAACAAGGTCATATCAGTTCAGGATCAACCGAGGTTAAGATCACTAAAGTTTAAGATAACGTGGGCTCAAGGTCACAGGATATGAGAGTCACGTAAGTTTAAGGTTACGTGAGTTCGTCGCGTGAACACAAGATCGCGTTAGTTCAAGCTTACGTGAACACAAAGTCGCATTAGTTCAAGGTCACGTGAGCACAAGATCGCGTTAGTTCGAAGTCACGTAAGCACAAGATCGCGTTAGTTCAAGGTCACGTAAGCACAAGCGCACGTTAGTTCAAGGTCACTTACGGCCAAGGTCGGATTAGGCCAGAGTCACGTCATCTCAAGGTCACCTGAGTTAAGGATTAGATTTTCGTGTTCAAGGTCACGGTTGCTCGAAGCCGTGAGTTC
Source organism: Dastarcus helophoroides (assembly GCA_028583605.1). Lineage (NCBI taxonomy): Eukaryota > Metazoa > Arthropoda > Insecta > Coleoptera > Bothrideridae > Dastarcus > Dastarcus helophoroides. Next base: position 33,773,969 of record CM053327.1, read on the forward strand.
AAGTTCGCGTAATTTTAAGTCAATTTTAAGGCTAGCTTAAGGTCATGTCAGTTCAACTACACCTGATTTCAAGGTCACAGAGTTTAACTTTTCCTGATTTCAAGGTCACGTGAGCTGAAGATCACTCGAACTCAACGTCAATTAAGTTCAAAGACATCAGAGTCACGTGGGCTCGAGGTTACTTAGAGCTAAAGCCTACGTCAGTTCAAGGTCACTTGCGGCCAAGATCATTTTAGCCCAGGATCACGTGAGCTCAAATTCGCCTGAATTCAGGACTACGTTAGTTCGAGATTGCGTGTGTCCAAGGTTACATTAGCTCGACGCCACGTGAGTCCAAAGTCGCGTAAACCCCTAGTCACTTCAGTTGAAGGTCATCATCATCAAGATCATGTGAGCTCAAGGTCATGCGAGCTCAATGTCCCGTTAGCTCAAGTGAGTCGCGTGAGTTTAAGGTTACTTAAGCTCAAACACATTAAAATCACGTGGGCTCGAGGTTACGCAGCTCTGAAGTCAAGTCAGCTCAAGGTCACTTGTGGTCAAGGTCACGTTAGCCCAAAATCACGAGAGCACAAAGTCACCTGAATTCAGGATTGCGTTAGTTCGAGTTTGCGTGTGTTCAAGATTATATTAGCTCAAGGCCACGTGAGTTCAAGGTCGCATAAACTCCAAGTCGCTTCAGTTGGAGGTCATGTTAGCTCAAAGTCATGTGAGCTCAACGTCGCGTGAGCTTAAGTTCACTTAAGCTCAAAGATATCAGAGTCACGTGGACTCGACGTCACGCAGATCTAAAGCCAATATCAGCTCAAGGTCACTTGCGGTCAAGGTCACGTTAACCCAAAATCACTTGAGTGCAAAGTCACCTAAATTCAGAATTGCATTAGTTCCAGCTTGCGTGTATTCAAGATTACATTAGCTGGAGGCCACGTGAGTTCAAGGTCGCGTAAACTCCACGTTGCTTCCGTTGAAGGTCATCTTAGCTGAAGGTCATGTGAGCTCAACATCACGTGAGCTCAACGTCGTGTGAGCGCAAGGTTACTTACGCTCAAAGACATCAGAGTCAGGTGGGCTCGAGGCACGTAGGTTTAAAGCCACGTCAGTTCAAGGTTATTTGCGGTCAAGATCACGTTAGCCTTGGGTTACGTGGGTTCTAAGTCATCTTCAGATGACTTTGAACCCGAATTCATTCAGGATTACGTTAGTTCAAGAGTGCGTGTGTTCGAGGTTACATTAGCTCGCGGCCACGTGAGTTCAATTTCACGTAAACTCCACGTTGCTTCCGTTGAAGGTCATGTTAGCTCAATGTCATGTTAGGTCAAGGCCATGTTAGTTCAATGTCACGTGATCTCAACGTCATGTAAGCGCAAGGTCACTTACGTTTAAAGACATCAGAGTCAGGTGGGCTCGTGGTCACGTAGGTCTAAAGCCACGTCAGCTCAAGGTTACTTGGGTTCAAGGTCACGTTAGTCTAAATTTACGTGGGTTCAAAGTCATCTGAATTCAGGATTGCGTTAGTTCAAGATTGTGTGTGTTCAAGGTTACATTAGCTCGAGGCCACATGAGTTCAAGTCAACTCAGTTGAAGGTAATGTTAGCTCAAGGTCATGTGAGCTTAATGTCGCCTGAGCTCAAGGTCACGTGATACCAAGGTCGCCTGAGCTCAAGGTCGCGTAAGCTCAAGGTCAGCTGAGCTCAAATCGCGTGAGGTCAAGGTCGCGTGAGTTCAAGGTCGCGGGAGCTCAAGGTGTTACAACTCGGTTGTCACGTGAACTCAAGGTCTTATAAAAATAAAGTAGCGTGAGGCAAAAATTCTTTTAAAAAGTTTCATCTCAAAATTCTAACAAAAATTAATCTATTTTTGATACTTCCAATTGATCCTAAATTTTCATTTTTATGTTTCTCCTTTTTGAAAACGTTTAGTCATTGGGTTTGTTTGAATGATTTAAAATTTACAAATTCGAATTGAAGTGTATATTACAGTATTTAAATTTACTTGGCTTTTATCCTAAACATAATTAGCTTATTTAACATTAACATGAATAAAATCACAAAAGCCTTCAAGGAAAAATTTGGGATTCAAAGCAAAGATTGCAAAGCAAAATTGCTTGAAATCATACAAAAAAGGTATTATGTTGCACCCCGAAAACCCCCGTTTTTGTTTTTATAAGCATCAACATTTTCAGTCATTTTACTGGTACAGCATTTGGGCTGAAATTTTTTTTTCGAACTTTGGAATAATGGACTCCAAACCTTTAAACCACGAAATCGCCTAGGAAATAAAAAATCGAAAAGCTTATGCTTATGTTCCACTATTTAAGTCAAAAGTAACTCTGTTTAACGGACTTTGGATATAACGGACAAAAAATCCGATCATATGTATATTTACATTGACACTGTCACTGTGTTGACAGATGACAAAGTTCCACTATATTATAAGCATTTTAGAGAGTTGATTGTACAAAAAAAAAATAGCAAAAGTCAAAAGGGCAAACAAAACTTAGTTCCTTTTTCAAAGCAGGATTACCGAAACCAAACGCGTCGATATCAAACAGCAAGGACGGATGTCCGAAGACAATTAAAAAGGATTTTATTTGTATTTTCTATTTTTCGTTTATAGATAAATAGATACAATGTATTTGCAAAACAAATTTTTTCAAAGCTATATTTATATAGCGTATTTTCTGCTTTAACGGACAACCTCCCATTAGTCCGTTATAGAGAGGTTTTAAGAAATTTCACCTAATCAAATATTATCGAAATTTTAATTTTGAAGGCGATTGACGCTTATTTATTAAGGTGATTCGTTTCCAAATATTCGTTATCAAAATAAACTTATAATAAGCACCTTCGCACGGGTGATTCCATTTAGTGACCAGCGTTCTTACAAATAATAGGGTATCGCGTCGTTTAAACAATTCATACATATTGTAACAAAATGTAGTTATAAAATTTGGATTAGTGATTGTGTGAGGAACTCCCTAGAAAGGTTTGTAAGCGGCCGCGGGAATGAATCATGCGGCAGATAAGAGCTCTAGACGTTTCCGCAAGCGATAAGTTATATCTCTACGTCCGTTCTAGAAACCGGAACAGTACCTATAAATACGGTCACGTTAACCCAAAATCACGTGAGTACAGTCACCTGAATTCAAAATTGCGTTAGTTCGTGCGTTTATTCAAGATTACATTAGCTCGAGGCCACGTGAGTTCAAGGTCGTATAAACTTCACGTTGCTTTCATTGAAGGTCATATTAGCTCAAGGTCATGTTAGCTCCAGGTCATGTTAGCTCCAGGTCATATTAGCTCAAGGTCATGTTAGCTCAAGGTCATGTTAGCTCAAGGTCAAGTTAGCTCAAGGTCGTGTTAGCTCAATGTCACGTTAGTTCAACGTCGTGTGAGCGTAAGGTCACTTACGCTTAAAGACATCAGAGTCAGGTGAGCTCGAGGTCACGTAGGTCTAAAGCCCCGTCAGCTCAAGGTTACTTGCGATCAAGGTCACGTTAGCCTAGGGTTACGTGGGTTCAAAGTCATCTGAATTCAGGATTACGTTAGTTCAAGATTACGTGTGTTCAAGGTTACATTAGGTCGAGGCCACATGAGTTCAAGGTCACATAAACTCCAAGTCATCTCAGCTGAAGGTCATGATAGCTTAAAGTCAGCGTGAGCTGAAGGTCGCGTAAGTCCAAGGTCGCCTGAGTTCAAGGTCGCGTGAGTTCAAGGTCGCGTGAGTTCCAGGTCGCGTGAGCTCAATGTGTTGTGAACTCGGTTGTCACGTGAACTCAAGGTCATATAAAAACAAGCCACGTTAGCTCAAGGTCACTTGCGGTCACGGTCACGTTAGCCTAGGGTTACGTGGGTTCATCTGAATTCAGGATTACTTTAGTTCAAGATTGCGTGTGTTCTAGGTTACATTAGCTTAAGGCCACGCGAGTTCAAGGTTTTTCCCTCAGTTAGTTAGTTAGTCGGATAGTCAAGTAGCTAGATAGTCTGCTAGTTAAGTGAATCATCAGCATTCCGAAATCAGTTTGGAAATAAAGTGTTACAATTCACGAAATTTTAATTTTCGAACCGATAACGCGCAACAATATTATAATTACTAACAACGTAACACCAGCAATATTTCATGTTTTTCATAATTCACATAAACTCTATTTAATAATAAATGCAACGAAATAAAATATGAAAATTTTCCAACATTTTTATTTCGACATATTTATTGTTAAATTGAGCTTAAGTGTCATAAATATCAAATAATTCCAGGAAGTAAGGATTAAATTAAAAACCTTAATTTTTTCACATTTTCATATCAATACAAAACTCCACCGCTGCAACTCGTTTGAAATGACACAAAACTATCGCCCTATATCCAGCTGACCTCACTAATAAAAACGGCAAAGCCGAAATCCTATAAAGGATGCGCTTTAAAGCAAATATTTTTGGCATCCGTCGTGTTGAAAGCTGTCAGCGTTCCAAACGCAATCAAAAATCTCACGACCTACATTCCCGACATCCCAGCAGAAACACATCTATCATAAGCTGAATTTTAGAATGGACATTTTACTTAGCAAAACTTTTATTCATGTTTATGTGGATGAAATATAATTGGGCAGCTTCCAAACTTATGTAATATAAAAATGTATCAGAAAAATTATGTAGGGAAATTGATAATTAATAATTAAAAAAAAATAATAATAACAATGAAAACTGACGGAATGGTTAAACAAGAAAAACAGAAATAATATAATATTGTATTTAAAAGGGTTGTTTCTTTTTGTAATACTATGTACTCATAGAAAACCTAATTTTTTTTTTTTGGTAGCTGATGATCTAATTTGTGGATAAATGAAATTCTCAATGATAAAAACATACCGTCAACACAGCTTAGTATCACCACAAAGAAGGCACAAAATGGTAACATAATTAGGAACTATTCACACTGATTGTCTTCCAGTAAAGAAGACGTAAAATTCAAGCGCTGTCGATTTGACAACTACCAGTATTGTCCGCTTGGTGACTGATTTGCTATTCAAATCTTCGTTTAATAAACGGGTCCACCCGTTATTCATGTTTCAGTAAGTTCGAAAACGTTCTATTTGAAACAAAAACAACGAAAAAGAAGTAACGACCTTAAAAAACCGTAAGTTTGATTCATGTCTGATGCACGCTTGGTTGCTTTGTAAAATAGCGAATCGCGAGCATTCGTTAAATTATTGGAATTTACTTACCCAAACATCCACATATACTTGCTAGGACTAGAACTGTTATTTCTATTCTATAATGCCGCATCTGAAACAATGAAATATTACGTTTAGTATCAGCGTATACAGACAGTTAGTAAAGCAATATTGTTTAACAGATAGGAGGCTGCCGACAAAGGTGAAAACTTCAAGCTAGGAAATAACAAGTGTTTTTATTGAATTTTCAAATTTATTCCAGTATGAAAAATTGAAACTAAACAATTTATAAATTATTTTATTAATTAATTATTAACATTTAAATGAAAAAAAAGCAAAAGCGTTCTAGCGCGGCAGGGGATCGAACCTAGTTATACCAGTGTTTCCCAATACAAACAATTAGCAAGAAGCAAGATTTCTTGCTTTTAAACGTATTATTGATAAGAATACATAACAAAAATGAATGCTTCATTTTTATTATTCATTTTTCTATATAAAACATTAACACATTTAGTACTCGCTGTTGTACTGCATACTGATTCTAGACGTGGAAGCGTTCCTTGTCATATCCTTGGGATAGAATATTGTGAAGTAATTTAGAGCATTTTTCTGCGAAATATTTCCCACGAAGGCATAATTTTATGAGCAGCTCACCCATATTTTAAATTAAAGAATTTCATGCCTAAATTTTAATGTTGTGCAACAGCATGAATAATCGTGCGTAAAAAGACATACTAATTACCAACTGGGTCAAAACGTTCTACCGTCTTTTATAAGATTATTTCCATAGGATTACTTTGCTCTTTTGGTTAAATAAAACAAATAATATGGGTGTACTGCTATTACTGAACGCTGCGTTGGTTTGATTTACGGTAATTCGATTAGGTTCACATTTTGGGTTCTTTTTTACATCGATGCTATTAGAGCGGCACAAAAATATAAAATTTAGATGTCCACAGTTGCTGAAAGTCTGAAAATCAGCCAGATTCATCCTTTAGCACTCCTCAAAGATCCAACAGCTCCTCCCATCTCCCAAAGATAAAATTTCATCCTTTCGTTCTAATGGTGTATACAGGGTTCCTTGTTTTTGTGGTTCAGTGTACATCGGAGAAACGGGGCGATCATTTAAGACGCGAATATCCTAGTACCAAAGATGTCTTAGGTCTGGTTTATTTTGGCAGTCAGCCATTGCGGAACAGTTTCGAAATTCTACATGATCTTCTAAGAACGTCCATTTCTACTGCTTCTAACTGTTATTTATCCCTTTTTGTTAGTTGCCAACATTCATGATAACGAAGGCTTCCGCGGCCAGAGTCAGTACAGGATATACTCCTTCCGAGATTGGAGCATGTCAAAAAACTACTAAAAGTGTTCGACGTACGGTTCGGCTCGGTGTACATCGGAGAAACGGGGCGATCATTTAAGACGCGAATATCCAAGCACCAAAGATGTCTTAGGTCTGGTTTATTTTCGCAGTCAGCCATTGCGGAACATCCACATGAGACCGGATATAAGATTCTCTTTGATAATATTTCAATTATATCCAATATTCCCAATTACTATAATAGGAAGATACATGAGGCCATTGAAATCCAAAAATTCCCAAAAAAACATTAACAGAGACGACGGTTACATGCTTTCCTCCATCTGGAAACCAACTACCCGAAATCTTCGGCAGTGATTGCTCAGAAGAATGGTATATAAAGTTTGCCTTTCTTTCTTTCCTCTCAAAAGAGTTTCGCCTCTGGTATGATGGACATACTGAGTTACCGTGCTCTTCTGTATAAACTGTCTTATCCTTTGTACCAATTTTCAAATCAGAAGAGTTTCGCATTTGGTATGGTGGACATACTGAGTTACCGTGCTCCGATGTTTTGAAATTGGCCCTTTCATTTTTGCATATTCCCTTATATTTCTCTTTTTATTTTATGTTTCTTTTCTTTGTTCCTGAAGAAGCCCCCTACGATGGTGGGCAAGACGTCGAACACTGTCCAATCCCGGAAGAAGTATACCCTGTACTGACTCTGGCCGTGGAAGCCTTCCTTATCATCTTTAGCACTTTTGTTTACAAAACTAAGATTGTAACTAATTCCAAAAATTAATTGCAGTAAAGAAAATTAAATATTCTTAGAGTGTACAGTTAATTCTACAATTCTATAGAATTAATTGATAAAATTAAAGCGCCTTTTTGACAAAAAAATTGTCATTTACTCATGAAATCTCCAAAACTATTAAACTTACAAACCTGCAGTTTGGTTGGTTTGGTTGATTCCTTATACGACGAAGGCATCAGCTAAGAAAGGATTTTTAGAAATCGGGTGAAAATGTATTTCAAATTTTTTTTTGAGTCGTTTTCTGTTCAAATAAAAAAGTCACCAAATAGGCTATGAAAATATCTAATGTTGTTAATATGTCTTCAATCAAGGTTTCTCAACCTGGGGGTCATCATAAGAAGGGTCACAATCATCCTCAAAAATTAGTCAAATATAGCTTGAGAATCCTTCTTCTTAACTAGCTGGTATCTTGCCCTACCCCACTCACTACAGTCACGGTCACTACTTCATCGTCTCGATTCCTTTGATTTTTTTCAACTTGTTTTATCGTCTTGGTTCTTAAACGAATCTATTTTATTTAATTTTGATACTTCCCAGGTTCTTGCTATTATAAATTTCGTTATTTCCAAAATTTCGACTTTTTTCAACTTGCCTTATCGTCTTAGTCCTTAAACAAATCTATTTTTTTAAATTTCGATTTTTTCGAGATTCTTACCATTTTAAATTTCATTACTTCCAAAATTTCGACTTTTTTCAACTTGCTTTAACGTTTTAGTTCGTAACCATACTTCTTTTTTTAAATTTCAATTTTGTCGAGATTCTGGCCATTTTAAATTTTGCTATTTCCAAAATTTTGGCTTTTTCTTTCAACTTGCTTTATCATCTTAATTCTTAAACGAATCTATTTTTTTAATTTTTGATATTTTCCAGATTCTTGCTATTTTAAATTTCGTTATTTCCAAAATTTCGACCTTTTTTAACTTGTCTTATCCTCTTAGTCCTTAAACAAATCTATTTTTTTTAATTTCGATTTTTTCGAGATTCTTGCCATTTTAAATTTTTTTTATTTCCAAACTTTCGACGTTTTTCAACTTACTTTATCGTCTTAGTTCGTAAACGAATCTCTTTTTTTAAATTTCGATTTTGTCGAGATTCTTGCCATTTTAAATTTCGTTATTTCCAAAATTTTGGCTTTTTTTCAACTTGCTTTATCATCTTAGTTCTTAAACGAATCTTTATTTTTTAGTTTCGATTTTTTCGAGATTCTTGCCATTTTAAATTTCGTTATTTCCAAAATTTTGGCTTTTTTTCAACTTGCATTATCGTCTTAATTCTAAAACGAATCTATTTTTTTTAATTTCGATTTTTTCGAAGTTCTTGTCATTTTAAATTTTGTAATTTCCAAAATTTCGACTTTTTCTTCAAAATTTTGACTTTTTTTCTAAATATTAACTTTATTCACAAACCTTTACATTTTTACGTTTTTAAAAACTTCGATTTAATCCGAAATTTCGACATTTTTCAATAAATTAACTTTTTTGAAAATGTTTACTTTTCTGATAATTTTTAGAAAATTCGACTTCGATTTCGATTCTTGTGTTTTTTTAAATGTCAAGTTATGGTTCAATTTTTTCAATGATTCTATTTGAAAATTTCTACATTTTTTATCAGTATTAAAATATAATATTTCCAAAATTTAAAAACGTTAATACTCGGTTTTTCGGTTTTTTTAGATATTCGACATTTTTTCAAAACTTCGACTTTGTCCGAAATTTCGACCTTTTTTAATAAATTAACTTTTCTGAAAATGTTTACCTTTCTGATAATCTTTAGAAAATTCAACTTGAAAAATTTCGATTCTTGTTTTTTTTAAATGTCATGTTTTTGAATGGTTCAGTTTTTCTCAATGATTTTATTTAAAAATTTCGACAATTTTTATCAGTATCAAAATATAAATTTTTCAGAATTCAAAAACGTTAAAACTTTTTTCAAAATTTCGGTTTTTTAATATTCGGCATTTTTTCAAAACTCGTCAAAATTTCGACGTTTTTCAATAAATTAACTTTTCTCAAAATGTTTACCTTTCTGCTAATTTCGACTCTTTTTTAAAATTTATGTTTAAAAAATTTCAGTTTTTTTGGAAAATAGTAAAAAGTATTGATAAAGTTGAATTTTTTGAAAAGTTGGATTTTATCAAAATCTCAATTTTATGTTAAAATTTAGAATATTTTTTCAAAATTGCGATTTTTAAAAATTATACCTCTTTTAAAGAGTTTTGACTTTTTCTCAAAATTTCAAGTTTTTGGTCGGTTTTTTTCAAAATTTCGATTTCATATCAAATTTTAGGTTTTTGCAAAATTGAGGCTTCTTGTTAAAAATTAGAGAGATCTTTGAATCTTTCTCAAAATTCAACTTTTTTTCAAACTTGTACAGTTTTTTTGAAAACTTCCAGATTTTAGAAATTTTTTATTGTTTTGAAAATGATCTTGTCAAAAGTTAGACTTCCCTTTTAAAGATTTTTGACTCTTTCTCAAAGTTCAACCTATTTCAAAATTTCTGCAGTTTTTTTGAAAACTTCGGCTTTCAACATTTCCAGATTTTGGAAAATTTTTATTGTTGTGAAAACGATCTTGTCAAAAATTGGACTTCTTTCTTAAGATTTTTGACTCTTTCTCAAAGTTTAACTTTTTTCAAAATTTCTAGTTTTTTTTTTAAAAACTTCGATTTCTCAAATTTCCAGATTTTGGAAAATTCAGACAAAAAAAACCGTCATTTGGTTTTTTCAATTTCGACATTTCTGGTAAATCTTTCATAATTCCGGTTTTTTTTAAATGTTACATTTTAATTTTTTTAATTTTTGACCCCCTTTCAAAATTTCCACTATTTTTGACATTTTTTCAATTTTTTCAAATTCTCGAAAACTTCGACTTTTTTTAAAATTTTGGCAATTTTCCATTTTTATTTTAAATCTCAACATTTTTTAAAATATTCAGTTTGTGAAAATTTAGACTATTTTTCAAAATTTAATTTTATTTCAAATTTTTTAAAAATATTTTGGAAATTTTAAGTGCTTTTTGAAAATTTTAACTTTCTACAGAAATCTCGTCTATTTTTAAAATTACGATTTTTTATAAAAAATTTTGATTTCCAAATTTTCGACCTTTTAAAAGTTTAAACTTTGAAAATTTCTATCTATTTCTCAAAATTCATTAATTAATATTGCTTTTGTTTTTTGAAAATACGACTTTTTCAAGCTTCTAGCTTTCTCAAAATTTTTATTGTTTTGAAAGTGACGATTTTTTAAAAACTTTGACTTTTCTGTCAATTTTGGCATTTCTTGAATATTTGTATTTTTCAAAATTTCGGATTTTTTTAAAATTTTAGGCTATTTTTTAAATTTTAATTTTTTTAAAATTTCGAATTGTTTTGAAAATTTCCCGGTTCTTCAATTTCTCAAAAACTTCGGCTTCCCTTAAATGTTTGAAAAGGTTTTATTTTTTTTTAAATCTCATTTTTCAGAATGTTCACTATTTCTAAAAATTTAAACTATTTTTCGAAATTTCTTTTTAAATTTCAAAATTTTTGAAAATGTCTATTTTCTTGAGATTCTAATTTTTTTAAATCATGACTTCCTTTTAGAAATTTTAACTTTCTAAGAGATACTATTTTCAAAATTACCGTTTTATATCAAAATTTTGACTTCAGTTTTGAACTTTTTTTGAAATTTTTTACTTTTCAAAATTTTCGACTTATTTTGAAACTCCAATTTTTGTTCTTAAATTTTAGGCAACAGATTTCGTCTCTTTTTGAAATTTTAGACTATTTTTCATATTTTAACTTTTTTAAAATTACGAATTATTATAAAAAATTTTGTTTTTTGAAATTTTCGAATTTTTCGGCTTTTTAAAAAAATATTTTGAAAATTTAAATTATTTTTTAAATCTCGACATTTTTCAAATTGTTTACTATATTTCTGAAAATTTAGACTGTTTTTTAAAATTTGTTTTTTTTCAATTTAAATATTTTCGAAAATGTCGATTTTCTTCTTAAAATTTTGTATTTTTAAAAACTTCTCTTTTTTTTGGAGGTTTAACTTTTTACCAAAAAATTCGTCTATTTTCAAAATTACGAATTACGAATTATGGAAATGTTGACTTCAAAGTTATCGATTTTTTAAAAGTTTGAGTTTTTCTGTAAATTTAAACCTTTTTTTTTAATTTTCGATTTTCTTCCAAATTCCAACTTTTGTTTCCAAATTTTTGGGCGTAAAAAATCGTCGCTATTTCAAAAAGTTTAAAAAACAGACAGAATTAAAGAAAAATCAAATTTTGAAAAAGCCAAAAATATTTTCGATATCTCGAAATTTTGAAATGTCAAAATTTTCAGACAGTTAAAATTTCGAGAAAAAGCGTAGGTGTTCCAAAAGAGTTTTAAGTTTTTAAAAAAAACTGTAAATATTTTGAAAAAGTCGATATTTTCAAAAAAATCGAGAATTTAAAAAATTGGTGAAATTTTGCAAAGAATTCAAAATTTTTTAACGGTTGAAAATTTAATAAGCGTTTCAGTTCAAAAATGGTCAAAATCTTAAAAAAATGTAGAGGTTTAAAAAAAATGTTACATTTTCAGTCAATCGAAGTCTAAATATTGAAGATAAGTCAAAATTATCACAAGTCAACATTTTGAATGGAATTTTTGGATAGTTAAGATTTCCAAAAAAAGTCTAACCATTTTTAAAACAGCCAACATTTTTAAATAGAATTTTCCACAAAAAACTTAAAAGTTTGAGGAAATATCTAAATTTAAAAAAGTTGAAATTTTGAAGAAAAAAGGCGACATTTTGAAAAAAGTCCAAATGTGATCAAAAATTCCAAAAGGCTAAAATTTCAAAGTCAAAATTATTCAAAAAAATCGAAAATTTGTTAAAAATCATAATATTCTGAGAAAGGAACTTTCAAAAAATCGAAAACCTAAAAATGCCTAAACTTTCAACAAATTACAAACTAATTGAAGCATTACTCTCTGCTGAGATAATAAGCCTTGTATATACGAATATATACAAGTTTATTAGGATGCAATTGAAATCTAATTTCATTAGAATCTAATGAATCTAATGGTTGCGGTTGTACATATTTTCAATTTTAAGCACGTTTAACTGTTTAATTACAGAACATTTAATTGGTCATTTGTCAAAATTACAAACGTTAAAAAAATTAATAGTGCCACTGGTAACTTTAACAATTTTTAAAATTAATAGTGCCACTGGTAACTTTAACCATTTTAAACATTTCAAAAGGTTAAAATTTCAGAGTCAAAATTTTTCCAAAAAAAAAAGAAAGTTTGCAAAAATTATAATATTCTGAAAAAGGAAACTTTCAAAAGATTGAAAACTTGAAAATGCCAGAATTTGCAAAAAATAACAAACGTTCAAAAAAATTAATAATGCCATTCGTAATTTTAATCATTTTAGGGAGTCGCGACACTAAAATCGTCTATTTTTATTTTTTTGGGGGGTTGCGTCACTAAAAAAGATGGAGAAACGCTAGCTTTATTGCCGGCTCTTTATTCTCGTTGAGGCTCTTCGACGAACTTGTCGGCGAGCATTTGACAGGACAAATTTAACTGCGAGGGCTAGATCTACCCTCTCGCTCGCACTCTCGGTTTTGTGCTCGTTTCCTCTGACTCGGCCCCAAAAACCGACTCGACACGGAGCACTTCCGAAGCGAACGGAGACAAAGCGAGTCAAAACGAACGTAGCTTACACATTCTCGCGCTCGAGTTTCCCGCGTATCGTCTCGGTGATAGTGAGGAGTTGGCATAATAAATTATCAGTGATTGACAGCTGCAAGAAGCATTTAAACTACACGGACCTCAAGGAAAGGCTTACTCAGATCAGGATACGGCCGCAGCTTTCGCTGAGACCTTTAAACGTCAGGCCACAGTTGAAGAAGTGGACTTAGACTTGGTACAGGAGGTGGAAGAAGAGGTTCAAGTTCTTCAGGAGGAAGTGCCAGAAGAAGACGACGTTATTCAACCGACTAACGAGAACAAAATCCAAAGCTTTCTGCGCAAGCTAAACGTCAAAAAGGCTTCAGGTTCAGTCGGAATTCCAAACCAAACTCTGAAGTCTCAAGCTGTCAAATACCTTTGGGTAATAGTCAATTTTATGTTTAAGTACCGGTATTTTCCTACAAGATGGAAGACTGCAAACGTTATCTTCGTTCCTAAGTCAGGTAAGGATGGGAAATGTTCCCAAAATTACAGGCCAATTACCCTCTTATCCAACTTGGGTAAGGTGGCGGAAAGGATTTTGAGGAATCATCAGCGATCGCGACATCATTCCTAACAATTTGGGTTCCAACCTATGCACTCTACCTCAGACCAGCTGCTGAGAGTAGTTGAAACAATCACTCAACGCTTGAACCAGGTAGTTGGAGCTATTTTCTTCGATATCTCCAAGGCATTAGACACAGTTTGGCACCAAGGACTAGTCTACAAGATGCACCAGTTTGGAATACCTCTAACAATGGTTCAAATGGTAAGCTCGTTCCTGGACCAGCGCCCATTCAGAGCAAAGATGGGATAGGAACTAGCAAACTAGTTTAGGCTACAGTATTGGGTGCCTCAAGGCTCTGGCTTGTCACCTCTGCTGTAATCTCTGTTCATAGCGGACATCCCCAGAATCAATCCAACAATCGACCATACCTTATTGGCAACTTATGTAGACGACACAGCTGTGGCGTACCCTTTCAGTCCAGAGTTGGTCACCAGACGACTTCAGGAGGCAACAGATGGTCTACTAGATTACTTCGGTCAATGGAGAATCCAAGTCAACGCAGACAAGACCCAAGCAGTCTTCTTCATCAGAAGAAGACTCCAACATATGGACATGTTAATGTTCATGGGCAAAATGTGGACTGGAGACTTCAGACAAAGTATCTAGGTGTAATTCTGGATAAAAGACTTACATTTCAGGGACACATAGATTATGCAGCAAAACCAAAATGCTGAAAGGACTGCTGCAAGCGATGATTGGTAGAAATAATAACCTGTCCATTGGACTTAAAGTGTTACTAGACAAATTAATCATAAGACCAGTGATGACCTACGCATCTGTAGCTTGGTCACAGGCGACGGATAATCAGATGAGAAACTCCAGGTGTTCGAGAACGTCTTTCTAAGACAAGCCATGGACGCTCCATGGTTTGCGAGAAACAATCAACTCCACAGGGTAGCTGAACTACCCCTGGTAGGAGATTTTCTTAGGGAAACTAATTCCAGGGCGATGGTAAGAGCGGAAACGCATCCCAACGAGCTAGTTCGACAGGCAGTGGATTCAGATCCAAACATCCCAAGCAGGATTAGAAGACCAAGGATGGTGCTCTAGGCTACGACTTCCTTTTCACAAATTTTTGTTTTGCTTGTTTCTTATGTTTCAGGCAAAACAGCTTACAATAGGGCTCCCGCGTTCCGAGAGAGGGATTGAGGGCCAAGGGCCTGACACGAAGAAGTAGGGATTTTTAGTCGGTACCCGTAGTTTGAGCGGAAGTCCGACACTACCTGGGTACCTTCCCAGATGTCCTTAACGGATTTTCCCTTACTTAAAAAAACTACCGTATCAAACCTTTTGATGTAAAACCTCTATAAAAATTAATTAATGGACCTTATAGCTGAGACACCCTATATACAAATTTTTTTCTCTGAAAACAATCCTGAAGAATTTGCGTCGTTGATTTCTTCAGGCATTAATTGAATTCAGTAACGCTTCAGGCTGCAAAAATGGAAAATCTACGTATTTTTAGGATTACCATAATCAATTTGCAATAAATCTAATCGGTAAGATATGTATGACTGGTTTATTTTTGCAACTTTATCTAATTTGCTGGATAATCAAGCTGAAATGTAAATGAAATATTATTACAAACTAATTATTCAGTTGCTCCGTATTCGTTCCGAGTGAAAAACGAATTGATTCGCTCCGCCAACTACGCACCAACAAAAACGACAATTTTCAACTTTACGAATAGACATTAACATTAACTTGCGTGCTTATAAATTTAATTTTCCACGGACGCTGCAGTAATTCACTCAGAATTCGCTTTCAGGCATAAAATAAATTCAGTTATAAACGTAAAATATATACTGAAGAAAATAAAATTGTGAATGGAAATGTGCAGAATGTCATAAACATACAGGCGCGGATGGTTTAGTGCTTTGAATATTGGACGACGGTCAAAGGTCGAAATATCTGATGAGTATTCGTCGATGTATAGGTGCAATGCCCTTTTACTATTAAATGAAGACCGTCTAAAATGACTTCACCTGTATACGAAACGCTCACAACATCAATCAACATATTATAATTACCTTTCAACATGTAATATACGAATTAATATGTCCAGGTATTGTCTAAGTAATGAAATGTCCATAAGAACAGAGTTTTAATTTACCGAAGCATATTTTGATAGCTAATGATAAAAACGGACATCTTTCACTAAGAAAGTTTTGACTTCTCAGAGAAGAAAAGTTTTCGCTGTAAAAGTTCGAAGTGGCAATCACGTCAATTTTCTATTTTAAATGCTGTCAAGGCAAAATAAAACACTTTACACTCTCTGGAAACACCGAAACTTGTAGTACATTAACTATAGAAAAAATGTATCACTGGTTATTGATTTAAGTTGTTTAGTCCCACATTCAAATTTTGAATTTGAATACCGCGCCACTACGCACAGTCGCTGTCATATGTGTCTGTCAACCGTATGTGAATAAAAGGGTTTTTGCAAGATGGCATCTTAATTTTGTACTTTTCATTTTTCAACGTTATTTCAACCCCCACAGAAGCTAACAGATTAGGGGACAAGATTTGTATATCAGCATTTGACACCACTCCGTTCATCATGCTCTAATGTTGACAGTAGAGCTTATTGCTTCGCGTGATGATGACGTGTCATGATCACGCGTAATGGTAACCAAAACCATAAGTTTATGTCCTATCCAAAATCCCCTAACGTGCCTAAATAATTTCACACTTCAGAAAACAAGTTGTAATAAATTTATAAATAGTAAACAGTATATACAGGATAATTCAAAATTAAAAGTGTATCTTTAGGGTCAAAATATCATTTTCAGAATTCCACAGCTGCATATAAATTAAAACTTGTTTGATGTCGGAAGTTTCATTGCCTTTGAAGTGTAATACAGTATTTGACCGTAAAAAAGAGAACACCCTGTCCGAAGATATAAAAAATCATTTCTTTGTAATTTAAATTCTGTCCAGTGTCCCGCAGACTCGATAAGACAAATGACGTAGATTTGAATACAAGAATTGTTGGTTCCTACTTCTTAGGGTCAATTAATCCTATCTTGTGCATCGAATCCTTTCTGGGCCATTAGATTTGGCTGATTAGTTTTTAATATTAATCTTGATATACCGTTTCATTCTATTAGAATTTTCAACACAGTTTTCAGTTTTATTTCGTCCAGGGGAAGGCAATCATTTAGCACAATTGACAGACAAAAAATAAAAGAAAATCTTCCGGCTGAGAATTTTTGCATATTTTCACTTAATTTGAGGATTTCCGGTTTAAAGTCGAATTTCGAAAAAGAACAAACTTTGAGGAAGGAAGTCAGAAAATCAAATTCAAAATCAAAAACTGAACTTTTTGGAAAATGTCGAAATTTCCAAAAAAAAGTCGAAATTTACAAAAGTCGAATTTTGTGAAAAAAGTCTGAATAATTGGATGGTGGAACGGGTCCTTGGTTATCTTCAAAAATTGAAATACAAATATTGTCCCCTAAAACCAAAAAAAATTAAAAAACACAACAAAGATTGCTCTAACGCGTATTTCTCTGAAGATAAAGCAACCGTTTGGTTTCAAGGGACAAGATTTGTATTTCAATTTTTGGTTAAAGTGCTTAAATTTGAAGTTTTCTTGTTTCTGAAGACGTCGACAACGATGGCAAGCGGAACATCAAAGACTTAGCAGCCTTAAGATGGTTCAATTCCAAAAAAGATATATCTTTTAAAAAGCCAACTCTGATATGTTTAATTCAACCTCAGTTCATTTTACATTTGTGAGGGTCGTTATAGGCCATGTTTGTTCGAGCCTCAGTCAGCATATCCCGACCTTTACAGCTAGGCTCAACCTATACTCATTCCTTCCAGATCTTCTGGTCTTCATGTTTCTTTGAATTCTGGTTTTAATGTTTGTTTATCTGGCAAATGTTGGTGGACAAGCCCGCACAATGCGTAAACTTGCTTTCTTTTCAGTTTCACACATATTTCCCTCAGAAATTTTACTTTATTTAAATTTTGACGCAGCTATTTTAATAAGATTGAAAATTTCCAAAAAAAAGTAGAAGAGTCAAAATTTTTAAAAGAAACAGTAAAAACTGAGAGATGGTCTTTTTAAAAAGTGGTCGAAATTCCAAAGAAATTGAAAACCTTCCAAAACAAACGAAAATTCATTAAAAATAAAAATTTCTAGAAAAATACGAAATCCTAAAGGAAAGCCGCAATTTTCAAAAGTCAAAATCTTGAAAATGGTCAAAATTTTGAAAGATTTTAACTTTTAAGAAAGTCAAGGTTTTCACAAGAAGTAAACATTTTTATTTAAGTCGAAATTTTCCAAAACTTAGAGATTTTTAAAAAAATCAAATTTCAAAGAAATAGTTAAATAGTTAAAGAAAAATTTAGAAAAAAAGATCGTAATTTCGAGCAAAGAACAAAGTTTAAAGAAAAACTCGATGCTTGCTCAGTGAAAAACGGCTGAATTTTGAGAAAACGATTGACATTTCGAAAAAAGATCGTGAAATAGATTAAATTTCGAGGTAAAAAGTCGAAATCATTAAAAATTTAAAATTTCGCATACAAAATCAAATGTAGCCAAAATTTCGACGAAAAAAGGGTGAATTTTGATAAAACAATTGACATTTCGAAAAGAGATCGTGAAATAGATAAAATTTCGAGGTAATAAGTTGAAATCATTAAAAATTCAAAATTTCGCATACAAAATCAAATGTGGCCCAAATTTCGACGAAAAAAAGGGTGAATTTTGAGAAAAAAATTGAAATTCAAGAACAAATGTTGAAAAAAACTCGAAATTTTGAAATAAAGTATGAAAAAATTAGAAAAGATACGAAAATTTTAAGAACAAGAACGACATTTAGTAAAATTTCGAAATTTTCCACAGGATGTCAAATTTTGCCAAAATTTCAATAAAAAACAGGTAAATTTTGAGAAAACAATTGACATTTCGAATAACGATCTTGAAATAGATAAAATTTTGAGGTAAAAAGGCAAAATCATTAAAAAATCAAATTTTTGCATACAAAATCAAAGGGGGCCAAAATTTCGACGAAAAAAGGGTGAATTTTGAGACAAAAATCGAAATTCAAGAAAGATGTTGAAAAAAATTGAAATTTCGAAAAAATATGGAAAAATCAGTAAAGATTTAAAAATTTCGAAAACAAAAACGACATTTAGTGAAATTTCAAAATTTCCCAGAGCGCGTCAAATTTTGCCAAAATTTCAATGGAAAACAGGTAAATTTTGAGAAAACAATTGTCATTTCGAAAAAAGATCGTGAAACAGATAAAATATCGAGGTAAAAAGTTAAAATCATTAAAAAATCAAAATTTCGCATATAAAATCAAATGTGGCCAAAATTTCGACGAAAAAAGGGTGAATTTTGAGAAAAAAAAATCGAAATTTAAGAACAGATGTTGAAAAAAATCGAAATTTTGAAAAAAAGTATGAAAACATTAGAAAAGATCCGAAAATTTTGAGAACAAGAACGACATTTAGTAAAATTTCAAAATTTCCCAAAGCGCCTCAAATTTTTCCAAAATTTAAATGAAAAACGGGTGAATTTTGAGAAAACACTTGACATTTCGAAAAAACATCGTGAAATAGATAAAATTTCGAGGTAAAAAGTCGAAATCATTAAAAAATTAAAATTTCGCATTTAAAATCAAATGTTGCCAAAATTTCGACGAAAAAAGGGTGAGTTTTGAGCAAAAAATCGAAATTCAAGAACGGATGTTGAAAAAAATCGAAATTTCGAAAAAATATGGAAAAATTAGTAAATATCCGAAAATTTTGAGAACAAGAACGACATTCAGTAAAATTTCGAAATTTTCCAGAGCGCGTCAAATTTTGCCAAAATTTCAATGAAATACGGGTGAATTTTGAGAAAACATTGACTTTTCGAAAAAAGGTCGTGAAATAGATAAAATTTCGAGGTAAAAAGTCGAAATCATTAAAAAATGAAAATTTCGCACATAAAATCAAATGTGGTCAAAATTTCGACGAAAAAAGGGTGAATTTTGAGAAAAAAATCAAAATTTCGAGAAAAAGGACGACATTTCGAGAAAAAGATAAAATTTCGAAGAGAAAACTCGAAATTAGTAAAGATTTGAAAATTTGGAGAAAAAGGACGACATTTAGTAAAATTTCGTTCCAGAGGGACTCTTATTTCGCCAAAATTTCAATGATGAATGGTGAATTTTAAGAAAAAAATTGAAATTTCGAAAAAACAAATTTTAAAAAAATATTTGAAATTTCGTGAAATAGATAAAATTTCGAAATAAAAAGTTGAAATTATTAAAAATTCGAAATTTCGCATAGGTCAAATGCGTCCAAAATCAAAGTTCGAAAAAACGAGCGAAAAATTTGAAATTATTAAAAATTCGAAATTTCGCAGAGTCAAATTTTGTCAAAATTTCATTGAGAAAGGGGTGGATTTTAGGAAAAAAATTGAAATTAAAAAAATAAAAACTTCGAGAAAAATTAGGAAATTTTGTAAAATAGATAAAATTTCGAAATAAAAAGTCGAAATAATTAAAAATTCGAAATTTTGCATAGAGTTAAATGTAGCCAAAATCAAAATATCGAGTAGAAGATCGACAAAACGTGCGAAAAATTTGATGTTATTAAAAATTCGAAATTTCGCAGTCAAATTTTGTCAAAATTTCACTGAAAAAGGGGTGGATTTTGAGAAAAAAATCGAAATTAAAAAATAAAAACTTCGAGAAAAATTAGGAAATTTTGTAAAATAGATAAAATTTCGAAATAAAGTCGAAATTACTAAAAATTCGAAATTTCGCATAGGTAGTCAAATGTAGCCAAAATCAAAATTTCGAGTAGAAGATCGAAAAAACGTGGGAAAAATTTGATATTATTAAAAATTCGAAATTTCGCAGTCAAATTTTGTCAAAATTTCATTGAGAAAGGGGTGGATTTTAGGAAAAAAATTGAAATTAAAAAAATAAAAACTTCGAGAAAAATTAGGAAATTTTGTAAAATAGATAAAATTTCGAAATAAAAAGTCGAAATAATTAAAAATTCGAAATTTTGCATAGAGTTAAATGTAGCCAAAATCAAAATATCGAGTAGAAGATCGACAAAACGTGCGAAAAATTTGATGTTATTAAAAATTCGAAATTTCGCAGTCAAATTTTGTCAAAATTTCACTGAAAAAGGGGTGGATTTTGAGAAAAAAAATCGAAATTAAAAAATAAAAACTTCGAGAAAAATTAGGAAATTTTGTAAAATAGATAAAATTTCGAAATAAAGTCGAAATTACTAAAAATTCGAAATTTCGCATAGGTAGTCAAATGTAGCCAAAATCAAAATTTCGAGTAGAAGATCGAAAAAACGTGGGAAAAATTTGATATTATTAAAAATTCGAAATTTCGCAGTCAAATTTTGTCAAAATTTCACTGAAAAAGGGGTGGATTTTAAGAAAAAAATTAAAATTAAAAAAATAAAAACTTCGAGAAAAATTAGGAAATTTTGTAAAATAGATAAAATTTCGAAATAAAAAGTCGAAATTATTAAAAATTCGAAATTTTGCATAGTCAAATGTAGCCAAAACAAAAATTTCGAGTAGAAGATCGAAAAAACGTGCGAAAAATTTGATGTTATTAAAAGTTCGAAATTTCGCAGTCAAATTTAGTCAAAATTTCACTGAAAAAGGAGCGGATTTTGAGAAAAAAAAAACGAAATTACAAAAATAAAAACCTCGAGAACAATTAGGAAATTTTGTAAAATAGATAAAATTTCGAAATAAAGTCGAAATTACTAAAAATTCGAAATTTCGCATAGGTAGTCAAATGTGGCCAAAATCAAAATTTCGAGTAGAAGATCGAAAAAACGTGGGAAAAATTTGATATTATTAAAAATTCGAAATTTCGCAGTCAAATTTTGTCAAAATGTCACTGAAAAGAGGGTAGATTTTGAGAAAAAAATCGAAATAAAAAAAAGCAAAACTTCGACGAAAATTAGGAAATTTTGTGAAATAGATAAAATTTCGAAATAAAAAGTCGAAATTATTAAAAATTCGAAATTTCGCATAGAGAGTCCAATGTAGCCAAAATCAAAATTTCGAGTAAAAGATCGAAAAAATTTGATATTATTAAAAATTCGAAATTTCACAGAGTTAAACTTCGTCAGAATGTTACTGAAAAAAAGGTGCATCTTAAGAAAAAAATCGAAATAAAAAACAAATAAAAATTTCGAGAAAAACTACGAAATGTTGTGAAATAGATAAAATTTCGAAATAAAAAGTCGCAATTATCAAAAATTCGAAATTTTGCATAGAGAATCAAATGTAGCCAAAATCAAAAGAGTTAAAGATCGAAAAAGCGACAAATTTGATATTAATAAAAATTCGAAATTTCGCAGACTCAAACTTTGTCAAAATTTTACTGAAAAAGGGGTACATTTTGAGAAAAAAATCGAAATAAAAAAAATAAAAATTTCGAAAAAAATTACGAAATTTTGTGAAATAGATAAAATTTCGAAATAAAAAGTCGAAATTATTAAAAATTCGAAATTTCGCATAGAGTCAAATCTACCCAAAATCAAAATTTCGAGTAAAAGATCGAAGAAACGTGCGAACAAATTGAAATTATTAAAAATTAGAAATTTCGCAGAGTTAAATTTCATCAAAATTTCAATGGAAAAGGGGCAGATTTTGAGAAAAAAAATCGAAATAAAAAACTAAAAACCTCGAAATTAGGAAATTTTTTGAAATAGATAAAATTTCGAAATAAAAAGTCGAAATGATTAAAAAATCAAAATTTTGAAAGAAAGATAGAAATTTCGAAAAAAGAACTAAATTTCGTGGACAAGATAAAATTTCGAAGAGAAAACTCGAAATTAGTAAAGATTGGAAAATTTCGAGAAAAAAGTAGTAAAGTTTCGTAATTTCCCAAAGGGCGTTAAATTTTGCCAAATATTCAATGAATAAAACCTGAATTTTAAGGAAAAATCGAAATTTCGAGTCAAATTTAGCCAAAATTTCGATGAAAAAGAGTGAATTTTGAACAAAAATATCGAAATTTTGAGTAAAAGATCGAAATTTCGTAAAAAAATATAATTTTGAGGAAAAAAATGATTAAAAATTCAAAATTTCGTAAAGGAAAATTTTTCCAAAATTTCGAATATAAATTTTCTGTTAACTGCATGAGTCATGGGGGGGGGGGGGGCACAAGCCATAGTGCGCCTGTGATAAAACGAATTGGAGTGGCTATACAATCCTCAGCGAAGGAAAGGAGTTTCGCGGAAGTTTACGCCATCTTGGGATTAAGTGCTGAAGAGGATCAACGACTTGGTATACAGGATCCAGCGTAGCCCCAGGACTAAGATAAAAGTGGTACACCTGAATAGACTGTGCAAGTATAGTGGCGAAGTGACTGATTGAAACTGATCGGGACGATCAGTCTTAAGGGGGAGGCAGTGTAACGAAATGTAAATTGTAGAATTTAGTAAGTAAGAAAATTTTCTAGAAAGATCTGATAAGGGAAAGCGGCCGCGATAATGAAGCAAACGGAAGATTGGCAGAAATTTCAACCAACGATAAGCCTTATTTGCCGAAAACTTCTAGAACCCGAAAGTGAAAACTATATAAGGTGGACGCCTTTCCCTCGAGTCAATCAGTTAGAGTCAGTCGGTGCAATTAGTGTGCTGTAATTAAAAGTCAATAAGTGATGAATTAGTTTTAGTGTTCCGAATTTAGTTTGGAAATAAAGTGAGTATTATTCAGCAAGTGTTTAATGATCATTTCGAACCGATAACGCACGTAACAGTATTATTCATTTTTTTTTCCAATTAACTTTGACACCTTTTTTTACCCCCTTAGAGGCTAAATTTTCAAAAACTTCTGCGTACATTAACAACGAAGTTATGAACAAAATTTGAACTTTCTAGATTAATAAAATAAGGTTTGGTAAGTAAATGAGTAAGTAAAAATCGTTTTCATAAAACAGCATTTCGTGTTAGTTGCAGGATGTCAGTTAAAGATTTTCTATCGCAGCTTATGGTAAAAGAAACATATGGTTAACACAATTGTGGTTTAAATGTATTCCACTTTTATTCTTTGTTCATAAGTCTCGACATTGTGTTCGTTTCAGGCACACACAAAACGTGTATCTTCTATTCTAATTGCGGGCTTTGCACGACCAAGTGGAACAAAACAAGGAAACCATTAAATTAGAGGAATATCGGGTAACTAGTTGTAAAAATGCTTATTCTCGCCATGAATGTAGCAAGGTAGAACAGTGTGCCATCCCGTTATGATCGCAAGATAACTCCGAAGAGGCCACGGAATGACCCTATCCAACCAACTCTGTGGCACCGCGGGCCAGTATTATGTTGCACTCTTTGCCTTAGTTCGCCGTAAATACTGTAATTATAAATTTGACCAGCAAATCAAGTAGGTGTGGGAAACCGTCATCATGTCAACTTTGTATGCACCAACCAAACCGACCATCAGCAGAGGTGTGCGTGCTTTGCCTTTCCTGGTCGTTTTAAATACGATCTTTGCATACTCCTGCGCTAACACCAACAGTTACTATTAAACAATGAATACGTTAGCCCGAGAGCATCACTCAAGGCTTTCCTTATTCCTTCTTATTCTATAATAATTAAAATATGAAATCATTCGTGTTATATCGTAAAAGGAAAAAAAAGTCGTAGTACCGTTAGCACAGAAGAGTATCAATTTCGTATTACTGCTATTCTAAAATTACTGGTTGATTTATTGTGCATAACTTTAGGTTAACAATTTTATACCAATGAGGAATGCAGTATAGAATTTCAAATCTGCTGAAGTGTCTATCATGTAAACGGTTATTAATTTGCATACACGTAAAATCCATCATTTCGAATATTTGATCATTTTATATGGCTGCGGGAGCCGATAGAAGAGTTTCGCCTTTGGTATGGTCGATATACTGAGTTACCGTGCTCTTTTTTCTTCATTATTCCATCTTGGGAGCCAAGTAAATATGGGCCACGGTTGTAGACAACTACTCACCAGGGGCCTCTTCCTCTTTATCTGATGTAGATGAGGAGGTGCCTCATCATCTTCATCTGATAACGATTCGGGTGAAGATGAGGCACCTCATCATCTTCATCTGATGATGATTCAGGTGAAGATGAGGCACGTCCTCATCTTTATCTGATGAAGATTAGGAGATGGAACAAAAAGAGGAAAAGCGGGAGGTGGAGCAACAAAAGGAAGAGTAGGAGGTGGAACGAAAAAACGAAGAATAGGAGGTGGAATGAAAAGAGGAAGAAAAGAATGATCTTCATCTGATGATGATTCAGGTAAAGATGAGGCACCTCCTCATCTTTATCTGATGAAGATTAGGAGGTGGAACAAAGAGAGGAAGAGTAGGAGGTGGAGCAAAGAGAGGAAGAGTAGGAGGTGGAACATAAAAAGGAAGAGTAGGAGGTGGAACGAAAACACGAAGAATATCAGGTGGAATGAATAGAGGAGGCAAGGAATCATCTTCATCGGATGATGATTCAGGTGAAGATGAGGCACCTCCTCATCTTTATCAGATGAATATTAGGAGATGGAACAAAAAAAAGAGTAGGAGGTGGAGCAAAAAGAGGAAGAGTAGGAGGCGGAACGAAAACATTAGGAATATCAGCCGGAATGAAAAAGAGGAACCCTCTTCATCTTATGATGATTCAGGTGAAGACGAAGCACCTCCTCATCTTTATTTGATGACGATTAGGAGGTGGAACAAAAAGAGAAAGAGTAGAAGGTGAAACAAAAAGAGGAACAGCAGAAGGTGGAACGAAAACACGAAGAATATCAGGTGGAATGAATATAGGAGGGAAGGAATCATCTTCATCTGATGATGATTCAGGTGAAGATGAGGCACCTCCTCATCTTTATCTGATTATCTGATTAGAGAAAGAGTAGGAGATGGAACAAAAAGAGGAAGAGTAGGAGGCGGAACGAAAACGCGAAGAATATCGGGTGGAATGAAAAAAAAACGAATCCTCTTCATCTGATGATGATTCAGGTGAAGATGAGGCACCTCCTCATCTTTATCTGATGAATATTAGGAGATGGAACAAAAAAAAGAGTAGGAGGTGGAGCAAAAAGACGAAGAGTAGGAGGCGGAACGAAAACACTAAGAATATCAGGCGGAATAAAAAAGAGGAACCCTCTTCATCTTATGATGATTCAGGTGAAGATGAGGCACCTCCTCATCTTTATTTGATGACAATTAGGAGGTGGAACAAAAAGAGGAAGAGTAGAAGGTGGAACAAAAAGAGGAACAGTAGGAGGTGGAACGAAAACACGAAGAATATCAGGTGGAATGAATAGAGAAGGGAAGGAATCATCTTCATCTGATGATGATTCAGGTGAAGATGAGGCACCTCCTCATTTTTATCTGATTATCTGATTAGGAGGTGGAACAAAAAGAGAAAGAGTAGGAGGTGGAACAAAAAGAGGAAGAGTAG
This sequence comes from Dastarcus helophoroides, assembly GCA_028583605.1. NCBI lineage: Eukaryota > Metazoa > Arthropoda > Insecta > Coleoptera > Bothrideridae > Dastarcus > Dastarcus helophoroides. The sequence continues at coordinate 33,799,956 of CM053327.1, forward strand.
GAGGCGGAACGAAAACACGAAGAATATGAGGTGGAATGAAAAGAGGAAGGAAGAAATTATCTTCATCTGATGATGATTGGACTGAAGATGAGGCAACCCCTTCTCTTTATCTGATGAAAATTAAGAGATGCGACAAGAAGAGGAAGAGTAGAAGGTGAAACAAAAAGAGGAAGAGTAGGAGTAATGAAAAAACGAAGAAGAGGAGGTGGAATGAACAGAGGAAGAATATGATGTGAAACGAAAAGAGGAAGAGTAGAAGGTGAAACGAAAAGGGAAATAGTAGGAGGCGGAACGAAAAGCGCAAGAATGGGAGGCGCACCGAAAGTAGGAGTAGGAAGAAGAAGATGATGGCACAAACATTTGAAATCAGGAAAGAGAAGAAAAAGAGGGCAAAGATTTTCAAAAAGTTGACATGCACGAGCATTTCCTCCGAGGAAATTCCCGTTTTAGGCCAAGTAGATATGGGGCACTCTTCTAGATAAATATCGATCAGCGCCATCAGATGAAGATCAGGAGGAAGCACGGAAATTGAAAGGGTAAAAGTGGGGATAAAACACCAGGAAAAGGAAAAAGGAAAGGAAGAACGTCTAAGCTCCTTAAAAGAAGTTAACCCTAAAGCTACTACTTTCGCATAAGAGAACATTTACAAAAGGCTCCATTGAAGTTCCTATTTTAGGCCAAGTGAATATGGGTGACACACATTTGGGGCCAGTGCAGTGCTCACATGTAAATTCTGCTTAAGCCAATGAGAAGAATACGTAATATATTGTACAGTTGTAAACTTTCCGCTGTTCGCATTGTAAAAGATGTTTAGATTCGATACTGGTCTACACTTACAGACGAAGATACCGCTATTCAGTCTCAGTGTTGTCACATCAACAATACCTTCGCATGCTGTAAACTTCGGTTGAATGCGCCAACTGTTTTCACATGATAAATGTTCACATTTTGCTAATGAAGATGCGGAAATGCTGCATAGCTGCCGTCACTTTACGTGCTTGTCTAGGGCACGAACGGCGGCCTTGTTTCATACGAAAGCACGCTAATTTTTTTCTTCATTATATAAAAGTGTACGAACTCGAACAACAGTTATTCGAGATATTGGAAGTAGTTAGTTTTTGCGTAGCTATTAGATCTTAAATGTGGGAACGTTTATCCACCGACTTGTTAACTAGTGTTCCGATGATAAACCAGATAGATTCACATACGAGCATTTAATAACCCGCGCGTTTTTTCAATCGCGTTAATTGCATGTTCTGCGTTCCAGATTTTATATTTTGCCTCGATCGTAGAGTTTACAAATAATGCGAATGCAAATAAAATTTTATAGCTTCAATATTTCACTACCATTAGCTTGATTGCTTCACAGGCTTTACTAACATTCAACCATGGAAAGTATTAATACTCCCATTTTTCATCCCACTATATACTGATGATGTTGGAATTAGATAGAGATACTATTGTTGGAGAATGCCATTAGTTAAAAGGTAGTACTTGCATATTTTTTCAATTTTAAACTACGTATCGGGAACCATGCGATCTTTCGTCGTAGAGCTACCCCAGGGATCTGTTATATCTCCTACTAAGTTTCTCTTACATATCAATTATCCCCTAATGAGTTAGTTAGAGTAGGGCAGGATAGAGCGTTCGTCTCCCTGGTTTATGTAAGCAACCAAAAATTTATGTTCAGTGGCGGAAGGGAGGGGGGGGGTGTCAGGCTTATCTCTTTTCTACAACTACTTTCATGGGAGATACTCGCAGGTACTAATAGAACTGATTAATCGGGATCTCAAAATCATTCTATTCTGGAACGGGGTAAGAATAATTTGGTCGACTTTAACGCTTCAAAAACTCAAGCCGAGGTTTTTTATGAGAAAACATCAAGGGATAATGCAACAAACATACTAATGGACGGTAAAATCCTTCTGATGGGATATAATCTATCTATCCTAGGAGTGAATACGAGCACTAACTTCTCTTGGGACGATCATATGCGCGCCATTGCCAAATCCACCTTTCAAAAGCTAGACTTTCTTTTAGAGCAAAAAAGTACTTTACATCTCATCAGCTACTCACACTATACAAAGCTCAAGTTAGGTCAACACTAGAAAACTGTTTTCCTGTTTGGAGTTCAGCCCCAAAGCACATCTTAGCTCTTTTGGATTCAATTTAAAGAGCGATTCGCCTAATTGATGACGAGAGTTTGACAGATTCTCTCGAAACACTAGAGCACAGGCGGATGGTTGGTGACTTGTCCCTTTTTTACAAGTACTGTCATAGAAGATGCTCGCAGGAACTAATAGGATCGATCCCCCCAAGGGCAAGATCTTTGAGGCATACAAGACAGTCGGAGACAGCAAATTCCTGTGCGGTTCAGCTTGACACAAAGAGAACTCTGTCTACACAGACTTTTTTTTATGGAACTTCCAAGCTGTGGAATTCTTTACTGAATGGAATTTGCCCCGAAAATTACAACCTATCCTTATTTAAAACGGAGGTTCATCGGCCATCTATCCTTGTTTTCGCATCATAGTCACAGTGCTTCGACCCTTTGCGAGTGGATCGAACTTACTAGTCGAAATTCAAAATAAAATCAATATTTCCAGAAGAAAATCAAAATTTCAGTGATCCGAAATTTTAAGAGAATATATATCGATTTTGCAGTAGAATTTGAAAAAAATATGAAAATTTTTAGAAAAATTAAGAATTTTGACAAAAAAGTTAAAAATATCAAAAAAAGGTTGAATTTTGATTAAACGGGCTCGTCCTTGGTTATCTTCAAAAATTGAAATAGCAATCTTGTCCCCTGAAACCAAGAAAGATTAAAAAGACACAACAGAGCAACCTTTGTTGTGTTTTTTTAATCTTTCTTGGTTTCAGAGGACAAGATTTGTATTTCAATTTTTGGATTGAACTTAGACATTTTTTGTTAACAATTTTGTTTTTTCATAAAAAATTGTCTCTTTTTTCCGAATTTTTCTTAAAATTCAGCTTAAAATCTGACTTTGTCAAAATTAATTTCTAATTTTTCTCTCAATATTCGTCGTTTTTTTGGAATTTTTCCAGTTTTCAAAATACGACTTTTTCTGAAATTTCCGACGTTTTTTATTTTAATATTCTATTTTCTCTAAATTATGACTCGATTTCATAAAAATTTCTACTTTCTTCGAAATTTTTGACCTTTTGATACAAAACGTAAAACTCCTTGAGTAAAATATTTATCCAGAGATTTTCAAAAATATGTTTTGGAAATTTTGAATTTTTGTAAAAACAACAAATACTCAGAGAAAGTTTTCTTTCGAAACTTCAACTGTTCTTTTCAAATAAAAGTGAAAACCCTGAGAAAAATATTTATCTGTTTCGACCTTTTGATACAAAACGTAAAACTCTTGAGAAAAATATTTATCTAAACATTTTCAAAAATATGTTTTGGAAATTTTGAATTTTTGTAAAAAACAATACTCAGAGAAAAGTTTCTTTCGAAACATTCAACTGTTCTTTTGAAATAAAAGTGAAAACCCTAAGAAAAATATTTATCTGGAAATCTGAAAATTCACCCGATTTTTCATTGAAACGTTGGCAAAATTTGACGCTCTCTGGGAAATTTCGAAAGTTTACTAAATGTCGTTCTTTTTCTGAAAATTTTCGAATTTTTACTAATTTTTCCATATTTATTTCGAAATTTCGATTTTTTTAAACATCCGTTTTTGAATTTCGATTTTTTGCTCAAAACTCACCCTTTTTTCGTCGAAATTTTGGCCACATTTGATTTTATATGCGAAATTTTGATTTTTTAATGATTTCGACTTTTTACCTCGAAATTTTATCTATTTCACGATCTCTGTTCGAAGATGTCGATTTTTTTCTCAGTATTCACCGGTTTTTCATTGAAATTTTGGCGAAATTTGACGTCTTCTGGGAAATTTCGAAAGTTTACTAAATGTCATTTTTCTCGAAATATTAGAATCTTTACTAATTTTGAGTTTTCACTATGAAATTTTATCTTTTCTACGAAATTTTGAAAAATATTTTTTCGGAAATTTTGAATTTTCTTAAAAAGACAAATATGCGGAAAGCATTTTCTTTGAAAATTATAACTGTCAATTGACATCCAAATTTTTTATAATTCCAACTTGTTTCTTAAAACTGTGACGTTTACCTCAATATTGGTCATTTTCTAACGCTACGATGAGACAAAGAGAGGTTCACGTCTCCCTGCTCAAACGGTCAAGAGAAAATACAGCTTGGTTTCAACATTTTTATTGAAATTTCGATTTTTTTGTCAAAATTCGCCCTTTTTTCGTCGAATTTGAGTGAAATTGTGAAATTTCGTTTTTTTAATAATTTCGACTTTTGATAACGAAGGCTTCCACGGCCAGAGTCAGTACAGGACATACTTCTTCCGGGATTGGACCGTGTCACAGAACTACTAAAAGTGTTCGACGTTTCGCCCACCATCGTAGGGGGCTTCTTCAGGAACAAAGAAAGAAAAATAGATGAAATGAGGGACTATGCAAAAAAGAAAAATAAAAAAGAAAAATAAAAATAAAAGGCCAATTTCAAAGCATCAGAGCACGGTAACTCAGTATGTCCACCATACCAGAGGCGAAACTCTTCTGAATTGAAAATTGGTACAAAGGATAAGAAAGTCTAGACAGAAGAGCACGGTAACTCAGTATGTCCACCATACCAGAGGCGAAACTCTTCTGAATTGACACTTGGTGCAAAAAGAAAGTTTAGGCAGAAGAGCACGGTAACTCAGTATGTCCACCATACCAGAGGCGAAACTCTTCTTCGACTTTTATTCTCGAAATTTTATCTTTTTTGCGTCATTTTGGATCTTTTAATTAAAATTTCGATTTTTTTTCTCAAAATTCACCTTTTTTTTGTCGAAATTTTTGCCACATTTGATTCTATATGCGATATTTTGAGTTTTTAATAATTTTGACTTTTTACCTCGAAATTTTATCTATTTCACGATCTTTTTTCGAAATGTCAATTGTTTTCTTAAAATTCGCCCGTTTTTCATTGAAATGTTGGCAAAATTTAACGCCCTCTATTAAATTTCAATTTTTTTCAACATTCGTTCTTAAATTTCGATTTTTTTTCTCAAAATTCAGCCTTTTTTCGTCGAAATTTTGGCCACATTTCATTCTATATGCGATATTTTGAATTTTTAATAATTTTAACTTTTTATCTCGAAATTTTATCTATTTCACGATCTTTTTTTGAAATGTCAATTGTTTTCTCAAAATTCACCCGTTTTTCATTAAATTTTGGCAAAATTTGACGCTCTCTGGGAAATTTCGAAATTTTACTAAATGTCGTTCTTTTCCTCGAAATTTTCGAATCTCTACTAATTTTTCCATATTTTTTTTTGAAATTTTGATATTTTTTAACATCCGTTCCTAAATTTCAATATTTTCCTCAAAATTCATCCTTTTTTTGTCGAAATTTTGGCCACATTTGATTCTATATGCGAAATTCTGATTTTTTAATGATTTCGACTTTTTACCTCGAAATTTCATTTATTCATTTATTTTACGACCTTTTTTCGAAATGTTAATTGCTTTTTCCAAATTCACTCATTTTTCATTGAAATTTTGGCAAAATTTGACGTTCTCTGGGAAATTTCGAAATTTTACTAAATGTCCTTCATTTTCTGGAAATTTTCAAATCTCTACTAATTTTTCTATATTTTTTTCAAAATTTTAATTTTTTTCAAGATTCGTTTTTAAATTTTGATATTTTTCTCAAAATTTACCCTTTTTTTGTCGAAATTTTGGCCACATTTGATTCTGTATGCGAAATTTTGAATTTTTATTAATTTCGAGTATTTACCTTGAAATTTTATCTATTTCAGGATCTTTTTTTGAAATGTCAATGTTTTTTTCAAAATTCACCTGTTTTTCATTGAAATTTTTGACAAAATTTGACGCCCTCTGGGAAATTTCGAAATTTTAATTAAATGTCCTTCTTTTTCCCCAAATTTTCAAATCTTTACCAATTTTTCCATATTATTTTCGAAATTTTGATTTTTTTCAACATCCGTTCTTAAATTTCGATTTTTTTCATAAAATTTACCCTTTTTTCGTTGAAATTTTAGCCCCATTTTTCATTGAAATTTTGGCGAAATTTGACGTCTTCTGGGAAATTTTGAAATTTTACTAAAAGTCGTGCTTTTTTTCGAAATTTTGGAATCTTTACTAATTTCGAGTTTTCACTTTGAAATGTCATCTTTTCCACGAAATTTCGTTCTTTTTTTTTTGAAATTTTGATCTTTCCCTGAAAATTTCGTTCTTTTCCAAAATCCGTTCTTAATTTTTGAAAACATCGACTTTTTCCATGTTTTTCTCAAAATTTGTCTTTTTTCAAAAGTTTTTTGTCTCAAAATCCGATCCTTTAGAATTCTGGAAGTCTGAAATTTTTCTTCGAAATTTGACCTTTTTTAAAATTTGGATGTTTTTAATTCAAACTTCAGTCTTTTTCAGAAACGACCACGCTCAAAATTGATTTACTTTCTCAAAATTAAACCTTCTGTGCCAAGTTTGCATTTTTCGTCGAAATTTCGTCTTTTTCCTTGGAAGTCTTTTTTTCGGAATCTCGATTTTTAATAATTTCGACTTTTCACCTCGAAATTTTATCTATTTCATGAAACTTCTATTTTTTTTGAAATGTCGATTTTTTTCTCAATATTCACCCGTTTTTCATTGAAATTTTGGCGAAATTTGACGTCTTCTGGAAATTTCGAAATTTTACTAAAAGTCGTCCTTTTTCCCGAAATTTTGGAATCTTTACTAATTTCGAGTTTTCACTTTAAAATTTTATTTTTTTCCATGAAATTTCGTTCTTTTTTTGATATTTCGATCTTTTTCTCAAAATTTCGCTTTTTTCCAAAATCCGTTCTTAGTTTTTAAAAGCATCGATTTTTTCCGTCTTTTTCTCAAATTGGGAAATTTCGAAAATTGGCCTTTTTTTAATGTTTCTTTGTCTCAAAATCCGATCCTTTATAATCCTGGAAGTCTCAACTTTTTCTTCGAATTTTTCTTCGATTTGACCTTTTTAAAATTTGGCTTTTTTTGTTTCAAACTTTTTCAGGAACGACTACGTTCAAAATTCTACTTTATCAAAATTTAACTTTCTCTGCCAAGTTTCCATTTTTTCTCAAAATTTCGTCTTTTTGCTTGAAAATTGTCCTTTTCCCAGAATTAAGATATATTTTCCAAAAATTCGCCCTTTTTCTAAATTATTCTTTATCTCAAAATCCGACTCCTTTAATGCTGGAAGTTTCAACTTTTTTTTCGAGATTTGAACCTTTTTTAAAATTCTGGCTATTTTAAATTCAAATTTCGTCTTTTTCAGAAACGACTACGCTCACAATTTAACTACTTTCTCAAAATTTAACTTTCTGTGCTAAGTTTCCATTTTTTTCTGGAAAATTTCGTCTGTTTTCTTGAAATTTGCCTTTTTCTTAGAAGTTTGATCATTTTTCACCCAAATAACTTACAAGTTTCATTTTTTTCCAAAATCTCTCGAAATCTTCGATATTTTCTCGAAAATTTGTCTTTTTTATTCAATATTTGTGTTTTTGCACAAAACTTGTCGTTTTTCTTTTGATATTTCCAATTTATTCCTAAAAATCGAAATATTTTATCCAAATTTAACTATATTAAATAATATTTCGAATTCTTATCTCAAAATTCATATATTTTTTTTTAAATTTGGACTTTTAAAAAAATTCGACTTAATGATAATTTTGACTTTTTGACAACTTTCGACTTGTTTATTATGAAAATTTGCTTTTCTTTCGAATGTGGTTTATCTTTTGATAAATAAGTAAATTTTTTTTGTTTGAAGTTCGTAATTCGAATATCGAAGTTCGAAATTCGAAATTCGAAATTCGAAATTCGAAATTCGAAATTCGAAATTCGAAATTCGAAATTCGAAATTCGAAATTCGAAATTCAAAATTCGAAGTTCGAAATTCGAAGTTCGAAATTCCAAATTTCAAGTTCAAAATTCAAATTGCAAGTTATTTATTTGAAAACCGAAACAAAAAAAGCTCTGACAAATATACAGGGCGTCCGCAAAAACTACTCTTTTTCTGGACAACTTTGACGGCTTATAACTCTGAAATTAAAAACTGTTTATTACACTTTTTTCTGTAAATCGTATTTATTTATCGTCCTGAATTAACTATCGAGCGTTGTCGACACCCTCTATAAACTTGAGAACGACAAAAAAGCCCCTATCAACTCTTGCAATTTCCAGTGTTTACCTAAAAACTACTAACGCCCACCAAAAAGCTTCAGAAGAATACTGTGTTTAGTGGTTTGTAGCCCAGTAGCGGGCAGTCCTGACCATATAGACTACTACTGGTGTCTAGAACATCCTAGAAATTACATCATTTAAAGGAATCCATGGACGTTACGATTCCCAATAATTAACAAAACATTACATAGTTTGTTACAGTATGTACGTAATTTATAATGTTAGTCGCCTTTCGATAAGAGTTGTCTGTTTCGATATTCTAGCAGAAATAACCAACGAAGAATTTTGGGCGTGATTAAAAAGGCGTGAAAATGCTTAAAAACGGTATTCCATCCAGAGCACCGAGGTCAGGCGTCAGCCGGGTATTGTAGAAAAGAGATACCACCAGCTTCACCATCAAGTACCGTTTTCGTTGCACAATTCTCGTTAGAAAATCTTGAGCCTATATCACATCCCAGCGGACTAAATTAACTTTTGCAATTAATACATTTCCTTCGAAAAATTAATTTCGTTAATAACAGAGGAAATACGTGCGGTTGTGGCGAAGGAATTGATTAGAATTAAAATGGGTCTCAACGCAATTTAAGAAGATAATTCAAAGTTCCCAAACCCGGTAATTAGATTTATGACTTTAGATAATATGCGAAGCGAGACGCAAGCCACACAATGTGTTGTGAAATGTGCATTAACTGTTTTCCTGCATAAATTTGGGTAACATACACTTGTTGCTTGCTATGCTCGTTCGAGTCAACATATGATCGTAACAACATGTATGATGACTGCGTGGAATGTGGATGATGGCTCGTAAAAGTTTTAACAATTTAATTTGACCTAGCAACAATTTTACTGAAATCTTTATAACTACTGTACGAGTAATATACAAAGTTTAACTCTTTGGACGCAGCTATAGCGCAAAATTAACAACAGGACGAGTTGTCTTATTCTTTAAAATTTAATTAAATCTACGTTTTCTATTGAAAAATGTAGTGTTGGGCGATTATGTGAGATATAATCGAAATATTTCGATTACGGCCGTATAATCGATCATTCGATGCTCGATGATTGCAAATGAGAAGCGAATGATGTTTCATATTCCAAATATTCCATTCGATAGGGCGACATCACTCCGCACTTTCGACCAAACGACTCAGAGAGTATTCATTTCAGTACGATTATTTCGACTTCGACTGATTGTGAGTGATACTCCATATTTCATATTTTGAAGTGTCCGAGAAGTAAGAAAACATTCAACAACTTGACGCAAATGCGCACTTCTACTGAGAGCGACCATACATTTCAAAGCGATTATGAATGTAATAGTCTATGTATAGATATTTTTTTAAAGCTTTGACTATTTTTGAAAATGTTTCAAAATTTTAACTTTTCAAAAAATGTTGACCTTATTTTGAAGAGAGCAACTGTTGTGTTTTTAATCTTTCTTGGTTTCAGGGGACAAAAAAGACAAGATTTGTTTGGAAGTTTTCAATTTCTATGAAAATTTCGACCTTTTTGAAAATTTCGGCTTTTTATAAAAAGTTTGACTTCGAATTTATGGATTTTTTTCAAAATTTTGACTCTCCTATGAAATGTCAACTTTTCTTTGAAATTTCAACTTTTTTTAAAACTTTCGACAGATTTCAAAACGCTGATGCAGCTGACTGTAATATTAACAAAAGCCTAAACGGAATGTAGTCAAGGTGATAATGAATATAGGCAACTTTAAATACAATCTGGTGTATTATTAATTGCACAAAATAGCCTAGCTGTTGATGCTTATTTTTATCATCTTAGAGGTTGAATTTAAAAAAAATCCTTTCTTAGTGCTCACCTACGTACTATGGGGAATATTTGTGTGAAATTTCAGGCTCCTCGACCAATCCGTTTAGGCTGTGCGTCAGTCAATGTTAAAGATTTATTAAATAGATACATAATGGAGGTGTAAAGTTTAAATGTATAAAAAAAATATATTCGACTACATCTCGTAAAATGCTCGTAACACGAAAACAAGATGAGAAAGACGGTTAGATCCTTATCATAAACTATCTTATTTTGAGTCTAAATAATTCTAATTGTTAGGTTTTTGGGTCAACTGCATCTTTTGTATTCTAATTTGAGCATCAAATATAATTATCATTAAGTCTGTAAAACTAACCGGTTCACCGTTATATCAACAAATCAGGTTAGCTTTATTTTAAACACACTCATAATTTAGACGAAATTACAGTATAACTGAGGTATAAAGGATTATAAAACAATTGTGTGAATTAATATGCCAACTTGAAAAAAGCCACCTCAATTAATTTAACATTGTTAAATACAGTTAGAGGACACAAGTCTGGGAAGAGCTGAACAGAATTTCTCATCTATGTAATGCAGTATGCCACTTAGTGAATTTACATTGTCATTAGACAAACATGGAAAGCATCATCGTTATCCTCAACTCCGGGATTATTAAAGGTCTATTCTACTATGTCCTTGCATAAACAATTGTCGTCTGGGATCTAATAGAATGTCATTGCATAATTAATTTGCTTAATTGAACCCGACAACGTAATCCTACAAATTAAATTGAATTAAAATGAAAATTTCACCACTTTGCGTGTGTATATGTGGGGTGGATAAAGTCATTGTGACCACCTAGTCAGTGGTCGACCCCATACATAACATAACTTCTAATTTTCTGTTTTAGTGCTTTAGAACGACTATCCTTTTTGATGACTAACTAAAAAAAGTATTTCTAAAAATTATTTGATTACTGAATGTGACTGTTGGCCCAAAATATTTGTTGTGACTAAAAAAAAAGTCTTACATATTTCCAATAAACAACGACTAGAGTTCCACTCTTATTTTAGTAAATTTCCACTTTCTAAGAAAATCATCGAATAAATAATTCAATTACCCGGACAATTATTCGAATAATCGGAGTATCCGGGGAAAACCGGGCAGGAGCTTGGGCGCCCACGAAAGTGCATACAATAACAATAAAAATTCCATCTTTAATACTCGTTCTTATCACTTCTCTCTGTTCTGTTATCGTCACTATGTACTCAACTTACTTGATTACCTTATTTTCAGTTTTATGGGCTCTCCTACCTGTAAAAAAAAGGAAAATTAGTAAGGCCATGGGTGTATACCATTCAGATTGAATACAATTTTTAAATGTCCACAGTAACTACATTTAGGAAGATACATGTAATCCAATCTTATACGAACTTTTGCTCGAAATTTTCTTTTATAATTCGATTTTGTTTAAATTTCATATTTTCTTCAAGAATTTCTTTTTGAGTTTTGCGAAAACGGTCAAAAATTTAAAATGGAAGGCCCCAGAATGAAAATTGAAAAACGATTTTTGAGTATACCGTTGGAAATTTGGGGAAAAAAATCTAAAGCGTTTAATAAACCTTAGTAAATTTTTGAAATAAAATTCGAAATTCCGAAAAAAAATTGAAACTAGAATCAAAAACTTTTGGGAATTTCAAAATTTGGTCGAATATTTAAGTAAATAGAAAAAATTGAACTGTTTTATCATGATATATTCTCTCAAATTTATAAATAACTATTGGATCATCAAAGGCAAAATAACTTTAGGCCAAAAAGTTTTCGTCGGTTCATCAGTATTGCAATTGTTTTCTCATGAAATCTTCTCTAAAATTCGCGACTGTTCTCATGGAGGATTCTAATGAAAATAAATTTGAGCCAAAACGTTATCAGTATTTGAATCTTTTTGTGCTCTTGAAGCTCCATAGGTAAAATAATATTATATTAAAAAGTTGAAAATTTAGTAGTTCATCAGTATTACAATTGTTTTCCCATGAAATCTTCTATAAAGTTTGAAACTGCTCTCGTGGAGGATTCTGATCAAAACAGTTTTGACCAAAACGTTTAGACACATGGTAATTCATCAGTATTAAAATTATTTTGCCACGAAATATTATCTTCTTGAAGGATCACAGGGAAAATAATGTTAGGTTAAAAAGTTGGATGCTTGGTGGTCCGTGTAGCAGTTATTTTTCCAATGAAATCTCTAAAGTTTACAAATGTTCTCTTGCAGCATCCTGATCAAAATAATTCTGAGGTAAAATGTTTAGCATTAAACAGTTCATCAGTATCTCAATTGAGATAATTCTGAGCTAAAATATTTAGCATTAAATAGTTCATCAGTATCTCAATTGAGACAATTCTGAGCTAAAGTGTTTAGCATTAAATAGTTCATCAGTATCTTAAATATTTGGTGCAAAAAAAATCTCTAAAATTCACAAATGTACTCTTGGAGGTCCACAGGTAAAATAATATTACATTAAAAAGTTGGGAATTTAATAGTTCATCAGTACTAAAATTGTTTTCCCATGACATCTTCTCTAAAATTTTCAACTGTTCTCATGGTTGATTCTGATGAAAATAATTTTGAGCCAAAACGTTAAACACATGGTAGTTCATCAGCATTTGAATTATTTTGCAATGAAATATTATCTTCTTGCAGAATCACAGGAGAAATACCCTAGTGTCAAAAGTTGGGTGTTTGGTGGTCCATCTGGGAGTTGCATTTCCATGAAATCTCTAAAATTTGAGAATGTGCTCTTGGAGGTCCACAGGTAAAATAATATTATATTAAAAAGTTGGGAATTTGGTAGTTTATCAGTATTGCAATTGTTTTCCCATGACATCTTCTCTAAAATTTTCAACTGTTCTCATGGTTGATTCTGATGAAAATAATTTTGAGCCAAAACGTTAAACACATGGTAGTTCATCAGCATTTGAATTATTTTGCTACGAAATATTATCTTCTTGCAGAATCACAGGAGAAATACCCTAGTGTTAAAAGTTGGGTGTTTGGTGGTCCATCTGGGAGTTGCATTCCCATGAAATCTCTAAAATTTGAGAATGTTCTCTTGGAGGATCCTGATCAAAATAATTTCGAGCTTAAACGTTAGGCATTTAATAGTTTATCCGTATTTCAAATGTTTGGTTTCAAAAAATCCTGTAAAATTCACAAATATGCTCTTGGAGGTCTATATGTAAAATAATATTTTGTTTAAAAATTGGGCATTTGGTGGTTCATCACTATTATAGTTGTTTTCCCATGAAACCTTCTCTAAAATTTGCAACTGTTCTGATAGAGGATTCTGATGAAAATCATTTTGAGCCAAACATTGGGCATGTGGTAGTTCGTCAGTATTTCAATTATTTTGCGACAAAACATTCGCTTCTTGGAGCATCACAAGAAAATAATGTTATGTAAAAAATAGTTGTTTGGAGGTTCATCTGGCAGTTGTTTTCTTATACAATCTCTAAAATTCGTAAATGTCCTTTTGGAAGATGCTAAGCAAAATAATTTTGAGCAAAAACGCTGGAGATTTAATAGTTCATAAATATTGCAAATGTTTCATTCCGAAAAAATCTCTAAAATTCACAAATGTGCTCTTGGAGAACCACAGGTAAATTAATATTATATTAAAAAGTTCGAAATTTAGTAGTTCATCAGTATTGCAATTGTTTTATCTTGACATCTTCTCTAAAATTTTCAACTGTACTCATGGTTGATTCTGATAAAAATAATTTTGAGCCAAAACGTTAAACACATGGTACTTCATCATTATTTGAATTATTTTGCTACGAAATAGTATCTTCTTAAAGAATCACGAAAGAAATACCGTTATGTTAAAAGTTGGGTGTTTGGTGGTCCATCTGGGAGTTGCATTCATATGAAATCTCCAAAATTCGAGGATGTTCTCTTGGAGGATCCTGATCAAAATAATTTTGAGCAAAAACGTTGAGCACCTCATAGTTCATCAGTATTTCAAATGTTTGGTCTCAAAAAATTCTGTAAAATTCACAAATATGCTCTTGGAGGTCCTTATGTAAAATAATATTTTGTTAAAAAGTTAGGCATTTGAAGGTCCATTACTATTATAATTGTTTTCCCATAAAGCTTTATCTAAAATTTGCAACTGTTTTGATAGAGGATTCTGATGAAAATAATTTTGAGCCAAAACGTTGGATATGTGGTAGTTCATCTGTATTTCAATTATTTTACCACAAAACATTCTCTTGGAGAATCACAAGAAAACAATGTTATGTAAAAAAATAGTTGTTTGGAGGTTCATCTGGCAGTTTTTTTCCCATAAAATCAGTTCATCAGTATTTCAGTTATTTTGCCACAAAACATTCTCTTCTTGAAGAATCACAGGAAAATAATGTTACGTAAAATAATAGTTGTTTGGAGTTCATCTGGAAGTTTTTTTTCTCATAAAATGTTCTTTTGGGGGATGCTGATCAAAATAATTTTGTGCGAAAACGCTGGAGATTTAATAGTTCATAAGTATTGCAAATGCTTGGTTCCAAAAAAATCTCTAAAATTCACAAACGTGTTCTTGGAGGTCCATAGGTAAAATAATATTATATTAAAAAGTTGGGAATTTAGTGGTTCTTCAATACTACCTTTGTTTTTCTATAAAATCTTCTCCAAAATTCGCGACTGTTCTCATGGAGGATTACAATGGAAATAAGTTTGAGCCAAAATGTTAAACACATGGTATTTCATCAGTATTTGAATTAATTTGCCACGAAACATTATCTTTATGAGAAATCACAGGCTAAATAATCTTAGGTATAACATTTGGGTGTTTGATGGTTATCTGGCTGTTGATTTTCCATGAAATCTTTAAAATTTGTAAGTGTTCTCTTGGAGGATCCTGATCAAAATAATTTTGAGCTAATACGTTGGGTATTTAATAGTTCATCAGTATGTCGATTGTTTGGTCACAAAAATTTATCTAAAATTCATAAATTTGCTCTTAGGGGTCCATAGTTAAGATAATATTGTATTACAAAGTTGGAAATTTAGTCCCTCATCAGTACTGTAATTTTTTTTTCCCATGACATCTTTTCTAAAATTTGCAGCTGTTCTGATGGAGCATTCTGATGAAAATAATTTTGAGCCAAAACGTTAGACACATGGTAGTTCATCAGTATTTAAATTATTTTGACACGGAACATTATCTTCATAAAGAACCACAGGCAAAATAATGTTAAGTATAAAATTTGGATGTTTGGTGGTCCATCTGGGAGTTCCACTCCCATGAAATCTTGAAAATTCGAAAATATTCTCTTGGAGGATCCTGATCAAAATAACTTTGAGCTAAAACGTTGGGCATTTAATAGTTCATCAGTATTTCAATTGTTTGGTCTCAAAAAATCCTGTAAAATTCACAAATATGCTCTTGGAGGTCTATATGTAAAACAATATTCTGCTAAAAAATTGGGCATTTGGTGGTTCATCATTATTATAGCTGTTTTCCTATGAAACCTTCTCTAAAATTCGCCATTGTTCTCATGGAGGATTCTGATGAAAATAATTTTGAGCCAAATCGTTGGACATGTGGTAGTTCATTAGAATTTGAATTATTTTGCCACGAAACATTCTCTTGGAGAATCACAAGAAAATAATGTTATGCAAAAAAATAGTTGTTTGGAGGTTCATTTGGCAGTTGTTGTCTCATAAAGTCTCTAAAATTCGTAAAGGTTCTCTTAGAGGATTCTGATCAAAATAATTTTGATCGAAAACATTGGAGATATAATTGTTCATCAATATTTCAAATGCTTGGTTTCAAAAAAATCTCTAAAATTCACAAATGTGGTCTTGGAGGTCCATAGGTAAAATAATGTTACATTAAAAAGTTAAGAATTTAGTAGTTCATCAGTATTGAAGTTATTTTCCCATGAAATCTTCTCTAAAATTCGCAACCGTTTGCATAGAGGATTCTAATGAATTTTGAGCCAAAACGTTAGACATATGATAGTTCATAAGTATTTAAATAATTTGGCCACGGGACATTATCCTCATGAAGAATCAGAGGCAAAATAATGTTAGGTATAAAATTTGGGTGTTGGATGGTCATCTGGTAGTTGTTTTCCCATGAAATCTCTAAAATTTGAAAATGTTCTCTTGGGAGTATCCTAATCAAAATAATTTTGAGCTAAAATATTGGATATTTAATAGTTTATCAGTATTTCAATTGTTTGGTCGCAAAATTTTTTCTAAAATTCACAGATGTGCTCTTAGAGATCCATAGGTAAAATAATATTGTATTCAAGAATTGGGAATTTAGCAGTTCATCAGTTTTACACTTGTTTTCCCATGACATCTTCTCTTAAATCCTGAACGATTTTAATGAAGGATTCTGATGAAAATAATTCTGAGCTAAACCATTGGACGTATGGTCGTTCATCAGTATTTCAATTATTTTGCCACGAAACATTCTCTTCTTAAAGAATCAGAAAAAAAATTTAAAAAATTTGGTTGTTTAGTGGTTCATCTAACAGTTGTTTTCCTATGAAGTCTCTAAAATTCGTAAATGTTCTTTTGGAGGATCCTGATCAAAATAATTTAGATCAAAAACGTTGGAGATTTAATAGTTCATCAATATTACAAATGTTTGGTTCCAAAAAAATCTCTAAAATTCACAAATGTGGTCTTGGAGGTCCCTAGGTAAAATAATATTATATTAAAAAGTTAAGAATTAAGTAGCTCATCAGTATTGCAGTTAATTTCCCATAAAATCTTCTCACCATGCAACTCTTTGCATGGAGAATTCTGATGAAAATAATTTGGGCCAAAAGTTGGAAATTTAGTAGTTCATCAGTATTTGATTTATTTTGCCACAAAACATTATCTTCATGAAAAATCACAGGCAAAATAATGTTAGGTTTAAAATTTGGCTGTTTAATGGTCCATCTGGCAGTTGTTTTCTTATGACATCACTAAAATTCGTAAATGTTCTCTTGGAGGATGCTGATCAAAATAATTTTAAGCTTAAACGTTGGGCATGTAATTGTCCGTTAGTGTTTAAATTGTTTGGTCACAAAAATGTATCTAAAATTCACAAATGTGCTCTTGGAGGCCCATAGGTAAAATAATATTATATTGAAAACTTAGGAATTTATTAGTTCATCAGTGTTGCAGCTGTTTTCCCATGACATCTTCTCTAAAATTCGGAACTCTTTGCATGGAAGATTCCAATGAAAATTATTTTAAGTCAAAACGTTGGACATATGGCAGTTCATCAGTTTTTCAAATATTTTGCCACGAAACATTCTCTTCTTGAAGAAATAAAAAAAAATATTGTTATGTAAAAAATTTGCTTGTTTGCTGGTTCATTTGACAGTTGTTTTCTACAGTCTCTAAATTTCGTAAATGTTCTTTTGGAGAATTGTAATCAAAATAATTTTGATCGAAAACGTTTGGTCCGAAAAAAATCTCCAAAATTCACAAATGTGGTCTTGGAGGTCATAGGTAAAATAATGTTATATTAAAAAATTGGGGATTTAGTAGTTCATCAGTATTGCAGTTGTTTTCCAATGAAATCTTTTCTAAAATTTGCAACTGTTTGTATGGAGGATTCTGATGAAAATAATTTGTGCCAAAACTTTAGACCGATGGTATTTCATCACTATTTGAATTATTTTGCCACGAAACATTATCTTCATGGAGAATCACGGGTTAAATAATGTTAGGTATAAAATTTGAGTGTTTGATGGTCATCTGGTCTTTGTTTTCCCCTGAAATCTCTAAAATTCGTAAATGTTCCCTTGGAGGATCCTAATCAAAATAATTATGAGCTGAAACGTTGGGCATTTAATAGTTTATCAGTATTTCAATTGTTTGGTAACAAAAATTTATCTAAAATTCACAAATCTGCTCTTGGAGGTCCGTAGATAAAATAATATTGCATTTAAAAGTTGGGAATTGAGTAACTCATCAGTACTGCAATTGTTTTCCCATGACATCTCCCCTAAAATTCGGAACCGTTCTCATGGGGGATTCTAATGAAAATAATTTTCAGCCCAAACGTTGGACATATGGTAGTTCATTAGTATTTCAGTTTTTTGCGGCGAAACATTCTCTTGGTCAAAATAATTTTGATCGAAAACGTTGGAGATTTAATAGTTCATCAATATTTTAAATGTTTAGTCCCAAAAATATCTCTAATATTCACAAATGTGGTCTTGGAGGTCTATATGTAAAATAATATTGCATTAAAAAGATGGGAATTTAGTAACTCATGAGTATTGCAATCGTTTTCCCATAACATCTTCTCTAAAATTTGGAACTGTTCTCATGGAGGATTCCAATGAAAATAATTTTCAGTCAAAACGTTGGAAATATGATAGCTCATCAGTATTTTAATCATTTTGCCACGAAATCTTCACTTCTTGAAAAAACACAACAAAATAATGTTACGTAAAAAATTTGGTCCTTTGCTGGTTCATTTGACAGTTGTTTTCCACGAAGTCTCTAAAATTCGTAAATGTTTTTTTGGAGGATCTTGATCAAAATAATTTTGATTGAAAACATTGGAGATTTAATAGTTCATCAATATTTCAAATGTTTGGTCCCAAAAAAATCTCTAAAATTCACAAATGTAGTCTTGGGGTCCATAGGTAAAATAATATTACATTAAAAAGTTGGGAATTTAGTAGTTCATCAGTATTGTGGTTAATTTCCCATAAAATCTCCTCTAAAATTCGCAACTGTTTGCATGGAGGATTCTGATGAAAATAATTTGAGCCAAAACGTGAGACACTTGGTAGTTCATCAGTATTTGACTTAATTTACCACGAAACATAATCTTTATTATCACAGGCTAAACAGTCTAAGGTATCAAATTTGGGTGTTTGATGGTCATCTGGCAGTTGCTTTACCATGAATTCTCCAAAATTCGTAAATGTTCTCTTGGAGGATCCTAATCAAAATAATTATAAGCTAAAACGTTGGGCGTTTAATTGTTCATTAATATTTCAATTGTTTGTTCACAAACATTTCTCTAAAATTCACAAATGTGCTCTTGGAGGCTCATAGGTAAAATAATATTATATTAGAAAGGTGAAAGTTTATTAGTTCATCAGTATTGCAGTTGTTTTCCCATGACATCTTCTCTACAATTTGGATCTCTTCTCATGGAGGATTCCGATGACAATAATTTTGAGCCAAAACGTTCGACTCATGGTAGTTCATCAGTGTTTCAGTTTTTATGCCACGAAAGATTCTTTTCTTGAAGAATTGCAAAAAAATAATGTTATGTAAAAAATTTGGTTATTTGGTGGTTTATCTGGAAGTTGTTTTCCCATTAAATCTCCCCAATTTGTAAATGTTCTATTGAAGGATCCTAATCAAAATAATTTTGATCGAGAACGTTGAAGATTTAATAGTTCATCAATATTTCAAATGTTTGGTCCCAAAAAATTCCCTAAAATTCACAAATGTGGTCTTGGAGGTCCATAGGTAAAATAATATTATAGTAAAAAGTTGGAAATTTAGTAGTTCATCAGTATTGCAGTAAATTTCCCATAAAATCTCCTCTAAAACTCGCAACTGTTGGCATGGAGGATACTGATGAAAATCAATTGGAGCCAAAACGTTAGACCGATGGTAGTTCATCAGTATTGGATTTATTTTGCCACAAAACATTATCTTTATAAAGAATCACAGGCAAAATAATGTTGGGTTTAAAATTTGGGTGTTTGATGGTCCATCTGGCAGTTGTTTTCCCCTAAAATCTCTCAAATTCGTCAATGTTCTCTCTAATCAAAATAATTTTAAGCTAAAACGTTGGGCATTTAATAGTTTATCAGTATTTCAGATGTTTGGTTTCTTTAAAACTCAGAAATGTGCTCTTGGAGGTCCATAAGTAGAAAAATGTTGTATGAAAAAGTTGGGAATTTAGTAGTTCATCTGTATTGCAGTTAATTTCCCATAAAATCTCCTCTAAAATTCGCAACGGTTTGCATGGAGGATTCTGATGAAAACAATTTAAGCCAAAACGTTAGACACATTTGACCTAATTTGCCACGAAACATTATCTTTATGAAGAATCACAGGCTAAATAATCTTAAGTATAAAATTTGGGTGTTTGATGGTCATCTGGCAGTTGCTTTCCCATGAATTCTCCAAAATTCATTAATGTTCTCTTGGAGGATCCTGATCAAAATAATTTTGAGCTAAAACGTTAGACGCATGGTAGTTCATCAGAATTTCAGTTGTTTTGTCACGAAACATTCTCTTCTTGAAAAATCACAAGAAAATAATGTTATGTAAAAAATTTGGTTATTTGGTGGTTCCTCTGGCAGTTGTTTTCCCATTAAATATCTCAAATTCGTAAATGTTCTATTGGAGGATCCTGATCAAAATAACTTTGATCGAAAACGTTGGGTGTCAATAGTTCATTGGTATTTCAATTGTTTGGTCCCAAAAAATTCTGTAAAATTTACAAATGTGCTCTTGGGAGTCCATAAGTAAAATAATATGATGTTAAAAAGTTGGGAATTTAGTGGTTCATCAGTATTGCAATTGTTTTCCCATGGCATCTTCTCTAAAATTCGCATGTTTGCATGGAGGATTCTGATGAAAATAATTTTCAGCCAAAACGTTGGATATATGGTAGTTCATTAGTGTTGCAGTTCTTCTCTTCTTGGATAAACACAAGAAAATAATGTTATGTGAAAAAGGTGGGTGTTTGATGGACTTCTGGCAGTTGTTTTCCCATGAAATCTCTAAGATTCGTAGTAAATGTTTTCTTGGAGGATCCTGATCAAAATAATTTTGAGCTAAAACGTTAGACGCGTGGTAGTTCATCAAAATTTCAGTTGGTTTGCCACGAAACATTCTCTTCTTGAAGAATCGCAAGAAAATAATATTATGTAAAAAATTTTGTTATTTGGTGGTTCATCTGGCAGTTGTTTTCCCATTAAATCTCTCAAATTTGTAAATGTTTTATTGGAGGATCCTGATCAAAATAACTTTGATCGAAAACGTTGGGTGTCAATAGTTCATTGGTATTTCAATTGTTTGGTCCCAAAAAGGTCTGTAAAATTTACAAATGTGCTCTTGGGAGTCCATAGGTAAAATAATATGATGTTAAAAAGTTAGGAATTTAGTGGTTCATCAGTATTGCAATTGTTTTCCCATGGCATCTTCTCTAAAATTCGCAACTGTTTGCATGGAGGATTCTGATGAAAATAATTTTCAGCCAAAACGTTGGACATATGGTAGTTCATTAGTGTTGCAGTTCTTCTCTTCTTGGATAAACACAAGAAAATAATGTTATGTGAAAAAGTTGGGTGTTTGATGGACTTCTGGCAGTTGTTTTCCCATGAAATCTCTAAAATTCGTAAATGTTTTCTTGGAGGATCCTGATCAAAATAATTTTGAGCCAAAACGTTGGGCATTTAATTGTTCATCTGTATTTCAATTGTTTGGTCACAAAAATTTATTTAAAATTCACAAATGTGCTCTTGGAGGCCCTTAGGTAAAATCTTATTATATTAAAAAATTGGGAATTTATTGGTTCATCAGTATTGCAGTCGTTTTCCCATGATATCTTCTCTACAATTTGGAACTCTTCTCACGGAGCATTCCCATGAAAATAATTTTGAGCTAAAACGTTGGACGTATGGTAGTTTATCAGTGTTTCAGTTGTTTTGCCACAAAACATTCTCTTCTTGAAGAATCGCAAGAATGTTAGGTAAAAAAGTTAGTTATTTGGTGGTTCATCTGGCAGTTGTTTTCCCATTAAATCTCTAAAATTCGTAAATGTTCTATTGGAGGATCCTGATCAAAATAATTTTGATCGAAAACATTGGGTGTTCAATAGTTCATTGGTATTTCAATTGTTTGGTCCCAAAAAATTCTGTAAAATTTAAAAATGTGCTCTTGGGGGTCCATAAGTAAAATAATTTAATGTTAAAAAGTTGGGAATTTACTCTGTTGGCAGTATTGCAATTGTTTTCCCATGACATCTTCTCTAAAATTCGGAATCGTTCTCATAGAGAATTCTGATGAACATTTCTAAATTCCAAGTTAAAAGTAAAAAAAAATTAAAAACTAAGCATTAAGTTTTGAGAAAAATGTTGCAATTTTGCTATTAAGAACAAAATCAGAAAGAAAGCTCAAAATTCAAACTCCAAATTTTGAAAACATAGTCCACCTTTGAAGGTGAATTTGAAAATAAATTCAAAATTGGGCCGAAGGTTCGTTAATTTGAAGAAAAAAAGCCGAAGTTTCATGTTAATGCCGAAGTTTAACAAAATTAAACAGAAATCCTCGAATTTTAGATTTTATTACTGACTATGGACTATTGACATCAAGAAGAAGTAAAAATTGGAATTAAACTTGAAGTTGTGAGGAAAAATTGGAATTAAAAAAATTGAGTTAAAGTATATCGAAAAAAGCTTTTAGAAGAAAATCTTACAGTTGAAATTTTAGGAAAGATTTAAGAAAGGGGCCCTGGAAAGTTTTTTGCGCAAGGGTCAATTAGTTCCTAGCTATACCACTGGTTGTTGCATTGATTATCATATGTCCATTGACAAATATAACCATCATCGAGTTCATATTTTTCTTGTACTTGAAAAAGTCTCTCTTAATTATGCATGCATGATGGGGTAATTAGCTTCTGTGTCTCTTTTATTTATTACTGTAAATAGCCACACAATTGCCCTCTAAATAAAGAGGTATTTTGCTTTGCATTTTCAAGAACTGTAATTAGTAATTGATGTCAGGAGCACATAGTATGCACAAGATTCGATCCAAGTGATAAAACAACTCCTAGATGATAACTCGGCCTGCTACTGACATTTATGTACAGGAATTAAGGCGTTTGCATGTTCTTCAGATGTATATCAGACGACATGATGTATTCCAAAGGATGTATTCCACTGCGTATAATGGTGTTGGAAGCGTAATAATTGTGATACACAGTGATTAGGCTCTGTAAGAATATGTAAGTTTAATCACAATTTAAATAACCAACTTGGTAAAAAAAAGATTGTTAGACTTCTGGCATGCAATAATAGCAGTACTGGAGTTTGATTTGAATGCGTATCCTGGCTTAATGTAAATGCATACTTATATGGTGTTGCGCTTTTTCATTTATTTTGAACGCAGATGTAATAACTTCGTTAGTCACGTTTTAAGTGGATCGTGGTCCGTTGCATCATTTCTAATTTTTATCCGCTCCAATCTTTGGTCTTACTGGATTAGATCGTGTTACATTCGCTAAAAAATAACCTTGCTTTTTCAGTGAATCGTCGCTTGGAGGCATCAAAAAATGATGGCTTGTTTTAGTTCATACGTTACCCAATCTAGTATTTATTGTTCCATATCAAGGAAAAAGAATATTAGAGACAAAGTTTAAAAAAAATGTAGAAAGACGTAATATTCTTTGGAAAAAATTCTACTTTGCAACGAATTCCAACAGTCCAAATACAATACATCAGTCAGTAAAGAGACTCCATAGAAGTTTTTACTCTACCAAGTTGGACTGCACATGAGTTTGCGGTCTTCCAGTGTCATTCATGCTCTTGAGAGGACGCGAACATCTTCAATGAATGTACCTATAAAAAAAGGACAAGTCCTTAACCATTAGCTTGGGTTCTGATGTTTGTAGAGGAGATCCAGTCAAAGTTTTATTATCATTTAGACCAGAATTCTTTAACTTGGGGTATCATGAGTGTCGAGGGTCTATGTCTAAGTACCCAACAAAATTTGTGGCAATTTTTTTTGTGGCAAAAATTGAAATACAAATCTTGTCCCCTGAGGGATTAAGAAACAACAAAGTTTTCTCTAACGCGTTTCGATAGCCAAGCTGTCATCTTCAGAGAGATACTGCTTTTTGAAATCTTTCTTGGTTTCAGGGTACAAGATTTGTATTCCAATTTTGGAAGATAACCAAGGATCAGTCCGTTCCACCAAAAAAAATAATTTATCCAGTTTTACGACATAAAAAGTATTTTTAAGTTTCCTCGTTTTCTTTCCATTCTAGCTAGCTTGGAAAGCGCATGGTGGGGAAACCCAAAAATTTGTTTTCAACTAGAACAATACGTTCCAGAAATTTCCATTTTTTTTCTTTAAAGTTTGCCATTTCCTTGAAATTTCGACTTTTTTTACTCAAGATTCGTCTTTCTTTGCAAAATTTGTCTTTTTCTTTTAACATTTTTACTTATTCCTAGCAAAATCTAACTTTCTAAATATTTCGACTTTTTTTGTCAAAATTGTGTGCAAAAGTTATATTTTTCCTTTGATGTTTTCACTTATTTCTGAAATTCTTTTATCAAAATTTGACTTTCTAAAAATTTCGGATTTTTCTCTCAAAATTCGTCTTTTTGCGCAATTTTTTTCCTTTGACGTTTTCATTTATTTTTAAAATGTATTGGTCAAAATCTCACATTCTAGAAATTTCGAATTTTTCTCTCAAAAATTGGTTTTTTTTCGCCAAATTTATATTTTTGCTTTGGCGTTTTCATTTATTTTTAAAATGTATTGGTCAAAATCTCACATTCTAGAAATTTCGAATTTTTCTCTCAAAAATTCGTTTTTTTTTTCGTCAAATTCATATTTTTGCTTTGACGTTTTCATTTATTTCTAAAATTCTTTGATCGAAATCTCCTCGTTTCGCCAGCTCTCAAAATTCGATTTTTTCTGAAAATATCGATATTTTTTAAAAATTCGGCTTTCTACAGAGTTCTGATTAAAAAAAAATCTTTTCCTCAAAATTTGGTCGATCCTAAAGTAAACATTTTGAGAACAGCATTTATGTAAAAATTTTGTAATATAAATTTTATATAATAAATTATTAAATTTTAATATATTTTGGAAATTTTGAATTCTTGTAAAAAGAAATAAATTGGAAGAAGTTTTCTTCGAAATTTCAGCAGTTTTTTAAATCCAACCTTTAAAAATTCCAACTTTTGGAAATTCCAATTTGCTTTTAAGAATTTCGACATTTATCTCAATATTGGATATTTTCTGACGTCACGGTGGGGTAGGGTAAGGAGCCTGTCCCCCTTGACTTTAGCAATCTTAGGAAAAATATTCAGTCGAAAAATTTCAACTTTTTTCTTGAAATTTCGACTTAATTCCTGAGATTTCGATTTTTCTAAATTTTGTTTTCAAAATGCCGACAAAATTTGATACCTGAAATATTTCCAATTTTTATTCTTCATGGTAGACCCTTATTGACCGGAAATATTATGTTTTTTTCAATTTATTTAACATTTCTTCGGCCCAGTTTGGAAATATTTAAATTTTTATGGTTTGTTGACAATTTTCTAAACAATTTTTGAAATGTGACTACGTGACTACGTACGTGACTATGTAGTCATATTTCAAAAATTGTTTAGAAAATTGTCAACAAACCATAAAAATTTAAATATTTCCAAACTGGGCCGAAAAATGTTAAATAAATTGAAAAAAACATTTCGAATTTATATTAAATTTCTACTTTTTTCTCGAAATTCAACCTGTTTCTCAAAATCACCACAATCAACAATCAACCACAATCTTTTTCTTGAAATTTCGTTTTTTTTTGCAAAATTCGTTTGGGTTTTTAAAATACTCGATTTTTGCCTTGACAATCGCCTTTTTCGAGAAATTTCGATATATTTATGCTACAGGATATTTCGCAAAATTAGACCTTTTTACAAAATTTCACTTTCTGTGCAAAATTTTCATTCTTTTTTCGAAATTTTGATCGTCGAAATTCGGGGAAAAAGACGCAAATTTTCATCGAAATTCGTCTTTTTCTCGGGACTATGACAATTTTTCAAAATTCGTTTTCCTTTTTAATCTATAAATTTTCTTCGCAGAATTAGTTTTTTTTTTTCGTTTAGACTATAACGCAAAGTTCTACTTTTTTTTCATTAAAATTTAACTTTCGCTGGAAAATTTCAAATTTTTTTTCAAAATTTTGAGCGTTTGTTCGAAATGTAGGCTTTTTTTAAAAATCCGTTACTTTTCTTAATATTGGGCGTTTTTTGAAAATTGCGAACTTGTAGAACCCGGTTTTCCGGAAATTTCGTTGGCTTTTTTAAGTCTGATTTTTACTCGAAATTTCGATTTTTGTTTCAAAATTCGACATTTAACATTTCTAGTCATTTCTGCCTCGAAATTCGCCTTTTTTTCAAAATTGCGACTGTTTCTCTTAAAATGAATCTCTTTTTTTCGAAAATCCCCTTTTTTCTCAAATTAGCCATTTTCTCAAATCCGCCTTTTCCTCAAATTCGCCTTTTCCTCAATTTCGCCTCTTTCGAAATTTCGAATTTATTTTAAAAGTTTTACTTTGTAGACGTCTGCTTCAAAAATAGCTTTTTTTTTCGAGATTGTGTCATTTTTTTTTAAATTGTGAAAACTCCGACTTTTTTAAATTTTGACTTTCCGAAAACTACAACTTCTTATCTCAAATTTCGCCTTATTTTCGAAATGTGACTTTTATCGCAAAATGCGATGTTTTATGTTCTAAAAATGTTGGTTTTCGTCAAAATTGGCTTTTTCCGAAATTTTTAACTTCCTAAATACTCAGAATTCGATTTTTTATGAAAATTTTGCCTTTTCCTTTCACATAATTCGACCTTCGGAAATTTTGACCCTTTTTCGAATGTTCGACAGTTTTTGGTTTTTTCCAAAAGATTAGATTAGGTTAAATTTAATTTTCTGAAAATTGCGACTTTTTTCCAAAATTGGGATTTGTTCGGAATTCGTCTTTTTCTAAATAACGACTTAAATTCCAAATTCTACTTTTTCCTTTTAGAATTGAATTAAGTCTTGAACATTTTGAATATTTTTGGAAATTTTAATATTTTACTTGAAATTTCGAGGACATTTTTCAAAAAACTCGTTTTTTTTTTTCGAAATTCATTTTTCGTAACTTTTTCTGATTTTTTTAAATATGACTTTCTAGAAATTTTTGAAACTTCATTTTATTCTCAAAATTTCGATTTTGTTTTTCAAATTTAGCCTCATTTTCGAAATTTGACTTTTATCTCGAAATGCGTTGTTTTATGCTATAGAAATATTGGTTTTCCTCGAAATTTGACTTTCCAAATTGTTCAAAATTCATTTTATTCTCGAAATTTCGATTTTGTTTCTCAAATTTAGCCTCATTTTCGAAATTTGACTTTTATCTCGAAATGCGTTGTTTTATGCTATAGAAATATTGGTTTTCCTCGAAATTTGACTTTCCAGAAATTGTTCAAAATTCATTTTATTCTCGAAATTTCGATTTTGTTTCTTAACTTTGGCCTCATTTTCGAAATTTGACTTTTACCTCGAAGTGCATTGTTTTATGCTCTAGAAATGTTGGTTTTCCTTGAAATTGGCTTTATGTTAAATTTATAACTTCCAAAATTTTTAGAATTCGACTTTTTCTGAAAATTTTCCCTTTTTTATCACGAAATTCGACTTTTGGACATTTTGACTTTTTTTCGAATGTTCGACATTTTGAGACTTCTCCAAAGGATTAGATAGTGTGTGTTGTTTGGAATTCGTCTTTATCTAAATTGAAATAACGTTTTTCTTTTCAGTTGTGTTTTGCTTGCTATACAGTTATAGTTGCCCCTTTGAGATATAAGCCTGGTTACGTACCTGTTATAGTTTTGTTTGATTTTAGTTTATCCAGAATCAATAACCTCAATACCCAATCTGCTTAGAACGTTTAACAAAGTAAATCCATGAACCGTCGTCGCCCCGCATGTTCGATTCTATTCTACGGTTGCATGTAATCGTGTAACATTAGTGGTTGCAACCAGACAGGACGCATTGCATGCATATCTGCGATCCTGCATTTTGAGTCTTACAATAAGCGACTTTAGCAGCAGTAAAAATGACCACCGACCGTAACTGAAGCACGTTTCTGCATTTGGCACCTACGTCGACTACATGATCGATCATAGAGATCGTGAGCTTTTGTGTGAATCCCACGATTGTCGACGGATTTTTTCGTCTTACTTGTTCATCGACCTCATTCCTATTGTCGCCGTGTCTCCATAAAGTAAAACCGTTTTATTTTAGAGGCTAGCTCGGCATTCGAGTCATTGCTGGTGTCCAAGATGGTGAATTGCACGACCATTAAGGACAAGTGTTAAATTGTGTCCTGTTAATCAATATGACGATGTAACTAGGCTAATTGAAAGATATTTAAAAACGAACCAATCTTATCCTTGGAAGATCTGCCCTGAAATTGGAAACCACGTTCGTCAACATTGTGATACATATTATTATTATTTTTGCACACAGGAAGAATTATTTTAATTGACGAAAATAGAACTTATTATCAGTTAATTCCTTCCATCCACCACAAGAAGTTATCTACACCATTGATCAGAATGCTACATCGATCATCAATAATTTACGTTAATAAAATTAAAAAGTCTAAGTGTATATCCGTCTGTCGACTGGTATTTTGTCCGGGCTAATCTCGAAAACTGCTAAATCGGTGTCAATGAGACTTTTACTAAAATGTAAAGTATTGTTAAGGGTACCTTTTAGGCTATTTTAATGCTAGTAAAACTCAACCTTTCAATTATGACTAATGTAATATTGCGCGTCACTTATAATTCTATCAGGTATTTGAATAACTAGCGCGAACCTTTAATTATTCTGTTAAAATCAAAGAGAAATTATTTTATTCCAACTGGCTTAACACAACTAGTCAAATAATTCATCCATAAATATTCAAAATTTGGACATTTTGTTGACAAGTTTATACAAGTTTAAGTTACAAGTTTACATGTTGTTGCTAAAGAATGATGCTTGCATACTTGTTACATTGTCGCTCACTACATTGCTTTTGACTAGATGCAAACAAACAACATGCATATATTTCTCGTAAGATTGTTAGAATAGGCACCCAGGCGTCATTCTAATTTAAGAGACACACACGGAAACCATTAAACCTTATGTAATTATAAGCACAAGAATTCGTTAACTCCATATCTGTAATAGCAAGAGGCTTGTCCCGCTATCTACCTTGTTTGGTTTTAAATTCCTATGGCTACAATGTATAGTTATTTTCAACAATAAAATGGATCTTTACTAGCTGTTTCCATAAATGCATTTAATTTTCATGCCTTAAACATTTCAATTTATTTATAATTTTGTTAACAAATTTGAAAATTGAAATACAAAACTTGGCCCCCCCTGAAACCAAGAAAGATCTTTCTTGGCACACGTTGGCTCTTTTGGGATCATCTTGTCTAAATCAGGGTTTCTTAACATTGTTGTGCTCGTGGACCACTTTCAGAATTGCACAAACCCTTTTCCATGGGATTTTGTCCAGGAGAAAAACTTTTAAAAATGAAAGGGCCTAGTAATCAAATCATAAAACCTCCCAGCTGAGTATATGAGCATATTTTCACTTAACTACCTGAACTGGTTACCAGAAATATTAAATATCAAATTCTAAGACCAAAATCAAAATTTCAAAAAAGGCAGTCTAGAAAACCAGTTAAAATTTCTTATAACATAAGTTTATATAAGGTCGAAAGCTTTAGAAAAAAAACCCAATGTTCTGAACCATAACGAAATATCAGGAAATAAGCGAAATTTTGAAAAGATGGTCGATATTTCGAAAAAAAGAAATTAGAAATTTTCCAAACAAACTCAAATTTTAAGACAAAAAAGTATAGAATATTACGACTTGCGGGAATCGAGTTGAAATTTCAAAAAAAAAGTCGAATTTTGGGAAAAGTCAGCAAATAGAATTCAAAATAAAAATCGAGCCTTTCCAACAACTTTCAAAAATGTCGAAATCTCCAAAAGTTGGAATTTCCAGAATAAATCAAATTTAACGAGAAAAAAAAACCATAGATTTTTAAAAATATTTCTCTCAAATTTTTGGTTTCATTTCAATTTTGATCTAATCTTGAAATCTACAAGCTTTAAATTTCCCAAAAATATTATTTCTCAGAATTTTTAAATTTTTATTTAAATGACGATCCAATTTTTAAAAAATAAACGAATTTGGTAAGTGAGAGACATTGAAGCTTGATATACAAGTCGATAATTTCGGAATAAGATGAATTTTGAAACATTTCCGAAAGTCAAATTTAAAAAAAGTTACAAAAAACTGAATTTCGAAAAAAACGGGTTTTTTGAAAAATGTCCTCGAAATTTCAAGTAAAATTTCGAAATTTCTAGAAATATTCAAAATGTTCAAGACTTAATTCAATTCTGAAAGGAAAAAGTAGAATTTGGAATTTAAAGCCGCAATTTAGATAAAGACGAATTCCGAACAACAGCCAATTTTGGGAAAAAATCGGAATTTCCAGAAAATTAAATTTAATCTAACTCAATCTTTTGGAAAAATCTTAAACTGTCGAACATTCAAAAAAAGTCGAAATTTCCAAAGGTCGAATTTCGTGAAAGAAAAAGGGAACATTTTCAGAAAAAGTCGAACTCTGAAAATTTAGGACGCTACAAATTTAAGAAAAAGCCAGTTTCGAGGAAAACCAACGTTTCTAGAGCATAAAACAACACATTTTGAGATAAAAGTCAAATTTCGAAAATGAGGCCAAATTTGAGAAACAAAATCGAAATTTTGAGAATAAAATGAATTTTGAAAAATTTCTGGAAGGTCAAATTTCGAGGAAAACCAACATTTCTAGAGCATAAAAAAACGCATTTTGCGAACAAATCCCAATTTTGGAAAAAAGTCGCAATTTTCAGAAAATTAAATTTAACCTAATCTAATCTTTTGGAAGAAACCAAAAACTGTCGAACATTCGAAAAAGGGTCAACATTTCCGAAGGTCGAATTATGTGAAAGGAAAAGGCAAAATTTTCATAAAAATCGAATTCTGAGTATTTAGGAAGTTAAAAATTTCGGAAAAAGCCAATTTTGACGAAAACCAACATTTTTAGAACATAAAACATCGCATTTTGCGATAAAAGTCACATTTCGAAAATAAAGCGAAATTTGAGATAAAAAGTTGTAGTCTTCATGGTAGACCCTTATTGACCCTTATTGTGAACTGTCATGAAGTGACGTTTTCAATAAATTTAAATAGCACATAGTCGCATTTCAAAAACTGTTTAGAAAATTGTCAACAAACCATAAACATTTAAATATTTCCAAACTGGGGCGAAGAAATGTTAAATAAATTGAAAAAAACAAAAAGTTGTAGCTTTCGGAAAATCAAAATTTGAAAAAATCGAAGTTTTCATAAATTAAAAAAAACGGCGCAATTTCGAAAAAAAGACTATTTTTGAAGCAGACGTCTATAAAGTAGAATTTTTAAAATAAATTCGAAATTTCGAAAAAGGCTAAATTGAGGCGAATTTGAGGAAAAGGCGAATTTTCGAAAAAAAAGGCTACTTTCAAGAGAAACAGTCGCAATTTTGAAAAAAAGACTAATTTCGAGGGAGAAATCAAAATGACTAGAAATATTAAATATCGAATTTTGGAAACAAAAATCGAAATTTCGAGAAAAAGTCAAACTACAAAAAGCCAGCAAAATTTCCGTAAAATCGGGTTCTACAAGTTCGTAATTCATAAAAAACGCTCAATATTAAGAAAAATGAAGGTAGTTGGAAAAAAGCCTACATATCGAACTCAAAATTTTGAAAAACAGTCGAAATTTCGAGAAAAAATTCGAAATTTTCTAGCGGAAGTTAAATTTTAATGAAAAAAAGTAAAACTTTGCGATATAGTCTAAACGAAAAATAAACTAATTTTGCGAAGAAAGTTTATAAATTAAAAAGAAAAACGAATTTTGAAAAATTGCCGAAATCCTGAAAAAAGACGAATTACGACGAAGAAAATTTTCGCCTTTTTCTCGGGATTTCGACGAACAAAATTTCGAAAAAAGAAATTTCGCACTGAAAGTGAAATTTTGTAAAAATAATCTAATTTTGGAACATAAACATATCGAAATTTCTAGAAAAAAAGCGATCTTCAAGGCAAAAAACTTAAAATTTTTATTTGGGTTGAAAAATGTGAAAATTGTGTGTTTCTAATCTAATCTAAATTGAAATGAAAGATGAAGATGAGATGAAAGTTGCACGGAATCGTGTACAATTTTGAAATAATAATTGAAATTTCAACTATTTTAAGTATATAAATTCGACCAACCAAAATGAACTGATTTTTTTTTTGGTGTAGTTCCGGTTTTTTGTTTCCGGCGAAAATAATTGTTTTTTTCGGTTTTCGGTTTCTGGTTCGAAGCCGTGTTCACAACTATCATTACATGCGTTTTGAGAGTTGCATTATTGCAGTCCAAGTGGTATTCTAAAGCTCAGTGGATCAGCCTCTTCAGATTACCTTGGTTTATTCACTACACATGTTTAGAGGGCTGCATTATTGCAGTCTAGGTTGTATTCTATTTGCCTACAATTGTCTGTTTCTCGGATGGTATATGGTAACATGCTTTGAAAGATGCTTTCTTCAGGCTGAAACTAAAATCGTGTGGCGATAAATATATGGTCTCATTGAAATGCAAATCCGGCAAATTTAATTAAGGGCACGTGCTGGCTTTGTTTCTATTTTGTTCACGTTTAGTCAAAATGTATTACTAGCCTGTAACACAATGGTATTTAGATTATACCTATAAATTAACTAACTACGAAGCATTAGTGAAATTTATTACTTAATTGTTTGAGTATCAATTTTCAAGTCTTTAGCGGTATCTAGTACATACATATATGGAACAAGAGCTTATCATGTACGCAAACAATGAACAAACATATCTTAACTGCATTATCTAAGTTTGTCTCAGCATGAGCTTGTTTCTTGTTTAAAATGAGCCACCGAAGCTAGACATGCATTTTAATTGAGCGTAAGTTAGGTCAGATCAAACGGAAAAAAATGTTATTGGATGCAAATGAATATTTATAGAGGCCGCTTCCAAAAGAAGTAGCACAAATGGGACCAGCTAAAACACGTTTTGTACAGAAATGCCTTTAGTCAAATGTCCCTCGTAAAACATATAAACATTCCAAAAAAATATGTATGTTATTTAAAAACCCAAAAATTAGTGACCAAAATCATTGAAAATGCATTTTTCACGCAACACTACCAATGTTTATTTTAAGTGTACCACAAATTTCGAAAAAACACACACCGCTTTACACTTCTTTCTGATGATTGGCGCATCACAGAAGCCAAAATTTAATATTGGTTTCAAATTGTTAGAACGCAAACGCATTTTACAACCTCGTCCGGCCATTTCCGATTCCCAAACAAGCTAACGTAGATCTTTTAGATATGCCGTTACCATCGACCGTCTACCAATTGCCCTCTCCGAGGAGATAGCTTCTTAAATTTTCGCCGTGACGTGATCCGTCAGTGAGGCTGAAAACATTTTCTCGTTGCTAGACTCGCCAACGTTACCTGCGATTTTCTTTTCTATTGGTAACACTTGGAGTGGATATAATTTTGAAAATAAATGAAAGTAATGTTGCGGGCTTATTGGTTCGAATTGATTACTAACACGTGAATTGAACAATTGAACAATTGAACAATTGAACAAACTAAACTCGGAACACTACAATTGAATAATGAACTCACTTATTTACTTCTAACTACTAACTCACCAATTACACTGACTGACTCTAACTATTTAACTGGAGGGAAAGTCGACCGCCTTATATAGTTTTGGCTCCCAGATTCTAGAAAAATCCCGGAGGTAAAGCTTATCGTTTGCCAAAATTTCTGGAACGCTTATCTGCCGTTTGCTTTATTATCGCGGCGGTTTTCCCCTTATCAGATCTTACGTACTAAATTCTACAATTTACATTTCGTTACACTGCCTCCCCCTTAGGACTGATCGTCCCGATCAGTTCCAATCAGTCATTTCGCCACTATACTTGCACAGTCTGTTCAGGTGTACCAGTTTCATCTTAGTCCTGGGGCTACGCTGGACCCTGTATACCAAGTCGTTGATTTTCTTTAGCACTTTGTACGGCCCTTCCCAAGATGGCGTAAACTTCGGCGAAACTTCTTTCTTTCGCTGAGAGTTGTATAGCCATACCAATTCGCCCTCACTGAAACTGCCATAGTTGGCATTCACGTTATACCTGGTCTTCATCCGGTCCGCCAAGTTGATCTTCGTCCGCACCAGGGCATGCGTTTGCAGTATCGCTTCCCTCAAGTCATCTACGAAACCCACCGTCTCTCTGGGGGTCTCCTTTGGTGATCCAAACACCAAGTCACACGGAAGTCGTAGTTCCCTCCCAAAGATCACCTTTCCGGAGCCTGACCTGTTGTTTCATTCGCGCGATATGCCATTAGAAACAGTGGTAGATGTCGGTCCCAGTCTGTCTGATGCTTGAAAACGACCTTCGAGAGATGCTCTTTAAGGTCCTGTTAAATCTTTCCACCGTTCCATCAGACTGTGCATGAAGAGGTGTCGTTTGAGTTTTCTTTATTCCAAGAAGACGGCACACCTATTGAAAGACCCCCAATTCGAAGTTCCTTCCTTGGTCCGAGTGTAGTTCCAACGGAACACCAAATCGACAGATGAAGTTGTCCACAAGAACCCTTGCAACTGTGGTAGCTTCCTGGTTCCGGATGGCGTAAGCTTCAGGCCATTTGTTTAAATAGTGCATGGCCACTACTTGTTTCCATCGTCTGATGTTGGAAATGGGCCTAATGAAAATCCCTCCAGGTAGAGGATGGGGTGCTGAAGAGGAATGGAAAAGCGCAGATGGAAGGCGTGTCAACTTGCAGTTACCTCAGGAGAAGATTCCTCAGGTCTTGTGGGAGGTGCACAATGGGACCTCTGGTGGCCATTCAGGGTTGAACAAGACCCTGGAGAAGATTCGGAAACGGTTCTATTGGGTTAAGTGCAGGGAGGACGTCGAGCGGTCGTGTCGGAAATGTGTCACCTGCGCTGCATCCAAGGGTCCCCGTACAAGAACCAAAGGGGCCATGAAGCAATATAATGTGGGAGCTCCATTTGAAAGAATTGCAATCTATGTGGCAGAGCCATTCCCAACATCAGACGATGAAAACAAGTACATCCTAGTGGTCATGCACTATTTTAACAAATGGCCTGAAGCTTACGCCATCCCGAACGAAGGAAGCTACCACAGTTCTTTCCATTCCTAACATGGGTCCGATATCAGCGTCGCTCTTCTGAAGCTGTCGAAGACCTTCAACAGTCCATTCGTCTTCTGGCTCAACAGACGTGACTCTTACAGCCACCATGATCCTCAACTCGTCGCAGTTTTTGCAATTCCCACAAGGTCTTCTGGACAAAGCGTTAGCGTTGTTATGCTGTCGTCCCGGTCGATGATTCACCTTAAAGTGATACTGCTAAAGCCTTTCTAACTATCTAGGCGTCTGCCACTCTGCGTTCTTCATTCGAAGTAACCAAGAAAGCGCCGAATGATTTGTTCTGATGACGAATTCTTGCCCATACAAATACTTGTGGAAGTGTTCCACGGCCTTCACCATCGCAAGAAGTTCCTTCCCAACATCCGATGCAAAATCCGTAGTGTTTTCCAGGCCAATCATGAAATCTGCCTCTCCTATACTTGGCGCAGTATCTCTCCGTAACTGTTCTGAGGACCATTCTTTACGACAGTACCTTTGATTGTGATAGGTAGAATGTTCCTTCGTGCTAAAGTAACCATGGCGCCTGTGACCACTGATGCCTGTGACCACTGATGCCTGTATATTCCTTCCATCTACGCTGGCTGCCACTACCAAACTTTCCATGGTCCTTTTAATCTGTTTAATGAAAAGTTTTGGGAGCTCGTTGATCGACACCAGCCAGTGAGTGCTCCTTCCCACTGGCTGATCTTAGTTTTCCTGCTGTGGGGCTTGTCGACTTCTTGGGGCTGACCTGCAGTTCTTCTTGAAGTGCCTCGGTTTGCCACAGTTATAACATGTTGTGTTTCTGTTGGCTCTGCCTTTAAGAGCTCCCACCAGTTCTTGGATACTCACTTTCATTTCCTTCGGTTCCTTCATGTTAGCACTTAGGTTCGCGTTCATTTCCTTCATGTTAGCGCTCACGTTCGCGAGATCAGGGTCGTTTGCAGCCTCTTCGATCTCAACCATCCTTATTCTGCATGACGCTCCTGGCTCAGAAACCTTGTAAGCGGCTTCAACCTCTAAAGCTTTAATCAGTGCCTCCTCTGATATTCGCATATTTGACAAGCGTATCACTCTTTGGACTTTCGGGTCTCTAGCTGCGTGGAGTTCCAAAAAGTCGGTTGGTGCTGTTGGATAGGCAATATATGCCAATCTTCTCACATCAGCCTCGAATTCTTGGAGCGTTTCGCCACTTTTCTGCCTTTTCACTAGCAGCTGTGACTGGACAACTTGCTACAAATGGTAGTCTCCGAATCTCAGCTCTAAAGCCCTAACTAGATCTTCATAGTTGGCTTGTTCATGATCAGATAGAGTTCGGAGTAATTCCAGAGCATCTCCGCGCAAGGATGCCACCAATGAAGTTGCCTTTGCTTCCTCCGTCCAGCGATTGGCCTTAGCAGCAGCTTCGAACTGTTTTCTGTAGGTCTGGAAGAATGTTTTCCCATCATAAGTCGGAGGTTTTACCTTTTGAAAAGGAATAGCAAGTACACTTTCGAATTCATGCTGCGTGACTTGTCCACTTAACAACTTTTTCATGTCAGTTTCGATGTTGCTGATCTTTTGTGTTACATTTTCCAAATCAAGAAGCCTGCTGCTGAAGTCTTTTTTGACTTCGCCAATCTCTTCTTGCATTTCTTCTCTTATTCCTGTAAATCGTTCTTTCACTTCTTCTTTCATTTCTTCTCTCATTCCGGTAATTTGTTCTTTCACTTCTTCTTTCATTTGTACAACGCCTACTCACATTATTTCACTTATATTTGCTAATAGACCATGCGATTCTTGTTTTTCTGCAATCCTTCTCTGTTCTTCATGTCGTTTTCGTTCTTCCTCCTGTTCTTCTTCTTGTCATCTTTGTTTTTTCTCCTGTTCTTTTTCTTGTCGCCTTTCTTCTGCTTGGTTTTTAAACATGCTAATAACGCTTGCGTTTGTTGTTTCATTTTGACCGATTTTAATTGTTGATGATAATTGTTGACCATCCACAAAGCGTACTAGAATGTTCAAGATTTTACTTGACGTGCCTCGTATAACGATTTACCAGTCCGAGATAAAGTCAACTGCGGGACCACTTGGTGAATTTTTCCGAGTAATGAAGCAGAATAATAATCCCGTTTTTGACACCAGATATTGCGGGCTTATCGGTTCGAATTGATTATTAACACGTGAATTGAATAATACCCACTTTATAACCAAACTAAACTCGGAACACTACAACTGAACAATTAACTTACTTACTTACTTTTAACTACTAACTTACTAATTACAGTGACCGACTCTAACTAACTGGAGGAAACGGCGACCGCCTTATATAGTTTTGGCTCCCAGGTTCTAGAAAAATCCCGCAGATAAGGCTTATCGTTTGCCGAAATTTCTGGGACGCTTATCTGCCGTTTCCCCTTATCAGATCTTTGTAGAAACTTTTCTTACGTACTAAATTCTACAATTTACATTTTGTTACACTAATAATGCTAGACATGTACCATCTCAGTGGAAGAGAAGTACCCCTTATATTTTGCGCTGGAAGCACAATTTCATTAGCGTACATGGAGAATACGCTACTTAAACGAACCTGTAGATTGATTCTTATTGCCTTTCTCATAATCTCGTTAATAAAATTTATGCAATATGCAAAATATACTAAAGTAATTTTATATTTACATAAATTAAACATAAAAACTCTGTTTATTAAAGAGAAGATTCGTGTTCGCATTGATCCTTGCTTTCATTTTTTTCCAAGATTTATATCAACATTCATCCTCTAGAGCTACCAGTGGCGGCTCGTAATTATAACTAGTAGGGATGCTGTAACAGCATTTGTGTTAAAATTGTATAAAAGCAAACAAATACTCATGAGTTCAAAAAAGTAGTAGCATAAATCAGCTCTGCTGCTTCCCAATGGACCTCTAGTAGAAATCTCAACTTGAGGAAAATTCGAAATTACAATATAAATATTGAATTTAACCTAGAAATTTCCGAAGTCGAAATTAAAAAAAGCTTAACATTTATTCATAACTATTAAGCTTTATTAACAATTAGAAGAACAGCAGATATTAAAAATTCCTCGATATTTCTATAAATATTTGCTACGACTGGACCAGGTTTCGCTTTATAGCATCATCGGCGGTTATATAAACAATTTCTTTAGGCCTCGTTATGCTAGCCAAGCTCCGTGAATCACAGTCTCCTACGAATATTCCGTCTAATTCGAATTCTTGTCCAAAGCTTCAATTAGAGGTGTGTTCAGATCAAGCTTCTCGTTCATAAGTGTAAATTGACTAGGTGGTAAATACTTGTAAATATCAATGGCTTTCAAAAAATAACGTTATTTGGTCATAGCAAATTTTTATAGAAATATGGTGGAATTTTTAATATCTGCTGATGTTTTAATTGTTAATAAAGTTTAATAGTTACGACTATTGGAGAATTCCACAAAGTAAGGGTGAAAAATGTCAATTAACATTTATTTAAAAAATATTGAACTTCAAGCAAAGATTTCATATTAAGGTTCAGATTTCCAAAAAAGTCAGAAATTGTCTTGAAAAATTGAAATTCTGATTTTTTTTAATAGATTTTGTTGATCTTGCATGTTTTCAAACTAAAAATTTGGACTTTTTCCTTTTAAAAGAATAAACATTTTACGTTTAAGCTCTGGATTTAAAAAAGCTCCCAACTGAAAATTTCTTTTTCCAATTTCGTTAAAAACATCAAAATTTTTATATCCAAATTTTGATCAAGTGCTTGATAGATTTGACTTTTTTTGAAATTTTAACATTCTACGTGTTTAATTACATAGTTTAATTTTTATAGCTTTTCCCCAAAATTTTGATTTTAACCTTGAAATTTAGATTTCTTGCAAATTATGACTTATTTTTCTACACAAATTTCGAATCCGAACTTAAACATTTTATATTTATATTATGAATTTTGATTGACAAAAACTAGGAGATTCAAGTTGAAAATGCAAAATTTCGAGGAAAAATTGGAATTTTGTGATTAAACAATGAATTTAATCGGTTTATTAAGAGCTTTCACTAATCTGAAAGTATGTTTTTAAAACAAATATTTTTTTCCTTTTAAATATAAACTTTTTAAAAAACAATTTCTAATTAAAACTAAAAATAAATAATAACAAAAATTTCCATTTTTAAAATTGTGCCAAATTTTAAAACAAATTTCGAAAAAGAACTTGTATTTCATGTACAGATGAATTGCCAACATTTGAAATTTAATCACAAAAACTTGATTTTAGGCTGAAATATTTGATCTTTGAAATTTCTCTGGGAACTTCAAAATTACTTTAAAAAATTTAAATTAGTAGTTTATTGTCAATTAATTTTTTTTCAGGATTTTGACTATTTTAATTTCAAAATTTAAACTTTTCCAAAAAGGTTGAATTTTTTTGAAAATTTCAATAATTCCTACTTTAACAGTCGACATTTTGTGAATATTTCTGACAATTAGATTATTTTTAAAAATTGTTTTTTTTTACCATAACTTTTTTCAAAAATTTTATATACACATAAGAAATTTCAACTTTTTCTAAAAATGTGTCTTCAAATTTTGAGATTAATCTTTAAATTTTAATCTATTTTCTATCGAAATCTGAATTTTAAATTCGGAGAATAAATTTAAGTTCTAGAAAATTTTGGTGGAATGGACTGGTTCATGGTTATCTTTAAAAACTGAAATACAAATCTTGTCCCCTTAAACCAAGAAATATTAAAAAACACAAGAGCAACCTTTGTTGTGTTTTTTAATCTTTCTTGTTTTTAGGAACATTTGTATTTCAAGTTCTAGAAAAATTGGAAATTAATTTCAGAATTTTCTTCGGTCCTACAGAGCGGTAATTTTTTTAGTGAAACATCAAATCGCAAAAAAAGTTGAAATTCAGAAGGTACAATTTTATTAAAATTGTAATGTTTTTTTTAAAGTTGAAAACTAAATTGTTCTTAAAATTTCTTCGTTTTTTTCCAAAATGTTGACTTTTTTGTAGAAATTTCAGAGTTTTTTCCTAAACATTTTCATCAAAATTTTTATATGCAGAATATGAAAATATGAAAAGCAATTATTAAACACGTACTTAATCGATTTTAAAAATGTTAGCCCCAAGCGGGGTGAAAAAGTGTATTTAATTGATATTAAAATTAAACATTTTCTTGTACAAGCTAAAATTTGTGTTTTCAAAAACATTTTTGTTCCAACGAGGCACCATTTTGATAAGTTGAAATGGTCAAAAAATTTTAATGAAAGTATTTTCAAACCAACATGAATTTTTTCGTTCTAAAGAGGTGGAAAATGGTATTATTGAATTTTGAAAAATGTCAACATTATGTTTTATAAGCTAAAAATTAGGTTTTCAAAAACAATTTTTGTTCAACAAGACGAAATTCTGAAAAATCGAAATTTTTAAAAATAAATTTTAATTTCGATAGTCAAATTTTGGACCCGGTAAAATGTTTAAAAAGTCTTCATTTTTAAAAAAGGTTGAAATATTTAAACCGAGACAAAATTTTTAAAAAGTTCAGATTTTTAAAATAAGCAAAATTTTCGGAGAAAAATTCAATTTTTTGAAATTAAGTCGAAAAGAAAGCTAAAATTTTCTAAATAAGTCTTAACTTTCAAAAGAAAAAGTTAAAACTTTGAGAAACGATTGAAAACTATTAGAATAATTGGAAATTATAACAAAAATGAAAATTATAAAAAAGATCAAAATTTTCAAAAGAAAAATTAAAACAGAGCGGACAAATCAAATTTTTGAAAAAGAGTTAAAATTTCAAAAGGAAAAGTGAAAATTACGGAAATTTTCAAGGTTAAGATTTTGCAATTAAATGAAAAGTGTCAGAACAGTCGAAATTTTCCCAAAAAAAATTTTTAAACCAAGACAACATTTTAAAAAAGTTCAGATTTTTAAAATAAGCAAAATTTTCGGAAAAAAATTCATTTTTTTGCAATTAAGTCTAATAGAAAGCTGAAATTTTCTAAATAAGTCTTAACTTTCAAAAGAAAAAGTTAAAACTTTGAGAAACGATTGAAAACTATTAAAATAATTGGAAATTATGACAAAAATGAAAATTATAAAAAAGATCAAAATTTTTAAAGTCAACATTTTGAAAAAAAACAAAAAAACTTTAGAATAGTCAAAATTATCAAGAGAAAAGTCAAATTTTCGTGAAAAAATCGCATTTTAAAATGAAAATCTAATTTTCAAAAAGGCCAAAATTGTGAAAGATTGAAAATTAAAAAAAAAGTTTAAATTTTCACAAAAAGTAAATATTTTAATAAGATCGTAAGTTTCCAAGAGTAGAATTTGTCAAAATTTTCAAAGGAAAAATTAAAACAGAGAGGACAAATCAAATTTTTAAAAAAGAGTTATAATTTCAAAAGGAAAAGTGAAAATTACGGAAATTTTCAAGATTGAGATTTTGCAATTAAATCAAAAATGTCAGAACAGTCGAAATTCTCCCAAAGGGTCAAAATTTCTAGAAAATTTTGAAGGAAATCATGAACAAAGTTCGAAATTTTCCAAAGAAATCAAAATCTTGAAATGGTCAAAATTTTAAAAGAATCGAATTTTCGTAGAAATAAAATCGAAATTTCCATAAAGAATTAGAAAAATCTGTGCAAAAAATGTCGAAATTCAAATTCTATGAAAATAATCCACGACTCGATGGTTACTTCTATTTTAGAAAAATATCAAAATGCGGAAGCAATTGAAAATTAATTTTTTTTAGTTTTTTTCCAAAATAGAAATTTCGGAATGTTTTTCTAAAAACCTTACATTTTTAAATCAAATTAGAGAAACATAAAAAATCTGGAAAAATTGAAATTTCTAGGGATAACATTTCCAGGAATAATTGACATTTCGAGAAATTCTTTTTCATAAAATATTTAGGATAAATAAAAACTCCGCAGAAAAAAAAATAAAAATTTCCAAAAAAAATCGAAATATTGGATAAAGATAAATATTTTTACACAAAAAAGTCGAAATTGCGTTTTCAGGTAACAACTCGAAGATTCGGTATTAATTTTTCTCTAAAGAAATATCAAAATACAAGAAGGTTGGATTTAGACTTTTCCTTCAAATTCTAATTATTTTCTGAAAATGTTGACATTTTTAGAGAAATTTTAGCTTTCTTCTGAAAATTGCAATTACCTATCAAAATAATGATTTCTTCCTCAAAATATTTTGAAAATGCGTCTTTGATCAAAATTAGAAATAAAATATATTTTCCAATGTCGTAACTTCGTGAAAGAAACTTAATATTTCTATAAAACTATAAAAACAAATCAGAGAAATTTTAAAATTTCTATAAAAAATTGTTTAGGGAAAAAAGTCTTCAGAAAAGACCAAAATATTGAGAAAAAACTCAAAAGCGGAATTGGGGGTGCTCTTCCTCAGTGCATATACGTGAGCCGTCACTGAGAGCTACATTGGAAGTTCCCAGGTGTCACCAAAAAGAAATTTTTTATTGGGCGCTCCTCGTTAGATTAAATTATGGGAGAACATTTATTTCCGTCATCAAAATTTTTTGGTCGTTAGATCATTAATGTGCATCGCCCTTTTTTAAACAGTACCAAAATTGGGTCGCTACCAAGATA
The DNA here is from genome assembly GCA_028583605.1 of Dastarcus helophoroides. NCBI lineage: Eukaryota > Metazoa > Arthropoda > Insecta > Coleoptera > Bothrideridae > Dastarcus > Dastarcus helophoroides. The sequence goes on from CM053327.1 coordinate 33,842,682, forward strand.
AGGTTGGGAAACGCTACTCTAGAGTAAATAGAGCTGGTACTAGGAACTTTGGCCGCAAGTGCACAAAATATTTCGTATCGTAAGACATATCTCTAAGCATAACTAAGTCAACAATAGTTATAATAAGTAGATAATAGCTAGGTATGGCATTCGAATAAATATTGGTGTGGAACATACCGATAGTAATTGAGTAGTTTGAAGTTAGCATTACGAGGAGAATGTTGAACAATCGCCGCAAACTGTCAGTATGTAAATGAGAAATGAATACCTACGAGTGAGTGAACAAGGAGTTGTTCTCTTGAATTGATAAAGGCGAGCTTTAAATTGTTGAAGGGTCCTTGACAATGGCAATGGTAATGTGAAGACTGCGTCAGAGAAAGTTCACTGAACTTCCACTGGTGGTTTCGTATGAAACCTGACCTGGTAGAAGGTTTGCGCCGGGCCACCGACCCACTTTTCGCTGCCCACACGGAAGTGTACCTAAAACATGCACCGTTTTCTGACACGACATGCTACCAGCCAAACGGCAACTTGACGACCATCGATGAGATGTATCACCTGTCTTGAAGACGAATGTCGGCAATCTAGGTGCTACTGCCATATGAGGAATTTATTTTATATCGGCAATTAATAAACTGCGAAATTGCCACTAAGATGTTTTTTACAGTTGCATTCTAAATAAGTTATTATATCTTTATGGGCAGCAGATTTTTTTTACCATCACGTAATTTGTTTCTTATGTACAAAGAAATAATTTGCAAAATATTAAATTTACCTGCACCTTTATTAGCTTTCAATGGATAATTTAAATCGTTGCCAAGATAGATACATAATAGAAAATAAAAACTAATTTTTTTTAAGCCAAAACTACTTTTGATGGGGGGTTTGGTGTCACCATTCGCGTCGTCATTACGCTAATTCTTGTTACGAACATACTATTAATATTGTGTAACTACGCGCAAGGGTGCGTTTACAGGGAACACTTCATTCCGTACATTTTTCTTTGAAACAAGTACGAGTTGCTGTTCGAAGTCCAGGCCGCCGTAGCAGAGTTTTTCCTTGATATCTCTTAACGATTTCCCTCCCGTAGTAGCTATCCGAGACCTATTTACGCACCTGAAAGTCTTGAATAGTTTCTCTGGGGATGGTTGACACTAAATATATTTTATATGTCTGAGAGAAATGTACGGAATAAAGTGTCTAGTGTAAAAGCATCCTAAGACACAAAATGGAATTAAAAACCGCGTGATCGGCAGCGGTGTTTGAACTCGCGACCTACCAGGAAAGTAGCAATCGTCCTACCTATTGCGCCCTAACCTCTTGTTGAACTAAAAGTTTAACTCACTTATCGTTTAACTCAACTATATCTGGCAACTTTTCTTGAAGTTTTCACTTCCGTCGGCAGTCCCCATATGTAATTTTTTAATTTTATTTCCACTTCTTTAAAGATTTCGTCTTTTTCCAAAACATAGATGCTTAGAGGTTTTTTAAAAAATTGTCTTCAAAATTCCGATTATTTCGATTTTTAAAATTTTTTTTGGAAATGTATGGATGGTTGGATCTTCTCAAAATTTTGATTTTATTTCAAAATTTTGTATCTTTTTATTAACGTTTCAACTTTTTTCATAATTTCAACTTTTTAAAAGAGTTTTTACATATCTTCACCATTTCAGCTTTATAATTATTACTTTTTTTTTGGTGGAATGGACTGGTCCTTGGTTATCTTCAGCTTTAGCTAGAATTTTAGGTTCTTTTTTAGAAATTGCATTTTTTTGAAAATGTTGGCGTTCGTAAGAATTTTTTTTGCCTCGAAAATTTCGGATTTTGTTCGAAAACCCGATTTTGAAAATGTTGACATTTTTTGCAAATTTTCGGTTCTTTTTAAAAATTTCCACTGATTTTAATAATTTCGAAAACTTTGAAAGGTTCCAAAATATCAGTTTTATCTCGAAACTTACACTTTCTATAAAATTTCGATTTCGAATTTCTTCGAGTATTTTTACAAAGTTTATTATCCTTTTTCGAAAACTCTAAATTTTTCTGAAAATTTCGATTTTTCAAAGTTGAGATTTTTGAAACATTACGACGTTTAATAATCTCGACATTTTTTCGAAAATTTCCAAGCTTTGAAAATTCATTCGTTTCTTCGTAGAACCTCTAAAATTTGAGTTGCCTTTGAAATAAATATGTAGCTGCATGCCTGTTATAGTTTAGTTTATTTGATTTAATTTATTTAAAATTAAAACATAAACAGTGGCACACCTAAGAATAAATAAAATATAAAAATCCAACATTAAATATTTAATGTTCAGACTTCACAAAAAAATTAGAAATTCGGTAAAAAATTGAAATTTCTAAAATGAATCTGAATGTTCAAGTTTTCTCAAAATGTCCGATTTTTAACATTTTTGGAATAATTTTTAATTTTTCCTCATTAGTCGAAATATACAACTTTAAAACGCGAAAGTAAGAGAGAAAAATGTTCAATTGCATTTTTTCAAGTGTTTTCTCAATACCAATTATTTTTTTGCTTTTGGGGAAACAAATATATAAATAGATTTGCATAATAATTTTCGCTTTGATGACTCAAAAAATAAAAAAATCGATTTTTTTATAAATTTCAACTTTCTTTAAAATTTGGATTTTTGAATTTTCAGCTTTTTAAAAATTCTCACGTTTTCAAAATCTCAACAGTTTCGAAAATTTTTACATTTTTTCTTATCTGTTACTTTATTAAAAATTTCTTATAAAATTTCAACTTCTTTTGAATATGTCGGCTATTTTTTTAAAAATTTCGACTTTTTTTGAAGCTTCAATATTCAAAGTTCATGACTTAGGATTCAGGATTCAAGATTCAAGATTCAAAATTCCAGATTCAAAATTCAAAATTCAAGTTCAAGATTCAATATTCAAAATTTCAGATTAAAAATTCAAAATTTAAGATTGAAAATTCAAGATAAAAGATTCAAAATTCAAGATTCAAGATTCGAGATTCAAGATTCAAGATTCGAGATTCGAGATTTGAGATTCGAGATTCGAGATTCGAGATTAGAGATTCGAGATTCGAGATTCAAGATTCAAGATTCAAGATTCAGGATTCAAGATTCAAGATTCAAGTTCAAGATTCAATATTCAAAATTCAAAATTCAAGATTCAATATTCAAAATCCAAGATTCAATATTCCAGATTCAAGATTCAGGATTCAAGATTCAAGATTTAAAATTTAAAAGTCAAGTTCAAGATTTAAGGTTAAAAATTCAAGATTCAAGATCCAAACTCAAAATTCCAGATTCAAAATTCAAAATTTAAGATTAAAGATTAAAGATTATAAATTCAAGATTCAAGATTCAAGATTCAAGATTCAAGATTCAAGATTCAAGTTTCAAGTTTCAAGTTTCAAGATTCAAGATTCAAGATTCAAAATTCAAGATTCAAGATTCAAGATTCAAGATTCAAGATTCAAGATTCAAGATTTAAGATTTAAGATTTGAGATTTGAGATTTGAGATTTGAGATTTAAGATTTGAGATTTGAGATTTGAGATTTGAGATTTGAGATTTGAGATTTAAGATTTAAGATTTAAGATTTAAGATTTAAGATTTAAGATTTAAGATTTAAGATTTAAGATTAAAGATTTAAGATTTAAGATTTAAGATTTAAGATTTAAGATTTAAGATTTAAGATTTAAGATTTAAGATTTAAGATTTAAGATTTAAGATTTAAGATTTAAGATTTAAGATTTAAGATTTAAGATTTAAGATTTAAGATTTAAGATTTAAGATTTAAGATTTAAGATTTAAGATTTAAGATTTAAGATTTAAGATTTAAGATTTAAGATTTAAGATTTAAGATTTAAGATTTAAGATTTAAGATTTAAGATTTAAGATTTAAGATTTAAGATTTAAGATTTAAGATTTAAGATTTAAGATTTAAGATTTAAGATTTAAGATTTAAGATTTAAGATTTAAGATTTAAGATTTAAGATTTAAGATTTAAGATTTAAGATTTAAGATTTAAGATTTAAGATTTAAGATTTAAGATTTAAGATTTAAGATTTAAGATTTAAGATTTAAGATTTAAGATTTAAGATTTAAGATTTAAGATTTAAGATTTAAGATTTAAGATTTAAGATTTAAGATTTAAGATTTAAGATTTAAGATTTAAGATTTAAGATTTAAGATTTAAGATTTAAGATTTAAGATTTAAGATTTAAGATTTAAGATTTAAGATTTAAGATTTAAGATTTAAGATTTAAGATTTAAGATTTAAGATTTAAGATTTAAGATTTAAGATTTAAGATTTAAGATTTAAGATTTAAGATTTAAGATTTAAGATTTAAGATTTAAGATTTAAGATTTAAGATTTAAGATTTAAGATTTAAGATTTAAGATTTAAGATTTAAGATTTAAGATTTAAGATTTAAGATTTAAGATTTAAGATTTAAGATTTAAGATTTAAGATTTAAGATTTAAGATTTAAGATTTAAGATTTAAGATTTAAGATTTAAGATTTAAGATTTAAGATTTAAGATTTAAGATTTAAGATTTAAGATTTAAGATTTAAGATTTAAGATTTAAGATTTAAGATTTAAGATTTAAGATTTAAGATTTAAGATTTAAGATTTAAGATTTAAGATTTAAGATTTAAGATTTAAGATTTAAGATTTAAGATTTAAGATTTAAGATTTAAGATTTAAGATTTAAGATTTAAGATTTAAGATTTAAGATTTAAGATTTAAGATTTAAGATTTAAGATTTAAGATTTAAGATTTAAGATTTAAGATTTAAGATTTAAGATTTAAGATTTAAGATTTAAGATTTAAGATTTAAGATTTAAGATTTAAGATTTAAGATTTAAGATTTAAGATTTAAGATTTAAGATTTAAGATTTAAGATTTAAGATTTAAGATTTAAGATTTAAGATTTAAGATTTAAGATTTAAGATTTAAGATTTAAGATTTAAGATTTAAGATTTAAGATTTAAGATTTAAGATTCAATATTAAATATTCAAGATTGAAGATTCAAGATTTAAAATTCAGGATTTAGGATTCAGGATTTAAGATTCAAGATTCAAGATTTAAGATTTAAAATTCAGGATTTAGGATTCAGGATTTAAGATTCAAGATTCAAGATTTAAAATTGAAGTTTCAAGATTCAAGATTTAAGATTCGAGATTCGAAATTCAAGACTCGGGATTCGAGATTCGAGATTTGAGATTCGAGATTCAAGATTCAAAATTTAAATTTCAAGATCCAAATTCAAAATTCAAGATTAGAGATTAAAAATTTAAGAATCAAGATTCGATATTCAAGATTCAAGTTTCAAGATTCAAAATTTAGGATTTAGAATTTATGATTCAAGATCCAAGATTCAAAATTTAAGATTGATGATTCAAGATTCAAGATTCACGATTAACGATTCAAGATTCAAAATTCAAGAATCAACATTCAATATTCAAAATTCAAGATTCCAGATTCAAGATTCAAGATTTAAGATTCAATATTAAAGATTCAAGATTGAAGATTCAAGATTTAAAATTCAAGATTCAGGATTCAAGATTTAAGATTTAAAATTCAGGATTTAGGATTCAAGATTCAAGATTTAAAATTCAAGTTTTAAGATTCAAGATTTAAGATTTGAGATTCGTGATCCGAGATTCGAGATTCGAAATTCAAGATTTAAGATTCAAAATTCAAGTTTCAAGATCCAAATTCAAAATTTCAGATTCAAAATTCAAAATTTAAGATTGAAAATTCAAAATTAAAGATTAAAGCATAAAAATTTAGAATTCAAGATTCGATACTCAAGATTCAAGATTCAAGATTCAAAATTTAGGATTTAGAATTTATGATTCAAGATTCAAGATTTAAAATTTAAGATTGAAGATTTAAGACTCAAGATTCAAGATCCCAGATTTAAGATTCAAGATATAAGATTAAAGATTGAAAATTCCAGATTCAAAATTCAAGATTTAAAATTGGAAATTTAAAATTCAAGATTTAAGATTAAAAATTTAAGATTTAAGATTCGATACTCAAGATTCAAGATTCGCTACTCAAGATTCAAGATTCAAGATTCAAAAATCAGAATTTAGAATTTGTGATTCAAGGTTCAAGATTCAAGACTCAAAACTCAAAACTCAAAATTTAAGATTGAAGATTCAAGGCTGAAGATTTAAGATTCAAGATACAAGACTGAAAATTGAAGATTCAAGATTTAAAATTGAGAATTCAAAATTCAAGATACAAGATTCAAGATTTAAGATTCGAGATTCAAAATTGGAGATTCGAGATTGGACATTCGAGGTTCAAGATTCGAGATTCGAGATTCGAGATTCGAGATTCTAGATTCGAGATTCGAGATTCGAGATTCGAGATTCAAGATTCAAGATTCAAGATTCAAGATTCAAGATTCAAGATTCAAGATTCAAGATTCAAGATTCAAGATTCAAGATTCAAGATTCAAGATTCAAGATTCAAGATTCAAAATTCAAGATTCAAGATTCAAGATTCAAGATTCAAGATTCAAGTTTTTAAAGAATCAACAGTCAAGGGTCAAAATTAAAAATTCAAACCCCAAATTGTTTACAAAATGTAAACTTGACGAAATAAAAGCCCTCAACTACTCTTACAATTACTAGGACTTACCTCAAAAGCCCTATCGCCCACTAAAAGGCTGCAAACCCCCACTAATGGGCGGCACTGTGTTACATGAATCAATTTATTACAATTTCGAAGTTTTTAAAAAATTTAAATTTTATTTAAATCTCAAATTTCGTTTTTTCCCTAAAGTTTCGTCTTTTTTTTTAAATTTGATTTTACCTTGGACATTTAAATTTTGGCCTTGAAATTTCACTTATTGAAAATTTCGACTTCAGTTCGAAATTTCGATTTCTTTATATTCGACAAAATTTTCAGCTTTATGTCCAAAACGTCGACCTTTTCAAAATTTTAATTTTTTTCAAAATTTCCAAGTTGGCAAAATTTTTATTCTTTTTGAAAATTTTGCCTTTTTTAAGATTTGATTTTTCCGACAATTTCTATTTTTTGAAAACTTAATTTCAATTTTGAAAATTTCGACTATTTATTTAGCTTTAACTGTTTTTAGAATTTTTGTTTTTTTGCAAATTTTCGATTTTTCTAAGCGACATTCTTTAAAACGTTGACAGTATTTGACAATTTCGATTTTTTTTCAATCGCAACAATAACTCGATTTTTTTTAAATTCGTCATATTTCAAAATGTGCGAATTATTTTATTAATTTCGACTTTTTTCTTAATGTTGACATTTTTTATTCAAAATTTCAATTATTTTCAAAAGTTAACGCTAACGAAATATTCTTATTTTGTCAAAATTTAAGTGTTTTTGAAAACTTTCAATCAAAAACCCTGAAAATATTTCATTTTTTCTTGCAAAAACTTTAACTATCCAAAATTTTTTTTTCAGATTTCACTTTTCAAAACCTTGACCCTTTTTTTAAAAATTTCGACTTTTCTGATAATTTTGAATTTTCTTCAATATGGCATGGCATGGCAAATTTTTCAAAATTTTGGCTCATTTTGGAAAAATTCGGCTTTTTTTTTAAATTCTAACTTCTTTGAAATTTTAACTTTTTTTGAAATGTCGATTTTTTAAAATTGATATGTTAAAATTATGGAATAAACGAAACTTTCAAAAAATTTTAAAAATTAAAAATAAAACAAAATTCAAAAAATTCCAAATTTTAGAAAAAGTCGTAATTTAGATTTGAAATTTTCAAAAAAAGTTATAATTTTGAAAAATTTGTGGCCTAAACTTCGACGTTTTTCGAAAATTTGGCATTTTTTGAAAATTTAGTTTCATTTTCAGTTTCCATTTTCTGAAAGTTTCGTTTATTCAATATTTTCAAGATTTCAATTTTTTAAAATTTCGACTACGTTACATATTTCAAGACGTCGATAATCAGCAGTCGCAACTTACTATGACCTAGCCATATATTTTATAGCATTCCCACAGGCTAATGATGAAAATGCGTAATCTGGTTGTCATAATAAAACTTGATTTGCAAGATTAAGTGTGTTATTTAATATTAGCCGGCACTAGGAAATGGAAACATAATTGATAGCTCTCGAGAAAACTACTGGTTGCCATCGACGCCGGACGAGATTCACTTTTAATCTGACGGTAAAGTAGAAAGCCATTTAGAGAAGCATTAATTAAAAGAATAAAACAAAACTGGGCGTGATAAATTATAAAAGTAAAAAATGAGGAGTCTTACTACTCGACAAAGGGTTCGTTAAAGACTTCTGATAAAAACACCAAATCGAATTTTAACAATAAGGTTGCACGATTCAAGGGTACGGTTTAACACACTTGATGGTATAAACGTATTTTTATAAATATTTTGTCATAACTTTCATCGAATTTATCATCATTTATAATATGTTGAAATTTGTTGGAACAATATTTGATAACCATTAGGCAGGTGCTCTTTGCAGACTTTTCTAGAAGTCGACTGTTTTGGAACAGGTGACCCGAAAGAAATATTTTTATGAGACTATAATTAACAGATCCCTTTAATCGCCAGAGTCAAGGCACTGGCACTGACACTGGTTTAAATAATAATAAAATAACAAGTTAACAATCAGTGAGTATACTTACGAAACCATCCTCTTTTCCTGATCTTTCTTTTTTTATCCCTAACTCTCTCGCCTTGGACACTGTTCTTACCTGAAAAATAAAAAAGGTTGAATTTTCTTTTTAAAGATGGTGGCAGTCGTCTAAATTAATCATAGAAAACATTAGGGTCGAAATTTTAAGGATAAAAAGGAGAATTTAAGAAAGATAGTTAAAAAAAATGTTTTGTTGGTGACGAAGGCAAATCATGAAAATAACCGGGCCACAACAAAAAAAAGTTTGCTCTAGATAATTAAATTGGTTTTAATTGAACTGACTCCGAGGCTTCTATTATAGCTTTTCGCTGAATTATCGTAGTTTAAAACCACGAAACTGGTCCAAAATTAACTTTGAATAACAAGATAACAGGTGAACTTAAATAAAAACTTGTGGAGACAGATGTGGAAGCACTAATTGCGCCAATGAGACTTGCATTAAGTCAATATTTTTTTCAAAACACACTGCGAATAACCTGAAAGAGCTTTCAAAAAAGTATGATGAATATTTTACGATTTCTTGCATTTTTTCGTTGCATCTGGCGTCAACTAAACTAATCTCTGGGAACAAAGCTGGAATTTATTAAGCCTCCCACGTTTATCGGCGATTAAAGCCGTGCGATTCATATTTTGCGGATTTAGTTAAGCTTGATGCACAACACTTCCAAGAGCATATGTCGTGGGTGAGAAGGAAGGCTTCTTGTTTGCCAGGAAGAAAATCTCATTGTCGTAAAATACCAGTCTCACGGAAATAATAAATTTATTAATTTATAATACAGACAGAAAATATGCCTAACGGTAAATGGCAATGTTTTCGATAATACAGAAAACGTGTATGTAGTAATTAATTTGGAAATACCTGTCAGTATTATCTTCAATTTAATTTAATTTTTCATTAGCATAATATGAATTATTTCAACAGCTTTAGTTGTACCTTATTTGTTACAGTTAGGGCATCCACTAATGCCACTCGAAATTTTTGACTCAAAAAAACTTTTGTTGGATCTCTTCCTACGTAAAACTCTGAATGACGTAAGATTCTGTTAACACCGGCAGCAAAAAGTTTCATCGTTATTAATGTGACATGCTTATCAATATATCGAGGCGCTATAATTTTCTCGACAAACGTTCATTTTCTCCTTCCTGCAAAAAGTTAATTACGTATTTAGGAAATCCTGACGTCGAAACACGTTATGCAGCAAACAAGGAAGGTGATTCTAAATTCATTACGGATCTGGATTAAGCTCAAGGGCCCCAAGTTACTGACCTACGATGAACTCTCAAGGTCGTCTTAGGTATATATTAATAGATGTTGCGGCTTCATTATAATGAATATCAAAGTTAGAAACTGGTTTATGACTTTTACTCTATTTCGTGCATGAAGCAATTTGTCATGATGAGTTTTGCGATGGAAAAAAAATCAACAAGCTATTCCGATATTAATTAAGTGTGTGTAACTAATACGAGATAGGGAAATGCAAGTCACATTACCGAGAGCTGGCGGGATCCAAATCTACTAAAAAATGTTTCGTGCCTTTCGATCGTATTTCTCCGTTCCATTAAGACTTTTTTGACGTCTTTTATTTTCCAGTTTCTTGCAGCTACTGTAAACTAAGTGCTTAGATAAAATAGATTGCATTAAAACATTGTTGTATCTACTTGCCTTACAAGCATCGCAGGGATTTATTGACTATCAGATTAAGTATTAGTAACAAGTAACAATGAACAATCTCTATAAGGTTTCTTCCAGAGTTTATCAAACTTGTTAGCGACCATATTTGAACGAGAACAAGCTAAAGGATCAGTGGCGGATTATCCATAAGGAAAACTATGTGCACTCAGAACAAACCAATGTTGTCAAGATTTTGTGTATTTGGTTACTATCCTCCTTAAATACTCACAGATGCTCTTGGAGATTAAAATATTAGGAAAACTCATTAGTAATATTTTATTTTTCCACCATAATTTTATTTTCATAGTTGGAAAGTTGGACCTAATCGATTGAGAATATAGTCATCGTAAGAATTGACCAGAAGCTTCGTCTGATACTAAAATAAGATATCTTCGAGCTTTTGGTGGCCAAAATTTCAATGAAAAAGTAACGTTCATCAGTAATAGCATTGAATGATATTCATCACTCAACGGTAATAGTTTTATTTCCAGTATAATGTTGCCTTCATATGGAACATTTTTCCAAGTTGTATCTTATCGAATGGTTACGCCAGAGGCCCTTGAAACTAACCATAAAATGAATAGCATATCCACCTTTATAATCTTACGTATTTAGGTGCAATCAATCCGTCTTATACTCATTTGGTGGTAAAAATTTTAATGAAAAAGGAAAGTTCATCAGTAATATTTTCTTTTTCCTCTAAAATATTGTCTTCATATGATACATTTTTCTAAGCTGCAGCTTATCGGTCTTGCTAGATATCCTAGAAACTAATCAGAAGCTTCATTTGAAACTAAAGAGTATATCACTGTCATAATTTTACTTATTTGGATTAACTCCATCCGTCTTAATAATCATTTGGTGTTCAAAATTTCATTGAAAAATCACAATTCATCAGTAATATTTTCTTTTTTCACTATAACTTTGTCTTCATACGGTATATTTTTCTAAGCTGTATCTTATCAATTGGTGATAATCATTTGGTGATCAAAGTTTCAACGAAAATCGAAATTTCATCAGTACCATTTTTTTTTCACTATAATGTTGTCTTTATGTGGTATACTTTTCTAAGTTAAACCTCATCAATTGGTGATCATCAATTGGTGATCATCATTTGGTGGTCAAAATTTTAATGAAAATTGAAATTTCATCAGTTACATTTTCTTTTTCCACTATAATTTTGTCTCCATGTGGTATATTTTTTCAAGTTGAACCCTTAATTGGTGATCACCACTTGGTAATTATCATTTGGTGGTCAAAATTTCAATAAAAATTAAAATTTCATCAGTTATATTTTCTTTTTCCACTATAATTTTGTCTTCATGTGGTATATTTTTTCAATTTGGACCCTATCAATTGGTGATCATCACTTGGTAATCATCATTTGGTGGTCAAACTTTCAATGAAAATTGAAATTTCATCAGTTATATTTTCTTTTTCCACTATAATTTTGTCTTCATGTGGTATATTTTTTCAATTTGGACCCTATCAATTGGTGATCATCACTTGGTAACCATCATCTGGTGGTCAAACTTTCAATGAAAATTAAAATTTCATCAGTTATATTTTCTTTTTCCACTATAATGTTGTCTTCATGTGGTATATTTTTTTAAATTGCGGCTTATCAATTGGTGATCATCAACTGGTGATCATCATTTGGTGGTCAAAATTTCAATAAAAATTGAAATTTTATTAGTTATATTTCCTTTTTCCATTATAGTTTTGCCTTCATGTGGTATATTCTTTTAAAATTTACATTATTCATTGGTGGTTATTATTTGGTGATCAAAATTTTAATGAAAATTGAAATTTTATTAGTAACATTTTCTTTTTCCACTATAAGGTTGTCATCATGTGGTTTTCTAAGATAAACCTTATCAATTGGTGACCATCAATAGGTGATCATCACTTGGTGATCAAAATTTCAATGAAAATTGAAATTTCATCAACTATATTTTCTTCTTCAATGATAATTTGGTCTTCATGTGGTATATTCTTTTCAGTTTTGCATTACCCATTGGTGATTATCATTTGGCATTTGGTGTTCAAAATTTCAATGAAAATCGAAATTTTATTAGAAATATCTTCTTTTTCTACTCTAATATTATCTTCATGTGGTATATTTTATCAAGTTAAAACTTATCAGTTCATGATCAATTGGTGATCATCTTTTGGTGGTCAAAATGTCAACGAAAAATGAAATTTTATCAGTAATATTTTCTTTTTCCACTATAATTTTGACTAATATAATTTTGACTAATATAATTTTGACTAACAAAATAAGGTCCAAAAACATTTTATGCAATTTTTATTTTTAGAGTTACTCAAAAAAGATGAAAATTTTTGACGTTGATAATAATGATAAAGCAAATCTGATAGAAATATCATTGCACTTCCTAATGAGCTTAAATAATGTGTGTTAGTTTTTTTATTCGACGTTTCATCTTTTTTGAGCAACCATCATCAATTGCGTTTTTTTTAATACGGTCCCGCCTTTTTTATTGCAAATATAAGAAGCCAGAAAATACTAAAAATACTCAGAGTCCACCATGAAGAATAAGAATACTTTCTTACAGTAGAAGTGAACATTTTAAAAAAATATAAACAAACTTAAAAAAATTTCTAATTAAAAACTTTCGAAACGAAAGCTTAGAATTTTCAATTTTTTTATATCTATATAAAAATTTAAAATTTTAAGCTTTCGTTTTGAAAGTTTTTAATTAGAAATTTTTTGAACTTTGTTTATATTTTTTCGAAATGTTCACTTCATTGTATCAAAATTTGCCTGCGGATGTCAAATTAAAACTCGGAATGTATTATTTTTCAAAAAGTACCCGGCTTTCGTCAAATACTGTTACAAGCGTAACAGTCACTAATTATTTTCTTAAAATTGTAACTTTAAAAGCGAAAGCAAACATTTTAGAAAAAAAAATGAAAACAATATTCAAAATTTAAGAAAAAATACTTTTTGAAATCTTGAAATGAATGTTGACATTTTCTTAGTTAATATTTCAGGTTTAACATTTTTAAAAACGAACCGGCATTTTTACACAAATATTTCTCAAAATTTTGAATGCATTGTCAAGGTTTGTCAATTAGGTCGAAATTTTGAAAGGAAACTTCAAAATGTTTTCATTTTTTTTATTTTAATATCGCAATTTGTAAATTAAAGACTAGATTTCGAGTTTAAGTTAAATCTAAAATGCATGATTGAAGCAGCGAAACCAAATTTGCGAGATAAAAATAAAATTCTCGAAATTTCGCATTTAGTTAAGTCAAAACTTCGAAATTACAGCGAGCATTTCGAATTTTAACTTGAAAATATATTAATTTTTCTAGAGTTAAAATCATTTGGAAGCCAAATAGAAAATTTTGTGAAATATTTTCAAAAAACTGATTTTTTTTATCGAAATTTCAGTGAAATTAAAGATTTGATACCGACATTTTTATTGCAAACGTCATATTTCGCATTTTTGCAAGATCAGATATTTTTGAAAATTTCGAAGTTTTTGGGATTATTTGTTTTTAAAATTTTAGCCTTCTGCTTTAAAAAAAATAAAAACTGGAGCCCCAATATAAGTTTGAGGACTAAGAAAACCTTGGAGCCTGCTCCGGTTTTTAATTTTATAAAAGCAGAAAGTTCGAGCGTAAGAACTACGATCCACGTTCACGGTCTCGAGATCCATCGTGCCATTGGTCACCTTTGCGCAAAATTTACAATATTGCCCCCCTTCAAATTTAATTGTAATCAAAAAACGTTGATGAATTTTCAATAAAATGTGGAGACTGCGAGAAAAATTCGAATTTCCAACTGGGAAGCTTGAAAAGTCCTAATTTTCAGAGACAACTTGACATTCGTAAAATTTGTTAACGAATTTAAAAATTTTATATTCATTGAATTTTAAAAAAGAAGTGGAAACTTCGAGATAAGGTCCTATTTTTATGAAACTTTCGAACATAGTTTGTAAATCTTTCGAACATAGTTTATAAAACTTTCGAACATAGACATTTTTAATTAAATTTCTGAGATTGAAGTAGACATTTCAAATGTTAGGTATAAAAAGAAAATTTTGAAACAATTAAGTTTTTCTTTAAATTGACTTGTTCTCAAAAACGTTTTTTAAAACTTCAGTTAAATCTGAAAATTTCGTTTTCCTAGAAATTTCGTTTTTCTCGAAATTTTCATTTTCTCGAAATTTTGACTTTTGGTTCTTAAAATCGAAATTTAATTTTTTCCTGATAATTCAACGTTTAAAAAAATTATGATTTGTCTGATAAAAGTGAAAGTTCAAGTTGGAAGTCGAAATTTCGAGGTTAAACTCGAAGTGTAGAGATATTCACAAAAAGTTAATATTTCGAAAAAAGGTCGATACTTTTCTAAAAATTTTGATTTATTTGAAAAAATTTTCGACCAAGTATTTTTAAAACTTTAATTTTTTTTTGAAAATTTTGACTTCAAAGTGTTGATTTTTTTCAAAAAATTGGGATTTTTTTAAAATATTGAATTTATTAAAGATTTTGTTAATTTCCAAAATTTTTGGTGTTTGAAAAGTCTCACTATATTCCCAAATGTCGAGATTTTTGTAAGTTGGATTTTTTTCAACATTTGTATGTTTTGAAGTTTTTAAACCTTCAAAATTTCACCTTTTTTCTAAATTTAAAATTTGAAAATTTCTATATTTTTTTAAATTACAAAATATTTTGGTTATTTCTAAAAATGTTGAATTTGTTACTTTTCAGCTATTATTTTTCAAAATTTTAAGTTTTTTCACACTACATTTTCTTCAAAATTTGGAGTTTTTTCAAATTTCAATTTTTTTTTGGAGAATTTCAATTGTTTTATTTTGGATCGGGAAATTTTTTAATACCGATTTTTTTGAAATTTTCGACTATTGAAATGTTTTAAAATTTCAGTTTAAAATTTTTTTAAAAATGTCGGCAATTTCATTTGATTATGTTGACTTTATTTAGAAATTTCAAATATGTTGTAAAATGTTTGCTGTTTGAAAAGTCTTACTATATTCCCAAATGTCGAGATTTTGTAAGTTGGACTTTTTCCAAAATTGGTACTTCTTGAAGTTTTTAAACTTTTCAAAATTTCACCTTTTTTTTTAATTTAAAATTCTTTGAGAATTTTCATATTATTTTAAATTACAAAATATTTTGGTTATTTCTAAAAATGTTGACTTTGTTACTTTCAGCTATTATTTTTCAAAATTTTAAGATTTTTCACACTACATTTTCTTCAAAATTTGGAATTTCTTCAAAATTCGATTTTTTTGGAGAATTTTAATTGTTTTTTTTTTGAATCGGGAAATTTTTTATTACCAATTTTTTTGTAATTTTCGACTTTTTGAATTGTTTTAAAATTTCATTTTAAATTTTTTTTGAAAATGTCGACAATTTTATTTGATTAGGTTGATTTTATTTGGAAATGTCAAAAACGTTGCGAAATTTCCATTTTTTTAACTTTCCAATAAAAATTTTCTATTTTCTAAAAGATGTTCCACTTTTTCAAAATTTCAGCTATCCAAAATTTTCATTTTTTCGAAAATTTGAACCATTTTTTGAACTTTTCTAATAATTTTGGGGTTTCTTCAATATGAAGACTTCGTTTTACTTTGAAAATTTGACCAAACTTTTTTCAATTTTTTAAAATCTCGAGTTGTTTTTTAAAATCTTGATCATTTTTGAAATTTTATTCCACTAGTTTTCAAGATTTTAACCTTTTTGAAAATAACAAATTTTTTGAAAATTACAAACTTTTAAAAAAATATCTTTAAATGTTCAAATTTTTAAAATGTCTTCAATGTTAAAATTTTTGTTTGGGATTTTGACTTCGTTTTAAAAATCTTGGAAATTTTAATTTTTTACGAAAATTTTTACTTTATTCAAAATTGCGATATTTTCGAAAATGCTACCTTTTTTTTGAAGGTTCTCGTTGTTTTCAGAATTTTAAAATTTTTTTGGAAAATTTAAATTTGACTTTGTGACTTTTTTAAATTTCAACTTTTTTTGAAAATTCGGTGTTATTTTCTAAAATTTAGACTTTTTCAAAAATTTCTTTTTGTCCAAAATCACATCTTTCGTTTCGAGATGAAATTCGAAATGTAGACCGTTTTTTCGAAATGTTATTTTAAAACTTGAATCATCTTAGTAAATTTTTTATTTTCGTGAAAATTTGTAATTAAAAAAAATTTTAAATCGGAAAATTCGAGAAATTTTTCAATAAATTTCAAGTTTATTGAAATTTATATCTCTTTCTGAAACTTTCCAGTTCAAGTTCAAAAGTTTTATTTTTTTAGGTCAACGGTAATATGAAAATTGAAAGTTTAAATTCGACATTTCAAATTTTTTCTCAAAATTACGATTTGTTTCGAAGACTTCACCATTTTTTCCAATTTTAGAATTTTTGAAATTGTCGATTTCTCTAATGCAAGATGAATGCAACCTAGACTACAAATTCATGCAGTCCTCCTCCAGGCGTGTATGTATAGTGAATCATAGGTAGCTGAACTAGCAACAGTTGAAACACTGCCACCTAGCGAAGCGGTTGCTTTCTAGGAGAGTTCCCAGAAGACAAGGATTCTATAATGCACAGACCTATAGGTTTGAACATTTATTAGATTCGAAGTTTGGAAACCAAATACCGGTTTCGATCTTGTCAGATCTCGTCAGTTTGGTATATCCAACTCGAATGCTAACAAATGTTCCGACAAGTAAGTACTAAAACATTCACAGGCGTCAAGCGAGTGACTCTTAGTATAACCACCTATTGGTCCATAGAGAAACTATGGCCATCGTCAACAATGTCGTATGCAAGAAGAATATACCAAACTGACGAGATCTAACAAGATCGAAACCGGTATTTGATTTCCAAACTTCGAATCTAATAAATGTTCAAACCTATTGGTCTGTGCATTTTAGATTTCTTTAATGTTTGAATTTTTTTCAAATACCCATGTTTTTTAAAATCTCAGCTTTTTTCTGGAAATTTTAACTCTCTACGAAAATTTTGACATTTTTTAAAATTCTGATGCCCTATCTTCAATTTTTCAATCTTTATTACGTTAATCTCGGTTTTTCCAACATTTCTACTCCTTTTCAGATTGTGCTTATTTTATGATAAATTTTACTTTTAAATTTTGCGTTTTTCAAATTTTCGTTTTCAAAATTTTGAGCATTTTTAACAGCTTTCAAGTTCTCTTATAATTTTGGCTTTTCTTTAATATTTGGTCCTTCAAAAAATTCTGTTTTTTGAACATTTGGAAATTCCAAGTTAACGATTTTTTTTTAATTCAGATTTTTCTTTCAAAACTGAAAGTTGGAAAAGAGTTTCGATATTTCTAAGAACAATTTCAATTCTGATTCTTGCACAATTTTACAAATTTGCATTCTATTTAAAATTTGGAAATATGGAGATTTTGAGTTTTAATTTTAGAGATTGGAGTGGAAAATCTGAGAAGAAAATGGAAACGTTTAAAAAATTGAAAAAATTTCAGGTTTTTTTTATCAATTTTAATCCTTTTTTTTATTGAGACCTAAAATAGGAATTTCAATTTTTCTAAAATTTCGATTTTAAAACAAAATATCGAGGATAAAATCGAAATATTCAGATAAAAGTCAAAAGTTCAAGAAACATACTCAAAATATTTTGATGCGAGATCAGCAAGTTAAAATTTTGACTTAAGATTTGAGGCGTATTTTTTAAAATTTGGATTTTATAGTCAAAATGTCGAGAAGGAAAAGAAAATCCTGAATTTATTAAGATAAAATGTTTTGTCAAGTAAAGGTTGAGGGGAAATATTAAACAAAAAGAATAAAATAGCAAATTTAAATATACAGGGTGGGCCATAAGTAATGGTACATAGAGCAAGAGTAGATTTTTCGCATAAAAATAAGGTGATTTAGCCACATTTACCTTTCACCAAATGTTGATATTAACAGAGGTACTAAAGTTGAAAAAAAAATTGTGATTTTTTCGCAAAATTGATGAACACATTACACTATACACAAGAAATTTGGCATAGGAGGGTTTCCTTGGTCAAGAAATTCTAATTTGCTAACAGATTGTCAGTAACTTATAGGGGGCGCCACCTGCGCTACCTTGTATTTATTCTAAAGCATCATAACTTTTTTGTGCCTTCATGTAAACTTATTTTAAATAGATATTTTCATTTATCTACATTTTTTACGTAAAAAAGTATACTTTCTAAATGTTGATACAAGCAACCGTTTTCAAGATATTTGCCTTCAAAGTTTGCCGTACGTTTATTTTAAGTTATGTAAATGTGAATTTTTCGCAGTAAATTTCAAAATAAAAGTAATAAAACTGACTCTAAAATGCTTTATAATAAATATTACTCTACTGACATTATTATTACACATATTTTTTAAATTTCTAAAGCAAATTTAAATAAAATACCAAAGCAATATTTATTTTCAAAAATAAGTATGTGGGAAATGACTTTTTTCATGTAAAGGAATTGTAAACAATTAAAAATCTACTTGTTTTTTATTGAAATTCATCTTCAAATATCTGCTTTGACCACCCAGAGTGTTAAAATTTTCTTGTGCTGACTCAGAGATCATATCTCACATCTCTATGTTAGAAAATCAATTACGTCTTAATTTTTTGGATTTTCTTTATTGAGATTTTCAAAATTTAGGTAATATTATTATCAGAAAAGTAATATTTAACATAAATTAGTTTTAAAGCTGCCTTATGATTACTTTTTATTCAAGCCTACTTCGACAATTTAATATCTTAGTAATTTAAAACCAAGCCACATCAAGCTTTAAAGGCAAATATCTTGGAAACGGTTGCTCCTATCAACTTTGAGAAAGTACACCTTTTTTACGTAAAAATATGGGGAAATAAAATAACCCATTTAAAATTGATAAACGTGGGTGCACAAAAAAGTTATGATGATTTAGAAATATGCAGGATAGCGCAGGCAGCGCCCCCTATCAGCTATTGGTAATATGTTGGCAAATCAGAGTTTGTCGACTTAAAAAACCCTCTTGTGCCAAATTTGGTGCCTATATTACAGTTCCATTGCATTATTATACGAAAAAATCGAATTTTTTTTCAACTTTGACACCCTGCATCTGTATTAATATCAACTTTTGGTATAAAGTAAATGTAGCTAAATCACATTATTTTTGTTCGAAAAATCCACCATTGCCCTGTGTACCATTACTTATGGTCCATCCTGTATAATATACGAAAACTAAACTCGGGCAGATGAGATAATTTTTAAATTAAAAAATTAATTACAAAATATGTGACGTCGGAGTGAAGAGGGTCATACAAATATGACCACCTGCTGCAAGGACGAGGTGGGCCTCAAAAAGTCATAAAATTCGTGTGATGTAATTTATGGATGGCCCCTAATTTTAAAGAGCTCTTATTGATTCTTGAAAAAGAGTAACTTCAAAATAACGATTGAGTGATTTTAAGCTACTTCTTAAGTGTGATTAATTATATCTACGTTTTTACCGCAAAAGACGTTGTTTTTTCTCTAAATTTTGATTATGCTGATTGTTTTGATTGGTTGGTTAAAAAGCTGATTTTTTTCTTATTAACCTTGAATACCGAAATAATCTCGGGATCCCAGGATAGACTAAATATAATCTCGAAATTACGGGATTAGAAATAAGAATCGGGATCGAATTCCCTACACGTGATGGTCACACGTGATGGCAACGCGAAACTATATGCCCAAAACCGCTCAACGCGCCTAAAGAAGTTTTCACTTCGACGACTTTTTGCTGGAATTACTTTAGACTGAAAACTCATGAAAATTCAAAATTATTGAAAAAACAAACATTTGACCATGATACCAAAAATTTTAAGTCGAAATTATGAAAAGTGAAATTTTTCAAACAATTTGCCAATCAGCAACGGTTTGTTGCTCGACTTGGCCTATCCATATAAAAAAATCTATGCAGGTGTAGTGAGGGACCATCCTAGATAAGTTATTTTCTTCTATTTTTTTAATTTACATCTGACAAACGTTCCAAATGAAGATTTTTGCCATTGACTTGTTTGTTTTGAAAGCAAATGGTGCCAAATATTTCAGATGTGCCATCGATTGTGTCATCAAATTATCTAACAGGTGTTTTTTGCCGCTATTATCTCTAAATTGCCGGCATTCACGTCAACGTCCCGTTATTCTGTATTTGCTTAACCTAAAATTGCTTCCAAACGTATATACCACTATCGACTTCGATGAAATTTAAACTTTATTTATGGAGATAACTGTTTAAACGAGTTGCGTGAACCAAGAACGAGCACGAAGAATTCCTTTTGATATCTCGTTTGCATCGATAAATTTATTCTAATGAGTCAAAAATGTGTCATTAGTACCGTCCGCTAACTGAAATTAAAATTAGCAGCAGCATATGTAGGTCGTGATTTTTGCATAAAAGAACGGTCAGTTTTAATTGCTTTTTATAAGAGCTCGGCTGTATATTAAATTAACACTAGCATGGCTTGTGGTAGAAAATCGACCAGTTGCATCTGTAAAGAACAAAATTGTTTTCCACATAATTAATTTTTATTTATTTATATGCAGATTCTTAATTATCTTGACGATATGACGATGGCCATAGTTTCTCTATGGACCAATAGGTGGTAGTACTAAGAGTCACTCGCTTGAAGCCTGTGAATGTTTTAGTACTTACTTGTCAGAACATTTGTTGGCATTCCAGTTGGATATACCAAACTGACGAGATCTAACAAGATCGAAACCGGTATTTGGTTTCCAAACTTCGAATCTAATAAATGTTCAAACCTATATTGCTCTGTGCATTAGAATCCTTGACGATATGAGGTTAAGAATAGGTGTATCAAAATGACGACTTTTATCCATTTCAGATTTTCCAAATTTTGGATTTTTTTAAATCCCATTTTTTCAGAATTGCGATCTTTTCTGGAAACTTCTAGTTTTTTTTAAACATTGTAATTTTTGTTGTTATTCCAACTTATTTTTTAAATTTCAACCAAAAAAGAAACATATTTTTTTTGATACTTTCAATTTTTTTTGAATTGAGATATCAATTAAATGTTGATTATTAGAAAATGTTGACTTCACAATTTGAACATTTTTCCGAAAAAAATTGGCTTTTCTATTTAGATTGATTGATTTTTTTCCAAAAGTTTGACCACTTAAATATTTCGACTTTTTGAAACGATCGAATCTTTTGAAAACTTAAATTTTTTTAATCTCTTTAAAATTCCCACTTATTTAAGCTTCCCACTGTTTTCAAAATTTCAACATTTTCTCAAAATTTTGACTTTAACTGTTTCAAAATTTCAATTTTTTAGAATTTTAACATTTTTTTTAACACTCAACTCTTGAAAGCGTTAACTTTTTAAAAATTTGACTCTTTTTTAAATTTATGTAATAATTAAATGCTGATTATTGTAATGTTGACTTTAAAATATGAATATTTTTCCGAAAAAGTGACTTTTTCATTTAGACTTTTTCCCAAATTGTTAATTTTTTTTCAAAATGTTGATCACCCAAATATTTCGACTTATCGAAACGTTTAACTCCTTCTGAAAATTTGAATTTTTTTAATCTGCTGTTTTTGAAAATTTCGACTTATTTTAAAAATTTTGAAATTTTAAAATTTTTATTTAATTAAGCTTCCCACTGGTTTCAAAATTTTGACATTTACTCAAAATGTCGTTTTCACCTGAAAACTTTAACTTGTTCAAAATTTCTATTTGTTTTAGAATTTTGACTTTTTTTAACTCTTGACTTCTGAAAACGTTGACTTTTTGAAAATATCGATCTAAATTGAAAATTTCGATATTTTAAGACTTCCACTTATTTAAGCTTTCAAAATTGTGACATTTTCTCAAAATTTTGTTTTCACTGAAAACTAGATTTTTTAAAAAAATTTTGACTGGTTTCTTAGTTTTGCCTTTTTCGCAAAATTTTGCTTTTTGTCTCAATATCTGATATTTAATATTTCTAGAAATTAACCAGTTATTAATAAAATTTGACTTCTTTTATCAAACAGGACTTTGTCAAAATTTCTAATTTTTATTTGAAAGTTCGTCGTTTTTTCCAAAATTTTGCCATTTCTCGAAATTCGTTTTTTCTGAAAATTTTAACTTTTTTTAATTTTGCAAATTTTATCTTGTTTATAAAAATTTGCCTTTTACTCGAAATCTGGTCGATCTTCTAATAAAGCAGTACATTTTCTGGAAATTAAAAAAAAATATAACAGGACAAAAATTACGAACAAATTTTGTTTCTAAATTACAACTTTTTTCATCAATTTTTTTGAAAATTTCATCTTATTTGTAAAGATTTTGACCTGTCTCTCAATACTGGACATTTTTTGACGTCCCTTCGAGGCAAGGTAGATCGCCTGTCCTCCTCTAACTCAACCCTTTAAGAGAAAATAAATACTGGTCCAAAAAATTTCGATTTTTTCCTTAAGATCTGATTTTTTCTAAATTTTGATAAAACCTGACGCTTTTTGGGAAATTTCAAATTATTATTAAGATTAAACACTTTTTCTTCAAATCTTCTAACATTTTCGTCTTTTTATCGCAGTTTTGATGACGTTTGAAAATTTCGGCTGTTTTCTTAACATTTGATTTTCTAATGCACAGACCGATAGGTTTGAACATTTATTAGACTCGCAGTTTGGAAACCAAACACTGGTTTCGATCTCGTTAGATGTCGTCAGTTTGGTATATCCAACTCGAATGCTAAGAAATGTTCCGACAAGTAAGTACTAAAGAATCAACGAACGTCAAACGTGTGACTCTCAGACTACCGCCACCTATTGGTACATAGAGAAAACTATGGCCATCGCCAACAATTGCATTTGACTTTCTCAGAATTTTTTGTCCATCGCTTTTTTTTCCAAATTCCGATACATTTAGCTTTTTATTAAAATTTCGATCTTTTGAAATTTGATTTGATTGAAATTTTTAACTGGTTTCTTAGTTTGCCCTTTTCACAAAATTTTGCCTTTTGTCTCAATACCCGATATTTAATATTTCTATAGATTTCGTCTTGTTATTGGTAAATTCCCCTTTTTTCATAAAATGTTTACTATTTCTTTTAAAATAGTAGTTTTCCCTAAATTTACCTGTTTCTCAAAATTTATCCCTTTTGAAATTTGGATTTTATTTTCAAAAGTCTCCTTTTTGCACCTTTGTTTTAAAAATCGTTAATTTATCGCCAAATTCTGTCATTTTTGTGAATATTTGTTTTTTATTTAAGCTTTCAAAATTCTGACATTTTCTCAAAATTTTGTTTTCAGCTGAACACTTTAACTCGTTCAAAATTTTTATTTTTTTAGAATTTACACTTTGTTTTAATTCTTGACTCTTAAAAACGTTGACTTTTTGAAAATTTGAGGATTTTTATATTCATGTAATAATTAAATCCTGATTATTGCAATGTTGACTTCAAAATGTGAATATTTTTCCGAAAAAGTGAGTTTTATTTAGACTTTTTCCCAAATTGTTAGTTTATTTTCAAAATTTTGATCACTTAAATATTTCGACTTTTCGAAACGTTCAACCCTTCCACTTATTTAAGCTTCTCACTGTTTTCAAAATTTTGATACTCTCTCTTTAACTTTTTCAAAATTTCTATTTTTTTTAAATTTTGATCTTTATTTGACTCTTGACTCTTGACAACTTTGATTTTTTGAAAATTATGAGTTTTAAATATTCGACCTTTCAAATGTTTTAACTTTTCTGGAAAGTGCGACTTTTTTTGAAAATTTCTACCTCTTCGCAGTTTTAATGTTTTTGGAAAATTTACCTTTTTGAAAATTTGATTTTTCAAAGTTCCTAGTTTTCAAAAGTATTCGATCTTTTTTCAACTTTATTTGAAAGTTTTAATTTTTCCTGAATACATCCACTCCTTTAAAATTCTATTTTTACTTTAGAAATTTGACTTTTATTTAACTCTTTACTTTTGAAAACGTTAATTTTTCAAAAGTTCGACTTTTTTTTGAATATTATGAGTTTTAAACTTTTGACCTTTTAAATGTTTCGACGTTTTTGAAAGATGCGACTTTATTTTGAAAAATTTGGCCTTTTGACGTTTTAAATTTTTTGAAAAATTTGACTTTTTGAAAATCTGATTTTTCAAAAAAACGACCTTTTTTAAAAAAATCTTTTTAAAAGAAACGACCCTTCAACTTTCCTTCAAAAAGGTAAGTTTTTTAAAAATTTTTACCTTTTTAAAAGTTTCTCCTTATTTGAATTCTTTGATTTTTTAAAATATTGATTTTTGAAAAATTTCAATCATTTCTCGAATCTTTGACTTTTTTTAAATTGAACCCTTTTCAAGATTTCGATCTTTTTTCTAGTCTTTGTTTTTATTTTTGGAAATTTCAGTGAATTTTCATTATTTGGACTTCTTCTTGGAGTTTTGACTGTTTCTGAAAGTTACGCCTTAATTTTGAAATTTCATCATTTTCTTTAAATTTAGACTGTTTTGAAAATTCTTGTTTTCTATTGGAAACTTGGACCTTTTTGAAAATGTCACATTCCAAACTTTACATTTTTTTTTCATTTTAGATTTTTCTCAAAACTTTAGTTTTTAAAACTTTCGTTTCAAAATTTTTACTTTTTTCGATTCTCGTAAATTTAAATTTCCTTCAAAAATTCTAATTTTTCTCGAAATATTATTTTTTTTTCTGAAAGTTTTGACTTTATTGAAAATTTTTACTTCTACATATACTTTCTTTTGAAGAATGTAACTGTTTTTGTAAATTTTGATGTAAATTTTTTTAGCAATTTCGACTTTTTTCAGAACTTCGACTGATCTTTTCGAAATGTTGGTTTTTTTTTGTTGTGAATTTCTGACGTTTCTAAAATAAAAATTTTTTCAGAATATCGAATCTGGTTCAAAATGTTCCAGATTTTTTCTCGAAATTTTGGTTTTTTTCTGAATCTCGAATATTTCAAAAAAATTAAAATTTTTGTATCAAAATATCTCATCTGTTTCAAAATTCTGACTATTTCTTGGGTTTTAATTTTAAAAAATTGACATTATTGAAAAATTCATCTTTATTTTTAATTTCTACTTATTCTTACTTTTTTTTTTAAATTTGAATCATTCACAGTTTTGACCAATTTGAGGATTATATTTTTTTTTTAATTTCGACTTTTGTTCAGAATTTCGGCTTTTCCTCGACATTTTTACTTTTTTTTAGAAGTCTTTTGAAATTTTGACATATCAGAATTTTATTTTTTTAATTTCAACTTTTTTTTTCAGAATTTCGTTTTTTCCTCGAAATGTTAAATTTTTGAGAATTCCGCCTGTTCTGTGATTTTTCATTTTATTTTAAAATTTCGACTGCGAAAAATTGAACTTTTTAGTGATTTCCAATACTTTTGAAAAATGAAACCATTTTTTATTCATTGGTTGAAAAATTAAATCATTTTTCAAAAATTAGAGCTTTTTAAAAAATTAAACTTTTTTTGAAATTTTTCACTTTTGCAAGAATATTTAAAAAACACAACAAAGGTTGCTCTAACGCGTTTCGACAGCCAAGCTGTCATCTTCAGTTTCTCTCTGAAGATGACAGCTTGGCTGTCGAAACGCGTTAGAGCAACCTTTGTTGTGTTTTTTAATTTTTCTTGGTTTCAGGGGACAAGTTCTGTGTTTCAATTTTTGAAGATAACCAAGGATCAGTCCGTTCCATCAAAAGAATATTTCATTAAAAATATTTCCTCTTTGTAAGATGTCTGACTTTTTTTAGAATTTTGAATCTTAAAATTTCGACTTTTTTCAGAATTACGTATTTTTCTTGAAATTTAAAACTTTTAAATAAAACTTGTTTTTCGAAAGTTTCATTTTTTCTTGTAAGTGGCAGATTTTCTGAAGTTGCTGATTTTTCTTTAATGTGGATTTTCAAGATTTCCATCTTTTTCATAATTTTTGTTTTTTTTGGGGGGGAAATTTCACTCAATTTTCATTACCTTGACTTTTTTTTGGAGTTTTTAGTATTTTTGAAAGTTACACCTTATATTTGAAATGTCATCATTTTTTTTTAATTTAGACTTTTTTTAAAATTTTAGTGTTTTATTGGAACCTTAAACCTTTTTTAAAATTCTGTTTTCCTTTGAAACAACCGATTTTTTTTTGAGTGCTATCTTTTTTTGATAACGTTCAACTGTTTCTCGAAGTTGCTGATTTTTTCAATGTTGATTTTGAAGATTTCAATTTCTTTCCATCTTTTTTCCAACTGTTTCTCAAAGTTGCTGATTTTTTCAATGTTGATTTTGAAGATTTCAATTTCTTTATAGTTTTTATTATTATTTTTCCATAGTTTTTATTATTATTTTTTTGGAAATTTAAATCAACTTTTATTAATTTTACTTTTTCTCGGAGTTTGGACTGTTTTGTTCCGTGCTAATTTCGAAACACTATTTCGCCCCCGTTTTACACCCTTAGAAATTCCATTGCTCATATTTACTGTGAACGAAACCTAGTTTTCAAATTTCATATTTCTAATTTCAGTAGTTCGGGCTCTGTGTTGATAATTAGGTTTTTTAATCAGAAATAATCTGTTTATAATATTAGTGTAGATACCGGCGGTGATCGTATCTATAAGTTTTTAAAAGGTTAGATCTGCGGCGTGTATAGCGAGATGTAAGCGCCACTACGCGATTTTTAGCATAGATTGTACGCGTGGATACAATAATGGAAATTCCAAACCACTTTCTTAGCCGACCACAGTGCACCACTTCAGTCGCGCAGCTTCGAATTAAGGCATCTAGGAGTAGTGGAGCTGCTACTTCAAGATGTATCCCTAACGTGCGGAATGAAGCATCGAAATTCCATGAGATATGTAATTTCAGAATGCGATTACACAAAAGCGGTACCGGTAGAAATCTTCATATTTTACTATTTCATTCATAGTACCGCCTTACATTATATATTTGTTCTATCAAGAGCTATAGAAAGGCTTGGCTGCAATAAATTAAAATCTCTTTGTTCGCCCATACCTTACATATTAACAATCGTAAGTTTAACATTGAATATCTCAGTTTCGGAATCGAAACGGGGGCAGGTAGATGTGTAACATTGGTAACAACATATAATAGAAATTTAAAGAAAATTTATAGAAAAGCAGTTGAGCGATGACCTTAACGAAATATGAACAGTCTAGTAGTTGAGACCTACTGAACATTTTTGATTTTTTTGCCGTTTTTTCTTTGGATTAGTAATGAGGTTAGTCTGAATGGCATACTCAGATTAATGATCTCTTCGGGGGCTAAGAACTTTTTCCAAAAGTCAAAATTACATCCTTTTTTGTTTGGTTTTGTCATGTGATCAATCTGATTTAATTGAGGACCAGGCAAATCAATTGTTCATTTTCAAAGATTAAGAAGATTTGTACATTCTGAGCACTGACGTAGTTAGAAACCAACTAAATAAGATGGGCCCCCTTTCTCAGGATGTAATTTCTATTCCAATTATAGAATGAGTAATAGCCAACAGAGCTTGGAAAAATTATGGTGTTGTTAATTTAACAAAATAACAGCCTGCAATGATGCCAAATCCTGAAGATCCTGAAAAGGTATCTAATTTATCTCTTCGTTCTGTTAATATTTATTTGCATTATAAATCTTGTATTACGTAAGAACCTCATCTTCATTACCTCTGATCAATCACTCTAAGAAAACCACAATTTCCTCGTTTCTTACTTCATTTGTGGATATTATGAGTTGAGAGATGATGCGCTTTTTAAAAAACTCAACGGGCAGCAGAGGTATGCCAATTAAACTTGTATTTTAAGGTTTTAATTGGATTCATTGAAATTTTCTTGTACACTCGTGCATTAAAAACTACAATTATCTTAATTATTACGTACGTAAATTCACATTTTAATTCCAATGCGAATGACCTCTTCATAATGACATAACTCGAATGTAACACCATAATGGCAAGTAATTTATGATAAACAACGAATGTATATCATAACAGTTTGTGTAGCTTCATAAAATTTGGAGCTTTCTATCTACCTAATGTGGTACTAGCATTTGTGTTACTTAAGTTGGGTAGACTTAGAAAAAGTTTGTATTAATTGCACGAAATGAGACAGTTAAGGCCGTTGGATTCGTTCTTCTTCTATGGATAACGCCTTGGCCACAATGTACATCGTCGTCCAGGAATGTTTTGCTTTTAATACTAAACATAACATACACTATTGTCAGTTCAATTGAGTTTGTAACAATTAAAAATTTTCATATTTTGCTAACACATCTGAGCAACAATCACGGCACATTTGTGTGTCGCGATATACTTGTGTTTCGTGACTAGAGAATTCGATCCCGGTCCTTATTAGTAATCCCGGGATTTCGGGATTATGTTTGGTCAATTCCGGGATCCCGTGATTATTTGGGTATTGAGAGTTACGAATAAAAGAGAAGAAAATTTTATAGAAGTTGGCTCTTTAATTAAAAAATCAAAATTTAGACAGCAATCAACGTAAATAAAATTTAGTCAAAAATCAATGCATTTTCCTTACTCTTCTGACTAATTAAACCAAGTAAACTTTTAAATTCTTTTACTGTTTATGTCATAATTAGAGCCCAGAAGTTATGGTATTTGCCATTTGATGCCATAGGTGCCATTTTTAACAATTTTAAGGTTATTTTGCCATTTTTGGTGTTATTGCCATTTTTTTGCCTTATGTTCAGAAAAAGAAAGACATAAAAAAAGATTTCAACTGCATCAATTAAAATTTTATAATAATTATTATTCTCATACCTGATTTTTATTTGATTAATGAGTCTTTAATGTCTGGTCCATTAACCGCCGTGTAGGCAGAATTTGCTTCAGGGGGAGGCATTAATTATCTTGAAAGATGGATGAACAAAAAATACATAATTTATAAAAAATCTTTGGGTTGCGTATCGGTAAACATTTGATTAGATTATATTTATTATAATTATTATTATTATTATTATTTGAACTGGAGGTAGAAATTTCGAAAAATAGCTAAAGAGTTGAAAAATCGATTTTGAAATAGAAATCGAAACTTTCCGAATATTTAAAAAAATTTCGAAATTTTAAAAACAAAAGTTCAAAATTTCCAAAAGTCGAATTTTGTAAAAACGACAGCATTTGAAAAAAAGCAATTTCCAAAATCAGAATTTTTACCTTATTCAAATTTTGACAATCCTGAAATTTACATGAAACCTTTCTCAGAATTTTATATTACAATTTCGATACAATTTTGGAAAAATAATCGAATTTTAAGAAGGTGTTATTTAGAGAAAAAAATCTAATTTCGAGTTCCAATTTTCATAAACATAATTTTGAAGTACAAGTCAAAATTTCGAAAATTAGACGAATTATGCAAACTAAGCTGAAACTCCCAAAAGTCAAATTTCAAACAAATTTTCAGAAAAATCTAAATACTAAAGAAAATAATTTGAAAACATAAACGATTTTTGAAAAATACAGTCGAAATTCAGAAAAAAAGGGTAACATTTTCAAAAACAAAATCAGTGTTGGGAAAAAAAATTAAAAAATCAAAATTAAACTAAGAAATTAATATTTCGGAAAGTTCAAAAAACCTCAAAGATTCGGAAAACATCAAAATTTCTAAAAGTCAAATTTTAGGAAAATGAAGTTGTAATCTTATACAATATTCTTTCTCCAAAAAAAATCGAAATTTCAGAAACATTGAATTTTGAAATTACAATCTGAAATCTCGAGAATAATGCCAGTCATGATACAAGAGCTAAAATTTCTAGAAAGTCAAATTTAAAAAGGTCAAACTTTTCAGAAAAAAAACCATACATTAAGGAAAATGGCGAAATTTTGAAAAGGAGCGAATTTTGGAAGAAAAGTCGAAAAAGTATCGTTTTGAGAATAAAGTCGAAATTTACAGAAATAAGTTTTTTTAGAAAAAGGCGAATTTCGGAACACTTATTTTACGAGAAGATATTTCGAGGAAAAACTAATTATGGAATTTGTGATAAAAATTTGAATCTTATGAAATCTTATGCAAGAAGAATGCAACTAGACTACAAATTCATGCAGCGCTCCGGGCGTGTATAGTGAATCATAGATAGCTGAACTACCAACAGTTGAAACACTGCCACCTAGCGAAGCGGTTGCTCTCTAGGAGAGTTCTCAGAAGACAAGGATTCTATAATGCACAGACCAATAGGCTTGAACATTTATTAGATTCGAAGTTTGGAAACCAAATACCGGTTTCGATCTTGTTAGATCTGACGAGATCTAACAAGATCGAAACCGGTGTTTGGTTTCCAATCTGACGAGATCTAACAAGATCGAAACCGGTATTTGGTTTCCAAACTTCGAATCTAATAAATGTTCAAACCTATTGGTCTGTTCATTATAGAATCTTATGAAATCAGTAAAAATTTCTGATAAGTCAAATTCGAAAAAAGTTTGAACCTTCAGAAGAAGCCCAATATTGAAAATATAACGGAATTTCGAGGAGAAATCGAAATACCAAGAAAAAGACAAAACTTCGAAAAAGGTCACCTTTTTCAGAAAAAAAAAAATAATTAAAAATAATTAAGAAAAAAACATCGATTTGAGTAAGAAAAAAGACGCATTTTGAAAAAATAGTCAAAATTTCGAAGAAAAGTAACATTTCAAAATAAATGAATATTTGAATTTGTCAATTATTTTAAGAAATTATTTAAGAGTGTGAATGAAATTATTTGCAATTTTTATCTTTTCAGAAAAATTCATTTTTGAAAAATATGAAAGTTTTCAAACAAATATTTGTATGTAGTTTTATTGGCTTTTTCTTCGCCGGTCACTGCATACAAATATGAATACTTCGCAAATAAATTACAGCGAATATCTTAAACAAATATTGTTCGCCAAATTTTGACAAAAAGACAAACTTTTATAAGTAAGTTGAAATTTGAGGAAAGCTCTGTTAAAAAAAAATCGAAGTTTTCAGAAAAGAGATAATTTGAAAATAAAAACAAGGAATTTTGAGACAAAAATTGAACATTTTTAGAAAATTAGATTTTTCAAAGAAAAATCCAAAAAATCACAATTTCAGAAACGACAAATATAAAGAAAGCGAAATTTTGGGATGAAATAAATCTAAGGGGAAAATTCAAAATTTTAAGGAAAAGACAAACTTCAAGGAAATACTAAGGTTTCTAAATCTGGAAAGAGATAAAAATCGAAATTTCACGAAGAAGGCAAAAAAATACTGAACATTTCCAAAAAGTCAAGTTTCAAGTTAATAATATACAATAGAATTTCAAAAAAAAATCAACCTTTATAGGAAAAGCTCGACATTATAAGAAAAATACATAAAATTGAAAAGAAATCCAAAATTTTGCACAAAAAGTCAAATTTTAATACTGTAACGCAATGTAAATAGATGGAACGATAAGCCTTATCTGCCGAAAATTCTAGAAGCCGCTTTCCCTCGAGTCAGTCAGTTAGAATCAGTGTAATTAGTGAGTAGTCAGTAGAAGTCAATAATAAGTGAGATAATTGTTCAGTTGTAGTGATCCAAGTTGAGCTCAATAATAAAGTGGGTATTATTCGATAAGTGTAATCAATTCGAACCAATAAAGACCGTAACAATGCAAAGAAGTCGAATTTTGGGAATAAAGTCAAAATTTGGAAAAAAGACCAATAATTAAAAAAACTCGAAATTTGGGAAAAGACGACATTTGATGAAAAGATCGTTATTTTCAAAATAGAATTGACATTTTTCAAAGAATGTCTGATTTTAAGAAAATTTGAGAATAAATTTGAACTTTTCAAAAAAAACAATTTTTGCCTTTTTGTAGAACTTCCAAAAATTATTTTTCCAAATCTCCCAATCAATATTTTTTTCCAAATCTTTGTCTCCTTATCAAAATATCGACCAAATTTTAAAAAAATCACATTTTGGTTAATAAGGCGAAAGTTGCAGAAATTAGAATTATCAAGAGTCGAACTTTTCACAAAAAAACAAATTTTGAGAGATGTCAAAAATTTGGAAAAGAACTGACTAATTTAAAGATAAAAATTCAAAATTTTGAGGAAAAAAGACCACATGTTTTAGGAATACATTTGAAATTTAAAAAAAAACGAATTTTGTAAAAGAAATCTAAATTTCGAGAAAAATGTCGATATTTGAAGGCAAAAATTAAAGAATC
Organism: Dastarcus helophoroides; assembly: GCA_028583605.1. Classification (NCBI taxonomy): domain Eukaryota; kingdom Metazoa; phylum Arthropoda; class Insecta; order Coleoptera; family Bothrideridae; genus Dastarcus; species Dastarcus helophoroides. The sequence continues at coordinate 33,875,162 of CM053327.1, forward strand.
AGCTGAAAATATTCCGGAAAATTAGATTCTAAAAAAATCGAAACTTACAAAAGAAAAAGATTGAATTTTAGAAAGAAATTGAAATTCTAATTTAAAAAAAGTCGAATTTTGAGAATAGAATCATAAGTTTGAAAGAAAAAACAAATTGTGTCGTAACCCTTTCGAGAAAAAGGCGAATTTGGAGGAAAAATTTGCCATTTTGACATAAAATAGAAATTTCGCAGAGAAAACCAAATTTGAGAATAAAGTTTAAATTTTTTGAAAGAAAATTTTCTCGCAGGTTATATTTTTTATAAAACTGCAATATATGTCCAAAACTCGAAATCTGTTAGTAAATATTTTTTAAAGATTTTTACTTTTTTATCAAAAGATCGACCAAATTTGAAAAAAAAAGTTAAATTTGAATAAATCTGCGGATAGTCGTATTTTAAAAATAGTCGAAATTTTCAGAAATATCTGGATTTTGAGAAACGACGAAATTTCGAACAAAAAACGACGAATTTTAAAATAAAAATTCGAAAATTTGAGAAAGTCAGATTTTAAGGAAAAAAATCGAATTCCTTTCAGAAATATCTGAATTTTGAGAAACGACGAAATCTCGAACAAAAAACGACGAATTTTAAAATAAAAATTCAAAAATTTGAGAAAATCAGATTTTAAGGAAAAAAATCGAATTCCTTTCAGAAATACCTGAATTTTGAGAAACGACGAAATCTCGAACAAAAAACGACGAATTTTAAAATAAAAATTCGAAAATTTGAGAAAATCAGATTTTAAGGAAAAACATCGAATTCCTTTCAGAAATATCTGAATTTTGAGAAACGACGAAAGAAGTCGAATTTTGCGAATAAAATCAAAATTTGGAAAAAAGACCAATAATTAAAAAACTCGAAATTTGGGAAAAGACGACATTTGATAAAAAGGTCGTTATTTTCAAAATACAATTGAAATTTTTCAGAGAATGTCTGATTTTAAGAAAATTTGAGAATAAATTTGAACTTTTCAAAAAAAGCAATTTTTGCCTTTTTGTAGAACTTCCAAAAATTATTTTTCGAAATCTCCCAATCAATATTTTTTCCAAATCTTTGTCTCTTTGCCAAAATATCGACCAAATGTAAAAAAAATCACATTAATAATAAGGCGAAAGTTACAGAAACTAGAATTATGAAAAGAGTCGAAATTTTCACAAAAAAAAAACAAACTTTGAGAGATGGCGAAAATTTGAAAAAAAGCTGACCAATTTAAAGATAAAAATTCAAAATTTTGAGGAAGAAAGACGACAGGTTTTAGGAGTACATTTGAAATAAAAAAACGAATTTTTTAAAAAAGTCTAAATTTCGAGAAAAATTTTGAAATTTCAAGGCGAAAATTAAAGAATCAGCTGAAAATATTCCGGAAAGTTAGATTCTAAAAAAATCGAAACACTCAGAAGAAGTCCGACTTAGGAGAAATAATCGAGAAAAAGATTGAATTTTAGAAAGAAATTGAAATTCTAATTTAAAAAAAGTCGAATTTTGAGAATAGAATCATAATTTTGAAAGAAAAGACAAATTGTGTCGTAACCCTTTCGAGAAAAAGGCGAATTTGGAGGAAAAATTTGCCATTTTGACATAAAATAGAATTTCGCAGAGAAAACCAAATTTGAGAATAAAGTTTAAATTTCTTGAAAGAAAATTTTCTCGCAGGTTATATTTTTTATAAAACTGCAATATATGTCCAAAACTCGAAATCTGTTAAATATTTTTTAAAGATTTTTACTTTTTTATCAAAAGATCGACCAAATTTGAAAAAATAAGTTAAATTTTAATAAATCTGCGGATAGCCGTATTTGAAAAATAGTCGAAATTTTCAGAAATATCTGAATTTTGAGAAACGACGAAATTTCGAACAAAAAACGACGAATTTTAAAATAAAAATTCGAAAATTTGAGAAAGTTAGATTTTAGGGAAAAAAATCGAATTCCTTTCAGAAATATCTGAATTTTGAGAAACGACGAAATCTCGAACAAAAAACGACGAATTTTAAAATAAAGATTCGAAAATTTGAGAAAATCATATTTGAAGGAAAAAAATCGAATTCCTTTCAGAAATATCTGAATTTTGAGAAACGACGAAATTTCGAACAAAAAACGACGAATTTTAAAATAAAAATTCAAAAATTTAAGAAAGTCAGATTTTAGGGAAAAAAATCGAATTCCTTTCAGAAATATCTGAATTTTGAGAAACGACGAAATCTCGAACAAAAAACGACGAATTTTAAAATAAAAATTCGAAAATTTGAGAAAGTCAGATTTTAGGGAAAAAAATCGAATTCCTTTCAGAAATATCTGAATTTTGAGAAACGACGAAATCTCGAACAAAAAACGATGAATTTTAAAATAAAAATTCGAAAATTTGAGAAAGTCAGATTTTAAGGAAAAAATCAAATTTCTTTCAGAAATATCTGAATTTTGAGAAACGACGAAAGAAGTCAAATTTTGCGAATAAAGTCAACATTTGGAAAAAAGGCCAATAATTAAAAAAACTCGAAATTTGGGAAAAGACGACATTTGATGAAAAGGTCGTTATTTTCAAAATACAATTGAAATTTTTCAGAGAATGTCTGATTTTAAGAAAATTTGAGAATAAATTTGAACTTTTCAAAAAAATCAATTTTTGCCTTTTTACAGGACTTCCAAAAATTATTTTTCAAAATCTCCCAATCAATATTTTTTCCAAATCTTTGTCTCTGTCAAAATATCGACCAAATTTAAATCACAATTTGGTTGATAAGACGAAAGTTGCAGAAATTAGAATTATGAAAAGAGTCGAAATTTTCACAAAAAAAATAAATTTTGAGAGATGGCGAAAATTTAAAAAAGACCTGACGAATTTAAAGATAAAAATTCAAAATTTTGAGGAAAAGCGACGACAAGTTTTAGGAATACATTTGAAATAAAAAAAAAAACGAATTTTGTAAAAGAAGTCTAAATTTCGAGAAAAATTTTGAAATTTGAAGGCAAAATTTAAAGAATCAGCTGAAAATATGCGGAAAGTTAGATTCTAAAAAAATCGAAACTTACAGAAGAAGTCCAACTTAGGAGAAATAATCGAGAAAAAGATTGAATTTTCGAAAGAAATTGAAATTCTAATTTAAAAAAAGTCGAATTTTGAGAATAGAATCATAATTTTGAAAGAAAATGACAAATTGTGTCGTAACCCTTTCGAGAAAAAGGCGAATTTGGAGGAAAAAATTTGCCATTTTGACATAAAATAGAATTTCGCAGAGAAAACCAAATTTGAGAATAAAGTTTAAATTTCTTGAAAGAAAATTTTCTCGCAGGTTATATTTTTTATAAAACTGCAATATATGTCCAAAACTCGAAATCTGTTAAATATTTTTTAAAGATTTTTACTTTTTTATCAAAAGATCGACCAAATTTGAAAAATAAGTTAAATTTTAATAAATCTGCGGATAGCCGTATTTGAAAAATAGTCGAAATTTTCAGAAATATCTGAATTTTGAGAAACGACGAAATTTCGAACAAAAAACGACGAATTTTAAAATAAAAATTCGAAAATTTGAGAAAGTTAGATTTTAGGGAAAAAATCGAATTCCTTTCAGAAATATCTGAATTTTGAGAAACGACGAAATCTCGAACAAAAAACGACGAATTTTAAAATAAAGATTCGAAAATTTGAGAAAATCATATTTGAAGGAAAAAAATCGAATTCCTTTCAGAAATATCTGAATTTTGAGAAACGACGAAATTTCGAACAAAAAACGACGAATTTTAAAATAAAAATTCAAAAATTTAAGAAAGTCAGATTTTAGGGAAAAAATCGAATTCCTTTCAGAAATATCTGAATTTTGAGAAACGACGAAATCTCGAACAAAAAACGACGAATTTTAAAATAAAAATTCGAAAATTTGAGAAAGTCAGATTTTAGGGAAAAAAATCGAATTCCTTTCAGAAATATCTGAATTTTGAGAAACGACGAAATCTCGAACAAAAAACGATGAATTTTAAAATAAAAATTCGAAAATTTGAGAAAGTCAGATTTTAAGGAAAAAATCAAATTTCTTTCAGAAATATCTGAATTTTGAGAAACGACGAAAGAAGTCAAATTTTGCGAATAAAGTCAACATTTGGAAAAAAGGCCAATAATTAAAAAAACTCGAAATTTGGGAAAAGACGACATTTGATGAAAAGGTCGTTATTTTCAAAATACAATTGAAATTTTTCAGAGAATGTCTGATTTTAAGAAAATTTGAGAATAAATTTGAACTTTTCAAAAAAATCAATTTTTGCCTTTTTACAGGACTTCCAAAAATTATTTTTCAAAATCTCCCGATCAATATTTTTTCCAAATCTTTGTCTCTGTCAAAATATCGACCAAATTTAAATCACAATTTGGTTGATAAGACGAAAGTTGCAGAAATTAGAATTATGAAAAGAGTCGAAATTTTCACAAAAAAAATAAATTTTGAGAGATGGCGAAAATTTAAAAAAGACCTGACGAATTTAAAGATAAAAATTCAAAATTTTGAGGAAAAGCGACGACAAGTTTTAGGAATACATTTGAAATAAAAAAAAAACGAATTTTGTAAAAGAAGTCTAAATTTCGAGAAAAATTTTGAAATTTGAAGGCAAAATTTAAAGAATCAGCTGAAAATATGCGGAAAGTTAGATTCTAAAAAAATCGAAACTTACAGAAGAAGTCCAACTTAGGAGAAATAATCGAGAAAAAGATTGAATTTTCGAAAGAAATTGAAATTCTAATTTAAAAAAAGAGAATAGAATTATAATTTTGGAAGAAAATGCGAATTTTGATGTAATCCTTTCGAGAAAAAGGCGAATTTGGAGGAAAAAATTGCCATTTTGACATAAAATAAAAATTTCGCAGGGAAAACCAAATTTGAGAATAAAGTTTAAATTTTTTGAAAGAAAATTTTCTCGCAGGTTATATTTTTTATAAAACTGCAATATATGTCCAAAACTCGAAATCTGTTAATAAATATTTTTTAAAGATTTTTACTTTTTTATCAAAAGATCGACCAAATTTGAGAAAAAAGTTAAATTTTAATAAATCTGCGAAAAGTCGTATTTTAAAAATAGTCGAAATTTTCAGAAATATCTGAATTTTGAGAAACGGCGAAATTTCGAACAAAAAACGACGAATTTTAAAATAAAAATTCGAAAATTTGAGAAAGTCAGATTTTAGGGAAAAAATCGAATTTCTTTCAGAAATATCTGAATTTTGAGAAACGACGAAATCTCGAACAAAAAACGACGAATTTTAAAATAAAAATTCGAAAATTTAAGAAAGTTAGATTTTAGGGAAAAAAATCGAATTCCTTTCAGAAATATCTGAATTTTGAGAAACGACGAAATTTTCAACAAAAAACGACGAATTTTAAAATAAAAATTCGAAAATTTGAGAAAATCAGATTTTAAGGAAAAAAATCGAATTCCTTTCAGAAATATCTGAATTTTGAGAAACGACGAAATCTCGAACAAAAAACGACGAATTTTAAAATAAAAATTCGAAAATTTGAGAAAATCAGATTTTAAGGAAAAAAATCGAATTGCTTTCAGAAATATCCGAATTTTGAGAAACGACGAAATTTCAAACAAAAAACGACGAATTTTAAAATAAAAAATTGAAAATTTGGGAAAGTCAGATTTTAGGGAAAAAAAACGAATTCCTTTCAGAAATATCTGAATTTTGAGAAACGACGAAATTGCGAACAAAAAACGACGAATTTTAAAATAAAAAATTGAAAATTTGGGAAAGTCAGATTTTAGGGAAAAAAACGAATTCCTTTCAGAAATATCTGAATTTTGAGAAACGACGAAATTTCGAACAAAAAACGACAAATTTTAAAATGAAAATTCGAAAATTTGAGGTAGTCAGATTTTAAGGAAAAAATCGAATTCCGGAATATATTGTTTTTTAATTTTTTTTGGTTTCAGGGGACTGGATTTGTATTTCATTTTTGAAAATAACCAAGGACCACAAAAAAAATATACATGCAATTTAAAAAAAAACGAATTTGTTGGAAAAACTCGAAACCTCGAGGAAAAACGAATTTTGAAATACTAAAATAACATTGCTTTGAGAGAAAGGTCTTTTTCCATATACATACAAACCTATAATATACATATAAACCTAAAATAATAAAAATTTATAAAAGCCATTTTATACGTTTTTACTGCCATTTTCGCATATTATATTTGCCTTTTATGACGCCAAAACTTTACTTTTTTACTGCCACAACTTCCGGGCTATAGTTATAATTATTTTTTTTTCAACATTTCTTTAAACTTACATGAATTGAAAACACCTTTATGTGGCTAACTATAGAAATAAACTTTGAAAATTAACAAAATTCCCTTTCAACATAAAGCGATAACTTTCATATAACCCCTCACAGTAGCTAACAAAAAGCAAAAAGTATTCTAATTTCTATTAAATATAAGGAAAACTAAGTTAATAGGAACAATCTAATTTGAATTAGGAAAATATGATCTGAGAAATAACAACACTTCCGTCACTAAACTTTTTAGTTTAAAATTAAAAAATAAAAATTATTTCAAGCATGCATAGCAACCTCGGTGTGTTAATTTATGGTACTTGCTTGGAATAAAACTTTGTATTTTATATTAAAAGGATAAGCTATGTACCGGGTGGCCAACTAAGAAAGGACGCCGGCTATATCTCAGCAACGAACCATCCCACAGTTTTGACAAAAAAATTTCAGTAGGAAAAGTGGCCCTGAAAAATCGCTGGAAAATATTTTTGAGGTTCTAAAATGACCGCTAGGTGGCGTAATACGTGAAGCTAAATAGAAAATTAGGATTTTCTCCAAATTTTGCTTAGTTAAGGTATAATAAAAATGTATGCATTGTAATCCTAGAGTAGTTTCAATATGTTTTTGTTCTACACTCTTTCTTCTATCTCTAAAAATAAGGTAGTGGGGAGACATCGAAAAAAATTTTTTTTAAATACCATTTACTTCAGTTAGCCTCAATAAAATTTAACAAATTTAGTCTCTATAGAAAGAGTGTTATTTATTCTATCGAAAGCGCTTTCACATGTTTTTATTTTAAAGTTATTGTCGTTGCTACAGCGCTACAGTTATATAAAAGGGTAACAAATTTCGCCGTTTGTCTAAAAAAAATTAAACAGGAAGATATGTCAATTTTAATATCTTAAAATAGAGAATTGAAAGCCCTAGATATCAGTGAAAACCGCAACTCGATATCTTTATCTAACCAGAGATATTGGCAAATAAAATTTCAGTAACGTAAAAGCTTGATGACATTATTTACCATTTAGAATACGAAATCAGAGGAGGTTTACAATTTGTCTTACATAATATAAAAATAAGTAATTAACATACCTACAATAATCTAATAGTAATAACAGTGAATAATGTAAAAAAATTAATCGAAGAAACAATCTAATATTTAAAAAAGTAAAAAAAAAGACACTGCATTACATTAAAAATGTTAAATTGATATCGTCTACTGACTGGAGCCCTAGACGTTCAAACTGATTGCAGTCCATCATTTTCATGCAGTGAATCCTCTGACGAATGAACAACACTGCAATTTTAACTTTTATCATTGACCATTCTACCCCTCTAAATATTTTCTTATTCTTTCGATCATGCCCTTTCTTTTGTAGGCTTGTTGGCAAAAACAAGGTCTTCTATTCGCCTGACAAATAAAAATCAAGGCAAGTCAGATCTGGGGACCTGGATGGCCAAGAAAACTGACTTCCACTTCCTATCTACCTGCCAGGCGGGCCTGGTTTCGAAAGGTGGTTCAGCATATCCCCAAGTCATTAGCTATTTTTCTAGCACTTAAATGAGGATTCAATTTCACATATTCTAAAACATTTATAATATTTTGCTCGATGCCACCTCGACGTCATCTTCTGAACCTAGCAACATGCACATTTCCTGTGGTGCGTATGCGATGTATCAGTCGAAGGAAAACTCTTTCACTTTGATTACGTTTTTCGGGATACTGCATGCGTAGATTTAGCAGCATCACTTACATTTTCATGCATTAGAAATAAATGGTTAGTTAGCATATCAAATGCTTCTTCATTTGTTTAAATCTTTTAATTTTAAAAATTAAAATACAAATCTTGTCCCTTGAAACCAATTTTTTATTTTATAAAGAAATGTATAAGAGAAAATAACAATTCAGTTATAAGAGCAGGTAGTAAACACATTTGCAACCTTAAAGATTTGCACTTTTTTTTATTTCATTTTCCCAGTTATTTTTTTTCAAGGGCCACTTTACCAGTTTTGTAGACAAACTATGTGATTATTTATAACTTAAACTTTGTTTGTCAATATCTTCGGTTAGACAAAAGATATCGAGTTGCGATTTTTACTCATATTTAGGGCTTTTAATTCTCTATTTTAAGATATCCAAATTAACATATCATTCTATTTAATTTTTTTTAGAAAAACGCTGAAATTTGTTACCGATTTATATAACGCACTGTAGCAGCGACAATAATTTAAAAATAAAAACACGTGAAAGTACCGTCGATACACTAAATAGCACTCTTTCTATAAAGACTAAATTTTTTAAATTTTCTTAAGGCTAACTGAAGTAAATGGTATTTAAAAAACATTTTTTTCGATGTCTCCCCACCAATTTATTTTTAAAGACAGAACAAAAAGTGTAAAGCAAAACAAGTCTTAAATATTCTAGGATTACAATGCATGTATTTTCCATATACCTTAATCAGCCAAAATTTCGAGAAAATCCTAATTTTCTATTCAGTCTTACCTATTACGACACCTAGCGGTCATTTAAGAACTTCAAAAATATTTTCCAGCGATTTTTCTGGGCCACTTTTCTTATTGAAATTTTTTCTCCAAAGCTGTAAAGTGATTCGTTGCTGAGATATAGTCGGCGTTCTTTCTTAGTTGGCCACCCGGTACAGTGTGATGTCAATCCCGAAAATTTCGCTACTGAATAGTCGTCGGGATCCCGGGATCCCGATTTTTGGGATCCCGGGATCAAATCCTCTATTCGTGGCGCAGTGACGCTCTTTGCGAAACACTGATCTAGATCGATGATTTAGGAAGATGCAGTTTTTAAAGACGTCGAAGTAGAGAATAGTAATTTTGTTTGTTCTGATGCAATTACAGTCAATATTTATTAATCACACTGTGCTATGCGTATGTTATTAATGTTTTTCAACCTTCTAATTACGCTTGCTTCCTGTATACTCTTTCTTGTTAAGGATAACGTTTGCGTTACCAACAGAAATTGCAAATCTAACATGTGATTAATTACGTTCTTAGGCTTTAGATATATTGTTCTTAAGTCTGTGTCGACATGTTCACCCTAAGCGAGAACCATTTGTTAGTTAAGTAAAATAAAAATTAATATCAGATTCCTGTAATTATATTGGGCTTAGGAGCTCATTTGTCACGTTCATAATATACCCGATAATGACATCATCTATTATTTCATATCAACCCTCACTAATCAAAAACATAACAAAGTTGCGATGATTACCGTAATAGAATTATAGTTATAGAGTACTCACTGGAGAGAATTTTTACCAATTTATCATAATTGTAATAGGCGATGTTCTCTACACACTGACATTTCCATTTGATGAACTAGGGTACTTGAAATAATTGCAAACTCAACACAACTAATATTTATCATTTTACCGGTTTCATGGTACAGTAGTAACATTTATGGCGGATATCAATATAACTTCCCTTTTTTGAGTCATAGCAGAAGCAAGATTTCTCGACTTCCTACACAAATCTAAATCTGGAAGAGTTTTACGATGGGACAAACAGAAAAAAAGATAAATACGTCTTTAATGAGGCAACTATTGAAACGATGATTTGTTTTATCTGTTGCATTAAACACTGATAAAATTTAATAGCCTTTTTGGCCCCTTTAGAGGCTAAATTTTCAAACATTTTCTTTTATTGCTCTACTACGTCATATGGAGAACACCCGTGCGAAATTTCATGCTTCTTAACCCACAGGTTTAGACTTTAAGTTGTCTATTAGTCGTGCTTACAAATTTATTAAATAAATCGCTGTAAAAAATAGGCTGTAGACCTTTTAAATGAACACAAAAATTTGGAAACATTCTTGCTCCATAAGTTTTTTATAATTACTCAAAAGCTGCTGACGTTAAACAATTTTGAATTAAAAGATATGGAAACCTTGAGGTCTAATTTGTTTTTGTTTTATATTTCTTTGTGGCTACTATTCTTTGAGTTACATAAGTTTGAAAATCACCGAAAATTTGGGATTTTAGTATTACAGTATAAATCCTCTTAACCGGCCATCTCTAATCTAGACAAGTGATAGGTTGTCGCTTTGGTCAGTTAATTCAACATGTGGTTACATGTTTTTTCAACTAGAAAAGTGTAATTCGATTCCTGTTGAGTGGTATTTTCTTCGCCAGTTGTTCTTACAGACGTCTAAATTTTCAGTTACCTTTTTTTTCGTTAAGGAATCGCAATCTTTTATAAAAACGTGTATTTTCATTGAAGGGATATGAATTAAGCAATTTTGTATTCTCCATATAGATTAGATTAGATTAGATTATATATGGGTCGTTTCGTGTTTCTCTTCGTCCACCCCGCACCTCGACCTAAGGAGATTTTTTGTGCATACCCTGATCTATATAGTTCCTAGGTTCAAACTCTTGTAGAAGTTTATTATGGACCTGGGATTGAGCTTTCCCACATTTGAGGGGTCTAAGGACACCCATCAAAATTGGACGTGCCTTGCACTTGCATAGCACATGTACTGCAGTTTCCGCAGCTTCTGCGCAAAAGCGACATGGGTCTGTTTCAGCCTGACCCATTTTCTTGAGGTGGTACCTCATAGGGCAATGTCCTGTTAGGAGGCCGGTTAGGATCCTCAATTCAGATTTGCTGAGTTCTAAGTAGACCTTTGTCTTTTCAAGCGTTCCAGATATGAATCTTTTCGCCTGCCGTAGTCCTGGATATAGTCTCCAGTGGAAGATTCTTGACTTTGTTTCCCATTTTTTGACCTCATTGTTGATTTGACTTTTGGAGAAACCAAAAGCTGGTTTTAGTCCAAAAAATGACGATGCAGATCCTTCTCTAGCGAGTCAAATTTTAAAAACATAAAATTTAAAAATATTTTGAAAAGTCACCAAAAAATATCAAAATTTTCAAAAAAATCGAAATTTTGAAATAGAACCGAAATTTTGAGAAAAATAACTGTGCAATAACTCGATATTTTAACAAAATGTCAAAAATAAAAAAATCGAAAAAAAGTTTTGGTCAAGTTTCCTAAAAAGCCGAAATTTTTGGTAAAGTAGAAATTTTCAAAATGAAGTTAAACTATCGAAAAAAATCGAAATTAAAGAAAAAGAAAATTTCAAAAACAATTTTGGAAAAATCTCTCTAAGTCTAATGTATTTGAATTCGATACGTCCACGTGTTAAAAAAAAATAAACATATTCAGAAGTTCAGTGTCAAGTGCGAAGTATTCCTTTTGCTTTCCGATCGAAGAAATCCTACATCAAGTCGAGACCGTGTTGATTAATTTTATAAAAATGCATAGCTACACGCCTGTCTTGCTCATCTCCTGGGATGGCGAGATAGGTAGTTAAGATAGTAATTTTACACACTGCCAGTTTTTCTAAACGTCCTGACAATTTTACAATTTTCATACATTTAAATACGATTTGCATGTGCTACGATGTAATAAAATCACGAAATATAACTGTTCAAATTACGGAGGGTGATGTTATTTACAAGAATTTCTCACCTAATAAGGCGTGGAAACACAACTTTCCTTTAAAGGAAAACATGGAATTGATGTCAGCTGGTTAGAAGCTTTGAACGATTTATGACAGATATTCTAATGCATTCATTTTACTTGTTAGCCATTTTTTCTACTATTTCAACTGAAAGTAGAGCTAAGATGATAATTAGTGCTAATTCGCCAACAGCCAACAAGAACCAATATGAATGTTTATTTTCAAAACTGTTAATAAGGTGAGTAGATAAGCAAAGCCGGCTCTAACTCAAAATCCCATGCTTTTTTATAGAGGTTTATCATTTGGTACCTCGAGTCAAGCAACTAAACAATTTGTTTAGTTAGTTTTAGTTGGTTGATTAGTTGGTTGTTTAGATGTTTGCTTAGTTGACTAGAGGTATCTTGCCACACACACGGTGGATCTTTATAAGAAATAATCCAGCCAAGGGGGGCTCGCACAATTAGGGTTCCGTACTAGCTATTTTAGGCAATAACTCAAATTAAATCATTGTTACTTATCTATGAATTTGAATTTTATCCAACTATTCTTGTGTTATAATTGAAAAAGAAAAAAATTGCCTATTTTCAGATATACAAACTTTTACAATCAATCCAAATATTTATGGAACTGACATTTGTGTTAATAATGTCTCAGATAAAAGGCATTCATTCGCAATAAGTTGATGACTAACGCATAGGCTTAGTTGATATTTTCTTTAACGCGCCTTCTTAGTAAATTCGACAACCTTACTGAATTATCGTCTTTGAACATTGCGCAAAGAAAGCGCCATTGAACCATTCCCATCAGCTTTTTTTAAAAGCAAGCACCTCGGACATAGCCATGCGGTTAAATAATTAGAAATATTTTGTGCTTACCAAATCACAAGTCAATTAAAAACGATGATAGAACAATGTTGGCAATGATGTAACAACAGGCGCTCAAATTGGATATCAATAATATTATAATTTAATAGTTTCTTTGTTTACACAGAGTACGCACTAGCAGGCATGATTGCATTCTTTTCGTTTCTTGATTATACCACGGTATGGCATCTGCTTCCTGCATTTCGTTTAATGAGATGTGAACGTTGGACCTATGTATGTAACTCATGTGAAATATCTGAAGGAATGTGTTGCTGAAAACGTTCTTAACAAGGACGAATGTCGTAGTGAACTACTTTTTAAAAATTAATCAAATACCACACAAATAACCTCATTTGAACCGCTGAAAGGGCATAACCACCTTCAGGCAAGCAAAACTGCTGATGGATAAACCCTTGCAATGAAGGGCTGAAGGATAAACACTTGCAACCAAGGGCTGAAGTACTTACTGCAATAAATAAAAGTAGACTAAGTAAAGCTCTAGGTCTGCTCACTGGCCACGGGAACTTTAAAGGACACCTTGTTAAACTCAACCTAGTAGAAAGCGACCGATGTTAAATGTGTGGGACTGAAAAGGAAACAAGTTTACGCATTGTGTGTGCTTGTCCAACATTTGCCAGATAAACAAACATTAAGACTAGAAGCCAAAGAAACAGTAAGACCAGAAAAACTGGAAGGAATCAGTGTAGGTTGAGAATGGCTGTAAAGGTTGGAATATACAGATAAGGAAAAATTTTCATTGTCCATGTAAAACGCTAAGAATTGTCCCTTCCTTAGTTTTCTACGGCCGATGAACGTATTTCCCCACTTTGACGCAGCATGCTCGTATCTTCCAGTTTAGATGTTAGAAAAAACTCGTCGAGAGTTTTACAACAAACTGGAATATTGTTTAGCACAGTCTGGCAGCCTATTTGAACTCATTATATTGTAATGTTTAAAGAGTTATGTTATATCTTCATTAGAATTATTATTTATTTTGTTTAAGAAATCTCATTTATTTATTTTGGTTATCAAAGAATATCAGTTTTGTCTTGCCTCACAGCAAACTGAGGTACGCAAATTTTAATAAAACTGTTGCCTGCCAATAGTAATCCCGTAAAAAACACGTTATAAGCTATGATGTACTACTGAAATCTCCACCAGCACTGATCGCTGCGCTCTGCGTTGAATTGTTTACACCGGTGTAGGAGAATACAAGGCGCCGCCCATCTATCCCACTATTAGCTCTTAATGTTAAATCTGTCATTAACATTTTCCCTATGGACAGTGTTTGACTTTCCTGATGTGTACAATGCTGACTGAGACTCGAACAAACTTGGCCTACAACGGCCTCCATAAATGAGGCGTTTGGTGCAAAAGTGGCTAAACCAACATATTTAGACGTTTCCTGATTTTCAATTTATTTTACTTAGAACATTGACATCTGTAAGTGCAACCGTTAACAGTGCAATGCAAACTCATCTTCAATGCTTTTACTACTTAGCAGATGGCAGCAGTATTTTATATTTGCTTTATTACAAATTAGACCACTTTTGCACAAAATGTCTCAAATGTAAAAAAAAACTGAGGTTGAATTAAACACATCAATAAAGTTGGCTTTGTAAAAAATATGTCTTTTATGAAATTGAGCCATCTTAAGACTGCTAATGATGTTTCGCTTGCCATCATAATCGGCGTTTTCAGCAACAAGAAAACTTCAAATTCAAGCACTTTAACCTAAAATTGAAATACAAATCTTGTCCGCTGAAACCAATAAAGATTAAAAAACACAACAAAGGTTGCTCTAACGCGTTTCGATAACCAAGCTATCATCTTCAGAAAGATACTGACCAGAATATCAACAAATCATAAAAAGCGAAAATCTCCTTGAGTGAAAGTGGCTTAAAATTGGTAAAGAAATGCATTTAATAACGAGCATAATAACTCAGTATCTCAGTCATACCAGCAGCAAAATTCTTAGGTAAGAGTTCGCCTCTAGTATGGTTGACATACTGAATTACCGTTCTCTATCCGTATTGATTCACGATACACCAACTAGTTGACTGTATTCCTTCGCTTCCCTTTTTTGTGCCACTCACTTCACAATAATTTTACCTCTATATGACTGACATATTAAGTTATCGTTCTCTATCTGTATTGACTACATTGCCTAGCCAAAGTTTTTTGTTTCACTTTTACTTCCAAAGAGTTTCGTCTTTGATATGGCTGACATACTGAGTTACTGATGCGCTTTCCCGTCCTGGATTTGCTTTTTTATTTTGTTTCTCTGAAGAAGACTATGATTTCTATTCATGTTTTATTGGCTTCTTCTTCGCCAGTTACTCCTTTCACAATTCTAAATTTTCAGTAACCTTCTGTTAAGGATTGGCAATATGTTATAGATTACCGCAAGCAGCGATTGGCAATATGATGACTAAAACATCGAGCACTTTTAGCAGTTCTTTGGCTGTGTTCAATAATGGAAGAATTATATCATTTATTGACTCCAGTTGGCGACTTATTTGTAACTAGTGATAAACAAAGAAGAATTTCTTGTTTTGCTAGTTAGCTTCTCGTCTTGTCTTGCTAAGCAAGATAAAGAATTGTTTTACCTCTTGTCTTGCCAATTTCTTGCTGGGTTGATTCTTGTTTTGCTAACAAAGATCTTGCCATTTCTTGTTCTTGCTGGCTCCTTTGTTTTACGCATGAGCAACAACAAAACAGGCTGAAAATTCATTGCGACACTATCAATTTAAAAAGTATGTCATCCATAAAAGGCTACAGAAAAAGTAAACCAATAGATCATAGTGGAAAAAGAAAATATAACTGATGAAATTTTAATTTTTATTAAAATTTTGAACACCAAATAAAAATCACCAATGGATAGCTCACAATTTAAAAGAATATACACACATGAAGACAAAATTACAGTGGAAAAAAAAAATCTAACTGATGAAATTTCAATTTTTATTTAAATTTTGACCACCAAATGATTATCACCAATTGATGATCACCAACTGATTCGGTTCAACTTACAAAAATATACTACATGAAGACAACATTATAGTGAAAAAGGAAAATGTTACTGATAAAATTTCAATTTTCATTAAAATTTTGAACACCAAATGATAATCACCAATGGGTAGTGTACAATTTAAAATATACCACATGAAGACAAAATTATGATGGAAAAAGAAAATATATTTGATGAAATTTCAATTTTTATTGAAATTTTGACCACCAAATAATCATCACCAATAGATGATTACCAATTGATTAGGTTCAACTTACAAAAATATACCACATGAAGACAACATTATAGTGGAAAAAGAAAATGTTACTGATAAAATTTCAATTTTCATTAAAATTTTGAACACCAAATGATAATCACCAACGGATAGTGTACAATTTAAAAGAATATACCACATGAAGACAAAATTATGATGGAAAAAGAAAATATAACTGATGAAATGACAATTTTCATTAAAATTTTAACCACCAAATGATGTTCACCCATTGATGATCACCAACTGATTCGGTTCAACTTACAAAAATATACTACATGAAGACAACATTATAGTGGAAAAAGAAAATGTTACTAATGAAATTTCAATTTTCAGTAAAATTTTGAACACCAAATGATAATCACCAATGGATAGTGTACAATTTAAAAGAATATACCACATGAAGACAAAATTATGATGGAAAAAGAAAATATAACTAATAAAATTTTAATTTTTATTGAAATTTTGACCACCAAATGATCATCACCAATTGATGATCACCAATTGATTAGGTTCAACTTACAAAAATATACTACCTGAAGACAACATTATAGTGGAAAAAGAAAATGTTACTGATGAAATTTCAATTTTCATTAAAATTTTGAACACCAAATGGATATCACCAACAGATAGTGTACAACTTAAAAGAATATACCACATAAAGACAAAATTATTGTAGAAAAAGAAAATATAACTGATGAAATTTAAATTTTTATTGAAATTTTGACCATTAAATGATCATCACCAATTGATGATCACCAATTGATGAAGTTCAACTTGGAAAATATACCACATGAAGACAACATTATAGTGGAAAAAGAAAATGTTAGTGATGAAATTTCAATTTTTATTAAAATTTTGAACACCAAATAATAATCACCAACGGATAGTGTACAATTAAAAAAATATATCACATGAAGACAGAATTATGATGGAAAAAGAAAATATAATTGATGAAATGGCAATTTTTATTAAAATTTTAACCACCAAATGATGTTCACCCATTGATGATCACCAACTGATTCGGTTCAACTTACAAAAATATACTACATGAAGACAATATTATAGTGGAAAAAGAAAATGTTACTGATGAAATTTCAATTTTTATTAAAATTTTGAACACCAAATGAAAATCACCCACGGATAGTCTATAACTTAAAAGAATATACCACATGAAGACAAAATTATGGCGGGAAAAGAAAATATAACTGATGAAATTTTAATTTTTATTGAAATTTTGACCACCAAATGATCATCACCAATTGATGATCACCAATTGATGAGGTTCAACTTAGAAAAATATACCACATGAAGACAACATTATAGTGGAAAAAGAAAATGTTACTGATGAAATTTCAATTTTCATTAAAATTTTAAACACCAAATGATAATCACCAACGGATAGTGTACAATTTAAAAGAATATACCACATGAAGACAAAATTATGATGGAAAAATGAAAATATAACTGATGAAATGACAATTTTCATTAAAATTTTCAACCACCAAATGATGTTCACCCATTGATGATCACCAACTGATTCGGTTCAACTTACAAAAATATACTACATGAAGACAACATTATAGTGAAAAAAGAAAATGTTACTGATGAAATTTCAGTTTTCGTTAAAATTTTGAACACCAAATGAAAATCACCAACGGATGCTGTACAACTTAAAATATACCTTATGAAGACAAAATTATGGTGGAAAAAGAAAATCTAACTGATGAAATTTCAATTTTCATTTAAATTTTGACCACCAAATGATCATCACCAATTGATGATCACCAACTGATTAGGATTAACTTACAAAAATATACTACATGAAGACAACATTATAGTGGAAAAAGAAAATATTACTGATGAAATTTCAATTTTCGTTAAAATTTTGAACACCAAATGAAAATCACCAACGGATACTGTACAACTTAAAAGAATATACCTCATGAAGGCAAAATTATGGTGGAAAAAGAAAATCTAATTGATGAAATTTCAATTTTTATTGAAATTTTGACCACCAAATGATCATCACCAATTGATGATTGATAAGATACAGCTTAGAAAAGTATGCCACATGAAGACAAAATTATAGTGAAAAAAGAAAATATTACTGATGAATTTTTGTTTTTCAAATGATTATTAAGGTGAATAGAGTGTGTCCGAATAAGTAAGCTTAAAACGGCGATATGAGGTTTAAGTTAAGCTTCTGATTCGTTTCTGGGATTTTTAGCAACATCGTTCGATAAGCTGCAGCTTAGAAAAATGTATCATATGACTCTGGTTCGCAAATCATTCGTAGCTAATGATACACAAAGCAAAATTTCTTGTTTTGCCAGTTGGCTTCTTCTCTTGTCTTGCTAAGCAAGACAAAAATTTGTTTTACTTGTTATCTTGCCAATTTCTTGCTGGGTTGATTCTTGTCTTGCTAGCAAGAATCTTGCCATTTCTTGTTCTTGCTGACTTGTTTGTTTTACCCATAAGCAACAACAAAACAGGTTCCGAATTCATTGCGACACAATCGATTTAAAAAGTACGTCATCTATAAAAGATCTACGGATAAAGTAAACCGATAAATTTCAGGAGTGGGCCCGATGGAACCGTTATCAAGTTACCTGCAAGCAGGGACAAAATTTTCAATCATAAGAGGGCCAATTTGGTTGTGTTGCTTTAATTTATATCAATAAGAAAAATATTGAAAAAAGCAAGAAGTCTTGCTTCCTGCTAATTTCTTGGCAAGAAATCTTGTTCTGGCTGAAAGAACTTCTTGACTTGTCTTATTCTTGCTCCCCAATTTCTAGTCTTGTTTTTGCAGCAAAAACAAGAGAAGAATGAAAAAACAAGACAAGAACCAGAAAAAGCAAGACAAGAACAAGAAAAAGCAAGACAAGAACAAGAAAAAGCAAGACAAGAAGAAGAAATTTGTGAAACACTATTCCAAACCATAATTGGCTTTAATCAAGTTACTTTAAATATACTTGATCCCTAAAGTTTTGTACCAAAAGTATTCAACATGGTCCTTTGTTAGCCCTTATAAATTTTTTTGATTAATTTTCATTGGTTAAGCTGTGAAGCAATTACTTTCACATATTAGATTAGTCATAATTGTATGCAGGTGCCGTAATTGTTTTAACAGTAAACAGTGGATGACAATTGAAATTAAGAAAATTTTTATTAATAGTTGATAAGTTAATAAACAATAAGCGAAATAGATTAAATAGTAAGTAGTAGCTAATAATACGTTTGCCTAAGGTAATTTATTATTTTGTAATAGCAGGAAACTTTAATATTACAAATGCTAAATAGCGTTATATTGGGTCGACGCTAAACGTTCCTCATAAAATTGCGAAGAATCGTTGGGATGCTGCACAGTTCGAAAGGAAGACAATTTTATAGACTTTATTTACGTCAAATAAAAATCACTTTCAATAATGTTAATACAGAAAGATAACTCTATGATGGATATAAATTTATTTAATATTAGGTAACACATTATTTTTTAAGAGACATGAACGTTTATTACAAACATAACGAAAAAAGTTATGTCACAAGAATAAATAATGGCGAAGAATAAAGCACAATTGCTCCTTATTCTTGTGGTCATGTCCTTGGGACTGAGGTTTGAGATAGTCCTCGCTCGATGGTTGATGCGAAGCATTTGTGGGCGATATTGCCAACCATTCGCGAGCACTATCTCTTGATGAATCGTTCAGGTCACTCAGTGATCGCGTCCGAAATGAGTGAGGCACTCCGTCCTTCCCCTTTAAGTTAGGACGAGGAATGTCTCTTGCTTCATTGTTATTAAGCCTGAATCTTGACATTTTCAGCATCCTGCTAGCAATATCTTTTACTATTTGCTTGTTGTTTTTGTATTAATTTGGAAGTTCCTGCTTTAAAACAGATGTCTGAATTTAGTGAATGTTGCCAATTATTAATTAATAGTCTGCTACTACATATCCATATCATCACAATATTTTTGGACGATTAAACTCCCCTTTTCCCCTTCAAAATGTAATGTGTTCTGAGACCTCGTTGCGCACTTACATGCCTGCCTGGTTTGCACAACTTGAATCGCTTTCAAAATTAAATATCCCTTTATGTTAGGTACATGTTCAGAAAGGCTCAGTGGCACTTTGCTCGATATTAGTTTAAGTTTGCTAAACTCGCAAATTAATATCAAGTTACTGAAAATCGAGAATGTCAGCGTAGCCGCAAAGTTCGTTGAGTGTTTAATGTGAATTGTTCTACTTAAAGATCCGATAAATGATAGGCATGAAGTTTAATTTTGTTTCAGCCATGTCTGTACAATGATGCAGCAAATTCGAAAAGGCCATTGTTCAATGAAGTGAACATTGTGCCTTCCTTGCCGCAGTCCGATAACCTTTTATTGAACGCATGTCCTTCTCATTATAAATGTGTATGGTATGGTATATCTAATGCCATTTTACATTTGACGGTCATTTAATCTTAAATGTCAAGAAAATTTTATGAAATTTAAAAATTGAATGATTCTGTTGGCGCCTCCATTTTTTTCTTAAAGTTTTGATCCTGCCGACTAACCAGTTTGAAGATTTAAGAAAAAACTCGAAGACGTCAATAATTAAAATTAGTGATTTTGAACGTTTAAAAGTTGGAAATTATAGAAAGAAAAACGAAATTCTTAGTTTTCAAATATATTAAAAAAACTTTAGACTCTCTAAGACGAAAACGTTATTCAAAATAAAAAGTCAACATTTTTAGATTGAACTGAAAGTTTTGAGAAATAAATACGTGATTAATCTCCCAATTTTAAGACATTAATCTGAAAACTGAATTAATTTCAGGCCAGTTTTTAAGAAAGTAGGTCACAACATCCAAGGAGGGCTAATTGCTTTAGTTGTTTCTAATCAAAAATGACAATGTATAAATTTCGAGGTTCTGTGTTCCCAGTAACTAACTTTTCTAATAAAATTGTCACTCGGAAACGAGCAAAAGTTTCGGTTATTAGGTTTCTCCCCTGCTTTCAATCCAAACATATTTTTATTGCGAGTTTTCCTGATAATTCTTTACAGTGGCGGATTATATATTGGTAGAGCCCCTGACAATAGTCATATATAAATAAATGAATGAATGAATGAATAAATGAATGAATGAATGAATGAATGAATGAATGAATGAATGAATAAATGAATAAATGAATGAATGAATGAATGAATGAATGAATAAATGAATGAATGAATGAATGAATGAATAAATGAATGAATGAATGAATGAATGAATGAATAAATGAATGAATGAATGAATGAATGAATAAATGAATGAATGAATGAATGAATGAATGAATGAATGAATGAATGAATGAATGAATGAATGAATGAATGAATGAATTAATGAATGAATGTATGAATGATTGAATGAATGAATGAATGAATGAATGGATGGATGAATGGATGAATGAATAAATGAATGAATGAATTAATGAATGAACGAAGGAAAGGAACGAAGGAACGAAGGAACGAACGTAGGAACGAACGAACGAAGGAACGAACGAACGAAGGAACGAACGAACGAAGGAACGAACGAAGGAGCGAACGAACGAAGGAACGAACGAACGAAGGAACGAACGAACGAAGGAACGAACAAACGAACGAACGAAGAAACGAACGAACGAAAACGAACGAACAAACAAAGGAACGAAGGAACGAAGGAACGAAGGAACGAAGGAACGAAGGAACGAAGGAACGAAGGAACGAAGGAACGAAGGAACGAAGGAACGAAGGAACGAAGGAACGAAGGAACGAAGGAACGAAGGAACGAAGGAACGAAGGAACGAACGAACGAACAAACGAAGGAACGAACGAAGGAACGAAGGAACGAAGGAACGAAGGAACGAAGGAACGAAGGAACGAAGGAAGGAAGGAACGAAGGAACGAAGGAACGAAGGAACGAAGGAACGAACGAACGAACGAACGAACGAACGAAAGAACGAAGGAAGGAAGGAAGGAAGGAAGGAAGGAAGGAAGGAAGGAAGGAAGGAAGGAATGAATGAAAGAATGAATACATGAATAAATAAATAAACAAATTAATAAAAGATCTATCAAGACTTGAAACACTCTGAAAATAAAATAGATGAACCCACCACAAACATATTTTAATATGACACCAAATAACAGAAAGTTACAAAACTCTGATCACGAAATGAATCAAAAAAACTTAACATAAAATTTCTTCGCCATATCAAAACAAATAACATTTAGCAGTTAATGTCTGTAGATAACTAAATAGAAAAATTAGTTCATTTATTAAAAGCACGAAAGAATTTGACGTACATTTTTACTTCCTTAGAGGCCGAATTCCGATTTTTTTAAGCGGATGCCTTCGTCTTGTAAAGACCCCTTTGCCAAACAAGTTTCTAACTTAGATAGAAATTACGGTCACTTTTTGACATCTGTTTAGCCAAGTTAAAAAACCTAGACGTTAAAAGTTGATCAGGAATAGGAAACGTTAACGTATTTGCATGAAGAATTTAAATCTATTACTTTATTATTTTTGTTCCATGTCGCATAAAGTGTAAATTATGTTTCGAGACGTAAATTTTTCAGCACAAATGATTAGCATTTAATTTAAAATTGCTGCTATAATGTCAGCGAGTTAGAGCAACCCCTTACGGGCAACTTCACTTGACGCTTTTGAATATTCATTACGCTGTTATTTATTGACACGATAAAGTAATAATTACATCACATTTGCATTGTTCTTAAGGCCTTGAACGGATTCAATGGCCGATCAGGATGCAAATAAGTTGTAACTAGATAAAATCTTATTTTTTTGTGTTAACATGATACACTTTTCTAATTGATATTCAGCTAATTTCATAAAGCTGCTTCGACAAGAAAATTATTATTATTTATACGCTAGTATTTGCTGGTGAGTGGCATTTGCAAACATGAACGGTAAGAAAGCACTTGATCACTTTTCATTTGGCTTTATATTTCATACGAAGCTGTGCATTATAAATAAATTATCTTAATATTACAAAACTGGTTAGTTGTGTTGTTACATTATAACGGCAACAGTAGTAACCATAGATATATATCATCCTCAATAGAAAGAAATACGTTTTTTTTTATTTTCTCCGGATGCAACTTAAAGTATTATTGTTAGATGTTGAAAATGCATAATTTTATGGAAATTATAAAATAACACTCAACTTACATTTTGTCCCAAATATTGCCGTGTAAACTTAAAACTTTTAATTTTGTTTCTAAATGGTTTAACTCTAAAACCAACAATTCACAATTATAGAAACTTCAACTTTAATCTCGAATTCCTTCAGTACGGAAAGCTAAGTGTGCAAGCCCACCGAGCCCCTATCAAGCTCCCTTGTGAAAACTTTCAAATAATCCCTTCAAATTCAAGTAAAATCAACACAATTTCGATAAAAAAGTCGAATTTTCCATAAGCACTCAAAATTATGGACAAAAATAAAAATAAAAAGTGAATACGAATTTATTCCGAGTAATTTGAGTAAGTCAACATTCAATAACAATTCGGAATTTGTAAGTTTACAACTCGAAATTCAACTATGAATTTCGAGTTGAGATTTTCAGAAAAAATGAAAGATCGAGTGGTGTTATTAAAAATTAAATTATTATTAATTAATTGCTGAAAGTTTAAATGAATATTTCAAGTATTTTCGTAAAACGTTTCTCTCCCCCCCCCTCTCTCTCTCTCTCTCTCTCTCTCTCTCTCTCTCTCTTGCTCTCTGCTCTCTTCTCTCTCTATCTCTCTTTTCTATTCTTTCATGTATTTTCTCTCTCCTCTCTCGTCTCTATTCTCTCTGCTCTTTTCTCTCTTATTTCTTCTCTCTTCTGTCTGTCTTCTCTCTTCTCTATTCTCTCTTCTCTCTGCTCTCTTCTCTCTCTTCTCTCTTATTTCTTCTCTCTTCTCTCTCTTCATTTCTCCTTTCTTCTCTCTCTCTCTCTCTCTCTTCTCTTCTCTCTTCTGTCTTTTCTCTCCTCTCTTCTCTCTGCTCTCGTCTCTCTGCTCTCTCTTCTCTGCTCTCTTCTCTCTGCACTCTCCTCTCTTCTCCTCTATTCTCTCTCCTCTCTTCTCTCTCTTTGCTGCTCTCTTCTCTCTTCTCACTCTCTCTCTCCCTTCTATCTTTCTCTATCTGTCTCCCTCCTCTCTCTCTCTTCTCTCTTCTGTCTTTTCTCTTCTCTCTTCTCTCTGCTTTCGACTCTCTGCTCTCTCTTCTCTGCTCTCTTCTCTCTGCACTCTCCTCTCTTCTCTCGTCTCTATTCTCTCTCTCTCTCTCTTCTCTCTATTTTTTCATGTCTCTTTTCTCTCCTCTCTGCTCCCTTCTCACTCTCTCTCTCTCTCTCTCTCTCTCTCTCTATCTCTCTCTCTCTCTCTCTCTCTCTCTCTCTCTCTCTCTCTCTCTCTCCTCTCTCTCCTCTCTCTCCTCTCTCTCTCTCTCTATCTGTCTCCCTCCTCTCTCTCTCTCTCTCTCTCTCTCTCTCTCTTTTCTATTCTTTCATGTCTCTTCTCTCTCCTCTCTCGTCTCTATTCTCTCTGCTCTCTTCTCTCTTATTTCTTCTCTCTTCTGTCTTCTCTCTTATTTCTTCTTTCTTCTCTCTTATTTCTTCTCTCTTCTCTCTCTTCATTTCTCCTTCCTTCTCTCTCTCTCTCTCTTCTCTTCTCTCTTCTGTCTTTTCTCTCCTCTTTTCTCTCTGCTCTCGTCTTTTTGCTCTCTCCTCTCTGCACTCTCCCTCTCTTTTCTATTCTCTCTTCTCTCTCTTTGCTGCTCTCTTCTCTCTTCTCATTCTCTCTCTCCCTTCTCTCTCTCTATCTGTATCCCTCCTCTCTCTTTCTCTCTTTTCTATTCTTTTATGTCTCTTCTCTCTCGTCTCTATTCTCACTGATCTCTTCTCTCTTATTTCTCCTCTCTTCTCTCTCTCTCTCTCCATCTCTCCTTTCTTCTCTCTCTCTCTTCTCTTCTCTCTTCTGTCCTTTCTCTCCTCTATTCTCTCTCCTCTCTTCTCTCTCTCTCTTCTCTCTATTTTTTCATGTCTCTTCTCTCTCCTCTCTGCTCTTTTCTCTCTCCTCTCTGCTCTTTTCTCTCTCCTCTCTGTTCTTTTCTCTCTCCTCTCTGCTCTTTTCTCTTTTCTCACTCTCTTTTCTCTCTCTCTCTCTCTCTCGCTCTCTCTCTCTCTCATTCTTTCTCTCTCTCTCTCTCTCTCTCTCTCTCTCGCTCGCTCGCTCTCTCATTCTCTCTCTCTCTCTCATTCTCTCTCTCTCTCTCTCTCTCTCTCTCTCTCTCTCTCTCTCTCTCTCTCTCTCTCTCTCTCTCTCTCTCTCTCTCTCTCTCTCTCTCTCTCTCTCTCTCTCTCTCTCTCTCTCTCTCTCTCTCCCAGTTTTAAATAGGACTATATGAAGAAAAATAAAAAACTTCAATTTTAAAAATGTTGAAATATAAACAAAAAGGAGAAATGTCGAGATTTGGAAAATTCGAAATTTTGAAAGAAAGTTGAATTTTTGGAAACTGTACAAATTTTTATAAAAATTTCAAACAAATGTTAAAATTTTTAAGCAAAGATCTAAATGAAAAAAATGTCAATACTTTTAAAAGATCGACAATTTACAAAAATTGAGAATTTGGAAGAGTGCAAATTTTCAACAAAAAAAAATAGAACTTTAAGAAGCTGGAAATTTTAAAGAGTGGTAAAAAATTTTAAAAAGTATTCTAAAATTGTACGAATGTCAAAATTTTCAAAAAATGTCCGTACAAATTTTCAAAAAAAGTCAAAAGAAATGAAAAGTTAAATGTTTAAACATAAAATGTTGAAATAATATTGAATATTTCAAACAAAATTTGAAACAAATTTAAAATTTTCAGAGCAACGAAATCGGTATTTTGAAAAAAATGTATAAATTTTGAAAAAAAAGTTGAAATTTTGAAATAATCAGAAATTTTCAAAAATATTCGAAAATTTGAAAAATATTCGAAAACAGTCGATGATTTCAAAAAAGTTGACATTAAAAAATATAGAGATTTAAAAACATTTTTTTAATTTTCAAAAAACCTACATTTTGAGTAGAGCCAATTTTTTTAATGATTGTTTGCTAAATAAGCCCAAATTCTGAAAAAGATGGACATTTTAAAACAATCAAAATTTTAAAGCTTATATTATGATTTATAAAAAGTAAAAACGTAACGTAAAACATCAACATTTTGAAAAAACTACGACATCTCAAAAAAAGAGACATCTTAAAAAACTCAGTTTTTTTAAAAAAAAGCAGGAATTTTCAGAGCGGAAATTTTAAACAAATATCCAAGAAATTTCCAAGAAAGTCGACATTTTTAATAAAAGTTACAATTTTGAAAGAAGGCAAATTTTTGAGACAAATCGAAAGTCTTAAAACAATTTCAAATTTGGACAAGAAAAAAGTTTATTTTAAAATAGAATTAAAATTTTGATAAATTCAATGTTTAAGAAATGGTTTATATGTTTAAAAAGTGCCAAAAATTTAAAAAAATCGAAATACTTGGTCGAATTTTCATAAAATGTCGAAATTTTCAAAAAGTTTTTAAAGAAAATTAAACATTATCAGAACACTCTAAATTTCAAAAAATTAGGTAAAGTTAATTTTCGAAAAAAATAAGAACTTTTGAAGAAAAAACCAGATTTTGGTAGATAAAAGTGGAAATTTTAATGTAAAATCAAAGATCCAACCATTCAAGTCAGATAAGGGTAAAATTTTGAAAAAATCCAAATTTGCAAAAAGTTTCGAAAGCTGAACTGTTCAGAAGAGTGGAAAATTTCGAATTGAAGTCAAAATGTTAGGGTTCCTTGTTCTTGTGGTTCAGTGTACATCGGAGAAACGGGGCGATCATTTAAGACGCGAATATCGGAGCACCAAAGGTGTCTTAGGTCTGGTTTATTTTCGCAGTCAGCCATTGCCGAACATCAACATGAGACCGGACATAAGATTCTCTTCGATAATATTTCAATTATATCCAATATTCCCAATTACTATAATAGGAAGATACGCGAGGCCATCGAAATCCAAAAATTCCCCAATAACATCAACAGAGACGAAGGTTACATGTTTTCCTCCATCTGGAAACCAACCATCGGAAATCTTCGGAAGTGATCGCACAGACGCGTGGTATATAAAGTTTTTCTTTCCCTCTTTCCTGTCAGAAGAGTTTCGCCTCTGGTATGGTGGACATACTGAGTTACCGTGCTCTTCTGCCTAAACTTTCTTTTGTACCAAGTGTCAATTCAGAAGAGTTTCGCCTCTGGTATGGTGGACATACTGAGTTACCGTGCTCTTCTGTCTAGACTTTCTTATCCTTTGTACCAATTTTCAATTCAGAAGAGTTTCGCCTCTGGTATGGTGGACATACTGAGTTACCGTGCTCTGATGCTTTGAAATTGGCCTTTTATTTTTATTTTTCTTTTTTGCATAGTCCCTCATTTCATCTATTTTTCTTTCTTTGTTCCTGAAGAAGCCCCCTACGATGGTGGGCGAAACGTCGAACACTTTTAGTAGTTCTGTGACACGGTCCAATCCCGGAAGAAGTATATCCTGTACAAAATGTTAAAAATTCGAAATATTGAAAAAAAGTCGAAATTTTGGAAACTCAAAACTTAAAACAACGAAGATTTCAAAATAAAAATTGAAATTCTGAAAATTTTGACATTTTAAAAGTACAACATCGGAATTTAAAAAAAATGATTTATTCAGCGCGTGAAAGAAAGTAGTTGGCTGCGGCAGTAGTGAGTGTTTCTTACTCGCGTCGTCCAGTAAAATCACAGAAAAACAATCACGTGTCGAGTTGAGTAAAAAACAAGAATAATTGACATTTCCAATGATGCAGTAACGCGAAACCTGGTCCGGTGTTGACAAATATTTATGGAAACATTGTTAAATTTTTAATATCTGTTGCTTTTTGATCGTTTATAAAGTTTAATAGTTGTAAATACAAAAAATAAAAATAAAAAATACAACCTTCACGACTTTATGGTCAAAATTTTGAAAAAATGGGGTCCGAACAAATTTTCAGAAAAAGTCAAAATAAATAAAAAGTTAAAATTTTAAGCCCAAACTTTTGAAACCTTTACGACTTTATGGTCAAAATCTTGAAAAAATGGCCCGGACAAATTTTTAGAAAAAGTCAAAATAAAAAAAAGTTACAATTTTGAACCCAAAATTTTGAAAAAAATTTAAATGTTTCAAAAAAAGATTGAAAAAAGTTATAAAATTTTCAAAACGGCAAGTCAAAATTTTTATTAAAATGAAGAGATTTTGAAAAAAGAGTAGAAACCTTCAGGACTTTAATACCGAAATCCCCTTTAAAGTTCGTTTTAAAATCCACCATTTCTGGAAAGTCCAGACTACGTAATTAAAGTGAAAAGATGAAGAAAGGAACGTAGTTTTAAGAAACAATAAAAAAAATAAAATTTTGAATCGAATTAAAAAAGAAAAAACACTTTACAAGAAAAATCGAATTTTAGAAAGGAAATCGAAATTTCGAATGAAAAAATTCAACAAAAGTGGTCAAGATTTACAAAATAATAATAATAATAAAAATTGCAAGTTACAACTCAAAATTTTCAGAAAAATATCAATTTTTTAAAAAAGAAAGATGATATCAAAAATCCTCAAAATTTCGAATTGCCTCTTAAAATTTCAACTTTAATTTCGATGTCAATTCGACTTTTTTCCTGATATTTTGATTTAAAACTCGCAATTCAAAATTGTTTAAAAAAATATAGATTTAGAGGTTGAAATCGTCATTTTATTAAAAGGAGAAAATTAAAACTTTAGACTCAAAATTTAAAGAAATATAAATTTCTGAAAGAAAATCTTGATATTTAGTTACGAAAGTCAAAATTCGACAACGATTTTTAAACTCGCTTGTTGACATTCTAAAGTCGTTTTTTAATCTCGAGTTTTCAAAAATGTTTAGAAGTTGAACTCAAAATTTGGAAACAGTTTTTTGAGAAATTTGGTTTCTTTTTAACTTTGAATTATCAAAATTTACATTTGCAGTCATTGTTTTCTATTTTTTCCCCAAAATTTTAACTTTAAATATAAAATATTTAATTAATAACGTGTTAGAAGTTGAAACAATGGAAAAACCAAATTTCGGGATTGTTTCCTTATAAATGTGTGTACTTAAAGTTTTCTTTACTAATTTAGAAATTTCGAATTTTTCTAAAAATTTGGAAGTTTCGAACAATATATTTGAGTTCAAAGACAGAAATTTGACCTCAAAATTAGAAGTTAAAAAAATATTTGAAACTGACTCGTTCAACCCAAAAAAAATCAAAGCGATTTTGTCAAATTTCATAATTTAAGAAGTGTTTTTTTGGTGGAACGTATTTCAAAAATTGAAATACAAATTTTGTCCCCCGAAACCAAGAAAGCTTAAAAAACACAACAAAGGTTGCTCTAAGTTGTTTCGATTGCCAAGCTATCATCTTCAGAGAGATACTGAAGATGATAGCTTGTGTTTTTTAATCTTTGTTGGTTGCAGAGGACAAGATTTGTATTTCAACTTTTTAAGAAGTGTTTTCAGGGAAGTAAAACTTAGGCAACCCGGACATAGAAATCAATCAAATTGTCACCCGCCCTTGTGCGACGCACAACCTGCACATCTACACCCGACGGCCCTGTCAGAATGTCAACTCTGTTATCTTTATTTTAACAGCGGCCTCTCTTCTTAGCTCCTCGAACTATTGCCATAAAAGTAGGTATTAGTATTATCAATTTCAGTGATATTACGATATTGACTTAAAATTTGAACTGAAAAATAATTTCAAATTCAATTAAAATGTGAAATTGTTTTAAAACTTTCATTCAGTTGCATTGCATTACAGGTTCACTGAAGAAGACGGTAGACAGCTAGAAATCTACATAGCATTCAAAATTTTACTTGTACGTTTCTTAGTAGTCAATAATCGCCCTGTAATTCGTTTTGAAAAAGAAATGCAAGCAATGAATTTTATAGCTAATTTATTACTTTATGCGAGAGCAGAGAAACTGCAAAATACACAGTCATAAAAAGTATAAAAATCATTAGACTTCAGCTGCAATAAATATTTTGTTTTATGTCAGCCATTCGCACTGTTGCTATAACTATTTAGCATATCCTTTTCTTCGGTCTTATTACTGCAGTAAAAATTTAAGTTCAAATAAGCTACGTGGATGTAGACGCTTAAAAGACGAATGGACCATAATTCGTTCACTTTGATTAAAATTAGAGTTTCTGTCTTCTCCGAATGTGAAAGTAAATTTAACACATTTTTTCAACGTCATTCAAAACTTTATTCGTGTTGATGTCAAGTTCAATAGCAAGGCTTGTCTCGTGTACTTAAACAATTGCGTGGCTGCATTTCTTGACATCATAAGGTAATTTTCAATAACAAGCTTTTAGCGTTCGGTCTCAAGAAACCATATTTTATGCCATTAACTGCACAAAGTAAAGCACTTATCCAGTATATTTCCAGCATTTGGTCACATAAGGAAAACAGCTAAGTGGTTTGCTCAAGCAATAGTTTAACTTGGGCATTGTGTAAGATGTTATATACACCTGGAAGATATATTGCAGAACAACGTACTGCGCCCTACTGTTCATAAGCGTTTCTTGTCGTTAAGCTTTATTGTTACAAGATACCGACTACATTATGCGAATGCATCGAAAGACATAAAATTGAAGTTCACGACCTTACAAGTTATATCTTAAGCGTCACAAAAGAAAATCCATAACCATTAGGAAAACTTCCATCTTTGTTGCTACGAGTTATTGTAAATATTTGTTTTCTCGTTTGGCATCAAGCTCCGGGGCGGAGATCTGGTTTTGATTTTAATTTATCGGGAAGGAAAACACCGCTTCTGGAAATGATATGCCCTAAAAACTCAATTCAACTTTAAATCTTTACGTAAGTGCGTTCGTCTGTTTGTCTGCTTTTCATAGCTTAATCACCGAAGCGATTGTTACGAAAATTGATGTGGGCATTATTTACGACGCGGAATAGTTAACAAGCTACTTTTTATCGAAAACTTATATCCAAAAACCTTTTTATGCGATATAAATTATGCGATATAGATTTTAGAGAAAGGTAAGTGTGCGAGTGTGTCAACTCTCTTCATTTTGACAGCGGCCTCTCTGTTTAGGTCCTCGAACTATTACCATAATAGTAGGTATCTGTATTATCGATTTTAGTAATATTACGTTATCATCTTACAATTTGAACTGAAAATTACATCCAAATTTCGTTGAATGTGAAATTAATTGGGAATTTTCATTCAGGTGCATTGCATTCAAGTTTGATGGCGAAGTCGCGGGTAATCGCTAATAGGAGGGTAAATCAAATATGAACCAGAATTTCTATCATGTCGCCATGAGGGCGTTGGGAGTGTGCGCGTACTCTTAGACATGTTAGCAGTGGCGGCTGGTGTATAGGCACTGTGGAACTGCAGCACCCCCAATTTCGCTTACGAGTTTTTGTCTCAAAATTTTTTGAGGACTTTTCATTACACAATTTTTTGTAGAAATTTTAATTTTTTTCTGATATATTTTTATAGAAATTTTAGGTGTCTTTCACGAAGTTACAACATTTCAAAACCTATTTTATTTTTAATTTTGATCAAAATCGCATTTTCAAAAACCAAGTTTTGTAAAAGTTTTGACGAAGACATTAGTACTTTGAGCAGTAATTAATATGTTAAGAAAAAATCTCAAATTTCTTTGAAAATGTCCACATTTTGAGAAAATAATTGCAATTTCAAGAAAAAATCTAAATCCAACTCATCTCGCATTTTAGTACTTCTCTAAAAAATAAGTTATTACGGTATCTTCGAATTTTTACCTTAAATCTCATTATGTATAAAAATTTTTAGTTTTTTTCCAGATATTTCGACTTTTTTAGGAAAATTTGGTTTTTTCTGCACCCCCAATTTCGCTTACGAGTTTTTGTCTCAAAATTTTTTGAGGACTTTTCATTACACAATTTTTTGTAAAAATTTAAAATTTTTTCTGATTTATTTTTATAGAAATTTTAGGTGCCTTTCACGAAGTTACAACATTTAAAAACCTATTTTATTTTTAATTTTGATCAAAATCATATTTTCAAAAACCAAGTTTTGTAAAAGTTTTGACGAAGATATTAATACTTTGAGCAGTAATTAATATGTTAAGAAAAAATCTCAAATTTCTTTGAAAATGTCAACATTTTGAGAAAATAATTGCAATTTCAAGAAAAAATCTAAATCCAACTCATCTCGCATTTTAGTACTTCTCTAAAAAATAAGTTATTACGGTATCTTCGAATTTTTACCTTAAATCTCATTATGTATAAAAATTTTTAGTTTTTTTTCAGATATTTCGACTTTTTTAGGAAAATTTGGTTTTTTCTGCACCCCCAATTTCGCTTACGAGTTTTTGTCTCAAAAATTTTTGAGGACTTTTCATTACACAATTTTTTGTAAAAATTTAAAATTTTTTCTGATTTATTTTTATAGAAATTTTAGGTGCCCTTCACGAAGTTACAACATTTAAAAACCTATTTTATTTTTAATTTTGATCAAAATCATATTTTCAAAAACCAAGTTTTGTAAAAGTTTTGAGGAAGAAATTAATACTTTGGGCAGTAATTAATATGTTAAGAAAAAAAATCTCAAATTTCTTTGAAAATGTCAAAATTTGAGAAAATAATTACAATTTCAAGAAAAAATCTAAATCCAACTCATCTCGCATTTTAGTACTTCTCTAAAAAATAAGTTAATACGGTATCTTCGAATTTTTACCTTAAATCTCATTATGTATAAAAATTTTAAGATTTTTTCAAATATTTCGACTATTTTAGAAAAATTTGGTTTTTTCTGCAAAGTTTCCATTTTTCCTAAATATTTTATAAAAAGAATTTTTCTCGAAATTTCCATTTTTTATGAAAGTGTTGTTCTTAAAATTCCAGCTTCTCCAGATTTTTCTTTGTGTTCCTTTAATTTGCTTTATAAATGTTAAGACAATTTGACAATTTAAAGTTCATTTTATTTGCTAGTTTTGACAAAAAATGTTTGTAAAAACCCTGAAGGCTCTATAAAAACATATTTCAATTTTTTTTTCAAATTTCGGTTTTTTCTCCAAGAAATTTTGCTTTTTTTTCTATGAAAGTTGTGTTTTTCTTTAAACATTTTATACAAAAATTTTTTTTTGAAATTTTGACTTTTCCTGGAGATTTTGTCTTTAAAATATTTTTTTTTGTAGCAATTTTGATTTCGCGCTAATTTGTTTTCAAAATTTAAAAGTTTTTAACGAAATTTTAATATTTTAAAATTCATTTTATGTTATTTTATAATTTTGATAAGAAACCAAAAGTTATTAAATATAAGGTTGGGGACAATAAACTTCCAAGCTTCATAAAAATAAGAAAACGTTGGGAAAAATATTGAAATTTCAAGAAATAATGAACCTTCAAAGTTTCAACCTTTTTTACAATTTGATATTTCTCTAAATAGTTACTAACACTGTAGGATCAAAGAAAATTCTAAATCTGAATTTCCAATTTTTTTACAAATGTTAAACTTATTCTTTAAATTCTCAAGTTTGAATTTAAAATTCAAATTTCGATAAAAAAAAGATCGAAATTTAATGATTAAACTCAAAATTTCAAGAGAAAGCAGATCATATTTCTAGAAAAAGTTGAAATTTCTTATTTGTAAACAACATTTGTCAAAAAAAAAATAACATTTTCGGAATAAAGAAAAAACATTTTTTTTTTAAATAAATTAATTGTCAAAAATATTCTTATAATTTCGACTTTTAAAGTGGGAATTATCGAAATTTTTGAAAAAAAGAGTCGGCATTTTTCGAAGGGTCTCAAAATTTCGAAATTAAAATTAAGCAAAATGTTGAAGCCATAACTTTTTTTTGAGCAACCTTTGTTGTGTTTTTAACCTTTCTTGGTTTCAGGGGGACAATTTTTGTATTTCAATTTTTAAAATGTTGAAAATAATTCAATAACAATTTACTGTTCTAATTTAATTTTTTTCTAGTAATTTTGAAGTTGCAGAGAAATTTCAATAATCAAATATTCCAGGTTGAAGCCCATTTTTGTGATTAAAATTCAAATTTTATTTCTAAATAAAACGCAACTTTTTTTGCAAATTTGTTTTAAAACTTGACACAATTTTAAAAATAGAAAATTTTGTTATTATTTTTTTTTTAATTCGAATGTTATTTCGAAATTTTTATCAAAAAATGTAAATTAAAAAAGAAAAACAGTACCACTTTAAAAAACAATCGAAAAAGTCGAATTTAAAAAAAAAATGCAATTCTTAAAAAATTTTGAAATTTTCATAGTCACAAATTCAAAAGAAAATAAGGATTTCGAAAAAACATTTCAATTTCTAAAATGGTCGACATTTTCAATAATTTTGGGAATGTGAATAAAAAACGAATTTTGGAAAAATATCGACAGTTAAAATAAATTGCAGAGTGTTTATTTAAATTTTCAAGGAAGCTGAATTTTTTGAATATTGGAGAGAACTCAAAATTATGGAAAAATTCATAATTATTTAAAAAGCTAAAATTTTGAAAACAGTGGAAATTTTCAGTAATTCAAGTTTATAAAGAATCTTTTCTTTTCAGTCGAAGATTTAATTGAAAATGGTTAAAAAATGTATAAATAAAAATTAAAAAAAAGTTCGAGCTTTTTTAAAAAAAAGTCAAGTTTTCAAAGAGTCGAAATTTTGAAAAAAGTCGAAATTTTTAGTAGTTCAAGTTTAAAAAGAATCTTTTTTTTTAAGTCGTAGATTTATTTGAAAATGTTTAAAAAAATGTATAAATAAAATTTCAAAAAAGTTCCAACTTTTAAAAAAAAATCAATTGTTTAAAAGTTCGAACTTTTTTTGAAATTTTATTTATACATTTTTTTAAACATTTCCAAATAAATCTACGACTTAAAAGAAAAGATTCTTTTTAAAAAAAAATCAATTTTTTAAAAAGAGTCGAAATTTTGAAAAAAAGTAAGTCGAAGTTTTAAAATAGCATCAAAATTTAGTCAAAAATTTCAATAAAAGGTTTCAAGAAATGTCTGACTTAAAAAAAATCACAATATTCAAATAAAGGATCGACAGTTTGCAAAAAATGTCTAAATTTTGAAAATAGTTGAAATTAAAAAAAAATTTAAATTTTGTAAAATGACTAAAATTTCGAAAAATTCGAACTTTTGAAAAAGGCCGAAATTTTCAACAAAGTGGGAATTAAAATAAAAAGTCGAAAATTTCAAAAAAGTGCAGATTTAAGAAAAGATTAAAATTTTCCATAAAGATAGTCGAAATTTGTTGACAAGGCAAAGTATTTCAAAATCTTTCAAATTTCCAAAAGTCAAAATTTTGCAAAAGAAGAAATTTTCTAAAAGAAAACCTCGAAATTTGATAGTCGAAATTAAAAAAATATCGAAATTTGCAAAAGATTTGAGAACTTTTATCGAATTTACGAAATAATTCGAAATTTTATAAACGTTTAAACTTTGATTAGTTGGGAAATTTGCACTCAATTTTTCAATAAAAACCAAAATGTCGAAATCGGAATATTGAAAACAAGTGAAAATTATCAGATATATCGAGGTTTTTAAAAGTCGAAATATTGAGACGTTAAAATTTTGGAAGTTTAAATTTTCAAAGTGGAACATTTATTTAAAAAGTTGAAATTTTAGGTCAAAAAAATTAAAACTTTAAAAAAATGTCAAACAATTCGTAAAATTTCAAAATTTTCAAAAAATCGAAATTTTCAAAAATTCGAAATTTTGAAAGAATTTCGAAAATTAAGAAGGAGATAAATTTTCAACAACAAAAAAATCAAAAAATAATCGAAACTGCAAAAAAAGTCGAAATTTTGAAAAATAGTCGACATTGAAATAAAAACTAGTCGAAATTACCAAGAATCAAAGTTTTCAATAAAAAAATTATAATTCTCCAAAAAAAAATTATAAACAAAGATGAAATTTAGAATAAAAGTCGAAAATTTAAAAGTCAAAAGTAAATAAGGTCGAAATTACAAGAAAAAATCTAAATTTTCAATACAGTCGAAATTTGGAAAAAATCCAACGTTTCAAAAAACGTGACATTATCAAAAATTTCGAAAAATAACGTTTTGAAAATGTCGAAATTTTCAGTCGAAATCTTAAAAACGTTAAAACGCTAAACATTGTCGCAGCACTCCCATTAGTTTTGTCTGCGAGCCGCCACTGCATGTTAGGTGATGATATCACTCTCAAACGAATTCCCTTCTCGTCGTTCGTCAGTCGTAAATGAAATGAGAGAGCAAGAGGTCCATCCGCACGTTGCGCAGCGCATTATGATTAAATTTCCTGCTGCTGAAGTTGTAAAGCCAACCGAAATTCTTCGTAGACTAGAAGAACAGTTTGGGGATACTTATTTGAGGAAAATTCAAGTGTATGAATGGCACAAAAATGTTTGGAAGGACGAACTCACCCTGAAAATGAACCCCGTCCTCGGACCAGTGCAAGTCGATTTTCTGCATGAACGCATCTGTCTGGTACACAGACAAACAGAAGGAGTAGGACTAGGGGTCCTAATTTAAGACTATCCGAACTCCTAAGAAACACTCCCACAATTTTTCAAGCAAAATTTCTTGCTATAATCCTGTGCGCAAAAGAGTACCTTCAAAAAGGACTCAGAAACGTACAGGTTTATATCGTTTTGGATAGCAGGATGCATTAGTCGTCCAGAACCGTGTCAAAAATGGTCTAGGAAAGTAAACAATTCCTGAAGCAACTGACTGCAAACAACAAAGTAACTTTAATGTGGGTGCCAGGGCATCAAGGCACAGAAGGGAACGAAGAGACAGTTAGACTCGCGAAAGAGGCCCCAATCACACCTTTCTTCGGCGCCCAGAACCATACTGTGGTGTTACAAAAAGCCACGTAAAAAATGAAATAGATACTTGGCAGACAAACCAAAGGCTGTTTAAGTTAAGTTTAAATTTTCAAAAATAATCCAAATTCTGAAGTTCAAATTTTCGAAAAAATTCCAAATTTTGGATAATTAAAATTTTAAAGAAAAAACATTTTTTAAAATGTCTATGTCAAAGTAAATCAAATTTTTTGGAAAGTCTTCATACTGAAGAAAACCTTTAATTATCAAAAAAGTTTAAATTTTCAAAAATAATGCAAATTCTGTAGTTAAAGTATTCGAAAAAATTCAAAATTTTGGATAATTGAAATTTTGAAGAAAGTAGAACATTCTTTTAAACTGTCGATAATTTCAGCTGTAAATTTTCAAACAAATGGAAATTTTGAAACATTTTTGAAGTTTCCAAAAAAAGTCAACATTTTCAAATAAAATGTCGACCTTTTCAAAAAGTAGATATTACCGGTGACTTCGTCTGAAAAATTAGAATAATTGCCTTTACAACTTCAAGTATATATTGGTCAAAGTAAAAGAGAGTTGTCAAATTTGTTAAACTGACAAATCAATTTGTTTTTGATAAACGAAATAAAAAAACTTAATCAGTTATGCGCAGCTTTAAAGAGTTCGTGCATATTGCAGAATGATGTTTTGTTCAAAATCGTTGATACGATCACATATATATTTAGCTACCTCGTAGCAAGTTCCCAACTAAATATACATGTGATTCTATCAATGATTTTGAATAAAACATAATTCTGCAATCTGCACGAACCCTTAACGAAGTAAATATTACCGGCGACTTCGTCTGAAAAATTAGAATAATTGCCTTTATAACTTCAAGTATAAATTGGCCAAAGTTAAAGAGAGTTGTTAGATTTGTTAAAGTGACAAATCAGTTTGTTTTTGATAAGCGAAATAAAAAACTTAATCAGTTATGCGCAGCTTTAAAGAGTTCGTGCAGATTGCAGAATGATGTTTTGTTCAAAATCGTTGATACGATCACATGTATATTTAGCTGCCTCGTAACAAGATCCCAGCTAAATATACATGTGATCGTATCAACGATTTTGAACAAAACATTATTCTACAATCTGCACGAACTCTAAGGATGTGCATATTTGATAGCAAGTTAGCACCTTATCGCGTTAGATAGCGCTGTTAGATTATTATATTAAAAGAATCCTTGTACAAATTTGCGTTAAGGTTATGTCTTAATGTAAAATGACGATGTCGTTACTGTCAAATAAACCTACGTAAAAAATGAGGAATTATTATCATTTCTGGGTATTAATTTGAGAATATCTGGAATATATTTCGGGGATAATAGGATATAACGACCCCGCTTTGCAAGGAACGTCTGCATCAATTTTCGTCAAAATTGTTTCAGTAATTACGTCGTGAAAAACGGACAAACAAACATACAAATACACTCTCACGTTTATATATTTGTGTACTCGAAAAAAATATTTATTGAAATTATAAGAAAAACTTATCTTGGCGAAACAATTGAGTTTTAATTGAAGAAAAAAGGGAAAAAACTTTGAAAATTCAATTCAAGATTTTTAAAAATGATGATTATCTTCAAAATTTGTAATAAAAATCTTATCCCCTTTAATTTTTGAACATAACCAAGGACCAGTCCGTTCCACCAAAATAAATGACGATATTTTCAAAGTTTCAAACAATTCGACATTAAAAAATATTACCGATTTAAGTAAACAATCGAAATTTTCAAAAAATTGGAATTTTGAAGAGGCTCTAGATTTTCAAAAAAAAAGTAGTGAGAAAACTCAAAATTTTGAAAAATAATAGCTGAAAACTAACAAAGCCAACAATTTTAGGAATAACAACATTTTCTTAATTTAAATAAATATCGAGTTTTTCAAACAATTTCAAATTACGAAAAAAGTGAAATTTTGAAAAGAGTTCAAAATATCAAAAAGTCCAAATTTTGGAAAAAATGAAAATTTTTAAACAACAATGATTTTAGATTAATCTCGATGCGTAGAATCTGATTCTTTCAAGTAAATTAAACTACGACTTCTCGTTTGGAAGATATAAGCGTCCGAATTATCGAAAAGTTAAATTGAAAAATCGCCTTGAAACCGTTCTACTGTGCAGATTTTGAAACGAGTAATTAGAATCTATAAGGAAATTAATAAAAGCACTTCAACTAGGAGTTGCAGCCGTTTAAAATTTTAAAATAATTTGAACAAATTTAATCGCTCATATTTTCTAAACGGTAGCAGTTGGAGAGATTTAAATGTTAATCGGTGATCATTTTTTTGAATTTGTTTTTAGTGCGATATTAGGTTAATCTCGAAATTGTTTGACGTGTAAGCTTTGGCAACGATCAGTCAATCTTCCCTTTCAGGGGCGGCCTTTGGAGGTGGCAAGTAGGGCAACCGCCCGGGGCCTCGCTCTTGTAGGGGACCTCGAGCACTCGCGCAATAGCACGAATTTTAATGTTCATTTGAATTTCGAGCCTTAACCGCGCATTATAAAACTGGACTCGCTGCTCCCTTGCGTGCCAAATCACTTGGTGGAGCTGATTAGAAGGAAAAATCGTGCCAGGAAGAGAGCAAGACGAACCAATCTGCAAGCAGATAAGGCGGAAGTCAACAGGCTCATCCACGAGCTCAGGTATGAACTCAGAGAGCACAAAACTTCTAAATTTCAGGAACACCTAAGAAGTTGCAACCTCGAATCTTCATCAGATCTCTGGCGCACAGCCAAAGCTCTAAGAGGAGTTAGGAAACCTTTCCCTCCGATACACGGACCTCAAGGAATGGCTTACTCAGATCAGGAAAAGGCCGCAGCTTTTGCTGAGACCTTTGAACGACACTGTCAGGCCACACTTGAAGAAGTGGACTTAGACTTTGTAGATGAGGGGGAAGAAGAGGGTCAAATTCTTCAGGAGGAAGTGCCAAAAGAAGACGACGTCATTCAACCGACTGACGAGGAGGAAATCCAAAGCTTTCTGCGCAAGCTAAATGTCAAAAAGTCTCCAGGTCCAGATGGCATTCCAAACCAAGCTCTGAAGTCTCTTCCGGACCAAGCTGTCAAATACTTTGGAGCAATAGTCAATTCCATGTTTAAATTCCGGTATTTTCCAACAAGGTGGAAAACTGCAAACGTTATCTTCATTCCTAAGCCAGGTAAGGATGGGAAATTTTCCCAAAATTACAGGCCAATCAGCCTCTTATCCAATTTGGGTAAGGTGGCGGAAAGGATTTTAAGAAAACGTCTGCAGAATATCATCAGCGATCGCGACATAATTCCTAAGGAACAATTTGGTTTCCAACCTATGCACTCTACCTCAGACCAACTGCTGAGAGTGGTTGAAACAATCACTCAACGCATGAACTGGAACCAGGTAGTGGGAGCTATTTTCTTCGATATCTCCAAGGCATTTGACACAGTTTGGCACCAAGGATTGGTCTACAAGATGCACCAGTTTGGAATACCTTTAACAATGGTTCAAATGGTAAGCTCGTTCCTGGACCAGCGCTCTTTCAGAGCAAAGGTGGGACAGGAACTATCAAACCAGTTTAGGTTACAGTATGGAGTGCCTCAAGGTTCTGCCTTGTCACCTCTGCTGTATTCTCTGTTCACAGCAGACATTCCGAGAACCAATCCAACAACCGACAACACCTTATTGGCAACTTACGCAGATGACACAGCTTTAGTGGTGTACTCTTTCAGCCCAAAGGTGGTCACCAGACGACTTCAGAAGGCAACAGACAGTCTACTAGATTACTTCGGTCAATGGAGAATCCAAGTCAATGCAGACAATACCCAAGCAGTCTTTTTCACTCGAAAAAGACTCCAACCATATGGACATGTAAATGTTCATGGGCAAAACGTCGACTGGAGACTTCAGGCGAAGTATCTAGGTGTCATTTTAGACAAAAGACTAACATTCCAGGCACACATCGATTATGCAGTGTCCAAAGCTAAAATGCTGAAGGGACTGCTGCAAGCGATGATTGGTAGAAATAGTAACCTGTCCATCGGACTTAAAGTGTTACTATACAAATCAATCATAAGACCAGCGATGACCTACGCATCTGTAGCTTGGTCACAGGCGACGGATAATCAGATGAAGAAACTCCAGGTGTTCCAGAACATCTTTCTAAGACAAGCCATGGACGCTCCATGGTTTGTGAGAAACAATCAGCTCCACAGAGAAGCTGAACTACCTTTGGTAAGAGAATTTCTTAGGGAAATTAATTCCAGGGCGATGGTGAGAGCGGAAACGCATCCCAACGAACTAGTTCGACAGGCAGTGGATTACGATCCAGACATCCCAACTAGGATTAGGAGACCAAGGATGGTCCTCTAGGCTGAGACTTTCATCGTAAAAATTTTCTGTTTTGTTTGTTCTTATGTTTCAGGCAAAACAGCTTACAATAGTGCTCCAGCACTATTGTACTGTTCCGACGGAGGGATTGGGGGCCAAGGGCCCGGCCCGAAGAAGTAGGGGTTTTTAGTCGGTAACCGTAGTTTGAGCGGAAGCCCGACACTATCTGGGTTATCTTCTTAGATGTGCGTAAAGCATTTTCCCCTACTTTAACAAAAAAAAAAAAAAACCTTGCGTGGTAGTTATCGCGCTGATATCTGTCTCATTCGCTCCAATGAATGTTCCCTTCCTTCTCTTTCACATTGACGAAATGTCGTACTAGTGCCACAAGTGCTGCCAATTGCAAGGGCTAAACAAAATCTGATACTACTCCATTTTCTTCGTGTTTACGATTCAGGGAATTCCCGTGTTTCATTTCAGCTGTCAACTGTCGTCGGATTATGCTTTTACATTAGAGCAGTCGTCATCATTTCTAAATCCCTGATCCTTTTAAGAAATTAATGTACCTTATTTATCATGATTAATAGTTTGTTATCTTTGTGTTTAAAAATTGAAGGACAAAAATGGTCCCCTGAAGCCAAGAAGGATTTTTTTAAAGATACCCAAGGACCGGTCCGTTCCACCAAAAAAATTCTTTGTGTTTATTAATTTTTCTTAGTTTCCAATAAACAATTTTAAAAGTCCAAATATATGTATTTATGACTTTGCATTTCTAGTCAAGCATTATCATTGAAATTCATAAGCTTAGGCAGGATTTAGTTCAGGGAGGGGCGAAAATCATTTTAAAAAATTGTTAAAAAAAAACCAGAAAACGTTCCGAGTATATGTATATTTTCATTTAACTACATGAACTGAGTAATCGAATTTTCAGATTAACTTAGAAATTTGGAAATAGAGTCGAACTTTGCGAAAACAGTCAGAAAATTGAATCTAAAATAAAAACCGATCTTTTCGGAAAACTTTAAAAACTATCCAAATTTCGAAGATTTAAAAAAAATAACGATTTTAAAAAATACCGTCGAAATGTCGAGAAAAAGGTTAAAATCTCTTACAGAAAAGTGAATATTTTCAAGAGAAATTTTAATTTTGAAAGAGACGAGGAAAAACGAATTTTGGGAAAAAGTTGGAATGTTTAAAAATTCGTGTTTAAAATAAAATTCTAACCATTCGAAAAATCTCAAAAATTGTTGAAAATTCGAAAAAATTATATTTTTAAAGGTGGAATTTTGTGAAAAAAAGATGTAATTTTCAAAAAAAAGTTGGAACTTTGAGAAAAATTTTTCACTGTAAACGGAAATTTTCAGAAGCATAAAACATCCCTATTTCTAGTACGAGTCAAAATTTCCAGAATAAGACAACTTTTGAGAAACATGAAATTTTCGGAAACTTAAATTTGAAAAAAAATCGGAAAAAAACGAATCTTAAAAAAATGAAAGTTCAATTTTGGGAGAAAAATGTAGAATAAAGTCGTAATTTCAAAGAGACCAATTTTTTTGAAAAAACCCTATTTTGGGAAAGGATTTCTTTAGAAAACCGAAATTAAATAAAAACCCAACCTTTCAGAAGAACTCGAAATTTCTAAATATGCCAAAATATTTCCAAAGACCAAATGTTGTGAAAAAATTTGCAATTTCCAAAAACGCTTTTCTCGAAATGTTTACTTTTTTATTCTAATTTTGACAATATTTAAATTTCAATAAAATAATTGAAT
Source organism: Dastarcus helophoroides (assembly GCA_028583605.1). NCBI lineage: Eukaryota > Metazoa > Arthropoda > Insecta > Coleoptera > Bothrideridae > Dastarcus > Dastarcus helophoroides. The sequence continues at coordinate 33,918,091 of CM053327.1, forward strand.
GTACAAGAAATCTTTTTCTCGAATTTACCCAAAAATTTCGCAACATTTTTAATTTTTGATAATATGCCGACCTAATTTAGAGAAAACAGACATATTTCGAGAAAACTGAAATTTAAAGGAAAAGCCAATTTCGAGGAAAAAGTCCAGAAAGTTCCAGAAACTAAAACATGGCATTTTGAAATTAAAGTCAATATTTCGAAAATAAGGCGAAATATGAAGATGAAATTTCCAGTCAAATTTAAAAAAGTCAAAATTTAAAGAAAAGAGAAATATTCAGCAAACTGGCCTAATTTTGATAGAAAAAAAGATTTCCGAAAGAAGAGCCCAAAAAGTGAAATTTTGAGAAAAAGTCGAAATTTCTGAAAAGACGAAATTAAACTAATTTTAAGAGAAATTCAAAATTTTTAGCAAAGTTGAATATCGAATTTTGATATAAAAATATCGGGAAAAAGGCAAATTTTAGGAAACCTGTTAAAAGTTCTGAAAAATCAAATTCCAAATGATCAAAATCTTCAGAAAAACCCGATGTTAATAAAAATAAAGAAATTAAAAAAAAACGAAATCTCTGAAAAGCAGTCGACATTTCTAGAAAAACTACCAAATGAAGCATCAAAGATCGAAATTTTCCAGAAAAAATTCAAACTTAAAGAAAAAGTGCAGCTTTGAGAATAGTCGTCCTTTTGTGGAAAAAACGAAAAAAAAAGTCAAAATTTTAAGAAAGATACGAATTTCCAGGAAAAATATTCAGTTTTCCGGGAACATACAGGATGGGATTTCAGGATAATTTTAAATTTGCGAAAAAAGGCGGATTTTGAGAAAAATATCAAAGCTTCGATTTTTCTAAATTTGTTTTTTTTTGGAAATTTCGATTTTTTTCCCTCGAAATTTTGAGAGAAAAGTCAAAATTTTTTAAACACTCGAAATTCTTTAGAGAGAGTCAAATTTTGTCGAAATTTTGGAAAAAAGACAAATTTCGAGAAAAATGTAATTTCTAGATTTTTCTCTTGAGCGCTTGAATCAGAGGCAGACATGCGCCCTGTTCTACCCTTCCCTGAGTCAGAAAATGTCCAATATTGAAAAAATCGTCGATATTTTGAGGAACAAGTTGTATTTCCCCATTCCAGGGGTAATTTTCTCGGAATTTTTGTCTTTTTACTAAATGTCGATTTTTCTAAATTTGTTTTTTTTTTTGGAAATTTCGATTTTTTTCACTCGAAATTTTGAGAGAAAAGTCAAAATTTATTAAACACTCGAAATTTTTTAAAGAGAGTCAAATTTTGTCGAAATTTCGGAAAAAGGACAAATTTCGAGAAAAATGTAATTTCTAGATTTTTCTCTTGAGCGCTTGAATCAGAGGCAGACTGCGCTTTGTTCTACCCTACCCTGAATCAGAAAATGTCCAATATTGAAATAATCGTCGAAATTTTGAGAAACAAGTTGTATTTATATATATATTATAAAAATTTCCAGATAAATATTGTTATTAAAAAATTGATCAAGTTTTAAGCAAAAGGGTAAATCTTGATAAAAAAAGTCGAAATTTTCAGAAAATCAAAGTTTAAAGAGAAGTCGAAGTTTCCGGAAAAAACTAATTTTGAGAAATGATAGAATTTCGAAAAATAAAACGATGAATTTTAAGATAAAAATTCAAAATTTTTAGTTAAATTGGATTCTGATAAAATAAATCGAATTTTAGGAATACATTTGAAATTTCCAAAGAAATTTATGAAAAAAGACGAATTTCGTGAAATAAGTCGAAATTTAGAGAAAATATCAATAGCTTAAAGAAGGACGACTTTTGTCGAATGGAAATTTCTTAGAGAAAGTCGCCTCAGTTCAATATAAATTTTCGTTAACCACACGAGCTGGGGGAGGGGGCAAGCGCTCTACCCTGCCCTATTCTGTCTACGTCTAGGTAAAAAATATGTTCACAAAGAGAAGGGCCTCTTAAAGATCTACCCGCCCGGAGCCTCGCAATGGCTAAGGCCGCCCCTGTTTCCTTTACTATGTTGGTAGAGGTTAGGATAGATTCATCCTTTCGAATTTTCAAAATCTCTCAATTTTTTTTCACACACAGTTTTAAAATGTTGCTGTTTCAAAAATTGTTATGAAAACACTTCGACAGCTAAAATCGGCCAAGGATGTTCAATTACTTATTTTATTTATTTATTCTCGAAGTAGGTTATAATTTTTCTCCAAACCAAACGTTTGAATATTTTAAATCTGACCAATAGACCAATGCGCTAACGCTAAAGAAACGCTAAAGTTGTGACTTTGACCCTAGCAATGAATTTCAATTTATGAGGGGTTTCCCCTGAATTTTAACGATTTAACTAAAGCGTTCATCCTTTTTATGCAAATTGCGCAGCGGAACACAGTCGCTCATAATGATAAGGTTGCGCTTTTCGAAATTACATCGACACTGACCGAAGCACCATGAGAACTATGAATCCTACCTTGAAATGATAGCACGAATGTTTAGGTTAAGAAGTAGTTGAACTCACTGAAGGCACCACACAACACTAAAGCACTAGTATTTCGCAACTGGTAATTGTAAGATATGTGGACGGCAGTTTAACTATCCTGCAAATGCCGAAGACCGAAGAAGTTCTTCAACAGGCCTTCCGCGTCTCTACTCGGCCCGAAATGAGTTCAAGTTACAGGTGTCTTGTCTTATAGTTGCCGTTGTGGCGGTTATGCAAGGATGGCCATTGGTTGGGAAGAAGATTCTTCATCTACCATTGGTTATTTCATAGGCGTACATCGCTTATTTTCTAGCTGATTATTCTAGTTTATATTGCGGCAGGAGCACAGAAATTGCAGAACTGCACGACATTGACTTGCGGCAAAAAATATTAACAATTCTTTTAATATTAGTACGGATGTTTCTCTTATTTCTGTGGTTTAGGCATTTCTATACATTGTGTCAGTTCACTGAACACGTTTTTATTCATTTTCTAATATCCATGATGCCAGGAACTGCTGAAGACATCGTGTACAGAGCTCACCTTAAAAGTTTAACTTTTATACCAGGTAGGACAGGCTCCTGATACATCCTTTACTTTTTTTTTCTTATTGAAATAATGTTCAACCTTCTACATTTAATGTAGGAAACAACTTAACTCTCTGTCTCTCGACGAAACTTACAATCGTTAATCTAAATAATTTTTATTGTTTAATTTGGTATTTTATTCCGAAAAAAAGTGGATTTATCTAGATTAAACAATTTCAGTTCGAATTTCGAAATTTTGGATGTATTCTCAAAAAGCACGAAATGTCTACAGTCCACATCACGTTAAATAACTGAAAATATGTTGGCAACTGTAACCCCATCCCATTAATGCTTTGATCCCTGGATAGTTTGTCAAAGTGGCAGAAGGTAATTAATAATTTTTATTCATTACATACAGCTTTCAAGTCAGACGAAGCTCTCAAAATATAAAAATACTGCATGCCTATTAGCTTTATATTATCGACGGGCATCAATATAAAATGGAAATTTCGTCATGGGCTGTTAACAATATAGGAGTAATAAGATTAGCTGTTACGCTGGATTATTATCCAAAGAAATTTTAATAAAGCTCGTTTATTGATCATCATTTTATTTTGATGCCTCCACTAAAATCCCTCCCTTTCAGTAGAGAGTTACACTATGGACAATAAGTCCTTATTGTTTAAAATGTGTTCATCAGACGCAAGAATGCAGATACCCCATTGCACATCATATTTGCTTTGCTAATTTATTTTAATTAGTAAACATGAGTTGTTAGAATATCGAATTTGAGAAGCTGGAAGTCGTATGTATGACTGATGTCGATATTCCGGAGCAGTTCAACCGAAGTTAAATAAAGGGCTGTAGAAAGGGATAAATTTACATTAACAGCACATGTTTTCAGAGTAATATCCCTCAGGATATATTACGTTCTCATTTTCTCGATCCTTAACAGCACTTACAAGTAAACTACCCTTTTACTAATCTTCGGGGGCGCAATTATACCAAATGGCACACGTCGAAACATTTTAGTCGTCTGTAAAATACCAAAAGTGTTAAATGCTGAATTTTTTACCACTTCCCTTTTTTTACCCAGTTAAAAAACCAAAAATATGAAAAAAAACGAAATTTTCCAAGAACAAAACTTCAAGAAAGGAAATAAATTTTTAAAAAATGATCGAAGTAATAGAGGGTCAAAATTTTCAAAAAACGTTTTAAATTGGTCGAAATTTTCAAATAATGCTTGGAAATCGAAATTTTCAAAAAAATAATATACAAAAGAGTCTAAATTTAGAAAACTTTTGAAAAAACTCAACATTTACAAATGAAAATTTTTAATAAGTTAAAATTGAAATGCAAAGGTTGTTTTAACGCGTTTCGATAGCCAAGCTATCATCTTCAGAGAGATACTCAGGGGACAAGATTTGAATTTTTTAAGATAATCTAGGACCAATCCGATTCACCAAAAAAAAAAGGTAAAATATTGAAAAATTGTTTCAGATCCAAATTTTGCACAATATCACAATTTTAAGACAATTCAAAATTTTCTACATAATTCGAAATGTGATTAAAAATTTTAAGAATGTTAATGATATTAAAAAAAAACTAAATTATGTACAAAAGCATCAAAATTTTTTAAAAAAAAGGTCGATTTCTCAAATAAAGTCAAATTTTCGAAATTCAAATTTCAATAATTTGAAAAAAGGCGAACTTTAAAAAACTGACAACTTCGAGAAAACGTCAAACTTAAAATATTGTTTAAATTAAAAAAATGTCAGAATTTTTAATAAGGCAAAAATTTTTAGAAAAAGTGGATTCTTCTCATACAAAGTCTTAATTTACAGGATTCTAAATTTCAAAAAAAAACCACGAAATTTTCATAAGAAAAGAACTCGAAATTTTCAAGTCAAAATTTTGAAATGGCGAAATATTACAAAAGTGAAAATTTTCTAGAGCATATTTTAAAAGAATCGAAATTTTCCAAAAATGTCGAAACATCCAAAAAAAGTCCGAATTTTCGAAAAATAGGTTATTTTTTTCAAAAAAAGCGAAATTACAAAAATTTCACAATTTTCAAAAAAATTCTAGCTTTCAAAAAAAGTCAAATTTCAAGAATTTATAAAAAGGCGAAATTTAAAAAACTGACAACTTCGAGAAAACGTCAAACTTAAAAAATTGTTTAAATTAAAAAAATTTCAGAATTTTTAATAAGGTCGACATTTTTAGAAAAAGTGGATTTCTTTCATACAAAGTCTTAATTTACAGGATTCCAAATTTCGAAAAAAAACCACGAAATTTTGGTAAAAAAAGAACTCGAAATTTCCAAGTCAAAATTTTGAAATGGCGAAATATTGCAAAAGTGAAAATTTTCTAGAGCAAATTTTAAAAGAGTCGAAATTTTCCAAAAATGTCGAAACATCCAAAAAAAGTCCGAATTTTCGAAAAATAGGTTCTTTTTTTCAAAAAAAGCGAAATTACAAAAATTTCACAATTTTCAAAAAAATTCTAGCTTTCAAAAAAAGTCAAATTTCAAGAATTTGTAAAAAGGCGAAATTTAAAAAACTGACAACTTCGAGAAAACGTCAAACTTAAAAAATTGTTTAAATTAAAAAAATGTCAGAATTTTTAGTAAGGTCGACATTTTTAGAAAAAGTGGATTTTTTTCATACAAAGTCTTAATTTACAGGATTCCAAATTTCAAAAAAAAACACGAAATTTTTGTAAAAAAAGAACTCGAAATTTTCCAGTCAAAATTTTGAAATTGCGAAATATTGCAAAAGTGAAAATTTTCTAGAGCAAATTTTAAAAAAATTCGAAATTTTAAAAGAGTCGAATTTTTCCAAAAATGTCGAAACATTCAAAAAAAGGGAAATTACAAAGATTTCACAATTTTCAAAAAAATTCTATCTTTCAAAAAAAGTCAAATTTCAAGTAGACATTTGAAAAATTTGAAAAAAAATTGTAATTTAAGAAAAATGAAAACACTAAGAAAAAAGAAAAACAGACATTTCTGAAAAAAACACTCGAAATTTTCAAGTGAAAATGGCAGAATATTGCAAAAGGGAAAATTTTCAAGTCAAATTTTTAAAAATACTCGTGATTTTCAAAAAGTCAAAATTTTCCAAAAATGTCGAAATATCCAAAAAAAGTCCAAATTTTCGAAAAATAAGTAATTTTTTTCAAAAAAAGAAGCGAAATTACAAAAATATCACAATTTTCAAAAAATTCTATCTTTCAAAAAAAGTCACATTTCAAGTTGACTTTGAAAAAAAAAATTGTAATTAAAAAATCAAACCGCCAAGAAAACAGAAACACTGGCATTTTTGAAAAAAAGAGAAATCGAAATTTTCAAGTACAAAATTTTGAAATGGCAAAATATTACAAAAGTGAAAATTTTCTAGAGAAAATTAAAAAAAACTTCGAAATTTTAAGAGTCGAAATTTTCCAAAAATGTCGAAATATCCAAAAAGATCCAAAATTTCAAAAAATAGGTCATTTTCTTCAAAAAAGGCGAAATAAAAAAAAATATCACAATTTTCAAAAAAAATTCTGTCTCAAAAAAATCAAATTTCAAAAGTCGACATTTTAAAAATTTTGAGAAAAATATTGTAATTTAAAAAACTCGAAACACCAAGAAAAAAGAATAACAGACATTTTTGAAAAAAATAGATCTCGAAATTTTCAAGTCAAAATTTTAAAAAGTCTGTATGTCGAAAAAGTATAAATTTCCTGGTTTCAATTTCAACATTCTGCAAGACTCTGAAATGTCAAAATTTTTAAAAAAATTCGAAACTTTCATAAAAAGTCGAAATAACACAAAAAACCCCAAATTTTCCAAAAGAGTGTATTTTATTTTAAAAAACGAATGTTTGTCAAAAAAACGTATTTTTTTTCAAAAAAACGTTAGTGATTACAAAGAAAAATTGAAATTTCAAAAATTTTAAAGAAATGCGAATTTAAAAAATAAGACTTTGAGAAAGCCAAACTTAAAAAATTGTTGAAATTTGAGAATATTAAAATTTTGGAAAGGGTAAAGTTTTTGGCGAGTAAATATTTAAAAAAAACATTAAATTCTCAAAAATTTACAAAAAGAGTTCAAATTGAAAAAAAACGAATTTCTGATAAAAAAACATTCGAAATTTTCAAATCAAATTTTTGGAAGGTCAAACTTTTAAAACAGGAGAAATGTTTATAGGTAAAATTGTGAAAATAGTAGAAATTTTGGAAAAGTCAAAATTCCAAAAGAGAATATTTTTAAAAATTCGAAATTTTCGAAGAGTAGGAGTTCCTTGAAGAATAAGAGTTCTTCTAAATTTCAAAAAAAGTTTAAAATTTTGAGAAAATCTTGACAAAAAAGACGTCGAAATTTTAAAAAAAGGCTGCAATTTTCAAATAGGTCAGAATTAAAAAAAAATCAAAAAGTCGAGAACAAATGAAAGATTTAAAAATGCAGGACAAAAGTTATTATTTTCAATAAATTTTGGAAGCTGAAATTTTTTTAAAAAGTAGAATTTTTTAAAATTTACAAAAGATTTAGAGAAATAAATATTTAGAAAAAAACGCGAACTAGTAAAAAAAAATATCTCTATAGGTAGTCTTCGTACTGCTGTCAGAAGTGAAAACTCCCTAAATGTAATTAAAATTCGTATTTTTGTGAAGGATCGGTGGCTCAGTGGCTAAGACGTCCGTTTCATAGGTCTCATAAGTCGCGGATTCAAATCCCGCTGCCGTCAACGCGTTTTTTTAATTCTGTTACACGTCTTACTTGTAACTACAAGTTTGAAGGACGCGAAATTTTAAAAGACGCGAAATTTGAAAAAACGCGCAATTTTGAAAAACAAGAAATTTTTCAAGTGAGACAAAATATTGAAACGTTAAATTGTTAACAAAATTGAATTTATTAAAAAAGTAACAATTAAAAAAAAACCGAAATTTGAAAGTAGAATTTTCCACAAAAAGGGACATTTACAAAAAAAGTCAAAATGCTACAAAACTCAATATTTTGAAAAAAGTCCAAATTAGAAAATAACAAGTCAAAACATTAAGAATTAAATTTTTTCAAAAAATCGGTTTTTTAGAAAATAAAGGTTTTTAAAAAAAATTAAACATTTTCCAAAAGGATTCTATAATGCACAGACCAATAGGTTTGAACATTTATTAGATTCGAAGTTTGGAAACCAAATACCGGTTTCGATCTTGTTAGATCTCGTCAGTTTGGTATATCCAACTCGAATGCTAATAAATGTTCCGACAAATAAGTACTAAAACATTCACAGGCGTCGAGCGAGTGACTTTTTAGTACTACCACCTATTGGTCCATAGAGAAACTATGGCCATCGCCAACAATGTCGTATGCAAGAAGAATGCAACCAAGGTTGCATTCTTCTTGCATTTTCCAAAAGGTCCATGTTTTTCAAAAAAAAAGATAATATTTCCAAAAGAAATTAAACATTTTTAAAAAAGTCGAATTCTTGAAAAAAGTTAATGCAAAAGAAATCGGAATTTTCGAAATGGGTCACAATTCTCAAATAAGTCAAAATTTTGAGATTTTAAGATTAGATGTTAGTTTTCCTCTGAAGATGACAGCTTGGCTGTCGAAACGCGTTAAAGCAACCCTTGTTGTGTTTTTTAATCTTTTTTGGTTTCAGTGGGCAAGTTCTATATTTCAATTTTTCAAAATTTTGAGTTTTACCTAAAAATGGTCACCATTGTCAAATGAAATCGAACTAACTGTAAATTGTGAAAAACATCGACGTTTTCAAAATATCTGTTGAAAATTTCAATATTTCCGCATTTTCTCAAAGTTTCGAGTTTTTTTTTTCGAAATTTTGCTCTTTAAGAATCGACCTTTTTCAAAAACGTCGACGTTTATAAAAACGTTAAAAATTCAGATTTTTTAAATTGCGTTGTTTTTTTTTAAAGAAAGTGAAAATGATTCACAAAGTCAAAATTTCCAAAAAAGTCAAAATTTTCAGAAATGTCGGAAGTTTTCATAGAAAGTCAAAATTTTCATAGAAAGTTAAAACTTCCAAAAAAGTTAAGTCCAAAGAAGGTTTCATCCCTTACTTAACCACATCTGATGTGGTAAAGGGGTGAAACCTTCTTTGGACTTAATCACAAGCCACAGTGTTTAGTTCAGTGCTTTAGGTAAAAAAGTTAAGCCAAATTTTCGAAAAAAAAAAATAAATTTTAAAAAATAGTCTGAAATTTAAAAAATATTCAAATTTATTTAGAAATATCGAGATTAAAAAAAAATGAAGAATTTTCAATGAAATCTCCTGAACACCCAAATTTTCGAAAAGCCTAAATTTCGAAAAAAGGCCAAAAGTATTGTAACGCAATGTAAATAGTTAGAATAGAATTGTAGAATTTAGTAAATAAAAAAGTTTCTAGAAGGTTCTGATAAGGGGAAAGCGCCCGCGATAACCAAACAAACGGCAGCTAAGCGTTCCAGAAATTTCGGCAAACGATAAGCCTTGTCTGCCGAAAATTCTAGAAGCCGCGGGCCAAAACTATAAAAAGGCGGTCAGCTTTCCCTCGAGTCAGTCAGTTAGAGTCAAAGTAATTAGTGAGTTAGTAGAAGTCGATAATAAGTGAGTTAATTGTCAATTGTGGTGATCCAAGTTGAGTTCAGTAATAAAGTGGGTCTTATTCGATAAGTGTAATCAATTCGAACCGATAAGCCCGTAACAGTATCAAAAATGTCGAAATTTTTATTGGTTAAAACTTTGAGAAAAAAAAAAAGTCACAAATCTTTAAAAAAATCAATTTAAAAAAACTGTAGAAGTTTTCAAAAATAAAATGATTTTCAAAAAAACCAATATGTTGAAAACACACGACATTTTAAAAAAAGTTCACATTTTGGAAATAAATCAAAAACTATAAAATGCAACGACACTTTTGCAAAATAATCCAAAATTTCATCAGGAGTTGATAAGAACAATCGATATTTTTAGATAAAGGCAAAATTTTAAAAAGGTGGAAATTTTTAAAAATCAAAATTTTGAAAAATGAGGAATTTTCAAAAAATTTCAAAATTTTCCTAAAAAATTAGGACTTGAAAAAGTCAAAATTTTGAAAAATTATGCCGACATTTTGAAAAGATACTGCTAGAAGCCGACCTTTTTAAAAATTTAAAAATTTTGAGAAAATGAAGAAATTTTCAAAAAAACCTTTAAAAAAAGTAAAAATTTCACAAACTAAAGTGGAAATTTGAAAAAAATGTCAGAATTTTCAAAAAGTCAAGGTTTTTAAAAGGTGTCAAAATTTTTGAAATTATATCTACATTTTTAAAAGCCAAAACTAAAAACAAAACATTTTTTAAAGAGAGGGATTTCAAAAAAGTCGACATTTGGAAAGTCGAAGCTTAGAAAGTCGAAAGTCTGAAAACCTCAAATGTTAACAAGAAGTCAAAATTTTGCAAAAATACTATAACATTCGAAAAAAAATGGACATTTTCAGAAATTTTCGGTGAATAGCTTTTTTAATTTTTGAAAGAGAAAGATTTAAATATAAAGTAGAAATTTTCAAAAAAGTAAAGTTTTGAAAAGAATTGATATTTTGTCTAATCAAAAATTTTAAGCGAAAGTTTTGAACAAGTCGAAATTTTTGATAAAAAATTCATTAACAAACTCAACATCTTGATGTTTCCAGAGAAACTGAAATTTCAGAAATTTTAAATTAAATTGAAATTATTAAAAAGTCAAATTTTTCAAAAAGGGAAACTGTTCGATACGTTGAATATCAGAAAAGAAAATCGAAATTGTCAGTAAAGTGAAGTGGGCAAAATATTGAAAAAAAGTTTAATTTTTCGAAAAAGTCGAAAGTTTGAAAAGAGGCGAAATTTTATAAGTCGAAATTTTGAAAGTCAAAACTTAGAAAATTACTAAATTTAAAGACGTAGGCATTTCTAAAAAAGCGATATTTAATAAATCGACTTATTTAAACAAATTAAATAAAGTTTTGGTGAAACGGACTGGTCCTCGGTTATCTTCAAAAATTGAAATAGGGGACAAGATTTGTATTTCAATTTTTGAAGATAAAACTAAATAAAGTAATGGCTGTGAAATAGTGAATGGGAGCTGGTAACATATCAGCTAATTTTTAACAGTTTCATCACAATATCTGTTCATTTCGTGTTGGCATATTTTGCGCTTCGTTGTGTGGTCTTTTATCACTGCCACTTCTCTGCATGGGACATTTTTATATCTGGTGCACATTCTTGATTGAGCAGCTTATGATCTAAAACTTGGCAGCGCCAACTTTAAAAGATACATATATTTTATGCCGTACTTATTAACTTATAAAAAAGCTTTATTTATAAACCTAATTAGTATTCGCTATGGTTAGGTCAGTTTGTTTATGTAGATAATATGATCCAGTTTGAAAGCAAGTTCAAGGAAGTGAGTAAATGCGGTCATTGACTAAACGACCTTGTGAGTACATTGTGCAGCTTTGCGAGGCATCGCATTCATTTCACACGAACGCATTCTACGCATACAAGCACAGACATAATATAATGCAATACTTAGGTAAATTTAAAAATTATGAAAATATCGAGTCGATCAGTGTGAACATGATATATTTCAACTTCTCCTGCATGCTTCACTTGGGAACGAATGCTCACAGGAATAAAGTTATCAGTTAACTTTTATCTATATCAAGTGAGAAAAAAAAATAGGCAGTCTTGGAGATTGCCGACAGAAGTGAAAACTTAAAACTAGGAAATATGTGGTGTAGTTCGAACCACACTAGAAAACAAGTCAGAATATTGGAAATATATGAAAATAAGCCATGTCAAACTGGCCTACCTTCAGAGTATCTCTCTGAAGATGATAGCTTAGCTATCGAAACGCATTAGAGCAACCTCTGTTGTGTTTCTTAGTCTTTCTTGGTTTCAGGGGACAAGATTTGTGTTTCAATTTTTGAAGATAACCAAAAAAAAAACAAAAAAAAACACGTTTCTAACCTGAAATAATTTTAGGTACAAAACTCGTATTGCAACATGCTCCTTTTTCTCGAAAATTTGTCTTTTTCACAAATTTTGACTTTGTCAAACAAATTTAATTTACCCTCCAACGGAAAATGAATACTTTTTGGTAAATTTCAACTGTTTTCTCGAGATTTCGACTGGTCTCCTTTACTTCGCTATATTGCTCAAAATTTCTGCTTACTCTTTCAATGTCGAATTTTTTCTAAATTGGATTTTCTGGAAAGTTTCACTTGAATTTCAACAAAATTCTCCTTTTTGAAAATTTAAACTTTTTCGTTAAAATTTTTCTTTTTGAAATCTCGTCTTTATTCCCCAATAAATTTCTTCCGGAAATCAAGTTTTTTTTATTTCAATGTTATTGACAAACTTTTCTTAAAATGTCGTTTTTAAAATGTTTTTTTTCCAAAATTTAACAATATTTTTCTAAAAGAATCTACCTTATTTTAAAATTTTCACTATTTTATACGATTTTTGTGGAATTTTAACGTCGGCTTTTTTCCCAAAATCTTCTACTTACTCTCACAATGTCGAATTTTTTCCAAACTGGTTTTTTTTTGGAAGTTTCCACTTAAATTTCACAATTTTCCTATTTGAAAATTTAAAATTTTTCGTTAAAATTTTTCTTTTTGAAATCTCGTCTTTATTCCCAAATAACTTTCCTCCTGAAATCAATTTCCACTTAAATATCAAAATTTTCCTATTTGAAAATTTAAAATTTTTCGTTAAAATTTTTCTTTTTGAAATCTCGTCTTTATTCCCAAATAACTTTCCCCCTGAAATCAAGATCTTTTTTTTTTGATTATTCATCAACTTTTCTTGAAATGTCGATTGTTTTTAAAATGTCTCTTTTCCAAAATTTTACAATGTTTCTCTAAAGTATCTGCTTCATATCAAAATTTTCACTTCTTTATTCGATTTTTCTGAAATTTTAACGTAGACTTTTTTTCCCAAAATTCGTCTTTTTCTCCAAAATTTAACTTTGGTTTAAAAATTCTAGTTTCTTCAATTACCTTTTAGAATTTATTTTTCAGGAAATTACTTTTTGTCAAGTAATCTCAAAATTTCAACCTTTCTCCAGGGATTCAGACTGTTTTTTTTTTAATTTTGCAATGTTTCTCAAAAATTCTGCTTACCTTTAAAATTTTAAAATTTGGACTTTACTCCAAATGTGACTTTCCTGAATTTCGTGTTGTATTCCAAAAGTTGTCTTCCAAATTTGTCTTCTTCAAAATTTTGATTTTTATCACAAAATTTGTTTTCGCCCAGATGGGTGGGGGTGGAGCATTTGCCCTAGATCAGGGGTCGGCAAACCGCGGCACGGGAGCCGCATGCGGCTCTTAAAAGAAAATTTAAGGCTCTCTAAATTTTCCTAAAAAAATAAATAAAAGCTGGACAGACATGCAGACACTCATTAAACAAGTGTCCAGCAGAAGTGGAAATTTCCAAAAATACTTTTCTAGGAATTTTTACGTTTTACTTAAATTGTAACAAAAAGTTATAATTTCAAGTATTTTTCCGAAATTTTTGCTTGGTTTATATTAACATTTTGAAAAAACACATGAAATTTGAAATTTCTAGAAAAAGACCAACTTGGGAAGTCGTAATTAAAAAAAAATATTTTTCTTATGATTTTTATTTTTTTATTTGTAAATTTTCTACAACCTTGAGATTTGTGAATTACTTTTTGTGAGAAATAAAAATTAAATTTACAAAAACGGCAAATATCAAAGTCAGAAATAAAAGAAAAAGCCGAATTTTGAGAAAAAGAGATTTCGCAAAAATTAAGAAAAAGAGACTTTGAAAATATTGAGTAAAAAAAAAGAGATTCCACAATAATTGAGAAAAAGAAAGAGATTTCGAAAGATACGAATTTATTAAAAGCTCTCAATAAAAGGTACAGTCTTAGAAAAAAAAAACGTAGAAGTTTAACGATAGATTGAAACCCAGGACAAATTAAAAACCTGAAACTTTTAGACAAACTGGAATTTTTTAAAATATATTAAAATTTCGAATAGAGAAACTGTAAAAATTTACTGGAAACTTAAAAGAATTGTCGATCTTTAAAAAAGTCGAAGTTCTTCAGTGAAGAAGAAAAAATTCTAATTTGAGGAAGAATTTTATCGAAAAAGTTTAGAACAGCTCGAAATGTCTATAAAAAATTGCAATTTTCCAGAGAAAGCTAAATTTTCAGCATAAATTTTCAATTTTGAGGACAAGACGAATAAAAAAATCTCCAAATTTTCAGATAAATTCGAATTTTAAGAAAATTGGTAAAATACTTTCGAAAGAAAATTCCAAGAAAATTTCGAGAAGTGTTGAACTTTAAAAAAAGGTCAAAATTTCCCAGAAAAACCCAAATTTTGAGAAAAAGAAAGCGATTTGGAAAAAATTGGGAAAAATGAAGAGATTCAAACAATGATTTGCCTAATTGGGAAAACGGAAGAAATTTCGAAAAAAAAATGAATTTATCGAAAGTTCTCAAAAAGGAAAATTTTAGAAAAAAAAAACGTCGAATTTTGACAATAGATTAAAATCTAAAACAAATTTAAAACCTGAAATTTGTAGACAATTTTGAATTTTTTGAAAAATTGCAAAATTTCCAAAAGAGAGATTATAAGAGTAAACTAGAAATTGTGATCTATTTTTAAACTAGAACTTTAAAAAAAGATCACAATTTCCCAGAAAAAACCGAATTTTGAGAAAAAGGAAGAGATTTTTGAAAAAAAAACTGGGAAAAATGAAGAGATTAAAACAATGATTTGCCAAATTGGGAAAAAGGGAGAAATTTCGAAAAAAAATTAATTTATCGAAAGTTCTTGTAAAGGAAAATTAAAAAAAAAACGTCGATCTTGACAATGGATTGAAACCTAAAATAAATTTAAAAATTTGTGGACAATTTTGAATTCTTTGAAAAATTGCAAAATTTCGAAAAGAGAAATTATAAGAGTAAACTGGAGCTTGGAAAAAAATGTTAAAATTTAAAAAAGTCAAGTCTTACAGGGAAAAAGAAAAAGCGCTCAAATTTTAGGAAAAATTTCAAGGAAAAAGTCTAAATGTTAAGAAAAGCTCGAAACTTTGACAACAAATTTACACTTTTCCAGAGAAAGTTAAATTTTGGGAATAAATTTGAAATTTAGAAAGAAAGACAATTTAAAAAAACCAAATTTTTAGATTAATTTAAATTTTGAGAAAATTTGTATAATAATTTCGAAAGAAAATTTCGAGAAGTGTTTAACTTTAAAAAAAGATCAAAATCTCCCAGGAAAGGCCAAATTCTCAGAAAAAGGAAGAGGTTTCGAAAAAAATTGAGAAAAATTAAGAGATTGAAAAAATGAATTTGTCTATAGTTCTCAAATAAGGGAAAATTTTCAAAAAGAAGTCGAATTTCGACAATAGATTGAAAATCAAAACATATTTAAAAACTTAAGATTTTTATATAAAAGAGAAATTGTAAAAATAAACTGGAAGATTAAAAAAGTGTCGGTCTTTTAAAAAGTCGATAAAAATTTCGATAAAAATTTGCAGTTTTCCAGTGAAAAATAAATTTTGAGAATAAATTTGGAATTTCAAAAACAAGACGAATTTAAAAAACCACAAAGATAAATCGAATTTTGAGAAAATTGGTAAAATAATTTCGAAAGGAAAGAGAATGTTGATAAAACTTTCAATTTCGAGGTGTTAAACTTTAAAAAAAAAGTCAAAATGTCCTAGAGAAAGTCAAATTTTAAGCAAGATAATTAAATTTTGAGATTTGAATTTCGTTCGAAATAAAAGTTGATGTTTCCGAAAAAATTCAAATTTTGAAAAAAAAAGAGGTTTCGAAAAATATGAATTTGTCAAAAATTCTCAAAAATGCAAAATTTTATAAAAAAAACATCGAATTTTGATAATAGATTGAAACCCAGAACAAATTTAAAAACCTGAAATTTTTAGACAAATTTGAATTTTGTGAAAAATTGTAAAATTTCAAAAAGAGAAATTGTAAAAAACTTAAAGCTTAGAAAAAATTGTCGAAGAAGTCTAAGTTTTTCAGAAAAAAAAAAGTAATTTGCAATTTTCCACAGAAAGTTAAATTTTGAGAATAAATTTGAAATTTCGAGAACAGGACGAATAAAAAAAAGTTCTAATTTTCAGAAAAATTCGAATTTTGGAAAAATTGATAAAATAATTTCCAAATAAAAAGAAATCTCGATAAAACTTCTAGTTTCCAGAAAAGTGTCGAACTTTAAAAAAAAATCAGTTTCCCAAAGAAAGTCAAATTCTAAGAACAAAATCAAAGTCAAACATTCTGAAAATAGGCGAATTTCGTCGATAAAATCGTAGCTTGCGAAAACATAATAAAATATCGGATTTTCAGTTTAAAGTTGGAATTTCGAGAAACACCTAATTTTAGGAAACGGGTCGAAATTTCCAGAAAATAAATAAAAGTTTAAACGTTCATCAGAAGTCAATATTAGGGGGAAATGGTGAAATTTGAAAAAGGAACGTTATTTAAAAAGAATAGAAATTTCGAGAAAAAGTGGCAATTTAGAATAAAGTAAAAAAAATTAATTTGAAAAAAAGTCAAATTTAAGAATAGATCTAAATTTTGAAAAAGAAAACTTTGAGAAAAAGATCGAAATCTTCAAAAACCCTTTTATTTAAAATCTCCAAATTATTACTTCAAATTTTTAGTTTTTTTTATTAAAAAATCGACAAAAGATGAATTTTTAAGAAATAAGTGGAATCTTTTAGTCAGTTGAATTGGAAAAAAGTAAACATTTTTACAGATTGTCAACTTTGCGAAGAAAGAAGGATTTAGGAGAACAAATCTCATTTTAGGAGTAAAATACATAGCTAAGCAAAGACGAATACAGAAAAGAGTTAAAAAAAGTCGAATTTGCGAGAAAAAGGCAGATTTTGAAATACAGCTCTAAATTATGAAAAAAAAAATTTTTTTTTGAGCTGAATATGTTTTTGTTTGACTACATGAGTAAAAGGGGTCTCTCTATGTCCCATATTTTGTCTGATGTAATTGATTTAATTTTGAAATAAAATGTAAAATCAGAAAAATTTGTAGCTCTTTGAAATTCACGAAACCAATTTTTTTATTACGGTTGGCTCTTTTGACTTAAAAGTTTGTCGACCCCTGCCCTAGATGATGCTGTGGAGGGAAACGTTCAGAAGATGAAATTTAGCATTTTTCTTTCCAATTTTCGTATTTGGCTAGAAATTGCTACCTTTTTTCCCCAAAATTCGTCATTTCGAAATTTCGAATTTAATTTCAAAATACACATTTTTCTCTTCGTGACATTTCGACTCTTTCCTTGAAATTTACACATCTTCCTCGAGATTTCTCAAAATTCAAGTTTTTTTTATAATTTCGACTTTAAATTCAAAATTTTGGTGGAACGGACTGGTTCTTGGTTATCTTTAAAAATTGAAATACAAATCTTGTCCCCTGAAATTAAGAAAGATTTAAAAACACAACAAAGGCTGCCCTAACGCGTTTCGATAGTCAAGCTATCATCTTCAGAGAGATACTGAAGATGTCATTGTAATAAAAATATCCAGATTCAGATAAGGGTTCCACCACAACAACAACGAAATGGACTATTCTTTTTAGAACGCAAACAACGTCTTAGGAGCGCATTAGGAGCCCGAAAATAATGAGAGCACGACCGTCAACGTCACGAACAACGTTAGAAGAGCAACCTTTGTTGGGTTTCTTAATGTTTCTTGGTTTCAGGTAGTGGTACGTAGTGGTTGTACCCTTATCTGAAGAGATGCAAGTATCTCTCTAAAGATGATAGCTTGACTATCGAAACGCGTTAGGGCAACCTTTGGTGTGTTTTTTAATCTGTCTTGGTTTCAAGGGACAGGATTTGTATTTCAGTTTTTAAATTCAAAATTTAATATTTTTTCACCAAAATTCGAGGCCTTTTCTAAGCTTCTATTTTTTTCGAAAAATGTCTTTTTTTCCTAAATTTTACAATAGATATTTCTCAAAAATCTGCTTGTCGGATTTTTATTGATTCGAATTTTTGGAAATTTCAACCTAAATTGATTTTCCAAATTTGTCATTTTCTTATAATTTTTGGCATAATATTCAACCATTTAACCATCAGTATTCTTCTTCCTATAAACATTTTCGTTTTCAAAATTTGTCTTTTTTTGAAAGTTCGGATTTCATTTTAAAATTCGGCCCAGTTTTCTAAAGCTTCGGCTTTCTCTTAGAAAAAATTACGACATTTTTTTTAGAAATTACGATTTTAAGTATGTTGTTAAAATTACTTTTTTTCGAAATTCTCTACTTTTGTTGACATTTTCGAAACTTGGACACTTTTACTCAACATTTGTAGTTCTCTAGGACAGTGTTTCTCAACCTTTTTTTTTTGGAAGCGACACCACGTTTTATTGTATATAGGGCGCACATTAATCTTCTAAGAATTTTTCGCGACCAAACGTCCTTATGATCGCCTCTACAAATTTTGATGACTAAAAAAAAAGCTTATACTTTTTTAAATTTTTATGATCTCATAGCACATGGCCGGTTGGAAAACACTGCTCTAGAAAATTAAGATTATTTCCAAATTTCGATTTTTTTCTCGAAATTTCGACGGTTGCTTTTTGGGAAACTACGCATTTTCTTTAATGTGGCAACATTTTCAAAAAAAAATGTTAAAATCGATGTTCTGAAAATTCCGTCCTGTTCCTTTAAATTCATATTTTTTTCCCAACTCCGACGACTTTATTTTAAAAGTTAAGCGTTCTTCTTAAAATTTGAAAGAGATTTTTAATATTTATTATTTTAATTTATATTATGTTTTTTAATCGTTAATAAAATGTAATAGTTATGAATATTAAAGGATTCCACCAAGTAAGGGCTGGAAAAGTCAATAATTTAAGTTCAGTGTGGCTTTAAAATGTTGAATTTCGTTCAAAATTCGAGTTTTTGAAAATCCCAAAATTCGGCTTTTCCTCGAAATGTATCCTTCATCTCGAAATTTGTCCTTCCGGTGTTTTTTCTAGTATTTTTGACTTTTTTCTTAAATTGTGCTTTTAAAATATCGATGATTGTTCAAAATTCGAGTTTATGAAAATATCGCTCTTGCAAAATTCGACCTTTTCTCAAAATTCAGCTTTCATCTCAAAATTCGTCCTTCTGGACCTTTTTTTCGAACTTTTGACATTTTTTCAGTGCCGCTTTAAATATTTTGACTTTTTTTCAACGCGGTTTCAAAATTTCGATCTTCGTTCAAAATTCGAGTTTCTGAAAACCCCAAAATTCGGCTTTACCTCGGAATGTATCCTTCATCTCGAAATTTGTCCTTCCGGTGTTTTTTCTAGTATTTTTGACTTTTTTCTCAAATTGTGCTTTTAAAATATCGATTATTGTTCAAAATTCGAGTTTATGAAAATATCGTTGTCCCAAAAATCGACCTTTTCTCAAAATTCAGCTTTCATCTCAAAATTCGTCCTTCTGGATCTTTTTTTCAAACTTTCGACATTTTTTCAGTGCCGCTTTAAATATTTTGACTTTTTTTCAACACGGTTTCAAAATTACAATCTTCGTTCAAAATTCGAGTTTCTGAAAACCCCAAAATGCTGCTTTTTCTTGAAAATTATCCTTCAATTCAAAATTCGTCTTTCTGGGCGTTTTCATTTAAATTTTGACTTTTTTTCTAGATGGTTTTACATGTTGTGACATTCCTTTCAATGTGGCTTTAAAATGTCGATTTTCGTTCAAAATTCGAGTTTTTGAATACCCCAAAATTCGACTTTTTCTCGAAATTTGGTCTTCATCTTAAAATTCATCCTTCTGGACTTTTTTGTCGAAATTTTGACTTTTTTCTATGCGCATTTTAATATTGTGACATTTCGTTCAACGTGGCTTTGAAGTGTCAATTTATGTTTAAAATTCTAGTTTCTAAAAATCCCAAAATTTGCCTTTTTCTTGAAATGTAGCATTTATCTCAAAATTCGACTTTTTCTTGAAGACGGTTCATCGCCATCTATCCTTGTTTCCGCATCCTACTCGCAGTGCTTTGAAGGCATAATGGGGTTACCCTTCGTGTGGATTAAACTTTAAAAAAAGGTATATGTAAATACAGCTGCCAATTATTTTCATTTGTTTTATTGGCTTTCTGCATCCTACTCGCAGTGCTTTGAAGGCATAATGGGGCTACACTTTGCGTGTGGATTAAACTTTAAAAAAAGGTATATGTAAATACAGCTGTAAATTATTTTCATTTGTTTTATTGGCTTTCTGCATCCTACTCGCAGTGCTTTAAAAGCATAATGGGGTTACTCTTTGCGAATGAATTAAACTTAAAAAAAAATTAAACTTAACAAAACTTGGACTCTTCCGAGAGATTATAAGTTTGTTTCGTGAAATGTTTAATTTTTTAATTTAAAATTCGTTTTTGTTCAAAATTCGTTTTTTTCAAAATTTTCCTAATTTTCCCAAATTTAGTTTTTCCAAAAATTTCCTTTTGTTAAATCCGACTTTCTCGAAATTTTATTTTGAGCTTTTGACTTCTTCCCCAAAATTAATTTAATTTTTTAATATAAGCTCAAAATTTCAATCAAAAAAATGAGCATTGGCCGAAACTTTTTTTTTTGGAAATTTCAAGAATAATCTTTCTTGACAATTTCAGTTTGTTCCCTAAATTTTGAGATTGTTATTTCCACGTCTTAGTAGTGGTGCTTGGTGCTCTGCAGACTAATGCAGTTGCCTCTTGAGAGTGGATTAAACTTGAAAAAAATAAAATTAGGTCAAATTTTAATGGAAAAATAAATAATAAAGCTCAAAAGGGAAATTTGGAGATTTCGTTTTTTGAAGCATTGCCTCCTTCACTCTTTCTACATGTAAATACATTTTTTTTTCGACATCCTACTTAAAATTTAGACTTTAATTTTTTGGACATTTTCCTCGAAATTTCGAGCTTCAACGCGAACTTAAGCTGAGATTTTCAAAAAATTATTATTTGAAGTTTTATTGGAGAGTTGAAAATTTATGGACAAAATTGTGACTGATCTTTGATTATCTTTAAAAATTGAAATATAGTATCTCTTCGAAGATGATAGCTTGGCTGTCGAAACGCGTTAGTGCTGTTAGTGTCGTTGTGCTTTTTTAATCTTTTTTGGTTTCAGGAGACAAGATTTGTATTTTAATTTTTATGGACAAAAGTCCATATTTTGAAAAAAAAAGTGGAATATTCAGAAAAACAGAACATTTTAAGAAATACCTTTAAAAGTTTAAAATAAATATTTCAAGATTCTTCTAAAATTAGGTCAAATTTTAATTGAAAAATAAATGATGAAGCTCGAAAGGGAAATTTGGAGATTTCGTTTTTTGAAGTATTGCTTTTTTCACTCTTTCTACATGTAAATACATTTTTTTTTATTTCGACTTTCTACTTAAAATTTAGACTTTAATTTTTTGGACATTTTGCTCGAAATTTCGAGTTTCAACGCGAACTTAAGCTGAGATTTTCAAAAAAAATATTATTCGAAGTTTTATTGGAGAGCTGAAAATAAATGAATAAAATTGTTGGCTGGTCTTTGAGTATCTTCAAAAATTGAAATACAGTATCTCTCTGAAGATGATAGCTTGGCTGTCGAAACGCGTTAGAGCAACCTTTGTTGTGCTTTTTTAATCTTTTTTGGTTTCAGGAGACAAGATTTGTATTTTAATTTTTATGGACAAAAGTCCATATTTTGAAAAAAAAAGTGGAATATTCAGAAAAACAGAACATTTTAAGAAATACCTTTAAAAGTTTAAAATAAATATTTCAAGATTCTTCTAAAAATCCTCACTGTAATTCCGAAAATTGCACTTAGAACTATTGAAAATTGTTCTACTTTTTCAAAATTCAAAATTTCAATATTTTTCCGATGTTATTTGAAATCTTGAGAAAACAGTAGACATTTTGATATTGTTAGAAGGAAAAAATGTTAATACAAACGTAAGAGTTTGGAAAAGAGTTGAAATTTTAAAACGCAAGCATTGTAAAAAAATTGAATTCAAAAGCTTGAGACATAAGTCGAAAATTTCAAAATTAATGTCTCGAGAAAATCGTCTAAATCTTAAGAAAAACCAAATTAGAAAATTATAGAAAACAATGAAATTTGGATTATTTACATTTTTTTGATTATGGTGCGATATTTTGAAAACAAAATCGTAAGAAAATAACATTTTTAGTTGAAACTAAGGGTACGTTTAAATTAGACATTTTATTCCGTACATTTCTCTCTGAGATAAGTGTCAACTAACCTGAGAGAAGCTATGCAAGCTGAGAATCTCAGATTACTTCTTCCAATATAATTGAACTTATGTCAAAAAGAAATATATTTTAGGTCAGAGAGAAATGTACGGAATGAAGTGTCTAGTATAAATACACCTTAAGCAATTTGAGAAATTTAGAGAAAAACAAAAAGGGGACAGATTTCCAAGACAGAAAACTAAAAATGTCAAAAAAAATTTCCCACTGACTAGTTCAACTACAAATCTTGTCCCTTGAAACCAATAAAGATTAAAAAACATAACAGAGGTTGCTCTAACGCATTTCGATAGCCAAGCTATCATATTTAGAGAGATATAAAAATAGCGTTTTCTAGCGCATTATGGATTCATAAAGTGCATCCAGGATAGTATTTGAGGATCACTATAGAGCCGCACTTAACTAAAGGTGGAACGATGTGATTATTTTACATTCATTCGTGACGTTGACGGTCGTGTTCTCATTATTTTCAGGCTCCTAATGCGCTCCTAAGACGCTCTCTACGTTCTAAAAGGCAGCCGTAGTGGTCGTACCCTTATCTGAAGAGATACAAATATCTCTCTGAAGATGATAGCTTGACTATCGAAACGCGTTAGGGCAACCTATGTTGTGTTTTCTAATCTTTCTTGGTTTCAGGGGGTAAGATGTATATTTCAATTTTTAAAAATAACCAAGGACAAATCCGTTTCCACCAAAAAAAAAACAAAATATGGAATTTTTATTTTTGAAATTACAATTTGAAAATTAAGAACACTGTTATATCATGATTTTAAGTATTCACTTCAGCCGGCGGTCCCCATAAATGCCTATTTTAAAAAAAAATTTCAATGTACAACGCTGAACACAAATTTTTCTTGGTGTGGATTCAACTTAAATGTACTGCCGTAAGATGGTGGCGCCAATTTTCTACATGCCTAGCAAATATTGATGTAGGTATGCACCTTGGCATCTTCACAATATGTATTAACATCTTTCTGATATAAATACTAGACTTGATTGCACAAAAGAATGTTTCGGATAGGCTCTAGTACTCGATTTAATTGAATCTGTGTGTTTAGCGGCATGCTGTTAGACATGTAATACATTACCTTCCGAAGCAATTATTGTAATAGTTGTTTTATAGGCGTAATACAAGCATATCCTAAAATTCGTCGTTTTTCAACGTTATAAGGTAAAATCGTAAAGGAAATTGAATTGCTAAAGATGTGTCAATAGAAACGAAACAAAAAAACTTGAGTTATGAAGATTTCTACCGCAATATTGTGGTCCGTGCTTTTATAGTTTTGTGTGTCAGTTCATTAATAGTTGTTAATTTTTGCTTTATTTTCATAGGTATGTAGCACATTACACAAATAAGCTAACTTTTGCACAGCATTACATCCGCGTCGTGTCATGTAGCAACGATGTACTTATTTACATTAACCGGACATTATTTAAATCAAGTAGGTAGCCGTTACAGGAAACTTTAACTGAAATAAATTCAATAACGTAACAAAATGAAGTTATAAAATTTATATTAGTGATTGTGTAGTGTAAGGGACTCTGAAAACATTTGATCATGGCAACGTTTCCGGAAGTGATAATTTTATCTGTACGGAGGTCCGTTCTAGAAACCGGAACGGTATAAATACGCGATCGTCTTTCCCTCAGACAGTCAGTTAGTCAGACAGTCAGTCAGTCTGATAGAGAAGTGAATCATAATTGAAGTGTTTTGAAATTCGTTTGAAATAAAGTGTTCACAATTCAATTTTTGATCCAGTAATACGCAACAATAACATCGAACCAAACTTATAGGCAAAATTCTGAAACAGGTCGAGTTTTGTGTAATTTGCCACATTTTCGAGTGGTTTTTGTACAGGGAACACCAAATACTTTTTTTTTAAAGTGATAACATCTTTAGTCGCGTTAAATCATTTTTGATGAAATGGTTTTGCGTTCCCATCACGTTAATTTTTGTTACCAAAATTTTTTTTCTTTTTTAAAGTAGGGAAAAATTCATTAAGGACATCTGGGAAGATACCTAGATGTCGGACTTCCGCTCAAACTAAGGGTACCCACTAAAAACCCCTTCTTCTTCGGGCCGGGCCCTTGGCCCCCAATCCCTCCGTTGGAACAGTGCAATAGTGCTGGAGCACTATTGTAAGCTGCTTTGCCTGAAACATAAGAAACAAACAAAACAAATATTTCCGAAATGGAAGTCGTAGCCTAGAGGACCATCCTTGGTCTCCTAGTCCTGGTTGGGATGTCTGGATCGTAATCCACTGCCTGTCGAATTAGTTCGTTGGGATGCGTTTCCGCTCTCACCATCGCCCTGGAATTAATTTCCCTAAGAAAATCTCTTACCAAAGGTAGTTCAGCTTCCCTATGAAGTTGTTGTTTCTCACAAATCATGGAGCGTCCATGGTTTGTTTTAGAAAGACGTTCTGGAACACCTGGAGTTTCTTCATCTGATTATCCGTCGCCTATGACCAAGCTACAGATGTATAGGTCATCGCTGGTCTTATGATTGATTTGTACAGTAACACTGTAAGTCCAACCGATAGGTTACTATTTCTCCCAATCATCGCTTGCAGCAGTCCCTCCAACATTTTAGTTTTGGATACTGCATTATCGATGTCTGCCTGAAATGTAAGTCTTTTATTAAGAATTACACCTAGATACTTTGCCTGAAGTCTCCAGTCGACGTTTTGCCCATGAACATTTACATGTCCATATATTTGGAGTCTTCCTCGGGTAAAAAAGACTGCTTGGGTCTTGTCTGCGTTGACTTGGATTCTCCATTGACCGAAGTAATCTAGTAGACTGTCTGTTGCCTCCTGAAGTCGTCTGGTGACCAACTCTGGACTGTAAGAGTACGCGACCAAAGCTGTGTCGTCTGCATAAGTTGCCAATAAGGTGTGGTCGATTGTTGGATTGGTTCTCGGGATGTCCGCTGCGAGCAGAGAATACAGCAGAGCTTTGAGGCACCCGATAGTGTAGCCTTAACTGGTTTGATAGTTCCTATCCCACCTTTGCTCTGAATGAGCGCTGGTCCAGGAACGAGCTTACCATTTTAACCATCGTTAGGGGTATTCCAAACTGGTGCATCTTATAGACTAGTCTTTGGTGCCAAACTGTGTCAAATGCCTTGGAGATATCGAAGAAAATAGCTCCAACTACCTGGTTCCAGTTCAAGCGTTAAGTGATTGTTTCAACCACTCTCAGCAGCTAGTCTGAGGTAGAGTGCATAGGTTGGAACCCAAATTGTTCCTCAGGAATGATGTCGCGATCGCTGATGATATTCTGCAGACGCTTGCTCAAAATTAATCCCCCCCAAGGGCAAGATTCTTGAGGCAGACAGTCGGAAGCAGCAAATTCCTGTGCGGTTCAGCTTGACACAGTGAGGACTTTTGTCTACGGAGACTCTTTTTTCTATAGAACTTCCAAGTTATGGAACTTGTTACCGGAATGAATTTTCCCCAAGAATTACAACTTGTTTAAGAAGGCGGTTCATCGCCATCTATCCTTGTTTCCGCATGCTACTCGCAGTGCTTTGATAAAAGCATAATGGGGTTACCCTTTGCGAGTGGATTAAACTTTAAAAAAAATCTTTTTCGCCACCAAGTTGGATAAGAGGCTGATTGGCCTGTAATTTTGGGAAAATTTCCCATCCTTACCTGGCTTAGGAATGAAGATAACGTTTGCAGTCTTTCATCTTGTCAGAAAATACCGGTACTTTAACATGGAATTGACTATTGATACCGCGTTAGTCGTGATAACATTTTTTTAGGAGGATTGACCGGGAGGAACGGCCAATTTGGGCAAAAATAACTAATTTTTGGATTAAGAACGTCATCGCCAAGTGTTTTTAAACAGAAAAAGGTGGTGTCTTATATATACATGGGAGACGATAACCATCGCTCAAGGTGGCAGCACTTAGGATACGTATCGTTAGAAACTAGAAAAGATGGCGGTTGACGTTCACAGATGGCAGCACGAAAGAAGACGTGTCGTTTGAAAATCAAGCAAGGAAAATGGTGGATAACGGTCACAAGGCTTGAAAAATGAGAAAATATAGGGCTTTAACCGTAAATTCAGACAATTGGGCAGTGAAGTACAGCAAATATCGATTAGAAACAACTGCCGCAAAAAAAATTCAAATTTTAACGGAAAAGCAGACACTCTGTGAGCACGTGGCTTGAAATTTACGAAAGGATATTTTGTCAGGCTGAAAGGGGGCAAGGTGAATGATGCAAGCAGTATTAAACAAACAAAAAAATAATAACACTGATAAACACTAAACAAGAGAAAAAAAAATGCAATAAAAAATACTTACGGTTTTTAGGCTGGGGTCGCAACTATCAATGTCGTACGTCGACGTCGGTAGAAAATTTGCGGTCAAAGCGCTAGGTAAATGAGCAAAGGTCGCAATGGGAATTGGGCTGCTGAAGATTCTCGACGGTTGGAGAAATCTTGCGCTGGTGGAGTACTGGCGACGACGACAGCCGTGAGGGAACTCATTTTACTCCCGAGGGACTTGAGTGAATCACAAATTCATTTATTAGGGGTGCCTAGCGCTTTGATGCAGCGAGTGTCGTCAAAAGCGGGAAAATTGAAAATATATTTATTTCGCTCCGGTATCATTATTGCTCCAAATATTTGACAGCTTGGTCCGAAAGAGACTTCAGAGTTTGGTTTGGAATTCCGTCTGAACTTGGACACTTTTTGACGTTTAGCTTGCCCAGAAAGCTTTGGATTTTCTCCTCGTTAGTCGGTTGGATGACGTCGTCTTCTTCTGGCACTTCCTCCTGAAGAACTTGAACCTCTTCTTCCACCTCCTCTACGAAGTCCAAATCCACTTCTTCAAGTGTAGCCTGACGGTGTCGTTCAAAGGTCTCAGCGAAAGCTGCGGACTTATCCTGATCTGAGTAAGCCATTCCTTAAGGTCCGTGTATCGGTGGGATAGGTTTCCTATCTCCTCTTAGAGCTTTGGATGTGCGCCAGAGATCTGATGGAGTTTCGAGGTTGCAACTTCTTAGGTGTTCCTGAAACTTAGAAGTTTTGTGCTCTCGGAGCTCATACCTGTGCTCGCGGATGAGCCTGTTGACTTCCGCCTTATCTGCTTGCAGATTGGTTCGTCTTGCTCTCTTCCTGGGACGATTTTTCCTTCTAATCAGCTCCACCAAGTGATTTAGCAGTGGTTTTCTTCCTTCTATACGCCGGAAAGTTTCGGGCGCTGCCAGAATTGAATCTGTTATCATGATTTCCAATCTTTTCACCGCTGTGGTGATGTCATCGTTTGTGTTGATCTCTCCGGGCCGTTACCAACATCCTCTAACGTTAACAGCATTAAGCAGTCAGACGCGTAATAGAATTAATAAATGCGTGATCGGCACCGGTGTTTGAACCCACAACCTATCGTCGCCATTGTGTGATTTAATAAAATAAGAAAACAGGTAAAAAAAGAAAACAAGTAAAAATAGGAAAAAATACGTTTTTTATAAATGATATGCCAAAGGTGAACCATTTGCATACTGACAAATTCAAATCGATAGCAAAGTACAAAAATTAACCTAAATTGTTTTCAGTTTCAGTAACCTGTTTCAGTCAGGGATTTTGTAAAAAAAATGTTGGTTTACAATTAGTGCAATTCCTTCTAGTACATCCTCTAAACAAAGCTTTTCCAAATATCTGTGGTGGAACTTAATCTTGCTTCATTAAAATGCGCTATAAAGTTTGTAACCCTAATTTAATTAACTAATTAACGCCCCATAGTTTAAGAACATTGTATGACTGCTAATGATAATTCCGTATTAAATATGCTTTTAATGAGCGGTGCTCGCATCTGAGACGGTTTAATATTGTGGTCGGAATATGTGTAGAATTAAATTTGCATGAACTTGTGATCGCATCAGCTCTGATTATTTCACATATAACTGAATATGGAGGTGATAAAATCCGTTAATTAATTCTTAATTACGAAGACCGTTAACTCGATAGCTAGGCACATTGTTTTACAAATACAAAAATCCGATGTGAACTATTTACAAAAGTACTTTATCAAAATTTAAGACGAGGGGAAACAGGAAAATTATGTGAATACAACGTATCATTAAGAAAAACTTTGTACACGGTGATATTTATTAGATATCATCAAAGGCTAAGCATATATCAGTATAAAATAATTACTTTTAATTAGACTTGTACCGTGGAAGATCTTAGTATACGCTCTACATTTTATGCTGCCAATTAACTCTGTAAAATATGAGTTCAATGCGTTTTTACCTTTTTTGATACAACAAATATGAATAAATCGAATGATCAAGTTGATTTGCCATTCCAATTTTTCTTCTGTCACCAACATAAGAAGTGCCACACATATGCAACAAGTCGATCTGCTTTACTAACGGGATTTATTGAACTTCCTTTGGGCTTGTCCAATTCTACAATCACGTGGACGTCAATTAAAAAATTCGGAATAATGCAAAATGAAGTCACTGTAATAAAAATATTCAGATTCAGATAAGGGTACGACCACAACGGAGCCCAAAATGCGATTGTTCCTTTTAGAAGGCAGAGAGCGCCTTAGGAACGCATTAGGAGCCCAAAAATAATGAGAACACGACCGTCAACAGTCACGGGGGAATTTAAAATAATTACTTTCCCCCACATTTGGTTATGTGTGGCTCTATAGTGATGCTCGGACATCATCCTAGATGCATGAAACCATAGTGCGCTAGAAAACGCTATTTTTTTAAAATGCAGGATATTTTGGACAGAGCACTTTAAAAATGCTACCGCAGTAGCACAAATTTTACGTAGAAATTTATAAAATAACACCCAGAAAGCAACTGGCGAAGAAAATGCCAGTCAGCAGGAATGGAGCCCAGAAAGAAGTTTATAGATTTCTGCTGTACATCAGCACATTTAATGCACAAAATGGTATGTTGTCCAACAGTAGTGTTCTCCATGGAAGCTAGAGAAACACCGCTTTTCTTTAAAATGTAGTCTGGTTAATTAAAAGGTCGTTAGTAGGAAATTTTTTTAAAAAATGTTTACTCTTCTGTCTTAGATATTTGTCCCTTTTTTGTTTTCTCTAAATTTCTCAAATTGCTTAAGGTGCGTTTATATTAGACATTTAATTCCGTACATTTCTCTCTGACATGAAATATATTTCTTCCTGACATAAGTTCAACTATAAACTATATAAAAATGTTTATTTCTTACGATTTTCTTTTCAAAATATCGTACCATAATCAAAAGAATTTAAATAGTCCAAATTTCATTGTTTTCTATAATTTTCTAATTTGGTTTTTCTTAATATTTAGACGATTTTCTCGAGATATTAATTTAAAAATTTTCGACTTTTTTCTCAAGTTTTTGAGTTCAATTTTTTTGCTTGCGTTTCTTTCAAAATTTCAACTCTTTTCTCCAAACTTTTACGTTTGTATTAACATTTTTTCTTCTGACAACATCAAAATGTCTACTATTTTCTCAAAATTTTAAATAAAATCTGGAAAAAGTTGAAATTTTAGATTTTGTAAAAATAGAACAATTTTCAATAGTTTTAAGTTCAAATTTCGAAATTACGGTTAATATTTTTAGGAGAATATTGAAATGTTTATTTTAAACTTTTAAAAATCGTTCCTAAAATGTTCTGTTTTTCTGAATATTCCATTTTTTTCCAGAATATAGACTTTAATCCATAAATCTTCAGCTTTCCAATAAAACTTAAAATATTAATTTTTATAAAAATCTCAGCTTAAGTTCGCGTTAAAGCTCGAAATTTCAAGGAAAATGTATAAATTTAAATTAAAGTCTAAATTTTAAGTTTGAAGTCGAAACAAAAAAAAATTATTTGCATGTATAAAAAGTTCTTCAGCTTCTTGGTTGGGTGGCTGAATGAATGACCAAGGACATCACGGGGATAGCACAATGGGCCCGGGGTGGCCTAAGTGCTGGCCTAAACTTAAGGCTCAACGAATCCAGAATCCAGAAGTGAAGAAGGAGGCAATATTTCAAAAACAACTAAATCTTCAAATTTTCCTTTCGAGCTTGTAAGCATTTTTTATTTCAATTAAAATTTGACTTAATCTCAAAAATTGAAACACAGAACTTGTCCCCTGAAACCAAGAAAAATTAAGTCAGTTTCTCTCTGAAGATGACAGCTTGGCTGTCAAAACGCGTTAGAGCAACCTTTGTTGTGTTTTTTAATTTTTCTTGGTTTCAGGGGACAAGTTCTGTGTTTCAATTTTTGAGGATAACCAAGGACCAGTCCGTTCCATAAAAAAAAAAATCAAGACTTAATCTCAATTTTTTTTAAGTTCAATTCACTCTCAAAGGGCAGCTGCATTAGCCTGCAGAGCAACACGATTAGGATGTGAAAACAACAATCTCAAAATCTAAAATTTGCCGTTCTCAGGAATTTTAAATATTTCTAGAAATTTGGAATTTTTTCTGTAAACTCGTCTATTTACTGAAAATCTAAATTTTTTCTCAAAATTTTAACTTTTTCTATTTTTCCCAATTCGCCTTTTTCGAAATTTCGATTTGATTTCCAAAATTCCAGTTTTTGGACTTTTGTTTCAAAGTTCGTTTATTTATTTAGAAATTTCGCCATTTTTCTTAATATTTGTTTTTTCAACAAATTTCGACCTTTGTTTATAACTATTAAACTTTATTAACGATTAGAACAACAACAGATATTAAATTCCACAAAGTATGTGTTAGAAATGTCAATTATTCGACTTTATCCGAACAAGTGACATTTTATGGTTTTAAAAATATCGACGTTTTTCTCTAAATTAAATTGGAATGTTAATAAAAATATTAAAAAAATATTTTTGTGATTGTAAACCTTTGAAAATTTTGACTTTTTTCGAATTTTGGTCATTTTTTCAGTTTTTGGGCAAATTTGTATTTTTAATAAGATTTACTAAAAATTTCGACTTTTTCGAATTTTTTTCCCGAAATTTGACTTTTTCGAAATTATTACTTTATTCCCAAAATTCCAATATTTCTCTTAAAATTGGACTTTTTCTTGAAAATTTGGGATTGACCCAGAAAATTCGATCTTATTTTCGAAATTGCAACGTACTTTTCGAAACCCATTTTTTTTTTCGAATTTCATTTTGTAAATCTCTGTTTTCTCCGAATTTCTTTTTTAAATTTGATTTCCGGTAACAACTTGTAGCTCGAAGTTCATTTTATTCTCCAAATGTTGACTTTTATTTCAAAATACGATATTTTCTGGTTCTGCACATTTCCATTCTTAAATTGTTTTTTTTCTCAGAATTTCGACTTTCCTACAGAATTTACTTTTCTAAAATTGGATCGAAATTTTTATAGAAATCTAAAAATTTTAATAATAACACTTTTGGGAAATTTTGGGAGAAAGGTTACTTCTTTCTTAAATAAAGTAAAATTTCCAAGTGAAATATTTTTGAAAATTGCAATTTTCTTCTCTAAATTCAACTTGTCCTAGAAGTTGCCTTCTCCCTTTTCTCTTCACCCTTCTATCTATTCCCTTCTCTCTTATCTCTTCTCTCTTCTCTCTTCTCTCTTCTCTCTGTTCTCTTCTCTCTTCTCTCTTCTCTTTTCTCTTTTCTCTCTTCTCTCTTCTCTCTTCTCTCTTCTCTCTTCTCTCTTCTCTCTTCTCTCTTCTCTCTTCTCTCTTCTCTCTTCTCTCTTCTCTCTTCTCTCTTCTCTCTTCTCTCTTCTCTCTTCTCGAAACTTTTACGTTTGTATTAACATTTTTTTCTTCTGACAACATCGAAATGTCTACTATTTTCTCAAAATTTTAAATAAAATCTGGAAAAAGTTGAAATTTTAGATTTTGTAAAAATAGAACAATTTTCAATAGTTTTAAGTTCGAATTTCGAAATTACGGTTAATATTTTTAGGAGAATATTGAAATCTTTATTTTAAACTTTTAAAAGTCGTTCCTAAAATGTTCTGTTTTTTTGAATATTCCATTTTTTTCCAGAATATGGACTTTACTCCATAAATCTTCAGCTTTCCAATAAAACTTAAAATATTAATTTTTATAAAAATCTCAGCTTAAGTTCGCGTTAAAGCTCGAAATTTCAAGGAAAATGTATACATTTAAATTAATATCTAAATTTTAAATTTGAAGTCGAAACAAAAAAGATGTATTTACATGTATAAAAAGTGAAGAAGGAAAAAGACGTTCTTCAGCTTCTTAACAAGGTTGGGTGGCTGTATGAATGACCAAGGACATCACGGGGATAGCACAATGGGCCCGGGGTGGCCTAAGTGCTGGCCCAAACTTAAGGCTCAACGAATCCAGAATCCAGAAGTGAAGAAGGAGGCAATATTTCAAAAAAAACTGAATCTCCAAATTTCCCTTTAGAGCTTCTAAACATTTTTTATTTCAATTAAAATTTGACGTAATCTCAATTTTTTTAAAGTTCAATTCACTCTCAAAGGGCAACTGTATTAATTAGCCTTCAGAGCACCACGATTAGGATGTGAAAACAACAATCTCAAAATTTAAAATTTGCCTTTTTCACGAATTTTATATATTTCTAGAAATTTGGAATTTTTTCTGTAAACTCGTCTATTTACTGAAAATCTAAATTTTTTCTCAAAATTTTAACTTTTTCTATTTTTCCCAATTCGCCTTTTTCGAAATTTCGATTTGATTTCCAAAATTCCAGTTTTTGGACTTTTGTTTCAAAGTTCGTTTATTTATTTAGAAATTTCGCCATTTTTCTTAATATTTGTTTTTTCAACAAATGTCGACGTTTGTTTATAACTATTAAACTTTATTAACCATTAGAACAACAACAGATATTAAATTCCACAAAGTATGGGTTAGAAATGTCAATTATTCGACTTTATCTGAAAAAGTGACATTTTATGGTTCTAAAAATGTCGACGTTTTTCTCTAAATTAAATCGAAATGTTAATAAAAATATTAAAAAAATATTTTTGTGATTGTAAATTTAACTTCTTTACTGAATTTTACATTTTGAGCACAATGTTTTTTGAAATAGCAATTCTACTTTCTCAAAATTCGGTTTTATTTTAAATTTGTGTCTTTTCAAAAAATAAGACTTGAAAATTTTGATTTTTTTAAAATTTTGGTAATTTTTCGAATTTTGATCATTTTTCCAGTTTTTGAGCAAATTTGTATTTTTAATATGATTTACTGAAAATTTCGACTTTTTCGAATTTTTTTCACGAAATTTGTCTTTTTCGAAGTTACTACTTTATTCCCAAAATTCCAATATTTCTCTTAAAATTGGACTTTTTCTTGAAAATTTGGGATTAACCCATAAAATTCGATCTTATTTTCGAAATTGCAACGTACTTTTCAAAAACCATATTTTCTTTTCGAATTTCATTTTGTAAATCTCTGTTTTCTCCGAATTTCTTTTTTAAATTTGATTTCCGGTAACAACTTGTAGCTCGAAGTTCATTTTATGCTCCTAATTTTGAATTTTAGTTCAAAATACGATATTTTCTGGTTCTGCACATTTCCATTCTTAAATTGGTTTTTTCTTCTCAGAATTTCGACTTTTCTACAGAATTTACTTTTCTAAAATTGGATCGAAATTTTTATGGAAATCTAAAAATTTTGATAATAACACTTTTGGGAAATTTTGGGAGAAAGATTTCTTCTTTCTTAAATAAAGTAAAATTTCCAAGTGAAATATTTTTGAAAATTGCAATTTTCTTCTCTAAATTCAACTTGTCCTAGAAGTTGCCTTCTCCCTTTTCTCTTCACCCTTCTATCTATTCCCTTCTCTCTTATCTCTTCTCTCTTCTCTCTTCTCTCTTCTCTCTTCTCTCTTCTCTCTTCTCTCTTCTCTCTTCTCTCTTCTCTCTTCTCTCTTCTCTCTTCTCTCTTCTCTTCTCTCTTCTCTCTTCTTCTCTCTTCTCTCTTCTCTCTTCTCTCTTCTCTCTTCTCTCTTCCTTCTCTCTTCTCTCTTCTCATCTCCTTCTCTCTCTCTCTTCTCTCTCTCTCTCCTCTCTCCTCTCTCCTCTCTCCTCTCTCCACTCTCCTCTCTCCTCTCTCCTCTCTCACTCTCCTCTCTCTCTCCTCTCTCCTCTCTCCTCTCTCCTCTCTCCTCTCTCCTCTCTCCTCTCTCCTCTCTCCTCTCTCCTCTCTCCTCTCCTCTCTCCTCTCTCCTCTCTCCTCTCTCCTCTCTCCTCTCTCCTCTCTCCTCTCTCCTCTCTCCTCTCTCCTCTCGTCCTCTCTCCTCTCTCCTCTCTCCTCTCTCCTCTCTCCTCTCTCCTCTCTTCTACATTCTACATTCTACATTCTACATTCTACATTCTACACTCTACACTCTACACTCTACATTCTACATTCTACATTCTACATTCTACATTCTACATTCTACATTCTACATTCTACATTCTACCTTCTCTCTTCTCTCTTCTCTCTTCTCTCTTCTCTCTTCTCTCTTCTCTCTTCTCTCTTCTCTCTTCTCTCTTCTCTCTTCTCTCTTCTCTCTTCTTCTCTCTTCTCTCTTCTCTCTTCTCTCTTCTCTCTTCTCTCTTCTCTCTTCTCTCTTCTCTCTTCTCTCTTCTCTCTTCTCTCTTCTCTCTTCTCTCTTTTCTCTTTTCTCTTTTCTCTTTTCTCTCCTCTCTTCTCTCTTCGCTCCTTCTCTCTTCTCTTTTCCCTCTCTTTCTTTTCACTTCTCTCTCTTCCCTTTTCTCTCCCTTCCCTCTTCTCTCTCTTTCCTCTTCTCTCTTCTCTCTTCTTTCTCCTCTCTTCTTTCTCCTCTCTTTTCTCTTTTCTCTTCTTTCTTCTCTCTTCTTCCGTCTCTCTTCTCCCATCTCTCTTCTCCCACCTCTCTTCTCCCATCTCTCCTCTTCTCTCTTTTCTATTTTCTATTTTCTCTTCTCTCTTCTCTCTTTTCTCTTCTCTCTCTTCCCTTTTCTCTCTTTCCTTTTCTCTCTCTTCCCTTTTCTCTCTCTTCCCTTTTCTCTCTCTTCCCTCTTCTCTCTCTTTCCTCTTCTCTCTTTTCCCTCTTTTCTCTTCTCTTTTCCCTCTTTTCTTTTCTCTTTTCCCTCTTTTCTCTGCTCTTTTCTTTCTTCTCACCTCTCCCTTCCCCCCTGATTCTTATCCCTTCTCCCTTCTCCCTCATCCCTTATCCCTTCTCCCTTCTCCCTTTTCCCTTCTCCCTTCTCCCTTCTCCCTTCTCCCTTCCCCCTTCACCCTTCACCCTTCCCCCTTCCCCCTTCCCCCTTCCCCTTCTTCCTTCTCCCTTCTCCCTTCTCTCTTCTCCCTTCTCCCTTCTCTCTTCTCCTTCTCTCTTCTCCCTTCTCTCTTCTATCTTTTTTCTTCTTTCTTCTCTCTTCTCTCTACCCTCTTCTCTCTCTTCCTTCTTTTCTTTCTTCCCCCTTCTCTCTTCAACTTTCTACCTTCTCCTTTCTCCCTTCTACCTTCGCCCCTCTCCCTACTCGCTTCTCCCTTCTACTTTCTCCCTTCTCCTTTCTCCCTTCAGCCTTCCCCTTCTTCCTTCTTCTCTTCTCTCTTCCCTTTTCTCTCTTTCCTCTTCCCTCTCTTTCCTTTTCTCTCTCTTCCCTTTTCTCTCTCGTCCCTCTTCTCTCTCCTTCCTCTTCCATCTTCCATCTTCCATCTTCCATCTTCC
This sequence comes from Dastarcus helophoroides, assembly GCA_028583605.1. Lineage (NCBI taxonomy): Eukaryota > Metazoa > Arthropoda > Insecta > Coleoptera > Bothrideridae > Dastarcus > Dastarcus helophoroides. The sequence goes on from CM053327.1 coordinate 33,953,947, forward strand.
ATCTTCCATCTTCCATCTTCTATGTTCTATCTTCCATCTTCCATCTTCCATCTTCCATCTTCCATCTTCCATCTTCTATCTTCTATCTTCTATCTTCTATTTTCCATCTTCCATCTTCCATCTTCCATCTTCCATCTTCCATCTTCCAACTTCCATCTTCCATCTTCTATCTTCTATCTTCCATCTTCTATCTTCTATCCTCTATCTTCTCTTTTCTCTGTTCTCTCTTCTCTCTTCTCGCTTCTCTCTTCTCTCTTCTTTCACCTCTATTCCCTCTTCCCTCTTCCCTCTTCCCTCTTCCACCTTTCCTCTTCTAGCTGCCCTACTCCAACCTCCCTCTACCTCTTCCTCTTCCCTTTTCCTCTTCCCATTCTTCTTCTCTCGTTCTCTCTTCTCTCTTCTCTCTGGCTCGTTCTTCTTCTTCTCTCTTCTCTCTTCTCTCTTCTCTCTTCTCTCTTCTCATCTTCTCTCACCTCTTCTTCTCTCTTTCTCGTTTTCTCGTCTTCTTCTCATCTTCTCTCTTCTCTACTTCCTCTTCTCTCTTCTCTCTTCTCTCTTCTCTCTTCTCTCTTCCCCTATATATTCTCTCTTCCCTCTTGTCCTTCTCTCGTTCCCTCTTCTTCTTTCTCCTTCTCCCATTCTTCGCTTTTCCCCTTTTCCCTTCTCGCCTTACTTCCTTCTCCCCTCTCCGTTCTTTCCTTTTTCCTCTTCCAACTTCCCTCTTTCCTCTTCCAAGGTTTCCCTCTTCCTCTCGCCCCATCGTTCCCTTTTTCCCTCATTCCCTTTTCTTCCTTATTCCCTCTTCCCTGTTTCTCTCTCCTCTCTCCTCTCTCCTCTCTCCTCTATCCTCTCTCCTCTCTCCTCTCTCCTCTCTCCTCTCTCCTCTCTCATCCTCTCTCCTCTCGTGCCTCTCTCCTCCTCCTCTCTCCTCTCTCCTCTCACGCTGTCCTCGCTCCCCTCGCTCCTCTCGTCCTCTCCTCCTCTCTCCGTCTCTCCTCTCTCTCCTCTCTGTCCTCTCTCATCTCTACGGTCCTCTCTACCTCTCGTCCTCTCTCCTCCTCCTCTCTTCCTCTCCTCCTCTCGTCCTCTCTCCTCTCTTCTACATTCTATTCTACAATTCTACATTCTACATTCTACACTCTACACTCTACACTCTACATTCTCAGTCTACATTCTACCATTCTACATTCTAACATTCTACTTCTCATTCACATTCGACGTTCTCTCTTCTCTCTTCCTCTTTTTCTTCTCTCTTCTCGAGTCTGTCTCTCTTTCCGTCTTTCTCCTCTTCTCGAACTCAAGTTCTTCCATGTCTTCTTCTCTCTACTTCTCTTCTCTCTTCTCTCTTCTCTCTTCTCTCTTCTCTCTTCTCTCTTCTCTCTTCCTCTCTTCTCTCTTCTCTCTTCTCTCTCTCTCTCTCTTCTCTCTTCTCTCTCTCTTCTCTCTTTTCTCTTTTTCTCTTTTCCTTTCTTTTCTCTCCTCTCTTCTCTCTTCGCTCCTTCTCTCTTCTCTTTTCCCTCTCTTTCTTTTTCACTTCTCTCTCTTCCCTTTTCTCTCCCTTCCCTCTTCTCTCTCTTTTCCTCTTCTCTCTTCTCTCTTCTTTTCCTCCTCTCTTTCCTTCTTTCTCCTCTCTTTTCTCTTTTCTCTTCTTTCTCTCTCTTCTTCCGTCTCTCTTCTCCCATCTCTCTTCTCCCACCTCTCTTCTCCCATCTCTCCTCTTCTATCTTTTCTATTTTCTATTTTCTCTTCTCTCTTCTCTCTTTTTCTCTTCTCTCTCTTCCCTTTTCTCTCTTTCCTTTTCTCTCTCTTCCCTTTTCTCTCTCTTCCCTTTTCTCTCTCTTCCCTCTTCTCTCTCTTTCCTCTTCTCTCTTTTCCCTCTTTTCTCTTCTCTTTTCCCTCTTTTCTTTTCTCTTTTCCCCTCTTTTCTCTGCTCTTTTTCTTTCTTCTCACCTCTCCCTTCCCCCCTGATTCTTATCCCTTCTCCCTTCTCCCCTCATCCCTTATCCCTTCTCCCTTCTCCCTTTTCCCTTCTCCCTTCTCCCTTCTCCCTTCTCCCTTCCCCCTTCACCCTTCACCCTTCCCCCTCTTCCCCCTTCCCCCTTCCCCTTCTTCCTTCTCCCTTCTCCCTTCTCTCTCTCCCTTCTCCCTTCTCTCTTCTCCCTTCTCTCTTCTCCCTTCTCTCTTCTATCTTTTTTCTTCTTTCTTCCTCTCTTCTCTCTACCCTCTTCTCTCTCTTCCTTCTTTTCTTTCTTCCCCCTTCTCTCTTCAACTTTCTACCTTCTCCTTTCTCCCCTTCTACCTTCGCCCCCTCTCCCTACTCGCTTCTCCCTTCTACTTTCTCCCTTCCTCCTTTCTCCCTTCAGCCCTTCCCCTTCTTCCCTTCTTCTCTTCTCTCTTCCCTTTTCTCTCTTTCCTCTTCCCTCTCTTTTCCTTTTCTCTCTCTTCCCTTTTCTCTCTCGTCCCTCTTCTCTCTCCTTCCCTCTTCCATCTTCCATCTTCCATCTTCCATCTTCCATCTTCCATCTTCCATCTTCTATGTTCTCTATCTTCCTATCTTCCATCTTCCATCTTCCATCTTCCATCTTCCATCTTCTATCTTCTATCTTCTATCTTCTCTTCCATCTCCTCTTCCATCTTCCATCTTCCATTTCCATCTTCCAAACTTCCATCTTCCATCTTCTATCTTCTATCTTCCATCTTCTATCTTCTATCCCTCTATCTTTCTCTTTTCTCTGTTCTCTTTCTCTCTTCTCGCTTCTCTCTTCTCCTCTTCTTTCCTTTCCACCTCTATTCCCTCTTCCCTCTTCCCTCTTCCCTCTTCCACTTTCCTCTTCTAGCTGCCCTACTCCAACCTCCCTCTTCCTCTTCCCTCTTCCCTTTTACCCTCTTCCATTTTCTCTCTTCTCTCTTCTCTCTTCTCTCTTCTCTCTTCTCTCTTCTCTCTTCTCTCTTCTCTCTTCTCTCTTCTCCTCTTCTCTCTTCTCTCTTCTCTCTTCTCTCTTCTCTCTTCTCTCTTCTCTCTTCTCTCTTCTCTCTTCTCTCTTCTCTCTTCTCTTCTTCTCTCTTCTCTCTTCTCTCTTCCCCTAATATCTTCTCTCTTCCCTCTTGTCCCTTCTCTCTTCCCTCTTCTTCTTTCTCCCTTCTCCCTTCTTCCTTTTCCCTTTTCCCTTCTCCCTTCTTCCTTCTTCCCTCTCCGTTCTTTCCTTTTTCCTCTTCCAACTTCCCTCTTTCCTCTTCCAGGTTCCCTCTTCCTCTCCCCTCTTCCCTTTTCCCTCTTCCCTTTTCCCTTTTCCCTCTTCCCTTTTCTCTCTTCTCTCTTCTGTCTTCTCTCTTCTGTCTTCTCTCTTCTGTCTTCTCTCTTCTCTCTTCTTTCTCTCTCTATCTTGTCGGTCTCTGCGGTGATAGTTGCCAGATCTCCCGTATTTTACAGGTTCTTCAATATTTTGGTAAATCCGTATTTGGAAAGAAATCTCTCGTATTTTAAAGAGTGCAACGGTAACACTAATTTCATAAATAAGAAAGCATATTTGATCGGCAGTACCATCTATTGCGGAGACAAATAAAAACATTAAAACAAATAAATTAGTCTGTCAATTTAAGAAATTTAAAAACTTTCTTTCATTTTGGATCCTGTTTCTATTAAATTCTAATTATTCACTTAAATGCGCAGGCGAACTCGCGGGTATCAATTAGATATTCTATAAAAATTGAACGAGAAATTATTTTATTTTGAAATATCACGTCAGTGGATCTTCTGCAAAGTGGCGGGGCAGATAGTAAAAAATAAAATTATAACATTTAGAAAAGCACTAACATAAAAGTTGTAAGGTTAAGTAATTGATTCTGTTTATTGGTAATTCTTACTTCACTAGACGGAGATTTACAAGATTATTAGTTCAGGAATGTTAGTTTTTGTTTTCGTGAAGCTTCACAATAGAAATATTCGCAACAAAAAGATCTGTGGAATGTTAGAACCTTCAATAATATATTTTTTATCTAATGGAATTTTTTATTGCCAAAGCACTAAATGAGTTTTTCCGGGTAATGTATAATTTAATTAATCTGTAATAACATTCTAGAAAAGTTAATGACAAAGCATGATTAGCAGTAATATTTTTACGTGCTTTCGCTAGTCTCACAAAAAATCTATATAATTTGTTTCTTGTATGATTAGAGACGAGTTTATTAAACAAACAGTTTTTCGTCATTTCATGGTGATGTTCGAGTCAGCTTGTGACGAAACAATCTCTGGGGGAAAGAGAATGGAAATGAGTATGGATGCCAAACTGATATTTAATTATTTAAATCGCCTAGTGCATCACTAGCGATAATGCAAAGCTGGCGCACACATCTGCATTGCAATCGCGTCTGCAGCATACAACATTCAACATACAACATACAAAATACAAAATCCAAAATACAAAATACAAAATTACAAAATACAAAATACAAAATTACAAAATACAAAATACCAAATACAAAATACAAATATACAAAATACAAAATTACAAAATACAAATACAAAATACCAAATACAAAATACAAAATTACCAAAATACAAAATACAAAATTACAAAATACAAAATCAAAATACAAAATACAAAATAACAAAATACAAAATACAAAATTACAAAATACAAATATACAAAATACAAAATTACAAAATACAAAATACAACATACAAAATACAAAATACAAAATACAAAATTACAAAATACAAAATACACAATACAAAAATACAAAATTACAAAATACAAAATTACAAAATACAAATATACAAAATACAAAAATACAAAATACAACATACAAAATACAAAATTACAAAATACAAAATTACCAAAATACAAAATACCAAATACAAAATACAAAATACAACATACAAAATACAAAATTACAAAATACAAAATTACAAAATACAAAATTACCAAAATACAAAATACAAAAATACAAAATACAAAATTACAAAATACAAATACAAAATAAAAATACAAAATACAAATATACAAAATACAAAATTACAAAATACAAAATTACCAAAATACAAAATACCAAATACAAAATACAAAATCAAAATACAAAATACAAACTACAAAATACAAAATTACAAAATACAAAATTACCAAAATACAAAATACAACATACAACATACAACATACACATACAACATACAACATACACATACAACATACAACATACAACATACAAAATACAAAATTACCAAAATACAAAATACAAAATCCAAAATACAAAATACAACATACAACATACACATACAACATACAACATACAAAATACAAAATACAACATACAACATACAAAATACAAATACAAAATACCAAATACAAAATACAAAATACAAAAATACAAAATTACAAAATACAAAATTACAAAATACAAAATTACAAAATACAAAATTACCAAAATACAAAATACAACATACAACATACAACATACACATACAACATACAAAATACAAAATTACAAAATACAAAATTACCAAAATACAAAATACAAAATTACCAAAATACAAAATACAAAATCCAAAATACAAAATACAAAATACAAAATTACCAAAATACAAAATACCAAATACAAAATACAAAATAACAAAATAACAAAATACAAAATTACCAAAATACAAAATACAAAATTACAAAATACAAAATACCAAATACAAAATACAAACTACAAAATACAAAATACAACATACAAAATACTGTATATTCTAATTCTGCTAAACATTAGAACATATTAAAGTGTATTCCATAATCAAAAAATATTAGACTCATTTCCAAACGATACAAGCTTCCACAATACAAAGTCTGGTCAGTTTGACAATTTATTTTCAAAATATTTCCAATATTCTGACTTGTTTATTTGCTTGGGTTCGAACTTCACTACATATTTCCAAGTTTTAAGTTTTTACTTTTGTCGGCAGTCTCCAAGGCTGCCTATTTTTTTAAATCCTTTTAAGATTTCCAGTTGACTCTAGCTACGGCCTCTAATCCATTTCAAATTGATATTCCAATAAACATGAAGTTATGTTGAAGTGCAGCAAAACGTTGGCTGTATGTAACATGTAATTTTTAATGGATGAGACAATAAAGCATCTCGAATTGAAGATCACATGTACGGTAAACATGACACAGCAAATCAAATGAAATCGAATTATAAGATTCACTGCATTCTTTGCGACCATAAACTAAAAATTTCAAGAAAGGATCAAATGTTGTTTAATGTCAAAATCGTTTAAAGAAAAGTAAAAAATTGGAAAGAAAATTCAATATCTTTGTACACTTAATTTTTTAAAGGAAACTCGAGTTTTGAGACAAAAACTGAAATTTAAAGAAAAAAGCTGAAATTTCGTCGAAAAATTCGAATCCAGGGAAAATGTCAAAATTTTAAGATAAAGCTCGAAATCTGTTTTAATGTTGTTACAAAAAAGTCAAACTTTCGTAAAACAAGTTGAAATTTTAAAATGAAGTCCTGAATTCGAAAAAAAAACTTTTAAATTTCAAACAGATTTTTGAAAAAAAATAGAAAATTTTTCAAACTTTTATAACCTTTTGTTAAAGAAAAGCCAAAACTTCGGCAAAAAAATCAACGCGAAAAACCGTAAAATTTCAAGAAAAATCACGAACGTCCCAACAAAATTCTGAATTCGAAAAACCTTAAAAGTCTCAGATTTTTCAAAAAAATAGAAAATTTGCCTTGGCTTCTACAGTTTTTTGCTAAAGAAATGTCGAATAAAAAATCAACTAGAAAAAGCCTTAAATCTCAAGAAGCGTCGCGAAAGCTTCAACAAACAAATTCCCAAATTCGAAAAAAAAACTTAAAATTTCAAATAGATTTTTACGAAAAAATAGAAAATTTTCCTAAAGTTCTATAACATTTTGTTAAAGAAAAGTAAAAACATCGACAAAAAAATTAACGAGAAAAACCATTATATCTCTAGAAAAATGGCGAACAAACAAAATCCTGAATTCAAAAAAAAAAGCTTAAAAGTATCAAACACATTTTTACGAAAAAATAGAAAATTTGCTCAAAGTTCTATAACTTTTTGCTAAAGAAAAGCCAAAACTTCGACAAATAAATCAACGAGAAAAACCATTAAATCTAAGGAAAATCACCAGATCCCCAACCAACAAATTCCTGAATTGAAAAAAAACGAAATACGAAATACGAAATACGAAATACAAAATACAAGATATAAAATACAAATACAAATACAAAATACAAAATACAAAATACAAAATACAAAATACAAAATACAAAATACAAAATACAAAATACAAAATACAAAATACAAAATACAAAATACAAAATACAAAATACAAAATACAAAATACAAAATACAAAATACAAAATACAAAATACAAAATACAAAATACAAAATACAAAATACAAAATACAAAATACAAAATACAAAATACAAAATACAAAATACAAAATACAAAATACAAAATACAAAATACAAAATACAAAATACAAAATACAAAATACAAAATACAAAATACAAAATACAAAATACAAAATACAAAATACAAAATACAAAATACAAAATACAAAATACAAAATACAAAATACAAAATACAAAATACAAAATACAAAATACAAAATACAAAATACAAAATACAAAATACAAAATACAAAATACAAAATACAAAATACAAAATACAAAATACAAAATACAAAATACAAAATACAAAATACAAAATACAAAATACAAAATACAAAATACAAAATACAAAATACAAAATACAAAATACAAAATACAAAATACAAAATACAAAATACAAAATACAAAATACAAAATACAAAATACAAAATACAAAATACAAAATACAAAATACAAAATACAAAATACAAAATACAAAATACAAAATACAAAATACAAATACAAATACAAAATACAAAATACAAAATACAAAATACAAAATACAAAATACAAAATACAAAATACAAAATACAAAATACAAAATACAAAATACAAAATACAAAATACAAATACAAATACAAAATACAAAATACAAAATACAAAATACAAAATACAAAATACAAATACAAAATACAAAATACAAAATACAAAATACAAAATACAAAATACAAAATACAAAGTACAAAGTACAACGTACAACGTACAACGTACAACGTACAACGTACAACGTACAACGTTCAACGTTCAACGGACAACGTACAACGTACAACGTACCACGTACAACGTACAACGTACAAGTTACAGCGTACAACGTACAACGTACAACGCACAACGTTCAACATACAACATACAGCATACAACATTCAACATACAACATACAACATACAGCATACAACATACAACATTCAACATTCAACATACAACATACAACATTTAACATACAACATACAACATACAACATACAACATACAACATACAACATACAACATACAACATACAACATACAACATACAATATACAACATACAACATACAACATACAACATACAACATACAACATACAAAATACTGTATATTCTAATTCTGCTAAACATTAGAACATATTAAAGTGTATTCCATAATCAAAAAATATTAGACTCATTTCCAAACGATACAAGCTTCCACAATACAAAGTCTGGTCAGTTTGACAATTTATTTTCAAATATTTCCAATATTCTGACTTGTTTATTTGCTTGGGTTCGAACTTCACTACATATTTCCAAGTTTTAAGTTTTTACTTTTGTCGGCAGTCTCCAAGGCTGCCTATTTTTTTAAATCCTTTTAAGATTTCCAGTTGACTCTAGCTACGGCCTCTAATCCATTTCAAATTGATATTCCAATAAACATGAAGTTATGTTGAAGTGCAGCAAAACGTTGGCTGTATGTAACATGTATTTTAATGGATGAGACAATAAAGCATCTCGAATTGAAGATCACATGTACGGTAAACATGACACAGCAAATCAAATGAAATCGAATTATAAGATTCACTGCATTCTTTGGTAAAATTGCTTTTCAGATATCGTGCTTCTAAAATGAATCTGAATCTTATCGCGGCGGAACTGCTTTATTTGAAAATTCCATAAATATCGAGCAATTTCAAGCATCCGTTGCATATCTCGAGCTCCATACTGTATTTTATTCGAAATACTGAAAAAGTTTCATTTGGATTATTGCAGCAGATCTCGAAAGTATTGAATACATTCAGAGAAAGATGTGGAGGTATTTAGGTATTTTAAATTCTCAATTAAAATTGCAATATCAAAAATAACAGTTTTCGTCATTTCATGGTGATGTTCGAGTCAGCTTGTGACGAAACAATCTCTGGGGGAAAGAGAATGGAAATGAGTATGGATGCCAAACTGATATTTAATTATTTAAATCGCCTAGTGCATCACTAGCGATAATGCAAAGCTGGCGCACACATCTGCATTGCAATCGCGTCTGCAGAAATAAAACATTCTTTAGGTACAAGATTTAAGCTTAAGTCTAATTTTTTAATTTGAAGTTTTGACTTAAATGTCTAATGTTGAACTTAAATTTTCGACATTGTTCCTGAAATTGTGAATGACCTTTTTTTTAGAAAATATCGATTCTTGTTTAAAGAATTTTTTTAAATAAATTTAAAGTTTTGCTGCAAATCATTTTGTTTTTTAAAATTGTTCGCCTAATTTCATTTTTACATTTTTCGAAATATTAACTTCGAGGTTTTAAGGTAAAGATTTAAAATATAGAAATAATCATTATTGGAAATTTAGTTAGTTAAGATTATTGTTTTATCATTTACTTAAATCTATGTGTTAACTTGGCACCATTTATTTTACATAACCGTAGATAATTTTGACTACAATAATGCAGCCCTCTAAGCGTGTATAGTGAATCATAGGTAGCTGAACCACCAACAGTTAAAACACAAATGCTTAGCAAAGCGGTTGCTTTCTAGGAAGATCCCAGAAGACAAGATTTTAATGCACCCACCGATCAGATTCAGAGTTTGGAAAGCAGACAAGTTTTGAGTTTACGACATCTCTTCAGTTTGGTATATCCAACTCCAATGCTATTAAATATTCAGGCAAGTCAGTGCTATAGAATCAACAAATGTCCTTCGTGCGACTCCTAGTTTCACCACCTATTGGTCCATAGATGAGAAACTGTTGATAGCTCCAACAAGTGTCTTATGCAAGTAGAATGCAGCCTAGACCACAATAATACAGCCCTCTAAGCGTGCATAAGAAATCATAGCTAGTCGAACCACCAACAGTTGAAACATAAACACTTAGCAAAGCGGTTGCTCTCTAGAAAGATCCCAGAAGACAAGATTCTAATGCACAGACCACCGGCTTAAACATTTATCAGATTAAGAGTTTGGAAACCAAACACCGGTTTCGGTCTTATTACATCTCTTCAGTTTTGCGATATCTCGCTCGAATGCTAACAAATGTTCAGGCAAGTAAGTGCTATAGAATCAACGAATGTCCTTCGTGCGACTCCTAGTTCCACCACCTATTGGTCCATAGATGAAAACCTGTGGATAGTTCCAACAAGTGTCGTATGCAAGTAGAATGCAGCCTAGACCACAATGATGCAGCCCTCTAAGCGTGTATAGGAAATCATAGGTAGTCGAACCACCAACAGTTGAAACACAAACACTTAGCAAAGCGGGTGCTCTCTAGGAAGGTCCCAGAAGACAAGATTCTAATGCACAGACCTACAGGTTTAAACATTAATCAGATTCAGAGATTGGAAACCAAAGACCGGTTATTGCATCTCTTCAGTTTGCGATATCCAGCTCGAATGCTAACAAATATTCAGGCAAGTAAGTGCTATAGAATCACCGAATGTCCTTCGTATATTTCGCATATTTTTATACCATTTTTGGCGAAGTTCCTATTCTTTCCTAAATTGTTCGTGAAGCTTTCAAGTTTTTGTAATTTTTTTGTAACTTCGTCTTTTCTTTCGAAATTTAGACACTTCTTAAATCGTATTTTTTTTTTTTTTCATTTTTGGATCCTTATTGACTCGTCTTGAATTATATTTCAACTTGCCGAAGCCGAAGTAAGATGATGAGATTTTTTTTTGCAAAAACTTGCTTTTTTTCTGATAAATAATTGCAAAGTTGTAAATTTCTTCTTAAATCGATGTCAAAGAATTTAATATTTCAACGAAATTTAATTTTTTTTTTTCGAAACCTCGATTTTTATTTAAAAAAGTTCTTTAATGAGACAACTATTTCTTGAAATTTTTGCTTATCTCTAAAAAGTTTTTGGGTTAAAAGAAAAGTTAATATATTTTCAATTTTCTTGAGATTTTATTCAAAACATTTACTTTTTTGTCGAAAATTTGAATTTCCTAGAAAAAATTTTATACAATTTTTCATAAATTTTTTCCTTCATTTTTTTGTCAAGCTTTGAAGGTTTCTGTTCAAATTTAAGTCTGTTTCTTCGAGAACTTGACTAGTTTTTCAAAATTTCCACATTTTTTTTTTTTTAATTTTGAGTTTTTTCTTGTTTCGACCTTTTTTTCAAAATCTTGAGTTTTCTCTGATAAAGAATTGAGACATTTTGCATTTTCTCCAAAACAGATATAAAAAGTTGAAATGTTGAAAGTTCCACTTTTTTCTCGAAACTTCGATTTTCCCTTAAAAAAAATCCTTTTTTCTCGAAATTTGTACGTATCCCTAAAAAGTTTTTAAATTAAAAGAAAATTCCATCTTTCATCAATATTTTTACTTTTCCTTAAAGAATTTGTAAATAAAATGGGGTTATATTCTGGAAATTTATTCTTTATGCAACAATTTTTTTATAAAATTATTTCTCCAAAAAATGTTAGACACAAAAATTCTGAGATTTTCCTCTGAATTAGATCTTTTATGCTTTTATAAAAAAAATTGGGTTTGGGTAATTTCAATATTTCTCTAAACTATTTAAACAATTTTTCGGATTTTTTCTACAAATTTCCGTTCTCGAACTTTAGGTTTTATCTCGAACTTTGAAATTAAAAAAAATCTGTAATTATTTTGAGTTTTTGTAGAAATTTAGATATTTTTGTCGGAATTTTCATTTTCTTTTAAAAAATGTCTCCTTAACAATTTTGTATTGTATTTGGATTTTTTTGTAAATTTTTCTACAAAAATAAAATTTTCGACACCCTTTTTAAGGTTTTAGAGGTAATTTGCATTTTTTCAGGAAATTCAACTTTTTGTAGGGCGTTTGAGTTTTTTTGTTGAGATTTAATCGTTTTTTTCGTTGACTTTTTTAGTCGAAGTTTTGATTATAGTTTTCGAATTCAGAAATTTATTTGTTGGGGTGTTCGTGATTTTTCTTGAGATTTAATGGTTTTTCTCATTGACCTTTTTGTCAAAGTTTTCACTTTTCTTTTAAAATTATAGAACTTTAGGCAAATTTTCTATTTTTTCGTAAAAATGTGTTTGAAATTTTTGTGTTTTTTTTTTCGAATTCAGGAATATTTTCCTTGGAGCGTTCGCTATTTTTCTTGAGATTTTATGGTTTTTCTCGTTGACTTTTTTGTCGAGGTTTTGGCTTCTCTTCAACAAAAAGTTATAGAACTTTGGGCAAGTTTTCTATTTTTTCGTCAAATACTGTTTGAGACTTTTAAGTTTTTTTTTGAATTCAGGACTTTGTTGGAGGCTTCGCAATTTTTTTTGGGATTTAATGGTTTTTTTCGTTGATTTTTTTTTGTCGACTTTTTGCCCTTTTTTATCAAAAAGTGAATTTTAGACAAATTTTCTATTTCTGTAAAAATCTGTTTGAAACTATTAAATTTTCGTTTCAAATTTAGGAATTTATTGGGGCGTTTGCAATTTTTCTTGAGGTTTAATGGTTTTTATCGTTGATTTTTTTGTCAAAGTTTTGTCTTTTCTTCAGCAAAAAGTTATAGGACTTTAGGCAGATTTTCTATTTTTACGTAAAAATCTGTTTGAAACTTTTAAAGTTTTTTTTTGATTTTAGGACTTTGTTGGTTGGGGATCTCGCGATTTTCTTCAGATATAATGGTTTTCCTCGTTGATTTTTTGTCAGAGTTTTGGTTTTTCTTTAGCAAAAAGGAAATTTTAGGCCAATTTTCTATTTTTGTAAATTTTTCTACAAAAAGTAAAATTTTCGATTAAACAATTCGAACATCCTTTTTAAAGGTTTTTGAGGTAATTTGCATTTTTTCAGAAAATTCCATTCTTTGTAGGGCGTTTGAGATTTTTTTTTGAGATTTAATCATTTTTTTCGTTGACTCTTTTGATCGAAGTGTTGACTATAGATTTTTTTCGAATTCAGAAATTTATTTATTGGGAAGTTCGTGATTTTTTTTGAGATTTAATGGTTTTTCTCATTGACCTTTATGTCGAAGTTTTCACTTTTCTTTAAAAGTTATAGAACTTTAGACAAATTTTCTATTTTTTCGTAAAAATCTGTTTAAAAGTTTTATGTTTTTTTTCGAATCTAGGAATATTTTCCTTGGAGCGTTCGCTATTTTTCTTGAAATTTAATGGTTTTTCTAGTTGACTTTTTCGTCGATGTTTTGGCTTTTCTTTATCAAAAAGTTATAGAACTTTAGGCAAGTTTTCTATTTTTTCGTAAAAAACTGTTTCAAATTTTTAATTTTTTTTTTGAATTCAGGACTTTGTTGGAGGGTCCGCAATTTTTCTTAAGATTTAATAGTTTTTCTCGTTGATTTTTTGTCGAATTTTTTACTTTTCTTTAGCAAAAAGTGAATTTTAGGCAAATTTTCTATTTCTGTGATAATCTGTTTAAAACTGTTAAGTTTTTTTTTCAAATTCAGGAATTTATTAGGGCGTTTGCGATTTTTCCTTAGGTTTAATGGTTTTTCTCGTTGATTTTTTTGTTAAAATTTTCATGAGCAAAGTGTTATAGGACTTTAGACAGATTTTCTATTTTTGCGTAAGAATCTGTTTGAAACTTTTAAAGTTTTTTTCGATTTTAGGACTTTGTTGGTTGGGGATCTCGCGATTTTCTTTAGATATAATGGTTTTCCTCGCTGATTTTTTGTCGAAGTTTTGGCTTTTCTTTAGCAAAAAGGAAATTTTAGGCAAATTTTCTCTTCTAATGGTTTTTCTCATTGACCTTTTTGTCGAAGTTTTCACTTTTCTTTTAAAGTTATAGAACTTTAGGCAAATTTTCTATTTTTTCGTAAAAATCTATTTGAAGCTTTTATGTTTTTTTTTTCGAATTCAGGAATATTATTTTGGCTTTTCTTTAAAAAAAATTATAGAACTTTAGGCAAGCTTTCTATTTTTTCGTAAAAATCCGTTTGAAACTTTTAAGTTTTTTTTTGAATTCAGGAGTTTTTGTTGGAGCGATCGCATTTTTTCTTGAGATTTGTTGGTTTTTCTCGTTGACTTTTTCATCAATGTTTTGGCTTTTCTTCAAGAAAATGTTATAGAACTTTAGGCAAGTTTTCTATTTTTTTTATAAAAAACCGTTTGAAACTTTTAAGTTTTTTTTTTAATTCAGGGCTTTGTTTGTTTGAGCGATCGCAATTTTTCTTGAGATTTGATGGTTTTCGATCTTATTGCATTTGCGATATCCAGCTCGAATGCTACCAAATATGCAAGCAAGTAAGTGCTATAGAATCACCGAATGTTTTTCGTGTGACTTCTATTGGTCGAGTTGGATATACCAAACTGACGAGATCTAATAAAATCGAAACCGGTCTCTGGTGTTCAAACTCTGAATCTGAATAATGTCAGACTAACAGAATACATTAATTACCTGTACCCAAACGTAGCAAGCTAAGTTGAGGACGATCGATAGTCTCGGTTGCAATATAATAGACTCCTAAAGGCATATCGCATGCATTTACCTTCAGATTTATGTTAATTTACGAAGTACCGCATTAGTTTCCCAAAAATAGCAAACGAAGAGAAACCCGTTAAGTCTTATGTCAGTCAAACTTGCTCGAGGAATGTACAGTTTTAAATATGAGTTATATCCATAACCGTAAAAGTTTGCAGACAATTCGTTTATTTTAGCGCACTAATATCTGATTTCATTCATTTTTTTTATTTTGCTATGACTGACAATTTTATTAATGTTGTCGGACACCGTTACCAAATTAACCATACACCACAAAACGGAAGTTAAAGTACCATCAACTTCGAATTATTATGGACATAAAAACACCTAAAAATCATGTCACTTGAAGCAGTAAATACCAAAGATTTTTGTAGGTGATTATAAACTAGGACATGTAACGAAATGCGTTAAGTAAACAATAAAAAATCTAGGAATAGCATAACCACATATTGTGAAAGAACACGAAATTATTTAACACCTGCATGCAATTTATTTTGGGTGTCATTTCAGAAAGTTCGTGTCGAGAAGAAATAAATTAAAGGACAAAGAATCAAAATTTGGAATTTAAGGTCAAAATTTCGAAAAAAGAAAGGAAAGTGTAGTAAATATTTTTTCCTCAGAATTGTATTCATCTTTCTTTGTCAAGTGAGTTATCGAAATACAAAACTTGTCCCTTGAAACCAAGAAAGATTAAAAAAACAGAATCTTTCTGAAGATGACAGCTTGGCAATCGAAACGCGTTAGAGCAATCTTTGTTGTGTTTTTTAATCTTTCTTGGTTTCAGGGGACAAGTTCCACATTTCAATTTTTGAAGATAACCAAGGACCATTCCGTTCCACCAAAAAAGTGAGTTATCTTTATCAACTTGTTGCATTTATCTCCATCTACAGTATTCTGTAGGATACGTTGCAATTTCAGATGACATGTGTTCGGCGTAACGGTTTTCAGATAACTTTGACCGCATACTTTGGCTGCTATTGTATAGACGACGTAGATTATATTGAGTTATAAATACTACCCTCGGTGTACGACAAATAGTAATAAAAGGCCACGAAACTAATACGTTGTTTATAATTCTGCAGTGAAACTCGACAACCTATCTGGTGCGGCGTGCAGCAGATTGTGTATGGTCATCCAGCAAAGTGCTGAAGAAAGGAAGCTCAAGGTCATTGCTTCCTCTCTTGCGGTATTGAATTCACAACCGTTTGAAAGAAAATATGACAAAAACTCCATATAACTACTACCGCTATAATTTCTCGTAATATCTTGATCTTCGATTATTGCTACATTTTCAGGAAAGCACCGCGCGTTTCAGCACCGCGTGACGTATGTTTCGTTTCAAAACTTTTAGTTTCATACCTCGATGCCCACGAACCATATCATTTTGTCAGCTTAATCAGAGTTTTTATGACATTTAAAATGCAATAACATGAAGAGGCAATGTAAAGAATTTTTAACAAATATTTTCAAAGATGTTTGGTAGAAAAAGCATATTCTACACAAATTCAAATACAAATCTTCTCCCTTAAAACCAAGAAAGATTAAAAAATACAACAGAGGTTGTTCTGTGTTTTTTTTATCTTTCATAGTTTAAGGGGACAAGATTTGTATTTCAATTTTTGTTTGTAGCCCAAGACGCAGGCGTTTTAAAAATCTTGGTTTACCAAATTTTCGAATTTTTTGAAATTCAGTTCAGAAGTTTTTTGAAACCAATATTGAAATTTATTTTTGCATTATTTTACAAATTTGGATTTTATTCGAAACCTGAAAATCATTTAGAGAAAGTTGATATTTGGAGTTTTAATTTGAGGGATTAGAGGGAAAGATTTGAGACGAAGAAGGCAAAATTTCAAAAAAATTTGAAACCTTGCAAAATAGTTGCTGATTTTTTTTCACCAATTCATAATATCCTGTAAACAGTTAAGTGCTATCGTTGCAATAGTTACCATTTGTAAGGTGACCAACTATACTCATTTACTGAGTTGTGTACTCTTTTTTCGCAAACCGTACTCTTTTCAAATCCTGTACTCTGAAAGTACTCATTTGTATAATTTTATACTCATTTGTATTTCTAAAACATTTTTTTAGATTATTTTATTTCAAGTTTATTAATTAAATATTTAAAATTATTTTGACAGTGATTTGAATTTCAAGATCTTCTGAAACGAAAATTTTGGGAATTGGTTGCAATGCTCACATTATATCAAATGCCATCAATACATCATCAATGTCAATAGATGTGGAAGTAATTATTACAAATATATATTTATATTTCAATCGGTTTACAGTACGGGTAGCAAGTTTGAAAGAATTTTGTGGAGAGGCTGGTGTTCAATACAAAAAACTGCTTGGTTATTCCAAAGTCAAATGGCTTGCTTTAACTCCAGCATTAGAACGCGTTTTGCAGTTATTTGATCCACTACGTTCATATTTTTTAAGCCTTGACAAATGTCCTACAATTTTGAAGAAATTCTTTCAAAATGATATGTCAGATCCTATGCTCTATTTTATTCACAGTCAGGCGTCGTTGTTTCATAAAATTACTCTACAAATTGAAGGAGATAAAATTTCAGCAGCAGAAGTTTGTATTATATTAAACGATTTCATACTGCAATGTAAATCAAGATTTAATGATGGGTTTTTACAACTAATTCTAAAAAATAATTTCAATCCCGGAATAAAAAATGAATTTTTAAAAGAAGTTGAAAATTTTTATAAAATTTGCTATGAATATATCGAAGAATGGATAGTGAACTTTAGAGCATTAAATTGTTTCAAATGGACCCTTCTAAATAGTAAAATTGAATGGAAAGAAGTTTCTTCAGCAGTCGAATTTGTAATGAAGGAAGTAAAGGATATTGTTATTAATGACAATTTTCTCTTTGAAGAAATTCGAAGAGTAAATTTATGTTTAAATGAAGAAAAATTGAAGAAATGGAACCATGAGAAAATAGAACTTGACAAAAGATGGGTAGAAATCTTTCGTCATTTTATAGTAGAACATATCCCACATGAAAATTTAAAAGTCTTAATAGAAATTTCCTTATGTTGTCCAGGCACTAATGATGCTGTTGAAAGGGTATTTTCAGTAGGGAATGATTATTGGAGCAGTGAGAAGTCGCAACGTTCTGTAAAAACATTATCCGCCGTCTTAACAGTCAAATTTAATATGCAAAATGAAAGTTGTTCGGATGTGGCTACATTATTAGAGGAATATCCTCATTTAACAAAAAAAATCCACTCCGAAGAAAAATATGTTTTTAAAAGAAAATAAAGTTTTTATCGTTTCTTCTTCTTTTTTTTTTCACCTATGAAATACTTGCAAAGTGTACTCTTTTTGAACAAATAATAGTTGGTCACCTTACCATTTGTAGCTCATAGTCTTGAATCATTCGACTGTTTTTAGAATTCGGTGGTTGAAGATAAAATTATTTAAAAAAAACTAATTTCTCGAGACAAAAATCGAAATGTGGGGATTTAAAACAAAATTGGGGACAAAACTATTTCATAAAAATAAGACATTATATGTAATTTTTTGATGTAGAAAATTTCACACAAACGCAGCCACATTTTTTTTTAATCCACTCGCAAAGAGTAACCCTAATATGCTTTCAAAGCACTGCGAGTAGGATGCGGAAACAAGGATAGATGACGATGAACCGCCTTCTTAAACAAGGATAGGTTGTAATTTTTGGGGAAAATTCCTTTCGGTAACGCGTTTGATAGCTTGGAAGTTTTATAGAAAAAAGAATCTCTGTAGACCGAAATCCTCACTGGACACAGTGAGGATGTGCAGCTTGACAAGCTGGACCGCACAGGAATTTTCTGCCTCCGACTGTCTTGTATACCTCAGGAATTTTGCCCTTTGGGGGGGATCAATCCTATTAGTTTCTGCTAGCATCTTCCATGATATTACTTGTAAGAAAGAGACAAAACACCAACCATCCGCCTGTGCTCTAGTGTTCCCAGAGAATCGGTCAAAATTTCGTCATCAATAAGGCGAATCTCTCTTCTTTGAATTAAATCCAAAAGAGCTAAAGTGTGCTTTTGGGCTAAACTCCAAACAACCGCTTTAATAGTTCATCAGTATTTCAATTATTTGGTCACGAAAAATTCTCTATAATTCACAAATGTGCTCTTGGAGGTCCACAGGCAAAATGATATTATGATAAAAAGATACTTATTTGGTGGTTCATCAGTATTGCAGTTATTTTTCCATGAAACCTTCTCTAAAAGTCGCAGATGCTCTCAGCGAGGATTTTCATCAAAATAATTTGGAGGTACTGCTTTGAGCATTTGGTGGTCCATTACTATTTCAATTGTTTCGCCTCGAGACATTCTTTTCCTAAAGGTTGAAGAATCATAGGCAAAGAATGCTATGTTACAAAATCAGTTATTTGGTGACGCATCTGCCAATTGTATTCCCATGAAATCTTTAAAATTCGCAAATGTTATCTTGATTGAAATAATTTTGAGCCAAAACGTTGAGTATTTTTGGGGAAAATTCCTTTCGGTAACAAGTTCCATAACTTGGAAGTTCTATAGAAAAACGAGTCTCCGTAGACACATATCCTCACTGTGTCAAGCTGGACCGCAAAGGAATTTGCTGTCTCCGACTGTCTTGTAAGCCTCAAGAATCTTGCCCTTGTGGGGATCAATCGTATAAGTTCCTGCGAGCATCTTCCATGATAGTACTTGTAGAAAAGAGACAAGTCACCAACCATACGCCTGTCCTCTAGTGTTTCGAGAGAATAGGTCGGACTCTCGTCATCAATTAGGCGAATCGCTCTTCTTTGAATTGAATCCAAGAAAGCTAAAGTGGGTTTGGGGCTGAACTCCAAACATGAGAACACTATTGACTAGTGTTGCCCTAATTTGAGCTTTGTAAGTGTTAATAGCTGATGACATGTGAAGTACTTTTTAGCTCTAAAAAGAAAGTCTAGCTTCTGAGAGGCAGATTTGGCAATGGCGCGCACACGATCGTCCCAAGAGAAGTCAGTGCTCGCATTCACTCCTGGGATAGATAGATTAGATCCCATTGGAAGGATTTTACCGTCCATTAGTACGTTTGTTGCATTATCCCTTGATATTTTCTTAGAGAAAACCGCGGCCTGAGTTTTTGAAGTGTTAAAGTCGACCAAATTGTTCTTATCCCATTCCAGAATAATCTCGAGATTCCAACTAATCGTCTGTATCTGTTGTTCCCTTAGTCGATCTGAAGCAGCGATAGATAAGGGTTTGTCGGAAAAAAAAGATGACACAAGGTTACTATCATCTGCGTATCTGTATATAGGATTGGAAGTTCAAGCTAAGAGATCGTTTATGTGTAACAGAAATAGAGTAGGAGACAGAATAGACCCCTGAGGCACCCCTGCTTTAATCGCAATTGTCGCGAATGAGATGCCATCGACGACGATCTGAAGAGATCTGTCAGCGAGAAAATTGGATATCAAATGAAAGGGTCCAGGAGGAAGACCATAAGATGTTAATTTGGCGAGAAGAGATCGGTGCCAGACTCTGTCGAAAGCCTTTGAGATATCCAATGCCACAATCCTAGCCTCACCATGTTTTTTCATAGCTGAGTTACAGATAAAATTAACATATGCCAGTAGATCGCCTGTGGAACGTTGTTATCTAAAACCCTATTGCTTGTCAGAGATGATTCTATTTTCCTCCAGATATTTGAGAATCTTGATGTTGATAACCTTTTCCATCACTTTAGATATAACGGGTAACAAAGATATAGGGCGATAGTTGTTAGCCAGATTCCTTTTTCCCTTTTTAGGGACAGGCTGCACTCTAGCAGATTTCCAGATGTTAGGGAATACACCTTCGTTGTAAGAGAGTGTGAACAATTTGCTTAGGACAGGAGTCAACTCTGGGTCGCACTTCTTAAGAACAATAGCGGGAAAACCATCAAGGCCAGAAGCTTACAAGCTCAAGGAGAATCTTCCAGATTTTGCGTTGTCTGAAAACAACTTCAGGCATCGAAGTGCCAACCTTAGGAAAAATAGGAGGTTCTGCATTTCAGGAATCAAGATTGGAATATTCAGCAAACATTAAGGCTAACATGTGAGCCTTTTCCTTGGAGGTAGTAACAATATTGCTATTTTCATCGAGTAAAGGTGGATAATTTGAAGATGTAAAATTCTTTCCAATCGACTTTGCAAACCCCCAAAAGGACCTGCAACCGTTCGGACAGTTGATAAGTTTCTGGCGCATTTTACGATCGAAATCACGAAATCAAAACAAAAACCACTAAATATTCAGTAAATGATTGTAAGCTACAAATACTAAACAATTTATTTTACTCTCAAACTCTGGTAGAACAAATGTTTTATTTAATGTTGTTTATTATTATTATGATATATCTGCCGTGCTTAGATAAAGAAATATGAACTGTGAAAGCCGAAGATACTTCGTTCGTTGATAACGTATTGGGGAAGGGGCAAAAATTTCTCTGCTCCGCATCACGTCCGTCTCCGTACCCTGCCTCATCTGAGTGAGGGCAACCGAAATCTAAGCGCAATTTTTATGCCAAACACCGCTCTCCCATTTTACAAATGGTGCCTTTATTTCTTAATATTTTGTTTTTAAATTTGGAGAACTTATGAAGCAAGGATGTTGAATTCGCGCTTTGGAAGTACTTTTTTCAAATTCCGTTTAGTTTTCTAGATATTCAGTTCTGAAAACAGGCAAAAAAGGTGACAAATTGTACGCCCATTTGTGGGAATACTAAGACAAAAATCAAAAATCCGCTTCCAAAGCCCGAATTCCCCAACATTTCTAAACATTATTATTAAATTTCTTTTAATTCTAAGCGATAGTATTGACGTAGTTTGTAAAATGGCAAGCGAAGAATTTCGACGTTTTAAGAGTACCAGACCGCCGCCTTAATTTATTTTCAATGTGGTACTTCCAGCTCAGTTTGCTGTCATCAATACCAAGGTATTTCACTCGATTTGACAAACCGAGTTGGGTTCCCATGAGTTTGGGAAATTTTAGTCGTGCTAAATTCCTTTAATTCGTGAAAAGAACCATTACCGTCTTTGCAGGTTTTTGTTGACTTAAACTCGTAAATTTTTTAATAGAAATCTCGACATTTTTGTCAAAATTTTAATTTATTCACGAAATTTTAATTTTAATGGGCTTTGTACCTGGAACTCGAAATTTCTTCTTCTACTCGAAATGTTAGCTTGCATTTTAAAATTTTAATTATTCATTCAATATTTCGCTTTTTTCTTTAACTTCCAACTTCAAATGTATAATCCCAAAAGTTGGTATTTAATATGGGAAACGTTTTTGCAGCTAAATAAGAAAAGATATTACGTACAGTTTTAGAGAAGGTTAAATATGAAAAAAAAGTTGACATTTCTAAAAACTTCCAATTTAAAACTACGGTCTTAAATTCAAATTTTGTGAATAAAAATGATTCTAGGAAAATCTCGAAGCAAATATTAAATTCTTTGAAAAAAAATGTCAATGTTGAAGTTGATATTTTAGAAAGAAATATAATTTTCAATTTAGTTAGTGTCACATTTAACAAAAAGTTGAAATTTAGAGAGAAAATACTAAATTAAGTAGTTTTTATAAAAATGGCCCACTCGTTTATTTATTAAAATTTAAGTTAATTCTGAAAGCATCGTTTCATTATATATGGTATTATCCTAACTGTTTAGACGTTTATAACCAAAATAATTATATTTAATAAGGATAGTACCCAGATTAATGTAAGGATATGGGTATGTGCATGCAAACGGTACATGCTTTCGACAAATCAATTATGTTGTACATAAGGTGAACCATTGTTGACAATGTTTGTTATCTCCACGTTTAATAATATAATTCCAGCTAATTTTAAACTATTTATAATTTTAAATAACTGTTGCTAAATGAATTTTCTACGCTATATCCAAGTTCACGTTAGCGTAATTTTAAAACTGTTAGACTCGCAACGAAAGGTATTGCATTGTCTCTTGAGAATTATTTTCTTTGACGGAATTGTAGCAAATATCTTTTTCAGAGTAATTGTTCCAAAAATAGTAAATTTATTGGTTATTGAATAACTTATTCCATATTGACTAACTGTTCAATGTTAAAACTGATGTATGTGTATAATAATCGTACTAGTTTAATCGTGAACATACTATTGTATTCAAATCTGTAATTTTATTAAGTTGATTGCTTCCGAGTGAACCAAGTTAATTCTGCATTGTATTGTTCTGAACTAATCTATATAATTTCACCACCAGATCTAATGGGATCTAATAATGCGTTAGTTGTATTATGAATGTTTTAGATAAATTATTTGATTCGAGATAAAGAAGTGTTTGGCATGAGATAAAAAGAAGGATGCAATTAATTCTATATTTACAACAAGACATCAATTAGTTACACGCCTTATTTATCGTTTTCTGAGTCAATTATTTCTCGTTTTTATGAGAACCAATTGTTATGTAGTCAATTGAAGAGGACTGTGTGGTCATGCGATAATAAATTTTTTTCTCACTAAGCATCTCATTCACAAATAAGTCAACATATAGTTACTAACACATTATGAAAGTCAAAGTTGTAATTATTAAAAACATAGATGATGTGTAATTGGATACCTCAAAGGCTTTTGACAGAATCTGGCACCGATCTCTTCTCGCCAAATTAACATCTTATGGTCTTCCTCCTGGACTCTGTCATTTGATATCCAATTTTTTCGCTGACAGATCTCTTCAGGTCGTCGTCGATGGCATTTCATCCGATACATTTGCGATTAACGCAGGGATGCCTCAGGGGTCTGTTCTGTCTCCTACTCTATTTCTGTTACACATAAACGATCTCTTAGCTCAATTTTCAATTCTATATACAGTTACGCAGATGATGGTAACCTTGTGTCATCTTTTTTCTCCAAAAAACCATTATCTATCGCTGCTTCAGATCGACTAAGGTAACAGCAGATACAGACGGACGAGTAATCAAGATCTCAAGATTATTCTGGAATGAAGTAAGAACAATTTGGTCAACTTCAAAAATTCAAAAACTCAGGCCGCGGTTTTCTTTAAGAAAACATCAATGAATAATGCAACAAACATACTAATGGATGGTAAAATCCTTGCGATGGGATCTTATCTATCTATCCTAGGAGTGAATAAGAGCACTAACTTCTCTTGGGATGATCATGTGGGCGCCATTGCCAAATCCGCCTCTCAGAAGCTAGGCTTTCTTTTTAGAGCTAAAAAGTACTTCACATCTCATCAGCTATTAACACTATACAAAGCTCAAGTTAGGCCAACTCTAGAATACTGTTCTCATGTTTGGAGCTCAGCCCCAAAACACACTTTAGTTCTCTTGAATTCAATTCAAAGAAGAGCGACTCGCCTAATTGATGACAAGAGTCTGACCGACAAGCACTTGAGCACAGGCGTATGGTTGAAGACTTGTCTCTTTTCTACAAGTACTGGAAGATGCTCGCAGGAACTAATAGGATTGATCCCCCAAGGGCAAGGTTCTTGAGGCGTACTAGACAGTCGGAGACAACAAATTCCTGTGCGTTTCAGCTTAACACAGTGAGGACTTCTGTCTACGGAGACTCTTTTTCCAAGTTATGGAACTTGTTACCGAAAGGACTTTTCCCCAAAAATTACAACCTATCCTTGTTTAAGAAGGCGCCATCAATCTTTGTTTCCGCACCCTCCTGACAGTGCTTTGAAAGCATAATGGGGTTACTCTTTGCGAGTGGATTAAACCTTAAAAAAAATCTGTTGCCCTAAGCAGGGACGCACTGACAGAGGGGGAATCCTTTTTCCATTATTGTGCTGTAGAATTCAACTGTAAACCCAGTTCGCGAATCGATCGAATATTTAGACTTGGGTCGAACATCAAAATTGCTAAATAATGTCAAAATTTCAAGTTTACAGTAATAATTTCGGGAAAAAAGCAAAAATTAAAAGCAAGTATTTTCAGCCTTTGGAAAAATTAAAAAGGTTCCAGAAATTTTAAAACAAAAGTTGACATTTCGACGTTGAAAACAAAAGGTTGCAACACTGCCCCAAAGTAGATGTTCAAAGTATTTAGAAGTCTTGAAGCAAAAATTAGAATTTTAGTTTCCTTTAGAAAGTTTTTGAAAAAATAAACGAATAATCAACCATGATAAACCCAACGAACACTAACAATTTTTTGTATCAAAAAATCTCAAAGAAGAATAAAATGTGCAGTTTTTAAAAAATTCTAAGTTTCAGTAAATTAAACCATTGGGATACTCAATGACTGCTGGCTGCCAAAGGTTTTCATGTAAAAAAAGGCATCAAAAATGAGAATTTGAAATGAGACTAGAAATATCAAGATAAAATTAATTTCTGTTGGAATTTCGAGACGAACCGTAGATGTAAGAAAACATTTTACCTCACGCTCTCTTGTGTTTACACGAGCGGCCTTTAACTGACGTGACCTCGGGCTAACGTGACCTTGAACACACCATCTTGAGATAACAGAATCCTGGATTTAGGTGACCTTGAACTCACATAACCCTGACCTAACGCGACCTCGACCGCACGAGACATTGAGCCTACGTGACCTTGAACTTACATAACCTCGAGCTCACGTTACTATAAACACACGTGCCACGGAAATTTATGCAATCTTGAGCTCGTGTGATTTTGAACTCATGTAACCCTGAACTGACGTGACTTTGACCTCACGTGACCTTGACCTCACGTGAGCTTGACCTCACGTGACCTTGACCTCACGTGACATCAAGCTTACGCTGCATGACTTGACATCACGATGTAAGGGCAATTTATTTTCTTTCTCACAAAAATCCTGCCAGGTACAGTTTTTATGCGGGATAGTAGAGAGTACAGCCCTTGGTGTCCAATCCTAATAAGAAATGGTAGTTACCTATTAGGGGTTTGCATAGATAGCGTTTTCGGTTTGTATAAGTTTGTCGCCTGATGCAGACACTTAGCCAGGGGGGGTCCACGGGGTCCGGACCCCCCCGAAATGAATATTCGCCAAAAAATTTACGATGATACGAATTGAAATATCAATAGAAAAATGGTTGATTCTATATTTAAGCATGTAAATAATTTGCGAAATTGCTAACTACTAAGTTTATGATAAGCAAAATCACCATGTAGGCATTTTAAGAAAAATTGGCAATAAGCTCAAGGCTTTCCAATATTTGCTTCAATCGTCACGTACGTGCAGCAGCGGCATTGCAGTCAAAGGACATATTCTTATACCTAATTTACTTTATTATATTAGCTCATATTTCATATTGCCAAATTGCCATAGGAAATACAATACAAATCATAATTATGGTACGAGTTAAGAATTAATCGACAAGTCGACTCTTGATCGGTGATAAGTTAAATACGTTAACTTAAAATGGATATTAGGAAATTTTTCTTTGGTAAGTTTTACGTTTTTATTTGTCAAATTTATATAATGTTAAGGTCACTAGATTTAATTCTTTATTTTTACTAATTACCAAAATGAAAAAAAAAAATAAAAGAGACGAATATGTAAAAATAATTAATGTGTCTTCTTATATTTTCGGAAAAATATTTTCTAGAAATTTTGATAAATTAACAAAATTCCAAGTTTAAATTGAAAATTCTAAGTTATTTTCTTCAATTTTACGTCTCTGTAATCACATAATCGATTTCATTAATTTATTTTTTTTAATTCCAAGGACGTATAAATAATTCCGAATTCTGGTGTTTTTTCGCAAAAATGTTTTACTTTTGATTCATAAATTTTCTATATATTGCAACGTTTGTCTAAATTTCGATTATTTGTAGAAATTTTCAAAATATCAACTTTTTTTGTAAAATTCTTTCAACTTTCTTTTAATTTTTGATTCAAATTCAACATTTCAACTTTTTCAGAGATTTCTCTCTTTTGATAAACATATTTATACGCATTTTAACATTATTTTCAAAATATTCATTTTAGTTTAAAAATATAAACTTTTTTTTAATTCAAGTTAAGACTTTTAATTTTCCTTTTATTTAAACTAAATTTTCATTTGAAATTCCAACTTTTGATGTTTTTTTTATTCACCATTTTGAAATAATTTAGAAATATCAACATTTTTATTTTTCCATTTCGACTTTAAAATCGAATTTCTAAAATAATGATTTTATAATTTCGTTTTTCTTAAAATTTTCAGTTTAGCTAGAACTATTTTTTATAATGTTGGCGTTTTTTTTGTTTAAAATTTTAAATTTTTCTAAAGATCTTTATTTTACAATTTCAGTTTTTTTTTATTTTCTTTTCTAAATTTTTTGCTTTAATTTTTTTCAAATTTTAATTCTAGTTACGAAATTTTTACTTTTTAAAAATAAAATTCTAGTTTAAACCCAAAATTTTTGCTTCATCAGAAAATTTTCGATTTTTTCTCAATATTTAATTTTTTTCTAAATATTTCGATAAATTCAACATTTTTAGTTTAAAAAAATTGACTTTAACTTCGAAGCTCCTGGATTTTGTTTGATAAAGTTCTTTTCTTTTTTCATCCTTTTAATTTTTCGTCCAAATTTCTGCTTTTCCTGAAGATTTTTAGATTCACCCTTTTCCTTTCTAAAATAAATTTAAAGTTTCGACAAAAATCGAAATTACAAATTAAAATGGAAGCTTCTATTGAACTTTTTTTATTTCATCTTTAATATCTAATATTACCAATTTCCTCTTTGATCTGAAATTTGAAGCTGTTCTGAAAAGTTCAAAAATCATGTATTTTGAAAAAAATACTGGGTAATTCTAATTTTTTTTTTTCAAAATGTCGAGATAGAGTAGATTTGAAAGATTTAAATAACGGGACTGAAGTCGAACTTGAGAGTTTTAAATTATAGTTCAAATTTCGAAGTTAAAATTGGAAATTTTACGCAAAAGTAAAAAATGAGCACTAAGTAAAAGACCAAGACGTTTATTGATTTAACAACTCAACTTTTTTTTTTAATTTTGCAATATTGCTCATTTCGAAGAAGTTTATGTCTCTAACATAAAAAAGGGGGGGGAGTTGGACCCACCCCGAACGAAAATCCTGGCTACGTGCCAGGCCTGATGACTATTAAAGAACTGCATCCACCCGATCTCCTCTGCGACCTTGACCCGCGTGACCCTGATATCAGGACGCGCGTGACCTTGAACTTGCGTGACCTTGAACTCCGCGTGACATTGACTTACGTAACCTTGACCAACGCGCAACCTTGCTCTCCCCCTTCACGACTTTGACCTACGTGACCTTGACCCCCACGCGACCTTTACCGCACCTGATTGTGAACTCACGTGCCTTTGACCTGACTTTATCTCGAACTCGCCCAACCTTGAGCTCACGTGGCCTTGATTGATATTGATTGAGTCCCCGCGTAATAATTTTTGCCTTATAATTCGTTTAATCCAAAATTGTTGCACCCGAGGGCCGCAGTGGTCATAATGTCATAGCATCTCTGTCGAGCTATGAAATCGTGAAATAATTTTCATTAAAACCATTTTTATCTATCCCCACCCTAATTACTTTCTTCTTTACAGATTAGTTATGTATTCAAGTACTGTATACAGAACCTTAATTTTTATTCTTGATTTGTCTGGGCCCCCGTTCGCCATGACCTAACGACGGCTCTGGTATTAATGTGTGATTTGAATTGTAAAAAATGAATTAATGCCGTTTTGAAATAAAAAGTGTGCATAAACAAGATGGTTTAGTTCGATGCATACCTGCAATTAGAGGTAATTGTGCTGAACGCCATGTTGCGGCTCAACAGAAGTACCCTTGTTATGTTGTTAGACTATCTATGCTAATTTTCAGCATCATCTCGTTATTAACGGCATCAAAAAAAGATTACAGTCGATATTTCGCAATTAAATTGTGTATGTGCTTCAGATTGACTACTCGTTCAATAAATAATGCACGAAAATATACGTTGTTTATTTTAAGTAAAGTTTAAATGAAGGCAAATTTTCTTAACCGTCAAGAGGAGTTTATCTATCAAGAGTTAAACTCTAGTCTATTTGCAGCCTGTTATTACAGAACTGTAATAGTAGCTCTAAAACGTGTAGATGATCTAAATGTGTCTTCACAGTATGTATTAACGATTTAATAACATATCCTAATAAAAATTAAAAACTGATGCTATTAAAAGTGTTTCTTAGAATTACTTCAGAAATATTATACAACTATCACGACTTCATATTATAAAACCGAATCAGACAAGTACTGGTGTAGAGCTAATCAGATAAAAACGTCAAATCTAAGATTTTTAGCAATTATATTCCAGGCGGAATTCACTACAATTTTCTTCTGAAGCAGACTGTACTGTACACCGTTTATTGAATCACATAACTTCATTAGTATTGATCAAAATGGTTGAAGATTTAAAAGTACCGATATTTTAATTTCATCATTTCATACATCATAAATTTTCAGCGCATGAATGCGTCTATACCATGCAATTTCCTTCTGTGTATTGGTTGGAGTCTTCAAGCGACAGCTAATGGGGGAACATGTTCAAAAGGATTTGATTAACTACATTGCAAATCGTATTGATTAATTATTAATACGTAATTGACAGTAGGTTTAATAAGGACCGACTTTTTATCGGATTCTGTCAATGGATCGATCCACTTAGGGTCTGATAATACATACACCATAATGAAGAGCGAGTTCAGAACTATTTATTAACTAGAGAATAACATTAGGGGAGAGTGGATGTAGCTGTGTGTTTATAATTAAGGTTCTGCCTAAATCTGCTATCCTGTTAATTAACTTGTGGCTTTAATTGCTCAAATTCATGACCATCTTCAAAAATTGAAATACCACCAAATAAAATGACCATCTTAACTTTCCCCTTAAAATAGAACGTTGCCTTTGGCGTTTTATGTGCAACAAAATACATGTTGCCTTGTTTATACTGTTACGTACGTTATCGGTTCGAATTCATACACGTGATACCCACTTTATTACCAAATTAACTCGGCACACTTCAACTGAACAGTAACTCACTACTTATTTACTAATTGCTAACCCACTAATTACACTGACTTCTAACTGACTGACTCGAGGGAAAGCTGGCCGCCTTTTTATAGTTTTGGCCCCCGGCTTCCAGAATTTTCGGCAGATAAGGCTTATCGAATGCCGAAATTTCTGGAACGCTTATCTGCCGTTTGTTTCGTTATCGCGGCCGCTTTCCCCTTATCAGAACCTTCTAGAAACTTTTTTTATTTACTAAATTCTACAATTCTATTCTAAATCCTATTTCATCTATTTACATTGCGTTACAATACTTATAAAAGCTCTCTATCTGGAAAATGAATATTTAAGGTTTCACCTAATTGTTATAGCTAATTACCTAAGGCGAAATTTAACTAATGCAACCACGATAATGTGACCACTCATTAAATAGTGTATTAACCGCAGACCATGGTCTATGTTATTAACACTATAACATTTACTAACAAAAAAATATTTTGGGTTGGCCACCTAACATCAATTTTTTGGCAGCTATTCCCTCCAGGCGGTCGGTGGACGGTAGACGGCGACGGCAATATTTTACCAAATGGGTAACTTAAACGGTAGTTAATATAAACTTCTGAATAATTCTAATATCAAATGTCATAATATTGAATGACGTACAATATGAACAGAAAAAATGACAATCTGAACAAAACGTTTATTATTATTTTTCAAAGAATAAATCAAATCCGTTTAAAACAGTTAACAACACTGTTTCCCCACACAAAGATTTTATCTCCAAATTCGAACTTTTTGTTGTGAAATTCTCTTTCCTAAAATAATTACTTTAGACAAAAAAATTTTTTCTGGACGAGTCACGGTTATTTTTTTCCAAAAATTCGAACAACCACAATTGCAATTTGGCATAGTTTGACCCAGTTTGGAAATATTTAAATTTTTAGTTATGAAGGTTGACAATATTTTGAAATCTTTTTTTTTTAGAAAAAAAAATATTCTAAAAAAACGTTTTAGAATATTTTCAACTTGCATTACTAAAAATTTAAATATTTCCAAACTAGGTCACAGAAAAGTTAATTAAAATGAATAAACATAATGTTTCCGACCAATAAAAGTCCAAAATGAAGAATAAACAATATCCTAAAGATACTGAAACAGATTACTCTTTTTTTTTTCTTTTTCTTAATAAGCGAGTGAATACGTCATGTCATTGTGACGTTTGTTTAGCCAGTGAACAGTACCAACAGCGACATGCAACGTAGTTTATTTAAGAGCCATAAGGGTAATTAGACTCGCTACAGAGTTAGATGACATTCACGAAAGTGTTTTTATTCAATGAAAAGTAAACGGTAATTATACAGTAAGTTCCATACCGTAAAACACTCGCAGTGCAAAATATGCTATTAGCTCTTCGAATACGTGCTTCGCTATGTCATTTGTTTTTTCTAATTTTTTTTAACCTAAGATATGACTTCATGTGTTTTCAAGCAATAAAAATACTTCTATACTGTTGGTACTAGAGATACTGCATATATTTTTTATATGAAACATTTATCTATTTTCTTATCTCAAACAACTTATCAAATTCATAACAAATAATACAAATGTCAATTAACTTATCATATGTTGATGACCTCAAGTAAGTCACACATAAACTTAGGTTGATAAAAATTAAAAGAGGGATGTTAACGGTGGAGATTCTTTGATAATTATTAGGTAATGATTTTTCCACAAAAATGGTCAATTTTCAGCTCACAAACGAAAACGTTATCTATTCAAACTCCTTGTAGGTCTGAACCCTTTATTATTAGAACTGGTATTACTGACACCAAGGGCTGTACTCTCCCGCATAAAAGCGGTACCTAACACGTTTCCTTGAGGAAAAATGTCGACCTCCTGTAAAATTTAAATCAAACTACCCGCCGCTCCACTCTTCATATCCATCAACAGTACTCTTCAACAGAAAAACAAAGAAAGAAAGATTTGTTCACAAACATAAAGGCACAGATCTATCATGTGGGAATGTTTCGGAGCATAATTTAGACGTTAAAAAATTGAGGAATTTAATTTAAAATATTTATTACAACATTTTCGTAGCATCAGACGCGCTTTGGTTATCGGTAATCGATAAATAAGTAAAGGGGAGGTAGCAGAGAAGACGGGGTGAAGGCAGTCCATTAATAATTAACAGGCTACAAACTTTCGCAAAATGAAAACGTCATCTATACAAACCCCTTACAGGTGACTACCGTTTCTTCTTAAGACTGGTATTACTGACACCAAGGGCTGTACTCTCTCGCATGAAAGCCGTACCTGTCACGTTTTCGTGAGGAAAAATATAGACCACCCGCAAGATATAAATCAAGCTATCCGCCGCTCCACTCTCCATATATATCAACTGTATTCTTCAACAGAAAAACAAAGAATGAGCGATTTGTTCAGAAACATAGAGACACAGATCTGTCTTGTGGGAATGTTTCGGAGCATCGTTTAGACGTTAAAAAATTGGAAAATTTAATTTAAAATACTTACTAAAACATTTTAGTAGCATCAGGCGCACTTTGGCCATCGATAATCGCTAAATAAGTAGAGGGGTGGCAGCAGAGAAGACGGGGTGGAAGCAGTTTTTTAGTACCCAACAGGCCACAAATTTTTACAAAACAAAAACGTTATCTACACAAACCCCTTATAGGTGACTACCGTTTCTTCTGAAGACTGGTATTACTGACATCAAGCGCTGTACTCTCCCGCATGAAAGCGGTACCTGTCACGTTTTCCTGAAAGAAAATGAGCGATTCGTTACAAACATTGAGGCACAGATTTGTCATGTGGGAATGTTTCGAAGCATCATTTACTGAGGAATTTAATTTAAAATACTTACCGCAACATTTTCGTAGCATCAGGCGCATTTTGGTCATCGAAAATCGCTAAATAAGTAAAGGGGTGGTAGCAAAGAGGACGGGGTGGAAGCAGTTTCTTAATACTCAACAGGCAACAAACTTCTACAAAACGGAAACCTTATCTATACTCTTATAGCGGACTACCCTTTTTTATTAGGTCTGGTATTACCGACACCAAGGGCTGTACTCTCTCGCATGAAAGCGATACCTCTCACGTTTTCGTGAGGAAAAATATCGACCACCCGCAAGATATAAGTAACGCTATCCGCCGCTCCATTCTCCATATCTATCAACAGTACGCTTCAACAGAAAAACAAGGAAAGAACGATTTGTTCACAAATATAGAGGCACAAATCTGTCATGTGGGAATGTTTCGGAGCATCATTTAACTGTTAAAAAAACTGAGGAATTTAATTTAAAATATTTAACGCAACATTTTCGTAGCATCAGGCGCACTTTGGTCATCGATAATCGCTAAATAAGTAAAGGGGTGGTAGCAAAGAAGACAGGGTGGAGGCACTTCTTTAATACCCAACAGGCGACAAACTTTTACAAAACGGAAACCTTATCTATACTTTTATAGGTGACTACCCTTTTTTATTTGGTCTGGTATCACCGACACCAAGGGATGTACTCTCTCGCATGAAAGCGGTACCTCTCACGTTTTTATGAGGGAAATTGTCACCCTTCTGCAAGATATAAATCGAGCTACTCGCCGCTTCACTCTTCATATCTATTAACTGTATTCTTCAACAGAAAAACAAAGAAAGAACGATTTTTTTCACAAACAAAGAGGCACCGATCTATCATGTGGGAATGTTTCGGAGCATCGTTTAGCCGTTAAAAAATTGAGGAATTTAATCTAAAATACTAACCAGAACATTTTCCTATCATCAGGCGCAATTTAGTCATCAATAATCGCTAAATAAGTAATATAAAAAAATAAGTAAAGAGATGGTAGCAGAGAAACAAAGTGGAGGCAATTCTTTAATACGCAACAGGTGACAAACTTCCACAAAACGAGAATGTTATCTGTACCCTTATAGGTGACTACCATTTTTTACTAGGACTGGTTTAACTGACACCAAGGGCTGTACTCTTTCACATAAAAGAGGTACCTGTCACGTTTTCGTGAAGAAAAATGTCAACCTTCGGCAAGATTTAAATCAAGCTACTCGCAGGTCCACCCTCCATATCTATCAACTGTACTCTTCAATAGAAAAACAAAAAAAGAACGATTTGTTTACAAACATAGAGGCACAGATCTATCATGTGGGAATGTTTCGGAGCATCGTTTAGCCGTTAAAAAAATTGAGGAATTTAATTTAAAATTCTTACCACAACATTTTCGCAGCATCAGGTGCACTTTGGTCAGCGTATTTTGACTATCGATAATCACTAAATAAGTAAAGGGATGGTAGCAGAGCAAACGGGGTGGAGGCAATCGATGAATAACCAACAGGGGCCAAACATTCGAAAAACGAAAACGTTATCTATACAAACCCCTTACAGTTGACTACCCTTTCTTCTTAAGACTCATATTACTGACACCAAGGGCTGTACTCTTCCGCGTAAAAGCGGTACCTATCACTTTTTCGTGAGGAAAACTATTGATCTCCCGCAAAATATAAATTAAGCTACTCGCCGCTCCACACTCCATATCCATCAACTGGGTTCTTCAACAGAAAAACAAAGAAAGAACGATTTGTTCACAAACATGAGACACAGATCTGTCATGTGGGAATGTTTCGGAGGTTAAAAAATTGGGAAATTTAATTTAAAATATTTACCACAAAATTTTAGTAGCATCAGGCGCACTTTGGTCATCGATAATCGCTAAATAAGTGAATCGGTGAGATTAAGAACAGTACAAGTCCAGAATTTGACAGTTTCATTTATCATAACCATTTTGTTTTTAATACGAAGCTACATCGAATTAGTAGAAAACTAGTAGTAAAGCCACCTTGTTAATGCCCTTTTCAGAATTTGCCGCATTGCATTGAGTGTGCATTACAAGTCCTGGACTTGTACTGTTCTTATACTCAACATATGGTGTGTTGGTACGATTTAAATCAGGCTCAGCTGTTTTAGTGGCATTTCGTAGTGAAAAAAGCTAATCAGAGGATGCGATCCTACATACCTTCCAGATGATTATGAGACAGTGACTGAAATTTCCAGAAAAAAAAATATTTACTATAACTGTCACTTCATATACCCATCTACTTGATTTTAAGAATTGTAGCCTCCAAACTAAAAAAAATATGTAGAATAGTACCAAATAAAAACTTTTACAACTTCGAAATACATGCAGTTTGTATACGGTGCATTATTTTCAAGTTGCGTTAAATGCTTAGATTTTAATACTTAATTC
The DNA here is from genome assembly GCA_028583605.1 of Dastarcus helophoroides. Lineage (NCBI taxonomy): Eukaryota > Metazoa > Arthropoda > Insecta > Coleoptera > Bothrideridae > Dastarcus > Dastarcus helophoroides. Next base: position 33,988,981 of record CM053327.1, read on the forward strand.
TTATACTTTAAAGTTGCTAAAACAAAATCAAAGTCAATATATTTAGACCATTAAAGTCTGTTTTGAATCAATGCCAATTAACAAGAAGAAGTTAAATGATACAAAACATATTATAATGAAATAAATAGAGGGAGAACAGTAAAAGTTTTCTTATCATATAATACCCTGGAGAACCACTAATTTAAAAAATGGGGATGATACTAAATCTGGTTATTTTTCTTTAGTAAAATATGCTTTACCAATTTTATTAACGTGTTCTTATTTTTTTATCCAAATTTCGCGCAAAATTCTAATAATTACCAATATTGAGATTATAAACAGTACAAGTCCAGATTTTTTTTTTGTGGATATTAAAAAATTGCATGAACTAATAAACTTAATTTTTTGCTAAAAGGGTACCTGAAGGAATACACTAAAACTTGTCTGTACATACCAAACCTGTAAGAAACATAACAAACGAAATAAACTTATTTTTTTAGTTTCCCAACAGTCTGTCCATTAATCTCACCGATTCAAGTAAAAGGGTGGCAGCAGAGAAAACGAGGTGGAGGCAGTTCTTAAATACCCAACGTGCGACAAACTTTCACAGAACGAAAACGTTATCTATACCCTTATAGATGACTACCCTTTCCTATTAGGACTGGTATTACCGACACCAAGGGCTGTACTCTCCCGCATTAAAGCGGGGCCGGTCACATTTTCGTCAGGGAAAAGGTCGACCTCCCGCAAAATATACAGCCAGTTCCACAAGGTAGTGTACGCCATAATTTTAAATGTAATGTCCGCAGCGCCATCCCTGGTAGTGGTCTTGAATCTGTAACTAAGACGCTTTTGCACAGTGTATTGACAAACAGCATGCTAGCTGAACATTTTATTTTGTCGGTTGCATTTTAAACTGAGTGAAAAATATCTGAAGCGTTACGAGACAGTGTCCCTCGTAAATCATCCAAAGGTTTCAAGATTTCGTACTAAGCTGCTGCTAAAATTCTTAGAAAGTCAAAAACACAGAGTTAGGAACATACGTAGATGATTTTCCAGAGAGGGGGTTACCGCGCGTGATATCAAAATCTCAGGACTTTTTAAGCAGAAATCCAATCTTACTTTTAGTCAGGCCCAAATAAAATTGCAGAGAAAAGGAATTCATATGTCCACAACATTTTCGTAGCATAGTTTCGTAGTAGCAGAGAAGACGGGGTGGAGGCAGTCCATTAACAGCTGACAGGCAACAAACTTTCACAAAACGTAAACGTTATCTATTTAAACCCCTTGCAGGTGACTACCCTTTCTTCTTAAGATTGGTATTTTTGACACCAAGGGCTGTACTCTCCCTCATAAAAGTGGTACCTGTCATGTCAGGTTTCCGTGAGGAAAAATGTCAACCTTCTGCAAGATATAAATCAAGCTACCCGCCGCTCCATCCTCCATACATATCAAATGTACTCTTCAACAGAACAATTTGTTCATAAACATAAAGGCACAAATCTGTCATGTTGGAATGTTTCAGAGCATCATGTGGCCAAAAAAAAATGGGGAATTTAATTTAAAATACTTGCCATAACATTTTCGTAGCATCAGATGCATTTTGACTATCGATAATCGCTGAATAAGTAAAGGGGTGGTAGCAGAGAAGACGGGGTGAAGGCAGTTCTTTAATACCCAACAGGCGACAAACTTCCACAAATCGAAAAGTTATATATACCCTTATGGGTGACTGCCCTTTTTTTATTAGGACTATTATTACCGACCCCAAGGGCTGTGCTCTCCCGCATGAAAACGGTACCTGTCACGTTTTCGTGAGGAAAAATGTCGACCTCCCGCAAGATATAAATAAAGCTACTCTCCGCTCTACTCTCCCATATCTATCAACTGTATTCTTCAACAGAAAAGCAAAAAAAGAACGATTTGTTTACAAGCTTAGAGGCACAGATCTGTTATCTGAGAATGTTTCTGAGCATCGTATAGCCGTTAAAAAAATTATGGAATTTAATTTAAAATAATTACCACAACATTTTTGTAGCATCGGGCGCACTTTGGCTCGCTAAATAAGTAAAGGAGCAGTAGCAGGGAAGACGGGGTGGAGGCAGTCCATTAATAGCCCACAGGCGACAAACTTTCACAAAACAAAAACGTTATCTATTCAAACCCCTTACAGGTGACTACCCTTTCTTCTTAAGAATGGTATTTTTGACACCAAGGGCTGTACTCTCCCGCATGAAAGTGGTATCTGTCATGTCACGTTTTCGTGAGCAAAAATGTCAACCTTCTGCAAGATATAAATCAAGCTACCCACCACTCCACCCTCCATACCTATCATATGTACTCTTTAACAGAACGATTTGTTCACAAACATAAAGGCACAAATCTGTCAAATGGGAATGTTTCGGAACATCGTGTGGCCGTTAAGAAAATTAAGGAATTTAATTTAAAATACTTACTACAACATTTTCGTAGCATCAGGCGCATTTTGACTATCGATAATGGCTAAATAAGTAAAGGGTGGTAGCAGAGAAGACGAGGTGGAGGCACTTTTTTAATATCCAACAGGCGACAAACTTCCACAAAACGAAAACGTTATATATACCCTTATAGGTGACTACCCTTTTTTTATTAGGACTAGTTTTACCGACACCAAGGGCTGTGCTCTCCCGCATGAAAACGGTACCTGTCACGTTTTCGTGAGGAAAAATGTCGACCTCCCGCAAGATATAAATGAAGCTACTCTCCGTCTTCTCTCCCATATCTATCAACTGTATTCTTCAACAGAAAAGCAAAAAAAGAACGATTTGTTCACAAGCTTAGAGGCAAGATCTGTCATCTGGGAATGTTTCAGGGCATCGTATAGCCGTTAAAAAAAATGTGGAATTTAATTTAAAACATTTTTGTAGCATCGGGCGCACTTTGTCCTCGATAATCGCTAAATAAGTGAAGGAGCAGTAGCACGGAAGACGGAGTGGAGGCAGTCCATTAATAGCCGACAGGCGACAAACTTTCACAAAGCGAAAACATTATCTATTTAAACCCCTTACAGGTGACTACCGTTTCTTCTTAAGATTGGTATTTTTGACACCAAGGGCCGTACTCTCTCGCATGAAAGTGATACCTGTCATGCCACGTTTTTGTGAGGAAAAATGTCAACCTTCTGAAAGCTACCCTCCGCTTCACCCTTCAGACCTATCAACTATACTCTTCAACAGAACGATTTGTTCACAACCATAAAGGCACAAAACTGTTATGTTGGAATGTTTCGAAGCATCGTGTAGGCGTTAAAAAATTGAGAAATTTAATTTAAAATACTTACCACAACATGTTCGTAGCATCAGGCTCATTTTGACTATCGATAATCACTAAATAAATAAAGGGGTGGTAGCAGAGAAGACGGGGTGAAGGCAATTCTTTAATACCCAACAGGCGACAAACTTCCACAAAACGAAAACGTCATCTATTTAAACCCCTTACAGGTGACTACCTTTTCTTCTTAAGACTGGTATTTTTGACAGCAAGACTCTACTCTCCCGCACAAAAGTGGTACCTGTCATCTCACGTTTTCGTAAATTTTAATCAATCAGGTTATAGTGTACCATGCTGTGGTCATGGATGTACCCTAATGATTTTCTCTAGCTCAGCTAAGACTACCTTTTTTTATTAGGACAGGTATTACCGACACCAAGGGTTGTGCTCTCCCGCATGAAAACGGTACCTGCCACGTTTTCGTGAGGAAAAATGTCAACCTCCCGCAAGATATAAATCAAGCTGTTTGCCGCTCCATCCTCCATATCTATCAACTATACTTACCACAACAGAAAAACAAACATTTGATCACAAACTTAGAGGCACAGGTTTGGCATGTAAGAATATTTCGGAGGATCGTTTAACCGTTAAAAAAATGAGAAATTTAATTTAGAGTAATTACCATAACATTTTCGTAGTATCAGGCGCATTTTGGTCGTTGATGATCGGTAAAAAAGTAAAGGGATGGTAGCAGAGAAGACGGGATGGAGGCAGTTCTTTAATAGCCTCTCTCGAAACACTAGAGCACAGGCGTATGGTTGGTGACTTGTCTCTTTTCTACAAGTACTATCATGGAAGATGCTCGCAGGACCTAATAGGATTGATCCCCCCAAGGACAGGATTCTTGAGGCGTAATAGACCCTCGAAGATAGCAAATTCCTGTTCGGTATAGCTTGGCACAATGAGGACTTCTGTCTACGGAGACTCTTTTTTCTTTAGAACTTCCAAGTTATGGCACTTGGTACCGAAAAGAATTTTCCCCAAAAATTACAACGTATCCTTGTTTAAGAAGGCGGTTCATCGCCATCTATCCTTGTTTCCGCATCCTCCTCGCAGTGCTTTGAAAGCAAAATGGGGTTACCCTTTTCAAGTAGATTAAACTTTAAAAAAAATGTGGCTGCGTTTGTGTGAAATTTTCCACTTCAAAAAATTACATAAAATGTCTTATTTTCATAAACTAATTTTGTCCCCAATTCTGTTTTAAATCCCCACATTTCGATTTTTGTCTCGAGAACATTAATTTTTTTTAAATAATTTCATCTTCAACTACTGAATTCTAAAAACAATCAAAAGATTTAAGACTATGAGCTACAAATGGTAACTAGTATAACGATAACACTAAACTGTTTACAGGATATTATGAATTGGTGAAAAAGAATCAGCAATTATCTTGCAAGGTCTTAATTTTTTTTTTAAATTTTGTCTTTTTCGTCTCAAATCTTTCCCTCTAATCCCTTAAATTAAAACTCCAAATGCTAACAGATGGCAAACTTTTACAACACGAAAACGTTATCTGTACAGACCCTTTATAGGTGGCTACCATTTCTTCTAAAGGATGGTATTACAGACACCAAGGGCTGTACTCTCCTGCATGAAAACGGTACTTGGCACCCAATTTTTTAAAGAATTCGTCTCTCGTCTTAACCGGCACTACCTGAATACCTCGATACCCGGTAGAAAAATGAGAAATAAGCGAATTGAATATGATTCAAGAACGACGATAAGTGTTGAGTTTATTAGTATAGTTGCAGATGTAGCACACCCTTAAGTGGCTCTAAACAAAGAACTTAAAATGTTTCTTCATAGTGAACATTTTTGGTGTAAACTTTCCAAATTATTTTACAAGATGAGGCTTTTAACTTTCCTAATCTTTATATTACATCAATTATCGTGTGTAACGGTTTAATCAAAAAAGGAATTATTTGTGTGTAAAATGGTGAAACTGGTGACGAGAAAATCGAATTACACGCCTTATTGAGAACACTCTCTTTAAACTAGATCTTCCTAATAACATAAATAAACAGCAATAACAGTGAAATGTGCTCATTGTACACATATTTTCAATCAGAAAACAAAGATATATCATTAATTTAACGAGTTCAACTTCGTAAAAGGTCCTTTTTGATCTCGAAGAATATGTGGACAAAAATAGGGTTGAGCGATGTTGACAAACCGTCTGTACTGACATCGATGCCAACATCGCTGACTCAACATCGATATAATATCGATAATATCGATGCTATCGAGTTTTTTCATTCAATTTCAATTTGTTTTTTCAAAATTTCTAGATGCAGTTTAGGTTGACAACCTTCACTTGGTCTCATTTCGATTGCAATCTCCAAGCATTTAGACCTTTTACCTTTTCTCTCTTCAATTTTAGTCTTCAAATTTTGATTTATTTCATGCAATTCGCGATAAGATAAAATTCCTTGGAGTGCTTCTATGTGTTCGTTACATCTTAATTAGACCATCAACTTTTCAATACCAAATTCCTTAGGAAGATTTCATATCTCAAATTAATTTCAAGAAAAGCATTACCCACATTTTAGAATTAAATACAATGTTTAAGCGGTTTACATTTCTGGGTCATATTAAATTAAGATTTATGACCATAAATTACGAGTATGTCTTTTATCAGAGGTTGAGAACTTTGCATTGATATGTTGGTTATAAAACTACAACAACGTGGTTAGCCGGCGAGGTACTCGTGCATGACCTACGACATCTGATGCTGTGGACATACTTGGCCTCTTTTGTTTTCCTACTCTGTCATTTGGAGTTTTAACATTGTAACACCTTAGTTTATCGTAGGTGAATAAAAAGTCAAACTTTTATTGACCCTACGATGCTTTCTGCTTTAAACAAGTGAGGGGCGATGCGTCGAATCGTGCTCTAAATCCAGAAGTGCACTCACTGAAACGAACGAAGAGGTATTAAGAAAAAAGGGATCAAAGAAGTTTCAAAAGAACATTTTCTCTCAAATGCCCATGAAATTCCCAGTTGTGTATTCATTTTAAATTTTTTGTCGACTTACCGCGAATATAAAGTTTCGAAGTATTTATAACGAGCATGTTCCATGTTATCATGATCAAACATACGTAGATGATTTTCCAGAGACAGTGACATCAAAATCTCAGGACAATGAGATCGTGCGTCTTTTAAAGCAGAAACCCAATTTTATTTTTAGTCAGGCCCAAATAAAATTGCAAAAAAAAGGAATTCATGTGTCCACAACATTTTCGTAGCATCGGGCGCACTTTGGCCATCGATAATCGCTAAATAAGTAAAGGGGTGGAGCAGAGAAGACGGGGTGGAGGCAGTCCATTAATAGCCGATTTTTGATCAAAGATTTAAATTTCTAGAAAAAAAAATCAAAATTTCGAGATAGACATCCATATCTCGATGATTTTTCTTGTTTAAATAAAGTTAATTTTTCATTTGAAGTTTTTAATTTAATTCGATAACCCTTCTGGTCATATTTCCCTTTAATAATAAAAATTAAAGCGTCTAACTGTCTGTCCGTCTGTCTGTCCACTAATCATTTGTCCGAGCTAATCTCGGAAACTGCTAAATCGATTTAAATGAAACTTTCACCAAAATGTAGGGTCGTTTCAGGGGTAACTTTTAGGCTACTTTTATTCCAGGCTTAGAACTCAACTTTACTAGCAATTTACGTGAGACTATTACAGGAGATATAAAAGAGAAACCAATCCGAAATATTTATGACTAATGTAATATTGCACGCCACCTACAATTCTAGCTGGTACTAGAATAAGGACCGCCAACCTTTGAATCTTTTATTCAATTCATATTATTTTATTATAAAATATGATAAAGTCTCGGGGCTCAGCTAAAACAAGATTACTTTCTTACAACTGAAATCGTTACTAAACTAATAAATATCATTTTGTTAAAAAATTATCCATTTTATCGTTACAATAGTCTTACAGAAATTCGAATCAGTTTCGGTTGAAAAGTGAGAACATACAGCATCATTTTTTTTCCTAAGAGAAAATCTAACAAGATTAAGTAACATAAGCATTAATCGTTCTATTTGTGTTCTGGGTATTCTCATAATTTGATGTTTCTTTCAAATACAGTTAACGCAATTTATTGATTCGTTTCGCGTTTTAAAAAAGTAATGAGATTTTTAGGCTTTCCGTGCATGGGGCATTATAAGCAGGCGATTGAAGTTTTATAGCTAATTAAAGGAAAGAGGGTATTTTTAAATTTCGTCCGTAACGCATAACTGCGAATATCTCTACAATTAGACAGTTAAACATTTTCAATTACTAAAAGTGATCAATCCTAGCATCAAACTACAATAACCGTAAAATGATTTTTAAATATTTCTAAAGAATACTTTAAAATAAACTCCAATAATATGTTTTAAAATTTAACCTCTAAGAGGGTGAAAATGAACATTAAAAAACATCGAATTTATACAATGAATAATACACACGAGAGTTCCACTCTTTGCGGCTTGGATCGTCTAATTTAGAAATAAAGTGAAATGGGAGGAGTATGTGCATCAATTTGAGCGTTCGTCATGTACCTATACCAGTTCAACTTGGAGCACCTTTGCTTTGGATTTAATATTTACATTCTGGTATTCGGGCAGCAAACCATCAATGATTCCTGAGCCCCCGTTAATTGCTCCTTTGTTCTAATGTATTGTGTTGATTTGATGTCAAGGGTTTTCATACAAAAGTCCGCAACGAAATTGACGATGTTTGCACAAAGCTGAATACTTTTCAAATATCCTGCTAGGGTCGATGGGAGAATGCGGTGTGCGGCATGTACTCTTCAATATTACATCGTGAACGTTGTATTCATAACTTTTTGCCCAATTGTTCTATACAAATGTTGTTGTTAACAACAACATTTGTATAGATTTGTTGGATTCAAAAGGTCACTGAAGGCACAATGCAGGAGTTCAGTGGCAGTTTTTTGACCTGGAATTTCGAAGATGACCGTTTTTCACAAAATCTCGAATTTGTTGACAACGGTGCCGGATTCACCACGTAGCAAGATTAGCAAATGCTACAGGTCCCGCGCCTTAGGGGACCCCACGACAGAGATGCTTCGTACCTGTGTGCAAAATTTATTGAGTAAGACTAGCTGATGCCACCCGATTAAACACTCACTTTTATTCTAATGCGCAGACCAATAGGTTTGAACATTTATTAGATTCGAAGTTTGGAAACCAAATACTGGTTTCGATCTGGTTAGATCTCGTCAGTTTGGTCTGTGCATTAGAATCCTTGTCTTCTGGGAACTTTTTTCTAGAGAACAACCGCTTCGCTAGGTGGCAGTGTTTCAACTGTTGGTAATTCAGCTACCTATGATTCACTATACCTACCTGGAGGGCTGCATGAATTTGTAGTCTAGGTTGCATTCTACTTGCATACGACATTGTTGGCGTTGGCCATAGTTTCTCTGTGGACCAATAGGTGGTAGTATTAAGAATCACACGCTTAACGTCCGTGAATTCTTTAATACTTACTTGTCGGATCATTTGTTAGCATTCGAGTTGAATATACCAAACTGACGAGATTTAACAAGATCGAAACCGGTATTCGGTTTCCAAACTTCGAATCTAATAAATGTTCAAACCTATTGGTCTGTGCATTAGAATCCTTATCTTCTAGGAACTTTTTCCTAGAGAGCAACCGCTTCGCTGGGTGGCAGTGTTTCAACCGTTGGTAGTTCAGCTACCTATGATTCACTATACATACCTGGAGGGCTGCATGAATTTGTAGTCTAGGTTGCATTCTACTTGCATACGACATTGTTAGCGATGGCCATAGTTTCTCTATGGACCAATAGGTGCTAGTACTAAGAGTCACACGCTTGACGTCCGTGAATTCTTTAATATTTACCTGTCGGAACATTTGTTAGCATTCGAGTTGGATATACCAAACTGACGAGATTTAACAAGATCGACACCGGTATTTGGTTTCCAAAATTCGAATCTAATAAATGTTCAAACCTATTGGTCTGTGCATTAGAAACCTTATCTGCTGGGAAGTTTCCTAGAGAGCAGCCGCTTCGCTAGGTGGCAGTGTTTCAACTGTTGGTAGTTCAAGCTACCTATGATTCACTACCACTATACACGTCTGAAGGGCTGCATGAATTTGTAGTCTAGGTTGCATTCGACTTGAATACTCACTTTTATCACTATTTTCTTTGCTTTCGACATTTTTCCAAAATTTCAATTATGTTTCAACTCTTTGTTATTTTAAATTTCGACGCTTTCCCAAATTTTGATTTTTTTCAACATTTGAACGTTATTCAAAATTTCTTCTTTTTCTTGAACATTTCCACTATTATGACAATTTCGGATCTTTTTTAAAACTTATATTAAACTTTACGAAATTTTCTGCTTTCAAATAATTGATTTTTCGTTTTGTTTTAATTGTGTTTTATGAATACATGGATGCAGTTTTCTCAGAATTGTGATTTTACTTCAAAATTTCGACTCTTGCAATAAAATTTCTACTTTTTTTAAAATTAGGACCTTTTTAAAATATGTATATTTTCAAAATTTTTCGAAATAACTTTTTTCAAAAAAACGACTTTTTGTAAATTTTGTGCTTTTCTGATAATTTTGGCTTTTCTCTTGAAAAAGTCAATTTTTTTTTTAAATCTGATGAGAAATTTCGGCCTTTCTAAAATGTCAGCTTTTTTGAAAATATTAACTGTTTTTAATGGTATCGAGTTTTTTGGATTTTTTCAAATAGCCATTTTATTTGATAATTTAGATTCTCTTTTTCAAAATTTCGACTTTTAATAATTTGAACTTCTTTTAAGACTTTCGACTTTCTCCCAAAATTTCGACTGTTTTCAAACTTTTTAATTTGTTTGAAAATTGCCCAAAATTTCGTATTTCTAAATGTCCTTCATTGGTGGAATCTAAATGTAGATATTGTTTAAAAATTTTGGGCTTTTCCGATTATTTTGGCTTTTCTCTTTAAAATTTCGATTTTTTTTGAAAATCTAATGGGAAATTTCGATATTTCTTCAAGTGTCAGATTTTTTAAAGATTTTAACTGTTTTTGACAGTGTCGAGTTTTTGGAAAGGTGGAACATTTTTAAAATAGCTATTTTATTTAAAAATTTAGATTCTCTTTTCCAAAATTTCCACTTCTTTCAATAAGCTGGATTTCTTCTAAGACTTTCGATTTTATTCCAAAATCTCGACTGTTTTCAAAATTTTTAATTGATTCGAAAATTGCAATATTTTCGGAAAGTTTGACTTTCAAAATGTTGATATTTTTTGAAAATTTTGGAGTTTTCTGATAATTTTGATTTTTCTCTTCAAAATTTCAATTTTTTTTGAAAATCTGACGAGAAATTTCGACGTTTTCTCAAATGTCAGATTTTTTGAAAATTTCAACTGTTTTTGATACTGTCGAATTTTTGGAAAGGTGGGACTTTTTCAAAATAGCTATTTTATTTGAAAATTTAGTTTCTCTTCTTCAAAATTTCGACCTTTTGCAATAAGTTGAACTTTTTTTAAGACTTTCGATTTTATCCCAAAATTTCGACCGTTTTCAAAATTTTTAATTTCTTTGAAAATTACGTTATTTTCCAACTTTTCGATTTCAAAATTTCAATATTTTTTGAAAATTTTGGGCTTCTCTAATAACTTTGGCTTTTCTCTTTCAAATTTGATTTTTTTTTTGAAAATCTGACGACAAATTTCTACATTTTTTCAATGTCAGATTTTTTGAAAAGTTCAACTGTTTTTGACAGTGTCGAGTTTTTGGAAAGGTGAGACTTTTTCAAAATAGCTATTTCATTTGGAAATTTAGATTCTCTTTATCAAAATCTCACTTCTTGCAATAAATTGAACTTTTTTTAAGACTTTCGATTTTATCCTAAAATTTCGACTGGTTTCAAAACTTTTAATTTGTTTTGGCGGAACGGACTGGTCCGTTATCTTCAAAAATTGAAATACAAATCTTGTGTCCTGAAAACAAGGGAACAAGATTTGTATTTCAATGTTTAATTTGTTTGAAAATTTCGCTTTTTTCCAAAATTTATTCTCTTGAAAATTTCGATATTTTTAAAAAATTTTCCCTATTTGAAAAATGTCAACGTTTTTTTGAAAATGTAGTTTATTTAAAGCCGGAATTCTTCCATAAAGTAGACTTTGTTGAAACAGACTATTTTTCAAAATTTTACTTTCTTTGCCAAGTTTGACTTCTTTTGGTCATCCTTCAAAATTTCGATTCTCAAAAACGAAATGACGACTTTTTTTTGAAATTTTTAATTTATTTTTAAATTGAGAAATTGAAATTTTTTTTTCAAAATTTCGACTTTTGAAAATATTTATATTTTTTTAAAATTCCCATTATTTGGAAAATTTTTACGTTTTTGAAAATGTCGAGTTTTCTTATAGTTGAACTTTTTCCATAAATATTACTTTTTTGATATTGAGTATTTTTCAAGATTTTACTTTTTTTTCGACTCACAAAAAGCAAATTCGGACTTTTTTGACATTTTCGATTTTTTTAAATATCAACGCTTTTTTAAAAATACACTTTTTTAATAACTTTTGACCACTTTACAATAGTTTAATTTTTTTTTTAATGTGACAATATTTTTGGAATTTTGTCATTTTTTCAAAATTTCGACTTCTTTCAATAGGTTTTTTTAAGACTTTCGATTTTATCGCAAAATTTCAACTGTTTTCAAACTTATTAATTTGTTTGAAAATTGCGTTATTTTCCAAAATTTCGACTCTGAAATTGTCGTAATGTTTTGAAAATTTTGGGCTTCTCTGATAATGTTGGCTTTTCTCTCTCAAATTTCGATTTTTTTTTTGAAAATCTGACGAGAAATTTCTACATTTTATCAAATGTCAGATTTTTTAAAAATTTCAACTGTTTTTAACAGTGTCGAGTTTTTGGAAAGGTGGGACTTATTCAAAATAGCTAATTTATTTGAAAATTTAAACTTTCTTTTTCAAAATTTCGACTTCTTGTAATAATTTGAACTTTTTTTAAAACTTACGATTTTATCCCAAAATTTCGACCGTTTTCAAAATTTGTAACTTGTTTAAAGATTACATTATTTTCTAAAATTTTGACTTTAAGAATGTCGATATAGTTTGAAAATTTTGGGCTTTTCTGATAATTTTTACTTTTCCCTTCAAAATTTCGACTCTTTTCTGAAAATCTGACGTGAAATTTCGACGTTTTTTCAAATGTCAGAATTTTTGAAAATTTCAACTGTTTTTGATAGTGTCGAGTTTTTGGAAAGGTGGGACTTTTTCAAAATAGCTATTTTATTTGAAAATTTAGATTCTCTTTTCCAAAATTTCGACTTCTTTCAATAAGTTGAACTTTTTTCAAGGCTCGATTTTATCTCAAAATTTCGACTGCTTTTAAATTTTTTTAATTTGGTTGAAAACTGCGTTATTTTCCGAAATTTCGACTTTCAAAATTCGATATTTTTTAAAAATTTTGAGGTTTCCTGATAATTTTGACTTTTCTCTTCAAAATTTCGATTTTTTTAATGAAAATCTGACGGCCAATTTCGACGTTTTTTCAAATGTCAGATTTTTTAAAAATTTTAACTGTTTTTGACAGTGTCGAGTTTTTGGAAAGGTGAAACATTTTTAAAATAGCTATTTTATTTAAAAATTTAGATTCTCTTTTCCAGAATTTCAACTTCTTTCAATGAGCTGGACTTTTTCTAAGACTTTCGATTTTATTCCAAAATCTCGACTGTTTTCAAAATTTTTAATTGGTTCGAAAATTGCGATATTTTTCGAGGGTTTGACTTTCAAAATGTTAATATAGTTTGAAAATTTTGAGCTTTTCTGATAATTTTGACTTTTCCCTTCAAAATTTCGACTCTATTCTGAAAATCTGACGTGAAATTTCGACGTTTTTGCAAATGTCAGAATTTTTGAAAATTTCAACTGTTTTTGATAGTGTCGAGTTTTTGGAAAGGTGGTACTTTTTCAAAATAGCTATTTTTTTGAAAGTTTAGATTCTCTTTTTCAAAATTTCGACAATAAGTTGAACTTTTTTAAGACTTTCGATTTTATCCCAAAATTTCGACTGTTTTCAAAATTTTTAATTTGTTTGAAAATTGCGTTATTTTTTAAAATTTCGAATTTCAAAATGTCGATATTTTTTAAAAATTTTCTGCTTTTCTGATAATTTCGGCTTTTCTCTTTAAAATTTCGCTTTTTTTTTCAAAATCTAATAAAAAATTTCGACATTTCTTCAAATGTCAGATTTTTTAAAAGTTTCAACTGTTTTTGATAGTGTCGTGTTTTTGGGAAGGTGGCACTTTTTCAATTTGGCTACTTTATTTGAAAATTTAAATTCTCCTTTTCAAAATTTCGACTTCTTTTAATAAGTTGAACTTTTTTAAGACTTTCGATTTCATTTCAAAATTTCGACTGTTTTCAAAATTTTTAATTTGTTTGAAAATTGAGTAATTTTCCAAAATTTCGACTTTCAAAACGTTCTAATTTTTTGACAATTTTGGGCTTTTCTTTTCAAAATTTCGATCTTTTTTTGAAAATCTGACCGAAAATTTCTCCGATTTTTTTCAAAACGTATTGTTGAGAAATTTGATTTTTTTTAATCTTTGACTTTTTCAAAAATTAAGGCTCCAAAATTCCGACTTTTCTAAAAATTTGGAACTTTTCGAAACTTTTCAGTTTTTTAATATCTTCGTCTTTTTGCAAAATTTTAACTTTCTTTGAAAATTTCGTCTCATATTTCGACTTCCTTAAAAATTTGGGCTTTTTTGACAATTCCGTTTATTTTTTAAAATTTACAAATTTTCCAAAAATTTGGAACTTTTTGAAAATTTTGGGCTTTTCTGATAATTTTGGCTTTTCTCTTCAAAATTTCGATTTTTTTTTGAAGATCTGACCGAAAATTTCTTCGATTTTTTTTGAAGATCTGACCGAAAATTTCTCTGATTTTTTTTCAAAATGTATTGTTAAGGAATTAGTTTTTTTTTATCTTTGACTTTTTTGAAAATGTAGATTCCAAAATTCCGACTTTTCTAAAAATGTGGAAGTTTTTGAAACTTTTCAGTTTTTTAATATCTTCGTCTTTTTGCAAAATTTGAACTTTCTTTGAAAATGTCTCTTACATTTCGACTTCCTTAAAAATTTAGGCTTTTTTGACAATTCCGTTTATTTTTTAAAATTTACCAATTTTCCAACAATTTGGAACTTTTTGAAAATTTTGCTTTTTTTTTGAAATCATTTTTTAAATTACCACATTTCTAAATTTTGGCTATTTTTAAAGATTTCGACATTTTCTTTTGTTTTTAAAAATTTGGATTTTTTCCAAAAAAAACTTCAAAAATTTCACTATTTTTGGAAATTTTAACTCTGATAATTTTGGTTTTTCTTTAATTTTAGACTTTCAACATTTCGGAATGTTTCAAAATTTCGACTTTAAAGATTTTTTCTTTTGTTTTTAAAAATTTTGACTTTCGTCTTTTTAAAATTGTTGATTTTTTAAAAATTTTGATATTTCCCAAAAAAAAACTTCAAAACTTTCACTATTTTTGGAAATTTTAACTCTAATAATTTTGGTTTTTCTTTAATATTTCCACTTTCAAAAATTCGGAATGTTCCAAAATTTCGACTAATTTTAAAGATTTTTTTCTTTTGTTTTTGAAAATTTTGACTTTCGCCTTTTTGAAATTGTCGATTTTCTAAAAATTTGGATATTTTCCAAAACTTTGGCTTTTCCACATTTTGACCATTTTTAACTCTAATAATTGTGGTCTTTCTTCAATATTTAGGCTTTCAAAAATTCTGATTTTTTTTGAAAATTTTGATTTATCAAATTTTCGATTATTTCTAAATTCAGATTTTCATTGTTTTCGCAGTTCTCAAATGCCAGTGAAGACAATTGGACAAGGTTAAACACATTTTCAAATTCATTCTTGTATTATCCTATAAATTTGGATTTTATTCAATTTCTTTGACAAGAAGGGCCAAAATTTGTAAAAAAAAGATTGAGACTAATAAAATTTCAAATATTTTTCCACTAATTTTAAACTTTATTTCTAATTCAAATTTAAAGCTGGCAATTGGCAATTCTTAAATTACTTTAAAGTTAAAATGTTTAGATACAAATCAAAATTCCAAGAAATATATATATTCAGCAAATTTTGAGGTGAAATCCTTTAATTCAAATTTTGAGATAAAGATAAAATTTAGAACATACTTATTAAATTTTGGATTTTAAAGTCAAAATTTCGAGAAGGAAGTTGAAATTCTGAAATTATTAACAAAAAATTTTTTGCCAAATATATGTTTGCGAAGCTTTAAACAAATGAGATAAAATAGCAACTTAAATAAGTATATGAAAATTAAAGGCATGTAGACAAGAGGTGAAAATTTACGAAAATTACATAAAAGATGCTTAAGCAATTTTAAGGTTATAATTTAATACCTAACTAGTAAATGGAAATAAAAATTGCACAAATGTCACAATGACTTAATAGAGATTCCTGTCCTTAAAATATAATGTTCAAATTAAATGTTGTTTGCTACATACTGTACATACATTAAAACATTACTGGAAACATTCGACAAGGCGAATTTTTTTAATTTGCTTGGTTTACTTTTATTGTTCATGTTGAATCTGAAAAAGCAATTAGACAAATATGTAATCTCTGTACCAGGGTAGACAGCCATATTATGATTTATGACCCCGACAATCTCGTTATACTTTTGTACACTGTAGCAGACTCTAGGCGTAAATAAAAAATTGCTTTGCAGGATAAATGAACCGTCAACACTAATGATATAGAAATATTGTGCATTTAATGTGCACCAGTTTGCCAATTATGTATTATTCTATTATACTTGCTTTTAACTTTAATTATTAAAGCTACACAATTTTTTATGAAGTAAAAACTTCTTTAGCTGCGTCAAGCCATTTTTGGGAAAATGATTTCCGTCACCATCACGCTAACTTTCGTTACCAACATACTCTAATATTACAAATATTCGAATGTCACTTTTTTCACAATTTCTACTTCAAATTTAAAAATGAATGTTGAAGTTTTTTTATAATGTGTTCCGAATACTTTTAGATATTTACTTAGACATTTCAAAGTCTTTGAATTTTAATTATTTGTTTATTTTATTAACAGAATATTTCAAGCAATATTTCGAATGTATTTTTTTAATTTTAAATCTATCGAATCTTGGACAATTTTTTCAAAGAACATTTTCACAAGTTCTTTATTGGTTTTGCCCGAAAAACAAATTCCATTTCAGTCAAAAATTCAGTTTCGATCGATCTCATTATTGGTGGAAGTAAATTGTATAACCAATCAATGTTACGGAACCCTTCAGTGGTTTTGAATTATAAACCATTCGAATATCAAATAAATCTTTAAGGTGGCCTCAATCATATATCAATTTCTGATTTATGGCCGAATTATAAAAATATAAACAGTCTCGGCGATGTTAAAGAACAGCACCCAACGTCAGTCGAGGTTCGACAGTCATTTATTTTGTAATTTTTGAACTTGGCGCTCTCCCGTCCGTTATGAAAATATATACAGAATGGTTAACAGTTTAAATAATAGCAAATCCGTCGATAAGTGTATATTTGTGCATTCCTCACTACAATATTTACAACGTCAGTGGTTTCACCTTTAACCCCGAACAACTGTATCTGAGGTGTGTATCTCTATAATAATCTTGATTCTCATACTAATATACTCTCCGATAAATAATGTCTTACAATTTGGTTGTTTAAATTATTTGACAACGCATATAAAATAGTCGTCAATTTTGTCCTAAAATACGCCATGTACTAATCGAATATGTTTCTATGTAATTATTTGTTGACTTCTATAACGAAACAACATTATATACGGGGTGTATCAGTCGTTTTACAATTCCTGTTTTATTTTTTGTGAGATCGGCTGATTAAAGAAATAAAAAAATAAATAATAGATGTAATTATTTTTATATTAGTTCCAAGGGTATGGCCAATCTGTTTTATACGTTGGTGGTTTGTAACGTGATAAGCGTAAACAATCTGTCTTTTTTTTTATTAACTAATTGTAAGATAGAATTATTTAAGAATTTTTCTTGCTTTCTCGAAACTTAAAAGTTTAGATTTTTCTCAAAATTTGAATTTCAACTTAAAGTTGCTAATTTTCAAAAATTTCGTGGCCAGACTTCAACATTTTGTCTACTCACTGGCGCATTTACATACTTCTTCTCATTGTTTCGTTACGGTCATAGAATTTAACTTTTAATCTAAAATTTTGCACCATTTACCAACTTGTTGAGTTTAGAAGTTCGACTCAAAACCTCGACTTTTTAAAAAAATGTTGACTTTATAAAAATTCAATTTAAAAAAAAATTGAAATACAAATCTTGTCCCCTGAAACTAAGAAAGATTAAAAAAACACAGTAAAGGTTGCTTTAATGCATTTCGACGGCCAAGCTATCATCTTCAGAGAGATATCTCTCAACCTTTGTTGTATATTTTAATCTTTCTTGGTTTCAGGGGACAAGTTCTGTATTTCAATTTTTGAAGATAACCAAGGACCAGTCAACTGCTTTGAAGAATTCCGCTTTTTGAAAGTTTCGAATTTAAAAAAAAACGACATTTTAAAAATGACCATTGTTTCCGGTTTTTTTTTTAAATTTCGATTTTTTTTGAAACTTCGACATTGAAATATTTCGGTTATTTTTAAAATTTGCTCTTTTTCAACATTTTTTTTTTCAAAATGTTTTTTTTCAAAATGTTTTTTTTTCAAAATGTCTTTTTTTCAAAATTTCACTTAGTTCGGGAATTTCTCAAAATTTCGACTTTTTCTCAATTTTTTTTACTTATTTTAAAAGTTTCTACCTTTTTCAGTATTTGGAATTTTTTGGAAAACTTTATTTATTTTGAAAATTTTGACTCCAAATTTTAACTTTTTTTCGAAGTTTTCCCATTTTTTTTTGAAAGATTCGGGTTATTTTCTAAATTTCATACTTTGTCTTGAAATATTGATTTTAATTGTACCCTTTGAAAACTTTTTGCAATTTTTTTATAAGAATTTCGACTGTTTTCAAAAGATTAACTTATAAACAGTTTTTTTGAAACAGTTCTATTTTTCGAAATCATGACTTTCTGACACTGACCCTTTTCCAAAAAATTCGATATGAAAATTACGCTTTTTTTGCAAATTTCGACTATCTGGAAACTTTGACCTTTTGAAATTTCGACATTTGAAAAATTTACATTGTTTCTAAATTTTGACATTTTTGGTAAAAATTTCGATTTCAACTTTTCGATTTTTTATCCATATTTCGATTTTTTTATAAATATCGATTTATTAAAAAATTCGACATTCAAAATTTCCACTTTTTTAAAGTTTCCTTTTGAAAATTTTTTAATGACAATTTCGACTTTTTTGCAATTTTTTCCTTATTTAAAAAGTTCCTCCCTTTTTCAGTATTTGGGATTTTTTTGGAAAATTTTATTTATTTTGAAAATTTCGACTCAAAATTTTAACTCTTTTTCGAAGTTTTCACTTTTTTTGTTGAAAGAATCGAGTTATTCTATAAATTTAATACTTCGTCTTAAATTTACGACTTTTATTGTAGCTTTTGAAAACCTTTTGAAATTGATTTAATGAAAATTTCGACTTTTTTCAAAAGATGAACTTTCAACAACTTTCAAAATGTTTTTTTTCAAAATGTTTTTTTTTTCAAAATGTCTTTTTTTCAAAATTTCACTTGTTTCGGGAATTTCTCAAAATTTCGATTTTTTCGCAATTTTTTTTACTTATTTTAAGAGTTTCTACCTTTTTCAGTATTTGGAATTTTTTGGAAAATTTTATATATTTTGAAAATTTTGACTCAAAATTTTAACTTTTTTTTGAAGTTTTCACGTTTTTTTTTTTGAAAGATTCGGGTTATTTTCTAAATTTCATACTTTGTCTTGAAATTTTGATTTTAATTGTACCCTTTGAAAACTTTTTGCAATTTTTTTATAAGAATTTCGACTGTTTTCAAAAGATTAACTTTTAAACAGTTTTTTTGAAACAGTTCTGTTTTTCGAAATCATGACTTTCTGACACTGACCTTTTTCCAAAGAATTCGATATGAAAATTACGCTTTTTTTGCAAATTTCGACTATCTGGAAACTTTGACCTTTTGAAATTTCGACATTTGAAAAATTTATATTGTTTCTAAATTTTGACATTTTTGGTAAAAATTTCGATTTCAACTTTTCGATTTTTTATCCAAATTTCGATCTTTTTATAAATATCGATTTATTAAAAAATTCGACATTCAAAATTTCCACTTTTTTAGAGTTTCCTTTTGAAAATTTTTTAATGACAATTTCGAATTTTTCGCAATTTTTTCCTTATTTAAAAAGTTCCGCCCTTTTTCAGTATTTGGGCTTTTTTTGGAATATTTTATTTATTTTGAAAATTTCGACTCAAAATTTTAACTCTTTTTCGAAGTTTTCACTTTATTTGTTAAAAGATTCGAGTTATTCTATAAATTTCATACTTCGTCTTGAATTTTCGACTTTTATTGTAGCTTTTGAAAACCTTTTGAAATTGTTTTAATGAAAATTTCGACTTTTTTCAAAAGATGAACTTTAAAACAATTCTGTTTTTTTTTTTTTTTCGAAATCATGGCTTTCTGACACTATTTTTACTCTTTTCCAAAGAATTCGATACAAAAATTACAGCTTTTTTTGAAAATCTCGACTTTCTAAAAACTTTGACCCTTTGAAATTTTGACATTTCAAAATTTACATTATATCTAAATTTTCACTTTTTGGTAAATAGTTCTATTTCAAATTTTCGACTTTTTATCAAAACTTTTATCTTTTTATAAATACCAATTAATGAAAAAATTCGACATTCAAAATTTTCACTTTTTTTAAGTTTCCATTGTAGCTTTTGAAAACTTTTCGAAATTTATTTAATGACAATTTCGAATTTTTTCAAAAGATGGACTTTTAAACAATTCGGTTTTTTTTCTCGAAATGATTACTTTCGGACACTAATTTTACTCTTTTCCAAAGAATTCGATACGAATTTTACGAGCTTTTTTTTTGAAAATATCGACTTTCTAAAAACTTCGACACTTTTGAAACTTCGACATTTCAAAATTTACGTTAAATCTAAATTTTGACTTTTTGGTAAAAAGTTATGTTTCAGATTTTCGATTTTTTATCCAACCTTTGATCTTTTTATAAATAACGATTTATTAAAAAATTCCACATGCAAAATTAAGTTAAATTTTTTAATGACAATTTCGAATTTTTTTAAAAGGTGGACTTTTAAACAATTCGGTTTTTTCTCGAAACGAACAACTTTCAGACACTAATTTTACTCTTTTCCAAAGAATTCGATACGAATTTTACGACCTTTTTTTTTTGAAAATATCGACTTTCTAAAAACTTCGACATTTTGAAACTTCGACATTTCAAAATTTACGTTAAATCTAAATTTTGACTGTTTGGTCAAAAGTTCTATTTCAAATCTTCGACTTTTTATCCAAACTTTGATCTTTTTATAAATAACGATTTATTAAAAAATTCGACATTCAAAATTTCCCCTTTTTTTAAGTTTCCATTGTAGCTTTTGAAAACTTTTTGACATTTTTTTAATGACAATTTCGAATTTTTTCAAAAGAAGGACTTTTAAACAGTTCGGTTTCTTTCTCGAAATGATGACATTCTGACACTATTTTTACTCTTTTCCAAAGAATTCGATATGAAATTTAGGCCTTTTTTTTGAAAATTTGGTCTTTCTGCAAACTTGACTTTTGGAAATTTCGACATTTCAAAATTAGCTTCTAAATTTTGACTTTTTTGTAAAAATTTCGATTTTAGATTTTCGCCTTTTTATCGAAATTTCAATCTTTTTATAAATATCGATTTATTTAAAAAATCCACATTCAAAATTCCACTTTTTTCTGTTTCCATTGTAGCTTTTGAAAACTTTTAAAAATTTGTTAATGAAAATTCTATTTTTATTTTCTCTAAATATTGATTTTCTGACACTATTTTTATTCTTCCAAAGAATTCGATTTTTATGAAAATAACGACTTCTTTAGAAAATTGTTATTTTCTGAAAAGTTTAATTTTTTGAAATTTCGACATTTGAAAATTTACATAGTTTCTAAATTTTGACTTTTTTGTAAACATTTTTACTTCTTTATAAAAATTTCGATTCCAAATGTTCGACTTTTTATCAAAATTTCGGTCTTATAAATACTGATTTATTAACAAATTCGACATTACATTTTGTTGTTTTTGAAAAGTTGGACAAAAAATTTTTACTTTTTTTTGTAAATTTTCCTTTTTTCGAAATTTACTTTTTCCAATTGTTGACTTAAAGACAAATTTTAATTTTTTTTATTTTGACTTTTTTTCACATTAACTTTTTTGAAAATTTCGAATTTTTTGTTTTGAAAAGGTCGGCTCTCAGAATTTGAGCGTCTCGCAAATTACAATTTTTCCTGAAAACTTTGACTTTCAGAATTTCGACATTTCAAAATATCTACTTTTATTTTCAAAATTTCCACTTTTTTCAAAATGTCTACTGTTTCAAAATATATAATTGTAAACGTTTTGATTTTTTATCAAAATGCCGACTTTTTTTGAAAGTACGATTGAGGATTTGTTGTTGTTAAGGATTTCCACTTTATTTTTAGAAATTATGACTCTTTTTTGAGAGTAGATGAGTTTTTGAAAATTTCAAATGTTGATATTTTACTGAAAATTGCTAGTTTAAAGTCATAGAAACTAAAAATTGAAGATTTAAATTTGGAGTACTGAGAAAAATTGAGGATTATGGATTCACAATAAAAAAAAATTAAAATTCACGTTTAAGCTCGTATTTTGAAATTTCCATTTTTAACTAGAATTTACTTTTTTAATTATAATGAATATTTTGAAAGAAATGGTAGAAAATTCAAGGAAAACCCCAATTATAATTTCCCAATTTCAAAAAAAGTCCAAATTTCTATTTAACATCGATATCGTAGGTTTAAAACATTTTCAATTTTTACTAAAAGTTGATAAAAAATAAACGTCAATTTCAAGGTTAAGCGGAATTTTAGCTTTAATTGGCTTCAGGAAAAAAATGAGTTTGAATTTAGACCAGAAATTTGAAAAAAATCAAACGTCTGTGTTGGAAAAAATAAAACAAAAAATGACATTTTGACTCTAAAAAAAAATCATTAAGAATAAGTCAAAATAAAAAAGACACAATTTTAGGTTAAACATCAAAAATTTAAATTTATATTCGGAGTTTATAGAAAAGTTTTACCATTTTATATTTCCTCTCAAAATGTTGATCCTATTTTCAAAATTCTCTACGTTTTTCTTTCAATTTTTACTGAAATTCAAAATAGCAATATTTCAACCGAAATTTTGAGAAAACAAAGTCTCTATTTAACGTAGAATTTTTATACAAATATACGTTAAGGATTAAATCCACTCGAAAAAGTTTCAAAAAAATACCGAAATTTTAAAAGAAACTCAGCGTGATGAAAAAACCCAGTTATAAGATTAAAAGGAGATAGGTCGAACTTTGAAACTCTAACTCGGGATCTGGAGGCAAAATTTTGGGATCAAAGTCGAAAGTTTGAAAAAAGAAAACAAAAAGTCTAGAAACGTTGACTTCTAACTTTAAAATGTGGTCGAAATTGTGAGAAGGAAAACGAAGTTTTAAGGTGTAGTTAAAAAAATGTTTTAGTGGGTCACGAATGGGCCATGACAAAAAAAGTCTCTATTTAACGTAATTTTTTTATATAATTATGCATTAAGGATTAAATCTACTCGAAAAAGTTTCAAAAAAATACCGAAATTTTAAAAGAAACTCAGCGTAATGAAAAAACTCAGTTATAAGATTAAAAGGAAATAGGTCGAACTTTAAAACTCTAACTCGGGATCTGGAGGCAAAATTTTGGAAACAAAGTCGAAATTTTGAAAAAAGAAAACAAAAAGCCTAGAAATTTTGACTTCTAACTTCAAAATGTGGTCGAAATTGTGAGAAGGAAAACGAAGTTTTAAGGTGTAGTTAAAAAAATGTTTTAGTGGGTCACGAATGGGCCATAACAAAAAAAGTCTCTGTTTAACGTAATTTTTTTATATAAATATGCATTAAGGATTAAATCTACTCGAAAAAGTTTCAGAAAAATACCGAAATTTTAAAAGAAACGTAGCGTGATGAAAAAATCCAGCTTTAAGATTAAAAGGAAATAGGTTCAACTTTGAAACTTCAACTCGAGATTTGGAGACAAAATTTTGAGATCAAATTGGAAATTTTGAAAAAAGAAAATTAAAAGTCTAGAAAAGACGAATTTTGACTTCTGGCCTCAAAATGTGGTCGAAATTTTAGAATGAAAACGAAGTTTTAAGATGTAGTTAAAAAACAATTTAGTGGGTCACGGATGGACCATGACAAAAAAAGTCTTTATTTAACGTAGAATGTTTATAAAAATATGCGTTAAGAATTAAATCTACCCGAAAAAGTTTCAGAAAAATACCGAAATTTTAAAAGAAACTCAGCGTGATAAAAAAATCCAGTTTTAGGATTAAAAGTAAATAGGTCAAACTTTGAAATTTTAACTCGGGATTTGGAGGCGAAATTTTAGGATCAAAGTCGAAATTTTGAAAAAAGAAAACAAAAAGTCTAGAAAAGACGACATTTTGACTTCTAATCTCAAAATATGGCCAAAATTTTGTGAAGGAAGACGAAGTTTTAAGATGTAGTTAAAAAATCTTTCAATGGGTCACGAAGAGACCATGACAAAAAAAGTCTCTATTTAACGTAGAATTTTTATAAAAATATACGTTAAGGATTAATTCTACTCGAAAAAGTTTCAGAAAAATCCCGAAATTAAAAAAAAACTCAGCGTGATGAAAAAATTCAGTTATAAGATTAAAAGGAAATAGGTTGAACTTTGAAACTTCAACTTGGGATTTGGAGACCAAATTTTGAAATCAAATTGGAAATTTAAAAAAAAAATAGAAAGTCTAGGAAAGACGAAATTTTGACTTCTGGTCTCAAAATGTGGTCGAAGTTTTGAAAAGGAAAACGAAGTTTGAAGATGTAGTTTAAAAAACTGTTAGTGGGTCACGAAGGGGCCATGACTAAAAAGAAGTTTGGGAAAGGCTGCCATAACAGTTAAACCTTATGTGCCATAACTAAATACCGACTTACATTATTGAGTTAAATTCTTAGTTCTTCTGTTAGGCAAGAGAAGAATGTCAATTTTAGGAAAGGTAAATATTATCAGAGTTCTTGATTAGATATGTTTGCACTTAATTTCTGTAAATATATTAAGAACAAATAACAGTTATATCGATAAACTGCATTCCTTGGTAATGTACGATTTGTTCGGAATTTATATAGTTAATTTAATTGAAGAGGCAAATTAATGGCAGTTAAAAAAATGTGAATAACTCCACGATTATTTCAAATTAACTTCGCAACTACTATTTTGCTTGGACACATTCAGATTACTATTTGCAAATTTTATGTCAATGTTGTATGGACAAACAGTTACGTTTATCCAAAACGTCGTTTGTACTTTGGATGCTTGTATTTTGTGGAAATGAGTTGACTATTTATTGATAATGAAATACACTTTACACTTTAGTATAATGACAGTTACTAGAGCATGTCGGTAATATCTCATGGTCACGCGTGATGGTGACGTGAAACCATAAGTTTACTCACTCTCCACAATCGCTCAACGCCACCAAGTTTTCGCTTCCAAAGGTTTTTTTTCGTCTATTTTGAGCAGACTTTAGGTGGACATTTTCGAGATTTGTTAATGGAGCTTATCTCAATACACAATGCACAACATTTATCTTAACACGTCAAAGCAAATTCCAGGAATCCACGATGCATCGCTAGTAACAGAATTGGTGCCGATACCGTTTTATTTTCCTAAAAGAGTTGAAGTGTAGGCGAGACATTGATGGTGTCATTAGGTCGAACTCACTTGTTTAAAGCGACCAAGCTGTGCAATTATACCTACTCACGATTTCAACGATTTCCAATAAGTGATAGCATTTTAAACATCCAACTGTACTTTAGCTTACGCGGGAAAGAAATATTTTAAGGAGAATAATTGCATAGCATTCGCCGCTTCCTTATATATTCAGAATATGCATTTATTCTTCTCGAAACGTTAAACTATTTCTGAAGGATATTAATTATTTTTACTATTTGTAATGATGCATAATTAAGGTGTGTTTAAGAGTTTTATAACATATTCTTTGAACTCGGGCACTTAGTTTTACCAATTAAAATGACTTTATGTGCGCAATAACAAAAATTCTCTTAAACTAGATGTTACATTAGGAAAACCGTGATCGTGGGAAATTTACGCCGTCAATTTATACCAGTTTGCTTTTTAGGTGGGAATACGTTCATAGCGAATTAATTATTTCATTAATTGTATCCTTATAAAGAGTTGGGTGGATAGGTTTGTACATTCGCAATTAACACGAGCATGTTAAATCATGAGCACGAACTAAACCCAATAATGCATTATGTAAAATAATATGAAAATTTCAGAAGGAAAGTAATAATGTAAAGTGGAAACTGAAAATTTTAAAAGAACTTAAAAAAGTAAAAATTTTGAAAACAACCAATTCGAGGATTTGAAAAATAGGGAATTCAAAAAATTTAAAAATTTTAAACACTCAGTTTCAGTTTAAAATTTCAAAAATAGTCAAAAGTTTGAAAAAATGTCTAAGCGAACTTTTTAATAAAAAACCGAAATTTTCGGAAAGTTAAAATTTTGAAGAAACGCCAAAATTATCAGAAACGTCTATTTTTTTAAGACTAGTAGAAATATTGAAATGTTAAAATTTTGAGCTTTTGAATAGTTGAAATTTTGGAAAAAAGTCGAAAATTTTGAAAATTTTAAAAATGTCAAAATTAAAAAAGTTTAAATTTTGAAAAAGCAATTTTCAAAAAGTTCGGGGATTTAAAAAAGCTAGGGGAAAAAATTACGAATTTCTAAAATTTATTTTTAGTTTAAAATTTCAAATGCAAGAAAAATGCAACCTAGACTACAAATTCATGCAGTCTAGGTTGCATTCTTCTTGCATACGACATTGTTGGCGATGGTCATAGTTTCTCTATGGACCAATAGGTGGTAGTACTAAGAGTCACTCGCTTGACGCTTGTGAATGTTTTAGTACTTACTTGTCGGAACATTTGTTAGCATTCGAGTTGGATATACCAAACTGACGAAATTTAACAAGATCGAAACCGGTATTTGGTTTCCAAACTTCGAATCTAATAAATGTTCAAACCTATTGGTCTGTGCATTTATTACAATTTAAAAAATGATCTAAATTTTGAAGAAACACCAATATTATCAGAAAAGTCGAATTTTTCTAAAATATCTAGTAAAAATATTGAAATGTTAAAATTCTTTAGGTTTTGGATAGTTGAAATTTTGGGAAAAGCCAAACAATTTTTAAAAAAGTCGAAATTGGAAATTTACAAAAAAATATTAATATTAAAAAAAAATTTGAAATAATTAAAAATTCGAGCTGTTCAAAAAGTCATTATTTTGTAAAAAATGTTGATAATTTAAAAAGTCGAAATTTTCAAAGAAAGTTTTGAAAAAATGTTTTATTTTTTCAAAAAAAAACTCAAAATTTTGTAAAGTAGTCGAAAGTAATTTAAAAAGTCGATTTAAAAAAAACATTGAAATTAATAAATTGAAAATTTCAAAAAAGTCCAAATTTACTTTTTGTTAGTCGAAAAAAAAGTAAAATTTTCGAAAATACTCAATATCAAAAAAATAATACTTATGGAAAAAGTCCAGCTTCTAGAAAACTCAACATTTTCAAAAACGTTAAAATTTTCCAAAGAATGGGAATTTTCAAATAATATAAAAATTTTCACAAGTCCAAATTTAAAAAAAAATTTTAACTTCGCAATTTTAAAACAAATTAAAAATGTCAAAAAAAGTCGAAATTTCCTTTTTGGGAGTCGAAATTTTGAAGGATGACGGAAGGATGTCAAAATTAGAAAAGAAAGTAAAATTTATGAAAAATAGTCAATTTAAAAAAAAGGCTAATTTATGGAAGAATTTTAGCTTTAAAAAACTACATTTTCAAAAAACGTAGAAACTTTCCAAACAACGAAAATTTTTAAAAAAACTCGAAATTTTTAAGAGACGAAATATTGGAAAAAGGCGAAATTTTCAAACAAATTAAACATTGGCGGAACGGACTGGTCCTTGGTTATCTTCAAAAATTGAAATACCAATCTTGTGTCCTGAAAACAAGGGAACAAGATTTGTATTTCAATTTTTGAAGATAACCAAGAACCAATTCGTTCCGCCAAAACAAATTAAAAGTTTTGAATACAGTCGAAATTTGGGATAAAATCGAAAGTCTTAAAAAAAATTCAACTTATTGCAAGAAGTTGAGATTTTGATAAAGAGAATCTAAATTTCCAAATAAAATAGCCATTTTGAGAAAGTTCCACCTTTCCAAAAACTCGACACTGTCAAAAACAGTTAAAATTTTCAAAATATCTGACATTTGAAAAAACGTCGAAATTTCCCGTCAGATTTTCAACAAAAATCTAAATTTTAAAAAGAAAGCCAAAATAATCGGAAGAGCTCAAACATTTTGAAAGTCGAAATTTTGGAAAATAACGCAATTTTTAAACAAATTAAAAATTTTGAAAACAGTCGAAATTTTTGGATAAAATCGAACGTCTTAAAAAAAGTTCAACTTATTGAAAGAAGTTGAAATTTTGAAAAAGATAATCTAAATTTTCAAATAGAATGGCTATTTTAAAAAAGTCACACCTTTCCAAAAACTCGACAATATCAAAAACAGTTGAAATTTTAAAAAAATCTGACAGTTAAAAAAAAGTCGAAATTTTCCGTCAGATTTTCCAAAAATGTCGAAATTTTCAAGGGAAAAGCCAAAATCATCCGAAAAGCCCAAAAGTTTAAAAAAATAACGACATTTTGAAAGTCAAAATTTAGGAAAATAACCTAATTTTCAAACAAATTAAAAATTTTAAAAACAGTCGAAATTTTGAGATAAAATCGAAAGTCTTGAAAGTTCAACTTATTGAAAGAAATTGAAATTTTAAAAAAGAGAATCTAAATTTTCTAATAAAATAGCTATTTTGAAAAAGTCACACCTTTCCAAAAACTCGACAATATCAAAAACAGCTGAAATTTTAAAACAATCTGGCATTTGAAAAAAAGTCAAAATTTCCCGTCAGATTTTCCAAAAATGTCGAAATTTTCAAGGGAAAAGCCAAAATTATCAGAAGACCCAAAATTTTCAAAAAGTTACGACATTTTGAAAGTCGAAATTTAGGAAAATAACGCAATTTTCAAACAAATTAAAAATTTTGAAAACAGTCGAAATTTTAGGATAAAATCGAAAGTCTTTAAAAAAGTTCAAATTATTACAAGTCGAAATTTTGAAAAAGAAAGTTGACATTTTCAAATAAATTAGCTATTTTGAAGAAATTCCACCTTTCCAAAAACTCGACAGTGTCAAAAACTTTCAAAAAATCTGACATTTGAAGAAATGTCGAAATTTCCCATTAGATTTTGAAAAAAGGCAAAATTTTGAAGAGAAAAGCCAAAATTATCAGAAAACCCAAAATTTTCAAAAAATTACGACATATTGAAAGTCGAAATTTTGGAAAATAACGCAATTTTCAAACAAATTAAAAATTTTGAAAACAGTCGAAATTTGGAGATAAAATCGAATGTCTTAAAAAAAGTTCAACTTATTGAAAGAAATTGAGATTTTGAAAAAGAGAATCTAACTTTTCTAATAAAATAGCTATTTTAAAAAAGTCACACCTTTCCATAAACTCGACAATATCAAAAGCAGCTGAAATTTTAAAACAATCTGGCATTTGAAAAAAAGACAAAATGTCACGTCAGGTTTTCCTAAAATGTCAAAATTTTTAAGAGAAAAGACAAAATTATCAGAAAACCCAAAATTTTCAAAAATTTACGACATTTTGAAAGTCGAAATTTAGGAAAATAACGCCATTTTCAAACAAATTAAAAATTTTGAGAACAGTCGAAATTTTGGGATAAAATCGAAAGTCTTAAAAAAAGTTCAAATTATTACAAGAAGTCGAAATTTTGAAAAAGAAAATTTGAATTTTCAAATAAATTAGCTATTTTGAACAAGTTCCACCTTTCCAAAAACTCGACACTGTCAAAAACTTTCAAAAAATCTGACATTTGAAGAAATGTCGAAATTTTCCATTAGATTTCGAAAAAAAGCGAAATTTTGAAGAGAAAAGCCAAAATTATCAGAAAAACCAAAAGTCGAAATTTTGAAGAAGAAAGTTTACATTTTTAAATAAATTAGCTGTTTTGAATAGGTCTTACCTTTTCAAAAACTCGACACTACCAAAAACAATTGAAATTTTCAAAAAATCTAACATTTGGAAAAGCTTTTATAATATGCACAGACCAATAGGTTTGAACATTTATTAGATTCGAAGTTTGGAAACCAAATACTGGTCTCGATCTTGTTAGATCTCGTCAGTTTGGCATATCCAACTCGAATGCTAATAAATGTTCCGACAAGTAAGTACTAAAACATTCCCAGGCGTCAAGCAAGTGACTCTTAGTAATACCATCTATTGGTACATAGAAAAACTATGGTCATCGCCAACAATGTCGTATGCAAGTAGAATGCAACCTAGACTACAAATTCATGCAGCCCTCCAGGCGTGTACAGTGAATCATAGGTAGCTAAACTACCAACAGTTGAAACACTGCCACCTAGCGAAGTGGTTGCTCTCTAAGAAAGTTCCCAGAAGACAAGGATTCTAATATGCACAGACCAATAGGTTTGAACATTTATTAGATTCGAAGTTTGGAAACCAAATACCGGTTTCGATCTTGTTAGATCTCGTCAGTTTGGTGTATCCAACTCAAATGCTAACAAATGTTCCGACAAGTAAGTACTAAATCATTCTCGGGCGTCAAGTGAGTGACTCTTAGTACTACCACCTATTGGTTTATAGAGTTGGCAGTGTTTCAACTGTTGGTAGTTCAACTACCTATGATTCACTATACACGCCTGGAGGGCTGCATGAATTTGTAGTCTAGGTTGCATTCTACTTGCATTTGGAAAAGCGTCGAAATTTTCCATCAGATTTTCAAAAAAAATCGAAATTTTAAAGAGAAAATCCAAAATTATCAGAAAAGCCCAACATTTTTAAAAAATATCCACATTTTGAAAGTCGAAATTTCGGAAATAACGCAATTTTCAAAGAAATTAAAAATTTTGAAATTTTGGGATAAAATCGAAAGTCTTGAAAAAAGTTGAACTTATTGCGAGAGGTCGAAATTATGAAAAAGAAAGTTTAAATTTTCAAATAAATTATCTATTTTGAATAAATCCCACCTTATTTCGATTTTTTGAAAATTTCCAATTTCTTAAAAGTTTCGAATGTTTTCGAATTTTAGCCTTTCTTGAAAATTTTGACTTAAATTTAGATTTCAAGTTCGACATTTTTTTGAAAAATTCTCCTTTTTTTGAAAAATTTCAGTTTTTTGAAAAATTTAATTTCTTAAAAAATTTGACTTTTTTTTGAAAATTTTGTCATTTTTCAAAAAATCTTCATGTCAAACTTTTAAAAAATAGATTTTTTAATAAGTTTTGACTTAAAAAAATCGAATTTTTTGAAAATTTCGGTTTAAATTTTTTACAAAGCGTTGAAATTTTGAGAATAAGTCGAAATTCTAAAAAAAGAAGGAACATTTTCATTAAAGTCAAAAACCTTTTTTTGTAAAATCTCTTAAAAAGATGTTTTTTTTTAAGTAGAAAGTTTTCAAAATAATTCGAATTTTGCGAAAAAATCGAACATTTGAGAAAAGTTGAAATTTTGAACAATTTGAAAAAAGTCGAAATATTTAAAAAATATTTAAAATAAAGAAAAATAGAATTTAAAAAAAAATTTTTAACGAAAAGTGGAAACGTAAAAATCTAAATATTGAAAGTTAAAATTTACAAAAAAATTGATTTTTTTAAAAAGTCAAAACTTAAATTTTTTTTAATGACAGTTTTCAGACAAATTAAATTCTTTAAAAAATTGCAATTTTTAAAGTTGGAAACTTGAGAATAAATAGTAATAATAATGTTCAAAGTAAATAGATTTTTTGAGAAAGTTTTTTTACTGAAAAAGAAAATCACATTTTTTTTCTTTAATAACTTTGTGAGCACGAAGCATTTTATGAGCACGAAGCACTTCATGAGCACGAAGTTCTTAAGTAAAGAAAATGTGATAATCTCTGTAATTTATTTGCAAAGTATTCATATTTGTATGCAGTTTTATTGGCTTTTTCTTCGCCGGTCACTCCTTTCACAATCCTAAATTTCAGTACCTTCTATTAAGGAATGGCAATCTGTTTTAGATTGCCGCAAACAGCGATTCCGTTGGATCTTAGTTTGTTAATCACTGTTTGGGACTGAACACTGAAAAACACTTAAAAATATATTAAAATTTAAACGACGTAAAAAATAAATGACAACAAGATTATTTAAAATTTTAACGTTTCGGGCAGTGTTATTCTCTGCCCATCGTCAGAAAATCAATTCAAATTTATTCCTTTACAAATTTGTGTAAGCTGTCAGAAAGTAAACTGTCAGAATTACTAGGTAGGTAAATAAAAATAACTATTTAAAATAAGTGTACATAACGGCATAAAAAAGTTATCATCCTTTAGAATAATACAAGTTAGCGCAGGTGGCGCCCCCTATGAGTTATTGGCAATCTGTTGGCAAATTAGAATTTCTTGACCAAAGGAACCCCCCTATACCAAATTTCTTGTCTATAGTGAAATGTGTTCTTCAGTTATGCGAAAAAATCACAATTTTTTTTTCAACTTTGACACGCTGTATCTCTGTTAATATCAACTTTTGGTAAAGGGTAAATGTGGCTAAATCACATTATTTTTATACGAATAATCTACTCTTGCTCTATGTACCATTACTTATGGGCACCCTGTATAAGACGGTGCCTTTCCCGCAGTTAAGAGTGTAGCTAATTAGTGAGCTAGTAGTTAGAAGTCAATGAATAAGTGAGTTAATTATTCAGTTGTAATGTTCCGAATTTAGTTTGGAAATAGAGTGGGTACAATTCGCCAAGTGTTAATAATCATTCGAACCGATAACGCGCAACAATACTATGATGCTGTAAATGGTCTATTACCTTAATACATTTAATTTTGGTATCTTATGGCATTACCCTCGTCTTCGTCTGACGAACTGGATTTTTTTCACTCCTTACAATTTAAAGGAAGACTTTCCAAAATTAAATAGAGTTTTAAAACTCGTTTGTTTGTTGTGTGTTTGTTGTTTAAAGTTTGTTTTCTTTTATTGTTTTTATTTGTCCTTGGTTTTAATTAAGAACCAAATATAGTAGAGTAGATTGCTATAAGATATAGATGTTGCTGTGGCTACTTTTCTATTTGTAAAATTAGTTTTGATAAACGTAAATAAAATTGAATCAATTACGCATAGCTTGAAAGAATTTGTGCAGATTGCGGAATGATGTTTTGCCAAAATTCGTTAAGACGATCATGTGCATATTTAGTTATACGCAGAAAGTGGAAAGGGATTATTTACTCTTTCTTTAGGTTTGTTCGTGCAAAAATTCATTACCGAAAGAACTAAGAGGGCTTTAATCAAATATGAATTTAATTCGTGCATCCGCTTGAGGTGAATTCTTTGGAATAATTATTTACAAGACCCATCCTAAAATCCCATGAATTATGTATTTTAATCCTTTGCTATGTTAATCCGCTTATGAAATAATTCGCAACACAGGAAATTTCAAACGGATACATCACACTGCTCGAAATAACGTAATGTGTTCTGTTTACACTTTCGTTTGGACTTGTGGGGGAGATACAAATATTGTGGTAAATATCAATGTCGTACAACCTTGAAATACAAATATTGCCCCTTGAAAACAAGAAAGATTAAATAACACAACAAAGGTTGCTCTAACGTGTTTCGATAGCCTAGCTATCATCTTCAGAGATATACTGTATCTCTGGGGACAAGATTTGTATTTCAATTTTTGAAGATAACCAAGGACCAGTCCGTTCCACCAAAAAAAAAAGTCGTACAACCTAACAAAATATTTAAATACTACATAACTACATGACATGAAAGAAAATTTAGCACGAACACGTACACATACGAAGTGGTACGTAAGTCATATTAGCCAAATCCGGATAAAATCCTTCGCGGTGGGATTCTTAAAGCCTCTGGTGTGTAGTCAACTCATTAAGGGAATCTTTAAATGCTCCCTAAATCATGAAGGTTTAAATTTGTTATGAACAACAAACCACTAATTACACTCAAATAAGAAGAATTAGGATAGATGTCTGTCTTGATCTGAAAAATTCCAGTTAATTGCTCGTATATTATATGCTTGTGGGTGAACACATAAAGAATCAACATAAAAACCTTCACACGATTTAGATTGGATGTGAGATTTTTATAACTGTAATATGCTCCACTCGTAACTGTGCGTGACAGAATAAATTATATTTTGAAAATTATAATTTTTGCTTAAAGCACTGAAACAATTACGTCGTTAATATGGATGTAATTTGGGTCAATTGACCGCGATTTTTGGATTATTTTCGTCTGACACATTTCGCGTGATTCTTATGTGATGAAGTAATGACTCTTTTTTTCTTAGCCAGAGTTTTTAACTTCCATCAACTTAGATAATGTTTAAAAACAATTTGGATAAGTTTTGCTGAACTTAGACGAATGGTAAACAAACAGTCACAATTTTAGAACCTAAAATCGACAAAATAATTTAAAAAATATGGCACACAACGTTAGTCAGGTCCTTCTGGATGGAACGCAAAGCGCATGACCAACTTAGTGTTTCTGTTCGAGTTCATAAATACATTCGTAACCTGCAATTCGTTTTATTACAATATGTATGGTATAGACTTCCTGATGCTACTAGATGAGCTAGCCTCACTTTCATTACCGTTGGCTTTATCACGGTGTTTAACCAACGACATGTGAACAACTTGATGGAATAATGCCTAAGCGATCCTAATTGTAAGTAGCCTAACTTCCTGAGGTAATAGGCAATATCCCTTTTTATGCGTGGTTAACCCATTCGCTGCTGATTCAAAAATGTATGAAAACTACAGGTGCTCAATATATCTACTATTAAATGAGTTAAATTTATTTGCATGTATATACTATATACATTCTTCGGTAAAACGACTAACGCTTTTGATAAAATCGCTTTTTTGAGCCGAAAAAATGATCCAGATAGGTGTCTTGGTAAAAATTTGGAATCAACAGTTCTTGAGAAGATTTTAATTCTTCAGGAACAAATTTTTTATCTCCTAAACAGCTCTATCGATTTCGATGAAACTTGGTAATTAAGGTTTTTTTTTTTTGATTAAAAACAAATTTGATATCGCCATTTTTAGGGATATATTGCTCCTTGAGGAAGAAATTTTTATCTCAGAAACGGTTGTATCGATTTCGATGCAATTGGGTAAATAAGAATTTTTTGGATTAAGAAAACGATAAGTATATAAATTTGGGATCGCATTTTGTCAGGGACATCATTGTCCTGGCCAGGAACAATTTTTATTTCCAAAAGGGTTTTATCGATTCCGACAAAATTTAGTAAATGGAGGATTTTTGTGTCAACAAAATGATCTAGACCAGGAATGAGCAACCTTTTTTTTACAGACTGAGAAAAATATGAATGCGCTTGCCCTTCCTGGTTCATGCAGCAAACTGAAAATTTGTATGTATTCAATTGGAGGACTTTCCAATTCTTCGGAATTCATCCTATCCTTGAAACATTTTTTCGAAATTTCTACCTTTTTCTCAAATTTTGTATATTTTTTTACATAATTTGACTTTTTCTTTTAAAATTTTGCATTTATTCATAAATTTGCCTTCTTTTATCAAACCTGACTGTCAAAATGTTGAATTTAAAAGTTCTTCTTTTTATTTGAAATTTCGTCATTTCTCGAAATTCGACTTTTCCTGACAATTTCGCCTTTTTCTGATTCTGAAAATTTCCGCTTGTTTATTAAAATTTTTTTCGAAATCTGGTCGTTCTTTTAGACAGAAAGGTATATTTTTTAGAAATTTAAAATTTTTG
Source organism: Dastarcus helophoroides (assembly GCA_028583605.1). Classification (NCBI taxonomy): domain Eukaryota; kingdom Metazoa; phylum Arthropoda; class Insecta; order Coleoptera; family Bothrideridae; genus Dastarcus; species Dastarcus helophoroides. The sequence continues at coordinate 34,024,459 of CM053327.1, forward strand.
TGAAAAACAAAAATGTCTTTGTAAATTTCAACCCTTTTTTAATCCAAATTTCTGGTAGTTTCAACTTGTTTGTCAAAATTTCGATGTGTTATCACAATATTTGTGATTTTCTGACGCCTGTTGAGGCAAGGTAGGAAGCCTTTCTTCCTCTGACTCCTCCAGCGAGTCTTGAGAAAATAAATATTCGATTTTTCTTTTAAAATTAATCCTTTTTCTGAATTTCGAAGTGTCTCTAAGATTAAATACTTTTTCGCAAAATTTAGATCTTTTTTGCAAAATTTCTCTTACAATATCATCTTTTTTCTCGGGGTTTTGACTATTTTTTTTTACTTTATTTTAATTTGACTTTCTATAGACAATTTTTTGTCCATTTCAAAGTTTTCTCGAATTTTTTTTCAAATTCCGATATTTTTCTGAACATTTACTAAAAATTTCGATCCTTAAGATTTTGACTTTTTTAGAAATTCTGACTGGTTTCCTAAAATTTGTCTTTTTCAGGAAATCTTGATTTTTATCTCAATATCCAATATTTAATATTTCAATTAATTTTTTTTTGGTAAATTCGTCTTTTTTTTTAATTTCGAATTTTTCTAAGATAGTCTTATACCTAAAATTTGCCTGTTCCTCAAAATTTGTCTTTTTCGAAATTTTGATTCTGTTTTCAAAATTCTACCTTTTGGAATTTTTCAAAAAAAAAATCTGAAAATGTTCACTTTTCTGTTGTTGCGAAAAATATATTTGGGGATTTCGAGAAAAAGATTTTTTTGTAAATTCAACATCTTTACTGAATTTTAAATTTTGAGAACAATGTTTTTGAATTTTGCAATTTTTCTTTCTCAGGATTGGACTTTTTTTTTGAAAATTGCGTCTTTTCACAAAATCAGATCCTTCAAAATTTTGATATTTTTTTTGAATTTTGCACATTTCTCGAGTTTTTGAGAAAAGTTAGGTTTTTATTTTCAATATGATTTATTGAAAATTTCTTTAAATTTTCCTCCTAAAATTGAACCTTCTTCTGAAAATTTGGAATGTTTCCTAGAAAATTCAATATTTTTTTTGTAATTTGTAACGTAATTTTAAAAAATCCTGAATTTTTTTCGAAGTCTTTGTTTTTTTCTGATTTTTTTTTAAATTTTATTCCCGATAATTTCAACTTGACTTTAAACTCAAAATTCAATTTTATTCGTTTCTGGACATTTCCATTTAAAATGAAATTCTTTCCAAAGATTTAGACTTTTTCACAAAACTCGTTTATTTTTTTTTAAATTGCATCGAAATTTTAATAGAAATCTAAACAATCTGAGAAGAATATTTTTAGAAAAAGAAGATTCCTTGAAAAATTTCAAAAATATAACAAAATTGTAATAAAATAAAAATTCTGAAATCATTGTTTTTAAAAGTTGCATTTTTTTACCTAAATTCGACTTGTTCTGGAAATTACAACTCTTTTTACAAAAATTTGTTTTTGCCAATTTCGTCTCTTTTACATTTCCACTTTTTCAAAATTTCGACCATTCTTAAAGTTCTCCAAAAGGTTTTTTCTTAAGATTGGATTTTTCAAAATTTTGACTTTAATTTAAAAATGCGATGTTCCCAATTCTGTGGTTTTTAAGTAAAGATACATAGAAGGTTTTTTTACCCATGAGTTTTTTATAATGATTGTTATTGTTCCCCCCCCCCCTTTAAGAAAATCTTGCCTAAGCTTATGTCCAAGATATTTCTTTCTTTATTTTTTTTTTCATCAAATTGTTTGATTCTTCATGGTAGACCCTTATTGACCGGAAATATTATGTTTTTTTTTAATTTATTTAACATTTCTTCGGCCCAGTTTGGAAATATTTCCAAACTGGGCCAAAGAAATGTTAAATAAATTGAAAAAACAAATTGTTTGATATTTTCTTTTCTAAAATTTTTATGTTAAACAGTAGAGCTTAGGCGCCTGCAGAAAAATGTTAAGCGAGCCGCATGTGGCCCGCGGGCCACGTCTTGCTCATCCTTGATCTAAACGGATTCAATTTTAGTAAAATTTAGCTATCGAATTTTTTTTTTGGGGAACAAATATTATTTATATCTGAAACGATTCTACGTATGTTCTATCACTTTTGACCAAAGTCGGTAACCAGTCCTAATGCACAGACCAATATCTGTTCAAGCCTATTGGTCTCTGCATTTATATGCAGCTGGGGCTTCCCTATAGAGCAACCGCTTTGCTAAGTGTTTGTGGCTCAACTGTTGATAATTCATTTATTTATGATCTACTATACACTCTTAGGGATACTGTAGTCTAGGTTGCATTCTATTTGCATCGCTAACCAACATTTTTTTTTGAATTGGAAAAGTTATCTGTAAAAATTTAAAATGACAATTTGTTTGGAGATTTTTCTTCCTTCAGGAACAATTTTTGTCTCCGCAACGACTCTTATCAGTTTCGATGAAACTTGGTGACCAGGAAATATTTGGGTCAAGGAGATGATCTAGGTAGATGCAATTTAGCAATTTTGGTAAAAATTCGGGGTCACCATTATTAGGGACATCTTCCTGATTAAGAAACAAACTTTTACCTCCAAAAAGTTTCTATCGATTTCCATGAAACCCTTGTAACTAAGGGTTTTTTGGTTCAAGAAAACGATCTGTATAAATTCAGGATCATCATTTTTTAGGGGCATCTTCCTCCTTCGGGAATAATTTTTATGTCCTAAACGACTATCAATGTCGATGAACTATGTAACTAGGACAGAAAAATGATCTAGATATCGAAGCAATTTTAGTAAAAATTCGGATCTTTACTTATTAGAAGCATCTTTCTCCTTGAGAAACAATTTCTTCTCTCTGAAACGGTTCTGTCGATTTCCAGAAAGAGGATCACTATTTTTAGGGATGTTTTTCTCCTTCGGGAAAAATTCAAACTCAAACTTTAATAAAACTTGATAACTAGAAGATTTTTGAGTGATAGGTGCTATTTTAGTAAAATTTCGATGTCACCACTTTACTCGTTGAGGACAGGATAAAGATAAGAAATCTTTAGCGTAAATAATATAGCGTAAATAAAATGAAGAGAAAGAAATACATATCAGTTAGGCGAGCCAATCCTAGCAAATCCAGTTTGCTGCTCTCCCCCTTGAGGCTCTCTATTCTGGACGATTGTAAGATTCCAAAAAAATTTAAATTTGTGGTTATTTTATCTTTCCTGCGCTATAGTGACTATAATATATCTTTCAAAATGCATTTCGCTTTATTCACAATCCAGTTTGTTATCTTTTCAAACATAAAAATAACAAAGCAAAGATAAACAAAGTATATCTGGCAATAAATGCTTCCCCTTAGCCTAATCCTTTTAAAAAATTGCACTAGAAATATTCCAAAACTAATAAATAGCATAAGAATTAGGGTTCCTAGGTTTCTAACAGCAAAACGGGATATTGATCAAAGAAAGGAAGATGAGGGGCTGTGTCGATAACAATAAAAAATGCCCCGAAATAATTGTTAACGATCAAAAATGAAAAACGGGCATAACTTTGGTATTTGCCAATAATTTTTTTACGATTAAAAACAGTTATTCCCCAAAAAAATCGTCCACTAAAAAGGGATATCATACCCTTGAATTATCAATAATCGGTATTTTTTGCATCCTCCTGGGCACAAGACTAGGCGAATATTGTAAAATTGTAAAATTTGACAAAACATACTATAATTATATGATAACAAATTGAACAAAACTTTAAAAAAATATAGGTTACTATTATTCTTCATGGTAGACCCTTATTGACCGGAAATATTATGTTTTTTTTTTTCAATTTATTTAACATTTCTTGTCCCAGTTTATAGGTTTTTATTGTAGCTGTAAATTTAACTTTACAATGCGATGCAACGTTAATATGAAAAAAAGTGAACAAAAACAAGTGCTGATGTTAACCATTTTGTAACATTATTTATATTAAGCCCAATTTTTGAGGCCTAGACACGCTGCGCGTGTTTTGAGCATGAAGCGATTGTTCCTATGGACACGCTAGGCGTGTTCTTAACATGGAATGTGCTAAGAATATTCTTTGCAAACCATATAATGCTATGGGATCGAACAAAGATTTTCGGAAGATATTTGTTGCATATAAAAAGCAATCTTTTTATTACTGTTTAATTGATAACTGAATTGTAATTGCAGCACCTAATACAGAATCTAAACGTACTAGGTAGAGTGAAATAGAGCGCCATTGTGCAGGTATGGTCGACCTGGACGCTGGATACTATGGATACTTAAAAGATTGACATAACATTTGTCAAATTACAAAAAAAGAGCCGAAATATGCCGGACTCAGACGCTATTGATCAAATACCATTTCCTGAATGGAATGATCATGATGTAAATACTGAAAAATGGGATTCCCCTACGTTGCCACATATTACTAGAAAGGTAGGTGCCCACAAAAGCAAATTGTGTTCACTTAGAAAAATATTGACAACCTTTAGATGTAATTTGTGAATTACTCGCACAAATGAGAAATGAAACCCCTAAAAATTTAATAATTCTGATTATGAGTTTCTTGGATGAGTTTTTCAAGATTTTAAAACGTTGGTTGACTTTTGTTGACGGTTTTAAGTCCTAGATGAGGCTCTTTGCTCTAAATTAATTTCAATGAACTTTTAAGAGTTATAAAATGTATACTTACTGAAAAACTTGTTACTATTTTTTTAGGAAATCAAGAAACCCTCTCGACATCATATGGAAGATTCATCATCTGAAAATGTCTATTTTGAAGACTACCAATTCGTTCATTTGCCGAGTTCGATAACAGACTTCAGTTCATGGAGAAGACCGCACCAAATTTATCCAAATGTAGGTATACATAGAATTTTATGATGTGTTTACCCGTGACGTGTACCTCATAAGATTACAATTCAGGAAGCATTAGAATTCTCTCAAATATAAGGAGTTAATTTTTGGGTAATTTGCTCCGCGCATACCCTACTTTTCACCTCGTGTGTTTCGAAACTTTTTCTTCCCTGGGCGACATTTCTATTTTGATACATCAAAACTCTCGAATCAATCAAATTGTGGTTAAAACGACGTCATGTATTATCAACATTTTTCGTTCTACAGCAGAATAAAGACTCTCAATTTTACCGCCGCATTGTCACAAAATAAGTGCGATAAGCAAAGTAAATACTGCCGCGCCGTGCCGAGAATATATTGTCATATAGTCAAAGTGATGAGTTAACGCCATATAGTATACTTTAAGTATATTGTTAACGCATACAGACAATACAGGATATACTTCTTCCGGGATTGGACCGTGTCAAAGAACTACTAAAAGTGTTCAACACTTTTAGTAGTATATACTTTGGATATACTTCTTCCGGGATTGTCAAAGAACTACTAAAAGTGTTCAACACTTTTAGTAGTTCTTTGACACGGTCCAATCCCAGAAGAAGTATATCCTGTACTGACTCTGGCCGTGGAAGCCTTCGTTATCATACAGACAACTTTGAATACGGTGATGTGTATTATTTACCTACCTGTATTATTTGCCTACTTTTTTTAGGATTTCAATACGCCCATTGTTAGGGCCTTGGAAGTTGAATTTTGAAAAAATCCTTTCTTAGTGCTCACCTACGTTATATGTAACCTTCGTGTGCAAAATTTCATTCCTGTAGAACCACCCGTTTAGGTTGTGCCTTGTCTATCATTCAGCGTTAGAATTCTATTAGTACAGGATGTACTTCTTCCGGGATTGGACCGTGTCAAAGAACTACTAAAAGTGTTCAAAGTTTCGCCCATCATGGCAGGGGGCTTCTTCAGAAACAAGGAACTTTCAGACCATGAGAATGCAGATTCTCTTGTTGATTTAACTGAAATATGCCCCACATCGACTTATTTTTCTTTCAATGGCAGCTTCTATAAACAAGTCTCCGGCACCCCAATGGATGCCCCCTTATCCCTAGTCGTTGCGAATATTTTTATGGAATCTTTTGAAAACACCGCGTTGGAAACTTCGGATTTAAAATCCAAGGTTTGGCTTCGTTATGTAGATGACACATTTATTATATGGCCACATGGCAAGGATTCACTAAATTTTTGGAACACCTAAACAATTTACATTCTTCTATTAGCTTCTCTATGGAAATCGAAAACAACGGTTCTCTTCCTTTTTTTGACGTACTGGTCACCCGCTTACCAAACATGATTACAAATCGCACGATATTGAAACTGTCATTAAATGATATCTTCACCCTACCCCTCGTCCTTCACAAAATTCAATAATTTCATCTAAAGCCTTTCTTCCTTATGTTCACGGAGTAACAGATCAATTCGGAAAATTATTGAGAAAACACAACATTGAACCGATTTTTTCATCATCCTCAAAGATCCAACAGCTCCTCCCACCTCACAAAGATAACATTTCATCCTTTTGTTCTCATGGTGTTGTTCTAATGGTGTGTACAGGGTTCGGTGTGTGGTTCAGTGTACATCGGAGAAACGGAGCGATCATTTAAGACCCGAATATCCGAGCACCAAAGATGTCTTAGGTCTGGTTTATTTCCGCAGTCAGACATTGCGGAACATCAACATGAGACCGGACATAAGGTTCTCTTTGATAATATTTCAATTATATCCAATATTCCCAATTGCTATAATAGGAAGATACGCGAGGCCATTGAAAGTCAAAAATTTTCCAAAAACATCAACAGAGATGACGGTTACATGCTTTCTTCCATCTGGAAACCAACCATCAAAAATCTTCGGAAGTGATCGCGCAGACGAATGGTATATAAAGTTTCCCTTTCCCTCTTTCCTGTCAGAAGAGTTTCGCCTCTGGTATGGTGGACATACTGAGTTACCGTGCTCTTCTGTCTAAACTTTCTTATCCTTTGTACCAATTTTCAATTCAGAAGAGTTTCGCCTCTGGCATGGTGGACATACTGAGTACCGTGATCTTATGTTTTGAAATTGGCCTTTTCATTTTTGCATATTCCCTCGTGTTTTTCTTTTCATTTATTCTTTCCTTTCTTTGTTTCCTGAAAAAGCCCCCTACGATGGTGGGCGAAACGTCGAGCACTTTTAGTAGTTCTTTGACCCGGTCCAATCCCGGAAGAAGTATATCCTGTATTTCCCTTTCTTTCTTTCCTCTCAGAAGAGTTTTGCCTCTGGTGGACACACTGAGTTACCGTGCTCTTCTGTCTAAACTTTCTTATCCTTTGTACCAAATTTCAATTTAGAAGAGTTTCGCCTCTGATATGGTGGACAAGTTGAGTTACCGTGCTCTGACGTTTTGAAATTGGCCTTTTCATTTTTGCATAGTCCCTTATATTTCCCTTTAAGTTTATTGTTTCTTTTCTTTGTTCCTTAAGAAGCCCCCTACGATGGTTGGCAAAACGTCGAAAACTTTTAGTAGTTCTTTGACACGGTCCAATCCCGGAAGAGGTATATCCTGTACTGACTCTGACCGAGGAAGCCTTCGTTATTCTATTAAATAGATCTATCAGATCAGCGGCCTCCAAACTCTAATCCATTGGTCATCTTTTTAAATACTTTTGGTAACAGAAATTATGAGATAAAATTTTGGGATTATTAACTGATTTTCAGAAGGCTGCAACATAAAGGTTTGTTTTAAAAACATATCTAAATAAGGAAATTAAATTTTCAAGTCTTCAGATTTGGAATTCAAAGTTTTTGGTGCCAATGGTTTTTGAGCTATTGTCAAAAGTCATCGGAAAACACTTTTAGAGCGACGTTCCAAAAACCAATTGTGTTACATTTCCTGTTAATAGAACTTGTGTGATATTTTAAATCTAATACGATTATACTCATTTTAGGCAGAATTCGTAGTTTATGAAGATAGGGAAGACTATCCAGATTTGATAAGAGGCAGCCAGCACATATTGCACTGCCATTTCGTTAGACAATTTATTTCGGCCGTTACGATTTTACAATACATTGGATACGAAAAACCTTTTCATGTGGAAGGAGTGACCAGTAATTTTCATCCAAGTACAGATGGAAAACCATGGAAACCTTGGCATCACATCTATTCGCTAAATTCAGCCGGGAAAGATGCTGTCCACAACCCGACAGTCAATCCAACAGGTATACTTACAATCAGATTAATGAGATTCGAATTTATTTCCAGTTTTTATTAAAGTTCGAATTTCTGGTTTTTTTTTTTGAAAATTCAGGGTTTGCATTGATATTATCGACACCAAGAGCTGTACTCTCCCGCGTAAAAGTGGTACTCATTGCGTTTTCGTCAGGGAACCAAGCTACCATCTGCTCCAGTCTCGATATCTATCAACAAAGGTGTATTCCCTAACATATGGAAATCTGCTAGAGTGCAGCCTGTCCCTAAATAGGGAAAAAGGAATCTGGCTAACAACTATCGCCCTATATTTTTGTTACCCGTTATATCTAAAGTGATAAAAAAGGTTATCAACATCGAGATTCTCAAATATCTGAAGGAAAGTAGAATCATCTTCTGCAGGCAATACGGTTTTAGACAACAACCTTCCATTGGCGATCTACTGGCATATGTTACTCATATCTGTAACTCAGCTATGGAAAAACATGGTGAGGCTAGGATTGTGACATTGGATATCTTACAGGCTTTCGACAAAGTCTGGCACTGATTTCTTCTCGCCAAATTAACATCTTATGGTCTTCCTCCTGTACTCTATCATTTGATATCCAATTTTCTCGCTGACTGATTTCTGCAGGTCGTCGTCGATGGCATTTTATCCTAGACTTTTGTGATTAATGCAGGGGTGCCTCAGGGGTCTGTCCTGTCTCTTACTCTGTTTCTGTTACACATATCTTAGCTTCAACTTCCAATCCTGTATACAGCTACGCAGATGATGGTAGCCTCGTGTCATCTCTTTCCTCCGATAAACCATTATCCGTCGCTGCTTCAGATCGACTAAGGAAATAGCAGATACAGACGATTAATCGGGATCTCGAGATTGTTCTGGAATGAGATAAGAACAATTTGGTCGACTTCAATGCTTCAAAAACTCAGGCCGCGGTTTTCTCTAACAAAACATCAAGGGATAATGCAACAAACATACGAATGGACGGTAAAATCCTTCCGATGAAATCTAATCTATCTATCCTAGGAGTGAATGAGAGCACTAACTTCTCTTGGGACGATCATGTGCGCGCCATTGCCAAATCCGCCCCTCAGAAGCTAGGCTTTCTTTTTAGAGTTAAAAAGTATTTCACATCTCATCAGCTATTAACACTATACAAAGCTCAAGTTAGGCCAACACTAGCCAATACTGTTCTCATGTTTGGAGTTCGAGTTGGAATGCGAGCACTAACTTATCTTGGGATGATCATGTGCGCGCCATTGCCAAATTCACCTCTCAACAGCTAGGCTTTCTTTTAAGGCAAAAAAGTACTTTAAATCTCATCAGCTACTCACACTATACAAAGCCCAAGTTAGGCCAACACTAGAATACTCTTCTCATGTTTGGAGTTCAGCCCCAAAGCACACTTTAGCTCTTTTGGATTCAGATTAAAGAAGAGCGATTCGCCTCATTGATGACGAAAGTTTGACCGATTCTCTCGAAACACTAGAGCACAGGCGGATGGTTGGTGACTTGTCTCTTTTTTTCAAGTACTATCATGGAAGATGCTCGCGGGGACAAATAGGATTAATCCCCCACAAGAGTAAGGTTCTTGAGGCATATAAGACAGTCGGAGACAGCAAGTTCCTGTGTAGTTCAGCTTGACACAGTGAGGACTTCTGTCTACGGAGACTCTTTATTTCTATAGAACTTCCAAGTTATGTCTCTTTTTTACAAGTACAAGATCATGGAAGATGCTCGCAGGAACTAATAGGATCGATTCCCCCCAAGGGCAAGGTTCTTGAGGCATATAAGACAGTCGGAAACAGCATGTTTCTGTGCGATCCAGCTTGACACAGTGAGGACTTCTGTCTACGGAGACTTTTTTGTATAGAACTTCCAAGCTATGAAACGCGTTACCGAAAGGAATTTTCCCCAAAACTTACAACCTATCCTCGTTTAAGAAGGCGGTTCATCACCATCTATCCTCGTTTTTGCATCCTACTCGCAGTGCTTTGAAGGCATAATGGGGTTACCCTTTGCGAGTAGATTAAAGCTAAAAAACTAAAAATTAACAAGAAATGGCGCCCAAGAAGAATCTGGCAAGCGAGCACGCGATCTATTCGATCGAATGTTTTCAGCAGATGAAATGTGGAGTTACAGGGTAAATCTACCGAGACTCAAGCAAAAAAAAATTCAAGTTTTTTGTCGAGATAGTCAACTTTTTACCTCGTATGATCAAAAAAAATATTATTCGCCCGCATTATGTCCCTTAGCAAGTGAGCCTTGACTGTAAATGTTCCAATAAACGTATATTTATGTAGCTTTTGGGCTTATCTGCTTTCTGTTATTTTTTATTTATAAAAGTGTTCGCGCCGTAGCAATTTTCTGAGAGGTAACTTCTTAGCAAACGATTTTAAGACTACCTTTGCTTTAGTTGCTGAATAATACACAACTTTTAACTCGTAAAATGGCATGTTATCTACATTTCGACCAAAATCCTATAATACGAAGTGTCTTTTCTTTCGTATATAAATCTGTGTTTGAAGAGGCTGAGGCTCTATGGCTCCGATATTCTGTGGCCACACCCACAGCTTCCCCTATCGCGCCCCTAGCAACCGGGCGCGCGTTATCTTTACGTAATCTACATTTTAATCTTATAGGATCCTACACACGTAGATACGTACCTCGAGGTGTGCCTCAAGACGCTTTCTCAAGGCATAGTCTTCAATGCGACCGTTTTAGCGGAACCCAACGTGCATAGATACAACTCTACACAGCATGAGATTTGTCTCAGAGACCTGAGTCTCGAGGTATGCCTCGAAGCAGATCTAATTGTAGGTAGGGCGTTTACTGTGCCCGACTGTCTACCTCCAGCGCGTGATCCATTTAAAACGCCTGATTTACCTAAAGCGTCTGAATCACCTAAAGCGCCTGATTCACCGAAAGCGCCTGATTCACCTAAAGCGCCTGATCCAACTAAAGCGCTTGATCTAACTAAAGCGCCTGATCCAACTAAAGCGCCTGATCCAACTAAAGCGCCTGATCCACCGAAAGCGAACGATCCATGTACAGATAGTGACCCACATACATCGGCAGCTGAAACGTCAATTAGTTTTTTATTTATAAAAGTGTTTGCCTTAACAATTTTCTGAGAATTAACTATATTAGAAACGATTTTAGGAAAATACATCGTAAGATTGTTTTGGATGGGCGCCTGGAGGAAAATATACGTGGACGACAAATTACCAATAGACAAAGCACGCCACGTGCTGCTTCCGTCGCTGGTACCTCCCAAAGAAGAACCACCCCCAACGGAACAAAAGGAAAGGCACACTTCGGCCACAGCGAAAACGCCTGGGTTTTCACACTTTTCCGCCTTTAACGCGTTTACTAGCGGAATGTCACCATTGGCGATGCTTCCGTTTTCTTTCAATATACAGCCGACGACCGCCAGAACCCCCAAAGGAGCTAAAAGTAAAGGTAAGAGAAGTTCTAAGGGTGGTGGTAGTCCGAGTGAAAGCCCGCCCGATAAGAAAAAGGACAAGGCAGTTGGTAAAGACGTTAAGGACAAACATAAGGAAACAGAAAAGGGAAAAGATAAAATTTCTGGTAAAACTGGTAAATCGGATGACCACCATTTGAAAGGCAAAGCAGGCCATGGATCTGAAGAATCAATTCTATCTCTACCGAGGGAGAAAATTGCTTTATGGCCCGCGCTGTTATGTAAGGCATTGCTTAAAATCGCGTGCCTGACTAGCACCTTAAATGGTGAAGAAGAAGAATACTCTATGATAGGCTGTTTCACGGGATGGATTCGAAAAAAGATCCGTTGCCAAGGTACTTACAGTAGACTCCCGCTAAAGTTGCGCCCGTTAAAGTTGTCCGCTCGTTAAAGTTGACAAGATACGATCGCTAAAGTTGCGCGGATATTCCCCCTCTCTAATTTTCGAACGACGAATACACTTCTGAGTTTTAGCGCCACTTTTGAATAACCCACCCAACCGCACAAGGAGCAATACAACATACACATTTTTCGACAATGGTAGGGATGGTAGGGGAGTAGCAACTTTAACGGTTGATCTAGTCCGGTGAGCGCAACTTTAGCATGAGTCTACTGTATCAAACAACATCCAATAAATAGTTTATTAATAATAATAATCACTCAACATAGAAATGGACCATCTTGATATTTGGGACATTTGCGCCGCCCACACTCCCCATTATAAATGGCCGGAATCGAAGCCACCAAGTCCAGGGGAGATGTCTTTAACGAGAGGAAAAGTGAAAGGCAAAATGGCCCCAAAACTGGAAAAATCCAAATCGAGACTGAAACTTCCAAAATCCGAAGAGGAGGTGCCGATATCCTTTCATATTTTTGGAGTATGTGACGATATGAGGTAAGACCAATTGATGAATTGCGAGCTTGAAAACGAGAATAAAATCGAAGGTTCATCGAGAAGAAAAAAGGTAAACTTTCGGAAAAATTTGAAGTTGTTGTTGTATTCTATTTTCATTTACTTTATTTTAATTCGCCTCGCTTGAAACAGGAATACCGCTGATGATGTAATCCCTGAGGTGACGCCATGCTGGGATCATATGTTTTACATTACAGAACTCAGGAATATCCCTTTGGAAAAACCACCAGAAGCTCCAGGTAAAAATGATACTCTAAGAAAATTTACAGATGATATGGTCATTAAATAGAATTAAATAATAAAATATAATTTTGGTGGAACGGACTGAACCTTGGTTATCTTCACAAATTGAAATACAAATCTTGTCCCCTAAACCCAAGAAAGATTAAAAGCCACTAATGCATTTCGATAAGCCAAATTATCTTCAGAGAGATACTGACAGATGAAATAATAAAAATTATTGCTACGAGCTTATCGGTTCGAATTGATTAACACATTGAATAATTCCCACTTTATTACCAAACTAAACTCGGAACACTACAACTGAATAATGAACTCACTTATTTACTTCTAACTACTATGATAACGAAGGCTTCCACGGCCAGAGTCAGTACAGGATATACTTCTTCCGGGATTGGACCGTGTCAAAGTAGGAGTATATCCTGTTCCAACTACTAACTCACTAATTACACTGACTGACTCTAACTGACTTCCTCGAGGGAAAGCTGACCGCCTTATATAGTTTTGGCTCCCGGTTCTAGAAAAATCACGCAGATAAGGCTTATCGTTTGCCGAAATTTCTGGAACGCTTATCTGCCGTTTGTTTAGTTATCGCGGCTGCTTTCCCCTTATCAGAGCTTTCTAGAAACTTTTCTTACGCCCTAAATTCTATTCTAAATTCCATTCTATCTATTTACATTGCGTTACAATATACTCTATTTCTAGACCTACCAAAGTGGAAGTATTTCAGATGGTTGGACTGGGCTGTTGAAAAGGGCATAATTGATAGACCAGTCCCATTAGACTGTACGAAGTATCTAAAGTGCTTCTTTCCCTTCAAAAAATGCGCAAACTATGTTATATACAGCCAGCCAAGTCACGAATCCATACTTAGCATATATGACAGCACCGGAGAGCCTCAGGATGGAAAGAAAAAGAAAGCTTCTGCTGGCAAAGATAAACCTCCTGCTGGTAAAGACAAAGGTAAACGTAGTTCGAGTAGTATTTAAAATAAAATTAAAAATTTCGAGTGGTTTTTATTTAAATGTCAATTATTTTTCAAAATTTCGACTTTTTTTGCAAAGTTTTGATTATTTTTTGATTTTTTGTGGTTGAAAATTTCGCTACTTCTTAATTTTCGAAATTCTTTTAAAATATCGAATTTTTTGAAAATGTTGAAATTTTATGAAATGTTTGACATTTTATCAAAATTTTAATTTTTTTGACCTAAAATTTCAACTTTTTAAAAAATGTTCCACTTTCATTCGAAATTTTAGCTACCAAAAATTTAAACTTTTTTCAAAATTTTAACTTCCCAATATTTCGATTTTTGAAAACCTCGATCTATCTGAAAATTTTCATTTGTTTTCAATACTCCGGTTTCGAAAATTCTGGTTTTTACTGAAAAGTTGAGTGCAAATTTCCCAACTATTCAAAATTTAAACTTTTTTAAAATTCGAATTATTTCGAATTGGATAAAAATTCTCAAATCTCTGGCAAATTTTAATATTTTTTTAATTACGACTTTTTCTTTTTGAAAATTTCTTCTTTTGCAAAGTGTTGACTGCTTTTGGAAATTTGAAAGATTTTGAAAAGTTTTGCCTTGTCAACAAATTTCGGCTTTTTTTATTGAAAATTTTAACCTTCTGCACTTTTTTAAAATGTTCGACTTTTTATTATAATTCTCACTTTGTTGAAAATTCCGGCCTTTTTCAAATGTTAGAATTTTTCAAAATTTTAATCATTTTTCAAAATTTAAAATTTTTGGAGAACTTAAAAATTTTGTTCTTCATGGTAGACCCTTATTGACCGGAAATATTATGTTTTTTTCAGTTTGTTTAACATTTCTTCCAAACTGGGCCAAAGAAATGTTAAACAAATTGAAAAAAACTTTTTTTGATTATTTTTTTAATTTCAACTATTTTCAAAATTTTGACATTTTTTGCAAACTGTCGATTCTTTAGTTGAAAATTGTGTCGGATATTTCTTAAAACCTTTTATTGAAAATTTAGCCTAATATTTCGTACAATTTCGACTCCATTTCAAAACTTCGACATTTTTTTCAAAATTTCGACTCTCTTGAAAACTTGACTCTTTTTTAAAAAGTGCAAAATTTTTTAAAAATTTGAATTGTACATTATTTTAAACATTTCCAATTAAATTTCGACTTGAAAGAAAAGATTCTTTTTAAACTTGAACTATTGAAAATTTCGACTTTTTTTTAAATTTTACCTTTTCAAAATTTCAACTTTTTTGATAATTACGAATTTTTCGATAATTTTGAGTTTTCTCCAATATTCGAAAATATCAGCTTCTTTAAAAATTTAATTTAAATGTCGATATTTTTCCTAAAATTCGTCTTTTATTCGCATTCCCAAAATTATTGAAAATGTCGACCATTTTAAAAATTGAAATTTTTTTTGGAAATCCTTATTTGCTTTTAAAAATTTGACGTCCTATGAAAATTTCAAAATTTTTTAAAATTTGACTTTTTTTTTTAAATTCGACTTTCTTGATAACTTTAGCTTTATTTTTGAAAAGTGGTAATGTTTTTCTTTTTAATTTACATTTTTGAAAAAAAAATTCGAAATAACACTCGAATTAAAAAAAAAAATGATTACATCGGTTTTTAAAATTGTGCAGTTTTGAGACAAATTTAAAAAAAAACCAGCATTTTATATACAAATAAATTGCCAAAATTTGAATTTTAATCACAAAAAATTGGCTTCAAGCTGGAACATTTAATTTTTGAAATTTCTCTGGAACTTTAAAATTACTAGCAAAAAATTAAATTAGTACATTAAACTGTTAAGGAATTTTGATTCATTTTAATTTCGAAATTTTGAGTTGACTCTTTTTCTCAAAAATTTCAATAATTTCCACTTTAAAAGTCGAAATTATAACAATATTTTTGACAATTAATTTATTGAAATACAGAACTTGTCCCCGGAAACCAAGAAAGATTAAAAATATAACAAAGGTTGCTCTAATTGTGTTTTTTAAACTTTTTTGGTTTCAGGGGACAAGTTCTCTATTTCAATTTTTTAAGATAACCAAAGACCAGTCCGTTCCATCAAAATTAATTTAACTAAAAAAAAATGTGCTTTCTTTAATTCCGAAAATATTTTTTTTTAAATGTTGTTTACTAATAAAAAATTTAAACTTTTTTCAGAAATATGATCTGCTTTCTCTTGAAATTTTAAGTTTAATCTTTTTCGATCTTTTTTTTATCGAAATTTGAATTTTAAATTCGAACTTGAGAATTTCAAGAATAAATTTAACATCTCTAGAAAAATTGAAAATTTCGATTCAGAATTTTCTTTGGTCCTACAGTACTAGTAATTTTTTAGAGATATATCAAATTGTAAAAAAGATTGAAATTTACAAGGTTAATTTTTTCTTGAAATTTCAATATATTTCCCAAATAACTTCTTATTTTTATAAAGATTTGAAGTTTATTTTCCCTAAACTTTTCTTAACAAAAAATTTCGACTTTTTTGTAAAGATATTTCAATTTTTTTTCAAATTTCGGTATTTTTCTTTCAGAAATTTTGCTTTGCTTTCCTAATTTTTTTTTTGAAATTTCGACTTTGCCTGGAGATTTTGTCTTTAAAATATTTTTTCTTCTACAAATTTTAATTTCTCTCTAATTTGTTTTGGAAATTTAAAATTACAAAATAAACTGAACTTTAAAATATTAAAGTTTCGTTAAAAAACTTTTAAATTTTCAAAACAAATGAGATAGAAATCAAAATTTGTAGAAGAAAAAAATGTTTTAAAGACAAAATCTCCTGGAAAAGTCGACTTTTCCTGGAGATTTTATTTTTAAAATATTTTTTCTTCTACAAATTTTAATTTCTCCCTAATTTGTTTTGGAAATTTAAAATTACAAAATAAACTGAACTTTAAAATATTAAAATTTCGTTAAAAAACTTTTAAATTTTCAAAACAAATGAGATAGAAATCAAAATTTCTACAAGAAAAAATGTTTTAAAGACAAAATCTCCTGGAAAAGTCGACTTTTCCTGGAGATTTTGTCTTTAAAGTATTTTTTCTCCTACAAATTTTAATTTCTCTCTAATTTGTTTTGGAAATTTAAAATTACAAAATAAACTGAACTTTAAAATATTAAAATTTCGTTAAAAAACTTTTAAATTTTCAAAACAAATGAGATAGAAATCAAAATTTCTACAAGAAAAAATGTTTTAAAGACAAAATCTCCAGGAAAAGTCGACTTTTGATGGAGATTTTGTTTTTAAATTATTTTTTCTTTCTACAAATGTTAATTTCTCCCTAATTTGTTTTGGAAATTTAAAATTACAAAATAAACTGAACTTTAAAATATTAAAATTTCGTTAAAAAACTTTTAAATTTTCAAAACAAATGAGATAGAAATCAAAATTTCTACAAGAAAAAATGTTTTAAAGACAAAATCTCCAGGAAAAGTCGACTTTTTCTAGAGATTTTGTCTTTAAAATATTTTGTCTCCTACAAATTTTAATTTCTCTCTAATTTGTTTTGGAAATTTAAAATTACAAAATAAACTGAACTTTAAAATATTAAAATTTCGTTAAAAAACTTTTAAATTTTCAAAACAAATGAGATAGAAATCAAATCAAAATTTCTACAAGAAAAAATGTTTTAAAGACAAAATCTCAAGGAAAAGTCGACTTTTCCTGGAGACTTTATTTTTAAAATATTTTTTCTTCTACAAATTTTAATTTCTCCTTAATTTGTTTTGGAAATTTAAAATTACAAAATAAACTGAACTTTAAAATATTAATATTTCGTTAAAAAACTTTTAAATTTTCAAAACAAATGAGATAGAAATCAAAATTTCTACAACAAAAAATGTTTTAAAGACAAAATCTCCTGGAAAAGTCGACTTTTCCTGGAGATTTTGTTTTTAGAATATTTTTTTCTTCTACAAATGTTAATTTCTCCCTAATTTGTTTTGTAAATTTAAAATTACAAAATAAACTGAACTTTAAAATAATAATATTTCGTTAAAAAACTTTTAAATTTTCAAAACAAATGAGATAGAAATCAAAATCTCTACAGGAAAAAATATTTTAAAAACAAAATCTCCAGGAAGTCGAAATTTCAAAAAAAAATTTTTGTCTAAAATGTTTAGAGAAAAACACAAATGTTATAGGAAAAAAAAAGCAAAGTTTCCTAGAGAAACAAATCTAAATTTGAAAAAAAAATTGAAATATCTTAACAAAAAAGTCGAAGTTTTTTGTTTTTACCAAAATGTTCAAATTTTTAAAGAGCTTTCAGGGTCTTTTCCAAACATTTTTTGTCAAAACTACAAAATAAAATGAACCTTAAATTGTCAAAGTGTCGTAAAACAACTTGACATTTTTGAAGCAAATTAGAGGAACATAAAGAAAAATCTGGCAAAGTTGGAATTTGTAGAAGAAATTTTAAGAACGACACTCAAGAAAAATGGAAGTTTCGAGAAAATTTATTTTTATAAAATATTTAGGAAAAATGGAGACTACAGAAAAAATGGAGACTACAGAAAAAATTAAAATTTCCTGAAAAAATCGAAATATTTTTAAAAAAACTCAAAATTTTTATACAAAATGAGATTTGAGGTAAAAATTCGAAGATACCGTACTAACTTATTTTTTAGAGAAATAGTTAAATGTGAGATGAGTTGAATTTAGATTTTTTCTTGAAATTGTAATTATTTTCTCAAAATATTATTAACATTTTCAAAGAAATTTGAATTTTTTTCTGAACTTTTTAATTTCTTCTCGAAATATTTTCTTCCTCGAAAGTTTTACAAAAATTAGTTTTTGAAAATGTGATTTTGATTAAAATTAAAAATAAAATAGGTTTTTAAATATCGTAACTTCGTAAAAAAAACCTAAAATTTCTATAAAAAGAAATCAGAGAGGATTTAAAATTTCTGCAAAAAATTATGTAATGAAAAATGTTCAGAAAATTTTGAGAAAAAAACTCATAAGCGAAATTGGGGGTGCTGCAGTTCCACAGTGCCTATACGCCAGCCGCCACTGGACACACGTTTTACATTCCACAACAACCCTTGACCAAGATAATTTTTGATATCCCGCTATTTATTCTTCATGGTAGACCCTTATTGACCGGAAATATTATGTTTTTTTTTTAATTTATTTAACATTTCTTCGGCCCAGTTTGGAAATATTTAAATTTTTCTGGTTTGTTGACTATTTTCTAAACAGTTTTTGAAATGCGACTACGTGATATTTAAATTTATTTCTTTAGGTTCTAAAACCGAACAAGGATCCTCCAAGACGAGTAAAGGCAAAGCCAACAAGGAGTCTCCTGTGCATGAAGAGCCTCCTCCCGATCCGAGCTTCTGGATAGAATTCGAAAAACTTAGGCAGCGAATTACGCACCTGATCCTATTTTTTAAACCATCCGATTTCAAGCATAAGGCGAGAGTATCAAATTTGTTCCTAAGATCGAGATCTGATACGGCTCCGTCAAAAGGAGGCAAGACCCAGGATCACGGTCAGGATTTCGAGACGGTGCTAGACTGGAAGCAGCTACCGTGGAGTTGTCAGCTTCAGTACACCGGTGGACCGTTACATTTCTTTGTTGATTCGCTAGATTCAAAGCTGCTCATATTAACTTTAAATGAGATGGGTAAACCGTCCCGATTAGATGGACCTGAAGACGATGAAGCCGTGGAGGTGAGTCGTTTGGAGAGAAGGAGGGTGAGCTGCTATGACGCAGGAGGAACCGTGTTTACTTTCGTCAGAAGGAGCTCGCTAGTCACGGATATGATGCAAAAATTTTCTTTGTATAGAAGTTTGAATAGTCAATCAGAGTCTAGCGATAGTGGTATAATACCTAACACTTATGTTATTGTGGAAAGATATCAGTGGTTTTCGCGTAAGATGGGACCTGTTCTCGCATATTTAAGAACACGAGGTACAAAGTCCGTTTATTTGGATCTTAGCCCCGGTAGATACATTTGTAGGCTGTGGATCCGCACCAATAGCTTATTTACTGCTTCACTAATAAGCGATACACCTTTTCAAATTGGTCACTTGGAAGATATACTGGAGTCTATGGCTGGAGAATGCCACAAATTTACCAAGATGGGATACGAAATTTGCAGCAAATTTGGACAACTGGTCCAGAAATTTGGATCACACGAATTTTTGGAAGCTAGTCGAAATTTCTATAGAAGTTATTTACCCGACTTGGGTGGAAATTGTCTATTAAAAACCGATATGTCGTCGATTCACATGATATTTAAGGAACATTTTACAAAGCTGGTATTCGAACGTTTACATGATTCGGAACACGTGAAAGCGTTAAGAACGATATTCTTAGATCCATTAATAAATCAATCGGTAAAACAAGTTATTTATCGTGGATTGGAAGAAGAAATCCCTTTTGATCAATTAAATCCGGAGGAAATAGCGATCTTGAAAGGTTTTGAACGAATAATCATTAGACTGCAGTCGTGGTTTCGTATGTCTTATGCAAAATTTTTGAGAGAAATTCATAATCCAGAGCATCCGGAACACATGGAAATTTTCAAAACTCTCAAAGAAATCTACACGGATGCGTTTTCTACAAATAAACGCGATGAGAGGATGCCAACATTATTAAGAGAATTTTTCTCAAGTAAGGAGGTGGAACCATTTCTGAATTATTACAGCGTACATAAAGATTCGGTATCTTCGGTTAATCTTAAGGAATTCAATGGCAGCATCAATGTTGACGCAAAAGTTTGGACCCCTATTTGTCGTTTTCATTTTTATTGCACCACAAATACTACGATGAATGTGCAATTGTTCAGCATGTTTGACAATCAAGTGATAAGGATTATCGATAACGACACTTACAAAGACATCGAGCATATCGCCAATAAGGCGTTGGTTCACGAATACATCGCTAACGCTAACGGTTATACGGTCCTTTGCTACGGTACTTGTATCGAAAGGAAAGCTGTCCATTGGAAATTGGTCCTCATAACACCAAAGCACCTTCAAAACTCCATTAACATATCAGACGGAAACGTAACATCTCATTTTATCGTCGAACCATACGTACCAAACTACGAACACATCCTTGGAAAGTACCTCTTAAGCATCAAACAGGACACGCTGCTTTCCTTCAGGCTCATAGCCTCTTGCAGCGACGCGAACCTCAACATAAAAATAACAGACCCGTCCGGAAACGTTATCATGGATTTGACAGGTGGCGACAGATTGACAATTCCAAGTTTGATATTAAAATACGAAATAACCAACATCCCGAGCTCTTCCAGCTTCTCGGTGCAGTCTTCTATCGGTAGGCCGCCCAAAACTGGCGATAAGAAAAAGAAAGAGAAAAAGTCGAATCAAGAGGATATCAACAAACAAAACTGCTATGTACTGGAAGCGTTTGTTGTCAAGCAAACGTGGCCCTTGACCAAGGCTGAATGGTCGAATGTCGAAGAAGTTCAGCGCCGCCGACTTTATTACACTGCGAAAGAAAAGTAAGCAGCATTTAATTTTGCATTTTGAATTATTTCCAAAATTCAAAATTCAAACTTTTATAAACATATCTTCTAATAAATATGACTTTTTTTTTGAAAATGTTTAGCTTTTCTAATTTTGACGCTTCCTCGAAATTTTGATCTTTTAGAAAGCTTTGACCTTTTTAAATGTTTTGACTTTTTTAATTCTGATCTTGATATTTTCCAATTTTACAATAAAAAAATCCATTTTTATTCTCAAAATTCCGAAACATTTTGAAAATTGCAAGTTTTTATGACAAAAAAAAAACTTTCATTCGATTTACTTTAAATAAAATTTCCCTGTTTTTTTAAATGTCGGCATTTTAAAACCTATACTTTTGAAAAAAAAATTCTTATTTCAGAATTTTTACTTTTTTGACAAATTTCGACTTTTCTGAAAATTTTGACCTTTTCTCGTAGATATAATAAGCCTTGTTCTGGTATATACGAATATATACAAGTTTATTACGATGCAATTGAAATCTAATTTCATTAGAATCCAATGAAAACAGTGGCGGCTGGTGATTTTTGACAGGGGGTGCGCAGATGCAAAAATATTAGTAGTTAAGAGTTTAGGTGACACTGCCATACTAAGGTAATAAATTTAAGAGAAACAAAAGTGATATAAAAGGTGTGATATTTAATAGTATTTTTACAAATTAAATTCAATTTACATCTTATAACCTCCAAAATAGTTTTGGGTTATCATCTCTAAATTATTTTTATCCAATTCAAAAAAAAACATTATCGACATTTTTGAGCCCCTTTAAAGTACTCTGTTCGGTTGCACGTCGTTACGGCTATAGGTTACTTAATTAAAATTGTTTGCTTTCATAGGAATAAAATTATATCACTTTTTCATGAAAACTGCATTTGAAAATAAAATGTATTTTATTACAAAGTTCTAATTAAACTCCACAAAAACACAAAAAAATATTTTTTTTAACAAAACCCGCTCTACGATTTTTTAAAGAAATAAAGTGTTCAATACTTTCTGATCAAAATTGTTTAAATCCAAATTTACAAATTAATAATTACATCCTAAAATGGGTACTGCCATCTCTTTGTGAATAGCGGTACTATTGGCTGTTAAGTAAGCTGCACAATTAGCAATCGCAATCGGATCAGCCGGCACCTACGCATTTAGCATCATAAACCGTAAATACACACTCCAAACTCTGACTCGTACTCACCATTTGGCAATAGCGCATAAGCGCGGAGCGGCGAACCCCAGGCTAGCGTGGTGTTCTGTAGTTTATTTCTCCGTATCCCGTGGAGACCATTGATAGGCATTGCACGGCAGCCACGCTAGGTGCATAATTCTGCACGCACCAACTTATTTAAACTTCCTTATAATATTTAATATAATGGAATCAAGCGTTTGCGTACTTTAGTCCGAGTCACTCACAAGTATTATTAGTTAATTAGTATATCATTATTTTGTGTGATAAATGTGTTAAATCCAAGTCTTTTACATTAAACAGAAAAGAATAGATCGCTCATTTCACGAGGAGCGCGCGCTCTTGCGCTCTTTAAGACCAGACGCCACTGAATGAAAACCAGATTGCAATTGCAAAGTTCACGAAGATGAGGCAAAGCTTGTATCACGGGTTGCATCGCAGCATCCATAGATACAAACGTCCTCGGTGTGACTTAACTTTCATCTAATTTTGGCAAATGACCAATTAAATGTTCTGTAAT
Organism: Dastarcus helophoroides; assembly: GCA_028583605.1. Classification (NCBI taxonomy): domain Eukaryota; kingdom Metazoa; phylum Arthropoda; class Insecta; order Coleoptera; family Bothrideridae; genus Dastarcus; species Dastarcus helophoroides. Next base: position 34,047,358 of record CM053327.1, read on the forward strand.
TAAACAGTTAAACGTGTTTAAAATTGTAAATATGTACAACCGCAACCATAGACTAGTTTCTGCCTCCCTTGGCCTCATCAGCATGGTACGGTGGTTGTATACACTTCCAACTCAAAACCTTCAGTCAGTCGTATAAGTATCCAAGAAAGCAAACCCCCATTGGGTGACTTGTAACTGACTTTTAACTGTTTATTACGCAAACATTTTCGCTTCATGCTAATTGAAGCATTCTTCTCTGCTGAGATAATAAGCCTTGTATATACGAATATATACAAGTTTATTACGATGCAATTGAAATCTAATTTCATTAGAATCTAATGAAAACCAGATTGCAATGGCAAAGTTCACGAAGATGAGACAAAGCTTGTATCACGGGCTGCATCGCAACATTTTCTCGTAGTTTCAACTTTTGGAAATTTCGACTTTTTTCAAAATCTCACCTTTTATAAATATTCACTTTTTAGAATTTCCAAACTTTGTCCAAAATTTTGGTTCTCAAAATTTCAACTTTTTTTTGAAAAACTCTAGTTATTCTAGAAATGTTGAATTTTTTGAAAATGTCATGAATTTTACTTTTTTTAACTTATTTTTTTTATTTTTGGATTTTTCTAAAATTGACATTTTTAAAAATTCCTCTTAAAATTTTAACCTTTGTCCAAAATTTTCACTTTTTTAAAAAAATTCATTTTTTTATCTTAACTTAACTGAATTTTTTCAAAATTTTGACTCGAAATTTCAATTTTTTTTTTAAATCGGACTTTGAAAATTGAACTTTTTCCAAAAATTTCTGTCAATCCGACTTGTTTTCAAAAAAATTCAAAATTTTTCAATATTTACGAGCTTTCGAAAATTCCAACTTTCTTAAAATGTGCTAACTTTTGAAAAACTTCAATTTCGCTAGAAATTATAGAATTTGTTTCAAAATTTCGATTATTTTAAGAATTTAACATTTTTAAAACTTCAGTTTTTGTTAAGTTTTGGTTTTTCAAAAAATTAACATTTTTAAAAATTCATTGTAAATCTTTACTTTTTCTTAAAATTTTCGCTTTTTAAAATTCCATATTTTTAATTTTCATTTATTTTCAAAATTTCGACTTTTTCAAAACTCATACATTTTGAAAATTGCAACTTTTTATGACAAAAAAAACTTTCATTCGATTTACTTTAAAAATAAAATTTCCCTTTTTTTTAAATGTCGGCATTTTAAACTTTTGAAAAATAATTCTTATTTGAGAATTTTTACTCTTTTTGAAAATTTCGACTTTTCTGAAAATTTTGTCTTTTTCTCGCAGTTTCAACTTTTGGATTTTTAAAAAATTGACATTTTTAAAAATTCCTTTTAAAATTTTAACTTTTTCCAAAATTTTCACTTTTTTAAAAAATCCATTTTTTTATCTTCACTTTTTTTGAAAACTCAATTTTTTCAAAATTTTGACTCGAAATGTCTTTTGTAAATCGGACTTTTTTTGAAAATTGAACTTTTTCCAAAAATTTCTGTAAATCCGACTTTTTTTCAAAAAAATTCAAATTTTTTCGAAATTTACGAGCTTTCGAAAATTCCAACTTTCTTAAAATGTGCTAACTTTTGAAAAACTCCAATTTTGCTAAAAATTATAGAATTTCTTTCAAAATTTCGACTATTTTAAAAAGTTGACATTTTTAAAACTTCAGTTTTTGTTAAGTTTTGATTTTTCAAACAATTGACATTTTTTTTAAATTCATTTTAAAATTTTAACTTTTTCTTAAAATTTTGGCTTTTTAAAAAATTCCATATTTTTAATTTTCATTTGTTTTCAAAATTTCGACCTTTTCATAATTTGAACATTTTGAAAATTGCAACTTTTTATGACAAAAAAAACTTTCATTTGATTTACTTCAAATAAAATTTCCCTTTTTTTAAATGTGGACATTTTAAAACTTATACTTTTGAAAAATAATTCTTATTTCAGAATTTTTACTCTTTTTGAAATTTTCTACTTTTCTGATAATTTTGTCTTTTTCTCGTAGTTTCAACTTTTGGAAATTTCGACTTTTTTCAAAATCTCACCTTCTATAAATATTCACTTTTTAGAATTTCCAAACTTTGTCCAAAATTTTGATTCTCAAAATTTAAGCTTTTTGAAAAATTCGACCTGTTTTAAAATTTCCGAGCTTTTGAAAATTTCATCTCAAAATGTGCGGATTTTTGAAAAACTCTAATTTTTCTAGAAATGTTGAATTTTTTGAAAATTTCAAGAATTTTACTTTTTTTAACTCTATTTTTGGATTTTTAAAAAATTGACATTTTTAAAAATTTCTATTAAAATTTTAACTTTTTCCAAAATTTTCACTTTTTTAAAAAATCCATTTTTTTATCTTCACTTTTTTTGAAAACTGAATTTTTTCAAAATTTTTACCCGAAATGTCTTTTGTAAATCGGACTTTTTTTGAAAATTGAACTTTTTCCAAAAATTTCTGTCAATCCGACTTGTTTTCAAAAAAATTCAATTTTTTTCGAAATTTACGAGCTTTCGAAAATTCCAACTTTATTAAAATGTGCTAACTTCTAAAAAACTCCAATTTTGGTAGAAATTATAGCATTTCTTTCAAAATTTCGACTATTTTAAGAATTTGACATTTTTAAAACTTCAGTTTTTGTTAAGTTTTGGTTTCTCAAAAAATTGACATTTTTAAAAATTCAGTTTAAAATTTTAAATTTTTCTTGAAATTTTCGCTTTTTAAAAAATTCCATATTTTTAATATTCATTTGTTTTCAAAATTTCGACTTTTTCAAAATTCCAACATTTTGAAAATGTGCTAACTTTTTTGAAAAATTTCAACTTTCTTAAAATGTGCTAACTTTTGAAAAACTCCAATTTCTCTAGAAATTATAGAATTGGTTTCAAAATTTCGACTATTTTAAGAATTTGACATTTTTAAAACTTCAGTTTTTGTTTTGTTTTGGTTTTTCAAACAATTGAGATTTTTTAAATATCATTATAAAATTTTAACTTTTTCTTAAAATTTTCGCTTTTTAAAAAATTCCATATTTTTAATTTTCATTTGTTCTGAAAATTTCGAATTTTTTCAAAATTTTGACCCAAAATTTCGATTTATTTTGTAAATCAGACCTTTTTTATTTGAGTCTTTTTAAAAAAAGGTTTTAAAAAAGTTCGAACTTTTTTAAAACCTTTGAATTTTTCTCAAAATTTTCTATTTTTCTGAAAATTTTGAGTTTTTTAGGTATTCTATTTTTTTATTTCTAAATTTTCGTGGAATGAATTTTTAATTTTCATTTGTTTCCAAATTTTCGAATCTTTTCAGAATTTTGATTTGAAATTTCGATTTATTTTGTAAATTGGGCTTTTTTTAAATTGACATTTAAAAAAAATTGGACTTTAAAAGTTCAAACTTTTTTAAAACCTTCGAATTTTAACAAAATTTTGAATTTTTCTGAAAATTTTGAGTTTTTCTAGGCATTCTAATTTTTTTAATTTCTAAAATTTGGTGGAATTGATTTTTAATTTTCATTTGTTTCCAAATTTTCGAATCTTTTCAGAATTTTGATTTGAAATTTCGATTTATTTTGTAAATTGAGCTTCTTTTTAATTGACATTTTAAAAAAAATTAGACTTTAAAAGTTCGAACTTTTTTAAAACCTTCGAATTTTTATCAAAATTTTGTATTTTTCTGAAAATTTTGAATTTTTTAGGTATTATATTTTTTTTTAATTTCTAAATTTTGGTGAAATGGATTTTAAATTTTAATTTGGTTCCAAATTTTCGAACTTTTCGGAATTTTGATTTCAAATTTCGATTTATTTTGTAAATTGGGCTTTTTTAAAAATTGACATTTAAAAGAAAATGGACTTTAAAAGTTCGGACTTTTTTAAAACCTTCGAATTTTTCTCAAAATTTTGTATTTTTCCGAAAATTTTGAGTTTTTCTAGGCATTCTAATTTTTTTAATTTCTAAATTTGGTGGAACGGACTGGTCCTTGATTATCTTAAAAAATTGAAATACAAATCTTGTCCCCTGAAACCAAGAAAGATAAAAGTAAATTTTTCCAAAGTGTTCGTCTTTTTTGAAAATAGACATTTTTTTAAGATTGACATTTTTGAAAATTAGACTTCCAAATATTTGAATTTTTTTTAAATTTTATTTCAAAATATTTACATTTTTTTCAAATTTTCACTTTTCAGAAAAAATCATTTTTTTGTGAAATTAATCCATTTCTTAAATTTTATAATTTTTTCAACATTTTCACCTTTTTAAAAATTTTAACCTGTTTTACAAAGTTTGGTAATTTTTTTAAGATTTCCACTTGTTTCAAAAATTTCAACCTTTTCTCAAAATTTTCGTTTTTTTTAAAAAATTTTCTTTTTTAATTTTCACTTTTTTTGAAACTTTTGATTTTTTTTAAGTTTGACGTGAAATTTCGAGTTTTTTTGTAAATTAGATTTTTTTTAAAAATTGAACTTTTTCCAAAAATTTCGACCTTAAAAATTTGAAATTTTTTAAAAACTTCGAATTTTTCTCAAAATGTTGTGTCCTTTTGAGAGTTTTGAGTTTGTTTAGGTATTCTATTTTTCAAAAATTTCTAAATTTTTCTTAAGTTCGTCTTTTTTCTGAAAAATTGACATTTTTGAAAATTATGACTCAATAATTTGGATTTTTTGAAAATTTTAGTTCCAAAATTTGACTTTTTCTCCAATATTTTATTTTTTCTGAAAAAACCATTTTTTTGTGGGATTAAGCCTTCTTAATTTTTGTGTTTTTCTCACAATCTTCACTTTTTTCAAAACATTAACCTTTTTAAAAAATGTCGGTCATTTTTTAAAATTTCTACTCGAAAATTCCAACCTTTTTTAAAAATTATCACTTTATCTAGAAATTTACTCTTTTCTCGATAACGTTTTTTTTTTCAAAATGTCTATATTTCCCATTTAATTTCTAGTATCTGCTTATAGGCGCTCCCGTCGCTCAGGAAAATCGCCCCGCGTGTCCTCAAATGCCGATGACAGGTACGTAGGTTATAACACAGTTCTATACAGGGTAGGCCGAAATATGCGAAAGTCCTATAACCAATTATTGTAATCACTCACGGTTTCCTACACTAGAAAAAGTGATTTTCCAAAAATTAGAAAAAAAAATTAAATTTGATAATACACGTAGAATACAACCTAGACTGCAAATTCATGCGGCCCAACAGTTGAAACACTGCCACCTAGCGAAGTGGTTGCTCTCTAGGAAAGTTCCCAGAAGACAAGGATTTTAATGCACAGACCAATAGGTTTGAACACTTATTAGATTCGAAGTTTGGAAACCAAAGATCGATTTCGATCTTTTTAGATCTCGTCAGTTTGGTATATCCAACTCGAATGCTAACAAATGTTCCGACAACTGTGCATTAGAATCCTAGTCTTCTGGGAACTTTCCTAGAGAGCAACCGCTTCTCTAGGTGGCAGTGTTTCAACTGTTGGTAGTTCAGCTACCTATGATTCACTGTTTTAAAGGATGTTGTGGTAACATAGATGGTAACTGTGGCCGCGGGGAGGCAATATGTTTTTCAACAGTGTGCACCGGCTCACACAAGCCATTTAGTCTAAACTGGCTCTCAGACAATGCGGACATGTTCTGGTCTAAAGAGTTTTGGCCCCCAAATAGCCCGAATTTGAACCCCCTCGACTATTATGTTTGGAGCATTGTTGAACGGGTTACCAATAAGTCAGGGCACCCTAATGTCGCGTCTCTATGCGCCGCTATCGAAGCAGCATTCGCCAAAATGGACAGCGCTGCGTTACAGAGAGCGTGCGGGTGCTTCAGGACAAGAATAGAGGCGATAATTGACGCCAACGGCGGTTATATTGAGTGATTGTACTCCTGAGAGGTCACACGAATATTGACTGAAAACATTTTTTTTTACATTTGTTCTTTGTGTTAATATATTATATTTGAAAACAAAGTTTTATTTGTCCGGATTTAACTGGCGCACCCTGTACACGCCTGGAGGGCTGCATGAATTTGCAGTCTAGGTTGTATTCTACTTGGATACGACATTGTTGGAGATGGCCATAGTTTTCTCTATGGACCAATAGGTGGCGGTAGTCTGAGTCACACGCTGGACGTTCGTTGATTCTTTAATACTTACTTGTCGGAACATTTGCTAGCATTCGAGTTGGAGATACCAACCTGACGATATATAACAAGATCGAAACCGGTCTTTGGTTTCCAAACTTCGAATCTAACAAATGTTTAAAACCTATTGGTCAGTGCATTACTAAATTTGATAACGTTTTTTTTTCTAACCCAGCTAAGCATGGATTCAATCTGAAAGACAAACTGTCCCCAAAATTAAAAAATTTAATATGGAGAGTTTATAAAACAATTAAAAAATTAAGTTTGCTGTAGGGATGTTAGGTAAGAGAAAAGGATCAAAGTAAAAAAAATTATGGGAACTGTGAAAACTTTTCATTTGTCAATAAAGATGTGTATTATCAGGTAGATAGTTTTTCAGAGCTGAATTTGAAAAATATTTTAGTTCTGAAGTAAGGTACGAGAATATCGCAAGTAGCACAGTTAAATTGGATAACATGCCAAAACCCTATTGGGTTTTACAAACTCTCTATAACATTAATGCACCAGTGAAAATTATGAAGGACAGAACTAGAGAGGCTGAAATTCGAGAAATGAAGCGAGGGTGGTACGAAGATCAACTTGATCGTTACGACAGATCACAACAGTTAAGGTAAGAGAAATAGAAATATAATTAAAACTAGAATGACTGACTTATCAGATTCAGTATTTATTAGTCGAGAATTCTCATTGCGTAATTCCTATCCAAAGAAGGTTTCATCCCTTTAATTGCCGATGTGGTAAAGAGGGAAACCTTCTTTGGACTTAATCACAAGCCACAGTGTTTAGTTCAGTGCTTTATTGAACTTTGCTATACTAGATTGTCATTACATCACAAGTAATATGCATAAAATTAAAAATGTGAATGTAAGTAGCTATTTTTTTCAAACCAAGAGGAAAATATATACCGGATATTCACGAGTGGTTTCGAAATAATGTTTTAAAAATACTCATGGAAAATATATAATAAAACAAATTAGGTTTAAAAAAAAAATTAAACAAATTAAATTAGAATTGATTAATAACTTTAACACTAGATAGTAATGCGACTTTTTGAGGGAATTAGAAAAGTTACATCAATTCCTGAAAAATCTTCCATTTCAGGCAGGATTATCTGACGTTATTTAATGCGTCTCGCGTAAATATAGCTGATGTCTCTTTCGACCAAAGTGTATCCGGTTCAGAAGTTCGAACTTTAGTAAGACCGGCTTTGGCATCCTTGCCCCCTTTTGACTTGACGCCCTACTATAAGAAAGATTTACCACCAGAAGAGGAAATGGATAGGTAAGACGTTTGATCAAACGAAAGTATGATATTGTTGCGTGTTATCGGTTCGAAAATTAATACTTCGTGAATTGTAAACACTTAATTTCAAACTTATTTCACCACAATTATAACTCACTTAACTATCAACTAGCTGCCTAACTAAGTGAGGGAAAGACGACCGCGTATTTATACTGTTCCGGTTTCTAGAATGGATCTCCGTACAGATAAGATTATCGCTCACGGAAACGTCTAGAGCGCTTATCTGCTGGATGACTCATTCTCGCTACCGCTTCCCATTATCAAATGTTTCTAGGTAGTTCCTTACACTACACAATCACTAAGACAAATTTTATAACTACAATTTGTTACAATATTAAGGCGTTGCGGATAGACTCACCATTGGTTGGTATTGCAGGATTGTTAAAACTGAAGAAGACGAGTTCTTCGAATCACAACAACGAGAAGAGACGGTTCGAAGTTTCCAGGAACAATATGTCCTAAATTTGGAAGACTTCAAAAAATATATGTTCGATCAGAAATGCCGGAGGGAGTTGATGTCATTTTGGTTTGCCGGTAAGACCTAATAAGATAATATTTCACAATGTGACGTCACATATGGTACAATTTAACTGCACACATCCCCCTCGACAGTCCCCAGAGCATGTGTCTCACATATATGTTAAAATCATAGTTTTCTTGGACGCACAAGCAATAATGGTAACGGAAATATTTATCTTTGAGTAATTTAAATTAAATGACGTATTTATGTGTTAAAATTTTCGGATGATTTAAAAGTTGGAAAAGAACGGCGAACGGTGGAACGGGCTTGAAAAGCTCAATCGTACAAAAAATAACCGCGACGGGTTCGCTTCAGAATTAACCAAAGCCGCTTTCGATCGTGGCCGTTGATTAATGAGCATTTGAATCAGGATTCTCCATTGAGTAGCTCCATTACTCCATGCGAACGTATCAGTTTAATTACAACGTGTTGGGGGAATTTATTTTTTTTATTAAAAGGGCAGCATTTGCCCTTTTATTATGTTGCAGATACTGTGTTATTTGTTCCGTTTTCATGAATATGTAATTCAGTTTCAGTTGAGCTAATATTTTTCTATTTCATTTAACTTAAATTGGCATACATATTTCATTATTATCATAAAAATATTGACGACATATTTCTCTTTAGGAGTAAGAAAAGAATCTGAAGAAATGATGAAACGAGTAGAACAACAAAGGGTGGAAATGTTGTCGACCACTGCAATTTCACCCACACCATCAAAAAAAGGCAATAAAAAGAAATGAGTCATTTAAATCATTTACTGACTGAATTTTTAGAATTAGGTAATTTTATTTATTCAATTACTATTTTATAACAATTATTAAAAATATATTTTTATACTTTGCCGTTGTATTTTCTATTTAACGACTACATAATAATCCATCTATAAAAAAGTTTAAAAATGTTGGTGGCCAAAGTGTTTCTGACCAACGAAACACTTTGGATACTTAAATTTTTTTTGAAAATATCGAATATGAACTGAGTTTTTTTCATGCTAAAAGTGTTTTTTGGTCAAAATTTTGACTTTTAATTGAAATTTTGATGTACCCTTAGGGAAGATGAGGTGGAGGCAGTACTTTAATAGCATCGAGCGACAAACTTTCACACAACAAAAATGTTATCTATACAAACCCCCAATAAGTAACAACCCTTTCTTATTAGTACTGATAATATCGACACCAAGGGCTGTACTCTCCCGCATAAAAGTGGTACTCGTTGCGTTTTCGTCAGGGAAAATGTCGACTTCCCAGAACCAAGCTACCCTCTGCTCCAGTCTCGATATCTATCAACAAAGGTGGTGTATTTCCTAACATCTGGAAATGTGCTGGAGTGCAGCCTGTCCCTAATAAGGGAAAAAGGAATCTGGCTAACAACTATCGCCCTATATCTTTGTTACCCGTCATATCTAAAGTGATGGAAAAGCAGTGGCGGCTCTTAGCTAAAATAAGTGGGGGTGCTGCTCCAGAAAATATTCAACTTTTGTGTCAAATTCAGACTGATTCATTTTTAAATTTTTAAAAGTTTTTATTCATATTGTAAATTTATTTTTTACATAATAGAGCAAATTTTGGGAAAACAGTCGAAATTACAAGATTAAAACTTTAATTTCTAAAAAAGAAAGGGGTTTATTTTCCAAAAACCGGTAAAAATTAATTAATTTGAAATTATATTTTAGTATCTTTAAAGAAATCTTCAAATTTGCAACAAAGGTTTTAGCGATATATTTCAATAAAAATTATTCAACTTCAGGATTAAAGTCGAAAAAAGTGATAAAACATCGAAATTTGAAGATAAAATTGCAAATTTCGGGAAAAAAGTCGAAATTAACAGAAAAAAAATATTCAACCTTGGAAAAAATTCTCGAAATAACGCTGGTATTAAAACAGAACTAAAACTTAAAATTTCGAAAAATAGAATTAAAATTTGAAATGAAGCAAAATAGCGTCAATATCTTTCCGAAAATGTAAAAAATGTTAATTTATAATTTTACGTTAAAAAAGTTATCACAATTTACAGAAATATTTAAAAAATGGTGAAATATAGTCGACAAAAATAGTGAACAATTTCAAAAAGTATAGATTTAAAAAATCGAAATTTTCAAAAAAAATTCGAAATCCTTAAAAAACCCAAAATTTTGAAAAATAGGGAAATTTTTAAAAGTGCTAAAAATTTTGGGAGAAAATCCAATTATTTTAAAAATTAAAAAATTTGACAAATATCCGATCTAACAAGATCGAAACCGGTATTTGGTTTCCAAACTTCGAATCTAATAAATGTTCAAACCTATTGGTCTGTGCATTATTAAATATCCGGAACTTTAAAAGCATTTAATTTTTTTTAATCGGAAAAAGATGGAGATTTGATAAAAGTCGAAAACTTCAGATTCAAAGTTATCTAAACGTCCAGATTTTACAAATACTTGACATTTTTATAAATTTTTGAAAAAAAAATGCAATTTTAAAAAAGAAATTGAAAAAAAATTGCAATTTTTAAAAAAGACAAGATGTTCAAAAAGTCGTAATTATAAAAAAATTTCGACAATTTGTTAGCAGTCAAAATTAAAAAAAAAAATTGAAAATTTAAAAAATATCGAATTCTACAATATTGTCAACGAAAACAGTCGTGAATTTGAAAAAGTGTCGAGATTTTTAAATTTACAGAAAAAAAGGAATACTGAAGAAAATCAGTTTTCAAAAAAATTGAAAATTGGAAAAAGTGAAGAGCAGAATTCTAAAAAGGTAAGATTTGAACAAAAATGAAAAATTTTAAAAAAGTTAAAATTTTAAAAAAAGTCTAGCTTTTAAAAACTCCATATTTTCAAAAAAATAAAAAATTTTAAAAATTTAAAAGGGTTGAATAACTGCCAAAATTAAAAAAAAATCAAAATTTCCGAAACAAAAAAAAACGCCGACAATTTCGAAAACACAAAAGAAAACTAGTCCAAGAGAATAATAGAAAATTTCAAAAACATTTTAAGACATTGAAATTGACAATTTTGAAAAAAAATCAGCTTTCAAATAATTCGACTTTTCAAGCCACATAGGAATTTTCAGAGTGGGATTTTTGAAGAAAAATATGTCGAGATTTAAAAAATTCAACATTTAAAAATATCTAAATTTTTAAAAAAATTAAAAATTTGATCAAATGACAACATTTTTGGCACCAGAAGAAATATTTGAAATTCAAAATTTTCAAAAAAAAATCAGCTTTCAAATATTCGACTTTTCAAACGACGTAGGAATTTTTACAGTGGATTTTTTAAAGAAAATATACAATTTAAAAAATCAATATGTTCAAAAAATCGAAATTATGAAAAAGAAATTTGACAAATTGCAAAAAGTCGATATTTTCAAAAATATTCTCTGTAATTTATTTGCGAAGTATTCATATTTTTTTATTCAGTTTATTGGCTTTTTCTTCGCCGGTCACTCCTTTCACAATCCTAAATTTCAGTACCTTCTATTAAGGAATGGCAATCTGTTTTAGATTGCCGCAAACAGCGATTGCGTTGGATCTTGGTTTGTCAATCGCTGTTTGGGACTCAACACTGAAAAACACTTAAAACTATATTAAAATTCAAACGACGTAAAAAATAAATAACAACAAGATTATTCAAAATTTTAACGTTTCGGGCAGTGTTATTCTCTGCCCGTCGTCAGAAAACCAATTCAAATATATTCCTTTACAAAATTTTTTTGTAAGCTGTCAGAAAAAGCCAATAAACTGAATAAAAAAATTTTCAAAAATGTCCCAATATTTGAAAAAAATAGCGAATTTTCATAAATAGTTCACGAAATGTTCGAAAATTTCAAAAAATGTTGAGATTTAATAAAAATCGACATTTTCAAAAAAAAAAATGTCAAAATTGTGAACAAAATCGAAATCTTCAAAAAAAAAATTTCAAAGTCGGAAAAAAGCTGGAATGGGGTACAATTTGAAAAATAAATATAATATTTTCAAAAATCTTAAATCTTGAAAAAAGCTAAGGTTTTTCAAAAACTCGATATTTTTCAAATATGGTATAGAAATTTCAAAGAATTAAATTGTGATAAAATTTTCAAAAAAAAATGAAATTTTTCGTAAGAATTATAAATTTGAAAGATCGCAATTTTTAATCGCCATAATCAAGAAAACAGAAATTTTCGAAAAAGTCAAAGCTTTTAAAAATCCGAATTAAAAATAACATTTTCATAAAAACCGAAATTTTCAAGTACAGTTTCAAATTTCGAAAAAGTCAACCTTCGACAAGAAGCTTAAATTTTGAAAACAAAAAATTCAGTTCAAGTAGAGCTTAAATTTGAAAAAAAAAAGTAAATTTTCAAAAGGAATTCAAAATTTTCTGCAGAAAAGCCAAAATTTTAAAAAAACTCGAAATTATCATTAAAATTTTGAAAAAAGGCATTATATTAAGTGTTATGAATAATTTTAAGTGGAAATTGGGGGTGCTGCAGTTCCATAGTGCCTATGCGCGAGCCGCAACTGTGGAAAAGGTTACCAACATCGAGATTCTCAAATATCTGGAGGAAAATAGAATTATCTTTGACAGGCAACAACAACGTTCGACTGTAAATTTGGTAAAAATGAAAATTAAAAATATCAAAATAGTTTTTTTTAGTCTGAAAGTCTATGACACTGTTGTTTACCGTCGGTTCAAAAATCACTAGGCAAAACTGTCGGGAAAGGCTAGGCCTTTTGTGTCTGACACGGGACTGCCTCTTGTTTGTCCACCGTGGCCTTTTATTCGGAAGCCATTGTCATTAAGATTCAATTTACCACCCCAACGAATTCTATTCTTAGAAGGAATCCAATTATCGGCTTTTGTCTATCTCAATTGCAGTTCCATTAAAATAAAACGCAATTAGGACAGTTGATGGTAAACATCTACTAAACATCCGGGCTGTAATGGACCCAGGGACAAAAGCTTTTAGCAATTATCCAAGGCTCCACATTACTCACCCTTTGTCCATCCTAATTTGCGTTTTCATGATAAGGAAAAGCACTTAAGACGACAAACATCCTGTTAAGGGGTGTAATTATCTTAGCACTTTGGTGAATACTTCGATTTCTGTTTAGAGATTTTTTTTCTACCGTTAGGCATCGTCAAAAAGATGAAGATACGGTATAACCAGGAAAAATGTTTTACTAATTTCGATCGAAATTGTCTTTGAACTGATTAAAGTCGATTTCATATAAAACCTTTCTTATTAGGACTGGTTGGTGTCGATACCAAGGGCTGTACTCTGCCGCATGAAAGTGGTTCTCGTCGCGCTTTCGTCAGAAAAAATGTTGATCTCCCGCAACCAAGCTACCCTCCGCTCCAGTCTTGATATCTATCAACCGTACACTTCAACACATTAACAAACAAAGGACGATTTGTTCACCTAGAGATACAAATTTGTCTTTTATAGGAATGTTTCAAAACAGATTTATCAGTTGAAAAAACTTAAAAAATCGAGGAATGTGATTTGAAAAACTTGCCAAACCATTTTTCATAATTTTGACTTCCATCTGGACTTTTTTTATCGAATTCCACAAAAAAAGGTTTTACATATTTTGATCGAAATTGTTTTTTAACTGATTGAAGTCGATTTCATATAAAACCTTTCTTATTAGGACTTATTGATGTCGATACCAAGGGCTGTACTCTCCCGCATAAAAGTGTTACTCGTCGCGTTTTCGTCAGGGAAAATGTCGACCTCCCGCAACCAAGATATCCTCCGATCCAGTCTCGATATCTATCAACCGTACACTTTAACACTTTAACAAACGAAGGACAATTTGTTCACCTAGAGACACAAATTTGTCTTTTGTAGGAATGTTTTAAAACAGATTTATTAGTTGAAAAAACTTAAAAAATCAAGGAATGTGATTTGAAAAACTTGCCAAAACATTTTTCATAATTCCATCTGGACTTTTTTTCTCGAATTCCAGGAAAAAGGTTTTACTAATTCCGATCGAAATTGTCTTTTAACTGATTGAAGTCAATTTCATATAAAACCTCTTGCTAATTGTATCTTAAACATTTATTACAAAACCAATAATCAATCTCAATAAACGAAAATGAAAATATCAAATTATCCTGTATTAAAGGAACAAAAGGAGTAGTGACTGAGAAAGCGTGGCAAATTGGCTTTGTTTCATCCCCTGCAATCTCTTTATAACACGACAGTGATTGATGAAAAGTATATTTTTAAATGCGCAGATGGGAATCCATTTCACATAAGCTCAAAAGTTATATCAAAACGAATTGTTTAATTATTGATATTTAATATGAATTACACTCAATAGCTTTATGGTAGAATTCCAGTTATGTGAATTGCAACTAAAATTATTTTGTCAAGTGAAAATGTGTAATAACAAGGACCTCTCTCGCTTTGAATCAAACGGAAATACAAATGAAATCAATTCATGTAGAAGCTACATACAAAGCCAATAAAATCAACCTTTCATTGCTGCTATTAATTTTACATTGACCTCAAATTTTTATTATCTTTCTAGTAACTTGGTTAACATTGTGCTTGCTTTCTTCATTTGAGGTTTCCACCTGATTTACCACTTTCATCGTATCTAAAACTGAACACTGGAGATTGAACGTAACCAGCAGATAAAGTGACTGTATACAAAAAAATGAACCTGTTCTAGGTATAACTGATATTCAAAAAATGTCGATGTTGGGACGGATGTTGAGACAGAAGTTTACAAAATTAGTAGTCCCAAATCTTCAAGAAGAAAGTCAGCTTATCGAAATTTCGACAAAAGGTAAAAAATTCTATGAAAAGAACGGAGATTTTGTATGTAAATTGCGGTTGCATTTCGAAGAAATGATTATTAAAAAATATCGAAATTATAAGCTTTAAATCAAAATTTTAGGAAAACTACCGAAATTTTGGAAGGAATTCGAAATTAACGAAATGCTAGCAGCCGCTTCTTGTAGATCCTGAATTCAATCCGCAGCACCGGTCACCTATTTTTATTTCTCTAACACATCTGACTCACATCTACATTTTTTTTTGGTGAAACGGACTAGTCCTTGGTTATCTTCAAAAATTGAAATACAAATCTTATCCCCTGAACCCAAGAAAGAGAGATACTGTATTTTAATTTTTGAAGATAATCAAAGAGCAGTCCACAATTTTATCCATAAATTTTCATCTCTCCAATAAAACTTCGAATAATAATTTTTTTGAAAATCTCAGCTTAAGTTCGTGTTGAAGCTCAAAATTTCGAGGAAAATGTCCAAAAAATTAAAGTCTTAATTTTAAGTAAGAAGTCGAAATAAAAAAAAATGTATTTACATGTAGAAAAAGTGAAGGAGGCAATGTTTCAAAAATCGAAATCTCCAAATTTCCATTTCGAGCTTCATCATTTATTTTTCAATTAAAATTTGACATAATTTTATTTTTTTCAAATTTAATCCACTCTCAAGAGGCAACTGCATTAGTCTGCAGAGCACCACTACCAAGACGTAGAAACAACAATCTCAAAATTTAGCGAACAAACTGAAATTGTCAAGAAATATTTTTCTGGATATTTCCAAAAAAATATGTTTCAGCCAATGCTCATTTTTTTGATTTAAATTTTGAGCTTATATTAAGAAAGTAAAGTAATTTTGGGGAAGAAGTCAAAATTTCTAAAAAAATTTCGAGAAAGTCGGATTTAACAAAAGGAAATTTTTGGAAAACTAAATTTGGGAAAATTAAGAAAATTTTGAAAAAAACGAATTTTGAACAAAAAACGAATTTTGAACAAAAAACGAATTTTGAACAAAAAACGAATTTTGAACAAAAAACTAATTTTAAATTAAAAAATTAAACATTTCACGAAACAAACTTATAATCTCTCGGAAAAATTCAAGTTTTCTAAAGTTAAATTTTTTTCTAAGTTTAATTCACTCGCAAAGAGTAACCTCATTATGCCTTCAAAGCACTGTGAGTAGGATGCGGAGGCGATGAACCGCCTTCAAGAAAAAGTCGAATTTTGAGATAAAGGCTACATTTCAAGAAAAAGGCAAATTTTGGGATTTTTAGAAACTAAAATTTCAAACATAAATTGACACTTCAAAATCACGTTGAACGAAATGTCACAATATTAAAATGTCTATAGAAAAATGTCAAAATTTCGACAAAAAAGTCCAGAAGGATGAATTTTGAGATAAAGACTAAATTTCGAGAAAAAGTCGAATTTTGGGGTTTTCAAAAACTCGAATTTTGAACGACAATCGACATTTTAAAGCCACATTGAAAGGAATGTCACAACATGTAAATCCGTCTAGAAAAAAAGTCAAAATTTGAATGAAAACGCCCAGAAGGACGAATTTTGAGTTGAAGGATAATTTTCAAGAAAAAGCAGCATTTTGGGGTTTTTAGCAACTCGAATTTTGAACGAAGGTCGCAATTTTGAAACCGCGTATATATTTAATATTTAAAGCAGCACTAAAAAAATTCCGAAAGTTTGAAAAAAAGATCCAGAAGGACGAATTTTCAAATGAAAGCTGAATTTTGAGAAAAGGTCGAATTTTGGGACAAAGATATTTTCATAAACTCGAATTTTGAACAATAATCGATATTTTAAAAGCACAATTTGAGAAAACAGTCGAAAATACTAGAAAAAACACCGGAAGGACAAATTTTGAGATAAAGGATACATTTCGAGGAAAAGCCGAATTTTGGGATTTTCAGAAAATCGAATTTTGAACGAAATTCAACATTTTAAAGCCACACTGAACTCATATTATTGACTTTTCCAGCCCTTACTTGGTGGAATCCTTTAATATTCATAACTATTAAATTTTATTAACGACTAAAAAACATAATATATATTAAAATAATAAGTAATAAAAATCTCTCTCAAATTTTAAGAAGAACGCTTAATTTTCAAAATAAAGTCGTCGAAGTTGGGGAAAAAATATGAATTTTAAGGAACAGGACGGAATTTTTAGAACATCGATTTTAGCTTTTTTTTGGAAAATGTTGCCACATTAGAGAAAATGGGTAGTTTCCCAAAAAGCAACTGTCGAAATTTCGAGAAAAAAGTCGAAATTTGGAAAAGATCTTAATTTTCTAGAGCAGTGTTTTTCAACCGGCCATGTGCTATGAGATCATAAAAATTTAAAAATGTATAAGGTTTTTTTTTAGTCATCAAAATTTGTAGAGGCGATCATGAAGACGTTTTATCGTCAAAAATTCTTAGAAGATTAATGTGCGCCCTCTTTTTTTTATACAATAAAATGTGGTGTTGCTTCCAAAAAAAAAGGTTGAGAAACACTGTCCTAGAGAACTACAAATGTTGAGTAAAAGTGTCCAAGTTTCGAAAATATCAACAAAAGTAGAGAATTTCGAAAAAAAGTACTTTTAAAAACATAATTGAAATCGTAATTTCTAAAAAAAAATTTCGTAATTTTTTCCAAGAGAAAGCCGAAGCTTTAGAAAACTGGACTAAATTTTAAAATGAAATTCGAACTTTCAAAAAAAGACAAATTTTGAAAACGAAAATTTTTAAAGGAAGAAGAATACTGATGGTTAAATGGTTGAATATTATGCCAAAAATTATAAGAAAATGACAAATTTAAAGAATCAATTTAGGTTGAAATTTCCAAAAATTCGAATCAATAAAAATCCGACAAGCAGATTTTTGAGAAATATCTATTGTAAAATTTAGGAAAAAATACATTTTTCGAAAAAAATTAGAGCTTAGAAAAGGCCTCGAATTTTGGTGAAAAAAATATCAAATTTTGAATTTAAAAACTGAAATACAAATCCTGTCCCTTGAAACCAAGAAAGATTAAAAAACACACCAAAGGTTGCCCTAACGCGTTTCGATAGTCACGCTATCATCTTTAGAGAGATACTTACATCTTTTCAGATAAGGGTACAACCACTAGGTACCACTACCTGAAACCAAGAAACATTAAAAAATACAACAAAGGTTACTCTTCTAACGTTGTTCGTGACGTTGACGGTCGTGCTCTCATTATTTTCGGGCTCCTAATGCGCTCCTAAGACGCTGTCTGCGTTCTAAAAAGAATAGCCCATTTCGGGTTAGTTGTGGTGGAACCCTTATCTGACTCTGGATATTTTTATTACAATGACATCTTCAATATCTCTCTGAAGACTATAGCTTGGCTTCGAAAGGCGTTGGAGCAACCTCTGATGTGTTTTTTAATCTTTCTTGGTTTCAGGGGACAAGATTTGTGTTTCAATTTTTTCATATCTACATATTATTAACATTAGAGCATGTTGGTGATGGTGGTGTGAAACCATGATCCCTATCAAAAATCCCACAATGTGCGTTTTTACTTCAATAAGAAAATGGAAAACTATTTGGGCACTAACGAATATTTTCTCTGATGCATTCGAAATTTTTTGTAAAACAAGTTGTAAGGATCAATTGAACCCAATTATTTTTATACCCGAGTTAAAGGGTCTTACGAGACTTACAGTAACAAAACTATAGTCAAATACCTCTTCTTTGTTGACTAGGCCAGGGGTCGGCGGTAAAGTCAAAAGAGCCAACTGCAATAAAAAAATTGGTTTCGTGAATTTCAAACAGCCACAAATTTTTCTGATATTACATTTTATTTCATAGTTAAATCAGATACATCAGTCAAAATATGGGACAGGGAAAGACCCTTTTGACTCATGTAGTCAAACGAAAACATATTCAGCCCAAAAGATCTTTTATTTCTCAAAATTTAGAGCTTTATTTCAAAATCTGCCTTTTTCTAGCAAATTCGACTTTTTTTAACACTTCTCTGTATTCGTCCTTGCTTAACTATGTATTTTACCCCTAAAATTAGATTTGTTTCCCTAAATCTTCCTTTCTTCTCAAAGTGGACAATCTGTAAAAATGTTACTTTTTTCTAATTCGACTGACTAAAAGATACGACTTATTTTATTATTTTATTAAAATTCATCTTTTGTCGATCTCTTAATCAAAAAAAAGTAAAAATTTAAAGTAATAATTTGGAGATTATAAATAAAAGAGTTTTTGAAGATTTCGACCTTTTCCTCAAAGTTTTTTTTTCAAAATTTAGATCTATTCTTAAATTTGAATTTTTTCCAAATTTGACTTTATTCTAAATTGCGACTTTATCTCGAAATTTATATTATTTTTAAATAACGTTCCTTTCCCAAATTTCACCATTTCCCCCAAATATTGACTTCTGCTGAACATTCAAACTTTTATTTATTTTCTGGAAATTTCCACCTGTTTCCCAAAATTGGGTATTTCTCGAAATTCCAACTTTTAACTGAAAATTCGATATTTTATTATGTTTCTGCAAGCTGGGATTTTATCAACTAAATTGGTTTATTTTCAGAATGTTTTACTTTAAAATTTTGATTTTGTTCTTAAAATTTGACTTTCTCTGGGAAACTTTGACCTTTTTTTAAAGTTCGACACTTTTCTCGAAACTAGAAATTTTATCGACATTTATTTTTATTTAGAAATTATTTTACCAATTTTTTCAAAATTAGAATTTTTCTGAAAATTTGAACTTTTTTTTATTTGTCCTGTTTTCGAAATTTCAAATTTATTCTCAAAATTGAACTTTCTGTGGAAAATTGCAAATTACATATTTTCTTCTTCTCTGAAAAATTTCGACTTCTTAAAATTCGACAATTTTTTCTAAGCTTTTTACAATTTCTCTTTTCGAGATTTTACAATTTTTTACAAAATTCAAATTTGTCTAAAAATTTCAGGTTTTTAAATTTGTTCTGGGTTTTAATCTATTATCAAAATTCAATGTTTTTTTTTATAAGATTTTGCTTTTTTGAGAAATCTCTTTTTGTTTCAACATTCGAATTTTTCCGGAAACATCAATTTTTATTTAGAACAAAATTCAAATCTCAAAATTTGATTTTTTTTTTTACCTTTGACCTTCTCTAGGAAATTTTGACCTTTTTTTTAAAGTTTAACACTTCTCCAAATTGAAAGTTTTATCGGCATTCTTTTTCGTTTCGAAATTATTTTACCAATTTTCTCAAAATTCGATTTATCTGAAAATTTGGGGTTTTTTTAATTCGCCTTGTTTTTGAAATTCCAAATTTATTCTCAAAATTTAATTTTCACTGGAAAATTGCAAATTTTTATCGAAATTATTATCGACTTAAAGATCGAGACTTTTTTAATCTTCCAGTTTATTTTTACAATTTCTCTTTTATATAAAAATTTCAAGTTTTTTAATTTGTTTTGAGTTTCAATCTATTCGACTCCTTTTTGAAATTTGCCCTTATTTGGAAACTTTAGACAAATTAATTTTTTTATTCTCTTAATTTTTCTCAATTTTTTTTCAAAATTTCTTTCTTTTTCTGAAAATTTGGTTTTTTCTGAGAGATTTTGATCTTTTTTTAAAGTTAAACACTTCTCGAATTTTTCTTGCAATTTTCTTTCAAAATTATTGTACAAATTTTCTCAAAATTTAAATTAATCTGAATTTGTTTTTTTTAAATTGTCTTCTTAGTCTAAATTTTAAATTTATTCCCAAAATTTAACTTTCTCTGGAAGATTGTCAATTTGTTGTCAAAGTTTTAAGCTTTTCTTAAAATTTAGACTAATTTCCTTGAAATTTCTCATAAAATTTGAGCTTTTCCTTCTTATCTGTAAGATTTTGAGTTTTTTAAATTTCAATTTTTTTTCTAAGCTTACACTTTACTCTTATAATTTTTCTTTTCGAAATTTCGCAATTTTTTAAAAAATTCGAAATAATCTACAAATTTCAGGTTTTAAATTTGTTTTAGGTTTCAATCTATTGCAAAAATTCGACGTTTTTTTTTTCTAAAATTTTCCTTTCTGAGAACTTTCGATAAATTAGTTTTTTTTCGAAATTGCTCCCTTTTTCCCAATTAGGCAAATTTTAATCTCTCTATTTTTCCCAATTTTTTTCCAAATCTCTTCCTTTTTCTCGAAATTTGGTTTTTTCTAGAAAATTTTAACCTCTTTTTGAAGTTTAACACTTCTCGAAATTTGCTTGAAATTTTCTTTCGAAAGTATTTTACCAATTTTCTTAAAATTCGAATTGATCTGAAAATTTGAAGTTTTTTTCTAATTCGTGAAAATATATTCTGAAAATTTAGCTTTCTCTGGAAAATTGCAATTTTTTATGGACATTTCGAGCTGTTCTAAACTTTTTCCATGAAATTCTTCCTAAAATTAGACTTTTTTTTTCTTTACTGACAAACTTCGACTTTTTTAAAGATCGACAATTTTTTTAAAGTTCCACTTAATTTTTACAATTCTCTTTTCAAAATTTTACTATATTTAAAAAAATTCAAATTTGTCTAAAAGTTTGAGGTTTTTAATTTGTCCTGGGTTTCAATCTATTATCGAACTTCTACGTTTTTTTTTTTCTAAAATTGTACCTTTTATTGAAAGCTTTAGATAAATTCATATCTTTCGAAATCTCTTTCTTTTCTCAATTTTTGTGGAACCTCTTTTTTTTACTGAATTTTTTCAGAGTCTCTTTTTTTTAATTTTTGCGAAATCTCTTTTTCTCAAAATTCGGCTTTTTCTTTCATTTCGTACTTTGATATTTGCCGTTTTTGTAAATTTCATTTTTATTTCTCACAAAAAGTAATTCACGAAATCTAAAGGTTATAGAAAACTTACAAATAAAAAAATAATAATCATAAGAAAAATATTTTTTTGAAATTTCGACTCCCCAAGTTAGACTTTTTCTAGAAATTTCAAATTTCATGTGTTTTTTTAAAATGTTAATATAAATCAATTAAAAATTTCGGAAAAATACTTCTTGAAATCATAACTTTTTGTTAAAATTTAAGTAAAACGTGAAAATTCCTAGAAAAGTATTTTTGGAAATTTCTACTTCTGCAGGTCACTTGTTTAATGAGTGTCTGTATATCTGTCCACCACAGCTATTATTTATTTTTTTAGGGGAATTTATAAGAGCCGCAATTTTCTTTTAAAAGAGCCGCATGCGGCTCCCGAGCCACGGTTTGCCGACCCCTGGACTAGGCGATCAAATGGGGGAGGTTATGACCTCGAAACTTTGTTTTGTACTCATCACTGACCCATTTTCTTATACATATCGCTAGTCTCTGCATTTCGCCAACCGCTGCCTACCCAAAATGTTTCTTAAGTCCCTTTTTACGACCATTTAACTGGACTAAATGGTTTTAGTTTACACGAAGGGGAATCGAAATAGATTGCAATTTCTTGTACCTAAAGCTATCCATTTATTCCCTCTTCTTCACACTTAATAATTAGTGTATGACTTACAAATATATTTCATAATAATAAAAATCCCAACTGCTGGATATGAACCTAGTTTTACTGAAATTTGGTGCTCGACAACAACTTAAGTGTTTTCTCGAAGCTTTTATCCGTTCAGTATTTTATGTGTCTACCTGTAATAGTCTATTAAAAATGAAACATTCCTTTATAGTCGTTCCTGAATAGATTAAAAAATCAACAAACCAAGGAGCGCGTATCATAAAGTATCATAAAACGAGGAAATATGACAGAAATCGGATGTTAAAAGAGGGTGGAGGTGAAAAGGAAGCAGGCTCAGGTTGAACTGCATTTCTCCCCTGAATCTGACTGAAGCGGCCACTGCTGCCTGAAAGGCGAAACGCGACAGTAATATTCCTACCCCATTTGAGGGAGGTTGTGCAATACGCGAGTCGGTTTCGATTAACGACAGAATAATCGCGAAGTGTTGTTGAAGTCCATCAATATATTGCTCTTTCTACAACTAATGATAAAATCCAAAGCTTAGGTAAGGATATTTTTACTTTATTTCGAAAATCTGAAAAATGCCAACAAAGTCCCTGCAATATTACCTACCCTACAAAGAAAGTTATTAATCTTCCTGCGGTCATCCAGAGTTTAAATTAATTTCTGTTTTGAACAGATGCAGGAAATTAAGAGGAAGGCGAATGGTGTATGATGTAGCCCTAAGATAAGAACCCTTTTTGACATTTCCGTTTAAATTCTTAAAATTAGAGCGAAATTATATCTGCTGAAACCGTCCACCGCTTTGATGTGTCCGTCCATTTAAAATTTTTTTATATAAACGTTGGATTTTGTAAAATTAAGAAATAATAAAGTTTTCAGGTAAATGGCAAAAAAAAATCCATGCCTTACTTGAACCCGGGGAAAACTTCAGGTCCTGTGGGAAAATGGACCGTGGGAAATTCCAAAAGTTGCCCTTTGTCAATGGGGATCAGGGAATGCCGCCCTTCATGGGTTAATTATAGGTTAGAACGCGCTACTCAACTACCGGTAGCAACCCCTCTTCAATGTTTTTTGTACTTTGGTATTCTACCGCGATAGTTTTAGATCAATCGTGAAAATTTTCAATCTAATAAACACACCTACTGCTAAAATTTAAAAATTTTAAGGCATTTAATGATTTTTTAAAAATTTTCAAAACATTTTCATGCCATTAGATGCACTTTGACAATTGATAATTAATAACCAAGTAAAGAGATGGGGTGGAGTCAGTTATTTCATAACCGTCAGACGATAAAATTCCACAAAACGAATAGATTACATATACAAACCCCTTATAGCTGAGAACCCTTTCTTATTAGGACTGGTATTACCGACACCAAGGACTGTACTCTCCCGCATGAATGTTCGAAATGGATATTCGCATGCCTATTCGCATTCGCGAATGTGGGAAAACCAACATTCCTTACATCACCAGTAGGAATGTTTCGGAACAGGTTCATCAACTGAACAACAAATTTTAAAAAATCAAGAAATGTAATTCAAAATACAGGATCATTGTTTACGTTAGTTCTTTAATAGCCATCAAGAGACAAACTTCCAGAAAACGAAAACGTTATTTATAGAAACCCCTTATAGGTGACAACCCTTTCTTATTAGGACTGGTATTACCGACACCAAGGGCTGTACTCCCCCGCATGAAAGCGGTGCCCGTCACGTTTTTGTCAGGAAAAAGGTCCACCTCCCGCAAAATATAAATCAAGCTACCCGCCGCCCCACTCTCCATACATATCAGCATTATCCTTCAAATAGATTAACAAACAAAGAACGATTTGTTCACAAACCTAGAGACACAGATCTGTCTTGTGTAGGAATGTTTGGGAACAGGTTTATCAGTTGAAAAAATTTTAAAAATCAAGGAATGTAATTCAAAAAACTTGCCATGTTTTGGCCACGTTGTGGCATCAGGATTACTGTTTACGCGCCCTTTGGTAATCGATAAATGAATAAAGAGGTGGTAGCAAAGGACCTCCTTTGCTACCACTGCCTCCACCCTTACCTAAGGGTGGAGGCAGTTCTTTAATAGCCATCAAGAGACAAACTTCCACAAAACGAAAACGTTATCTATGCAAACCCCCTTGTAGGTGACAACCCTTTCTTATTAGGACTGGTATTACCGACATCAAGGGCTGTACTCTCCCACGTGAAAGCGGTACCTGTCACGTTTTCGTCAGAGAAAATGTCGATCTTCCGAAAAATGTAAATTAAGCTACCCGCCGCTAAACTCCCCATAACTATCAACCGTACACCTCAACAGATTAACAAACAAATAACGATTTGTTCACAAACCTAGAGACACAGATCTGTCTTGTGTAGAAATGTTTGGGAACAGGTTTATCAGTTGAAAAAATTTAAAAAATCAAGGAATGTAATTCAAAAAACTTGCCATGTTTTGGCCATGTTGTGACATCAGGATCACTGTTTACGCGTACTTTGGTAATCGATAAATGAATAAAGAGGTGGTAGCAAAGGAGGTAAGGGTGGAGGCAGTTCTTTAATAGCCACCAAGAGACAAACTTTCATAAAACGAAAACGTTATCTATACAAACCCCTTATAGGTGACAAACCTTTCTTATTAGGACTGGTATTACCGACACCAAGGGCTGTACTCTCCCGCATGAAAGCGGTACCTGTTACGTTTTCATCAGGAAAAATGTCGACCTCCCGCGAAATATCAGTCAAGCTACCCGCCGCTTCACTTTCCATATCTATCAACTGTACCCTTCAATAGATTAATAAACAAAGAACGATTTGTTCACCAACCATACAGACCTGTCTTGTATAGGAATGTTTCGGAACAGGTTTATGACAGTGAAAATTGTCATGAATTTATAAAAATTCATTTAAGTAATATCGTTCTTCCTATTAAACATAAAATAATAAACATAAATAATACTGATTGCGATTTCAGGAAAAAAATGGTATGTGTACCTCGTAGTGAAAGCACTTTCGCGGATTTTGATGTTTGTTAACCTCGGCTAACGCCTCTGCCACAATTTACATTGTCGGCTGGGAATGTTTTGCATTTATTACTAGATACACCATACACTATTACAAAATATAATTTGCATTACGATTTTTCTACAAATCAGTTTACAAAGAGCTGTTTATTTCAGCTGTATCAACTAATCAGCTAAGCCTTTAGATTTTTCTGGAGTTAAAATTACTCACACGCGAACTTATCGTGACTGAAAGTATGTTCTGCAGAAATTAACGGTATTTCGTTAGAGTTTGTTTGAAACTTCTGAAACATGTACAGTGGCATTAAATTTTTGGTAAATGTCGCCCGCAGGATTTTACATAATTAATACCAGTGGTCAAAACATTTTTGTGGCATCAGGATCACTGTTTACGCGTAATTTGGTAATCGATAAATGAATAAAGAGATGATAGCAAAGGAAATAGGAATGGAGGCAGTTCTTTAATAGCCTACAAGAGACAAACTTTCACAGAACGAAAACATTATCTATACAAACCCCTTATAAGTGACAACCCTTTCTTATTAGGACTGGTATTGCCGACACCAAGGGCTGTGCTCTCCCGCATGAAAGCGGTACCTGTCACGTTTTTGTCAGGGAAAAGGTCGACCTTCCGCAAAATATACGGCCAGTTCCACAAGAAAGTGTACGCCATAATTTTAAATGTAATATCCGCAGCGCCATCGCGGTAGTGCTCTCAAATCTGTAACTAAGACGCTTTTGCACAGTATATAGATAAACAGGATGCTAGCTAAACATTTTATTTGGTCGGTTGCATTCTAAATTAAGTGCAAAATGTCTGTTACGAGACAGTGTTCCCCGTAACGCCCAAGGTGTCGTACTGAGCTGCTGCTAAAATTCTTAGAAAGTCAAAAACATTCGTTGCGAAGTGGATTAACAGATATTTAGAGGTAAGAAACGTAGATGATTTTCCAGAGAGGGGGCTAACGCACGTGACATCAAAATCTCAGGACAATGAGTCTTTTTAAGCAGAAACCCAATCTTACTTTGAGTCAGACCCAAATATAATGGCAGAGAAAAGGAACTCATGTGTCCATCACCACGATAAGATGCCGTCTGCGAAAAAAAAACCATGTCGACTTTAAAAAAACCATTGTTGTCTGAAAAATACAACAAGAAACGACTGAGATGGGCGAAGGAAAATTTGAATAGAAATTGGATGAAGCTATATTTACGGACGAAACATATTTTTGGGCCTGGTTTCTTCTTTCAAAAGCCTGGTGTACGAAGCGTGACAGGCTGCTTCAACGAACTGTCAAACATCAGGTAACGCTGTATTTTGGGGATACTTCTCTAAACGCGGATTTGGTTGTTTGCGGTTATTTACAACCAATTTAAACGCTAAAAAAATCTGCAATATTTATCAAAAATATCTTCTGAAGTCCGCAAAGAAGATGTTTGGTTTGAATGAGATAAATTAGATGCTTCAAGAAGATAATGATCCGAAACATCCAAACCATCTCTGTACAGCGTTTAAACAAAACAATGGGATTACCACGATGGATTGGCCTGCAATGTTCCCAGATGCAAATCCGGTAGAAAATGTTTGGTCTTATATTAGGATGAAACCTAAAGGAAAGCCAACATATACTTTGAAGCAGCTGTCATATAAAATCAGGACTATTTGGAGATCCTTACCGTTAGAATACGCAGAAAATCTCGCCAACCTATAATCGATAATGGCAGCGATTGGATTAACTATTAGTTAATTGTGTAATAACATATATTTTCATAAAAACATACATTTATCATTTATCTTTTATTGCTTATAGATAACAGCGTACAATTTCTTGTGGAACTGACTGTAAATCAAGCTACCCGTGGCTTCACTCTCCATATCTATCAACCGTACACTTTAACACATCAACAAACAAAGGACGATTCGCTAAGAAACCTAGAGACACAGATCTGTCTTGTGTAGGAATGTTTTGGAACAGGTGTATCAGTTAAAACAATTTTTAAAATAAAGGAATATAATTTAAAAATCTTGCCAAAAGATTTTTGTGGCATCAATATCACTATTGGCGCGCACTTTGGCAATCGATAAATAAAGAAAAAGTGTGACAACAGAGAAGATGGGATGCGAACAGTTCTTTAATAGCTATCAAGCGACAAACTTCCACAAATCGAAAACGTTATCTACACAAACCCCTTATAGGTGACTACTCTTTCCTATTAGGACTGGTATTACCGACACCAAGGGCTATACTCTCCCGCATGAATGTAGTACATGTCACGTTTTCCTTAGGGAAAACGTTGACCTCCCGCAAAATATAAATCAAGCTACACGCCACTCCATTCTCCATATCGATCAACCGTACGCTTCAACAGATTAACAAACAAAGGACGATTTGTTCAGAAACCTAGAGACGCAGATCTGTCTTATGTAGGAATATTTTGGAAGAGGTTGATCAGTTAAAAGAAATTTAGAAATCAAGGAATGTACTTTAAAAATCCTGCCACAGATTTTTGTGGCATCAGTATCACTATTTGCGCGCACTTTGGCAATCGACAAATGAACAAAAAGGATGACAGCAAAGAAGATGGGGTGCGAACAGTTCTTTAGTAGCTATCAAGCGACAAACTTCCACAAAACGAAAACGTTATCTATACAAAACCGTTTATAGGTGACAACCTTTTTCTTATTAGGACTGGTATTACCGACATCAAGGGCTGTACTCTCCCGCATGAAAGTAGAACCTGTTACGTTTTCGTCAGGGAAAAAGTTGACCTCCCGCAAAATATAAATCAAGCTACCCACCGCTCTACTCTCCATATCTATCAACCGTACACTTCAACAGATTAACAAACAAAGGATTATTTGTTCGGAAACCTAGAGACACAGGTCTGTCTTGTGTATGAATGTTTCGGAAGAGGTTTATCAGTTAAAAACATATTTGAAATCAAGGAATTTAATTTAAAAATCTTGCCAACAGATTTTTGTGGCATCAGTATCACTATTTGCGAGCACTTTGGGAATCGATAAATGAACAAAAAGGGTGACAACAGAGAAGATGGGATGCGAACAGTTCTTTAGTAGCTATCAAGCAACAAACTTCCACAAAACGAAAACGTTATCTATACAAATCCCTTATAGGTGACAACCCTTTCTTATTAGGATTGGTATTACCGACACCAAGGGCTGTACTCTCCTGCATAACAGCAGTACCTGTCACGTTTTCGTCGGGGAAAACGTTGACCTCCCGCAAAATATAAATCAAACTGGTCACCGCTCCACTCTCCATATCTATCAACCGTACTCCTCTACAGATTAACAAACAAAGGATGATTTGTTCATAAACTTGGAGACTAAGAGACACAGATCTGTCTTGTGTAGGAATGTTTCGGAAGAGGTTTATCAGTTAAAAAAAATTTTTGAAATCAAGGAATTGCCAACAGATTTTTGTGGCATCAGTATCACCATTTGCGCGCACTTTGGCAATCGATAAATAAACAAAAAGGGTGACAGCGGAGAAGATAGGATGCGAACAGTTATTTGGTAGCTATCACGCCACAAACTTCCACAAAACGAAAACTTTATCAATACAAACCCCTTATAGGAGACAACCTCTTCTTATTAGGACTCGTATTACCGACACCAAGGACTATACTCTCTTGCATGAAAGTAGAACATGTCACGTTTTCGTCAGGGAAAACGTTGACCTCCCGCAAAATATAAATCAAAGTACCCACCGCCTACACTCTCCATATCTACCAACCGTATTTCCCTACAGATTAGCAAACAAAGGATGATTTATTCAAAAACCTAGAGACACAAATCTGTCTTGTGTAGGAATATTTTGGAAGAGGTTTATCAGTTAAAAGAAATTTAGAAATCAAGGAATATACTTTAAAAATCCTGCCACAGATTTTTGTGGCATCAGTATCACTATTTGCGAGCTCTTTGGCAATCGATAAATTTACAAAAAGGGTGGCAACAGAGAAGATGGGGTGCGAACGCTTCTTTAGTAGTTATCAAACGACAAACTTCCACAAAACGAAAACGTTATCTATACAAACCCCTTATAAGTGAGAACCCTTTTTTATTAGGACTGGTATTACCGACACAAAGGGCTGTACTCTCCCGCATGAAAGCGGTACCTGTTACGTTTTCATTAGTGAAGATGTCGACCTCTCACAAAATATAAATCAAGCTATCCGCCGCTACACTCTCTATATCTAACAACCGTACACTTCAAGCTACTTACCGCTTCACTCTCCATATCTATCAACCGTACTCCCCTACAGATTAACAAACAAAGGATGATTTGTTCAGAAACCTAGAGACACAGATCTGTCTTCTGTAGGAATGTTTCGGAAGAGATTTATCAGTTAAAAAAATTTTTGAAATCAAGGAATATAATTTAAAAATCTTGCCAACAAATTTTGTGGTATCAGTGTCACTATTTGTGCGCACTTTAGCAATCGATAAATGAACAAAAAGGGTAACAATAGATAAGATGGGGCGCGAACAGTTCTTTAGTAGCTATCAAGCGACAAACTTCCACAAAACGAAAACGTTATCAATACAAACCCTTTATAGGTGACTACCCCTCCTATTAGGACTGGTATTACCGACACTAAGGGTTGTACTCTTCCGCATAAAAGCAGTATCTGTCACGTTTTTGCCAAGGAAAAGGTTGACCTTCCGCAAAATATAAATTAAGCTACCCACCGCTTCACTCTCCATATTTATCAACCGTACTTCACTACAGATTAACAAACAAAGGATGATTTGTTCAGAAACCTAGAGACACAGATCTGTCTTGTGTGGGAATGTTTCAAAAGAGGTTATTCAGTAAAAAAAATTTTTGAAATCAAGAAAATTAATCTAAAAATCTTGCCAACAGATTTTTGTGGCATCAGTATCACTATTTGCGCGCACTTTGACAATCGATAAATGAACAAGAAGGGTGGCAACAGAGAAGATGGGGTGCGAACGGTTCTTTAGTAGCTATCAAGCAACAAACTTCCACAAAACGAAGACATTATCTATACAAGACCCTTATAGGCGACTACCCTTTCTTATTAGGACTGGTATTACCGACACCAAGGGTTGTACTCTCCCGCGTGAAAGCGGTACCTGGCACGGTAACGTGATAAGGAAGAAAGTCGACCGCCCAACAAATTTTAAAAAATGATCCCCCATTACA
Organism: Dastarcus helophoroides; assembly: GCA_028583605.1. Classification (NCBI taxonomy): domain Eukaryota; kingdom Metazoa; phylum Arthropoda; class Insecta; order Coleoptera; family Bothrideridae; genus Dastarcus; species Dastarcus helophoroides. Next base: position 34,077,698 of record CM053327.1, read on the forward strand.
TTCGCTACCATCCGAACACCACGACACTCGGTAGAAATGAACAAAAATGTGATTGACACGTGACAAACATCAAGATGCTTATGTTTGAACCTTGCGCACTTTCAGGTCTGATAAGTGACTTGCAAAAAGACTGAACTTACATTTCATTAATTTTTATCTACTTTAGTTATTCTTTACCTTGATTTTTATGTTAATATGCTTTGGAAAATGTAAGCATTTTTTTTTTAGTTGTCATTAAAGATTCAAAGGGTTATAAGCAAAATTAACCATAATTCTACAATAACTTTAATTAATCTCTCTTACAAGGACAATTTTTATAATCTAGATTAACGCCAATCCTCCAAGCCAAGTTCAAACTCAATTAATCCATGTCTTACTTTAATAAATCTCATTATTTTTAGAAACTTGGTGCTCGAGTTCAGGAAAACTTGGGTGTATAAATTAATCGCCTATTGTCTTAGACTCTAAATAATAATCTTCGTCGACTTCTAACACAGCTTTAGCACGAATAGCGTCCTCCTGAACGGAACTTTCGACTTTCTTGCATCGCCATTGTCTTGCAAATTGTTCGATAAAGCAGCATTCACCAGGATATGGGACAAATAGTATTAATCCTCTTCCTTTTTTTTATAACGTTTATGTACCGTAATCCTAGACGGAATGACAAAAAATATTTACACGTTACTTTGAACGCTTTTGGGTATAATGCATTTTTTCATAAAGTTGTAGGAAATGGACAAAATGGAAATTACAAAAAAATAAAAAAAGACGCATCCATAAAATTATTGCTCAATTTTCTAACAGCCGGGTGGTTTTGGAATATTAAATATTTGACAACCGTTCGTACTGAAAAAGAGCCACCGAAGAAGGAAGAACTGTATAAATAACTTACACCAAATAATAGGTTTTTAATAAAATAATAAATTCTCAAAATTTCACAATTTGTTAACCAATTGTCTGAATTTATAATGACAGAGTCAATCTGAGTTCATTCTGGTGATTTAATTTAATTCGCATCTTACGTATAAATAAAATATGACAAAATTGGAGGAAGTAGGGCGAAATTCTTACCTTCATATAATTACGAAGGTATTTCCCCTTGGCTTTTACGTTTTCAGCTCCAATAACCCTTAATTAGTTCGAAAGTCCAATTCAGGTAAATGTAAAAGCTCTAGTTTCAAACCAGAGACTATTTCCAACTAATCAAGCCACCGGGAAAAATGTCGTTTTTATCGGAATTTTGCGGCAACAACGCAGGATCTGATAGATGTGTAATCTGCTGGATCCTGTTTCCGATGCTTATTTCGCAGAACTGATCGAAATCAACCCTCTATGTAAATCAGGAAATCGTTAGCTCTGACAGCCAAATTAGTGGCATCAGTAGTTGGTTACAGAAGGAAGTGATTTTTGCATTCGGAGGCAAATTTCGCTGTTAACTGTTTTTCTTATTTTAATGTTATTGTTAATCTATAAATATAGACTTTTTTACCAACAGCTTATACCACAAATTTATAATTTACATTATTTTTTACGGGCTAGCTTAATTGATGGATTTCCTTGAGTAGTCTTAAACAGATGTTAATGGCTTCAAAGGATAAAGTGAAAAGTTGATGAAGCCCAAGTAAATATATTCCGAAAGTTGGTGCAACTGAAGTGAAATCGATGGGTAGGCACAACCCCCATTCAAATTTTACGAAACAAAACAGCCTACTTGATCGAAATAAGATGAAAGCGCCTTTCTGAAACCTAATAGTTTTCCGATACTTTCTACTGAAACTAAAATTAAAGAAAAACAAGGAGTGATCCCACACACGCCTTATAAGACATTTAAACTTTTAATATGACGTAAATAGAAAGACATTAACTGCAAAATGAAATGGTATGAATATCATATTTTTCAGTTATACGTGGTTACGTAGTAAGAAAGTTTTCATCTTTTCATAACCGATTATTCGCTCTCTTTATTCGTCTTTTCAGTTTTACTTATCGATTATCCTTAGAAACCAATGACGCAAAGCAGATTTTTTTACAAAGTGGGTCCCCCATCTTACTCTCTCAATGAAATATGTGTCACAAGAAAGTTTAGAAAAAGGCACCTAATTCCTACATTTAAAGTTGATTAGAAATTCCCCAATAGAAATTATTTTGACACTTGGATTAAGACTTTTTTTGAATTTTGAGTTTTTTAGTTTACACTTTCAGTTCTAGTATTTGCGAAGCAAACTCTTTAATTTAAGAAATTTGTGTTTACTTGGAGAATAGAATAACAATTTAATCGATTTCCTATTTTCTCTATTCGCTGGAATTTTGAATAATCATTGTAAGACTTAAGGGTTATCGGTGGTGGTTATAATGTAATAAATTACTCAAACAGGATGCTATTGAGAAAGTCAATAAATCTGCATTTAACGTAGGATGGAAACTAATAACTGTCGCTATAAATATACAAAGGATTACTACACAACGTCATCGACGATTAATTAACCAACGGCAACAATATCGGAATAAATTAATTCCTTGCCAATTACAATTTAATTTACCAAACATACTTAAGAAGAAAGTCAAATTAAGAGAACCTAACAAGAACGTAAAAGAACATTAAATCGTTTAACATCGGACAAAAAAACATATCGGTTTGGAATATATTGGAAATTTGGGGTCGAAAACACTCTCACTACTTTGATTTGATGTTGTTGTTGTTGTGATATTGTTTTGACAAAATTGGTGCCATCAGACAACTTCCACAAAACGAAAACAAGCCCCTTATAGGAGACAACACTTTCTTATTAGGACTGGTATTACTGACACCAAGGGCTGTACTCTCCTGCATGAAAGCGATACCTGTTACGTTTTCGTCAGTGAAAATTTTAAATCAAGCTATCCGCCGCTACACTCTCCATATCTATAAACCGTACACCTCAACAGATTAACAAACAAAGGAGGATTTGTTCACAAACCGAGAGACACAGATCTGTCATTTGTAGGAATGTTTCAAAACAGGTTTATCAGTTGAAACAATTTAAAAAATCTAAGAATGTAATTTTAAAATTTAACGAAAAAATTTTGTGGCATCCAGATCACTGTTTACGTGCACTTTGCCAATCGATAAATGAATGAAACAGTGGCAACGGAGATGAGGTACCGGCAGTTCTTTAATAATTATCAAGCGACAAACTTCCACAAAACAAAAACGTTATCTATACAAACCTCTTATGGGTGACAACCCTTTCATATTAGGACTTGTATCAACGACACCAAGGACTGTACTCTCCTACGCGAGAGCGGTACCTGTCACGTTTTCATCATGGAAAGTGTCGATCTTCCTAAAAATATAAATCAAGCTATCCGCCGCTACACCACACTCTTCATATTTATCAATCGTACACTTCAACAGATTATTAACAAACAAAGGAGGATTTGTTCACAAACCGAGAGACACAGATCTGCCTTGTGTAGAAATATTTCGAAACAGGTTTATCAGTTGAAACAATTTAAAAATTCAAGGATTGTAATTTTAAAAACTGTGGCAGCGGAGACGAGGTGCCGGCAGTTCTTTAATAGTTATCAAGCGAAAAACTGCCACAAAAAGCAAAAGGCTATCTACACAAACCCCTTATACGTGACAACCCTTTCTTATAAGGACTGGTATTACCGACACCAAGGGCTGTATTCTCCCGCGTGAAAGCGGTACCTGTCATGTTTTCGTCAGAAAAAATGTCGATCTTCCGAAAAATATAAATCAAGCTACCCGCCGCTCCACTCTCCATATATATCAACCTTATCCTTTAAATAGATTAACAAACAAAGGACGATTTGTTCACAAACTTAGAGACACAGATTTGTCTTGTGTAAAAATTAGTGATGTAACGAATATTCGCATTCGTGAATATTCTCATGTTTTTTCATATTCGCATTCGCATTCGCAAGAAATTATGCGAATACATGGCGAATGTATTTGGCAATAAAACGGGAAATTATTTATGGAATAACAACTGCTCAGGCAGGGTTTCTTAAACTGGGGTTCATGTACCTTTGAGGTATCTATATCATGAGTTTGGGGGTCTATTGATAGAGTCTCTAATAACTAATGTGGTAATTATCCAGTCCCACCTAATAAAAAGTATTTTTTAATTCCTTTTTTTTTCTTTCTTCCTTCTCTTCTTCTTTAATTTTCATTCTCGTCAACTAGAATAGGGCACTAGGGCGTTTGCTCTCCCCTGATTTATAAAATCAACTAGAAATTTATATTCCCAATGGCGGGGCCCTTTTCCAAAAATTTTTTTTGTTTCTTTCTTTAAAATTTCGACCTCTTTATAAAAATTCGTCTTTTTTCACAAATTTTATTTTTTTCTTTTGAAATTTCGAATTGAACCTAAAATTCGAGCTCTTTTATTCAAATTGGCTTTTTTAAAATTTTAAATTTTTATTTCAAAATTCGTCAGTTTTCTTTTTTCAAAATTTCGTCATTTCTAGATATTTGACTTTTTCTGAAAATTTCATTTTTGTTTAATTCGTCCTACAACAAATTTCCACTTTATATTAAACGTTGCTTTTTTCTCAAAATTGATCTTTTGATAAAAAAGTAAAAATATTTAAAATAATACTTACTTGAATATTTTGAAAAATATATTTTGAAAGTGTGGAATTTTTGCAAAAGGACAAGAATCCCAGAAAAGTTAATTTCTCAAAATCTCGACCATTATCTCTATAGCGGATATTTTTTGACATCACAGAGGGGCAGAGGCAGCTGGTTCTTCACTCAGGCAGCAATTAAAAAATAAATATTAAGTCGAGAAATTTCGACCCTTTTTTCTTGAAATATCGACTTTTTTCGTAAAACGTTTTTCAAAATTCGCCCCTTTTTTGAAATCTCGTCAAAATTTGACTTTTTTCTCAAAATTTTGATCCTTTTCTCAAAATGTCGATATTTTCCTCGATATTTTCATTTTTTTCAAAATTTGTTTAAGTATTTGGAACTTTCGATTTTTATGTTTATTAATTTTATTTGACATTTCTTCGACTCAGTTTGGAAATATTTAAATTTTTATTGTTTGTTGACAATATTCTAAAACAGTTTCTGAAATATGACTACGTGGTATTTAAAATTTATTTAAAACGTCACCTCGAAAATCATCTTTTTTTCTAAATTTTGATATTTTTCAAATTTTTCCAAAAGTTCAAATTTTTATATTAAATTGATTTCCTGAAAATTACCACTTTATTCCAAACCAGTTTTTTTTTTCCTTATAATTCGTCTTTTTCTTAATTAAGACTATAAAGTAGAATTTTGAGTATAAACCCAAAAATTTTAGCTTTTTCTCTCAAAATTGTACCGCTCTAAAGTTTTTAGATATTTCATACAAATTTCGACCTTTTTCTCGAAATTTTTACTGCCGGAAATTTGAACCTATTTCTCAAAATATGTTCTATTATTGAAGTTTCGACTAAATGTTTAATGTTTTAAGAATTTTCTACTTGAAATTGAGCTTTTCATTCAAATTTCGACTTTTTATCAAAATTCGTTTCTTTTTTTAGAATTGGATTAAAATTTTGCTAAAAACATAACAATTTTGAGAGTAGTAGTAGAGAAACATTCTTAGAAACTGGATTTTTTTCTTTAAATTCGATTTATTTTGATCGATTTTTCTTACAATGTTTTCTACGTGCCAGTGAAAACGTCAACATTTGTATTCGCATTCGCAAATGTTCGAAATTGATATTTGCATTCGCATTCGAATTTGCATTCGCGAATGTGGGAAAACCAACATTCGTTACATCATTAGTAGGAATGTTTCGGAACAGGTTTATCAGCCAAATAAAATTTTAAAAAATCAAGAAATGTAATTCAAAAAACTTGCCAAAACATTTTTGTGGCCTCTGGATCACTGTTTACGCGCACTTTGGTAATCGATAAATGAATAAAGAGGTGGTAGCAAAGGAGATAAGGATGGGGACAGTTCTCTAATAGCCATCAAGAGACAAACTTCCACAAAACGAAAACGTTATCTATAGAAACCCCTTATAGGTGACAACCCTTTCTTATTAGGACTGGTATTATCGACATCAAGGGCTGTACTCTCCCAGGTGAAAGCGGTACCTGGCACGTTCTCGTCAGGGAAAATGTCGATCTTCCGAAAAATATAAATCGAGCTACCCTCCGCTCCACTCTGTATACATATCAACCTTATCCTTCAAATAGATTAACAAACAAAAGACGATTTGTTCACATACGTAGAGACACAGATCTGTCTTGTGTAGGAATGTTTCGGAACAGGTTTATCAGTTAAAAAAAAATTAAAAAATCAAGAAATGTAATTCAAAAAACTTGCCAAAACATTTTTGTGGCATCAGGATCACTGTTTACGCGCACTTTGGTAATCGATAAATGAATAAAGAGGTGGTAACAAAAGAGATAGGGGTAGTGGCAGTTCTTTAATAGCCATCAAGAGACAAACTTCCACAAAACGAAAACGTTATCTATACAAACCCCTTATAGGTGACAACCCTTTCTTATTAGGACTGGTATTATCGACATCAAGGGCTGTACTCTCCCACGTGAAAGCGGTACCTGTCACGTTTTCGTCAGGGAAAATGTCGATCTTCCGAAAAATATAAATCAAAGCTACCCTGCCGCTCCACTCTCTATACATATCAACCTTATCCTTCAAATAGATTAACAAACAAAAGACGATTTGTTCACATACCTAGAGACACAGATCTGTCTTGTGTAGAAATGTTTGGGAACAGGTTTATCAGTTGAAAAAATTTTGAAAATCAAGGAATGTAATTCAAAAAACTTGCCATGTTTTGGTCACGTTGTGGCATCAGGATTACTGTTTACGCGCACTTTGGTAATCGATAAATGAATAAAGAGGTGGTAGCAAGGGAGGTAAGGGTGGAGGCAGTTCTTTAATAGCCATCAAGAGACAAACTTCCACAAAACGAAAACGTTATCTATGCAAACTTCCTTATAGGCGACAACCCTTTCTTATTAGGACTGGTATTACCGACATCAAGGGCTGTACTCTCTTACGTGAAAGCGGTACCTGTCACGTTTTCGTCAGAGAAAATGTCGATCTTCCGAAAAATGTAAATTAAGCTACCCGCCGCTAAACTCCCCATAACTATCAACCGTACACCTCAACAGATTAACAAACAAAGGACGATTTGTTCACAAACCTAAAGACACAGATCTGTCTTGTATAGAAATGTTTGGGAACAGGTTTATCAGTTGAAAAAATTTAAAAAATCAAGGAATGTAATTCAAAAAACTTGCCATGTTTTGGCCACGTTGTGGCATCAGGATCACTGTTTACGCGCACTTTGGTAATCGATAAATGAATAAAGAGGTGGTAGCAAAGGAGGTAAGGGTGGAGGCAGTTCTTTAATAGCCATCAAGAGACAAACTTCCACAAAACGAAAACGTTATCTACGCAACCCCCTTATAGGTGGCAACCCCCTTATAGGTGACAACCCTTTCTTATTAGGACTGGTATTACCGTCATCAAGGGCTGTAGCCTCCCACGTGAAAGCTGTACATGTCACGTTTTCGTCAGAGAAAATGTCGATCTTCCGAAAAATGTAAATTAAGCTACCTGCCGCTAAACTCCCCATAACTATCAACCGTACACCTCAATAGATTAACAAACAAAGGACGATTTGTTCACAAACCTAAAGACACAGATCTGTCTTGTATAGAAATGTTTGTGAACAGGTTTATCAGTTGAAAAAATTTAATAAATCAAGGAATGTAATTCAAAAAACTTGCCATGTTTTGGCCATGTTGTGACATCAGGATCACTGTTTACGCGCACTTTGGTAATCGATAAATGAATAAAGAGGTGGTAGCAAAGGAGGTAAGGGTGGAGGCAGTTCTTTAATAGCCACCAAGAGACAAACTTCCATAAAACGAAAGCGTTATCTATACAAACCTCTTATAGGTGACAACCCTTTCTTATTAGGACTGGGATTGCCGACACCAAGGGCTGTACTCTCCCGCATGAAAGCGGTACCTGTCACGTTTTCATCAGGGAAAATATCGACCTCCCGCAAGATATAAATCAAGCTACCCATCGCTCCACTCTTCATATATATCAACTGTATCCTTCACTAGATTAACAAACCAAGGACGATTTGTTCTCAAACCTAGAGACACAGATCTATCTTCTGTAGAAATGTTTCAGAACAGGTTTATGACAATGTAAAATGTCATGAATTTATAAAAATTCATCTAAATGATATTGTCCTTTGTATTAAACATAAATCAATAAAAATAATTAATATTGATTGCGATTTCAGGAAATAAAATGGTATGTGTACCTCCTAGGGAAAGCATTTTCGCAGATTTCGATGTTTGTTAACTTCGGCTAACGCCTCTGCCACAATTTACATTATCGGCTGGGAATGTTTTGCATTTATTGCTAGATACATCATACACTATTACAAAATATAATTTGCATTTCGATTTTTCTACAAATCAGTTTACAGAGAGCTCTTTATTTTAGCTGTATCAGCTAATCAGCTAAGCCTTTAGATTTTTGTGGAGTTAAAATTGCTCACACGCGAACTTATCGTGACTGAAAGTATGTTCTGCAGGAATTAACGGTATTTCGTTAGAGTTTGTTTGAAACTTCTGAAACATGTACAGTGGCATTAAATATTTGATAAATGTCGCCCCCAGGGTTTTACATAATTAATACCAGTGGTTGTTTATTAAAGTTTATATCAACGATCATATATTTTATAAAGTACATTTCCTATAGAGCAATTGCAGTTGTACATTAAACATTTACCCTCAGTCGGGTTCAGTTTAAATACGACACGTATAAAACTGAATCCACATCAATAAAAATTTTGTGTTTTGGAATTTAACATACTTTTTACGCAAGGTCACTATTTTTTTGGTGGAACGGACTGGTCCTTGGTTATCTTCAAAAGTTGAAATACAGAACTTGTCCCCTGAAACCAAGAAAGATTAGAAAACACAACAAAGGTTGCTCTAGAGCTCTAGAGCAACCTTTGTTGTGTTTTTTAATCTTTCTTGGTTTCATTGGACAAGTTCTGTATTTCAACTATTTTTTTGTGTAAAGTTTTAGATTTATTAAACATTTTTGGCGATTATCAACAAGATTCTCCCCATGAGTCTATTAGGAAACATTTTTGGGAACATTTTTTTTCCTTTCAGAATTTTTAACTGCCTTTGACAAGTTTTATTTTTTCCCTAATCAAATTATTTATACGATGCAGATATAAACAGTATAAGCTTAACATTTTTTCACAAAGAATCGACCAATAAAATGGCGAGCTTAAAAGCCCCAGAGTTTTTACTGCACTGGGGCGTAAATGTTAAACTTTTACACAAAATATATTTTCCGCTTTATGACTTTCAATATTTTATGCCTTTTTGAATCAACCATGCAATTTTAACCTTTTCAGGCTTTTATAAAATAATCATAAAATGTATTTCTCTTATGGAATACAATACAAGTTGAAATCAATAATGGTTTAATTAATTTACTGTGTAAATAGGTATTTATTTATAAATATTTTGTAAATTATTAATTGAAACTAATATAACAAACTGTGTAATGTTGATTTATTTATTAGTAACGCGTATGGATTCCTTTAAATGACATATATAGTTTATGTAATGTACTATATGTTGGAGGCACTTGTCGATGGCAGAATGGAATGACGAAAGCGCATTACAGGCTTCTCTAGTAGTTGAATATTCTGAAGTAAGCCAACTACATACATAGACGCGAAATGCTCCAACTCATATTTTCACAATATATTGGGTTGGAAAGAAAGTAATTTCGTTTTTTTTTCACATAGACGGCGTTATTTAAATTTTTTTGAATGAATTCTGTGGAAGATGTTCTTTACGTTTTGACACTTGATATCTGACAGATCGAGGTTCATGTTGAAGCACGTGGTGAAAGATTTTATTTGTAGCTGATAGTTGAGGCTCAATTTTAACATGGACGAACATTTTCGGCATATTTTACTTTTTTATTTTCGTAAAGGACGGAAAACTGCAGAGAAAAAGAAAAAGAAATATGTGAAGTTTATGGTGGTGATTGCATAACAGAACGCACTTGTCAAAATTGGTTTAAGACATTCCGTTCTGGAGATTTTTCACTCAAAGGTAACCAACGTTCTAGTCAACCTACTAAAGTTGATAATAATCAAATTAATGCCATTATTAAAGAGGATTCGTCATATAACTGTTCGAGAGATTTCGGTAAGGTTAAATGTATCACACACGACCATTGAGAATCACTTGAAAGGTCTTGGACTCGTTCAAAAGCTCGATATTTGGGTTCCGCATAAATTGAAATATATTCATTTGACACAACGAATCAATAGTTCAGATACGCATCTTAGGCGTAATGAAAATGATCCTCTTCTGAAAAGAATCATCACTGGTGATGAAAATTGGGTCACCTACAGTAACATCATTCGAAGACGATTAGGGTCCAAGCACGATGAACCAGCACCAACCACATCAAAAGCTGAATTGCATCAAAAGAAGATTATGTTATCGATTGGTGGTGAGATTATAAAGGTGTTGTATGTTTTGAGCTGCTTCCAAGGAACCAGACAATCAATTCAGATGTGTACTGCCAATAGCTAATGAAACTGGATCAAGCAATCAAAGAAAAACGGCCAAAATTGGCAAATCGGAAAGGAATTGTGTTCCACCATCACACATCTTTGATAACTCGTGGAAAATTATTGGAGTTTGGTTGGGAAGTGATGTTGCATCCCCTATACAACCCTAACCTAGCATCATCTGACCACCATTTATTTCGCAGTTTGCAGAATTCTATGAATGGTAAAAATTTCCCAAATGATGGTGACCTTACATCGCACTTGGTTCAGTTTTTTCTGAGAAGAATCTGAAATTCTATGAGCGCGGAATCATGAAGCTACAAGAAAGATGGCAAAAGATCATTGAACCAAATGAAAAATATATAATTGATTAAAGTCTATTCTTTTTATTACAAAAATGTGTTTTTTTCATACTTTGATATCCAATTTTCTCGCTGACAGATCTCTTCAGGTCGTCGTCGATGGCATCTCATCCGAGACATTTGCAATTAACGTGGGGGTGCCTTAGGGGTCTGTTCTGTCTCTTACTCTATTTCTGTTACACATAGCTTCAATTTCCAACCCTATATACGGCTACGAAGATGATAGTAACCTTGTGTCATCTTTATACCATTATTGATTGCTGTTTCAGATCGACTAAGAGAACAGCAGATACAGACGATTAATCGGGATCTCGAGATTATTCTGGAATGGGATAAGATCAATTTGGTTGACTTCAACCCTTCAAAAACTCAGGCCGCGGTTTTCTCTAAGAAAACATCAAGGGATAATGCAACAAACATACTAATGGACGATAAAATCCTTCCGATGGGATCTAATCTATCTATCTTAGAAGTGAATGCGAGCACTAACTTCTCATGGGACGAACACGTGCGCGCCATTGCCAAATCCGCCTCTCAGATGCTCGACTTCCTTTTTAGAACTAAAAAGTACTTCACATGTCATCAGCTATTAACACTATACAAAGCTCAAGTTAGGGCAACACTAGTCAATAGTGTTCTCATGTTTGGAGTTCAGCCCCAAACACACTTTAGCTCTCTTGGATTCAATTCAAAGAAGAGCGATTAGTCTAATTGATGAGAGTCTGACCGATTCTCTCGAAACACGAGAGCACAGGCGTATGATTGGTGACTTGTCTCTTTTCTACAAGTACTATCATGGAAGATGCTCGCAGGAACTAACAGGATTGATCCTCTAAGGGCAAGATTCTTGAGACGTACTAGACAGTCGGAAATAGCAAATTCCTTTGCGGTCCAGCTTGACACAGTAAGGATATGTGTCTACGGAGATTTCCAAGTTATGGAACTTGTTACCGAAAGGAAAGTTTTCCCAAAAATGCTCAACGTTTTGGCTCAAAATTATTTCAATCAGGATTCTTCAAGATAACATTTGGGAATTTTAGAGATTTCATGGGAATACAGTTGGCAGATGCGTAACTGACTTTGTAACATAGCATTCTTTGCTTATGATTCTTCAACCTTTAGGAAGAGAATGTCTCGAGGCGAAACAATTGAAATAGTAATGGACCACCAAATACTTAAAGCAGTACCTCCAAATTATTTTGATCAGAATCCTCGCTGAGAACATCTGCGACTTTTAGAGAAGGTTTCTTAGAAGGGAATGCGAGCACTAACTTCTCTTGGGACGATCACGTGCACGCCATTGCCAAATCCGCCTCTCAGAAGCTAGGCTTTCTTCTTAGAGCTACAAAGTACTTCACATTTTATCAGCTATTAACACTAAACAAAGCTCAAGTTAGGCCAACACTAGCCAACACTGTTCTCATGTTTGGAGTTTAGCCCCAAAACACACTTTAGCTCTCTTGGATTTAATTTAAAGAAGAACGAGTCGCCTAATTGATGCCGAGAGTCTGACCGATTCTCTGGAAACACTAGAGCACAGGCGTATGGTTGGTGACTTGTCTCTTTTCTATAAGTACTATCATAAAAGATACTCGCAGGAACTAATAGGATTGATCCCCCCAAGGGCAAGATTCCTGAGGCGTACTAGACAGTCGGAGATAGCAAATTCCTGTGCGGTCCAGCTTGACACAAGGAGGACTTCTATCTACGGAGACTCTTCTATAGAATTTCCAAATTATGGAACTTGTTACCGAAAGGAATTTTCCCCAAAAATTACAACCTATCCTTGTTTAAGAAGGCGGTTCATCGCCATCTATCCTTGTTTCCGCATCCTATTCGCAGTGCTTTGAAAACATAATGGGGTTACTCTTTGCGAGTAAATTAAAGTTAAAAAAAAATATCACAAAACAGAAATTATTTTCTTGTCAACCCAATATAACGAATAAGTTTTCGGTGGTAAATAAAAGCTGTGGATGTTGTTACCCAATCGGTAAAGCCTAGCAGTAGTAAAATTTTGAAAATTTTCAAAATAATATTAGATTGATGAAAACGTATTTATTCAAATAAATCATATTAACTGATTTGTTTTATACTAAAATTATCGAAAAAAAGAAATTTAAAAAAGCTATAAAGAAAGGTCGAAATTTTTGGAAAAATTCAACCCTTTAAAAAGCTACATTTTCAGGAAATCATAATGCTTCCCAATGTACATTGCGCCCCCTTTATGATTTCTGTGGGTCCCTCTGGGGTCCTGGATGGGAACTCGTGGTATAAATAAAATAAATTCATTATTTCAAAGCTTGTAATCAATCTGATTAGGAAGAGACAAATTTTATATGAAAAAGAAATGCCATTATAATTAAATCCGCTCTTCGATCGATAACGCTTATGTCGAAAGAGTTCTAATTCTTTGCAGGATTTTCCGTTTTCAATTTCAATTCCTATTATCGCAAAAACCAAGCGCAAATTCGAATAAAACCGATATTTCATTGGTTTTTTTTAATTGGTTTAATGCAGTGATGGAAATTCTTACCCATTTGAGGCTTTCCTACATAATTAATTGGAAATTGAATTTTTCCAATCTGCCAGGAAATTGAAGCTTTTCGCAGTGCAATTTCCCCATTTGCTTGTAGAGGAATTAAGTTGGAAATCATCGATTATTTATTTTAATCGCATTTGACCCGAGAAGAGTCTAAATTGGTTATATCATCTTGTTTTGCATTTTCTTCTTTTGCATTTACATGGCAAAATTACATGAAGCAATTAGTATTTTTTTAAAGTTCAATCCACTCCCAAAGGACGACCCCATTATGCCTTCAAAACACTGCGAGTAGGATGCGGAAACAAGGATAGATGACGATGAACAGCCTTCTAAATTGGTCATATCATCTTGTTTTGCATTTTCTTTTTTGCATTTACATGGCAAAATAACATGAAGCAATTACTATTTTTTTTAAGTTTAATCCACTCGCAAAGGGTAACCCCATTATGACTTCAAAGCACTGCGAGTAGGATGCGGAAACAAGGATAAATGACGATGAATTGTAATTTTGGGGGAAAATGCCTTTTGGTAACGAGTTCCACAGCTTGGAAGTTCTATATAAAAAAGAGTCTCCGTAGACAGAAGTCCTCACTGTGTCAAGCTGAATTGCACAGGAATTTACTGTCTCCGACTGTCTTGTATGCCTCAAGAATCTTGCCCTTGGGGGGATCAATCCTATTAGTTCCTGCGAGCATCTTCCATTATAGAGTACTTGCAGAAAAGAGACAAGTCACCAACCATACGCCTGTGCTCTAGTGTTTCGAGCGAATCGGTCAAACTCTCGTCATCAATTAGGCGAATCGTTCTTCTTTGAATTGAATCCAAGAGAGCTAAAGTGTGTTTTGGGAATGAATTCCAAACATGAGAACAGTATTCTAGTGTTGGCCTAACTTGAGCGTTGTATAGTGTGATGAACTGACGAGATGTGAAGTACTTTTTAACTCCAAAAAAAAACCTAGCTTCTGAGAGGCGAATTTGGCAATGGCACGCACATGATGGTCCCAAGAGAAATTATTGCTCGTATTCACTCCTAGGATAGATTAGATCCTACGGGAAGGATTTTACCTTCCATTAGTATGTTTGTTGCATTATCCCTTGATATTTTCTTAGAGAAAACTACGGCCTGAGTTTTTAAAGCGTTGAAGTGGACCAAATTTTTCTTACCCCATTTCAGAATGATTTCGAGATCCCGATTAATCGTCTGTATCTGCTGTTCCCTTAGTTGATCTGAAGCAGCGATAAATAATGGTTTGTCGGAGAAAAAAGATGACACAAGGCTACTATTATCTGTATATAGGATTGGAAGTTGAAGCTAAGAGATCGTTTATGTGTAACAGAAATAGAGTAGGAGACAGAACAGACCCCTAAGGCACCCCCACGTTAATTGCAAATGTCTCGGATGAGATGATGCCATCGACGACGACCTGAAGAGATCTGTCAGCGAGAAAATTGGATATCAAATGACAGAGTCCAGGAGGAAGACCATAAGATGTTCATTTGACGAGAAGAGATCGGTGCCAGACTCTGTCGAAGACCATTGCAATATCCAATGCAACAATCCTAGCCTCACCATGTTTTTTGACTTGTAACTAAATGCTCCTTATTCCTGCGAAAAATGTAATCAATCGCTTTTACAAGAACCAACTTTTTTATAAGAAAACCATAAGCTCTGAAAATTTAAAACAGACACATGTCAAACGCCGACTGAATCTATTTTCAATCGCAGACAAGAAAGCAAGTTAATAAGAATGTGTTCATAAAAAGAAATCGATTGCAAAATCTCACTAATTTGAAACCAAATATGTTATTCCTCTAAAAGAATTATTAGATTCTGATTACTTTGTTCCAAATCCAAATATTGCATTTCACTAATAAGTGTCAATAAAAGTATGAGTTTTGCTTTTCTTTTTGACTGTTAACATTTTTTTTTATATTGGACCATATATGTTAGCGGAATCCCCTTAAACACCCTATATAGTTGCCAAGTGGTGGCAACTTGGCTACGTCAGGACGGGCGAGCTCAGGAAACGCATCAGGAATGTATCGCGCAGCAGTACCGACCATACGCCGGAACCGAAGAGCCGCCGCTATAAATCGTTTAAACCTTATAAAAGATAAATAGAGTCCTATTCTTGAATATCTACTTTTATTGGGGAAAATACCCCCTATTTAACCCATAAAGTTTACATCAGAAGTGGGATGTGCTCGATGCCCCGTGTTAAATGACAATAAAACAATTAAATAGTTTATAGTGCCCTTTAAAATGGAGAAAGACAATCGTCCTAATTGCGACAGTGAAGTGTCGGATGAGGGTGAGCAAAATATGGATTCGCCAAATCCAAAACGTCCTAAGGTACAGTGGCAAGAGACCTTAATTAATTTAATCGCTACGCAACAACAACAACTCGCTGAATTAACAAGGCAATCCAAGATGGCTACGCCAACACCCAGTTTGGCAGGAACAGATGGCTCCACTGCGCAGACTCCTGCAATCGCCCCTGCGACCACGTCCTTTAAGCTGACTAGCTTTGATCCAGACCAGAGCGCATACTCTATCGAGGAATGGCTAGATGACGTCACAAAGCTTAAAAATGAACTAAACGTAAGCGATAATTTAATGATCGCTAAAGCTAGTGAAGCACTAAAGAATCGTGCCTATCGCTATTGCTGTGACTGGAGGCCACTTTCCAGAACCTGGGAAAATTTTTGTGCCGATCTGAGCATCGCCTTTCCCGACCAGGAGACACCAGGCGCTCGCGCATTTAAAGCCGCCACACTACAAAGCAGGGATTGCCAATCATTGAGTGACTACGGTAATCAAAAGTTACGTAACATCAAAAGATTTTGTGATAATCTACCGTGGTCTACAGTTTTAAGTATGGTCGAGTATGGTTTGAATAACAGTGAAACACGGTCCGCGATGCATATTCAAAAACCTACAAGCGAACGTGAGCTATTGAAACTCTTCGGTGAATTTGATGCACGCTGTTCCGAAACATTAAAACCATCAAAACACTCCGAAGTAGCAGGAACTTCAGGTACATACAGATGGAGGCCCGAACGCACGGACATAAAATATAAAAGAACGAGGACCACATGTTTCAAATGTGGTCGTCAAGGTCACCGTCAAGATGTTTGTCGTCAGTCGAGGAGAGAAACATCGCCCAAGCCAAAGTTCAGTGATAACGATAAAACTGAGCAAGTTAACATACCTTCCTGCAATCACTGCAAGAAACTAGGACACAGCGAAACTACTTGTTGGTATAAACACGGTAAGCCCAAGAAGGCATTCGTGTTAAGAAAATGACGCCACCTGAATGGAACACCTCTAGCAACGTTATTATGTAGGGATGAAGCGCCTTCGTTTTCGTACCTTATCGATAGTGGTGCCGACGTATCAATTACCAAACAGTCTGTTGTAAAAACTTTAAACGCCCGTGTTAGAACGGATAAGAACTCAAGTGTGTTTTCGGGTCTCGGAAACCAAGTCGTTCACCCCATCGGCGTTTGTGATTTATTGGTAATTTTACCCTCCGTAACGTTAGAGATTAGTTTTACTATCGTACCAGACCATGTTATTCCAGGTGATATTGACATAATTATTGGATGGGATGTTATGAAACGGCCTAGTTTACGAATTGAGAAAGGTGTTAATGGACTAGATTTACAGTATAACCCTTTTAATTCGCCAAAAATATTAACTATAAAGAGTGAAAATAAAGTAAAAATAAATCAGATAGACTTAGAAAGCAATTTAAAAAAACAATTGAGGAAGGAGTGCAAAACTTGGAAGAAGTTTTGAACGCATTGTCGACACATGGGTTTACTTTGAACTACGAAAAATGTGCATTTTTAAGATTAGAGACCGAATATCTTGGTGTTGTGTTAAGTGAAGGAACAATACGTCCTAGTACTCGTAAAGTGAATGCTTTAAGTCAGTCAACACCCCCGTCGGATATTAAAGGTGTACGCCAATTTATGGGACTTGCCGGTTATTTTCGTCGGTTCATAAAGGGGTTCTCTTTGTTAACCGCGCCTATCACGGCTCTGTTGCGAAAAAACTCCGTTTTTAAATGGACTCAAGAGTGCGAGAATGTGAGACAATTACTGATAAATAAATTGACAGATTCGCCCGTGTTACGCATGTACGATCCTAATTTAAGTTGTGAACTTCATACGGACGCAAGTTCGATAGGTATCGGTGCCGTTCTTCTCCAAAAAGAAAATGGTGTTTCGCGACCTGTTGCCTATTATAGCCGACGTACTACCGATTACGAATCAAGGTACCATTCGTATGATTTAGAGACACTTGCGATAGTGGAAGCAGTAGAACATTTTCGTGTTTACTTGTACGGAGTACATTTTACAGTGTTTACTGACTGCAATTCAGTGCGAGCGACTGCGTTAAAAAAAGATTTACACCCTCGGGTAGCGCGCTGGTGGGTTAAATTGCAAGACTATGACTTCACGATCGAATATCGCCCTGGAACTAAAATGGCCCATGTGGATTATTTAAGCAGAAACCCCATCCAAAATGAATCTGAATTAAAAGTATTGGCTTTAAAAACATTAAACGTTAGCAAAATTAGCAAGGTTGAAACTTTACGAGAGTTTCAAAAAAATGACTTTTTCTGTTGTGAAATATTCAGCAACCCCGACATTGATCCAAACTATACCGTGATAAACGGTGTAGTTGTGACCAAAACAACACCATACAAATGCTTTGTGCCAAAAGCCGCTCGTCTTCTAACGATGCGACTTTATCATGATGAATCATCTCATATTGGCTGGGATAAGTGTATTGCGAAAATGAGGGAAGACATATTCTGGCCAAAAATGGGACTGTGTTTAAAGAAGTACATAAGAAATTGCAGAGTGTGTGTCTTAGGGAAATCACACACCGGTCGCCGAGCAGGTATGTGGCAACAAGGTGAAAAAGCTGATGATATACTGCATACCTGGCATATCGATCACGCAGGACCTCTAGTGAAATCTAATGGTTGTACTCAAATCCTTGTGATAATTGATGGTTTTTCTAAATTTTGTCGATTCCAACCAATCCCTAAGAAAACCTCCGAATATTCTATATGTGCGTTATTGCCGGTTTTCGAAGAATTAGGAAGACCAAAACGAATTATTGCCGATCGGGCAGCGGCATTTACTTCGGTGACGTTTAAAAACTTTCTTTATGAACAAAATGTCGAGCTACATCATATTGCAACGGGAATGCCGCGTGGTAATGGACAAGTCGAACGTGTTATGCGAACATTATTTAATCTATTACGGGCAACATTAACTGCCGAAAAAGAACATAAGTGGACTCTTGTGTTGCCTGCAATAGAAGACAATTTAAATTCGACTGTTCATTCGGTAACCGGATACGCGCCGAAAGTGCTTCAATTGGGAATAAATCCTAGATTAGCCGCCACTCAGCTGTTTTTAGGAGATGCACCACAAGATGACATCTTTATTGACCCTGACAAGGCCGTTGCCACAGCCCGGGTTAAAATAACAGATAACTCCCGTACCCAAGCTCGAAAATTCAACGCTGTACGTCATCGTACCGAATTGTTTTCCATAGGAGACCTCGTTGCAGTTGAGGATTCCCAGCTGGCTGGCGGAGGGAAGTTAAAACCCAAGGCCGTATACCGTTCGAACTTTATTACCTAGCGAAAGATACGTGCTGCAAAAAGCAGGACGGCGGACAACAGTAGCTGCTCACGAGCAATTAAGGCGCTGGCTAATTACAGAGTAATCAATAAATGTGAGTAGAAATTATATTTCTATTGCAGTATTTATCTGATTAAATACTTGATTTAAAAAAAAAAAGAAAAGAAAAATTTTTGAAAAAAAAAAGAAAAATATTATTGAATTTGTTTTTATATGTAAACAATGTTACACAAGAATAATACATGAAAGACGGCTAGTGGCGATCCCACTATGCTAAAGGAGTGGCGATCCCACTCGATGAAATACTAACACCAAAGACGGCCTGTGGCGATCCCACTGTGCTAAAGGAATGGCGATCCCATTCGAAGATATACTAACACCTAACACCCCCAAAGACGGCTAGTGGCGATCCCACTATGCTAAAGGAGTGGCGATCCCACTCGAAATACTAACCTAACCCAAAGACGGCCAGTGGCGATCCCACTGTGCTAAAGAAATGGCGATCCCATTCGATGAAATACAAAAACCCGAAAGACGGCTGGTGGCGATCCCACCACGCTAAAGGAGTGGCGTTACCACTCAAAACGAAAAAAAAAAAACACACACACACGCACGCACACACGCACGCTCGCACGCACGCACACACACACACACAAACAAACAAACAAAAAAGGAAAAAGAAAATACATACTGTAATCGTGATAATAATGTGATTATCAAAACAAAAATACTGCCTTTGAATTTTGTACTTCTAGAAAAAAGAATAACCTATGGTGCGAGGACGCCCTTTACAGGATGGCCGTGTTAGCGGAATCCCCTTAAACACCCTATATAGTTGCCAAGTGGTGGCAACTTGGCTACGTCAGGACGGGCGAGCTCAGGAAACGCATCAGGAATGTATCGCGCAGCAGTACCGACCATACGCCGGAACCGAAGAGCCGCCGCTATAAATCGTTTAAACCTTATAAAAGATAAATAGAGTCCTATTCTTGAATATCTACTTTTATTGGGGAAAATACCCCCTATTTAACCCATAAAGTTTACATATATAAGCGCTTTTACCTTGAGACAAATATTGATTTTACTTGTTAAGTTGTCGATTTAAATATAATAATATAATATATAAATATAAAATGTTGGCAATAAGTTCACTTTTCAATGCTTTTCATTTTATACGCAGCAGGAAATAGGTTTAATTAAGCAATTTTGAATGACATAACACAAAGGGAGCAAGCAGGAAAACTGTAGCCGCGATATTTTAAGTACTAGAAAGCTTTTGAGACAGTTTCCCAATTAGAAAATTTGCATAATTAATTAAAATCTCAGTTAGGAGTCTCTACTTATTTGCAACCAACCAATTCACTGCTTGTTTTGGTTTCTAAATTATAAACCTAGATCTTCAGTAAAGTTGATAATATTGCAATTAAAATTAGCTTGAGGCATTCGGACTTTTTATAGGATTTCGCTGCGCTTTCAGTTAGATAAAATACAAAAGTAGTTGCAATAAAAACAAAATGCTGATGTTGCTAAAACTTAAAAAGTGCCGCACTCCAAGCATTTTTACTTGATGCAAATTAACTGTCAGCTAAATCCATTATTGCTCGTTAAGCTCAGAAAATTCAATAATGGAACAACAGAAAGGGCCTTTACAGTTGGGTTTTCACCATTAATCGCTTTTATTAGCAATATGTCTACGGAGCAAAGACTAATATTTCAAAGCACAGCGAAAATATCGCAACCTTCGGCAAACAATTCAATAAAAAGTAGGCAATATTGAATTTTGTAGATTATTGGTTTGATTCTTATTGATGCTAATAAATATCATCAGCTAATTCCCTAAATGAAATTCCCTGAATGAAAAAGTATAGCAGTAGTAAGTTGCATATTTTTCGATTAAAATGTCTACATAAACACCTAAAAACACGCAATATTATGTATACGTGATCGTATTAACGAATTTGAGCAAAACATCATTCTGCAATTTGCACAAACTCTTTAAGCTAGCTGCATAGCGGGTCTCCAACAGTATAATACGCGTTGTCGGTAAGTTTGTGACAATGTCATTGTCGTTGAATCATTTATACAGAGAAAACAGGGAAAAATTATTCACTCTTTCTAGATATAATATTAGTTGAGGAATATCTGGAAATTGTTCCAAATAGATATTCGCCAATGGCAAAAAACGTATTTTACAAACGATCCCGGCTTTCAAGGTACGTCTACACAAATTTTCGTCAAAATCACCTAATGGGGCAGTGGAAAGCCGACAAACAGACAGATAACCACAATTTCGCGTTTATGTATTAGTTAGGATTTATGATTGCGGACAGTCGAGTAAAAAAAATTTAGACCATCAATTTCATGTCCACCAAGGGTCTTTGTCACCAAGCTTGGTTATTTGGTCATTTTTCTGCGTAATCCAGTGACACACCAATGAATACAAAAAACTAAAATCAATGTGAAAAGGGTGAATAAAAGTGTCTTTATTTGATCATCAGATGTCAATAAAAAAAAAGGTCAAGGAATTGAAATATTTATAGTTCCCAATTGCAAAAGTTTCTCCAGAAAGGTTTAAATTCCAGGCACGTAGTTTAATTATACGGTGAGGGTGCTCCCTTGGTGCTAACAAACCACCCTACGACTTTTTTAGTTTTCTCTTCTTTACGTTATTACTCGTGACTTTCACTGCTTAAAAATTTATTGCATTTGAGACTGCTATACGTGCAGGTCCTAATTTTGGGCAATACAAACTAGACAGCGTGAATATGGAAAATAATTTACAACGCACATAAATGCTACCATCAGGCCCGTATCCAGGGGGGGCTAGGGGGCTGCAGCCCCCCCGAAATTTTTTGGCTTCACACTAGATAAAGCTAAATTTTCCAAATGTGCTAAATTTTTAAAAACCATTTTTAATGGATCATTTTGTTTTCGTATTGAAATGCAAGGCCGTTTTTTTTCAAATTTGGTGCCATTTCTTTTTATTAGAGACCGGATTTTAAGCACAATCAAACAAGATAAAAAGGTGAGCAAAATGTTAAATTAGGCAAAAACAAAAAGCTAAAGAAGGCACCAAAAAGGTAAAATACTCTTAAAAAAAGGCATTAACAGGCCAAAACTCACAATTAACAAAAAAAAAACATTTTAATGTCTCAGTCGAAAATAAAAAAGTAGATTTTAGGTAATACATACTCAGGATATTCAGAAGGAGTATAACATTTTGAAATAAAGAAGTTCTTAAAATTTCGAGTTGATTCTCCAATTTTCGCCCTAAATCTTAAAAGTTTTACCTTAAACTCATTCGAATTTTTTCCAAAATTTTGACATTTAAATCTGAGATTTCGTTTCTAGAAAAATTTAAACTTTTCTTGATATTCATTTTTTTTATTTAAAATTTCAATCTTACGTTTTGAATTTTATTAAAATAATGATGAATTTGAAAGTTTTTCAAGCTTTAACTCCCTATTTTGAACAAAAATTTAAATTTTGAGAAGAACTGGAAATTTATACAAGCGATTTTTCGAAATTTAATACTAAATTTTGAGAAAAACTTGGATTTTGTAATAATAGTTTTACAGTTTTGGAATCTAACAATTTAAATTTTAAATACGGTTTTTGAATAAAATTTGGAATGTTAGGCCCTTTACTAAAAAATCAAAGCAGCTTATTAGCCATTATTTTGAGAAGACATTTTTTAATAAGTTATTTTTATGAATTTCTTCTATAATTTTTCTAACATGGCGATTGAACTTAAAAAAAAAGTCTAAAATGTGTATTATTTTATAAATTTCGAGTTTTACCCAAAACTTTAGCATTTTTAAGTTAAAAAATTCAGGATTTTTGTAATAACTTTAACCTGTCAGCTTAATTCGAAATTTTTAATTTTTTCAAATAGTTTTTACTTCATAATAAAAAATTTCGAAACTTTTTGTTATGAAGTTGATTTGTTTATATTTCGATTACGATTTGGGAAATTCGACTTTTTTCTCCAAAATGCGAATTCCAAGTGAAAACTTCGAAAAAAAATATTGAAATTTCTATCTTAGTTACCAAATTTCAACTTTAATTAAGAATTTATTGTACTTTTAATCACGACATTTCAACTTTAAATACATATTTTTAGAAAAACTTGGTTTATAAAATTTTTACAACTTTTTACGATGAATTTAAAAATGTCAATATTAAAGTCGAAATTTTGAAAAAAAAATGTGCTTATTAACCTAAGTTTATTTTTCAAAATATTTACATTAGCACTGGTTCAAAATTTAGACTTCTTCCGAATATTTTGACTTTCTTTCTAGACATTTAATTTATAAAAAATCCCCTGGCCATTTTGAGAAAACACTAAAAGTTTCAGAAAATATCAAAGTTTATTTTTTGAATTTTGTTTCAAGACAAAATGTTAGGTGTTGTTAGTTTTTGTTAATAGATTTATTTTTTTGGGAATGAGAGATTTTTTTTAGAAAATTTTTACTTCAAAAACCTTTTTTTTTCAAAAATTATGACTTCTTTTTTCTTCGGATTCAGAGAGTAATTCTAAATGTCAACTTATTTCTAAAATTTCGAATTTAAAACACTAAAAATTTCGAGTTCGAACAGGTCACATTAAGAATAAACATATCCTAATTTTGTTCAGAAATTAAAAATGTTTAAAAAAGTTAATATTTTCAGAAATGTTTAGTAATGAATTTTGGTTATTTTTAAGTATAACACGGTCGTAATTAAACTTTTTCTAAAACAAGTTTGTCCCCTCTAAATGTAGACTTTTCTAGACATTTCGAATTAAAATTCCAAATTCAAAAAACTCAAGATTAAGTTCAGAATTTCGATATCTGACATTTTTTAAAAAAATTTGGCGAAATTTTTGGATTAGAAAAAGAGTTTGTCTCTAAGAGGAAACTTGAACTTAAAAAAAAACATCTAATCTTCCAGAATTTAGAAAGAATATACAAATTTTAAATGTTCGGGTGCAAACTTTAAATTTGAGATAAAAGTTAAAATTATGAAATTAACCGAAATTTGAAAAAAATTTAAAAAAAAAGAGTTGTCTTTAGATGACTTCAACTACGTTTTTAAATAGAGCACTTTCTATAGGCATTTTTCATACACAAGTACAGCTTATAGAAGACAGTTGAAATATAAATTTTAGAAAACGAATATCTTTCGAATAATTTTATCATCTTACCCACACATCTGTTTTTATTTAGAAATTAAATTAAGATAAATAGACAACGTTGTTGTCAAATTACTTTGTCAGAATGTTGGACGAGTTAGGCTCTAGAAATGGTTTTAATGTATTTTTTTATATAAGACGAAATGGTAAGGAGAATACGTTCTATCCTAAAAAATTGTTCCAAATACTCCAAAACTAATTTTATATCCGGAAAGAGGAAATAACCTTTATCAATGTTCTATGTAACTTTCCACGAAGGCACAACGATAGGGCACAATCTTACCTTTTTTTTAAATATAAAAAAGAAAAATAAAGAAATTTTAAAATAAATGGACGTTTCATCATCAATTTACTGTGTTAAAAATGTAAATATTTGAAACCCGATCCACAAGAAACAACTACTCCGAGGATCGGGCTTCAAATATTTAAATTTTTAACACAGTAAATTGATGATGAAACGCTATTCATGTTAAAATTTCTTTATTTTTCTTTTTTATATTTAAAAAAAGAAATTTATTTTTAAGTATTTCTTTCTCATTGTTCCCTTTCCATGTTATGCACTGCTGACGAGCTCAAATAAGAGCGAAACATCGATGTCCAGACTACAACTTCTTTATGTATTTTTTTATATTTTCCTAATTTATCAAAAAAACATTTTTTTTCCATATCTAATTTTGGTCTCCTATTTTTCATTATTCCTATTCTATGTAAAATAAACTAACCTCTTAAGTTGTGAACTGTCATGAGGTGACGTTTTCAATAAATTTAAATATCACCTAGTCGCGTTTCATAAACTGTTTATAAAATTGTCAACAAACCACAAAAATTTAAATATTTCCAAACAGAGCCGAAGAAATGTTAAATAAATTAAAAAAAACATAATATTTCATGTCAATAAGGGTCACCTCTAAATATAAACTTCTTTTCTCCAAATTCGTCTTTTTTCACAACATTTGTCTTTTTAAGAATTTGTTTCCATTATTTTGAAATATTTTATCAAAATTCTTCGTTTTTTTTCAAAATTTTACTATTCTTTAAAATTTGACTCTTTCTGAAAATTTCAACTTTTTCTGATATTCGATGTAAATTTTGGTTGATTAATCAAAATTTGCCTTTTTTTGAAAATTTGCCGGATCCTTAAATAAAAAAAGTATGGTAAACACTTTGAAAAATATTTTTTTGAAAATTGTCAATTTTTGTACAAGGACACATTCCTCAAAATTCGAACTTGTTTTTCAAAATTTTGATGATCAACTCAATACCAGACAGGGTGGAGTGCTCATCTCTCTCTGGCTTAAACATTCAAAAGAAAAAAATATTCATTCAGCCAGCAAATTCCAACATTTTCCCAAAGTTCACCCAGTTTCGACAATATTTTGAATTTTTAGGAAATTTGTCCTCGAAAATTTGATTTTTTTGTTGCAATTTCAATCTTTTTTTAGGCCTAGTAGGATCTTTTCTCAAAATTTGGCCTCTTTTTTGCGTTTTCAAATTTCGATTTTTTTTCCAAATTGAAAGCCAACTTTTTTCTTGAAATTCATCTCAAAATTTAGTTTGATTTCATTTAAATTGATTTATTAATTTGCCTTCTTCATAACGAGATTTACAAAATTTGACTATTTCTCAAATTGTTACATTCAACGCCAAATCACCATTTTTTTCTCAAAATTTCGTATTATTTTCGAAGTTTGTCTTTTTTTCGGAATTTCGATTATATTTTTCAAAATTTACCTTATTTTTAATTTCGACTTTATTCGGAAAAATCGACCTTTTGGATTTCTGTGCAAAAATTACATTTTTTTCTCTACAATCGTTTTTCTTTACAAAAATTTCAATTAATTTTTGAAATTTATTTCTTTATATACAGGGTGGACCATAAGTAATGGTACATAGAGCAAGAGTAGACTTTTCGTATAAAAATAACGTGATTTAGCCATTTACCTTATACTAAAAGTTGATATTATCGGAGATAGGGTTGTCAAAGTTGAAAAAAAAATTGTGATTTTTTCGCATAACTGATGAACACATTTTACTTTAGACAAGAAATTTGGCATAGGGGGATTTCTTTGGTCAAGAAATTCTGATTTATTAACAGATTGTCAGTAACTCATAGGGGGCGCCACCTGCTCTACCTTGTATTATTCTAAAGCAACATAACTTTTTTGTGGCTTCATGTACACGTATTTTAAAAAGATATTTTTATTTACCTACATTTTTTAAGTAAAAAAGATATATCTTCTAAATGTTGAAACAAGTAACCGTTTTCAGGATATTTGCCTTCAAAATTTGCCGTACGTTTATTTTAAGTTATATAAATGGTAGGTTTCAGAATAAAAGTAATAAAACTGACTCTAAAATAATTTATATCAAATAATACTCTACTGACATTATTATTACACATATTTTTTTAAATTTCGAAAGGAAATTTAAATAAAATACCAAAACAAAATTTATTTTCAAAAATAAGTATGTGGGAAATCACCTTTTTCATGTAAAGGGATTGTAAACAATCAAAAATCTGGCTTCTTTTATTGAAATTCATCTCCAAATATCTGATTTGACCACCCAGAATATTAGAATTTTCTTGTGCGGACTCAGAGATCACATCTCACATCTCTATGTTAGAAAATAAATTACCTCTTCGTTTTTTGGATTTTCTTTATTGAGATTTTCAAAATTTAGGTAATAATATTATCAGCAAGGTAATATTTGATATAAATTAGTTTTAAAGCTGACTTATGATTACTTTTTTTCAAGCTTTCTTCGAAAATTTAATGTCTTAGTATTTTAAAACCAAGGCATGTCAAGCTTTAAAGGCAAATATCTTGGAAACGGTTGTTCGTATCAACCTTCAGAAAGTACACCTTTTTTACGTAAAAAATATTGGGAAATAAAATAACCCATTTAAAATTAATATACGTTGGTGCACAAATAAGTTATGATGATTTAGAATTATTCAGGATAGCGCAGGTAGCGCCCCCTATCAGCTATTGGTAATATGTTAGCAAATTACAGTTTGTCTACTTAAAAAACACCCTTGTGCCAAATTTCGTGCCTATATTACAATTTATTCCATAATTATACGAAAAAATCGAATTTTTTTTTTAACTTTGACACCCTGTATCTCTGTTAATATCAACTTTTGGTATAAGGTAAATGTAGCTAAATCACATTATGTTTATTCGGAAAATCCACCATTGCTCTGTGTACCATTACTTAAGGTCCACCCTGTTCATTTCGATTCTTTTCGCAAAATTTGACTTATTTTGTTCTTAAAATCGACTTTCCCTCAAAACTTTTTCTTTATTTTCTTAAGATGTCTGTTTTTTTGAAAATTTCGACCTTTTAGAATATAAGTTTCCAGAAATATTGACTCAATTTTTTAAGTTTGGTTTTTTTAGATTCTTTCTTAAAAGTTTGGATTCTTATCTTAAATTTTAATATTCAACATTTCCAGAAATTTTGACTTTTTTATCGGAATTCATCTTTGTCTCAATTCTCAAAATACTTGTTGCATGAAAATAGAATTCGTCTTTTTTTCAAAATACCGCAATTTTTCTT
Organism: Dastarcus helophoroides; assembly: GCA_028583605.1. NCBI lineage: Eukaryota > Metazoa > Arthropoda > Insecta > Coleoptera > Bothrideridae > Dastarcus > Dastarcus helophoroides. Next base: position 34,105,620 of record CM053327.1, read on the forward strand.
TTTATTCATCTTTCTCTAAAAGACGATTTTTTGATAATTACAACTTCAAAATTACAACTTTTATCTCAAATGCGATGTATATTATGTTTTTAGAAGTTGAGATTTTTTTCTCCTAAGTGACTTCCTTTTATAGAGTAACGTACAAAGTTTTATTTTGCAATGCCAAGCCACAAAAACATTAAATTTCAGTAGATTCAGAAGTTCTTTTTGATAAAGTGTAAGTAAATACATTCTTTGTGAATATATTATGTATTTACATGTACTGGTAATTTATAAATTAATCTCAAACTTTAACTATCAATTTCTCAATAACTGTTTTTTGGGATTGGTTCCATTCTGCAAAAAGTCAATTAACTTTTGATTTTAATGTTATTTGTTGTTTAAACATAATTCACGATAGTGTATCGTGACTTAATCGAAGGTTGTTTTGGTTGTTTATTAAAAAAAAGCTTTTATGGGGTTGCATTTTGAAGAGTTGATTCATACTAAGAAAATTTACCCCTCGGCCCTGCGATTAATAACTAATATATTGTTACGGACTTATCGGTTCGAAATGATTATTAAATACTTGATGGATTAAACCCACTTTATTTCTAAACTAAACTCGGAACACTACAACTGCAATTCACTAACACTGTTTATCGACTTCCAACTACTAACTCACTAACTGATTGACTACACTAACTCATTCCTCGAGGGAAAGACGTCCGCCTTATATAGTTTTCGCTTTCGGGTTCTAGAAGTTTTCAACAGATAAGGCTTATCGTTGGCCGAAATTTCTGGAACTCTTATCAGTCGTTTGCTTCGTTTGCTTCGTTTGCTTCGTTTGCTTCATTATCGCGGCCGCTTTCCCTGATCAGATCTTTCTAGAAAATTTTTTTACGTACTAAATTCTACAATTTACATTTCGTTACAATATTGTAGGAATATCTAGGATTGATATAAGAGGTCGAAATGCAGATTCTCATTGGTCACTGGTCACTGGTTATTGAATATATTAAGTTAGGTGATGGTACATGATAAACAATTTTGGAAACATTCTCATTTTTTGTATGGATGTAATTTTGAACTGCTGGCGACCTTTCTACGTTATTTATGCATACATATCAATAACTCTTCAACTTTGCAGTTTAATTTGCATAACAGTTTCGCACAGCATTATATTAAAGTGTCGACGTGCGAACCTAAGGGTCGTATTACTTGGAAGGATTCATCTTGCTGGAGCTTAACCTATATATCCCAACTAATCTTTCAACCTTGACAAGGATTTAAGTTCTGAAAGGACGTTTTGTAGTTAAAAGGTGATCAACTCTAAGCGTGGACTTTGTTTCACAAACACGTGCTCGAGATGAGATATAAGACAGGATAATTCTTATATGATGGGAAATGTCATTTCTGGAAATAATCCTAATAATCGCTTTTCATCAAACGAAATATCTTCCTTGCTGTTAAATATTTACGTATTATTTCGCAGTGTGCTTCCATACAATTGAATATGAAATTAATTGCATATAATTTACATGTTTGGTATCTTTAATCAAAAATTGAAATACAAATCTTGTCCCTTGAAACCAACAAAGATTAAAAAACACAACAAAGGTTGTCCTAACGATGATACTGTAGTATCTCTCTGAAGATGATAACTTGGCTGTCGAAACGCCTTAGAACAACCTTTGTTGTGTTTTTTAATCTTTTTTGGTTTCAAGGGACAAGATTTGTATTTCAATTTTTAAAGATAACCAAGGACCAGTCCGGTCCACCAAAAAAAAAAATCTTTAATCAAATGAATTAGGACTATTTGGAGACTAAAGGTTGCACTTTTGGCCTTATCAAATGTCCCACACACTCCGTAGAATACCCCACATTCTCCGCAGAACATTAGAAACACTCCAACGCATGATTTATTTCTCTGGACAGCAATGAATACATGTGATATGAAGTTGTGTCGCAGCTGTCGCATCATCTACCGATGTCTTGCACGTCGATGAGGCGATTCGAATAATTAAGTACGCACTCTATACTTAGCTGAAGCAATTGTATCTATAACTTTATTGCATGTGCCTTCACGATTATATACACGAGTGACTTTTTTCATATTTACGTCGCAGTACCTTTCAATAAGTGTGATTCCTCTTCTTCTATAACAAATACTGGAAAAATGTACGATCCTTTTCGATCTTCACTTATTAATATTAAGTTCTTTTACAGAGGTCCCAGTGTACCATGGCTTATTCTGGAACTGTCTTCTTTGAAAACATCCAAATATTCTGCTTTTAAAATTGATAGTTGTGCTGTCAGACGTAAGTATAACAAGAATTAAACGTTATTACTAAATAAATGGCAACCAAAGGTATGGCGTAAAAAAATCGTTTGTTGGCACCACTGATCTACGAACGATATCCTTAGTTGTTTATCCCCCTCTTTCTATAATAAATACTGAAAAAGTGTAGGATCATTTTCGATCTTCACGAAATATAGACGTATAAAACTAGATTTAATAAAATCTCGTGCCAATGAATAATTGACGCGTTATATTTCGACAAAAATACACATAATTATTCTCGGTTGTGTCTGACCCTTTTTTTCCTAAATACTCAAGAGAAATTTATTATTTGCGTGTAAAACGTCTATAAATTCCTAAACAGACTAATTTTAATTTAGTATCGTGCTTGTTTTAAAGAAACGACGCGGAAACAAAGCACCTGACCGAATTTCGCTGCCGCCTGGCACAAACTTTTTGAATAATTTAATCAGGAAAATTGTTTTCGTCCCGTATTCATTCATTTGTAAAATACCCTCTGCGAAACATTCTATTATGTAAGTATAGTACGCAGTAATTGCCATTACGTCGAAATCGGTGAATTTAAACGAAATTAGTTCCTTCGTCATTTGTGAAGTTGAATTGGGCGAAGGACCCAAAGTTGAAATAAAAAGGTCTTTCATGTTAGATTCATTTTTTTATGTACAGTATTAATCTTTTGCTTAATACAGTATTAATCTTCTGCTTAATACTGCATTCGAGGCTATTTGCTTCGCCAAAAATAAAAAATGTCTTTAACTAGGCCTAGCGGAATAGGAGGGGACATAGTGGCGTATTCCTATGAAGCACAACTCACAAAATATATTGTTATTTTCTAACTTTAAAAGCAGCAACAGAAACCAAAAAATCCAAGCGAAAGGATTCTTAAATCATCTACTTCTAACGTAATTCTTCCACTACCCACTTGGAGAACTGAAGGAAGGAATATACAAAGGTAGGACCAGGACTAACTTCTTTGACGTCCCGAAGCTCCATTCAAAGTCATAATTCCTTGAAAATTTGTAATTTTTTTAACAAATTTTTCTAATTTAAAAGGTCCATAATTGAATTTTTAAAGGTAACCAAGGACCAGTACTTTCCACCAAAAAAAAGTTCATAATGTCTAGAACATTTATTATTTAAAAAGGAGAGCTAGATACATTTTATTTAAAGCACAAACTGATCCATAAATTTTCTTTGTTTGAATTTTTCATAGCTCGTAAAGTTTCAGTAGTGCCGTTATGGTGCTGAAAGCTGAGATATCTTAAAAGACGATGTAAAAAGCTTTTCAATAGAGGTAATTCAATATGCCTCGTTTCAGCTTGTCGCATATTCCTGTAAACGCCTCTTCTATCTTTCATTAGAAACAAGAATGAAAACATTCATTCTCTTTGCAGAAAGCCTTTATGCAGAACTTTCCCTTCGAGTTAAACCAAAAATGCACTCCCTGGGATTCGATTTTGCATCTTAGGGTGCGTTCAGATTAGACACTTTATTTCGTCCATTTCTCTATGACATAAGTTCAATTATCCTGAGAGAAGCTATCCCCTCTCAGCTGTCTAGAAGTCTCGGAAAGTTTCTCTCAGGATAGCTGACACTTGTGAGAAGAGAGAGAGAAACTGTCCAAGACTTCTAGACAGCTGGGAGGAGATAACTTCTCTCAGGATAGTTCAACTTATGTCAGAGAGAAAATATATTTTATGTCAGAGAGAAATGTACGGATTAAAGTGCCTAATCTAAACTATGCCTAAAACTTTCAAGAAATGTAGGGAAACTTGTAGTGCTTTGGACAGGTCACTGTCGATTAAATAAACACCTCCACAGAATGGGAATTATAAACGACCTGAGTTGTAGGGGGTGTTTAGAAGAAGATGAGAGTGTCGAGCACGTGATGTGTCACTGGCCAGCACTAGCATCAATCAGAGGATCCACGCTGAGGGACTTCTGGCCTAGTGTGACCTGGTTGAGAGAGGCGCATCCAAGGGACGTTCTTCAGTTTCTCAACAAGGTTGGTTGGCTGAATGAATAACCAAGGACACCTCAATCACGAGGATAGCACAATGGCCCGGAAAAGGTGGCCTAAGTGCTGGCCCACGGCCGACTCTATCTATAAGACGGCCGTGGCTGGTCTAAATTTGAGGCAACCCACATCGAATCCAGAATCCAGAAAGCGTCTACTCTAAATGCACCCTTAAACTTTTTTCAGCATTTTAACTTTAAACTGAAACTGAGACATCAAAAATTTTTACTCTAGACATCAAATTTCTAAAAAAAAACCGAAACCTCGACTTCAAACTCAGCATATCCGTTTTTTTGTCAAACCTACGACTTTGTAGTCATAATTTTGAAATTTAACATCGAAATTTATTGAAATCTTGACTTACACTAAATCTGACAATCTGTAAAACAAAAAATTTTAGAAGTTTAGTTTGCAAGATAATTATAGAACTAGTTTTTGCAATTTTGAGACACCTTGAAATTTTTTAGGAATTTTTGCAATTGTAGTTTTAAAATTTTTAGAATGTGACAATTTGAGAATGTTTGAATTTTAGAGGGTTAGAAATTTTGGATTTTAAAATTTTTAGAATATTAGAAATTTAGAATTTTGGAATTTAGGAATTTTGGAATTTTAAAATTCTTGAAATTTTGGAATTTATGGGATTCTAGAATTTATGCAATTTTAAAAATTTTAAAATATTTGAAATTTTAAAATTTTTGGAATTTGATAACTGCAGAATATTGGAATATTAGAATTTTTAGAATTTGAAATATTTGGAATTTTATAATCTTCAGAATTTGACAATTTTGGAATTTTGAAATTTTATAATTTTTGAGCTTTTGGAATTTAAAATATTGAAATTTTGGAATTTTAGAATTGTGAAATTTTGAGAATTTGGGATTTTAGAATTTTCGAAATTTTTGGAATTTTAAAATCTTTGCAATTGTTGGAGCTTTAAAATTTTTGGACTGTAACAACTGAAGAATTTTTGGGATTTGGAACTTTTGGATTTTAAAATTTTAAAATAATTGAATCTTAGAATATTAGAATTTTTGGAATTTTATAATTTTTTATATTTTAGACATTTTGGAATTTTAGGATTTTAAGAATTTTCGAAATCTTATAATTTTTTAAATTTTGGTAATTTTAAAATTTTTGGGATTTGACAATTCGACAATTTTGGAATTTTAGAATTTGAAATTTTTGGGATTTTAAAATTTTTGGAATTTGATAATTTAAGAAATTTGTAATTTTATAATTTTTAAAATTTGAAATTTTTGGAATTTTTTAAATATTTTAAATTTAAAAACTTTCGAAATTTGACAATTTTGGGAATAATTGAATTTTGGAATTTTCCAATTTTAGAATTTAAAATTTTTGAAATATTAAAATGTTTGGAATTTTAGAATTTTAGAGTGTTAGAATTTTTTGGATTTTTAGACTGTTAGAAATTTAGAATTTTGGAATTTAGGAATTTTGGAATTTAGGAATTTTTGGAATTTTGAAATTTTAGGATTTTCGGAATTTTTAAAGATATAGAATATTTGAATTTTTAAAATTGTGGAATTTGACAATTAGAAAATTTTGGAATATTAGAATTTTTAGAATTTGAAATTTTTGGAATTGATGGAATTTTAACATTTTTGGAATTTGAGAATTTTGGAATTTTAGAATTTTTAGAATATTTGAGTTTTTAGAATTTGAAATATGAAATTTTTGGAATTTGGAGTTTTGAAATTCTGAGAATTTGTGATTTTAGAATTTTCGAAATTTTAGAATTTTTGAAATTTTAGAATTTTTTTTGGAATTTCAGAATTTTTGCAATTGTTGGAGTTCTAAAATTCTTGGAATGTGACAATTGGAGAATTTTGGAATTTTAGAGTTGGAATATTTTGGAATTCGTAATTGTTAGACCTTTATTAAAATTTTAGAATTTTAGGATTTTAGAATTTGAGAATTTTACAATTTAAGAATATATGGAATTTTAGAATTTTTAGAATTTTAAAATTTCTAAAATTGTCCCCTGAAACCAACTTTTCTTGGTTTCAGGGGACAATTTTTGCATTTCAATTTTTGAAGATAACCAAGGACCAGTCCCACCAAAATTGAGAGACCTTGTAATTTCAAAAGATAACAATCGTCGAAATTTTAAGGTCAACATTTTGTTAAAAATGTCGATTTCGTTTTTTTTCCCAATAGATATGAGGCTAACATTTTATGTATAAAAATTACACGTTAATGATTGTTGTTATTTGTAAATGACCCATGCGGACGTTCTGTAACGAAAATTATATAAATTTGCTTGGACGAGTTCCAATTCCAGTTAACTGAATAATAGATAACAGCAAAAAAGTAAACATATCGCTATTTCATTCAAAGTGAAAATTGAAAAGCCATTTTCCCCAATGTTAAACCGAATTGAAACCACTCGCGTCTGTCCTTGAAATTCGTTTACTTTAAATTATCGACTGGCGGTTACTGTTTAATATAAATGCAAATATGATGCTAGAAACTGCGGCTTAAATCCATTCATCAAGTTTCTGTTGTTCCTTCGAAACATTTTAAAAGTTATATTGCTTTTCCTGCAGAAAAAAATATGTGTCCCAATTTCTTTTCACATTTCCATTTGATAATATTTAATAAAATGTCCAACATCGTCAAAAACATACTGGGATCGCTTTTGTGTTCGTTTCATACAAAAGAAAACATCGCTTTGCATTTAGTTGCTTTGAAACAGTTTTATAAGAAGTAAACGTAAACATTTCCCGGAAAATAAAATCAACAGTTGCAATATTATACGAAGAGAAATGCATTTACTTAATGCTTCTAATTTTAAATGAAACTCCGATCTTGTTAACGAACATAGCAAACCATGTACAGTTTTTTTTTCGAAAATAAATTAATTTCTTATAAAGTAGTACGAGGGAAAAGCAAACATGAACCGGAATAATTCAGAATTTTCATGAAAATTAGACTTCGTTTTTTATTTTATTCTCGAAATTCCACTTTTGCTTCACAATTTAATTTTCTCCGAGAAATTATTACTTTTGCAGGATTTGTGTTCTTTAATATAATTTCTCTCGAAATTCGGCGTTTTTAAAATACGATTATTTTGAAAAATTCGACTTTGGAAGTCTCAACATTAAAATCTCAAATATCAAACTTCCTATTTCAAATTCCTAATTCAAATTTCACGTTGCAAATTCTAAGATTCGAAAATTCCAAAAATTCTAAAATTCCAAACATTTCAAAATTCCAAAAATTTTAAAGCTCTTAAATTTTAAAATTCCAAAATTTCAATATTTCAAATTTCAAAAACTCAAAATTTCTAGAATTCCAAAATTCTCAAATTGTCAGATTTCAAAGATTTTAAAATCCCAAAAATTTCAAATTCCAAAAATTTCAAATTTTAAAAATTCTAATATTCCAAAATTTTTAAGTTATCAAATTCCAAAAATTTCAAATATTTTAAAATTTCAAAAATTCCAAAAATTTTTAAATTCTAAAAATTCTAAAATTCCATATATTCTTAAATTGTAAAATTCTCAAATTCTAAAATCCTAAAATTCTAAAATTTTAATAAAGGTCTAACAATTACGAATTCCAAAATATTCCAACTCTAAAATTCCAAAATTCTCCAATTGTCACATTCCAAGAATTTTAGAACTCCAACAATTGCAAAAATTCTGAAATTCCAAAAAAAATTCTAAAATTTCAAAAATTCTAAAATTTCGAAAATTCTAAAATCACAAATTCTCAGAATTTCAAAACTCCAAATTCCAAAAATTTCATATTTCAAATTCTAAAAACTCAAATATTCTAAAAATTCTAAAATTCCAAAATTCTCAAATTCCAAAAATGTTAAAATTCCAACAATTCCAAAAATTTCAAATTCTAAAACTTCTAATATTCCAAAATTTTCAAGTTGTCAAATTCCACAATTTTAAAATTTCAAATATTCTATATCTTTAAAAATTCCGAAAATCCTAAAATTTCAAAATTCCAAAAATTCCTAAATTCCAAAATTCCTAAATTCCAAAATTCTAAATTTCTAACAGTCTAAAAATCCAAAAAATTCTAACACTCTAAAATTCTAAAATTCCAAACATTTTAATATTTCAAAAATTTTAAATTCTAAAATTGGAAAATTCCAAAATTCAATTATTCCCAAAATTGTCAAATTTCGAAAGTTTTTAAATTTAAAATATTTAAAAAATTCCAAAAATTTCAAATTCTAAAAATTATAAAATAACAAAATTCTTAATTTATCATTCAAAAAATTTTAAAATCCCAAAAATCAAACATTTCCAAAAATTTCAAATTCTAAAATTTCTAAAATTCCGAAATTGTCGAATTGTCAAATCCCAAAAATTTTAAAATTACCGAAATTTAAAAAATTATAAAATTTCGAAAATTCTTAAAATCCTAAAAGTCTAAAATATAAAAAATTATAAAATTCCAAAAATTCTAATATTCTAAGATTCAATTATTTTAAAATTTTAAAATCCAAAAGTTCCAAATCCCAAAAATTCTTCAGTTGTTACAGTCCAAAAATTTTAAAGCTCCAACAATTGCAAAGATTCTAAAATTCCAAAAATTTCGAAAATTCTAAAATCTCAAAATTTCAAAACTTCACAATTCTAAAATTCCAAAATTTCAATATTTTAAATTCCAAAAGCTCAAAAACTGTAAAATTCCAAAATTCTAAATTTGTCAAATTCCGAAGATTTTAAAATTCCAAATATTTCAAATTCTAAAAATTCTAATATTCCAATATTCTCCAGTTGTCAAATTCCAAAAATTTTAAAATTTCAAATATTCTAAAATTTTAAAAATTGCATAAATTCTAGAATCCCGAAAATTCCAAAATTTCAAGAATTTTAAAATTCCGAAATTCCTAAATTCCAAAATTCTAAATTTCTAATATTCTAAAAATTTCAAAATCCAAAATTTCTAACCCAAAAATTCTCAATTTGTCACATTCTAAAAATTTTAAAACTGCAACAATTGCAAAAATTCCATAATTACAAAAATTCTAAAATGCCAAAATTTCAAAACTCTAAAATTTCAATATTTCAAATTTCAAAAGCTCAAAAATTCCAAAAATTCCCAAATTCTAAGATTCTCAAATTGTCAAATTTTTAAATCCCAAAAATTTCAAATTCCAAAAATTCTAATATTCCAAAATTGTCAAATGGTCAAATTTCAAAAATTTTAAAATTACGAAAATATCAAATATTCTAAAATTTTAAAAATTCCGGAAATCCTAAGATTGCAAAATTCTACATTTCTAAAAACTAAAAATTTCAAAATCCAAAAAAATCTAAAACTAAAGTTCTAAAATTTCTAAAATTCCAAAATTCTACATTTTTCAAAATTTCAAAATTCAAAAACTTCTAAAACTAAAATTCTAAAATTCCAAAATTCTCAAATTGCCACATTTCAAAAATATTAAAATTTTATTAATTGCAAAGATTTTAAAATTTCAAAAATTCTAAAATTATAAAAAGTTCAAAAATTCTAAAATTCCAAAAATTTCGAAATTCCTAAAATTCCAAAATCTCAAAACTTCACAATTATAAAATTCTAAAATTTCAATTTTTAAATTTCAAAAACTCAAAAATTGTAAAATTCCAAAGTTCTCTAATTGTCAAATTTCAAAGATTTTAAAATTCCAAAAATTTCAAATTCCAAAAATTTCAAATTCTAAAAATTTCTAACTCCAAAAATTTCAAATTCTAAAAATTCTAAAACTTCAAAATTCTCCAGTTGTCAAATTCCAAAAATTTCAAAAATTCTAAAATACTAAAATACACAAATTGTCAAATTCCGAAAATCCTAAAATCCAAAATTCCAAAAATTCTAAAATTCCAAAATTCTTAAATTCCGAAATTCTAAATTTCTAACATTCCAAAAATTTCAAAATCCAAAAAATTCTAACACTATAAAATTACAAAATTTTAAAATTGTCACATTCCAAACATTTGAAAACTACAACAATTGCAAAGATTCTAAAATCTCGAAATCCCAAACTCCAAAATTCTAAAATTCCAAAATTTCAAAATTTCAAATTCCAAAAACTCAAAATTTCGAAAATTCTAAAATTCCAAAATTCTCGATTTGTCAAATTCCAAAAATTTTAAAATCCTAAAAATGTCAAAAATTCTAAAATACTAAAATACTCAAATTGTCAAATTTGAAAAATTTTAAAATGACAAAAATTTAAAAAATTCCGAAAATCTGAAAATTCCAAAATTCCAAAAATTCCAAAATTCCAAAATTCTTAAATTCCAAAATTTTAAATTTCTAACATTCCAAAAATTTGAAAATTCAAAAAATTCTAACACTAAAATTACAACATTTTAAAGTTGTCAAATTCCAAACATTTTAAAACTCCAACAATTGCAAAAATTCTAAAATCCCGAAATCCAAAATTGTAAAATTCCAAAATTCAAATTCCAAAAACTCGAAAATTCTAAAATTCTCAATTTGTCAAATTCCAAAAATTTTAAAAATTCTAAAATACTAAAATACTCAAATTGTCAAATTTCGAAAATTTTAAAATTACAAGAATTTAAAAAATCCCGAAAATCCTCAAATTCCAAAATTCTATATTTCTAAAAATATATAAATTTCAAACTACAAAAAATTCTAAAACTGAAGTTCTAAACTTCCCAAATTTACAAATTGACGCTTTTCAAAAATGTTAAAACTCCAACAAATGCAAATATTTTAAAATTTCAAAATTTTTTAAAATTCGAAAATTCTAAAAATTCTAAAATCTTAAAACCCTAAAATTTGAAAACTCCAAAAGTCCAAAATTTCAATATTTTAAATTCTAAAAACTTTAAAATTCCAAAGTTCCAAAATTCTCAAATTGACAAATTCCGAAAATTTTCTAATTCTAATTCTAGTATTTCAAAATTCCCAAATTCCAAAATTATAAATTTCTAAAATTCTAAAAGAATCCCAAAAATTCCAAAATTTTAAAATTCCAAAATTCTCAAATGGTCACATTCCAAAAATGTTAAATTTTCAACAATTGCAAAAATTCTAAAATTCCAAAAATTCCAGAAATTCTAAAAGTCCAAAATCCCTAAACGTCAAAACTCCAGAATTTCAAAATTTTATTATTTTAAATTCTAAAAACTCAAAAATTTCAAAAATTCTAAAAATTTCAAGGATTTCAAAAATTCCAATAATTCGAAATACCAAAATTTCAAAATTCTAAAATTCTAAAATTCCAAAATTCAAATTCCTAATTTTATCTGTGCTTAAGCGACCGATTTATTTTCAGATCCACCTACTGCCCAATCAAGTCGAACGTATTTCCTTTTCTTGTGGTCAAGAGAGCACAGTTTTGAGATTTATATGGAGCTCATTAAGGGTCGAGGCCCTAAAAGCGTTATTTACAGCACGGGTAACTGAATCAGCTCGGGGAGAACCGAAAATAAATTATTTATCCAACCTATTAGAACTTCTAACGACAATTGGAATAAATGAGTGCTTATCCTTCCAGAATGAACGCATTACGGTTCACCGAAAGAAACTTTGATCCTTTAATTGCAAAATTGAGTTAAAAGCGTTAAAAGTCGAACTAATTTCGTAATTTATCTCAATCTCCAACACGATAAATTTTAAATGCGCTTTTAGCATGAAGAAACACCAACTTTGATTTATTTTATTCCGAGATAAAAATCGGGTCTTTTAGTTGGAATGTTCGCGCCTTTTTTCGAAAATCTACATAACTGTAACTTATGTTACCTGATGTTGAAATTGAATGTTTGTGCTTTCAATTTTTAAAATATTTACTCAAAGAACTGAAGGACGAAACATGCAATAAGGAATTTTTAAAATATTTACTCAAAAAACTGAAGGATGAAACATACGACAAGAAATTTTTAAAACATTTACTCAAAGAACTGGAGGACGAAACATACGACAAGGAATCCAGTGGAAATGTGATTTCCCATCTGATTCTTCCTTTAACTTTTAAAATATCAGAGAACTGCAGGAAAAATTTCCTGCGCGGAAACCAAAAGAAATAGTGATTTCTCATCTGATTCTCCTTTTAACTTCTGAAGTGCCTATGCAGACAACTGAGGGAAGAAACAAGAAACAGAAGACAAGAATGCCAACAGAAAAAGCGATTTCTCATTTAGTTACCGCAAAAGAAAAAGTGATTTCTAATTTCAACTTCTAAGTGCTTACATAAGAAGTAGAAGAATCAGGAGGACAAAATAAATCATTTAGTTACTGCAAAAGAAAAAGTGATTTCTCATCTCAGCTTCTAAAGTACTTACCCAAGAAGAAGAAACAAATAACAAGGAAGACAAAAAAAAATCATCTAATTACCGCAAAAGAAAAAGTGATTTCTCATCTCAGCTTCTAAAGTGCTTAACCAGGAAATGGAAGAAGAAGCAGATAACAAAAAAGACAAAATAAATTATCTAGTTGCCGTAAAAGTAAAAGTAATTTCTTATCTGATTCTCCTTTTAGCTTCTGAACTGTCTTTGCAAAGAACTGAGGGAAGAAACAAGAAACGGAAGACAAGAATGCCAACAGAAACAGCGTTTTCTCATCTAGTTACCGCAAAAGAAAAAGTGATTTCTCATCTCAACTTGTAAGTGCTTACTTAAGAAGTGGAAGGATGAAACAGATAACAAGGAAGACAAAATAAATCATCTAGTTACCGCAAAAGAAAAAGTGATTTCTTATCTCAGCTTTTAAATTGCTTAACCAGGAAATGGAAGAAAGAAGCAGATAACAAAAAAAAACAAAATAAATCTAGTTACCGTAAAAGAAAAGTGACTTCTCATCTGATTCTCCTCTTAACTGCTGAAGTGGCTATGCAGAGAACTGAAGGAAGAAACAAGAAACAGAAGACGAATGAAGAAGAATGCCAACAGAAAAAGCGATATCCCCTCTAGTTACCGCAAAAGAAAAAGTGATTTTTCATCTCAACTTCTAAAGTGCTTAACCAGGAAATGGAAGAAAGAAGCAGATAATAAAAAAAAAACAAAATAAATCATCTAGTTACTGTAAAAGAAAACGGAAGAAACAAGAATGCCAACAGAAAAAGCGATATCTCATCTAGTTACCGCAAAAGAAAAAGTGATTTCTCATCTCAGCTTCTAAAGTGCCTTCCCAGGAAATGGAAGAAAGAAGCAGATAACAAAAAAGACAAAATAAATCATCTAGTTACCGTAAAAGAAAAAGTGATTTCTCATCTGATTCTCATTTTAACTTTTGAAGCGCCTATGCAGAGAACTAAGGAAAGAAACAAGAAACAGAGGACAAGAATGCCAACAGAAAAAGCGATTTCTCATCTAGTTACCGCAAAAGAAAAAGTAATTTGTCATCTCACCTTCTAAGTGCTTATCTAAGAAGTGAAAGAAAGAAACAGATAACAAGGTAGACAAAATAAATCTTCTAGTTACCGCAACGGAAAAAGTGATTTCTCATCTCAGGTTCTAAAGTGCTTACCCAGGAAATGGAAGAAAGAAGCAGATAACAAAAAAGACAAAATCAATCATCTAGTTACCGTAAAAGAAATCATCATCTAATTCTCCTTTTAACTTCCAAAGTGCCTATGCGGAGAACTGAGTGAAGAAACAAGAAACAGAAGACAAGAATGCCAACAGAAAAAGCGATGTCTCATCTAGTTACCGCAAAGAAAAAGTGATTTTTCATCTCAAGTTCTAAAGTGCTTAACCAGGAAATAGAATAAAGAAGCAGATAATAAAAAAAAACAAAATAAATCATCTAGTTACTGTGTAAGAAAAAGTGATTTCTCATCTGATTCTCCTTTTAGCTGCCGAAGTAGCAGGCTATGCAGAGAACTGAAGGAAGAAACAAGAAATATAAGACAAGAATGCCAACAGAAAAAGCGATATCTCATCTAGTTACCGCAAAAGAAAAAGTGATTTCTCATCTCAGCTTCTAAAGTGCCTACCCAGGAAATGGAAGAAAGAAGCAGATAACAAAAAAGACAAAATAAATCATCTAATTACCGTAAAAGAAAAAGTGATTTCTTATCTGATTCTCCGTTTAACTTCTGAAGTGGCTATGCAGAGAACTAAGGAAAGAAACAAGAAACAGAAGATGAGAATGCCAACAGAAAAAGCGATATCTCATCTAGTTACCGCAAAAGAAAAAGTAATTTGTCATCTCACCTTCGAAGTGCTTATCTAAGAAGTGGAAGAAAGAAACAGATAACAAGGAAGACAAAATAAATCTTCTGGTTACGGCAACGGAAAAAGTGATTTCTCATCTCATCTTCTAAAGTGCTTACCCAGGAAATGGAAGAAAGAAGCAGATAACAAAAAAGACAAAATTAATCATCTAGTTACCGTAACAGAAAAAGTGATTTCTCATCTGATTCTCCCTTTACCTTCTGAAGTGCCTATGCAGAGAACTGAGGGAAAAAACAAGAAATATAAGACAAGAATGTCAACAGAAAAAGTGATTTCTCATCTGATTCTCCTTTTAACTTCTTAAGTGCCTATGCAGAGAACTGAGGGAAGAAACAAGAAACAGAAGATACGAATGCCAACAGAAAAAGCAATTTCTCTTTTAGTTACCGCAAAAGAAAAAGTGATTTCTTATCTCAGCTTCTAAAGTGCCTACCCAGAAAATAGAAGAAAGAAACAGATAACAAAGAAATTAATAAGTGCTAAACAGATAACAAAAAAGACAAAATAAATCATCTAGTTATCGTAAAAGAAAAAGTGATTTCTCATCTCAGCTTCTAAGGTGCCTACCCAGAAAATGGAAGAAAGAACAGATAACAAGAAAGTCAATATAAATCAAGCGATTTCTCACCTATTTCTACCCCAATGTTCAAAGAACTGAAGAAAGAAACGGACGAAAAGGAAGCCAAAGAAGCGACTTATCGTGTTTCCCATTTTAACTTTCAAAGTTCTCATTCAGAGAACTGAAGAAAAAAAAACGATGTCAAGTAAAACAACTGGGAAAACGATTTCTCATCTATTTCTCTTTCAAATTTGAAGGTACCTACGCAGGAAGGAAACAATCAACGAAGCCAAACGGATTTCTCATTTATTTCTCCTTTAGCTTTTAAATAATTGAAGGAAGAAACAGACAAAAAGGAAGTCAAATGAAAGCACCACTTCTCATCTGTTCATCTTTTTAACTTGTTAATCTATCCAGAGAAGTGAAAGAAGAAGCGGATTACAAGGAAGCCAACCGAAAAAGTGGTTTATTTTAGTTGTCTTCTGTTATAATCCCCATTTAGAAAGTCAACAGTCGACAATAATGGTGATTACTTGGCATGGTGACATGCTTTTATTTAAAAACATGAGAGCATTTTATACTTAAAAATAAAAGATACACATTCATCTGACACGGACTGTATATTATTTAACAGTAACATTGCAGTTCTCAATGGATAATTGTGAAGCTAATGTTCCACTGATTCTACCGTATTTTAGCTCAAATATTTCTTACCCAATTAAGTTAGGTTGCTCATTCTGCTCCGTTAAGTATGCACGTCAGACAATCGGGGGGGTTGCTGTTATCTCAAAGCTCAGAAGGAAACGGTAGAATGCACAAAATTATTTCAAGTTATATGCACTAATGGCTTTCATCGATCGCGACTGCCTTGTTTTCAGTAGCTCAATTGTTTAGAATATTTTCAGAATGCCAACGATATTTCATCTCAATTTCAGTCCTGTTTCGAATAGAAGGGAACTGAACCAGAAATTATGTGCCCCGAAATTCTTCATGTATGAAGACATTTCTTTTAATGAATGTAAATAAAACTGAAGTATCTGTCTGTAATATCCGAATAACTGTCTTTTGAAAAAGTCTCTAACGACCCGTCGCGATTTCGACTGTGCGTGAAAAGACTTTTTGAATTACAGACCACAGATTCAGGATAATTTTTTTTAATTCTTAATACCATACAGGAGGAGACAATGTTATAACGTCCATCATAAGAATCGTTGACAAATTACGACAATCATACGAAGTAATGTAGTAGAGTAAAAAATATGTGATCAGCGACTGGGAGTCGAACCCAGGACCGTCACGTTACAGACCAGACTCTCAACCACGGAGCCATTGCCACCACTACTCTCAACTCTACTAATTCACTTCACATAACGTACTTTAGGTATATCTGCTGTCTGCTACAGCTCAGCCATTCCTAACAACACAGCCGTCCTCGGCTGTCAGTCATAATCCATCGGTAAACACAATACTTAAACATAAATGCTATGCTATCAGGTAGATCCTTAATTTCGTTCCTGAAGCTGTAGTATAGTTGAAAATATGTGATTAGCGACTGGGAGTCGAACCCAGGACCGTCACGTTACAGACCAGACTCTCAACCACGCAGCCATTGCCACCACTACTCTCGACTCTACTAATTCACTTCACATAACGTACTTTTGGTATATCTGCTGTCTGCTACACTAAATCACACTGAATTATATTTTGAAATTAAACTGTATGGTACCAGTGCCTAGGAAAGCCGAGTTACCCTTACAAAAGTGCATGTTTTTTATTATTTCACGCGACACTAATTTCTGGAAGATTTTAAATTTTAATGAGGTCAAAAATTTTTTGTTAAACTAACAATTTTAGAATAGTCTGAAATCCTAAAAAAAAACACCGATTACCATTTAGTCAGAATCTGCATAAAGTCGTAGGCGACTGATAGTCGCCAATATAAATTAATCTATTTCATAGAAACTAATTTAATTGCATTCAGACATTAACAGAACTCGCGAAACTCCAGGATTTAAATATTTTTCCGATTTATCTCTAGGAATTATGTAAAAAGAAGTTTCCTTCTTTCTTCTAACTTTTTTTTTTTCAAATAAATCTAGCTGTCGAGAATTTGCGAATACATTGCGAAAGTTTTTAGCAAGATTTCGCCTTTTCGCACATAATAGTGTTCAAACTGTAAACATTGTAGCATTTTCTCGCACATGGAACGTTCTCTCGAATACCAGAAGTTTGGGCAACATATGTTGTAATTTTCCGCTTAAGTTTGTTTCGTTGCATTTAACTTTCATACCCGACATAACTGGAGAATTTTGGGAAATGGTTCATGATGTAAAGATGTGTACATAAAACAAACAAACTTGAATGAACTTTGCTTTTAAGTAAATAAAGTTCACAATATGTCGCTGTTTTCAAACATATTAAAAAGCTGCAGCGCTACTTTGTAGACAATTTTTATTCTTGACCCCGACAGTTTTCATAATAAACTATAACCAAAATTTTTTTTTATTGTTATCAAAATGTTATCATTTGGTATCAGAGGGTAGAGTGCGTAAAATATTACAGAAAATGTCACAATAGGTCGCTATTTTCAAACATATTAAAAAGCTGCAGCGCTACTTTGTAGACAATTTTTATTTTTGACCCCGGCAGTTTTCATAATAAACTATAACTAAAGCTTTTTTTTTATTGTTATCAAAATATTATTTTTTGGTATCAGAGGGTAGACTGGGTAAAATATTACAGAAAATGTCGGTGCCCATTTAGGAGAAGTATACTTTAGATAAAAGTGTAATAGTTTGAATAGTAAATCAGATTATTATTAAATTACACATCTGTATGCACTTTGCAATCCATGCATCCAACATTAGATCTAATCTGATGGCCATTCCGGGAACTTCACATTTATTAAACTCGCAAAAATATTATTTTTTTGTTATCTATGTTTCTTAGGAAGTACTATTCATAGAAAAAAAATATTTTTGGCAGTTGCATGGTTAATAAATATTGTACTTTTGCCATAACATAAATGTTTTATTTATCTGTAACATATTCGTGTGGAATAATTTAAGTCTCCCATTCGAAAAAGCTAAGATAGAAGTCAAAACGTTCGATTGACTTGAAATAGGAAGCACGTATGCGACAAAATGATGGCAATTTATATCCATAAAAACTCGCGACACTTCGTAATTATTTTATGTGCTTTGTTTCGGGAAACAGCTGAACTCTCCTTATAGTCTATTTTCTAATCTTGTCTTCCCTGTTCGGCGTCCCCGGGATTTGAGATTTATATGGCTACGGCTTTAGCAGGTGTACATTCTGCAGCAAAGGTTTATTTACACACGTTTATGAGTATTTGTTCACCTCTGATACTTTCATGTGTAATATTTTCATCTCAAATCAGGCACGTAACCAGGGGTGGGGCTAGGGGGCTGCAGTCCCCCTCCCCCCCGAAATGTTTTGGCTTCACACTAGATAGAACTGAATTTTCCAGATGTGCGACCTTTTTAAAAACCATTTTTAATAGATCATTTTGTTTTCGTATTGAAATGAAAGGATGTTTTTCTTTCAAATTTGGCGCCATTTCTTTTAGAGACCGGATTTTAAGCACAATCAAGCAAGGTAAAAAGGTGAGCAAAATGTTAAATTAGGCAAAAACGAAAAGCTAAAGAGGGTACCAAAAAGGTAAAATACTCTTAAAAAAAAGGCATTAACAGGCCAAAACTTACAATTAACAAAAAAAAATATTTTAATATCTCAGTCAAAATTTAAAAAAATAATAGATTTTAGGTTATACCCAGGATATTCAAAAGGAGTATAACATTTTCAAATGAAGAAGTTCGAATTTTCGTCCTAAATCTTAAAATTTTTACCATAAACTAATTTGAATTTTTTCCAAAATTTCGACATTTAAATCTGAGATTTCGTTTCTAGAAAAATTTAAATTTTCTTAAAATTTCTTTTTTTTTTATTTGAAATTTCAATGTTACGTTTTGAATTTTAGTAAAATAATGTTGAATTTGCAAATTTTTCAAGCTTTAACTCCCTATTTTGAAAACAAATTCAAATTTTGAGAAGAACTCAATATTTATACAAGCTATTTTTCGAGATTTAACACCAAATTTTGAGAAAAACTTGGATTTTGTAATAATAGTTTTACAGTTTTGGAATCTAAAATTTAAATTTTAAATTCGGTTTTTGAATAAAGTTTTGAATGTTAGGCCCTTTACTAAAAATTCAAAATATCTGATAAGCTATTATTTTGAGAAGATATTTTTTAATAAGTTATTTTTATGAATTTCTTCTATAATTTTTCTAACATGGCGATTGAACTTTAAAATTAATGTCTAAAATGACGATTCTTGTATTAATTTCGAGGTTTACACAAAACTGTAGCATTTTTAAGTTGGAAAATTCAGGATTTATTTAATAACTTTAACCCATCAGCTTGATTCGAAATTTTTAATTTTTTTAAAAAGTTTTAACTTCATAATAATATATTTCCAAATTTTTTGTTATGAAGTTGATTTGTTTGTATTTCGATTACGATTTCGAAAATTCGACTTTTTTCTTCAAAATTCGAATTCCAAGTGAAAACTTCCAAAAAAATATTGAAATTTCTATCTTAGTTATCAAATTTCAACTTTAACTTTAATCGCAACATTTCAACTTTAAATTCATATTTTTAGAAAAACTTGATTTACAAAATTTTTACAACTTTTTACGAGTTTAAAAATGTCATGATTAAAGTCAAAATTTTTAAAAATAAAATGGGCTTAATGACTTAAGTTTATTTTTCAAAATTTTTACAGTAGCACTGGTTCAAAATTCAGATTTCTTCAAAATATTTTAACTTTCTTTCTAGACATTTAATTGATAAAAAATCCCCTGGTCATTTTGGGAAAACACTAAAAGTTTCAGGAAATATCAAAGTTTATTTTTTGAATTTTGTTTCAAGACAAAATGTTGAGTGTTATTAGTTTTTTGTTAATAGATTTTATCTTTTAGAAATGAGAGATTTTTTTTAGAAAATTTTAACTTCTAACCTTTTTTTTTCAAAAATTATGGCTTCTTTTATCTTCGGATTTAGAGAGTAATTCTAAATGTAAACTTATTTCTAAAATTTCCTTATACAACGAAGGCGACCCCTAAAATAAGATTTCTTTCAAATTCAACCTCTGAGGGGGTGAAAATGAATATCAAATTTTATATGTGATGAATCAGTCTCCTAGAGGTGTCCACTTGGAAAATACATCGATGTTTTTATTTAATAAAATACATCGAAAACATACATCGATGTTATTTCGATACATCGATTCCCTAACATCGATGTTTTTAAACAGTGGTGGCTCGTAGCCAAAACAATGGGGGTACTGCGACAATGTAATTTTAACTTTATAAATTTCGACTACAAATTTCGACATTTACAAAATGTAACTTTTTGAAAATTTTAGATTTCTTAGAAAACTTGACAATGAAAATTTTTGAATTAATGTTGCGTTTTTTGAAAGACTGGATTTTTTCCAAACTTCGGTTGTATTCCAAAATTTAGACTTTTTTCTTGTAATTTCAACTTTATTTTAAGTATTCCGAAAATCTATGTATACTCTTTTAAAAATATCTTCATTTTCGAAAATATTTAAACTTTTCGGTGTTTTGTTTTTTTTTTGTATGGTGTTTTGAAAATTAAGTTCTTTTTTTCAAAATGTTCACCCTTTGAAAATTTTTACTTTGTCTGAAAATGTAAACTTTTATAAAACTGTACTTTTGACTTTTTAAATTTTCAATCTATTTCAAAATTTCTTCATTTTTTTTTTGAAAAATTATAATATTTTTATTGAAAATTTCGATTCTTAATAATTTCGACTGTTTTTTAAATGTCAACCATTTTTCAAAATTTCGACTATTTTTGTAAAGTTTCGATTTTTTGAAATAAAGACATTTTATAAAATGTCGACTTTTTTCACATTTTCAAATATTTTTATCTTTTTTATTTGGCCATTTTTTAATTTTCGAAATTCTTTCAAAATTTCGATTTTTTTTTAATCCTTGAAGTTTTATGAAAAGTTTAACATGTTTTCAAAATTTTGTTGACCTAAAATTTCAATCTTTTTTAGAAAATCTTCAACTTTGGTTCAAAATTTTAACTATCAAAAATTTAAACTTTTTTCAAATATTTAACTTCCCAATATTTCGACTTTTGAAAACTTTGATCTATCTGATAATTTTTACTTGTTTTCAATACTCCGGCTTCGAAAATTTTGGTTTTTATTGATAATTTGAGTGAAAATTTCCCAATTATTCAAAAATTAAACTTTTTTAAAATTTCAAGTTATTTTAAAAATTCGATAATAATTCTCAGATCTTTTAAATGTGTCTACTTTTTAAGAGTTTTGATATTTTCTTTAATTTGGGCTATAAAATTTTGACCTATTAGAAAATTTCTTCATTTTCAGGATTTTGACTTCTTTTGAAAACTTGAAAGTTTTTGAAAATGATTGCCTTATCCTTAAATGTTCTATATATTTCGTATATTTCTCTAAATTTATAAAAATCAAAGTGTCAAAAAATTTCGACTTTTTTTTGAAAATTTTAACCGTCTCTTAAATCTGCACTTTGGTAAAATTTTCGACTTTTTTTAATTCCCATTTTATTGAAAATTTCGGTTTTTCTAAATGTTCGAATTTTTCATAATTTTAGCCATTTTTCAAAATTTTAAATTTTTCGAACACTTAAAATGTTCGACTATTTTTCTAATTTCAACTATTTTTAAAATTTCGACATTCTTTGCAAACTGTCAATCCTTTATTTAAAAATTTTGATTTTTTTTTAAGTGAGACATTTCTGTAAAACTCATTTTAAAATTTTTGTACCAATTCGTAAAATTTCGAATTTTTCTAAAAATTTCGACTCCATTTCAAAACGTCGACTTTTTGTCCAAAATTCTGACTCTATGAAAACTTGACTTTTTTTAAAGGTACGAACTTTTTTCAAAATATTTATATTTTTTTTGAACATTTCCAATTTCAGTTCAAGTTCAGTTCAAGTTCAGTTCAAGTTCAGTTCAAGTTCAGTTCAAGTTCAGTTCAAGTTCAGTTCAAGTTCAGTTCAAGTTCAGTTCAAGTTCAGTTCAAGTTCAGTTCAAGTTCAGTTCAAGTTCAGTTCAAGTTCAGTTCAAGTTCAGTTCAAGTTCAGTTCAAGTTCAGTTCAAGTTCAGTTCAAGTTCAGTTCAAGTTCAGTTCAAATTCAGTTCAAGTTCAGTTCAAGTTCAGTTCAAGTTCAGTTCAAGTTCAGTTCAAGTTCAGTTCAAGTTCAGTTCAAGTTCAGTTCAAGTTCAGTTCAAGTTCAGTTCAAGTTCAGTTCAAGTTCAGTTCAAGTCCAGTTCAAGTTCAGTTGAAATTCAGTTCAAGTTCAGATTTAAAATAGAAACGTATTCTATTTTAAATCTGAACTACTCAAAACTTCGACTTTTTCCAAAATTATACCTTTCCAAAATTTTAACCTTTTTGATTATTACGAATTTTTGGATTATATTGAGTTTTCTCTAATATTCAAAAATTCGGCTTCTTTGAAAATTTAATTAAAAATTCTGTAATTTATTTTAAATGTCGATATTTTTCCAAAATTTTGTATTGTTCCAGTCGCAAAATTATTACAAATGTCGACTATTTAAAAAAATTTTTTTTTTAACATTAACCATTTTAAAACCCTTATTTTCTTTTGGAAATTCGACTCCATGAAAATTTCGAATTTTTTTAAAATTCCACTTTTTTCCAAAATTTTTTCCTTCTAAATTTAATTTTTTTGGTATTATTAATATTATATTTATTATTTATTATTATATTGTTACGGGCTTATCGGTTCGAATTGATTATTAACACGTGAATTGAATAATACTCACGTTATTACCACACTAAATTCGGAACACTACAACTGAATAATGAACTCAGTAATTTACTTCTAACTACTAACTCACTAATTACACTGACTGACTAACTAACTGATTCTCGAGGGAAAGGCGTCCGACTTATATAGTTTTCGCTTCCGAGTTCTAGAAGTTTTCGGCAGATAAGGCTTATCGTTGGCCAAAATTTCTGGAACGCTTATCTGCCGTTTGCTTTATTATCGCGGCCGCTTTCCCTTATCGGATCTTTCTAGAAAATTTTCTTACATACTAAATTCTACAATTTACATTTCGTTACAATATTAAAATAAATATTGCTCCTAGTAACAAAAATTTCGATTTTTAAAATTGTACGAAGCTTGAAAACAAATTTCGAAAAAAAAACTTGCAGTTTATGTACTAATAAATTGTCAAAATTTAAATTTTAATCTCAAAATATTGACTTCAAGCATTAAATTGTTGATTAATTTTTTTGGAACATTTTGACTGTTTTTATTTTTTAAATTTTGAGACTTTTTTAAAATGTTGATTCTTTTTCGCAAACATTTCAATAATTCCCACTTTAAAAATCAAAATTTTAAGACAATTAATTTATTTTTAAAAATTGTTTTTTTCTTTGATTCCTTAATTATTCTTTATTTCAAAAATTTTGTATACAAATAAGAAATCTCAACTTTTTCTAGAAATATTGTTTGCTTTTTCTTCGAAATTTGCTCTTATTCTTTAATTTCGAACTTGAGAATTTAAAGAATATATTTAACATTTTTGGAAAAATTGGAAATTTCGATTCAGAACTTTTTTTGGTCCTACAGTAGTAGTAACTTTTTTTTAGAAAAAATCAAATTGCAAAAAATGTTGAAATTTAGAAGGTTCATTTTTTCTTGAAGTTTCATTATTTTTCTCAAAGTTTTCTTATTTTATGCAAATTTGGAGTTTATTTTTTTAAATGCATCTATATACATAAAACAAAGTCGTGTTAGTTACACCATTTGTAACTCCAGAAGGCTAAACTGATTTTTATGTTCTTTGCTTTGTTGGATTTACCTCGGCCTCGAATAGCAGAATAAAGGCTAAAATATTGAAAAAATTCACACGTTTTATAGGGAATTCGTGTACAGTGCTATCTCTAATTCATAACAGGAACATGACTGCAACCTACACTAACCGTAAATGTGTTGTAAACACTTTCCAATAGATGGCGCTGTATCTGTTTTGATTATGGCCCATTTTTAGCGGTTTTTCGTGTAGGATTCACCTGGAAACTGACAAGAGTATTAAATATTTTAATGTCAAATTTAATTTATCTAATGACTTAACACAATATTTATTAATTCTGAGGTGGTACGAAGTTCGCCAGGGCCAGCTAGTACTTAATAATGTTCACTTTCTTATCAAAATTACAAAATCACTTTCTTATCTAAATTATAACATATAATAAATGTTAAAATATTAACATTTCGTGAAAAACTTGAAAATTTCTAAAACAAATTAGAGAAATCAAAATTTTTATAATCAAAAATATTTTAAGGACAAAATCTCCAGCAAAAGTCGAAATTCTAAAAAAAATCCTCTGTATAAAATGTTTAGATAAAAACACAAATTTCATGGGAAAACAAATCAACATTTCTTAGAGAAAATCGAAATTTAAGAATAAATTTCAAATATCTTTACAAAAAGGTCGAAATTGAAATTTTACGAAAATAATCCAAGACTTAGAAAAACATGAAAATGCGAAAGGAGTTGAAAATTAAATTTTTTTTTTAAAATGTCTTCGTTTTTTCCAAAATGTTGACATTTTTATAAAAATTTTAGGGTTCTTTGCTAAAAATTTTTATCAAAATTAGAAAATAAAATAAACTGTGAAATGTAAAAGTGAAAAAAGTTGACATTTTTAAAGCAAATTAAAAGAACATAAAAAAACCGGAAAAGTTGAAATTTCCAGAAGAAATTTTGAGGACAGAATTTACAGAAAAAATAGGAATTTATAAAAAATTTCTTTTTATAAAATATTTAGGAAAATGGAAAGCTCGCAGAAAAAATTAAAATTTTCTTAAATAAATCGAAATATCTAGAAGAAACTCAAAATATTTATACAAAAAAATTAAAATTGAGATTTCAGGTAAAAACTCGAAATTTCTTTTAGAGAAATATTAAAACACAAGAAGAGATGTATTTAGAAGTTATTTTGAAATTTTAATTATTTTCTCAAAATGTTTACAAAGATTAGGAAAAAAATTGAAATAGATTTTAAAATCAAGTAACTTCGTAAAAGAAACTTGATACTTCTATAAAAAAAAAACAGAGGAAATTTTAAATCTTTACAAAAAATTATTTAAGGAAAAGTCTTTTTGAGAAAAAACTCGTAAGCGAAATTGAGGGTGCCGCAGTTCCACAGTGCCTATATGCGAACCGCCACTGTTTTTAAACATCGAATACTTTAAGTCAGCCAGTATTTAGGGATGCAACGTCGTTCAAAAAACCGTAATTAAAGTAATTAAAGAAATTAGGCCTAGAAAAGCGATTAATTTACAAACAAAATGGCTTGGAAACTTCGAGACACGAAATTTCGAACGTCTTCTCAAAATTTCGTGTTATAAACGATATGGTATAATAGTATATCTCTGAAGATGATAGCTTGGCTATCAAAACGACTTAGAGCAACCTTTGTTCTATTTTTTAATCTTTCTTAGTTTCAGGGGACTAGATTTGTATTTCAAATCGCAAGTGGTCCATATTTTAGAATGTAGAAAAAATGTGAAAAAAATTGATGAAAATAAAAATTGAAAACGGCCTTGGGTCTACTCGATTACATTCAATTTATTCGTGTTCCATTTGCATAATGAAGGGGTTAATTCGCTTGAATTTAGATCAAAGCCTGGGGCTGGCGTGCGGAAGTCTTTAAACGCCTGGCTTAACTGTAAAAAAAGAATAAATTAAATCCGATCAGACTTCGTAATCGTATCCCTTTGATCCATTTTCTTTGTGGGAATTGAGAAGGTATACAAATGCACTTTTTTCGTGGAGGTCACGTTTTATAAAAAGCAATAAAATATTTGTCTCAACTCGAGGAAAATTTCAAACCCCATCGTGGCCTTTCGATTTGAATGTTGAAGAACGTATCGAATTTTCCGGCGAAGGCAATTTTATTTATTTACTGACGCATTCAGAGTCAACAACGATACAAAGCTCGCAGATATTAACACACTTGCAACGTTGAGGTAAACATCGGACAATAAAACGAACTTCTAACCATTCTGACGTATATTAGGTTTTACTCAGTGGCGTGCATTCTCCGGAAAATAAAAAAGTACACATATCAGCTTTTTTTATTTTAAAACGATTACAGAGTCAAAAAATTTTGGGGAACGTTTCTTTTAGTCGTCAACAGAATTATTTAGTTTTTTCCTAGGGCAAGGCCAACCCTGTTCCTTGCAGGAAATTATTATGAAAATATAATATAATACAATATATGATATGATATTATATAACATAACCACAACTAAAGGTTGCGTCTACTTTTTGATAAAAGTGAACTTATATTCAATTTAACTTTTTTTGTTACAGAATAAAGCAGTAAATGATTTTTTGAAATGGCAACGCAAAGTGAAGGCAGATCCAATGTTAGCGGCGGCCAAGTCTCTCATAATAAAAGGCCAGTAATCCTCATTTATCCTACAGGTAAGATTATAAAAATGAACGAGTTTTTGTACTTTCAAATAAATGCAACATCAAAGCCTCCAAATTCAGTTTCAGAGCACATTTTTCAAAACACGAGTATTGGAAAAGCGGGCAAGGAATAATATTTTCCATCTCTACGTTTTGGGATGTTTCCACACCAATGTTCGCTAGAAACACGTTGCGTGTATGCATAATTAATTTGCAGGGTACACGTCCTATTTTACGTTATTACTGTCGTCAGCATTTCTATCCAAACACGATCTCTAGTCAGATTGAATCTGCGATATAATCCTTAGCAGAAATTGAGTTAATATGATTCGGTTACCTAGACTGGAACAATTCTGTATACAACAATGCGAATTAATGAAAATCCGAATCCTAATATATAAATGCGAAAGTTTCTGTCTATTTGTCGGCTTTCCACGGATTTATTGAACAAAAATGAGTGTAGACGTAAGTACTTTGCAAGATGGGATTGTTAGTTTTATATCGGAAAACTGTTCCGGATACTCTCAAACTAATATTATATCCAGGAAGAGTAACTAACCTTTCTCAATTTTCCATGTAAATAAATTATGATAGCGACTAGAGCGACATCTAACGGTGGGGCACAATTTTATAGTAACTTTGCACAAAGTCTAACAGTAACATCTAACGCAGTAGGATGCAACATATATCAACGAATTTGAACAAAACATCATTCTGCAATCTGCACAAACTCTTTAAAGCTATGCACACATTGGGTTTGCACAAAGTCTAATAGCGGCATCTAACGCAGTAGGATGCAACATGCAACATATGATCGTATCAACAAATTTGAACAAAACATGATTCTGCCATATACACAAACTCTTTAACGCTATGCACACATTGTATTTGCACGAAGTCTAACAGTGGCATCTAACGCAGCAGGATGCAACATATGATCATATCAACTAATTTGAATAAAACATCATTCTGCAATCTGCACGAAATCTTGAAAGCTATACTTACGAGTTTTAGTTTAAAATTTGAACAATCTTGATAACAGCGCAGACTAAAAGTTTCCTGCTTTAGAATTTCAGAATTGATTACTAAAATAAACGACGTCCAAGTAATTCTTTACTTGTTGTGTTATTTACTAACGTACAATCAATTCAGATAGGAATTCTGGATTCGTTGTGGGTTGATAAAATTTAGGCGAGCACTTAGGCCACCCTTTCCGGGCCCATTGTGCTATCCCCGTGATTGAGGTGTCCTTGATCATTCATTCAGCCACCCAACCTTGTTGAGAAACTGAAGAACGTCCCTTGGATGCGCCTCTCTCAAACTGGCCACACTAGGCCAGAAGTCCCCCAACGTGGATCCTCTGATTGATGCTAGTGCCGGGCAGTGACACATCACGTGCTCGACACTCTCATCTTCTTCTAAACACCCTCTGCAGCTCGGGTCGTTTATAATTCCCATTCTATGGAGGTGTTTGTTTAATCGACAGTGACCTGTCCATATCCCTGCAAGTTTCCTGAGATTATTCCTTGAGAGTTGTAGGCATAGTTTGCCCTTTCCCTACACGGCATTCTAATGAATGAGTGAGTTTGTCGGCATGTTGTTATTGATGCCCATAAGGCTTTGTCTTTACGATAAATTTCTTCGTTAAGTAGGGACCTTACGGTTGATCTCGCCAGGGGAAGGGTTGGTTCTGGTCCAACGAATTGTGCTTCTGAACCCTTCCTCGCCAGTTTATCAGCGCGTTCGTTTCCCTCTTTCCCAGAATGTCCTTTGATCCATATTAGATCAATTGGATTCTCTTGTGATAGACGTTCTAAAGGTAGGTGGCAGTTCCATACCAGCACTGAGTTTGTTTTCACATTCCTCAGGGCCTTAAGGGCTGCCTGGCTGTCGGTCTTTATTTGGATATATTTTCCTGTAATGTTCAGTTGCGTCATTTGTTCGGCGCTATATAAAATTCCCAACATCTCCGCTTGAAAGATTGTTGAGTATTTATCTAACTTAAAACTTACATTTAGGTTCAGGTCTTCCGAGAAGATTCCTGTTCCAGTACCCGTATTTGTTTTCGATCCATCCGTGCATATACTTACGTCTGGTATCCTTGCTTGTACTTCATCCATTTTTATACGGTAGGATTTTGTGAAGTTATTTCACCGTTAGATGGTCCATCGGCGCACTCAGAATAGGTACCTTTTGGAGCGCCCCCTCCATTATGCGCCGGTGACCCACCATTTTACCTACTGTATTCCACATTCCTCCTGCTCGCAACCAGAGAGCAGAAGCCTATGCCGCCCCCTCAAGAAATATATCGAGAGGTGGCAGGCACAAGATCGCCTCCATTGCTGCTGTTGGAGTGGATTTCATTGCTCCTATCACTGCCAGACACGCTAGTCTCTGGATGTGATTTAGCTTTTGTTTTATAGCGGTGCACTTTATCTTTGGCCACCAAACTATAACTTCGTAGCTTACAATTGGTCTGATGACTGTCGTGTATAGCCAAAAGGTTATCTTAGGGGATAACCTCCAAGACCTCCCGATGGCCCCACGGCATTGCCAGAAGATCTTGTAAGCTTTGTTTAATTTATTTTCAATGTGGTACTTCCAGCTCAGTTTGCTGTCAAGTTCAATACAAAGGTATTTCACTCAATTTGACAAACCGAGTTGGGTTCCCATGGGTTTGGGAAATTTTAGTCGCGCTAATTTCCTTTTATTTGTGAAAAGAACCATTTCCGTCTTTGCAGGATTTGCTGCTAGGGAATGTTCTTTACACCATTTCTCGACTATATATAAGGCATCTTACATTAACTCGAAGAGTACTTCCTCGTGTTTACCAGAAAGCAGAATGGTTATATCATCTGCGTAGCCAATTGTATAGAGACCCCGGTCATTGAGTTTTCGGATAAGGTCATCCGCTATGATTAACCATATAAGGGGGGATAATACACCCCCTTGCGGACATCCCTTACTTACGATTCCTCTGACCGTATAGTCTCCTACGGTAACTTGTATTGCTCGCCACTCAAGTATATGTCGTACGAGTTCCCGCAAGGCGGGTTCAATACCACTACGCTCAAGCGCCAAAGAAATGCTATTGAAGTTAGGTATATCAAAGGCACCTTCTATGTCCAGAAATACACCCAGGGTGTGTTCTTTTACTTCTAGCGATCTCTCGATCCTGCTAACTACTGAATGTAGCGCAGTTTCGGTTGATCTGCCGAAAGTAAAAGCATGTTGATTTGAATGTAAGGGGTAATGTATATCGAGGCTATCCCTTATATGTCTGTCGCACAACCTCTCCAACGTCTTCAGTAGGAAAGACGTTAGGCTGATTGGGCGACATGATTTAGCCTCACCTTGAGGTTTACCCAGTTTTGGAATAAAAATTACTTTGACTTCCCTCCATTCTCGGGGTATGTATTTAAAGGCGATACACGCCCTGAAAATGTGCACCAGGTATTTTTGTATCCACACCATTCCCCACTGAAGCAGGGCAGGGTAGATACCGTCCAACTCGGGCGATTTGAAGGGAGCAAACGATTGTACGGCCCAGTTTACTTTTGTGTCATTTACCATCTGAACAGCCAGCTTCCAGGCCCTATTTCTAGGGTGAGAGGCTGAGTGCCCTTGCCTCTTATGGCCTGGTATAACACGGCATCCTGGAAAGTGCGTGTTTAAGAGCTCTGAAGCTGTTTGTGCGGGTGTACTGGTATATGTACCGTCGGCCCGCTTTATCATGCTTACCTATGGGTTTGGATCTTTCGAGAGTATCTTTTTCAGTCGGGAAACTGATCTACGTCACTACAGAATTCTCTCCACTTTTCCCTTTGTCTCTTGCGAATAAGTTTCTTGTATTGTTTCCGGTGATTGTGGTAAGCCTCCCAGTCACATACCAGTTTTGTCTTCTTCGCTTTGTTGAAGAGCTTGTTTGCTTGAGATCTAAATTTTTCGAGTTGCCCGTTCCACCAAGGGGTTGCCCGGGTTTCTCGAAGTTCAGTTCTCATTGGACAAGCCTTCTCATATGCTGTAATGATATTTTTTCGCACTAAAGTGACGTATTTTTCGATCAGTTCAACTGTCCCGATTCTCTGTGGGTTTTCTACTAGGAGCCTTTCCAGATGGGTATTGTAGTCCTCCCTGTTGGTGCTTCTAGGATTCCTGTACGGTTTGTGTTCCAACCTACAACATAAAATATTGAATTTTATATATTGATGGTCAGACATTGTTGCATCATTAGATACATGCCAGCCATTTATAATTTTAGTAATACTCATAGACGCCAGGGTGATGTCGATAACAATCTGGCATCTGGAGGTAGCCAAGGTAGCTTCACTGCCTCTCTTGAGTATATCCAATTTGGTGCTACTTAAGTATTGTAGTAAAGATGTACCTCGAGGGTTGTTTGTTTCGCTCCCCCAAGCTGTATGGTGGGCGTTTGTGTCACATCCAATTATAAGATCTACATTACCTGCCTCACAAAAGTCGATCAGTCCTGCCATTTCCTCGGAAGGTGGTGGTCCTTTCGAATCTATTGGTAGGTAGGTCGATGCTATTACACTTCTTGACGCGCAAGTTCCCTCGGAGAGATGTTTGATCTCCGGAGCAGAATTGGGGTAGGATATTCGCTTGCAGTAGTTTCGGGACATATATGACAGCTCTTGGCTTGTCCCCATTTTTGAGGTAAAAATTCAGATAGGGATAAGAATCGTAGTTCGATTTTACGTTGCGAAATAATTCAAGTTGAATTAATGCGATTAAATGTTTTCTGTTTCAGTTTCTCCTGAAACAGTTGTAGTGCCAATTATATCCTGCATACTGGGATTTCCCCTGTTGGCGCTTCTTGTGATATGCTGCCTGCGACGAAGGGCGAAATTGGCAAGAGAACAAGCTCGAAGACGCAACTACGATCTTGAACACGGTACATTTACTATAGTCATGTACAGCCCAATACACTATTTAGGTAACTAGTATGCTTTCTTTTAGTTCCCTTATTTTCGAATCTTTTCCCTATATTTCTTTTTTTAACACATCGCTGATTTTACGTTCAGTTTTCCATTATTCTATGAGGTGCAAAGTACAAGATTACACGCATATATACCGTAATAGTGTCGTTAAATCCAGTTTCAGAATAAGGAATGAATATTGCTGAATTTAGAAAAATAAATGTTTTGAAATGTGATAAAACAAGCATGTAATCTTTTACGTAGTGACCCACAATCTTTTCTCTTATGTATTTAAGTTATTTTTGCATATATTCATCAATTTACACATTTCTTATAAGTATACTGTTAGAATAATCAAACAATATATCAAGTGTACAAAAAGTGTTCTAATTTAGCTGCTGTCATTTTTTGAGTTGTTTACGTATGTTCCTTACTTGATTCGTAATCAACAAATTGACATTTAACCTTCACATAAAAATTCTGCACAGTCGAAGTTTACAAAAAAAAAAAATATTTTGAAAAAAATTGAAATATCGAACTCGTTACCGAATGGAATTTTCCCCAATAATTACAACCTATCCTTGTTTAAGAAGGCGGTTCATCGCCATCTATCCTTGTTTCTGCATCCTACTCGCAGTGCTTTGAAAGCATAATGGGGTTACCTTTTGCGAGTGGAGTGAATTAAACTATAAAAGAAAAATCAAATCTTAAAAATTAAATTTTAACAAGTCGAAATTTTGACAAAGGTTTAAATTTTGAAAAAATCAGAAATTTTTAAAAATCTAACCGTTAAAAAATCAATCAAACCTCATCAAAAGTTTTTACAGTGAAGTTTTTAAAAAAAAATCTGAAATTTCGAAAATCAAAATTTTAAAAATAGTCGAAATTATCTGAAAGGCGAAATTTTAAAAAAGTTAAATATTAAAAAAATCAAACGTTTCAAATAAGTTTTCACCTTTTTCACGGTTAAATAGTATTTTGTTATTGATAAAAAAATCGAAATTTTGAAATACGATCCAAATTTTGAGAAAAATTCGATATTTTCAAAAATTCGACATTTTCAAAAATTCGAAATTTTAAAGAATTTCAAATTTGATTTTGGTTAAACTCAAATTTGAAAAAAAATTCGAAATGTTCAAAGTCGAATTTCCTCAAGGGGAAAGTTTGTAAATAAAGTCAAAATTTTGGAAAGAGTCGATATTTTGGAAAAAAGAAGAGTTAAACTTGCAAAAACTTTTTAAAAAATCGAAGGTGTGGAAATATGTCGAAAAATCTATACACCATAAAGAAAATAATAAGTGGGGTCGGGTGGCATCAGCTAGTTTAACAATAAATACAAAAATGAATATGAAAAGTTCCACGATGTTTCGACAACTATTTGATATGACCGGACCAGGTTTGGCTTTTCAGCTTGTTAGCATGTTCGCAGGAACTAATAGGATTGATCCCCCCAAGGGCAAGATTCTTGCAGCGTACTACACAGTCTTGAGACGTACTAGACAGTCGGAGGCAGCAAATTCCTGTGAGGTCCAGCTTAACACAGTGAGGACTTCTGTCTACGGAGATTTTTTTTATATAGAACTTCCAAGTTATGGAACTTGTTACCGAAAGGAATTTTCCCCAAAAATTACAACCTATCCTTTTTTAAGAAGGCGGTTCATAGCCATCTGTCCTTGTTTCCGCATCCTACTCCTAGTGCTTTGAAAGCATAATGGGGTTACCCTTTGTGAGTGGATTAAACTTTAAAAAAAAATAGCATAACAGCGGCTAAACAAACTACTGGTATAACCGCCGACGATGCTAAAAAGTGAAACCTGGTGTACGGGCAAATCATATATTTGTCGAAACATCCTAATTTTTTTTATATTCATTTGTGTATTTATTGGTAAATTTCTGATTACTGGTAGGAAATAATTCAATATTTTTGTTCTGATTATTATTATTATTATTTCGGAGGGATATATGTACGTAACCAAGATTAATTGCAATAGCTGATAAGACTATACTTTCCCCATTTTTGGTAAAACCACCAGCGATTAAACAAAAAAGTCTTTGTTTTTATTTTTCAGGACGATCAAGCAGAGCCGTTTCCTTAAGATCTGAAAGAGCTATGAGTAGGGGGTTTCCATCTCTCGAGTTGGATACGGTATTAGAAGAACGGTCCGATCCGGAACCAGAAGCAACAGTTATTGAAATGATGACACCAGATCGAGACGAAGACGAAGATGAAAATGAAGACGACAATAAAAGATAGCATCCGGTCAATCTTGTTTGTGCAGCAGACAGGTAAAACGATTTCATCTAATTTGTTCATATTATACGTCGCTCGCCTTTTTTTTAAACCCGATTTTTCGCGTTAATTTCACGTTGAAATCTCTTTTATGCTCTGACCTAACATTTACATCTAATCTGTTCATATTATGCGTGCCTCGACCTTTTTTTTTAACCTGAATGTTCGCGTTAATTTCACATTTAAATCTCTTTTACGCTCTGACCTAAGCCAGGAAGCAAACAATCCACATATTTTACCAAGTTAATTATGATCCTAACTTTGATGGAAAGCTTCTACTGGTGAAAAATGAAACATCTTTCAAAAATACAATTAACACCAGTTGCAATTTCCAGTACAATTCTAAGCTATAAATGCTAAATAAGTGATGAGATAAAACCTTAACCACATCATATTTTTTCTTGTGAAGTGAAAATATCTAAAAGCGTTAAAATCAAAGTTGAGATGTCTTGTAAATTTTTGGAATTATTGCAAAACTAAAGCGATAGTTCATATTATGATCACATATTGCGCTCATTGAAGAAAAAACAAATCAATCACTTTTTGTGAATTTTTCATTGAAACAATCATAATATTCCTAATCGTTGGTTGTTCAAGTTATTTGTTTCTTGGTTAATGGCCTTTATCCCTTAGGGATAACTGGCTAGCACATTCCGATAAGAAAAAAGCGGACGCTTAACAAAAAACATCTAGGCTCAAGCCGATATCCCTATATCAATATATAAATAAACATTATTTACTCATTAACACTATCTACATCAAACATTTAACAAAATTTCGAAGATGCCTAAAATATTATTGGATTTGACACAGGTACACACACTTGCGTCTCGCTATCACCGTGATCGGAACGCGAATTCAACCTTAAAATTGAAAATGTTAGATTTATTAATTTAAATATTGGCGGTTTCAGTTTTTGTTATGATTGGTTTATTCTAAAATTAGCTGAAATATGACGACAAACAGAACGTAAATTTAGGGTACCACATTCTTATTAGGTCTCTACTTTCTAACGCTGAATGCACTCACAGCGCCATCATCGCGCATCGACCAAAAACTTGGCAAGTTGGCCCTATACGTACACATTCAATTCCATTATTTGAATTTAGTAAGAAAATTTATAACGAAAACGATGGAATACAATGCATAAAACAGCAACATCTAACAAATTACCGCTGTTTAAAGAACTACTGTCGAATACCAGTTTCGTTCCATCGTCCACAAACACTTAAACCCACCGACTTTCGAACTAACGCGTTAGGACGCGACGACTTAGACGTTTAATTTCACTACCCGACACTTTTCCCAGTGGATTACGCGTTAAAACCGAAAGAATTTCCAAATTAAAACGGGAATTCGAACTTGTGACGCCATTTTCTTGCTCAGGCGTCCTAAGAAGAAATAAGAAGCGCAGGCGCGGGAATACGGCCATCTTAAATTCCTAATATCAAACCAAATATGTAATACTTCTATATGGCGTGTTTTGTACCTTCGATTGTGTTCAAAAGGCGCGATGGATATATATGTTTGTCTTTTTGGAGGACAAAATTTATTAACCAATCCCGTTTCTCGTCAGTTATCTTTGTTGTCATTCATTTATTAGTGTTCCCGCCCATCTTGTCATCTGTTCCCGCTATAAATGAATGAATGCTTGTCCTCCAAAGAGTACGACATATACTTTCATCTCACCTTTTTGACAACGCATTTTGTAGTGGCGATTATACACAACACGCCATATAGAAGTATTACATATATGTATCAAACAACGCCAAGTATGCTACACCATTATGTAATACTGACGTTAATCTCGAGATTTCGACTATTTACTCAAAATTTCGAATCATTCTCGAAATTACGAGTGGAAATTTTGGCTTTAATCTCGAAACTTTGGCTTTTTCCGCAAAATTCCGACTTTAATCTCGAGATTTTGACCATTTTCCCAAAATTTCAACTTTAATCTTGAAATATAGACTGCTTTCTCGAAAGTTCGAAGTTAAAGTCGAAATTTCGGTTTTAATCCCGAAATTTCGACTTTTTTCACGAAATTTTTATATTCTATGGTTACGTTAGACAGATGACAGTTGCGCCTCTTACAATTCAATATTGACACTTGGCAGTAGGGTGCGTTTAGTAATTTCAATTTTTAATAACCACACATTTCAATTTTTCGCGAAATTTCAAAATTAAAGTCGAATTTATAAAAAAGAAAGTGGAAATTTCGAGTTCAAGTTGACATTTCGTCTTTTATCTAGAAATTTCGACTTTAAATTGGAAATTTCAACTTTTTCCTCGAAATTTCAAACTTAATCTCGTAAATTCGAAAACAAATCTAATTTCGAAAAAATGTCGTAATTTCGAGTTTACAGTCGAAATTTCGCGATTAATGTCGAAATTGGGATTCTATTCTCGGAATTTGGAAGAGATTAGGTCAAAATTTCATGATTAAAGTGGAAATTTCGGTTTAAAACTCGAAAATTGTGAACAATTTTTATTTTCAAATTGATTTACTTAAAAAAAATAAACTGTTTTTTGTTTTGTTTTGTAATGAATACATGTGTCACTTGTTCAACCACTAAATAAAAGTTAATAACACGGGTAACAGGTCATAAAATAACGTACGGTAATTTTTTGTGAAAATAAGGTGATTTTGATCGCATAAGTATGTAATTTTAGCTTTAAATAAGAAGAAATATGTGGCAACACTGATCTCTACCACAGGCCACAGAGTAGTTCTCAGAGTCTTTACGCTAGGACAGGGATTGCTTCAACCACAAAACATAACAACTTGCTTCAACTTCAACAATAAACATCGTCTTTTTAAATCATCGATACTCGAATTGTTGAAGGCTGTGTAACGCCGTACTTTTAAAATAGGTTTGAAAACCTTCTACCGCCTATTTCGCTATCTATTGATCCTCAAACACATGCACCACAGAATTTATTTTATCGTAGGTCAAACATTGCCACTATTTGAAGTAGTTTTAACTTGAGCTCCTCTCTGACTAAAAGATGAATAAAGGATGTTCTAGACACGCTTTCCTAGGAAAAGCCCAAAAAAAAGTTAACACGACCGTGATGTGATTGTAGGTTCATTTAAGCCCTCATTTTACAGTTTTCGCCCAATACTTGCGAGTAATACACAACAGAGGCCGCTGATGTCAGTGGGTGAAAATCAGTCCCATTTTCATTCGACAACTTACATTACCGATGAATCTCCTTCTTATAGGACTCCATAGTTGAAATGCATCTCTAGCCAATAAGGATATTAAGGGTAGGGATGCACAAAATTTTTGAAACATCGATATTGTCTCCATTCGATGTATCGAAAAACATGTATCGATATGTTTCATTACATCGGTACCTGTCTTCATGGTAAACTCTTATTGGTCTTATTTCAAAATATGTTTTAAAATATTGTCAGTATTTATTAATAAAAATTTAAATATTTCCAAACTGGGTCGTAGAAATGTTAAATAAAAACATCGATACCTGTATTTAGATATTTGATGTATCGATGTATCGTATAAATAAGATGTCCCACGGTAA
This sequence comes from Dastarcus helophoroides, assembly GCA_028583605.1. Lineage (NCBI taxonomy): Eukaryota > Metazoa > Arthropoda > Insecta > Coleoptera > Bothrideridae > Dastarcus > Dastarcus helophoroides. Next base: position 34,143,015 of record CM053327.1, read on the forward strand.
TATTACACCACATCACAAGGCAAAATTTCATTTGCCGACCAGGTTTCCACCTACGGAATTTTAACATTATACCCTTACCAGTCACGCGATACATCGGAAACAAATATATCGATACCCTTTCGATACATCGGGTCAAAAGTATCGATGCAAAAATGGCGAACATCAAAACGAAAACATCGATGTATCGTGTGCATCCCTAGTTGACAGTTGATATTTATAGTTGGATTTAGGGATGCAAGATAATTTTAATATCGATATAAATAATGACTTTTTTTCAATTTATTTAACATTTCTTCGGCCCAGTTTGGAAATATTTAAATTTTTCTGGTTTGTTGACAATTTTCTAAACAGTTTTTGAAATGCGACTACGTGATATTTAAATTTCTTGATAACGTCACTTCATGACAGTTCACAAATTAAGAGGTTAGTTTATTTTACATAGAATAGGAATAAGGAAAAATAGGAGGCCAAACTGGGCCGAAAAAATGTTAAATAAATTGAAAAAAACATAATATTTCCGGTCAATAAGGGTCTACCGTGAAGTATAAATAATGACAGCAGACAAATATCGATAATCAATAATATCGAACATGTTTTTATTGATAATCGGTATTTTGGAAATTAACAAAAAACTTGCAAACGGGCTCCACTCTAGAAATTTGTACGTATTTTCTGCATATTATTTTTTGCAATCTAAAAAAAAGGTCCTCTGTCTGCATTTTTGTATCCATCATTGGCGACGATTGGCCGATTGATATCGGTTATCGAGTAATATCGATAATATCATATCCACCATTCTTTATGGTGAACTCTTATTGACCGGAAATATTATGTTTTTAATTTTATTTAACATTTCTTCGGTCAGTTTGGAAATATTAAAATTTTTATTTATATTTCAAAATCTGTTTAGAATATTGTCAACAAACAATAAAAATTTAAATATTTCCAAAGTAGGCCGAAGAAATGTTAAATAAAATCAAAAAACACATCCACCATGTGATATTGATATTTTTGCTTCGATATTATCGATAATATCTGTCAATCAATATATCGTTGCATCCTAGTTGGGTTTATTTTAATTCTGGTTGTAAGGCCGAATTGTTGTGTAACTAATATTCCGAATATTGGGCCAGAAATTTGGACTACCGATCACTATTTGGGGATTTGTATTGTTTATTGAATTAGATTGTTTTTGATTAAAGGAAGGACCACTCACGGTAGATGAAATAAAAAGACGTTAGCACGGTTTATTAACTTCTTCACCCTTGGGAGGCTGCTTGGTTATTCTTTTTGTGTTTGTTGGCTACTGCCTTTAAATAAAATTTATGATCCCTTGCGATAGGGCCAAGCAAGAAAACTGAAGTAGGGCGATCGACAGGTATATACAAAAATTGTCAAAGAACATAGAACACCACAAAGTTATCGTGACAGCTCTTAACTGGTTGTCGACAACTTATTTTTTCCCACTCCCACCCGTATATTCACTGTTTTCTTTATACCTTACGAGCAGGATAGATTGACCATATCAGTCTAGTGAACGGATATAATGAAAGTCGCGCCGTGATTGGTCGATTTCATATCCACACTAGTGTGGATATGAAATTGACCAATCACGGCATGCGATAAAGAGGAATGTCATTTTTAGATTCAGAATTATACCACAGAATCTGTCAAACTGACTTCGGTATTTACCAAAGAAAGTATTTAAAATGAGTGCTTTTAGTGCAGAATCAGTAAACTTTATCCCAGCGGACATTTCTGAAGCTGCAAGTGATATATTCAAGATATGATTACCTTAAAAATCAAATAGTAAATATGAATTTTGTTGCGATAAATTTGTGACGTTTCATTGACACATGGACACTATATAAAATATATTAGAAACTGCAAATGTCACATGAAAAATTATTAATTTGCTAAATCGTATTTTAGTCTTTGATAGATCGTGGTCGTGGGAAGAATACACTGTACAACTCGAACGGATTGTCCATATCGCACTGGAACGATTGAGGCACTCCGCCTTCGGCGTCGTGCTCAAACTTCGTTCTCGTGCGATATGGACATCATATCCGCTCCTGTTGCACAAACTACTATTGTTGTCAGTTATAATATTGGAATTTTAATCGTGTTTTAGTGTTTTACAAATGATTAGCTCCAAACTCAATTCTTGTCGCAGCTGCAAGTTTTACTTAACATTACAAGGTACCTGCTATTTGCTTATTTTGCTTAATTCTTTCCATTTTTTGACCTACTGATATCAGGTCAAATTTCATCACTTCCTTTGCATTTTACAAAAAATTCTTATGAGATTTTCGCTGTCCGCCACTTTTAAACTAAAATTGCCAAGCTACTTTGGCAAAAAAAACCAGTCATTTTTAACAAAAGCCGCTCTTCTAGAGAATTACGGACTATTGTGAGATTGACCACAGACTCTTTGAGTACATCCACCGGAAAGTCCACCGAACTGTCAACGCTTTTGCTTGCTCTGTGCTACCAAACAAAGATGCCACAGAACATAAACAGCGTTGCCAGATGTCGAGAAATAATTCACAATGAAAAGCCCCAATTTCAAAGAAAATATTGAACTGTACAAATATAAGACCCGTTAACTATGATTACTGAGCTGAATATCATAATTAGCTGTTAATCCAATAGCTAAACATTTAAATTGATTCGATTGCAACAACATTATTTTTGTTAGGTATAGTCCATTTCAGATAAATTGACCCAAGAGTACGCCACGAAGTATTAAAACAAGCTTTAGATAAATTACTAAAAAGTCACCCCGAAACTGAAGCTGCCTTCACGCGTATATTTTGATGATTAATGTGTTGCCTACATTTTAATGGTTGTTTGGCAGAAATAATTTGAATAAATGTTTTCTATATTATCCATTATTAACAGTTTAATAATTTTCAGCGGAAATTACCATAAAATGTAAAAATATCATTCTTAAATCAAAATATTTAATGATATATAGATTAGGGTTTTAAGAACACCGTTAAGAAATGTCAGAGCACTGTCACACGACCATATCTCTAAATATTACTAGGTATTGTTGTTGTCATTACAAAATTAGAAGCTCGGGGCCTACTCTGATGCACATTTATCTGAAATGAACCACATCAAAATTAAAGGTATTCTGTGATCAATCAACCTTTTAGATTATGAAATAACTGATTGTGTTAACTCATTTTCAGGTCGCCCTTATGGACAGCCCTTACACATGCGCAAACGTTGTCAACCGACGTAATTAGCTGACCCGAGGAGAATGAAGTAGAATTAAGTCTACTGAATCCAGTCATTCCTCACATTATACCTCTCCCATTTATTAAGAATCAAGATCAAGAAATAGAAAAATAAACTATAAATTTTGCTACGAATGTTGTCTTCTTAACCTCATTGTTGTTAATGTTCTTCCTTAAAGCGATTACCGTGAAAACACCTGAAATAAAACCTTTGGCTTTGAAAATGATGTTTGCTACTGTGCCTCATTCTGTTTAATCTATAACAATTTAAATTATTGTTCTTATGATTGTTTAAAAAAAAATTATGAATAAAATTATTGCATTAGTTGTCTTTAACTCTTATAATATCCTGGACCTTCATAATAAAGTTGTTTATTTCATTAAGTGACCTATCTTTGAAATTGGAGAAAATAAAATCAGAACTTGTCAAGGAACAACAAATGTTATAAACAATTCAAATTCGCAACTTTCTGCGAAAGTGCATATAACATTTATTAAAAACTCAGAAATTAGTCAAAAGTAAATTTTTGGAAGTTGTATCTGATCTGACAACCATAACTTAAAACATAAATGCAGGTTGTCTTACAACTAATTGAATCTATCGATTTCTCAAAATTTAGTTCGATAATTGTACCATTATCATTTTAAATTATGACGAAAAGTTGACATTTCAAAAAAAAATAGGAAGTCTAGTACTTATTTAACATTAGGGCGTGTTGATAACGCGGGATGGTTACGCCCTCTATCCTAAATCGCTTAACGCGCCCTAAGAAGTTTTCATTTCAAAAACCAAACATTTATAACAAAAATTGGTTTAAACTTGAAAGTTCGAGAACGAAATTTGAGAAGAATTCGCAGACTTTGGTATTGAACTTTTATAAATAAACTAGCTGGCCCTTCTGACTTCATACCACCTAAGAATTAATAAATATTGTGTTAAATTATTAGCTCGATTAAATTTTACATTACAATATTTAATACACTCGCACATGGGATTTGCTGCGTCGCTACAAAACGCCCTGTGCCAGTTTCCGAAAGAATCCTAAGCGAAAAACAGTTTAAAACGGGCCACAATCAAAAGAGATACAGCGACATCTAGTAGAAACTGGTTACAACACGTTTACGGTTAGTGTAGGTTGCGATACCTTTTTGTCATGTTCCGGTTACGATTCAGAGATGGCGTGATACACGGATTCCTTATAAACAATTTTTCGATATTTTTGTAGTTATTCTGCTATTCGAGGCCAAGACAAATCCATCAAAGCTAAAAATATAACAATTCGTCCAGCCGTTCTGGAGTTATAAATGGTATAACCAACACGACCTTGTTTTATGTACACAGATGAAAAACTGAAAAGAACCCTCGTCAAATTATTTTATTTTATCATATTTATGCAACAAAATCATGTTTCCTTTTTTTCTTCAGTTGGTGGGTTCGCTTCTTCTTTAGGTGCCTCTTCCTGTACTTCCCCGTTTGGTGCGCTCGGCTCATTCGCAGACGCATTCTCAGATCTGTTCCCCCTTAGTTCATCCACCACTCCTCTGGCGAGTTCCCGTTCGTTATACCTCTCGCGTAAAGCAGTGAATAAACAAAGCTGCGTTTCGTACTCCCTTTTGAGTTCACCGTTATGTCGTATCATCTGTTCGAGTTTTTTATGCATAAGCTCGTGACGTTCCTTTTCTGCGCTGTGTCTGTCGGCCATGCACTGAATTTTATTTTCTAACTGCTTAACCTCCAAATTACGAATTTCGAGTAAATCTTTTGTTATCGAAACCACATCTTTGAGGGACTCGATTTGTTGATTAAGCGCTTGGATCTGAAGTTCCTGGTTTTTTATAACTTTGGTATTTTCAAAAATTATGCTTTTGGCGCGGGTTAAAGTGTCTTCGGATCTCAGTTTTAACACATCGACTTCCTCCGCTTCTTTTAGATGTTTCGCGTTCAATTTCTGCGACTCTGCCAGTTGCTCTTCCAATTGTTTAATGTGGGATTTCAACTCGTTTACGTCATCACCCATTGTCTGAAAAAAAATTGGGCAAAAGTTAATATTTTGTTTGACCAAATCAAATCGATGGTGACTAACCAAAGCATTTTAAAATTCATTACCAAAACTACTCAACATTTTCGAGAAAAAAGACATGTCAAGATTAAAATTTTGTGAAAAATCAAAGGGTGTGGAAAATTTCGAAATTTATAGCTTAAAACATGGAAATTTTACCTCTTTCTAAAATTTGAAACAGTAGAATTAATTCTCATTAATTTTACAAAGTTTTTCTGAAAATTTCGCGCTTAAAAGGTAGAATTGTCGATACTACTAGAGTCAAAAGCACATCAAAAGTATTTATTGATTAACGTAGTCTTTAGATTAGACAACGTCGCAATGAAATAAGGGATAAAGAAATATCTATGACCGAACAATGTCATAGTCTAAATTATTTAATTTCAATAAAGAAATATTTTATTGGAAAAATATAAAAGTTACATTTAAAAAAATGTTAGAGAACAGGTTTCAGTAGTTTGAATTAGCAAATTAATTACGGGCAGTTCTGCAAAGTTTGACACATAACCTTAAAACGGAAACGAACAATGGTTATTTATTCGATGGTTGGTCACGGAATTGTTAGTATAAAAACGACGTTGCCACGTTTAATAAACTCCAAGAAAAGTAGGATAAAAAATGAATTTTTGATATTTATTCGCTAATTACTTCTACCACTCGCTCTAAAATTGTACTTCCAAGTGCCTAAAATGTTTTATATGTTATGTTCGATCGTGTTCTCAAATTTCGAGTATTTTCAATATTTTCGATTTTTATCCAAAATCTTTCAATATAAAATAATTTTTTTTTAATATCTTGTTGTTGTTTTAGTCGTTAATAAAGTTTAATAGTTAGAATTTTAAAGAATTCTGCAAAGTAAAGGTTAGAAATGTCAATTAGATATTAAATTATTAGCAACGCTAATTATAAATAATATAAAAAATAGTCAGTCCGATTATTTCTGCCAAATCCCTAAAATATAGGCAACACATTAATCGTCAAAGTGAGTACGCGTGAATTCAGCTTTAGTTTTGGTGTTTTTTTAGTAACTTATGAAAACGCAGAGGGTGGCAACTCAATGCCAATCCGAACTGTCAAAGCAAAGTTAAATCTTTTGAAGATGGCACTTGAGTACTCATATAGGGATGACTGCGAGCTATTTAAAATATAATTCAAAAAATGAACATTAAAATGAAAAAATAATTGAATAGATTATTTTTATTTCATAAATGTTTATAAGTATACTGTTACAATACCGTTTATAGAGATAAACAGTGAAAAAGAGTCTCTCGGGGACGGACATCTTGAGTATAAAGTCGTAGAAAATTGGAAGCCAAAAATCTAATAAAAACCAAATTTTCCACTACATATCCTAGACACTGACACTTTGGTAAGAAATAAGAATGCAGTTGTAAGGTTGCTGAATGCGGTGTATAATCGTTTGTGTTCAATTAATACCCTGATGTCGACAAAGTTTGCATTCCATTGAAAAGTTGAAACATATTCATTACTGAAAGCCGATAATCCACTTTTCATTTACTTACTTTTTCGCTTTCAGATAACAAACCAATTTATTTAAACTTCATCGCTTAGTATCTTACACCAATAAAGCAGTAAAACGCGACAGCACAGAATACTTTCACGTGCGACAGATGAAAAAAAAACATGACATATCATTGTTCTATCAATATTTTATCGACATTTAGTAGTCGAAAAATAAACCCAAACTCTCGAAAAGCATCCGTAACATATATAATTCCGAGTTTCAAGTGAAAGTGAACGAAAATTGAAACATTAACGCCCATTTGCTTCGTTTGATTATTTTGAATTTGAATGAGGCAAATTTACATATTGACTCTGACAACTAATAGTTTGACAGTTACGAATGTATCAAGTCATAGAGGTGATAAGATTCAAAATAGTGTCTATAACATGTATACATATAGCATTACCATGGATTATAGAATAAGGAGAGTGCACGGCCGATATTGGCCATGATAAAAATTTGACCGAAATGTGTCTAGAAAGTGGAGTGGCTCCGACCATTTCCTTTGTCTCTTTCTCCCAATAGCCATATTTATTTACTTTCTCATTGATAGTAGAAATTCATCACTCCTGAAATCACGAGAACCTACTACCTTCTCTCTATACGTTTTATCGACACCGTTTTCCACGATCGTGCACTATCCTTCTTCTACAATACGTAAGCGTTACTTACAAAAGGTTTACCTTCTTTCAGAGAAGAATACCTATTCTGGGTGTCATAAGTAACAAAAATGAAAAAAAAGCATGATTTGTAATCCAAGTCACAGCTTTAATCTACTCTGCGTGAAAAGGTTAATTTAATATTTCACAGCCTACTCACAGATACACATTTATCAGAAATGACATGAACGACAGCATGTTATTACCGCCAAAGATATAATCAATTACTCATAGAAAAATAGTGATAATATTTAGCTACTCCATAGAAATTAGTGATCATATTAATCAAAATCAGATTCGCCGGTATACAATTCCGTCTACATTCTTCCATCATTTACGCCTCGACTGTTCTATTTTTAATGCAATTGCGAGGAAAAGAAAAAATCACATGAAAACGATCGTTCAATATTCAACATTTCAAACGTGCATATAAGGCAATAAAAATAAACTAACATTTACCTTTTCTGCGTTAGATGCAACTTGTTCATCAAGGGACATTTTTCTGATCTCCGTGCTTCGTTGTAGTTTAGATGTAGCGAAAAACTGATTATTTTTAGACAACTTTTAATCTATTTTTACGTCCGGTATTAATAGAACGAATTTCGAACATTTGAAGTTGGCGCCACTTGGTTAACCTAATTGCCTATTTGACATTTTCTAAAAATCATCATTTTTGTAAAACATCAAATGATATTATTTTAATTTTTGTATTTCTTTCAATCAAATAAGTTCGCAGTGTTATTGAAATTTTCTGACTTTTACTATCAAGATGTGTTGTGAAATATTAGCTCCGCCACTTTTACGCTGCCCTTAGCTCTCGTCGCATGATAAGTGATAGAGGAAATGTGAATAATATTGATTTTTTTTACAATAAAGAAGCAACTAATTATTTTTCACGTTTATTTCTTCGTTGGTGAGTATTGCGAGTTATAAATTTAATATTATATTACGTATTCACCGGGTAATAATGACAGACTCAATTCATGTAACTTTTAGGTTAACTTTGTTACAAATTTTTAATTGTCGATAACTATGGAAGAATATACAAGAGAACCGTGCCCATGGAGAATAGTAGACGATTGCGGCGGTGCTTTTACCATGGGTCTTATCGGGGGAGGCGTCTTTCAATGTATCAAAGGCTTTCGTAACGCACCATCAGGTTTCCAAAAAAGATTGGTATGTCAAAGTGCCCTCCACTGGGATATTGGCATTAACATAGTCAGACAATTGAATTTTGATAAAAAATTGAATTTTATCTTAGCCCAAAAATGCTTAACACAAAATAGTGCCACAGTTTACACACTATTCGCATATTTAATATCATTTATAAATTGAATTTCTTGTTCTCTGAAACTAAGAAAGATTAAAAAAACACAACAAAGGTTGTTTTAACACGTTTCGATAGCCAAGCTATCGTCTTGAGAGAGATACCATTATACCATATCATTTATAACACGATGAAATATTGTTTCTATTAGACATTTTTATTGTAGGTAGGCAGCTTAACATCGATAAAACAGCGTTCCCCGATTATCGCAGGGAATTTTGCTGTTTGGGGTGGTTTATTTTCCACGATTGACTGTGGCCTCATCCACATACGAAAGAAGGAGGATCCTTGGAATTCGATTATCAGTGGGGCAGCGACCGGTGGTATATTAGCTGCTAGAAATGGATTGCCCGCAATGGCTGGCAGTGCGTTCATTGGGGGAGTTCTTCTGGCTCTAATTGAAGGTGTCGGAATATTGTTTACCAGGCTTTCAGCGGAACAGTTTCAACCCCAGCTACCACCTTTGGATGATCCATCTCAACTCGGCGCTGATCAGTCACAAGGAGGCATGCAGTATCAGTAGATATTTTGTATCCTTAATTATAGTTCTGTGATTTGCCATATAGACAATATATTAAATGTTTATTATTTATTTTTGATTTATTTTCTATCAGCGAAGTTTATTTTATGGTGGTTGTTTATGGTGAGGTGTGGTGTCATATCTGATGTTGAAGTAAAAGATTTTGAGTACCTTTTTAGCAAAAAATAAGCCATTGTATGGACAAAAAAAAAACTTAAGACACTGATGGGTATATGTGGCATTTTGCTCGTTAAAGTTTATAATTTACATGGAGGGCTTGTTCCAGCTGAGTAAATACTTTTCGTAACATAATAGTTTGCCCAAATAAATTTACTTCCGTGCCACATTTTCTTTTCAAAATCAAAGTTTAAACTGTTAACTGTTCATAGAATTATTCACTTTTGGCCAAATGAAAGGTTTAAACTACTATTTTCTCAAAATATAGATTAAATCTTGAACTATTTTTTTATTTCAATTTGAGAGAGTCCTTTAATTTTTTAGTCTAAATTTCAAATCAAAGTGACAACTTTGAAATAGAAATTGATAATTTTTCAAATGTTACTTAGGGATGTCGATTCCTTTTTGAATCGTGATGTAGAAAGGGCATTCGTTTATAAAAATATATTTAGAAATATGAAGTTTAAACTGGAAATTACGGGATTAAAGTGGAAATTTCTATTTTATTTTCCAAATTTCGACTTTTTCAGGAAATTTGATGGATAAAGTCGAAATTTCGGCTTCAATCTCAAAATTTCAACTTTTTTTCACAAAATTTCAAGATAAGTCGAAATTTCTTATTCTATGGTTAATTTAGGCCGATGACAGTTAAGCCACACCAACCCTTAGAATAAAATACTATATTCTAAGCACCAACTCTTACAATTTAATATTGACACTTAGCAGTAGGATACGTTCTGTAAATTCAATTTTTTATTACCCAAAATTTCGACTTTTTTCTTGACATTTCAAGGTTAAAGTAAAATTTTCGAGGAAAAATTCGAAATTTCGAGTTCAAAGTCCACATTTTACAAAAGCGCAGAAAGGCATTGATTGTAAAAACTTATATTTTGAAATTTTGACATCTTGCAAAGGCGTAAAAAGGACATTGATTTAAAAAAATATTTTTAAAGATTTCGACTTTTTTCTCGAAATGTCGATTTTTTTGGAATTTCGACTTTTTTTCTCGAAATTTCGACTTTAAACTCAAAATTTTGACTTTTTTCTCGAAAATTCGAATTTTTTCTTGAAATTTCTACTTTTTTCCTAAAATTCCGAGATTAATCTCGAAATTTCGACTTTAATCACGGAATTTCGATTTTGATATCGAATTTTATCTCGAAATTTCGCGAAGAAGTCGCTCTATACTAAGCACATTCTACGGTTAAATTAGGCAGTTACTTCCCACCACTCCTCTTTCCCAACAATCTTGATAGTTAGTAGGGTGCGACCAATAATTGCTATTTTTAATTAGCAAATTTTGGTCTTTTTCTTAGAAATTTCGAGATTTAAGTTGAAATTTTGAGAAAAAAAGTCCAAATTTCGAGTTCTCAATCGAAATTTCGTGATTAAGATCAAAATTTCGAGAAAAAAGTCAGAACTTGAGAAAAAAGTCGAAATTTGAAAAAAAGTCGAAACTATGACCTTATAAGCTCAAATTTCGAGAAGAAGAGTCGAAATTTCGAGAAAAAAGTTGAAGTGTGAGAAAATAGTCGAAATTTGTAAAAAAAAAAGTCGAAATTTCGAGAAAAATATCGAAATTTCGATATCAAAGTCAAAATTTTGAGAAAAAAGTCGATATTTGAGAAAAACGTCGAAATTTCTAGAAAAAATCGAAATTTGACAAAAAGTGGAGCTTTCGAGAAAAAAGTCGAAGTTTTGAGAAATAAAAGTCGAAATTTCAAAAAAAAAGTGGAAATTTTGACTTAGAGCCAAAATTTCTAAAAAAAAATGTCGAAATTTTTATATTAAGGTCAAAATTTCGAGAAAAAAGTTGAAATTTGAGAAAAAAAGTCGAAATTTGTAGAAAAAAAGTCGAAATTTCGAGAAAAATATCGAAATTTCAATATCAAAGTTAAAATTTTGAGAAAAAAGTCGATATTTGAGAAAAACGTCGAAATTTCGAGAAAAAATCGAAATTTGACAAAACGTGGAGATTTCGAGAAAAAAGTCGAAATTTTGAGAAAAAAAGTCGAATTTTCGAAAAAAAAAGTCGAAATTTTGACTTTAGAGTCAAGTTTTCAAAAAACAATGTCAAAATTTTTATATTAAGGTCAAAATTTCAAGAAAAAAGTTGAAATTTGAGAGAAAAAGTCAAAATTTAAGAAAAAAGTCAAAATTTAAGAAAAAAGTCTAAATTTCGAGAAAAAAGTCGAAATTTCGAACTTACAATCGAAGTTTGGGAAAAAAGGTCGAAATTTCTAAAAATAATAATTTTTTTAAATCGATGTTCTTTCTAACATTTCGAAAAAGTTAAAATTTTCAAAACAAAGTCGAAATAATTTCCAGAAAAAAAGTCGAGTTTTGAGAAAAAAGTCTAAATTTAAGAAAAATGTCGAAATTTTGAGAAAAAAAGTCGAAATGTTGAGTTTAAAGTCGAAATTTTGAGAAAAAAGCCGAAATTTCGTTACCAAGGTTAAAATTTTGGGAAAAAGGTCGAAATTTGAGAAAAACTTCGAAATTTTAAGAAAAAAGTTGCAATTTCGAAATATTTCGAGAAAAAAGTCGAAATTTGATAAAAAAAGTGGAGATTTCGAGAAAAAAAGTCGAAATTTCGAGAAAAAATACGAAATTTGCGAGAAAAGTCGAAATTTGAAAAACAAAAAAACGAAGTTTCGAGAAAAATTTCTAAATTTCGACAAAAAATCGAAATATGAGAAAAAAGTCAAAATTTCGAGAAAAAAAGTCGAAATTTTGAGAAAAAGAATTGAAATTTGAGAAAAAGGTCGAAATTTCGAGAAAAAAGTCGAAATTTCCAACTTAAAATCGAAATTTAAGAAAAAAAGTCGAAATTTCTAAAAATAGCATTTTTTTTTATTCGATTTCCTTTCTGCGTCTTTGTAACATTTTGAAAAAGTTAAAATTTTCAGAAAAAAGTCGAAATGTCCAGAAAAAAGTCGAAATTTTCAGAAAAGAGTCGAAATTTGAGAAAAAAGTCGAAATTTCGAGCTTAAAATCGAAATTTAAGAAAAAAAGTCGAAATTTCTAAAAATAGCATTTTTTTTATTCGATTTCCTTTCTGCGTCTTTGTAACATTTTGAAAAAGTTAAAATTTTCAAAAAAAAAGTCGAAATGTCCAGAAAAAAGTCCAAATTTTGAGAAAAGAGTCAAAATGTGAGAAAAAATTCAAAACTTGAAATAAAAGTCGAAGTTTGAGAAAAGCGTCTAAATTTTTAAAATAACATTTCTTTTTAATCGATGTCCTTTCTACGCCTTGGTAACATTTCGTTAAATTTCGATTTAAAAATTGAAATTTCCACTTTTTTCTAGAAACTTCGACTCTAAACTCCAAATTTCGACTTTTTTTTTCGAAATTTTGACATTAAAGTCGAAATTTTGACTTTAATCTCGGGATTTAGAGGAGAAAAGGTCAACATTCCATGATATATTTTTTTTTCAAATTGATGTCCTTTCTACGCTCTTGTTATTTTTACTTCAAAAAAGTAAATAAACTTTTTTCGAGTTTTGTAGTGTATTTATTAATACGCTAACCACTAAATTGAAGTTTTTAAGACCGATAACAGGTAATAAAATACCGTGAGAGTAATTTTTGTGAATATATGGTAATTTTAACTGCGTACGTACGGAATTTTACCTTTAAATATATGGCAACACTGCACCACAGTTATCTTTCTTATTCAATCAACGACATAATGACTGAAAAGAAATATTAATGCTGCCATCTGTTGGCTTATTAATGCAGCTATTACTAGTAGAGTGAAGTAGAAAATAACATAACGACATAAATACATTTACATAACAAATAAAAAATGTTTCTCATTAAATTTACACTGACCTGCATCTAAGGTAAATCGATCCGATGCTTCGGATTTTTGAATCATTCATTAGATCGATGCTATATTTGAGATCGATCTAAAAAATCGACCTTGAGGCTTAAAAAAATCGATTTTTCGATTAATTGATCTCAAATCGACATCCCTAATGTTACTTCAGTTTTTACTTTAATCCCCAAAATCGACACTTTTTTATCTCTGCTATGGCCTCAGTAAAATTGGAATTGATTTCGCTACCAAGCGTTTAAAATGAAAACTTTAATTTCTCAAAACTGCAACTTCCACCTCAAAGTTTCAACCATAATCTGAAAATTTCACAGGTTTTAAGTTTCGACGTTTTTTAAATAAAATTTTTCAGTTCATTTTCTCAATATTTTCCCCAGACTAGAGTAAAATTTAAGCTTGTGCCTTGGATTAGAGCTCAAACACATTTCAAACTTTTTTGTGTATATTTATTATTTCTGTAAAAATTGTGGCTAAAAACCCAATCGATCCTGTTCTAGAAGTTTGGAGTTTCAAAGTTGAAATTTCAAGAAAAAAGGAGAATAATTCCAGTTGAAGGCTGAAAAATTAAGTTTGTACCATCAAATGTAAACTTGTTTCCTGAAATTTTTAAGTTAATCATCAATCAAAAGGGAACATTAGACTAATTAGATAAAACACTTTAAAAATATAACATGTTTATTAAGATGAATATTGCTATAGATTTTTAAAGAAACAACATAACAGCTAATAGTAAGAAAGTTAAATTAGATACATTTCAGATATATTCATGAACTCCATAAGTATCATATTGCATTTAACAGTTTAATTGAACAAAATTAAACATTATAATATAGTACTACATATTTTATATTAATCTTTTGGCACATCTGAAAATATACCATATATATATACAATAAAAATCTGAATTATCATTGGAGGTATTTGCTTTAATATGCTATTTTGCAACAATAATTAACAAATTCATAAGACTGACGAGTAAAAATCGTCTAGTTAAGAATGAATTTAACAGATGTTATAAATAATGATATTCCCAAAATGCATCTTTTCAGCTTATTGTGACTCGAATCTGATCCTTGTTACTCCAATTGATTTTTGGTATTAAGAAAGTTATGTAATTATGAAAATTCTGTGCTGAAAAATACAAAAACACATTCTCTTTCACCTTCAGAATATGCAAACCATACTGATATTAACAAATATAATTATTTTTATACATTTCAAGGTACTTTTTTGTGGGTATACAGAACACAAAATACATTTGATTAAAATACACTTGAAATAAAATTCAAGAACAAATAATAATATTGTGTGTATGTATCTATTAAAAAAAAGTAACAATTAGATTTTATTTTATAAACTGAGTATCTCTCTGAAGATGACAGCTTGGGATCGAAACGCATTAGAGCAACCTTTGCTGTGTTTTTTTTAATCTTTATTTATTTGGTTTCAAGGGAAGAGATTTGTATTTCAACTCATTACAAAATACATATTTGGCTCCGATATGGTATTTACAGCTGTGTTAAATGCACTTTTCGCACAGAACATTAACATAAGCTGTATTGAAGTAATAAGTTCAACGCTTATAAGAGGCATCAACAATGTTTGAACAAATATTCTAAAAGCAATTCAATTTAAAATTACGATCATTCAAAATGATAATAATTCCAACATTTTAAAACAATACTTTGTGCACACATAAATTTTATTTCTTATGGCAGTGTTTAAGAAACTGGTCATTGAGATATGTTTGGCGAATTGTCACATAAGAATCTCCATTTTGTTAGCCTTTCGATATACTCGAATTTGTCCCGGCTGCACCTCAGGTAACCCAGCACATCTAAACATAAACGTGACGGTTTGATTCCCGAAATTGGCCTCAAACCTGCAATGAGAGATTCATTTAACCTAATCGTTTATGTAAATATTTATAACATTTACGTAAAATTTTATAAATACATTTTTACTGATGAAAAACTATGACAAATATAAAATGATTAACGTGGGCAGTCCACATTTTCTTTGTTTTTTTAGGCGCTTTGTTTACTTACTCTGATCCGATATTTACTTCAGGCGGCTTTCCCCGTTGCATTTTGGACCACAAGAAATAATTTCGTTACTATTTCGATGACATGTCCCGTCTGAAATACAAAATCACCTTTCTTCTTATTCATATCGCTTTGAAATAAACATCCAGGTGCATCTGAGGTCGTACTGGAAGTTTCTACGTTTGTCGTTGATCCCTACAAAATGTTTAAAATGTAAATACTGATTAGCTTTTAAAGAATTAATCCTACGAATCATAGAATTAATTTTCGATCGAAATCCTTTGGGATCGTAGGGTATGATTTATATACTTTGGAAGTGGAGCTTTACAATATAATCACTTAAGGTGACATAAAGGGGTCAGTTTTTAATAAACTTACAGTCCGCACGTGAACCACAGCGACATCATCCAGAAACGGTGATAGAGACATTTTGTAAATATCCGAGGCAGGCACACGATACTTAATTTGTAATGTTCGTTGATCTAGTAGCAGCATGGATCGGGTAGAAATAACAAGGAGAATAGGGACAAACTAAAACATTAAAAAGTAAGCGACGCACGTCATTTTAAATGAATTAATTACTTTTCCGCTGGATCTTGCAATTTTATTGATTATATCGGCAAAAACCACATATTGGTCATTTGTTTCTGTACACAACTTCTTCCATTGTATATTTTGCCTAAGTCGAACATAATCTCCAAGAAAAGGATGTGATACACTAAAAATGTTTGATATTTTTAATAAATTTTCAGTTTAGTAAATGAGCAATCGCTTTACAAAAGAGCTACTCGGGGAAATAATAGAGCAACATAGTTACCTTCTAAGATATGAACTTTTTCTATTTTTAAAGATAAAACTAGCTGTCACTTTTTCTCTCATTCTATTTCTAGCAGTTTGGTCGAATTTTTGCCTGTATTTGTGGCACCTCCAACGATGATGGATATTCTTTAACAAATTATTGGTTTCCGTCAATTTCGAATGGCAGGAAGGCCAATCTCTCCAGATAGGTGACCTGGATTCCACTGGTAAATTAACCAGAAGATTCATAAGGTATTGTCGCCTCTGCAAATGAAATAAACATAAAGCAATGACAACAAAAGTAGACAATGCATTTAATCTTAACAAAAAGAAAAAATTAACGGGATAGTATAGTAGCAGTAAATTTTATAAATCATAAACTGGAACTATTGTCAGACTTACTATAAATACGTTAAACAGGATATTTACTATTTTTTCTTCAAAGTTTTTAGACAATCTTTTATTTTAGAACCTTACATTTTCTCCTAGAAACATCGAATTAAAACTTGGAACGTAATTTTAAGAAGGTGGTCAATATTTGAAAGAAAACTTCTCGAAATGTATACAAAAAAAATTTCCATTTTCATCGTAATTTTTTTTAAACGCGATTATTCGAGTTTATTCTCGAAATTTTCATTTTGATTGTTTTGCATAATCCCGTAATTGTTGTTTTTTTTTTAATTCGAATTCAAACTCAAATTCGACTTCAAATTTAGATTTTCTTTAAGGCATAACTTTGTTTTCTGTTTTACTTTTCTAGACATTTAAACTAACTTAAAAAGCTTGAACATTTTTAGTTTAAACTGGACATTTCGAAATACACCAATACCTCGCTTTGCGTCGTTTCGTTTTGCATTTTTTCGAAGTTGCGTCGCTGCTTAATTAATACTAATTTTAACTGTGCGTCGTTAGATTTTCAAGGTTGCGTTGTTTTGGGTTCGAGTCTAATTTTTCTTTTGAAATTTTCTTTTTTTTTCTAAAAGATGGCACCACTTTTGTTTCTAATTGCGCCATGCCATCAAAACTCGAGGACTCCCTTTCTAACCGAAAATCAACGCACTTTTAATACAGTTTAATTTTCACTTTGTTTTGTTAATTTTAGATTTCAGTTTTAATTATGTAGTGTGTTGTGCTTTTTGTAACGTTTCAATTAGTGTGTTGTGCTTTTTTTAAAAGAGAATAATAAATTTTTATAAATTTTTACGGGTTGTTTCTGGTTGCAAAAAAGGTAAATATTTTTTCAATTTATTTATTGGCAGAGTTATATTATTTTTTTTACATACACTTGTAATTTTTTTAGCCAAATGAGTGGAAAGGGCGCTGCTGGTAGAATTACCAAAAATAAAATAAAAACTATCAGCTTGGAGACAAAATTAGATATTCTGCGACGATTTGATAAGGGAGAGAAGGCTGTGGAGATAGCAAAGGCTGTTGGTCTGGCTGCAACAACTGTCAGAACTATTAGAGATCGAGATGGGGATAAAATAAGAGAGGCTGCAAAATCTGCAACATCATTAGATGCTAAAACGATGACCCGTACAAGGAGTGCTTTGATGATCAAAATGGAGTCCTTGCTTTCTCTTTGGATTGAAAATAAATTTGCGCAGAGAATACCATTAAGTAAAATGGTAATTCAGACGAAAGCAAAAAGCTTATTTGATGACATAAAAAGTAAAGCAGCAGTATCCAACGATAATGCTAGTGGTAGTAATACAGACAAGAATGAAACATTTAAAGCTAGTCAGGGCTGGTTTGAGAGATTCAAGGTTCGCTCAAATCTGCACAACATTGCTCTTAAAGGCGAAGCAGCTAGCGCTGATTTAACTGCTGCAGAACGCTACCCGACAGAGTTAAAAGCATTAATTCATTAAATATGAAGGTGCTATGATCCGAAACAAGTCTGTAATGTTGACGAGACTGGGTTATTTTGGAAACGTCTACCTAACGTCTACCAAACAGAAAAATCTGCGCCAGGATTTAAAGCTAGCAAGGATAGACTGACTCTTCTTCTTGGTGGTAATGCAAATGGTGATTTCAAATTTAAACCACTTCTCATTTATCAATCAGAAAATCCAAGAGCTATGAAAGGTTGTTCAAAGAATCTGCTTCCTGTCCACTGGCGAGCAAACAAAAAAGTATTGATGACAACATCATTATTTCAAAACTGGGTTTCAACTTGTGCTCTTCCAGAAATTAAAGCTTATTGCAACATGGAAAACTTAAACTTTAAGGCTTTGGTCCTAGTAGACAATGCTCCTGACCACCCAGTTTATGTTGATGAGTTGTCAGAAAACGTGAAATTTGTATTTTTTGCCGCCTAATACGACACCACTTATTCAGTCAATGGATCAGGGAGTAATATCGACTTTTAAAAGTTATTACCTTCGACGAACTTTTAAACTTCTTTTAAGTGAGACTGATGGACAAGATAAGCCTACCATGCTAGAGTTTTGGCAAAAGTTCAACATTATGAAAGCCATAAAAATTATTTCCAATTCGTGGGAGGAGATTAAACCATCTTGCATGAATGGTGTTTGGCGCAAAATATGGCCTGAATGTGTTCACCGAATATGCGCTGCAGAAGTTGATGGTGCACCAGCTGTTCGTCATGAAATTTCTAATTTATCTAGAGAGTCTAATTTTGAAGGTATGGAGGAGACTGACATAAATGAATTGCTAACCTCGCACAACCAAGAATTCTCTAATGAAGAACTCTTGCAACTGGAATTGCAATTTGCTAATGAAGAAGATGACAGTGACCGTTCAATAGAAATCTCCGAAGAACAAAATTTAACCTCCAAACAAATTTCCAAAGCGATGTGTTTGATTGACGAAGCTATGGAGATTTTTTTTTAAAAACGATCCTGACAGCGGAAGGAGTTTTAAAGTGTCTCAGGCGGTAGCTACAAATATCAGTTGCTACAAGGAAATTTATTTTACGTTGAAAAAAAAACGCTGTTCAGCAAACATTGGACCAATTTTTTGTGAAAGAAAACCCACTTACGACAACAGCCGCTATGGACTCGTCAGACAGTGATTAATTTTAATTTTGTTTTTCATAAATTAATTGAATATGTTATTTTGTTTTAATTGAATACGTTTTTTTTTGTTTTTTGTATGTATGTAATAAAATTTTATATTATTTTTGTTTTTTAAATGTTTACTTTGTTCAATTTTCTTTTTAAAAAGTAGCATTTTCGTAACCCTGGAACCTATCTTCGATCTTTACATGGTTTGCTATAGAAAATCTTAATTTACTTTGCGTCGTGTTTTTTTAGAACGTAACCCCGACGCAAAGTGAGGTATTGGTGTAAATGCTGTTGGTTAACGTCGAGCACAAATTTAAATCTTCATTTTATAGGGAACGCCTCGCTTCAATAGAGAACATGCCAGTGGTTTCATATTACGTAATTTTTTTTAGTCATCACTTCAACTCTGATAGTGCTTTTAATTCTTTTTATTTAATTTTCTGCTATTTTTTTAACCTTGGTGGCTCGTCCAAAATCTTTAACTTGTGATGAGGCCCCAATCAAGCAAAAAATTGGGCACCACAGTGTGAGATTATCAGAATACTTGCCTTCCATTGAATATAATGCCTCTGTATTACTTTACAAGCCCATTCAACCTGTTTATGATGTTTTTCTTTCTCTAGTTCTTCTCTCGCCTACAAAAAAAGTAGTCACAAATTGAATTTATCTTAAAAAAGCTATTTCATAGTATGCAGTATAAAAGCCAAACTCTACTAGCTAGGGATGTCGATTTGAGGTCGATTAATCGAAAAATCGATTTTTTCGAGTCTCAAGCTGATGGTACGAACTTAATTTTGTCAACCTTAAACTGGAATTATTCTCCTTTTTTCTTGAAATTTCAACTTTGAAACTCCAAACTTCTAGAACAAGATCGATCGGGTTTTTAGCCACAATTTTTACAGAAATAATAAATATACACAAAAAAGTTTGAAACAGGTTTGAGCTCTAATGCAAGGCACAAGCTTAAATTTTACTCTAGTCTCGGGAAAATATTGAGAAAATAAACTGAAAAATTTTATTTAAAAAACGTCAAAACTTAAAACCTATGAAATTTTCAGATTATGGTTGAAACTTTGAGGTGGAAGTTGCAGTTTTCAGAAATTAAAGTTTTCATTTTAAACGCTTGGTAACAAAATCAATTCCAATTTTACTGAGGCCATAGCAGAGGTAGATTGTGGGGATTAAAGTAAAAACTGAAGTAACATTAGGGATGTCGATTTGAGATCAATTAATCGAAAAATCGATTTTTTAAAGCCTCAAGGTCGATTTTTTAGATCGATCTCAAATATAGCATCGATCTAATGAATGATTCAAAAATCCGAAGCATCGGATCGATTTACCTTAGATGCAGGTCAGTGTAAATTTAATGAGAAACATTTTTTATTTGTTATGTAAATGTATTTATGTCGTTATGTTATTTTACTACTTCCATCTACTAGTAATAGCTGCATTAATAAGCCAACAGATGGCAGCATTAATATTTCTTTTCAGTCATTATGTCCTTGACTGAATAGGAAAGATAACTGTGGTGCAGTGTTGCCATATATTTAAAGGTAAAATTCCGTACGTACGCAGTTAAAATTACCATATATTCACAAAAATTACTTTGCGTCATTTTATTACCTGTTACCGGTCTTAAAAACTTCAATTTAGTGGTTAGCGTATTAATAAATACGCTACAAAAATCGAAAAAAGTTTATTTACTTTTTTTGAAGTAAAAATAACAAGAGCGTAGAAAGGACATCAATTTGAAAAAAAATTATCATGGAATGTTGACCTTTTCTCTTCTAAATCCCGAGATTAAAGTCAAAATTTCGACTTTAATGTCAAAATTTTGAAAAAAAGTCGAAATTTGGAGTTTAGGGTCGAAATTTCCAGAAAAAAGTAGAAATTTCAATTTTTAAATCGAAATTTAACGAAATGTTACCAAGGCGTAGAAAGGACATCGATTTAAAAAAAAATATTATTTTAAAAATTTCGACGCTTTTCTCAAACTTCGATTTTTATTTCAAGTTTTGAATTTTTTCTCAAGTTTCGACTCTTTTCTCAAAATTTCGACTTTTTTCTGGACATTTCGACTTTTTTCTGAAAATTTTCACTTTTTCAAAATGTTACAAAGACGCAGAAAGGAAATCGAATAAAAAAATGCTATTTGCAGAAATTTCGACATTTTTTCTCAAATTTCGATTTTAAGCTCGAAATTTCGACTTTTTTCTCGAAATTTCCAACTTTTTCACAAATTTCGACTATTTTTCTCAAAATTTCGACTTTTTTCTCGAAATTTTGACTTTTTTCTGAAATTTCGATTTTTTGTCGAAATTTAGAAATTTTTGTTCTCGAAACTTCGATCTCGTTTTACTAGATTTCAAATTTTCCTGAAATTTCTACTTGAACTAATTTTTAAACGAATTAATACCTTTCGCAATTTATTCTCGACGAATTTTTCTCGAAATATTTTGATAATTCCTCGAAACTCATTTTAACGTTTCTGACAATTTTGTCACATTTTTGAATCTACAAATTCATTGGACTTTTTTTCTCAATTAAATCTTTACGATTTGGGTAAACGATAATTTCAGACTTCGATTTTTTCAATTTAGATCTTTTTTAATCACTTTTCAAATTTCGACTTTTTTTCTGCATTTCGACTTTTTTTGAAAATTTAACTTTTTCAAAACTGTACTGTTGGAGTATTCGTAAATTATTTTCAATCGACTTCTCATTGATTTTAGGAATCCAATTTCATCGTTCGCTTTTCTCGAAATTGCTACTTAAAGTTGTCGAATAGAAAATTTCCTAGATGCGTCCGAAAGATTATCGAATTTCTTTTTCTCGAATATTTCGCCTTTTTACTCGAAATTTCGATTTTCATTTCTCAAATTTTGATCGAACAGTTTTTCTCGAAATTTGACTTTTTAAATTAAAATTTCGCTTTTTTATTTGGACATTTTTCTTAATTTAGCTCAAAAATCTTTACGACTTTTTTTGAAATTCACTTTTTCGATCTCAAAGTGGCGTTTAAATTGTTCCAAAATTCTACTTTTTTCTCAAATCTCATTTTGTCAAATTTCGATTTTTTCTCTTTAGCTTAAATTTTGACTTTTTCTCAAATTTCGACTTTTTTCTCGAAATTTTGACCACTTAATATTCGAATAATTTTAGAAATTGTTACTCTAAATTCAATCGACTTTTTCGCAAATTTCGATTTTTTTCTCAAAATGTCGACTTTTTTTCTCGAAACACTTTTCAAAGTTTACTCTTAAAGATTTTCATTCGACTTTTTCTCTTCAATATCATTTGACTTGTACGAAATTTCATTGAACATTTTATCGTAAAATTTCGACTTTTTTCTCAAAATTTCGACATTTTTCTTAAATTTAGACTTTTTTCTCAAAATTCTACTTTTTTTTGGAAATTTCAACTTTTGCGAAATGTTACAAAGACGTAGAAAAGACATCGATTTACAAAAATTGTTATTTTTAGAAATTTCGACTTTTTTTCCCAAACTTCGATTTTAAGCTCGAAATTTCGACTTTTTTCTCGAAAATTAGACTTGTTTCTTAAATTTTGACTTTTTTTTCTCAGATTTCAACTTTTTTCTCGAAATTTTGACCTTGATATAAAAATGTCGACATTTTTTTCGGAAATTTTGACTTTAGAGTGAAAATTTTGACTTTTTTCGAAATTTCGACTTTTTTTTCCCCAAAATTTCGACTTTTTTCTCGAAATCTCCACTTTTTGTCAAATTTCGATTTTTTCTCGAAATTTCGACGTTTTTCTCAAATATCGACTTTTTTCTCGAAATTTTGACTTTGATATCGAAATTTCGATATTTTTCTCAAATTTCGACTTTTTTCTCGGAATTTCGACTAACGTATTTCCCAAATTTCGACTCTTCTTCTCGAAATTGCGAGCTTATAAGCTCATAGTTTCGACTTTTTCTCAAATTCTGACTTTTTTCTCGAAATTCTAGTCTTAATCACGAAATTTCGATGTAGAACTTCGAAATTTCAAATTTTTTCTCGAAATTTCAACTCAAAACTCGAAATTTCTAAGAAAAAAACCAAAATTTGCTAATTAAACATAGCAATTATTGGTCGCACCCTACTACCAACTATCAAGATTGTTGGGAAAGAGGAGTGGTGGGAAGTAACTGCCTAATTTAACCATAGAGTCTGCTTAGTATAGAGCGACTTATTCTCAAAATTTCGAGAAAAAATTCGATATTAAAGTCGAAATTCCGAGATTAAAGTCGAAATTTCGAGATTAATCTCGGAATTTTAGAAAAAAAAGTAGAAATTACAAGAGAAAAGGCGAATTTTCGAGAAAAAAGTCGAAATTTTGAGTGTAAAGTCGAAATTTTGAGTGTAAAGTAGAAATTTCGGGTTTAAAGCCGAAATTTCGGGTTTAAAGCCGAAATTTCGAGAGTAAAGTCGAAATTTGGAGAAAAAAAGTCGAAATTTCGAAAAAAATCGACATTTCGAGAAAAAAGTCAAAATCTCTTAAAATATTTTTTTAAATCAATGTCTTTTTTTACGCCTTCGTAAAATGTCGAAATTTCAAAACATAATTTTTTTAATCAACGCCTTTCTACGCTTTTGTAAAATGTGGACTTTGAACTTGAAATTGTGAATTTTTTCTCGAAAATTCTACTGTAATCTTAAAATGTCAAGAAAACAGTCGAAATTTTGGGTAATAAAAAATTGAATTTACTGAACGTATCCTACTGCTAAGTGTCAATATTAAATTGTAAAAGAGTTGGTGCTTAGAATATAGTCTTATATTCTAAGGGTTGGTAGGGCTTAACTGTCATCTGCCTAACTTAACCATAGAATAAGAAATTTCGACTTATCTTGAAATTTTGTGAAAAAAAGTTGAAATTTCGAGATTGAAGCCAAAATTTCGACTTTATCTATGAAATTTCCTCAAAAAAAGTCGAAATTTGGAAAATAAAGTAAAAATTTCCACTTTAATTTCCAGTTTAAACTTCATATTTCTAAATATATTTTTATAAATGAATGCCCTTTCTGTATCTTCGTAAAGAACCAAAAATGCATAAATAAAAAACAAAGCAGAAAATAAATATGTATCGGACTTTTCTAATTAGGAGTAAATAATTAAAATATAAATATTAGTGTTTAAAATTCAAGAAAAAACTTTCAAAATTAAACTACGCCAATTCATTATTATCATTCAATTTTTCTTTTATTAGAAATGTTTCAAAATTTCACCAACAAGGTGATTAATCGGAAATCGATCTTTCAGCGCCCAATTTTACCGGGAATCGATAGTTTTGCTCACGATTCGAATCGATCCAAAAATCGATTATTTTAAAAAGGAATCGACATCCCTACTACTAACTAAACAACTGTCCTTTACCAAAAGACGTACCGCTCTATACAAAGACCATAACTTCCTCCCTTTAAACGGAATTCCATATTTTAGTTCCTGAAATCGGCATGCACATGCAAACATTCATAAACATTAACGAACCCGACGTTAACAATGATAACTTACCCTCCAACTCCTCCAAGCGGCCGCGATTATCATCTGACTATGTTTGATTTCTTTGAATTTTTGCCGCGCGCAATACCCGCGCCAACATTTTTGGATAAGCAAAGCGAGATCGTGTAACCTAATTTTTCGAAAATCCTCCAACTCGAACACCGTCCTCGGGCTCCTCATAAACAATTTCGTTCTACCATAGGTGAACTCAGCCGACGGTATAGGCAGAGACCTCAGTATGACTGACACGCCTTCTATCGGCGAACCGCGCCACCTGGGCCAAGTGTTGGCACAAACAACTTTATATCTACTGAGAAACTGAGAGTATGGCAGTTTGTGACAGAAGCCCGACCTCCACACCTGCACCGTCGACATCAAATTTAAATATCGCACCTACAACGACATCGGTGAGTCGACTCTAATGAAGTCGATTTTATTCGAATACCTGATGCTGAATCAGACACATGTCGAATTTTTTAGGAAGTTTTAACTCGTTCGGTCTCATGCATCGAATGTAGTGAATCTGACGGAGAGTCATACTCTTCAATAAGGCATTTAAGGATTCCTTTAGTTGTTTTGATTTGGAAACTGGTCTTTTAACGTTGAATCTTTTCGGGTTTCCTTCCAGAAAGAGAACTTTTATCAACGAATGATCACAGCGGAACATAGCTCTTGATAATTCTTTTGGTAAAGTGTCTTTGTTTTTATCGATAAAATTGTGAACACTGTAGGTGACACTTCCAGCAAAATGACGAATTCTGGAAATACGTCCTGTTAGTTTTGTTGTTAAGTTATTTGATAAACTTACTCAAAACAATATGATGGCAGTGTTGAATCAGCTGCTAAACAATGCGAATGGCCTGCACAGCATTGCTCAACTCTAGTAAGATATGCAGCGTCAGTTTGAATGTGAGGTTCCTCCAGTAACGACAATATGCCGTGACTTTCGTGTTCTAACAATTGACAAATAGTTCTAAAAAGAATTGCCAAATTACATAGATTCACCGCATTATTGATACACAAATCTTGCCCCCTGAAACCAAGAGAGATTAAAAAACGCAACAGTTGCTCTAACGCGTTTCGATAGCCACGCTATCATCTTCCATATGATAGCTTGGCTATCAAACTGTTGTGTTTTTTAATCTTTCTTGGTTTCAGGCGACAAGATTTGTGTACCAATTTTCGAAGATAACGAACGTTCTACCAAAATTCTCTGCATTACGTAGTAAGAACGACAACGAACAAACGTGTTTCAAACTTTTTTTTTAATATTTACGTCAAAGGTAAATATTTTCAATAATTTTTTTAATTTTCATAGAAATTTTTGAAGGCTATCAGATAAATGCTTCATTCATTAAGAATGTACTTACATATTATTAAAAAAATCTATTTTATTCCATTCTAAACCTTCCTTTATTATTTCCTCTTGCTCGTCCTTCAGTGTGGCACTAATGACAATTTGATGTAGCTTCTCATTGCAATAATTAATCATCAGCTGCTCAAATTTATTGTGCTCAAATACCTCAAATCCATAAAAATCTAATATCCCTAACACTTTTCTTCTACCAGGTTTTCCAGCCTAAACCAAATCAAGTAAATAAGACTCAGATTTATCATTAATACACTCACCCGCATAATATCATTCATTTTATTTATAAGCCACGTAAACAGACGGCTGTACAATGTCTTGCATAGCGTATCCCTAATTTTCGTAGCTTCAGTTGCGTTCAGGTCCCCAAAAATAGTTTCTTGTATTTGTCGACTTGTCAAGGCTCGTTGAAGCCATCTCGGTTCAGCACCCAACAACTCGCAAATCTCAAATAATTCTACAAGACAGTTGTTTTAAAAAATAGGTCTAGTCACTGGAAAATCTATTTTATCTTAAATACAAACTACTCGGAAAAAGACAACCCTATAACCTTGTAGCACTACGAGTAGGAGGCAAAGATGCCGTTTTAAGGGACAAAGCCCACTCACAATTTAGCAATGTTACCACTTGTTTCTTATTTACAATTTACATAGGAAAAAACGATAATGAAGCATAAATCAGCTTAGCTCTGAAGTTGCATGAATTTGATTTTTTACAACTTTTCAAGACTTTCATTATCGGATTTAAAAGATTTTGAAATTACGGCACGTGTAGGATTCTGGATTTGAGGTGGGTTGTCTAGAATGTAGGCCAGCACTTAGGATGCCCTCAAAACGTGTAGGGTTTGGCCAATTTAAAGTCTTTCTTACCATACTCATTGCTTATTACACATCCATCAGTACCATCAATGTTATTGCAAGGCACAAATTGCAAATTGCCTAATTTCAGTACAACAGCCACGATTTGAAAATATTTCCACGATATTTTCATCAGTAAATTCGAGGATTCTCAAAGCGTTTTTGGTGTACATAAATAAATCCTTATCTTCTGGATCAGTGAGAATACCATGATTGTTGTGGTTTTGAAGTAACGTATAATGTTCAACGTTACGTTGTAACTTTAAACTCTCTGCAAATGACGTTATCAATCATAGTTTTCGAATTAAAGTTTGAACTCACTCAAAAGATGAATATCCGAACCTAGGAGTAGCTGGTAGAATATGTGGAAATTGCGGTCTCCTGCGCCCAGTTCTACTACACGTGACTGTAAATTAAATCGAAATTACTACTAGTAGTGGTTTGAGTTTGATATATATTTCCCAAATGGCATTGCTTCTGCTTGTAGAAATGTAACAAAAAGTATTAAGATATTAGCAGACTCTATAATGCACAGACCAATAGGTTTGAACATTTATTAGATTCGAAGTTTGGAAACCAAATACCGGTTTCGATCTTGTTAGATCTCGTCAGTTTGGTATATCCAACTCGAATGCTAATAAATGTTCCGACAAAGTCGGATATACCAAACTGACGAGATCTAACAAGATCAAAACCGGTATTTGGTTTCCAAACTTCGAATCTAATAAATAATGTTCAAACCTATTGGTCTGTGCATTATAGAATCCTTGTCTTCTGGGAACTCTCCTAGAGAGTAACTGCTTCGCTAGGTGGCAGTGTTTCAACTGTTGGTAGTTCAGCTACCTATGATTCACTATACACGCTGGAGGGCTGCATGAATTTGTAGTCTAGGTTGCATTCTTCTTGCATATTAGCCGACGGCAACTCGATAACGGCATCACTGTTAAAAATTCACATAGCAATTGAGAGCAGACAACGCCACCACAATTATTGCAACTTAAAATAAATAGTTAGATCAAAACAACTGAGTGTTATAAATCTAGGGACCTAAACAATCAAATTGGAATTATACATTAGTAATAAGGATATAGTTTGGGACAACTAATGACATGAAATGAGCATCAAGTAAACGACTTTCAGGAGTATATCAAGCAATTACTTAGTGTTCAGTCTTGAATTCTAGTTTTCTTTATTTCTGAAAAAGCCACTATGGTAGCGCAATAAAGCTAGAGTTGGCAGAAAAGGTCTTCAAAACCAAAAACAAAAAATTCTCAATTTAAGGCAAAAGCAATACACTTTATACATTTTGAAGGAAAAACCTAGAAAAAAAAAACAATTTTATTAAATGGTGCAGACTCAAAATAAAAACAAATATACAATAGTGTTTTTAAAGACAACATACAAAACCAAAGGAGATTTAAAACATAATACAATAATTCTGGTTGTGAAAACTTAACAAAAAACATTCATATCATTATGTCATAAAATTACCTTGTCCAAAAAGACTGCACAGCATTGAAAAAACAACAAATTTTTTAGTCTTTTTTCTAAATCAATCCCCTCTAGCATACTTACAATGTGTCACGCTACTCCCAATAGGATCGCCTTTAAAATCAAATTCAATATCCAAAAATTTACCCTATAAAACAAAAAATAATCAAAGGCCACGTTCATATTCAAAAATATTTTATTTACAAATCTAGATGCGTTGTCGTTCTTCATTGTCTTAGCATTACCAAACGCTTCAAGTAACGTATTAGCTTGAACCAGCCGATCTTTATTTAATTTAATATCCGCTGAACTACCAGACACCAAAACAAGAAATTGTAAAACAATTCTAGCAGATTCAGTTTTCCCAGCTCCGCTTTCTCCTAAAAAAAAATCGTTCCAATTAATTATACAGATTGCTTGTAGTAAGCTTACAAATGCATCAGAATGATTACAATTTTTGTAAATTATATTAATTTAAATTAATTTATAAGTTTTAGATTTAGTAAGTCTAGATTAAGTAAAACCAGAATTACGTACAAGTAACCTTGTGTACCTCTGTAGACAGAGTATTTTCCGGTAAATGAACAAAAATAAATTTAAAAGCTTCACTGAAAAATTTGAGAATACTTCAATTCAGAAAAAAAAGCTTATGACAAAAAAAATGTCACCTGTGAGTTCAACAAATAGGTTGTTAGGATTAAACAAGCTGAAGGATGCAATCTGATTTTTTCACTTTAAGATCCTTGTTGTAATCGTTGAAAAACACAGCTGCAAACTATAACAAATTTTTTCTGATACAAAAAACGTTTACTGTTGCCAAAATCAACTTCTGGTTAGTTTAAGATCCCAATAGATAAAAAGTAATTGAATGAAGGTTTTGAAACACATAACAGTAATTTACAAACGTACGACTTGCAATTTACTGGTACAAACAACATACCTGTGACAACAATACATTGGTCCTCGTTCCTGTCATTTAACCATCTATAAGCCGATGCAGCTATAGCATATCTACAAATTCATTTAATCGTTAAAATCCCTTCAATTGAGTTACCAGCTACCTACATATGTGGGGGTAACTGAAATGGTCCCCGTTGTTCGTAAGTCTCTGCCAAATCGGCTGAATACAGGGCGAGTTTCTGATAGGGATTGATCGATATCAAAACGTTCCCAATGTAAGTGTAAATGCTGTCATGTTTAAAACGTTGCTGTAAATTCCTTATGAAAATTTCCTCTGTCAATGGTTCAAGCAATACCGAATCCCAGGCTCCTATTTCCTCACCCAAAGCCGAGCTAAGCATCGCACAAATTTGGAAATAGTTGGCGCCAATAAGACATTTAATTTACATTATTTGAAAGTGGTTTTAGATAGTAATTATTATTTGTTTTGAAGGTAGCATTACTGATATCTTAAATTTAAATAATTATCATAATTTTCTCAATTCATCCAGTAATTAAGTTAATATTTATCCAATAATAATAAACAACTTTTGACAAGTCAAATATAACCTGAATAATCAGAACATAGAGAAATGTCTTTTCTTTTTGACGCGTTCTGTGGTCTTTGACAGTTTCTAAACCACATAACAATTTAGGCATATTTTCATTTATCCGTCAAGTGGTACGTCATTATGCGCTTAGGATTGCCAAATTTACCGTATTTTCCGGGTTCTCTCGCATTTTAGTTAAAGAATACCCCTCCCGTTCTCTTATATTTGGGAGGAAATTTCTTGTATTTTGAAAAAAAAATTGAAGATTTTTTTTGATTATCAGATGTTCTAAAGCACATAATTCCACTTTTACTAATATCGCGCGTTAAATAAATAATAATTGACAAAAGATTTTCAATGATTGAATTCTTCGAAGGACGGTTAGAAATGTCGATTTTCATTGACGCAAAGAGAAAGTCGAAGCGGAAGGAGGCTATCCTACCTTCTAATCACTAAACGCGCAAGTTTTCATATGTAAACATAAAAAGGAGTGCAATTTCCTTCTTCTAGTAGCCAAGAAAGCACTAATTGTTAGTGGTTTGTGTAGAGATAATTTTAATATCGATATAAATATTGATGGCAGGCAAATATCGATAGTATCGAACATTTTTTTATCGATAGTCAATATTTTGAAAATTAAGAAGAAAGTTTGTAAACGGGACTCCACTCTTAGAGATTTTTACGTATTTCGGGCATATTATTTTTGGTGACAAAAAAAACGTCCTCGATCTCTATATTTCTAGCCATCATTGACGACAATTGGACGATTGGTATTGACTATCAGCGAATAGAGATAATATCATATCGACGATGTTATAATATCGATATTTTTCCTTCGATATTATCGATGTCGGTCAGCCGATATATCGTTGCATCCCTAGGTTTGTTCAAGAAAGATTTAATAATGCGGCGTAAGCTCCAAATTATTGACGCACGGAAATACGTTCATGTTATTTATAATAGCATGTGTACAAAAATTTTTCCAATCTAGTGTACTGCTGTCATTTTTTGTCATGTTTACGTATGTTCCTCACTTGATTCATATTTTAAATAGAAAGGTGGACAAACATAACCATAAACATTTTTTTTATTGATTTGATGTTACAATGGAAGAAAAACCTTTTATTGTTGAATCCTGCTTTCAAAAAGCCCAAAAAAGCAATAACCAGAGACTAAATAGACTGAACCTAACACGGTAAGCAGTGAAGCCAGTTGAAAGCTTGGCGAAAGCGTAGCTCCATCTAGCCCGCAATGCCCTCTTATTATTTGACAGACCTTTGCGAAGATAACATCGGTTTTTTTAAAAGAAAATGGGCTGTAAATATGGGGAAGTGTATTGTGGATCATTGTTGAAACCTCAGTGAACACATTAGTGAAGGAAAATCAAGAGTTTCATTCTTTGGGTAGGTAAAAATAAAATATATAAATATTCAATTATCGGCGTGCGCGCGCCGCCATTTCACTGCAATCATGACGTGTTTACAGCACCGGCTTAACAATATTGTACACAGGCGTCGCGTATTGAAAGAAAATTATTTTACTATTAAACCAAGATGTCTTTGAAAATAGTTCTCCTGAACTTTTACCAAAAAGCACTTATAAAAATTATCCTATTGGTCCAAAAGTCCCTAATTCTAAAGTTTCATCTAAATCGTTAGAACCGTTACGCGGCAAGTTTCGTATTTATAAATTTTACTTAATCCGACCATATCAAAGAGTAGTGGAATGCACCTCCCCACTTCTCCGGATTTTAGCTTCAACTGTACGCATGAGACAACATTGAAACGTTCAGTCTATTTAGTCTCTGGCAATAACGAATAGACCTGTTCTATTCCTGATGGTGCGCAGAATTTTTATGTCAAGGTTAAATGTCAATTTGGTGAGTACGAAACTAGTAAAGAACATACGTGAACATGTCAAAAAATGACACCAGCATACTAGATTAGAAAATTTTTGTATACTTGATACATATATGTAATACTTCTATATAGCGTGTAGTGTATAATCGGAACTGCAAAATGCTTTGTCAAAAAGGTGAGATGAAAGTATATGTCGTACTCTTTGGAGGACAAGCATTCATTCCTTTATAACGGAACAGAGGACAAGATTGTCGGGAACACTAATAAATGAATAACAACAATGACGACTGCCAAGAAGAGGGATATTTGAAATAAACTTTGGGATTGGTTAATATATTCTGTCCTTGAAAAAGACAAACATATATATCCATCGCTCCTTTTTGACACAAACAAAGGGACAAAACATGCCATATAGAAGTATTACATATATGACTTGATACATATGAACTATCCAACCATGCCTCAAAATTCTATGATTTATTTTAACTCTTTAACTTTAACCTAGTTGACTTTGACAGTTATCATTTCTTTGCAATTTGGACTTTAAAAGTGCCCCACAAATTTCCTTATTTGCTTTGTTCCTGCGAGGACGAAAGTATTCTCATAAAATGCCCAAATTAATAAAAGATACAAGCTCATTTAAACAAATTATAGCGTAAGTAGACTACTCATTTTCCTAACGGAATCGCACACACCAAATTTCTAGATCGCCGGAACTATCCGTTGTTCATTTTGCGGCCGATTGGGCCGAACAATGCGCCCAAGTTGATACTATATTAGATGCACTGACTAAGCAACCGGTGTATTCTACAGCGGTTTTCGCCTCCTGCCCAGCGGAGGAATTATCCGAAATTTCTTTAAAATACAAAATAGAAGCTGTTCCCACCATTCTCTTTTTCCGGGCGAGTAAACTGATCGATAGAGTCGATGGTGCTGATGCAGCTAAGATCGCTGAGAAGGTTAAAAAGAATTTCGGAACAAACGAGCCAACCGAAATCGAGGTTGTCACACCTCTTGAGCAAAGACTGAAAGAGCTGGTAAACAAATCTAAAGTTATGTTGTTTATGAAAGGAGATCGCGTTGCTCCAAGATGTGGATTTAGTAAACAAATAGTTCAAATATTAAATGACACAGGGTAAGTGGTATTTGTGGACACACAATTTTCGTGAGAGAATCGTTATATAATTTTTACTTTGATTAATATTGACCGAATTAAGTGGGCAATTTTTCTTGTCATATTCTTTTATGGTTTCTATTTTATTATCGTGTTTGGTAATTCTGCGAGTAGCAGGCTACTTTAAAAAATGGTCGAGTAGACGGAGACATAAATGTTTTGTCATTAACTGTAAATGTAGCAGACTACTTGCTTAGAAAAACATCTACGTTTTTACTACATAATGCTGATTGAACAAATAAATTATGTAAGTTTGTTAGACACAAATTGTGGTGGTCAATTACTGGCGCATATACCCCAAGTTATTAACTCAATGTTGTGTGAACTATTCATTTAATTTTCCTATGATTGCAATATTATTTAATTTCAGGGTCAGTTACGAAACCTTTGACATCTTATCTGATGAAGATGTACGTCAAGGACTGAAGACGTTTTCCAATTGGCCAACTTATCCCCAATTGTATGTAAATGGAGAACTCATCGGCGGGCTTGACATAGTAAAAGAAATGCTGGCATCTGGAGAATTTCTTTCAGCCTTAAATCCATAGGCAAATATTTAATTGTAACTTTTGTAATTTATAAAATAAAGTAAAATATAAGCTGTAGGCACTACAGTATGCCAAAATAATTTTGTAATTGATCGTATTTGTTAACCCTGTTTCAATTTAAGTTAAATAAATTAGTGTTGTCAAGATGTGCCTTCTAACATTTAAGTTACTGCGAAAAAGAGGCATAGCGCCTAACTCGTAATGAGGTATCAGTTATACTTTTTTCAATTTTTGAGGTTTTTGGAACTCTTTCGTAGTATCAAGAGGGAAAAAAATGTAATAGAATTAAGAAAACAATCGTACTCTAATGATATAATTAAATAAAATATTTTAGCAAGATTAAACTTGAAACTTTGAATTTTTGTTTAATAAAGCAGGTTTTTTCAAAAGTTCAACGCAGGGACTAATTTCTCTTGAAACGACCATACACACTCGATGGCCACTGCTTTATTTTGGAGCCAGAAAGTACTTTCATCTTGTCAGCTGCTCTCTCTATAAAACTTAAATTAGGTCAATACTTTGCTACTGTTTTCAGTCCCAACTTATAATTTTAAACTCGTTATTTGTTAATAAAATAAATTGACCTTTAAAATTAAAACTTTCTTTTTTTTTTCAATTGTAAATTTTGACTTTAAAGTCAAAAGTTGTAATTTAAATTTAAAAGTTTGAGACAAATATCAACATTTCCATCTTGTATTTTGGAAAGCCTTAGGTTTTTCTTCAAATATTAACTTTAAATGTACGACTTTATTACCAAATTTTGCCAGCAGCATTAAAATTTCCAAATTAAAGATAAAATGATGAGATTTCGATATCAAAGCTAATTAAGAAATTTGATAAAAGCTTTAAATTTATTAATTTTGACTTTTTCATCAAAATTTTGATTTTCAGTGTTTTAGGCGTATTTGAATGTAGAAGTCTTGACAAAATGGTCGAAATTTGGAAGAAAAAATTGAAAATGAAGAGATGAAGCCGATTTTGTTTTAAATATATAAAATTCCCAATTTAGACTGAAATATTGAGGAAAAAATTAAAATCTCTAGAGAATATCAACATTTATGGAAAAATATTGCAGATACTAGCTTCAATTTGCTCAAAAAATTGAATTTTAGTGATTATGATCGAAATTTTAAATTTAAAATTGAGTTTTTTTGAGTTCAATCCACTCGCAAAGGGCAACCCCGTTATTACTTCAGAGCACCGGGAGTAGGATGCGGAAACAAGGATAGATGGCGATGAGCCTCCTTAAACAAGGATAGGTTGAATTTTTGGAAAAAATTCCATTTAGTAATCAATTTCATATGTTGGAAATTCTACAGAAAATAGAGTCTCACTAGACAGAAGTCCTCACTGTGGCAAGCTGGATCAAATAGGAATTTGCTGTCTCTGACTGTCTTGTATGCCTTAAAAATCTTACCCTTGGAGCGATCAGTCCTATTATTTCCTTCGAGCATTTCCCACGAAAATACTTTTAGAAAAACGATAAATCACCAACCATCCGCCTGTCATCTAGTGCTTCGAGAGAATCGATCCAACTCTTGTCATCAATTAGGCGAATCGCTCTTTGATTTGAATCCAAAAGAGCCACAGTCTGCTTTGGGGCTGAACTCCAAACATGAGAACAGTATTCTATAGCTGACGCAACTTGAGCTTTATATAGAGTGAGTAGCTGATGAAATGTGAAGTACTTTTTAGCTCTAAAAAGAAAGCCTAGCTTCTGAGAAGCGGACTTGACAATGGGGCGCACATGATCGTCCCAAGAGAAGTTGGTGCATGCATTTACTCCTAGGATGGACAGATTAAATTCCGTTGGGAAGATTTTACCGCCTACAAGTGTAATTGTTGCCTTATCCCTTGATGTTTTCTTAGAGAAAACCTGAGCTTTTCAGGCTTTGTAGTCGACCAGATTTTTCTTGCCCCCATTCTAGAACGGTTTCAAGATCCCAGTTAATCATCTGTATGTATTGTTCCATTAATCGATCTGAAGCAGTGACGGATAATGGTTTGTCGGAGAAAAAATATGACCTCAGACTACTATCATCTGCGTAGCTGTATATCGGATTGGAAGTTGAAGCTAAGAGATCGTTTATGTGTAACACAAACAGAGTAGGACACAGGGCAGACACCTGAGGCACCCCTGCATAATCGCCAATGTCTCGGATGACATGCCATCAACGACGACCTGAATAAGATCTGCCAGCGAGAAAACTGGATATCAAATGACAGAATCCAGGAGGAAGACCTTAAGATGTTAATTTAGCGAGAAGAGATCGGTACCAGACTCTGTCGAAGGTCTTTAAGATTCTAGCCTCATCGTGTTTTTCCATAGCTGGAGTTACGGATATGAGTAACATATGCCAGTAGATTGCCAGTTGAACGTTGTTGTCTGAAACCGTATTGCCTATCTGAGAGGATTTTATTCTTCTCCAGTTATTTGAGAAGTTCGACGTTGATAACCTTTTCCATCACTTTAGATATAACGGGTAAAAGAGATACAGGGCAATAGTTATTATTTAGATCCCGTTTTTCCTTCTTAGGGGCAATAGATTTCCAGAAATCAGGGAATACACTGTGGTGAGTCGAGTTCTAACAAACTGTTCTATTTCCTCGTTTGTTTTATTTAATTTTGTTTTTTCAATTTTTCTTGAAATTATTAAATCTAGAAATACTGTATTACAAAAATTCTTTGTAACATAACGTTTTGCGTAAGAAACAGATTTCTAAGCAGTTCACAAATTAGATAAGTGTTATTTGTTAGGCCTGGTTTGTTTCAAGTTTAATTACCTAAACTGGAGAAAAGGCACAAATATCGGTTTCAAAAGAATATCTAAGTCCAATATCGTAAATTGGGGCAGTAAAAGAGCTGGTAAGTGTCAATAACGGAGACCGTACCAAATCTCTCGGCAAGACCATGTGGTGGTAGACTGGAAGAATTGGACGTTCAAAAAACGCCCTTGCAAACACGTGCAATTATAAGTTATTTAAATTTCAATTATTGAAGTAAAACTTGTAAGATAAGGGGATGCCATAATTCAAAAGGGGTTTGCAGTTTGATTTGCATTTTAAGAATCCTTTTCAAAATGTATTTAAGGGTTAATTTCGATTAAAAATATTTAAATTAGTAGAAATTCTGCATTCCCATGCCCTCTAGCGGATGCAGAGGATATCTTTCGGTCCCTAGAAATTAAGGGTAGGGGGCGTGAACATAAAACACCATAAACCAGTGCCTGATATTCGTAATACCAAAACTCGCCCGGCTTTGAGCCTTCATTTTGTGACGTCAGCAACAGAGTGGAATTCAAAATTGTCCACTGCTTGGGATAGGGAACTTGGTTTGTAATGCAAATAAATTCTAAAATAAAATATAATGAAATTTTTTATTTTATAAATTGCACATATAAAAATATAGTGGAAGAAGGTAAACAAATAAATGTTCATGAAAAATATACAATAACTTAAATTTGATGCTGTAGTAAACGAGTTAACACGTTCTTCAAGTTTGTTTACATAAATATATTATGTACAATATAATATATTATGTAACTAGCTGTCTATCTAGTATTCGTGGCAAGGAGGTTTTAAAATCTGTGATTTTACAGAAATCTCAGATATTGTGATGATTGAGAAAATAATAAATCAAACGAATTATGGAAGTTTGGATAAATAAATTTATAGGACGGAGTTTCTCAAACTTGTATTTTTCCAAGAAACAATTTGTAACTTTTGTAATTGTTTATTTCGTAGGGGCATCTAATTATATTATTAAATAAAATATTTGTTTCTAATTACGAAATTTTAACTTTTCTGTGAAATTTTCGAGTTGTGCACAAAATATCTAGTTTTCCTCAAAATGTATAAAAAACATTGTTTTAAAAATTAAAAAAATCGGTTTAGTTATCATTTATAACTCTTGCAATTATTTATTTCGTAGGAATCCCTAATTAAAAAAATATTTTTTTATAATGTTAAAATTTCAATATTTCTTTCAAATTTTTCGATTTATGGTATATACAAAAAATATTAAGTTACCCACAAAATTTGGAAAAAAATTAATTAAAAAAAAATCAGCATATCATTTCGATATTTATCTCAGGTTTTTGGTTTATACACAACATTTTTCGAATTTTCGAAAAAACAAAATGATTATTTTATCATTGCTTTATTATCTTCCAAGAAAGATGGTAGATCTTGCGGTTTTTTTCTTGAAAATTTTGACTTCACTTTTTTTGATTGTTTTTCTAAACAGTTCTTCTTTAAACCACAAAATATTAAACATTGAAAGTGTGAACTCCAATTTTAGTAAAGAAAATTTTGAAATAATAACTTTCTGGCCAACTGATAAAGAAAACAAAACATATTTTGCAGCAATTAGTGTTAATTAAAACGCAAACTTTTGTTTTACTTTTTGAAATGAAATTCGAATATTGATTCATCACTAAGATTAGGATTTTATGTAAAAAACATATTGTTTATTATTAAGAATATCATTTTCTTTTTAGATAAATTATAATAAAATTACGCATATGGGGTTATGAAAAAATCGCATAAAATGCATAGTTTTTAAAATTTTCCCATTTAAAATATATTTTAGCATAAAACACATATGCAAGTAAAATGCAACCTAAACTACAAATACATGCGCCCTCCAGGCGTGTGTAATGGATCAAAGGTAGCTGCCAACTATCAACAGTTGAAACACTGCCACCTAGCGAAGCGGTTGCCCTAGTTGCCTTAGTTGATCTATCGTGACCATAAACCAAGTTTAAAGTAGTCAAATACTGAACTTCGGTGAATCTAGTTTAGAAATTATGGTCAACTCCCGGACTTATGAAAACGAGTATGAAATACACGAGTATTAAAAATTGCTTTTGTTTGTGCTAATTAATGTGAAGGAACCCAAAAAAAAAACAATTTCTGTTCAACGTGAAGTTCTTGTGCCATTTATGTGACGTTTGCTATGGAATAAAAAGACAAGTACATTTTAAATGGTCTGATGATTTTATTTGATGGTTCGCTCTTATATGATTTAATTGATTTTCCTAAAATTTGAGAAAACACTTGTTCCTAATTTTGATTAATATGGGGTTGGGGGGAAGTGTACAAAAAAAAGAGAAAGGAATTTAAAATTCCACAACAAACGCGAATGAATGAGAAAGTCGTTGTTAGAAAATTATTATAGGACCGTTGTCTACCAGTCTCAGTTTCAAAAAAAAAGAGAAAAAAACAAACACAAAGAGAATAGAAAGAAAAAGACGAAAACAAATAAAGCAAATTTGCTTCGAAAGTCTTCTATTTTCTTAAGGTCGTTCTTCGGTGTTCTGCTCTTAGACGCTGAGTTTCCAGGGGTTCAGAAAATCGATAACACCCATCACCAAAGGCTCGGTAACTGACAGCAGGCATCTATATTAGGATTTGCTGATGTACTGTAAGTTCTCGAAACGTGAAAAAAACAAGGAAAACCGGAACGGGTGTTGTAAGAAGGTTGTCTGAAGAACTTTCCAGACATAGACAAAGTCCTAACACATGTGAACCCATGGGTGTGCTCCGCGGAAACGCACGCCTTAACACTCTAGAAGGAGTAGTAACCTCTTCTGGTTCTTGTTCAGGTGTACTCGCCCGGTCTGCCTTATCCGTGGGTCCCCTCATCGGTTACACGTCCAAAAAAAAAGGACCTCCTATATAGGCAATGGAGAATTACAACACGGCGCGTCGCGATCGGGAAGCTTTTTGAAAAATTACTAATCTATAGATTTACTGCCAATATAAATTTACTAACGTAGGCGGACGAGCATCAGCATCAGCTCCCGTTAGGGAGATGTTTTGATGAAAGGAATGAGAACTTCTTGCTAGTTTCTAACTTTAATTTAAATGTTTTTTTTTTATGCTAAGTCCAGCTTAGCCACTTTCTGAGCCAGAAACGCCCCCTTCTATTAGAACAGTAGCCGTAGAACTAGATGTAGTTTCGGAAGGGAAAATTCTGCTCAGAATGTTTTTAAAAATTGGAATAACTTTTCTAGTCTATTTTATGCTGGTTTGAGTTCGAGTGTTTGAGTTTGGTATGAGGAAAACAGAAGAAAAAAAAACACAAAGGAACAAGTAAACAAAAGCAAAGTGAGAAAGAGGGAGAGAGAGAGAGATCTGTAAGATTGATTCAACATTTATGAATTTGATTTATTACGATAAATCACAACTTCATTTCCAAGCTTGAGCTCCATTTTCTCGTAGCAGTATCCTTTGGATATTGTTAGCTCAAAGCTTTCAGCAGGAAACTGTATGCTTTGTGACGAATGCTTGAATATAGAAGCGACAAAACACACAAGAATTGGGGAATAAAAAACAGCCATCTGAAAATAGTTTGAGAACCTCTGTGTAGAAACTAACCAGCGAACACTCACCGATAATCAGGTACAAAGGTTTGAAAACCTTTGAGTACTAGCTAAATGGTAAGCTGAGGAAAAAACCTTGCAATTGTTAGGGTAAAAACAAACTTTGAGAAATTAATAACCGACGCACCATATACGAGCGAAAGAATGAAACAAAGAATGTCAGATTATTTGTCCTTAATGAATTTTCTTAATTTTCTAAGGAAATATTTCTCTCAGATTTGTGTCCATCAAATTTAAACAAGTTGAAACAAACAGGTTCACTTTTATTTTGTTGTATTATGTTTAAGAACACTTGAAAACCACTGACTGGAAATTTTGTCAATTTATATGTTGACCTATTATAATAAAATGTTAAGGACATTTGTTGTTTGAATTTGCTAACACTTCCCTGTCGACTCTACGAGCTGGGGTTACAATTTATTAAAATAAAATAATTTTAAACACAACGTAGACAAATTGGGTCCGAAAATCGAAGATAAATTATTCTTCGAAAAATTTTAACAATGTGCAAAACTCGACAATTTAGAAAAACTACATAAAATCACGGCTGTTCATCACAACACCTTTGTTGTTAGAAAGTGTGAACAATTTACTTAGAACAGGAGTCAACCCTGGAGCGGACTTCTTAAGAACAATAGCGGGGATATCATCATCAGAAGCTTTCGAAGTGTGTTGAGCTCGGAAGGATCTTCTTGACTGTGCGTTGTCTAAAAACAACTTCAAGCATCAAAATGCCAATCTTAGGAAGAATAGAGAGTTCTGCGTTTCGACAATCAAGGGTGGAATTTTCAGTAAACCTTAAGACTAGTAGGTCAGCCTTTTCCTTGGAAGTGGTCGCAATATTGTATTATCGAGTAAAGGTGGAAAATTTAAAGATATAAAATTCTTTCTGATCGACTTTCCAAATCGCCAAAAGGAGCTGGAACCATTAGGACAGTGGAGCATTTTACAAACGAAATCAGCTTTTACCTCGTCAATAACATTTACAAAAATGTCGCGCATCTACAAAGGTGGTCCGAGTCTCGAATAAAGGATTATTTCTCCAACGACGTTATGCGCGATTTTTGCAGAATACAGCTTGAGCACGTTTTTTTGCTGAACTAAGATTCACTGAAGGCAGATTTCTTTTAGGAAAGGGGAATTGAGCATTTCATACCAACGTGGATACTTTCAGTGATTCGGCGACTGATGAAGGGTTGTCTGGGTCAGAGCAGACTCCATGGGAAAGATGCAAAGAAGTCTCCTAGTTCTTCCAAGTTTGCAGAGTTAAAGCGCCAAATCCTACGGGGCTGTGTCTGAGAAAGAGGTGATATATGAAGGGGGCGAGAGGCTGCTACAAGCTTTTGATCGAAATTTCCAAGCAGTGATGTCACAGTAATTTTATACGAATTTGGAGAATTTCTAAGGAAAAGAGTAGATTGAGTTGATGGGTATCTACATCAGGAATTCTTGTGGGTTCCTCAATCAATTACGATAGTCCACAAGTGAGGGCGAAAGCCTCTGCCACCCTCTCTCTCTCTCGTCTGTTGGGGAAGAAAGCTTTAACCAAGGGGTATTGTGTACCTTAAATTCACGGAAAAAGGCAACCTCAGCTTTCGGATAATTCGTCTGTAGGTGAAAGAAGGTTACGGAAAGATAAGAGAAAAGCTGCCTGCATGAAGGATTGTTTGGAGACAAAGTGAACAAATGAATATTACTTCGCTTTTGGAGCAGATTTTCAACCAAATCAAATCATGATCATGAGATTCCAGTGCTTGTTCTTGTTGACAAGGCGGGTCGCTTCGCGTAAAAGCACAAATTCCCCTCTTGTGTCGAAATTTTTGTGTGTAGGTCGTAATTAGGGCAAAGCAAGTGGACCGTATTGATGGATGAAGAGCCTTGAATTTCTGTCAAAGACAGCAGATGGGGTCTATCTTTTAAAGGTGTTGATGAACCGAGTTTAGAATTTAGTTTAGCAAAATAACTAAGACATCTCAAAAAAGATGAAATTTTTTGGCATAAAACCATTCGTCATTTTATGTAAGGCTTTCTGATTTTCCTCCCACTCGTTTTATCAGCAGCTCCCGCTTAGGTATTACTTTCTGAATTTGTCTTTATGTTTTTTTCTGGTGGAACGGACTGGTCCTTGGTTATCTTCAAAAATTGAAATACCAGGCAACCAAAAAATTTGTGCGGTTTCGAAGGTTAAAAAATAGCAGCACATAAAATAGGTTTAACTTAGATTTATTCTAAAAAATTATCACTCTTAGCAAGTATTACCCTTTCTCATCTAGACACAAGATCATATATCCCATTTTTGTAAAAATTTTGCTTTTGGGAATTGAAGGAGTGTATCACCTCGTTTTCCAAAACCTCTCTATTTTCAAATCGCCGATTCCGCATGTGGTTGTCCAAGGCCAAAAACAGGTGGTAGTCACTTGGAGCAAGGTCTGGAGAGTACAGAGGGTAAGATAGAACTTCCAATTG
The DNA here is from genome assembly GCA_028583605.1 of Dastarcus helophoroides. Taxonomy (NCBI): domain Eukaryota; kingdom Metazoa; phylum Arthropoda; class Insecta; order Coleoptera; family Bothrideridae; genus Dastarcus; species Dastarcus helophoroides. Next base: position 34,185,387 of record CM053327.1, read on the forward strand.
TAGTCACTCTATAGTTCCCCGCATGATTATTGACGTGTGAGGTCTTGCATTGTCCTGATGGTAGACAACACATTTTCTGTTTCCCAAAGCAGGATGTTTTTGACTTAGGGTGATCACATCTCTGTTAAGCTGTGCTGAGATTTCAGCAGTAATGGTTTGTTCGCTTGGCAGAAACTCATAGTGAACTATACTTGCTGTAGTTCACCATACACATAACAGAATCTTTTGTTGGTGAATGTCTGGTTTAGCAGACAACGTCAGCGGATCTTTACTGGATAGCCAACGATATGAGCGCTGATTGTTGGAGTACATAATCCATTTTTCATCACACATTAACATCCGGTCAAAAAACGACATTAAATTGTGGCGAGAAAGCAATGATGAACAGATTGTTAGGCGATGTAACTTGTTCGTTTCACTCAATTCATGTGGTACCCATTTGCTTAACTTCCATCGTTTCCCAAGCAGGTGCAAATGTGTGCGAATACTTTCATCACTCACATTGAATTTTAAGGCAAGAGCTTGACATGTCTGACTTGAATCCTTCTTGATCGCCAGCTTGATATCGTCGTTGTTGATCATTGATGGTCTTTCGGAGCGAGGTTCATCTTCTAGATATTCATCTCCAGAGGCAAATTTCTTAAACCACTTCTGACTCATCCGTGCAGCTACAGTACCTTCCCCAAAAGCAGCACATATTTTACGACAAGCTTCTGTAGCGTTGGTACCAAGTTTGAATTCATGAAGTAAACAAGCACGAATTATTGCATTTGACACGACCATAGTCTAGCAAAGATTTTGCACTTTAATTCAAAGTAATCTAACTTATCAAATACACTGAATGGTACTCCATACATAAGTTTTAACCTATATTCACCACTACATCCTGTTTACTAAATATAATTCATAAAATTAGACAATAAAGAAAAACCGCACGAACTTTATTGGTTGCCTGGTACAAATCTTCTCCTCTAAAACCAAGAAAGATTACAAAGCCAGGGCTTCGAACCGTTATTTTTTTCGTTCCGGTTTTCGTTCCAGCAAAAAATTTATATCGGTTCAGTTCTGGTTTTCATTCCGACATTCCGGTTTTCGGTTCAGTTCCGGGCGACTCATTTTTTTGATTTTTTAAAAGTTTTTCGAATTATAAATTGATTTTTGAACATATTTTTTTTTTTAATATTACAATATGTAACTACTGCGACCTTGCCTAAAATTTAAGGAACATATTTTTTATTTTTAAGTTAAATAATCTTAAGCTGAAACCTTGAATTTTGAGTTTCATTTGAGTTCAAATTTCAAGAAAAACCTGAACTTTATAAAAAACTAAATCGAAATTTCGGGTTTAGAAATTTTAAGTTTAAGTTATTCTTCATTGTAGATTCTTGCTGATCAAAAACATTATCATTATTTACTTTATTTAACATTTCTACGTTAAATATTTCCAAACTGGATCGCAGAAATGTTAGATTTAAGTTTAAACTCGGAATTTTCATAAAAATCTTAAATTATATACCCAAGACTTAAAAAGTTTTAGAATGTAAGAAATTTGGCGATTAAAATCGAAAATTTGAGAGACTTTTCTTTCATAATTTAGGTTTTCTAGTGATGTTTTGACTTTAATGCGCTTTTTATAACAAAATTGGTTTTTGTTGTTTTGACTTTGTTTTCTTGAACTTTGGATTAAAAAGATCAAATTAAAAAAGTAAAAAAAAATGAAAGCGACCAAAAAATATAAAATAAAAAGTTTTAAGTTGAGATGAAACAGTCAACATTTCGAAAAAAGAACTTCAAAATTTAATAGAAGAATTTTCAAAATTTTTACCTTAATTTAGAAATATTGACCTTAAACCCAAATATTCCATTTTTTTTCTGGAAATGTTGCTAAAGACTTTAGAATTTCTAAAAAAAGTAAAATTTTTTTGAAAGTTTTGGTAAGGTAAATACCTTCTTTCGATATTTTAACTTTTTTCTTTTGAAGTTTCAAATTTAAACTTGTTTGAACTTTTTATTATTATTTTTTCTCTAAAATTTCGACTTTAAATAAAATTTAGTCTTTCCTTAGCAAGTATAACCATTTTTATCGACATGTTGACTTTTATTCTTTAATTTTAGACATTTTTCTCAAAATTTTGAGTTAAAACTTGGACTATAAGTTTAGGTTAGGAATTGTCGACTTTTACCTTAAAAACTCAAAATTTCCAGGACTTGGAATTGTGAGATTAATTTTGAAAATTTGTTAATCATAAATTTAGCTAGGTTTTGCTCAAAATTTTAGACTTTTTTCAAGAACGACAATTTTTTTTGAAATTTGGATATTCTTTCGAGATTTTGAATTAAGATTCAAAATAAAAAATAACATAAAATATTTACAATCAAATTAGCACTTTTGCATTTGAAATCTAACTTCTGCTAATATTTTTGACGATAATTCGAAGTGTTTAATTTAAATCAATATTTTAAGCGTAAAAATAAAGAATCCACAAAAAATGCAATTTCAATTACTTCAATTTTCTATAGAAAAATGGATATTTTAAAATCGACGACAAATTTTCTGAAAAAAAGCGAATTTCAATTTTAAAGACCAAATTATTGGAAAAATGTTAGCTGTATCTAAAAAGTTTGTGAAGAGATTTAACATTTTGAGATTCGATTTGTGACACAAACGTTCAAGAAGTTTCGCGAAAATAATATTTAAAAAACACACAATATTGACTTTGAAATTCATAACAATCTGAAAAAAATATTGCAATTTCGAGGCTAAAGTCGAAATCTTAAGAAAAAAATCAAAGTTTTCAGAATGAAAATTATTATTTTTGCGTAAACAAAATCGTTGGAAGTCATCATTTAAAGTTTACTCTAAAAATTTTGACCCCAATTTCGATCCCAGCTTTAAATTGGAATATAATGTTGTATTTTTTCCTGAAATTTCTACATAAAATTTAAAAATGTTAAGGTTAAATTTGAAATAGCGAGATTTGAGTGAAAATTTTAATAAAAAAATTATATCTTAGAATTTTAAGAAGTTTTAGAAAATCGGAAGTGCATAAATCATAAGAATTTAAATTTGGGATTTTGAAAAAAATTGAAATACTAAAAGAGGTGGAATTTGAAAGAAAATATTGGCCAAAAATCGAAAATTTAAGTAGTAACTTTAAAAAATAGAGATATCTAGTTAGGAAAAGAAAATCGTAGTTTAAGGAAATAACTTAATTTGGAGATTTCTAAAAAAAAGTCAAATTTCCAGAAAAACACGAATTTGCAAATAAAATTGTAAAGAAAGTTGAGTTTCCCTAGCTTGAATGAAAAACGCCCTACTGCTTCATTCTAAAGTTAGAAAGAAGGATATTTTTATTTTATTTTGAACTCGAAAGAGAAGAAAAGAATAATTTCGAATAATTTCCAGATAAAAGTCAAAATTTCAAAAAAAGTTCGAAAATTTTGAAAAAAGATTCAAGCTGAAATTTAAAATTTTAATTTGGATTGAAATTTTGAGAATAAAGTCAATTTTTTCTGGAAATTGTTAGTTTCAATCTAATTTTTTAAATAGAAATGAAAGACTGAAAGTAAACTTCTAATTTCGAGGTCAAAGTTGCAAAGATTTGTGAAATATTTTAAAAAAGTAATTGAAATTTCTAAGAAAAAAATTCCAAACTTAAGGGTAAAATAAAAACTGTTTTAAATACATAAATTCAACGAACCGAAATAAAGTGATAATTTTTTTTCGGTTTCGCTCAGGTTTTCGTTCCGACGAAAATAACGGTCTTTTTCGGTTCCGGTTTAGTTCCGGTTCGAAGACCTGTATAAAACACAACAAAGGTTGCTCTAACGCGTTCCAAGCTATCATCTTCAGAGAGATACTCTCTTGATTAACCTTTGTTGTGTTTTTTAATATTTCTTGGTTTCAGAGGACAAGATTTGTATTTCAATTTTTGTCTTTATGTTGTTTCAGTGGACAAGTCTCGTTTCAAGCAACGTAAATGTGATATTTCCTTTGAGACGAATTGAAATATGTGCCAGTTAATTTCTTAGGAAGGAAATATGTCATGAGAGTAAAAATGTGCCGCGGCACATCATTTTGTAATATATGTACATATTTTTAGGATATTATATTCCTGTAATGCAGCGCTGATTTGTCTGCGCACTCGATTTGAATTGCTTGCCACAGCCCGGAGCTAATTTTGGCGGCTCTAACATTGGGATGTTCTCGTGCATTTAATTGAGAAATATTCAGTTGTTTTACATTTTCCTTTTAATTATCAAGTGAAGGGGAGAGTATTTCATGGATATACGTCGTCTGGTAGGTAAAATAGCATCTTGGTTTGATTTTGAAGTTTTGTACTTACTAACATGAGGACATCGTGGAAATATGACATATTTTAGAAGTTTGCTGCTCTGTTAATAAAAAATAATTTTAAAAAATTACATCAGAAGGTGTGTATATGTGAGAAAGTTTCAAGTAACGAGCACCGGTCGCCGAAAAAAAAATGTCAAATTAATTTTGTTCTGAATGGAAACCAAAACAAACATCTTTGACATCTATACTAAGTATACAATGAATTTTCATTGCTGACTCTATTTTTAGAAGCAAGAAATAAATCTACTTGTTAGTAGAAGCCAATAGATGTATATTATCGTTATAAATATTGGCTTCAAACATCACAGTTACTTTTGATATTATGTATTGATAAGGCGTAATACTAATTAATTTTTTTTATTTATAGCAAGTTCAACAATGATACGTGTAGATGAAAATGACCCAGTTGGAGGTAAGTTTAACAGAAAAATACATAAATATGATTCAGGGGCGCACCCAATTACTAAGGGGTGGAGGGGGAGTGCAGCGTAATCCCGAATTGGGATACTGGAAAATTGTAATTCTCTTGAAATTAAATTTCGATTTTTTTGAGAAAAAAAGAAGATGCAGATGATAACTTGGCGTTTAAAGAAGAAAGATTAAAAAACACAACAAAGGTTGCTCCAACACGTTTCGACACCCAAATTATCATCTTCAGAGAGATACTGTACTGAGTATCTCTCGGAAGATGATAGCTTACCGTTAGAGCAACCTTTGTTGTGTTTTTTAACCTTTTTTGGTTTCAGGGGACAAGATTTGTATTTCAGTTCTCGAAATTTTATTAATAAAATGAAAATTCAAAGAGTAATCTTGGAATGACCGGAAAAAACAGTCGAAATTCGTATTTTTCCCAAAATTAGTTTATTTTGTCAAAATTAAGCTAAATTTAATCAGAATTAGCATGAATAAAGCCGGAATCTTGACAAAAAAATAAAAAATTTGAAAAACTACTCAAAAATTTCAGATGATCTTCAAAAGGCTCTAACTTGGAGAAAAATCACCAAAGAAAAAAATGGATAAAAGGGAATTAAAGCTCCAAGATTCTAGTTCTCAGATTTTGAGCTCAACATTTTCTAGCTTGGGTAGTTTTTGATTAATTATACGGAAACCATGGGCAGAGAAAATGTTTCCAAATTTTTGTTTATCTTTAAAAAAGTCCACGGACTAATTTTTTTCCAGTAAACTCATTAAAGAACTCTTCTTGATGATTTAATTCCCTTTAATTTGGTGGAACGGACTGGTCCTTGGTTATCTTCAAAAATTGAAATACAAATCTTGTCCCTTGAAACCAATAAAGATTAAAAAACATAACAAAGGTTGCTCTAACGCGTTTCGACGGCCAAGCTATCACCATCAGAGAGATACTGCACAGAGTATCTCTCTGAAGATGATAACTTGGCGTTAGAGCAACCTTTGTTGTGTTTTTTAATCTTTCTTTGTTTCAGGGGACAAGATTTGTATTTCAATTCTCGAAATTTTATTAATAAAATGAAAATTTAAAGTGTAATCGTGGAATGACCGGAAAAAACAGTCATTTTATCTATAGAAATTCTCTAGAGGAGACACCAGTTCAATCAAGATCCTTGAGCAGAATTTGTGCGAAATACGACAAGTTCCAAAATTAGAAAGTTCTTATTTCTTTTGAGATGCATTCAAACTAGAGTGTTCCAGACAAATCGACACTTTGGAAAAACTATTTAACTTGTGTAATCCAAATTAAAATAAGGATGGTTGGTTTTTTTTGCATTTTTCTCAAAATACAGTTTTTTCTGGATGTCAGTTTTTATTTTGAAATTCCGCAGTAATTGTTTCTCAAAATTTCGATTTTTCTCGACATAAAATCTTTAATTTGTTTTAATTTGGTTGGTTTCCGACCATTGTACGATGATTTTTGCTCGGTTTTATAGACGTTTAAAAAAAAATCATTTTTAACTTTGGTAACCATTAAAGATTAAAAAACACAACAAAGGTTGCTCTAACGCGTTTCGACAGCCAAGCTATTATCTTCAGAGAGATACTGTACTGAGTATCTCTCTGAAGATGATAACTTGGCGTTAGAAGAAGAAAGCTTAGGAAACACAACAAAGGTAGCTCTAACGCGTTTTGACAGCCAAGCTATCATCTTCAGGGAGATACTGTACAGAGTATATCTTTGAAGATGAATGCTTGGCGTTAGAGCAACCTTTGTTGTGTTTTTTAAACTTTCTTGCTTTCAGGGGACAATATTTGTATTTCAGTTATCGAAATTTCATTAATAAAATGAAAATTCAAAGAATAATCTTGGAATAATCGGAAAAAACAGTCGAAATTCGTATTTTTCTCAAAATTAGTTTATTTTGTCAAAATTAAGCTAAATTTGATCAACATTAGCATGAATAAACCCGGAATCTTGACAAAAAAATTAAAAATTTGAGAAACTACTCGAAAATTTTAGATGATCTTCAAAAGGCTCTAACTTGGAGAAAAATTATCAAAGAAAAAAATGGAAAAAAGGGAATTAAAGCTCCAAGATTCTAGTTCTCAGATTTTCAGCTCAACATTTTCTAGCTTGGGTAGTTTTTGATTAATCATACGGAAACCATGGGCAGGGAAAATGTTTCCAAATTTTTGTTTATCTTTAAAAAAGTCCACGGACTAATTTCTTTCCACTGATCTCATTAAAGAACTTTTCTTGATGATTTAATTCCCTTTAATTTGGTGGAACGGGCTAGTCCTTGGTTATCTTCAAAAATTAAAATACAAATATTATCCCCAGAAATCAATAAAGATTAAAAAACGCAACAAAGGTTGCTCTAACGCGTTTCGACAGCCAAACTACCATCTTCAGAGATATACTGTACAGAATATCTCTCTGAAGATGATAGCTTGGCGTTAGAGCAACCTTTGTTGTGGTTTTTAATCTTTTCTGGTTTCAGGGGACAAGATTTGTATTTCAATTTTCAAAATTTTATTAATAAAATGAAAATTCAAAGTGTAATCTTGGAATCATCGGAAAAAACAGTCATTTTATCTAAAGAAGGTTTCCATAGAAATTATGTAGAGAAGATACCAGCTCAATCAAGATCCTTCAGCAGAATTTGTGCGGAATATGACAAGTTACAAAATTAGAAAGTTCTCAATTTTTTTTGAGATGCATTTAAATTAAAATAAGGATGGTTGGTTTTATTTCTTCATTTTTCTCAAAATACAGTTTTTTCTGGATGTCAGTTTTTATTTCGAAACTCCGCAGTTATTATTTCTCAAAATTTCGATTTTTTTTCTCGAAATTCGCATTTTCCTCAAAATTTCGACTTTTTCCTCGACATAAAGTCTTTAATTTGGTTGGTCTCCGACCATTGTACGATGATTTTTGCTCAGCTTTATAGACGTTCAAAACAAAAAAATCGTTTTTGACTTTGGTAATCAATAACTCGGGCAATAATGATCGTACAGAAAATGCGACTTGGAATTTGGAAACGGAAAGGCATTCTCTACAAATCCTAGTTATCGAGTTTTAATAAAAAAATTCAGTACAAGAGTTGATTGAAAAAGAGACAAAAAAATTCTATAATTAGGGATATTCGCTTAACTCGAGATTAAGAATATTGACGAACTATTCAACCTTAAAGTCTCAAAGGATCCCAAAAAGCGCTACAACTTTTTTTTCATTGTATGATTGGTTTTTTGCCAAAAATTAATTTAAGAATATATTTTTTGCATTTGGTTAATTTTTTATCTTGAGCAACTCTTAAAATTTCTCTTCGAATTACAGGCTTTTGAAAATTATATAAAAATTTGTGTGATTTTATATCCCTTAATTTTTGAAACAATTGAAATACAAATCTTGTCCCCTGAAACCAATAAAAATTAAAAAACACAACAAAGGTTGCTCTAACGCGTTTCGACAGCCAAGCTATTATCTTCAGAGAGATACTGTACTGAGTATCTCTCTGAAGATGATAACTTGGCGTTAGAAGAAGAAAGATTAAGAAACACAACAAAGGTTGGTCTAACGCATTTTGACAGCCAAGCTATCATCTTCAGAGAGATACTGTACAGAGTATCTCTCTGAAGATGAATGCTTGGCGTTAGAGCAACCTTTGTTGTGTTTTTTAAACTTTCTTGGTTTCAGGGGACAATATTTGTGTTTCAGTTATCGAAATTTTATTGATAAAATGAAAATTCAAAGAATAATCTTGGAATAATCGGAAAAAACAGTCGGAATTCGTATTTTTCCCAAAATTAGTTTATTTTGTCAAAATTAAGCTAAATTTGATCAGAATTACCATAAATAAACCCGGAATCTTGACAAAAAAATCTAAAATTTGAGAAACTACTCGAAAATTTTAGATGATCTTCAAGAGGCTCTAACTTGGAGAAAAATCATCAAAGAAAAAAATAGAAAAAAGGGAATTAAAGCTCCAAGATTCTAGTTCACAGATTTTGAGCTCAACATTTTCTAGCTTGGGTAGTTTTTGATTAATCATACGGAAACCATGGGCAGAGAAAATGTTTCCAAATTGTTGTTTATCTTTAAAAAAGTCCACGGACTAATTTTTTTTCCAGTAAACTCATTAAAGAACTCTTCTTGATGATTTAATTCCCTTTAATTTGGTGGAACGGACTGGTCCTTGGTTATCTCCAAAAATTGAAATACAAATTTTGTCCCTTGAAACCAATAAAGATTAAAAAACACAACAAAGGTTGCTCTAACGCGTTTCGACGGCCAAGCTATCATCTTCAGAGAGATACTGCACAGAGTATCTCTCTGAAGATGATAACTTGGCGTTAGAGCAACCTTTGTTGTGTTTTTTAATCTTTCTTGGTTTCAGGGGACAAGATTTGTATTTCAATTCTCGAAATTTTATTAATAAAATAAAAATTTAAAGTGTAATCGTGGAATGACCGGAAAAAACAGTCATTTTATCTATAGAAATTTTCTAAAGGAGAGACCAGCTCAATCAGGATCCTTCAGCAGAATTTGTGCGAAATACGACAAGTTCCAAAATTAGAAAGTTCTTATTTCTTTTGAGATGCATTCAAACTAGAGTGTTCCAGACGAATCGACACTTTGGAAAAATTATTTAACTTGTGTAATCCCCATTAAAATAAGGATGGTTGGTTTTTTTTGCATTTTTCTCAAAATACATTTTTTTCTGGATGTCAGTTTTTATTTCGAGATTCCGCAGTAATTTTCTCAAAATTTCGATTTTTTTCTCGAAATTCGCATTTTCCTCGAAATTTCGACTTTTTCCTCGACATAAAGTCTTTAATTTGGTTGGTCTCCGACCATTTTACGATGATTTTTGCTCAATTTTATAGACGTTTAAAACAAAAAAAATTATTTTTGACTTTGGCAATCAATAGGTCGGACAATAATGATCGTACAGAAAATGCGACTTGGAATTTGGAAACTGAAAGGCATTCTCTACAAATCCTAGTTATCGAGTTTTAATAAAAAAATTCAGTACAAGAGTTGATTGAAAAATAGACAAAAAAATTCGATAATTAGGGATATTCGCTTAACTCGAGATTAAGAATATTGACGAACTATTCAACCTTAAAGTCTCAAAGGATCCCAAAAAGCGCTACAACTTTTTTTTCATTGTATGATTGGTTTTTTGCCAAAAATTAATTTAAGAATATATTTTTTGCATTTTGTTAATTTTTTATCTTGACCAACTCTTAAAATTTCTCTTCGAATTACAGGCTTTTGAAAATTATATAAAAATTTGTGTGATTTTATATCCCTTCATTTTTGAAACAATTGAAATACAAATCTTGTCCCCTGAAACCAATAAAAATTAAAAAACACAACAAAGGTTGCTCTAACGCGTTTCGACAGCCAAGCTATTATCTTCAGAGAGATACTGTACTGAGTATCTCTCTGAAGATGATAACTTGGCGTTAGAAGAAGAAAGATTAAGAAACACAACAAAGGTTGGTCTAACGCATTTTGACAGCCAAGCTATCATCTTCAGAGAAATACTGTACAGAGTATCTCTCTGAAGATGAATGCTTGGCGTTAGAGCAACCTTTGTTGTGTTTTTAAACTTTCTTGGTTTCAGGGGACAATATTTGTATTTCAATTATCGAAATTTTATTAATAAAATGAAAATTCAAAGAATAATCTTGGAGTAATCGGAAAAAACAGTCGAAATTCGTATTTTTCCAAAAATTAGTTTATTTTGTCAAAATTAAGCTAAATTTGATCAGAATTACCATAAATAAACCCGGAATCTTGACAAAAAAATCTAAAATTTGAGAAACTACTCGAAAATTTTAGATGATCTTCAAGAGGCTCTAACTTGGAGAAAAATCATCAAAGACAAAAATGGGAAAAAGGGAATTAAAGCTCCAAGCTTCTAGTTCTCAGATTTTGAGGTCAACATTTTCTAGCTTGGGTAGTTTTTGATTAATCATACGGAAACCATGGGCAGAGAAGATGTTTCCAAATTGTTGTTTATCTTTAAAAAAGTCCACGGATTAATTTTTTTCCAGTGATCTCATTAAAGAACTCTTCTTGATGATTTAATTCCCTTTAATTTGGTGGAACAGACTGGTCCTTGGTTATCTTCAAAAATTGAAATAGAAATCTTGTCCCCTGAAATCAATGAAGATTAAAAAGCACAACAAAGGTTGCTCTAACGCTTCGACAGCCAAACAATCATCTTCAGAGAGATACTGTACTGAGTAACTTTCTAAAGATGATAGCTTGGCGTTAGAGCAACCTTTGTTGTGTTTTTTAATCCTTCTTGGTTTCAGGGGACAAGATTTGTATTTCAATTCTCGAAATTTTATTAATAAAATGAAAGTTTAAAGTGTAATCGTGGAATGACCGGAAAAAACAGTCATTTTATCTATAGAAATTCTCTAGAGGAGAGACCAGTTCAATCAAGATCCTTCAGCAGAATTTGTGCGAAATACGACAAGTTCCAAAATTAGAAAGTTCTTAATTTCTTTTGAGATGCTTTCAAACTAGAGTGTTCCAGATGAATCGACCCTTTGGAAAAACTATTTGACTTGTGTAATCCCCATTAAAATAAGGATGGTTGGTTTTTACCTTATTTTTCTCAAAATACAGCTTTTTCTGGATGTCAATTTTTATGTCGAAATTCCGCAGTTATTATTTCTCAAAATTTCGATTTTTTTTCTCGAAATTCGCATTTTCGTCGAAATTTCGACTTTTTTTCTCAACATAAAATCAAAATTTTCTTTAACAAAATGGAACAAATTTGCCCCAAAATTTCGACTTTTTTATCAAAAATTTGACCTTCTGTGTGTCCGCAAATTTCAATTCGTTCGACGAAATTCGTTTTTTAACAAAATTTCGACTTTTCTTCTCTAAATATTTGTCTTTTTTTAAGGTAGACTATTTTCAAAATTTGACTTTTTTCTCAAATTTGACCATTTGTGATCTTTCGAGAGATTTTATATTTTAAAAGTTGTTTGGATTTTTTCTAAAATCGTCTATTTTAAAATAATTTTCCGAAACTTTAATTTATTCCCAAAGTTTTTTTTCCAAAATTTCGACTTTAACCCTAAAATTCGTTTTTGAATTTCAGATTTGGAAAATTCGACTTATTTCCGAAATTTTGATCTTTTATTTGAAATTTTGTCTCTTATTTCCAAATTTGATTTTCTCTTTTTCGATTTTAGCTCGAAGTTCGTCTTTTTCTCTCCACATTTCGACTTTTTTTTTAAGGATATAAGGTAGACATTTTCTTTAAAAAAGTCTAGACGGACTGGTCCTTGGTTGTCTTTAAAAATTGAAATACAAAAGTATCTCTCTGAAGATGATAGCCTGGCTATCACAACGCGTTAGAGCAACTTCTGCTGTGTTTTTAATCTTTCTTGGTTTCAGGGGACAAGATTTGTATTTCAATTTTTAAAAAAGTAAAAATTTTAATAACAATAATTCTTATCAGCTTCGACTTCCTTTTCGGAATTCGTATTTTTCCCAAAATTCGTTTATTTTGTCAAAATTTAGCTAAATTTTATTAGAAGTAGCATGAATAAACCCGGAATCAAAAATTTGAGAAACTACTCAAAAATCTTAGATGATCTTCAAAAGGCTCTAACTTGGAGAAAAATCATCAAAGAAAAAAATGGAAAAAAGGGAATTAAAGCTCCAAGATTCTAGTTCACAGATTTTGAGCTCAACATTTTCTAGCTTGGGTAGTTTTTGATTAATCATACGGAAACCATGGGCAGAGAAAATGTTTCCAAATTGTTGTTTATCTTTAAAAAAGTCCACGGACTCATTTTTTTCCAGTAAACTCATTAAAGAACTCTTCTTAATGATTTAATTCCCTTTAATTTGGTGGAACGGACTAGTCCTTGGTTATCTTCAAAAATTGAAATACAAATCTTGTCCCTTGAAACCAATAAAGATTAAAAAACACAACAAAGGTTGCTCTAACGCGTTTCGATAGCCAAGCTATCATCTTTAGAGAGATATTGTACTGAGTATCTCTCTGAAGATGATAGCTTGGCGTTAGAGCAACCTTTGTTGTGTTTTTTAATCCTTCTCGGTTTCAGGGAACAAGATTGGTATTTCAATTCTCAAAATTTTATTAATAAAATGAAAATTTAAAGTGTAATCTTAAAATGACCAGAAAAAACAGTCATTTTATCTAAAGAAGGTTTCCATAGAAATTATGTAGAGAAGAGACCAGCTCAATCAAGATCCTTCAGCAGAATTTGTGCGGAATAAAAGTTACAAAATTAGAAAGTTCTTAATTTTTTTTGAAATGAAAAAACAGTCATTTTATCTAAAGAAGGTTTCCATAGAAATTATGTAGAGAAGAGACCAGCTCAATCAAGATCCTTCAGCAGAATTTGTACGAAATACGACAAGTTCCAAAATTCGAAAGTTCTTAATTTCTTTTGAGATGCATTCAAACTAGAGTGTTCCAGATGAATCGACACTTTGGAAAAACTATTTGACTTGTGTAATCCCCATTAAAATAAGGATGGTTGGTTTTTACTTCACCTTTTCTCAAAATACAGCTTTTTCTGGATGTCAATTTTTATGTCGAAATTCCGCAGTTATTATTTCTCAATATTTCGATTTTTTTTCTCGAAATTCGCATTTTCCTCGAAATTTTGACTTTTTCCTCGACATAAAGTCTTTAATTTGGTTGGTCTCCGACCATTGTGCGATGATTTTTGCTGGTTTTATAGACGTGTTCAAAACAAAAAAATCATTTTTGACTTTGGTAAGCAATAACTTGGGCAATAATGATCGCACAGAAAATGCGACTTGGATTTTGAAAACTGAAAGGCCTTCTCTACAAATCCTAGTTATCGGGTTTTGATAAAAAAATTTCAGTACAAGAGTTGATTGAAAAAGAGACAAAAAATTCTGTAATTAGGGATATTCGCGTAACTCGAGATCAAGGATATTGACGAACTGTTCAATCTCAAGGGCTCAAAGGATCCAAAAAAAACCCTGAACATTTCAAAGCGCTACAACTTGTTTTTCATTGTATGATTGGTTTTTTGCTAAAAATTAATTTAAGAATACATTTTTTGCATTTTATTAATATTTTATCTTGACCAACTCCTAAAATTTCTCTTCGAATTACAGCCTTTTGAAAATTATCTAAAAATTTGGGCGATTTTATATCCCTTAATTTCTGTAAAAATTAAAATACAAATCTTGTCTCCTGAAACCAAGAAATATTAAAAAACACAACAAAGGTTGCCCTGTGCCAAGTATTTATACAATATTAAAAAATTACACGTGATTACATCCTCAGTACACATGTATTAAATATAATAAATCACTAATTTTGCTGGCAACTTGGTACTTTAAGCATTTTTCGATTTTACTTTGTTTAATGAAGTTGTAGGCAAACAAGGTTGACCATCAATCAGTCTGTAATTTTCAGTTTTCTTGCCAAAAGTCCGTAAAACAGAATCAATTGGAGCATTATTTTGTCGAAATTTTATTACCTAGCTCTTATTTTACAAAACTGTTGCCAAAATTCTGTCATCGCCACTTATTTCAGATAACAACAGACTTCTAAATGTAAATATTAAAGCAATTTATTCAAAGAATCATGATGTTTTGTTTCTTTGGTAATAAAACTAATAAAGTAGACGAATCTGCAAATCCGCAGACTTAGTCTTAATGTCATTAATTTTAAGCCTGTATTCGGAAGGCTTAGTAAAGGGACGATTCTCAACTAATTAGAAAATTTTGCATAAAACGCTGTTCAAACATTATTTTTTATATTGTAAAATAAAATGCATATAGATTGCAAAATAATAATATCTTCAAGTGTAAATTATTAACGTTCCATTCGAAGCAAAACTAGGGGTCTACATGTCATGTGCGATTTCCAAAATGATAGGGGACACGTGGAATAAGTTGCAACATTAAAAATGTAGTCGACAAATTGCACTGCGGATTTTAGTTTTTTATTTTTGTTTTCTGTCTTTTATTCTTTATCTACTTTCATTTTATACTTTCAAAATCATTATTTTCTCATTTAATATTTTAAGCTTTCTTCGACAAAATAAAATTTTCGTTGTCAAACATGCTAGGGGACTGCTTTTGGATAACTTCACAGTGCAGGATATACTTCTTCCGGGATTGGACCGTGTCAAAGAACTACTAAAAGTGTTCACACTTTTAGTAGTTCTTTGACACGGTCCAATCCCGTAAGAAGTATATCCTGTACTAGCTCTGGCCGTGGAAGCCTTCGTTATCAACTTAACAGTGGGTCAGATATTATGAAGTTCTTTGATCTTACACAAAAATTGCAACAAAACTAGTGAAATATTTACCCGAAAAAATCGCGGACAACGATTCTCCAATTAGTAGAGAATCACCCAAAGACAGAAAATTGAAAAACAAATTGTTAGGCCCTTTAAAAGAGAGGCAAATCAATCCATTAACCCTTCTTAATGTGGCGCTAATGACCGCAACAACTGATTTACGGCGTCGTAGATCAGCATACGTTTATCATGTTATTACCCATTTAGCAGTTGCAATAATGAGGCAAGTTTGTCAGAGCAAAACATCGCTAACTAATGAATACCAATTATATCACCCCATAAATATTGGTATTTTCATAACACTTAAAACTAATATGAAAATAATTGCATCTTATTTTTACATTTTTAGCTTTGTTAATCGATCAGTCTGAGAAAACATAAAATAGAAATGTTAAGAAATAAATGAATGCTAAACAAACTAAAATATAAAACCTAAAAATGAAATAACGATGCGACGCATTTAAGATATTTTCTTCCAGTGTCAAATATGTGTAATTTAATTAAACGAGTCATTTGGAATATTTAATAAATTAAATATTTTAATATTTGGAAGCATGTCGGCGACTGGCTTGCGTCCAACAATGTAAAAGCATTTATCTGCAAATTTAATTTTATTTATAATTCGGTCTTTTCAATTTTTTCTAAAAATTTCGCTAGTAATACCTAAAATAAATAGCAATTCTTGGGTTTTTCAACTTTGTACTTTCCGCATTTGGATTTTAGATACGAAATTTTGAACTTAAATTCAAAATTTTGACAAACACTTTTTTAATGTCCAAACTTTTGTCTGTTATATCGAAATTAGGAACGATAAAAAGTTTAAATTTAAACTCGAAATATCGAAATTTTTTTAATTTTCAGCTTCATTATTTCCACATTTCCACATTATATGCAATTAAGTTCAAAATTATTCAGAAAAACGTTTAAGAATTCAGATATTTTTTCTCTTAATTCCAATTTTGACACTTGACTTCAAATCAAATTATGAGACACTTATTTTATAAATCTCGAGTTCTTCCGAGCAGGGCTTCGAACCGGAACTGAACCGAAAACCGTAAACCGAAAAAAACCGTTAATTTTGCAGGAACGAAAACCGGATCAGAACCGAAAAAAAATAACGGTTTATTTTGGTTCGTTGAATTTGTATGTTCTTAAAATAATTTTTACTTTACCCTAAAGTTTGGGATTTTTTTATTTCTTTTCAAAATTTGACACAAATTCATGCAACTTTCATCTCAAAATTATTTTACTTTAAAGAACATTTTTTTGAAAGTTTAATCAGAAACTTACAATTTCCTTTCTTTCTAAGAAAATGTTGATTTTATTCTCAAAATTTCAAGCCAAATTGAGTTTGAAGTTGTATAACTTAAATATTCTTTTTTCAAAATTTTCGGCTCTTTTGGACCTTTTTCTCGAAATATTTCTTTTCTTTTTCTAAAATCTTGAGTTTAAAATAAAAATGTTGTGTGCTATTGCAAATATGGACTCAAGCAGATGAGTCTTTTTCATTGAAGCCCAGTTTCCTGGCAATTTTATTTGCAAATGCGAATTTTTCCGAAAATTGTAACCTTTTCTTCAGAACAAACACTCAAAATTTGTTTTTTTCTTTCTCAAACTTGGATTTCCCCTTTTATAATCTGATACCCCTATTTTTTGAAGTCATTAATAAAAATTTCGAGTTTTCTTGAACTTTTTCCTTCAATTTTTCCTTTAATTTAAATATGCCAATTTTTTCCTCGAAATTTCAAATTCTAATGCTATTTTACGATGCCGACTTCATAACACTTCCCAAAATTTCTGGATTTGCCTTTTTTTCCCCAAAATTTGCGATAAAATCTCGCTATTTCTAATTTTTACTAGAAATTGGGAATTTCAGTCAAAATTTTAAGAGAAAAATAGAACATTTATATTCCAATTTAAAGCCGGGATTTGCCGGAAATTGAAGTTGAAATTTTGAGGGTAAACTTGAAACGATAACATGTTAAAAAATGTCTAATTTAAACTTCCAATTTTTATCTGGTTTTGTTTACGTTGTATTTGACTTTTTTCTTAAAATTTCGACTTCAGCCTCGAAGCTGCAATTTTTTTTCAGATTGTTTTCAATTTAGCCAGCTTTAAAATCGAAATTTAGTTGTCTTAAATTCGTTTTGTAGAATTCGTTCAAAATTTAAAAATTGGTAATTTGGAAAATTAGATTCTTTAGCAAAATTAAAAAATTCTGGACCGGGCGAATTTTGAAAAAATGTCGAAGTTATCACAAAAACTCGAACTTTTTAAAATAACAATGGAAATTTCGAAAAAACTTCAAAATTTGAATGAAGCTATATTTAACTTCGAAAAAAAGCTAAACATTTTCAAAAAAGCTTAAAATCCTGAAAAAATTGAAATATTTCAAAAAGTTGCAGTTTTAAAAAAAGTTAAAATTTGGAAAAAGTCGGAATTATCAAAAAAAGAAGTTAAAACCTCGAGAAATAGTAAAAAGCTTGAGACAAAGTGGAAATTTTCCAAAAAAGGTAAAGGTTTTAAAAAAAAATGTTTCAACCTAATCATATTATAAAAAAACTAAAATTTAAAAAAAATTGAAATTTTTGAGAAAAAAAAATGTGTCTTGTTAAATATCTTACAAAAAGTCAAAATTTTGGCAAAATAAGGAAATTTTTCAAAAAAATAAATTCTGAAAAAGTTACAGCTTCGAGGAAAAATCGAAATTTTAATGATAAAAGGACGGAATTTTTAAAAAAGTCTAAATTCTGAAATAGGTTCGAAGATGTTAAAAATGTCGAGATTTTGAAAAACATTTAATATTTCAAAAAACAAAAATTAAAGGAAAATCTAATTTTTCAAATAAAAGTTCAGTTTACTACATAAAAGCCGAAACCTAGAGAAAAAGTTGAAAATTAAAAAAAATCTGTTTTCAAAAAAGATCAAATTGTCAAAAGCTGGACCAAGGTCAAAAATTTAAAAAACAGGGGAGAAGTTTTTAAAAGTCAGTTTTTCAACATCATTAAATAAACAGGAAAATTCAAAATTTTGAAAAAAATATAACAATTTGGAGAAAAGATCGAAATTATGTGTAAAGATTTTCAAAAATTCAACATTTGGAAAATAAATTAAAATCCTACAGAAAGGTCAAACTGAAAAAGTCTTGCGATTATTAAAATAAATAAACATTTGAAAAAAGTGAAAGCTAAAAAAAGAACATTTGAATTTCAAAGTTTTCAAAATATAAAGACGCAATGCTTTAAAGAAATCGAAAAATGTTTAGGAATTTTCAATACAAATCGAAGGCAGACTTTTTAAGAAGTAGTCATTTTTAGAGAGTTAAAATTTTGCAAAAAAGTGAAGATTGAGAAAGGTTGAATAAAAAAAAAACAAACACTCGAGAGAGTCGATATTTGCAAAAAGTTAAAACTTTGAAAAAGTTCAAATTTTTAAAATGTATTCAAATGTTTTGAAAAAATCGAATTTTAAATTAGTTAGATTTGCAAAAAAAAGATGAAATTTCGAGTCTGAAGTTTCTTATATTTACAAAAATAAGGTCAAACATTCTTCGAGAACGATTCCAAATATTCAAAAAAATTTGAAATTTTCATAAAATAAAATCTTTAACAAGGACAAAAGTTGTAAAATAAAAATATTCAAAAAACCGAAATAAATTGATATTATTTTTCGGTTTCGCTCCGGTTTTCGTTCCGATGAAAATAAGGGTTTTTTCGGTTTCCGGTTTTCGCTTTAGTTCCGGTTCGAAGCCCTGGTTTCGAGTTTGATGTCGAAACTTTAGAAAACGAAAATTGCTGGTTTAAATATGAAATTAAAAATTAATTCGAAAAAAGTTGACAAAACATCTAGTTTACATTCATTTTTTTCTTTGCATCTAGATATTTCATAGAAATTTGTAAGCTTCAAATTTAAAAGTCGAATAATGGAAAAGAGGAATTTTTTAAAGTTGGTTCGAATTTAGAGTTTCAAAATGGAATTTTTGGGAAAAAAAGACGAATTCTGACTTGTCGTCGAAATTCTGATTGAACACCGAAATTTCCAGATTTGTTTTTTGGAATTTTATTCCTAAAACCTCCAAGTTTAAGCCTGAAAATGTTTCCTTTTTCACGAAATGTCGACTTTACCTCAAAATCTAGATCTTCCTATAGAGTTGCCAGATCTCCCGTATTTTACGGGTTCTTCCGTACTTTGGTCGAAAAAATTGCAGTTTCCCGTAAACCATATTTGAGAGGAAACCTTCCGTATTTTGAAAGAGAAGCTGACGACCTTTTTTTAGTTATTAATCTACGTTAGCAACTGTAATTGAACTATTATTTTAAGATCAAAATAAGATCTTTTTTTTTGGTCATCAAATGTTTCCGAACGATGAAATTCTTTCTTTTTTAATAATCTCCCGTGAATTCGAAGATTGCAAATGGCAATCCTACCTTCCTGTGACAATTTTGCAGTTCGCAGAACGGTCCTAAACTTAAAATGTTTATAACAAAAGTCGATTATGTTCCGATTTGATTTCGAAATCTTGAATTTAAAGTTGAAAATTCAATGAAATCCCGCTCAGCAATAAGCTCTCTTAAAGAGCTCTTAGAGTCATCATTTTTTAGAGTCTGACATCGGAAAATATTGTCAGAAAGTTAACATTATGTTAACATAAAGATTTTTTATCCTAAAGACATCTATCAAAATCATCTTATAGATATCTGTTAGATGTCAGTAATCTGACGGCTAAAATAAGTTATCTAAATATTAACATTTCTGCGTCTTTTAAAAATATTGCTAAAATGACATCTTTAAGATATCTTTCTGATTTAGGTGCTGTACGGGATGTAGTCTTTATTCTGGAAATTTCGACTTTTCCATTAGAAATTTCGAGGGAAAAGTCATTATTTCGACAACAAATGATATTTGCGATTCTCTTTTACACTATTTTACCATTTTTTTTTCCAAAGCTTGTATTCCTTTTAATTTCGGGATAAATCGATTTCTAATTTTTTATTTACGCTTTTAAATTTGTTGTTCAAAATCAAAATGTTTGACAACAAAGCTGTATTTGAGGTCGGAATTTCGTTATTTAAGTCAAAATTTCTAGCAATTGATATACAAATCTTGTCCCCTGAAACCAAGAAAGATTAAAAAACTTAACAGTTGCTCTAACGCGTTTCGATAGTCAAGCTATTATCCCTCTGAAGATGATAGCTTGGCTATTTTTGAAGAAAACCAAGGATCAATTCGTTTCAACAAAATTTCGAGAGCAAACCTAAAATTTTGGAAAAGATTAAAAAACTCAACAGTTGCTCTAACGCGTTTCGATAGTCAAGCTATCATCTCTCTAAAGATGATAGCTTGGCTATTTTTGAAGATAACCAAGGACCTAATTCGTTCCACCAAAATGTCGAGAGTAAACCCAAAATTTTGGAAATTTTTTTGCCACCTTTAATACGCAGTTTTTTAATTTTGTGTGCCCTGAAATTTATGATTTGAAAATTTAGTCTTTTTCTATTTTTGAATGTATTTCTCAAAATTTTGACTTTCCGTTTAAAACTCGAATTTTTTGAAACAAAATTTTTCTCAGATTTGGAATTTTTTTTCAAAATTACGAATTTAAAATTCATAATTCGGTTTTTTTTTTGTAGATATCAGCGAAAGTTTGTAATGAAAAATAACTTTTTTAACATTAAAAAGTTATTTTTCATTACATTTTATGTAAAACTCGGTGTTTGTCATGAATTTCAAAAAAATCGCATCTATGATCTAAAAGTTTGAATTTAAGATCAAAATTTTAGAAAAAGTGTAGATATATCAGAGGGATTCTAGAACGGAAGTTACCAGAAGTTATCGGAGTGATTCTAGAGCGGAAGTGACGTAACAACTTTGGCTAGCATGTGGCCGAAGAAGTAGTGAAGACTTAAGTTGGGTGTGGTTTGTGATGTATCAAATGAAACGTAAAGCCAGATTCTGACAACAAACTATGCCAACTAGGGCCTTGCTTGGAAAAAAGCTAGGACGAGACGTGTATAACACCGGTCCAGAACCCCCCAAATATATCTACTGAAAGAAAACTCGAATTTATAACACAAAAGCGAATTTCGAAGCAAATATTTGAAATAAATTTTGCCTAGATTTTCTTTACTTGGTTTTGACTTTTCAGATTTAAAATCGAAAGTCTATTCCGAAAAATATAGGTTAAAATTGGAATTTTAGTTTTAATTTCAACATTTTGAGTTTCATTGTTACTTCAATCATAAAATTTTGACTTTCATTCTATATTTCAAGAAAAATTGTCGAAATAAAATCGAAACTTGGAATTTTAAAGTTAAAATATCTACTTTTTCCTTAAAAAACGATTTTTGAGAAAAAATCCATTTTTTAACGATTTTTGAAAAAAAACATTTTTTGAGTGATTGAACATTTTAAAAATGTACTTTTTCAGCTTTTTTGTTTCTCTTTAGTTCATTTTAGTGTCAAAAATTTGACAAAAAATGTCGACATTCGAATTACGAACAGAAACATTCGATTCATCTCTTTCTAGAAATTTGAGCTTTTTCAGAATCAACATATCTTTTGCTTAATTATTTATCAAAATTTAATAACGTTCACAGACTTATGCCAGTCTACGAATTTGCCTCCTCGGACAAAAGTTCAAGATTACCGTCGTCTAGAACGGACCCTGACCACAACTTAAAAAAAATGTTTGACAACAAAGTTGAATTTGAGGTCGAAATTTCGTTAAAGTCAAAATTTCGAGCAATTGATATACAAATCTTGTCCCCTGAAACCAAGAAAGATTAAAAAACACAACAGTTGCTCTAACGCGTTTCGATAGTCAAGCTATCATCTCTCTGAAGATGATAGCCTGGCTATTTTTGAAGATAATCAAGGACCAATTCGTTCCAACAAAATTTCGAGAGTAAACCTAAAATTTTGGAAAAAGTTAAAAAACACAACAGTTGCTCTAACGCGTTTCGATAGTCAAGCTATCATCTCTCTGAAGATGATAGCCTGGCTATTTTTGAAGATAATCAAGGACCAATTCGTTCCAACAAAATTTCGAAAGTAAACCTAAGATTTTGGAAAAAGTTAAAAAACACAACAGTTGCTCTAACGCGTTTCGATAGTCAAGCTATCATCTCTCTGAAGATGATAGCCTGGCTATTTTTGAAGATAACCAAGGACCTAATTCGTTCCAACAAAATTTCGAGGGTAAACCTAAAATTTTGGCCATTTTTTTGCCACCTTAAATAAGCAGTTTTTTTTTATTTTGACTTCCGTGAAATTTATTATTTGATTTCAAAATTTAGTTTTTTTCTAGTTTTAAACGTATTTATCAAAATCTTGACTTTACGTTTAAAATTCGAATTTTTTGAAACGGTTTTTTCTCATTTTTAGAATTTTTTTTTAAAATTACGAATTTAAAATTCATAATTCGGTTTTTTTTTTGTAGATATCGACGAAAATTTTCAGTTAAAAAAGTTATTTTTCGTTACATTTTATGTAAAACTCGGTGTTTGTCATGAATTTCAAAACAATCGCATCTATGAACTAAAAGTTTGAATTTAAGATCAAAATTTTAGAAAAAGTGTTGGTATATCAGAGGGATTTTAGAGCGGAAGTGAGGTAACAACTTTGGATAGTATGTGGCCGAAAAGGTAGAGAAGACTCAAGTTGAGTATGGCTTGTGATGTATTAAATGAAACGTACATCGAAATTCTGACAACAAACTATGCCAACTAGGGCCTTGCTTGGGAAAAAGTTAGGACGAGACGTATATAACACCGGTCCCGAAACCCCCGATTTATCTACTGAAAGGAAAGTCGAATTTATAACACAAAAGCGAATTTTGAAGAAGATATTTGAAATATTGTAACGAAATGTAAATTATAGACTTTATTACGTAAGAAAATTTTATAAAAAGATCTGATAAGGGGAAAGCGGCCGCGATAACAAATCAAACGGCAGATAAGCGTTCCAGAAATTTCGACAAACGATAAGCCTTATCTGCGGGATTTTTCTAGAACCTGGGAGCCAAAACTATATAAGGCCGTCGCCTTTACCTCGAGTTAGTTAGAGTCAGTGAGTGTAATTAGTGAGTTAGTAGTTAAAAGTAAATAAGCGAGTTCATTACTCAGTTGTAGTGTTCCGAATTTAGTTTGGTAATAAAGTGGGTATTATTCAATTCAAGTGTTAATAATCAATTCGAACCGATGAGCTCGTAACAATATTTTGCCTAGATTTTCTTTACTTGCTTTTGACTTTTCAGTTTTAAAATCTAAAGTCTATTCCGAAAAATATAGGTTAAAATTGGAATTTTAGCTTTAATCACAAAATTTTGACTTCCATTGTAAATTTTAGGAAAAATTGTCGAAATAAAATCGAAACTTGGAATTTTAAAGCCAAAATTTCTACTTTTTCCTTAAAAAACGATTTTTGAGAAAAAATCCATTTTCCAACGATTTTTAAGAAAATATCCATTTTCCGAGTGATTGAACATTTTGAAAATGTACTTTTTCAGCTGTTTTCGTTTCTCTTTAGTTCATTTTAGTGCCAGAAATTTAGAAATAATGTGAAAATTCGAATTACGAACAAAAATATTCGATTCATGTCTTTCTAGAAATTTGAGTTTTTTCAGAATCAACATATCTTTTGATTAATTATTTAATAAATTTTAATAACATTCACAGACATATGGCAGTCTACGAATTTGCCTCTTCGGACAAAAGTTCACGATTACCGTCCTCTAGAACGGACCCAGACCCCAACTTAAAAAAAAACTACTTCAACAATTTTGGACCCTCTTTCGCATTGGACCTTGTGCCGTTGCACCTGTTGTACCTACCTTGTTTCGGCTCTGTATATTTTTTTTTAAAGTTTAATCCACTCGCAAAGAGTAATCCCATTATGCTTTCAAAGCACTACGAGTAGGATGCGGAAGGATAGATGGTGATGAACCGCCTTCTTAAACAAGGATAAGTTGTAATTTTTGGGGAAAATTTCTTTCGGTAACAAGTTCCATAACTTGGAAGTTCTATAGAAAAAAGAGTCTCTGTAGACAGAAGTCCTCACTGTGTCAAGCGAGACCGCACAGGAGTTTACTGCCTCCGACTGTCTAGTATGCCTCAAGAATCTTGCTCTTGGGGGGATCAATCCTATTAGTTTCTGCGAGCATCTTCCATGATATTACTTGTAGAAAAGTGACAAGTCACCAACCATACGCCTGTGTTTTAGTGTTTCGAGAGAATCGGTCTCTTAAAACGACTTCAAATTCGAGAAGTCTTTAGAGTGCGCACATTTTTTTACCTTTAATCTTTACATTTCGACTTCAGCCTCAATATTTCGGTTTTAAAAGCAACTGAAGTGTTCCAAAAGTAACATATAATCAAAACTTTTTCAGAGGTGAGCTTGAGTTTTCCCTACAGAGATGTGATCATAAAAAGAGGAGTGGACCCCAAGAAAGAATATATTTTAGAAGAGGAAATTGGCAGGTACCTAAAGTGTGATTACTTTGAATTGTTTCATCTTGTTAACCTTAGTCGACGACCATCGATTTGGCAAATTTTAGTCAGAGTTAAATTCTAATGCACGACCACGGATAATCCGTGGCTCAAACTAATAGAATCTAGTTTTCTGGACTTTTCCAGAGAGCGACCGCTTGCTAAGCGTTTGTGGTTCAATTGTCGATAGTTTGGCTACCTATGATACTCTACAAATGTTTAGGGGCTGCATAGGTTGCATTTTATTTGCAATTTGTTAAATAATAAAACTATTACACTTACTGCAGTATTTGTGGCACACTGCACCTTAACAGCACTTTAATTCCCGTTCATAATCCAAAAACTCTATTAACAATAAACAATTAATTAACTTTCTCTTTTCCATAACTTCCAAAAGCTTTTAAACCATGCTTTTAAACTTTTTTGGAAAATGAATGGTGTTCTAATTTTTGTTTACAGAGGAAAATTTGGGACAGTATACAGATGTAAAGAAAAGGCAAGTGGTCTGGAGCTAGCGGCAAAATTCATCTCTGTTCCAAAGAAAGAAGATCGTCGAAATGTCGAAAGGGAAGTGGATATAATGAAGTGTTTACAACATCCCACGCTTATACAATTATACGATGCTTTCGAAAATGGAAAAGTCATGACTGTAGTCCTCGAATTGTAAGTGTTTATGCTCCAGAAAAATTGAAATATGAACTTCAATTTCCGCAGAATTGAAGGTGGCGAACTATTTGAAAGGGTTATTGACGACGATTTTATTTTGACTGAAAAAAGCTGTACAGTATTTATGAGACAGATATGCGAAGGTGTAGCTTTCATCCATAAACAAAGAATCCTGCACCTCGATATGAAGGTAAGTAAATACCTACAGTGGCATGGATAGCTGGAGGGGGGGGGGATTTAACTTGGTTCCACTTTTTTCATGTAAATTTTCATGTAAAAGTAAGTACAACAATTAATCTTTGGTTCATTTCAGCCCGAAAATGTCCTCTGCTTAACTAAAACGGGTAACAGAATCAAAATAATAGATTTTGGTCTAGCAAGAAAATTTGATCCGGACAAAAAATTGCAAGTTCTCTTCGGCACGCCGGAATTCGTTGCACCTGAAGTCGTCAATTTCGACCAGATCGGCTACGGAACCGATATGTGGTCCGTTGGAGTAATTTGTTACGTTTTGTAAGTAAAAAGAGAGAGTTTTGTAAGTAAAAAGAGAGAGAGAAAGAGACAGAGTGTGAGAGAGAAAAAGAAAAAGAGAGAGAGAAAGAGGGAGAAAGAGAGAGAGATAAAGAGAGAGGGAGAGAGAGAAATAGAGAGAGAAAGAGAGAGAGAAAGAAAGTGAGAGAAAGAGAGAGAGAGAGAGAGAGAGAGAGAGAGAGAGAGAGAGAGAGAGAGAGAGAAAGAGAGAGGGAGAGAGAGTGGTTAATGTCATTTTCATGAAACACTTATTAATAAAATTTGTTTCTACCTTCAAACAGACTATCTGGCTTGTCCCCATTTATGGGAGGAACAGATGTTGAAACTATGGCGAACGTTACAATTGCAAAGTACGATTTTGAGGACGAAGCCTTCGATGAAATCTCCGACAACGCCAAGGATTTTATTAGGAAATTGTTGATCAAGGACATGGGGTAAATAAAGCTATATTTTTGTTGCTACTCCACGTGCAGTTCTTAAAAAAGCATGACAAGACCCAAATTAGTGGTGTCAAGCACTAACCAAGCTAAATTTCCTACTAATTTGGGATTTATTGTATGCTTTTTTTTTTACACATATTAAAAATACTAACAAACTCTTTGTGTAAATGTTTGCAGTAAAAGAATGTCAGCTGAGAATTGTCTAAATCACGAATGGTTAAAGAAGAAGAGTTCTATTCCAAAAACGCCATCTATGGAAGTAACAAAAGATAATCTTAGGCAGTTCGTAGAAAGATGGAACGATCACCCTAATTCGCCATATGTTTTTGAAATAACGTCCCATCTGATCTCCCCACTGTGTTACGAAGACCATCAATTATCAGGATCACTTCATTCCTTATCAGGAATGTCGCCTTCGCCGTGTGGATCGATTGCATCCTCCCTGGATTCGACAGAAGCCTTTGACTTAATAAGTAACAACACGGAAATGCTGCAACCACCAACGCACGACCACTTCAGAAGAGCTTCAGACAGCACAGCGATACTCAGTAAATCAGATGATATATCCGAACGTCTTAATTTGGCGGAGGAAATAAAGAAGCTCTCTGACAAACTATTCCAATTATCTCAGATTTCCACCTTCGATCAAAATAACCAAAACCCATTCGATGACGAATCATCAACACCTAACGATCCCAAAGATACCAACATCGAAAGAAGCATACCAATTCAAATCACCAATCGCAAATTCGATACTTCACCAAAAAGTGCTTCAAATAGTCCAGTTGGTAGCGTCCCCTGGCGAAGACCAAAGAATAAAATAAACCATTTCAGCAGAGACGTACCCCTGGCAGTGAAACAAATACAAGGTCCAGGGCAATCTTCCAGAAACTTAGATAAATGTAAAGTTGTGAAATCGCCGAATGAAACGAAGGATCTACTGTTGAAACTTTTGGAACAATGGGATGGACCCCGAGGACCGATACGACCTAATTTCAGACACGGATCTCTCACATCTGAATGGACGGGGAAGAATTCTTTGGGCCAAAGGAGTATCAGCTCGTTGAATACGTTTTTTCAATCTAGGGCCGCAAATAAAAAAATTACTCAGTTTCACTTACACGATAAATGATACTCGTTTTGTTATCGCATTGTATATAAACTATTTGCATTTTATATAAGTTCCTGTGGTAGATAAAACTAAATAAATTGGGACCATAATAATATACGTGTATGAAATAATATTTATTTTCGAAACTAATAAATCTTTAAAACATATTGTTTTAATATTGATTAAATAATTATACATTTTATGTATTTATTTTTTCATTTATTTATGTCTTATTTTATGTTTCGGTTACTCCAAATTTTACTTTGGTTTTATAGAGTGTAACATAATTCTTTGACAGATGTCATTATGTGGCGTTTTAAAGATTTTTAAAAGCCACATTGTCACCTGTCAGAATTTAAATTTATAAATTCGTCACACTTTTTTGATTAAAACAGTATTTTTGATAAAAAGTAGCGAAAAACCGTTAAAAACGGGCCATAATCCAAAGAGATACAGCTCCATCTACTGGACACTGGTTACAACACGTTTACGGTTGGTGCAGGTTGTTTCATGTCATGTTCCTGTTATGAATTAGAGATGGCGCTGTACACGGATTCCTTATGAAAGAAATGTTCGTGAATTTGTTCGACATTTTAGTAGCTATTCTGCTATTCGAGGCCAAGACAAATCCAACAAAGCAAAAATTATAAAAATCTTTCAGCCATGCTCCAGTTATTGTGTAACTAACAAGACTTTGTTTTACATACCATATACAGGGTGTTACAAAAGTCCGGGCCGCTACTTCAGGAGCATATTTTACACATTAAAATATGAAAAATGTTGAAATACATTTTTTTCTTTAAATTGCCTCCTAACGGAGATATGACCATTTAAAAATGGCGCCCCTAAAGTGGTTTTTTTACTACAAAAAGTTAACGGTTAGTAGCAAAGTCATGACATTGGGCAAGCAGTTAAAGGATTGGATTAGGCATATTCTCATGTAACATATTTTTTAAATAAGCAGTAGCGTGGTGTGTAGGGGGTTGCCCGCGATTATTTTTTGCCGTAACTTTTTTGTATTGCAATATTTCGACACAAAAGTCCCATAATCGTAAAAAGCAACATTTTTTATACAAAAAAGGTACTCTTTCTTAAAGTCGCTAAAAGTAACCGTTTCCGAGAAAAAGGCGTTTAAATAATCCTATCCTGTCTTCGAAATTCTAACTAATTTCTATAAGAAAAAATAAGTTGGTCATGCAAACTGATCGTAAAGAAAACAATTGTACTTGACAATATCTGCCAGAGATTGACGTTGTGTCACTGATAAAATTTGGTCGTAAGCTGTAAACTTTAGCAGTTTTTGTTGTCAATAGTAAGTGTAGTAGTTTTTTAACTTTTCATTATTTTGATAAAATGGACTATTCAAATCAAGAAATGGCCGATATGCATTTAATGTACGGGCTTGCAAATTGTAATCGTGCTGAAGCAAGACGGCTTTATGCTGAACGTTTTCCTAATAGACACCTACCAGGAGAAAAGTTGTTCCACAAAATTCATGCTCGTTTATGTGAAACAGGAAATTTTGTTTTCAAAGGCGAACGTGTTGGAAAGCCAAACGCAGAAGTTGCTAATTTAGAGGAGCGTGTGCTTCAGCGAGTTGAAGAAGATCCATGTGTCAGCACTAGACAACTTGCTTTAGCCGAAGGAGTAAATCACGTAACTATCTGGCGAATTTTGAAATTTTACCAATTTTACCCCTATCATTTTCAAAGAGTGCAAGGGTTACTTGCTGCTGATTATCCTCCAAGAATAGAATTTTGCAACTGGCTATTGCATAAGATCGCTGAAAATGAGAACTTTCCATCGCTCATATTATTTACGGACGAAGCGGGTTTTACCAGAAACGGGATACTTAACTTTCACAACAAGCATCAGTGACAAGTTGAAAATCCCAATGCAGTTATTCAGTCGAGACATTAGCAACATTTTTCACTTAACATTTGGGGAGGAATAATAGGGGACTCTATAACTGGACCGTTTTTTTTACCTCATAGGTTAACAGGAGCATCATATAGACATTTTTTGCAAACAGAGTTACCCGTGTTACTTGAAAATGTTCCACTCATAACAAGGCAGCGAATGTGGATAATGCACGATGGGGCACCTGCCCATTTTAGTGCAGTTGCTAGGGAATTTTTGAATAACAACTATCATCAACGATGGATAGGTCGAGGAGGTCCGATACCATGGCCAGCTAGGTCTCCTGACCTCAACCCACTCGATTTCTACTTATGGGGACATCTAAAGCATATCGTCTACTCCACACCAGTTGACAATATCAATGATCTTCGTGAACGAATTGAAAATGGGTTCAACCAGATTCACAATACACCAGGCATTTGCGAAAGAGTAAGGAGTTCCCTTAGAAGACGAGCCGAGCAATGTATTGCTGCAGGGGGCAGTAATTTCGAACACTTGCTTTGATTTTTTTTTTTCTTAATTTTGTACTATTTTTATATCAATGCAGTTAGTAGTGGATAAATTAGAAATTTGCAAAACGAATTCTAATAAATGCAACAATTTTGTTTAAACGCTTTTTTCTCGGAAATGGTTACTTTTAGCGACTTTGAGAAAGAGTACCTTTTTTGTATAAAAAATGTTGCTTTTTACGATTATGGCACTTTTGTGTCGAAATATTGCAATACAAAAAAGTTACGGCAAAAAATAATCGCGGGCAACCCCCTACACACCACGCTACTGCTTATTTAAAAAATATGTTACATGAGAATATGCCTAATCTAATTCTTTAACTGCTTGCCCAATTTCATGACTGCTACTAACCGTTAACTTTTTGTAGTAAAAAAAACCACTTTAGAGGCGCCATCTTTAAATGGTCATATCTCCGTTAGGAGGCAATTTAAAGAAAAAAATGTATTTCAACATTTTTCATATTTTAATGTGTAGAATATGCTCCTGAAGTAGCGGCCCGGACTTTTGTAACACCCTGTATAATATACGATAATTATACAAAAAAGGGTCGAAAACAAGTCGAAGTTTCGAGAAAACTCGAAATCTTTGAAAAAAACTGAATATTCCCTGTTAACGTCTAAATTTTGAGCAGAGCCGTAGCTAGAATTTAATGGGACCTGTGCAAAAATTTGGAAAAAGAGCGTGGACGTTGTTTTATCAATGTATTTATGTTTTTATTATTATTTTATTTTCAGATTAAGAATGACAGCTCAGCAAGCACTGCTGCACCCGTGGCTTGCGGCAGACACCATCCATTCAGAAATGGAGCTCAGTAAATCGAAATTAAAGCGATATGTCATCAAGAAACGATGGATTAAAGCTGTCAATACCATAGTGGCTTTGAAAAGGATGGGAGCGAGAATTGATGCAGAATTAATATGAAGATCTAAAAATTTGTAAATTATATATTAGAATGAATGTAGTTAAGCTACAATAAAATAATGATCAGTTAAGGATTAATTATGACTTCCACGGACTATAAGCTTATAAAAAATATCGGAGATATGGCAGTTGTTTATATTCCAAAGTTTTTCATATTGTATCCTCCACAGTTTTGTGTCTTATAACATAACTAATGCAACAAATGTTGTTTTTTAATAAAATTTTTTCATTTAATACTAATTTAATATTTTAAAATTTCAAGGTCGAATTCAAAACTGCGAAATTCACGTTTTAAGGCAAAGTAGGAAGTCTTTTTTTTTTCTACAATTTTTTTTCCAGTGGGACATGTTACCTAACTTTTGTCACCAATTCAAAAAATTCAGTTCGACAATAATTATACTCGAAGTTTCAACCAAAAATAAAAAGTTTCTAGAAGAAGCCCAACAGTTTGGTTTTCGAAAGTAAGAAAAATTTCACTAAAATTGATTTTGACGCAGAAAATCAATAAAACTCAGTTAGGCAAAGTAAAAAAAGTCTTTTTTCCACAATTTTTTTCCAGTGGGACATGTTACGGTAGCTAACTTTTGTCAGCAATTCAAAAAATTCAGTTCGACAATAATTATACTCGAAATGTCAACAAAAATAAAAAGTTTCTAGAAGAAGCCCAACAGTTTGGTTTTCGAAAGTAAGAAAAATTTCACTAAAATTGATTTTAACGCAAAAATCAATAAAACTCAGTTTTTAAGAAAAAAAAATGCCTTACAAAAACAAAAATTGCAATACGAACACATTTAAAACTTAATCTTACATTAGAATTTTACAATAAATAATTAATATAAAATTAAAAATTAACAACAATTTGAAAATTAATAATTCTAGAAAATTTACAATCATCAAAATTGCACAGTAACATTGTACTAAAAAAACACAAACAATAAAGTATCCTAACTTCTTCCGATCAGTTTTTAACTAGCAGATTATATGCTTGATCTTCCTGGACATTTTCCGCGTATTACATCTAATAATTTGTCGCAAAAACGCTTCTGAAAATAAATAAATAAAGGACATTTTCGAAATTAAAATTCAAAATTTTCAGATTTATTAGAGAATGATTCAAATTTCGATTAATTTAGTGTTCAAAAATTTCAAATACCTTAAATTCTACTTTAAAGTAGTTTCGAGCAAAATGATAACCACTTACATTCCGCTTCTTAATAGTTATTCTCTGAAGAAAACTACTGATGGCATCAAAAGGAACAAAGCTCAGGATTATTACCTGAGTGTTCAGCAGCTTCAACCAAAGTACTATAAATTTCAAAAAGACCTCAGCATAAGCCAAGTTAACCGGACGAAGGCATTCGTGTTTGACGTATAAGCCGATGAAATACGATATTGCCAGCCATTGGTATCGATTCAAAATGGCGATCCGCAAATTCCACAATGACAAATCCTGATCCATATCCGCCAATTTGTAAAACAACTCGAGCACACAATCCTCTGATATACTAATGAACAATTTCTCCTTCGACTTGAGAAGTAATCTGAGCAGTTGGAGGGATTTTGAAATTTTCTCCGGCGATCCACCGAGCAACTTACTTATGTTGATTTCGATCCTTTCATCCACAACGATGGAGTTAAGCATCTAACAAAAATACAACAAATGTTACAAGCGAGTAACAAGCACGCAATTCCCCAATTTTCCAGCCGATATTTCGATTAAAAGCCTAAACTCTAGATTTCAAAAGAAAAAGTTGAAATTTTGAGGTAAATTTATATCAGACAAGGCGTTAAAAATTTTGATTAGACTGGAGTAGACTCAGCTTTAGAATATGAGCCATGATCTAGAGGTTGCTCCGAGACATAGCTTGTATGCCATGAGCTTTGTCAGTGATCGTTCTACAGCAAAGCGCAAGCAGGTCATTTTTTTTAATTACGCGCGCGTTGCCAATCAATGAGTGAAGGGATGGTAGCAAAGGAGATGAGGTGTAAATAGCCATTAGGCAACAAACTTCCACAAAAGAATATATACATACTCCTTAAAGGTGCCTACCCCCTTTATTGAGGTTTTACCGCACACCAAGGGCTGTACTCTCCCTCCTAAAAGCGCCACCTGGCACATTAACTAATGAAGAAGAAAGTCGACCGCCCTCACGCACATCTCGATCACCACCAACCGAACACTTCGACCGCCGATAAATAACTGATCTGTTGGCAATTCAGCCACCTAAAGATGTACTACTACGCCTTCTTGGCTCATCGAGGGCTGCACTTCGCAGTATACATATATGTAATACTTCTATATGGCCAGCTCTCTATTCTTTCGCGAGTTTGTTCTGACCAAATCCGATAAAGATGGAACATGGATGATTGGCGAGTATTGCGCATGAATGAACAAAGTGAACCAATCGCTTCACGAGGGTTAAACCGGTGTTTATGTTTGGCCGTGCACAGCTGACTTTGGCCATACACAATGATTTGTAACACTTGCGCAATGCGCCTCATGACCGCGTGTGAAGGTCAGCGAGAAAGAGGTCTTTCCCACAAGAAACGAGGAACTGGCCATCTAGAAGATTACATATATGGCAATATAGGTCCTATTGTAATTAGTTACAGATTGGAAGATGATTCTACCTGAATTTCAAGCAATTTTGCAAGAAATGTAATGACTTCAGCAACACAATCGTCCTCCACTAGTAGCATTCTATTTATAAGATATTTCAAACATTCCAAATTCTCCCACAATTCTTCAGTACCGTTTTTATCCTTCAGACAATCGAGCAATCTAGCCGCGTAGTTACAAATCAGCTTTATGACGAAATTTTCATTTGTAAATGGAATGACAATTATTAATAATTTGCATAAAAGTATACAATCGCGTCCATCGTCGAGAATTGCTGGACGCGACTGAAGAAGAACTTTGAACATCGCAGGTTTATTTATCACAGTAGGAATTCTTAGGGCTATTTCTCTGGATAACTTGTCATCGGTTATTTCCTTCAGTAATGTCGATATCCTAGAATAAAAAAATCCGATTTTTATCACCAAATTAATAAAATAAAATATATTCGTCGGGATGTTAGGTAAAATAATTACTTCTGTAGTTACAGGGTAAAAGTGCTTCAGTCACAATCCTTACTAATATATAATGGTGAAAGTGTACCCCCGGTGGTATGTAGTGTAAAATGCAACAGACATAAGCCCATTTTCTCAAAAAATTGACTTGGGCAGTTTTACCCTGAAACCAAAGAATAGATATAAGTAGCACCAGTCATTTATGCACGTTAACTTACCCGTCGACAATACAGTTACTTAAATTCTCTTCTAGTAATTCTAACAGTAAGTGCCCGAGGTTGTAGACTTCGCTCACTTTCCTAAGTTGATCAACATAGCCAGACCTGATCCAATAAAGCACAGCAGACTTTTTAAGAGTCGTCGGTGCCGTCAACATAATCCACAATAGGGATTCAAATTTTAAAGGACATGTACGAAAACTTATAGAATATTCACGTAATTTATGCAAGAGGTCATTTCCGAGAGCAATCATTTGAGAGATTGATTCGTGTTCATGTTCCACGAAATTGGAGTAGAGATAACAAAAACTCTTTACCAAAGGAAGAGACAATATCATCCTTTTTCTGTACGCGAACCTCAGCATACAACGCATAATGTCCTTAGGTTCCCACAATAAGCTGTTGAACAAAAAAAACTTGAGTGTGATTTAAATCAGAAAGTAATACCTAAAAGGAAGATAGTTGTTTGGATCCATTTCGAAAAGGTCAAAATTTTGATAAACTGAAAATTTTTTCGAACATTAGATTTTGGATTTGGATTTTACCTCGAGATTTCCATCAATCTTTTTACGGTTTTGAAATTTGGATTTATTTTTCGCAAAATTTTGGTTTGAACCCTTTTTTTTAATAGGATTAGAAATAAAGGCAAAAATAGGATAAAATCAAGAATTACCTGCTTTCTTGATTCAAAAGGTAACAAATATGAAAAAATAAGGGTTCGTCTGCCTCCAGCCACTTTTTGATATTTCTAGGTAAGGCGCGCAATCGCTGTTGTATGTCACAGACACCCTGACCTTCTGTAATTTTTTCTAGCTTAAAAAATTCAAGTAAAATCGTAGCCAACAAATGCGTCGCCTTTTCGATATTCTGCACGTGACAAATAATTAAACAAATCTTGTAGGATATCCCCATCAGTTTTTTTAACCATATATTAAAATCGTCTCGGTTTGGTATCTCGAATTTGGGAACTTCGTTGTTTTGAAAATTGTATAAATTAATACTTAACTCAATCGCTTTTTCCACATCATCGACTGACACCTGAAATTGATTTTTATCAAACGTCCTACTTATTGTTAGAAATTATAAGAGGTTTTTTTATCATGCAAAATAAAATTGAAGATTATACTACCGCTGCTTACCTTCTGAACGTCAATATAAGTATAACTGTTGTTATACATCCATGTAAAAAGAGATTCGATCTCTGTTGGATCAAAACTGGAATAAATTAAACCACAACAATTTTGTTATCAGTTTTTATTGTGGCAAGTTATATTTTCAACAACTTTGATTCAAAAACTTTTAGGAAGCACTAACATAATAAAAAAGTTACAAAATCGAAAACTACAACAAAACAAAGAAGAATAAAATGACTTACCACTTTAAAAATCGTGATGTTATAAATGCCAAACTTAGAGCAGCTTCGGCGTCGTGACTAATTTCAAAAAATTTTTGTATGCACAAACTTGCAAGTTTAAAATTTACTTGTAAATGCTCCAAAATTATAACAACACTAATGAGAATCATTTGTTGATTCAAGTACCTATTGTTTAAAACAGCGCCCGAAATTACTTCACATATTCTTTCTTGATTAACATTTATACCAAGAGAAGTCATACTAAAAAAACATATTTTCATATATTGAATACAAGACGAAATCAAAATTTCGTATAGATTAAAACTAAATTAAATTAAACCTAAACATACATAAAAATAAAAAAACTGGGAACATTTTGTTTTGTAAAGTATCAAAATAATGGACTTACTGCTTAACAGCTTCGAGAAGAATAACCAAGAGATCTTCCAAAAATTCGGCACAATCTTTATGTACGATTATGCAAATGTTACTTAGTACGAATTCTAAAACATATTGTCCTCTATTGGAATTTTCATAAAATTCTTTCTTCTTTATAAAACCATGCAAAAATGCAATCCTACTTCTGTAAATTAAGTTTTAATTAATTATCTTCGCAGCAATATATTAGCGATTTATTTATTAAGCAACGTCATGCGTTAACCTCTCGATTCATAAATGGGCTCGTAAAACATTCATGCACACAACCAATTAAAGTGACATTTGCGATGGAAATGGAGATTTACGTCATTCGCAATCCGGTTAACAACCGAAACAATTCCTATGACGTAACAATATGGCGCAATAACCTGATGAAATGAACGGACTATATTCAAATCTGTGATTACAAATTATTTTTTGTTCGATATTCTCTGTATCTTCTTTGCAAAGTATTGGTATTTCTATTCATGTTTTACTGGGTTTTTCTTCGCGAGTTACTCCTTTCACAATTCTAAATTGCCGGTAAGTTAAGGATTGGCAATTTTTTTTTGTCAACTTTGTGCGTTGATGGTATTATTCAATCAACGCTTTGGGTAACTTCATGTCACAAAGGCAAAAATGAGCACAAACACCCCGGGACACTGTTTTTCACCGATCACTAAACTATGGTTATCTAGAAAGGTAAGGTTGCGTTATGCCGTACTTTTAAAATGGGATTGAAAACCTTCCACTGTTCGCAACGCCATCTATTAATCCGCAAATCATGCACCACAGAATTCTATTTTATCGTAGGTCAAACATTGCGAAATGAATAGTTAAAAGGTACACCTAATGGATTGAAATTGTTTCAACTTTAACGGTGAACGCTCCACCCTGACTAAAAGGTGAATAAAGGATGTCCTAGACACGCTTTCCTGGGAAAAGCCCAATAAAAGATTAACATGACAGTGATGTAACAGATTGGATACATTGTACCTACGACTACCACCATCCACTGCCATCAGTAGGTACAATTTAAGGTCTCATTTTACAGTTTTCCCACAATACTTACTGGTAATACACAACAGAGGCCGCTGATATCACTGGGTGGAAATCAGTCCCATTTTCATTCGACAAATTACATTACCGATGTATCTCCTTATAGGACTCCCTACACAAAACAAAACCTAATTCCAAATTCAAATTGAAGTTGACGTGTAATGAAAGCGAACTGTAAAAGTAAACGACACTTGGCTGTCAAAATGACACTTAGCTTCAGTCATCGAAAAATTGACAGATCGATGGTTTAAAATTAGAAAAAAAGATTAGAATTGAAAGACCCAAAGGCAAGGGCGTACCGAGGCGGGGGCGTGACACCCCCCTAAAGTTTCGTTTTTTATAGGTAAAATCAATTTGTATTTCACACTCGGCAAATTTTTCTAATCGAGTCGGCATTTTTAACTTGACTCATCCCCCCAAAAGCATCAGGCTCGGTACGCCCCTGCCCAAAGAGTCGATGCGCCAATATGAACATAAAAAAACCTTCAAGTCTAATAACGTAAATACTCCATTAACGTCTTAGAAGCCAGGCTTAAAAATATATGACATGTATACTTACGCCAGTTCCTGCGAGTTAGAAGAGTTGATTTTGCACAAATTTTCAAAATGCAGCTTATTAAGCAAATTTACGTACTTTTCTCTGTGGTCACGATAGCACATCTCAAATTCATCCATATACGGTAAAATAGCTTCACAAGTCATGACCATATTTAGAGACATTCTTAAAAAATTTTGTTGGAAATTAAACCCACAAAACATATACATTAAACCGTCAAATGTCAAAGACAACTTTCAAATTCTCTATGGATGGATGAGTTTTCGTCCGAGTTGAGTAAATTGCACTTTTATTTTAGAATAATTACGATTAATCAATTTGTACACTGTCAATTACAAAACAAAACTAAATTATATTACCACTACCACGAATACGCTGCAACGATATATAGGTTGACTAATATTATCAATAATATCAAAGCAAAAATATCGATATTTATATCGCTATTATAACATCGTCGATATGGCATTATCGATATTGCCCGGGAGTCGATTGGTATCGACTCCCGGGCAATATCGATAATCTAATTGTCGGCAGTGATGGACAGAAATATGGAGATCGAGGACCTTTTTTTTTGGTCACCAAAAATAATATGCCCGAAATACGTGAAAATTTCTAAGAGTGGAGCCCCGTTTAAAATTTTTTTTAATTAATTTCCAAATATCGATTATCAATAAAAAAATGTTCTACATTATCGATTATGGATATTTACCTGCTGTCAATATTTATATCAATATTTTTATCCATATTAAAATTATCTTGCAACCCTAGATGCAAGGTAATTTTAATTTCGTTAAAAATATCGATATAAATATGACTGACATTTACAACTAGGGATGCAAGTTAATTGTAATATCAATATAAATTTTTACAGCAGACAAATATCGATAATCGATAATATCCAACATTTTTTTATCGATAATCGATATTTTGGAAATGAACAAAATAGTAGTTTGTACAAGAGCGGATATGATGTCCATATCGCACGAGAACGAAGTTTGAGCACGACGCCGAAGGCGGAGTGCCTCAATCGTTCGAGTGCGATATGGACAATCCGCTCGAGTTGTACAGCGAATTTTTCCCACGACTACGATCTATC
This sequence comes from Dastarcus helophoroides, assembly GCA_028583605.1. Lineage (NCBI taxonomy): Eukaryota > Metazoa > Arthropoda > Insecta > Coleoptera > Bothrideridae > Dastarcus > Dastarcus helophoroides. Next base: position 34,223,870 of record CM053327.1, read on the forward strand.
AAAGACTAAAATACGATTTAGCAAATTAATAATTTTTCATGTGACATTTGCAGTTTCTAATATATTTTATATAGTGTCCATGTGTCAATGAAACGTCATAAATTTATCGCAACAAAATTCATATTTACTATTTGATTTTTAAGGTAATTATATCTTGAATATATCACTTGCAGCTTCAGAAATGTTCGCTGGGATAAAGTTTACTGATTCTGCACTAAAAGCACTCATTTTAAATACTTTCTTTGGTAAATACCGAAGTCAGTTTGACAGATTCTATGGTATAATTCTGAATCTAAAAATGACATTCGTCTTTATCGCATGCCGTGATTGGTCAATTTCATATTCACACTAGTGTGAATATGAAATCGACCAATCACGGCGCGACTTTCGTTATATCCGTTCACTAGACTGTTACGGTCTATCTATCCTGCTCGTAAGGTATAAAGAAAAGAGTGAATATACGGGTGGAAGTGGGAAAAATTTATAAACGGGCTCCAGTGTTAGACGATCTCCATATTTCTATCCATCATTGACGACGATTGCACAATTGTTATTGACTATCGGGCAATATCGATAATATATCGACGAGATTATAAACTCGATATAAATATCCATATTTTTGCTTCGATAATATCGGCCGACCAATATATCGTTGCATCCCTATTTACAACCATTTGACATTCGACCGCCGATGATGCAGTAATGCGAAACCTGGTCCGGTGTTAGCAAATATTTATCAAAAACCTTGAGGAATTTTTAAATTTTGTTGCGTTTTTATCATTAATAACGTTTAATAGTCATGAATAAATACTGACAGCAGACAACGGTTGATAATCGACAATATCGAACATATTTTAATCGATAATCGATATTTTGGACGGTCTTTACCTTAAAATTTCCGCGTACTTCGGACTTATTATTTTTGATGACCAAAAAAAAGGTCCTCAATGTCCATAATTCTATATCATCGAACGCCATCGTTAAAATTTTAATTTTAAAAATATTTTATGCTTAAAGTATAAACTTAGAAAAAAAATTGAAATGATGTCTCTTCAGCGGTGTTTCCCAAACTTTTTTTCCCTAGACCGGTTATTTTTATGCTCCTTCTTCGTGATCCACCTTAGATAATAGAATAGTCAAAGTGATTCACCAACTACAAGATATTTTATAACTAATAGATTTAAATAATTGACATTTCCGACCCTTACTTCGTGAAATTCTTTAGTATTCATAACTAATAAACTTTACTAACGATAAAAACGCAACAACATTGCTGGTGTGACCGCCGATGATGCAGTAATGCGAAACCTGGTCCGGTGTTAGCAAATATTTATCGAAAACCTTGTGGAATTTTTAAAGTGTGTTTCGTTTTTATCGTTAATAAAATTTATTAGTTATAAATAACAGATTTAAAATTCCCGCGCTTAAGTAATTGCATCAAACCAACTTTATTATTTAAAAAAAACTAACCATAAAAAAATGTATTCTATTTAAACAAAACTATATTAATTCGTTAAATAATAAACCATATTTTTTAACTTTAATTCTTAATAGTTCCATATTGTTTTTAGTTTAGTACTTGATTTGATTAATTTATTTGACTTCTGTCAAAGTTGTCAGTGTGACCAACCTTTTTACTTCCTTTCTTTCGCCGAAGTTGTCGATTGAACTCCAAATATGCAAGCAAGGGTAAGATCTTCAATATTTCTTTAATAACGTAATTTTTAGTATTATTCATCATGCCAATCTGTTTCTAAATTCGATAATCTTTGCAGAAAAAGGAACCCATCCACTCCGTCCAAGTTTTTGGTCGCAAAGTAAGTAAAGTCCGTCGACATAACCTCAAACGTCTTTGGCGTGACACATGTTTTAGTTGAAAATATTTATAAAACGAGAAACCATCTAATGTAATTTCTTTATTTGTAGAAGTCGGCTACCGCCGTAGCTTACTGCAAAAGAGGGAAGGGTGTCTTGAGCGTCAATGGACGTCCCCTTAGCCAAGTGGAGCCAAAAATGCTCCAAGACAAATTGCATGAACCAATTTTGCTCCTAGGAAAGGTATGTTTTTCGTGACAGCTTCGGCATTCCTACTAATAACTTTTGAAATCAAAAAAACGCTTAAGAATTATATTATGCCACATTTTTGTTTAAAAAAAGTGAGTGAAATTGAAATACAAATCTTGTCCCATGAATCCAAGAAAGATTAAAAAACACAACAAAGGTTGCTCTAACGCGTTTCGATTGCCAAGCTATCATTTTTAGAGAGATACTCTCTGAAGATGGTAGCTTGTCTATCGAAACACGTTGGAGCAACATTTGTTGTGTTTTTTAAATCCTTCTTGGGTTCAGCGGACAAGATTTGTATTTCAATTTTTGAAGATAATAAAGAACCAGTAGGTTTCACCAAAAATAAAAAAAAAAGTGAATGAAATGTTTAGTATGCAAAGTAAATAATCTAATTAATGTTTGAAGAGTGCACCGATTAATTAATTTTGTTATAATGTGATGATTTTTTTATCCCGAAGTTGATATCAAAATGAAATAAAAAATTACTTGATCTGATGTGCGTTCTAGGTTTAACTTTGACATTTTTTTTGTGGAACATTCACTTACAGTGGTTATCTTTTCAGGATAAATTTTCTGCTGTAGATATCAGAGTTCGTGTAAATGGTGGAGGTCACGTATCCCAGATTTATGCTATTAGACAGGCCATTTCTAAGGCAGTTGTTGCATACTATCAAAAATGTAAGTATTGAAGAGTACTGTTAAAGTTATGATTTCTGTGTTGAAATATAATACTTATGTTACCGTTTCTTGTCAGATGTTGATGAAGCTTCCAAAAAGGAGTTGAAAGACATCCTTATTCAGTATGATCGTACATTGTTGGTCGCCGATCCTCGTCGCTGCGAACCTAAGAAGTTTGGTGGTCCAGGAGCAAGAGCCAGATACCAGAAATCATACCGTTAAAATGTTAGGTGTACTATTGTGTTTATTAATAAACACTTCTTTATAAGGTCGCATTGTTTCATTTATTTTCTGCAAACTTGAGTCGTTTGTGAAGCAGTGATGTAGTCGTTTTTATTTTCATTTAATGCCTAGTTTTTACTTTTATTACATCTTTGTAGCACAGCCCTGACATTTGTCCAAAATAGTAAAATCCAGTGGGTGGCAGTAAATTTAAATTTGAGAAACAAATTTTAAAAAAAGAGGAAACAGGTTTTTTTTTGTTCAATCCACTCGCAAAGGATAGCCCTATTATGCCTTTAAAGCACCACAAGCAGGATGCGGAAACAAGGATAGATGGTGATGAAAGTGAAGATTTTAAGCTGAAACTCTGAATTTTAAGAAATAAGGAAAGACAACTCGAAATATACATAAAAAAATAAAAACTGGAGTTTTAAACTTTGAATTTATTTTAAAAAAGTCTAAATTTGGGATAATTGCTTAAATTAGGAGAAAAATTAATTTCAAGAATAAAAAATAATTGAATCAAAAAGTTGGATTTCAGTTTAAAAGATAGAAAAAAAAACATTTCAAACTCAAATATAAAAGGGGAATTTTTAGGCAAAAACTTATAAAAGTTAGATTTGAATTTGAAAAATAAAATATTTCAGATCCAAACTCAGAATGTAAAAAAAATATCAACATTTCCAAAATATCTCAAAATCCTTGGTAAGACCCCTTGGTTTCATACCTTAAATTTAAAATTCTGACTTTCCTGAAGTATATACCTCAAATTTCTGGAATTACGGTTGACACACATTTTTTATTCAAACGCAAATTTGTGGCCGAAATGTTGGGTTCAATTTCAACAGTATTTTTTCTTCAAATATCAGATTTTTAATTCAAGTTGGTTAAATTTATAAAGAAAAGTCACCATTTTTAGAAGAAAACCGAAATTTCAAAAAATTTTGAAATGAAAAAAACAGTTTAAAAGTAAATGCAAACTAAATCTGGAAATTTCAAGAAAACAAGGGACTTATAAAAAGCCTTCAATCTTAAAAGACGTTTTAAAATAATTTTGGGTGATTTTTTGAATTTATGGTATTATTGTAGAAGTTTGAGGTTTAAATTCCATATTTTAAGCTTTTACTAAGAATTTAAAATTGGGCAAAAATGAAAAGTTGAGAGATTAGAAATTTCGAGAAAATACTTAGCATTTTAACATTTTTCTTTTTCGGTACTTTTCTCGAAGTTTAATGATTAAATTAACATACCTTTAAAATTTGAGAAATAAAATTGAAATTTCGAACGAAAATTGAAATTTTAATAGAAACTATTGGATAAAAACTGGAAATTTCTAGAAAAATAAATATTTTGAAAAAATACTAAAATTAAAAATTAGAAATTTTGAGTAGAAATTGGAAATTTTGATATTTTGGGAAAAGTTTCCAAGTATTTTCAGGCATTTTTATATTTTTTCCCAAATTTTGAATTTACGATTTCAAATACCTATTAATTTTTTATCTAAATTTTCGATTTTCAAGTCGACTTTCAATTTTAAATTTAAACTTAATTTTGTTTTTAAAATTAAATTATTTACCAAAACTTTGATTTTAAATTTGTGCTTTCGTGCCGTCGAAGTTTTTGAATAAATGGAAATGTTGAGTAAGGTAAAAATATTATTTTTATAGAAATAAATAAGTAATAAACGAAGTTTGGAGGAACTGACTGGTCCTTGGTTATCTTCAAAAATTGAAACAAAGAAAGATTCAAAAACACAACAGAGGTTGCTCTAATGCGTTTCGATAGCCAAGCTATCATCTTTAGAGAGATACTCTCTTCTTAAGAAACGAATGTTTGTATTTTTTTACTCTTTCCATGTAAAGGGACTTTCCAGACAGTAGAGTGCGCCTCCCTACAGGGGCGCAATGTGAATTTCGGTCATATTTTGACTTTATTTTTGAAAATGCAGCTGTTGTCAAAATTTTGACTCCTTCAAATTTCGACTTCTTCAAAATTTCAACGTTATTAACAAAAATTCGACTTCTGTTCAAAACTTCGGTTTTTATTTTAAATTAAACTTCGAAAATTGCAACTATTTTGAATATTTCAGTTGTTGAGGTTTCAATTTTTTTTGAAAATCTCGAGTTTTTTGAAAGCTTCACATTTTTTCACGATTTAATTTCAGAATTATGGCTTACTTTTCAAAAATTTCGACTTTTTTAAAATTTCAGTCTTTTTCTAAAAATTTTCACCCTTTTTGAAAATTCTAAAATTTCAGAAATTCACATTTTTTTTAATTTGGATTTTCATTGAAAATCTCAAATTAATTGATAATTTCAATCTTAAAAAAAAAAATTGGATTATTTTTTAAATTCTGGTCATTTCAGAATTTTAACTTTTTTTAAAGTTTTGGCTTCAAAATTTCGATTTTTTTTTCTAAATTTCTAATTTCCTTAAAAATCTTGACTTTTCGAAATTATTTTTTTTGGTTGAATTTTTTAAAATTATCTTCTTTTTTGCAAATATCGATGTTTTCAAAGTTCAAAAATTGAAGAAAAAGGTTCGATATTCTCTCAAAATATGACTTTTTTTTAATTCTTGACTAATTTTTAAAATTTCGACTTCTTTTTGAAAATCTTTGCTTTTTTGAAAATCTTTGCTTTTTTGAAAACCTTTGCTTTTTTGAAAATTTTACATGCTTATTGAAATTTTGTCATTTTTCAAAATTTTCCTTTAAAATGATGATTTTTTAAAAATATTTTCCATTTTTTCAAAATTTTAAACTTTTTTGACACCTTTGGCTTTTAAACATTTCAATCTTTTGACTTATTCAAAAATTTGAAACTTCTGTTTTCTTTAAAAACTTTCAATTTCTTGGAAAATTGCCCCATTTATTACATTTTTTGAAAATTTGGACCTTTCAAAACTTTTTTTGAATTTTTGAACCATTTTTTATATTTCAACTTTTTAAAATTATACGAATTTTTTCCAATATTTCAATTTTTTTGAAAATTCTATTTTTTTCAAAATTTAAACTTTTTATAAAAATCTTGACATTTCTCAAAATTTGACTTTAAAATTTCTACTTTTTATTCAAATTTTCGCCATTTTCTTAAACTTTCGGTTTTCTAAAAAAACTCGACAATTTTTGAAAATATATCTATTTTTTAAATTTTGAAACTTATTCGAAATTGTATTTTATTTAATTTCGAGTTTTCTTAAAAATTGCGCCGTAAGTTTTTGTAAAAATGTTATTTTTTTAAGTTTCAGCTATTTTTGAAATTTTTAACTTTATTTGAATGTTTCGCCTTTTTTAAAAAGTAAATTGGAAAATTTTTTGAAACATATTTTTTTGGAAACTGATTTTTTTTGAAATTTTAAAATTTTGACACATTCCAAATTGTGATTTTTCAAAATTTTACCTTTTTTTTAAATATTTGGACTCTTTAAAATTTCGACTTTGATAAAAATTTAAAATTTTTTGAACACTTAAGTATTATTTAAATACAGGGGTGGTCAACCCAAAATCCGCGGGGCGCATACGTCTTGACCATTTTGGTGCGAGATTCATAACACTTAACAATTTTAACTTCTTTTAACATTTGGACTCTTTAAAATTTCGATTTTGCTAAAAATTTGAAATTTTTTTGAACACTTAAGTATTATTTAAATTTTCGAATTAAAACTTTCGATATTTTTCATCAACATTTTTCAAAATTTCGACTAATTTCTAAGACAGGGGTGGTCAACCCGAAACCCGCGGGCTGCATACAGCCCATCTTGACCATTTTGGCGCGAGATTCATCACAATTTTACAAAATATATTTATTTTATAACAGTTAAAATAGTGGAACCCCATTTTCATTCAGACGAACACTTCCTTACTTTCTATTTTTCGTCCTAGGTACTATAGTTCTTGTCGACCAATAAATAAAAAAAATAAAGTCCCGAGTTTCTACTTAGCATACTTCCGACCAACATTATTTTATCAAAACCAAAAGTCTTCATCAGGTGGGTCTACTACGGCCTGTGAAGTGTCAGCATGCATTCCCAAAGTGGCCTGGACAGAGACTATGGCCCGGAAGATCATTTGGGTTGGCCTCCTGTTCTAAGATTTGGAATTTTTTTGAAAATTTTGATTTTCTTTTAATTCTCAGTTTTGATTCGACTTTTCTACTGTCCATTCTATAATGCACAGACCAATAGGTTTGAACATTTATTAGATTCGAAGTTTGGAAACCAAATACCGGTTTTGATCTTGTTAGATCTCGTCAGTTTGGTATATCCGATTTTGTCGGAACATTTATTAGCATTCGAGTTGGATATACCAAACTGACGAGATCTAACAAGATCGAAACCGGTATTTGGTTTCCAAACTTCGAATCTAATAAATGTTCAAACCTATTGGTCTGTGCATTATAGAATCCTTGTCTTCTGGGAACTCTCCTAGAGAGCAACCGCTTCGCTAGGTGGCGCAGTGTTTCAACTGTTGGTAGTTCAGCTACCTATGATTCACTATACACGCCTGGAGGGCTGCATGAATTTGTAGTCTAGGTTGCATTCTTCTTTTCTACTGTCGTTGAAAAAAGTTAAAGCGGGACATGATTTTATAGTCGGTGTGGGAGCAAGGGTCACAATATAAAAGTTGGGAATCGCTGCCACAACGTATTATATTTTTTTCATTTCAAAGAAGAGCGATTCGCCTAATTGATGACGAGAGTTTGACCGATTCTCTCGAAACACTAGACCCAGTGGCGGCTAGTGCTAAGGTTTGCAGGTTTGCGCAACCTCCAAAAAATCGCTGGGATAAAAAAGAAAGTAAATTGTTCTTTATGTTGTTTATTTTATTTATTGATAACAGATTTTTCGCTACCAACCATACTGCTGAATATTCCGCCGATTCGTAAGCGTTTCATGACATATTGGGTCCACGGTTTGCAAAGTTTGCAGGCTAGACTGCAAACTTTGCTTTACACATATGCACCTGCGCCTTAACTCATATTTTGTTCGCTTAAAATACTTGCCCATAAGCAAGCATTAGGTTGCACTTGTGGGTGCAAACCAAAGATCGATTCGCTATTATAATCTGTCATCGGGCAATGTTCCGAGTTTTGAAACGCAAATAAAAATGAATTCAGTGCAAAGTTTAATTGCACAGCCATTCTGTAACCGATCTGTGTCGAAAAACCTGGAAATTAAGCGACGTATTCCAGACTTAAATATTGTGCAGACGATGTTTTGTAAAAAGCGAAATTTTAACAGAAGTAGTTCGCGAAGCTAAAGAAGTACCTATGCGACATTGTTATCTGCTAAGCTAAAAAACGATTCAGCTTCACTGGCCTTTTAATTGCAGAAACCTTATTTTTTTCTGAAAAGTTTAACCAACATAGAATCACTTTTCCTGAAAAGAATTTTAAAGAAACCGTCAAGGTTCATCCATTTTTTAATTTACAAAAACTAAGAACTAAACTAACCCTAATTTACGAAACAGAAAAGTTTAAATCGGCTTTTGGTTTACTTGTACTCTATAACAATATTTCAGAAAATAGTGAGTTAGTGAAACTAAATCTTTTAAAGATCCTGATAACTATCCCAATGACTTCCGCTGAAGCAGAATGGTGCTTGACCAGTCGGGAAAGAATAAAAACTGTTTTAAAAAATACATTATGTCAGGAAAGATTGTCCGCATTAACGATGTCTTCAAAGAAAAGGACTTAATCCAAGGAATATTCGACTTCAGTAAAAAGTTATTGATAAATTTGCAGCTGCCAAAGTTCCGAAGATGGCAAAAGATGCCAAAGATGGACTTCCTCATTTTTTCTGTCTGTTTTTTGCGAAAATAAAAATAAAATATTTCTTAATTCCTCCAGCTTAATTTAAAATTTCCAGTTTCGGCACATTTTTCCAAATGTCTCTTTGCAACCCCCAAATTTTATTAGCACCAGCCGCCACTGACTAGACCACAGGCGGATGCTTAGTGACTTGTCTCTTTTTTTACAAGTACTATCATGGAAGATGCTCTCAGGAACTAATAGGATTGTTCCCCCCAAGGGCAAGATTCTTGAAGCATACAAGATAGCCGGAGACAGCAAATTCCTGTGCGGTCCAGCTTGACACAGTGAGGACTTCTGTCTACGAAGACTCTTTTTTCTATAGAACTTCCAAGCTGTGGAACGCATTACCGAAAGGAATTTTCTACAAAAACTACAACCTATCCTTGTTTAAGAAGGCGGTTCATCGCCATCTATAATTGTTTCCGCATCCTACTCGCAGTGCTTTGAAGGCATAATGGGGTTATCTGCTTAAACTTAAAAAAAGTGTACTATCATTTTTATTGCTTATTCTGAAAAATACTATAATCATATGAAAATATGTTGACCACTAAGTCCATATCTCTGAAACCAAAAATCGAAGTTTTGCAGATAACGAAGCGAGTTGCAAAATGTATGTAAATGTTAATCCATAAATCAAATTCGATAAATATATTTAAAATTATGTTATTATTGGGTGCTTATACGAATAAAACACTCGTCAGTGTGTCAGTATATCACTTGGATAAGGATGTTTCCCTGTTGGTTTAATTTACTGTTCCCCTCCTAGCTGCAAGTTTGAATCACCTGGGCTATAGGATGGATTGCCTGTAATAATCGAGTAGTGTTTGTAAAACCTTGGTGCGGATGGAAATAAACACCTAAAATTCGAAGTATTTTACGCGCGGGGTCCAAATTTGATGTCGACAGTTTGAACTGATTAAATCAAATTGTTTTAGTGATTTCGAAAAGGGATATAACCAGTTAAAGCTCAGTAAGTACTATCTTTATCATTTAAATTACACCAGTTTTAGTAGTTTTGATTTTCTTATTTAAAAGTTATTATAAATAAGTTGAGATTTATTTTATTTATCAAGTGAATCAGCAATAATCATTTATTATGTATTAATTGTTAAGTATAAGCATTAAAATAATAATACGATACAATTATAAAAAAATGTCTTACTCATCACTGACAAATGATAATTAAATACCTGTGATCTGAAACATCGTATAAAATGAATGGAGAGATGATATACTATGACCAATACTTATTAATTATTCTGGGAAACCTGTAAAGTAGAAATTTAGGCGCCGCAAGTTACTATAACTGAAACCTCATGGGAGAAACCATTAATACAATAATTATTAAAATTAATACAATGACCAAATCGAAAACTTAGAAATTTCTAAAGATTTACATTTATTTTACTAGAATTATTTGTCTTGATTATTGCATTATTGATTACTTTCCAAATTTGATGCAATTTGCTTTGGAGCAAAATGCTTGAATATGCCATTTTTATATGAAAACATTTTGAATAAAAAGCAGCAACGCAAAATTAATAACATAAATATGACCTTCCCCAACTCCTTAAACGTAAACAATGGGATACATTACGCAGGACCATAAAAAAGTGGTGTGTGCTGGGGGCCGGAATACCATTTTCTAGGGTATTTTTTCTCGCTTAACACGAATCTGAAGAGCAAACACAGTAAAATCTCCCTTAACGGACACCTCTATTAAGCGGACAGTTTTTCATAGTCCGGAATTGTATCATTGAAACTTCCATATAAGACAACCTCTGTTGACCGAACTCTCTGTTGGGGGAAGCTGACGCGGTATTTTGGCACAAAACATGCTAATGCTCTCCCTTATCTGGACACCACAAAATTATACGCAATGTTGCATTGACGGAAGATTTTACTCAAATATTCCGAAAGGAAAAAGTTAATTCGCCAAGGGATATCTTCAATGTAAACTTCTCCATGGAAGCTTCATTTGAAGAATGGAAAAGTACATATTTTTGATTTTAAAAGAAAGGAGTAGGAATCAGAAAACTTTCTAATTTTGCAGCTAAATTTCGGGAAACTTTGAATTTTAAGCAACCTGGTTTTTTTAGAAATTTTGACTATTTTCTCAAAGTTTCCAATTTGACGTTTTAATTTTTTTAAATTTGAATTTTAACTCGAAAGAGGGGAGTTACAATTAAAAATAAAAATCTAAATTTCTAATCAAAATGAAAACTACAAAAAAAATAATGTTGTGTTTTTTTCAATTTATTTAACATTTCTTCGACCCAGTTTGGAAATATTTAAATCTTCTATGGTTTGTTGACAATTTTTTAAACAGTTTTTGAAATGCGACTACGTGATATGAAGACTAAAAATAATGTTATTTAAAAATTAACAAAATTTCCACCTTAATCGTTATATTTTGATTCTTCATGAAAAATTTGAGGTCGAATATTAAGATGTTATAAAATTTCCGTATTTAAACGAAATTTTTAAGCAGAGAAATATTTCCACTTCCAAGGTTTTCTCAACTTTCGGTGTCAAACCTGGAATTTCTTTTTTTATAAATTATGGGTTTCTCTTGAATTTTGAATTTTTGTTTTCAGTTTAATGTTTAAGCTAGAAATTTTTAAACTCGAAACTTTTTTATAAATTTTATAAACAAATAAATTCTACTTCTGAATGAAAAACTTATAATTTTCAAAAAAGATTTATTTATTTTAAAACAATTCTAGTTTGTCCTCAATACTGGATTTAATTTCGAGAAACATTTCAAAAATTCGGTTTTATATTCCAAAATTTTCGCTTCAGTTTATAAATTGATGTTTTAATTAAAATCAAAATTTCCATAGAAGTGTTGACTTTGAGGTAAAATTTTAACTTTAAAGGCCAAATATCTGAAAAATATTTTTCGAAAACTCCAATAACCGTCCTTCAGCATTTTTTATGGATTTAGATTTAAATCACTAATTTTCGACCTTAAAGCTACATTTAAGAAAACAATTAGAAATTTCAACATTAAACTTGAAATTTGAAAAAATGTGAAAATATATGAAAAAACAATATAAATTTTGCTTGTAAAAATTTTGATTTCAAAATTCGAAGTTTTAAGAGAAAAAATTGGAAATTCCAAATTTAACTTGTGTCAGTCTTTTTCCAATATTTTTGCATTTTTTACACGTTTTTAAAAATTTCACAATTTTTACTCTCTTCTCGAAATTTTGATTTTAAAGTGTACAACTTTATTTCTTAACTATAAAGATGTTGAGAATCAATTAGAAATTTCGTCTTTTTTATCGAAATGTCGAGTTTTCTTCGAACTATAAACTTTGTATTTTCCAAACTTAGTTTGTAAATTCGATTTTTTTTATTAGAAAATTTGGAGTTGATATCCAAATTTCAAATTTAATTTTAACATTTTAAAATTGTTTCTTGGAATTTCGACCTTAGTTCCAAAATAACGACTTTATTTTCAACATTGCATTTTTAAGCAAAAAATTGAGTAAAGATTCCTCTTTTAAATTTAAAACTGAAAAAAAACATAAAATTTTTGAGACATATTGACTTCTCTTAAAATTTTGACGTTGAGATTGAATATTCGAATGTAGGAAATTTTGACTTTCTTCTCGAAAATTTAACTTTAGTTTCGATCTTAAACTTCAAATATCTAACTTAATTTTTAATATTTCAAAGCTTTTCTTCAATATTTTTCCTATAATTTGAACTTGAATCGACTAAGGGAACAGCAGATACAGAGGATTAATCGGGATCTCGAGATTATTCTGGAATGGGGTAAGAACAATTTGGTCGACTTCAACGCTTCAAAAACTCAGGCCGCGGTTTTCTCTAAGAAAACATCAAGGGATAAGGCAACAAACATACTAATGGACGGTAAAATCCTTCCGATGGGATCTAATCTATCTATCCTAGGAGCGAATGCGAGCACTAACTTCTCTTGGGACGATCATGTGCGCGCCATTGCCAAATCCGCCTCTCAGAAGCTAGGCTTTCTTTTTAGAGCTAAAAAGTACTTCACATCTCATCAGCTATTAACACTATTCAAAGCTCAAGTTAGGCCAACACTAGAATACTGTTCTCATGTTTGGAGTTCAGTACCAAAACACACTTTAGCTCTCTTGGATTCAATTCAAAGAAGAGCGATTCGCCTAATTGAGGACGAGAGTCTGACCGATTCTCTCGAAACACTAGAGCACAGGCGTATGGTTGGTGACTTGTCTCTTTTCTACAAGTACTATCATGGAAGATGCTCGCAGGAACTAATAGGATTGATCCCCCCAAGGGCAAGATTCTTGAGGCGTACTAGACAGTCGGAGACAGCAAATTCCTGTGCGACCCAGCTTGACACAGTGAGGACTTCTGTCTACGGAGACTCTTTTCTCTATAGAACTTCCAAGTTGTGGAACTTGTTACCGAAAGGAATTTTCCCGAAAAATTACTACATATCCTTGTTTAAGAAGGCGGTTCATCCCCATCTATCCTTGTTTTCACATCCTATTCGCAGTGCTTTGAAAGTCTAATGGGGTTACCCTTTGCGAGTGGATTAAACTTAAAAAAAATTTTTTTTGAGTAGAAACTTTAAGAGAATGATGTCAAACTCCAAGTTTAAACTTAAAATTATGAGAAACATTTCAAGATTTGTCAAGAAAATGTCATAAATCCAAATAATTTTGAATCTTTTCTATAAATATTAAAAGTTTCAATTTTAAAAAACGAAAATTGAAATATTCAATTTATACTTTTTTCAAGCTTTTTCCAAAATTTTCACTTTTTGTGTAAATAAAAATTTTGACATTCTTCTCGAACCTTCGAAATTGATTTCCAAATTTTAAACTAGAAATCTCTACCTTTTTCTCAATATTTTGGGTTTAATGTGGAATACAAATTAACCTTAATATTTTAAGGTTGTTTCTTGAAGATTCTACTTTAAATCACGAAATTTGAACACTGAAGTTGAAAAAAAAAGAAATTTCACATTCCAAGACATTTCTGATGTCTGATTTCTGAAGAGGCGGAATTAATAAGTAAGCTAATTGTGGTTACCATGTCTCCGATATGCGAACATATTTTGGCAGCCCCGAAGGTGTCCGCCTAAGAGAGTGTTCACTGTAATTGAGAAAAACCAAAAAACCGATAAAAGTGTCGTGTCTTCTCCGTTTTTTAGGGTTTTTTCTTGATTACTTGCTCATTGACCTTCAATTTAGTCTTCAGATTCGTGTTCAGCAAAAAACATTCCTCAGAAAATCATAGTCCAGCCCCCCAACATACACCCCTTTGCACTGTGCACAAGTCCACAAAAAAGTTTTGTGTGCTGGGGCCGAACTATGATTTTCAAGGGTATTTTTTTAGCTGAACATGAATCTGAAGTCAAAATTGGGAGTCAATCAGCAAGTAATCGAGAAAAACCCAAAAAATCGATAAAAGTATCGTGTCTTCTCGGTTTTTTGGGTTTATCTTGATTATTCGTCATTGACCCCCAATTTTGACTTCAGATTCGTATTCAACAAAAAAAATTCCCCAGAAAATCGTAGTCTGGCCCCCAACATACACCACTTTGCATTGTGCACAAGTCCACAAAAAAAGTTTTGTGTGCTGGAGGTCGGACTATGATTTTCCGGCCGCTGAACACGAATCTGAAGTCAAAATTGGGGGTCAATCAGCAAATAACCGAGAAAACCCCAAAAATCGATAAAGTTCACATTTTTATCGGTTTTTTAGGTTTTTCTTGATTATTTGCTCATTGACTCCCGCTTTTGACTTCAGATTCATGTCCAGTGGGAAAAAATACCTTAGAAAATCATAGTCTGACCTCCTGCACCTTTTTTTTGTGAAACAGTATTATTAATTAAATTACCAATAACTTGACGATCCAGCAGCTCTTCCTGAAGGATCTCTTTAACGTTCCGTAACTTCGGCGCGGCTCAAGTGTATTCCAAAAGTATTCAATTAGATTCAAATGACTTTTTTGCTTGGATGATATTGTTTCATAGAACAATCAGCGTAGAAACCTGTCAAATTAAAGAGGATTAAATTTTCTAAAATTTAAAGTCACTTTAAATGAAATTAGTGGAAAAACTACTGCAGTACGTGGGCTTTCTTGGGCAAACGAAAATTTGTAAAAATAATTTCCGATGGTTTCCTTCTGATTACCTAAAATTTGCTGATGCTATTTTTTTTTCAGCTTCGCTTGAGGCTAAAAAATAATCGAAGATTCCACGTTTATTACTGAAGTTTTGGAAAAAAGTCGAAATCTCAAGAAAAATTAAAAGTTCAACAAAAAACCTTAAAATAAACATTTTTCAGCTTCAGATCTGAAAACCAGATACTTGAAACCTGACGTCTTTAATTTTATCGTCTCCCTTATTGGCTCATCTGATTGAGATTCGTGTTCAGCGAAAAAAATACCCCAGAAAATCATAGTCCGGCCCCCAACATACACCCCTTTGCACTGTGCACAAGTCCACAAAAAAAAGTTTTGCGTGCTGGGGGTCGGACTATGATTTTCCGGCCGCTGAACACGAATCTGAAATAAAAATTATAGGTCAATCAGCAAATAACCGAGAAAACCCAAAAAACCGATAAAGTTCACGATATTTTTATCGGTTTTTTAGGTTTTTCTTGATTATTTGCTCATTGACTTCCACTTTTGACTTCAGATTCATGTCCAGTGGAAAAAAAATATCCTAGAAAATTATAGTCTGACCTCCTGCACCTTTTTTTGTGGAACAGTATTATTAATTACATTACCAATAACTTGACGATCCAGCAGTTCCTCCTGAAGGATCTCTTTAACGTTCCGTAACGACAATGAACTTCGGCGCGGCGCAAGTGTATTCCAAAAGTATTCAATTAGATTCAAATGACCTTTTTGCTTGGATGATATTATTTCATAGAACAATCAGCGTAGAAACCTGTCAAATTAAAGAGGATTAAATTTTCTAAAATTTAAAGTCACTTTAAATGAAATTAGTGGAAAAACTACTGCAGTACGTGGGCTTTCTTGGGCAAACGAAAATTTGTAAAAATAATTTCCGATGGTTTCCTCGTGATTACTTAAAATCTGCTGATGCTATTTTTCTTTCAGCTTCGAGTGAGGCTAAAAAATAATCGAAGATTCCATGTTTATTACTGAAGGGTTGGAAAAAAGTCGAAATCTCAAGAAAAATTAAAAGGTCGACAAAAAACCCTAAAATAAACATTTTTCAGCTTCACATCTGAAAACTAGAGACTTGAAACTTAACGTCTTTAATTTTATCGTCTCCCTTATTAGCTCATCTGATTGGGATTCGTGTTCAGCAAAAAAAATACCCCAGAAAATCATAGTCCGGCCCCGAACATACACCCCTTTGCACTGTGCACAAGTCCACAAAAAAAGTTTTGTGTGCTGGAGGTCGGACTATGATTTTCCGACCGCTGAACACGAATCTGAAATAAAAATTGGGGGTCAATCAGCAAATGACCGAAAAAACCCCAAAAAACCGATAAAGTTCACATTTTTATCGGTTTTTTAGGTTTTTCTTGATTATTTGCTCATTGACTTCCACTTTTGACTTCAGATTCATGTCCAGTGGAAAAAAAAATATCCTAGAAAATTATAGTCTGACCTCCTGCACCTTTTTTTGTGGAACAGTATTATTAATTAAATTACCAATAACTTGACGATCCAGCAGTTCCTCCTGAAGGATCTCTTTAACATTCCGTAACGACAATGAACTTCGGCGCAGCCCAAGTGTATTCCAAAAGTATTCAATTAGATTCAAATGACCTTTTTGCTTGGATGATATTATTTCATAGAACAATCAGCGTAGAAACCTGTCAAATTAAAGAGGATTAAATTTTCTAAAATTTAAAGTCACTTTAAATGAAATTAGTGGAAAAACTACTGCAGTACGTGGGCTTTCTTGGGCAAACGAAAATTTGTAAAAATAATTTCCGATGGTTTCCTTGTGATTACTTAAAATCTGCTGATGCTATTTTTCTTTCAGCTTCGAGTGAGGCTAAAAAATAATCGAAGATTCCATGTTTATTACTGAAGTTTTGGAAAAAAGTCGAAATCTCAAAAAAAATTAAAAGTTCGACAAGAAACCCTAAAATTAACATTTTTCAGCTTCAGATCTGAAAACTAGATACTTGAAACTTAACGTCTTTAATTTTATCGTCTCCCTTATTGGCTCATCTGATTGAGATTCGTGTTCAGCGAAAAAAATACCCCAGAAAATCATAGTTCGGCCCCCAACATACACCCCTTTGCACTGTGCACAAGTCCACAAAAACAGTTTTGTGTGCTGGGGGCCGGACTATGATTTTTCGGCCGCTGAACACGAATCTGAAGTCAAAATTGGGGGTCAATCAACAAATGACCGAAAAAACCCCAAAAAACCGATAAAGTTCACGATATTTTTATCGGTTTTTTGGGTTTTTCTTGATTATTTGCTCATTGACTTCCACTTTTGACTTCAGATTCATGTCCATCGCGGGAAAAAATACCCTAGAAAATAATAGTCTGACCTCTAGCACCTTTTTTTTGTGGAACAGTGTTATTAATTAAATTACCAATAACTTGACGATCCAGTTGTTCTTCCTGAAGGATCTCTTTAACATTCCGTAACGACAATGAACTTCGGCGCAGCCCAAGTGTATTCCAAAAGTATTCAATTAGATTCAAATGACCTTTTTGCTTGGATGATATTATTTCATAGAACAATCAGCGTAGAAACCTGTCAAATTAAAGAGGATTAAATTTTCTAAAATTTAAAGTCACTTTAAATGAAATTAGTGGAAAAACTACTGCAGTACGTGGGCTTTCTTGGGCAAACGAAAATTTGTAAAAATAATTTCCGATGGTTTCCTTGTGATTGCTTAAAATCTGCTGATGCTATTTTTTTTCAGCTTCGAGTGAGGCTAAAAAATAATCGAAGATTCCACGTTTATTACTGAAGTTTTGGAAAAAAAGTCGAAATCTCAAGAAAAATTAAAAGTTCGACAAAAAAACCCTGAAATAAACATTTTTCAGCTTCAGATCTGAAAACTAGATACTTGAAACTTAACGTCTTTAATTTTATCGTCTCCCTTATTGGCCCATCTGATTGAGATTCGTGTTCAGCGAAAAAAATACCCCAGAAAATCATAGTCCGCCCCCCACATTCATCACTTTGCACTGTGCACAAGTCCACAAAAAAAGTTTTGTGTGATGGGGGCCGGACTGTGATTTTTCAGCCGCTGAAAACGAATCTGAAATCAAAATTGGGGGTCAATCAACAAATAATCGAGGAAACCCCAAAAAAACGACAAAAGCCACGATATTTTTATCGGTTTTATTGGTTGATTATTTGCTCATTGACTTCCACTTTTGACTTCAGATTCATGTCCAACGCGGGAAAAAATACCCTAGAAAATCATAGTCCGTCCTCCAGCAATTTTATTTGTGGAACAGTGTTATTAATTAAATTACCAATAACTTGAAGATCCAGTAGTTTTTCCTGAAGGATCTCTTTAACGTTCCGTAACGACAATGAACTTTGGCGCGGCGCAAGTGTATTTTTTTTTTAAAGTTTAATCCACTCGCAAAGGGTAACCCCATTATGCTTTCAAAGCACTGCGAGTAGGATGCGGAAACAAGGATAGATGGCGATGAACCGCCTTCTTAAACAAGGATAGGTAGTAATTTTTGGGGAAAATTCTTTTCGGTAACAAGTTCCATAACTTGGAAGTTCTATAGAGAAAAGAGTCTCCGTAGACACAAGTCCTCACTGTGTCAAGCTGGGCCGCACAGGAATTTGCTGTCTCCGACTGTCTAGTACGCCTCAAGAATCTTGCCCTTGGGGGGATCAATCCTATTAGTTCCTGCGAGCATCTTCCATGATAGTATGTGTAGAAAAGAGACAAGTCACCAGCCATACGCCTGTGCTCTAGTGATTCGAGAGAATCGGTGCAACTCTCGTCATCAATTAGGCGAATCGCTCTTCTTTGGATTGAATCCAAGAGAGCTAAAGTGTGTTTTGGGGCTGAACTCCAAACATAAGAACAGTATTCTAGTGATGACCTTACTTAAGCTATAGAGTACAACTTTATTACCAAATTTTGCGATTAGCATTGAAATTTCCAAATTAAAGATAAAATGATGAGCTTTCGATATCAAAGCTGATTAAGAAATTTGATAGAGGCTTTAAATTTATTAATTTTGACTTTTTCATCAAAATTTTAAATTTTAACGTTTTAGACGCATTTGAATATGGAAGTCTTGACAAAATGGTCGAAATTTGGGAGAAGAAATTGAAAATGAAGAGAAGCCGATTTTATTTTAAATATATATAACTTTTTAATTTAGACTGAAGTATTAAGGAAAAAATTAAAATCTCTAGAGAATATCAAAATTTATCAAAAAAGTTGCAGATTCTAGCTTCAGCTTCCTCAAAAAATTGAATTTTTCTGACAATGATTGAAACTTTAAGAAAAAGTCGAAGTTTTGAGTTTAAAATCGTGTTTTTCAATCCACTCGCAAAGGGCAACCCCACTATTCCTTCAGAGCACCAGCAGTAGGATGCGGAAACGAGGATAGATGGCGATGAACCTCCTTAAACAAGCATAAGCTGTATTTTTGGAAAAAAAATTCATTTAGTAATGAATTTCATATGTTGGAAATTCTATAGAAAATAGAGTCTCCCTTGACAGAAGTCCTCACTGTGTCAAACTGGACAGAATAGGAATTTGCTGTCTCTGACTGTCTTGTATGCCTTAAAAATCTTACCCTTGGAGCGATCAGTCCTATCATTTCCTTCGAGCATTTCCCATGAAAATACTTTTAGAAAAGAGATAAGTCACCAACCATACGCCCGTGCTCTAGTAATTCGAGAAAATCGGTCAGACTCTCGTCATCAATTAGGCGAATCGGTCTTCTTTGAATTGAATCCATCAGAGCTAAAGTGTGTTTTGGGGCTGAACTCCAAACATGAGAACAGTATTCTACTGTTGGCCTAACTTCAGCTTTGTATAGTGTTAATAGCTGATGAGATGTGAAGTACTTTTTAGCCTAGCTTCTGAGAGGGGGATTTGGCAATGGCACATGATCGTCCCAAGAGAAGTATTCAATTAGATTCAGATCTGCATTATGGGAGGGCCGAAGCATAATCTCAAAAGCGTGCCAATATTGAAGGTATGGTTTCGTAGGTACTCATGAGAAGATTAATAAATGTGGCGTTCAGCACCATGTTTGTTTATACCAGGAGTAATCACTTTTAACAATCACTGATACAAAATTATTTGAATGTAGTTTTCACATAACTCGAATTTGCCATTTTTAGTGCGTTTGATAAGATAAAATTGGCTAAAAGCCAAATAAAATGTAGTAACGCATTGTAGGGAAAATATAGCGAATATCTAAGATAAAATACTGTTGTGTGAGTGATAGAATAACTATGTGACTTGTATAGAATTTAAAATATTTCAAAATTTCAATAATAAATTTTAATGAGTTACTTCTATTCTACATTAGGTTAGTAATTTTTAGCGCACTAGGAAGAACGTTGTTATTACCTTCTGCAATTGTGTTGGGAGATTCATTAAAAAGGTATTTTTCCTTGAGTAATTCCTCACTTAACGATAATGATACACTAGTCATCTCAAGGTATCTCAAGGCATCTCCATTAAATACAATAATTTTCTCTTTAGATCTGTAAGTACATACACTTTTTTTATTTTAAATTTATACAGAATGCCTCAAATTTCACCAACAACGCTTGACACTATATTAAATAAATAAATACGAGCAGACGCATCAGAAAAAGTCACTTTATTGTAAAAAAATGTCTCTGGAATAAAATTATACAACACACATAACAATTTTTAAGAAAAATAACTATTTGCAGATCTGTCCGCATTAATCCTTGTAATATTTTGTTTTTGTGATAAAATTTTGTTTGCTAATCAAAATGTATCTAATCTGTTTTCTGGTGAAATCTATTATTTTCAGTTGTGATGTAAGGGTGGCATATGAGTGGTTTTTAGCCAGCTGCCACCCTCTATTTACGGTTGGTTTGCAGTCGTGTGCCTTGCACGTGAACATCTGGCCAAATATTGTCCTGTATTTTCTACCACCCACTTTAATAGTGTCTAACCTATTACTGCTGCAGCTTATGGGCTTATGGATGATCTTTGATATATTTTTTTATCAGAAACTAGCTGATACCTGCGCCTTCGTCTACATAAAAGAAGAAAAATGATTCTTGAGTCATTTTGGTGGAACGGACTGGTCCTTGGTTATCTGCAAAAATTGAAATACAAACCTTGCCCCCTGAAACCAAGAAAGATTAAAAACACAACAAAGGAGCAACCTTGGTTATGTTTTTTAACTTTTCTTGGTTTCAGGGGACAAAGATTATATTTCAATTTTTGAAGATAACCAAGGGCCAGTCCCTTTCACCATAATTGAGTCACAAAACAAAACAATTATTGAAAACAGCATTAGAAATTATTATTATTACTTGAGGAGACTTTAGTTTATCTTCCATAATATTAACTTTTTAAGAAAGTACGTAAACAGTATCGATTTGAATCCCAATGCAGATGACGTCGATGCATCTTTTGCTAATCTTTTTAGATTAGTACGCTTGAAAATGCCAGTTCGGCTGGCGAAATACGTATCGCGTAATTATTTATTTATTTGCCGATGTGGTAAGTGGGTGAAACCTTCTTTCGACTTACGTAAACAATATTTGTATTTAGATATTTTGACTTCACTTCTGGTTAATACTTGAAAATATTTAAGAGTGGGAGGTCAAGAAGTATGATCAAAATCCCCTAAAATTTGCGCCACCTGATGGATTTTAAATTATGTTTTAAGATGTTCTATCTAGACTAGACAAATTTGACTTCCTAAACTCTTTATCTTTTTGGATTTAATTCATTTTGAATCACTTTATTATGAAATATCAATAAAACTTTGTATGGTGCATGTTTGATATGCTTCATAGCTTATTGTTAGTCAAGTTAAATATCTATCAGCATAATCGACAACTGGAATGTTATACTGACTCACTAGCAATGCATTTGTTCCATAAATAACATTTTTGCATTTGCAAAATGATATTTATGATATGCGAGATGAACTTGCAATTAAAATTTTATAGTAAGCAAATTTCTAAGTTAATAATTGACTTGAGCGTACTGTAATCAGGTAAAATACAACTATAGGTATTTAGGTAGTGAGGAAATCTTAGATAATATAAATATGTATAGTCAAAGAAGAAAATAAAGAAATTTCATTTATATATTTCAATATTTATAAGATTAAAATGAAAATCTTGTTCCCTGAAACCAATAAAGATTAAAAAACACAATAAAGGTTGCTCTAACGCGTTTCGACACCCAAGCTATCATCTTTACAGAGAGACTCAATAATAAGATACATAATAAATGAAGGAGGGACATTAATAAAAAAGAGGTTTACTTTAGACAGGGTTATTTTTCGACATATTATAAACAATAAACAAAAAGTGCAAGATTCATTTTGAAATTGATTTTTAGCAAAGTGAAAAATTTATTTATTCCAATCACAATAAAAAAGAAAAAAAAATACCGCGGTGCTTTGAAATTTTCATACTTTCTTTGGGATACTCTGATGTTGCAAAGTTACAGTCAGTAAATTTGCAACAACAACTTTGCAGAAGTCTTTAGTGTGTCCACTATTTGCAAAGTTGTGCCAAATTAAGGAAATTCTTCATTTTGGACTTGTATTGGTCGGAAACATTATCATTATTAATTTTATTTAACATTTCTGCGACCCAATTTGGAACTATTTAAATTTTTAGTAATGAACGTTGACAATATTCAGAAACACGTAGTCATATTTCAGTAAAATGTTTCATTAATTTTATTTAACATTTCTTCCAGTGGCGGCTGGCGTATAGGCACTGTGGAACTGCAGCACCCCCAAATTCGCTTACGAGTTTTTTTCTCAAAATTTTCTGAACACTTTTCATTACACAATTGTTTGTAGAAATTTTAAATTTTCTCTCATTCCTTTTTATAGAAATTTTAGGTTTCTTTCACGAAGCTGCGACATTTAAAAACCTATTTTATTTTTAATTTTGATCAAAATCAGATTTTCAAAAATAAATTTTTGTAAAAGTTTTGAAGAAGAAATCAATATTTCGAGCAGGAATCAAAATGTTAAGAAAAAAACTCAAATTTCTTTGAAAATGTTAACATTTTGGGAAAATAATTACAATTTCAAGAAAAAATTAAATCCAACTCATCTCGCATTTCTCTAAAAAATAAGTTAATACGGTATCTTCCAATTTTTACTCCAAATTTCATTTTGTATAAAAATATTAAGTTTTTTCAAATATTTCGAATTTTTTAGGAAATTTTGATTTTTTCTGCAAAGTTTTCATTTTTTCTAAATATTGTGTAAAAAGAAATTTTCTAGAAAATTCCATTTCTCCTGTTTGATGGAACGGATTGATCCTTGGTTATCTTCAAAAATTGAAACAGAACTTGTCCCCTGAAACCAAGAAAGATTAAAAAACACAACAAAGGTTGCTCTAACGCGTTTCGACAGCCAAGTTTCTCTCTGAAGATGACAGCTTGGCTGTCGAAACGCGTTAGAGCAACCTTTGTTGTGTTTTTTAATCTTTCTTGGTTTCAGGGGACAAGTTCTGTGTTTCAATCCATTTCTCCTGAAAGTGTTGTTCTTAAAATTTCTTCTAGAAATTCCAACTTTTCCAGATTTTTCTTTGATCTAAAAATGCTAAGTTTTTTCACGACACTTAGACAATCTAAAGTTCATTTTATTTTGTAGTTTTGACAAAAAATGTTTGGAAAAAACCCTGAAAGCTCTAAAAACATTTTAACATTTTGGGAAAAACAAAAAGTTTCGACTTTTTTTTCTTTTAAGTCGAAAATTTAATAGGAAATGTTCAAAAAAATGTATAAATAAAATGTTTAAAAAAGTTCAAACTTTTAAAAAAAAGTCAAGTTTTCATAAAGGGTAAAAATTTTCAAAAAAACGTCGAAGTTTTGAAATGGAGTCAAAATTCAACATTTTGTACAGATATTTCAATTTTTTTTCAAAGTTCGATTTTTTCTCTAAGAAATTTTGCTTTTTCCCTCTATGCAATTTATGTTTTTCTCTAAACATTTTATACAAAGATTTTTTTTTTAATTTAGACTTTTCGTGGAGATTTTGTCTTTAAAATATTTTTTCTTGTAGAAATTTTGATTTCTCTCCAATTTATTTTGGAAATTTAAAAGTTTTCTAACGAAATCTTAATATTTTTAAAGTTCATTTTATTTTGTAATTTAAATGCAAGTTTTTTTTTGGAAATTTGTTTCAAAACTTTGCTCAATTTTAAAAATAGAAATTTTAGTTCTTAATTTTTTTAAATTCGAGTGTTATTTCGAAATTTTTTTTCAAAAAAGAAAAACATTACCACTTTTAAAAAATAAAGCTAAAATTACCGAACTTTTAAAAAAAATTTCAATTTTTAAAGTGGTCAACATTTTCAATAATTTTGGTAAAATATCGACATTTAAAATAAATTGCAGAGTTTTTAATTAAATTTTCAAAGAAGCTGAATTTTTTGAATATTGGAGAAATCCCAGAATTATCGAAAAATTCGTAATTATCAAAAAAGTTGAAATTTTGAAACGGTAAAATTTTGAAAAAA
Source organism: Dastarcus helophoroides (assembly GCA_028583605.1). Taxonomy (NCBI): domain Eukaryota; kingdom Metazoa; phylum Arthropoda; class Insecta; order Coleoptera; family Bothrideridae; genus Dastarcus; species Dastarcus helophoroides. Next base: position 34,248,324 of record CM053327.1, read on the forward strand.
GTCGAAATTTGCAATACTTCAAGTTTAAATAGAATCTTTTCTTTTAGGCCGAAGAATTAATTGGAAATGTTTAAAAAAAGGTATAAATAAAATGTTTAAAAATGTTCAAACGTCAAAGTCAAGTTTTCAAAAAAATTTGAAAAAAAAGTATTGAAATGGAGTCGAAATTTTACGAAATATTAGACAAAAATTTCAATAAAGGGTTTTAAGAAATGTCTGACTTAAAAAAATTACAATTTTCAAAAAAAGGATCGACAGTTTATAAAAAATGTCAAAATTTTGAAAAAAGTGGAAAAAATAGTCAACATTTTTGAGTTTGTCAAAAATTTTAAATTTAAAAAATGATTATTTGGAAAAATTCAAACATTTAAAAACGGTTGGAATTTGCAACAAAGTGAGAATTAAAATAAAAGGTTGAACATTTCCAAAAAGTGCAGATTTAAGAAAAGGTTAAAATTTTTAATAAAGAAAGTCGAAATTTGTTGACAAGGCAAAAATTTTCCAAATCTTTCAAATTTCCAAAAGAAGTCAAAATTTTGCAAAAGAAGAAATTTTCAAAAGAAAAGGGTCGAAATTTATAGTTGTTAATAAAAAAATATCAAAATTTGCAAAAGATTTGGGAATTTTTATTGAATTTACGAAATAATTCGAAATTTTAAAAAAGTTTAAATTTTGAATAGTTGTGAAATAACAATTTTCACATAAAAGTTTCCAAAAAATGTCGTAATTTTAAAAATAGTTGAAATTCAAAAAATGGTAAAAAAAAGTTTTCCAAAAACTTTAAATTTTGGAAAATGACTAAAATTTTAAAAAATTCAATCATTTGAAAAAGGCCGGAATTTTCAACAAAGTGGAAATTAAAATAGTGTCAAAAATTTCAAAAAAAGTGCAGATTTAAGAAAAGGTTAAAATTTTTAATAAAGAAAGTCGAAATTTGTTGACAAGGTATAAATTTTCAAAATCTTTCAAATGTCCAAAAGAACTCAAAATTTTGGAAAAGAAGACATTTTTTTTTAAAAATTTATAGTCGAAATTAAGAAAATATCAAAATTGTCAAAAGATTTGAGAATTTTTATTGAATTTACGAAATAATTCGAAATTTTAAAAAAGTTTAAATTTTGAGTAGTTGGGAAATTTGCACACTTTTCAATAAACATCAGAATTTTCGAAACCGGAATATTGAAAACGAGTAAAAATTACCAGATTGATCGAGATTTTCAAAAGTTGAAATACTGAGAAGTTAAAATTTTGGAAAAAAATTAAATTTTTGAGGGTTGAAATTTTGAATCAAAGTGGAACATTTTTTCAAAAAGTTGAAATTGTAGGTCAAAAAAAATAAAATTTTGACAAAATGTCAAACATTTCATACAATTTCAAAATTTTCAAAAAAATCGAAATTTTGAAAGAATTTCGAAAAGTAGCCCTAATTTTTAACAAAAAAAATCAAAAAATAATCGAAACTTTGCAAAAAAGGGCGACATTTTGAAAAATAGTTGACATTTAAATAAAAACCAGTCGAAATTATTAAGAATCGAAATTTTCAATAAAAAAATTATAATTTTCCAAAACAAAATTATAAACAAAGATGAAATTCAGCAAAAACATGAAAATTGAAAAAGTCAAAAGTCCAGATCTGAAAAAATTTACATTTTCAGAAAAAGTAAGAATTTTCAAATGGTAAAAATTAAATTTTGCAATAAAGTCGAAATTTTGAAAGAAATTCAACCTCACATTATCAAAAGTTTCCATTGTCAGGGAATCTAAAGTTTTCAAAAAGAAACATTTTAAAAATGTCGAAATTTTCAGTCGAAATCTTAAAAATTTTAAACCGTTTAGACATTGTCGCAGCACCCCCATTACTTTTGGTTACGAGCCGCCACTGATTTCTGCGACCCAATTTGGAAATATTTCCATTTCCATAAAAGTTTAATTCTATAATGCACAGACCAATAGGTTTGAACATTTATTAGATTCGAGATTTGGAAACCAAATACCGGTTTCGATCTTGTTAGATCTCGTCAGTTTGGTATATCCAACTCGAATGCTAATAAATGTTCCGACAAGTAAGTACTAAAACATTCACAGGCGTCAAGCGAGTGACTCTTTAGTACTACCACCTATTGGTCCATAGAGAAACTATGGCCATCGCCATTGCATCCATTTTTAATGATAAAAGTTTACAATATTCTGAAACATGTAGCCAAAATGTTTCAGAATATTGTCAACTTTAATTATTAATCTCTGTTAATTATTAAAAACCTAAATATTTCGAAACTGGGTCGCAGAAATATTAAATAAAATTAATAATAAAATTATGGGAATATTCCTAATAATGCATTTTTTTTCTTTCAATCAAGGTTTCTCGTATTAATTATTTTTCCATCAAAGACCCACAACTAGCGCCTACAGAAAACACTTTGCAGCTTTTAGAAACATATTTTCATTTTCTATACGATCACTATTTCCCGAGTTATTGTCCACCAAAGTCAAAAACGACCTTTTTGCTTTTTTTTGCTTGGATGATATTATTTCATAGTACAATCAGCGTAGAAACCTGTCAAATTAAAGAGGATTACATTTTCTAGAATTTAAAGCCACTTTAGATGAAATTATTCGAAAAACTACTGCAGTACGTGGGCTTCCTTCGACAAACGAAAATTTGTAAGAATAATTTCCTTATGATTACTCAAAACCTGATAAACCAGCGTCGAGTGAGGTTCAAAAATAATCGAAGATTCCATGTCTATTACTGAAGTTTTGGAAAAAAGTCGAAATCTCAGGAAAAATTAAAAGTTCGACAAAAAACCCTAAAATAAACATTTTTCAGCTTTAGATCTGAAAATTAGATACTTGAAACTTAACGTCCTTAATTTTATCGTCTCCCATATTTGGCTCATCTGTGACCTACAGTCATTAAAACAATAATAAAAAATGTTTACAAATAAAAGAATATTTGTGTTAAAATCTGACTAGGAGGTCAGATATTATTAATAAAAATAACGAAAAATGTTGTAACAGTTTTTCTAAATGAAAAAATGCACTTCAAGCGTAAATAAACCACCTAATAGTTCCGGTTTATAAGCACGTGCCTGACCGGAAGGATGTCAAGATCACAATTATAGTTTTACGCTTCTTTAATCTTTACCTTACTGGAAATGGAGTTCCAGTAACATATTGTTTTTAACGTGGAATCATTGGCGTATCTACAATTTATTTCTATAGGGGGCCTGGCCCCTGAAAAATGATGACAAATAAATGTACGAAATAAAGATAATTTAAACTTGAAATGATGATTTCGATAATCCATTTGTGGAATGTTACTTTAAATAAAATTACCCAAAAAGATTTTCAGCGAGAAGTGTTCATTTTGATTGCTGCATTAATGAACTAATTATTAAATAACTTTAATTTTTCATTTTTCTACAAAAACGTTTAACACTTTTTCGGGCGTAATGTGTTTTAATTTTCTATTTAAAACTAAATTTAAATTATTTAAATCAAAACATTATTTGTAAATTAGGAATTTTCTTCTGTGTCCATTTTTTTCAAAATGTGAATCTAGAAATTTCGATTTCCTTATTAAATCTAAAATTTCATTAATTTTACACTTTTAATTTCTTCTGACATTTTTCACGCAAGTAAAAGTTTCGACTTTTTGCAAGATATTTTGAGTTTTTTCGACGCCTCTAGTTTTTTTTTCGAAACTTTCAATTTTTAACCTGAAAATTTGTTAAAGCCCCATTTTTTTATCAAAACTGTGATATTTTTCTAAATTGCGATTTGAAATGCAGTTTTGACTCCCCCAAAATTTTGACTTTATGATCAAAATGTCATTTCAGAACGATTTTCATTTTATTTTCTAAATAATGACTTTAAATTTAATTTCAGTTTTTTTTAATAGTATTCTATTTTACCTTTCATGTAAAACTACATTTTTCAATAGAAACGCTAAATTTAGATTTCCTCTTCATATTTAACTTAATTATTTAAATATTTTCTATAACATCAGATTTTTCTGCAAAGGATATTTTTCTCTATTACTTCCACTTAAGAATCGAAATGTCGAAAAAATTATTAAATAAATTTCCAATTTTTTAAAATATTGACTTTTTCTAAATATTTCTGGATTCATTTTCTTTCAAATATTTTGAATTTAACCTCAAAATTTCAACTGATTCTCAATATTTTAAGGATTTAGTTCGATTTTTTTAATTTTGAATTATTTACAGTTTCAGCTTTTACTTTTGTTAATTTTTTACTTTAAAGTGAAAATTACATTTTTGCTTTTTTATTTTTTAAAATTTTGATTTTATAATATCCAAATTTGTTAAGTACAGCCGATGAGTTATACGCGAATTGTACTTAACGGACGACTTATGATTAAACTTGCAATTTAAGTTTACAGATCGTCTTCAATCATCATGAATTATTATAAAAAATTCAAACGATCTATTGCCATATTTAACATAGATGATACAAGTTGTGCAGCTAAAACTATGTATATTCGTAGGCATGTCTAGAATAGGGCAGGGTACGGCACTTTTTTTTTGTTTTTTGTTAAAGTAGGGGAAAATGCTTTACGCACATCTGGGAAGATAACTCAGATAGTGCCGGACTTCCGCTCAAGCTACGGGTACCCACTAAAAACCCCTGCTTCTTCGGGCCGGGCCCTTGGCCCCCAATTCCTCCGTCGGAACAGTACAATAGTGCTGGTGCACTGTTGTAAGCTGTTTTGCCTGAAACATAAGAACAAACAAAACAGAAAATTTTCGAAATGGAAGTCTTAGCCTAGAGGACCATCCTTGGTCTTCTAATCCTGGTTGGGATGTTTGGATCGTAATCCACTGCCTGTCGAACTAGTTCGTTGGGATGCGCTTCCGCTCTCACCATCGCCCTGGAATTAATTTCCCTAAGAAGTTCTTTTACCAAAGGTAGTTCAGCTTCTCTGTGGAGCTGATTGTTTCTCACAAACCATGGAGCGTCCATGGCTTGTCTTAGAAAGATGTTCTGGAACACCTGGAGTTTCTTCATCTGATTATCCGTCGCCTGTGACCAAGCTACAGATGCGTAGGTCATCGCTGGTCTTATGATTGATTTGTATAGTAACACTTTAAGTCCAATGGACAGGTTACTATTTCTACCAATCATCGCTTGCAACAGTCCCTTCAGCATTTTAGCTTTGGACACTGCATAATCGATGTGTGCCTGGAATGTTAGTTTTTTGTCTAGAATGACACCTAGATACTTTGCCTGAAGTCTCCAGTTGACGTTTTGCCCATGAACATTTACATGTCCATATGGTTGGAGTCTTTTTCGAGTGAAAAAGACTGCTTGGGTCTCGTCTGCGTTGACTTGGATTCTCCATTGGCCGAAGTAATCTAGTAGACTGTCTGTTGCCTCCTGAAGTCGTCTGGTGACCACCTCTGGACTGAAAGAGTACGCCACTAAAGCTGTGTCCTCTGCGTAAGTTGCCAATACGGTGTGGTCGATTGTTGGATTGGTTCTCAGAATGTCTGCTGTGAACAGAGAATACAGCAAGGGTGACAAGGCAAAGCCTTGACCCCACACTGTAGCCTAAACTGGTTTGATAGTTCCTGTCCCACCTTTGCTCTGAATGAGCGCTGGTCCAGGAACGAGCTTACCATTTGAATTATTGTTAGAGGTATTCCAAACTGGTGCATCTTGTAGACCAATCCTTGGTTCCAAACTGTGTCAAATGCCTTGGAGATATCGAAGAAAATAGCTCCCTCCACCTGGTTCCAGTTCATGCGTTGAGTGATTGTTTTAACCACTCTCAGCAGTTGGTCTGAGGTAGAGTGCATAGGTTGGAACCCAAATTGTTCCTTAGGAATTATGTCGCGATCGCTGATGATATTCTGCAAACGTTTTCTTAAAATCCTTTCCGCCACCTTACCCAAATTGGTTAAGAGGCTGATTGGCCTGTAATTTTGGGAAAATTTCCCATCCTTACCTGGCTTAGGAATGAAGATAACGTTTGCAGTTTTCCATCTTGTTGGAAAATACCGGAATTTAAACATGGAATTGACTATTGCTCCAAAGTATTTGACAGCTTGGTCCGGAAGAGACTTCAGAGCTTGGTTTGGAATGCCATCTGGACCTGGAGACTTTTTGACATTTAGCTTGCGCAGAAAGCTTTGGATTTCCTCCTCGTTAGTCGGCTGGATGACGTCGTCTTCCTCTGGCACTTCCTCCTGAAGAATTTGAACCTCTTCTTCCACCTCATCTACAAAGTCTAAGTCCACTTCTTCAAGTGTGGCCTAACAGTATCGTTCAAAGGTCTCAGCAAAAGCTGCGGCCTTTTCCTGATCTGAGTGAGCCATTCCTTGAGGTCCGTGTATTGGAGGGATAGGTTTCCTAACCCCTCTTAGAGCTTTGGTTGTGCGCCAGAGATCTGATGAAGTTTCGAGATTGCAACTTCTTAGGTGTTCCTGAAATTTGTGCTCTTTGAGTTCATACCCGAGCTCGTGGATGAGCCTGTTGACTTCCGCCTTATCTGCTTGCAGATTGGTCCGTCTCGCTCTCTTCCTGGCACGATTTTTCCTTCTAATCAGCTCCACCAAGTGATTTGGCAGTGGTTCCCTTCCTTCTATACGCCGGAAAGTTTTGGTCGCTGCCAGAATTGAATCTCTTATGGTGATTTCCAGTCTTTCCACCGCTGCGTTGATGTCATCGTTTGTGTTGATCTCTCCAGGCTCTTCCAGGTTTTCTGCTAGATACTCCCTGAACTGTGTCCAGTTTGTTTTCTTGCAGTTGTCTGGAGCCTTGGGTCCACGATCATCTCCGATGGTCATCATCACTGAGTTGTGGTCTGAACTGAGCTCACTAACTGATGTTAACTCAACAGTGTATTGAACATCCTTCATCAGTGCAACGTCCAGGACATCTGGAATTCCTGTGGCGTGATGATGATGGGTTGGTTCTTCTGGAGCCATTACATCGATTCCGTTCTGTGCTGTGAACCTTTGAAGTGTCCTCCCGTTTTTGTTGTTGACTCTGCTGCCCCACTCGACGTTTTTGGCATTAAGGTCTCCGGCCACAATAACATTGTTATTGTTTATTTCGAAGATGCGTGCCAAATCTGTCTCTGTGAGGGCGTTGGTTATGGAGTAACAAGACACCAGCGTCAGAGGTCCCTGCGCCATTTGAATTGTTACTCCAATTCCTTCCAGCTTTTCCAACTCCGGGGTGCCTGCAGCAAAATGTGTTAGCTTTCTACTTACATAGATAGCTGTACCTCCTCCTGGGCCAGTTGGTCTGTCTCTGCGGTGAAGAACATATCCTCGGATTTTGGGATCCCTATATCTGAACGTCATCCTGGTTTCGCTCAGCATCAGTAAGTCCAGGTCGTTTTCCTTTGCGAAAACTTCGAGTTCGTTCCTGTTGCCTTGGAGTCCGTTGCAGTTCCAGAAAACTGCCTTGAGATGCTGGTGACGAGCAGGGTTTCCTTCGTTAACTCTCCTTTCCTGGCGTCTCTCCATTACTGTTTCAGAGAGATTATCTTGGGAAGCATCATCATGATGCTTACGATGGCCTCTTGGCTGTTCCCGGCTTCAGAGATGGCCCCAATCAAGTCCAATAGGACTTGATTTGTCGTTTCCGAAGTCTTTTTGGGGATCTTCTTTGCGCCACCTGCAACAGAGGCATACGTGTTTCCACTTACCTTTGGGTTGGAGGTTCCGACCGGTTTCGGCACAGCCTTTGGAGGATTGACTGTTTTTGTGGTAGGGCACTTTCTCCCCCCCTGGCTCTTAAAGTTGCCGAAAATTTATATTCAATTGAAATTTCCATTTTTTCTTCAGAATTCGTATTTACTTGAAATTTCGATATTTGTCGATAATTTCAATTTTTTTCACATTTCGTGATTTTTCAAAAAACAATCTTTAATTTATGACAGATGTTGGCTTTCTCCGAAAAATTTCGAATTTTAATAAAATTTGGGATTCTTTTAGAAATTTTGATTTTGTTGAAAATTTCGATCTTTTTCTGGAAATTTCAAATTTTTTTCAAAATCTGTTTTTGCTTTTGTGATTTTTTTCGAAATGTCCATAGTTTTCTCAAAATTGGTTCTTTTTTAGAAATTTTGATTTTATTTCAGATCCAATCCTTTATGTTCCCAAAAATCAATTAATGACCAAGGACACCTCAATCACGGGGATAGCACAGTGGGCCCGGAAAGGGTGGCCTAAGTGCTGGCCTAAACTTTAGGCAACCCACAACAAATCCTGAATCCAGTTCCCAAAAATCTCAATATTTTCGTCCAAGTTTATTTTTATCTGAAAATTTTGATTTTTTCTTCAAGTTTTGTCTTTTTAAATACAAAAATTTTCAAAATGAAACCTTTTTTATCAAAATTTAACTTTCATGAATTCGACTTTCTGTGCAAAATTTTCAATTTTTTCGATATTCTCTGAAAAATTTCGAATTTCCTCTCAATTTTGAAGTGCACTTAAATATTTCAAGCCGATTTCCCAAATTTCGCCTATTTCTACAAATTTCTTTATTTTCCTTAATATCTAGGATTTTTATGAAAATTTCAACCTTATAGAATCTAGTTTTCCAAAAATTTTGACTAGTTTCTTAGAGTTTGCTTTTTTTTCGAAATCTTGATTTTATATCTCAAAATTTGATAAATGACCAATTAAATGTTCTGTAATTAAACAGTTAAACGTGCTTAAAATTGAAAATATGTACAACCGCAACCATAGACTAGTTTCGGCGTTCCTTGGCCTCGTCAGCATGGTACTGTGGTTGTATACACTTCCAATTTAAAGCCGTTAGTCAGTCGTATAAGTACCCAAGAGAGCAAACCTCCATCGGGTGACTTGTAACTGACTTTTAACTGTTTATTACGCAAACATTTTCGCTACATGCTAATTGAAGCATTACTCTCTGCTGAGATAATAAGCCTTGTATATACGAATATATACAAGTTTATTACGATGCAATTGAAATCTAATTTCATTAGAATCTAATGAGAATTAGACTGCAATTGCAAAGTTCACGTAGATGAGGCAAAGCTTGTATCACGGGTTGCATCGCAACATCCATAGATACAAACGTCCTCGGCGTGACTTTACTTTCATCTAGTTTTGACAAAAATTTGATACTAAATATTTCTGAAAGTTTAGACTCTCTGCTTGAAGTTCGTCTTTTTATCGAAAAATTGACTTTTCTTCTTCAAATCTGCCTTTTTGTTCAAAGTTTCCTTATCAAAAATTCGAAATTTTAAAAATCGTTTTTTTGGAAATTTCGCCATTTTTCTTAATACGTATTCATGTTGTTTCGAAATTCTGCTATTTTTCTTAATATTTTTTTTTATATATTTCAAATTTTTGAAATTACACTTTCCTAAAATTTCAAGTTCCTTATTTTTGACATTTAGACTTTTATCTCGAAATATTTTGTTTCCGGAATTGTAGACTTTTTCCCCGAAATTCTCTAACTTTGATCGGAATGGAATATGGAATGTTAATAAAAAAGCAACCATGTTGAGAAAATATTCTTGTATTTAGTGAAAAAAATTGAATTTCTTTACCCAAATTTAAATATTATGTTAACATTTAAATAAAAAAGTAAATATTTCGAAAAGAATAATTTTGCCAAATTGCGATTTTTTTTTAAATTCGACTTTTCTTTCACAAAATTTGACCTTTAAAAATTTTGTCTTTTTTCGATTTTTCGACAGTTTTCAAATTTTTCCAGAGGGAAATTCGATTTTCTAAAAATTTTGACTTTATGTTGAAATTATAACTTTTTCTGAATTCTACTTTTTCCGCTCTTTCTTTCCTTTTCTTGGAAATTTAAATATTTCCTAGAAATGTCGATCATTTTCTCCAGATTTTGACAGTATTTTTCGAAATTCGTTTTTATTAATGTTCAGTATTTTCTGATTTTTTTAAATTTGACTTTGTGGACTTACACTTGTTATTAAAAATTTGTCGTCTGAAACCAAGAAAGATGAAAAATACAACAAAAGTTGCTGTAACGCGTTCCGATAGCCAAGCTATCATCTTCGGAGAGATACAGTATGTCATATTACAGTTGAAACCGGATATAACGACATTGAAGGGACCATAAACTAGGGACGCTGTAACCGGTAGTTGTTATAAGCAATATAGCTGGCAATACAGTTACCTTTTAAAATAATCGCCGAGACCTTGCCATTTAGTCGTAATAACCGATGCATCGTTCTAAACGATGTCGTTATATCCAGTTTTGACTGTAGTATCTTTCTGAAGATGAGAGCTTGGCTATTGAAACGAGTTAGAGCCATTTCTGTTGTATTTTTTAATATTTTTTGGTTTCAGGGGACAAGATTTGTATATTAGCTTTGGAACATAACCAAGGACAAGTTTGTTCCACCAAAAAAAAGATTTCCACTTGTTTCTCTAAATTCGTTTTATTCTCGGAACAGGATATACCCCAAAATTTGAAGTTTTGTTTCTGGAAATTTCTACCTCCTCCAAATTTCGACTTTTTCTTAAAATTTGATTAATTTTTTTAAAATCGCAGTAAAATATTAATAAAACGTCCTAATTTCTAGAATAATATGTTTGAAATATTTCGGGAAAAAAGCTTCTCGATTATATTAAAATTTAAATAAAGTAAAATTCTGAGGAAAATATTATTGGTTATTTCAGTTTTTTCCAAATTTAATTTATCCAGGAAATATTTCAAAGTTTAAAGTTTGACATTCGACATTTTCATCAGTATTTTTTTTCTTTGCCAATTTTGATATTCTTGAAAGTTTAAATCTTCTCTCAACATTTTGGTCTAACACAAAGATTTTCTGTTTTCCCCCAAAATGTCGACTTAAAATTCATTATTTTCCTCTCTTTCTATAATGTGAACCTTTTGTAAAAATTTTTATGGTTTTTTTTTCAAAAATTTTAAATTTGAATTAGAATTATCGAAGTTAGAGTTGGGGGGTCCAATCTGGCAGTATTTATGGCCAGCCAGAGGTACTTTATGATATTATTTTATGATATTGTGTCGAGTCACTTTGTCACAAAGCACACGTTTTTATCCCTGGAATCCCGTAGTGCGAAGGATAACTGCACCACAGATTGTTTCCTGTTTCAAACCTAAGAAATTTTAAAATAATTTGTATTATGATATCAAAATATCGGGGTTTTAATTTTGGGTTGGTAACCTAATAGTCTGGGGTGGACACCTAGACAATTCTGGGGTGGGCACGGCCCACCCGGCCCCCCTCTATATACGCTAATGCGTAGAATTAAATTATTTTTAATTAACCGTTACAGGGAACTTTTTGCCATAAATGCCTTTAAGTATCGACCATTTTTATTCTGGTTTCTATCGCAAATAGTGCGCTCTTTCTTAGTTTTTATTACAATAGATCTAGCTAAACTAAGAAAAATCCTATTTTTATTTTGTATAAAACTATTATTGTTTTATTTAGTGATTGTGAATTTAAATTGAATGGTTTATACTTTTTTTTCGTATTTCTTAATTATTTTACTCAATTGTAATGCCCATAAATCAAAATCGATTCGTTTAAATGTTTTCAAGACATTATTCCGTACCTTTACATACCAGGTGTCCTGGGATTTATAATACCAGAATCAAGAATTAGATGAGGGTACCATGTGAACGTTGCACCCCTCTATGTCTATTGTGAAACAACCCAACGGACTTTAGGGGCTACGTTTCATTTTTAACGCATGTGTCTGCACAAATGAGTTACTGCGTAAGGATGCTGTTGCAGATTACAGTCTCTAAATTCTAATTTTAAATTTTAACCTTTTTATTGTAATTTGAACTGAAATTTTTAAGAAAAAAGGTAAAATTTGAGTTCAAATTACAATAAAACAGTTGAAATTTAAAATTAGATGAATTTTGTTGTAACTGGCTTTTGGTTATCTTCAAAAATTCAAACAAATCTTGTCCTCTGAAACCAAGAAAAAAATAAAAGATTAAAAAAATACAACATTTGCTCTACGCCAATTTAACCCGATTTGAAAATTGAAATTTTAGGGAAAATGTAAAACATTTCAAGTATAAATTGGATATTTTAACAAAACTTTGAAATTTTTTCTTAAAGTTGAGACTCTGGGTTCAAAATTTCCACCTTTTCGAAAATTGCTCTTTTTTTATCGAAATTTTTATTTAATTGTCAAACAATTTAAAAATTAAAAACGGAAATTCGAGTGAGGCTCAAAAATAATCGAAGATTCCATATTTATTATTGAAGTTTTGGAAAAAAGTCGCAATCTCAATAAAAATTGAAAGTTTGACAAAAAAACCTAAAAATAAACATTTTTCGTAGTTTCATATCGACAACATTAAATTTGTTATGGATAACAATAACCATTTCTGGTTTAACCCTTGAGTTTTGCCAAAAAATTGCAAATGTTGAAAAAAACCCAAAATTTGTTGAGAAAAACTCAAAACTTGTTGAGAAAAACTCAAACTTTGTTTATAAAAACTCAATTTTTAAAAAAAAAACTCAGTTTTAAAAAAAAATTGCTCAACATATCTTTCAAATTTTTAGTTTAAAATAGCAACTTTCAGATTAAAACCTAAACCTAAAATTGTTCGCTTTAAATCAACTTCTTTCTCAAGTTCAACATTTTTCTTGGAATTTCGACTTTTCTTTCAAATTACGGCTTTTCCCGAAGTTAGACTCGAAAGACAACTTTTTTGTTGATAGTTTCAAAATGAAAGTCGAAATTTTGGAATTTTTTTAAGTAGATGAAATTCTAGTTTTTCAAAAGTTTAGCTTTTTTAAATTCAATTCAATTTATAAATTGAAATATAAATCTTGTCCCCTGAAACCAAAAAAGATTAAAAAACACAACAGAGATTGCTCTACTACTACTTAGTGCTCTAAGTAGTAGTAGAGCAATCTCTGTTGTGTTTTTAATCTTTCTTGGTTTCAGGAGACAAGATTTATACTTCAATTTTTGAAGATAACCAAGGACCAGTCCGTTCCACCAAAACTATTTCCGATTTCATGTATTTTTAAAAAATACTAAAAAAAACTTTATTTACAGGAGCAACAATGGGAGAATTCACACGAAACCCTAGTAAAATATGGTGGGCTAATGACAACATAGAACTCAGGGCGACTTCAGCCAGTCCAGGAAGTCAAGATTCGGGATTCTCCGATACGGAAACATCCAATCATTTACCAGCGATAAAAAAGCACAATCAATCAAATGATCAAAATGTTCAACTCTCCATACAAAAAATACCTGACAGTGCTTTGAAAAAATCCTTGCCTTGCGAAAATAAGCAGAATCTTACTGTCAACTGCAAAGATAAATTAACTCCAAATAAGAATCTTGACTACGAATTGATTAATTTAAAGAAAAGTAATGAAAATCACGATGATAGTTCTCCAAATAACAAGATATTTAAATCTGGTGATGGTAGAAAACAATTCACAAATCCTAGTAGGAAATTGTTTACAAAGAATTCATTATCAGACGTGACTCATAATCAGTATTCAAACAATGTTTTTCAAGAAACATCACATCTACCTTCTGGCGAGCTACCTTTTAATAATAGTGCAGTATCATCGAAATCCGACTTCACGCAAAGTGACTTCTCATTGTTTAGGCAAAACGAACAAAATGCAGGAAATTCAAAACTAAGCCATTCTGCTCCAGCTGCACTTGATAACAAACACGATAACGCCGAAGAAGATACTGATTCAACACGTGCTTCAGAAGACAACTCCTTGAATAGTGATTGTGAAAGTGAACTCAGTTGTCTGTTTCGAAGTGATCTAGAATCTCCCAAACACACCTCGACTCCTAAGGCGGAAATGGTAGATCGAATACGAAAAAGAAAAGCGAAAATTCCTATGAAGTTGTATTTGCAATATCAAAACGAAAGGTAACTTGCAGTGGCGTGTCTTACATTTTGTAAACGGGGAAGCTAATTGAAAATAAATTTCAGAAATTTCGATTCATTTCTCAAACATTTTGATTCACTTTTCAAACATTTTGAAAATGTCATGTATGAACTTGAAAATTTTGTTACTTGCTTTCAAAAATTGAAATACAAATCTGCCCCCCTGAAACCAAAAAAAGAATAAAAAACGCAACAAGGGTTGCTCTAACGTGTTTTCGATAGCCAAGCTGTCATCGTCGGAGAGATACTTGTTTCTAAGAAACAAAGAAGAAATGTGAAGAAGAAGGTGAAATGTCGAAAAACAAAATTTCAAGATCATTAAAACATTCGAAACTTTTTCCTTGATTTTTTTTTAGAAATTTTGACGTTTCTTAACCCAACTTCAGAATTTCGAGTTTAAACTAGTAATTAATTACTGTTGTTTTAAAGTTTAAATGCTGAATTAAAATGTTGTGATTTTAAGTCAAAAGTTCAAGAAACAACTTAAAATTTTTAGATTGAATTCCAATATTTAACTTTCCAGCTTTTGAAAAAAAAAATAAAATTTCAGTTTAAACTTATTTCCACTTTTTTCTAATTTAAATTTTTCTATAAATAACATTTCAATCTCAAAATTTCTGGTTTTTATTCTCTTCCGCAATTTTAACTTTAAGGTGGAAATTTTAAGAAATTAATTTAGAATTTTGACTTTTAAAGAACGGATGAAAATAGAATGATTAAACAAGCGAAGATATTGGCACCAACAGAAAAAAGAACACAAAGGAGACCGATGAAAAGATGGAAAGAATGTTGGACATTAGCTTTTAAAAAAAAGCTGAAAATTTATTATATAAAATGTAGACATTAGAGTCGATGTTGCGAAAAGAAAAATTCAAAATTTCCAATTTTTCTAGGTATATATTTTTTTAAATATTTCGACTTTTCTAGAGGTTCAACATTCAAGTAGGGTTTTTTTTAATTCTTTTTCAAGTTTTTTAACTTTTAAACGCGATGTCAATAATAAATTTGAAAGCTCAAATCGAAACTCCAATAAACAAGTTTAAAATTTTGTGATCAAATTCCAGATTTCGACTTAAATTCGTTTGAACAAAAGAAATTTTGAATTTAAAAGCTAAATTTACTCGAGTCAACAATTCGGGAAAAAGTCAACAAAAGCCTCAATTTCGAGTAAAAACTCTTCTTCTTTTTCTTCTTCTTCTTTTTCTTTTTCTTTTTCTTTTTCTTTTCTTTTTCTTCTTCTTCTTCTTCTTCTTCTTCTTCTTCTTCTTCTTCTTCTTCTTCTTCTTCTTCTTCTTCTTCTTCTTCTTCTTCTTCTTCTTCTTCTTCTTCTTCTTCTTCTTCTTCTTCTTCTTCTTCTTCTTCTTCTTCTTCTTCTTCTTCTTCTTCTTCTTCTTCTTCTTCTTCTTCTTCTTCTTCTTCTTCTTCTTCTTCTTCTTCTTCAACCTCTGAGGTAGCTTTATCAACCTGTTCTGGTCTTCAAGCCTCTTGTTCTTCTTATGTCCAGCATTCTTTCCATCTTTTCATCGATCTTCCTTCTGTTCTTTCCAGGGCTTCGAACCGGAAGTGAACCGAAAATCGGAAACTGAAAAAAACCGTTAATTTTGCAGGAACGAAAACTGGATTAGAAGCGTAAAAAAATAACGGTTTATTTTGGTTCGTTGAATTTGTATGTTCTTAAAATAATTTTTACTTTATCCTAAAGTTTGGGTTTTTTTTATTTCTTTTCAAAATTTGACACAAATTCATGCAACTTTCATCTCAAAATTTTATTTACTTTAAAGAACATTTTTTTTGAAAGTTTAATTAGAAACTCAGAATTTCCTTTCTTTCTAGGAAAATGTTGATTTTATTCTTAAAATTTCAAGCCAAATTGAGTTTTAAGTTGTATAACTTAAATATTCTTTTTTCAATATTTTCGGCTCTTTTTTGAAATTTGGACCTTTTTCTCGAAATATTTCTTTCTTCTTCTAAAATCTTGAGTTTGAAATAAAAATTTTGTGTGCTATTATAAATATGGACTCAAGCAGAGGAGTCTTTTGCATTGAAGCCCAGTTTCCTGGCAATTTTATTTGCAAATTCGAATTTTTCCGAAAATTGTAACTTTTTCTTCAGAACAAACACTCAAAATTTGTTTTTTTTTCTCAAACTTGGATTTTTCCTCTTATAATCTGATACCCCTATTTTTTGAAGTTATTAATAACAATTTCGAGTTTTTTTTGAACTTTTTCCTTCAATTTTCACTTTAATTTAAATATGCCAATTTTTTTCTCCAAATTTCAAATTCTAATGCTGTTTTCACGATGCCGTCTTCATAAAACTTCCCAAAATTTCTGGACTTGGCTTTTTTTTCCCAAAATTTGCGATAAAACCTCGCCATTTCTAATTTTTACTAGAAATTGGGAATTTCGGTCAAAATTTCAAGAGAAAAATACATTAATATTCCAATTTAAAGCCGGGATCTTGAAACTGAAGTCAAACTTTTAAAGGTAAACTTGAAACGATGACATGTTAGAAAATGTCTAATTTAAACTTCCAATTTTATCTGGTGTTGTTTACGTTATATTCGACTTTTTTCTTAAAATTTCGACTGCAGCCTCGAAGCTGCGATTTTTTTTTTCAGTATGTTTTGAATTTAGACAGCCTTAAAATCGAAATTTAGTTAAGTCTTAAATTCGTTTTGTAGAATTCGTTCAAAATTTAAAAATTGGTAATTTGGAAAATTAGATTCTTCAGCAAAATTAAAAAATTTCTGGAACGGGCGAATTTTGATAAAATGTCGAAGATATCACAAAAACTCGAACTTTTGAAAAAAAAAAAATGGAAATTTCGAAAAAACTTCGAATTTTGACTGAAGCTATATTTAACTTCGAAAAAAAGATAAACATTTTCAAAAAAGATTAAAATCCTGAAAAAATTGAAATATTTCAAAAAGTTGCAGTTTTGAAAAAAGTTAATATTTGGAAAACGTCGGAATTATCAGAAAAAGAAGTTAAAACTTCAAGAAATAGTAAAAAGTTTGAGCCAAAGAGGAAATTTTCAAAAAAAGGTAAAGGTTTAAAAAAAATGTTTTAACCTAATCATATAAAAAATCTAAAATTTTGGAAAAAACTGAAATTTTTGAGAAAAAAAACTTTGTGTTGTCAAATTTTTTACAAAAAGTCAAAATTTTGAAAAAATGAGGAAATTTTTCAAAAAAATTAAATTCTGAAAAAGTTACAGCTTCGAGGAAAACTCGAAATTTTGATGATAAAAGGTCGGAATTTCCAAAAAAGTTAAAAATGTCGAGATTTTGAGAAAAATTTAATATTTCAAAAAACAAAAATTAAAGGAAAATCTAATTTTTCAAATAAAAGTTTACTACATAAAAGCCGAAATCTAGAAAAAAAGTTGAAATTTAAAAAAAAATCTCAAATTTCAAAAAGGATCAAAGCTTTGAGAAATTGTCAAAAGTTGGACCAAAATCAAAAATTTAAAAAACAGGGGAGACGTTTTTAAAAGTCAGTTTTTCAGCATCATTAAATAAACAGGAAAAATCAAAATTTGGAAAAAAATATAACAATTTGGAGAAAAGATCGAAATTATGTGTAAAAATTTTCAAAAAATTCAACTTTTGGAAAATAAATTAAAATCCTACAGAAAGGTCAAACTGAAAAAGTCTTGCGATTAATAAAATAAATAAACATTTGAAAAAAGTGAAAGATAAAAAAAAGAACATTTGAATTTCAAAGCTTTCAAAATATAAACATGAAATGCTTTAAAGAAATCGAAAAATGTTTAGAATTTTTCAATAAAAATCGAAGGCAGATTTTTTAAAAAGTATTCATTTTTAGAAAGTCAAAATTTTGCAAAAAAGTGAAGATTGAAAATAGTTAAACAAAAAACACTCGAGAGAGAGTCCATATTTGCAAAAAGTTAAAACTTTGAAAAAATTCAAATTTTTAAAAAGAATTCATATGTTTTGAAAAAATCGAATTTTAAATTAGTTAGATTTGCAAATAAAAAGATGAAATTTCGAGTATAAAGTTTCTGATATTTACAAAAATAAGGTCAAACATTCAAACTTCGAGATCAATTCCAAATATTCAAAAAAATGTGAAATTTTCATAAAATAAAACCTTTAACAAGAGCAAAAGTTATAAAAGTAAAATATTCAAAAAAAAAACCAATCAAATAAGGCAGAATTTTGAGGAATTTGGAATATTCAAAAAATATGGAATGTGAAAAAAGTTAAAATTTTCAAAATCAAGTTAAAATTTCGAAATTTTGGAAGTCGAACGAGAAAAGATCATCTTTGTGAAAAATTGGGTTTTTATTGGCGAAATTTTTGAAATGAGTCAAAATTTTCAATAAAAATTGAATTCTTCAGAAAAGTCGAAACTTTCAAAAAGTATATAACCAAAAGATCCTTTCTCTTATTTTACCTAGGTGAAAGCGAGGGTATCAGCTATTTTTTTTATAAAGTTCAAGGTTTTTTTTTGAAGTTTGAACTCAAAATGAACCCAGAATCCAGAGTTTCGGCGTAAAATTTTCAAACTCGAAAAATCGAGAAATATTTTACTTTAAATTTTAAGCATTACCAGAGTAGTTACTAGAATATTTAAAAAAAGAGAGAGAACATTTCCTGAATTATGTTAGAAATCAATTTGAATAAAAACTTTTAAAAAATTAAAAAATGAGTCACCCGGAACTGAACCGAAAACCGGAAAAAACCGTTATTTTTGTCGAAACAAAAACCGGAACGGAACCAATATGATTTTTTTCTGGAACGAAAACCGAAAACCGGAACGAAAAAAATAGTGGTTCGATGCCCTAGTTCTTTTTCCTTTTGATGCCAATATTTTCGCTTGTTTCATCATTCTATTTTCATCCATTCTTTAAAACTCAAAATTCTAAATTTATTTTTTATAATTTCCACTTTAAACTTAAAATTGCGAGGAAGAAGAAAATCCAGAAATGTACAGATAAAAATGTTATTTATAGAAAAATTTGAATTTGGAAAAAGTGGAAACAAGTTTAAACTGAAATTTTATTCCTTTTAAACCCCTATTTTTGAAATAAAAATGTCCTATAAATTTTCCAAAAAAAGTCGAAATTTCGAGATTAAATAGGTATTTCGAGAAACAAACAACTTTAATCTGCAAACAACTTCAAAGGTAACCCTTTACGCAAAAAGGTGAAAGGGGAAAATTAAAAGAAATTGGGTATTTAAGTTTTAAAGTCAACATTTTGTGATTTTTTTTTGTACAACGTTTGAATTAATTTTTGAAATTCTTTTTATTCTAATTCCTAGTTTTAATGCGAAATTCAACACAAAGATCCAAATCGGGAGAAAACAAGAATTAAAATTTAAAAGATTTCCAATTTTCAGAAGATAAACTTAATTGCTTAATAAAATTTTTGAAAATTTTGTCTAACTTTAAAATTTCGACGTCTTGTACAAATTATGTATTTTCGAGTTCTTTTAATCAAAATGGTTAACTTAAAATTGGAATTTTCAGTTGTTTTAAGTTCAAGTTTCAAAACTCGAAATATTGACAAAAGAGTCAAAATTTGCTTATTAATTATTATTATTAATTCGATGTTTTCTAGAAATTTTGAAGTTATGAACTAAATTTCTAGGAAAAGTGAAATTAAAAATTAAATTTTATATAAAAAGTTTTTCAAAGTTTCGAGTCTAACCTCATAGTTTTCAGATTTTAAAAATATTCGAAACAAAAAATAATGGGAACTAAAGTTCAAACTTGAATTTTGAAACGCAAAATTGCAGATTTTCCAGTTTTATAATTTTGATTTTTTCTCCAAATTTGAACATTTTTCTCGAAATTCGGGGTACAAGCTTGAAATATGTTAACTCGAAAATTCCCTCTACAAACCTCAAGATTTTTGTGAAATAATTAGTGAACATTTCGACCTTAATTTTGAAATTTCGAGTTTAAACTGTTACGTGGAATTTGTTTCAGAGTCCCCCCGTTTCATGTAGAAAATGAAATCGAAAATAAAGCCGTAGAAATGTGGATGAAAGAAACAAGAACTTTGTACGAATTGGAGTGCATGACAACGTTTCAGAGCAAGTCCATTGAAGCTGAAATAAATGAAAAAGTGTCACATATGGCATTTTCAATTACGAGTCGCATTCGAAGAATATTTATGCACTCAGGATACATAGAAGAAGATTTCGAAAAAATTAGAAGGTAAGACGAATTTGTAAAACACTCCATTTTCGACCATCCTAGCAAATGGTGGTAAAATCTAGTTGATAAATCTCGCTAAGCATTGACTGACAGACAACGCACAGCTTAAACCAGAGACTATACAGTTACACTTAGTTTCTCTATGGCCTAAACCGCTTAGGAGCATGAAATTTCACTAAAATGTACGTAGGTGAGCACTGAGAGAGGATGTTTCAAAATTCAGCCTCTAAGGTGGTAAAAATGCGCATTAAAAACTAAATTATTACACTTAATTGTATTTAAAGTTGCCTATCCGCTGAGAGCTGACAGCGCCGATGAATGTGTCTTTGCACGAATTAATCCAAATTTTTAGCAGGTGATCAGCTCATATATTTTCTTTTTTTTTAATATAAAAATTTAAGTTTTAAATTCGAAATTTTGGCACTTCCGATGTTTAAAACGAAATTTGGAGGAACACTTTTTAGACATTTTTCCCAAAGTATCGATATCATTTCCAAATTTTGACAAAATTCGATTACCTCTGGGAAATTCCGAATTTTTACTAAATTTTCTTGAAATTTAGAACCTTTTTCTTATAGTTTCGATTTGATTCTTGAAGTTTCAATCTTTATCTCGAAATTTCGTTTTTTGATATTTCGTATTCGTTTTTGAAAATTTCGATTTTTATCTTCGAAATTCTAAGAAATTTTTCCTAAAATCCTTTTATTTTCGTAATTTCGTCTTTATCGCAAAATACAATTCCTTATGTTACTGGAAATCTCAATTTTTCAATCAAAATTTGTCTTTATCTCAAAATTTAGATTCTTTTCAAAATTTTGATTTTTTTTCGAAATTTTACGTAATTTTTCTCAAAATCCTTCTATTTTCGACATTTTATCTTTATCGCAAAATCCAATTCTTTATGTCACTGGAAATCTCAATTTTTCAATCAAAATTTGTCCCTATCTTAAAATTTAGATTCTTTTAAAAATTTCGATTTTTTTTTTCTTTGAAATTCCACGAAGTTTTTCCCATTTTCGAAACTTCGTCTTTGTTGGCCAAATTCAATTCTTTATGTTACTGCAAATTTCAATTTTTCAATCCATATTTGTCTCGATCTCAAAATTTGGATTCTTTTAAAAATTTTGATTTTGTTTTTGAAAATTCCGCGAAGTACTTGATAAATCTCTAAGCTAAGCATTGACTGACAGACAACGCACAGTCCTAAACCGTCTAGGAGCATGAAATTTCACTTTGATGTACGTAGGTGAGCACTAAGTGAGGATGTTTTAAAATTCAGCCTCCAACGTGGTAAACATGGGCATTAAAAACTATGCAATTGTTACACGTGATTGTATTTAAAGTTGCCTATCCGCTGAGAGCTGACGTCGCCGATGAATGTGTCTTTGCACGAATTAATCCAAATTTTTAGGCAGGTGATCAGCTCATATTTTGTCTTTTTTTTTAATATAAATATTTTAGTTTGAAATTCGAAATTTTGGCACTTCCGATGTTTAAAACAAAATTTGGAGGAACACTTTTTAGACATTTTTAAGTTTCTTCCCAAAGTATCGATATCATTTCCAAATTTTGGCAAAATTTGATTACCTCTGAGAAATTCCGAATTTTTACTAAATTTTCTTGAAATTTAGAACCATTTTGTCTCATAGTTTCGATTTGATTCTTAAAGTTTCGATCTTTTCCTGGACATTTCGTTTTTTGTATTTCCTATTTGTTTTTGAAAGTTTCGATTTTTATCTTCGAAATTCTAAGAAATTTTTCTTAAAATCCTTCTATTTTCGTAATTTCGTCCTTATCGCAAAATCCAATTCCTCATGTTACTGGAAATCTCAATTTTTCAATCAAAATTCGTCTTTCTCTCAAAATCTAGATTCTTTTCAAAATTTTGATTTTTTTTCGAAATTTTACGTAATTTTTCTCAAAATCCTTCTATTTTCGACATTTTATCTTTATCGCAAAATCCAATTCTTTATGTCACTGGAAATCTCAATTTTTCAATCAAAATTTGTCCCTATCTTAAAATTTAGATTCTTTTAAAAATTTTGATTTTTTTTTCTTCGAAATTACACGAAGTTTTTCCCATTTTCGAAACTTTCGTCTTTGTGGCCAAATTCAATTCTTTATGTTACTGCAAATCTCAATTTTTCAATCCATATTTGTCTCGATCTCAAAATTTGGATTCTTTTAAAAATTTTGATTTTGTTTTTGAAAATTCCGCGAAGTACTTGATAAATCTCTAAGCTAAGCATTGAGTGACAGACAACGCACAGCCTAAACCGTCTAGGAGCATGAAATTTCACTTTGATGTACGTAGGGGAGCACTAAGAGAGGATGTTTTAAAATTCAGCCTCTAACGGTGGTAAAAATGGGCATTAAAAACTATGCAATTAGTTACACGTGAATTGTATTTAAAGTTGCCTATCCGCTGAGAGCTGACGTCGCCGATGAATGTATTCTTTGCACGAATTAATTCCAAATTTTTAGCAGGTGATCAGCTCATATTTTGTCTTTTTTTTTTAATACAAACATCTAAGTTTTAAATGTTAAGTAAAAAATGTTTAAATGTTAAATTCGAAATTTAGACACTTCCAATGTTTAAAACGAAGTTTGGAGGAACATTTTTTAGAGATTTTAAGGTTTCTTCCCAAAAGACGTCGATATTATTTCCAAATTTTACCTTTGAACACAAAAAGGGAGACAGCTTTGTAGAAATGAAAATTTTTTTAATTAAAGCCTTGTACTCTTTTTTCAAAATACCTGTTTAGATTTTAAACTCGAAAATTCTTCTAGATTTTGACTTTTTGTTTTAACTTTTTAGTTTAATCTTAAAGTTCAATTTATAAAAACCAAATAAAGATGAAATATTGAAAATAAAGTCACAATTTCTAAAAAAATATATAAACTTTTTAGTTTGTAATCAAATATTTATCCAGAGAAGAAAAAAGTAAAAATGGAAGGTAAATTAAAAAAAAAATGTTTAAAAAAATTTGGAAGAAAATCCAATAAATTAGGTAATTTTTGTTTAAAAACTTTAAGAAAAATGTGAACATTTCCCGTTTACAGTCGCAAAAAAGAGTTTTTTTTTACATAAATAAGGCTTCTTGTAAAGTGTTCACTTTTTTACTAGAAATTTCTGTTATTTTACTCAGAAAACTTCTAGCGAGCATTTGAAACTTTTAAAAGGAAACCCTAAATGTTAAGAAAAAAATTCAAATTTCGAGAAAAACTCAACAAAAGGAAATACCGATTTTAACAGGAAATGTATAAGACTAGATTTTGAGAGAAACGACAAAATTTCGAGAGAAACTTTTAAACGGTAGGCACATACTAGAAGATTGTCAAAACTGGAAGCAAATTTGTTCAAACTCTTAACAAATTTGTACAAATTAGAAGCAAACCTGTTTAAATTAGAAACAAATCTGTTCACACTAGAAACAAACTTGCTCAAATTAGAAGCAAATCTATTTAAATTTAAATAGAATTGATTTCTAATTAGAAACAAATTTGTTCACACTAGAAACAAGCTTGTTCAAATTAAAATCAAACCTATTCAAATAAGAAGCAAATGATTCAAAAGAAAAGGAAAATTATTCAAATCAAAAGCAAATTTGTTCAAATTAACAGCGTTATTATTTAAAGTTGCATACTTTTCGTGCATATTTTAAGCATTTTGCTTGCGTACATGCATCCATATTTCAAGCTTTTTATGTTGCATATAATCGAAGTAATCACTTTATTGGAGTTTTGAATCTGTTTTAGGGCCACAAAACATACACCAGCACTGGCTCAAAGTTTAGCAGGAAACATTATAGACTTTCGTTAATACATACAAAGGTTCGATGCCGCCCCATGTACTGAAACAATGTGACGACATAAGAACTGCCCATATTGATTTAATCCAAAAACTAATTACTTCTTTGTACGCTTTTTGGGAAAACGTACGAAAAGAAGTATACAACGTAGCCATAAGAGAACTGGTGGATAAATTAGAAAATCCTAGCTCTGAACTAGAACTTAGAGCGATAGTTTCCAGTGTTACATCAATAGCTCTAAGAGATGAGAAAACTGTTGAACTATTTGTAAATACTGACGTGATACCAATTCTACTGATATTGTGCGAAAAATGTGAAGGTTCATCTATGAGAAGTCTGATCTTACGGGCGTTATCCGCGATGTGCTGCGTGTCTCAAGCAGTGAGGCATTTCGAAAAATTCTCCGGGATTCAGTTGATCGCTGATATTTTGGAAGACGAATCGAAACCTGAACCTGAAAAATCGGAAGCAGTGACTGTTTTGGTCCAAGTTACAGCGCCTTGGATCGAAGACAATAACAGCGTCAAAGGTTTAGGGGAATATTCCAAGAGTCTAGTCAAGTCATTAAGCAAATTGATCGCAAGTACAAAATGTTGCCAAAACTTATTGTTGTCCATAGCAGCTTTAGCAAATTTAACTTCTATGGATATTAGTTGCGTAAAATACGTTTTACATTACAACGGTATCGAACTTATATTGGAAGCAGTTAAAAAACGTGGATCTAGAGCCTCCGTGTATTTACTAGAGCAAGTCGCGACTTTATTAGCTACGGTTTCCGCTGTCGAAGGGGCCAGATCCAAATTGGTAAATTTAAAGGTACCGACGGCTTTGATGTGTTTCACTCAAACTAGTGGAATTGGTGAAGATGTGGAAAAGCGTCTTCAGCAAAAATCGATTATTGCTCTATCAAAATTGTGTTCGGATAAAGAAGCTGCCAAACAAATCGTGGACGTTGGTGGTGTTGACAAGCTGGTCCAGATATGCAGGAAGAAGGAACTTCGATACGACAGTGATGCCGTACTGGTTGCGACCCTGGTAAGCTGCTTTTTTTCTTGATTTTAATGTTTTTTACGAAACATACAAATGTTTCTCAAAACCACTTCGGTATCGAAATTTCGACTTTTTCGGAAAATAAAAAATTTGACTCTTTTCCAAATAAAACAACATTTTTTAGCATTCCTTTTGTAACATTCCTTTTATAACATTCCTTTTATAAATTGCTTTTATGAAAATTTGGAGGCTTTTGTTCGACATTATAAGTTTTCTCAAAATTACTGCGATACTAAAGTGAAAATGTCGAAATTTCGACTTAGGTAAAAATTCAAATCTCACTAAATCAGCATTTGGAAAAGAAAACTCGAAATTCGGGGAAAATGGACATTATGGAAAAATTATTAATTTTCAACGATTCCAATTGACTTTTTTTGACATTTTTTGATCTTTTTTTCAACACTTTAAATCTAATTAAAAAAATTGGACTTTTATTTTAAAAATTTTGGGTTTAAACTCAAAATTTTCTTCTATTTTTGGAATTTTTATGTTGAAACAAGATTTTTTAAAAACTCTTTTCAAAGTGTCAATTTTTCTACAACATTTTAGCTAAAATTGGGAAATTCCTGTTTCGTTTCTAAAACTGCAATTTGAAAACTGAAATTTCTAAGTTTTTCTAAAAGAGTTCTCGTTTGATCCCAAAATTTGAGTTTTCTTTTAGCAATTTTGAGTTTACAAGTTAATTTTTTTCCTACAACTTCTTTCTTTTTCTATCAAAATATTCACTCATTTTGATTAAAAATCTCGATTTTTTCGCAAATATTGATGTCGAAATTTAATTTGAATTCAAAAGTCCGAGTGTAAACCTGAAAAATTCTAAATTTCGATTCCGCCAAAAGTTTGAATAGATAATTTTGATTTTTTTTTAAAGGCAAACCTTCTTAGAAATTTTTCTTTGGAAATCTTAATTGTTTTTTTAAATCGAAGTTCTTGGACATTGCTTTTCAAAATTTTGACAGAGTGGGGTTCCTTGTCTCCCTTTGACTGAAGCAGTCGATAGGAAATACATATTCAACCGGGAAACTTTAGACTTTTTCTCAAAATTTGTCCATTTTTCCAAATGTTGAACAAAATTTGATTATTTATGGAAAATTCCGAATTGTTACTAAATTTCCTCGAATTTTGGAACTTTTTGTCTCGTACATTTCGATTTAATTGTTAAAGCTTCGATCTTTCTTTACAAATTTCGTTATTTTTATAATTTGTATTTGTTTTTGAAAATTTCGATTTTAATCTTCGAAATTCAAAGAAATTTTTTTTAAATCCTTCTAGTTTCGAAATTTCATCTTTATCGCAAAATTCAACTCCTTATGTTACTGGAAATTTCAATTTTTCAATCAAAAGTTTGTCTTTAACTCAAAATTTTTTGATTTTTTTTGGATATTTTACGAAATTTTTCTCAAAATCCTTCTATTTTCGACATTTTGTCTTCATCGCAAAATCTACTTCTTTTTGTCACTGGAATCTCGATTTTTTAGTCAAAATTTGTCTTCATCTCAAAATTTAGATTCTTTTCAAAATTTTGATTTTTTTTTCGAAATTTCACGAAATTGTCCTCAAAATCCTTCTATTTTCGACATCTTTCTCGCAAAATCCAATTTTTTATGTCTCTGGAAATCTCGATTTTTCTATCAAAATTTGTCTTTATCTTAACATTTAGGTTCTTTAAAAATGTTGATTATTTTTTCGAAATTTCCCGAAATTTTTCTGAAAATCCTTCTATTTTTCGTCATTTTGTCTTTATCGCAAAATCCAATTTTTTATGTTACTGGAATCTTGATTTCTCAATCAAAATTTGTCTTTATCTCAAAATTTAGATTATTTCCAAAAGTTTGATTTTTTTTCGAAATCTGAGGAATTTTTTTTCGAAATCTGAGGAATTTTTTCCCAAAATCTTTTTATTTTCGACATTTTGTCTTTATCGCAAAAGCCAATTACTTATGTTATTGAAAATCTCAATTTTTCAATCAAAATTGTTCTTTATCTCAAAATTTAGGTTCTTTTAAAAATTTTGAGTTTTTTCTTCAAAATTTCACGAAGTTTTTCTCAAAATCCTTCTATTTTCGAAATTTCGTCTTTGTGGCAAATTTTAATTTTTTATGTTACTGGAAATCTCAATTTTTCAATCAAAATTTATCTTTCTCTCAAAATATAGGTTCTTTTAAAAATTTTGATTTTTTTCTTTAAAATTTCACGAAGTTTTTCTCAAAATCCTTCTATTTTCGAAATTTTCTTTTTGTGGCAAAATTCAATTTTTAATATTACTGAAAATCTTAATTTTTTAATCAAAATTTGTCTCTATCTCAAATTTTAGATTCTTTTCAAAATTTTGAGTTTTTTTCTAAAATTTCACTAAATTTTTCTCAAAATCCTTCTATTTTCGACATTTTGTCTTTATCGCAAAATCCAATTCTTTATGTCACTGGAAATCTCGATTTCTCAATCAAAATTTGTCTTTATCTCAAAATTTAGATTCTTTTCAAAATTTTGATTCTTTTGTTGAAATTTCACGAAATTTTTGTCAAAATCCTTCTATTTTCGACATTTTGTCTTTATCGCAAAATCCATTTCTTCATGTCATTAAAAATCTCGATTTTTCAATCAAAATTTGTCTTTATCTCAAAATTTAGATTCTTTTAAAATTTTGATTTTTTTTTCGAAATTTCGCGAAATTTTTTCTGAAAATTCTTCTATTTTCGACATTTTGTCTTTATCACAAAATCCAATTCTTTATGTTTCTGGAAATCTCGATTTTTCAATCAAAATTTGTCTTTATCTCAAAATTTTGATTCTTTTCATAAGTTTAATTTTTTATTTCAAAATTTCAGGAAATTTTTCTCAAAATCCTTCTATTTTCGAAATTTGGTCCTTGTGGCAAAATTCAATTCTTTATATTACTGGATATCTTAATTTTTCAATCAAAATTTGTCTCTAGTTCAAAATTTAGGTTCTTTTAAAAATTTTGATTTTTTTCTTCGAAATTCCATTCCATTCTCAAAATTCTTCTGTTTTCCAAATTTCGTTTTTGTGACAAAATTCAATTCTTTATGTTACTGGAAATCTCAATTCTTCAATCAAAATTTCTTAAAATTTCTTAAAATCTAGGTTCTTTAAAAATGTTGATATTTTTCTTCAAAATTTCACGAAGTTTTTCTCAAAATCCTTCTATTTTCGAAATTTCGTCTTTGTGGCAAAATTCAATTCTTTATGTTACTGGAAATCTCAATTTTGCAATTAAAATTTGTCTCTATCTCAAAATTTAAATTCTTTTCATAATTTACATATTTTCTCGAAATTTCGTCCTTTCCCTCAAAATTCGTTTTTTTGTTCTCGGAAATTTTACTATTTTTTTCAACAACTTCTTTTTAATTCCCACTTTACTCGCACAATTCATTTTTTTTTCTTAAAATATGACTTTCTCCAGAGAATTTCGAATTTTTTTTCTCAATTTTGAAGTTTTTTTTTGAAATGTCGAATTTTTTTTTCAATTTCGAAGTTTTTCTTAAAATTTCGCTATTTTTAGAAAATTTCGTTATTCTGTCTTTTCATGCACAATTTTCTAGAATCAGCTTTTTAGAAATCCTAACTATTTTCTGAAAGTTTGACTTTTTCTCGAAATTTTATTTTATTTTTTTGAAGGTTAATTTACTCGCAAAGGGCAAGCAACCCCATTATGCCTTTAAAGCACTGCGAGTAGGATAAGGAAACAAGGATAGTTGGCCTCCTTAAGCCAGGAGAGGTTGTAATTCTTGGGGAACATTCCTTTCGGTAACGAGTTCCGTAGCTTGGAAGTTCTATAGAAAAAAAGAGTCTCCGTAGACAGAAGTCCTCACTGTGTTTACCCCAAAATCCGATATTTAATATTAAAAATGAGAACTTTTACTTCGAAATTACTTCGAAAGGAAGAAGACATTCTTCTAGAAGTTTTAACATTCTTGTCAAAATTCGTCTTTCTTTGAAATTGCGATTTCCTCGAAATCTCAACTTTTTCCTCGAAGTGGGTCTTTATCTCAAAAATTTGGATTATTTCCTTAAAATTCGTCATTATCATAATGGATTATTTTCAAAATTTGACTTTTCCCTTTTCGTCTCTTAGAATTTCGATTAAGGTATTTTTCAAAATTCATCCTTTTCTTTAATTCTGCTAAATTCAACTTCTTTCCCAAAATTTCGAATTTTTCTCAATTTCGAAGTGCTTTTCGAAATTTCGAGCATCCCTCGAAATGTTGCCTTTTTTTTCTGAAATTTCGTTATTTTCCTTAACATTGGAATTTTTTCTGAAAATTTAGACCTTTTAGAATCCGATTTTCCAATTTTTTTTTTAAATTTGGAAAATCGCCCAATGGTCAGTTTTTTCGGTTCGAATTTAAACTATTTTTTCTGTAGAACTTCCAAGTTATGGAACTTGTTACCGAAAGGAATTTTCCCCAAAAATTACAACCTATACTTGTTTAAGAAGGCGGTTCATCGCCATCTATCTTTGTTTCCGCATCCTACTCGCAGCGCCTTTGAAAGCTAATGGGGTTCTCCCTTCGCGAGTGGATTAATCTTAAAAAAAAAGGAAAGAATCGAAATGAGGACGAAAGTTAAAACGTCGAGAGGAAACGTCACAATTTCTAGAAAAATGATAAATTTTGATTTGGTAATCGAAATTTTACAAAGAAAATTACAAGTTTAGGTTAGGGCTTCTCAGAAAAAAGCAAGAATTTTCAAAGAATCTGAGGTTATTTATAAAAACTCTAAAAATGCTGGGAGAACATTCCAGAGAAAACACGAATATTTGGATTAAAGGTCAATATTTCCATAAATGAAACTTCGAATTTTGAGTAAAGCGGATACAATTTAATTTAAAAATAAAGAGAAACTCAAATTTCGACTTCAAAGTTTTTGGAATTTCTATTTCCAGAACTTCTATCGATTCTTCGATCTTTAAAAATAAAAAGACGAATGTAGAAAAGAGTAAAAAGGCTGAAATTTTTAAGAAAAAGTTGAATTTGAAAACAAAAGTCGAAATTTTGAGATATAAAATCTTTTGGACTGTTTTCGCCTGATTGCATGGTGTGATAGAGCTAGGATAGTATCCCTTTTCTGTCCAATTGTGATCAATTTCCACTATCGACGTTGATCCCAAAATTAGGATATCAAAATCGATTTTTTTTTCCAGTAAGGTTTCATAATTTCGAGTTTCTAGTGTGATTAAAACAATAAGATTTTTTTTTGTGGAACGGACTTATTCTTAGTTATCTTCAACAATTAATATACAAATCTGGTCCCCTGAAACCAAGAAAGATTAACAAACACTTTTTTTTAATAACTTTTTTTGTATTTTTTAATCTTTCTTGGTTTCAGGGGACAATTTTTAATAAGACTTTCTTTAAAAATTGTTTTAAATGTTGAAGTGTTTTATTTCAGGCTACTCTCAGGAAGATAGCAGAGGTATGCGGTAAAGAAGTTATCAGCGTTCAAGACTCTCAAGAACTCGTCGAACCAAAGCTATTAGATTCATTTCTGGCGTACTCTAGTCAAAATGAGAGCTATGTTTAGTACGTTTCAAGTGGATTCAATTGGACAATTATGTCCGCTTTGTTTTGAAATGCCAAACAAATATAGTAACAGAGTTTAAAAGACTTATTTGTAAACTTGAGTTGATGATGTTATACTCGCTAACGATATTAATACTATTAAAAGCTCAAGTTCGTGTTTTCTTCGATATACTGGTTATGTGTTAAGTCCAATCCTAATTTGGTATTAATCTCTCGTCTACAATGAATGACCTTATATTTAAGTCCTTTTACCTTTTTTGTTTCGTTATTATTTTTAAATATATTATCACAAAAGTTAAGTCTGGTAATGTTGAACAAAGCATTTTTTGCACATACTTCGCGATGTGTCCAAATTTTCAGGTAATAATTTTCTATTAATGTTTTATTTAGATGTAACGTAAGTAGGGACTTCCCGCCTTGTTATTTTTTTCAAATGAAATAGCTTTTAATGTCATATGAGCAGAATAAAATGCGATTTTACATTATAATTATACAAATATTATATTTGTTACTGTGCGAATTGTGCAATACATATGCCACGTATTAACGAAATTATGTATGAATTGCAACTATCTATTTTTATCTGTTTTAATTAATACAAGATTATTGCTTCCATAACCATAAAGGCCACAAGAATGCACGGAATTCGTAAAAATGCAATGACCGCTATTTTAATGACAAATTCGAGAAACATTTTAATTATTCTTTTATAGAAGCTTTACAATTGTCGAGTTATGCTTTAACACTAGTTATCTGTCCAATGGAATGACGCATCATAATTATCAATTTTTTTTAAGTTTGCATCAGACGTTATTAGAATTTTTATGTAAATGTGCTGCATTTTGTATTATTTTTTCTCGGGCTGATCTTTACCTTTATAATAATAGTCTAAATTCAAAAGTTATAGTTTAATAACATATTATTTATTTAAATAGTATTTTGGTACAGTCATAGAGCAAAAAGTATGCCCGGTTGTTTCAACATGGAATATTAAGTTTGAGGATGTCATTTTTATTTTATTTTAAAACGCGGGAAGCATTCTTTTGTAATAATTATTCCTTATTTATTTTGTCATATTTTTAAAATGTTGCATAATTTAGAGCCACTGATTTCAGTATGCAGAGCCAAGATATCTGTATCATGAATGATACATGTACATAGCCTCGTTGATGCCAAGGATATAAACTATTAAATAGTTTATAATAGATTTTTAAAAATAATGTATACACTGTAATAAATATTTTAATTACATACAGTATGCTTCTTTTTACCCTCCCTTTTCTGGTTTGTTCCTTTCTAAATAACTAAATATCATTAAATATTTTGATTTGTTACCGTTTTTTTAAGAGTGATTCTTTGATATTTTACGCCAATTCTGTTGGAAACTATTAAATCGGTAATAATGGTAATAAAAGAATATAAAAAACATTTAGTCCCCAATGAACCCATGAAATATAGGCAACAGATTAATCACCGAAAAATTTGTGCGTGAAATCAGCTTTAATTTTGATCTTTTTTACATATATTTCAGTATTAAATATATGTTTATTAGTAACTTATTTAAAGGTTGATTTAATACTTTACAGCTTACTCTTATTCATATTTAATTGAAATTTACTATGTTATTTCATTTTTAGATTAGATTGTATTAATTTCAAATAACTGCGCATTAGAATAGGCGTCGATTGGATATAGCGAACGGAATAGGTACTGAACTTTTAATTTTATAGTGGCAACTATACTAGTAATATTTATATATGGTCGTGTGGCAGCGCTGTGACATTTCCTATTGGTATTCTGTGTTCTTAAAATCCTAACCTAAATGTCATTAAATATTTTGATTAGTTGTTGGTGTTTATAGTGATTCTTTTATATTTGATGTCAATTTGTACTAAAAATTATTAAATTGTAAGTAATAGTAATAAAAATAATGTGGAAAAACAATTATTACTGCCAAACAACCCATGAAATATAGGCAACCCATTAATCATCCTAATGTTTATGCGTGAAGCCAACTTTGGTTTAGTGTTTTTTTAGTGACTTTTCGAAAGTTCATTAATAATTTTTATTAAGGATAAAAACGCAACAAAATTTAAAAATTCGACAAGGTTTTCGATAAATATTTGGTAACACCGAATCAGGTTTCGCATTACTGCATCATCGGTGGTTATACCAGCAATACCGCGGCGGCCATACAGCCGATGATGCAGTAATGCAAAACCTAGTCCGGTGTTACCAAATATTTATCGAAAACCTTGTGGAATTTTTAAATTTTGTTGCGTTTTTATCGTTAATAAAGTTTATTAGTTATGAATATTAAAGAATTCCACGAACTAAGGGTTAGAAATGTCGACTTTTCTAAAGGTTAATTTAAAACTTTTTGTCCTACTCTTATGGAGATTTATCTGAAATGGACATATCAATAAGTATTTAGTCGGTTGTTTTAACACTGATTCTTTTAAATTTAATGTCATTTTCTGCCGAAAATTAATAATAGTAATAAAACTAACACGAAAGCATTTAATCCGATTATTTCTGTCAAACAAGCCCTGAAACATAGGCAACATATTAATCATCAAAATGTCTACGCGTGAATCCACCTTTACTTCTGGTGGTTTTTATTTTAGTAACTTATCTAGTACATTTAATTATGAAATGGATTTTATTTTTAGATTCTATCCTTGTGAATTCTATATTCGTTTTGTGCTATATTCTATGTAACATTCTTATTATTTTAGGTTATAAAACTCGAGAAATAAATAAATCCAGAGAATTACACTAAAACGCCAAATCTGCGGTAGATCTTAATCATGCCTCGAAAAAAGTCGAATCTCTCGGATAGAACGAGAGAGGCCAAGAGAAAAAGATTAGCACGCAGTATTAAAAAACAACGAGAAAGTCAATCTCTTTCTCAATCAGTTGATAATGATAAAAGAAAGGAACAGCTAAAATCTGATAGGCGTATACAAAGATTGAATAGAGACCGTCTTTGGCATATACTCTCACGAAGGTTAGAAACCGCTGATGCTAGAGAGCAGCGTTTAGAAGAGGATCGTATACGACACAGTATTTCCCGCAGTTTGGAAACATATGATATCAGAAAATACCGCTTGGAAGTTGATCGTATCCAACATATTATATCCTGTAATATTGAAACTGATGATTCTAGTCAAGAGAGTTTAGAAAACTATCGCATTGAACATAGTGTCTTCCGGAACCCTGAAACAGATGATTCCAGAGATGAAGATGAGATTAGTCATGAAGAGAAATTTTTGATTCATGAGAAAATTGAAGCTTAAGAAAAACCTGTAGTTTATATATGTACATTTTATTATTAAATACGAAATTTCAAAAAAATAAATAAATGAAATCATAATTATTGGAAAATATTCACCTTTTCACTTTTGCAACTTTTTTGCCTGCTGTTAACATTTTAAAAGAAAAACTTATTTTAGAGATTCCTTCTGAAATTTCAACACAAGTTATATTCTTACAATTACGTTAAAAATTAAAAAAAGAAAAAAGCTTTAATTTTCGATTTATAATCAAGATAGGAATAAAAATTCAAAGTGTCGGAATTAAAAATAAAATCATTATTTCTAGGAAACATTCGAAATTCAAGGAATGTGGACTTTCAAGTTTTAACAGGAAATTTATAAATTGCTACTTTAAAAGAAAAGTCAAAATTTTAAAGCCACACAATATAAGAAAAAATGTCAAAACTGTAAATTAAACTCGAAATAATTTTGATAAAATAGACAAACTGTTGAAAATAATTTATAATTAGAATAAAAATTCCAGCTCGAGTTTATATTCAAAATTTTAAGATTGAAATTAAAGAAAAACTGAAATGAATAAAAAACTTTTTGCGCGTTGAGAAAATAGTTAAAATTTCCAAAGACATTTACGTAAAAAAATTGAGACTCGACATTTGAGCGAAATTTTGAAAAAAAAAACTGAAAAATAAAAACAAATTTTTCCCATACAGCGATTGACAAATTAAAGACCTAAAGCAATTGCTGTTTGGAACAATATTAAGATTTCGTAATAAAAAGGTGACTGCGAAACTGAATTTGTTAGGGGAGTAACTAGTAAAAAAAGTCAACCAAAATGAACAAAATGCGACTCAAAATTCCATTTTTTTTGTCAAAATTTGCGTTTTCCTGGCAAATTTCAACTTCTTCAACGTAAGACTTTTTCCTTGAAGTTGCAGACTTTTTCAGAAACTTATTCAGCAAAAAATATTTTCAGTACAAGATATAGAAAAACATTTCCTTTGAAAGACTTCTCTTGAAATATTTTTTGTAGGAAATTCTTATTCATGAAATTCGATTTCTGGATTTTTTAATATTTCTAAACATTTTACTTTGTTTTCTCAAATTTTCAACTGTTATCTCGAAATTTATCCTTTTTTTTTTCTTTGAAATTTTGCCTTTTTTCAATATTGGGACTTTTTCTGAAAATTTTCAGTTTTATTTCAAATTTGATTTGTGAAAATTAAGATGTTTCTCTTAAAATTGGGTACTAATGAAATTTCCACTTTTATAGAAAAATTAAGTTTTTTTTGTAAAGCTTTGATTTATTTTCCAAATTCGACTTTTTTTGCTCAATATGCTTTTCTCTGGAAAAATCGATTTTCTTTCAAATATTGATATTTTGAAATATTTTAAAAAGTAGGCCCTTTTTGAAAATTTCGTCTTATTAAAAATTCAATTTTTTAGAAATTTTCATTTTCCCAGTTTTTTTACCTCAAAATTCATTCCTTCTGAAAATTTTTTAATCTTAAAATTCGACATTTTTAATGAAAATATTTTTTTTTCTTGACTTCGACAGTTTTCTTAAAATTCGACTCAATCTCGACTTATAAAATTTTACTGAATATCAGATTGTCTTTCTCTAGGAAATTTGACTTTTTTCAATGTATGTTTTCAAAATTTTGTATTTCTCAAAATTATTACTTTTTAGAAAGTTTTTTCTGCAAATTAGTCTTCTTTTGGTCATCCAATTTTCATAATAAAGCTTCTCGCTGAATCAAATCCTGTCTATGCTCATGTTCAAAGTGTAGCTACTTTTTAGTGTGCATCTTTCCTTAAAATATGTTTTCAACTTTGCCATTTTATAAAATGTATTGAAGACTTCACAAAACAATTCAAGAACTAAATAAAAAACACAATTTCTGATGAAAAGTTTATTTAAATTGGTAGTTAACGAAATTATCAAGTTATGGTTACAAAAATTGAAAAAGCAGATAAATAGCAATAATTTAAGAGATGCAACAGGTTAACAATGTCCTCTGTCTTCAACTCTTTTCCTAGGAGCCGCTTTAATAATGTTATCAACTCTCAAAATCATTTCAGCAGCTTCAGCTGCACTTAACAAGACTTGTCGCTTGACAACGAAAGATTCAGTAATACCAAGAGTTTTCATGTCCCCAAGAATTCCTTTATCCATATTAATACCCACAGTTTTAACACCAGAATTATGGGCAGCCCTCAATTCACTCACCAACTGGGCTGAATCATAACCAGCATTATCGGCAATAATAGTGGGAAGTTGCAACAAGGCTCGAGCGAATGCTTCCATTGCAACAGCTTCCTTCCCAGGGGTCTTAGTGGCAGCTTCGCTAACTGCAACAGCCATCAGGGTTTCACTACAGCCCCCGCCGTAGACTATCCGGCTTTCTTTGACGGTGGCGGCCAAGACGCATAAAGCATCATGTAAAGATCTATCGGCTTCCTCTACAATTTGCTGTGTTGCCCCGCGGATAACAACTGTACAGGCTTCCCCCCTGGGGACCCCACTAAAGCGAAGCAAAATGTCCTCACCAATCATCACTTGTTCGATTAAGTCGCATCGACCCAACTTCACCAATTCTGGGTGATCAAAGGTAGACACGATTTCTCCACCGGTGACCAACGCCAATCGTTCGATACCATCAAAGTCAGCGTGCTCAATCGCCATGACGCCGGCGTCCGCGAATAACTGCTCAGGGTAGTTGTAAATGAGCTGCCGGTTGATAAAAACTGTGGCGTTGTGCTTGAGAATCTTGTTGACTTTATCTTTCATCTTCTCCTTCTCAGGCTAACTCCAATTCAGCTATCTTCGCCATCGAGTCTACTTTGATGTTGGAACCAAAGATTTTGATTTTATCAGTGTCCATTGGGGTGTTGGCGATCAAGATTTTAGCGTTTTCAACTTTTTTGGGCTGATGCACACCAGGTTTCTTATCAAGCAAAAACCCGTCATCGAGGAAGGATTCTTGGAGAGTACCGCCTGATTTTTTGATGATTTGAATGGCTTGCAAGTCGCCAGAGCCTTTCAATCTAAGGACAGCGTCCACTGCAAGTTTCGCGAAATGCTCCTTGTGTTGAGACAGGATTTTGGAACTGAGAGTTGTCCGCGCGATATTCAGAAGATCCTCTGTAAATTGTTCTGTGTTTTCACTGTTGTCAGCTGAGGCGTCCAACAGCGCTTGACGGGCCACATCTACAGCTTTGCGCCATCCTGCTATTATCGTTTGCGGGTGGATCTTCTGGTCAATCAATTTTTCTGCTTCTTTGAGAAGTTCGGCAGCTGTAAATATAAATGTAGTACATTCGATGATAGGAATGTTGATTAAGATAAGCAATTATATTTTCCTGTTACTTATTCAACTGAGATTTAAAAAAAATATATCCAAACTTGAGAAATGCTAGCAATTTTTAACAAAAATTCAAGTTTCTTCACAACATGCCAACTTTAAAATTAAAATAAATATTTCAAGTTTAAAAGTCCAAATTTCGAAGTTAAAGTTGACACTTTAAACACTATAAAAAAAATTAATGAAAAATTAAAAATTTGAGCAGAAATGTCAAAATTTTGATATTAAAACAGAAACTGTGAAAGAGCCAAAAATTGTGATTTTTAAAGCTAAAACTTTGGGGCCAATTTTGAAAGTTAGTGAACTTTGAAAAAAAAGCATTAAAAAATTTCAAATGCCCGAAGCTAAAAAGTTTCTAGATGAAACTCACATTTTTGAAAAAAAAAAACCCAAGTTTTGAAAAACTGGAAATTTTCGAGTAGTATTCAAGTTAAAAAAATTTAAATCTAACATCAAATTACATTACCTAAAACAGTAACTGACGTTGTTCCATCTCCTACTTCGTCATCTTGCACTTTCGACATATTAACCAATACTTTGGCTGCTGGGTTATCAACTCCCACTGATTTTAGAATAGTAGCGCCGTCATTTGTGACTGTTACTTCTCCTGCACTTCGTCCACTGGATACCAATATTTTATCCATACCTTTGGGGCCCAAAGTACTTTTTACTAAATCGCCGATTGCTATTGCTCCTATAAAGCTAGAAAGCCTAGCAATTTCGGCTTTTTCCTCTTCAGCTTCCTGTTTGAGTACTCGAACGGGGTTGAGGGACACCTACAATATGGATTTACCAATGAATTGGCAAAAAAGAGGGAAAATTGATTGAATACGGCACGTGCAAGACCGGCTCTTTCAAACAACACATGATCATTCTAAACCTTACTAAATATTATAGAGAAGATAAATCTTCTTTAAAAGTTAATTTTCTAATAATAAAGAATTCAAATATCATAAGAATTGTGATTTACATACCATTTTCTTCGATTTTTTGGAATAAAACGCTAAATTACTAACAAACAAACCACACCGTTCTCCTCACTTTTTCCAAGAATTGTCAACTGTCAAATGTCAATAATGCGACACAGGGTTGCCACAAATTGACCTTCAATCCTACAAAATACACTAACTGAAAATTTGAATGACAAACACAAATAATAATTTGTGATTATTAACTCATCTTAATTAAGCTTGTACAGGGTCTTTATTAATGTCCGAGTCCCAAGAGACTGGATCTTGTAGGCAACCAAACGTACACTTATGCATAAAATAAATCATAAAATCCCTAACTATCAGCTAGTCAATGTTCTCTGGCTGTCAGTGGCGCTTCATTCTTGGGGGCATTGGGATTAAATAAATATATCACATTTAAACGTGGTCTTTAAGATTGTTACAGTTTAGACATATAACATTCACCTTACTAAAATAAATATGGTGTCTGATAGACCTAGCAGGATCTTTGTAGACTGAATACTGTTGCACGAAAAAGATGCAAAATTTGGTGTAAACTATAAGCACGAAACGCTCATGAACTGTCAGAATTTTTAATCCCTATTTGTCTTTGGTCCCTAGATTGTCCCGTCATTATTCCTGCACAAAACCTATAGAAAATAAAATCACTAGGAGAGAGAAGCAATGCGATCATGTGGGACTCTGACATGAAGATCCGGTATTTTTCCGTAGAAAAAAAATGTTTAAAGAAATAATAAATGAAGCTATAAACAACTTCCGTCTTAAAAAAAAAGAACCGTTGACAATATTCTAACTTTTAAAGATCTTTGTCAAGATACTGAGAGAAAAAAAAAGCAGTTAATGTTTTTTCAGTGATTCTTAGAAATGACTTATACGAGTTGAATCGTCGATCGTAGAGGTAGTCGGGAGAGACAATGATTCATTAAAAAACTAGTGAATTTTTATGTCATTATCCATTTTAATAATAATGTATTATAGTTATTAGCCATTGGCAGTTGTCCCGTTTTTTAAAGTTGAATGAAATAAATATTTTTTCGATTTTCTGTCTTTACCAAGCCTCCCGAACACATCGTTAAAATTAATGCCATTGTCACTAAACCACCCTACAGAAAGGGACGCTACTGATCCTTGATTTCTTTAAGATGATATTTGTTATCGGTATTTTTGAACTACTAGTGTCTATTTAATTCTATGACCAAAAACCGGTTGTCACTGCTGTTAATTGTCAATAGTGTCAAACGTCACCTCAAGGTTAATCGTGTTTGTTCTAAAAAGAGTTTGTAAACATCAAAATAACAATTTGGAATAATTTTAACGTTTTTTCGTGTACAACCAACCATCAGAATGAATAGCACTTTAAGAAATGTTTCCAAAGTACAAATACCTATAATAAAACAGTCCGATTCTAATCGAATTCTCCCCCGTTATACCCATATTTTGGAGCGACCCAACGAAGATGGAATCATCATGGATGAGCTGGATTCATTACAGCAGGACCTGGAAAAGCTTCTTTCCGTATGTGCCCTAAGAAATCGTTTCTTCAGGTCAGAAATCTATTCGATCGACAGGGTGGAAGAAAAGCGCGATAAAAAGGGCAAACCGATCGAAAAATCCTCCTTGAAAAGAAAAGGAGCCGACGAAAGATACAAAGATGTTAAAAATAGCCCAGCCCGTGTTATGAAGAAGCAATACACGCCAAGCAACAGTTTTATAGGTGACACAACCCTGAGGAACGATATACCAAAAGTTACATTACCAAAGAATGACACCTCTGATAAATTTTGGGCTTCCGTCGAGGCGTACTGTGCTGATATTCAGAAGGAAGATATTGTATTTTTAGATCACCTGATACAGGAATGTTCAAAGGAAACTACAATGAAAATACCTGAAATTGGTGAGCACTACGCTCAGGAGTGGACCGAAGAGATTTTGGCCGAAGAACAGAATAACGCTCGCTCGCCAAAATCCAAAGCGCAACTGAACGACGCCAAGAGAAACGGTATTAATTTGTTATTGGAAACATTTTCTAATTTAAAAACAAGGGGTTCGTTACCAGCTCTGATCGAGGAGAGAGTAATGACGAATTTTCCAACTGTTATTGATAAGCTAAAACCGTCAGATTTGAGTTTGTTGAAGGCGTGTATTAGTCAAAAAGGGGGGGTTTGCATGGATAAACGACTTAAAATTGAACAAGGGATTTTGACTATGGACGATTTGAATCGGAATCCACCTGAGGATGAAATACTTACGGAAATTAAAAGGTGCCAGCAAGAGTTAGCGGCGGTAAATGAGTATAATATTGAAGAATTGAACAAGTTGCGAAATATCGTTTTAAAAGATTTGAAGAGACAGGAAGTGAAACAAGAAATTAATAGTATTGATAATGAAATATTGGAGCTTTATAATAATATACTTCAGGCAAAGCAGAAAGATGATGAAGATTATGTTAGAATCAAAAAATTTGAAGCTGAAGCTGATAATTTGCTAAAACAACAAAATGCTTTAAATCAAGAGCTTACACAGCTGACTGATATGAATGTGTTATACTAGTACAACTCACTATTGATATTGTATTATCTACATATTAATACTAGTAATGTTTACTTTTCATGTTTACTTAATTTAATTTGGTTTTATGTTAGTGCTACTAGTTTATAGTATACAAGAATGATTTTTCTTTTAATTTTCCAAATAAATTTCTAAATATTACTATTATTTAGTTATCTAAGAAAAATATAATAACATCGAAATTAATATTTTAATTTGAGACCATTTAATCTTTTTTTTTATCGTATTTGCAAAAATAGTTTTGAACCTGCTCTAACTTGGGCATTAAAATGGGACAATGCTTAAACTTT
Organism: Dastarcus helophoroides; assembly: GCA_028583605.1. NCBI lineage: Eukaryota > Metazoa > Arthropoda > Insecta > Coleoptera > Bothrideridae > Dastarcus > Dastarcus helophoroides. The sequence goes on from CM053327.1 coordinate 34,289,291, forward strand.
GAGGTGCCAAGTCGAACAAAATTAAATAAAATTATTTTTGTTTTAACACTTGAATGTTCTTAAACGAGTTGCGTAAAGGTTACAAAAGCGCAACTTATAAAATGGGAAAGTATTTCAGGAAATTTTAAGATTTTTTGTCAAAATTTGGAGTTAGGGCCTAATTTTGAGAATAAGTTTTAAAGTACGAGACTAAAGTCTAACCCTTTAAACAAAGCGAACAATATTTGTAGAGCAACCTTAAATTGCGAATTTGAAGCCGAAATTAAAACAAAAAACATTTAACAAAGATTCAAGATTTCCACTTTCTAAACATTTTGAACTTTTGGGACAGATTAAATAAAAATCAAATATTCAAGTTTAAAGTCAATATTTTGTAATTAAAACGAAAAGTGGATTTTTTTTTGTTAATTTCGAAATTTTGATCAGCATTTTCTTAAAATTTCGAATTAAGCTTTTGAATTTTATTTTATGTTTTGAGTTTTAATTCGAAATTTCGACAAAAAGTCGTAATTTTGGGGAAAAATCTGACTTTAAAGAATGTCCTTATTTTGATCCATTTAAAACTTCGAAAAAGAGAAACTGATATCTAGATATATCGTACATATAAAAGGCAAATACTACTCACCCACCACGAAATTTGCAAAACTATTAAATTCACAAACCTGAAATTTGGCAAGTAAGTTCCTTATACGACGAAGGGATCTACCAAGAAAGGACTTTTTGAAATTCAATCTCGAAGAGGATAAAAATTACGTCAAATTTTACATTATATGGATCAGTCTTTGGGTTGCATGTACCCAGTAAATAAACCAAAGTGCTATACAGTGGCGTGCAGAAGTTTTTACAAATAAGGGAAACTGATGGACAAAGAAAGTTTCCGAGGACTGAATTTTTTGAAAATTCTGGCGAAGTCAAATTTAAGCTTGGAATTATTTTTAAATGTAAGATGGAAATTTTGAGAACATTTGATAATATCTGACAACGAAATTTAGAGATTTCAGTCAAAAGTGGAAAAAAAGTATGAAGTGGAAGAAAGCAAAAATACAAGGCTCCAGTAAAAACTTTAGAAATTCATTCTTACATTTTTTCGAAAATGTGATTTTCTTCCAAAAACTCAATTTAGTTAGAATTTCAAATTTAAACTTAGAGTAATAATTACTGTTTTCAAAATTAAAGGAAATATATTTCCTAAATAATATAAAGCCGAGATTTCAAGAAACAAGCTTAAAATTTTAAAATTAAGTTCGATAGTTAACCTTAGATGCAAAACTTTTCGAAAGAAATGAAAACTTGGTAAAATTTAAAGACTAATCACAAAAAAAGTGTCAACATATGAAAATTAGGTTTCTTTGAGACATGTTTTGGATTTTTTCAAAATTCTGACTTTCTTTATTTTTTCAAAATTCTGAATTTCTTCATTTTTAAATTAAGGTGGGAATCTGTAACCCTTTTTTAAATTCGACCTTAAAAATAAATGTCGCAATTTTTGAGACAAAAGTCGTGTATTTCCAAGGAACTACAATAGATTAATCTTTTCTTTTCTTATATTTTTTGTAATTTAGAGAAAAAAAATCAAAATCTAGAAATTTCTAAAAAAAATGTTTACAGTTAAAGTGAAAATTTGGAAAAATATCGAAATCAGTAAACACATTTCTAATTTAAACAAATAGAGACGAAAGCTTAGAATTTTCCATTTTTCGACTTCTCCAAAGAGATTAAGCTTAAACGTGGAATTCATTTGTTTTATTTTAACTTTATTATTTGAAAACTATTGTCGAAAAAGTCCTAATTATTAGAGACCGGATTTTAGGCACAACCAATTGATTCTAATGCACAGACCAATAGGATTGAACATTTATTAGATTCGAAGTTTGGAAACCAAAAACTGGTATTTGGTTTCCAGCCCTTTTTGAAAATTTCGACTTATTAAAAATTCAATTTTTTAGAAATTTTTGTTTTCCTAAAATTCTGCTTTTACCTCATAATTCGTTTCTTGTGAAAATTTTTTATTCTTTAAATTCGGTATTTTTAATGAAAATATTTTTTTTCTAAACTTCGACAGTTTCCTTAAAATTCAGCTCATTCTCGAACTTAATCAAAATTTTACAATCAGATTGTCCTTCTCTAGGAAATTTGACTTTTTACAATGTGTCCTCAAAATTTTGTAATTTCTTAAAATTATGACTTTTCAGAAATAGTTTTTTTCTGCAAATTACTCTTCTTTTGGCCATCCAGTTTTCATAATAAGGCTTCTCACTGAATCAAATCCTGTCTATGCTCATGTTCAAAGTGTAGCTACTTTTTAGTGTGCATCTTATCTTAAATTATGTTTTCAACTTTGCCATTTTACAAAATGTATTGAAGACTTCACAAAACAATTCAAAAATTAAATAAAAAACACAATTTCTGATGAAAAGTTTATTTAAATAGGTAGTTAACGAAATTATCAAGTTATGGTTACAAAAATTGAAAAAGCAGATAAATAGCAATAATTTAGGAGATGCAACAGGTTAACAATGTCCTCTGTCTTCAACTCTTTTCCTAGGAGCCGCTTTAATAATGTTATCAACTCTCAAAATCATTTCAGCAGCTTCAGTTGCACTTAACAAGACTTGACGCTTGACAACGAAAGATTCAGTAATACCAAGAGTTTTCATGTCCCCAAGAATTCCTTTATCCATATTAATACCCACAGTTTTAACACCAGAATTATGGGCAGCCCTCAATTCACTCACCAACTGGGCTGAATCATAACCAGCATTATCGGCAATAATAGTGGGAAGTTGCAACAAGGCTCGAGCGAATGCTTCCATTGCAACAGCTTCCTTCCCAGGGGTCTTAGTAGCAGCTTCACTAACTGCAACAGCCATCAGGGTTTCACTGCAGCCCCCGCCGTAGACTATCCGGCTTTCTTTGACGGTGGCGGCCAAGACGCATAAAGCATGATGTAAAGATCTATCGGCTTCCTCTACAATTTGCTGTGTGGCCCCGCGGATGAAAACTGTACAGGCTTCCCCCCTGGGGACCCCACTAAAGCGAAGCAAAATGTCCTCACCAATCATCACTTGTTCGATTAGGTCGCATCGACCCAACTTCACCAATTCTGGGTGATCAAAAGTAGACACGATTTCTCCACCCGTGACCAACCCCAATCGTTCGATACCATCAAAGTCAGCGTGCTCAATTGCTATGACGCCGGCCTCCGCGAAAGACCGGTATTTGGTTTTCAAACTTCGAATCTAATAATGTTCAAACCTATTGGTCCGTGCATTAGAATCCTTGTCTTCTGGGAACTTTCCTAGAGAGCAACCGCTTCACTAGGTGGCAGTGTTTCAACTGTTGGTAGTTCAGCTACTTATGATTCACTATACACACCTAGAGGGCTGCATGAATTTGTAGTCTAGGTTGTATTCTACTTGGATACAACCAATTGAGGTAAAAAGGTGAACAAAACGTTAAATTAGGCAAGAACGAATAGTTAAAAGAAGCATTAGAGACAAAATACTCTAAAAAGGGCACAAAAGGATCAAAACCACAATTACCAAGAAAAATTAAAGCCTTAGTCAGGAATCTTAGAAAAAAGTTGAAAATTTCTAGCAAAAACTACTCGAAAAAAGAACAATAATAAAAGTGCAAACTTTGAAATGTGAGAAAAACGTCTAAATTTCAAAATAACTCAAAGTTTATAAAACATTTTGAAAATATGAAGTTTCAAAAATACATATATAAGACCAAACGTTCCACCAAAGGAAAACATTTTGAGTTTTTAAGCATACAAATAGGATAAAACGTGAAAATTGAAATAAAATTTTTAACAAAAAAATTTGAAAGTTTATGTTAAAATGGGAGTATTAAAAAAATAACATTTTTAAAATCGAAATGTATGGTTTAAAATTAAAAAGCTCGGAATTTCTCAAAATCTTTAGAAATGCGAAAATTTGTCGAAATTTCTAAAAGAAACATCGAAACATCTAAAAAAATGGATTTCAACGTCGAAGTTTCAAAATTAAAGACAAAATTTCGAGCTGAAAATCTACATGTGCAATTAAAGTGGAAAACAATTTGGAAATAAAACAAAATAGTCGAGATTTCGAGTTTAAGCCAAAATTTCGAAATTATAGTGAACATTTCGGATTTAAAAGTTGTGAATTTTTCTCGAATTAAAACCACTATTAAGAGGTAAAATAGACATTTTTGAGAAAGATTTTTTGAATGAAAGATTTTTTTTTGAAATTGCACTTATTTTACTAAGAATTTCGACTTTGGTTTTAAAATTGGTGAATTTTCGAGTATAAGAATCTTCAACTTAAATTTCGGATTTAATATTATAAAATCTCAAATTCAAGTTTTAGGAAATTTCGAGAACAAAGCTACAGTCTCCAGAAAAAATTATCGTGTATTCAAAAATGTTTTTCGGATTTCTGGATTTAAGGGTTTGGTTTAAACTTACAATTTCGATAAAATCTCGAACATTAGACTACTTTTTATTAAAATTTAAAATTTCTAGAACAAAATAAAAATTTCTAGATCCAAGTTAGTAACTTGACAATTTTTTTAAAGAGTAAATTTAGTTTTTCTTTTGAGGTTTTCACACCGATCTGTAATTTAGACTGTATCTAATAAAATTTAAATTTCTCCCTCGAATTAGGCTAAATATTGATGCCATTGCTTATCGTTACCTCAGAAGAAAAAAGATGATGATTTTTTATTGACTTTCTGGTTTTCTTCAAGATAATAAGGTTACCTTAGTCGGGACGTTGATTGAATTAGTTCATATATGATCAACAGATGATTATTGATCGTTTGATAGGATTATTATTATTGAAATACAAATCTTGTCCCCTGAAACTAAGAAGGATTAATAAGCTTGGCTATCGAAATGCGTTAGAGCAACCTTTGTTGTGTTTTTTAATCTTTCTTGGTTTCAGGGGACAAGATTTGTATTTTAATTTTTTGGTTAAGGTTTTTTCCCAAACTGACGGCGCGGGAAGGGTGGCAGAGGCTTTCGCCATCACTTGTGGATTAACGCAATTAGTTGACGAACCCACAAGAATTCCTGATGTAGATACCCATCAACCTAATCTACTCGACCTTTTCCTTACAAATTCACCAAATTCGTATAAAATCTCTGTGACATCACCACTTGGAAATTCGGATCACAAGCTTGTAGCAGCCTCTCGCCCGTTTCATATACCACCTTCTTCCCAGACGCAGTCCCGTAGGGTTTGGCACTTTAACTCTGCCAACTGGGAACAATTAAGAAACTTCTTTGCATCTTTCTCATGGCAAGAAGTCTGCTTTAACTCAGACAACCCTTCCTTAGTCGCTGAATCTATCACGGAAACTATCCTAATTGGTATGGAATGCCCAATTTCCCACTCCAAAAAGAAGTTTGCTTTCAGTAAATCTTGGTTCAGTAAAAAATGTTCTCGGGCTGTCTCCTGCAAAAATCGCGCATATCGTCGTTGGCGAAATAATCTCTCAGTCGAGACTCTGACCATATTTGTAGATGCACGAAATTCTTGTAAACAGGTTATTGACGAGGTAAAAGGTGATTTCGATCGTAAAATGCGCCAGAAGCTTATCAACTGTCCGAACGGTTCCAGGTCCTTTTGGGAATTTGCAAAGTCCATTTGAGAGAATTTTACATCTTTAAATTTTCCACCTTTACTGGATGAAAATAGCAATATTGCTACTACCTTCAAAGAAAAGGCTGACATGTTAGCCTTAATGTTTGCCGAAAATTCCAATCTTGATTCTTGAAACGCAGAACCTTCTATTCTTCCTAAGGTTGGCACTTCGATGCCTGAAGTTGTTTTCAGACAACGCATAATCAGGAAGATTTTCCTTGAGCTTGACACCTCGAAAGCTTCTAACCTTGATGGTATTCCCGCTATTGTTCCTAAGAAGTGCGCCCCAGAGTTGATTCCTGTCCTAAGCAAATTGTTCACACTCTCTTACAACAAAGGTGTATTCCCTAACATCTGGAAATCTGCTAGAGTGCAGCCTGTCCCTAAAAAGGGTAAACGGAATCTTGCTAACAACTATCGCCCTATATCTTTGTTACTCGTTATATCTAAAGTAATGGAAACGGTTATCAACATCGAGATTCTCAAATATCTGGAGGAAAATAGAATCATCTCCGACAGGCAATAGGGTTTTAGACAACAACCTTCCACTGGCGATCTACTGGTATATGTTACATCTGTAACTCAGCTATGGAAAAACAAGATGAGGCTAGGATTGTGGCAAAGGCTTTCGACAGAGTCTGGCACCGATCTCTTCTCGCCAAACTAACATCTTACGGTCTTTCTCCTGGACTCTGTCATTTGATATCCAATTTTCTCGCTGACAGATCTCTTCACGTCGTCGTCGATGGCAGGGGTCCCTCAGGGGCCTGTTCTGTCTCCTACTCTATTTCTATTACACATAAACGATCTCTTAGCTTCAACTTCCAATCCTATATACAGCTACGCAGATGATAGTAACCTTGTGTCATCTTTTTTCTCCGGCATCTATCGATGCTTCAGATCGACTAAGGGAACAGACGATTAATCGGGATCTTGGGATTGTTCTGGAATGGGGTAAGAACAATTTGGTCAACTTCAAAGCTTCAAAAACTCAGGCCGCGGTTTTCTCTAAGAAAACATCAATGGATAATGCAACAAACATAATGGACGGTAAAATCCTTCCCATGGGATCTATATATCTGTTTTAGGAGTAAATGCGAGCACTAACTTCTCTTGGGACGATCATGTGCGCGCCATTGCTAAATCGGCCTCTCAGAAGCTAGGCTTTCTTTTTAGAGCTAAAAAGTACTTCACATCTCATCAGCTATTTAGACTATACAAAGCCCAAGTTAGGCCAATACTAGAATACTGTTCTTATGTATGGAGTTCAGCCCCAAAACACATTTCAGCTCTCTTGGATTCAACTCAAAGAAGAGCGATTCGCCTAATTGATGACGAGAGTCTGAGCGATTCTTTCGAAACAATAGAGCACAGGCGTATGGTTGGTGATTTGTGTCTTTTCTGCAAGTATGGAAGATGCTCGCAGAAACTAATAGGAATGATCCCCCCAAGGACAAGATTCTTGAGTCACTAACTACTAACTCACTAGCTAACTACACTGACTAACTGACTTACTGATTCGAGGTAAAGGTGACCGCCTTATATAGTTTTTGCTTCCACTTCTAGAAAAATCCAGCAGATAAGGCTTATCGTTTGTCGAAATTTCTGGAATGCTTCTTTGCCGCTTGCTTCATTATCGCGGCCGCTTTCCCTTAACAGATCTTTCTAGAAAGTTTTCTTACGTACTAAATTCGATGATTTACATTTCGTTACAATATTTTTCTATCGAGGAAACTTTAAAGAGGGTGCCATTTGATTAGAAATTAAATTTGAAAAAAGTTCTTATTTCAAAAAGTCAGATTTGCAGAAGTTTACAAAATCCAAAATATTTCAATCTCCTTAAGTTTTAGAGGACGTAATTCTGAATGAAACTCTCTTTTATTTTCATTATGGAAACGAAAATATTTTAATAATGTCTTCCATTAAAAAATAATAAAACTTTGATATATTTTATGTTTCTAAAACGCCTTATAATCATTATGAAATTAAGTTTAAAATACAACGCCAATGGATCCCTATCCATCCCCTAAACAATTTTTTTTAATCAAGTAATGGGACAGTCGAAGACAGCAAATTCCTGTGCGGTCCAGTTTGACACAGTGAGGACTTCTGTCTAGGAAGACTCTTTTTTCTATAGAACTTCCAAGCCGTGGAACGCATTACCGAAAGGAATTTTCTACAAAAACTAGAACCTATCCTTGTTTAAGAAGGCGGTTCATCGCCGTCGCTCCTTGTTTCCGCATTCTACTCGCAGTGCTTTAAAAGCATAATGGGGTTACCCTTTGCGAGTGGATTAAATTAAAAAAAAAATATAACCAAGGACCAGTCCGTTTCACAAAAAAAAACGACGAAGGGTTACAATACGTTAAGGTTATTTTTAACAAGAAATAGTTATATATTAATACTGGTGCCCAACCGAAAGGATTCATTCGAAATAAGACTTCGAATAACTTAAAAAATAATTATAATCATTAGCTTAAGCTCATACGAAATAAGACTTCGAATAAATTAAAAAATAATTATAACTATTGTCTTAAGCTCAGAAAACAATTTTGCCAATTACAGGTGAGAACTTGGAATCAAAGTTAGAATGTTGAGCCAATTATAATGATTTTGTCTCGGAATTTCTCAATCTACCGATCCATTTTAATTTATAACAATCTCTTTGTATTTATCTGTATAAAAGTTGTTTATCAATTATTTTTTGTACAAGAAAGTGTTTTTTTCATCATTTATTTCACTTCTGCAATATAATACGCTTGCAAGTTAACAAAAACAATTTTTTGCCCAAACTTTATGTTATTTCAGAAGGCTAATCTAAAAATAATTTCGTTTACACGGTTCTAAATAACATTTAACCTGGACCAAAAATAGTTTCTATAAAATTATATCTGTCGTACGTGTGCGATACGAAATTCCATTCATATTGGCCAAAAAAATATAACGTGTTACAAATGTATTGTTTAACTTTAAGGGATGTACCGGTTGTTGATGTAATGACTGATGAGCTGGATAAATGGATACATATATCAGTATTAGTAGTATTAAATAAATAACACGTTTATTAAATAAATAAATAACACGTTTATTTCCAACAGGTACACCCCCAATTACAGGAAACATTTAAACTATTAAAATACAAAAGTAAATGAAATTATACGGTACGGAACATTAATGTATATGTATCTTAAATTATATTCGGCTTTCCAGATATGTGCTGATTATAGTTTTTAATTGGTCATAATTAATATCACAATAATTCGAAATGCTATTGAATACATTACACATGTTATATATTGGTGATCTACGCATAATGTTAGTACGGAAATTTCGACAATAAAAACAGTTATTTCCACGAGAATGCTGCCGAGGAACCAAAAAACAAATCTTATTAATCAAAAACATACAGTCAATATTATTATGCAGTATGTTATATAAAAACGTTAATACAATACAATTTCACCTATTGCATAAAGAATTCATGTTAAACATATCTAACGAAATTCTAGTGTCAATACCTCTATCAGGATAAAAACCCTGGGACTTGAAAAACATAAATTTTAAAAATTTTCTTTGAGTCAACTCAATTAGCCCTATATTATTTTGGTAAATAGGATACCATATCAAAGTTGCATATTCTAACTTAGATCTAATATACGAAAAATACAGTACTTGCAAACTTCTAATATTTGAAAAACAATTCCAGTTTTGCCTAAAAAACCAAGTAACTTGTGAGCGGATTTAGTGGTATGATAGATATGGCTCGAAAAGCTAAGTTTGTCGTCGAATACAACTCCTAGATCTTTCAGTTCGAAGCATCTTTCCAGGGTGTAATTACTAATATTATAGTCGAATAATATATAATTCCGTTTGCGAGTAAAAGTTACTATTTTGCATTTGGATATATTTAATTTTAAGAAATTATTATTGCACCAGCTTAAAATTCTATTTAGTTGTTCTTGTAAGTAAAAGCAATCGCTAATATTAGTAATGTTATTGTAGATTTTTAGATCGTCTGCAAATAGCAAATGATCGCATTCAATGACAGAAGTTATGTCATTAATAAAAATTAAAAAGATTAATGGGCCTAGATTTGATCCCTGTGGAACTCCGGAAGTTGTTATATATCTCTGAGATTTGTGGCTTCCATATTCGAAAAACTGTTTTCTGGAAGACAGGTAGGATGTGAACAGTAATATTAAATCCTCAGTAAAACCAAAACCCTTTAACTTGGATAGTAGTAAATAATGATCTATTTGATCAAAGGCTTTCTGTATATCTGTGTAAACTACATCCACCTGTCCTCCTAGATCCAAATTGTCGCATATAAAGTTACTTATGGTTGCTAAATTTGTGACTGTTGATCTTTTTAACATAAACCATGTTGATTTGGTGATATTACTGGACTGACATGGGTGTAAATGTTATTATATAAAATCATTTCAAATACCTTAGCAAAATTACATAAAATAGCTACAGCTCTATAATTTTTAATCATCGATGCATCTCCTGATTTTAGGATCGGTCATATTCTAGTAGTTTTCCATATATCCGGAAATTTAGTTGTTTTTATAATAAGATTGTAAAAAATACATAGTGGAGATGCGAACACGTTAGCACAGTCTTTAATCACTACGTTAGGAATGTTATCTATGCCAGCGGTCATCTTATTTTTCAATTTTTTATTGATTGCAAGATATCATCTTCTGTAATTCGTAGTAAGTTGATTTTACTGGATGAAAATGAAAAATCTTTATTAATATTTTCTTGATTGGAATTTATGTAAACACTAGCAAAGTATTTTGCGAAACCATCCACTACTGCTTGTGGTGAGTCGATAGTTTCGTTATCAATAATCATACTTCTAGGAATTCGAGAGCGACTCCTTTTCAATTGCACAAATGACCAAAATTTAGTTGGATTACGTGTAATTTTATCTTCCGCTATTGAAATGTGATTTTGGTAAGCAGAATCAATTTGCCGCTTAACTGCTGCTCTTAGAGTTTTATACTGATTAAGGTAATGATCATTTTCAAATTTTTTAAAATTCTTATATGCAACTTCTTTACATCGCAGAGTGTTCTTAATTTTTGTAGTAAACCAGGGTGGAAAAGTTCGATTCTTTTTTCTGTATTTTGGCACACATTCATCCATAATTCCGTATAATATTGTATAAAAAGTTTCACATGCGTCATAAACATCTATGTAGGATTGCAATTGTGACCAGTCAGTGTGGTATATTCGATTGTATATTTGAGGAAAATTAGCTCGCCTGAAATTATAAGCCCTACAGTCCGTATTGAAAGAAAAATTCTCTGTACGAGTTGTGTTCAACTGAAAGTTCATAATTAATGATTGATGATGAAAATCTGCTGTAACAAATGGTAATTCATCCCTACTAACCTCACAACTGAAATTTCCAATGATCAAATCTAACATTCTGCCGTTTGCGTTCAATACCGTATTATATTGCTTCATATCTAGGAATGCCATAAAATGTTTTATTAATCTAACCTTAGTATTACCTAGATCAGTAGTGTATCTATTTAAATTGAAGTCACCACAAATTAATATTTTACAATTTTTTTGAAAAATCGTCAAGTTTTCAAAAGCATCAAAAAATAGTTCATAAATTACAGTTGGTGTAGAAGGCGGGATATAAATAGCAAAAACAAATAAAACAGTACTATTAACAATTACCTCGCATCCAATGATATCTATACTAGGTACCACATCAACAATACCACTTAAATTGAGTTTAGTAACATTAAAGTTGCTTTTAACTGCAATCATCACCCCACCATCTCTATGATGTCCAGTAGCTTCAAGATTACGATCAGTTCTAAATACTAAATAAGAAGAAGGTAGTACTTCTTGGCTGCTAATGTCTTCAGAAAGTCCAGTCTCTGTTATAAACACACAGTCGTATTCAACTATTTCCGCAGCATTGAAAAAGTTTTGTACTTTCGTTCTAAGCCCGTTTACATTTTGATAGTAGCAGTGAAAGTTGATATCCGAATTGCAATTGGATGTACCTCTCAGTTTAAATTCTTGATAGTAGGAATGCCATTTGTATACACGATTTTAATGTTTGTTTCACCTGTATGTTTTCTTTCTTCCAATTCCGATTTAACTCTTCGATATTGTTCAATTTGTTTGGGTGTTTTATCGTACAATACAAATATGCCAGTAAACTGTTCCTGTGACCTCAAATTCTTTGCCATATTTATAACCTGACGAACCTGATCTTCGTTCTCCAAAATTACCTTAATGGCTCGAGTCTTATTCGGCATATATCTTCCTAAGCGAAGAGATTTTAATTCGTTAGGTCTATTAAGGTGAACATTGGAATGTTGAATAATTGCAGATATCATGGACTTTTCTTTGTTGATTCGTTCCTCTCTGGACGAATGATAATTCTCAGATGCTCCAAAGATCATCAGATTACATTTGCGTTTTTGTCTTTCCTCTACTTCCTGAATTGCAGCATCCAAAATTCTTTCATCATTAGGATTTGATACAGTCGATTTTTTAACTTCATTGAGATCCAATTTTAATTCTTTTATTGTATCCTTTATAGCGTTTACATCTATGAGATAATTTTGTGAAATATTACTTTTGAGTTTATCGAATCTTTCATTAAATTCATTTTGCATATTGCGCATTAATGCCATAATATCTCCTAATTGGCCCATAAACGAGTTACAAGAATTACATATGATCTTAATATTCTTTGATTTATTACGAGTAACTCTTATGTCGTCTGTAGAAGGACCCACACAAGAAAGATTAACCTTTGCGCGACATCCATCACAAGGAATTGTTGGTTGACCCTATTTGGTAGTTGCCTTGCAATTCGGCCACTGGTGCGGCATTCTTGTGTGATAGGATATCACTTCTGCGATAACTTTTTATATGTAGAAGCTAAACACACAATGATTTCGTAAAATTAAATGATGAATATTGTTCTTATAGTACAATTATTACCATTACTTCCAATATCAAATTTTTCAGTGAACAGAATTAGAAGCAGAATTGTTAGTTGTAAATGTTGGTATATGGAAAGTTTATTTTGATGCACTCATAGCAGATTAATTGCACTAATAACATAGGTACGCAGGAATTCAGCACTTGCACGTGGCGAACGATTCACAATAAACTGTATTACAGTATTAGTAGTATTACAATTTAAGATGTACAGTATTTAATATTTAAAAATGTATTCAGTGTGATAAAAACCAAATCACTTATAACACAGATGTATAAACATTTTCTTTAAAGAAATAATTACACTAGGCACAGAAATTAAATGATATAGTCAACTTTGAAAATAAGGAACCACCAAGGGGACCTTTAAATAATTCGCTATCGTCGAAGAAGAACTACATACTTTTTATTCTTCAGTATCTCTCTGAAGATGATAGCTTTGTTGTGTTTTTTAATCCTTCTTGGTTTCAGGGAACAAGATTTGTATTTCAAGTTTAGAAGATAATCAAGGACCAGTTCGTTCCACAAAAAAAAAATACTTTTTTTACTTTTTTTTTTGACTATAGTTTTGATCGTTATAAGCGATGTTCGTTACATGCGGAGTTCGTTGTATCCGAAATTGTATAAATAAAATCTAAATTTTAAGATGATTTTTAAACCTCCCAGATCCCAGAGAAAACTAAAATACAGTAAATTAAAGCTCCAAGTTTCTAGTTTTCAGATCTGGAGTTTAAACAATTTCAGCTTTAATAATTTTTGAACAATCATATGAAAACCTAGCGAAGAAAATTTGTCCAAATTTTTGTTTATTTTTAAAAAATGTTTACGATGATCTAGTGATCTTATCACCAAACTTTTCTAGATTTAAATATCTTTAATTTGATTGATCCCCGAGCCCCATATCATTGTTTTTTACTGACTTATCATCGTTCAAAACAAAAAAGTCACTTCCCACTTTAATAATCAATAACTAATAAATAATGATCGTCGAGATCATGCGGGCAGGATTTTGAAAACTTTAATACATTATCTGCACTCCACATGTCCCAGTTATTAGTTTTTGATAACAATTTTATAATTTTAACCAATTTAGTCCTTTTTAATGTCAATTAGCAGCTCTTCATAGTTAAGCAATGAACTAGAGTATCATGTTTAATCTCATGCACTTTTGTTTTTAGAAAATACTTTTTCAGAATAAGCTGAAAAATGTTAAATAAAACGCTAAGCATTGTGTGGGCGGAATGCGTGCGCAAAATGGAAGTCTTCCCCGTGGGACGGTCCTGGGGATGAGGCAGTCACTGCGGGCTCCCAGAGTTGTGTGGTGCTCCTGGATTGCTCTTTTTCACCTAGTGTAAGTTTTGTATATTTTATTATAACCTACTTATTGCCTTAATAACCCTATGCTAATATTTAAGGATGCCAACAAAATAAAAAAAAAACGCTTTTCAAAAATATTGGTGTCAGATTTTTGGAAATTCAGCTATTTCGAAAAACGTCAATCTAGAAGAAATTTCTATTTACAGAATAAGGAATATCTGAAAAACTTCCAAAGTGTGTATAAATAAAACTTTAGTTAAATTTCGTTTTTCAGTCATCAGCGATTGATCGATTACGATTGATAACCAATTATTTCGCAGGGGACAGTTTTCAATACCGTTTTTGGATTATCTCTGATTTAATACAATTTCATAAAATCGCAAATTTATTTCAGTTGGAGAAATAGAGTTTCGGTGTTGGGAAGTTTATTTTAAGAACTTGAAACAGCAGACGCGCGACCCAGAAATAGCTTCAGGTTTCGTTGCCAAATACAGTCCGGAGTAATACGGTATAATTTTCACTTGTAGGGTTACAACATTATCGATAAAATACTTCATGGTTTGGGTGACAAACTTGTCCTCATAGTCAATACTAAATGAGTAATGGTCCAATTAATAAGTATTCAATTGTATGTTCTTGTAATTTTTAGTTATTAATAGGATCTCATTAAAACATTTAATAAAACTTAATTTCACTCTTAGAACTTAAATAATTTTAAGATCGTTTTTTAGATAGGTTCTAGTTTTCATTGCAAAGAATCAGTACTTTGAAAAATAGCATCCATACACTTCTAAATTGATAGACGAAAGTATTTTAAACACTTAATTAAATTTGACGTTATGGGTCCTGAGAAATTTTTGGAAAATTCTGGGTCTATTAGTTTTGGATTGATGGAATAATGGTACATGGAAATAGCTATTACAAAAATAAATGCTTGCTTTTACTTAAATTTAAAAAAGTAACCATAAGATTTTAGTAGTTATCATTATTTAGTTGTACTAATTAATATTAATTTACACTAATAAAGGTGCGCTACACTTGAACATGGAATGCTTCGGTTGTTATTTGGTAGCTATTCATATTCACACTTAAAAAGCAACACTTAAAAGGTTACAATCTCTGCTATATTGCAAATTCGATCACTAATTACAATGACACATATCCCAGTTTGGAAGCACAGTTTCCCTTAAAACCGAAGAAGTAGATGTAGATGGTACTAACATTATTTTTTCTAAGGTTTCTTTAGTTTCTTTTTACGACATTCTGACATTTTTTTGGAATTTCGTCGAGAAGAAATCAAAATTTCATCCATTTTCCCCAAAATTAAAAAAATATTTTTTATTCGGAAAGTTCCAGTCTTTCTTGACTTTTTTCTGAAAATTTTTAATTGACTGTGGACATTTTTACTTCTTACCTAATATATCGAATATTTCTTTTTTAAATTTCAATCACTACCTAGCAAAATTCATATTAAGAATTTTGAGAAACAAATTTGAACATTTCTCTTGTAAAATAATTCCGAAACTTCCATTATAATCTCAACTAACTTGAATAGTTGACATTTCTCTTGATAGCTCGAGGTAATTATGGTTAATAGGTTTTTAAAAATTCCCATTTTAAAATTTCCGAAATTAGTATTTATTTTCTAGAATTTTGCTCGCATTATTGACTCCTTTTTTTCTTGAAATTTAAATTGTGTTTTAGATTCGACCTTTTTTAAACACCACTATTTTCTAAAACATGACTTTTTTTCTAAAATACGACTTTTTTCTAAAATGCAAATTTTTTACTTAAAATCTGAAACTGAAAACGTTAAAAAACTGAAACTTTACGTTAAAACTCGAAATTTCGAATAAAAAAAAATCGAAATGAGAACGTTTCTGTTTAGGCCCAATATTTAGTTTTGTTTGGTCTCTTCTTATCTGCCTTTCGAGTGTAAACTGGAAATTTAAAAAAAAGCCAAATTTTCAAGAAGCGGCACTGAATTTCTAAAAAAAATTCGATTCCCTCTGATTTAGATAAAAATAGGTAGAGACGGGGCGAAATTAGATATCTGGTAGAAACCGAAACCGTTCTAGTCTTGATTTTTTTTTCGAAGCATCGAGTTTAAACGTAAACTAAGCTTCGAGACGCATTATTAAAAGTTTTCATCTTGGCTTAAAATTTCAACTTTCCTGCCCAAATTTCAACATTAAAAAATACCTTTTTTTCATTTTTGGATCCTTATTGACTCGTCTTGAATTATTTCAAACATTTATTTTAGCTTAATCTCTCGAAAGTTCGAGAAAAAAGTCTAAATTTTGGCAATTAAAAACAGAAATGAATAGAAATTACTGAACGCACCCTACTGCCAACTGTTAATATTGTTTGGAAAAGGAAATCGTGGGACGCAACTGAAATTAAAGTCAAAATTTCAAGATTTCGAATTTTTTTTCGAAATTTCAACTTTCTTCTCGAAATTTCGGCTTTTTTGTCGAAAAAACTTTTATCTCGTAATTTAGACTTTCACCTAGAAATTTCTTTTTATTCAAAATTCCGAAACTTTGACTTTTATCTCGTAATTTAGACTTCCGACTAAAAATGTCGACTTTTTTTTCAAAATTCCGAGATTAAAGTCGAAATCTCAACTTTCATTTCAAAATTTTGACTTAAATCTAGAAAGGAGCTTCTTTTTCATAATTTCGACTCAAATCACATTCACAATCATTAGAGAAAAAACTCGAAATTTTGGTAATTAGAAATAGAAATTGCTGAACGCACCCTACTGTCAACTGTCAATATTTTTTGGATAAGGAAGTGATGAGACGAAACTAAGATTAACGTTAAAAATTCGAAATTTCTATTTCTTTCTCGAAATTTCTATTTCTTTCTCGAAATTTCGAATTTATACTCGAAATTTTGACTTTTTTTTGGAAATTTCGACTTTTATCTTCGAATTTAGACTTTCGACCGGAAAATTTAATTTTTTTTCTCGAAATTCCGAGACTAAAGACGACATATCATTTTTAATCTCGAAATTTTGACTTTGAACTAGAAATTTTGACTCTTTTCACAAAATTTCGAGTTGCATCTCGAAATTTCAAGAAAAAAGTCGAAATTTTGGTAATTAAATATAGTAATTACTGAACGCATCCTACTGCCATCTGTCAATGTTGTTTGGAAAGGAGAGTGGTGGGACGCAACGAAATTTCAAAATTCCGACTTTTTTTCTCGAAATTTTGACTTTATTCTCAAAATTTTGACTTTTTTCTCGAAACTTCGACTTCTATTTCGGAATTTAGACTTTCAACTAGAAATTTCGATTCTTTTTCTTGAAATTTCGAGATTAGAATCAAAATTTCATTTTTAATCTCAAAATTTTTACTTTAAACTAGAAATTTCGACTTTTATCTCAAAATTTCGCCTTGAATTTCGAAATTTAAAAAAAAGTCGAAATTTTGGTAATTAAATATAGAACTTACTGAAGACACCTACTGCCAACAGTCAGTATTGTTTGGAAAGGGGAGTGGTGGGACGCAACTGGGATTAAAGTTGGAATTTCGACTTTTTTTCTCGAAATTTCGACTTTATACTCAAAGTTTCGACTTTTTTTTTTTGAAATTTCGACTTCTATCTCGGAATTTAGACTTTCAACTAGAAATGTCAATGTTTTTTCTTGAAATTCTAAGATTAGAGCGAAAATCCCATTTTTAATCTCAAAATTTTGACTTGAAATTTCGACTTTTTTCTCAAAATTTCGACTTGAATCTCGAAATTTCAAAAAAAGTCGAAATTTTGCTACTTAAATATAGAAATTACTGAACGCACCCTACTGGCAACTGTTAATATTGTTTGGAAAGGGGAATGGTGGGACGCAACTGAGATTAAAGTCGAAATTTCGAAGTTTCGACTTTTTTTATCGAAATTTCGCCTTTATTCTCGAAATATCGACTTTTCTCGAAATTTTGACTTCTATCTCGGAATTTAGACTTTCATCTAGAAATTTCGACTTTTTTCTCGAAATTCCGAAATTAAAGTCGAAATTTCGTTTTTAATCTCGAAATTTCGAAAAAAAGTCAAAATTTCGAGATTAAAGTGAAAATTTTGGGATTAAAGTCAAAATGTCGATTTAAAACTCGAAATTTCTAATATTTTAAATTGCTGTTCTTTCCCGACCTTTAAAAAATATCTAAATCAAAAAAAAACTTTGAATATTTGAGGTTAAAACTAATTTTCGAAATCTGTCAGGAATAAATTCAAAATTTAAATTTTTGACTGTAAATTGCGCGTTTTTTGAAATGTTAAATTCTTTCTTTGCGAAATTCCGAGTATAAACCTGCATGTTTTTTTCTCAAAAATTTCAACTCAAATTTCAAAATATGGATTTTGTCTGGAAATTTTGATTTCATTTTTCAAAATTTCGAGACAAAAATCCACATTTTTTTTATTTAATTTTTCAAAATTTCGTAGAAGTACGACTACTCGAAATCTCGACTTTTTTCTCGAAATTTCGGAACTTACATTCGAAACATATACGTTTTTTCTCCAAATTTCGTTTAATCTATCTTTAATTTTTTTCTCCTTTGGGCTGTTTTCTTAAAATTTTATGTTTAAATTCTAATTTCGAAAATTTCGGAATGTTTTTTTAAATTTAGTGTCTCATAAATTTCGTTTTTTTAATGAAAGTCTTAGTTTGAATTTAATAATTACACCACTTTTTAAACTTTCAGCTTTTAAATCAAATTTTCGAATTAAATATTGAATTGAATTCTTCATGGTAGACCCTTATTGACCGGAAATATTATGTTTTTTTCAATTTATTTAACATTTCT
Organism: Dastarcus helophoroides; assembly: GCA_028583605.1. NCBI lineage: Eukaryota > Metazoa > Arthropoda > Insecta > Coleoptera > Bothrideridae > Dastarcus > Dastarcus helophoroides. The sequence goes on from CM053327.1 coordinate 34,308,036, forward strand.
TCGGCCCAGTTTGGAAATATTTAAATTTTTATGGTTGGTTGACAATTTTCTAAACACGTTTTCATTAAATTTAAATATTACGTAGTCGCATTTCAAAAACTGTTTAGAAAATTGTCAACAAACCATAACAATTTAAATATTTCCAAGCTGGGCCGAAGAAATGTTGAATAAATTGAAAAAAACATTGAATTGAATTTGAAAATTTCAATATAAAATTTCAAAAAAAAGTAAAAATTGCTACTGAAAGTGAAGTTCTAAACAAAGTAAAAATTAACGATGAACACTCGGAATTTTCGGAAAAAAGTAGAGAAGCCTTGTAAAAATTTTATCTTTCTAAAATGTAAGCTTTAAAATTGAATTTGCGAGTTAAGTATTGAAATCCTTGGTAATATTTTGAAATTTAAGATAAAATGAAATGAACGGTACACACTCGGCATTTTTGGAATAAAGTGGCGGCTCTTGTAAATAAAATTTCGAAATTTTGAAATTAAATTGAAAAAATTAAAATAAGAAGTTTCGAAAAAGTTCATTTTTTCTAAAAGTGAACACTTTTAGTAGTCCTTTGACACGGTCCAATCCCGGAAGAAGTATATCCTGTATTGACTTTGGCCGTGGAAGCCTTCGTTATCATTTTCTAATAACAATTGAAATTTTACTAAACAAAGTAAACATTATTGGTGTAAACTTGTCATTTTTAAAATAAAGCGACATCTAACTAAAAAAATGCGGATTTTTTGAAATCAAATCGAAAAAATTAAAATAAGAATTTGGAAAAGTCTAGAAAAAAAAAATTTCGATCTTAAAGTGAGAAATTTAGGAAATAAATCACAAATATTAGCGAAATTTGGAAAAAAGTTGAACTTTTAATAATACATTCTTAATTTATAAAATTGAAATTACTGAATAGATGAATAATACATAAATAAATAATAAATGAATAAGTTAATAAATAAATAAATAAATAGATAAATAAATAAATAAAATGTGAATTTGCACGCGTCCACTTTTCCTGGGTTGAATTCTAGTTAAATTAGACTCATTTGTTGATTTCTTTGTCACTGGATGGCAAAACTAAACGACGGGTTCCACCTAGAAACCAAGAAGATATTTAAATAGCGACAGCAAATATAAGATTCTTAAATCATAATAAAAACTGGGAGTTAGCAAGTGAAGTCATAATTTTGCAAATCAAATTTTGAAATCAAAATTTTTGGCGAAAAAATTAAAATCTAAAGCTTACACCCGAAGTTTCTACAATAAAATTTCCAGAATACCCTAAAATAGATAACTAATTTTTATTATTTGATGGCAGTAGCATAAACAGGAAAAAAAGGCCTAAACCCATCTATGGTTGTTTGTTAATATTTTCAACTGTAGCAAGTTCGACTGTTTTTATTACAAAACATTGGCAGAAAAAACATGAAAACATTTGCCCAAATATTGGGATATTAATTTATTTTTTTAAGTTTAATCCACTCACAAAGGGTAACCCCATTATGCTTTCAAAGCACTGCGAGTAGGATGCGGAAACAAGGATAGATGGCGATGAACCGCCTTCTTAAACAAGGATAGATTGTAATTTTTGGGGAAAATTCCTTTCGGTAACACAACTTGGAAGTTCTATAGAAAAAAAGAGTAACCACAATGAATATTCCTTTAGTTTTATTCGGAAATTAATTCGAGAGATAGTGATCCAGTTTAGCGTACGCGAGCATCTGCCTACATAACTATTAAAAAATTGGAGACAGTCAGTCTTAAAATTTCTATATATAACGTATTGTTTGTTACACATCCAACTTTCGAGAACGTTAAGTAACGGAGATATTTATATTACTAAACAAGTCCGGGCTAATTTCGTTAGTCCTAAACATAATACGACCGCCCTTAGAAGAATAAACTAATCTATTTTATTTGTTACAGATTTTTTAATTTTTATTAACCATGTCCGACGAGGAAGAAGTTTACTCGTAAGTTTTATTTTTCGTTGTTAAGAATTTAATTGCTTTGTGCTGTGCATTTTATTTTAATCTTCAGTTAGATAATTCAGCTCCGCTTCATCGCTAAGGTAAAATAATTGTACAATTCCCCCTGATTTTAAAAATGTATCGTTATATTTTAGCGAAGAGGAAGAGGAAGAGGAAGTCGTTGAGACGTAAGTAAATTCCTATTACTTTATAAGAAAAATATTCAAGAAGCATTGAAAAGCTGAATCAATTTCACAAATTTTGATTTTTCATACATTTAGAATTTTCCGCATATTGTAGTTATCAAGGCCCATTGACCTTTTTAAAGTTAGATGAACAATTCGATTTTTTCTAATGGATACGTTATATTGTAACAAATTATCTAAAATAGTACTGAAATTGTGCATAAAAATATACAACACACGTTGTACCATTCGCAAGCAACCAGTGGTTGCTCTTTTACATTCAGTTGAATTAAATATGGGTACATGCTCGGGTGCAAGTCGTTTTTCGAAATTTTTTGCATTTTTTTACTTCCAATTTTTCTATTCCCTAAAAGTCCGAGTTCAGATTCAGAATTTAAATATTTGATTATTATTTTTTCAAATTTGTACTCTAATCCCTAATTTAAATCGAAAATGTAAAGATTATTTTTATAATTATCAAAATCTCGAGTATTTTCCCAAAATTTCGACTTTTTTCTCAAAGTTGCAGATTTAATTTTTCTCTATTTCTCGAAGTTTTGGTTATAAATTCGAAAATATAAGTTTTTTAAAAATAAGTATGATTTGTTTGTCAAAACTTTGTTTATGAAAATGTTAGAGTTTTCCGTTAAAATTCTTGTCAAGATACACACTTTTAAATTTTGATTTTTGTTCCCAAAACACTAAAGATTTAGACTTTTTTCGAAATTGCGGCAATATTTTCAAAATTTCGACCTTAGTGTCAAAATTTCGACCTTAGTGTCAAAATTTCGAGCTTAGTGTCAAAATTTCGACCGTAGTCTCAAAATTTCGACCTTAGTCTCAAAATTTCGACTTGCACTCGAAATTTCAATGTCAAGTCAAAAAGTATTTTCCAAATTTTTAGTTAACGTAAGCCTATTTTTTTGTTCAAAGCCGAAAAATCTCAGTGAAAAATCTACATACAAAAACTAAGAAAAAAGCAAATTGAAGTTGACTAAACAAATCAACTCAAGAATGCGTTAGCTTAAAAAAAAACCACAAATTGTGGACTCAGGTAAAAAAGAAAAAAAATTTATCTCGCGCCATTTTTTATGATTGTGCAATAACCGCTGGTTTTCGACCAAAAGAAGTCGAAATTAGAAGTTTGAAGCCCCAAAATGCTTTGTTTCTAATCTCGATACGATTTTTTTTTGCAAAGATACAGCTCTCTAAATCTTACGTAAAAATTTCAAATTTGTATGTATTTTTTTGTAGTGCAGTATTCTACAAATTTTGAATGTTTTTCCAAAACCGTCCACTGGTTTTTGGAATTGGTTTATTGTTTTATCAAAACGTCTCAAACCATAGAAAAAACAACTAGAAGCAGATTTAAAATCAGCGCAACTTAAGCACACAAATTCAGTCGCTATATCGCATTACAACGCAAATTGTGCAACCATTCGTCCGCATTTAAAGAAACCTGCAGTGTAAACATTCTTAAATACGTTTTAGGGACTATTTTGATATTTGCGGGTTGAGTTAGAGCAAAATTATAACAAAACAAGTCAATGGGCGCTATTTAGGGATGGATACTCATCTAAAGTATTCGTAATGTAATTCGAGCATCACATCAATGAATGATGAGTACACACTTACTGTGATGAGTATCCGCCATCCTAACGCATTATAAAAGACTAAATATGTCTCATTTTCATTTTAACAGCTGGTATAACAACAATTTAACAAATTTATTTTAAGATTCGATCTTATAATAAGTTTGTTTTTTCTTGTTGCAGCAAGTAAGTACAGATCGTTCCCACCCCCCTACACAAAACCGTATGTTACGTCATAGTAGTTAGTAGATTAGTCCAAGTAGTTTTTAAGTCATAGTTATCATGTTTTGTATATGTTGTATTTAAATTTTTTTGTTTTCCCCACAATTTCTGATTCCTGATCTTTGTGATGTTCCATAAAGGACTACCACCACTACGACAACCACCAAAGTCGAGTAAGTCGAAAGAACGAGGCGAAAGAGCTTTTGGGCTTAGAGCGTAGTCAGAATTTTTACGAAATTGGTATTTGAATTTGCGCAGAGGTTTTCTTTTAGAAAACACATGCGAAAATTCATACGCCGTTCCGTTGACGTTCTGTGTGAATAAACTATTAAAAGCTGCAAAATAAAGCACTAAATGGAATGTCTATAAAAGGCTTGTTTATCTCGAGCGCAACATTAAATATTCTGCTTAACTAAGGCTCGTACTTTTTGTGTCATTAATCAATGAACTCGAGGAAGTATCGACACAGAAGATTTGTTAACAAACCGAGTTTGTTTTTTGTCTTTTTGTTAGTTTCTAACAACATTTTTTGAGTTTTTTATTCTGACTTTGTGCTGCGGCTAATGTGAGTTAAATTTGGATATTCAAACACGTTACATCAGCTACTAATAGGACAGATGATGCGGCAGAGTTAGGAAATTGAGAAACAAACGTGTAATTTTCTAGATAATCGAATCAAGATTTTAACAATAATGTTGTTCGAAAAATTTTTGGCGAATGATTACATCACAAGGATTGTCAAATCAAGTAGTATTTTGTTATTTTTATTAGTTGCCTTTGTAATTTTTTTAGTTTGAAAATGTACGTTTAACAAGTTATTAATATGAACAAAATTAAACAAATAAACTAGCCGTAGTATAACTAACTGTGTGTTTCACTGTTCCATCAAATATCTTTCGCTTCATTGACATTGTCACAGTTTCCATTTAATGTTGATAAAGAATTTTTTCTAACAATAAGGATATTTGGTGGTGTGGTTTGTATGGACAAACAGAACCATACTTTGACGCGTTTTAACACAATACGTTACAGTTATATTGACCTCACTTTTAAACCTTATTTATGTTGTTATAGTTGGGTAACTAATTTATGGGTTTTATTCTGTAGTAAATTGAATCATTTCTCACGATACCTAACAAAGAAATAAGTTAAATTTTTACGTTTGAAGCATTTTTTTAAATATTGCATTAGTAATGCCCCAGAATTTATTTTTTATCAGAAATTTGTCACCAGTCTAAAAACTGGAAGCTGATGTTAATGAAAAATTAGTTAAATATTTTTTTATGTAAAATGGAGCTTAATTTAGATCAGATTTGGTTAGGTTAGATTAAGTTAGGTCAGATTAGATTAGGTTAGATTAGGTTAGCTTAAATTATGTTCGGATGTCCAGGTGGAGGGTGTACGAGGGAATCCAAAATCGACGGGAAATTTTAAGGTACCACGGGCCAAGTTTCTTTCAAACGATTCATTCAAAATTCAGTTCTATAACATTCGGGAGCTAAACTTAAATCTAAACTAGGTTCATCGACACCTTCAAAATGAAAGACCCCATATGCTGTCTCTGACAGAAACCCAAGTCTCCCCATCCATCAATACACTCCATTTGCTTTGCCCTAACTACGACAAAAAATTTCGACACAAGAGAGGAATTTGTGCTTTTACGCGAAGCGACCAGTCCTGTCGACGAGAAGAAGCACTGGAATCTGCTGATCATGATGTGATTTGGCTGAAAATCTGCTCCAAAAACGAAGTAATATTCATTTGTTCACTTTATTTATTTCCAAACGATTCCTCATACAGACAGCTCTTCTCTTATCTCTTCATAACCTTTGATCACCTACAGACGAATTATCCAAAAGTTGAGGATGTCTTTCTTGGTGACTTTAACGTACACAACATCCCCTGGTTAAGGTTTTCTTTTCGAACTGACGACGCGGGAAGGGTGGCAGAGGCTTTCGCCATCACTTGTGGACTATCGCAATTAGTTGAGGAACCCACAAGAATTCCTAATGTAGATACCCATCAACCTAATCTACTCGCCCTTTTTCTTACAAATTCGCCAAATTTGTATAAAATCTCTGTGACATCACCGCTTGGAAATTCGGATCACAAGCTTGTAGCAGCTTCTCGCCCGTTTTATATACCACCTCCTTCCCAGGCGCAGTTCCGTAGGGTTTGGCACTTTAACTGGGTAAACTGGGAAGAATTAAGAGACTTTTCTGCATCTTTCCCATGGCAGGAAGTCTGCTTTAACTCAGACAACCCTTCCGTAGTCGCCGAATCCATCACGGAAACTATCCTGATTGGTATGGAATGCTCAATTCCCCACTTCCAAAAGAAGTCTGCCTCCAGTAAATCTTGGTTCAATAAAAAATGTGCTCATGCTGTCTCCTGCAAAAATCGCGCATATCGTCGTTGGCGAAACAATCCCTCAGTCGAGACTCGGACCATATTTGTAGATGCACGAAATTCTGGTAAATAGGTTCTTGACGAGGCAAAAGGTGATTTCGATCGTAAAATGCGCCAGAGGCTTATCAACTGTCCGAACGGTTCCAGATCCTTTTGGGGATTTGCAAAGTCGATTGGAAAGAATTTTACACCTTCAAATTTTCCACCTTTACTCGATGAAAATAGCAATATTGCTACTACCTCTAAGGAAAAGGCTGACATGTTAGCCTTAATGTTTGCTGAAAATTCCAATCTTGATTCTCGAAACGCAGAACCTCCTATTCTTCCTAAGGTTGGCACATTGATGCTGCTGAAGTTGTTTTCAGACAACGCACAATCAGGAAGATTCTCTTTGAGCTGGCGACACCTCGAAAGAGAGAATTTTACATCTTTAAATTTTCCACCTTTACTGGATGAAAATAGCAATATTGCTACTACCTTCAAAGAAAAGGCTGACATGTTAGCCTTAATGTTTGCCGAAAATTCCAATCTTGATTCTTGAAACGCAGAACCTTCTATTCTTCCTAAGGTTGGCACTTCGATGCCTGAAGTTGTTTTCAGACAACGCATAATCAGGAAGATTTTCCTTGAGCTTGACACTTCGAAAGCTTCTAACCTTGATGGTATTCCCGCTATTGTTCTTAAGAAGTGCGCCCCAGAATTGACTTCTGTCCTAAGCAAATTGGTTCACACTCTCTTACAACAAAGGTGTATTCCCTAACATCTAGAAATGTGCTAGAGTGCAGCCTGTCCCTAAAAAGGAAAAAAGGAATCTGGCTAACAACTATCGCCCTATATCTTTGTTAACCGTCATATCTAAAGTGATGGAAATGGTTATCAACATCGAGATTCTCAGATATCTGGAGGAAAATAGAATCATCTCCGACAGACAATACGATTTTAGAAACACCGTTCCACTGGCGATCTACTGGCATATGTTACTCATATCTGCAACTCAGCTATGGAAAAACATGGTGAGGCTAGGATTGCGACATTGAATATCTCAAAGGCTTTCGACAGAGTCTGGCAGCGATCTCTTCTCGCCAAATTAATATCTTATGGTCTTCCTCCTGGTCTCTGTCATTTGATATCCAATTTTCTCGCTGACAGGTTGTTGATGGCATCTCATCCGAGACATTTGCGATTAATGCAGGGGTGCCTCAGGGGCCTGTTCTGTCTCCTGCTCTATTTCTGTTACACATAAACGATCTCTTAGCTTTTACTTTCAATCCTATATACAGCTACGCAGATGATAGTAACCTTGTGTCATCTTTTATCTCCGACAAACCATTATCTAACGCTGCTTCAGTTCGACTAAGGGAACAGCAGATACAGACGATTAATCGGGATCTCGAGATTATTCTGGAATGGGGTAAGAACAATTTGGTCGACTGCAACTCTTCAAAAATTCAGGCCGCGGTTTTCTCTAAGAAAACATCAAGGGATAATGCAACAAACATACCAATGAACGGTAAAATCCTTCCGATGGGATCTAATCTATGTATCTTAGGAGTGAATGCGAGCACTAACTTCTCTTGGGACGATCATGTGCGCGCCATCGCCAAATCGGCCTCTCAGAAGCTAGGCCTTCTTTTTAGAGCTAAAAAGTACTTCACATCTCATCAGTTACTAAGACAATACAAAGGTCAAGTTAGGCCAATACTAGTCAATACTGTTTTCATGTTTGGAGTGAGCCCCAAAACACACTTTAGCTCTCTTGGATTCAATTCAAAGAAGAGCGATTCGCCTAATTGATGACGAAAGTCTGACCGATTCTCTCGAAACACTAGAGCACAGGCGTGTAGTTGGTGACTTGTCTCTTTTCTACAAGTACTATCATGAAAGATGCTTGCAGGAACTAATAGGATTGATCCCCCTAAGGGCAAGATTCTTGAGGCGTACTAGACAGTCAGAGACAGCAAATTCCTGTGCGGTCCAGCTTGACAGAGTGAGGACTTCTGTCTACGGAGACTCTTTTCTCTATAGAACTTCCAAGTTAGGGAACTTGTTACCGAAAGGAATTTTCCCCAAAAATTACAACCTATCCTTGTTTAAGAAGGCCATCTATCCTTGTTTCCGCATCCTACTCGCCGTGCTTTGAAAGCATAATGGGGTTACCCTTTGCGAGTGGATTAAACTTAAAAAAAAATTGTTACGTCAGGTCAGATTAGGTTGAGTTATATTAGCTTAGGTTAAGTCCAAATCTAAAGTTTTATTTCTTTGAGTAATACGTGCGGAAATGTATTGGCAGTAACTAATGTTACCTAATTATATATGACATAATAACATTGTCATAATAAATCTTTTAATTAATTTCCTTTAGAAAATCCAACTCCTCTAAAAACATATTTGATACTTTTAAAAGTACATATTTTTTAAATGAACCTGAAATCAATTTAACCATTTTAAATGCTTTTAAATGCAGCTATAATAAGTTGAATATTGATGTAAGAAATGTTCAGTCGAGGTGTCTATGAATTGTTTACCTTTAATTGAAAAAGACAATAATTAAAATCTAGAGAAAATATCAAATGCATGGATTCCTAATCCATACTATGCTAGAAGTAATATGCTTCAAGAACGATGTTCTTCTTAATAGTAATGATAGAACAAATCATCGCTCTTTAAATATATTTCTAAGGTATCAGTTAGGTTTGCAATCCCCTAATATTTTTTACAATTTGCTTAACTTAATCATTATTTGAAGCCTTCCAAAAAGGAGCTGTATATTCAAAGAGTAATGGGAAACTGATTGAAAGATTTATTTCAAACCATACAGTACATTTTATAAAAATTAATTTCTTGTTACTAATTCAGGGAAGGAGCAGGTGATCCAGAATTCATCAAACGTCAAGATCAAAAGAGATCGGATTTGGACGAGCAGCTCCGCGAATACATCACAGAATGGAGAAAGCAACGCGCCAAGGAAGAGGACGACCTCAAAAAATTGAAAGAAAAACAAGCCAAACGCAAGGTAGCCCGTGCCGATGAAGAAAGAAAAATGGCAGAACGCAAGAAGCAAGAGGAGGAGCGTCGCGTCCGCGAAATTGAAGAAAAGAAACAAAGGGAGATGGAAGAGAAGAGACAGCGCCTTGAAGACGCCGAAAAGAAACGCCAAGCCATGATGCAAGCCCTCAAGGACCAAAACAAAAACAAGGGCCCCAACTTCACAATCACCAAGAGAGATCCTGGCGTAAGTAATACGTACAGGATATACTTCTTCCGGGATTGGACCGTGTCAAAGAACTACTAAAAGTGTTCAAACACTTGGACCGTGTCAAAGAACTACTAAAAGTGTTTGAACACTTTTAGTAGTTCTTTGACACGGTCCAATCCCGGAAGAAGTATATCCTGCACTGACTCTGGCCGTGGAAGCCTTCGTTATCGTAAGTAATACGTAATGAAACTCTCTCGTTTGTATATACTTACTAAGTATATACGAACGAAAGAGTTTGATTACGTGCATGAAGCTTGTTGGAGCTACTCCAGGGTTTCATCCGCAGAACTGAGAAACACGGGGACTCAGAGACCCTCTAGTCAGGGTCTGGCACTCTTCCGCCGTATCCCTTCAATTTCATAGCGCCAAAATTCTGTGATTTGCGATATTTTTGGTTGTTTGTTTTATGTTTATGCTTTTCGTCGATTCAAACTATGTAACAAGAAGCATCACTATAAAAGAAACAGCTCAAAATATGAAAAATGGCAGGTTGGAAATTTCGCGCTATGAAGCAGCTGGAACATGGCGGAAGAACGCCAGACTTTTACTGAAGCGACATCCATTGATTTCTAACTATATAGTTACCAGAGCATTTGGAAGCATTCGAGTTGGGTATGCCAATCTGACAAGATTTAAGAAGTTGGTTCCCAAACTCTGAATCTGCTAACTGCTCAAACCTATTGGTCTCTGTATTTGCGTCGATTGAATATTGAGGCAATGGTATCAGGAACCTAACAGGTTAAAATTCCAGGCCAATCTATCTGCGGCTCAATTGGAAAGAAACAAGACCAAGGAACAGCTCGAAGAAGAAAAGAAAATTTCCTTATCCATCCGCATCAAACCTTTGAACGTTGACAATTTGAGTGTGGACAAATTGCGTGAAAAGGCCACCGAACTTTGGGAATGCATTGTCAAATTGGAAACCGAAAAGTATGACTTGGAAGAAAGACAGAAACGCCAAGACTACGATGTATGTGGAACTTAGCGAACCACTTGTATTTAATTAATTTTTAATATTTTTCCAGCTTAAAGAATTGAAAGAAAGACAGAAACAACAACTTAGACACAAAGCGCTCAAGAAAGGTTTGGACCCAGAAGCTCTCACTGGAAAATACCCGGTAAGCTTCTAATCATTATTCCTGTCTAAAATGGTTGGTGAAGACTGTACCTCAGTTTCTATTGATTGTTAATGGTTGGGCAGCTTCTTACAAACAGTTATAGGTTGTTGAAAATTAAACTGCACTGGTCAAAGGTTTTAATTCGACTCTGGTATATATCATGCACCCAGCGCAACTTTGATAAAATTAAACATTAATTGAACACTGGTAAAACATAAAAATTTACCCCAAGCGATAGAACTGTTCAAAAAAAGTGAAGAGCAATATGTTAAACATGTTAAGTCTAAACAATTTTCAATTTAAATCATGGCTTCGAACCGGAACTGAACCGAAAACCGGAAACCGAAAACCGGAAACCGAAAAAGAACCGTTATTTTCGTCGGAACGAAAACCGGAACTGAACCGAAAAGAAAACATCGGTTTATTTCGGTTCACTGCAAATTCAAAAGTCCGCAGTTGACAAAACCTTCCCACTTCAATTTCAACTTTACACTGAAAGTCTCGAACTACAACCCAATATTTTCTCTCGATTGTTATTATTGTATTGTTCACGTGTCTTTTTGAAACTTGGACTTTCTTTATTAAAATTTTAAATTTAAACTTATTTTTATTTTGTCCCATAAAGTCAGCTTTAAATTTAAATTTTGGAATTTTTCTAAAAATATTGACGTTTATTTTGAAATATTTCGACATTTACTATTAGCATTTGAATCAAAGTTATGTAGAATTTTTGTAAAATACATTTCGAATATTTTCCCCAATTTCATCGTTTTTCTCAAAATTCTGGGTTTACAATTTCAATTTTTTCCTATTGTTTCAATCGTTCTATACAAATGATGCCTGATCCGTAGTTTGCGAGCCACATATGGCTTGCAGTAATTTTTGATGTGACCTGAGGCGCCTATGAAGAAAAGAGGCATCACATTTTTTTAGCAAATTCATGTTTTCAAAATAAAATCAAAACTTCTAAAAAAAAGTCAAAAATTTCAATTTTAAAATCGGAAAAAATAAAAAAAAAATCATCTTTAACGTGAAAAATTTAAGACAAAGGCTAAAAAATTTTAAAAATTATTTGAAATAAATTTATTTAAACAAATCCAATTGTCAGAGTTTAAATTAGACACGAAATTTGGAAAAAAAAAGTTCAAACAGAAAAACTGGAAATGTATTAATGGAATTTTAAAAAATATAATTTTTAACTTTAAACGAAAAATATTATGCAAGACTTTGAAAAGATAAAAAACTCTTGAAACAAAAAAATTCTCCAGTTTTCAATTATAAAATTAAAACACAGAATTTTGAGAACACATCCAAATTAAAAAAAAAACCAAAAGCCATTCACAAGAATTCAATTCTAACACGAAATTTCGAAAAAAACGTCCAAATTTTAAGTTTAAATTCAAAGTTTCGAGAAAAAAGTTTAAACTTTGAAATGAGAGTCAACATTTTGAGATCAAAAGACAAAATTTCCAAAAGAAAGTCTAGATTTCGAATTTTGTAGCAAAATTTTAAAGAAAAATATGAAGGTTCAAGTTTGAACTCTTTTAGAAGAAACTCTTCTAAGAAAAGCTTAAAATGTTTGCCTTATTCTCGAATTTTAAGAATAAAGTGAAAAATTCGATGAAATGGCTAAAACGTCAAATTAAAATTATTGTGAAAGGTTTTTCTTTAATAAATCGCACTTTTTTGGAAATGTTGACTTTCTTTCTCGAAGTTTCTACTTTGATCTTAAAATGTCAAACCTAACCACAACATTTTGAGAAAAAAGTTTAAATGTCCAGAGAAGTTTAAAATTGATAAAACAAATTTCAAGTTAACGAGAAATTATGAGAAAAATTGGAACATTTTAAGAGAAACTAGAAATTTATAATTTTGTTTTACTATAAATTTTCGAGTTTGTAAATGTCAAGTTTAGACATGAAATTTCGATAAGTTTTCAAAAATTTCGAGAATAAAATCAAAATTTTGAATTTTTTAATAAATAATGGTTTCATTTTATTACAAACTTTCTAAGAAACCTGAATTATTTCAAGGTTGATTTTTTTTATAATTTGGAAGTTTACCCACGCTATTAGTAGCCTTCAATTTTTAAAATCGAAAATAACAAGGGGTTTCTTAAAATCTTTTGTTTTTATTCAAGCTCGAGTACTCTGTCAAAATATTTAATTTTAAATTTAAATTTTTCCTTTTTTCCGAAAGTTCCAACTTCAGAATCAAAATATCGACTTTATTTCGACTTTAATTTCAAACTGTCGAGTTTTCTTGAAATTGTGAGTTATAAGGTTAACACTTTGAAAAAAAAAAGAAAACAAAATTTCACCTTCATCAGAAAATTTTAACTTTCATCGGTAAATTTCGACCTTCATTACTTACGAGATTTGACTTTAAAAGTTTTGGTAAAAAAACTTAAAAGTTTATGAAACATTTTTATTAATTTTCGAATTTAAAAATGTTAGCTCGAAATTTTGATAAAATTTGGAACCCTCAACATTTGCTTAAAAATTCAAAGTTTCTAGAAAAATAGAAATCTCATTAGTTATTAAATTTTAATCTTTGACAAACGTTTTTCAGTTTCCATCAAAATTTTACCATTTCAAAAAACGATGGTATTTTTCTCTTTAAATTTAGGCTATTTTTATTTTAAAAAAGTTAAAATTTTAAATTTAAACTTGGATTCTTCAGAACGTAATAAATTTTCGAAAATAACTTTGAAATGATTGCTCCCAATTTTCTAAAAACGTGAAAATGTCTAAAAAGAATTCGAAATTTTGATAACAGATAGTAAAGAAATTAATTTCTTAAAATTGTGAGTTTTTAGGTCAAAACTTCGAAAAAAAAAGAAAGAAAACAAAATTTCACCTTAATCAGAAAATTTTAACTTTCATCGGTAAATTTCGACCTTCATTACTTACGGGATTTGACTTTAAAAGTTTTGGTAAAAAAACTTAAAAGTTTATGAAACATTTTTATCAATTTTCGAATTTAAAAATGTTAGCTCGAAATTTTGATAAAATTTGGAATCCCCAACATTTGCTTAAAAATTCAAAGTTTCTAGAAAAATAGAAATCTCATTGGTTATTAAATTTTAATCTTTGACAAACGTTTTTTAGTTTCCATCAAAATTTTACCATTTCAAAAAACGATGGTATTTTTCTCTTTAAATTTAGGCTATTTTTATTTTAAAAAAGTTAAAAATTTAAATTTGAACTTGGATTCTTCAAAACATAATAAATTTTCGAAAATAACTTTGAAATGATTGCTCCAAATTTTCTAAAAACGTGAAAATGTCTAAAAAGAATTTGAAATATTGATAGCAGATAATAAAGATTTAACTTTTTTTTCGAAATTTTTAATTTGTCTTACAATTTTATATTTAAATTGCATTTTTTTTTCTAAAATTTCGACTTAAAAACATGAAATGGAGTCTTTTTTTTAATTATGACTTTTTTTGATATTTACGCAGTAATCTAATAAATTCGAATGTTTAAAAGACTCATAATTACTAGAAATAGTTGAAATCTTGAGTAATCTTTATTTATGAAAGGTTTGTTTTCTCGAACTTTGATCATTGATTGAATCAAAATTTTAGTTCCTAGAACGGTACAATTGTTTTCCCTAAATTTGAATGATTTGCTCGAAACATTGAATTGAAACACGACATTAAAAAAATTGTGAAGTTTTAACCCACACTCTTGAGAAAGTAGTCAAAACTTGACAAAAAAAAAATAAATTTATGTAAAAAAAAATTCTAAAGGTTTCATTTTAATCATAACAATTTGACTTTCAACTCAATTGTTCGAGTATCTTCTCGAAACTTAAAATTCTTAGTATAAATGGGAATTTTGCAACTTAATACTTTTTTTTTAATTTTGAATTATTTATAAACTTTAAAACTGTTATTTTCTTTTCCTGAAAATTTAACTTCAAATTCAGATCTAGACATTTTTTTAGAAATAGTGACTTCGCTTTATATATTACTTTTCTAAACATTTTATGTTTAAACTTAAAAAGTGTTAACATTATTTCTAAATAGTTTAACTCAAAATTTTGAAATCAAAAGTTTTTTATTTTAAATTCTATTTATTCTAAAAGTTAGAGTCCAAGTTTATAGTTTCTACATTCCCAAAAAAAATTGACTTTATACTCGAAATTTCAACCTAAATCGAAATTTTAAATTTTAATTTGAATTTCTTTCCTAAATTTCACACTTTTTTTTGAAATTTGTACTTTTGTATCGAGATTACCCGAATTATTATCTTTCTTTTAAATAAAAAATTAAAAATAAGTCACTCGGAGCTGAACCAAAAACCCATAACCGGAAAAAAACCGTTATTTTTGTATGAGCGAAAACCGGAACTGAACCTATATAATTTTTTTCCGGAACAAAAACCGAAAACCGGAACGACAATAATAACGGTTCGAAGCCCTGGTTTAAATCATGTTAAATCACGATCCAACAAATTTGAAGTAAAACAGCCACGAATTTTTCTATACAGCTAACGTTACCTTGTTTCAGCCCAAAATACAAGTCGCCTCCAAATACGAACGTCGTGTGGATACCAGGTCGTATGACGACAAGAAGAAACTCTTTGAAGGGGTAAGATACTTTTGATTTTTACAAATTCTACTTGAACAAAAGGAAACATCACATAGAAAATACACATCAACATTTATCAGTTTTAACTTATCAGCAATAAATTCCAACCACCAGTAAATTACAACCACCAGTAAATTACAACAACCAGTAAATTCCAACAAAAAACTGTGTGTACCGAAGATAAAACTGTTGTGATAATTTAGGGTTTTGACCATTTAAGTATGGAGATCAATGAAAAAATATGGAAAGTTAAAGTTGAAGAATTTATGAATAGAACAAAATGTAAGTTTTGAAGGGGAGTATTTTTGATTTTTGATGTCCCTTGTCTAATTCTCCTATTGTATTGGTACCAGTAACTTTCCTTTTGTACATGTATATGATAATACCGTTAACAAAACGATCAATGTTTGAGTGTGAGGGTTTCTATTTAGGGCATGGAAGAACTCATCAAAGAAACTAACGAAAAATTATGGAAAGATAAATATGGTCAATTCGATTCCAGACAAAAAGGTAAGTACAACATCTAATTTAACATTTATTTTATGAAAACTATATTTCTCTCCAAAATACTCTTTTCTCAAAAGTTATTCAATTATCTTTTAAAAAATTGAAATACAAAACTTGTCCCCTGAAACCAAGAAAAATTAATAAACGCAACAAAGGTTGCTCTAATGCGTTTCGACAGCCAACGCGTTAGAGCAACCTTTGTTGTTTTTTAATCTTTCTCGGTTTCAGGGAACAAGTTTTGTATTTCAATTTTTGAAGATAATCAAGGAATAGTCCGTTTCACCAAAACAATTATCTTTTGTCTTATTTTTGCCTAAAATTTGAATTTTTCCATATGAATTTTTGTTGTTATTTTTTCCAATTTTGAATTCATTTTCGAAGTGCATCTGTTTCGCTTTTTTTTTTCAAACTTTTTTATATAACCTTAGTTCAGTTAATAAAAATGTTTTAAAAAACAACATTGTAATTTTAGTAATAATTTTATTAACTTCGATTTCATTTGATGCTTAAAACTTATCAATTGGACGGCGTTTTGCAGAAAGGGACCAAGCCACAAATTCTTAAAAATTAGATTTTTAGCCCATAGTTGAGAAGAAGCCATAATCTTTACTGTAAAAAAAAGGCTAGGCCCCATTTTAAAATCTGGCATCATCTATTAACCAAAAAGTTCATCTGAATGAGTTGAGTATATGGATGTAAACGATAGTTCGATGTTTTGAAAACATCGATGTATCGTTTGTACACATCGATGTTTTAACATCGATGGTAAAGCATAAAAATATCGATACATCGTTGAGTTTATAAACGATGTTTGAAAAATCGATGTATCCCATCGCGACAGAATTAACACCATCAAAAACATAAACTGAATTTTCAGTTATTTATTATTTATTTAATATTTATTATTTTATATCTTGGGGCAAACAGAAAATTCTTATTTTATAAAGATTTCTAGCTTAAACTTTAAATGTTCACTTCTTTTAAGACAACTTTTTTACATTAATTGCCCTTTTTCCAACTTTTCATTTTGTTAATTTCGTATTTTAATTTAAATCCTCTTTAAAAAAGTCGAACTATTCATAAAAAAAGATAAACAATTTTAGAAATAGACCAATTTTCAAGCTAAATATAAAAATTTTCAAATTAAAACCAAAACAGAATTCTCAAAATTCACAACCTGATTTCCAAATTTAGAGTATTCGACAAGTTGTCAATTTTTGAGCAAACAATTCTTCAATATCTACTACCAGAAATTGGGAATTTTTATCAAAATTGCATGAAGGTTTCACCCCTTTACCACATCGGAAATTAAATAAATAATTACGCAGCGTAATTATTTATTTAATTGCCGATGTGGTAAAGGGGTAAACCTTCTTGGATTTAATCACAAGCCACAGTCTTTAGTTCAGTCCTTTAGCAAAATTCCATGTTTAAATTTGAAAATTGCATATTTTTTAATTCCAAATTATCTTAGAAATCTCGAAATTTTCCTAAAATTTTGTATTAAACCAAATTTTATTTTTATACATTTCAGTTTTATTCCGAAATTTGAACTTTTCTTTCCAAATCCGGTCTTAAGTCATGAATTTTTATCGAAAATTCCAACAATTTTTAAGAATATTTAAGTCCAAATTTTTAGATTTTTGAGTTTAACTTTTAAAAGTTAAAGTTTCTCTCCCATGTGGGTCTGTAATTTAGAAATGTCTGCTTTGTTCCAAAAATTTAAACTTCAATCGTATTCCTCGGCTCAAAATAATTTTTTAGAAAATTCGAATTTTTCAAAATACTCCCCTTTTTTTTGGAAATCTTCACTTTTGATTGAAGATTTTTACTTTTTATGAAAATGTCGATATTTTTCAAAATTTCGACTATTGATATATTTTCAGAATTCGTCTGTATTTCTAAGTTTCCGTTTTTTCGAAAATTTGGAATTTTGTTAAGAATTTAGTTTTTTAAAAAATTTCGAGTTCTTTTAAAAATTTTGAATTTGTCTCCTTTCAAAATTTTGTCTTCTTTTGAAAATTAGTAGGTGGAGTTCTACTTATTTTCAAAGGGAGACAAAAGTTGGAACTCTTCTAAAAATTTTGAATTCTCAAAATTTTGTCTCCTTTCACAATTTTGTCTCCTTTCACAATTTTGTCTCTTTCACAATTTTGTCTCCTTTCACAATTTTGTCTCCTTTCACAATTTTGTCTCCTTTTGAAAATTATTAGGACTCAAAACTTCGCTTTTTTAAAAGTTTGTCATTTTCACAAAATCAACTAACTTTTTTTTTTTAATGTTCGAGCTTTTTTTAAATTTCGAATTGTTTTAGAAGGTCTGTAATTTTTTTTCTTTAAATTTTATTATTTTATGAAAATTTCAGCATTTTTCAAAATTTCGACTTTTAATTTTTTTAAAATGTTATTTCTTTTTCAAAATTGAGGCTACTTTAAAAAAGTTTTTAAAATCCCATTTTTTAAAATTCCAAAATTTATGATTTTCTAAATATTTTACTTTTTAATCAAAACTTTGGAATTTTTTCGCAAACTTCGATGTTTTTTAAATTATCAATTTTTTTTTTTGAATTTAGACTCTTTTAAAGTTTCAACTTTTTTAAAAATTCGGATTTTTTCAAAACATTTTTTTTAATTTCACCTATTTTTGAAATTTTTTGGTATTTTTCAAAATTTCGAATTTTTTTTTAAGTTTTACTTTTTTAGGATTATATTGTTCAAGTTAAATTAAAACCACGTTTAAAAAACTTTAGCTTTTGCGAAAATTTCGTTTTTTAATAAAAAAATTTGAATTTTTCTTGAAAAGCATCTTTTGAAATTTTTCAATTGTCTTAAAAATTTCGATTTTTATTTAAACATTTCGATATTTTTAAATTTTGAGCACTGTTTCCAAATTTTCTCCTGTTTGAAATGTTGACCATTTTTTAAAATTTCGACCTTTCTTGGAAATCTTTACTTTGGTCAAAATTACAATTTATCTTCAGATAAAATTAGTACGATTTCCAAAATTTAGTCTTTTTTAAAAATTGTATTTTTTCAAATCTTCAAAATTTTGTCTTTACATTTTTTACCATTTTTTCAGAATTTCCACATTTTTGAAAATCTTTTTATTGGAAATTTTGACTTTATATGAAAATGTCGATATTTTTCTAAATTTTGAATTTTAAAATTTCTATTCAAAATTCGTCTGTTAAAATTTCGACTTTTTCGAAAGTTTGAAATTTTCTGAAAATTCTGTTTTTTGAAAAATTTCAAATTCTTTTCTTGTTTTAATTAGTGCGACTGCTACATTTTTTAAAATTCGAAATTTTTTCCAAACTTCGGTTTTTTTAAATTCAGATTTTTATAAAGTTTGGCATTTTTGCAAAATTTCGCCTGACTGTCCTTAAAAAAGTTTGATTAAAATTTCCGACGTTTCTTAAAATTTGTTTTCAAAATTTTGGTTATTTTAAATATTTTGACATTTTTGAAATTTTTTTATTTTTCAAAATTCCAAAATTTTGCATTAAACCAAATTTTATTTTTATAAACCTTAGTTTTTTCCCGAAATTTGAGCTTTTTCTTCAGATCCAATATTTAACCTTGAATTTTTATCGAGCATTTTTTATAAACATTTGAAATTAAAGTGGGAGTTTTTAAAGTATTGAGTTTAACCTTTAAATGTAGGGTAGCAAAATGTCTACTTTTTTTGAAAACGTTAATCTTTCGGTTCAAAAAACGTAGATTTTCAGTTTACTATAAAAATTTGGTGGAAAAAGTAAATAATCTCGGAATTTCTAGAAAAAAGTCGAAATTTGAGATTAAAAACGAAGTTTGGAGAAAAAAGTAGAAATTTCGAGATAAAGTAGAAATTTCAACTTTAATCACGCAATTTTGAGAAAAAAGTCGAAATTTCCAAAAAAATGTCTAATTTTGACTTCTTAAACTCACAATAAAATACAGGATATACTTCTTCCGGGATTAGACCGTGTCAAAGAACTACTAAAAGTGTTCGACCTTTCGCCCACCATCGTAGGGGGCTTCTTCGCAATAAAATGTTTAATAAAAAACATTGGAAAAACATGGATGTATCGATATTGAATAGCGATGTAAGAGACATCGATGTATCATTAAAAAAAATGTCGATGTTCAAACGTCGATGCTTTTTTGAACGATGTTGTATCCCTAGTTGAGTACGTAAAAAACCTGCAGAAGAGATCCAAATGCTTTGGTTCCATTCTACAAAACAAATCGATAGGGGTAGCTAGAATAGGGCAGGGCACAGTACCTGCCCCCCTTTGGTTTAAGCAGTTAATCGAAAATTTATACTCAACTAGGGGGACTTTATCCAGAAGTTTCCATTTTTTTTTTCAACATTCTTATTTGAAATGTCAACATTTTCTCTAAATATAGACCCTTTTTCCTAAAATTTGTAATTTTTCACAAAATTTGTCTTTTTCTTTTGTAATTTCGAATTTGTTTTTATAATTTTGAAATGTTATCTCAAAATTCTTCGTTATTTTTTTCACTATTCCTCAAATGTTGACTGTTTCTGAAAATTTCGACTTTATTTAAACTTCGAGATACATTTTCATTGGTTTATCAAAATTTTCTTTTTTTCTGAAAATTTGCCGAACCTTTTAGTAAAAAAGTAAACATTTTGAAACTTTTCAGTATTTGTAAAGGACAAACATTCAAGGGAATTTTTTTTGGGGAATTTCAATAGTTTTTTTTAATCCAACTTTCTTAAAATTTCCACTTGTTTCATTAAAATTTTGACAACCATCTCAATACTGTACATGGTGGAGTGCTCGTCTCCCTCTGGTTGAAACACTCAACAGAAAATATTCATCCCCCAAATTCCGACATTTTCTCAAATTTCATTCAGTTTTCGAAATTTCGACAACTGAAGATTTCCGAGATATTTCGAATTTTTACCAAAATTATCCTTGAAAATTTGACTCTTTTATCATAATTTCGATTTTTTTCTCTGAAGGCTCGATCTTTTCTGAAAATTTCCCTTTTTTTAAAATTCGTTTTTGTTTTTTGAATTTTAGATTTTTTTTTTCGATTTCTTCGAAATTATCGCTTTCTTAACTGTCTCCCCGAAATTCGCCTTTTTCTTAAAATTTAGATTGATTTCAAATTCGTTTTTTTCATAATGAATATTCTCAAAATTTTACATTCAATACGAAATATTCATTTTTTCTCGAAATTTCGTATGTTCTTCGAAATTCGTCTTTCTTTGAAATTTCGATTTTTTTTTCTTCAAAATTTGGCTTTTTTTAATTTCGACTATTCGGAAAGATCGACTTTCAGGATTTCTGTGCAAAAATTATACTTTTTTTTTGGGGGGGGGGGAATTTCAACAGTTTTTTTTTAATCCAACTTCCTTAAAATTTCAACTTGTTTCATTAAAATTTTGACAACCACCTCAATACTGGACATACTGAGTTCGTCTTTCTCTGGTTGAAGCACTCAAAAGAAACTATTACTCCAGCAAATTCTAACATTTTCTCAAATTTCATTCAGTTTTCGAAATTTCGGCAACTGAAGATATCTGAGATATTTCGAATTTTTACTAAAATTATCCTCGAAAATTTGACCCTTTTATCATAATTTCGATTTTTTCCTTTGAAAGCTCGATCTTTTTCTCAAAATTTCCCATTTTTCAAAATTCGTTTTTGTTTTTTGAATTTTAGATTTTTTTCCGATTGCTTCGAAATTATCGTTTTCTTAACTGTCTCCTCGAAATTCGTCTTTTTCTTAAAAGTTTGATTGTTTTCAAATTCGTCTTTTTCATAACGAGTATTCTCAAAATTTTACATTCAATACGAAATATACATTTTTTCTCGAAATTTCGTATTTTCTTCGAAATTCGTCTTTCTTTGAAATTTCGATTTTTTTTTCTTCAAAATTTGGCTTTTTTTAATTTTGACTATTCGGAAAGATCGACTTTTTGGATTTTTGATTGTGCAAAAATTATACTTTTTTTTTCGGAATTTCGACTAGTTTTTAAAATTCATTTTTTTTACATTTCGACTTTATTCGCAAAATTCGACCTTTTTTTCTTAAAATTGACTTTCTCTAAAAAATTTTGAATTTTTTCTTAATTTTGAATTTTTTCTTAAATTTGAATTTTTTCTTAGTTTTGAATTTTTTCTTAATTTCTAATTTTTTTCTTCATTTCGAATTGTTTCTTAATTTCGAAGATTTTCCCAAAGTTTCGATCGTTTTTTATTTTAATTTCGCCTCTTTTCTTAACATTCGGGTTTTTTTTTGGAAAGTTCGACCTTTTAAAAATAAATTTTGAAACATTTTGACTAAATTCTTAAAGTTTGGCTTTTTTAAAGTTTGGAATTTTATCTCAAACTTTAACTATCGATTTCTTAATAACTGTTTTTTTGGGGTTGGTTCATTCTGTAAAAAATCGTTCAATTTAGAGTCCTGGAAATTTAGACCTTTATATCAAAATTATGATATGAAACTAGATCGGTCTCTAATAATATAATAAAAATCCAGCTTTAAACTGGAAACTTTGAGATTAATATTTTGAGAAATAAAAAACAAAATTTCAAATTCGATACTACACAATTTTAAGAAAAAAATATTGACATTTACACTTATAATTTCAACAACAAGAATTGTTAAAAAATTCGAAATTTTTAACTGAGCCTTTAACAACTAAGTTTTTATGTGGTAAACGAAGAAAAAGCTGCTGATTTTTATTAAAATTTGTGCCACATAAAATCTTTTGAAGGCTTCGCAACTTTTGCCTTCTTATTCATGACGTCAAGTCCACTAAAAGGTTGGTATTAGAAGTCAGCAATATTTCTAACCACCTTCTGTATTGAAATCCTTTGAAACCCCTATCCTGTATTTATTGTAATTTCCTTGGTGACCCCCTGTATCTATTTTTATTTGTTCATTTTAACATTGTTCTTAATGGCAGCCAAACTGCCTAAATGGTTCGGTGAAAGACCTGGTAAGAAAGCTGGTGATCCGGAAACTCCCGAGGGTGAAGAAGAAGGCAAACAGGCTGTTGATGAAGATGAAGATCTTAAAGAGCCTGTGTTTGAACCTGAACCAGAAGAAGAAGAGGAGGAAGAGGAGGTAGAGGTCGACGAGGAGGAAGAAGAAGATGAAGAAGAGGAGGAAGAAGAATAAAGCAAGTTCAAGTTCCACAATGATGTACATTATTTTTTAAAAATTCCTTCTTTACAGAGGTAGAACTTTTAGGCTCATTTACATATGTACACCTTCTTCCTTGGTGCTTACAGAATATATTTTAAAGAATCCATTTTCATTATTTATTTTTTTCCCAACTGCAAAATGTTGAACTATTTCTAATAATTTAAATGTAATGTATTTATAATCACATTAATTAAATATCATTATTAAAATTTTCGTTTTATTCGACCTCAACGACTGTTTCCAGATTACACATTATAAAATAAAAGGTAAGGCCACTCGTTCGCCATGAAACCTCAGAAGCTATAAAAATTATAAGCTAATACCTCATCTTTCATTATTAAAAATTTTCAAACTGGGTCGGAAAAATGTTAAAATAAAATTAATAATGGTAATGTTTCGATCAATGAATCTAAAAACAAAATTAATATCGCATGCTACAGAATGAATTTTTTTCGATATTTTAGTACTTATTCTGTTATTGGAGGTCGAGACAAATCCAACAAAGTAAAAATCATAAAAATCCCTCCTGCCGTTGTGCAGTTATAAATGGTGTAACTAACACGACTTTCGATCGAGAGATTATTGGTCTTTTCTAATAATGATTTTTGGTTTTTATATTTTTGATTGATACATTCTCAAAATATCAGCAATTATGTTTTTGGTTTTTTATCTCTATGACATTTTTACTACTTTGGTTTTTACAATTTAAAATACCAAACGGCAACAATACAAACAAATGGTGATACGCAACAATAAAGGTAAAAGTAAAAAGGTAGTACACAACTTTGTTTTATTGTGGATTTTCCTGTTTATGTTCCTCTTGTTAATTTCGGAATCAAATTGCTCTGTTTGCTCTTTTAATTTTTAAAAAAATTTGCTTTAATCTCTAAATGGGAAGTATCTCGAAATTTTGAAATCGTGTTCTCTGTAGATTCCTATTTTTTTATTTCAATTTCGAGTTTTTTAATTGTCTGTATAAAAATTGAAATGCAAAACTTATCCCCTGAAACCAAGAAAGATTAAAAAACACAACAAAGGTTCCTCTAATGCGTTTCGACAGTCAAGCCATCATCTTCAGAGAGATTAATTTTATTCTCGAATGTCGACCTTTTTCTCAAAATTCCGAAACACTTTTTTTTGTATTTATTTCCACTTTAACCAAATTTTTGTAAATATGGTGCTATTTTCAAAATTCAAATTTTTTTATATACTGTAGCATTTTCATAACAAGTTATGAAAAAAATTGAAATAAAAAAAATTAAATTTTCAAACAGTTGTACTTTCTGAAAGTTCAGATGTGGAGGAAATTCCTGTTACATTTGGAGAAAAATTTCTATGACAGATGTACGCACACACGAGTGAGATTTTAAAGGTTCGATCTTTTCCTTATTCGTCTTTAGGGTTTCTGTACTTTAGTACAAAAACCCTAAAAATTAAAATCAAGCGTAAGAACCAGTCCAAAGTTTATTACTGATTATATATAATACATTTTATATCTTAGCAAATTACTAAAGCCATGAAATATACACATAAGAAAACTTTTTAAGCAGCTATTACTTTGCTTTGCTGTAGCTTCTGGGTCATATTTATTTTGTCTCCAAGACTGAGTGCCATACCCTGCAAAAAATAACAAAATTTCAATACTTAGATGTTTCACAATCATCAGAATAAAAGTTGTTCAAAAGAAGTTTGAAATATTTATATTAATTCCAAATTGTATTTTTATAAATTAGCGGAAACGATACCTAACAGTAAAAAAATACAACTGAAAAATTAGCCAGATAAATGAAATGTTAGAAAAATTGATGGTACAAATTTGTAATTAATAAAAAAAAAATTTATAGCAAAAATTTCGAATGTAAGCAAAAACGAGTTTTCAAGCTTGTATACTCGAAATCATAAAAAATGAAACTTTGACAATAAAGTCGAAATTTTGGAAAAATCTCACATTTTAGTCCGTCGTATCCCAATTTCGAGATTTCCCATTCTTAATGAATTATCTCATATAAAGAAACTTTGCGTCAATCATCTAGAACAGGGGTCGGCAACCTTTTACGGAGGACGGGCCATTTTCAAAATAAAAATTTTTATGCGGGCCGCATATTCAAATGTAACTTAAATAGTTCTTTTTTATCATATACGAGTATAAATATTAATAAAAATAAATACAGAAAAAATGTATTTTTTTATCGACATGCTATAATAGCAATTATGTCAGAGAACAAAAATTTTACAATTCTTAAAAGGGAAAAAAGAAAAAGAAAATGCAATTCCAATTACATATGTATAAATATGTAAATATAAAATATATAAAGTATTAAGGAAAATAGTTTATCTTTCTTTCATTTTATTCATTCATTAAAATTCAATGACGCTTTTTGTTCTTGAATATTGTCTGATAATTCATTTAAGTCCGGTTGTGTTTGGGATACCGAGATCCTCAACAAGTTTTGTAATTTTCATCCGTCAACCTCGCTCTATATTTTGATTTTATGAAATTTATGGAGAGTGGAGATTAAACTTGGACAGTAAAATAGGTTTCCCACTATGCTTTTGTTAGCGCGAATTTTTGTCATCAACCACATTTCGGCACGCTCACGCTCTAAGTTTGTTGATTTTTCCTAAAATTATATTAGTACTTTGGCGGGCCGCGCAAAAAGTTGCAAAGGGCCGCGGGTTGCCGACCCCTGATCTAGAACATGTTAATTTGAAAGTTGGCATTACCTGGCTCTTAGCTCTTATGCGAATGTGTCCAGTTACGGGCGCATCTGCTTTATTGAAAGGTTTCTCAATGCTCAAATTGGCCAAAGCGTCCTCCCCGAATATAGACTTAGCATACATATTCGCAGCCATAAACCCACATTGCCCAGACAAAGCTTTCTCCGGAGTTAAACATTTCATATTTGTATTCTTCACCAGATGTTTCAAATACTCGGACAGATCAGTAATCGTAGTATTAACAGAAACCTTATTCTCCCATTCGAATTCAGCCCACATCTGTCTAAATTCCGTGTCGGTGCACGCCGCCGGTACAATATAATCCATAATATCGATGTGGATATCATTCAGTACCACCACGTTTCTATCGGAAGCAGCCCCAGTAACATCATAAACGATATTACCAAAAATAATCCCGTTTTCAGTAGAGGCGACCTTCACATTGGCCTTAATATTACAAAAGTCTTTCGGTGCCAACACCAGCGGTTGGGGTTTCTCCACGAGCTTGAGGTCACCCAAAGTGGCGAGCTCCAAAGTGCAGTTCTGGAGCGTGTCGTTGGTTTGGTTCACTACCAGAACGTCGAGAACTATATCATACTGGTTAACATGGACGTAAGCCTCAGCGTAGACCGGGTCCGAAAAACCAGTCAACTGGGTGACTTTATTGAGTTTATTTATGGAGGTGTTCACGTCGGCGTTACCGATTCTTCCGCCGGCGAGCGCCTGCGACAGCGACGTTTCAAATACGTTTTCGCCGAGATCGCCCGATCTATCAGTCTGTAGCTGGAGGAAGTTAATCGGGTCGTCAGCCTGTATGCTATGACCAGCCTTTTCTTTCGCTTTTTGGGAACAAATTTCTTCGGCTTCTTTCGCAATAAGCATTTCGTTCAAAGACTGTCGACACAAATCGGAAAATATATTGATGATCGCCGGAGTCTTATCGGAGAGGACTCTCAGACAAAAGAGAATTTGGTCTTTGTCATCGTTAGTGATGGCTTTCGTTGGTAAACCTGCAAAAATTTGTAAGTGATGGGGGAAATTGCACGCTTACACTTCTATTACCTGATTTCCCAAGGTGGATGATGCCTGCCATTATCAACATAACTTCGGCTTCAAAGCGATTCCTTTTTAGAGGGTCCTCGACTATTTGTCCATATTTTAGTGCTAATTTTGTTAATGTTGAAGCTATTGATGCGCTAATGAAGAAGTCACCGTCCATGAGGTACTGTCTCAATACAGGGCGCTTCTCTTTCTTAATTTTTCTGAAATTAGAAACAAAAATGTCTGCATTACGCTTTTTTTCAGAATGTTCTTAACTTCGAAACTCAAAAATTGTTATTACAAATTTCGAGTTTTTTCTGTAAGTTTTGATTTCTTTGTAGAACTTATCAATTTCAACTAAAAAAGCTAGTGCTTACTAAAATTTAAAATCAAAATTACCATTTAAATCTTGAAGCTGTTTTAGAAATTTCGCGTTATCACAATTTGATTCTGTTATGTTTTTTGCCAACCCTTAACTTAAAATTTTTGGCTGATTTGAACCGAAACAGTAGTCAAACAGAAATTTTTTGGCCGTAACTGCTATAAATCGACATTTCGGTCAGTCACTAGTTTTTACTACTATTTTTTTACAGAAATTTTCAATTTTTTGCGAAATTTAGATTTTTTTTTTGATTTTAGACTTTTTCTCGACATTTTCGATTTTTTCTCGACATTCTCGACGTTTTGTCTACATTTTCGATTTTTTCTCGACATTTGGTTTAAGAAAAAAGCTAACAACTGCTGTACTTACTGTGTGGTGTTAAAAGCAGATTGCGTGGCATAAGTTCCATCAGATGTCACCAGTGTCGCAGAAGTTTGTTGGGAAACGCCAGACGGCGTCTCTTCGGTTTCACCAGTAAGTAATTTTTGTTCAGCCTCTACAAGAGGACCTTCCCCCAAAGTAAGATTGATCTGTTTCATAATTGCCTGAATATCTTCTTTTACAGATGCATATTCACCCAAAATCCATAACGCCGCACGATGGACTTTCACAGATTTAATGTCAGCAAATGATTCCAACAATTTCTAAAAATATATCGACTTATCATTATTTTATTTGAAAGATGTATCAAGTTAAATTTGCGTTCTTTAGGACTGTTTGTGTTGTTATTGAATTTTTGTGCAAGTTTATTGGTGCGTGATGATCTCTTTAATAATATTCAAAGTAACATCGTTGGGTAATGTATCGCTCCACAGTAACACACAGTAACATATTGAATCCAAATATGAACTCAAGCTTAGAATCACTGAAGCTCATTGACTTGATATTTGAATTCAATTCCTAATCATAAGGCTCTCGTTTCTGTAACGAGTAAGTCTCCGGTTGGATTCCCTTATAGGGCAAACATTTTTTTTAATTACATTCTTACAAAAAATTCGCTCTCTTTATTTCCAAAAAATTATGAAAATCTCATTTCTTATTTTGATTAATTTTGTAGCACCTTGGCGCCATAAAGTTAATCAAAACAAGCGCAAATTATCTAAGAATAGGTAACTCACCTCAATTATAAGAGGTTGCAAGTTGTCAAATTTCTGGATGGCTTCCCTTACGAAAATCATAACATCTGTGGCCGCATTTTCATTAGTATCAGAGAGAAATTCCATCAGTACTGGTATAACAGTGACAGCTACATCCGAGAACTTAATACAACAAGAATGCAATGTCCTAACTAAAAGTTGCCTATATTTGCCAGTATCTTCGTGCTCAACGTCGTGAGTTTTCGAAACTTCCTTCTTCAACACCAACACCATTTCCTCAATATTCCTCGAAGACACCAAATCCATGGCCAATGCGAGAGTTTTTTTTCTAACCTCGAGATCAGGACTGGCCAAAACTCGCAATATATCCATAACGAGCTCTTGTAGAACTTTTTCATGCGAGGGGTGCTCTTTCAAAGCAATGAGACGATCCAGTACGATTAGCTTCACATTGTTATCGCTCTCCTTCACGATTAATTCAATGTAGCAGGAGGCGGCAGCTTTAATCGCCGTCGGGGCGTTAGACAGCGTCACTAGAGTGCCAGCGGCCTCATACCGAACAGCCGGACTGCTCGAATTAAGTAAGTTGTAAATGCACCTAATAAAGCGCGATCTCTCGGATGGGTTATTGTGACAGACCTTATATATCAGCTCCACGATCACCAACTGCAGTATATCCCCAAATGTAGTCACTTGATCCAAACAAGACGCCAAATACGACAAAGCTCGCTCTTGATCCGCGTGCAAAAGCATCAAAAACGCGTTACGTTTACAAGACATGTCCTGCTCTTGTTCCAAATAGTTAGAAATCAACTCAGGAGCGTCCGGGATCAGGAACTCAAAATTTCTATAAATTGTAAATATCGCAAGCACGGCGTTTCGTCTAACGTAAGAGTGCCTGTGATCGAGACAAGCTCTTATCGAGGGCATCAGCGGCTCCAACAATTCTGGCTCTTTCAACTTACAGAGAAAGCGTAAAGTTGAGCCACGCAAAAACTCGTTGGGGTGCTGCAAGTCTTTGCGGTAGGCGTCGCACACTAGGATCATTTCTTGGAGGAGTTTTCCATCGGGGGAGGTTTTTGGAACGATTTCCCAAAATATCAGCAGCAACTTTTTGGCGGTGTGGTCTTGAAGTGGCAAAACGTATCTGATAACCGTCATGAGGATGCCCGGTGGCAGTCTTTCGCCCGCCAGGATCATGTGTATCGTTTTCTTGAGGGCTTCAATTTTCTGTTTCACTTCCCCCTTTTCTGTTTAAAAAAAAGAGTGTGAGCGCACGATAGACTTATACAGGTATGTCGAGGCGCATCTTGTGACGTAGGCGCGATGCAAAAGCTCAGATGTTAACAATATACCGTATTTTCGAAGTAACGCATAAATTCTATAAAACTGAGAATATATTTCAAAAAAAAAATGCTCGGTCGATTTTTATTTCTAATTTGCTACTTAAACATTTATTTTTCAATCCCTCACTCCTTCGCTCCTCAGAGCTAACAACACTGACTTTAAAAATTCAAATAGCAAATTACGAAACCTCGATTAATAGATCTTTTTACACTGAATGCAACAAAAAAAAACTTTGTTAAAATCGGTTGATAAATAACGAAGATTTTTGCCAAAATGTTAGCATGTTAGCAATGTTCTGCATCGCATATTTGCTTCACAGTTAACGTCAAACTATGCGCATGGGACGAGTTTGCGTCAAAATCTCAGCATTCCGGTATAAGTCTCTCATATGTGAGTGTAAGTCTGCATGGCGAAGTTCCTTTTTTGCAATTTTACTTTTATTTCGAAATAAAACTTTCCAGATAAAAGTTCAAAATTTAATTTTTTTTTTTGAAGCCTTAACTTCTAATTTTAGAAATTTGAATTTTATTTCGAAATTTTGACCTTTTCCGAAAATGTCAGAAACAAACTTCAATTTTTTTACATAAATTTCTAATTCTAAGTTGACGTTTTCTAAACTTTGCATTTTTCAAATTTTAACTATTAATCTTTTGATGTTGGAATTTCTGCAGTTCTTTTAACTTTTCAGCTTTATTAAAAAAGGAATACAAAAATTTCGAGTTTGTCTCAAAATTCGACCTTTCCTTTCTTAATTTTAATTAAAAATTCTAAAGGGCAAGACAAAATTTCAGAAATAAAAATGAATTTCTAAAAAAAAAACCAATGCCGAATCATATATTTTTTCCAATATTTCAACTTATTTCTCAAAAAACTTTTTATAGGATTCTTCTTGACGTTTCACTTTTGTGTTAAACATTTTTTTCCTTCAACCGTTTTCCAAAGAATTTGTTTAGAAAATATTTTTTCTTGAAATTTTCTCTTTACACCAATGAAAAATTAGGGAAATTTTGAGTTTTTCCCTAAGATGTTAAAACATAACTGTGTCACAACATATCAAAAGATTACAACTGGAAGTGGATATGAAGTAAATATTCTGCATAGGCCCGTTGGATGCTCAATGGGGCCTTGATTCTTAGTGACAGCACAGCATCATTTCTTTTTTCATTATGAACAGATAACAGTACTAGTATTAGTTAGATGAAAGTTGGAATGACCCTTCGATTTCTTTCTAAATTAGACTGTAAATCACGTTTTAATTGTTATACATACCCAAGTCAATCTTTAATTGCATTTCATTGTATGTATCTGAATCATTCGGTACATTAATCAGGGTGTAACAGGGTTGTTCGACAGTAGCCATGGTTTGTAATTTTACTCTACAAAAAAACCGAAAATGTTACTGCTAGCAAACGTATCCTCACTACTGTTTTTCCGCCTTGGTGCAAATTAAATTGATTTTAGATAATACGCTTTGCACCAAGTATAACAAATAGACCTATTTTCACTTATTTCGAGAATAAATAATAAAATACTCAAAATAAATACGTGTCTGCTAGACCTAAATGACATAAAAGCAAATTATGACAAATGTCATAAATGACGTTGACAAAGTGGACGCAATCATAGAATAAGCGTCACACGGATTATAGAATGGGATAGTGCACGCCCTATATTTGCCATGTATAAAAATTTAACGGAAATGTGTCTAGAAAGAAGAGTAGCTCCGACTATTTCTTTTCTCTCTCTCTCTCTCTCTGTTAACAGCTGTTTAGGAGGCATTATGGTTATCTAGAAGGTAAGGTTGCGTTAGGCCGTACTTTGAAAATGCGATTGAAAACCTTCCACTGTTCGCAACGTTATCAATTAATCTGCAAATACATACACCTCAGAATTCTATTTTATCGTAGGTCAAACGTCAAACATTGCCAAACGAGTAGTTAAAACGTACACCTAATAGATTGAAGTAGTTTTAACTTCAGCGGTAGACGCTCCTCCCTGACTAAAAGATGAATAAAGGATGTTCTAGACACGCTTTCCTAGGAAAAACCCAAAAGTTTAACACGACAGTGATGTGATAGATTGGATACATTATTGTACCTACATACGACTACCACCTAGGGATGATCGATATTTATCGATGGTGAATGAACATCGATGTTTAGTGGAAAAACATAGAAGTTTTAGTATCGATGTTAACTAAAGCACTGAACTAAACACTGTGGCTTGTGATTAAGTCCAAAGAAGGTTTCACCCCTTTACCACATCGGCAATTAAATAAATAATTACGCGATACGTATTTCGCCAGCAGAACTGGCATTTTCAAGCGCACTAATCTTAAACGATTAGCAAAAGATGCATCGACGTCATCTGCATTGAGATTAGTATCGATTTGAATCTCAATGCAGATGACGTCGATGCATCTTTTGCTAATCGTTTAAGATTAGTGCGCTTGAAAATGCCAGTTCTGCTGGCGAAATACGTATCGCGTAATTATTTATTTAATTGCCGATGTGGTAAAGGGGTGAAACCTTCTTTGGACTTATCGATGTTAAGTTTTCGATAATATTGACACATCGAGGTTATGAGAATGAAATCCGAACATCGATATCGATACACTCTAAGTCTAGGGCTAGGCCACCTAGTGTGATTAGGTGTAACAAATGTTGCATACACTAAATATCGCTGATCGATGTAGTAACCAAATTAAAACTGACAAAAAAAAACTGCCAATTTCAAGTCATGGTAAATTTTTTTCTTATCTAAGAATAAAATGAGAGCGAGTATTAGTAGAAGTTAGTTTTTTTGAAATGAAACTTCGAAAACGAAATAACAGGTACAGTAAATGTACCCTATATTGTACTCTATGTCTGTCCAGTAAACTCAAACTTTTGCAGTAATGTAACCCAACAATCTACCATGAATTTGCTTACGTCGCTTACTATACATATGTATACCGTATAATAAAATGGATTGTTTTTTTTTTTACCTTAAACATCGATGGTTTCGGACATCGATATTTTTCTTTCGATATTCATCGTACATCGATACTTTTAAACCGATGTTAATATTGATGTCAATGATTTTGTAATATCGACCATCCTTACTACCACCATCCATTGACATCAGTAGGTTTAAGCTCTCATTTTACAGTTTTCGCACAATACTTGATGGTAATACACAACAGAGGCCGCTGATGTCAGTGGGTGGAAATCAATCCTATTTTCATTCGATAAATTACGTTACCGATGCATCTCATTCTTATAGGACTCCTTAATAGGCATATTCATTTACTTGGTTCCTCATTGGTAGAAATCCATCACTACTGATATCAGGAAAAGCGTAGTACCCACTCTTTAGACGCTTTGTCGACACAGTTTTCTACCTTCGTGCACTACCTACATCTACATATAATCCGTGAAGCGTCATTAACATAGAGAAAGGTTCATTAATATCAGGTTTCATCCTAGCGGAGGGTAGCCGAACTAAGTATTATTTAGTTTATGTGGATATTACATTATACGTTAACGTGTATTTAATGTTGCCTAAATTAGCAATATAAAAGCTATATTTTTCAATAGCAAGATATTGAATATTGGAATTTCTCTCAAAAATTCAAACTTGAAACGTTTAAACACAACAAATATTTGAAATTCCTTTTACAATCTCCTTTTTTCCAACAATGTCTTATTAAAACTTGAATTTGCTTATGCAAATTTGGGATATCTCTCAAAATCTGGAATTTAAACTTGCTTGGGAAATTTGAAATTAAAATAGATTCTTAGATTGAAATCAAAATTTCTAGTAAACGGGTAAAATACGGTTTTCCTTAAAATATCAACCACAATTTCGTCGGTTTTGAAAGTCGAAACTTTGAGATCAAATTTCGAAAGTGATCGATTTCTCGAATTTGAACTAATTTAAAGTTGCAATTTCCAAACAAGCGCGGAATTTGTAATAAATATTATTCTGTGTATTTGAAAAAAAAAACAGCCAGTCCTTTTAGTAGATTAAACGTCGAAACTTAGAGAAAAGTGGTCAAAGTCTAGAATTTTGGTGAAACGGACCGTTCCTTGGTTATCTTTAAAAATTGGAAATCAAGAAAGATTAAAAGACACAACAAAGGTTGCTCTAATGCGTTTCGATAGCCAAGCCATCATCTTCAGAGAGATACTTAAGTTAGAGCAACCTTTGAGGTATTTTTTAATATTTCTTGGTTTCAGGGAACAAGATTAGTTTTTCAATTCTTCAAAGTCTAGAGGTTCTAGAATTTATAAACTAATTTGAAAATTGTGTATATATTAATGAATTTTGTTATGCGGTTTTTGATTTTGCAATCAGTTTTTTGATATTTCAGTGGATCTCTTGGAAAGGTGAAAGGGTTTCTGTTTCCATAACTTTCCATACTAAATTATTGCTGTATTTGCAATATTTAATATTTTTAGCGAACATTTAGCCTCCAAATGTATAATGATTTGTTGGTATCACTAGATATTCCTATTTGTGCTCTTCTATAGCTGTGGTTTCTCAAAGACGCTTCCTAAAAAATTTATAAAAATTAATAAACACAAAATATCTGCTTTTGGGTCATAAATACAACATTAGGTTACTCATATTTATTATTATTTATCATTAATCTATTAGTACATATTGGAAAGAATTTACTACTTACAATAATGAGTGTAATATAAAAATTAAACAATAGAAGATATTTGGGGTTTTGCTGAAATAACATAACTTAAAAATGAAGGCATATTCAGAAATTGTTATAACATTTTTTAATTAAAAATAGATCAATACAGAAATATATTTCATTGGCCATAAGCAATTTACTTAATTATTTATTTATTGATTTCAGTGTCTTAACCAGTCTTTAAAGGACCTTGTGCCAGGTATTTATCGCCTGCCTTCTACATTTCTCATTTTAAAATCTTTTACTGCTAGAAAAAATAAATGATTTTAAAAGAATTTAGTTTCCAATGCTCCAATTGCTCCCACGCACCATTTATACTTCTGGAAGTCTCTTGCTGTGTTTTGTAAAATGTAGATACATAAAAAAATTGAGTTTATTTAAGTTAATTAGATATTAATTATTAATTTACTTAAACAATTTAAAATTGTGTTGCTACATTTTCATCCAGTTTGGGGACTCGAATGTACAATAAAAGACATTAAGTTTTCGATAATCACTAATGACAACTCCTCTGTCAGTTTTAATTAAACTACTTTTCATCAGTATTTATCTTACAGCTATTATTACCTTTTCCCTTTTTTGCTTGCAGGAGCAGTTGCATTTAAATTTTCCTTTATCTGTAGACGTAGACGTTTTCGAAAAACGGTGAAACAGTTTCCAAATACTTTGGATGTTTCCATTTTTAGTGTTGGTTTTCTCACAACACTTACACCCCAACGATTTCTGGTTCAATATCTTGAGTTTTTCATCATTCGGTTCCACATTTATTCTAGTCCGTTTCATTTTCCTTTCATTTGCTTGTTCCTTAATTTTCTTTTCATGTTTATAAGGGCCACCGAGCGAAGATTTTATCACACTGACAGCAGTGCTGCAAAAATGTAAAAAAGTTATCTTAAAAGGGGGGAATTTTTAATGAGAAGTCCACATTTTGAACGCTTTATGATTTTCTTGAAAATTTAAGACCACAGAAACGCGTTTTTTTAAACTTCAGTATAAAAAACCCTTTACTTGGGTTTCGACTGTGTCTTTTCAAAACTTTTTTCTCGAAACTTCGAATTTTTGTAACTTTGGCTTTTTGCAAAATTTGTCTGTTTCCGAAATTAAAAAATTTTTTTTTGAAGAATCTGACTCCTTAAATTGACAATTTTTAACATTTAAACGAATCGTAGAGAAGGAATTCGAAATTTAACTAAATTTCGATTTTAAATCTGGCATTTTAAAAATATGTATCTTTCAAGTTTAGACTGAAAAGTTTCAAAATAAGTCAAAATTTAGAAGAAATTTGAAATATCAAATGTTGATAGGATTATTGAAAAAAGAGCATAAATCAAAATTTTTCGATTTTGGACAGAATATTTCGAGAAGAAACTGCAAAGTAACTAAAACGAAAATTCTAATGCACAGACCAATAGGTTTGAACATTTATTAGATTCGAAGTTTGGAAACCAAAACCGGTTTCGATCTTGTTAGATCTCGTCAGATCGAAACCGGTCTTTGGTTTCCAAACTTCGAATCTAACAAATGTTCAAACCTATTGGTCTATGCATTAGAATCCTTGTCTTCTGGGAAATTGTTCCTAGAGAGCAATCGCTTTGCTAGGTGGCAGTGTTTCAACTGTTGGTAGTTCAGCTACCTATGATTTACTATACACGTCTAGAGGGCTGCATGAATTTGTAGTCTAGGTTGCATTCTACTTGCATAAAACGAAAATGTTCCTCCACGTTTCGATTTAAGCATCGTAAGTGGGAGATTGAAGCCAATATTTCGAATTAAAATTTAAATTTTTAAAAGCTAAAAGATAATAATTCGTAAAAACATAAAATATGTAAAAATTTGTGTAGGAACAGATTGCCTAACGATGTCAGCTCTCAACGTTTATAGGCAACCTTAAATACAGTCTTGTGTATTATTCATTACCTAAAAATGGGTTATCCGTTAATGCTCATTTTCACAATCTTAGAGGTTGATTTTGCAAAATCTTCTTTTGGTGTTCACCTACGTATTACGTATGAAATTTATGCTCATAGACCTACCCGTTTGGGCGTTGTCGGTCAGTGCTTAGAGATTTATTAAATATTTGTAGATTAGCATGATGTAATGCTAGATTAGTATATTATTTACCTGTTAATTAAGGAACAGTATGACATAAGGTCCTCTAGGTTGCAAGAATCCTTACAGCATGTATTGTAGGCACCACCGGAATATGTCTCCCATTCATTAGAGTCTGTGATGGAAAAATATATTAAATGCTAACTAATCATCATAATAATTTAAATATAAAACTTGATCCCTTCAAGTATCATTTTGAATATTATTCGAACATAGGTAAGCTGATGCTTTATGCTAAAGAAACTAGTCACCGTAATTAAGGAATACAAAAAAAAATCTAAATTTTGTAGTCAATTTTCAAAGGACTGTAACTTTGAGAAAAATGACCATAAAGAAAAATAAAAAAAGCGAATTAAAACTTTAGGTTTCTAGTTTTCAAAAGAGTTAAAAGTTAGCATCAGCAATTTTTGAGTAATCATGAGAAAACGATGGGAAAAAATGCACCAAATTGTTTGTCTTTAAAAAGGTCCACGGACGAAGAAAAAATGTGTCCCAGTTCAAATTCTTAATTATTTAAATTTTAACTTAGTCATGGCAGTAGCTGAAGTAACTGGGTTGCCATAAAATAAGGTCCACGGAATTCAATAATTTTTATTCGTGATCTCAATTCTTGACAAAAAAGACTAATCTTTAATTTGGCTACGTTTCGAACCCTGTATGTTGACTTTTCGTTGTTATTGACATTTAAAGTTAAAAACTCATTTCGGACTTTGGTAATAAGTAACTTGGGAAGTAATGATCGTACAGAAAACGAAAGTAGAAGTTTGAAAACGCTACAAATCTTAATAATTATTTTTCTATAAAAAAATTAATACAAGAAATTTTGAAAACAGATAGAAAAATGCGAAATTATTGATATTCGTTTACCTTTTTTTGTGTTTTCAAAGTTAAGCCACCTCAAGGATATTGACTGTAATTTTTAATTCTTAAAGTGTTAGGAAGAAAGACTAAAGATTTCAAATCTCTGCATTTTTTTTCTTTGTGCTCAATACATTGATTTTGCTAAGAATCAATTTAAGGATAAATTTTTCACTTTTAGTTCATTTTTTTAAGTTGAAAATGTCTTCCTTGTCTATATTTTCTTTATTATTATCAATATTTACGACAATTAACAACATACAACTATGTGACTTCAGTAAAGTAAAAACTTACCTTTAGGAGGGCTGTTATAAGCAAGGCATATAAAACTCAAAATATTTGTTAAATTATTGCCACAATATTTTCCACGTGTACTTAATTTAGCGACATGGTTCCCCGTTATAAGAAAAACAATAATTATTGCGGTCCATCTAATTAATACTTGCATTTCCGATTGTCAGAGTACAATCAAAGTATTTTTGGGGCACTGAGTATCACTAAATGGTATCTAATGTATAAACCCTAAAAAGGTATCATATTTCACTTATCGGGTTACTAAGGATTTCCAGTTCATTTTCAATAACATTAGATTGCAGTTTTGTGCAATATAAAGTCTTGGGAATCTTTATTGTTAGAAACATTTGCTTTATATACTGAATGATTCTGTCATAATTTATTACGTAGTATATTTAAATGCTATATATGTACAAAAGGGAAGAATTGGAGACCTAAATATGTAAATTGTTCCGAATAAATCAAGATCATTGCAGCTATATTTTTATTAAAAAATATGATCCTGTTAAAATTGGAACTATTGTATTACAAGTAGAGGATTTGATCCCGGGATGCCGAAAATCGGGATGCCGGGATCCCGACAACTATTCAGTACCGACATTTTCGGGATTAAAATTTTCTTATCCCGGGATTTTTGGGATTGACATCACACTGTACATAGCTTATCTTTTTAATATAAAATACCAAGTTTTATTCCAAGCAAGTACCATAAATTAACACACCGAGGTTGCTATGCATGCTTGAAATAAAACTTTTTTTTAATTTTAAACTAAAAAGTTTGGTGACGGAAGTGTTGTTATTTCTCAGATCATATTTTCCTAATTCAAATAAGAATGGTCCTATTAACTTAGTTTTCCTTATATTTAATAGACATGTGAATACTTTTTGCTTTTTGTTAGCTACTGTGAGGAGTTATATGAAAGTTACCACTTTATGTTAAAAGGGAATTTTGTTAATTTTCAAAGTTTATTTCCATAGTTAGCCACATAGAGGTTTTTTCAATTTATGTAAGTTTAAAGAGATGTTGAAAAAGAATAATTATAACTATAGCCCGGAAATTGTGGCAGTAAAAAAGTAAAGTTTTGGCGTCATAAATGGCAAATAAAATAGGCGAAAATGGCAATAAAAACGTATAAAATGGCATTTATAAATTTTTATCATTATAGGTCTTTATGTATATGAAAAAAGACCTTTCTCTCATAGCAATGTTATTTTTGTATTTCAAAATTCGTTTTTTCCTCGAGGTTTCGAGTTTTTCCAACAAATTCGTTTTTGTTTCAATTTCATGTACATTTTTTTTTGTGGAACGAACTGGTCCTTGGTTACCTTCAAAAATTGAAATACAAATCTTGTCCCCTGAAACCAAAAAAATGTAGAAAACAATATATTTCTGGAATTCGATTTTTTTCCTTAAAATCTGACCAAATTTTCAAATTTTTATTTTAAAATTCGTCGATTTTTGTTCGAAATTTCATCGTTTCTCAAAATTCAGATTTTTCAGACTATTTTTAAAATACGACTTTACTCACATTTCTTAAAATTTAGCTTTTATTTCAAATTTGGTCGATCTTTTGATAAAAAAGTAAAAATCTTTAAAAAATATTTATTTACAGACTTCGAGTTTTGGAAATATATTCCATTTTTATGAAAAATATCACCGGCGAGAAAATTTTCTTTCAAAAAATTTAAACTTTATTCTCAAATTTGGTTTTCTCTGCAAAATTTCCATTCTATGTCAAAATGGCAAATTTTTTCTCCAAATTCGTCTTTTTCTCGAAAGGATTACTTTTGTCAAAATTCGTCTTTCCTTCCAAAATTATAATTCTATTCGCAAAAGTCGACTTTTTTCAAATTAAAATTCCAATTTCGTTCTAAAATTCAATCTTTTTCTCGATTATTTCTCTTAAGTCGGACTTCTTCTGTAACTTTCGATTTTTTTAGAATCTAACTTTCCGGAATATTTTCAGCTGATTCCTTAATTTTTGCCTCAAATTTCGACATTTTTCTCGAAATTTAGACTTCTTTTAAAAATTCGTTTTTTCTTAATTTCAAATGTATTCCTAAAACTTGTCGATTTTTTTTCTCAAAATTTTGAATTTTTATCTTTAAATTCGTCAGTTCTTTTTCAAATTTTCGCCATCTCTCAAAATTTGTTCTTTTGTGAAAATTTCGACTCTTTTCATAATTCTAATTTCTCCAACTTTCGCCCTATTAACCAAAATGTGATTTTTTTTAAAATTTGGTCGATATTTTAATAAAGAGACAAAGATTTGGGGGAAATATTGATTGGGAGATTTTGAAAAATAATTTTTGGAAGTTCCGTAAAAAGGCAAAAATTGCTTTTTTTGAAAAGTTAAAATTTATTCTCAAATTTTTTTAAAATCAGACTTTCTATGAAAAATTTCAATTCTATTTTGAAAGTAACGACTTTTTCATCAAAAGTCTTCTTTTTCCAAGCTTCGAGTTTTTTTAATTATTGGTCTTTTTTCCAAATTTTGATTTTATTCGCAAAATTCGACTTCTTTGTATTAAAATTTGTCTTTTTGTGAAAAATTCTGGATTTCTTTTCAATTTTAGGTATTTTTCTTATAATGTCGAGCTTTTCCTTGCAATGTTGATTTTTTTTTGAAATTCTGTTGTATTTATTAACACTGGGCTCTTATAATTTGACTTTTTGGAAATTTTCAGTGTTTCTTTTGCCTTCTTCGTGAAATTTTGATTTTTATCTCTTTCCAGATCTGGAAACCTTAGTATTTTCTTGAAGTTTGTCTTTTCCTTAAAATTTTGAATATTTTCCTTAGATTTACCACATCCCAAAATTTCGCTCTTTCTTTATATTTGTCATTTTCTAAATTGTGAATTTTTTTAGATTTTTCTTTGAAAAATGTTCAATTTTTGTCTCAAAATTCGTTGTTTTCATTTTCAAATTATCTTTTTTCTAAAAACTTCGATTTTTTTTTAACAGAGCTTTCCTCAAATTTCAACTTACTTATCAAACTTTAGTCTTTTTGTCAAAATTTTGCGAACAGTATTTGTTTGAGAACTTTCATATTTTTCAAAAATGAATTTTTCTGAAAAGATAAAAATTGTAAAAATTGCTAACATTGTGGACCACTATGTCACCATACAAATTTATCCACATTTTTGCGGGTAATCAGTGCATATTTTATGTTTTTACGAATTATTATCTTTTAGCTTTTACAAATTTAAGTTTTAATCTCGAAATATTTGCCACTTAGGATGCTTAAACCGAAACGTGGAGGAACATTTTCGTTTTAGTTATTTTATCCCAAAATTTCGCTCTTTCTTTATAGTTGTCGTTTTAGAAATTGTGATTTTTTAGATTTTTCTTTGAAAAATCTAATTTTCTAAAAATGTTCCATTTTTGTCTCAAAATTCGTTGTTTTTATTTTCAAATTATGTTTTTTCTGAAAACTTCGATTTTTTTAACAGAGCTTTCCCCAAATTTCAACTTACTTATCAAAGTTTGTCTTTTTGTCAAAATTTTGCGAAAAATATTTGTTTCAGAACATATTTTGCAAAAATATTTTCTGAAAAGATAAAAATTGCAAACAATTTTATTCACACTCTTAAATAATTTCTCAAAAAATTAGACAAATGCAAATATTTATTTATTTTAAAATGTTACTTTTCTTGGAAATTTCGAATATTTTTTTCAAAATGCGTCTTTTTTTCGACTCGATGTTTTTTTTTTTAAACTTTTAATAATTTTTTTCTGAAAAAGGTGACCTTTATTCGAAGTTTTGTCTTTTTTTTGGTATTTAGATTTCTCCTCGATATATTTTCAATATTGGGCTTCTTGTGAAGGTTCAACCTTTTTTTGAATTTGACTTATCAGAAATTTTTAC
Source organism: Dastarcus helophoroides (assembly GCA_028583605.1). NCBI lineage: Eukaryota > Metazoa > Arthropoda > Insecta > Coleoptera > Bothrideridae > Dastarcus > Dastarcus helophoroides. Next base: position 34,349,460 of record CM053327.1, read on the forward strand.
TGATTTCATAAGATTCAAATTTTTAACACAAATTTCGTATTTAGTTTTTCCTCGAACTATCTTCTCGTAAAATAAATCTTTTTCCCAAAATTCGCCTTTTTCTAAAAAACGTATTTCTATAAATTTCGACTTTATTCTCAAAATTATACTTTTTCGACTTTTCTTCCAAAATTCGCTCCTTTTTAAAATTTCGCCAGTTTCCTTAATGTATGGTTTTTTCTGAAAAGTTTGACCTTTTTAAATTTGACTTTCTAGAAATTTTAGCTCGTGTATCAAGATTGGCATTATTCTCGAGATTTCAGATTGTAATTTCAAAATTCGATGTTTCTGAAATTTTGATTTTTTTCCGAGAAAGAATATTGTATGAAATTACAACTTCATTTTCACAAAATTTGACTTTTAGAAATTTTGATATTTTCTGAAATTTTGAGGTATTTCGATCTTTCCGAAATATTAATTTTTTAGTTTAATTTTGATTTGTAATTTTTTTCCCCAAACTGGTTTTTTTTCTTGAAAATGTCACCCTTTTTTTCTAAATTTCGACAGTATTTTTCAAAAATCGTTTATTTTTTCAAATTATTTTCATTAGTATTTAACTTTTTGTGAAAATTTGCTTGAAATTTGACTTTTGGGAGTTTTAGCTTAGTTTGCATAATTCGTCTAATTTTCGAAATTTTGACTTATACTTCAAAATTATGTTTATAGAAATTTGAACTCTAAACTAGATTTTTTTCTTCAAATAACACCTTCTTAAAATTCGTTTATTTTTTCAAAATTGTATAGAAATTTTAATATAAAGTTAACAATTCTGAGAAAAACTTCATGTAAATTTCAAGATTGTCAAAATTTGAATAAGGTAAAAATTCTGATTTTTGGAAATTGTTTTTTTTTCAAATACTGTATTTTTAACAAAATTCGACTTTTGGAAATTTTGCACTTTTGTTTTTAAAATTTCGAATTTTTTAAAAATATTCGGAGAGTTTCGATTTCTATTTCAAAGTCGATTTTCCAACTCTTTAGCTATTTTTCGAAACTTCTACCCCCAGTTAATGTAATTAAATGAAAATATAATGTAGTTAAATGTTTACAAATACTCAACCGAAAGGTTTACAAATTACGTCTTTTTTGTTCATCGATCTTTCAAGATAATTAATGGCCCCCCCCTGAAGCAAATTCTGCCTATACCGTGGTTAATGGACTAGATATTAAAGACTCATTAATCAAATAAAGATCAGTTATGAGAATTATAATTATTATAAAATTTTAATTGAGGCAATTTAAATCTTTTTTTTGTGTCTTTCTTTTTCTGAACGTAAGGCACAGAAATGGCAATAACACCAAAAACGGCAAAATAACCTTAAAATTGTTAAAAATGGCAAATATGGCATCAAATGGCAAATGCCATAACTTCCGGGCTCTAATTATGATATAAACAGTGAAAGATTTTAAAAGTCTAGTTGGTTTGATTAGTTAGAAGAGTGAGGAAAATACATTGATTTTTGTCTAAATTTTGATTACGTTGATTGCTGTCTAAATTTTGATTTGTTAATTAAAAAGATAACTTTTATAAAATTTTTTTCTCTTTTATTCGCAACTCTCAATACCGAAATATTTCCGGGATCCCGAGATTGACCAAACATAATCCCGAAATCCCGGGATTAGTAATAAGGACCGGGATCGAATTCTCTAATTACAAGCAAACCAAATCTTTCTTTACAAAGCAGAATGTATTAATATTGAAATATTAAAGTATTTCAACAGTTTTTTAACTCTTTATAACCGAAACTAATTGTTCGATATTTATTTATGTGTCAATTATGTCTATCGAATAATAAATTCAGCGAATTGTTAGCTATAGAGTATAGAGTTTATACTCTATGTCAGGGTTTCCCAATTGGAGTGTCACGACACACAAATGTGTCGCTGGGATTCCTCGCGAAAATATGAAACTGTTTTAAATTGAACTTTGTCGCTTTAAAAGGGGCGAAATAAGCTCCTTTTTTGTTCTAGATATCAAAATTTATTAGTAAGGACCGCAAAAAATGCGGCCAGTTAATAGAAAATCTGTTCATTTAAATGGAACAATTTTGGACAAAGTACTCAAATGGTTTAAGGAAAAATGCAACTAATATGATATACAGAAAAATATACAGAGAAAAAACAATTTTAATAAAGAGAAGTTGGAATTATCTTCTTGTTAAATCGATGATCGATGTCCAATACTAGTTTAAATCAACTATAAGCTAAAAAAGTTTGAGAAAAAGCAACAGCTAATAAAATAACCCAAATTATATATTTCAAGTTTAAGCATAAAAAATCTTGATGTTGAGAAAAAGTTAAAGTTTCTAAAAGAACTCGAGTGTCTTGGAAAAATTTCCAAAGAACGAAAGATAAACAGATTAAGCGGTGCCGGATTATCCAGTGTTGTTGTATTTAGGGAGATACGGCGCTATTTTTGGTGAACCTGTATATTATTTTGCATCAAACAATTTGTTACTGTAATTATAGTATTTCAAAAGGTTTAACAAAGAGCCAGTTTGTATTTATCGTGAGTCTAATACTAATATCTTAAGCAGTAATTAACGTACCTTTGCAGACAAAATACAAATACTCGCACTCCCCAATTGACTTCATAGAAAGCATTTTCTCTGCCTTTTAACTTTTAAGTGTCAGGTTCTTTTAACTTCCAAGACTCATGATGCAAGTCTCAAATATCAAAGGAGACAATATAATACTGTGCCATTTTCTTATAAATAACGATAAGAAACTTTTAAGTCTGCTTGCTGACTTGTCAGCGTAGTGTCGGTGCCTGAATATCGTAAATGCGTGCATATGCCTAAAAGCTCATTGATAAAATAAAAATAAATAATTATTTACATTAATATTACAAATAGAAACTTTTGATCAACTAAAACATCTAATCATCAACGCAGAGGCGAAACTACCAAAATTAGAATACGAAATGTGAATAGTAGCAGTGCTGGATTTACGTATAAGCTATACAAGGTACAGCTTAGGGCCCCTAGTATCTTGGGGGACCCCGAAATATTTTTTTATATATTTATATATTATAATTATATTTATATTATATATATATATAATTATATATAATTATATTTATATTATATTTTTTTTACTTATCGATAAAAAAACAAACGTTAGGGAAATTTGAAATGTAGGTGACTAGAAATTCTCGAGGCAACACTGCCGCAAAGCTCAAATAACTTAGGGCCTCATCAGATCTAAATCCGGTCCTTTTATGACATAGGTGAGCAATAAGAAGGTTTTTTTGGCAATTTGTCCTCTAAAGGGATAAAAAAAGGGTGCAATGGAGTTTCGAAATTAGCACGTTAATACTCTATATAACCTTAAGTTCTTCATCTTTGATTTATCACGCACATGACTTATACGTTAACATTTCATTGACCTTACTTCCCTTGAATTGTTCTGACGAGTCCTTCATTAATATATAATTCTCAAGGATAAACTTGCCAGACATTCAAAATTGATTTTCCATATGTGCTGTCACAGTAGGAACAATTTTCGCACGTATTATCCGTTTAATGAATCTCTGCTTACTGACAAGGTATAGCATAAACGGGTGGGTCTCGGGGCATGAAATTTCATGTAGGTATTTCCTGTAATATGTAGGTGAGCACTAGGAGATAATTTTTGAAAATTCAGCCTCCAACGTAGTAAAAATGGTCATTAACGCATAGGCGATTTTTATGTAATGAATAATACACAAGATTGTATTTAAAGTTGCCTACCTATACGCGTTCAGAGCTAACATTGTGGATCACTATCTCCACACAAATTTATCCAAAATTTTACGGGTGATCAGTGCATATTTTATGTTTTTACGAATTATTATCTTTGACCTTTTACCAATGAAAATCTCGAAATATTGGCTTTAAGTTGCCACTTACGATGCTTAAATCGAAACGTGGGGGAATATTTTCGTTTTAGCTATTTTGCAGTTTCTTCCCGAAATTTTCTGCCCAAAATCTAAAAATTTTGCTTTATGCCCTTTTTTAATAATTCTATTAACATTTGATACTCGAAATTTCTTCTAAATTTCGACTTATTTTGAAACTTTTCAGTTTAAATTTGAAAGATACATATCTTTAAAATGCCAGCTTTAAAATCCAAATTTAGTTAAATCTCGAATTCGTTCTCTACAATTTTTTAAAAATTGGCAACTTAAGAAGTCAGATTCTTCAAAAAAAATTAGGTAATTTTCGGAAACAGACGAATTTTGCAAAAAGTTAAAGATAAGTGAATATTTTGTCCATTTAAAAGTTCCTTTCCATTGAATTTTAAAAATTGAAGTTTTAAGCTCGAAATTTTGGCTTTAATTTGGCTTTTCCGATGCTTAAATCGAAATGAGGAGGAATATTTTCTTTTTAGACATTTTAAAATTTCTTCTCGAAATTTCGAGTTTACAGTCAACATTTTCTTTACACAAACAATATTTTAGTAAATTTTTTCCAAGTTTCTCCAAAGTTTCCGCTTAAAAAAAATTTAATTTACCGAAATAAAACATTTTTTTATATATTTCATTATTGAAGTTTCGAGAAGCAGATGTAAATTTTAACTTAAAAATAAGTCAATTAAATTTTAAGTTTCCAGAAGAAAAGTCAAAATTCAAACAAAAAGTAAAGAGAAATTACTTTTAGAAATGGTTCCGATTTTTTTCATACATTTCAATTTTGTTGGGGTCCTTGGCTATCTTCCCAAATTGAAACACACATCTTGTCCCCTGAAACCAAGAAAGATTCAAAAAGATTTGAAAAATCTTTCTTGGTTTTAGGTTTCAGGAGACAAGATTTGTATTCCAATTTTTTTTAGAAACTTCGATGTTTAGCCAATTTTACAAGTGGGAATTTCTAACGTTTATTTTTTTTTTAATTTTGACTTTAGAAACAAAATGTTGTTCACGTTTAAAGACAGAAAGTGAAATTATGGAAATAATTTAAAATTTTCGTTTTTTTATTGTTTACAATTTCGAGGAAAATGTCAAAATACCGTAACTAAAGAAAATCGAAGCAAGTTCAAAGAAATTTCTAATTTTTTTTTAAAGCCTTGGAAAAAAAGCTTCAAAGTTTTGATTTTTTGTTGACCTTTTTCGAATTTTTATACTTTTTATTTCGATTTCTGACTTAATCACCAGCCACAGTGTTTAGTTCAGTGCTTTAGTCGATTTCTGAAATTGAAAACTTCTATTAGTAATCAAAATTTTTTAGAAAAAATCATAATTGCAAAATTGCAAAGACTATTTTTACAAATTTTGACCTTTTCTTAGAATAACACATCCCGTACAGCACCTAAATCAGAAAGATATCTCAAAGATATCATTTTAGCGATATCTTTAAGAGACACAGAAATGTTAACATTTAAATAACTTTTTTTAGTCGTCAGATTACTGACATCTAACAGATATTTATAAGATGATTTTGATAGATGTCTTGAAGATGAAAAATCTTTATGTTAACATATGTTAACTTTCTGACAATATTTCCTGATGTCAGACTCTAAAAAATGATGACTCAAAGAGCTCTTTGAGAGAACTTATTGTTGAGCGGGGTGCTTTGATTTTTTAAATAACTTTCTTAAAATTGCAACTTTAAAATAAATTAAAAATTTAGGATAAACGTGAAAATGTCAGATTAAACAATGAAGAAAATGTATGTAATAACAAATAATATTTTCGAGAGTGTAAGTTGAAATTTCTAATCTGAAGTTGAAATTTCCAGACTAAAGTCGAAAATCGGGGATTAGGATCAAAAAAACTTTTAAATTTCTACAAAACTTTGCCTGACATTTTTAGTTTGAAGATAACATATGGAAATTATGTAAAAATTTCGAGAACAAACTTAAAAATTTAAAAAAAGTTCCCCCACATTTCGATTTAAACATTTCTGAATCAAAGCCAACAAAAAATTTTTTTTTAAGTTTAATCCACTCGCCAAGGGTAACCCCATTATGCTTTCAAAGCACTGCGAGTAGGATGCGAAAACAAGGATAGATGGCGATGAATCGCCTTCTTAAACAAATATAGGTTGTAATGTTTGGGAAAAATTCCTTTCGGTAACAAATTCCATAACTTGGAGTTCTATAGAAAAAAAGAGTCTCGGTAGACAGAAGTCCTCACTGTGTCAAGCTGGACCGCACAGGAATTTGCTGTTTCCGCTTTCAAAATTCTTATTTGATTTTAAACCTGAAAATTCTTTTAAATTTCGACTTTTCTTTTGCAACTTTTCAGCTTAAATTTTAAAGATACTTATTTTTGAAATGTCATCTTTAAAATCGAAATATGGTTGTCTCGAAATCGTTTTATAAATAAATAATTTAAAAATTTGCAATTTGGAGAATCAGATTCTTCCAAAAACAATTAAAAATTTTCCGAAACGGGCAAATTTTTCAAAAAAATCGAAGTTGGAGAAATTCGAAGCTTCGAACAAAGGATGTTTTGAAAAAGGTCAGAATTTTCACAAAAAGTCAAAATGTTAAAAAAGTAGAAATTTAAAAAAAAAAACAGAATCTGAGAGAAGCTACAATTCGAGACAAAGTCGAGGTTTTGATGATAAAACAATGTAAACATTCTGAAGAAAATTTTTGTAAGAATGTTGATGTTTTGAAAAAAATCGCATTTTTCAAAAAAATTAAAATTGAAAGTAAAGTAAATTTTTCAAATCAAGGTCCAATTTACTAGATAAAAGCCAAAAATTTGATAAAAAGCTAAATTTAAAAAAAAAAAATCGAAATTTTCAGAAAGGTTTAAAACTAATAAACTTTGACAAAAAGTAGATTTTTTTTTAAAATCAGGTATTCTGAAAATCGTTATAACTTCGAGGAAACGTCAAAATGTTGACGATAAAAGTTTGAAATGAAAAAAGTGTGACAGTTCTAAAGAAAGTTTGAAAATTCTAAAAATGGCGAAATTTTAAGAAAAATTAAATTTTTCAAAAAAATTAAAACAAAGAAAAGTGGATTTTTTAAATCAAAATTCAGTTTACTAGATAAAAGTTAAAACTTCAATAAAAAGTTAAGATTTTTGAAAAAAAATCAAAATTTCCAGAAAAGTTCAAAACTGATAAATTTTGAAAAAAGTAGACTTTTTTTAGAAATCAGGTATTCTGAAGATAATTATAATTTCGAGAAAAAGTCAAAATTTTGTGTCAAAAATTTCAAAAAAATTGAAAATGAATCAAAATCTTAAGGAAAAACGAAATAGTGAAAGTGTTAACATTTATAAAATAAGTTGGCTTTTGAAAAAATTCAAAATTAAAAATATATTGCAAAATTTAAAATTTCAAATTTTCGAAATATAAAGTCGAAATGTTAAAAGTCGAAATGTTCGAGAAAGGAAAGATTTTCAAGAAAACTCGAAGTCAAATATTATCATTTTCGGAAAGTTGACGTTTTCCGAAAAATACTACATTTTGAGAAAAATACTAAATTTTGAAAAAATCTAATTTTGAAAAAATCTAATTTAAAAAAAATCAATCACTTCAACCGAGTCAATGTTTTTAAAAGTCGAAATCTTCAAAAAGAACGGAAATGTTTTAAAAAATCGATTCTAAAAAGAGTCAGATTTGCAAAAAAAGCTGAAATGTCGAGTCAAAATTTCAAGAAAAGGTCAACAAAAATGAGGTCAAACGTGTGAAAAAAAGTCAATATATTCAAAGAAATTTGAAATATTGAAAAGGAAAATGATTGTTCCTTATTTTGGAGTCTTATTGGTGAGAAACGAGCTCAAATGAGAAGGAAACATGGATGTCCAATGCCACAACTTTTTTTACATTTTTTTTTACGTTTTTTTACATTTTTTTTTACATTTCTTATATTTTTTATATTTTCATAATTCACTTAAAAAATGTTTATGTCTAATTATGGTCTTCTATATTAAATTTTTATTTTCTATTTTGTGTAAAATAAGCTAATTTATTTTTGGCAGCTGTCATGAGGTGACGTTTTTAGAATTTAGATATCACGTAGACATATATCGAAAATTTTTTTAGAATATTATCAATATAACTAAAAATTTATATATTTGGAAACTGGGTCGCAGAAATGTTAAATAAAATTAATAATGATTGAAAAGGAAATTTTCAAAAAAGTTGAAATTCCCAGAAAAGCAAATTTTAAAAAGACAATTATAACAAAAGCAAAAAGTTATACAGGGTGGACCATAAGTAATGGTACATAGAACAAGAGTAGATTTTCCGTATAAAAATAACGTGATTTAACCACATTTACCTTATACCAAAAGTTGATATTAACAGAGATACAGGGTGTGAAAGTTGAAAAATAAAATTGTGATTTTTTCGCATAACTGATGAACAAATTGGACTATAGACAGGAAATTTGGTATAGGGGGGTTTCTTTGGTCAAGAAATCCTAATTTGCTAACAGATTGTCAGTAACTCATAGGGGGCGCCACCTACTCTACCTTGTATTATTTTAAAGCATCATAATTTTTTGTGCCTTCATATATACTTATTTTAAATAGATATTTTTCTTTACCTACATTTTTTACGTAAAAAAAGGTATACTTTCTAAATGTTGATACAAGCAACCGTTTTCAAGATATTTGCCTTCAAAGTTTGTCGTACGTTTATTTTATGTTATGTAAACGTGAATTTTTTGCATTAGGTTTCAAAATAAAAGTAATAAAACTGACTCGAAAATAGTTTATATCAAATATTACGCTACTGACATTATTATAACACATATTTTTTAAATGTCTAAAGCAAATTTAAATAAAACATCAAAACAAAATTTATTTTCAAAAATAAGTATGTGGGAAATGACCTTTTTCATGTAAAGGGACTGTAAACAATTAAAAATCTGACTGTTTTTTATTGAAATTCATTTCCAAATATCTGCTTTGACCACCCAGACTATTAAAATTTTCTTGTGCGCACTCACAAATCATACCTCACATCTCTATGTTAGAAAATAAATTACGTCTTAATCTTTTGGATTTTCTTTATTGAGATTTTCAAAATTTAGGTAATAATATTATCAGCAAAGTAATATTTGACATAAATTAGTTTTAAAGCTGCCTTATGATTACTTTTTTCTCAAGCCTACTTCGAAAATTTAATATCTTAGTAATTTAAAACCAAGGCACGTCAAACTTTAAAGGCAAATATTTTGGAAACGGTTGCTCGTATCAACTTTCGGAAAGTACACCTTTTCTACATAAAAAAGATGAAGAAATAAAATAACTCATTTAAAATTAATATACGTGGGTGCACAAAAAAGTTATGATGATTTAGAATTATGCAGGATAGCGCAGCCAGCGCCCCCTATCAGCTATTGGTAATATGTTAGCAAATTAGAGTTTGTCGACTTAAGAAACTTCCTTGTGCCAAATTTTGTGCCTTTATTACAACTCGTTCCATAATTATACGAAAAAATCGAAATTTCCATATAAACCATAATTTTAAAGAAGTTCATAAAAAAGTCGAAAAACTCGAAATTTTCAAAGTTAGGTTAAATTTTTGAAAACAAGTTCAAATTTTGGGAGTCGAACGAGAAAAGGTCGACTTTGTGAAAAACGTGGATATTTTAAAATGTCGAAATTTTCGAAATAAGATGAACTTTTCATTAAAGATAGAACCCTTCAAAAAGAAAATGGGAATTATTAAAAGGTGACCCAAGATTCGTTTCTCTTTTTTCTACCAAACGAATACGCGGGTGTCAGTTTGTCCTTGATACAATTCTTGTACATAATTTATACTGATATTGATTCTATATTTGTACATTTTAAATGAACCTGTAATAGTTTTTCCTATTAAAAGGAAGATATGTCCTAGCTAACTTTATTTTCAAGGTCAAACCTGGAGGTCGTTCAACGTCTATTAAGTAAATTATCAATTTGTAAATGAGTCAATTCTTCAATTCGAATTTGTAGCCCAAATTCAGTTTTGAAATTATACTTCAATATGCTTTAGCTCCCCCTAAGTTATAGTTAGGTTGTTGAAGAAAAGTGAATAAACGAAATCACTCTAAATTTTATCAGGCATTTTTTCCAATTCAGAACCTTGCTTAACACAAATACAACGGTATGTCACTGAGTAGCGACACCAAATCATATTACTGTTATTTATAATTTTTGTATTTGGAATTGGTGTGCTTGTCAAAGCTTAATATATTTCTTTTGACAGGGCTAGTTCCAGTTGTTGGACAACAAAAATCAATGCTTCAAGGGTAGCAATCGAAGTTCGTACTAATTCGCCTCAGAATACAACCATACGTTGTCCTTCAAAAAACGTCACTAATCACCAAACAAATAAATGTGTGTGGGTGGCTGAGTGCCCCCGAAAGCCATCTCCAATGAATTTCAATCTGAGCCGCCTCCGCGTTGAACCCTTTTGGGGTTGGTAGTGGAGCGCGGAAGCAGCAAGACTCCGATGGCGTCCAATAGTGGCGTAGGGCCGGTTGACGTCACTGGGATCAATATCTGGCATGGACCAGGACAGTCCTCGTCGTGAACGCGTTAACATTGTATCTCCTCCAGGTGCGTGCGGATTTGATGAAGTTAACACGCGCCCATGTGCGGGCTAGCGTTTAGAACCAGAAACAGCCCCTCGCAAAAAACCTCTCTCCGTTGGGGCGACTGTTGTCCACATCTACCGAGCATATTAGTTGTTTTCAAAATGCAAACTGTTAATAATTGTTGAAATAAGGCATATATTTTGTTAGACATTTTTAAATAGTCATATTAAGTGCTTCTTCATTACTAACGTCATCTTTTCAATCAGGTAACCGTTTGTTCTTGTTGTATTTAAAAAAAAAAACACTCATCAAAACTTACATCCGATATTCAATTCTACCTAAAACATTATTCCAGTATGTTGAAATCGATAAACAGAGGTCAAAAGTTGTAACGATTAAATGTTTTTTTAAATGTCTACAATATTTCATGAAAAATGAACGAATTGCCAGCCTTTGAAAAACTCATCGATTACTACTACTTATGCTGTAGAAAAAGGCTGCTCAAAAGTAAATCCTTCCTATTCTTCATGGTGGACTCTTATTGGTCGGAAACATTATTAATATGTTTCACAATACTGTCAACATTCATTAATACAAATTTAAATATTTCCAAAATGGGTCGTAGAAATGTTAAATAAAATTAATAAACATAAATCCTTCCTAATTATAGAAAATTGCTAGAAACGTTTCTAGTTTCGTAATAGTAATAGTAATGTAAATTATATTATTAAAAATCGTATTTATTTACAGTTTCAAAATTTAAAATTGCAGCAAAGAGTGATCAAGAATTTCGTTTTTACTTTAGGCCTTAGCTGCTGAGTCCTTTAAGGACTATATCGGTCACACTTATGTTATCCTAGGGCAGGGGTCGGCAAACTTTTAAACCAAGAGATCCAATTGCAATAAAAAAATTGATTTCGTGAATTTCAAAGAACCAGACATTTTTATTTCTTCTTCTACATTTTATTTCAAAATTAAATCAGACAAAATATAGGACAGAGAGAGACCCCTCTGACTCATGTAGTTAAATGAAAATATATTCAGCCCAAAAGACCTTTTATTTCTCAAAATTTAGACCTTTATTTCAAAATTTACCCTTTTCTTGAAATTTCGACTTTTTTAAATCTTCTCTATATTAGTTTTCTTTTTTAATATCTATTTTGTTCCTAAAATTAGACTTACCCCAAATTTTCCTTTATTCTCAAAACTTGACAATTTGTGTTACTTTGTTCTAATTCGACTTACTGGAAGATTCGACTTATTTCTCAAAAATTCATCTTTTGTCGATTTTTTAATAAGAAAAGTAAAAATTTAAAGTAATTGAAGATGTTAAGTAACATAGTTTTTGAAGATTTCGAGTTTTTTTCAAAGTTTTCGTTTTCGAAATTTAGATCTGTTCTCAAATTTCATTTCCTCCAAAATTACATTTTTTCGACTTTGTTTTAAATTGCGGCTTTCTTCTAGAACTTTCTACATTCTTTTTAAAATTCGTCCTTTTATCAAATTTTGGTATTTTCCCCAAAATTCACTTTTACTAAACATTTAAAATGTTACTTATTTTCTACAAATTTGAACTTGTTACGTAAAATTTGTTTTTTTTTTCTGAATTTCGATTTTTAAAATTCGACATTTTATTGTGTCTGCAAACTGTAATTTTTTCGAGGAAATTTATCTGCATATTTTCAAAATGTGCGACTTAATCTCAAAATATGACTCACTGGGAAATGTTGACCTTCAACACTTCAACATTCTTCTCGAAATTTTCATATTCTATTTAAAATTTGTCCATTTTGCAAATTTAGATATTTTGCCCAAATATTGACTTCTACTAAACATTTAAACGTCTATTTATTCTCTACGAAATTGTTTCGCAAAATTTCGTTTTTTTCGAAATTTTGACTTAAAATTCGACATTTTATTGTTTCTGCAAGCAGTGATTTTTTCGACGAAATTTGTCAATTTTCAAAATGTTTGACTTAATCTCAAAATTTGATTTTTTTTTCTTAAAATTTGACCCTTCTTTAAAGTTTACCATTTTTCTCGAAAATGGAAGTTGTATCAAATGTATTTTACCAATTCTATCAAATTTCGAAATTATCCGAACATTTGGAGTTTTTTTTTTAATTCAAGTTGTTCTCGAAATTTCAAATTTATTCTCAAAATTTAACTTTCTCTGGAAAAATGCAGATTTTTTATTTTCTTATTCTCTGAAAAACTTCGACTTCTGAAAAAGTTCGACAATTTTTTTGAAGTCTTAAATTTTGTACAAATTCTGGTTTAGAAAAGTTTTACAATTTTTCACATTTAAATTTGTCTAACTGTCTGAAATTTTCAGTTCTGCGAATTTCAATCTATTGTCAAAATTCGACGTCTTTTTCGAAAATATTGCTTTTTTTTAAGATAACCAAGGACCAGTCCGTTCCATCAAACATTGCTTTTTTTGAAAATTTTTGGCGAATTCATTTTTTTGAAATCTCTTTTTTCCACAATTAAACTTTTTCTGGAAATTTCACTTTATTTTGAACGAAATTCATCTGTTTTAAAATCTTACAATTTAATTTTTTCTTAAAATTAGACTTTCTTTGGGAAATGTTGACCTTTTTTTAAAATTCAATACTTTTCTCGAAACTGGAAGTTTTATCGACATTCTCTTTTTTTTCGAAATTATTTCACCACTTTTCTCAAAATTCGAATTTATCAGAAATTTGGATTTATTTTAATCGTTTTTCAAATTTCTGGTCAAAATTTAAATTTCCCTGGAAAATTACAAATTTTTTATCGAAATTTCGGGCTTTTCCTAAAATTTTGACCTTTTCCTTAAAATTTTTCCTAAAATTTGACTTTTTTCGTCTTCCCTGAAAAACTTCGACTCTTTTAAACTTCGACAATTTTTTTTAAGCTTCCAGTTTATTTTTACAATTTATCTTTTTGATATTTTATAATTTTTTTAAAAATTCAAATTTGTTTAAAATTTTCAGGTGTTTAATTTGTTCTGGGTTTTAATCTATGGTCGAAATTCGACTCTTTTTTTAATATAATTTTAGCTTTCTGTAAGAACTTTTGATAAATTCATTTTTTTCTCCTCCTTTTTCTCAATTTGTTCGAAATCTCTTCCTTTTTCTCAATTTTTTCGAAATCTCTTCCTTTTTCTAAAAATTCGGCTTTTTCTGAAAATTTCAGCTTTTATTTCGATATTTGCTGCTTCTGTAAATTTAGATTTTTTTTCTCACAAAAGTAATTCAACTTTTGTTTACGAAATTTTAAGTCTGTAGAAAATTTACAAATAAAAAAGTAAAAATCATGAGAAAAATATTTTTTAGAAATTTCTACTTCCCAAATTGGTCTTTTTCTAGAAATTTCATGTTTTTCCAAAATGTTAATGCAAATTAGGCAAAAATTTCGGAAAAATACTTCTTGAAATTTTAGCACAATGTAAAAATTCCTAGAAAAGTATTTTTGGAAATTTCGACTAGTAGGTCACTTGTTTAATGAGTACTCATTTTCTGAGTCCATTCAAGTTTTTAGGGGAATTTAAAGAGCCGCAATTGTATTTTAAAAGAGCCGCATGTGGCTCGCGAGCCGCAGCTTGCCGACCCCTTGTCCTAGGGTCATACATGACCTGTTTAAGCAGCTTCAGCTTTGATCAAGGATGATTAGTGATGATAGATCAGTTTTGCTCTTGGAAGATTTTTTTTAAATTTCATGACGGAGTAGCTAAGCCGTAGCTTTTTTAAAGTGCTTCCTCACCTGGTGTTGCCAAAGGTTTACAAATCCCTACTAAGAAAAACGGTGAATTTAAGTTGGGCGATCGTGGAAGTCATTTCTGAAAGTTGCTCCGACGTTAGAAAATTCTGACCTCACAATGGAAGTGCTCTGGGACTCCATCCATTTGAAGCCATATTAATACCCTTATGTCCAAGTAATAATCTGGTAATAATTAGAGACTGACCTAAACTAGATGTGTATCACGATGGAAGTGCTCTGGGACTCCATCCATTGGAAGCCACATTAACACCCTTATGTCCAAATAAAAATCTAGTAATAATTAGAAACCGACTAAAACCGAAATAGAATTTCGGCGTCTACTCTGATTTCGGCCAAAAACCAAACCAAAAGTTGAATTTTTAAAGTTTAAACTCTAAATTTCGAAAAGAAGTAAAATTTTAGAAATGAAAATCTTGAATCTTGAAACAAATGGAGCTAACATCTTAGGTGTGAAGTATCAATATTTTAGAAAATGAAATAAAAAAAAAATTAGAATTTTTAAAACGAAATCAGTGTTTTGAAAATATAAATTAAACAAAAATGTTTTTAAGACTTCGACTTTTTTAAAGAGATTTTAAGGTTTCGAGGGAAATTTTGATCTTTTACCTTAAAATTACCCTTTTTTAAAAACTTTTCAACAAAAAGTCGCAGTTTTATCAGATGGATGGATTCGGGATTCGAGGTGGGTTACCTAGAGTTTAGGCCAGCACTTAGGCCACCCTTTCCGGGCCCGTTGTGCTATCCCCGTGATTGAGGTGTCCTTGGTCGTTCATTCAGCCACCACCTTGTTGAGAAACTGACGAACGTCCTTTGGATGTGCCTCTCTCAAAGTGGCCACACTAGGCCTGAAGTCCCCCAGCGTGGATCCTCTGATACTAGTGCTAGGTAGTGACACATCACGTGCTTGACACTCTCATCTTCTTCTAAACATCCCCTACAATTCGGGTCGTTCATAATTTTCATTCTGCGGAGTGTTTGTTTAATTGACAGTGACCTATTCAAATCCCTCCAAGTTTCCCGAGGTTACTTCTTAAAAGTAGTAGGCATAGTTTTGCCCTTTCTCTGCACGGCATTCTAATGAATGCGTGAGTCTGTCGACATGTTATTATTGATGCCCATTGGGCTTTGTGCTTACGATCGAATTTTAAGTTATCTGATTTATCAAAATTTCGTGTTAAACGTAGAATTTTATTGGTGTCAATTTTAGGTCTCCCAGCAAAATGTCGTAGTTTTATCAGAATTTTAAGTTATCCAACCAAAATTTCGGGTTTAACGTAGAATTTCATTCGTGTCAGTTTTGAGTCTCTCGCAACCTTTGTTGTGAAATTTTTCTCCAATTATGGTGTTAAAGCTTACATTTTTTAGCGAAATAATTGTACTTCTACTTAATGAATCTCTAGTCACTGTCTGACAGACAAGGCACAAGCTAAACCGGCACGTGTAGGAGCATGACATTTCACACTAATATTTCCCTTAATGCGAAGGTGAGCACTAAGAGAATTTTTCAAAATTTAGTCTCTAAGGTGGTAAAAATAGGTATTAAAAATCACTCAAAATGTATGCAATGCAATACACGATTGTATTTAAGGTTGCCTATACCCCAATGCGTATAGGCAGCTACCATATATAGCTCTCAACACAGCTGATGTCGTTGATGAATGTGTCTCCACACGAATTCATCCAAATTTTTGCAGGTGATTAGAGTTCGTTTTTTTTAACATAAATTTTGAGTGTGAACTCGAAATTTTAGCTTCATTTAGCACTTCCGATGTTTAACTTGAAATGTTGAAGAATTTTTTGTAGACATTTTGAAGTTTCTTTTCAAAATTTCGATATTACTTCAATCAATTTAAAATTTCGAGAAACAGTTTTGTAGAAAGTTTTATATGAAAGCCAAAATTTTGTTTTGTGATCTTTTTTTCAAAATTCCTTTGTATTTGAAACTCGAACGTTTTTCCAAATTCTCACTTTTGAAATTTTTCAGATTAAACTTGAAAATACTCCTTAAAATTTCCTTTAAAATCGAAATTTAGTTAAATCTCGAATTTGTTTTATACAACTCTTTCAAAATTTAAAAAATTTGATAGAAAGTCAGATTCTTTAAAAATAAATAGATAAATAAAATCTTGCGGAATTGAAATACAAATCTTGTTCCCTGAAATCAAGAAAGATTAAAAAATACAACAAAGGTTGCTTTAATGCGCTTCGACATCCAAGCTATCATTTTCAGAGAGATACTGTCGAAACGAGTTAGAGCAACCTTTGTTGTGTTTTTTAATCTTTCTTGGTTTCAGGGGACAAGATTTGTATTTCGATTTTGAAGATAACCAAATACCAGTCCGTTCCACCAAAATCTTCAGGAATAGGAAATTTTCAAAAAAGTTTCAAATTCGAAATAGTCATAAATTTCAGAAAAACTTGAAATATAATGATAAAAAGCTGAAGTTTTTAAAAGAAGTTAACATTCAGAAAAAATTTCAAAAGTCAAAATTTTTAAAAAATCCAATTTTTTAAAATGTTTCATGAGTTAATATTTTCAGAAATAAATCGAATTTTTGAATTCTTCGAATAAGAATTCTGTCTGTTACATAAAAGTTAAAACTTCGAGAAAAAAGTCGAAATTTTTTATAAAAAGACTAAATTTCCAAAAAAATAAAAGCTTGGAGGAAAATGTTCAAAAAAAGTAGATTTTTTTAATTTGTCAAATAAAAAATTCATTTTCTAAGAAAGGATGACACTTCGGAAAAGTCAAAATATTTTAAAACAGTCGAAATTTTCGAAAAAGGGCAAAGCTTTGAGAAATAGTTAAAGATTTAAACAAAGGTGAAAATTTCCAAATAACTGTATATTTTGGAAAACAGTAGATGTTTTAAAACAACAACAATATTTCAAGGTAATCCTTTATAAAAAATCAAAATTTTGAAAATTTTGTGTGAAAATTTTCGAAAAGTTTGAAACTTCGAGAAAAAGATCGAAGTTTTTGATAAAAAGACGAAATTTCTAAAAAAATAAAAGCTTGGAGAAAAGTTTTCAAAAAAAGTTGATTTTTTTAATTTGTCAAATAAAAAATCCATTTTCTAAGAAAGGTTGAAACTTCGGAAAAGTAAAAATTAAAAAAAAAGGCGAAATTTTCCAAAAAAAAAGGTCAAAACTTCGAGAAATAGTCAAAAGTTTAAACAAAGGTGAAAATTAAAAAAACTATATATTTTGGAAAACAGTAGAGGTTTTAAAACAACAACAATATTTCAACATAATCAGATTTATGAAAAATCAAAATTTTGAAAAAAAAACTCGAAAAAAGTCAACATTTTGTGAAAATTTTCAAAAAATTTAAAACAGAGGAAAAAGTCGAAATTTTTGATAAAAAGACGAAGTTTCCAAAAAAAAAAATAAAAGCTTGGAGGAAAGTTTTCAAAAAAAAAGTTGATTTTTTTAATTTGTCAAATAAAACATTCATTTTCTAAGAAAGGCTGAAACTTTGAAAAAGTCAAAACTTTTGAAAAAAGTCGAAATTTTCAAAAAAAGGTCAAAACTTCAAGAAATAGTCAAAAGCTTAAACAAAGGTGAAAATGTCAAAAAAAGTGGATATCTTGGAAAATGGTAGAGGTTTTAAAACAACGACAATATTTCAACATAATCAGATTTATAAAAAATCAAAATTTTGAAAAAAACTTGATAAAGGTCAATATTTTGTGCGAAAATTTTCAAAAAGTTTGAAACAGAGAAAAAGGACGAAATTTTTGATAAAAAACGAAATTTCCAAAAAAAATTAAAACTTGTAGTAATGTTTTCGAAAAAAGTAGATTTTTTTAATTCGTCAAATAAAAAATTTATTTTCTAAGAAAGGATGAAACTTTGGAAAAGTCCACATTTTTTAAAACAGTCAAAATTTTCAAAATAAGGTCAAAAATTTGACAAATAGTCAAAGATTTAAATAAAAGTGAAAATTTCAAAAAAACTGGATATTTTGGAAGACAATAGAGGTTTCAAAACAACAACAATATTTCAACATAATCAGATTTATAAAAAAATTAAAATTTTGAAAAAAAAAACTCGAAAAAGGTCAACATTTTGTGTGAACATTCTCAAAAGGTTTGAAACTTAGAGAAAAAAGTTGAAATTTTTGATAAAAAGACGACATTTTCAAAAAAAAATAAAAGCTTGGAGGATAGTTTTCAAAAAAAGTAGATTTCTCTAATTTGTCAAATAAAAAATCCATTTTCTAGGTTAAAACTTCGAAAAAGTCAACATTTAAAAAAAAAATCGAAATTTTCAAAAAAAGGTCAAAACTTCGAAAAATAGTCAAAAGTTCAAACAAAGGTGAAAATTTAAAAAAAAAGTGGATATTTTGGAAAACAGTAAAGATTTTAAAATAACAATATTTGAACAAAATTAGAGTTTTAAAATATCAAAACTTTGAAAACAAAAACTCGAAAAAGATCAACATTTTGGGAGGACAATTTTTAAAAAATTCGAAACCTTCAGAAAAAAGTCGAAAATTTTAATAAAAAGTCGAAATTTCCAAAAAAAAAGTAAAAGCTTGGAGAAGAATGTTCAAAACAGTAGATTTTTTAAATTCCTCAAATAAAAAATCCATTTTCTAGGAAAGGGTGACACTTCGGAAAAGTCAAAATTTTTGAAAAGAAGTGGAAATTTTCAAAAAAACTTGGATATTTTGGAAAACAGTAGAGGTTTTAAAGCCACAATAATATTTCAACACAATTAGATTTACAGAAAATCAAAATTTTGAAATAAAACTCTAAAAAGATCGACATTTTGTGTGAATATTCTTAAAAAATTAGAAAATTAATCAAAATCTTAGAGAGAAGCGAAATTTTGAAAGGATTAAAATTAGGAAAGAATGGAAATTAAAAAAATGGAGAATAAGAAATTCGAAATTTTCAAAACATAAAATAAGATTTTTTAAAATACATTGTCATTTTCAAAAAGTCTATACCTTAACAAGCCAAAATTTTAAAAAGAGTCAAATTTAAAAAAAAACAGCGTATCAATGTTTTTAAAAGTCGAAATTTCGAAAACTTTAAATTTTTAAAAGGAAGATGTTTTAAAGGATCGAATTTAATAACAAACAGTCAGATTTGTAAAAAAAGGTGAAGTTTCATGTCAGGATTTTTAAAAAGCTACATATATTTTCAATTAAAAGATGAAAATTTTGAAAAAAGGCCAACAGTTCTAAAAATGAGGTCAAAAATGTCAAAAAAGTCGAAATTTTCTAAAAAACTTGAAACTTCGAGACAAAATTAAACCTACTTTAAAAAATTTCAAACAATAAAAAGAAAATTTTCAAAAATGTTGAAATTTACAAAAAAGAAAATCTAGTTATAGAACAAAGCCATGTTAATTTCACCATTTATAACTGCAGGATGGCTGGAAGGATTTTTATGATCTTTCCTTTATTGCATTTGTCTCGGCCTCGAATAGCAGAATAACTACTAAAACGTCGAAAAAATTTACGAAAATTTTTATAAGGAATTTGTGTGCAGCACTATCTCTCTCATAACAGGAACATGACAGAAAACGTATCGTAACCTACACTAACCATAAACGTGTTTATTCAGTTTCCAGTAGATGGTGCTGCGCCGCTTTTGATTATAACCCGCTTTTAGCGATAAGTTCGCCGGGCTAGTTAGTGCTTAATTAAGACAGAAATGATGACAAAAATGCCAATAAAGGTCAAAATATTATATTATACAAAAAAGACAGAATTCTAAAGAAATTGGTATTTTCAAATAAAGCCAAAACTTTGAAAAAAGTCAAAATATTTAAGATTAAATCGCGCATCGAGCAAAAGCTGAAATTTTGGTAATCGAAGGAGTAAATTTGGACATTTTTAAAACAGCGGATACTTTAAAATGTAAAAATTATCAAAGTAATTCGAAACTTTCTATAAAAATCGAATTCTTCAAACAAAGATGATCCGAGAATTTTTTCTTTTCTTTCACACAGACGAAGGTGCTTTGAATGTAAAATTTTTGAAGCAGACTCAATATTTCCAAAAAAAGGATGGACATTTCAACTTCTGCCTCGAAATTTAAACCTCTATCAATCAAAATTCTTGAAAAAAAAAAGTAGAAACATTAAAGAGACACATTTTAAAAATAGAATTAGTCCTCACAATTTTGAGAAATTAATCATTTAAACGGGCTGACCAAATTTCCAATTTGTAAAATTTTTGAAAAAACAAGAAACGAATTTAACCGCGAAAGAAGAAAAAGTTCCAAATTTTAATTTTATTGGTAAACATTCCAACTTTAAGATTCGAGAAAAAACCAAAATAATGAAAGAAAAAGTCAACCCTTTTTAGGAAAGAATCGATACTAAAATATCGATTTGGTTTTGATATTAATTTTCTCTAAATGTAGATTTTAATTCCCAAAACGTTTGTAAAAAAGTTAAACTAGTTAATATTGTAGTTTAAACCCCAGATCCAGAAAAGTTAGAAAAATGTTCAAATCTGTTAAATTATAATTTGAAATTACGTCGTTTCATCGACTCCTGGTTAATAAATAGTCTTTGAATAAATGTGATTTCTTGGGACATATAACGAGAGCCCTTTTTACAAGTGATTGCCCTACGAAAACTCTCTAAATACAAGATGTTCCTCTTTTGATGATTACTAACATTAACTCATAAGTTCTAAGGCAGTTCACTGGCAGTAATCGTAGCAAAAAGTTTTTAGAAAGTTAGATCTCTACTAGTAAGCGAGACGTAAGCGCCAGATTATCTTTGAGTGAATGTGTTTTCTTGGGATATATAGCGAAAACCCTTTTTACAAGTGATTGCCTTACGAAAACTCTTTAAACACAAAAAATTCCTCTCTTGATGATTAGCATGTATTAACTCATAGGTTTTAAGGCAGTTAATCAGCAGTAATCGAAGCAACAGTTTTTAGAACGTTAGATTCCCACTGAGTGAGCGAAATGTAAGCGCCAGATTGTCAACACTACTTAATTTTTAGCATAGACTCCCCGCGTGGATACAATAACAATTCCATAGTAGATTTTCTGAGTCGACAACACTGCACTGGTTATACGACAAGATTTTGCTTCTCTTAAACCCACCCAGAGACTGTACAGTTTCTCTATGGACTCACCGGTTTAGCTTTGAGTTGTCAGTGTTCAAAAATTTAGTAAGTAGGTAAGATGCAAGTTTTTAGAAATAGATGGAGCTAAGTTCTGTTTTTGAATGATTTTTGCCAAGTTACACTTTTTCCATTTTGATATTTGATACTGTAACTTTTAAATTCCTTTAGCATCAACTTACATATACAAACTTGGTATTTATAATTTAAAATATATTTGACAGTAAATATAATATATATGAGTTACGATTATTGAGCAATTAAGTTAAGAATACAATTTAAATTGGGATGATTTTTCGTGGTAGTATGAGGAATGTTATGGATTTATTTGGAAGTAATTTTTACTTTAGTAGCAGCTGTCCTCCGGCAGGACTTCAAGAGGTTTGTAATTGTCCTTTTATGGATTAGTCTATCATTAATCAATCTTTGAAAAAGCAACAATGTTATATTATGTGACAGAAAAGATCCACGGATCGAATCTGTTTACCTCAACCACAAAAAGAGACCTTGATTCGAGGCAAGGTGATTTCACTTTTCCTTAGTGAATTTATGTAGCCCCAGATCCGGTTCAATATATTTCATTGGCGAACCATTACCAAATAAATGTTCTGTTTACTTACTCTTTCTTATAATAAGTTCTTGCTTCATTGTCATTGAATATTCGTGTCAAATGTAAGAGAATTGTGTTCTTAAAATTTAAGTTCATCCTTTCACATCATTTTTTGTGCAGCAATAACATATGTTTGGCCCCTTAAGCATGTGGCAACTTTCATCTTTTAATTTTAATTTAGTTCTTCTGTTTCTTCGCTCTCCTCTTCGACATTTGTTAACTTGTTTTCAAAATTCTTCCAAATACACTTCTTTCAGCACAGACATTATTTCTGAAATCCCACTGTATGTATCTTATCTCCAAAATTTCTCGTATATGCACAGTTTCAATATTTTTAAGCAAGCATAATTTTTTTCTTTAATATTTCATTTCATAGAGCATAGAGTATCGTCTCGAAAATATGAAACATTATCATTCTGATCCTGCATCTGTGCTGCGTAAGATATTTCTTATTTTCTTAAAGATGGTCCTATTTTCGATTTTTTTCTGTATAATCATTCTTGTCTCTAGGATTTTTTCCTAGATATTTTTTTTAAGTTCAATCCACTCGCAAAGGGCAACCCCATTATGCCTTCAGAGCACCGCGAGTAGAACGAGAAAACAAGGATAGATGGCGATGAACAGTCTTCTTAAACAAGCATAAGTTGTAATTTTTTGGGAAAATTCCGTTCGGTAACGAATCCCATAACTTGGAAGTTCTGTAGAAAAAAAAGTCCATAGAAAGAAGTCCTCACTGTGTCAGGCTGGCCCACATAGGAATTTGCTGTCTCCGACTGCCTTAAAAATCTTTCCCTTGAAGGGGTCAATCCAACTAGTTTCTGCGAGCATCTCCCAAGAAAATACTTTTAGAAAAGAGATAGGTCACCAACCATTCACCTGTGCTCTAGTGTTTCGAGAGAATCGATCAAACTCTCGTCATCAATTAAGCTAATCGCTCTCCCTTGAATTAAATCCAAAAGAGCCAAAGGGCTGAACTCTAAACATGAAAACAGTATTGGCTAGTGTTGACCTAACTTGAGCTATAGAGTGAGCAGCTGATGAGATGTGAGGTGCTTTTTAGCTCTAAAATTTGCTGTCTCCGACTGTCTTGAATGCCTTAAACATCTTACCCTTAGAGGAATCAATCTTATTACTTCTTGCGAGCATCTCCCATGAAAATACTTGTAGAAAAGAGATAGGTCACCAACCATTCACCTGTGCTCTAGCGTTTCGAGAGAATCGATCAAACTCTCGTCATAAATTAAGCGAATCGCTCTCCTTTGAATTAAATCCAAAAGAGCCAAAGAGTGCTTTTGGGATGAACTTCAAACATAAGAAGAGTATTCTAGTGTTGACCTAACTTGAGCTATAGAGTGAGCAGCTGATGAGATGTGAAGTGCTTTTTAGCTCTAAAATTTGCTGTCTCCGACTGTCTTGAATGCCTTAAACATTTTACCCTTAGAGGAATCAATCTTATTACTTCTTGCGAGCATCTCCCATGAAAATACTTGTAGAAAAGAGATAGGTCACCAACCATTCACCTGTGCTCTAGCGTTTCGAGAGAATTGATCAAACTCTCGTCATCAATTAAGCGAATCGCTCTCCTTTGAATTAAATCCAAAAGAGCCAAAGAGTGCTTTTGGATTGAACTCCAAACATGAGAACAGTATTCTAGTGTTGACCTAACTTGAGCCATAGAGTGAGCAGCTCATGAGATGTGAAGTGCTTTTTAGCTCTAAAATTTGCTGTCTCCGACTGTCTTGAACGCCTTAAACATCTTACCCTTAGAGGAATCAATCCTATTTCTTCTTGCGAGCATCTCCCATGAAAATACTTGTAGAAAAGAGAGAAGTCACCAACCATCCACCCGCGCTCTAGTGTTTAGAGAGAATAGATCAAACTCTCATCATCAATTAGGCGAATCGTTCTTCTTTGAATTGAATCCAAAAGAGCCAAGTTCTTGGAGGCTGAACTCCAAACATGAGAACAGTATTCTAGTGTTGGTCCAACTTGAGTTTTGTATAGAGTATAGAGTGATCAGTTGATGAGATATGAAGTACTTTTCAGCCTAAAAAAAAGCCTAGCTTCTGACAGGCGGACATAGCAATGGCACGCACATGATCGTCCCAAGAGGACTTAGTGCTGGCATTCACTTTGAAAGTAGACAGATTAAATCTCGTCGGAAGGATTTTATGGCCCATGAGTACGTTCGTTACATTATCCCTTGATGATTTCTTAGAGAAAACCGCGGTCTGAATTTTTGCGGCATTAAAGTCGACCAGTCGACCCATTCCAGAACGATTTCGGGATCACGATTAATCATCTGTGTCTGCTGTATCCTTAGCCGATCTGAAGCAGCGACGGATAATGGTTTGTCGGGGAAAAAGTCTAACCTTAGGCTATTATCATTTGCGTAGCTGTATATCGTAAGATCGTTTATAAATAACAGAAACATAGGAGACACGATAGACCCCTGAGGCACCCCTGGATTAATCGCAAATGTTTCAGATGATATGCCATTAATTGCATCCATTAATTTACGTTCCCACCACCTCCTTTTTAACGACTAATTTTTCGAATTGTGATTTTGTGATTTTCATTAATTTAATCTTTTTAACATTCATTGTTAATTCTGAAGTTTTTTTGTAGAACAGTCTGTAACAATTAATTTAACTTAGGTATCTGATGACTGTTAATAGTTTTACAATATCGTAAGGGAGAAAATAGTGCAAAGAAGTATTGCAAAAGAAGGAAGTATTAGTCGAAAAAAGGGGGCTTATGAAACGTTTTGTGTAGACAAAAATTTGTTCATCGAACGTAATCAGTATAAATCACAGTTTACACGTTGATATCATAATAATAATTTATTCAATCAACGGTTTTCGGCATCACCACGAACCCCATCTTGAAAATAGCGCTAAGTAGTATTTTGGTCATTATGCATGCTGACCTGGACACAAAACAAGGAAATGTTGGCGTATTGTCTTTTACTGATAACAAAAGGCATAAATTTTTATAGTCTTACAGCACCTTGGCATCTCATTAAAAAAATAAGGAAAGCGGTCTAGGACCTTCTATTTATAGGGAAACTTTGGTATCGCACGCAACCTTAAGAATGTAATTGATGTATTCCCAAATAAATTCCATACCTATTTTCTGCTATTCCATTTGTTATTTATGTCGACATTGGAAATCTTGTTGCTAATCACGTGATCTCTAATTTATGGCAATTATGTAAAAAAATGTTAGACCTAATTTCAGCAAATTACAGCTTGCTCTAAGTATGAATGAAAACAAATCACAATCCATATACAATATATATTATTTCTTTCAATTTGGGTTAGAAGCGAAAGCGTTTTCGAACGCAATTTACACATTATATGTCAAAAATATATAATTCAGTTTGAACACTTTAAGGTGGTTCACCAGTCAATTGCTTTTTAATAAATTTTCTTTAAATTGCTGATAGATGTTACTAAGTGTTACCCATACACCTATAAAATTAAAAGATCCATGCCCTTAGCTAAGCCGAGATATTCAATGTCAAAATAACGATTTTTAACCTGTAAGGTATAGGCGAATGAAGAGACTTTAATTTATTACGGCCAAACCTATAGATTTTAATGAAAAAAGTATTAATAATGTAAGGTAATACTATGAATAAAATATGGAGATCTATAACGCTGCAGTTTTTGCGTAATCGAAATTTAAAAATTATACGTTAAACGAAATTTCGATGCTTCACTTCGCACGTTAGGGAAACATCTTAAAGTAATAACTCCACTACTCCTTCTGGATGTCTTTGGTCGCTTTGACTAAAGCCTATGGAATGAACAGTTAGAAAGAGAAAATGTTTTATAATAAAATGTGGGTTAATTTGGTCTTCTAAAAATCAAGGTCTAGTTAATATATTGTGTGAGATATCATTTGAAAGAGCTACCTCTAGGGATCCTAGAATATTTTTTTAATAATTTTTGGTCCAATCATCCTAAAGATACAGCTCAAAATGTGCCAGAAATGACCATCCCCCTGTTCATGTAGGTTTCGATAAAATTCAGATTTTAATAAGGTTAGTAGATATTGGGCCACAGATTAATGCAGATTTTTTTAATATCTTAATAATTATTAGGAAAAAAAAATATTTTATGGAAAAATAGGTGCTTGCATTCCAAGACTTCCAATCATTTTTTTCAAATTAAAAACTTGATTTAGCTGAAGCATATAATGGAGGATATACTTCTTCCGGAATTGGACCGTGTCAAAGAACCACTAAAAGTGTTCCACGTTTCGCCCACCATCGTAGGGGGCTTCTTCAGGAACAAAGAAAAGAAAAATAAATGAAAAGAGAAATATGAGGGAAAATGAAAGAATGAAAAGGACAATTTCAAAGCACCAGAGCACGGTAACTCAGTATGTCCACCATACCAGAGGCGAAACTTTTCTGAATTGAAAATTGGTACAAAGGATAAGGAAGTTTAGATAGAAGAGCCGTTTCGCCTCCTACGATGATGGGCGAAACGTCGAACACTTTTAGTAGTTCTTTGACACGGTCCAATCCCGAAAGAAGTATATCCTGTACTGACTCTGGCCGTGGAAGCCTTCGTTATCATTTAATACAAATTTGTTTTTACATTATTTCATTTAGACAAATATTTTCGGAGTTAGCACTAGTTCATGCAACGCAGTAATTGTGGTTGGAATAGAACATTTTAACGCGATCCGAGGCGGTCTCATAAACTGTATAGTGATCGACTTATTGCAAATGAATGCTTTTTATCTGAGACATTATCACCGCAGTTTCATAAATGTTTGGATTTACTGTAGAAACAAAGAGTCTGCATCTGAAAATAGACATTTTTTTTAATTTTTCGTTTATAACACATGAACATTTGTATAAAATTTTAAATGATTTCATTTGGTCTATTGACTGTTCATTGTAGTGGTACAGAACCCGAATGAGCAAGCCGGACTCACTCTTGGCTCAATTATTCATTAATTTAATCATTTTTTTGTTTCAGATAACAATAATGATTAACATAGCTGGAGTAATCTCTATTATTCTTTTCTACATTTTAATTCTGGGTGTTGGAATTTGGGCTGCCAGGAAAAAAGAATCCGGGAATGATTCGGAAGAGGAGGTTATGCTGGCTGGAAGAAATATAGGACTATTCGTTGGAATTTTTACTATGACAGGTAAATACTTTTATGCTTAAGTATCAAGGGGCTACGCCTCAAAAGTTTGTTAAATTTCAACACACATTTAGGAGTGTTGGGCCCCAAAAAACGAAATGGAAAAACCTCATGAACAAATTGCAACATTTTTATTTTATTTTAAAGAAATGCCCACAAATATGATCGGAATTTGAAAAAAACTGGGAACACTAAAGTCAAAATCTGTATGAGGCGATTTTTATAAAAAATTGAGAGAAGCAGCGATCAAATGAACTGCGAGAAACAGCCTGGATATGTTAGAAAGCCATTTCTCGATGGAGTTAAGATTATGGTGACTGCAGGATGCTTTAAAGGTCATAATTGATTACTCATTTTTTGAGCCAGGTTAAATCATGAATAATACGAGATTAATTTGGTTAAAACGTTGTTAAAATGGAGGTCAGTTCTGCTCAACATGTTTGAACCTATTCAGCTCTATGAGAACACAAGAACTCATTCCAAACTCAAGCAGCTCCATGAGCTGAAGTATGATACTATTTTTCCGTATCCTCTGTATCACTGATTTCCAACCGGTGTGTCGCGACACACTAGTGTGTCGTTGGAAAGTTCCAGGTGTGTCGCCAAAATATTCAGGAATGAATAATAGCTCTTTTTTTTAGTCATTTGTAGGGCACCCATGAAGACTTTCTTTTTTGGTTGTGATAAATTGGGTGCTCATTAGATGACATTATGAGAGAAGATTATTTTTTAGTCATCAGAACTTGGAGATAATCAGGAAGACGTCTTTTTTTGGTCGTCAAATAAATTCTTAGGTCATTAATATGTGTCGCCCTTTTTTACACAATACCAAAAGTGTGTCGCTGCCAAAAAAAGGTTGAAAAACACTGCTCTATATTTCTCAGACATTCTTTTAATTGTTTACTACTAATTTTGGGGCTTGGGCCCCACGTTAGATGCACTCCACACCCAAAAGAGGCAAATAATGAAATCTCCATTTTTTTCTCGAAATTTCTCGAACATCTTGGAAATTACGACTGTTTTCATCAAAGTACTTTTATTTTTGCAAAAATCAATATTTTATAAAATCCAGCTTTGTTCGAAAATGTCGATTGATTTTAATTTCGATATTTTAGAAATTTGCGATTTATTTCCCAAAATACGTGATTTGATGAAAATTTGGACTTGTTTCATAAAATTTAGCCTTTTATTTAAGCATTCATCTTTTATTGGAATTTTTTCGCCAAAATTCGCCTTTTTTATTTCGAAATTTCGGCTTCATTTCAAAAATTTGACTTCTCTCTTAAAATTTGAGATCCTCTGGGAAATGTTGACTTTTTTACTGGTCTTATGGTGTTTTTACGAGTTTTCGACGTTTTTATAAATTTCTCTTTTCATTTCCCCAATTTTCTAAAAAATCTGCTAAATTAGAAAAAAATTGAATTTTTTGTAATGGAACTTTGTGGTTGTTTTTTTGAAAATTTGTCTGTCTATTTTTAAATTTTACTTCGAAAAATTTTATTTCAGTATTCGCTTTTTTCTTAAAATTTCGACTTTTTTCGACTTTTTCCTCAAAAATAGTTTTTTTTTCAGAAAGGTCATAGGACCATTAGCGTAGTGAATCGGGCCTAAAAGAATATCTGCATCATTTTTGAGAATATGTTGCTTCTAATGAGATTCTTTGGTCCTGCAAGTTTCAGATTTCTATCTATTTTAGTTTTTGAAAAAAAATCTGCTAAATTAGAAAGAAATCGAATATTTTGGAATTGAACTTTGTGGTTGTTTTTTCGAAAGTTTGTTTTACTATATTTCAATTTTCCTTCGAAAAATTTTATTTCAACCTTCGCTTTTTTCTTAAAATTTCGACTTTTTTCCTCAAAATTAGTTTCTTTTCAGAAAGGCCATAGGACGATAAGCGTAGTGAATTGGGCCCAAAAGAATATTTCCATCATTTTTGGGAATATGTTGCTCCTAATGAGATTCTTTGGTCCTGCAAGTTTCAGATCTCTATCTATTTTAATTTTTGAAAAAAAAATCTGCTAAATTAGAAAAAAATCGAATTTTTTGGAACTGACCTTTGTGGTTGTTTTTGAAAATTTGTCTGCTTTTCTATATTTCAATGTTGCTTTAAAAATTTTATTTCAACATTCGCTTTTTACTTAAAATTTTGACATTTTTGCCCAAATTTGTTTCTTTTCAGAAGGACCATAGGACGATAAGCGTAGTGAATCGGGCCCAAAAGAATATCTGCATCATTTTTAAGAATATGTTGCTGCTAAGTTAGAAAAAAATCAAATTTTTTAGAATGGAACTTTGTCGTTGTTTTTCTATATTTCAGTATTCGCTTTTTTCTTAAGATTTGGACCTTTTTCTTCAAAATTAGTTTGTTTTCAGAAAGGCCATAGGACGATAAGCGTAGTGAATCGGGATTAAAAGAATATCTGCATCATTTTTGAGAATATTGTAACGCAATGTAAATAGATGAAATCGGATTTACAATAGAATTGTAGAATTTAGTAAAAAAAAAAGTTTCTAGAAGGATCTGATAGGGGGAAAGAGGCCGCGATAACGAAACAAATGGCAGATAAGCGTTCCAGAAATTTCGGCAAACGATAAGCCTTATCTGCCGAAAAGTTCTAGAAGCCGGGGGCCAAAACTATAAAAGGCGGTCAGCTTTCCCTCAAGTAAGTCAGTTAGAGTCAGAGTAATCAGTGAGTTAGTAGAAGTTGTTAATAATAAGTGAGTTAATTGTTCAATTGTGGTAATCCAAGTTGAGTTCAATAATAAAGTGGGTATAATCCATCACGTGTAATCAATTCGAACCGATAAGAGCGTAACAATATGTTGCTCCTAATGAGATTCTTTGGTCCTGCAAGTTTCAGATTTCTATCTATTTTAGTTTTTGAAAAAAATTTGCTAAATTAGAAAAAAATCGAATTTTTTGGAATGGAACTTTGTGGTTGTTTTTTTTGAAAACTTGTCTGTTTTTCTATATTTCAATTTTGCTTCCAAAAATTTTATTTCAGTATTCGCTTTTTTCTTAAAATGTCAACTTTTTTCCCGAAAATTAGTTTCTTTTTAGAAAGGCCATAGGACGATAAGCCTAGTGAATGGGGCCCAAAAGAATATCTGCATCATTTTTGAGAATATGTTGCTCCTAATGAGATTCTTTGGTCCTGCAAGTTTCAGATCTCTATCAATTTTAGTTTTTGAAAAAAAAATCTGCTAAATTGGAAAAGAATTAAATTTTTGGAATGGAATTTTGTGGTTGTTTTTTTTGAAAATTTTGTCTGTTTTTCTATATTTCAAATTTGCTTCCAAAATTTTATTTCAGCATTCGATTTTTTTTAAAAATTTTGACATTTTTTCCAAAATTAGTTTTTTTTCAGAAAGCCCATAGGACGATAAGCGTAGTGAATCAAGCCTAAATGAATATCTGCATCATTTTTGGGAATATGTTGCTCCTAATGAGATTCTTTGTTCCTGCAAATTTCAGATCTCTATTTTAGTATTTGAAAAAATCGAAAAAATCGAAATAACCCAAAAATTTGGTCCTGCAAATTTTAGATTTCTATTTTAGTTTTTGAAAAAAAATCTGCTGAATTAGAAAGAAATCGAATTTTTTGGAATGGAACTTTGTGGTTGTTTTTTTGAAAGTTTGTCTGTTTTTCTATATTTCAATGTTGCTTTCAAAATTTTATTTCAGTATTCGCTTTTTTCTTAAAACTTTGATTTTTTTCCTCAAAATAAGTTTCTTTTCAGAAGGGCTATAGGACTATAAGAGTAGTGAATCGGGCTCAAAAGAATACCTGCATCATTTTTGAGAATATGTTGCTCCTAATGAGATTCTTTGGTCCTGCAAGTTTCAGATTCCTATCTATTTTAGTTTTTGAAAAAAAATCTGCTAAATTAGAAAGAAATCGAATATTTTGGAATGGAACTTTGTGGTTGTTTTCTTTGAAAATTTGTCTGTTTCTATATTTCAATTTTGCTTCGAAAAATTTTATTTCAGTATTCGCTTTTGTCTTAAAATTTCAACATTTTTCCTGAAAGTAGTTTCTTTTTAGAAAGGCCATAGGACGATAAGCCTAGTGAATCGGGCCCAAAAGAATATCTGCATCATTTTTGAGAATATGTTGCTCCTAATGAGATTCTTTGGTCCTTCAAGTTTCAGATCACTATCTATTTTAATTTTTGAAAAAAAATCTGCTAAATTAGAAAAAATTGAAATTTTTGCAATTGACCTTTGTGGTTGTTTTTTGAAAATTTGTCTGTTTCTCTATATTTCAATGTTGCTTCAAAAAATTTATTTCAACATTCGCTTTTTACTTAAAATTTTGACATTTTTCCCCAAATTTGTTTCTTTTCAGAAAGACCATAGGACGATAAGCGTAGTGAATCGGGCCCAAAAGAATATCTGCATCATTTTTGAGAATATATTGCTCCTAATGACATTCTTTGGTCCTGCAAATTTCAGATCTCTATTTTAGTTTCTGAAAAAATAGAAAAAACCCAAAAACAACCTAATTGATTAGAATGAAATTTGGACCCCTTATAGAAATGTATAAAGCCTACACTTGAAAAAAATAACAACTTTTAATCGTTATGTTATGCCGGAGAAACTGGAATTTTTTTTCAAATTGATTTTTTTTATGATAACGTTCTGGGACAATTTTGAAACTAACTTTTTTTTAGGTCTTTTTTGATGTAGAATTACCTTTCAAATTCTTAAACTGATGAAAAAGGTACGCCATGTTGAAAAAAATAATAATAAAAACCGATTGTTTCATATCAGTAATTGATTTACGAGGGCAGATTGATAAGTTTGTTTAAAATGAGTGAAGCATACAAGTTATAACATGTTTGAATAGGTCATTGTTTTGAGAATACATACACGAAATTTCATACCGATATTTAAATTAGTATTGCTTTGTCATTTTGGTGGAACGGAGGCGTCCGTGGTCAAAAATTTAAATACAAATCTTGTCCCCTGAAACCAAGAAAGATTAAAAAACACAACAAAGATTGCTCTAACACGTTTTGATAGCCAAGCTATTATCTTCAGAGAGATACTATACAATCTCTGAAACCAAGAAAGATTAAAACACAAAACAAAAGTTTCTCTAACGCGTTTCGATAGCCAAGCTATCTTCTTCAGCTTTGTTGTGTTTTTTAATCTTTATTTCTTTCAGGGGACAAGATTTGTATTTCAATCATTGCTCTGTCAGTCGTTTAGACCAGACAAGTCGTTCTGTCGCTGTTAAGATGGAAAAAAGTGAATTTAGAGTCTTGATAAAACAATATTACTTTTTACGCAAAAAAACCATCACGAAAACGAAAAAATCTCTTGGTGGTGAATCTTCTCCGTCACTTAAGACGATTCACAAGTGGTTTACTGAGTTTCGTTGTGGTAGACCAAGCACGGAAGACGCTCCTAGTTTAGGACGTCCGATTGAGGTAACCACTCCAGAAATGATCACGAAATTCCAAGACATACTATTAGGAGATCGACGAGTGAAATTGAGAGAAATATCCAACACTGTAAACATCTCATATGAACGAATTTCCAACATATTGCTTGAACATTTGCATATGAAAAATCTTTCGGCAAGATGGGTACCGCGTTTGTTGACAATTGTCCAAAAACGTGAAAGAGTGGCACTTACTCAGGCTAATTTGTGGCTATTTGACCGAAGTTTTTTCGCCGTTTTATCACTGTAGATGAAACATGGATTCATTTTTAGACACCGGAGACAAAACAACAATCTAAGTAGTAGGTCGAAGCTGGTGGCTGGTGGTGGTGGTTCCATCAGCAGGCAAAGTTATGGCTACGGTTTTTTGGAACGAACAAAGCGCAGTCTTAATTGGTTCCCTCCAACAAGGGAAGACAATACATGGAGAATATTAGGCTAGACCAGGGGTCGGCAAACTGCGGCTCGCGAGCCGCATGCGGCACTTTTAAAAGACACTTGTGGCTCTTTAAATTCTTCTAAAAAGCTTGAATGAACAGATACTCAGAAAATGAGTACTCATTAAACAAGTGACCTACAGAAGTGAAATTTCCAAAAATACTTTGAATTTTCACGTTTTGCTAAAATTTCAAGAAGTATTTTTCCGAAATTTTGCTTAATTACTATTAACATTTTGGAAAAACACATGAAATTTGAAATTTCTAGACAAAGACCAATTTTAGGAATTAAAATTTCTAAAAAATATTTTTCTGATGATTTTTATTTTTTTATTTGTAAATTTTCTACAGCCTTAAAATTTCGCGAAAAAAAGTTGAATTACTTTTGTGAGAAAAAAAATCTAAATTAACAGAAACAGCAAATATCGAAATAAAAGCTGAAATTTCCAGAAAAAGTCGAATTTTCAGAAAAAAGGAAGAGATTTCGAAAAAATTGAGAAAAAGATACTTCGAAAAAATTAAGAAAAATGAAGGTATTTCGAACAAATTAAGAAAAAGAGACTTTTAAAAATTGAGAAAAAGGAAGAGATTTCGAACAAATTGGGAAAAAGGAATAGATTTCGAAAAACATAAATTTATCAAAAAAAGGTCAAATTTTAGATCAAAAGAATCGAATTTCGACAATAGATTAAAACCCATAACAAATTAAAAACCTGAGATTTTTAGACAAATTTGAATTTTTTGAAAAACTATAAATACCGAAAAGAAAAATTGTAAAAACAAACTGGAAGCTTAAAAAAATTGTCGAACCTTAAAAAAGTCGAAGATTTTTAGGGTAGACGAAAAAAATCAAATTTTAGGAAAATTTTCAAGGAAAAAGTTCAAATTTTAATAAAAGCTCGAAATTTCCACAACAAATTTGAAATTTTTCAGAGAAATTTAAATTTTAAGAAGAAATTTAAAATTTCTAGAACAAGACGATTAAAAAAATCCAAATTTTCTGATAAATTCGAATTTTGAGAAAATTGGTAAAATAATTTCGAAAGAAAAGAGAATGTCGATAAAACTTTCAGTTTTGAGAAAAGTATTGAATTTTAAAAAATGGTCAAAACTTCCCAGCGAAAGCCAAATTCGAAGAAAAAGAATCAAATTTTGTGATTTGAAGATAGATAAATTTCATCGAAGTTAAGGTTGAAATTTTCAGAAAAAGCTTAATTTTGAAAAAAAGAAATTTCGAAAAAAATGAATTAGTCAAAAGTTTCCAAAAAAAGCAAAATTTTAGAAAAAAGACTTCAAATTTTGACAATAGATTAAAATTCGCAGAACAAATTTAAAAACCTGAACTATTTACACAAATTTAAAATTTGTAAAAAATTGTAAAAATTAAAATCTTAAAGAAAATTGTCGAACCTTTTCAGAAGTCGAAGTCTTTCAGAGAAGGAGAAAATAAAAAAAAATAGCATTTTTCCAGAGAAAGTTAAATTTTGAGAATAAATTTGAAATTTCGAGAACAACACGAATTAAAAAAACTCGAAATATTCAGAAAAATTCGAATTTTGATAAAATAATTTCGAAAGAAAAGACAATGTTGATACAACTTCCAGTTTCGAGAAAAATGTTGAATTTTAAATAAAGGTCAAATTTTAAGGAAAAAAATCAAATTTTGAGATTAAGTCAAACATTTTGAAAATTGACGAATTTCGTCGAAAAAATCGCAGTTAGCAGAGAGAATAAAATGTCGAATTTTAAGTCAACATTTCGAAAAAAAACCGAGTTTAGCCAAACAAGTCCAAATTTGTAGAAAATAAATAAAAGTTTAAACGCTTAGTAAAAGTCAATATTTGGGCAAAATGGCTCAATTAGGAAAACGGACGAATTTTAAAAAGAATATAAAATTTCGAGAAAAGTGTTGAGGTGTTGAAGGTCAAAATTATCTAGAGAAAGTCAAATTTTGAGATTAAGTCAAACATTTTGAAAATATTGTTATGGGCTTATCGGTTCGAATTGATTCACACGTAAATTGAAAATAATACCCACTTTATTACTAAACTAAACTTGGACCACCACAATTGAACAATTAACTTATTATTGACTTCTACTAACTCACTAATTACACTGATTCTAACGAACTGACTCGAGGGAAAGCTGACCGCCTTATATAGTTTTGGCATCCAGGTTCTAGAACAATCCGGCAGATAAGGCTTATCGTTTGCCGACATTTCGGGAACGCTTAACTGCCGTTTGCTTCGTTATCGCGGTCTCTCTCCCCTTATGAGATCATTCTAGAAACTTTTCTTATGTACTAAATTCTACAATTTACATTTCGTTACAATATGTAGATAAATTTCGTCGAAAAAATCGTAGATTACAGAAACAACAAAATGTCGAATTTTAAAAATCGAAATTTCGAAAAAAAAAAAACGAATTTTGCGTAACAAGTTCAAATTTGTAGAAAATAAATAAAAGTTTAAATGTTTAAGTAAAAGTCAATTTTGGGGAAAATGCCGAAATTTGGTAAAAGGACGAATTTAAAAAAGAATGTAGAAAGCTTTAGAAAAAAGCCGCAATTTAGAAGAAAAGTCGAAAAAATATAATTTTGGAAAAAAGTGAAATTTGAAAATAGATCCAAATATCGAAAAAAGAACCCTTTGAAAAAAAGATCGAGGTCTTTAAAAACAAGTTTACTTAACATCTCCAATTACTTCAAATTTTACTTAGATTTTTGTCAAAAATCAAAATAGATAGAGATCTGAAATTTACAGGATCGAAGAATTTTATTAGTAGCAAACATCCTTAAAAGATGATCCAGATATCCTTCTGGGGCCGATTCACTATCTAATCGTCCTATGGTCTTTCAATTTTATTTATTAAATTTGTCTATTATTACCAATTTTGACTTTTTTTGGGTTTTAAATATTTCTTCTTTTTCTGAAATTCCTACTTTTTTTCAAATTTACTCTTCTCTCAAAATTTAATATTTTTCACAAATTTGGCTAAATATGTTTTCCTAAAAAAACTCCTCAACTGTAAATAAAAAAATTTTTGATATGAACATTAAAAGACAGCTAATATTGTTTTCTGCTGCAGATTTAACTGATTGGCTTCTCTATCGCTCCGTGTTTTTAAATGTATTTTGCGGGCTATGGGTTTGAATTGATTAACACGTGAACTGAATAATACCCACTTTATTTTTAAATTAAACTCGGAACACTATAACTGAATGAACTCACTTATTGACTTCTACTAACTCACTAACTACACTGACTGATTGACTATAATTAACTGACTGACTCTAGGGAAAGGCGTCCGCCTTATATAGGTTTCGCTTCCGGGTTCTAGAAGTTTTGGGCAGATAAGGCTTATCGTTGGCTGAAATTTTTGGAACACTTATCTGCCGTTTGCTTCATTATCGCGGTCGCTTTCCCTTATCAGA
Organism: Dastarcus helophoroides; assembly: GCA_028583605.1. Taxonomy (NCBI): domain Eukaryota; kingdom Metazoa; phylum Arthropoda; class Insecta; order Coleoptera; family Bothrideridae; genus Dastarcus; species Dastarcus helophoroides. The sequence goes on from CM053327.1 coordinate 34,385,935, forward strand.
TCCTTCTATAAACTTTTCTTACGTACTAAATTCTACAATTTACATTTCGTTATAGTATCAAAAAGGGGACGCGTAGAAACGTCATTGAATGTGCTTTAACCATTTCTTTGTTTAAAAAGTTTGTATAAAACAAAATTCAGAAGCTACAGATTAAAAAAAAATATCTGGTAGCAAGATAAAGTTCGGATTACCCGGAGAGCCGAACCAGCAGGGTTCTGCTGTATTTGAAAATTTAGACTTTTTTCAACATTACGATTTTTTTTTAACATTTACCTCCAAAAATTTCAATTAATTGTTGAGGGATTTAATTTTCTTCAAAATTTCGAAAAAATTTTAGAATGTCGCTATCCACTTTAAAAAAAAATGTCATTTTTCTTTACATTTTAAAACCCGTGGTGGTTGCTTATTTATTAAACTAATCAATTTTTTATTTTCAGCAACATGGGTTGGAGGAGGTTATATCAATGGAACTGCTGAAGCTATCTACAGTTATGGTCTCGTATGGTGCCAGGCTCCTTTCGGCTACTCCCTCAGTTTGGTGTTTGGTGGTATATTTTTTGCCAACAAGATGCGAAAACAGGGTTACATAACGATGTTGGATCCGTTGCAAGATTCTTTTGGTGAACGTATGGGGGGACTCCTTTTTCTGCCAGCTCTTTGCGGGGAGGTGTTTTGGGCTGCTGGTATTCTAGCTGCTTTGGGCGCCACTCTTAGTGTTATCATAGATATGGATCATAGAACCAGTGTCATATTTAGCGCTTGCATTGCAGTGTTTTACACTTTGTTTGGTGGACTTTATTCAGTTGCGTATACGGATGTTATTCAATTATTTTGCATATTTATCGGTCTTTGGATGTGTATTCCATTCGCTTGGACTAACGAACACGTGAAATCGCTATCATCAATGGATGTGGACTGGATTGGGTCTGTTAGTAAAGAAGATATTTGGTCTTATATGGATTATGGTTTGTTGCTTATTTTCGGTGGAATACCATGGCAAGTGTATTTCCAACGAGTGTTGTCTAGTAAATCGGCAGGTCGCGCACAACTTCTGTCATATGTAGCCGCCGCTGGATGCATATTGATGGCAATACCTCCTGTCCTCATCGGCGCATTAGCAAAAGCTACAGGTGAGCCTGACTGGTCCTTGGTTATCTTCAAAAATTGAAATCCAAATCTTGTCCCTTGAAACCAAGGAAGATCAAAAAACACAGAGCAACCTTTCTTGTGTTTTTTAATCTTTCTTGGTTTCAGGGGACAAGATTTGTATTTCAATTTTTGAGCATCTCTTATTTAATACTAAAGCAATTACCCGCGACATCACCAGCGCAGTAACACCTTAACGCAAAAACTGTCTAAAACTAAATAGAGTTTTTAAACTGGTTAAATTGAGGGATAAGTTTGTTTCGTTTTAATGTTTTAAATTGTTTTTGGTTTTAATTAACAACCACACAGTATATTACTAGTGGATGGTGCTGGCGATTAAACATACTTTCTCATTTATGAAATTACATAGCAACAAAACTAGGTTAATCACCTTGCACAGCTTTAAAGAGTTCGTGCAAATTGCAAAATGATGATTTGTTCAAATTCGTAGATACGATCATATGTACGTTTAGCTGCTTCGCAGCAACCCTCCAGCTAATATATTGGGTAGCAAAGTTGCGCCCTATCGCACTAGATGGTGCTAGTAGGCCGTTATATTAAAAGAATTCTATCTAAAAAGTTACGCTAAGATTGTATCCCTTCGTTAAATTTCGCATCATCGCTGTCAAAGCATATTATGTTCCATAATAAACAGTGAAAAGTTATTTAGTCTTTCCGTCTATTTCCGTATTAGTTTGGGTGTAGGTGGGGCAGTTGTTCGCGATAAAATTTATTTTATTAACAATCCTGTCTAGCAAGGTACATCTATACCAATTTTCGTTAAAATCGCAGTAGTAATTGAGCCCTGAAAAGACGACAAACAAACAGACAAACAGAATTTCGCATTTAAATATTAGTTACTATTAAGTTTAATGGAACGGACTGGTCCTTGGTTATCTTCAAAAATTGAAACACAGAACTTGTCCCCTAAAACAAAGAAACATTAAAAAACACAACAAAGGTTGGTCTAACGCGTTTCGACAGCCAAGCTGTCATCTTCAGAGAGAAAACCTTTGTTGTGTTTTTTAATTTTTCTTGGTTTCAGGGGACAAGTTCTGTGTTTCAACTATTAAGTTTATAAAATATTATTTACTCTTAAGTTTATAAAAGAACGAGGAAACAATTCAATATAATATTGGATGTACCTGGGACAGTTTTTCCTTTCAATTCAAAATTTGGAACAGATTTATCTGAGAAATTTCAACTATTTTCGAAATTTACACTTTTTTATAATTCCGATTTTCCTCCCTGAATTCGCATCGTTTTAAAATCTCCATTTATTTTTAAAGTTCTTGATACAAAATTCTAAGCGGACACTAATTTAAAATTCTTTTTAGAAAATTCGACTTTTTTTCAAAATTTTTAGTTTCTTGTTCTCGAACTATCGCGTTACCCCTCGGGAATCGAATAAAGTTTACACCGCTGATCTGACGGATAACGAGTTGCGGACGTCAAACTTAAAGGTTTCGAAAGCGAGAATTCGAACGCGAGAATTCGAACGCGAGAATTCGAACGCGAGAATTCGAACGCGAGAATTCGAACGCGAGAATTTGAACGAGAGAATTCGAATGATTTTTTCTACCCCATCCAGCCGATTCACCCTAAAAAATTCCGAAACAAGATAAAGCAAATTTTTCGACCTGCCGTCGCCGCCTACCGTCCACTGAACGTCCCTTCGACGGTGATAGCTCCTTAGATTTTTAATTTCACGTGAAATGCCGTCAATATGTTTCCATTTGATTTTGTATTTTGGGTACCTTTTTAGTTACGTCTCTAATTCGTAGTGGTTTTCCAGCATGGAACGAGACTGACTACAAGGGGCCGTACCCGCTAACCCAGGATGAAACTAGCATGATACTACCCATGGTGCTTCAGTATCTGACCCCCGATTTCGTATCGTTTTTCGGATTAGGTGCAGTCTCAGCAGCTGTGATGTCTAGCGCGGACTCCAGCGTTCTATCGGCCAGCTCTATGTTTGCAAGAAACGTCTACAAGTTAATCTTCCGTCAAAAGGCCTCCGAAATGGAGATCATTTGGGTGATGAGAGTGGCCATATTGATAGTAGGTGTGTTGGCCACTATTATGGCGCTTACGATTCCTTCCATATATGGTCTTTGGTAAGTAATGCAACAAGTAATACAAGTATAGCCTTGACGTTATTTTTCCTAGGTCTATGTGTTCCGATCTAGTCTATGTGATACTGTTTCCGCAGTTGCTTATGGTAGTTCATTTTAAAGAATACTGTAACACCTACGGAAGTCTATCGGCTTATTTAATCGCGTTTTTTGTGCGATTATCTGGAGGGGAACCCTTGATGAACCTCCCCCCATTTATTCACTTCCCAGGATACGATGAAGAAAACAATAAACAATTATTTCCGTTTAGAACTCTAGCTATGTTATTATCGTTGGTAACACTCGTTGGTGTGTCGTGGTGGACGAAGTGGGTATTCGAAACTGGAAGATTAGCACCTGGATACGACTTCTTCCGCTGCGTTGTTAATATTCCAGAAGACGTACAAAGAGTTGGTGAACCTGCTGAAGAAGGAGAGCAAATGTCCGTTTTGGCATCTGGCGATATTGGAAAACTTTATGGAGCTGCTACGCTCGTCGGGAAGGACGAAAGGAACGGACGAATTAATCCTGCTCTAGAAGTCGATGACGATATCCCTCCTTCTGAATTGACTAAGTTAAAAAGTTCCGTTGGCGGAGGAGGTAGCAATAAATCTGCATTACATCCTCATCCTGACACGCAGTCTACTTTCTAAAGTAACACACAGTATCTGAAGTAATGCAATATTAAATGAAATGATATAGATAGGTGCTAAGTAGCTAGTTAGATTTAGCCGCTGGCGGTTGTAAACGTTTTGGTTATTTAATTCTGATTTTTTTTTGATCAGTTATTACTTTTTGAACAAGAAGCATACATATTAAATAATGAAACTGAAACAAGCCTAAATATACTAAAACTTAAAGCATAGAAATTAAAAGAAAGAATACAGTACGTGAATATTCCTATTTTAAAAAAATATTTATATTCTACAATCTAAGATTCTATCTAAGAAAATTAATTTTTTTTTCAAGACAATATTTTTCATTTTATCTAAAATATTTTCTTATTGAGCATTTTATTTTTAATGAAAAATTTACATTTAAAAGAACATTATGAAAAAAGTAAGTTCCTAAAAAATTTAAAAATCATAATTGAAATTTTATGCATGGAAGTCAATTTCTTTTAAAAGGTTGGACGTGTTTCATTACATTCTTCTCAAAATGTCCAGTCTTTTTTGAAATGATGAGTTCTACTTCAAAATTTTTGGTTCAAGTTGGAACTTAGAGAAAAATGCTGAACTTTCTAGTTTTTTTAATTGCTTGCCTGAAATGTCAAGTTAAAAGTTAAAATTTGAAGAAAAAACGTAAAATATCAAAGACAAAATGTGGTAAATTACAACAATATTGAAAAACAATTACCCCTACTATTTAAAAAAAATTATGTCAGTTTTAAATTGTGTATCAATTCCAACTTTTGGGAAGAAATTAATGAAATTAAAAAAATACGACATATTGGGAAAGTCAAAATTTAGAAAAGAACTTTTAAAATAGAATTGAACTGTTTAAGGAAAATTTTTGAGTTAATATCCCGTCCCAAATTTTAAATTAAAATCCAATTTTCCTAGGTACAGAGAATATAGATAAAAAAAAACTAAAAATTTAGAAGAAATTTTGAAACTGACAGAAAAATTATAATATTTTTAGTAATTTTAACTTTTCTGTTAACTATTGACATTTTTATGCAAATTTAGAGTTTTTATAAGTGACAATATTTTGTCAGGAAATTCTGAATTTATTTAAAAAAAATATATAAGTTGATCTAATTTAGTTTAGAAATCTGAAATTTTTTTCTTCTTCTGATTTCTTGAAATGTAATTTTTTTGAAGATATTTTAATTCAAAATTTTCCTTTAAAAAGTTAGAACGTTGAGCTTTGTAAACCAAAGTAATTTATGTTTGTTTCGTATTTTAAATTAAAAGGCAGAACTTTGAAAAGAGTGAAAATAAAAAAAAAACAATAAAGAAATTTGGAGAAAAACGATTATATTAAAAAAATAACAGCTTTGAAAAAATTAAATTCATACCGTTAACTTTAGTGCTGGTGCTACATAAGACAAAATATTGGGAAAGAAACGCAGTGAGCATTAAAAAAGGCACAAATTCAGATAAAAATAGACAAACTTTAAAAAGCAGAAATTTCAACGAGTGGTGCGTATTATTTATAGTTTAAAAACGACTCTTGTTGGTGCAATAGCCAAAAAATTGGAAATCTGAGCAGCTATCGTCTTCGTAGAAATGATGAGTGGACGGTAGGTGGCGACGGCAGGTCGAAATTCACTCGGTTTCTCAATCTTGTAGAGCAAATCGAACTGACGAAGGGGTTCAATACTCTTTAAGCGAGAACTTCTTTGGTTGTCTCTTCCAAATTTTAAATTCAAAATTTAAATTTTCGAAAAAGAGAGAATGAATAAAAAATCATAAAAAATGTAGCTAATGACAAATTTTTTAGAAATTTAAATCCTCTTCTACATGCTGACTTTTTTCGTCATGTCGATGTTATTCGAAACATTTATTTTTTCTTGAAAAGTATAGTTCTAATTCAAAATTTAAAAAGTTTAAATTAAAAAAAAAGTATTTCGGAAAAAAGTCAATTTTATAAAAAAGTCTTGATAACAACAATTTTAAATTTCTCAATCTTGTAGAGCAAATCGAACCGAAAACGACGTTTAGTTTTTTTTTAAGGGGAACTTCTTTGGACTTCTCTTCCGAATTTTAAATTCAAATTTTTGAAAAAGAGAGAATAAAAAAAATCATAAAAAATGTAGCAAATGTTAATTTTTTTTAGAAATCCTCTTTTCTACATGCTGACTTTTTTCGATTTTATTCGACAAATTTAGTTTTTCTCAAAAAGTATAGTTCTAATTAAAAATTTAAAAAGTTTAAATTAAAAAAAAAGTATTTCGGAAAAAAGTCAATTTTCTAAAAAAGTCTTATTAATAAAAATTTTAAAATGAACGCCCAAATTTTTTCAGCTGGAGGATTGAAAATTAAGCATAAATTATTTAAATTTAGAGAAAGAGTCAAAATTTAAAATTAAAAATAGAAATTTTAAGAATTTGACTTTCTGAAAGTAATAAAAACAAATTTTTAACCAAAATTACAAAAGGGAGAAATGATTTTATAGAAACCTTTTCTTTTGTGTATTTGTAACGTTAAGGGTTGACGAAATAACGAAAAATATTAAAATTTATAAAACAAAATCTGAATCAAAAAAAAGCAGAATTTTGAAAAAAGTTGAACTTTCCACAAAAGTTTATTTTTTATTAATAAATGTATCTTCCGAATCTTGAATCAAAAGCAAAAAGCTGGAGAAAAATAGAGTGGAAATTTAAAAAACGTTCATTAAAAAAAATGAAATTCCTAAAAAGTGTCAATTTAAAAAAAATTAATGTCCATTCAAAATTTTAAATTCAATGTCAAAATTTCGTAAAAAAAGTAGTGATTTAAAGGACAAATGTGTAAGCTTTATACGAAAAGTTAGAATTAAAAAACGCAGAAATTTCGAAAAAGGTTCAGTTTTTCAAAAAAGTTGTATTAGTAATGTCCATTTTGAATTAAAGATTGAAATCTCAAGGAAAGGAAAAGTAAAATTTAAAGCGAAAAATTTAATTTGGGAAAAAGTTGTACTTTCAAAATGAAAGTAGAAACTTCTAAACAAAATTGTCAAATTACAAATTTTAAACTATACATCAAATTTATTTAAAAAAACGAGGGAAAATTAAAAAAAAACCTCTTTTTCATTTAGGAGAGCGTGGTATGTATCATTTATAATTTAAAGGCGACCTTTGTTGACGCAATAGTGAAAAAATTTGAAATTAAAATAACGTGACGCCCTAAATCTAAGGAGCTATCACCATCGAAGGGACGATCAGTAGTCGGTAGGCGGTGACGGCAGGTCGAAATGAAATATTAGCTTCACCCCCTGACGGGCCAAAAAAACACATTCAAATTCTCGCATTAGAAACTAACTTTAAAGTTTGACGTCCGCGGCTCGCTAACCGTCAGATAGCAGCAACGTTATGTTCGTTCGATTCCAGAGAGAACCGCGATAGTTCGAGAATGGAAATTTCGAAAAATGTCGAATTTTCTAAACAAAATTTTTGTTGTTGGCGCAATGGTAAAAAAAATGAAATTAAAATAAAATCTATATTAGGAAAAAGCAGCCTTTCAAAAAAAGTTGAATTTTTCAAAAGGCATTAAGCGCGCGGTTGTGTTTACTAGCAGAAACATTTCCCGGGGTTTCACGTGACGTCCAAAATCTAAGAAGCTATCACCGTCAAAGGGGCGATCAGTGGTCGGTAGACGGTGACGGCAGGTCGAAATAAAAGATTTCCTTTACCCCCTTTCGGAATTTTGCAGAGCGAATTTGTTTGACGAGGTAAAAAAACGCGTTCAAATTCTCGCGTTCGAAACTAACCTTAAGGTTTGACGTCCGCGGCTCGCTAACCGTCGGATAGCAGCGACGTAACGTTCGTTCGATTCCAGAGAGAGCCGCGATAGTTCGAAAATGGAAATTTCGAAAAATGTCGAATTTTCTAATCAAAATTTTTGTTTTTGGCGCAATGTAAAAACATTGAAATAAAAATAAAATCTATATTAGGAAAAAGCAGCCTTTCAAAAAAAGTTAAATTTTTCAAAGGCATTAAGCGCGCGGTTGTGTTTGCTAACAGAAACATTTCTCAACGTTTTACGTGACGTCCAAAATCTAAGAAGCTATCACCATCAAAGAGGCGACCAGTGGTCGGTAGACGGTGACGGCAGGTCGAAATAAAAGATTCCCTTTACCCCGTTTCGGAATTTTGCAGAGCGAATCTGTTTGACGAGGTAGAAAAACGCGTTTAAATTCTCGCGTTCGAAACTAACCTTAAAGTTTGACATCCGCGGCTCTCTAACCGCCGCATAGCAGCGACGTAATGTTCGTTCGATTCCAGAGAGAGAGCCGCGATAGTTCGAAAATGGAAATTTCGAAAAATGTCGAATTTTTTAAACAAAATTTTTGTTGGCATAATGGTAAAAAAATTGAAATAAAAATAAAATCTATATTAGGAAAAAGCAGCCTTTCAAAGAAAGTTGAAGGCATTAAGCGCGCGGTTGTCTTTATTAACCGAAACATTTCCGGGCGTTTTACGTAATGTCCAAAATCCAAGAAGCTATCACCGTCGAAGGGACGACCAGTGGTCGGCAGGCGGCGACGGCAGGTCGAAACGAAGTATTCGCTTTACCCTCTTTCGGAATTTTGCAGAGCAAATTGGCTTGACAGGGTGGAAAAACACCCAAATTCTCGCGTTAGAAACTAACCTCAAAGTCCGCGGCTCGCTAACCGTCGAATAGCAGCGACGTAATGTACGTTCGATTCCAGAGAGAGCCGCGATAGTTTGAGAATGAAAATTTTAAAAAATGTCGAATTTTCTAAACAAAATTTTTGTTGTTGGTGCAACAGTAAAAAAAATGAAATTAAAATAAAATCTATATTAGGAAAAAGCAGCCTTTCAAAAAAAGTTGAATTTTTCAATTAAGCGCGCGGTTGTATACTAAGAGAAACATTCCCCGGTGTTTCACCTGACGTCCAAAATCTAAGGAGCTATCACCGTCGAAGGGACGATCAGTGGTCGGTAGACGGCCACGGCAGGTCGAAATGAAATATTCGCTTTACCCTCTTTCGGAATTTTGCAAAGCGAATTGGCTTGACAGGGTGAAAAAACACTGGCGTTAGAAACTAACTTTAAAGTTTGACGTCTGCGGCTCGCTAACTGTTGGATAGCAACGGCTTAATGTTCGTTCGATTCTAGGGAGAGACGCGACAGTTCGAGAATGGAAATTTCGAAAAATTTTCTAAACAAAATTTTTTTGTTGGCGCAATGGTAAAAAAAAATTAAATTTACAAGCACTTGACATTCAGCCAACCCAATCCATAAAGTCATTGTAAAAAAAAATGAATAAAACGAACAAAAGTGAGGTCTATGGTGCGACGTGTGTTTATAAAAGCAACATTTTTCTTCTATTGAAAATTTAGAATTGTTGCAAATTTCATTTTTTCAAAAAACCTCAACTTATTTGATAATTTCGATTTTTTTTTTCAAAATTACCATTAAGTTCAAATCGATTTTAGTATTTCGACATTTTCAAAATTTCATTTATACTTTTTTTGGTGGAACAAGCTGGCCGTTATTTTCAAAAATTGATATACAAATCTTGTCCTCTGAAACCCAGAAATATTAAAAACACAACAACAGTTGCTCTAACGCGATTCGGTAGACAAGCTGTCATCTTCAAAGAGATACTACTTTATTTGAGAATGTTGACTTATTTAAAAATTCAATTTTATTTGAAATGTTACCAATTTTTCAGATTACCATTTTTTAAAGTTCTATTTTTTCAAAATTATGACTTTTTAGAAATTTTAACTCTTTGAAAATCTTTACCCTTTTCAAAATTTCAATTTTTTTTTCAAAACTATTACGTCTTCAAAACGTTTGTTTTGAATAACTTTGATTTAGTCAAATTTTAGTTTTCTTCTTGATATTTTGGACGATTTTTTAAAATTACGATTTCTTTTTTCAAAATGTCACCTTCGTGAAATCGTGAAACTGCAGTTTCAGTTTCTCTCTGAAGATGACAGCTTGGCTGTCGAAACGCGTTAGAGTAACCTTTGTTGTGTTTTTTAATCTTTCTTGGTTTTAGGGGACAAGTTCTGTGTTTCAATTTTTGAAGATAACCAAGGACCAGTCCGTTCCATCAAAAAATTTCCATATTTTCCAAAATTTCCACTTTTTTAAATTTTGGTTTCTTGGAAAATTGGCAATCTTGCAAATTTTCACTCTTTTATTAGAAAAATTGACATTTCGGCTGTTTTTCAAAATTTCGGTTTTTTATAAAATGTGGAAGCTTTTAATAATTTGAAATTAAAATAAAATCTATATTAGGAGAGAGAAGCCTTTCAAAGAAAGTTAAATTTTTCAAAAAGGTATTAAGCGCGTGGTTGTGTCTACTAACAGAAACATTTCCCGGCGTTTAACGTCACGTCCAAAATCTAAAAAGCTATCACCGTCGAAGGGACGATCAGTGGACGCTAGACGGCGACGGCAGGTCGAAATAAAATATACCCTTTACCCTGTTTCGAAATTTTGTAGAGCGAATTGGCTTAACGGGGTAAACAAATGCATTCAAATTTTCGCGTTCGCCACCAACCTTAAAGTTTGACGTCCGTGGCTCTCTAACCGTCGGATAACAGCGACGTCATGTTCGTTCAATTCCAGAAAGAGATGCGATAGTTCGAGAATCAATATTTCGAAAAAGAGTCGAATTTTCTAAGAAGAATTTTAAATAAGTGTCCGCTCAAAATTTTGTATCTAAAGTTTTTAAGATTTTAAAACAATGTGAGTTCAGGAAGAAAAATCTGGATTATAAAAGAGTGTAAATTTCGAAAGCAGTTGAAATTCGTCAAATAAGTCTTTTGTCAACTTTGAATTAGGAGGCAACATTTCGGAAAAAAAGAGTGGACTTTTAAAGAATAAAGATGAAAATTAGGAAAAATATTAAAATTAAAAAAAAAGATTCGAAACAAGTTTATTTCAAAAAGAAACATTTTAAATCAATGTCGATAAGTCCAAATATTGAGAAAAAAAGTCTATATTGAGAAAAAGGAGAGTCTTTAGAGAAAATCTTGAAATTAAATATATCTTTTATGGAAAAGAATTTTCTAGGTGCCTTTTTAATTAGGAAGAAATGGAGAAGAATTTTCTAAATTTTACAGACGTTTTAGTAGTAATTATAGAGTGATTTTCTGCTGATGGATTTTTTTTTTTATTACAAAATCTAACAAATGTTCTATGACTTCTTGACTTTTAATATGTAAGCTTCTTGACCTCAACGAACTTTTAAGCAACAACATCGAATTATTTCAATACCCAGTGTCAAGATTTAATTGTCAATGTCGTGGACTCGGATTCTAATGTTACTGTAACACCCACACTGTTGATGTCTTTGCTATATATTCTATTTGTATTTCACGGTGTATATAAATATATTTTTTGATATACACGGAAAACCATTGTTCATTGATTTTGAGATTTTTAATTATCAATTTTAATCATTTATTGTGTGTTAATGTGATGGAACAATAATATAAATATCCTCGAGATGTATACACTACCTTTCTATTTATTTTTCCAGAGATCAAAGACTTGCCAATACTTACACATATCAGAACAACATATCATTAAAATTAGTAGAATATTATTAGTAAAAATTAAGTGCTATCTATTGTCTCATTGCGCAAGCAACTTTTGTTGACTTATTATTATATATTTAGAAGATGATTATTATTATTATTAAAGCAATGTCAATGTATCTTATACATATCCCATTTTATTAGAAAAATTATGGTTCCAAAGCCACTGTTATTGCTGTAATTTTAGATAAAAAATATATTTCGTATGTTGTCAATAAAAGACAGGCAGATGAACAGACTGTTAAAAGATGAAATAGTCTTTGATGTAATTGTTCAATGTAATATTGTAATATAATAGTTCTAGATATAGTTGGCATATTGTTGTAAAAATAAAGATTGAAGAAAACCCACTCTTTAAATGTAATTTACTTTATTTCCCATTAGAGTCATCTGCAACTTACTCTGCGTAGATTTTAAAAATGGTTAAGAAGATTTATGTGAGTTTTTTCTGGAATATTTCGCTTTGAGTTATTAGCTCTCACGCTGCAAACTGTTGGATAAATATTGATACTTTTAGACAGTACAAGCACCCAAGTCTAAGGTGGCAATCGAACTCAGGACCCCGATGGCAACTAGCCAACGCCCAATTGACTACTCCACCGGGCTAGTATTTTTTGAGTCATTTATTTTTTTCAAAAATTTTAATTGTGTACTAAAAAGTTGTTTTCAATATAATTCCAAATTTCGCTTTCAGTTGCTACATATTTTTTAAAATTTTGATTTTAAATACGTAACGTAATTACGTGTTAGGTTCGATTGTAAAAATACCGTAAATGTTTTATTTAGTTGAAGAAATATAATGCAAAACAACGACGAATAACATGAACCAGTTATTCAATATTGAATGAATTACAACAGGGAAGCGCGTATATTTACATCCGAGATCTGCTTCCGGAAGTTTCCATCTCTAGTATGTTCTAGAATAAGCGGTATAGTAAGGAGAGGATACACTTACACACGAACTACTTCGCGATGACAACACTCTTGCATTTTCGATAGAAAGGTCCAAACACCTTGCGATTTCTAACACATCAGTTCGTTCTATATTTAATTTAACAGTTTCGAATTTAGGTTCATAAATTTCAATTTTCTTTTAACTTGTGTCTTTTAGCTTCAAATTTTAAAAACATTTCATTCATTTTTCCGTATGTCAGCTTTAATCCCGAAATGTAGTCTTCTATTTTCAAAATTTTGTGTAGTGGTTGTTATAAATTTCAAAATTAGTTGGTTAAATTAAAACTTTTCTTTTAGAAATGAAGGGAAGGTTAAAAATGACCAAAATTAACATTAGATGATGGAAGATCCAGTGGCGGCTGGCGTATAGGCACTGTGGAACTGCAGCACCCCCAGTTTCGCTTACGAGTTTTTTTCTTAAAATTTTCTGAACACTTTTCATTACACAATTTTTTGTAGACATTTTTAATTTTCTTTGATTTCTTTTTTTAGAAAATTTAGGTTTCTTTCACAAGGTTACGACATTAAAAACCTATTTTATTTTTAATTTTGATCAAAAACTGGTTTTTGAAAATGTGATTTTGAACTTTTCTAATAATTTTTCTAAAAGACTTCATAAAGTCTCCAGGAATATAAAAGATGGAATTTTGAGATTAACCCGAAATTTCTTAAAAAGTTGAATTTTGAGAAAAAAATCGAAATTTCGAAAAAAATACGAATTTTAAGGAAAAAGTTGATGAGAATTTCACACATAAGGTCAACTCTTGAAAAAAGTCGTTTATCAAAAGACGAATCTTGAAAAAAAATCAAAATTTTGAAAAAAAGGCGAATTTCGAGGAAAAAAATCAGATTTCCAGGAATAGAAGAGATTGGATTTTGAGAATAATCCGAAATTTCTTAAAAAGTCGAATTTTGAGAAAAATATCGAAACTTCGAAAAAATACGAATTTTAAGGAAGCAGTTGATGAGAATTCTAGAACCATAAAGTATTTAATGAGATAAAGTCGAAATTTCGAAAAAAACACGCATTGTATTAAAAGTGGCGAACTTTTGAGATGTGTTTCCATGAAAAAATCAAAATTTCTAAAAAAAAACGAATTTTTAAAAAAAAAATTCTAAATATCGAGATAAAGATCACAATTTCGAGCAAAGGGAAGATTTTAATAAACTAGTCGAAATTTCTGAAAAGTTAGATTCTAAAAGTAGGAAGTTTTCAAAATAAAACTCAATGTTAGGAAAAATCACGTAATTTCGAAAAGAAGGCTAAATTTCGGGCAAACAGTTTTCAAGAAGTCAAATTTTGAAACATGAGTGGAATTTAGCGAATAAAATCGAAATTAAAAAAAAACAATTTTCGATAAAAAAAGAGTTGAATTTTCAAGAAAAAGACGAATTTCGACGAATACCAACTTTCAGAACTTCATACAGGAAGTCGAACTTTGATAAAATAGGAAAATTTCGAAGAATAGGCATTTACGAAATCGAAATTTTGAAATTTTAGGGACTAAGCTTAGATTGTTAAAAACATAAAGGATCATATTTCGACAAAAGATCGAAATTTCAGAAAAAGATCAAAATTTTGGGAAAATGATCGAAATTTTCAGAAAAACTCGGAATTTCGAGACAACGGCAAATTATGAGAAAAATTCGAAATATCAAAAACAAATCAAAATTTCTAAAAACGAGCGCGGATTTTCAATTATTTTTTCAATATTCACTTGTATTTGAAAATTTCGAGTTTTTTCTTGATACTTCTGCTTGTTCTCAAAACTCTGCCTTTTTTCGAACATTCGACAAAATTTAAAACTTAAAATTTTAAGAATAACTCGAAATTTCGGGAAAAGCTTTCAACAAATTGATTGAAATTTCGAGAAAAAAGTCGAAATTAATAAAAACTCGAAATTTTTTGAAAGTTTGAAAAAGGGAGAATTTTGCGAACAAGTCGAAGTATCAAAATTTTCTGAACACTTTTAATTACAATTGTAGAAATTTTTAATTTTCTCTGATTTTCTTTTTTAGAAAATTTAGGTTTTAATCACAAGGTTACGACATTGAAAAACCTATTTTATTTTTAATTTTGATCAAAATCACATTTTCAAAAACTAGTTTTTGTAAAAGTTTTGAAAAAAAAATTAATATTTCGAGCAGGAATTAAAATGTTAACTCAAATTTCTTTCAAAATGTAAACATTTTGAGAAAATAATTCCAATTTCAAGAAGAAATCTAAATCCAACTAACTCAGCTCGCATTTTACTATTTCCCTAAAAAATAAGTTAATACGGTATCTTCGTCTTTTTACTTCAAATCTAATTTTGTTTAAAAATTTTGAGTTTTTTCAGATATTTCGATTTTTTTTAGGAAATTTTGATTTGTTCTGCGAAGTTTCCATATTTCTTAAATATTTTATAAAAAGAAATTTTCTCGAAATTTCCATTTTTCCTGCAAGTGAGGTTATTAAAATTTCTTCTAGAAATTCCAACTTCTCCAGATTTTTCTTTGTGTTCCTCTAATTTGCTTTAAAAATTTAAAATTTTAAAAGTTTTTTCACGACATTAAAATAAACTAAAGTTCATTTTATTGCGTGTTTTGACAAAAAGTGTTTGGAAAAAACCCTGAAAGCTCTATAAAAATTTCAACATATTGAGAAAACAAAAGATTTCAACTTTTTTGTAAAGATATTTCATATTTTTTGCCAAATTTCGATTTTTTCTCCAAGACACTTTGCTTTTTTTCCCTATGCAATCTGTGTTTTTCTCTAAACATTTTATACAAAATTTTTATTTGAAATTTCGTTTTTTCCTGGAGATTTTATCTTTAAAATATTTTTTCTTGTAGACATTTTGATTTTTCTCTAATTTGTTTTGAGAATTTAAAAGTTTTTTAACGAAATTTTAATATTTTAAAGTTTATTTATTTTGTAATTTTGATAAGAAACTAAGAATTGTTAAGTATAAGTTTAGGAAAAATAAACTTCAAATCTGCATAAAAATAAGAAAAATTTGGGAAAAATATTGAAATTTCAAGAAAAAATGAACTTTGCAAATTTCAATTTTACAATTTGATATTTCTCTAAAAAAATACTACTACTGTAGGACCAAAGACAATTCTGAATCGAAATTTCCAATTTTTCTAGAAATGTTAAATTTTTTCTTGAAATTCTCAATCCTAAAATTTTGGAAAATGATTAAAATTTTCGAAAAGTAACGTTTTGAAATGTCGAAATTTTCATTAGAAAATTTAAGCATTTTAAAACGCTAAACATTGTCGCAGCACCCCCATTAGTTGTGGCTCTGAGTCGCCACTGGGAAGATCCTTAAGTGATTTAGATAAATGGAAATTACTTGCTGCAGCTGCGATTCTGCTTCCATACTTTATTAGAAAAAAATAATTTGTGGCTACCAAAGTCTAGTAAACAGGATACTTGCAGGAAACTGGACGTAACGCTCCCAGGAATTAAACAGTCTTTAATGTTTCCTAAATAACTTTAAATTATTTATTAAACAAAATATATGGTACATGATACTTAATACTGCACAATCTTTAATAAATAATTTTATCTATTTACACATAAAACGTCCTGGCTTAATTTACTTTAGTACTGATATCCTCCGTTGCTAGCGTAGCTTTGTCCTCCTGTCGATGGTGCACCATAGCTTTGCGAAGGTTGCGATGGAGCACCATACGATTGCGAAGGCCCACTCGAGGCGCTACCCGAAAATCCCCCAAAACTAGAAGAACCGCCGAAGCTCGAAGACCCACCGAAGCTCGAAGAACCGCCGAAACCGCCCCCATGACCACCACCGAAACCAGAAGGAGCTCCGTAACTTTGAGATGGCGTTGAAGGTGCTCCATAGCTTCCAGATGGCGACGAAGGTGCCCCATAGCTTCCAGATGGAGTCGAAGGCGCTCCATAACTTCCAGATGGAGTCGAAGGCGCTCCATAACTTCCAGATGGAGCAGGTGCCCCATAACTTTGAGAAATGCTGGCTGAAGCTCCGCCAAAGCCGCCAAATCCTGATGAACCTCCGAAGCTGCTACCACCGAAGGAAGGAGCGCCGTAGCTTTGTGAAGGTTTGGAAGCTGGGGCTCCATATGATTGAGAGGGTCTTGATGGGGCGCCGTAAGATGGTTTCGGTGCTGGGACGCCGTAACTTGAGGATGGTTTTGCAGCTGGTGCGCCGTACGAAGGAGATGGTTTGGACGGGGCTCCGTAAGAAGGTGATGGGCGAGATGGGGCACCGTACGACGGGGATGGTTTGGAAGGAGCTCCGTATGAAGGCGAAGGGGCTGATGGTGCACCATAGGAAGGTGATGGACGGCTAGGCGCTCCGTAAGAAGGTGAAGGTTTGCTAGGGGCACCGTACTGTGGGGAAGGACGACTAGGTGCTCCGTAGGAGCCGGAAGGGGCACTAGCGAAAGAACTAGAGCCAAAACTGCTTGCTGATGGTGCGCCGTATTGTGAAGATGGACGAGATGGAGCTACAGGTGTGCCATAACTGGTCGATGGGGGTAGGTAATTTGAGGAGGGTGCTGAAGGTGCACCGTAGGAAGAAGAAGGAGCTGATGCGAATCCTCCGCCGAAACCGCCACCGAAGGAAGAGCCGCCTCCGAACGAGGAAGATCCCCCGTGACCACCACCGAAGGACGAACCGCCAAATGATGGAGTACCGTATGATTGTGAGGGAGCTGAAGCGCCGAAAGAGCCGCCGAATCCACCGGAAGGAGCGCCGTAGCTTGGAGATGGCGCACTACCACCACCGGATGGCGGCAGGTAGTTGTTTTGTGGACCGCCAGATGGATATCCCCCGGAAAGAGGAGCTGAAAAAAGTTTCGTACATTAAACTAGATTAATGTAACATTTTAGGAAGTTGTGATTTGGATAAATTAGCGCGGAATAAACATTTTCATGGCACGAATTTAGAATATCTTAAAGTATTTACAAACTAGGAAAAAATAGATGCTTGAAAATCAGTGGTTGCGGAAGACCTTCAGTTAATTGATAATAGGTATTTGGTTTAATAAATTAAATACGGCGGAATTAATCTCGGTTGTTCCTAATTTACGACAAAATTATTTGGTGACCTTCCTTTGCGAGTACCTCGTAATGTAGCGAATAATTTTGGATGTGGACATTTTTCTTACCATATTTTCGCCTTCTTAACTTTTGTTAACTCTAAAAACAAATTTTAATGAACGATCTGTTTGGAAGTATTTCTAAATTGTAATATAATCCAAATGATTTTTGGTAAAAGTTAAGGTCATTTGGGTGGTGAAACGCCAGTTTTAAAAACTATATATTTAATTTGTTGCACGATTTTGAACTACGAAGTATTTCGCAAACTCTATAATTAGATAACCAGATGTAAAAAAAAGGTTAATTGCTATCGTGGATATACTATTTTATAATTTCCGATTCTCACATGAAGCAACCACTTCCGAAGAAATGTGTACTATTGCGTAAATTTTAACCGGACAAAGAATCCTAATTACATATTTCTACTTTCTATATTTTATATATCTATAATGAGCGAACAACTAAATTAAATAAACCATTATTTATGCCAAATTAAATAAAGTTTTCTCCGACAGAATTAATATTTAAATAACGTTCTCGACTTAGTACTATTACGAAACTAATCTAATCCATAAGTACTTACCTTCACGCTTAGTAAGCTGTCCTGCTAATGCTGTACTCGTCAAACAGCAGAGTGCAAGTGCACAGCTCTGAAAATAAGATAATTTAATTTATAAATGAATTAAGGACCTTATATGGTAGTTGTATTATGTTTAATCAACCTTCGATATCCATGAAATTAAGACAGTTTGTTTTATTGATCATAAAACGTAAATATTGTAGATGTGTTAGGTACGATTTCATGGAGAGGTATCCTGAAGGTTCCTGGTCGCCATCCTGTCAGGCCAGAAGAAATCTGAAACATTTCGGTGACGTAAGACACATTCTTACGCCACCTGAATGTTCCAGAATGGTCTACAATGCAGCGGTGGACCAATGGATTTTTTTTTTTTTCTTGATAGGTTTATGTACCGCTGCTACTTTAAATGTACTAATAAGAAGTAATAATTCCAAACTTAAACTTATAAATAAGTCAAAACTGAAAAAAATCTTTTCCCAAAAAACACCAAATAAAAAGTATTTTTGATTATGTATTGAAAATTTAAAAATTTTGTTCTTTTCAACTTTACACATTTTTCCATCTTTTGATTTTGATCCAAAAATTTAAATCTGAAACTACCAAATTTTTACCTTTTTTCGAAAACGTCTAGTTTACATAAAAAATTCAGAATTCAAATTTAATCCTGATATTTTCAAAGGAAGTGGAATTGGGAAAAAAATTGAAACTTTTTCTTGTTCAGCATCTCCATTATTTTCCCAATGTGTTACGTTTTCTGGAGCGAAAATTCGATTGTAAAAATCGTCAGTAAGGTTCAGCTAATTTAATTATTTCTAGTTAATTGAATTGGTATTCCATCTGGCGAAAAAATTAATAAATTAATAAATAAAAATAAAAATAATCAAAAAAAGTAAAAATAAAGAAAATCGCAACTAACTATCGCATCTACATTAAATTGTACAATAAAAATATTTTCTAGTGATTCGTACACAATGAGCATTAAGTATTTAAGTAGTAAAATATAAAGATGTATGTGACTGTAGATAATTAGTAGGTCCATTGTAAAAGTTGCTATACAAATTATCACATCTTTAAGTAATGTACATTTAGGCGCGTTTAACGCGTACCCAGGGCCAATTTCACTTTTATTGAGTAGCTCCTTTATACAATACAAACATTACGTTCGAAAGTTTTCAATAAATAATAATAAAATTTACTTCCGCTTTTATCAACCATTGAGTTTGTTCATTTAAAACGAGTGGTTCAGAATTAAACAAAGAAATAAAATTATTTATGGCTGTTTAGTAAAAGTTCGTTTTTGTATACGTCTTAAGTTTTATTTGCAAAAAAAAAGAAAAAAGAAAAAGTGTGTATGAAGATAATTCTCACTTTTGTTTACTAACACTAGCCCCGCCATTTCGTTTCAAACACTAAAGAAGAATTAAATTAAAGTCAATTTAATTATTAAATTTACAGAAAAACTGTCGAAAGTTAGGGACAGTTTTTAATTTGTTGAATTGATGGATCAATTTGTTTAGTTTTAATATTTTAATTTGTCTCTGGTGTAAGTTAAGAACTAGGTTAGTAAATTGCTGCGATAGATGATCCTATTGATCGAACATTTCGTTCTCATGTATCAAATTAGTTTTCATAAACGTAATAAAATACAGAAGAATTCGTCTAGAGTGAAGAATGAGGTTCTGTTCAAATTCGTTGATACGTTTATGTGCCTAACAATATTGGGTGGCAAAGTTGTGCCCTATCACGTTAGATGGCGCTGTCTGAATTCTAGGTGCAAAGTTACGGTGAGGTTATGCCCTATCGTTAGATAATGTTGTCGCTGGCAGATCATTTATTCACATAGAACATATATCTTTTTCTAGTTATAATATTAGTTTGAGAGTATCGGCAACAGTTTTTCGGGATGAAACGATCTCGCCTTGCGAGGTAGATCCATGCCAATTTTCATCAAAATCGCTTTAGTAATTGAGCTTTAGAAATTTCGATTTTTAAGCTCAAAATTTTATCACCAAATTTCAAAATTTTGACTTTAATTTTATGTTCATGTTTTATAATATATGTCGAAACTAATCGTGTCAATGTCAAGGAATGACGTTTGCCAAATATTTTTAAATACCGTTTCACGTGTGTCAGCAATTTTTCAGAAATTTTTTATTAGTTTTGATTCTTTGTTCTTAATTTAAACAGTTTATTTTTCTGGATAATGAGAGTGTTATGAAACGAAATAAAAATAAATCGTTAGTATCTATGTAAGAAACGATCTCGCCTTGCGAGCTAGGTCCATACCAATTTTCGTCGAAATCGCTTTAGTAATTAAGCCATCGAAATTTCGATTTTTCAGCTCAAAATTTTATCACCAAATTTCAAAATTTTGACTTTAATTTTATGTTCATGTTTTATAATCTATGTTGAATCTAATCGTGTCAATGTCAAGGAATGACGTTTGCCAAATATTTTTAAATACCGTATCACGTGTGTCAGCAATTTTTCAGGAATTTTTTATTAGTTTTGATTCTTTGTTCTTAATTTAAACAGTTTATTTTTCTGGATAATGAGAGTGTTATGAAACGAAATAAAAATAAATCGTTAGTATCTATCTAAGAAACGATCTCGCCTTGCGAGCTAGGTCCATACCAATTTTCGTCGAAATCGCTTTAGTAATTGAGCCATCGAAATTTCGATTTTTAAGCTCAAAATTTTATCACTAAATTTCAAAATTTTGACTTTAATTTTATGTTCATGTTTTATAATCTATGTTGAATCTAATCGTGTCAATGTCAAGAATGACGCTTGCCAAATATTTTTAAATACCGTATCACTTGGGCCAGCAATTTTTCAGGAATTTTTTATTAGCTTTGATTTTTTGTTCCTAATTTAAACAGTTTATTCTTCTGGATAATGAGAGTGTTATGAAACGAAATCAAAATAAATCGTTAGTATCTATGTAAGAAACGATCTCGCCTTGCGAGATAGGTCCATACCATTTTTCATCAAAATCGCTTTAGTAATTGAGCCATCGAAATTTTGATTTTTCAGCTCAAAATTTTATCATCAAATTTCAAAATTTTGACTTTAATTTTATGTTCATGTTTTATAATCTATGTTGAATCTAATCGTGTCAATGTCAGGGAATGACGCTTGCCAAATATTTTTAAATACCGTATCACGTGTGCCAGCAATTTTTCAGGAATTTTTTATTAGTTTTAATTTATTGTTCCTAATTTAAACAGTTTATTTTTCTGGATATTTAGAGTGTAATGAAAGGAAATAAAAATAAATCGTTAGTATCTATGTAAGAATTGCTAACTTTTAGATGGTTCTACAAGAAAATAGAAACTGGTGAACTTAGAAATTCAAAAGCAACTTAAAAAATCTCTTGTGTCGACTTTTTCATAATCACTTGATCGCTTGCAAGTAAAATACAACCTAAACTGCAAATTCATGCAGCCCTCTAGACCTGTATAGTGAATCATAGGTAGCTGAATTAGCAACAGTTGAAACACTGTCACCTAGCGAAGCGGTTGCTCTCTAGGAAAGTTCCCAGAAGACAAGGATTCTAATGCACAGACCAATAGGTTTGAACATTTAGTAGATTCGAAGTTTGGAAATTAAAGACCGATTTCGATCTTGTTGTGTGACGAGATCTAACAAGATCGAGACCGGTCTTTGGTTTTCAAACTTCGAATCTAATAAATGTTCAAATCTATTGGTCGGTGCATTATAATTACTTAACGCTAATTTACTTTGAGTACATTTATAATAAGAATAATAAATATTACTTTGCAGCTTATAGCAGTTTTACTCAAATAGATATTTTTCTAAATTCACAGCATACATCAGTTTTTACGGCATTAAACGTTTAATTAATGTCAAGTTTATGTATCTTAAAAAAATCCTGTTTTGTTATAATAAAAAGAACAATTAATATAACACGGACAAAGAAACAATTATATTTTTAAATTCGTCATTAAATTTAGGTGAAAGTTTGTAGAGTTTGCGGCTTTATCATAATTTGATTGACACGAAATTGGACCAAAACATTTTAAAATCAGAATAATAATGATATTTTATTCTTATGTAAAAGAAATATAAAATTTAGAATATTTGACTAATTTCTTGAATTAATACTAACAAAAAATAAGGAACTGAATTTTACAATTATTCGCAAGTGTTCATTACAGTTTATTTCTTAGTAGATTTTGGTGAAACTATTCAAAGACACGTACGACTGATCCAAATGTGCTTCTGAAATAAATTTATTGGAAATTCAGCTCGCGTTATCGCTGCAATTGCTCGATATCAATTCGGCACAAACAATCCATTTAAATGCTCAAAAACTAAGTGCACATTTAAGACAAAAATAATCAGAATAAATAATTCTTTGTTAGGCGTAGAATGTAGGTTAAATAAAACACATAAATCCACTTATGCGTTAAGCAAGAAGAACTGATTGTCTATCATGGTAACGCGGCACTTACCACTAATACAGATAGCACACGCATGACTTGGTTGCACTTGCACACACTTTTATGTTGATCCTCACAATGTCTTCAATGAAGTTGATGATTAAAGATTTGTGTCTGGATATATTTATAGTTCCCACAACTGCTGTGGGTGAAAGTAATGTTTCTTTACCGATTTATGTGGGAGGTCTCCCAAAAGCATCTTTGCTCATCTTATTCGCGATCATGGGGGGATGTTTAGTGGTAACCTTGATGGATAGGATCTAATCATTGTACAAATTAGCCTGCTATTCTAATTCGGTGATCGAGAGTAAATTATTGAGAGATGTATTGTATCGAATTTTTTTCGGGCACTTAAAATCGTTGGCTTATGCAATATCATATTAAGTTTGTGAAGCTGATTTTTTTTTGGAATTGGTTGCTGCAGATGGATCTAATGAACATCATAAATTATTTAAAATAATTAAGTCTTTTTTTAATAAAAAGGTATTTTTCTTCATGGTAGAAAATTGTCAACAAACCATAAAAATTTAAATATTTCCAAACTGGGCCGAAGAAATGTTAAATAAATTGAAAAAAACAAAAAGGTATTTTGCCATTATGAAATCTATTTTTGTTTTAAGGAACAATAAACCGATGGTGTTAATCAAAAAAAGCAAAATCATCGTGTGGGATACTAGGCACAATTAAGAGATGTTAAAAAATAGGCAGTCTTGGAGACTGCCGACAAAAGTGACAACTTAAAACTAGGAAATATGTAGTCTTGTAGTTCGAACCCACACTAAAACAAATCAGTCAATATTAGACATTTTTGAAAATAAATTTTGTCCAACTGACCTCCTTTTTATATGTGATTTGGATGCTTGTATCGTGCGGAAACGAATCTACTATTTATTGATAAAGAAATGCACTTTAACATACTCTAATTTTAACTGTGCATAATTTTAACATTAGGGCAAGTTTTTCAAAAAAAGTCTATATTTTGAAATGAAATCAAAATTTTGAAAAAAATACAATATTTCAAAAGAGACACTTTTCAAAATCGTCATTGTCAAGCTTTCAAAGAAATCTAAAATTTTCGAAAGAGAAAAATATTGAAAAAAGTCTAAATCATCAGAAAATTCTTTTTTTTTGTTCTTTTTTGGTGGAAAGGACTGGTCCTTGGTTATCGTCAAAAATTGCAAACTAAGAAAGTTTTTTTTTTGGTGGAACGGACTGGTCCTTGGTTATCTTCAAAAATTGAAATACAAATCTTTCCTTTAATTAAGAATGCCGAGATAAACTTGGCCTTTACGTAATGTAATCAAAATTGTTATATTAAATATTACAAAAAAGGGGATTTCCTTATTTTAGTAGCGGGTTGTTTTCTAGGTTAATTTAAATATTTAAATGTAAAACAAAAATCCTAAACATCTTCAGTAGGATATCGAATTTGCTTTATTATAAAAAAAAGTAACAATGGGTAAGAGAAATCACTTTACGACTTTACATAAGTTCATGTTCAAGATTAAAATTGCCTCTTATTTACAGCTTATTAAAATCTCTTATTATGCGAACTCTCTGTATTTTATTTGACTGAGAAACTGAAATCCTGATACCTTAATACAATTAATATGGTACATTTTATTATAGGGTCACGACCTGAGCCCCTCTCACTCTCAATTTTTACGAAGTATTTTTTAGTCACAAATAATGAAACTTAATTTATTCATAAATTCAATAACTTGCTGTACGTACTTCAGTTTTGCCATGGACTTCCAAAAACTAGTGAAAAGAAGGAGAATGAAAATCAGGGTACCAGAGATGCAACATGCACATATTGTTTCAGATTACCACAGATACAATATGTGCATCCCCACGAGGCCCTACCGTATAAAGGAGCAAGGAAAGTGGATGGTAGATGGTGTCTTTTTTTAACAGGTTTTATTAACTTGCTCTCTTGTCTGCAACTAAAATATATACGCTCAATCGAACCATGACGTTAACAAATTTTGCAGTCAATATTTTTTTTACGGTTAATATTAACTTAATAGAATTTTTTTTATATACCTATAATCAAAGGTAACCTTGTTTTCTCATAAAGTAGCATCTGTTATATTATTAGAAAATTTAATATTAGAAAAATAATAAAGATTATCGAAGAAAAAAAGAATGAAAATGCAAATATCGAAATTCGACGTTTCAGTAAACAAAATATACTATAATGCACAGACTAATAGGTTTGAACATTTATTAGATTCGTTTCCAAACTTCGAATCTAATAAATGTTCAAACCTATTGGTCTGTGCATTATAGAATCCTTGTCTTCTGGGAACTCTCCTAGAGAGCAACCGCTTCGCTAGGTGGCAGTGTTTCAACTGTTGGTAGTTCAGCTACCTATGATTCACTATACACGCCTGGAGGGCTACATAAATTTGTAGTTTAGGTTGCATTCTTCTTGCATAAAACAAAATATAACCAAGTTGAAATTAAAAAAGTTATACGTTTTGTCCTGGAAGAAAATATAATGCAATCCTTATTAGTTAAATAAATGTATGTTAAAAGCACAGAAAATGCATTTAACTTGGGGTCAAATGAGAAGATTTTCTACAGACTCACCCTTTCTTGGTTCTCCAACGCAGTGGTTTGGCTTCTTGTTTATCTTCTTGGCCCCCGGAATTTTTTTATTTTGGTAGAACGGATTGGCCCTTGGTTATCACCAAAAATTGAAATACAAATATTGTCCTCTGACACCAAGAAAGATTTAACAACACAACAAAGGTTGCTATAACCCATTTTGATAGCTAAGCCATCATCTTCAGAGGAATACTGCCCCTTTCTTCCAACATTTTTAATAAAGCTCTAATTTTTTTATAAATCTTGGGTTTTCTCAGAATTACTATTTTTCACGAAATGTTGACTTGAATTAGATATTTTTAACTGATTTTTTATGAAAATTCATCGCTTTTTTGCTCAAAATGTTGTTGCTGATTTCACAATTTCAATTTTGTTCTGGAAATGTTGAATTCAAATGTTGCAATTAAATTTTTTCTCGAATTGATACCTTCAAAATTTTCTGTTTCATTAAACATTTCGAATTTTTGCTGAAAGTATGCCCTTCAATGTTGACATTTAGATTTTGATCTTAAAACTCAAGTTTTATTTTTGTTTCTATTTCCACGTTTAATTTTATATCTCGTTCAAATTTAGAGGAAATACTATCCAGGTAAATCAAGTTTAAGTCGAGTTTGTCAAAAATTTGAAAAAGTGTGAATCATTTATAAATATTTCTTGGACTTACTTCGAAATTTCGACTATCTCGAAATTTTGACTATCTCGAAATTTTGAAGTTATAAGCAAAAATGCAAATTTTCGATTTTTTATCAACATTTTAAATGTAAAATTTTTTAACTTCTTTAAATTTGTGGTTAAACTCGGAATTACAAGATGAAAGTCAAAATTGAAAGATTAAAATTTTTAAGAAAGGAGAAGCCAAAATTTCAAGGAAAATAAGAATTCGGTAAATGAAAATTTTAGAAAACGTTAAATTTATTGAAAACATTTTTTTCTTAAGAAGTCGAATTTTTCTATAAATTTTGTAGTTTTGAGGGAAATTTCCAGAAAAAAAGTCTAATATTCCGCATTCAGATCAATATCTTTGTATTGAAGCAGAAGTTTTAAGATTTTTTTTTGTATTATTGATGTCGAATTTTTTATTGTTTTTCCAAATATCCTGAAAAGCAATCTGATGTTTTAAAAATAGTCAAAATTTTGAAAAAATTACGAGTTTTAAAAATTTTAAGGATTTTCAGTCGAAGCAGACATTTTTGAAATAAAGTGAAAATTATCAAAAAATTCTAAACTTTTAAAGAACTAACAAAGCCAATATTTTGGTTACTTAAAATTAACAAAGATGTTTTCAAAAAGGTTGAAATGTTCGAAATTTTCAACAAATATTCAGGATTAAAAATTTAAAAATTTTAAGGATTTCCAGTCAAAGCAGAAATTTTTGAAGAAAAGTAAAAATCATCAAAAAATTCTAAACTTTTAAAAAACTAGAAATGTTAAAATTTTGGTTATAATATTTTCGTTAAAATTTTGGTGGAACTTGGTTATCTTCAAAAATTGAAATACAAAACTTGTCCCCTGAAACCAAGAAAGATTAAAATACACAACAAAGGTTGCTCTAACGCGTTTCGACAACCAAGCTATCATCTTCAGAGAGATACTTAATCTTTCTTGGTTTCAGGTGATAAGTTTTGTAGTTAAAATTAAAAAAGATGTTTTCAAGTAGATTGAAATTATGAAAAAATGTCGAAATTTTCAAAAAAAAAATCAGGATTTAAAAAAAACTTGAAAAAAGTCGAAATTTTGAAAAATGGTTGAAATTTACAAAAACATTTAAAATTTTAAAAAACAATGAAATTTTCAATAAAAAATATATCAAAATTTTGCAAAATAGTTCAAAATGTCAAAAAAAGTCAACATTTTAACTAAATGTCGCGATTTGAAAAAAATCAAAATTTTCGAATTTCGAATTTTAAAGAAACTCTGAAATTTTGAAAAAATATCGAAATTTAAAAACAAAATCAGGTTTTTTAAAAAAAAACTTGTAAAAAGTCGACATTTTAAAAAAGGCTCGAAATTTTCAATAAAAAATGTATCAAAATTTTGTAAAATAATTCAAAATGTCAAAAAAGTCAATATTTTAACTAAATGTCGCGATTTAAAAAATCGAAATTTTCGGATTTCGAGTTTTATAGAAACTTTCAAAAAAAAAATCAGGATTTAAAACAAAACTTGAAAAAAGTCGACATTTTGAAAAATGGTTGAAATTTACAAAAAAATGAAAAATTTTAAAAAGCAACGAAATTTTCAATAAAAAATATATCAACATTTTGCAAAATAGTTCAAAATGTCAAAAAAAGTCAACATTTTAACTAAATGTCGCGATTTGAAAAAAATCAAAATTTTCGAATTTCGAATTTTAAAGAAACTGAAATTTTGAAAAAATATCGAAATTTAAAAAAAAAATCAGGTTTTTCAAAAAGAACTTGTAGACATTTTAAAAAAGGCTAGAAATTTACAAAAAAAAAATGAAAAATTTTAAAAAGCAGCAAATTTTCAATAAGGAATGTATCAAAATTTTGCAAAATAGTCAAAATGTCAAAAAAGTCAACATTTTAACTAAATGTCGCGATTTAAAAAATCAAAATTTTCGGATTTCGAGTTTTAAAGAAACTTTCAAAAAAAAATCGAAAATTTACAAAAAAAGGTCGAAAATATCAAAAAAGCAGAAATTTTCGGAGACAAAATTTTCAAAAACATTTTAGAAAAAAAATCGAATCTATTTTCAAAAAAGTTGAAATTTTCAGGGCTGAAATTTTGAAAAAATGTCGGAATATTTATAAAAGTCAAGGTTTTCAAAAGATGTCAACATTTTACAAAATAAAATCATATATTTTTTTAAAATATCAGTTTAATCAATAAAAAATTTCGAAATCTGTTTAAATTTTCCATTTTTTTTTATAAATTTTCGCCTTTTTAGAAATTTCTAATTTTTTCATAGTTTTAGGTTTATTTGAAAATCTTGGCGTTTTGTTGAAATCGTTCACTTTTTATAACAATTTCGACCTTTCTATAATCTCGACTTTTTTAAAAATATTAACATTTTGTCAAAATTAGACTCTTTTCAAAATTTTATTGGTTTAAACATTTGGTTTTTTTTAATCTTTTTTGTTTTAAATTATTGATTTTTTCTAAAATATCGTTATTTTTCTAAGATTGTTATTTATTATTATTTTTCAAAATTTCGACTTTTTAAAAATTATCATCTTTTTTTTTATTTCAACTATTTTCGAAAATCCTGTTGATTTTGAAATTATATTTATGATTAATTATTTTTGGGAGTGAATACGAAAGCGGTAATGTTTGAAACCGAGAAACAAATTTCGAAATTTTTTTTATTGCAACAATGAAAAAATTTAAAGGAGAACGTGGATATATTTTCCATAATCTGGGGAGGCTCAACGCAAAAAAAAGTTGGGCCTCTTTGGTATAGAGTACAGATTCATCTCCTTGGTACTTGATTTTTAAAAATCGTTTAAGTATACGTGTTTCGTAATATTTTTTGTATATTTTTTGCAAAGTTTTGCATTATGAAACGCTTTTTGAACTTTTTTTTAAAAATTGAAATACAAATCTTATCCCCTGAAACCAAGAAAGGTTAAAAAACACAACAGAGGTTGCTCTAACGCATTTCGATCATCTATCATCTTCAAAGAGATACATCTCTGATCTGACCAAGATTAGAAAAGACAACAAAGGTTGCTCTAACGCGTTTTGATCATTTATTATTTTCAGAAAGATACATCTCTGATCTGATCAAGATTAAAAAACACAACAAAGGTTGCTCTAACTCGTTTCGATCATCTATCGTCTTCAGAGAGATACATCTCTGATTTGATCAAGATTAAAAAACACAACAAAGGTTGCTCTAACGCGTTTAGATCATCTATCATCTTCAGAGAGATACATCTCTGATCTGACCAAGATTAGAAAAGACAACAAAGGTTGCTCTAATGCGTTTCGATCATCTATCATCTTCAGAGAGATACATCCCTGATCTGACCAAGATTAGAAAAGACAACAAAGGTTGCTCTAACGCGTTTTGATCATTTATTATTTTTAGAAAGATACATCTCTGACTTGATCAAGATTAAAAAAGACAACAAAGGTTGCTCTAACGCATTTCGATCATCTATCATCTTCAAAGAGATACATCTCTGATCTGACCAAGATTAGAAAAGACAACAAAGGTTGCTCTAACGCGTTTTGATCATTTATTATTTTCAGAAAGATACATCTCTGATCTGATCAAGATTAAAAAACACAACAAAGCTTGCTCTAACGCGTTTCGATCATCTATCGTCTTCAGAGAGATACATCTCTGATTTGATCAAGATTAAAAAAGACAACAAAGGTTGCTCTAACGCGTTTAGATCATCTATCATCTTCAGAGAGATACATCTCTGATCTGACCAAGATTAGAAAAGACAACAAAGGTTGCTCTAATGCGTTTCGATCATCTATCGTCTTCAGAGAGATACATCTCTGATTTGATCAAGATTAAAAAACACAACAAAGGTTGCTCTAACGCGTTTAGATCATCTATCATCATCAGAGAGATACATCTCTGATCTGATCAGGATTAAAAAACGCAACAAAGATTGCTCTAACGCGTTTAGATCATCTATCATCTTCAGAGAGATACATCTCTGATCTGACCAAGATTAGAAAAGACAACAAAGGTTGCTCTAACGCGTTTTGATCATTTATTATTTTCAGAAAGATACATCTCTGATCTGATCAAGATTAAAAAACACAACAAAGGTTGCTCTAACGCGTTTCGATCATCTATCGTCTTCAGAGAGATACATCTCTGATTTGATCAAGATTAAAAAAGACAACAAAGGTTGCTCTAACGCGTTTAGATCATCTATCATCTTCAGAAAGATACATCTCTGATCTGACCAAGATTAGAAAAGACAACAAAGGTTGCTCTAACGCGTTTCGATCATCTATCGTCTTCAGAGAGATACATCTCTGATTTGATCAAGATTAAAAAAGACAACAAAGGTTGCTCTAACGCGTTTAGATCATCTATCATCTTCAGAGAGATACATCTCTGATCTGACCAAGACTGGAAAAGGCAACAAAGGTTGCTCTAACGCGTTTTGATCATTTATTATTTTCAGAAAGATACATCTCTGATCTGATCAAGATTAAAAAACACAACAAAGGTTGCTCTAACGCGTTTCAATCATCTATCGTCTTCAGAGAGATACATCTTTGATTTAATCAGGATTAAAAAAGACAACAAAGGTTGCTCTAACGCGTTTAGATTATCTATTATCTTCAGAGAGATACATCTGTGATCTGATCAAGATTAAAAAAGACAACGATAGTCAAGCTGTGATCTACAGAGACATACATCTCTGAAGATGATAGCTTAGCTATCGAAACGCGTTAGAGCAACCTTTGTTGCGTTTTTTAATCTTTATTGGTTTTAGGGAACCAGATTTATATTTTAATTTTTAAAGATAACCAAGGATTAGTCCGTTCCAAAAAAAAAAACTGTAAAACCAAAAATAAAAACTTTTTTCTATACAAAATTCGAACTTCTTTCTCCCCTTAGGTTAATTGTTTAATTGGCCAAGTGCACAGTTAATTATTTATTTCATATATCCTTTGCCAACATGATGTAATAATAATAGTGCTATGTAGCTATGAGTAAGACCTGTAATAGAATTAAAAAACGCGTTGTCGACAAAGAGGTTTGAATCCGTCAATTATCAGACCTATGAAGCAAAATCTGCCGCCTTTAGCCACCAAGCTATACGAGCATTGACAAGAATTTTAACTACATTTAGTTAAAGAGTTTTCACTTCTGGCAGTCCCAGTAATTTTAATCGACTGGAAAGGGTGACGAATTGGGAATCGCCCAAGGCGAACTTCCATCAAGAGTGGTCTGGTCAAAAAGAATATTCCAAATAACAAAACATCTGCCAATTAATTTTCTTTAAAAAATCAGCATATATTTTAATGTTGGCGATTTTATTAACTAAGAAATAATTTGAGCGCTTGAAGCAAGAAGCAAATCTGTTATTCTAATCTCATGACACGAACAAGACGTTAAAATTGTTATTTTTAAATTTTCCAAAATATAGTAATTTGGTATAAATAAAAAGGTTACTTCCGGAAATTTTAATGGACTTGTAAACTTAATCGATAAGTTACATTAATATGAAATCAATATTTCGAGGTCACTTTTAACGAGAACTTCTTGTTCAATCTGAAGGATCATAATTTAAACATCAAGGAGGACATGGTGTAGCTATAATTCGTGGAAATAATTTTCCACGTATTACGATGAAAGGTAAGATGACATCATGAATGATGTTGGGCTCAGTACCTTGTTTATTTGTTGATATTTTAATGACTCAATTTTTCGTAAATTGTAATAAATTTAACACATAATCCACAATTGAGGTCAAATAATTAATTGAGTCATTTTTTTGTTTAATAAATATATATTACGCCATTAATGGTGTACAGCAGAAATATTAATCTTTGGAATGACTGAAAATTTTAATAATAATATCTAACAACCATCAACAGCTACTTTTTTTTTTGGAACAGACTGATCCTTGCTTATATTCAAAAATTGAAATACAAATCTTGTCCCCTGACATTCAGCAATTGTCTTTTAGTAGTAGTATCCGTCTGAAGATGATAGCTTAGCTATCGAAATGCTGAGAACAACCTCTGTTGTGTTTTTTAATCTTTCTTGGTTTCAGGGAACAAGGAGCGACTTGTTCGGAGTAGATTTGTTTTGAAAAATTTTTTTACAACTTAAACAATGAAACGAAATGAGTAAATTATTTGCGACACCAAATCCAGCGACTTGGTTGTATAGCTTACACTTACATTTTCGACTTTTTTCGACGTTTTAACTTAACACTACAAATTTGAACCTAAAACTTCAAACTTCCACAAAAAAGGCCAAAAGTTCGACTTTAAATTGAATATATCTATTTTCATCACAATACTATCAATTTTTAGGCATAAATTGCAATTCAATTTCTAAATGTATCGACTTGACGACCTAAATAATAAAATTTCTTGTAACATTTTTAAATTTAGAATTTATACTCAAAATCTAAAAAAAAATTAAAATTTATGAAAATGAAATTCGAATTTTACGAGGAAATTTAAAAAAAAGAAATTTTTACGGAAAACTTTGAAATCTATGAAAAAATTCTGAACTTTTTGAGTTTAAAAATGTTGTAGACATGGAATTTTGATAAACTCACAAAAATTTGACTTTTATTCAAAAACTAGCTGATATATCATTCGTCTTCATTCATCATTTTGACGACTGCTACATACTTTCTTTAACTTGTTAGATTAATCGATTTTTTTAAATGACAATTTTTTGAAATTTCTGTCTTTTTAAATTTACTCTTTTTTTTAAATTTCAACCCTCACTTTATTTGAATTTTCTTAAAAGTTTATTAGCCTCATCAAAAAGATCAGCTTTTTAAAAAACTTCACTTTTTGAATAATTCCATTTGCTTAATTTGTAGAATTTGGACTTTTTTGAATATAACGAATTTTTCTGAATGAATGTTTCGAAAATTCCGATTTTATTTCAATATTTCGAATTTTTTCTCAACATTTCAAATTTTTTCAAAACTTAAGCTTTAATTTTTTTTCACAAATTTTATTAATCCAAAAGTTTCTACTTTTTTAAAATTTACCTTCTATCAAAATTTCGACTTTTTTGGAAAATTTCAGCTTTTCTGATAAATTGATATACTTGGCTTGAGCTTGATAGCTTGGCCATCGAAACGCGTCAGAGCGACTGTTGTTGTGTCTTTTAATCTTTCCTAAAAAATTGAAATACAAATCTTGTTCCTTGAAACCAAGAAAGATTAAAAAACACAACAAAGGTTTCTCTAACGCGTTTCGATAGCCAAGCTATGACCTTCAGACCTGAAGATGATGGCTTGAGTGTCGAAACGCGTTAGAGCAACCTTTGTTGTGCTTTTTAATCTTGATCAGATCAGAGATGTATCTCTCTGAAGATAATAGATGATCGAAAAGCATTAGAGCAGCCTTTGTTGTGTTTCTTAATCTTGATCAGATCAGAGATGTATCTCTCTGAAGATGATAGATGATCGAAAAGCGTTAGAGCAACCTTTGTTGAGTTTTTTAATCTTTCTTAGTTTCACGGGATAAGATTTATATTTCAATTTTAGAAAAAAGTTAAAAAACGTTTCATAATCCAAAACTTTGCAAAAAATATACGAAAGGAATTATGAAACACGTATACTGAAACGATTTTTAAAAATCAAGTACCAAGGGGATGAATCTGTACTCTACCAAAGAGTCCCAACTTTTTTTTTGCGTTGAGCCTCCCCGGATTATGAAAAATGCATCCACGCTCTCATTTTTTAATTGCTGTAATAAGAAAAATCTCGAAATTTGTTTCTCGGTTTCAAATATAATCACTTTCGTATATACTTTGAATAATTAATCATAAATATAATTAAAAATAATCAACAAGATTTTCGAAAATAGTTGATGTCAAAAAAAAAGATCATAATTTTTAAAAAGTCGAAATATTAAAAAATAATAATAAGGAACAATTTTGAAAAATTAATTTCAAAATCTAAATGTCAACATTGAGGAGCATACTTTCAGCAAAAATACGAATTTTTTAATGAACTAGAAAATTTTGAAGGTATCAATTCGAAAAAAACGTTATTGCAGTATTTGAATTCAAAAATTTTAGAACAAAATTGAAATTGTGCAATCAGCAAGAAAATTTTGAACAAAAAGGCCATGAATTTTTATAAAAAATAGTTAAAATTATCTAATTTGAATCAACATGTCGTAAAAAAAATCGATATTCTGAGAAAACACGAGATTGATACAAAAGATTTGAGTTTTAATTGAAATGTTAAAAGAAAGGGACAGTATCTCTCTGAGGATGATGGCTTGACTATCGAAACGCGTTATAGCAACCTTTGTTGTGTTTTTAAATCTTTCTTGGTGTCAGGGGACAATATTTGTATTTCAATTTTTTTGATAACCAAGAACCAATCAGTTCCACCAAAAAAAAACTCCTGGGGCCAAGAAAATAAACAAGAAGCCAAACCACTGCGTTGGAGAACCAAGAAAGGGTGAGTCTGCAAAACATCTTCTCATTTGACCACAAGTCAGATGCATTTTCTATACTTTTAACAGACATTTATTTAACTAATAAGGATTTCATTATTTTTTTCCTCTAAGACAAGATGCATAACTTTTTTAATTTTAATTTGGTTACATTTTGTTAACTAAAACGTCGAATTTCGATATTTGAATCCTGCTTCTTTTTTTTTTCTTCGATAAACTTTATTATTTGTCTAATATTAAATTTTCTAATATATATATAACAGAAACTATTTTATGACAAAACAAGGTTACTTTTCATAATATGTATATAAAAAAAATTCTATTAACTTAATATTAACTGCAAAAAAATATTGGCTGCACAATTTGTCATACGTTAAAGTTCGAATGAGTATATATGTTTTAGTTGCAGACAAGAGAGCGTGTTAATAAAACGTGTTAAAAAAAGACACCACTTTCCGTGCTCCTTTATACGGTAGGGCCTCATGAGGTGCACATATTACATCTGTGGTAATCTGAGGCAATATGTGCATGTTGCATCTGTGGTCCTTTGATTTTCATCCACCTTTTCGCTAGTTTTTAGAAGTCCATGGCAAAACTGAAGTACATGAAGCAAGTTATTGAATTTATGAATAAATTAAGTTTCATTAATTTTGACTAAAAGACATTTCGTAAAGATTGAGAGTGAGAGTTGCTCAGGTCGTGACCCTATAATAAAATGTACCATATTAATTGTATTAAAGTGTCAGGATTTCAGTTTCTCAGTCAAATAGAATACAGAGAGTTCGCATAATAAGAGATTTTAATAAGCTGTTAATAAGAGGCAATTTTAATCTTGAACATGAACTTATGTAAAGTCGTAAAGTGATTTCTCTTACCCATTGTTACTTTTTTTATAATAAAGCAAATTCGATATCCTACTGAAGATGTTTAGGATTTTTGTTTTACATTTAAATATTTAAATTAACCTAGAAAACAATCCGTTACTAAAATAACGAAATCCTCTTTTTTTTTGTAGTATTTAATATAACAATTTTGATTACATTACGTAAAGGCCAAGTTTATCTCGGCATTCTTAATTAAAGGAAATTATGTATGTACCCACTTTCTAGAGATAGCATGCAATAACCACGTAAATGAGAATGAGCGACGATCATATCGTTTAACATACACAA
Organism: Dastarcus helophoroides; assembly: GCA_028583605.1. Taxonomy (NCBI): domain Eukaryota; kingdom Metazoa; phylum Arthropoda; class Insecta; order Coleoptera; family Bothrideridae; genus Dastarcus; species Dastarcus helophoroides. The sequence continues at coordinate 34,421,388 of CM053327.1, forward strand.
TTCACATCCAGTCAGAAAGTCTAGACAGACGCAGCAAATCTGGCGGAACTGTCAGTATTTTACGGCTAAATTAATCATAATTATTCGTTTCAAATAAAAATTATTACAAAATATGTTAGAATAATGTAAATTAGTTAATGTGAATATTTATTCTAGGTTAGTTCATGTGAAAGCAAAATCAAAGAAATGCTAAAACAAAATAGTATTGTCATGTTTATACAGGTTGTCTTTGCTTGAAAAAATTAAATTTAAACTCAAAATTAATATTTAAAAATTAAATATCTGATAATTTTCCATTAAACTGACTTTGATATTGTAATTCGATTTTTGGTTTAGAATTGGAGATTGCGCTTTTTCGAGGAAAGTTTTAATTTACAGGTTTTTTTTTTCAAAGTTTTAACTTTAATCTCTGATGAAAGTATTAAAAATCGAATGAGTAAATTAGGAAACTTTATAAAAAGCTAAAATTTAGACAAAATCACAAATTTAGGTATAATTATTATTTTGTCTAGAGTGGTGTCAATCCGTCATTTAATAAACTAGTACTATATTTTTGATGCAACGGACTGGTCCTTGGTTATCTTCAAAAATTGAAACACAGAACTTGTCCCCTGAAACCAAGAAAAATTAAAAAACACAACAAAGGTTGCTCTAGCGCGTTTCGACAGCCAAGCTGTCATCTTCAGAGAGAAACTAACATCTAATCTTAAAATTAACCCTTATATTCTAAGAATATTCACTTCGTGCGTGATCGGCAGCACCCGAACGCGCATCCAATCATACACGTCGTTGTGTCACAATTTCTTATCTATCAACCTTAACTATTTTTAACAGAGATGAATGGCCTAAAGGTCCAGCGCAACCATTCATAAGGTTGTTTCCAGCCTTATGGATGGCTAAGCTCTCACATGCATTTAACATATAATTCTTATTAACTACTCTTAACAATTTAATATTATTATCTATCCTATGATCTAATTCAAAAGCATGTCGAGCCACACTTGACTTCTCAGTTCTTCCGTACCTCAAATGAGCCAAATGTTCTTTGAGTCGGATTTTAAGAGATCGTCTAGTTTGTCCGACATACTTTTGAGGACAATCCCTACATGAAATTTGGTAAATACCAGACTTATCTGTTTGCTCTACTTTATCCTTTAAACTACCCAAAAGCGAATTTAATTTTCCATTAGAAGTATAAATAACCCGAAAACCCTGATTTCGTAAAATTCCACCCAAACCCTGCGTGAGCGAGGGTTCAAATGGAAGTGAGACGAATTTAAAGTTTTTGTTTTCATCAGCTCGGAAAGTTGTAGTATTCACCAATTCACATTTAAATTTTTTCTTATTAATAATTTTATAAATAATATTTGGATCGAATCCATTAACTTCAGCTATATGTTTTATTGTCTTCAACTCCTTTCTGAATCTTTCCCTACTAAGAGGAAGACTCAGAAGGCGATGGGCAAGGAAGTTGAAGCTTGCCATTTTGTGCTGTATGCAATGGTTAGAATCGGTTCCGAAGTTTCTCTCTGAAGATGACAGCTTGGGTGTCGAAACGCGTTAGAGCAACCTTTGTTGTGTTTTTTAATTTTTCTTGGTTTCAGGGGACAAGTTCTGTGTTTCAATTTTAGTACTATATTGTCAAGATTTTGTATATTTAGTTTAGTTTGTTCACCTTAAATACCCACAGGTCCTTCTAGAGATTAAAATTTTGATTTGAAACCAAAATTTATCAATAATATTTCATTTTTCCGTCATAATTTTATTGTCATACCTGATAAGTTGTATCTAATTGCTATGGATTCTTAGAACTGATCAGACGTTTCGTTTGAAACTAAATAGAATATTGTTGATGCCTTTGGTGGTCAAAATTTCAACGAAAAGGGAAAGTTCATCAGTAATATTTTTCTATTATAATTTTGTCTTCATGTGGTATATCACCTCCATGATCTTACATATTCTGGTACAGAATCCATCCTAATTATCATTTGGTGGTAAACATTTTGGTAAAAAAGGATAGTTAATCAGTAATATTTTCTTTTTTCACTATAATTTTGCCTTCATTTTTCTAACTTGGGTTTTATCGAATGTTTATGACAGGACATAGACCTTAGAAACTATTCAAAAGCTTCATTTGAAACTGATTAGCACAATCTTACGTATTTGGGTACAATCTTTTCTTTACTACGTACAATGGATCCATCTGGTGGCGATCAAAATTTCAATGAAAAACGAAAGTTCATCAGTAATATTTTGTTTTTCCATCATAATGTTGCCTTTATGTGGCTTTTTTTTACTAGGTCTTCGGATACAATCAATCCATCCTAATAATCATTTGGTGGTCAAAATTTCAATGGAAAAGAAAGTTCATCAGTAATATTTTCTTTTTCCACTATAATTTTGTTTTCCTGTGGTACACTTTTCTTACTAGATATTCGGGTACAATCGATCCATCTTAATAATCATTTAGTGGTCAAAATTTCAATGGAAAACGAAAGTTCATCAGTAATATTTTCTTTTTCCACTATAATTTTGTCTTCATGTGATACACTTTTCTTACTAGATATTCGGATACTATCGATCCATCTTAATAATCATTTGGTGGTCAAAATTTCAATGGAAAACGAAAGTTCATCAGTAATATTTTCTTTTTCCACTATAATCTTGTCTTCCTGTGGTACACTTTTCTTACTAGATATTCGGGTACAATCGATCCATCTTAATAACCATTTGGTGGTCAAAATTTCAATGGAAAACGAAAGTTCATCAGTAATATTTTCTTTTTCCACTATAATTTGGTCTTCCTGTGATACACTTTTTTTACTAGATATTCGGGTACAATCGATCCATCTTAATAATCATTTGGTGGTCAAAATTTCAATGGAAAACGAAAGTTCATCAGTAATATTTTCTTTTTCCACTATAATTTTGTCTTCATGTGATACACTTTCCTTACTAGATATTCGGATACTATCGATCCATCTTAATAATCATTTGGTGGTCAAAATGTTAATGAAAAATTATAGTTTATCAGTAATTATTATCAGTAATAGTTGCTTTTTTCACCACAATTTCATCTTCATATGATTTCTCTAAATTGCGCCTTATTAAATGGTTATGTTGGATACCCTAGTACAGAGGTGGGCAGTAGCCGGCTTGCGACGATGTCGAATCCAGCCCACCGCATAAATGCAGAAATATAGCCTTCATAATTTTATGTATTTGGATACGGTTTAAAAAAAGTTGAATTTTAAAAACATAGGTCGACTTTCAAGAACATAATTAAAATGTTCAAAAAATAGGAAAAAAACTCCAAAAAAGATGAATTTTGTTGTAAAAATCAGAACTTCTAAACAATACAAAGGATGGGCATTTTTTACCAACAATTTTTGATAGAGCCGGGTCATAATACAAAAGTTTTATTTAGTAAAATTTCACAAAAAAAGTTGCCCCCTCCAGCTTTAAAAACTAATCAGAAGCTTCATTTGAAACTAAACATATCGCGATCGTAAACTCACGTATTCGGGTATAATTGTTCCATCTTAATAATGATTTGGTACAGAATTCTGTTCTCCGTTTGCGAGCAGGAGGAATGTGGAATACGGTAGGTAAAATGGTGGGTCGCCATGGTTGGAGCACTCCAAAAGCCACCTATTCTGGGTGCGATGGACCATCTACCGGTGAAATATAACTTCACAAAATTCTACCGTATAAAAATGGATGAACTACAATGAAGGATACCAGACGTAAGTATATATACGGATGGATCGAAAACAAATACGGGCACTGGAACAGGAATCATCTCGGAAAACCTGAACCTAAATGTAAGTATTAAGTTAGATAAATACTCAACAATCTTCCAAGCGGAGTTATTGGGAATTTTATAGAGCGCCAAACAAATGACGCAACTGAACATTACAGGAAAATATATCCGAATAAAGACGAAGAGCCAGGCAGCACTTAAGGTCCTGAGGAATGTGAAAACAAACTCAGTGCTGGTATGGAACTACCATCTAGCTTTAGAACGTCCATCACAAGAAAATGCAATTGATCTAATATGGATCAAAGGACATTCTGGGAAAGAGGGAAACGAACGCGCTGACAAACTGGCGAGGAAGGGTTCGGAGGGACAATTCGTTACACTAGAACCAACTCTTCCTTTGGCGAGATCAACCGTAAGATCCCTACTTAACGAAGAAATTTATCGCAAACACAAAACCATATGGGCATCAATAACAACATGCCGACAAACTCATGCATTCATTAGAATGCCGTGCGGGGAAAGGGCAAGATTATGCCTACATTTCTCAAGGAATAATCTCAGGAAACTTGTAGGGTTTTGGACAGGTCAATGTCGATTAAATAAACACCTCCACAGAATAAGAATTATAAACGACCCGAGTTGTAAAAGGTGTTTAGAAGAAGATGAGAGTGTCGAGCACGTGATGTATCACTGCCCGGCACTAGCATCAATCATAGGATCCACGCTGGGGGACTTCTGGCCTAGGGTGGCCAGTTTGAGAGAGGCGCATTCAAGGTACGTCTTCAGTTTCTCAACAAGGTTGGGCGGCTGAAGAATGACCAAGGACATTTCAATCACGGGGATAGTACAATGGGCCCGGAAAGGGTGTCCTAAGTGCTGGCCTAAACTTTAGGCAACCCCCAACGAAACCAGAATCCAGATCCAGAATGATTTGGTGATCAATGAAAAACCAAAGTTCATCAGTAATATTTTCTTTTTCCACTATAATTTTGTCTTCATGAAGTACATTTTTCTTATTACGTATTCGGGTGCAATCTTGATAATCATTTGGTGGTCAAAATTTCAAAACAAAATGGAAGTTCATCAGTAATATTTTCTTTTTTTTCTATAATTTTGTCTTCATGTGGCTTAGTTTTCTTACTAGGTCTTGGGGACAATCACTCCATCTGGTAGTGGTCAAAATTTTAATGAAAAACGAAAGTTTATCAGTAATATTTTCTTTTTCCACTATAATTTTGTCTTCATGGCTTATTACGTATTCGGGTGCTATCGATTCATCTTAATAATCATTTGGTGGTCAAAATTTTAAAACAAAATGGAAGTTCATCAATAATACTTTCTTTTTTCTGTATAATTTTGTCTTCATGTGGTTTAGTTTTCTTACTACGTCTTCGGGTACAATCACTCCATCTGGTGGTGGTCAAAATTTTAATGAAAAAGGAAAGTTCATCTGTAATATCCTCTTTTTCTATCATAATTTTATCTTCATGAAGCACACTTTTTTAAGCTGTACCTTATCGAATAGTTGGTACCCCGACTTTTTATCCGACGACAGAAAATCTGTGACAAAAAATCCGCGACAAAATATCCACCAGACAAAATATCCGCAGGCAAAATATCCAACGGACAAAATATCCGCAGACAAAATATCCAACGGACAAAATTTCCATGAATAAAATATTTACGAAAAATTATCTAATAACATAAAATGCTAACACGGCATGTTCCAATCAACAATACAAACTTATCAGATAAACTCTAGATGAACTAATTTCAGGTACGAAAAAAATTCATTTATTCTTTAAAATGTAAATATATGGAACAAAATCCATTATTTTCTGCGTTTCGTGGAATTATTGCATTATTAGATAATCTTTTGCCACAAGTTACTTTTATGCAAGAAGAATGCAACCTAGACTACAAATTCATGCAGCCCTCCAGGCGTGTATAGTAAAATCATAGGCAGCTGAACTACCAACAGTTGAAACACTGCCACCTAGCGAAGCGGTTACTCTCTAGGAGAGTTCCCAGAAGACAAGGGGATTTTATAAATGCACAGACCCAATAGGTTTGAACATTTATTAGATTCGAAGTTTGGAAACCAAATACCGGTTTCGATCTTGTTAGATCTCGTCAGTTTGGTATATCCAACTCGAATGCTAATAAATGTTCCGACAAGTAAGTACTAAAACATTCACAGGCGTCGAGCGAGTGACTTTTTAGTACTACCACCTATTGGTCCATAGAGAAACTATGGCCATCGCCAACAATGTCGTATGCAAGAAGAATGCAACCTAGACTACAAATTCATGCAGCCCTCCAGGCGTGTATAGTGAATCATAGGTAGCTGAACTACCAACAGTTGAAACACTGTATTTGGTATTTGGTTTCCAAACTTCGAATCTAATAAATGTTCAAACCTATTGGTCTGTGCATTATAGAATCCTTGTCTTCTGGGAACTCTCCTAGAGAGCAACCGCTTCGCTAGGTGGCAGTGTTTCAACTGTTGGTAGTTCAGCTACCTATGATTCACTATACACGCCTGGAGGGCTGCATGAATTTGTAGTCTAGGTTGCATTCTTCTTGCATACGACATTGTTGGCGATGGCCATAGTTTCTCTATGGACCAATAGGTGGTAGTACTAAAAAGTCACTCGCTCGACGCCTGTGAATGTTTTAGTACTTACTTGTCGGAACATTTATTAGCATTCGAGTTGGATATACCAAACTGACGAGATCTAACAAGATCGAAACCGGTATTTGGTTTCCAAACTTCGAATCTAATAAATGTTCAAACCTATTGGTCTGTGCATTATAGAATCCTTGTCTTCTGGGAACTCTCCTAGAGAGCAACCGCTTCGCTAGGTGGCAGTGTTTCAACTGTTGGTAGTTCAGCTACCTATGATTCACTATACACGCCTGGAGGGCTGCATGAATTTGTAGTCTAGGTTGCATTCTTCTTGCATATGAACTACCAACAGTTGAAACGCTGCCACCTAGCGAAGCGGTTGCTTTCTAGGAGAGTTCCCAGAAGACAAGGAGGACTTGGAGGAAACGATATTAACTCAACTTTTAGAAAAAATGCAAACTCTAGTGTTTACCTGTACGGTACAGGTAAATATTAAACATATGTACATAAATGGGGACTTTGTTTAAGGAGCTACAAAATAACTGTAAATACAAAAGTTAAACAATTTTTTATGTATTATCTTTTAGACATATCAGAAAAAATTAGTGTCCTTTGCAAAGTCAAAAGTATAAAAAAGGCTGTAATGAAAGATATTTTCTCTTTTCAAAAATATATCATTGTTCATATTTAACAATAATTTAGGAGATCGATCAAAAGAAATTGACACATCTTATTTATAAACCGGATATTTTGTCTATCAGTTAGTTAGTTATTCTGACATCGGAAAATTTATCGACTGGATATTTTGTCGTTCGGATATTTTGCCAGCGGATATTTTGTCTGCAGGTATTTGGTCTGTTGGGTATTTTGTCTGTTGAATATTTTGTCTGTGAATATTATTTCGGGGATATTTTGTCGCGGATATTTTGTCATCGGTCTGAAAGTCGTGCTACCGAATAGTTATTCTAGAGACTCTGGCTTAATAATGATTTAGTAGTCAAAATTTTTATTAAAAACGGAAAATCATCACTAATATTTTCTTTTTTCGCTATAATTTTGTCTTCATGTGGAACATTTGAATCGCCTACAATCAATCCATCTGGTGCTGGTCAAAATTGTAACAACAAAAATTTTCATCAGTAAAATTTTCTTTTTTCACCATAATTTTGTCTTCATGTGGTACATTTTTCTTACTATCCCTTCGGGTACAATCCCTTCATTTGGTGGTGGTCAAAATTTCAATGAAAAAGGAAAGTTTATCAGTAATATTCTTTTTTTCACCATAATTTTGTCTTCATGTGGTACATTTTTCCTACTATCCCTTCGGGTACAATTACTTCATTTGGTGGTGGTCAAAATTTCAATGAAAAAGGAAAGTTTATCAGTAATATTTTCTTTTTCCACCTTAATTTCATCTTCACGAGGCACCCTTTTCTACGCTGTACCTTATCGAATCGTTATGCTAGAAATTCTAACTTAATAATTATTTGGTGGTCAAAATTCGAATGAAAAACGAAAGTTCATTAGTAATATTTTCTTTTTCCGTTATAATTTTGTCTTCATGTGGTACATTTTTCTTATTACGCATTTGAGTGCAATTGATCCATCTTAATAATCATTTGGTGGTCAAATTTTCAAGAAAAAATGCAAAAACTCATCAGTAGAGGAAAGTCACCAAATATGGAATAGTATCCTAATATGGAATACCTTAATTTCTCTAAAAATATAAGTATGAAACGCAACACACGACCATCTTTTGTTTCATTCGGTCTATTTACTACCGCACTCACATCATCGTGTCAGTTGCGCGAACGCTACACGTGTGGCAGGCGTATTTTGTTTTGTTGTCACTCAGAAAATTTTAAAGGTAAGTAATAAATGAGTATTACCAGTTATTAGGTATGTATACATAAGTGTTATACTATTTAGTATATCGATATTATGTTTATTTCAACATTTTGTGATCTTCAGTCATTAAAATATTGTGACTTGAAAACATATTTAGACGAGTTTGAACTAGAATAAAAATCCAAATATGGACAGTCGTCGGTGTCTAATTATGGAATATTCCATAATTAGGTCTTTATATTTCACATGATAGGTACTTGCTACTATTTCTTTAAAAAATTATATGTTATGTTTGTTTTTAGAATGTCGGCTTCACAATCAACCAAGAAACGAAAAATCTGGGATGAAGAAAAAATGGCAGAAGCTGTAAAATTCATCCGGGGAAAGAAAATGGGATATTTGAAAGCGGCACAGCATTTTCAAGTGCCTAGGACAACTTTATTTCGTTTATGCCAACAAGATGAACAGTCTCCAGAAGTGGCAGCAGCTACTACATTAGGACGAAAAACTATATTGGGCTCCGAACTTGAACGTCAGCTAGTAGAATACATATTAATGATGGAGAGCAAGTTTCACGGTTTAACAAGAACTGATCTTCGCCGTATGGCGTATATGCTAGCAAAGCGAAACAACTTGCAGAATCCCTTCGGTAAATCAGGTATGGCTGGAAAAAAGTGGTTAAAGTTATTTTTAAGTCGTCATAAAGATAAACTTGCGATAAGAAGACCAACTGGTACATCTTTTGCCAGAGCATTTGGATTTGATAAAGAAAAAGTGGATGCTTATTTCAACCTCCTTCAAGAGCTTTACACTAAAAATAATTATCTACCAAATCGAATTTACAACGTGGATGAATCAGGCCTCACAATAGTACAAAGTAAGATACCACAAATCATCGGTCACAAAGGTAAACGCCAGATAGCTGCACTGACATCAGCAGAAAGAGGATCTCTTATGACAATAGTTGTTTGCATGACTGCTGCTGGTCATTTTGTTCATTATTTTTCCCAGAAAAAATATGAGTGCTCAGCTAATGAGAGGCTGTCCTCCATAATCAGTCGGAGTTGCACATCCGTCAGGGTGGATTCAAATGAACACACCAACCCGACTCCTGAATCAAGGGTTTTACTGATACTAGATGGACACTATAGTCATACTCACAATATTGATATAATAGATATTGCTAGGGAAAATAACGTGGACATAGTTTCGTTACCTCCACATACGACTCACAAATTGCAGCCGTTAGACAAGACTTTCATGGGGCCATTAAAAACATACTACAGTGAGGAAATACGCATGTGGATTAGAAACAACAACAGACCTCTAAGTCCATATGATATTGTGGAGCTGTTTGGCAAATCCTATTTGAAAGTACAAACAGGTGAAATTGCAGCCAACGGGTTCAAAGTCACTGGATTATGGCCTTTAAATAAAAATGTGTTCAGTGATGTGGACTTTATTGCTGCGCAACAAAATGCTGTAAGAGACGGTTGTACAACCAATATCACTCCACTGGAATCAAGATCTGAAACTGGTCAAGTTCTGATAGAAATACCTGTACCAGAAACAACTGCTAATGTACAACCTGAACCTGCACCCTCGACTTCCGGGCTTAATCGCAGCAGTTTGGGTCTGGTTTCTCCGCATGCCATAAGTCCAGCACCAGAGAAACGAAGAAAAGTATCTAACAGAGGAAGAAAAGCTGCCGTAGCAGCAGTCATAACATCTTCACCCTACAAAAATGATTTAGTAAATAAAAATATGAAGCGACAAGAAAAAGAAAGTAAATTAGTCAAGACAAAGAATAAGAAGAAAACTGCGAAGAGAAAGAAACAAACGAAGAAAAATAAGGATGATTGGGAAGAAGAAGACTCTGAGGAACAGGACGATATCCAGTTTGATGAAGGCAGTGAACATGATGAGTTGATGGACCAAGTATCTCCTGACTCTACTGATGCAGAATGTATGTTCTGTTCAAGACTTTTTTCCATGGATAAAAGTGGAGAAAGCTGGATTAAATGCTTAATGAGTGGGCTCTGGGCACATTATGATTATGCTGGTCCAGAGTTTGATACTTGGATCTGTGACTTTTGCAAGTGAATTAAGTAACTTCTTTCATTTATCATAATATGTTATTTTTAATTATTTGATCTCATAGATATTTATGTCTATTTTTGTTATTGATATGATGATTTATGCTTATATTGCATATATGGGTACCTATTCCATATTTGGTTACTTATTTTGGGTTTTGTGTTAGGTTGTAATTTAATAACTAATATATTTGATTAAAGGTTGTTAATTACTACATATAAATGTATGACTGATTAGTAATAACATTAAACTATTTTCATTTCTATGAAGTTTTTTTTTTATATCCCTAAAACAAAATGGTATTCCATATTTGGTGACTTCCCTCTAATATTTTATTTTTCCTCCATAATTTTGTCTTTAAGCGGTACATTTTTCTTACTACATCTTTGGGAACAATCACTTCATCTAGTGGTGGTCAAAGTTTCAATGAAAAACAAATGTTTATCCCTAATATTTTCTTTTTCCATTATAATTTTGTCTTCATGTGGTACACGATCCTTCGTGTACAATCGATCCATCTTAATAATCATTTGGTGGTCCAAATATGAAGGCAAAATGGAAGTTCATCAGTAATATATATTTTTTTTTGATAATTTTGTCTTCGTGTGGTCCATTTTTCTTATTACGTTTTCGGGTATAACTATACCAACTGGTGGTGGTCAAAATTTCAATGAAAAACGAAAGTTTGATAATAATATTTTCTTTTTCTACTATAATTTTGTCTTCAAGTGGTACATTTTTCTCACTGCGCATTTGAGTGCAATCGATCCATCTTAATAATCATTTGGTGGTCAAATTTTCAGGAAAAGTGGAACCTCATCAGTAATATTTTCTTCTTTCTCCATTATTTTGTCTTCAAGTGATATATTTTGTTACTACGTCTTTGGGTACAATCACTTCATCTAGTGGTGGTCAAAATTTCAATGAAAAACAGACGTTCATTAGTAATATTTTCTTTTTCCATTATAATTTTGTCTTTATTGGTACATGATCCTTCGGGTGCACGATCCATCTTAATAATCATTTGGTGGTCAAAATTTGAAGGCAAAATGGAAGTTCACCAGTAATATATATTTTTTTGTTGATAATTTTGTCTTCATGTGTTCCATTTTTCTTCTTACGTCTTCAGGTACAACCATCTCAACTGGTGGTGGTCAAAATTTCAATGAAAAACGAAAGTTTAATAGTAATATTTTCTTTTTCCGCTATAATTTTGTCTTCATGTGGTACATTTTTCTTATTAGGCATTTGAGTGCAATCGATCCATCTTAATAATTATTTGGTGGTCAAATTTTCAAAGAAAAATGGAACCTCATCAGTAATATTTTGTTCTTTTTCCATAATTTTGTCTTCAAGCGTCTTTGGGTACAATCACTTGATCTGGTGGTGGTCAAAATTTCAATTAAAAACAGACGTTCATCAGTAATATTTTCTTTTTTCACTATAATTTTGTCTTCATGTGGTACATGATCGTTCGAGTGCAATCGATCCATCTTAATAATCATTTGGTGGTCAAAATTTTAAAGCAAAATGGAAGTTCATTAGTAATATTTTCTTCTTTTTTTTTGATAATTTTGTCTTCATGTGCTCCATTTTTCTTATTACGTATTCGGGTACAACCACCCCAAATGGTGGTGGTCAAAATTTCAATTGAAAGACGAAAAGTTTATTAGTAATATTTCCTTTTTCCGCTACAATTTTGTCTTCATGTGGTACATTTTTCTTATTACGCATTTGAGTGCAGTCGATCCATCTTAATAATCATTTGGTGGTCAAATTTTCAAAAAAAAAATGCAACCTCATCAGTAATATTTTGTTCTTTCTCCATAATTTTGTCTTTAAGAGGTACATTTTTCTTACTGCGTCTTTGGGTACAATCACTTCATTTGGTGGTGGTCAAAATTTCAATGAAAAACAGACGTTCATCAGTAATATTTTCTTTTTTCACTATAATTTTGTCTTCATGTGGTACATGATCCTTCGGGTGCAATCGATCCATCTTAATAATCATTTGGTGGTCAAAATTTTAAAGCAAAATGGAAGTTTGTCAGTAATATTTTCTTCTTTTTTTTTTGATAATTTTGTCTTCATGTGGTCCATTTATTTTACTACCTCTTCAGATAGAATCACTTCATCTGGTGGTGGTCAACATTTCAATGAAAAACGAAAGTTGGTTACTAATATTTTCTTTTTCCTCCATAATTTTATCTTCATAAAGCATACTTTTCTAAGTTGTATCTTATTGAATGGTTAAGCTAGAGATTCTAGATTAATAATCATTCGGTGGTCAAAATTTCAATGAAAAACGAAAGTTCATCAGTAACATGTCATCTTTATAAATTGGAAGTCTCCAAGTTACATCAAGTTACAAGATACTGTAGCGACCCTAAGACCTGATTAGAACTTCGTTTTAAGCAAAGCGTATTCAGTTAAAATCAACCCACTTTAAAACTCGCAGAGAACATCTACGAGTTTTAAAGTGGATTGATATTGGTGGTCAAAATTTCGATAAACCAAAGCTCATCACAACGGCCGCAAACCAGGTAGGTGTCTAGGGGTGCAAACAAGTCTGAGAGCCAATTACATTGAGAGGGTTATTCGTCAAAAAATATTGTCAGGTGCATTATACAATTTTGCCTAGGGTACTGCCAACATTTAATTCGCAGATGACTAGCACCAGAAGTTATTTTAAACAAATTTTTCATAGAGGGCTATAAAAATAATTACATTTTTACGACATATCTCATAGGTGGACGTAAAAAGTGAGACGCCGAATTATCGTGAGCAGCTGAATATGTTAATTTATTTAAAAAAAAAAAACAATTACGATCTATCTCCTTCCAAGTATAACTTTTTATCACTAATTTGCGGAGCGGGTCAACTAGAGTGAACTTATAACAATTATTATAATCAATGAAACATGAAACCATATATTAAAGTGTAAAATAGTACAATGATCATATATTTAGTTATTTAAAAACAAGTAGTTTTTGGTTAAATAAGATGTTTATCTGGTTATACTGTGTTTATCTAGTGCATGAACCTTGTAGTTTGTTTTAAAGATCCAAATTTTATAGAAAATAGAACTACGATTGTTCATCTATTTGAGTGGAAATGGAAGGAATATAGCTCTAGAATGTGAAAACTTTCTTGGACCAAAAGGTTATGCCGGTGCTACAGGTAATATTACTGCGACTTGTAACATAATATTGTTCGATTTAAAGGTGTCGTGAATTTAAAACCATTTTATTGAAACTAACAATAAGAGACAGTAAAGCACTGAACTAAAGAGACAGAACAAATAACATTAGTTAAATGCTGAACGAAGACACCCTACTGAATTCCTAGAACTTAATGGGGTGTCCCCATATTTTATAAATTAACACCTGCTTCGGGAAGTTTTCCATTACGAGAAGCTTGTAACAGAACTAGACTAGACACCTGCATATGACTCATCAACTTAACGTTAATGTTCTCATACCATCCATTAAAAGAATCCATTTACATGGTGATTTCTATCTCATCAATTCATTACAATAAACATATTGTGAATTTAACAAAATAACCCTTTTCTTCCATTTCTAACTCTTACTTTGTCAAATATTTTAATATTTATAACTATTAAGCTTGATTAACGATTAAAAAAGTAACAGACATTAAAAATTTTACGATGTTTAGATAAATATTTGCTATGAACGGACCTGCTTTCGCTTTAGAGCATCATCGGTGGTTATACCAGCAATTTGTTTAGCTGGTACAACCACTGATAATATTGTAAAGCGAAGTCAGGTCCGGTCATAGCAAATATTTATCGAAACATCGTGGAATTTTTAATATCTGTGGTTGTTTTAATGGTAAATAAAGTTTAATAGTTATGAATTTAACAAAATTCAAAGTAATTGTATTTGATATACTTCTTCCGGGATTGGACCGTGTCAAAGAACTACTAAAGGTGTTCCAACGTTTCGCCTACCATCGTAGGGGGCTTCTTCAGGAAACAAAGAAAGGAAAATAAATGAAAAGAGGAATATGAAGGAATATGCAAAAAATGAAAGAATAAAAAGGCCAATTTCAAAACATCAGAGCACGGTAACTCAGTATGTCCACCATGCCAGAGGCGAAACTCTTCTGAATTGAAAATTAGTACAAAGGATAAGAAAATTTAGACAGAAAAGCACGGTAACTCAGTATGTCCATCATACCAGAGGCGAAACTCTTCTGACAGGAAAGAAGGAAAGGAAAACTTTATACACCATTCGTCTGCGCGATCACTTCTGAAGATTTCCGATGCTTGGTTTCCAGATGGAGGAAAGCATGTAACCGTCGTCTCTGTTGATGTTTTTGGAGAATTTTTGAATGGTGGGCGAAACGTCGAACACTTTTAGTAGTGCTTTGATATGGTCCAATCCCGAAAGAAGTATATCCTGTACTAACTCTGGGCGTGGAAACCTTCGTTATCATAATGGTATTTGATAACGAAAAGTCACAAACAATTTTTAACTCACTTGAATTACGTAAGAACGTAGTCTTATGTTGTGATTTCCAAAAATAAAGCTTCATTCAAGACTAATTTCTGGCCTCGTTGCAGATTTCACCACCAAATGAAAATTTAGTTGTAGCTGATAGACCATGGTGGGAGAGATACCAACCAGTTAGTTACGTTCTAAAGACGAGATCTGGTAATGAAACAGATTTTAAAGATATGACGACAAGATGCAATGCGGTTGGAGTAAGGTAAGTTCTAGATTTAGTTTAGTTTTAAAAAGAGTTTCAAGCTTTCAGCATATTTAAGGGTCCATTGGGCGATAGAAATATCAGTTTGGAATCCTTATGCTGAATGAAAATTTATTGGTGTTTACGTTTTCAGAATATACGTGGATGTTGTTATAAATCATATGACAGGTGGTAATGGTATTGGTACAGCAGGAAACATTGGCAATGCAACTTACAAATATTATCCTGCAGTTCCATATACCGAGGACAATTTCCATTCATCCTGCTCTATAACAAATTATATGGATCCATGGAATGTCAGGAATTGTGAATTGGTTGGACTAAGAGATTTAAATCATGTAGGTTTTATTAACATTTAACACATTTACATATAACGCAATCGCTGCTTGGGGCAATCTGTAGAAGATTTCCAATCCTTAATGAACAAAGATAACTGAAAATCCAGACGTGTGGAAGAAGCAACCAGCGAAGAAAATCCCATTTATGAACATTTAGCACATTCACATATAACGCAATCGCTGTTTGGGGCAATCTGTAAGAAATTGGCAATCCTTAATGAAAACAGGTAACTCAAAATCTAGACGTGTGGAAGAAGCAACTGGCAAAGAAAATCCCATTTATGAACATTTAACACATTCACATATAACGCAATCGCTGTTTGGGGCAATCTGTAAAAGATTGCCAATCCTTAATGAACAAAGGTAACTGAAAATCTAGACGTGTGGAAGAAGCAATTGGCGAAGAAAATGCCATTTATGAACATTTAACACAATCACCTATAACGCAATCGCTGTTTGGGGCAATCTGTAAAAGATTGCCAATCCTTAATGAAAAAAGGTAACTGAAAATCTAGACATGTGGAAGAAGCAACTGGCGAAGAAAATACCACTCAATAGGAATGGAATTAACCAAACTTCGTAAAGAAGATACAGAGAACAATCACATATCATTCACCCATTCTTTATGAAGTTCATCTTGGGACACATTGGAGTTCAGGACTTCTCATACATAGAGCTCGGCCCCAAATCAACCAGTGGTCCTTATATAGATTTCAATTAAAGAATAGCGATTCATCTAATTGATAATAAGATTGTAATTGAGGTTATTTCCTGACTTTCAGAGATAGATTTTAGCTAACAATTAAATGTATCTCGATTTGAACAATCTTTCGTGTAGTAACGCCATTTCTATTCGTTCTCATCTTCTAGTTGCAGAGCAGTATGTCCACCATACCAGAGGCGATACTCTCGTATGGTGGACATACTGAGTTACCGTTCTGTCTAAACTGTCTAAACTTTCTTATCCTGTTTTGAAATTGGCTTTTTTCATTTTTGTATACTTCCTTGTATTTTATTTTTCATTTATTGTTTCTTTGCTACAATGATGGGCGAAACTTCGAACACTTTTAGTAGTTCCTTGACATGGTCCAATCCCGGAAGAAGTATATCCTGATAACCCTTTTCCTTCCGAATTGTTTCTCTTTGCGAGTAAATTGAACTCACGTTAACTAATGTTTTTAATTGTAGACACAAGGATACGTCCGTGATAAAATTGTACATTTCATGAACACTTTGTTGGATCTTGGAGTTGCTGGATTTAGAGTTGATGCCGCCAAACATATGAATCCGACAAACTTGAAAACTATATACGACAGATTAGACAATCTTAACACCAAACACGGTTTCAAACAAAATTCAAAACCGTTCATATATCAAGAAGTTATAGATTATGGTAAGATGACTAGCTTTGTAACTTCCTTCGTATCCAATTTCGCCACGTTTGTTTAGGAAATGAGGGGGTTTCTAGAGACGAATACACTAGTCTTGGTGCAGTGTTAGAGTTCAAATATGGAGCTTCCATTGGTAACGTGTTTCAGAGGAAGGACAAATTGACTTACACGGACAGCTGGGGGGAAAAGTGGGCTTTCCTTCCAAAGAGTGCGGATGCGGTGGTATTTGTCGACAACCACGACACCCAAAGAGGCGACGACAAAAGAATCCTAACATATAAGAAATCCAGAGAGTACAAGATGGCAGTAGCATTTATGCTTGCACATCCATATGGTACACCTAGAATTATGTCTAGTTACGATTTTAACAACAGAGACGTAGGACCGCCAAAAGACGCCGATGGCAATATCATCTCGCCTGGATTTAGACCAGACGATACGTGCACGAATGGGTACATTTGCGAACATAGATGGAGACAAATATATAACATGGTCAAGTTCAGGAATGTTGTTAAGCGTACTAGTGTGGAAAACTGGTGGAGCAACGGTGACCAACAAATCTCCTTCTGCAGAGGAAATAGAGGATTCGTGGCTTTTACTAATGGTGGCGATTTGAAAAGAGATTTGAAAACTTGCCTTCCTAAAGGGTTATACTGCGATATAATTTCTGGTAATATTGTAAATGGGATGTGCACTGGAAAAATAATTAACGTTAATGAACATGGAAACGCTTTTATCATTTTATCTGAATGGGAAGGTGTTGTAGCCATCCATATAAACTCTATAATTTAATAATATAAACTCTATAATTTAATAAAAATGTTTATTAAACTTCAATATATGTACATGTGAATACTTCTGGAGATTTTTTACTAAACCAACAAATATTTAGTTATGCAGTGCTTTCCAAACTGTTGTAGGAAAATACTCTATTTCCAAATTGCTACTTTTCAACCTCCCACTCCTTCACATCTCGGGGGCTAGCAACCCCAACATTACATAATCAAATAGCAAGTGGTGGGCTTCCAAATGGGAAAAACAATACGAGGGGAATGTGACTGTGGACATTTTTGAACCTCGTTCGACATGTAAGAGACGATATTCTAGACGATATGTAATCTGTTAAGTATTTCGCGAAAAATAATCGAGTAATGTTATTTTAAGAAACCATTCAAGTTGAACAACTGTTAATAAAAACGAAATTCCAGATTGATTTTCAAGTTTTAGAGATATTCAATCAATTGATAATAATTTAAATAAGTGTATTAATAGTCCTTAAATTATTTATCAGTTTATTTTATTTTTCAATCAAAACTACTTCAAAAATGAGAGAACAAGCAAAATGATGCATGTAAATTGTACGTAATTAGTTATTTTTTCCTAATAAAGTACTTAAATTTTATCGTGAGCGGTAAAAATTTTTAATGTTGGTGATGATTTGGCGATAAATGAACAGATATAAAGTAAAAATTATATTAGAACAACATTTGCAATCACTACTTCACAATGAAAGCAATAATATTAAGTGTAGTTTTCGCCGCCTTTGCATTTGCTCAAAAAGACCCCAATTTTGACGAAAATCGCAGCACCATTGTCCATTTATTCGAGTGGAAGTGGCCAGATGTTGCTAAAGAATGCGAAGACTTTTTGCAACACAAAGGATACGGAGCAGTGCAAGTAAGTATTACCTATTTTGTGACTTTTTATCACTCGTCTTTTTTCAAAATTTTCTTCTGGTGGAACGGACTGGTCTTTGTTATCTTCAAAAATTGAAATACAGAATTTGTAATCTGAAACCAAGAAAGATTAAAAAACAGGCACAGCAACGTTTGTTGTGTTTTTTAATCTTTCTTGGTTTCTGTTGGAAGGACATTATCATGTATATTGAATCACTAACAATTTAACAATTAACTCAATCGCTTGTTGACATGCGGAATCTCTTCTTGATAATCTTAAAAAGATTATCATTTCTTATCAAAAAGCGAGAAATTTTGAATTACAGAACTTGTTCCTTGAAACCAAGAAAGATTAAAAAACAGGCAGAGCAACGTTTGTTGTGTTTTTTTAATCTTTATTGGTTTCAGGGAACAATCTCTGTATTTCAATTTTTCAAAATTTCGCGCTTTTTGATAAGAAATGGTAATCTTTTTAAGATTATCAAGAAGAGATTCCGTATGTCAACAAGCGATTGAGTTAATTCTTAAATTGTTAGTGATTCAATATATATGATAATGTCCTTCCAAGAGAAAAAGCATCTAGGATTTTTAAAAAGACACAACCGTCGAAAAAAACCAAAAAACAACGGATCGATGTGGCTTCGGAAATAGTGTAAAGGATCTAATAGTTATAAATGTCAATTAAATGTTCTGTAATGATTTAATTATCATTATTTGTAAAGTCACTTATCTAAGCACATATCACGCCGAGGGCGCTCATATTAATACAACTCTGTACTAGTGACCTATGTGGCTTTAGTTACATCGCAAATAACTTGGTTATACCATAATACAAATTGCATCACGCAAACGTTTTATTACAGATTTCGCCACCTAATGAAAATGTAGTTCTTCAAAATAGACCCTGGTATGAGCGATACCAACCTTTCAGTTACGTCGTAGGCACTAGGTCTGGAGATGAAGCAGCTTTCAAAGATATGACAACCAGATGTAACGCCGTCGGTGTCAGAATATATATCGATACGGTTATAAACCACATGGCAGCGGTAGATGGTACAGGAACTGCTGGAAATAGCGGATTTGCTTCCAACAAAAGTTTCCCAGCTGTACCTTATGGGTATAACGACTTCCACCCAACATGTGACATTAACAATTATAATGATGCAAGTAATGTGAGAAATTGTGAACTTGTCGGACTAAAAGATCTGAATCAGGTAAGTTATGTCTATAAAAAACGTCATCGTCATCGACTGAACTTCAAAAAAATCGTCAACACCAGATTGAAAATTCATAACCACCTACTTTCATCAGTAGCTAGTTTCATTCATTAACTAGTTTGAGTCATTAACTAGATTGTAATTAAATTTCACATAATACCGTTTAGAAAACATTAAATTGTTTAAACAAATCAAAACTGCTGACGAATTCTTGGAAAAAAATTAACATACGACTATAATAATAAAAGAAAATCTTTAACGTCATTTCATGAGTCATGAGTTACTCAAACTTTCAACTTGTTTTCGTAAAACTTGGCATGTAAAGTTACACTTTCGATAACATTTTCCAAAAACAAGTGGAAGTTTTTTCAAGGATATGCCATCAAACCAAGTCGTTTAGTTTTGTTGACTGTTTTGTTTTATCTCTTACACTCTTAGGGTCTTGATTAACAAATTTGGATTTTGTAAAATGGGTCACTGAATTATGCATTTTTACTTAACAGACTCAGGAATACGTGAGAGGAAAAATCGTCGACTACATGAATCATCTCATTGACTTGGGAGTAGCTGGATTTCGTGTAGATGCTGCAAAGCATATGTGGCCTGAAGATCTCCAAGTTATATATGGGCGAACGAAGGATTTGAATACAGAGTTTGGATTTCCAGAAGGTTCTCGTGCCTTCATATATCAAGAGGTTATCGATCTTGGTAAATATTATCCTTCTACGATTATTTTGCATCCTTAGAAGTACTCATTTAAAGACGTTCCTCGTTAGTTTGCCGACCCCTGAGTTATCAGGGTCGGCAAACTTTTAAGTGAAAAGAGCCAACTGCAATAAAAAAATTGGTTTTGTCAATTTCAAAGAGCCACCAATTTTTCTGATTTTACATTTTATTTCAAAATTAAATCAGATACATCAGACAAAATATGGGACAGAGAGAGATCCCTTTGACTCATGCCGTGAAAGGAAAACATATTCAGCCCAAAAGATCTCTTATTTCTCAAAATTTAGAGCTTTATTTCAAAAACTGCCTTTTCCTCGCAAATTCGACTTTTTTTAACTCTTTTCTGTATTCGTCTTTGCTTAACTTTACTCCTAAAATTAGATTTGTTCTTCTAAATCTTCCTTTTTTCTCGAAGTTGACAATCTGTAAAAATGTTTACTTTTTTCTAATTTGACTGACTAAAAGATTCGACTTATTTCTCAAAAATTCATCTTTTGTCGATTTCTTAATTAAAAAAAAGTAAAAATTTGAAGTAATAATTTGGAGATTTTAAATAAAAAAGTTTTTGAAGATTTCGACCTTTTCCCCAAAGTTTTCTTTTTCGAAATTTAGATTTATTCTTAAATTTGATTTTTTTCCAAATTACATTTTTTTTACTTTATTCTAAATTGCGACTTTTTCTCCAAATTTCTATTCTTTTTAAATAACGTTCCTTTTCCAAATTTCACCATCTCCCCCAAATATTGACATCTGCTGAACATTTAAACTTTTATTTATTTTCTGGAAATTTCGACCTGTTTCCCAAAATTAGGTGTTTCTCGAAACTCCAATTTTTAACTGACAATTCGATATTTTATTATGTTTCTGCAAGCTGCGATTTTATCAACGAAATTCGCCTATTTTCAGAATGTTTGATTTTGATTGGATTTTGTTCTTAAAATTCGACTTTCTCTGGAAAACTTTGACTTTTTCCTAGTGTTTGACACCTTCCTTAGAACTAGTCGTTTGATCGATATTTCTTTTTATTTGAAAATTATTTTACCAATTTTTTCAAAATTCGAATTTTTCTAAAAATTTGAACTTTTTTTTATTCGTCCTGTACTCGAAATTTCAAATTTATTCTCAAAATTTAACTTTCTGTGGAAAATTGCAATTACATATTTTCCTCTTCTCTGAAAAAATTTGGCTTCTTAAAATTCGACAATTTTTTCTAAGCTTTGAATTTTTTACAATTTCCCTTTTCGAGATTTTACAATTTTTCACAAAATTCAAATTTGTCTAAAAATTTCAGGTTTCTGAATTTGTTCTGTTCGACAATTTTTTCTAAGCTTTGAGTTTTTTACAATTTCCCTTTTCGAGATTTTACAATTTTTCACAAAATTCAAATTTGTCTAAAAATTTCAGGTTTCTAAATTTGTTCTGTTCGACAACTTTTTCTAAGCTTTGAGTTTTTTACAATTTCTCTTTCGAGATTTTACACTTTTTCACAAAATTCAAATTTGCCTAAAAATTTCAGGTTTCTAAATTTGTTCTGCGTTTCAATCTATTATCAAAACTTGATGTTTTTTTTTATAAAATTTTGCCTTTTTAAGAATTTTTGACAAATTCATATTTTTCGAAATCTCTTTTTTGTTAAAATTCGAATTTTTTCGGAGACATCAACTTTTATTTCGAACAAAATTCAAATCTCAAAATTTGATTTTCTTTCTTAAAATTTGACTTTCTCTAGGACATTTTGACTTTTTTTTTAAAGTTTAACACTTCTCGAAATTGAAAGTTTTATCGAGATTCTCTTTCCTTTCGAAATTATTTTACCAATTTTCTCAAAATTCGATTTATCTGAAAATTTGGTTTTTTTTAATTCGCCTTGTTTTTGAAATTGAAAACCTATTCTCAAAATTTAATTTTCACTGAAAAATTGCAAATTTTTATCGACTTTTTTAAAGACCGACACTTTTTAATCTTCCAGTTTATTTTTACAATTTCTCTTTTATATAAAAATTTTTTAAATTTGTTTTGAGTTTCAATCTACTGTCGAAATTCGATTTCCTTTTGAAATTTTGCTCTTATTCGAGCAGTTTAGACAAATTCATTTTTTTAATCTCTTAATTTTTCTCCATTTTTTTTCGAAATCTCTTGCTTTTTTTGAAAATTTGGCTTTTTCTGGGAGATTTTGATCTTTTTTTAAAGTTAAATACTTCTCGAAATTTTCTTGCAATTTTCTTTCGAAATTATTGTACAAATTTTCTCAAAATTTAAATTAATCTGAAAATTTGGTTTTTTTAAATTGTCTTCTTTTCTAAATTTCAAATTTATTCCCAAAATTTAACTTTCTCTGGAAAATTGTAAATTTGTTGTCAAAGTTTCGAGCTTTTCTTAAAATTTAGACTTTTTCCTTGAAATTTTTCCTAAAATTTAAGCTTTTTCTTCTTTTCTGTAAGACTTTGACTGTTTTAAACTTCAATTTTTTTTTCTAGGCTTCCAGTTTACTCTTATAATTTCTTCTTTCAAAATTTGGAATTTTTCAAAAAATTCAAAATTGTCTACAAATTTCGGGTTTTAAATTTGTTTTAGGTTTCAATCTATTGTCAAAATTCGACGTTTTTTTTTAAACATTTTCTTTTTGATAACTTTCGATAAATTCATTTTTTTCGAAATTTCTTCCTTTTTCCCAATTAGGCAAATCACTGTTTTAATTTCTTCATTTTTCCCAAATTTTTTTCCAAATATCTTCTTTTTTCTCAAAATTCGGTTTTTTCTGGGAAATTTTGACCTTTTTTTAAAGTTCAACACTTCCCGAAATTTTTTTGGAATTTTCTTTCAAAAATATTTAACCAATTTTCTTAAAATTCGAATTTATCTGAAAATTTGGAGTTTTTTTTTAATTCGTCTTGTTCTCGAAATGGAAGATTTATTCTGAAAATTTAACTTTCTCTGGAAAATTGTTTATGGACATTTCGAGCTGTTCTAAACTTTTTCCATAAAATTCTTTCTAAAATTGCCCTTTTTTCTTCTTCACTGAAAAACTTCGACTTTTTTAAAGATCGACAATATTTTTAGGGTTCCACTTAATTTTTACAATTTCTCTTTTCGAAATTTTACTACATTTCAAAAAATTCAAATTTGTCTAAAAGTTTCAGGTTTTTAATTTGTCCTGGGCTTAGGTTTCAAAATCTCTTTCTTTTTCTCAATTTTTGTGGAATCTCTTTTTTTTTTCTCAATTGAAAATTGTCTACAAATTTTGGGTTTTAAATTTATTTTAGGTTTTAATCTATTGTCAGTCAAAATTCGACGTTTTTTTCTAAACTTTTTCTTTTTGAGAACTTTTCGAAATTTCCCCCTTTTTCCCAATTAGGCAAATCACTGTTTTAATCTCTTCATTTTTTCCAATCTTTTTTTCCAAATCTCTTCCTTTTTCTCAAAATTCGGATTTTTCTGAAAAATTTTGACCTTTTTTTAAAGTTCAACACTTAGCGACATTTTTTTGAAATTTTCTTTCAAAAGTATGTTACCCATTTTCTTAAAATTCGAATTTATCTGAAAATTTGAAGTTTTTTTTTAATTCGTCTTGTTCTCGAAATTGAAGATTTATTCTGAAAATTTAACTCTTTCTGGAAAATTGTTTATGGACATTTCGAGCTGTTCTAAACTTTTTCCATAAAATTCGTCCTAAAATTAGACTTTTTTCTTCTTCACTGAAAAATGTCGACTTTTTTAAAGATCGACAATTTTTTTAAGGTTCCACTTAATTTTTACAATTTCTCTTTTCGAAATTTTACTATATTTCGAAAAATTCAAATGTGTCTGAAAGTTTCAGGTTTTTATTTTGTTCTATGTTTCAATCTATTGCCGAACTTCTACGTTTTTTTATTGAAAGCTTTTGATAAATTCATATCTTTCGAAATCTCGTTCTTTTTCTCAATTTTTGTGGAGTCTCTTCTTTTTTCTCAATTTTTGTGAAGTCTCTTCTTTTTTCTCAATTTTTTCAAAGTCTCTTTCTTTTTCCTAATTTTTTCGAAATCTCTTTTTCTCAAAATTTGGCTTTTTCTTTTATTTCGGACTTTGATATTTGCCGCTTCTGTAAATTTGGATTTTTTCCCCAAAAAGTAATTCAAAAATATCAGAAATATCAAGGTTGTAGAAAATTTATAAATAAAAAAATACAAATCATAAGAAAAATATTTTTTAGAAATTTCGACTCCCCAAGTTATTCTTTTTCTACAAATTTCAAATTTTATGTATTTTTTCAAAATGTTAATATAAATCAATCAAAAATTTCGGAAAAATACTTTTTGAAATCATAACTTTTTGTTAAAATTTAAGTAAAACGTAAAAATTCCTATTTTTGGAAATTTCGACTTCTGCCGGTCACTTGTTTAATGAGTGTCTGCATGTCTGTCCACCCCAGCTTTTATTTATTTTTTTAGGGGAATTTAAAGAGCCACAATTTTCTTTTAAAATAGCCGCATGCGGCTGCCGAGCCGCGGTTTGCCGACCCCTGTTCTAACTGAAACCGTGTGTCTTTGCTCTGTTATTATCTAATCGACTTT
Organism: Dastarcus helophoroides; assembly: GCA_028583605.1. NCBI lineage: Eukaryota > Metazoa > Arthropoda > Insecta > Coleoptera > Bothrideridae > Dastarcus > Dastarcus helophoroides. The sequence goes on from CM053327.1 coordinate 34,446,357, forward strand.
TTCTCATACAACTCATTATATGTCTGGTAAATTTAAAACAAATTAACTCCAGTTTAGCATTTTGAAAAGATGGAACTTTTCTCTCAACAGTAATACCATTTTCTTTCCTGTTAAATTGTTATTATCTCCTATGCCATCAAAAACGAACACGTATTTCCGTCAGTTGCTTTATGTGTACCAATCCTCGGGCTCCAATTCTTGATCGAGATTCTTTTCGATTGTAATTGATTAAAATTATTAAAATAGTTTATTTTTTCTTGAACAACCATTCAACTTATAGAAGACAGTTGAACTAGAGGATTAAGAAACTAGAGAATTAACAAAACTTTAAAATACATATCGTAAGTTTGTTTTAACCTCAAAATTTCGGAAATTGTATCCAAAATTTTGATTTACAACTTCGACTTTCACCCCGAAATCTGAGATTTTTCCAAAAATTAACCTAACATGTTTTTTAGGTATACAGCTCTGTTGAGCTTGGTGCTTGATAAATGCTCAATCCTCAAGCCAAATGAACTGTAAGATATTTGAACTTCCTGGCAATCTTCTGAAAGAGCTTTCGTTATTTAGGGGTATATCAACGACTAAAATGAATTGATTTCTGAGCTACTTAAAACTCATGATACACATTCTATCTCGCTTAAAACGAATAATTAGAATGAGTCATGCTTCAATGTCTGAAGAAATTAAAATCATTTCATTTCACCTTAGCATTGCTTATTCAATTTGAAGGTGCTTTTTTTGTGGACGTTTCAATCCTTGTTTAATTGATGCCATTATACATCAACGTTATTTACAACCTTTGATGTTCACAAATATTTAAACACTTTTGCATATTAAAAAATTATGGTAACGTTCTTACGAAAAGATTAATTAGCTACTAATACATTATACTTTATAAATAGCATTTTAAATTATTACGCTCTTTTCAGTGTCAATGTCTTCAGCTGATTATTCGAGGTTCAGGCAAATTGTCATTGTAAATAATGAATACCACTTTAAGTATTAATAAGAAAACTTTTATTTTATGCATAACCCGAAATATCATTTATTGTACCTATGCATAGAATAGACTTGTTATTCTTCATGGAAGTCTCTTATTGGTCAAAAATATGTTAATTGCTACCCGAGACTTCGTCAACGAACTTGAAGAAGAAACTGCAATGCAACTGAATGGAAGTTCCAAACCAATTTTACATTTAAATGAAATTTGAAATTAATTTTCAGTTCAAATTGTAAGGCGGTAACGTAATATTACTAAAGTCGATAACACAGATGCCTGAGAAGAGAGACTGCTGTCAAAATAAAGGTCACAGAGTTGACACTTTTACCTTCCTCTGCGATTGTTTACCAGGTTATTCAATAAGTCCGTAGAATAAGTAAGAAAAAAACAAAATTTTGACAAAACTCGATTTTATTATTCAACATAGTTGCCTTCGAAGGCGATACAACGAGTATAGCGATTTTCCAACTTTTCAATACCACTTTTATAGTACGATTTCTCTTTCTCGTCAAAATAGGCCTCAGTTTCAGCGATTACTTCATCTTTAGACTTAAATTTCTTTCCAACAAGCATTCTCTTGAGATCTGAAAACAGGAAAAAGTCGCTGGGGCCCAAATCTGGAGAATACGGTGGGTGGGTAAGCGATTTGAAGCCCAATTCATTCAATTTTGCTATCGTTTTCATCGATTTGTGACACGGTGCGTTGTCTTGGTAAAGCAACACTTTTTTCTTTTGCAAATGTGGTCGTTTCTTTGCGATTTCAGTCTTCAATCGATCCAAAAGTGCACAGTAATAGTCGCTGTTGAGGGTGGTTCCTTTTTGGAGATAGTCGATGAATATTATTCCCTTCGCATCCCAAAATACAGAAGCCATCATCTTACCGGCCGACTGTTGCGTCTTTGCTCGCTTTGGATTCGGTTCGTCGACTGCTGTCCACTCAGCTGGCTGTCTTTTGGATTCTGATGTGTAATAGTGAAGCCATGTCTCATCAATTGTCACATATCGACGTTTCATTTCATTCTATTGCAGTTTAACAGCGTCAAACACTCCTCTGAAGCATCGATTTGTTGTTGAGCTTTCGCATACCCAAATGTTCGGGTAAAATGGTAAAAACACTACGATCTGATATCTCTACAATGTCAGCTAGCTCGTGCATCTTCAATTTGTGATCGTTCATAACCAATTTGTGGATTTTTTTGATGTTTTCTGGAATAACAGCCTCATTTGGGCGTCCACTGCGGTCTGCATCATTTGTGCTGGTACGACCACGTTTAAATTCAGTAATCCACTTCTCTACCCTTTGTCTCGATGGAGCAGAGTTTGGATAATATTTATCAAGCCATTGTTTGGTTTCCACTGCATTTTTTTTTTTCATCAAAAAGCAATGCTCGAAATTCACTTTTTTGCAATTTTTTTTAAATAACAAAAGTTGCTTCACACAAAATCTCACGAATCAATAGTCCGATTGCTGTCAAATTTATACACGTATCGTTTGAAGATTAGTACTAAATAAAAATCATATGGAAAAAATTTTAGTAACGCCATCTATGTGTCATCCTATGGACTTTTTGAATGGACTGTTACATCGTATAAAAAGGTTATACAGGTTATTTAAGATTTCTGAATATAAATTTGGATCCTATTAACTATTCCACATCGTAAAAGATATCTATACCAATTTTCGTCAAAATCGCTTTAGTAGCTGAACCGTGGAAAGCAGACAGACAAACACACTTTCGCATTTATCCATTCTTGCGCTATGTACCAGTACTGTGGTCCACCCTGCATATTAACTAGCCCTGTACTCGATGAGATTACATTTCAGAAACCATTAGATTTTTGTCAAGCGCATGTTTTGAATCTTTTTGTTCCCCAGCCGACATTTCTATTTTGATACATTAAAACCCTTGAATCTGTCAAATTATGGTTAAAAACGACGTCATGTATTATCAACGTTGTTCATTCTACAGCAGAATAAAGACTCTCAGACATTCAGTTTTCCAGTTTTACCGCCGGATGGCCACACAGATAAGAAATTCAATAAGCAAAATAAACATTGCCGCACCATGGCAAGAATACGTCATACGGTCTTGGTTCCTCATGAAAGTAGAAATCCATCACTCCTGATATCACAAGAGTGTACTACCTACTCTCTAGACACTTTTTCGACACTATTTTCTACGTTCGTGCTCTTACTACTTCTCTAATCCGTGGCCACAGTATATGGTTAAAGCGTACGGGCAACTGTAAATCCAGTGTTGTGTATTATTTATTGCCTACCTTTTTTAGGATTTCAAAGCTCATTTTTAGGCCCCTAGAAGTTGAATTTTGAAAAAGCCTTTCTTAGTTCTTATCTACGTTATACGTAACCTTCGTGTGCAAAATTTCATTCTTATAGAGCCACCCGTTTAAGCTGGGCGTTGTCTATCAGTCAGTGTTAGAGTTTTATTAAATAGATAAGAAATTTGGATATGATTTTTTTCTGAGATTTACAGACAAATTAAGAATATACAGACGCCCAGTTTACTTTAATCTTCATTAGTCATTCAACAACCATCTTTTTAAATTTAAAGTATTCCACAAAATATGTCGAAAAATTAAAAAGTCTGAGTCAAAATCGAAATTTTAAAAATTGGGTCGAAAATTTGGGAGAAAATGTTTTGGGGAAAAAATTCGAAATTTTGAGTATTAAGTCAAGACCAAACTCCAAATTGATTTGTTCTCGTTTTTTTTTTAAATTATGACTTTCCCCAAAATGTTGATCATAACATTGCAACTTTTATTATTTTTTTGTTCAAAACTTTGATTTCAAACTCGACTCGACATTTTAGCTTTTGTTAGAAGTTTTGAATTTCTTTCTCGAAATTTTGATTTTCTCTTTCGAAATTTCCAGTTTAGTTCGCAAAATTTTTAACGTTTTAATCAAAATTTCGAGTTTTACCTTAAGTACCTCGAGTTTACTTCAATATTTCAAGTTAAAACATCAAACAATTCCTTAACGAACTTAAAAAAAACAATAATTTTATGGAAAGATAATATTTTACATTTCAAGTTTTATTTCAAAATTTCGAAAGGCTGAAAAATGTCAAAATTTTTAAAAATATCAAAAAATATTGAACATTTCAAAAATTTTAGTTTAAAAATTTAAAATAAACGTAAAATATGCACAAAATTCCAAATTTTTGAAAGGGCCAGCATTCTGAAAAATGGAAGAAATTAAAAAAAAAAGTAAAATAGTTGAATTTTGAAATGCCTCCTTTTATTTTCATTTTGACTTTTTTCATAATTCTAAGTTTGTATTTAAAATGTTCAATTTTTCCTAGAATTTGAGAATTTTTTGTTAATTGGAGTTTCTTTTTTGAAATTCTACTCAAATTCATGCAATGTTTCTCAGATTTACCTTTTTACTACAAATATTTTGGTCACAATTCATTTTTCATTTCGTTTAAAAAAGGTATAGTATTTAAAAAAGTCGAAATTTCTAAAATGTTTCAAATTTTCATGGTTAAAATTTAAAAAGGGCACAATTTTTAAAAGTGCGAAATTTTAAAAAAATTCGACGTTTGTAAAAATATCAAAAATTATTTAACATTTCAAAAATTTTAGCTCAAATATTTAAAATAAACATAAAATATGCACAAAATTCTAAATTTTTGAAAAGGTCAGCATTCTGAAAAATGGAAGAAATTTTAAAAAAGTAGTAAAGTTGAATTTTGAAATGCCGTCTTTTATTTTCATTTTGACTTTTTTCATAATTCTAAGTTTGTACTTAAAATGTTTAATGTTTCCTAGAATTTGAGACTTATTTGTTAATTGGGGTTTCTTTTTCGAAATTTTAGTCAAATTTATGCAATTTTTTCTCAGTTTTACCTTTTTACTACAAATATTTTGGTCTTAATTCATTTCTTTATTGCTGTGCGTTTAAAAAATGTAACGTATTGAAAAAATTCTAAATTTCTAAAAAGTTTCAAATTTTCATGGTTAAAATTTTAGAAAAGCGCAATTTTTAAAACGGCGAAATTTTGAAAAAAATCGACATTTGTAAAAAAAAGTCTAAATTTAACAAATTGGTCAAAAGTTTCAAAATAATAACGTAGGGGATTGAAAATATCGAAATTTTCAAAAAAAGAAAAAATTTTTGAAAAGTTATACTAGTTTCCAAACAAAAAATTAGATTTTGCAAATAAGTCCAGATTTTTCAAAAAGTCGAAATTTAAAAAAAAACCGAAGTTTTAAAAAATATTCAAAATATTTCAAAAAAAGAAAAACAATCTAAAATTTTAAAGAAAGTTAGAAATTTTGAAGATTTGTTGCTAATTTTTAAAAAAGAATTAAAATTTTTAATAAAAAATATTTTGAAAGAGAAAAAATCGTAAATTTTAAGAAGTAATTGACATTTCCAACTCTTACTTCGTGTAATTCTTTAATATTCATAACTATTAAACTTTATTAACGATAAAAACGCAACAAAATTTAAAAATTCCACAAGGTTTTGATAAATATTTGCTAACACCGGACCAGGTTTCGCATTACTGCATGATCGGCGGTCATACCAGCAATTTGTTTAACCGTTGTTATCCTAACAAGCTCCATGAGTCACAGACTCCTACGAATATTCCGTCTAATCCAAATTCTTGTCCAAAGCTTCAATTAGAAGTTAATAAAGTTTAATAGTTGTGAATTTTAAGAACGGCAACATCTTCAAAAAATTTCGAAAATGTCCTAGAAATCACAATTTAAAAAATAGGTCGATATTTTCGAAAACAGAAACTCAAACAAGTGACAAAATTTAAAAAAAAAAATTGGAGTTTTACAAAAAGTCTTGCTTTGAAAAATGTCGCTATTTGCAAAATCGAACTTGAGCTTTTTTTCGAATCGAATTCGAAATTAAGAAAGTCGAAATTAAAAAAAAATGAAAGCTTATAAAATGGTCAAAATTTTGGAACAAAATTAAAATTTAAAAACCTAAGTCACAGAATGGACAAAATTTTCAAACAAAGTGGATTTTCCACTAATCTAGAAATTTCCAGAAAAACCTAATTTTACAAAATAAGTTCGAAAATTTGAAAAAACGTCGACATTAGAAATAAAGTCGAAGCATATAAGAGTAAATTGTTGATTTTTTTTATTTTTGTGCCTTTAAAAAAGGTAAAATATTGAAAAATGTCGAAATTTCTAAAAAGTTTAAAATAAAATGTCAGTAAAAATTTAAAAAAGGTACAATTTTTAAAACTTCGAAAGTTTGGAAAATTTTGAATTTGTAAAAAAAGTCTAAATCTTATAAATTAGTCAAAAATTTCAAAAGAAAGTCGAAGTTTTGAAAAAAGAAAGATTAAATTATATAAAAGTTCAGCTTTCAAAATTTGACGTTTTCAAAAATATTAAGATTTTTTAAAGATGTGGAAATTTTGACGAGAGCAAAACTAATAAAATGAAATTTTGAAGAATAAGGAAATCTTTTAAGAAAGTCGAAATTTTCAACCAAAACCTAAACAATTGGAAAAAAATTGAAAAATCAAAAAATGTCGAAATTGATTTGGTTTTTTAAATTTTTCTTGATGTTTTAGGTCAAGAAAAATTAAAAAAAGGAATTTTTAAAAAATTCAAATTTTGAAAAGCCAAAAATTTCAAAAAATAGCGATATTTTTGAAAAAATTCAAATTTTTGGAGAAGGCGGTGAATATTAAAAAATTAAAAAAAAACCAAAAAGTCGAAACAAAAAGTTAAACAACGAGAAAAAATTGAAAAATTGAAATTTGGAAAAAATGTCTAATTCGAAAATATTGGTTTTTAAAATTTTTCTTGCCTTTTTAGGTCAAGAAAAATTAGAAAAACGAAACTTTCGAAAAAACCCAATCTCTGAAAAGCAGCAAATTTCAAAAGATAGTGACATTTTTGAAAAAGTTCAAATTTTTGGAAAAGTTATCAAAAAATTTTAAAAAAACCGAAAAACCTAAACTCAAAGTTAAACAACTGGAAAAAAATTGAATAATTGCAATTTGGAAGAAAATATCGAAATCGGATATTTTGGTTATTTAAATTTTTCTTGCCTTTTTAGGTCAAGAAAAATTAGAAAAACAAAACTTTCAAAAAATCGAATTTCAAAAAGTCGAAAATTTCAAAAACTATCGACTATTTTTGAAAAAATTTGAATTTTTGGAAAAGGCGGTAATTATCAAAAAAATAAAAAATTTTGTAAAGCCAAAATTTTCCAAGAAATCTAAATTTGAAAGTCGATATTTCCAAAAAATATCGACATTTTCAAAAAAATCAAAATTTTCAGAAAATCAGAATTTTTCGAAAAAGGGCGCAGATTTGAAAAAAGTCAACATTTTCAAAAAGAGTCGAAATTTTAAATAAAGTTAAGAATTGTTGAAATATAAATTTGAAATTTTGAAAAATTGTATCTCTTAAAAAGTCGACATTTTCAAAAAAAAGTAGAAGTAAAAAAACAGATTTTAAAATATTCGAAATTTTAAACTTAACATAATTATTGAAATTGATGAAAAACGAAAATGGACAAATTAAGTAGAAATTTTAAAGAAATCAGAATTTTGAAAAAGTCGAAATTTTGAAATGAATCGATTTTTTTTTAAAGTCGAAATGTTGAAAAAAGCTAAATTCTAAAAAAATATAAATACAAAAACACAGCGATTGAAAAAACAATAGTTTCAGTCAAAATTTTTAAAAAGGTCAAAGCTCTGAAATAAGTAAATATTTTCGAAAAATTAAATTGTTTAAAAAAGCAAAATTTTTTTGGACAAATCTAAATTTTGACTTAGTAGAAATGTTGAACAAAATGTCTGAAAGTTGAAAAGTTCTAAATTTTGTAAAAATTTCGAAATTTTTCCAAAAAATTCGAAATTTTGTAAATTATTAAGAAATTTTGAAAAAAAATTGAAATTGTGAAAAATAATCAAGGTTTATTTAAAAACTCGGAACGTCTCAAATTAAAAAGTTACCAACTAGGCTCTGATCTTTCATTAGAAGAAGAAATTCCGATTGATTTGCTTGATTCGTCAAATTCTCTGACCTTTGACTTTTGTTTATGGATAGGGGGTAGAGTTTTGCATCTTCCATTAATAAAGAAATTATTTTTCTGATGAAGCATGATTGAAATCAACGAAATACACAGTCTGCAGCTCTTGCGTGTAGTTTTCTTAACAAGAGTTCGTTCTACATCTGTGTTGAAAAAAGAGGGACCCAATGGGTCCCCCTTTATGATCGTTTTAAGCCTCGCTATGGAGGCACGTCCCACTGGTTGGGAAGTCCTGATTTAGAGCAAACTTACACGATATAAGTAATTTTATGATAGATGAGTTTTTCGCATTTGTCTATAAAAGAGTAAACCACGACCGACGTAATAAAAAATTAGACAAAACTAATATTAATAATAAATAACGCACAAAAAAAGCAAAATAAGAAGAAATCAAAACTCCAATCCCAACCTCTGAACTGCGACTTAAAATGGGAGCCTTTTAATTCCGAAAAAGACAAAACTTCAAAATTTTTTTTTAAATGCAGTATTTTTGGATTTAATACAAAATTTCAAGAAAAAAAAAATTGGTGTCATCTCCTAAGGTTGAGTTTATACTAGACACTTTATCCCATATATTTCTCTCTGACAAATATATTTTCTCTCTGACATAGGTGTCAACTATCCTGAACTATCCTCTCAGCTCTGGAGATACGTCTCGGATAGCTTCTCTCACAGAATAGTTGACATTTATGTCAGAGGGAAATGTACGGAATAAATGTCTAATCTAAAAACTTCCTAAGGGCAAAACTTGGTGTGAAAATGGTATAATAAGTAAACACTGTAACTCAAAATGTAACCAGTCCGATGGCTTGGTTGGTTGAGCACCGAGCACTTGCCATTAGAGTCGTGGGTTCGATTTCGACAAAGTGTCAATATTTATACAACAATTTGTGGCGTATGAGCTAATAATTCAAAGCCAAAAAAATAAAAAAACCAAACTCGTATGTTAATCTTATCGAAGGAGAAGTTCTTCTGCAGAAGCACTGAAATGAAAACCAAAATTCAGGACACATGGGATAGTAACTCATCTGTCAAGGGGGACACTCGTCTGGAGAGTCATCGTGGGCTTCTGCTTTGAATTTTGGTTTAAACAAGGTTCTCTGCAGTAAGTTTGCGTCTGATGATTTCCATACCGAGATGTTTTGGTGATTTCCCAAGATATTTTGGAGATTTCCATACCGAGATGTTTTGGTGATTTCCATACCGAGATGTTTTGGTGATTTCCATAGCGAGATGTTTTGATGATTTCCTTACCGAGATGTTTTGATTGTTGGATTTACTGCTACAGGAGTTCACTATGATGTGGGAAACACTTAACGAACACTAAATAATTTTCCAAGAGACCCCATTACAAGTAAACGTCTATACACTAAAACCCCGCCTAATGGGGAAGTTACATTCCATCGAAGTAGAGCTTTATATGGAAGAGCGAGGTTATTTCTTCATGTAAATAATGGAGTTAGGGTAACAAGGGCGTAAAAAGTAAATAAGTTGCCATTTATGCTGAAGATCATTCTTCTAAATTTCCAATTTTCTGCCTTTTTATCATCTAATATAATTTGTATTCTTCTTCTGGGCTTTGTAAGAAATTCCCAATAAGCAGAAAGCTTATCCAAGGCATCCATGGCCATCAAAATCTGCCCAATAAGTTGATTAATAATTTCCGTTATAGTGGCTAAACTGGTTTCTAGAAATGTCGTTGAAAGCTCTTCTTCAGAATCACCACTTTCAACATTTTTGTGTTCTTCTTGATCCGCTAGTTTCTTGAGCTGATAGTCAAAATTTCTTTGAGATCTTCCATATTTCTAAATCTGGTTTCGCTAATTCAATTATTTTGTTCATGTCAGTAACAGGTTCTCTAGTGTCATCGTCTCGCTGACAGATCTCATCAGGTCGTCGTCGATGGTATCTCATCCGAGACATTTGCGATTAACGCAGGGGTGCCTCAGGGGTCTGTTCTGTTTCCTACTTTATTTCTGTTACACATAAACGATCTCTTAGCTTTAACTTCCAATCCTGTATACAGTTACGCAGACGGTTTCAGACAACAACGTTTAACTGGCAATCTACTGGCATATGTTACTCATATCCGTAACTCCAGCTATGGAAAAACACGATGACGCTAGAATTGTGACATTGGATATCTTAGAGGTCTTCGACAGAGTCTGGCACCTACTATATTTCTGTTTCACATAAACGATCTCTTAGCTTCAACTTCCAATCCTACATACAGCTACGCAGATGATAGTAACCTTGTGTCATCTTTTATCTTCGACAAACCATTATCTATCGCTACTTCAGATCGACTAAGGGAACAGCAGATCCAGACGATTAATCGGGATCTCGAGATTATTTCGGAATGGGGTAAGAACAATTTGGTCGACTTCAACGCTTCAAAAACTCAGGCTGCGGTTTTCTCAAAGAAAACATCAAGGGATAATGCAACAAACATACTAATAAACGGTAAAATTCTTCCGATGAGATCTAATCTATCTATCCTAGGAGTGAATGCGAGCACTAACTTCTCTTGGGATGATCATGTGCCAAATCCACCTCTTAGAAGCTAGGCTTTCTATTTAGAGCTAAAAAGTACTTCACATCTCATCAGCTATTTACACTTTACAAAGCTCAAATTAGGCCAACACTAGCCAATACTGTTCTCGTGTTTGGAGTTCAGCCCCAAAACACACTTCAGCTCTCTTGGAATCAATTCAAAGAAGAGCGATTCGCCTAATTGATGACGAGAGTCTGACTGATTCTCTCGAAACACTAGAGCACAGACGTATGGTTGCTGACTTGTCTCTTTTCTACAAGTACTATGATGGAAAATGCTCGTAGAAACTAATAGGATTGACCCCCCCAAGGGAAAGATTCTTGAGGCGTACTAGACAGTCGGAGACAGCAAATTCCTGTGCGGTCCAGCTTGACACAGTGAGGACTTCTGTCCACTGGTTGGTGACTTGTCTCTTTTCTACAAGTACTATCATGGAAGATGCTCGGAGGAACTAATAGGATTGACCCCCCCAAGGGCAAGATTCTTGAGGCGTACTAGACAGTCGGAGACAGCAAATTCCTGTACGGTCCAGTTTAACACAGTGAGGACTTCTGTCCACTGGTTGATGACTTGTCTCTTTTCTACAAGTACTATCATGAAAGATGCTTGCAGGAACTAATAGGATTAATCCCCCCAAGGGTAAGATTCTTGAGGCGTACTAGACAGTCGGAGACAGCAAATTCCTGTGCGATCCAGCTTGACACAGTGAGGACTTCTGTCTAGGGAGACTCTTTTTTCTATAGAACTTCCAAGTGATGGAACTTGTTACCGAAAGGAATTTTCCCCAAAAATTACAATCTATCCTTGTTTAAGAAGGCGGTTTATCGCCATCTATCCTTGTTCCGCATCCTACTCGCAGTGCTTTGAAAGCATAATGGGGTTACCCCTTGCAAGTGGATTAATCTTAAAAAAAAGATTTGGCCAAAATGTCCCCACTCATTTCAAACATTGTTCCGTCGCCCCAATCCAAGGACAATGTTTGTAGTTGGTTGTATGTACTTTGGATTTTGGATAAGCCCAATGTGCATGCAGTTTTCAGGGAATCCCACTATTCCAATAAAAATAGCCCTAAACTGAAACAGCCCTAAACGAACCAGCGTTAAGCGGGGTCTTACTGTATACGCAATTAAATGAAAATCTTCTAAAAAATTGAAATACAAATCAGAGAGATATTTCTTTTACGATGATAACTTGGCTGTCGAAACGCGTTACAACCTTTGTTGTGTTTTTTAATCTTTCTTGGTTTCAGGGGACAAGATTTGTATTTCAATTTTTAAAGATAACCAAGGACCAGCCAGTTCCACCAACATCAAAATCTTCTGTTTTAGGAGGAGAGGCGATTAAGAGCACTGACTATACTGGATTTGCAAGAGTACTTGAATTCAAACACGGTCTTTCTATTGGAAATGTTTTTCAAAGAAATGACAAATTAACCTATTTAAGTAATTGGGGTACAGGGTGGGGTTTCATACCAAGTGGTGACGCAGTCGTCTTTGTTGACAATCATGATACTCAGAGGTCAGATGATGCCCGAATTTTAACCTACAAAAAGTCTCGTGAATATAAAATGGCTGTTGCATTTATGCTGTCCCAGAATTATGGAATAACTAGAGTGATGTCTAGTTACGCTTTCGACAACCACGACCAAGGTAATTAGATATAAGTTTATACAAGGTATACTTCTTTGGGGATTTGACAGTGTCACTAAAAGTGAACACTTTTGGTAGGTCTTTGACATCGTCCAATCCCTGTACAAGATATACATACTTCTTTCGGGATTGGACCGTGTTTCTAAAAGTGAAGACTTTTAGGAATGAACACTTTTACTAGATCTTTGATACTTAGTAGGTCTTTGACACTGTCAAATCCCGGAAATCTTGTATTGACTCTGGCGGTGGAAGCCTTCGTTATCATGGAGATACGTCTGTTGGTAAAAGAAATCATTTGTAGGTCCTCCGCAGGATGCCGATGGAAACATTATTTCTCCCATTTTCGACGGGGATGTTTCGACGAACGGATACGTAGCGGAACATAGGTGGAGACAAATATACAATATGGTTGGGTTTAGGAATAGCGTGAGCGGAACTGGAATCAATGATTTCTGGTCGAATGGCGACCAACAAATTTCTTATTGTCGGGGCGATAAAGGATTTATAGCTTTTACAAACGGTGGTGATATCAACCAGAGCCTGACGACGTGTTTACCACCTGGAGATTACTGCGACGTTATATCCGGAAATATTGAAAACGGAAAATGCACCGGAAAGGTCATCAGTGTTGATGGTGATACAAGAGCAACTATAACTCTTCTGGAGGGTGATGGTGTGCTAGCTTTACATGTTAATGCTAAACTTTGATATATTTCTTATTGATTATTTCTTACGTCTACTTAATTATTATTTTATTATAACTATTATTAATTAATATTATACGTCTTTATCAACTTTATTGTTATTTGTTTAGAAAATGTAATCATTAAAAGGACAGTCATGTAGTAGCTAAATTTATTGGACATTGTGAAGATTAATGATGTGTAACAATGAAGATGTGCAACAAAGTTACTAACAAAAATGTGTGTCTAATCTAACGCAATCTGCTATGGAACTCTTTATGTTTTCCAGCACCCTTGCGTAAGTGTTACAAGAGCACTCCCATAAAGAGCACCTAATAATTAAATAAATATTCTCTGTCTCGCACTACATTTCACACGATGAACGGTTGTTAAAATGCAACATAGTCACACTCTAAAAGGCACCAATATTTTTTTAATGTTATACCTTGAACCTGCAAATAAACAGATGGTCATTCACGAAACGCGTAATCTGAGTAGCTATTTCTTCCCATGGTTACCACTGGTATTAGTTTCATTTTGAAGAGTTTATTTTAGAGCCTTATTTTAAAGTTTAATCCACTGCGGAAACAAGTATAGATGGCGATGAACCGCCTTCTTAAACAAGGATAGGTTGTAATTTTTTGGGAAAATTCCTTTCAGTAACAAGTTCCATAACTTGAAAGTTCTATAGAAAAAAGAGTCTTCGTAGACAAAAGTCCTCACTGTGTCAAGCTGGACCACACAGAAATTTGGTGTCTCTGTCTAGTATGCCTCAAGAATCCTACCTTTGGGGGGACCAATCCTATTAGTTCCTGCAAGGATTTTCCATGATAGTACTTGTAAAAAAGAGACAAGTCAGCAACTATACGCCTGTGCTCTAGTATTTCGAGAGAATCGGTCAGACTCTCGTCATCAATTAGGCCAATCGCTCTTCTTTGAATTGAATCCAAGAGAGCTAATGTTTTGGGGCTGAACCCCAAACATGAGAACAGTATTGGCTAGTGTTGGCCCAACTTGAGCTTTGTATAGTGTTAATAGCTGATTGGATGTGAAGTACTTTTTAGCTCTAAAAAGAAAGCCTAGCTTCTGAGAGGCGGGTTTGGTAATGGCGCGCACATGATCGTCCCAAGAGAGGTTAGTGCTCGCATTCACTCCTAGGATAGATAGATTAGATCCCATCGGAAGGATATTACCGTCCATTAGTATGTTTGTTGCATTCCCCTTTGATGTTTTCTTAGAGAAAACCGCGGCCTGAATTTTTGAAGCATAGAAGTCGACCAAATTGTTCTTACCCCTTTCCAGAATAATCTCGAAATCCCAATTAATCGTCTGTATCTGATGTTCCCTTAGTCGATCTGAAGCAGCAGATTTGTCTGCGAAAAAAGAGGACACAAGGTTACTATCATCTGCGTAGCTATATATAGGATTGGAAGTTGAAGCTAAGTAATCGTTTATGTGTAACAGAAATAGAGTAGGAGACAGAACAGACTCCCGAAGCAAATGTCTTGGATGACATGCCATCAACGACCATCTGAGAAGATCTGTCAGCGAAAAAACTGGATATCAAATGACAGAATTCAGGAGGAAGTAAGATGTTAATTTAGCTGGAAGAGATCGGTGCCAGACTCTGTCGAAGACTTCTAAGATATCCAATGTCACAATTCTAGCGTCATCGTGTTTTTCCATAGCTGGAGTTACGGATATGAGTAACATATGCCAGTAGATTGCCAGTTAAACGTTGTTGTCTGAAACCGTCTGCGTAACTGTATACAAGATTGGAAGTTAAAGCTAAGAGATCGTTTATGTGTAACCGAAATAAAATAGGAGACAGAACTTATCCCTGAGGCACTCCCGCGTTAATCGCAAATGTCTCGGACGACCTGAAGAGATCTGTCAGCGAGAAAATTGGATATCAAATGACAGAGTCCAGGAGGAAGACCATAAGATGTTAATTAGGCGAGAAGAGATCGATGCCAGACTTTGTCGAAAGCCTTTGAGATATCCAATGCCACAATCCTAGCCTCACCGTGTTTTTCCATAGCTGAGTTGCTCCTTCAGAATCCATCAATGATTGTTGACCTACTGGGTAACCGTGCTCTTTAATTTGGTTTTTTTCTTGTTCCTGAAGAAGCTCCTACGACGGCGGGCAAAAATTTTTTAAGTTTTGGCCAAAGGGGGTCCCCTTTGAACTTTTTTCGTAACTTTAAACTATCATATCTTCCAAACCAAAAGTCGTAGCTCAATTTGGTTTTAAGATTCATAATCTACTGGTCAAAATCTAACTGACAGGAAGCTTTTAAATTTTAAATAATAACTTTTGAATTTTGACTATAGTAAATTTGGCAAAAGATTAAAAATTTCGAAACTTTCGAAGCTTGTATCTCGTGAACGAATAGTCGTAGACTAATTTGGTTTTCTAATTTCTATTTTACGTCCCGTAAACTCTAGGAAAATGCTACAAACTTTTTTCCGAAAATTTGAAACCTTTTCAAGTTTTAGCCAAAGGGGGTCCCCTTTCAAATTTTTTCGTAAGCTTAAACTCTCATATCTTCCAAACCAAAAGTCGTAGCTCAATTTGGTTTTCAGATTCATAATCTACGGGTCAAAATCTAACCGATAGGAAGCTTTTAAATCCTAAATAATAACTTTTGAGTTTTGATCATAGTTTTGGCGAAAATTTAAAAATTTCGAAACTTTCAAAGCTTGTATCTCGGGGACGGGTAGTCGTAGCCCAATTTGGTTTTCAAATTCCTATTCTACATCTTAAAAACTCTAGAAAAATTCTATAAACTCGCTTTCGAAAAATTGACATTTTTTCAAGTTTTGGCCAAAGGGGGTCCCCTTTAGGGATGCAAACGATAGTTTGATGTTTTGAAAACATCGATGAATCGTTTGTGAACATCGATTGTAAAGCATAAAAAATATCGATACATCGTTCAGTTTAAAAACCATGTTTGAAAAATAGATGTATCGCATCGTGATAGAATTAGCCCCATCTGTTGCATAGAATAAATATTGATTTAATAAATTCATGCTAAATTTGTATGCCGCAGGTAGACAAACAATACAATTATCAGAAAATTCATAGTTTGGATATTTTTATTCGATAATCTATAAAAAAGTCGAAATTTTGAAAGAAAAATGAGAATTGAAATACAGAACTTGTCCCCTGAAACCAAAAAAAATTAAAAAACACAACAAAGGCTGCTCTACCGCGTTTCGACAGCCAATCAGAGAGATACTAGCCGACATTAAAAAAAATGTTTTGGCTTCGAAATGTCGACTTTTTCTTTCAATTTCGGCGTTTTTGAAAATTTGGATCCTTTTTAAAATTTCGTTTTGTTTTGAAAATTTTCTACTCAAAATTTCCACTTTTTTTGACTTGTTAGAATTTTGTTTTTTCTTTTCAAAATTTTGATATTTTGAAAATTTCGATTTTTTGTCAAAATGAATTTTTCTCGAAATTTTGATTTTTATCTTGTAAATTTCGACTTTTTTGAAATTGTCAACACATTTCTCAAAATATTAACTTTCGATCTTTTTCATATTTTTTGTTGTTGAAAATTTCGCCCGATTTTCAGAATTTTGACTTTTTCTGGAAACTTTGACTTTTTTTCATGACGATTTCAAAATTTCGACTTTTTTTCCAAATTCCGGTTTTTTTCACTTGTAGGAATTTTGTCTTTTTTTTGAAATTTTGATTTTTTGAAAATTTCGAATTTTGCTCAAAATGTCTTCTGAAATGTTTAATACATTTCTTAAAATATGCACGTTAGATTTTTCAATTTTTTTTTAAATTCCACCCGATATTTAGAATTTTGACTTTTTCCCGAAACTTCAACTTTTTTCATTAGGATTTCGAAATTTCGACGTTTTTTCCAAATTTCGCCTTTTTTTGACATGTAAGAAAGAATTTTGTCTTTTTTCAAAATTTTGATATTTTGAACATTTGGATTTTTTCTCGAAATGTCTTTTTCTCAAAATTTTGATTTTTTTGTGAATTTAAACTTGCGAAAATTTCAATACACTTTTTAGAATATCGATATTCGATCTTTTTCAAATTTTTTTTTTTAATTTCACCCGATTTTCAGAATTTTGACGTCTTCTCGAAACTTTACCTTTTTTTCATTAAGATTTCGAAATTTCGACTTTTTTTCCAAATTTCGGTTTTTTTGAGTGTAGGAAGGGATTTTGTTTTTTTCGAAATTTTGATTTTTTGAACATTTGGATTTTTGCTCAAAATGTTTTCTTCTCGAAATTTTGATTTTTTGTAAATTTTGACTTCCGAAAATTTTGATACATTTCCTAAAATATCGACTTTCGATCTTTTTCAAATTTTTTTAAATTGCACCCGATTTTCAGAATTTTGACTTTTTCTCGAAACTTTACATTTTTTTCATTAAGATTTCGAAATTTCGACTTTTTTTCCAAATTTCGTCTTTTTTTAAGTATAGGAAGAAATTTTGTCCTTTTTCGAAATTTTGACTTTTTAAACATTTGGTTTTTTTCTCAAAATGGCTTTTTCTCAAAATTTTGATTTTTTGTAAATTTCGAAAATTTGGAGACACCTTTTAAAATATCGATTTTCGATCTTTTTTATATTTTTTGTTTGAAAATTTCACCCGCTTTTCAAAATTTTGACTTTTCCTCGAAGCTTTTATTCCGATTTTGGAATTTCGCCTTTTTTCTCCAAATGTCGGCTTTTTTTAAAATTTGAATTCGTTTTATTTTGAAAATTTTTTACAAAAAAGTGCAAATACTTAGTAAGAAATTTTCAAAATAAAACGAATTCAAGTTTTAAAAAAAGCCAACATTTGGAGAAAAAAGTCGAAATTCCGAAATCGTAATAAAAAGCTGCGAGAAAAAGTCATGATTTTGATTTTTTTTCTAAATTTCGATTTCTGAAATTTTTGATGCATTTCTTAAAATATCGACTTTCGGTCTTTTTCACATTTTTGTTTTGAAAATTCCACCCGATTCTCAGAATTTTGACTTTTTCTCGAAGCTTTTATTACGATTTCGAAATTTCAACTTTTTCTCCAAATTTCGACTTTTTTGAAAATTTGAATTTTTTAGTTTTTTGTTTTGAAAATTTTCTACTAAAAAATTTGAAAATTTTCTATTGAAAAATTTGACAATTCTCTACTGAAAAATTTGAAAATTCTCTACTGAAAAATTTAAAAATTTTCTACTGTAATATCTTCCTGAATATGACAGCTTGGCTTTCGAAACGCGTTAGAGCAAGGTTTGTTGTCTTTTTTAATCTTTATTGGTTTAAGGGTATTTCAATTTTTAAAGATAACCAAGGACCAGTCCGTTCCACAAAAAAATGAGAATCTCTAGAAAAGTTTTTTTAATATTAATTTGAAAATTCAAAAACATAAACTGAATTTTCACAATTATTTATTATTCATTTAATATTCATTATTTTATATTTTGGGGTAAACAGAAAATTCTTAATTTATCAAAATTTCTGGTTTAAACTTCAAATTTTCAGTTCCCAAATTTCTTTACATAAATCTCTTTTTTTCTAACATTCAATTTTGTTAATTTCGTATCTTAATTCAAAAACTCTACAAAAAAGTGGAAATTTTCATAAAAAAGATAAACAATTTTAGAAATAGATCAATTTTTAAGTTGAAAATAAAAATTTTTAAATTAAAACCAAAACAGAATTCTCAAAATTTGGAACCTGATTTCCAAATTTTGAATATTTGAGAAGTTGTCAATTTTTGAGTAAACAGTTATCGAGATTCCATGCTTAAATTTGAAAATTGCATATTTTTGATTTACACTTTTCGTATAAATCTCGAATCTTTCCTAAAACTTTGTATGAAACCAAAGTTTATTTTTATAAATTTTAGTTTTTTCCGAAATTTGAACTTTTTTCCAAATCCAAATTTTTATCCAAAATTCGAACTTTTTTTATAAATATTTAAGATTAAAGTGAAACTTTTTAGAATTTTGAGTTTAGCTTTTAAATTATTTATTATTATTATCATTATATTAAATTTAAAGTTTTTCTTTCATGTATGTCTGTAATTTTGAAATCTCTGCTTTATTCGAAAAATTCAAATTCAAAGGTACTCTTCAGCTCAAAAAACTTTTTTAGAAAATTCCAATTTATCAAAACATACACTTTTTTGGAAATCTTGACGTTTTATTGGAAATTTGAACTGTTTATAAAAATGTAGATTATTTTTAAAAATTTCGACTATTAATTTTGATATTTTTTCAGAATTCGTCTGTTTTTCAAAGTTTTTATTTTTTCGAAAATTTAAAATATGAGAATTTCGTTTTTTTTTTTAAATTTCGAATTCTTTTAAAAATTTTGAATTTTTAAAATTTTGTCCCTTCACTTTTTTAAGAGTTTGAAATTTTTACAAAATCAACTCTGACTATTTTAAAAAGTTCGAATTTTTCAAAAAATGTTCAAGTGTTTTCGAAGATCTGGCACTTTTTTCTGAAAATTTTAATTTTTTATGAAAATTTCAACATTTTTTAAAATTTCGACATTCAATTTCTTTAAAATGTTAATTTCTTTTTCAAAATTGTGGCTTTTTAGAAAAATTTGACATTTTTAAAATCTATTTTTCAAAATTTCAAAAATTGTAAGTTTCTAAACATTTCACCTTTTGATCAAAACTTTTTTTAAAAACTTGGATGTTTTTTAAATTGTCAATTATTTTTTTTTAACTTTGGCTATATTTTAAAATTCCAACTTTTTCAAAAATTCAGATTTTTTCAAATCTCAACATTTTATCAAAATTTCAGGGATTTTAAAACTTTTTGGCTATTTCTCAAAATTTCGATTTTTTTTTTAAATCCTTACCTTTTCAGAATTACATTTTTTTAAGTTAAATTAGAAGCACTTGGGTTTTTTGAAAATTTCGTTTTTTAATGAAAAAATTTGAATTTTTCTTGAAAACCATCTCTTGAAATTTTTCTAGTTGTCTTGAAAATTTCGACTTTCCTTTTAAACATTTCAATATTTTTCAATGTTGAACATTATTTCAAAATTTTGTTCTTTTTGAAATTTTAACTATTTTTCAAAATTTCGACTTTTTTGAAAATTTTTACTTTGATTAAAATTACAATTTATCTTCAAATAAAATTAGTACGACTTCAAAAATTTCGTCTTTTTTTGAACATTGGATTTTTTTAAATCTCTATCAATATTTTGTCTTTAAATGTTTTACGATTTTTTCAGAATTTTACTAGGTGTACAAAGGATATTAATTAAAATAACAATTTTTTTTAGAAAGGTCGAGTTTATAGTCGAAATATCTTGAAATTCGACTTTTTTCTCGATTTTTAGACTTTAATCTTGAAATTTCGACTTTTTTCTTGAAATTTCCACTTCAATCCCGAAATTTCAACTTTAATCTCGAAATTTCTAAAAAAAAAGACCAAAATTTGCTAATTAAAAATAGTAATTATTGGTCGCACCCTACTAACAACTGTCAAGATTGTTGGGAAAGAGGAGTGGTGGAACGTAATTGTCGTGTGCCTTATTTAACCATAGAGTGTGCTTATTATAGAGCGACTTATTCTCGAAATTTCGAGAAAAAATTCGATATCAAAGTTGAAATTCTGAGACTGAAGTCGAAATTTCGAGATTAATCTGGGAATTTTGAGAAAAAAGAAGAAATTTCAAGAAAAAAGTCGAATTTTCGAGAAAAAAGTCGAAATTTTGAATGTAAAGTCGAAATTTCGGGTTTAAAGCGGAAATTTCGAGTTTAACTCCAAAATTTCGAGATAAAAGTCGATATTTCGAGAAAAAAAGCCGAAATTTCGAAAAAAATCGAAATTTCGAGAAAAAAGTCGAAATCTCTAAAAATATTTTTTTAAATCAATATCCTTTTTACGCCTTTGTAAAATGTCGAATTTTTTCTTGAATATTATACTATATGTAGTGTCAATATTAAATTGTAAAAGGGTTGGTGCTTAGAATATAGTCTTATATTCTAAGGGTTGGTAGGGTTTAAGTGTCATTTGCCTAATTTAACCATAGAATAAGAAATTTCTACTTATCTTGAAATTTCGTGAAAAAAGTTGAAATTTCGAGATTAAAGCCGAAATTTTGACTTTATCTATGAAATTTCCTCAAAAAGAGTCAAAATTTGGAAAATAAAGTATAAATGTTCAGTTTAATCTCGTAATTTTCAGTTTAAACTTCATATTTGTAAATATATTTTTATAAATGAATGCCTTTTCTACATCTTCGTAAAACATCAAAAATGCATTAATTAAAAACAAAGCAGATAAAAAATGTGTATTGGGTTTTTCTAATTAGGAATAAATAATTAAAATACAAATATTAGTGTTTAAGAAGAAAAAACTTTCAAAATTAAACTACGCCAATTCATCATTATCATTCAATTTTTGTTTTATTAGAAATGTTTAAAAATTTCACCAACAAGGCGATTAATCGGAAATCGATATTTCAGCACCCAATTTTATCTGGAATCGATACTTTTGCTCACGATTCGAATCGATCCAAAAGTCGATTATTTTAAAAAGGAATCGATATCCCTAATCCCTAGTCCCCTTTGAACTTTTTTCGTAACTTTAAACTCTCATATCTTCCAAACCAAAAGTCGTAGCTCAATTTGGTTTTCAGTTTCATAATCTACTGATAGGATGGTTTTAAATTCTAAATAATAACTTTTGAATTTTGACCATAGTAAATTAGGCGAAAATTTAAAAATTTCGAAACACGTTTAGCTCTTCTACCTGTCCATGCATTCGTTAAGAGTATCTAAATCTTCAGTACCACATACGATTTGAATGCAAAAGTTACTCAGCTCTAAAGTAAACACATTAAGTGTGTTTGTATTATTAAATTAAATTCTGGTGCATTACCAAATATTGGTAACTGGTCGTTAAAGATAAATATATAAATGTGCTGACCTTAAACTATTCATTTTTAAACACCTGAAACAGGCATTCAGCTATATGTAGGTATTGATCCTGTACAAAGTTATATAATTCTAGCGCCTCCTGTTGGCTACGCCTATTTTACGTAGGACTCCGCCCTGCAAAACTTCGATCGTCAAGAGCATTTGCAAAAAGGTCACTTTACTGGTGACTAATGTCCAACTTTTAAACAGTTTAAGCTGTGAACGTATATTTCATCATTAGCAAGGTTGCCCTAAATACCACCTATCGTTTAAACCAAAAGTTTTAAAAGGTCCTGAAGGCACTTTCCCCAAAAATGTTCGCCTCAAAGTTGACAACTTGCAATTTCGCATTTTAGCGTATACCCCTGTGATTCCCCCATAATCCCACCAAAAAGATTTTTACAGGAATTGTTTCAGTCATTAATTTTAACCACGTATTTGGAAAGCATAAGACTTTTTAAAAGATAAAGTCAATCCATAAATTGTCCCTAGTGAGGCGCCAGTTATTTTCAACAAACGGTTTACGACTTCATAGGTCAATAGATCCTCATCACGTTACCAAAGTGGACTAGTGGTCGTTAGTTAATTGACGAAATGTGTAGTTGTGTTACGGTTTATTTCTCAGGCTCTACAACGAGGTAGCTGCAAAGTAAATTGATTGATGGATTAATTGTCACGAAATGTGAGATATAGCGTAATTGTTATGTAACCATTAACATACATCAACGGTAACTTTCTCTGGTATTAATTGAAAACAATTTAGCCTAGTACTAATGTGCTTGTAAAGTATGTAAGAATAGAAATTCTTTCGGCATGTTTGTAAATGAAAATGATACATCTCTAACCTTGAAAGATAGTGAAAGTGAAACCGGAAATAGCAAAAATTATCCTTCTCACTTTAAGTACCGAAAGTTCCTAACAAATCCTTCAAATATACATAACACTATAAAATGTTAAATTTACTTAAAGGGATATTTTCAGAATTCATTTAGCAGTTACATGGATGCTAATTATTTAGAACATGAATAATAACCTTGCAAATTGTTACAAATTGATTTGCTTTCATCAGAGTTGTCAAATGCGGGATGGGTAACTACAAATCTTCCCATATTCAAAATTTACGCAGACCAAGTTGTTGGCAACTGGTAGACTAAAAAGATAGTCTTGTTATGGTAGTCCGACAACGCATAACAACAATTATTACAAATGCGATCGTGACATATTTATTTTATTATGTTGTAACGCTTTGTTTTCGAGCCATTAACGTATAAAACAAGTTATACTTAATAAACAAACAATAGGTAATTTCGACTTCCAGTGTTTAAATTTACACCACTTTCAGTGTATATTGACACCTAAGTTAATAGTAAATTCAATCAGATTATTATATTCTGAAAAGAAGTTATTACATTCTGAAAATTACCTGGAATTCATATCACCGGAAGATATCTATATTTCGATCAACATGATTTATTCATGGATCCCGCAAAACAGATCCAGTCGATTGCTTCACTTTCCAGCATCACGAAGCCACTATAAAATTTACAATGTAACATCCTTGGTAGGAATCAAATGCAATATATTATAACTGTTTTGAAATTGGTAACGAACGTTACCTCTTAGACTTCATGTCACCTTAGTGTTTACAACCACGTACCTTGCGTAATACTAGTTCATAGGAAATGGAGAATTTTTAAATTTGTCAGGCGCAAAACTGCTATCCAGAGTTACAAAATGTTTGCACCCAGTTTCTTCCACGCTCCAAGCGTTAATATTTAATCAGTAATAAATATGTATCACCCCTATGGCATATTCGAGAAGGTAACATAAAATTGAAGGTATATTTGCGCACGTAATTCTGCTTGCAACACAATGGCATTACGAGTACATTGTGCCAGCTATGTAAATATCATAGAATACAAATCATCGCAGTTAAAGTACCTCTTCAAAATATTATCATGTTCTAATTTGGTTTGAAGTGTACTTTTGTGTAATTCGAATAACAGACAAATTATGCTTTACCATAAGTCCTTGGTGTATATGAAGATCTACGTAAGACTGATCTCAGGTTAATAAAAATCGGCATTGATGTCATGTTTTGAATAACTAGGACGCTCATTTGCGTTGCTTTACATATACTCTAGGTTCACGTATTTCGTCATAATGCTTTTAGAAATTTTCATTGTAAATAATGCATCTTCTAATTAAGGAAAGAACGCTTTTTGCAACTTACCATTGTTAGGGTTACTTTGATGCAAATATTTATGTTTATATATTGCAATGCTGTGTTATAAAGCACTTAATTACGATTATAGAATTATAACATTTAGTAATATAAGCCACGGAATATGCATAAATAATGGCGTATTAACTAAAATGATTTGACTTGAACCCTTAACCTCTTATTCACTCAAGGTTTTGCTCTTTTGTTGATGTAAGTACAGTCAAACTTGGGTACCTGGGTAAACTAGGTTTGGGTGAGCTAGAACTGAATAAGCGAAACTCTAAATCTCGCTTATCCAATTCTAGCTCTTTTAGTTCGATCTAATAAAATCGAAACAGTCTTTGGTTTCCAAACTTTGATAAATGTTCAAACTTGTTCATCTGTGCATTAGAATTCTTGTCTTCTGGGACCTTCCTAGAGATCAATCACTTTGCTAGGCGTTTGTGTGTCAACTGGTAGTTCGATTACCTATGATGCACTATATATGCTTAGAGGGCTGCATTAATGTAGACTAGGTTACATTCTATATGCATGAAGCTCTATGAGTGAATTTAAATGCCAAATACCAGAATTAACCCTCAATATAAAAAAGGAAAAATAAACTTGAGCAGGAGGGAATTGTTTTACATTTCTGGACCTCTGTAACTGATTGTGAGACTGTATCATTCTATCAAGTGAGAGTCAGCAGTCTCCCAAGCAAAACAAGTTGATCTGGCTTTATTTTACGTCATTGTTGACATACAGCACTGCGCATTTTGTGAATTTGACATAGTATCAAGTATCGGTGACGAAATCAAATGATGCGATATTGCGCTGTCACATAATTTACCTCTGCTTTCTGAATAAAATATTACTGAAACTTTTTTTTAAGATATAAAATACAGTAGACTCCCGCTAAAGTTGCTCTCACCATATTGGATCGACTACTGCTCCCCGTTATTCCTACTTAATTTTGAAAATTTCCACTTTCTTCAAAATTTTTACTTATTAGATATATTTGCTCAATTTCGGCTTTTTTCCAAAACTTCAATTTTTCAATTCGTAGTTTTTTGAGATAATAAGCCTTGTATATACGAATATATACAAGTTTATTACGATGCAATTGAAATCTAATTTCATTAGAATCTAATGAAAACTAGACTGCAATTGCAAAGTTCACGTAGATGAAGCAAAGCTTGTATCACGGGTTGCATCGTAGTTTTTTGAAAAATTCTAGTATTTTTAAAATTTTTCCATTTAAAAAACTTTGACTTTTTCCAAAACTTTCGATTTTTTTAAAACTGTTTGACACAAAATTTAGGCTCTAAAAATGTTGTTTTTCGTAAATTCTTAAGACCTTTGACTTTTTCCAAAACTCTCGATTTTTTAAAATGTTTGACACAAAATTTAGGCTCTAAAAATGTTGTTTTTCGTAAATTCGATTGTTAAATTTTTTTTTTAAACTTCCACCTATTTTTTTTAATTTCCACCTTTTGATAATTTCTAACTTGGTTCAAAATTTTGACTTTCTGAAGGCTCAACTCTTTGATAAATTTAACGCTTATTTTGAAAATTTTGACATTTCTGAATATTTGATTTTTTTCTAATTTCGACTTGTTGCATTTTTTTCAATCTGTATTCAGAATTTCCACTTTTTATCCAGGTTTTGAGCCTTTAACTTCGATCTTTTTTTTAAACAATTCTTTTTGAAAGCTTGGACTTTTTCAAAGTTTTCTTCGAAATTCGAAATCGAAAATCTTCGAATTTGTGTAAATTCGCCTGCTTAAAAAATTCGCCTTTTCCAGAAAATTTCTAATTTTTTAAAAAATCCAAGGTATTACCTATTTAAAAAATCATCTTTTGCAAATATGTAATACCTTGGATTTTTTGAAAAATCATATTTTTCAAAATTTCGACTTTTTTGAAATCTTCGATCTTTCTTTTAAAATTTCCACATATTTAAAAACTTCGACATTTTATTATCAAAATTTCGATTTTCCTCGAAGTTTTGACTTTTTAAAATTTCGACTATTTTTGAAAATTCTGATTTTTTTTCAAAATTTTAACTTTTTGTCGAATCTTTGAATTTTTTGTAAATTCGACTGTTTAAAAAGTTCGCATTTTCTAAAAAACATCTAATTCTTTAAAGAATCTGATGTATGACTTTTATTTGAGAAACTATTTTCTTCACAATTTCGACTTTTTTGAAATTTTTGATCTTTCTTTCAACATTTCCGCATATTTCAAAATTTCGATTTTCCTTGAAGTTTTGACTTCTTTCACAATTTTGACCGTTTTTTAATATTTCGATTATTTTTGAAAATCCTGAACTTTTTTTCAAATTTTGACCTTTTATCGAATCTTCGAATTTTTGCAAATTCGACTACTTGAAAAATTCGCCTTTTGCAGCAAATTTCTAATTCTTTAAAAAATCTGATGTATGACTTTTATTTGAAAAATTATTTTCTTCAAAATTTCGACTTGTTTGAAATTTTCGATCTTTCTTTCAACATTTCCATATATTTCAAAATTTCGACATTTTATCAAAATTTCGACATTTTATCAAAATTTCGACATTTTATCAAAATTTCGATTTTCCTCAAACTTTTCACTTCTTTCACAACTTTGACCGTTTTTTTAAATTTCGATTAGTTTTGAAAATCCTCAACTTTTTTTCAAAATTTTCACTTTTTCTGGAATCTTCGAATTTTTGTAAATTCGACTGTTTGAACAATTCGCCTTTTCTAGCAAATTTCTAATTTTTAAAAAAAATCCAAGGTAAAAATCATATTTTTCAAAAATTTGACTTTTTTGAAATCTTCGATCTTTCTTTTAAAATTTCCATATATTTAAAAACTTCGACATTTTATTATCAAAATTTCGATTTTTCTAGAAGTTTTGACTTTTTTCACAATCTCGACCATTTTTAAAATTTCGACTATTTTTGAAAATTCTGATCTTTTTTCAAGATTTTAACTTTTTGTCGAATCTCTGAATTTTTGTAAATTCGACTGTGTAAAAAGTTTGTCTTTTGTAGAAAATTTTGACTTTTATTTAAAAAATTATTTTCTTCAAAATTTCTACTTTTTTGATCTATTTGAAAATTTCGACATTTTATCAAAATTTCGATTTTCCTCGAAGTTTTGACTTCTTTCATAATCGTAACCAGTTTTTAAAATTTCGATTATTTTTGAAAATCCTCAAATCCTCAATTTTTCTCAAAATTTTGACTTTTTTTCGAATCTTCGAATTTTTTCAAATTCGACTGTTTAAAAAGTTCACCTTTTCTGAAAAATGTTTAACCCTTTAAAGAATCTGATGTATGACTTTTATTTGAAAAACTATTTTCTTCAAAATTTCGACTTTTTTGAAATTTTCGATTTTCCTTTCAATATTTCCACAAAAAATTTCGACATTTTATTATCAGATTTTCGATTTTCCTCGAAGTTTTGACTTCTTTTATAATCTCGACTATTTTTTAAAATTTCGACTACTTTTGAAAATCTTTGAACTTTTTTTCAAAATTTTCACTTTTTCTCTAATCTTAGAATTTTTGCAAATTCGACTATTTGAAAAATTCACTGTTTCTAGCAAATTTCTAATTCTTTAAAAAATCTAACATAGGACTTATTTAAAAAATTATTTTTTTCAAAATTTGGACCTTTTTGAAATTTTCAATTTTTCTTTTAAAATGTTCACATATTTGAAAATTTCGAGATTTTATTATCAAAATTCGATTGTCCTCGAAGTCGACCATTTTTTAAAATTTTAACTTTTTTTGAAAATCCTGAACTTTTTTTCAAAAGTTTGACTTTTTTTGGAATCTTCAAATTGTTGCAAATTCGACTGTTTGAAAAATTTGCCTTTTCCAGAAAATGTCTAATCCTTTAAAGAATCTGATGTATGACTTTTATTGGAGAAACTATTTTCCTCAAAATTTCGACTTTTTTGAACTTTTCAATCTTCCCTTCAAAATTTCCACATATTTCAAATTTTCCACTTTTATCAAAATTGCGATTTTCCTAGAACTTTTGACTTCTTTCACAATCTCGACTATTTTTTAAAATTTCGACTATTGAAAATCCTCAATTGTTTTTTTAAATTTTCACGTTTTCTCGATTCTTTAAATTTTTTTAAATTCGACTGTTGTATGATTCTTATTTGAAAAATTATTTTTTTCAAAATTTCGGCTTTTTTGAAATTTTCGATCTTCCTTTCAAAATTTCCACATAAAATTTCGATATTTTCTTATCAAAATTTCAATTTTCCTCCAAATTATGACTTTTTTTAAAATCTTGACCATTTATTAAAGATTTGGCTATTAAAATCTTGAAATGTTTTTAAAAATTTTAACTTTTTCTCGATTCTTCGAATTTTTGTAAATTGAATTTTTTTAAAAATTATTCGAAAAATCAATATTAAAAAAAATAGACTTTTTTTTTGAGAATTGGATTTTTCAAAATTTAAATTTCTTTTTGTAGTATCAAAATTTCATTTTTTTTTCTCAAAGCTGTGACTGTTTTTAAAATTTCGAAAACTTCTTTTAGAAATTTCGGCATTTCCAGATCAGTAAAGATTTGACTTGTTCCAAAACATTGAGCATTTTTTACCAATTTGGGATTTTTTTGAAAATTTGACCTTTTTGAAAGTTTCGAAGTTTTTTCAAAATTTTGACTTTCTCTAATCTATAAATTTTTGTAAATTTGATTTTGATTTTTCCAAAAAATTCTGATTTTTTAAAGAATCTGACGTATAACTTAATTGAAAAATGAGTTTTTTTAAATTTCGACTTTTTTGAAATTTTCGACACATATTTGAAAATTTTGACATTTTATTATCAAAATTTCTTTGAAGTTTTGACTTTTTACCAAATCTCGGGCATTTTTTAACATTTCCACCATTTTAGAAAATCGTGCAGTTTTTTTCAAGATTTTGACTTTTTCTCGAATTTTCGGATTTTATAAATTAAATTTTTTCAAAAATTTGCCTTTTTTAAAAAAAAACTTAATGTTTTGAGAACTCTGAAAATTCGATTTTTCTTGAAAATTTGTTTTTTTTTCAAAATTTAGACTTCATTGAAATTTTTGATCTTTTTTTTTAGAATTTACACTTTTTTTTGAAAATTTCCGTACTTTATTTTCGAAATTTCAATTTTTTTTCAAAGTCTTGACTGTTCTCAAAATTTCGAAATTTTCTTTAGAATTTCCACTTTTTTTTTGATATTTCGCTATATTTAC
Source organism: Dastarcus helophoroides (assembly GCA_028583605.1). Classification (NCBI taxonomy): domain Eukaryota; kingdom Metazoa; phylum Arthropoda; class Insecta; order Coleoptera; family Bothrideridae; genus Dastarcus; species Dastarcus helophoroides. Next base: position 34,475,628 of record CM053327.1, read on the forward strand.
ATCAAGATTTCAACTTTTTTTTGAAGTTTTGACTTTTTTCAAAACATCGAGCATTTTGCAAAAATTTCTAGTTTTTTTTGAAAATGTCGGTCTTTTTTCAAAATTTTAACATTATCGAATCTGCGAATTTTTGTAATTTTGACTTTTTAAAGAATCTTACGTTTCAAAGAAGTTTTAAAAAATTCGAAATTTAGAAGCGTTTTCGAGTTTCAAATATTATTGCGAGTTATCGGTTCGAATGATTAACACTTGGTGAATTGTAACCACTTTATTTCCAACTGATTCCAGAACATTACAATTGTAATTCATTAACACTGTTTAATTAACTAACTTATTCATTGACTTCTAACTAACTAACTAAGGGAAAGCCGACCGCCTTATATAGGTCCCGCTTCGGGTTCTAGAAGGAAGAAGCAAATAAGACTTATCATTTGCCGAAATTTCTGGAACGCTTATCTGTCGTTTGATTCATTATCGCGGCTGCTTCCCCTTATTAATTTTTTTAGAAAATTCCTAACTATATTTTATAATTACATTTTGTTACACTATAAAAATGGAGTTTGGATAACAAGGGAAACAATTTCGAGTAAAAATTTAAAATCACATAAAAAATCTGACTTTTAACACGAAATTTCGAGAAAATGCAGTCCTTCAACATGTTTGTAATTCACGAACTACTAACATGGGGAATCATCAGGCTTCTATAAAGCGGGGGCTCCGGAGTATTTGCTTCGTTTTTTCGCCCTTCTCACCGGTCCTGTATCTTAGATGCTGTAAAATACTGTATTTTATTTTACATACATTAAAAATGGTTTTATACTTCAAAGTAAATTTTTTTAGAAAGTGAAAATTGAAAAATATTCGATATAGGATGTTAATAAAATAAAAATTGAAACTGATTAATGAACTAGGTTACCACTGGGGCCACGAAACCCAGCCTGTAACACATAGGATTTAGTGCACCTAATTTCCCTTTCGATGATGAGCGACAGTTCGAATTATTTATGGCTTTTGCCACAATAATTCTCTACCAGGGTTTGCGGTGATAACTTATGTCCCATTTTTTCATTAATGGTACGGAACCTTAAAAAGGTACCGGAGGACGACATATTGTGAATAACATTTTGGAAGTACTGTAATAGGGCGGATTGGAAAAAAAAATCAGAACGAGCAAGGATCTGTGGCAGTGAATCACCTTCAGCAATAACGTTGCGTTAGCCACAATCTGAAGAATGTAAAGTTTGACGATGATGATATAGATGTTGGTGGTTAGAGATGAATAATGATGAAAATGTAATTTATTAACTCTAATAATTATAGCTTCATTTTCCGACTAGGACAAAAATGCTATTTCACAACACTGACACCGTATTTTGATCTTCTTCCATCCAGCTATTTTAGTTATTTGCTGTTTACAACACATTTAATGTTTAATAGTTATAGTTAATTACAAAAGATGGGTTTTACGAAATACGAAGAGCATGCATGTCTTATAAAGGTGGTAATTAGTTTATGTTTAAATAATAAACCATAATTTCAAAGATAAACAAGGTGTGCTATACTTAAATGCAGTAAATGATCTAAAACGTGGTGTGCGCTGTATTTTAGCACAAGTCGTACATGAAAACCTGAAACTAAGGTCAGACACATACACATACGTACTGTATACTGGTTTTGCAATACATATGCACGAAATACGAGTTTCATAACCTACATTAGGCGAACGTGTTTGATGCTCGATGAGATGCAAAAGATTCACAAGGTTAACGTTTTGTTCGGCTCCCGTTCCGCACTGTAATTCATCAAGTAGATCTGTTAATGAAATGCAGTTACATCACTGAATTTACAAATGCTTGAAATATTATCTGCTTGCAGATATGCTATTGTAGGAAATTGATGTAATAGTTCAATCTGAATTGTCAAGAATACATTAATCTTTAAATCGATTTTACCACCGCTGATTAGCTCTGTTTAATTGAAGGTGAAGTTTCATCAACATAACTGATTAAATTGGACCACCACGCACAAATCAGAATTCAAATTTGGGCTATTGCATCTAACACAAAGTTAAAAGTATTGAAATTGTATTGAAATGAAACCTTTGGAGGAACAATCTTTGTCAGAATTAGTTTGAATCTTTGTTGCATCAGTTTTGTTCTTATAATTAGTCGCGTTCACTCGAATTGCTACTTACTTGATTATTTCGCGAAATATGCAGGTGGGCAGACTCTCGCATATTCTGGTCGTTTTCCGAATGGAAACTTCGCGAAGCCAGTATCCCATATAAATGCATACACACTCCGATGGTGATTCATTTAGTACGATGTCTTCATACAGTATTTAATTAATGCTTTTCGTTGTTGTACCTTCTCTGTCTTTCAGTTTATAGAAAGTGCTTTAAATTTACGACATCTTTAAATCGAAGTTATTATTTTATTTCTGTACAAATGCTTTTATGTTATCCACATATTGCGATTCAAATTAGTGAAAACTGTCTCAACCAGATAAAATCGCATTGATTATTTATTATTTATAGTTTCCGAGTTAGGATCGATACTATTTAATTATGAATTCCATATTTGTGTACTAAGTTCATGCCTAGCTCAAGAGTTGCAACAATCGATACCGATGCCATTAGAACCTGCTCGAAAGAGATTTCATTTCAGAGAAATCCCCTCAAAATCTCGATCGCCTGCAGTGCAATGTGATCGAAATTCAAATGAACCACAGGAAGTCTTACGTTCGATGTCCAAACCAGGCACAGCATAGTGGTTTATTTGACGAGCTCCCCCAACGCAGAACAAGATTTGTAAGCGTTACAAAGCTGTTACCCTCCGTTTAACTTCATTTCTCGCATATAAAGGCACTAAACCCCGTTTATAGATTAAAAACGAAATTAACGAGATTATTTAGTCATTCAATATAAGTTATTAGAAGTTTTGGTGTAAAATGGATATAGAATAAAACAAATATTTATGGGACTATATTGGCTATTTGGGTTGTTTGTTTTGTGACGGAAATCTACATTTTTTAAATTAATGTTATTTCTCGAAACTGGGATAGTGAATCTTTATAATCATTCTTAATATATTACTATCCCTTATAACTCTCTCTCTCTCTTCCTGAAACTGGTTTATGAGTAACTGCAAAAGGGTCGTTTTCTCATAAAGTTAACCAACACTACTAGCAAACTATGCTCTGAAATACCTTGAAACTTTCCGAATAATTTTGACATGTTTGTTTTGACAGTTTCAGCAATTTCTTAACAATGCTCCTCTGTACCAATGTCTAAACTTGGCCGAAAAATCATCTTTGCTAGGCTGACTTATTGAGTCATTTTCAATTCGATTTCAGTATCCCATCCACCAAGGTACAATCTGTACATTGTTCATCAAGGAGCCATATTTTTATCGATTGCATACTTTGAAATGATGCGAGTATTCCTCCAGTAGCACCCCATCAAAGTGAAGAGAGTCCTCAGAGGCCCGAGGACAATCATCTTAACGCAAAACAAAGGTCAAGAGGCAATTGAGTTTCACAAAGCGGAAATAATATATTACATCTCACGACCCCTTTTAGTAAGTTGTATAAGCAAATTAATTATAAAGCACCATACAGAATACAAAGGCCCTAGGGATTTACTTGCTACTTACTACAATATGATTATAGAAAATTTAAAATATATTAGACAAGCTTAAGTAATAAAGCAAAATTTGTTCGTATATCTGTTCCAATTCCTCAGTCCAAGTTATTTTAATCAAATGGGATGTCCTGTCTTTTATACACAAGAAAAGTCACTAGAAAAGAAACCATAAATATGTTTTTTTTTTTTAATTTGAGGCAGATCTGCTTTAAATTGTTATGCACTAAAAAAAATACTATTTTCTTGTCATCAAAAAACACAAAATATGAAAATATGTCTTGGACCATCAAAGGCAACATAATTTTATGCTAGAAAGTTGGGTATTTGCTGTTTCATCAGTATTGCAGTTGTTTTCCATTGAAGTCTTCTCTAAAATTCAAAAATGTTCTCTTGGGGAACCCTGATCAAAATAATTCGGAGCTAAAAGTTTGGTCATTTAGTAGTTCATCAGTGTTTTAATTGTTTTGCCATGAAACATTCGCTCCTTAGAGATTGAGAATAACAAGTAAAATTAGGTTAAGTTGGGTATTTGGCTATTTGGTAGTGCATCTACCAATTGTCTTCCCTCTACAATTCGCAAATGTCCTTATGGAGGTTCCTGATCAAAATAGTTTTGAGCTAAAACGTTGAGCATCTAGTAGTTAATCGCTATTTTAATTATTTGCTCACAAAAATTTTCTTAAAATTCACAAATGTGCTCTTGGAATTCCACAATCAAAATAATATTATGATAAAAAGTTGGGTATTTGCTGGTTTATCAGTATTGCAGTTATTTTCCCATAAAATCTTCTCTAAAATTCGCAAATGTTCTCATGGAAGATCCCAATCAAAATGATTTGAATGTAAAACTTTGGACTTCTGGTAGTTTCAGTATTCTTGTTTTACCTCGAAACATTCTTATCTTGGAGATTGAAAAATCATAGGTAAAATAGTGTTATGGTAAAAAGTTGAGTATTTGGAAGTGCATCTGTCAGTTGTTTTTCCATGAATTCTCCAAAATGTGCAACTGTGTCCATGGAGGTTTCCGTTCAAAATAGCTCTTGGATATTCACATATACAATAAAAATATGTTAAAAAGTTGAGGATTCAGTGGTTCATCAGTACTACAGTTGGCACCTGCCAATTCTATTCACATCAAATCTCTAAAAGTCGTAAATACCCTCATGAAGGTTCCTGATTAAGATAGTTTTGAACTAAAACATTGAGCATTTGGTAGTTCATCAGTATTTTAATTATTTGGTCACGAAAACTTCTCTAAAATTCACAAATGTGCTCTTGGAGATCCACAGACACAACAATATTATGTTAAAAAGTTTGGTATTTGGTGCTTCATCAATACTGCTGTGATTTTTCCATGAAATATTCTCGAAAATTCGCAAATGTTCTCATGGAGGTTCCTGATCAAAATAGTTTTGAGCTAAAACGTTGAGCATTTGGTACTTCATCAGTATTTTAATAATTTGGTCACAAAAACTTCTCTCTCTAAAATTCACAAATGTGCTATTGGAGGTCCATAGGCAAAATAATATTATGTTAAAAGTTTGGTATTTGGTGGTTCATCAGTATTGCAATTATTTTCCAATCAAATCTTCCCTAAAATTTGCAAATGTTCTCATGGAGGATCCCAATCAAAATAATTTGAAGGTAAAATTTTGGACTTTTGGTAACCTATCAGTATTCTTGTATTGCCTCAAAACAATTCTTCTTGGCGATTGAAAAATCATAGGTAAAATAATGTTATGATAAAAAGTTGAGTATTTGCAAGTGCATCTGTCAGTTGTTTTTCCATGAATTTCCCAAAGCGTGCAAATCGAGATTTTCCTTCAAAATAGTTTTAAGCTAAAACAAACGGGCTCTTAGAGATCCACAGACACAATAAAAATATGTTAAAAAGTTGGGGATTTAGTGGTTCATCAGTATTGCAGTTGGCACCTACCAATTTTATTCATATCAAATCTCTAAAAGTCACAAATATCCTCATGAAGGTTCCTGATTAAAATAGTTTTGAGATAAAACTTTGTGCATTTGGTAGTTCAACAGTATTTTAATTATTTGGTCACGAAAACTTCTCTAAAATTCAGAAATGTGCTCTTGGAGATCCACAGACACAATAATATTTTTTTAAAAAGTTTGGTATTTGGTGGTTTATCAGTATTGCTGTGATTTTCCCATGAAATATTCTCGAAAATTCACAAATGCTCTCATGGAGGTTCCTGATCAAAATAGTTTTGAGCTAAAACGTTGAGCATTTGGGACTTCATCAGTATTTTAATTATTTGGTCACAAAAACTTCTCTCTCTAAAATTCACAAATGTGCTCTTGGAGGTCCACAGACACAATAAAATTATGTTAAAAAGTTTGGTATTTGGTGGTTCATTAGTATTGCAGATATTTTCCCATGAAATCTTCTGTAAAATTTGCAGATGTTCTCTTGGAGGATCCCAGTTTGAAGCTAAAACTTTGGACATTTGGTAGCTTATCAGTATTCTAATTGTCTTGCCTCGAAACATTCTCTCCTTGGCGATTGAAAATTAATAGGTAAAATAGTGTTATGGTAAAATGTTGAGTATTTTTGGAGGTGCATCTGTCAATTGTTTTTCCATGATTTCTCCAAAATGTGCAAATGTGCCCATGGAAGTGTCTGTTCAAAATAGTTTTAAGCTAAAACAAATGGGCTCTCGGAGATCCACAGTCATAAAAAAAATATGTTAAAAAGTTGAGGATTCAGTGTTTAATCAATATTGCAGTTGGCACCTGCCAATTCTATTCATATCAAGTCTTTAAAAGTCACAAATATCCTCATGAAGGTTCCCGATTAAAATAGTTTTGAGCTAAAACGTTGAGCATTTGGTAGTTCATCAGTATTTTAATTATTTGGTCACGAAAACTTCTCTAAAATTCACAAATGTGCTCTTGAAGATTCACGGACACAATAATATTATGTTAAAAAGTTTGGTATTTGGTGGTTCATCATTATTGCTGTGATTTTGCCGTGAAATCTTCTCTAGAATTCGCAAATGTTATGGAGGATCCTGATCAAAATAGTTTTGAGCTAAACAGTTGAGCAATGTGTTGTTAATCAGCACTTCAATAATTAAGCCACGAAAATATCTCTAAAATTCACAATTTGCTCTGGGGATCCACATGCCCAATAATATTATGTTAAAAAGTTTGGTATTTGATAGTTCATCAGTATTGCACTTATTTTCCAAGAAATCTTCTCTAAAATTGGCAAATGTTCTCTTGAGGGATCCTGAGCAAAATAATGTGGAGCTAAAGCTTTGAGCATTTAGTGGCTCATTAGTATATTAATTTGTTTTGCCTCAAAACATTCTCTTCTGGGCGAATGAAAATCATAGGCAAAATAATGTTATGTTAAGAAAGTTGGGTATTTGGAAGTGCATCTGCCAATTGTTTTTCCATGAATCTCCAAAATTCGCGAATGTTCTCGTGGAGGATTCGGATCAAAATAGTTTTCAGCTAAAATTTTGAGCATTTAGTACTTCATCAGTATTTTAACTATTTGGTCTCTAAAACTTCTCTAAAATTCACAAATGTGCTCTTGGGAGGTCCACATGGCACAATAATATTATGTTAAAAAGCTTGGTATTTGGTGGTTTATTCAATACTGGCAGTTATTTCTCCCATGAATCTTCTCTAAAATTCGCAGATGTTCTCTGGAGGATCCTGATCAAAATATTTTGGAAGCTAAAACTTTGAGCATTTAGTAGCTCATCAGTATTTGAATTGTTTTACTGGAAACATTCTCTTCTTGACGATTGAACAATCATAGGCAAAATAATGTTATGTTTAAAAGTTGGGTACTTTACAATACATCTACCAACTTCTATTCCCATGAAATTCTCTAAAATTCGAAATGTCCTTATGGAGGATCCACATCAAATAATTTTAAACTTAAACGTTGGGGATTTAGTAGTTCCTAGTATTTCAATTATTTGGTCACGAAAATTTTCTCTAACATTCATAATATGCTCTTGGAACGTCCACAGCAAAATATTATTATGTTAAAAAATTGGGCATTTGGTGGTTCATTAGTACTGCAGTTATTTTCCTGTAAAATCTTCTCTAAAATTCGCAGATATTCTCTTGGAGGATCCTGATCAAAATATTTTGAAGCTAAAACTTTGAGCATTTAGTAGCTCATCAGTATTTGAATTGTTTTACTTCGAAACATTCTGTTATTGACGATTGAATAATCATAGGCAAAATAATGTTATGTTAAAAAGTTGAGTATTTGGCAGTACATCTGCCAATTCTATTCCCATGAATTCTCTAAAATTTGAAAATATCCTTATGGAGGATCCTCATTAAAATAATTGTAAACTAAAACGTTGGGCATTTAGTAGTTCCTTACTATTTCAATTATTTGGTGACGAAAATTTCTCTAAAATTCAGAAATGTGCTCTTGGACGTCCACAGCCAAAATATTATTATGTTAAAAAATTAGGTATTTGATAGTTCATCAGTATTGCAGTTATTTTTCCATGAAATCTTCTCTAAAATTAATAAATCTTCTCATGGAGGATCTCGATGAAAATATTTTAGAACTAAAACTTTGGGCATTTAGTAGCCCATCAATATTTTAATTGTTTTGCCTCAAAACATTCTCTTCTTGGCGAATGAAAAATCATAGGCAAAGTAATGTTATGTTAAAAAGTTGGGTAATTGGAAGTGCATCTGCCAATTGTTTTTCCATGAAATCTCTAAAATTCGCAAATGTTCTCATGGACGGTCCTGATCAAAAGAGTTTTCAGCTAAACATTGAGCATGTAGTTGTTAATCAGCACTTCAATAATTAAGCCACGAAAATATCTCTAAAATTCACAAATTTGCTCTGGGGATCCACATGCCCAATAATATTATGTTAAAAAGTTTGGTATTTGATAGTTCATCAGTATTGCACTTATTTTCCCAAGAAATCTTCTCTAAAATTGGCAAATGTTCTCTTGAGGGATCCTGAGCAAAATAATGTGGAGCTAAAGCTTTGAGCATTTAGTGGCTCATTAGTATATTAATTGTTTTGCCTCAAAACATTCTCTTCTGGGCGAATGAAAAATCATAGGCAAAATAATGTTATGTTAAAAAGTTGGGTATTTGGAAGTGCATCTGCCAATTGTTTTTCCATGAAATCTCCAAAATTCGCGAATGTTCTCGTGGAGGATTCTGATCAAAATAGTTTTCAGCTAAAATTTTGAGCATTTAGTACTTCATCAGTATTTTAACTATTTGGTCTCTAAAACTTCTCTAAAATTCACAAATGTGCTCTTGGAGGTCCACATGTACAATAATATTATGTTAAAAAGCTTGGTATTTGGTGGTTTATCAATACTGCAGTTATTCTCGTATGAAATCTTTTCTAAAATTCGCAGATGTTCTCTTGGAGGATCCTGATCAAAATATTTTGAAGCTAAAACTTTGAGCATTTAGTAGCTCATCAGTATTTAAATTGTTTTACCTGGAAACATTCTCTTCTTGACGATTGAACAATCATAGGCAAAATAATGTTATGTTTAAAAGTTGGGTACTTAACAATACATCTACCAACTTTATTCCCATGAAATCTCTAAAATTCGCAAATGTCCTTATGGAGGATCCACATCAAAATAATTTTAAACTTAAACGTTGGGGATTTAGTAGTTCCCTAGTATTTCAATTATTTGGTCACTAAAATTTCTCTAACATTCATAAATATGCTCTTGGACGTCCCAAGCAAAATATTATTATGTTAAAAAATTGGGCATTTGGTAGTTCATCAGTATTTCAGTTATTTTCTCATGAAATCTTCTTTAAAATTAACAAATCTTCTCATGGAGGATCTTGATAAAAATATTTTAGAACTAAAACTTTGGGCATTTAGTAGCCCATCAATATTTTAATTGTTTGGCCTCAGAACATTCTCTTCTTGGCGAATGAAAAATCATAGGCAAGATAATGTTATGTTAAAAAGTTGGGTAATTGGAAGTGCATCTGCCAATTGTTTTTCCATGAAATCTCCAAAATTCGCGAATGTTCTCGTGGAGGATTCTGATCAAAATAGTTTTCAGCTAAAATTTTGAGCATTTAGTACTTCATCAGTATTTTAATTATTTGGTCTCTAAAACTTCTCTAAAATTCACAAATGTGCTCTTGGAGGTCCACATGCACAATAATATTATGTTAAAAAGCTTGGTATTTGGTGGTTTACCAATACTGCAGTTATTCTCCCATGAAATCTTCTCTAAAATTCGCAGATATTCTCTTGGAGGATCCTGATCAAAATATTTTGAAGCTAAAACTTTGAGCATTTAGTAGCTCATCAGTATTTAAATTATTTTAACTGGAAACAGCCTCTTCTTGACGATTGAACAATCATAGGCAAAATAATGTTATGTTTAAAAGTTGGGTACTTAACAATACATCTACCAACTCTATTCCCATGAAATCTCTAAAATTCGCAAATGTCCTTATGGAGGATCCACATCAAAATAATTTTAAAACTTAAACGTTGGGGATTTAGTAGTTCCTTAGTATTTCAATTATTTGGTCACTAAAATTTCTCTAACATTCATAAATATGCTCTTGGACGTCCACAAGCAAAATATTATTATGTTAAAAAATTGGGCATTTGGTAGTTCATCAGTATTTCAGTTATTTTCTCATGAAATCTTCTCTAAAATTAACAAATCTTTTCATGGAGGATTTTGATGAAAATATTTTGGAACTAAAACTTTGGGCATTTAGTAGCCCATCAGTATTTTAATTGTTTTGCCTCAAAACATTCTCTTCTTGGCAAATGAAAAATCATAGGCAAAATAATATTATGTGAAAAAGTTAGGAATTTGGAAGTGCATCTGTCAATTCTTTCCATGAAATCTTTAAAATTCGCAAAGGTTCTCATGGAGGATATTGATCAAAATAGTTTTGAGCTAAAACGTTGAGCATTTAGTACTTCATCAGTATTTTAATTATTTGGTCACAAAAACTTCTCTAAAATTCATATATGTGCTCTTGGAGGTCCACAGGCACAATAATATTATGTTTAAAAGTTTGATATTTAGTGGTTCATCAGTACTACACTTATTTTTTCATGAAATCTTCTCTAAAATTCGCAGATGTTCTCTTGGAGGATCCTGATCAAAATAATTTGGAGTTAAAATTTTGAACGTTTAGTAGCTCATTACTATTTTAATATTATTAGATGTAATGTATTAAAATGTTTTGTCTCAAAACATTCCTTCCTTGACGATTGAAAAATCATAGGCAAAATAATGTTATCTTGAAAAGTTGGGTATTTGGAAGTGCATCTGTCAATTGTTTTTTCATGAAACCTCCAAAATTGGCAAATGTCCTCAAGCAGGTTGCCGATTAAAATAGTTTCGAGTTACAACTTTGGTCATTTGGTAGTTCTTCAGTATGTTAATTACACGATCATAAAAATTTCTCTAAAATTCACAAATGTGCTCTTGGAGGTCCAAAGACAAAATAATAATATGTTAAAAATTTAGATATTTGCGAGTTTATCAGTATTGCAGTTATTTTTCTATGAAATATTATCTAAAAGCAAATTTTCTCTTAGAGAATCCTGATGGAAATAATTTTCAGCTTAAACATTGAGCATTTAGTGGTTCATCACTATTTCAATTATTTGATCACGAAAAATTCTCTAAAATTCATAATTGTGCAGTTATTTTCCCATGAAATCTTCCCTACCATTCGAAAATGTTCTCTTAGAGGATCCTGATCAAAATAATTTGGAGCTAAAACTTTGAACATTTAATAGCTCATCAGTAATCAACTTGTTTCGTCTTGATACATTATGTTATGTTAAAAAGTTGGGTATTTGGAAGTGTTTTCCCATGAAATCTCTAATATTCGAAAATGTCCTCATACAGGTTGCCGATCAAAATAGTTTTGAATTAAAACATTGAGCATTTCTTAGTTCATCAGCATTTTAATTATTTGGTCACAAAAACTTCTCTTAAATTCACAAATGCGCTCTTGGAGGTCGAAAGGCAAAATAATAATATGTTAAAAAGTTAAATATTTGGTAGTTCATCAGTATTACAGTTATTTTTTCATGAAATCTTCTCTAAAAGACGTAAATGTTTTTTTAGAGAATCCTGATGCAAGTAATTTTCAGCTAAACGTTAAACATTAAGTAGTTTATCACTATTTCAATTATTTGATCACGAAAATATCTCTAAAATTCATAAGTTTGCAGTTATTTTCCAAAGAAATTTTTCCTACAATTTGGAAATGTTCTCTTGGAGGATCCTGATTAAAATAATTTGGAGCTAAAACTGTCAACATTTAATAGGTTATCGGTAATCAACTTGTTTTGCCTCGATACAATATGTTGTGTTAAAAATTTGGGTATTTGGAAGTGCACCTGTCAATTGTTTTCCCATGAAATCTCTAAAATTCGAAAATGTTCTCATACAGGTTGCCGATCAAAATAGTTTTGATTTTAAACATTGAGCATTTCTTAGTTCATCAGCATTTCAATTATTTGGTCACAAAAATTTCTCTAAAATTCACAAGTGTGCTCTTGGATGTTCAAAGTCAAAATAATAATATGGTAAAAAGTTAGATATTTGATAGTTCATCAGTATTGCAGTTATTTTTCCATGAAATATTCTCTAATAGTCGCAAATTTTCTCTTGGAGAATTCATATGAAAATAATTTTCAGCTTAAACATTAAGCATTTAGTGGTTCATCACTATTTCAATTATTTGATCACGAAAAACTCTCTAAAATTTATAAGTGTGCAGTTATTTTCCCATGAAATCTTCCCTACAATTCAAAAATGTTTTCTTGGAGGATCCTGATCAAAATAATTTGGAGCTAAAACTTTGAACATTTAATACCTCATCAGTAATCAACTTGTTTTGCCCCGATACATTATGTTATGTTAAAAGGTTGGGTATTTGGAAGTGCACCTGTCCATTGTTTTTCCATGAAATCTCTAAAATACGAAAATGTCCTCATACAGGTTGCCGATCAAAATAGTTTTGATCCAAAACATTGAGCATTTATTAGTTTATCAGAATTTTAATTATTTGATCACAAAAACTTCTCTAAAATTTACAAACGTGTTCTTGGAGTTCCAAAGGCAAAATAATAATATGTTAAAAAGTTAGATATTGGTGGTTCATCAGTATTGCAGTTATTTTTCCATGAAATCTGCTCTAAAGGACGCAAATGTTCTCTTAGAGAATCCTGATGGAAATCATTTTCAGCTAAAACATTTAGCATTTAGTGGTTCATCACTATTTCAATTTAACTGTTTAATTACAGAACATTTAATTGGTCATTTGTCAAAACTAGATGAAAGTAAAGTCACGCCGAGGACGTTTGTATCTATGGATGTTGCGATGCAACCCGTGATACAAGCTTTGCCTCATCTACGTGAACTTTGCAATTGCAGTCTAATTTTCATTAGATTCTAATGAAATAAGATTTCAATTGCATCGTAATGAACTTGTATATATTCGTATATACAAGGCTTATTATCTCAGCAGAGAGTAATGCTTCAATTAGCATGTAGCAAAAATGTTTGCGTAATAAACAGTTAAAAGTCAGTTACAAGTCACCCAATGGAGGTTTGCTCTCTTGGATACTTATACGACTGACTAACGGCTTTAAATTGGAAGTGTATACAACCACCGTACCATGCTGACGAGGCCAAGGAAGGACGAAACTAGTCTATGGTTGCGGTTGTACATATTTTCAATTTAAAGCACGTTTAACTGTTTAATTACAGAACATTTAATTGGTCATTTGTCAAAACTATTTCAATTATTTGATCACGAAAAATTCTCGAAAATTCATAAGGGTGTAGTTATTTTCTCATGAACTCTTCCCTACAATTCAAAAATGTTTTCTTGGAGGATCCTGATCAAAATAATTTGGAGCTAAAACTTTGAACATTTAATACCTCATCAGTAATCAATTTGTTTTGCCTCGATACATTATGTTATGTTAAAAAGTTGGGTATTTGGAAGTGCACCTGTCCATTGTTTTCTCATGAAATCTCTAAAATTCGAAAATGTCCTCATACAGGTTGCCGATCAAAATAGTTTTAATCTAAAACATTAAGCATTTCTTAGTTCATTAGCATTTTAATTATTTGGTCACAAAAATTTACAAATGTGCTCTTGGAGGTCCGAAGTCAAAATAATAATATGTTAAAATGTTAGATATTTGGCAGTTCATCAGTATTGCAGTTATTTTTTCATGAAATCTTTTCTAAAAGTCGCAAATGTTCTCTTAGAGAATCCTGATGAAAATAATTTTTAGCTAAAACGTTGAGCATTTAGTTGTTCATCACCATTTCAATTATTTCATTACGAAAAATGTTCCAAAATTCAAAAGTGTGCAGTTATTTTCCCATGAAATATTTCCCACAATTCAAAAATGTTCTCTTGGAGGATCCTGATCAAAATAATTTGGAGCTAAAAGTTTGAACATCTAATAACTCATCAGCAATAAACTTGTTTTGCCTCGATATATTATGTTATGTCAAAAAGTTGGGTATTTGGAAGTGCACCTGTCCATTGTTTTCCCATGAAATCTCTAAAATTCGACAATATCCTCATACAGGTTGCCGATCAAAATAATTTTAAACTAAAACATTGAGCATTTATTAGTTCATCGGAATTTTAATTATTTAGTCACAAAAACTTCTCTAAAATTTACAAACGTTCTCTTGGAGGTCCAAAGGAAAAATAATAATATGTTAAAAGTTAGATATTTGATAGTTCATCAGTGTTGCAGTTATTTTTCCATGAAATCTTCTCTAACAGACGCAAATGTTCTCTTAGAGAATCCTGATGGAAACAATTTTCAGCTAAATGTTGAGCATTTAGTAGTTCATCACTATTTCAATTATTGGATCACGAAAAAATTTCTAAAATTCATCAGTTTTTAGTTATTTTTCCATGAAATCTTCCCTACAATTCGAAAATGTTCTCTTGGAGGATCCTGATCAAAATAATTTGGAGCTAAAACTTTGGACATTTGGTAGCTCATCAGTAATCAACTCGTTTTGCCTCGATACTTTATGTTATATTAAAAAGTTGGGTATTTGGAAGTGCACCTGTGAATTGTTTTCCCATAAAATCTCTAAAATTCAAAAATGTCCTTATACAGGTTGCCGATCAAAGTAGTTTTGATCTAAGACATTGAACATTTCTTAGTTCAATAGCATTTTAATTATTTGGTCACAAAAAATTTTGTAAAATTCACAAATGTGCTCTTGGAGGTCCAAAGTCTAAATAATAATTTGTTAAAAAGTTTGATATTTGGTAGTTAATCAGTATTGTAGTTATTTTTCCAAGAAATTTTCTCTAAAAGACGCAAATGTTCTTTTAGAGAATCCTGATAAAAATAATTTTCAGCTAAAACGTTGAACATTTATTAGTTCGTCACTATTTCAACTATTTGATCACGAAAAGTTCTCTAACTTCATAAGTATGCGCTTGGAGATCTACAGGCAAAATAAAATTGTGCTAAAAAGTTGGGTATTGTGGTGGTTCATCAGTATTCTAGTTCCTTTTCCATGAAATCTTTCCTACTACGGAGTGATTTAAATTCAAAATTTCAAAAGGATCATCAAAATAACCACGTCACAATTCTAAACTTGAAGTGTAAAATTAAAAATACAACAAAAAATAAATAATGAAAGTGGAATTTTGAGAAAAAGATGAAAACTTTGATACTGAAAAAAAATTCGTAAAAGAAGTGAATAAGAGTTGACAGACGTTTCAGGAAAAAGGCTGAGATTGACAGTTTAAATTTAAAACTTCCAAAAAATGTCGACGTAAAGCCGATGCTCTAACAGAAAAATTTTCTATGTAAATCTAAAATTTTTAGAAAAAAGACCAAATTTTTAATTAGGAATCGAAATTTCTAATAAAAGTTTAATTTCCAAATAGAAGTTTCAAAGAAAACGCAGTAATTGAAGATGTGAACTTGGAATTAAATATGCGAAAATTTGAAATTATAAAAAAATTAAAAAACCGAGATAGATCGAACGAAAGCTGACGCTTCCAAATTTGGAATCGAAATTTCAGAATAGTTTTAGGAAATAAGAGGCCTCGATAAGTCTCTTCAACAAGGGCCTATTGGTTCGTAGCTACCCACTGTTCATTTCTCTATTAGATATCAAGATTAATATCGAATTTTTCTGAAAAACGTCGATTTTATAATCAAAATTTTGGGGAAAAAACAGAATTTTAAATTTAAACTGAAGATTGCTTAAAGTCGATTGGATGAAATTAATTTAAAAAAAATCTGTTTAAACTACCAATTTTGAGAAAGAAGCTTAAATTTGGAAACTTAATTCGAGATTTAACTGAAAATTTCGATTTTAATGCTGAAATTACAAAAACAATTAAAGCTTTTAAATTGAAAAAGAAAAAATTCCATAAAACACTTGAAATTTATAACACATATAAACGAATTTTTGAGTTTGAAATCTAACCATGGATTTTGAGGAAAAAAGCCAAAATTTCGAAAAAAAAGGATCGAAATTTTGAAGTCAAAAAACGCTAATAACCAACAAAGATTAAAAAATACAACAGAGGTTGCTCTAGAGCAGAGCAACCTCTGTTGTGTTTTTTTTTTTTTCGAAAAAACTGATAATTTGGTATTTTTTCTCGAATTTTCAAAATAATCACACTGAACTCGAATATTCGAATTTTTCTAGAAATTCTACTTAAAAACTCTAGATATCGCTGGAAGTTCAAAATTCGAAATTTTAACACTCGTTTCTAATATATTTTTAAAGTGACAACTTCAGGCGCATTGGGTGTTTTTGCATAGGGGGGAAAATTATGGTTTCACGTCACCATCACGTTTACTTCCGTCACCAACATGCTCTAATGTCAACACTAGTATGTAACTTAGTTGATTATTTTAATTATTCGAGTAAGTGGCACTTTCTTTTTTTTTTCTCTCTTTCTCTTGATTATTTTTAATATTAAAAAACGCTCTCCAGCAGGCCTTTTGCAATCTTCCCTCTGAAGATGATAGCTTAATTATCGAAACGCATTAGAATAACTTTGTTGTATTTTTTAATCTTTCTTGATTTCAGGGGATAAGATTTTTATATCAAGGCTTTTTATCTAAAGGTATAGAAAATCCTTGGCCTCCTTTGTCAATTAAAAACTGCTTACGATAAAACCAAGGATAATTTTCGTATTTTCAATAGAGTATCTTAAAAAGTCATCGAGAGTTAGCTTAATTTGTACTCTGTGTGCAAAAAGCACATTTCAATCATTTACGTGGTTGATATCCATAGAGTTTTGGCGTCAGCTGAGTATGGAAGTCGAGTTGTACGTGTAGGGCACGAGGGGTCTAAAATATTCATGGAGAAACGGCGGGTGCTGTATCGACCCGTGGCACCCCGGACTTTCCACCCTCTACTACCGTCGGCGTCTACCTGAATGAAAGGTGAGTTTAGCCATTTTATTTCGGATGATGAACTTGCCCTTTGCCTGTGTCCTTTGAGAAAGGAAATATTTCATTTTAAACACATTAGCACAAATTAAAATTTATCGCTGCCTCCGAACCAGTCACAAACTGAAACTAATTTAGGTTAGACCAAATTACATTTTCATTAATTTCTGGTTAATTGGCATGCATTTAACTTAGTATATTTGGAACCTGGATACTCTTATATTTTATTACAAGAAATAAGAAACGATGTGAATATTTTTCGCCCTTTCTTAAGGCCTTCAGTGCTGATGACGCACCGAAATGCAAGAGTTTCCAGAGGTAGGGATGACGCACTGGTGCATCATGTCTTTTTTTATAAATTGGCTTATATGCAACCTGGACTACAGTTCTGCAGCCCCCTAGGCTTGTATAGAAAATCATAGGTAGTTGAATTATCAGCAATTGAAACACAAACACCCAGCGAAACGGTTGCTCTCTAGGAAGTTCCCAGAAGACAAGGGTTCTAATGCACAGAGCAATCGGCTTGAACATTTATTAGATTAGAGGGTTGGAAACCAAAGACCGGTATCGATCTTGTTAGGTCTTTGGTTTCCAAAGTTTCAATCCGATAAATTTTCAAGCCTACCTAAGACCGGTTCTGATCTTGTTAGGTCTTTGTTTTCCAAACTTCGAATGTAATAAATGTTCAAGCCTATTGGTCTGTGCATTAAATTGGGTTATGTTACTTCAGCACTTTAGTTGGTGGTAAGTCCAAAAAAAATTGGGCAATTAGAGGGAGTGCCGACAGACATGATATAATAGTGTTTTGTTTGTCATTTTCAAATCAATTGTAATATCAAAAATATTTCATAAATTGTAAATTTAAATAATTATTTCTAGTTTTTCTCTTTTATACTTGTTACGGCCTTGTCTCCGTTTATTATGCCTTTGTCTGTTGACTGTGTTATTTGACGAATCAATTAAAAATATTCCATTTAAACATTAAGACACGATAAAAAATTTTAACCACAAAATATTGATTTAAACTTGACTATTCACTTTTTTATTTTTTTATTATTTTCGAAATTTAGTTTCAAATAAATTTGAAATTCTATAGCATTTTAGATTCATAGGAAGCCAAAATTTCGAATTTTTCCGTAATTTCGTCTTCAAATTTAAGAAAACAAAACCGATTTCAACTTTGATTTTTGATGGTTTTTTTTTCAATAAATGTCTACTATGAAGAATAAACCTATTTGGTTTTTGAGTTGAAAACTGTTTACATTTTTATTAATTGGACGTTTCTAGGAAAGCACAGAATTTCTAAAATACTTTTATTAAATTTTTAGTAATTTCTCCAAACTTAGACGTCTTTCTCAAGAAAATAATCTTTAGTGATTCAGTTTTTTCTTTTTGAAATTCGACTGCTTCTTTGAAACGTTTTCTTAAGAGACATTTCAAGCTTGATTTTCAAGATGTCGACTTCTATCGCTAAAGCCATTTTTTTTGCAAAATTTCGACAATATGTTGGAAAATTCGATTTTTTGAAATTCGACTGCTTATTTAAAACATTTTCTTAAGAGATATTTCAAGCTCGAATTTCAAAATGTCGACTTCTACCGCTAAAGCCATTTTTTCGCAAAATTTTGACAATATGTTGGAAATTTCGTTTTTTTTAGAAAATCCAAACACAGAAATGTGACCCATTCCAAAGAATTAAGAATATTGTAACGCAATGTAAATAGATGAAATAGGATTTAGAATAGAATTGTAGAATTTAGTAAATAAAAAAAAAGTTTCTAGAAGGATCTGATAAGGGAAAAGCGGCCGCTATAACGAAACAAATGGCAGATAAGCGTTCCAGAAATTTCGGCATTCGATAAGCCTTATCTGCCGAAAATTCTAGAAGCCGGGGGCCAAAACTATAAAAGGCGGTCACCTTTCCCTCGAGGAGTCAGTTAGAGTCAGCGTAATTAGTGAGTTAGTAGAAGTCAATAATAAGTGAGTTAATTGTCAATTGTGGTGATCCAAGTTGAATTCAGTAATAAAGTGTGTCTTATTCGATAAGTGTAATCAATTCGAACAATATTTAAATGCTCTAGCACTAGAGATATTCCACCTTTTTGAATCAAAAGAAATAGTGGATTTTTTAAAGTAAACAAACAATAATTTTTTAAGTATTAAACGGAAAACATCTATGAGAAATGGCTAAATGAAAAATTTCTCTAAGTGAGGTCCCAGGTGCTTTAAAGTTTCCCTTATCCAAGTTCCAATATTGGGAAAATAAATCTGATTTTAGAGAAACGAACACAAACTAATTCCTAGTCTTTAGTTGCTGAATAATACCACAATTTTTTAGCACATCCTTGCATTAAGTTGCAAAAAGCAAGATTTCTGGTCCTACTTGCTGATGTGTTTTACTTCTGATTTTGCCAATTTTTGATGGCTTGATTCTTGTCTTGCTAGCAAGAATCTTGCTCTCTCTTGTTCTTGCTGGCTTCTTTGTTTTGCACATGAATATTGGTGTATCTACAATTTTTTTCTAGGGGGGGGGGGGCTGGCCCCTGAAAAATGATAACGCATAAATGTACATAATAAAGATAAATTGGAAATGATTTCGATAATCCACTTGTGGAATAATGCTTTAGATAAAATTACTCTAGTTTTCCATTTTTCTCTACAAAAACGTTTAACACTTTTTTGGACGTAACGTTTTCTTCGACGTGTTTTGATTTTCTATTTAAAACTAAATTTAAATTATTTAACTCAAAAAATTATTTGTAAATTCAAAATTTTCTTCTGTGTTCCTTTTTTTTAAAAAAATGTGAATCTAGAAATTTCGATTTCCTTATTAAATTTAAAATTTCAAAAATTTTACACTTTCAGTTTCGTCTGACATTTTTCACGTAAGTAAAAGTTTCGACTTTTTCAAGAGATTTTGAGTTGTTTCGACGCCTCTAGTTTTTTTTTCGAAGTGTCAATTTTTAACCTGAAAATTTGTTAAAGCCCCATTTTTTTATCAAAACTGTGATATTTTTCTAAATTGCGATTTGAAATGCAGTTTTGATTCGCCCAAAATTTTGACTTTATGATCAAAATGTCATTTCAGAACGATTTTCATTTTATTTTCTAAATAATGACTTTAAATTTAATTTCAGTTTTTTTAATAGTATTCTATTTTACACTTTCATGTAAAACTACATTTTTCAATACAAACGCTAAATTTAGATTTCCTCTTCATATTTAACTTAATTATTTAAATATTTTCTGACATCAGATTTTCCTGCAAAGGATATTTTCCTCTACCACTTCCACTTAAGAATCGAAATGTCGAAACAATTATTAAATAAATTTCCAATTCCTTAAAATATTGACTTTTTCCAAATATTTCAAGATTCATATTCTTTCAAATATTTTGAATTTAACCTCAAAATTTCAACTGATTCTCAATATTTTAAGGATTTAGTTCGATATTTTTAATTTTGAATT
This sequence comes from Dastarcus helophoroides, assembly GCA_028583605.1. Classification (NCBI taxonomy): domain Eukaryota; kingdom Metazoa; phylum Arthropoda; class Insecta; order Coleoptera; family Bothrideridae; genus Dastarcus; species Dastarcus helophoroides. Next base: position 34,496,201 of record CM053327.1, read on the forward strand.
TTTTACGGTTTCAGCTTTTACTTTTGTTGATTTTTTACTTTAAAGTAAAAATTAGGTTTTTGCTTTTTTATTTTTTAAAATTTCGATTTTATAATATCCAAATTTGTTAAGTACTGCCGATGAGTTATACGCGAATTGTACTTAACGGACGACGTACGATTAAACTTGCAATTTAAGTTTACCGATCGTCTTCAATCACCAAGAATTATTATAAAAAAATCAAACGATCTATTGCTATATTTAACATAGATGATACAAGTTGTGCAGCTTAAAGTATGTATATTCATAGGCGCATCTAGAATAGGGCAGGGTAGGGCACTTGCCCCCCTGGCTCTTAAAGTGGCCGAAAATTTATATTCAATTGAAATTTCCATTTTTTCTTCAGAATTGGTACTGTGGTGAGTCGAGTTCTACTAAACTGTTTTATTTCCTCGTTTGTTTTATTCAATTAAATTTTATTCAATTTTTCTTGGAAATATTAAATCTACAAATACTGTATTATAAAAATTCTTTGTAACATAACACAAATTAGATAAGGGTTATTTGTTAGGCCTGGTTTGTTTCAAGTTTAATTACATAAACTGAGTAAAATAACATGTTAGTTTTGAAGGACCGCTGAAAAGTAGAGTAATAAATCAGGGTAAGTGTCAATAACGGAGACCGTAGCAAATCTCTCGGCAAGACCATGTGGTGGTAGAATGGAGGAATTTGACGTTCAAAAAGTGCCCTTATAAACACGTACAATTGTAAGTTATTTAAATTTCAATTATCGAAGTAAAACTTGCAAGGTAAAGGGACGACATTATTCAAACGGGGTTTGCAGTTTGATATGCACTTTAAGAATCCTTTTCAAAATTTATTTAAGGGTTAATTTGGATTAGAAATATTTTAATTAGTAGAAATTCTACATCCTCATGCCCTCTAGCGAGATGCAGAGGATGTCTTTCGGTCCCCAGAAGTTAAGGGTAGGGGAATAAAAAGATAAAACACCAAAGACCAACTTTAAAGTAGTCAAGTACTAAACTTCGATGAAATTAGTTTAAAAATTATGGTCAACTTCCGAACTGATAAAAACGAGTAGAAAATACGGGAGGTTAAAAAAAACTGCTTCTGTTTGTGCTAATTAACGTAAATGAACAACAAAAAAATTCTGTTCAATATGAAGTTCTTGTGCCATTTGTGTGATGTTTGCTACGAAAAAAATAGGCAAGTAAATTTTAAATTGTCCGATGATTTTATTTGATGGTTTTTCGCTGTTATATGATTTAATTAAATTTTCCTAAAATTTGAGAAAATACTTGTTCCTTATTTTGATCAATATGGGGTTGGGGGGCGTACACAAAAAAAAGAGAAAGGAATTTAAATTTTCAACAACAAACCGAATGAATGAGAAAGTCGTTGTTAGAAAATTATTATAGGGCCAAGAACCCTACCGCTGACTGGTGCAACTACCAGTCTCAGTTTCAAAAAAAAGAAACAAAAAATAAAACAAAATAAAAATACAAAGACAATAAAACGAAAAGGAAATAAAGCGCATTCGCTTCATAGAAACATTTTCATTTCCTTAAGGTCCATGTTGGTGTTCTGCTGTTGGAAGCTGAGTTTCCTGGGGTTCCAAAATAATTTATACCCATCACCACAAAGGTCCGGCAACTGGCAGCAGACACATATATTTGGGTTTTACTGATGATGTTCTGCAAGTTCTAGAAACGTGGGCATTGTATATCTTAACATCCTAGAAGCATAAGCCACAATGAGCTCTTACCTAGTTCTTGTTTTGGTGTATTCACCTAGTGCTACCTATTTCGCAGATTCTCCTTCGTAGGTTGCTTGAATCCCAAAAATATAGGACAAGACAACCTGCCCCAAAGAGAGCCTTATAGATCTGTTGACAAATGAGGAGTACTAACGTAGGTGAACGAGCAGTATCAGCATCAGCTCTCGTTAGGGAGATGTTTTGACGAAAGAAATGAGAACTTCTTGCCAGTTTCTAACTTTAATTTCAATGTTTTTGTGCTAAGTCAAGCTTAGCCACTTTCTAAGCCAGCAAGACGCCCCTTCTATTAGAACAGTAGCCGCAGAAGTAGATGTAGTGTTGGAAGGAAAAATTCTGCTTAGAAAGTTTCTACGAAATCTGCACAATATTTCTAGTCTATTTTATGACACTGGTTTGAAATCGAGTGATTGAGTTTGGTATGAGAAAAACAGAAAAACAAACAAAGAAACAAGTTAACAAAGGAAAGAAAGAAAGAGTGAGAGAACGAGAGATCTGTAAGATTGAATGAACATTTATAAATTTGATTTATTACGATAAATCACAACTTCATTTTCAAGCTTGAGCTCCATTTTCTCGTAGCATTATCCTTTGGATATTGTTAGCTCAAAGCTTTGACAGAAAACTGTATGCTATGTGACGAATGCTTGAATAAAGAAGCGACAAAACACACAAGAATTGGCAAATAAAAACAGACGCCTGAAAATAGTTTGAGAACCTCTGTATACAAACTAACGAGCGAATACCCACGATAATCAGGTACAAAGTTAGCTGCGTTTGGTTTGAAAACCTTTGAGTACAAACTAAATGGCTCAGCTGGGGAAAGCATTGCACTTATTAGGGTTAAGATAAACTTTGGGAAATTAATAACTGACCTACTATATATGAGCGAAAGGGTTAAACAAAGAATGTCAGATTACTTGTGCTTAATGAATTCTCTTAATTTTCTAAAGAAATATTTCTCTCGGATCTGTGTCCAGCAAATTTAAACAAGTTGAAACAAACAGGTTCACTTTATTTTGTTGTATTATGTTTAAGAACACTTGAAAATCACAAACTTGAAATTTTGTTGATTTATTTTTTAACCAATTGTAATAAAACGTTGAGGTCAATTGTTGTTTGAATTTGATAACACTTCCCTGTCGACTCTACGAGCTGGGGTTACAATTTATTGGAATAAAATAATTTTAAACACAACGTAGACAAATTGGGTCCGAAAATCGACGTAAATTATTCTTAGAAAATTTTTAAAGATGTGCAAAATTCGACAATTTTGAAAAACTATATACACTCACTGGTTATGGTCACAAACGGTCGCTCATCACAGTACTTATCTTGAAATTTCGATATTTGCCCATAATTTCAATATTTTTCACATTTCGTGATTTTTCAAAAAAAATTTCTCTAATTTATGGCTTTCTCTGGAAAATTTCGAATTTTTATAAATTTTGGAATGTTTTTTTTTTGGAAATTTTGATTTTTTTGAAAATGTCGATCTTTTTCTCGAAATTTCAAATTTTTTTCAAAATCTGTTTTTGCTTTTGTGATGTTTTTTCGAAATGTTCATAGTTTTCTCAAAATTGGTTCTTTTTTAGAAATTTTGATTTTATTTCAAATTCAATGCTTTATGTTCCCAAAAACCTCAATATTTTCGTCCAAGTTGTTTTTATCTAAAAATTTTGATTTTTTCTTTAAAATTTGTCTCTTTAAAATCAAAAATTTTCAAAAGTAAACCTTTTTTTTTCAATTCAGAAGAGTTTCGCCTCTGGTATGGTGGACATACTGAGTTGCCGTGCTCTGACGTTTGAAATGGACCTTTTCATTCTTTCGTTTTCTGCATATTCCCTCATATTCCTCTTTTCATTTTTTCTTTTCTTTGTTCCCGAAGAAGCCCCCTACGATGGTGGGCGAAACGTCGAACACTTTTAGTAGTTCTTTGACACGGTCCAATCCCGGAAGAAGTATATCCTGTACTGACTCTGGCCGTGAAAGCCTTCGTTATCTTTTTTATCAAAATTTAACTTTCATCGAATCAGTTTTCTGCGCGAAATTTTTAATTTTTTCGATATTCTCTGAAAAATTTCGAATTTCCTCTCAATTTTGAAGTTTCACTTGATTATTTTAAGCTCATTTCTCAAAATTTCGCCTATTTCTACAAATTTATTTTCCCTAATATTTGAATTTTTAAGAAAATTTTAACCTTATAGAAACTAATTTTCCAAAAATTTTGACCAGTTTCTGAGAGTTTGCTTTTTTTCGAAATTTTGATTTTATATCTCAAAATTTGATACTAAATATTTATGAAAGTTTCGACTCTCTGCTTGAAGTTCGTCCTTTTATCGAAATCTTGACTTTAAATCTGCCTTTTTCTTAAAAGTTTTCTTATTATCAAAAATTCGAAATTTTAAAAATCGTTTTTTTAAATTTCGCCGTTTTTCTCAATACGTATACATGTTGTTTCGAAATTCTGCTATTTTTCTTAATATTCTTTTTTTATATATTTCGACTTTTTCAAATTAAACTTTCCGAAAATTTCAAATTGCACCTATCTCAAAATTTTCCGTATTTTTGACATTTCGAATTTTATCTCGAATATTATATGTTTCTGAAATTGCAGACTTTTCCCCCGAAATTCTCTAGCTTTGATCGGAATGGAATATCGAATCTTAATAAAAAAGCAACCATGTTAAGAAAACATTTTTGTATTTAGTGAAAAAAATTGAATTTCTTTACCGAAATTTAAATGTTAACATTTAAATAAAAAAGTAAATATTTCGAAAAGAATATTTTTCTCATATTGCGATTTTTTTTTGACATTCGACTTTTTTTTTCACAAAATTTGACCTTTGAAAATTTTGTCTTTTTTCGATTTTTCAACAGTTTTCAAATTTTTCCAGAAGGAAGTTTGATTTTCTGAAAATTTTGACCTTTTCTCGAAATTATAACTTTTTCTGAATTCTACTTTTTTCGCTCTTTCTTTCCTTTTCTTGGAAATTTAAATATTTTCTAGAAATGTTGATCATTTTCTTGAGATTTTGACAGTATTTTTCGAAATTCGTTTTTATTAATGTTCAGTTTTTTCTGATTTTTTTAATTTGACTTTGTGGACTTCCACTTGTTATACAAATCTTGTCCTCTGAAACCAAAAAAGATAAAAAATACAACAAAAGTTGCTGTAAAGTCTTGCTTTTGAAATAAAAAGACAAGATCGATCAAGACTATGTCATATAATGTTATGTATTCTTGCACACCCTATGTCAAAACTACTCCTACCTACAACCTAAGGGTCAAGGGGGGTGGTTACCCTCTCCATGACGACGAACAAGTAATTATTGTGATATTATCGTTGGGAAAACAGTTGCTGTAACGCGTTCCGATAGCCAAGCTATCATCTTCGAAGAGATACAGTATCTCATATTAGTATCTTTCTGAAGATGATAGCTTGGCTATTGAAAAGCGTTTGAGCAATTTCTGTTGTATTCTTTAATATTTTTTGCTTTCAAGGGACAGGATGTGTATATTAGCTTTGGAACATAACCAACGACAAGTCTGTTCCACTTGTTTCTCTAAAAAATTTCCACTTGTTTCTCTAAATTCGTTTTATTCTTGGAATAGGATATACCCCAAACTTTGACGTTTTGTTTCTGGAAATTTCTATCTCCTCCAAATTTCGACTTTTTCTTAAAATTTGATTAATTTTTTCAAAACCAGGACAAAATATTAATAAAACGGCATAGTTTTTAGAATAATATTTAAATAAAGTAAAATTCTGAGGAAAATATTGTTGGTTATTTCAGTCTTTTTCCCAAATGTAATTTATTCAGGAAATTTTTTAAAGTTTGAAGTTTGGCATTCGACATTTTTATCAGTATTTTTTTCTTTGCCAATTTTGATATTCTTGAAAATTTAACTCTTTTCTCAAAATTTTGGTCTAACACAAAGATTTCATTTTTTCCCCCAAAATGTCGACTTAAAATCCATTTTTTTTTCTCTCTTTCTGTAGTGTGAAGATTTTGTAAAAATTCTCTGTTTATTTTTCCCAAAAATGTTAAATTGAAACTAGAATTATCAAAGTTAGAGTTAGTGGGTCCAATCTGGCAGTATTTATGGCTAGAGAGGTACTTTATAATATTATTTTATGATATTGCGTCGAGTCACTTTGTCACAGACCACACGTTTTTATCCCTGGAATCCCGTAGGGCGAAGGATAACTGTACCACAAATTGTTTCATGTTTCAGACTTAAGAAATTTTAAAATAATTTGTATTATGATATCATAAAATATCGGGGTTTTATTTTTGGGTTGGTAACCTAATATTCTGGGGTGGGCACCAGACAACTCTGGGGTGGGCACCAGAAAACTCTGGGGTGGGCACCAGACAACTCTGGGGTGGGCACCAGACAACTTTGGGGTGGGCACGGACCACCCGCGCCCCCTATATACGCCAATGCGCATGAGCAATAACAAAACAGATTCAGGATTGATTGACAATCAGTTTAAATCTGCTTAATTAAAAACAAGTAAAGACAAAATAAAATAAAAAATTGGAGACATTTTGAAATTAAAATCCAAATTTCGGGAAAAATTTGGAACTAGAAATTGATTTTTTTGGACTGTTAATTTCAAATCTACATTGGAAATTTTGAGAAAAAAGTTGATATTAAGATGAAATAGTCAAAACTAAAAACATTATTTTAGTAATTTCGTGTTTTTTTCTGAAATATTAACCTTATTCGTGAAAATTTAAGAATGTCGACAGAATTTTTTACTTGCAAGAGGGCTGTGCATTTAAAAAAGTTTAAAAATATTATTCTAGAGGATCGCTTGTTACTATAAAAAATTGAAAAGAGCAAGGAGACTTACTTCTTGCTATTTTCTTGACAAAAAAATCTTGCCTTTGCTTAAACAACTGTTTGTCTTGTCTTGTTTTTGCTCACTAATTTCTTGTCTTCTTCGTACAGCAAGAACAAGACAAGAACTAAAAAAGGCAACACAAGAACAAGTTCATGAAACACTTCATTAAGTGACCGAATATTCAACGAACTAGATTGTCTTTCATCAAGGGTAACAGGGATAAAAACTATGCCTACAACTCTCAAGGAATAATCTCAGGAAACTTATAGGGACTTGGACAGGTCACTGTCGATTAAACAAACACCTCAGAATGGGAATTATAAACGACTCGTGTTGCAGAGGGTGTTTAGAAGAAGATGAGAGTGTCGAACACGTGATGTGTCACTGCCCGGCACTAGCATCAATCAGGGGATCCACGCTGAGGGACTTCTGGCTTAGTGTGGCCAGTTTGAGAGAGGTGCATCCAAGAGATGTTTTTCAGTTTCTCAATAAGGTTGGGTGAATGAATGAATGACCAAGAACACCTCAATCACGGGGATAGCACAATGGGCCCGGAAAGAGGGGCCTAAGTGCTGGCCTAAACTTTAAGCAACGCACAACGAATCCAGAATCCAGGGGTAACACTTTGAAGATTATTTTGAACAATTATTATCGTTTATTTTGCAATATGTTTTGTCGTTATTGACATATTTTTGGCACTGTGTGTTGTCAGTGTGACTATCTTTTTCTAAATCCAGGATAATGCTTCTAAATCATCACCTGCTGGTACTAATTCTGTTAGGGGAGCCCTTTGATCAAAGTTTGGTCCTTTTGAAAAATACATTAAGATTTATTTGTTGAAAGCAGTTGAACTTATTTTGTGTCGAGGGTACAATTACATTTTCCTACTTTAACTTGAGAGTTTCGCAAAGTTCTAATAAAAAATACTAAACTATTCATCAATAAAATACGCTAATGATTTGTTTTAATACAAACCACTTAAAGGCTAAATTAGTTCAGTCTCTGGGGGCATACATTTAGATGGATTAGACAATATGACAGGAAAAACTAGAAAGGTCAATTCAGATTTCAGTCAATTTTATTAAATCGAAAAAAACATTACAAAAGCGAGCGCCTCAAGTGCATAATTAGATGCAATCCAAACGAATATTAAAAAAATTATTAAATATTAAAGGATTCATATCAGCGGCGGTTTAATTTTAATTGTAACAAAATCAATCTCGCCGTCCCAAAAATCAACATAGAAATAGAACCCGACCGAAAGCCTTTTATTGGCGGAGGCGACGGTGACGTCGGGGGCGGCGTCCAATGGATCAATTCTGTAGAGGCGCGTGCCTGGTACGTTTCCGCCCCCAGTCCAGGGTTTTCGCGGCGAGATAACGTGGACTGCAGCTGAGAAGCGGTCGCGCGTACATACTTAGTGAGCCCTAGTGTGCACCTGGACATCGGCACCGTGGATACCCGGGGCCAGCAAGGCCCGGGAGGCAGCCTAAGGCTGCTGGGTGAATCGCGCGTAGCCAGCAACATTCGCGGATTCTTCACCTCCCGCATCAGTGCCCTACCTGATACAGGTAAGCTGACCCACCATATTTGATCAGTCGCTCGTATTTCGATCAGGATATAGACTATAAAAAAAAATGTATGAAGTGTTATTGCACACAGAACTGGACAGTTTAATGGAGGATAAATTAAAAATTTCTCTATGGGAAGATGGATGAGCTTAACTGAGCATGATCAAATTGTTTATCGATAAAAGCAAAATGGCGGATTATAATGCATAAACGACAAGATGGCTGAAATCAATGAATTGCGTAATTGACCTGAAATCTTCAGATTTTGTCCCCTGAAACCAAGAAAGATTAAAAAACACAACAATAGTTGCTCCCTGAGAACAACTGTTCTTGAACTGTTGTTGCTTCCTGAGAACAACCGTTGCTGTGTTTTTTAATTTTTTTTTAGTTTCAAGGGACAAGATTTGTATAACAATTCTTAAAAATAACCAAGGACTAGTTCGCTCCACAAAAAAATGTAATATTTAAAATAGTAATATCGCATATTAAAAGTGCAAGTATTCGGTGGTGTTCAAATTAAAAATATTCTATGTTTATGGTGTAAAGAAATGTTTATTTAAACAATTCGATTGTTTGGTATCGCTTTGAACAAAAACGGTTTTGGTTGGCTTTCTTTTTACTTGCTTTTTCCGTAATTATCTCGTCTTCCTCAACTCTAGATCCTCAGTTGCATTTAATTGAGAAATTGAAGATTGAACCAAAGAGCGGTTGCGCTGGTATCGCTTTGTATCGGTTTTTGTTGCTTTCATTTTTACTTGCTTTTTCTCTCATTATCTGGTCTTCCTTGACTCTAGATCCTCAGCTGTATTCAATTGAGGAATTGAAAATTGAACCAAAGAGCGGTTGCTCTAGTATCGCTATGTAAAAAACGGTTTTTGTTGGCTTCATTCTTGCTTACTTTTTCCCTAATTATCTCGTCTTCCTCGACTCTAGATCCTCAGTTCTATTTAATTGAGGAATTAAAGATTGAACCAAAGAACAGTTGCGCTGGTATTGCTTTGGACAAAAACAGTTTTTATTGCCTTTATTCTTTCTTGCTTTTGCTCAAATTATCTCGTCTTTCTCGACTCTAGATCCTCAGTTATATTCAATTCAGAAATTGAGGATTGAACCAAAGAGCGGATGCGCTGGTATCGCTTTGTACAAAAACGGTTTTAGTTGCCTTCATTCTTACTTGTTTTTTCCCTAATTATCTCGTCTTCCTTGATTCTAGATCTTCAGCTGTATTCAATTGGGAAATTGAATATTGAACCAAAGAGCGGTTGCGCTGGTATCGCTTTGTACCTTTGTGTCTTCATTCTAACCTTCTTTTTCCCTAATTATCTTGTCTTCCTCAACTCTAGATCCTCAGTTGTATTCAATTGAGGAATCTACTCGACTCTAGATCCTCAGTTGTATTCAATTGAGAAATTGAGGATTGAACCAAAGAGCGATTGCGCTGGTATCGCTTTGTATAAAAACGGTTTTTGTTGCCTTCATTCTTACTTGCTTTTTCCCTAATTATCTCCTCTTCCTTGAATCTAGATTCTCAGTTGTATTCAATTGAGGAATTGAGGATTAAACCAAAGAGCAGTTGCGCTGGTATCGCTTTGTACAAAAACGGTTTGTGTTACCTTCATTGTTACGTGCCTTTTCCCTAATTATCTCGTCTTCCTTGACTTTAGGTCCTCAGTTGTACTCAATTGAGGAAATGAATATTGAACCAAAGAGCGGCTGCGCTGGTATCGCTTCGTACAAAAACAGTTTTTGTTGCCTTCATTCTTCCCTTCTTTTGCCTAATTATCTTGTCTTCCTTAACTGTAGATCCTTAGTTGTATTCAATTGAAGAAATCTACTCGACTCTAGATCCTCAGTTGAATTCAATTGAGGAATTGAGGATTGAACCAAAGAGCGGTTGCGCTGGTTTCGCTTTGTACAAAAACGGTTTTTGTTGCCTTCATTCTTACTTGCTTTTTCCCTAATTATCTCGTCTTCCTTGATTCTAGATCTTCAGCTGTACTCAATTGGGAAATTGAATATTGAACCAAAGAGCGGTTGCGCTGGTATCGCTTTGTACCTTTGTGTCTTCATTCTAACCTTTTTTTCCCTAATTATCTCGTCTTTCTCAACTCTAGATCCCCAGTTATATTCAATTGAGGAATCTACTCGACTCTAGATCCTCAGTTGTATTCAATTGAGGAATTGAGGATTGAACCAAAGAGCGATTGCGCTGGTATCGCTTTGTATAAAAACGGTTTTTGTTGTCTTCATTCTTACATGCTTTTTCCCTAATTATCTCCTCTTCCTTAAATCTGGATGCTCAGTTGTATTCAATTGAGGAATTGAGGATTAAACCAAAGAGCAGTTGCGCTGGTATCGCTTTGTACAAAAACGGTTTTTGTTACCTTCAGTGTTACGTGCTTTTTCCCTAATTATCTCGTCTTCCTTGACCTTAGATCCTAAGTTGTACTCAATTGAGGAAATGATTATTGAACCAAAGAGCAGCTGCGCTGGTATCGCTTTGTACAAAAACGGTTTTTGTTGCCTTCATTCTTACTTGCTTTTTTCCCAATTATCTCGTCTTCCTTAACTCTAGATCCTCAGTTGTATTAAATTGAAGAAATCTACTCAACTCTAGATCCTCAGTTGTATTCAATTGAACCAAAGAGCGGTTGCGCTGGTATCGCTTTGTACAAAAACGGTTTTTGTTGCCTTCATTCTTACTTGCTTTTTCCCTAATTATCTCGTCTTCCTTGACTCTAGATCCTTAATTGTACTAAATTGGGAAATTGAATATTGAACCAAAGAGCGGTTGCGCTGGTATCGCTTTGTACAAAAACGGTTTTATTTGCCTTTATTTTTACTTGCTTTTTCTCTTATTATCTGGTCTTTTTCGACTCTAGATCCCCAGTTGTATTTAATTGAGGAATTGAAGATTGAATCAAAGAGCGGTTGCGCTGGTATCGCTTTGTACAGAAACGGTTTTTGTTGCCTTCATTCTTACCTTCTTTTTCACTAATTATCTCGTCTTCCTTAACTTTAGATCAGTTGTATTCAGCTGAGAAATCTACTTGATTCTAGATCCTCAGATCCTCAGTTGTATTCAATTGAAGAATTGAGGATTGAACTAAAGAGCGGTTGCGCTGGTATAGCTTTGTACAAAAACGGTTTTTGTTGCCCTCATTCTTGCTTGATTTTTCCCTAATTATCTCCTCTTTCTTGACTCCAGATTCTCAGTTGTACTCAATTGGGGAATTGAATATTAAACCAAAGGGTGGTTGCGCTGGCATCGCTTTGTACAACAACGGTTTTTGTTGCCTTCATTGTTACTTGCTTTTTCCCTAATTATCTCGTCTTCCTTGACTTGCTTTTTCTTCAATTATCTCCTCTTCCTTGACTCTACATCCTCAGTTATACTCAATTGAGAAATTGAATATTGAACCAAAGAGCGGTTGTGCTGGTACCTCTTTGTAAAAAAACGGCTTTGGTGGCCTTCATTTTTACTTGCTTTTTCCCTAATTATCTCGTCTTGCTCGACTCTAGATCCTCAGTTGCATTTAATTGACTCTGGATCCTCAGTTGTACTCAATTAGGGGATTGAATATTGAACCAAAGAGTGGGTGCGTTGGTATCGCTTTGAACAAAAACAGTTTTTGTCGCTTTGATTCTTACTTGCTTTTTCCCTAATTATCTTATCTTCCTCGACTCCAGATCCTTAGTTGTATTCAATTGACGAACTGATGATTAGACCAAAGAACTGTTGCGCGGCTTAGCACTTGATCAATCGCTTGTTAGAAAACATTCATTAACAAACATTTACAAATACTTTCAATACTATAAATGAACGCGGTAAACGGTTGAAGGTTTTGAGCAGTTTCGTCTCTGTTACCTTCAGAATGTCTCCCTCTCTCCATCTGTTTATTATGTATCAAATTTTATTTTGACAGCCTGGCGCTCAATCTACTAGGTTCAATTTTACTAAATTTAGTGACATTCAATCTATCGCTATCTACAATTGTAGAAGGCGATCCTTAGGAAGGTCGAAAAAATTTTTGTTTTATCATCCTAGTCATCCACTGGAAGACCACACTAGCGAAATAGTGAGTTGCACATTTAAGCTATCAAAAACCTATAATTCTGGCGCTTCTATTGGACCCATTATCTTACCCCACTTCCTGAGGAATTACATCTTCTTAAAGTGTCTTTGGCAAGACTATAATAGGTAAAATTATGAAGTTTTTGAAGCGTTCTCTTCATTCAAAGTTGAGCACAAGTTTTCAAAACTAACAAGGATATGTGGACTGCAGATTTTTTTGTTACATGTTGCTCTATAAGATTGCATTGAAGAAGACCCACTTTGGAACGATTAGATAGAAGATTTTGGATTTTTAGCAAAACAAAATGCCAATCTTGCTGATTTTTTCCATCGCCATCGACCCTTGTTCCCGCATCCTACTTGTGGTGCTTCATAGGCATAATAGGGTTGCCTGTTGCGAATGTATTGAACTAATACTTAAAAAAAAAGGTTGATTTGAGCCTTCTGGATGTATATTATTGGTAGATTGTCTGCCCAACTAATTTGTCAATACAAAGCACGTCAATTGCACACCTCGCTCAATTATTGACTAGCGCGCTAGGTTAGAGTTTGCGCAATAGAAACTTTGATAATTTTGCAAAAAATCAAGTTCAGCGCTTTGGAAAGAGAAGATCTTCCTATCAACATACCAAGTTTTTTTTGGAAGTTGCATTCGAACGATACGAGGGGGTGGTCTGAAAAGTTTCCGATTGACATTTTTGCTTTAACTTTTTCTTATTTTTCTACATAATCTCCTTATCAGTCTGCACACTTTTCCCAGTGATGATGCCATCACTTTAACCCATCCAAATAGTACTCGGCGTTTTTCTCTGCAAAGTAATTATTCGCGAAGGTAATTGCCTCCTTATTTGACGAAAATCTCTGTCCTCTGAACGCAATTTTTATGAGGGAACCAAAAGAAGTCGGTTGGGACTAGGTCTAGTGAATAAGGAGGATGTCAAGCACTTCAAACCATAATTCGTGGATTTTCTCTATGGCAATTACGGAGATGGGTGGTGAAACAGGATTTTCTTTTTCTGCAAATGTGGCCGTTTCTTCGCAATTGTTGCCTTCAGCTTGTCAAATAAAAGGGTATGCCCCTGTAGTGGTTTTTCCTGTTTGAAGATAATCGATTAAGATAACTTCGTGACTATCCTAAAAAACTGTCGTCCATCACTTTCCCATCCGAAAAAATAGGTTTAACTTTTTTTGGACCCGATTCCCTTTCGCAGTCCAGTGTTTTGACTGTATTTTTGTTTCGGGCGTATATTGGTGTATCCAAATTTCATCTGCAGTGATTAATGGGCGCCAAAATTCTTATTTATTGTTCCAACGAAGCGTTGGAAATGTTCACTCGAATACGTTTTTGATTTAAGGTGAGCAAACGCGCCACCCAACGCACGGACAGCTTTCTCATGCCAAAATCTTGTGACAAACACATTGGACATATTCAGATCTTTTTTTATCTCTCTCACTTTATTTCGGTCGTTAAGCATCATTTGGTGAACTTTAGCGATGTTATCGTCAGTGGTTACAATTTTTGGACGTCCCTAACGTTCATCGTCTCTCAAGCTGGTACGACCACGTTTAAATTCAGCTGCCCAAAATTTTCCTGTGGTAAATTGTGGTGCAGAGTCCCCACACACAGAGTCCAACTCATCTTTGATTTGCGTAGGCTTATTGCCTTTCAAAAACACAGCTCGATACTCTATTTTTTCCATTTTTACAAAAACACTGACATCGACTCACTCAGTTGTCAAATAACAACTGCGTCTCCAAAATAGCTGAAATTTTAATGAATACCATTTTAATGAATACCCGCCAAAGGATGCACAATTACATTCCCTAACCTGTATTGACGGGGGCTGCCATTTTCACGTTAAGGTTGGAAACTTTTGGGACATCCACGTATTTTCAGTTTGATCTAGAATTGAATTGGTTTTCTCATTGGTTTTTGGCTTAAAAAATTGATTCTGATGACAGCCCTTGCAGTATAAATTCTCCATATTTAGGTGTCATCAAAAGCTCTTCAGTGGTGTCATCAAAATTCATTCAGCGGTGCCCCCAAAATAAAAATATACGAACACCTTCGCAAACAGACAAAAAATCTAGTAATGATTTTGAGTTTGCAGATTGCGTAAATAACCATATCAGATTACAGTAGAAGCTCGCTAATCCAACCATGACAGGACTAAAGGGTGGGTCGAATCTCAAAAAAACTCGAATAATTCGATAAATAAAAAATGTCAAGCGAAAATATATTAAACAGCCTCAGGACGTTTTCCCGAAGGGCACTTTGCTTCGGTTTTCGTGTTTTTTTTATTCGAAATTTCGGATCCTTCCCCCAAAATGTGTCCTTTTACAAATTCGGCTTCAACTTTTTTCTCAAAATATGTCTTTCTTTGAGAAATTTATACTTCTTTTTAGAAATTATAATCTTTTCCCCAAAATGTCGACTTAGCTTCTAATTTTTTTTGGGTCAATATTTGTTGATTTTTCTCAAATTCCGCTCTTTTCCAAATTTTGACTTCTTTGACTCATTCAAAATTCGCCCTTTATCGATATTTTGAAAAATTGAAAAATTCCTGAACATTATCGATATTTTGAAAATTCAATTTTTTTTGTAAACATTCGAGGAATCTTATTTTGTCTAAATATCAACTTTTTTATCGAAATTTCAAAAAAAGTCGGGTTATCCGATAAATAAAAAATGTCGAGCGAAAATATATTAAACAGTCTCAGGATATTTTCCCAAAATTTTACATTTTTCCTCGGTTTTCGTGTTTTTTTTATTCGAAATTTCAACTCTTTTTTCCAAAATTCGTCCTTTTACAAATTCGGATTTATTAAAATTCAACTTTTTTCCCAGAATATGACTTCCTCTGAGAAATGTATACTTTTTCTTAAAAATTATATTCTTTTTCCTAAAATATCGACTTTGTTTTTAATTTACCTTTTCTTGTCAAAATTTCTTAACGTTTTCTAAAAATTTCGATTTTTTTTAAGTCCCCCCATTTTCAAAATTCGCCTTTTATCGATATTTCGAAAATTTGAATATTTCTTCTGAACATTATCGATATTTCGAAAATTCGAATATTTTTTCTGAACATTATCGATATTTCGATTTTTTTTTGTACATTGTCATATTTCGAAGAGTCAATTTTTTCTGAATATTCAAGAAATTTATTTTTTTTTCTAAACTTCAACTCCTTTTATCAAAATTTCTCAAACTTTTTTTCAAAAATTTCATTTGTTTTCATTAAAATACTTTTATTTTTCAAAAACCAATATTTTTCCAAATTCAGCTTGTTTGGAAAATTTCGATTTTTTTTTATTTCAACATTTTAGAAATTTGGGACTTCCCATTCCCATTTCATTTGGACTTGTATCATAAAATTCATCCTTTTATTTGAGCATTCGTCTTTTTCTTGATATTTCAATTTTTTCCCGCCACAATTCGAGGTTTCGGCTCAATTTCCAAAATTTGACTTTGTTCTCAATGTTTAACATTTTTTGGGAAATTTTGACTCTTTTCCTAATATTGGGATGTGTTTAAGAATCTTCGACCTCCTATAAATTGCTTTTTTTTTATTTCCCAAATTTTCTCAACCTCTGCTACCTTAGAAAAAATCGAATTTTGTGGATGAAACTTTGTGGTTGTTTTTTAAAATTTGTCTGTTTCTCGTCTTTATTAAAAATTTTCACATTTCAATCTTCGAAATCCTCGAAACTTTGGGTTTCATGTTGACCATTTGTTGAAAAATTATGATTTTTTTTAAATTATGAATTTTTTGAAAACTTTGATTTCTTTCAATATGTTTTGGTGGAACGGACTGGTCCTTGGTTATCTTCAAAAATTCAGATACAAATCTTGTCCCCTGAAACCAAGAAAGATTAAAAAACACAACAGAGGTTGCTCTAACGCGTTTCAATAGCCTAGCTATCATCTTCAGACATATCTCTCTGAATATGATAGCTTGGCTTGGAGATATATCTCTGAAGATGATGACTTGGTTATGGAAATGCATTAAAGTAACCTCTGTTGTGTTTTTTAATCTTTCTTGGTTTCAGGAGACAAAATTTGTATTTCAATTCTTCCAATATATCAACCCCTTGAAAGTTTTCTTGAAAATATCAACATTTTTTGAAAATTACAACGTACAAGGATCATTCTCAAAATTTTGACATTTTCAAATTTCCACCTCTTCCAAAATTCCGGTTTTAATTTTTTCTAATCCTATATTTTCAGCATATTTTAGTATAGATATTTGTAAGCAAGAAATAAAGGAAGAAGCGATTTTGAAAATTTCAATCATGTCTCAGTTTTTTTAGTTTCGACTTTTTTAATGCATATATTTACGAATTTTGCTTCCAAAATGTTATTTCGGCATTCGCTTTTCCCAAAAACTAGTTTTATTTTCAGAAATTTCGATTTCATTTTTAAAATTTGTCCTTTTTCCTCAAAGTTTGACTATCTTCTGACTATAGATTTTTCTTGATTTTGAATCTTTTTCTGTTTTAATGATATTTTAACAAATTTTCGAGCGTTTTACAAATCCTTTTTTTTTCATTTTCCCAGTTTTCTCAAAATTCTGCTAAAATAGAAAAATCTTTGAATAGAACTTTCGGCTTGTTTTTCAAAAATTTTTTTTTCTTTATATCAGTTTTCAAAATTTTTATTTCAGCATTCGCTTTTTTCTAAAAATTTCGACTTTTTTCCTCAAAACTATTCTTTTTTTTTTAAATTTCGATTTTTTTTTAAATTTGCGTTTTTTCCCAAATTTTGACTATCTTTGGGTTTCAGATTTTTTTTCAATTTTCTGAAATGTTTTAACTAGTTGATGTATAAATAATGAATACAATTTAACATTTTTCACCAGAATTCTAATGCACAGACCAATAGGTTTGAACATTTATTAGATTCGAAGTTTGGAAACCAAATACCGGTTTCGATCTTATTAGATCTCGTCAGTTTGGTCAGTTTGGACCAATAGGTTGTAGTACTAAGAGTCACTCGCTTGACGTCTGTGAATGTTTTAGTACTTACTTGTCGGAACATTTGTTAGTATTCGAGTTGGATATGTCAAACTGACGAGATCTAATAAGATCGAAACCGGTATTTGGTTTCCAATCTTCGAATCTAATAAATGTTCAAACTTATTGGTCTGTGCATTAGAATCCTTGTCTTCTGGGAAATTGTTCGTAGAGAGCAACCGCTTCGCGAGCTGGCAGTGTTTCAGCTGTTTGGTAGTTCAGTTACCTATGATTCACTATACACGCCGCATGGAGGACTGCATGAATTTGTTGTCTAGGTTGCATTCTACTTGCATACGACATTGTTGGCGATGGCCATAGTTTCTCTATGGACCAATAGGTGGTAGTACTAAGAGTCACACGCTTGATGTCTATGAATTTTTTAGTACTTACTTGTCGGAACATTTGTTAGCATTCGAGTTGGATGTTCCAAACTGACGAGATCTAATAAGATCGAAACCGGTCTTTGGTTTCCAAACTTCGAATCTAATAAATGTTCAAACCTATTGGTCTGTGCATTATAGAATCCTTGTCTTCTGCGAACTCTCCTAGAGAGCAACCGCTTCGCTAGGTGGCAGTGTTTCAACTGTTGGTAGTTACCTATGATTCACTAAACACGCCTGGAGAGCTGCATGAATTTGTTGTCTAGGTTGCATTCTACTTGCATACGACATTGTTGGCGATGGTCATAGTTTCTCTATGGACCAATAGGTGGTAGTACTAAGAGTCACACGCTTGATGTCTATGAATTTTTTAGTACTTACTTGTCGGAACATTTGCTAGTATTCGAGTTGGATATACCAAACTGACGAGATCTAATAAGATCTAAACCGGTATTTGGTTTCCAAACTTCGAATCTAATAAATGTTCAAACCTATTGGTCTGTGCATTAGAATCCTTGTCTTCTAGGAAATTGTTCCTAGAGAGCAACCGCTTCGCTAGATGGCAGTGTTTCAACTGTTTGGTAGTTCAGCTACCTATGATTCACTATACACGCCGCATGGAGGGCTGCCTGAATTTGTAGTCTAGGTTGCATTCTACTTGCATTTTTCACCAGAATTAAATATTAAATTTTCTTTTTCATAGTGGACTCCCATTAGTCGGAAACATTAGGTTTATTAATTTTATTGAACATTTCTGCGACCCAGTTTGGAAATATTTAAATATTTTTAATAAACATTAAATTTTCTATTATAAAGATTTATCGGTTTTGAAATTTGGGATATACTTTCAAATTTCTAAATCGTTTTTTTCCTTTATTTCTTCCTTTCAAATATCTATACTAAAAAACGCTAAACATTTCCTTCAAATTAAATAAAATAAAAATCAAAACCTGAAAAAAGCTTCGGAAATTTAAAAATTAAAAGGTTGAATATTTTCATAGATGCATAATTCTCCTTAATCTCGAATGTGTATTTTTCAAATGCTACTTTTTTAATTAGGAACATTTTTAGAAACTGAATTCAGGAAACATATCAGGGGGATTCTAGACCAGTTTGCATATGATTTGAAAGATCGAGCGAATTTCGAGTGTATATTTAAAATTTTCTCAAACGAATATTTGGATTTAACGTCAAACTGTTGCTATTAAAGTTAAAATTTCGAAAGGAAAGTCGACATTTTAAAAATTTAAACCTTTTTTCAGAATTTTCAGGTAATTTTTTTACATTGAATTCTTTTCCCAAAATCTTCGCTTTAATCCAACAATTTTGAGTTTGTTTAAACTTTGGATTTAAATTTTTGAATAAAACTCGATTGTTGTAATAAATTTCATTTCAAAACAGCCAATATTGAAGCATTTTAAAACGTTTTTAAAAAATTATTAATTTATTCCCAGAAAAAAACCGTAATTTTAATTTGAGTTTCCAAAATTCGACTTTGATTTTAAAATTTTGGGGCAATCTCAAAATGTTTGAAACTTCAATAAGGGACAATTTAAAAAACAAGAATGGACATTTCCAACTTAGAGTCAAATTTTAAAAAAATAAAGGAAAATATCTAAGAGAAGTTTCCCAGATTTTTCTATTAGAGTTTTTTTCTTTCGATTTCAAAGTCGAAATTTCATAGTTGTTCAGAAAAATTAAAAAATTTGCTTTTACAGTTGAAGTTTTACCTTTAACGTCAAAAATGCATCCCGTTTAAAAGTTTGCCTTTGATCAGAGTCGACATTAGTCGACATTTTAAAAAAAATAAAGGAAAATATCTAAGAGAAGTTTCTCAGATTTTTCTATTAGAGTTTTTCCTTTCGACTTCAAAGTCGAAATTTCATAGTTATTCCGAAAAATTAGTTGCTTTTACAGTTGAAATTTTAACTTTAACATCAAAAATGCATCCTGTTTAAAATTTCCACTTTGATGAGAATATCTAACTGTCCAAAAAATTGAAACTTCCAATTTTAAGTCGAAACTTGAGAATTTTGAGATTTAAAAAACTGAAAAGTTTTAAAGAAAGGTTAATTTTGACTTTAATTTCAGTAATTCAAAAGAAAACCATCTAAGGTGAATATTTCTGCAAAAGTTCTCGCCATTTAAAGATTTATTGAAATTTTTTCAAAAATTTTAAACAGTAAATTTGAAATTCATATTTTTTTCTAAAACCGTTACTGTAAATTCGAAATTTTTAATTTAAACTTGTATTACAATTAAAAATTCTTTTTTTTTTCCTAAAATCTCCACCTAAGATTGAAATGTTTAGTTTGCATACTTAATCAAAATTTAGACTCCATCAACATTTCAAATGTTTACTTATTTCGTTATTATAGATTTAAACCTTTTCTGCAAATATCACTATTTCTCGGAACTTCGACTCTTTTCTTGAAATGCATAGCTTTAAATTGAAAATTCGAAAAAAGAAATTAATTCTAATCTTCAATACTTTAATGGCCACATTTCTGATCCCCTTCAAGATGTTGACCGTTTTGTAGCTGTTGGGAGATTGATGATTCCAGTTTTATACGGAACACCTAAGAACTTTTTGTTCTGTCGAGATTTACTAAACTCTAAAAAAATTGAAACACAGAACTTGTCCCCTGAAACCAAGAAAAATTAAAAAACACAACAAAGGTTGCTCTAACGCGTTCCGACAGCCAAGCTGTCATCTTCAGAGAGAAACACAGGGGGAACACAGTTTAGTAAATCTAGGTGGAAGGTCGATGTGCCACCCACTCCTATCTTCCTAATGAAGTCCCCGCGACATTCTCTTTCTAGGAGTCTCTACATGGCTTAATCCGGTCCTGGATACAAACTTTTTATGCAAAATTTCACATTTCTGGGTCATGAACATCTCAATTTTCCATAATAACTCCGACTTCTTTTTTTACCCTCTAAAATGTATTTTTTTAAAGCGGTCAAAAACGTTTTCAGTTATCTCTTTGACAGATTCTTTGCTGAAAATTTTGCCATGTAATACATTTTTAACGTTTCTTTTTATACTATCTTTCACAGACTTTCTTCCAAGTAGGCCTTTAAAAATTGAGTTTCCACAAATTTGTTTTAGTGCTCACACGCAAAGAGAATAGCGTTGTAATAGCCAGGGGCGGGTTTAAACATGTGCAACTGCACAGGGGCCCCCCACAAGACTAGGAAGTTGCCTTTTTTTTAGTCGTCAAAATTGCTATGAAGACGAGATGGATATTTAAGTACATAACATTGGGTAACTTTTTTTAGCAACATTTTCATCAGAGGCGTCCATTAGTGTATTGCATAGGGCTCCGAATAAGGTTAAATTAGTCCTGGTAACAGCATTCTAAACATGTAGGAATAAGTAGCTGAATTACCAACAGTTGACCACTGACGTTTAGCAAAAGTAGTCACTCTGAACAGATCTAAAGAAATTTTTTTTAAGGCAACTTAGAATTTAAATTGTGCAAAGCTAAACACTAATACACAGATCAATAGACCAATACTATTGGTCTGCAATCTACTCTACATTATGCGAAAAATATTTGTCCAAATTTTAAATTTTATAATCTTGGAGATTTCAATTCAGTTGATTTCTATAACTTTTCCGCAAAACTACTTAAAATTATTCGACGTTTTGTCTTCTATTTTTAGCAATAAAAAAAAAATGCAGATCACTTACCGTGTTCTTTTATCTAGAAGTTTTTTTTAGACACTAAATCGGAAAGCTGTATCTTTTACGGATTTAGTGTCTAAAAAAAACTTCAGGATAAAAGACCATGGCAAGTGGTCTGTATTTTTTATTTTTTTTTGTAATGTATGTGGTGGAAGCTATGTAAGCTTTCGTGGTTAAGTTCTTATTTTATAAGCTATACAGACTAATTGATTTCTCATTCTTAATATGTTACGAAAATTGATTGGATATTTTGAAATAGACACATAAATACTGTATTTCTGTAACGCTTAAAAAAATAGACTCATGATAAGCCAAAAAATTTCATGATGTTATTGCTGATTTTGATTTGCACATCTAAAATCGTAATGAATTCATAGCCTGCTGGTGTACGTGTAATTCTATGTTGCGTTAAGTTATCAGAAGGGCAAAGGACCAAGAATGCCGCCAAGAGAATTTTCAGAGATAAACAACCATTTAATCATTTCTTGCCTAAAATGGTTAAGAAATATAATGTTCTAGAAATTTTTTGACAAAATTGTCAGATTATTATGCTCCAAACTATTAATACTTGGCGCATACCTCCGTGACGGGGTGCGGGGGGATAGCGCAGTGCCTCCCCACCCGGGTCAAGAGTGAAACTAATGCTTATTCTATGTCCAGGTTAACCCGATGGCACTGCGCTACCCCCCACCCCAAGAAGCGCTCTAAATCTCGAACCAAGGAGGAAACGACCGAGTCGCCACCATGCCGAGAACAATACCCATCATCAACATGGAGTACGGCGAGCTAAAGGAGGTGGTGTGGACGAAGCTTCAAGAGCCTCGAACGCAACGAAAACTCATCCTAGTCATCGTCTCTATCGCCCTCCTCCTGGACAACATGTTATACATGGTGATAGTGCCCATCATCCCAGATTATTTACGTTACATCGGCGCCTACACCGACGAGCCTATGGTGCCGGGAAACGTGACACTTCCACCGGGTACTCCCTACAAACACGACCACCATGGACAGGACTCGGCTACCGGCATCCTCTTCGCATCCAAAGCCATCGTACAGCTGATGGTGAATCCGTTTTCCGGAGCGCTGATCGATCGCATCGGATACGACATCCCCATGATGATAGGCCTTTGCATCATGTTCCTGTCGACGGCGGTGTTCGCGTGCGGCCGAAGTTACGGTCTCCTGTTCTTCGCTCGAAGTCTCCAGGGCGTCGGTTCGGCTTTCGCAGATACGTCAGGGTTGGCGATGATCGCCGATCGCTTCACGGAGGAAAACGAGCGATCGAAAGCCTTAGGGATCGCGCTCGCCTTCATCAGCTTCGGTTGTTTGGTGGCACCTCCGTTCGGGGGCGCCCTCTACCAATTTGCTGGAAAAGAAATGCCTTTCTTAATTTTAGCTTTTATATCGCTTTTGGATGGTTTTATGTTGCTTCTTGTTATGAAACCGATAAAGCAACAAATAATGGAGTCGCAGATGGCGAAACCGCCGTCGGTTCCGATATGGAGGTTGTTTATGGATCCTTATATCGCGGTTTGCTCGGGGGCGTTGATGATGTCGAATGTGGCGTTGGCGTTCTTGGAACCGACTATATCGCTTTGGATGGAGGACAATTTAACAACGGACAATTGGAAGATTGGTATGATTTGGTTGCCTGCGTTCGTTCCTCATGTAATTGGCGTCGTGTTAACGGTAAAGATGGCGAAACAATATCCCCATTATCAGTGGTTGATGGCGGCAGGAGGTTTAGCCTTGGAAGGACTCTGTTGCTTTATAATTCCTTTCTCTCCTTCCTGCACGGTGCTGATGATACCGATATGCGGAATTTGCTTCGGCGTAGCCCTCATAGATACCGCCCTATTGCCCACTCTCGGATACTTGGTGGATATAAGATACGTTTCCATATACGGAAGTATATACGCCATCGCGGATATCTCCTATTCTGTGGCTTACGCCATAGGTCCCATAATAGCCGGAGAAGTAGTAGAAATGATAGGATTCACGGCTTTAAACATAGGAATCGCATTTTCAAATCTTTTATACGCCCCAGTTCTGATATACCTTAAACACATTTACGACTTCAAGCCGTTCCAAAATGAGGCAAATATTTTAATGGCTGATCCACCGAAAAAAGAATACCAAACCTACTCGATGCAAGAACAGAAAACTGTAACGAACGGCGTTCAGAATCATTTAGAATATAAAGAGCAGACGGAAACGTCGTTTAATAACACCGATGAGCAATATCAGGATCCGAATTATCAACAAGGTGGTTATCAGAATTATCAAACAAATTATCAGGATGGTTATCAGAGTCAACAATACCAGGACAACAGTTATCGTCAACAGGAGGCGCCGGCAAGGCCGCCTAGACCCGCTGGTAGGGTCTTGCCTCAACAGCCGGAGCCTGCAAATCCGTTTAGACCCCAAGCTACCGGAGGCAATCCATTTAGGCAAGGTTTTTAATTATTGTATAATGCAATTTTGAAGATAATGTTGTGTACATATCACGCCAACTGTTCCTTTAGGATTGTACATAAAGTATAAAGATAAATAGAGTGAAGGTGATGCTTCTTTACGAACGTTTAGTGTTTAAAGCTTAAAACAGAAAAGTGACATAAAATTACGACCGTTTCGCGAACAATATCAAAAAAAACGAAGGATCATCGGATGGTCTTCTAGAGGTAAGATTTTTAATATTGCTCGCAAAACGTTTTGATGTTCGATTATTTAAATACGAGACATGTTTAAACTTAGGTGCTATTTTAATAAAAGTTAAAGTAGAAATGATTTTTCTTCACTGAAATTTCAAATTTTTAAACACTGATACTCGTTTAATTGAATATGTAAAATAAAACCTTATTTGATGCATTTCTGCGGCCAATGATTTTGGACGCAGTCAGCAATCAATATAATCAAGATAAGAGGAAAATCGGTGAAGAAAATTTTCAAAAATGTCAAAAATATTAACCGCAAAATTGTCCCTTATTCGTAAAAATATAATTTTGCTAAATGTGCCTTGAATAGTGGCTGATTACATTTAATTCGAAAAAGTTATTAGGGAAAATAAAATAGAGGCTGAATTTATGGAATACTTTGCTTCTTTATTATTCATGTGTACCAAGAGTCCCCTAATGCAAAGATGAATTAATATTTTTTGCAAAGTATTTCTTTAAACAATTATTAAGAAGTTTTGAAATTTTGAGTTTAACTTTTATGAGTGAAAGATGTCTCGAATTATCTATTTTTCTGTCATACAATTTTTATAGAAGACTTTTTAGGGTTTATCCAAAATTTCGATCATTTTCTCTAAAGTTGGACTTTATTCTGGAAAATGGGACATTTAATTACAAAATATTTCTCTAAAAAAATTTGTACGAAATTTTTTTTTAATTTTCGTTTGTTTGTTTGAAGAAAGAATCAAATTGAATTTAAAGTATGAATGCATTGATTCCAGTAAAAGAACTTAAAATTTTCAATGTTAAAGCGTAATGGCAAAATTTCGAGAATTCTAATTCTCGAAATTCTCCTGAGAAAAAAATTTGCGGCATTTGTAAAATAAAGTCTTTCAAAACTTTAAATGTAAATTCGAACTTTCGTTAATTTGTCTCGAATCAAAAAATCGAATTTATAAAAATTGAGGTTCAAAAAATTCCGAATATTCGAGTTTAATGTCGCAAAGACTAAAGTCGAACATTGCTGATTTAAGCAAATAAAATGCAACTTAGACTATAGTATGCAGCCCTCTGAGCTTGTATTATAGGTAGCTGAACTACCAACAGTTGAAACACAAACGCCTAGCAAAGCGGTTGCTCTCGAGGAAGATCCCAGAAGACAAGATTCCAATGCACAAACTAATCGGTTTAAACATTTATCAGATTTCGAGTTTGGAAACCAAACAAACTTTGAATAACATAAACCTATTGGTCCGTGCATTAGAATATTACAGATTTACATTAAAATGTCAATTTTAAAGTCGAAATGTCGTTGGAAATTTCTAAAATAGGATTTAGATTCTATATTATACAATCGTATGTTCGATATTCGTTTCAAAATTTTTCCAATTTTGAATTTAAGATCGAGATATGTGGTCTAAAGTAGAAAGACTTTTGAATTCTTAAGAAGAGTTTTGGGCGTGAAGTGGAAATTTCGAAATAAAAGACGAAACTTTTCGCTTAAAAACGAGTTTTGAAGTCGAATTTTGTAAATGAAATTCCACGTTTCAAAAGTAAAGTCGAAATTTTGAGCAAAATTCAGAATTTCGAGTTTAAAGCTGAAATATGAAGATTAAAGTAAAAACAAGTTCCTGATTTTCAAAAAGCATTCAAAAAATGTCGATTTTGAGGTAAAAATGTTGAGTCTAAAGTAGAAAGATTAAAGACAACATTTTAAATCATTTACTTATGAATAAATCAAAATTTGATTGCTAAAATCCAAACACTTTGAAAGTCATTTGAATCAAAAGTCGAAATTTTGAGTTTAAAACGAAAATTTTGAATTCAAGTGGATTTAAGATCGAGATATGTAGTCTAGAGTAGAAACACTTTTGAATTCTTAAAAAAAAATTGATTTTTAGGCCTGAAGTGGAAATTTCGAAATAAAAGACGAAAGTTTTCGCTTAGAAACGAGTTTTGAAGTCGAATTCTGTAAATAAAATTCCGCGCTTTAAAAGTAAAATCGTTTTAAGCAAAATTGAGCATTTCGAGTTTAAAGCCGAAATTTGAAGCTTAAAGTAAAAAAAAGTTCGGGAATTTCAAAGAGCATTCAAAAAATTTCGATTTTGAGGTAAAAATTTTGAGTCTAAAGTGGAGAGTTTAAAGACAACATTTTAAATTAATAATTGTTTATTTATTAATAAATCAAAATTTGATCGCTAAAATTCAGTCAATTTGAAATTCATTTGAATTAAAAGTCGAAATTTTGACTTTAAAACGGAAATTTTGAATTCAAATGGACTTAAGATCGAGATATGTAGTCTAGAGTAGAAAGACTTTTGAATTCTTAAGAAGAGTTTTGGGCTTGAAGTGGAAATTTTAAAATAAAAGACAAAAGTTTTCGCTTAAAAACGAGTTTTGAAGTCGAATTTTGTAAATAAAATTCCGCATTTCAAAAATAACGTCGTTTTGAGCAAAATTCATAATTTCGAGTTTAAAGCCGAAATGTGAGGATTAAAGTAAAAAAAAGTTCGTAAATTTTAAAAATCATTTAAAAAATTTCGATTTTAAGGTAAACATTTTGAGTCTAAAGTAAAAAGATTAAGGACAACATTTTTAATTAATAATTATTTATTTATTAATAAATCAAAATTTGATCTCTCAAATCCAAACAATTTGAAAGTCATTCGAATTAAAAATCCAAATTTTGAGTTTAAAACAGAAATTTTAAATTCAAGCCCCCGAAATTTTTGATTTAAAATCGAATATGCAGAGTAGATCTGTTTTCCAAAAACGAAAGTTTTTCGAAATATTTAGTCGAGTTTGAAGTGAAAATTTCAAAATAAAAGACGAAAGTTTTCGTTTAAAAACGAGATTTTAGGTTTGAAGTTTTGGGTTTAAAGAGGAAATTTCGAAATTAGAGCGAAAATTTTGAATTTAAACCAGTTTAAAGACGAAATTTTTTTATTTAAAATCAAGTTTTCAGGTTTGAAGTCGAAATGCTTAGATTAGTTCCCAAATTTCGATAATAAGAACAATTTAAGAATGAAGTCAGAATTTCAAGTTTAAAGACGAAACGTGGAAATCAAACTGAAAAGCAATTTCGAATTTTTGAAAAACTTTTAAAAAATTTCGATATGGAAGTCAAAATATTGAGAACAAAATCCAAAATCTCGTGTTTCAAATCGAAATGTGTGGATCAAAGTATTCGGATTTTTTTTTAATGCTCAAAAAAATATGCTAACGTCAAAATTTTGAGTTTAAAACCAAAATTTAGTCGCTAAAATTTAAAGAATTTGAGTCATTCGAGCCAAAAGTCGAAATTTCTGATTTCTGAAATCCTAAAACGAAAGTTTCTCGAAATTTATCTTTCAAAATTCTTTCAAGTTTAAAGAGGAAATTTTGAATTTGAAGACAAATTTTTTGTTTAAAAGAGAGTTTTTAGGATTAAAGTGGAAATGTTTATATATAAGTTTTCTTATTTCGAGAATAAGAACCTTTTGAGAAGTCAAAATTTCGAGATAAGAAACGAAACGTGGAAATAAAGCTGAAAAGCATTTTAGAATTTCTAAAAAAGGGTTAAAAAATGTTCTCTATGAAAGTCGAAATTTTGAGAACAAAATTCAAAAATATCGTGTTTCAAATTGAAATGTGGAAATCAAAGTCGAAAACATCCAAAATGTTTGAAAAATACTTAAAACATTTTGATACAAACGCTTAAATTCAAACAATTTGAAAGTCATTCGAACCAAAAGTCGAAATTTTGAGTTTAAAACAAAAATTTCGAGTTTCAGTCTCGTAAGTTTTTGATTTAAACTCAAATATGTGGAGCAAGTTGAAAGACTTCTGAATTCCTAAAAGGAAAGTTTCTCGAAAATTTAAAATTCTTTCGAGTTTAAAGAGGAAATTTCGAGATTGAAGACAATTTTTTTTGGTGGTCCTTGGTTCTCTTCAAAAATTGAAATACAAAACTAATCCCCTGAAACCAAAAAAGATTAAAAAACACAACAAAGGTTGCTCTCAAGAGCAATTATTCTTGTGTTTCCAAATTTCGAGAATAAGAACCTTTTGAGAAAGAAGTCAGAATTTCGAGTTAAGCAACGAAACGTGGAAATCAAACTGAAAAGCATTTTAGAATGTCTAAAGAAAGGGTAAACAATTTTGATATGAAAGTCGAAATTTTGAGAACAGAATTAAAAAATTTCGTAATTCAAATTGAAATGTGGGGATCAAAGTCGAAAGCATTCAAAATGTTTGAAAAATACTCAAAACATTTTGATACAAACGCTTAAATCCAAACAATTTGAAAGTCATTGGAACCAAAAGTCGAAATTTTGGGTTTAAACCGAAAATTTCGAGTTCCAATCTCGTAAGTTTTTGATTTAAAATCGAATATGTGGAGCAAGTTGAAAGACTTCTGAATTCATAAAACGAAAGTTTCTTGAAATTTTTCGTTTACAATTCTTTCGAGTTTAAAGAGGGAATTTCAAGATTAAAGACAAATTTTTTTGGTGGTCCTTGGTTATCTTAAAAAACAGAAATAGAAAATTTATCCTAAAACCAAGAAAGTTTAAAAAACACAAAAGAGGTTGCTCTCAAGAGCAATCTTTGTTGTGTTTCCAAATTTCGAGAATAAGAACCTTTTGAGAAAGAAGTCAGAATTTCGAGTTAAGGAACGAAACGTGGAAATCAAACTGAAAAGCATTTTAGAATGTCTAAAGAAAGGGTAAACAATTTTGATATGAAAGTCGAAATTTTGAGAACAGAATTCAAAACTTTCGTGATTCAAATCGAAATGTGGGGATCAAAGTCGAAAGCATTCAAAATGTTTGAAAAATACTCAAAACATTTTGATACAAACGCTTAAATCTAAACAATTTGAAAGTCATTGGAACCAAAGGTCGAAATTTTGGGTTCAAACCGAAAATTTCGAGTTTCAATCTCGTAAATTTTTGATTTAAAGTCGAATAGGTAGAGCAAGTTGAAAGATTTCTGAAATCCTAAAAGGAAAGTTTCTGGAAATTTTTCATTTAAAATTCTTTCGAGTTTGAAGACTTTTTTTGTTTAAAATAGAATTCTTAGATTTAAAGTGGAAATGTTCAGGTTAGTTTTCAAATTTCGAGAATAAGAACCTTTTCAGAAAAAAGTCAGAATTTCGAATTTAGAAACGCAACGTGGAAATCAAACTGAAAAGCATTTTCGAATTTCTGAAAAAGGTTAAAAAATTTCGATATGAAAATTGAAATTTTGAAAACAAATTTCAAAAATTTCGTGCTTCAAATCGAAATGTGGGGATCAAAGTTGAAAACATTCAAAATGTTTGAAAAATACTCAAAACATTTTGATACAAACGCTTAAATCCAAACCATTTGAAAGTCATTCCAACCAAAGGTCAAAATTTTGGGTTTAAACCGAAAATTTCGAGTTTCAATCTCGTAAATTTTTGCTTTAAAAACGAATACGTAAAGCAAGTTGAAAGATTTCTGAATTCTAAAACGAAAGTTTCTCGGAATTTTTTGTTTAAAATTCTTTCGAGTCTAAAGAGGAAATTTCGAGATTGAAGACAAATTTTTTTGGTGGAACAGACTGGTTCTTGGTTATCTTTAAAAATTGAAATACAAAACTTGTCCCCTGAAAGCAAGAAAGATTAAATAACACAACAAAGGTTGCTCTCAAGAGCAATCTTTGTTATGTTTTTTAATCTTTTTTGGTTTCAGGGGACAAGTTTTGTAATACAATTTTTTTTATTTAAAAGAGAGTTTTTAGGTTTAAAGTGGAAATGTTTACGTAATTTTTCAAATTTCGAGAATAAGAACCTTTTGAGAATGAAGTCAGAATTTCGAATTTAGAAACGCAACGTGGAAATCAAACTGAAAAGCATTTTCGAATTTCTAAAAAATTTCGATATGAAAATTGTAATTTTAGGAACAAATTTCAAAAATTTCGTGCTTCAAATCGAAATGTGGGGATCAAAGTCGAAAACATTCAACATTTTTGAAAAATACTCAAAACATTTTGATACTAACGCTTAAATCCGAACAATTTGCAAGTCATTCAAACTAAAAGTCGAAATTTTGGGTTGAAAACGAAAATTTCGAGTTTCAATCTCGTAAATTTTGGATTTAAAATCGAATATGTGGAGCAAGTTGAAAGACTTCTAAATTCCTAAAACGAAAGTTTCTCAAAATTTTTCGTTTAAAATCCTTTCGAGTTTGAAGAGGAAATTTTGAGTTTGAAAACAATTTTTTTTGTTTAAAACAGAGTTTTTAGGTTTAAAGTGGTAATGTTTAGATAAGGTTCAAAATTTCGAAAATAAGAATCTTTCGATAAAGAAATCAGAGTTCCATTTTTAGAGACGAAATGCAGAACTTAAACTGAAAAGCATTTTAAAATTTCTGAAAAAGGTTAAAAAAATTTCGATATGAAAGTCAAAATTTTGAAAACAAGTTTCAAAAATTTCGTGTTTCAAATTAAAATATAGGGATCAAAGTTGAAAAATTTCAAAATTTCGACAAAATATTCAAAACATTTTTATTCTAACGTCAAAATTCGATTTGAAATCAAGCTTTGGGATGAAAGTCGAAATTTTGGGTTTAAACCGAAAATTTCGAGTTTCAATCTCGTAAATTTTTGATTTAAAATCGAATATGTAGAGCAAGTTGAAAGACTTCTGAATTCCTAAAACGAAAGTTTTTCGAAATTTTTCGCTTAAAAGCGTTTTGAGTTTAAAGAGGAAATTTCGAGACAATTTTTTTTGTTTAAAACAGAGTTTTTAGGTTTAAAGTGGTAATGTTTAGATAACTTCAAAAATTTCGAAAATAAGAATCTTTCGATAAAGAAATCAGAGTACCAACTTTAGAGATAAAATGTGGAACTTAAACTGAAAAGCATTTTCAAATTTTTGAAAAAGGTTAAGAAAATTTAGATAAGAAAGTCAAAATTTTGAAAACAGGTTTCAAAAATTTCGTGTTTCAAATTAAAATATGGGGATCAAAGTCGAAAAAGTTCAAAATTTCGAAAAAATGTTCACAAAATTTTTAAACTAACGTCAAAATTCGATTTGAAATCAAGCTTTGGGATGAAAGTCGAAATTTTGGGTTTAAACCGAAAATTTCGAGTTTCAATCTCGTAAATTTTTGATTTAAAATCGAATATGTAGAGCAAGTTGAAAGACTTCTGAATTCCTGAAACTAAAGTTTTTCAAATTTTTTCGTTTAAAATCGTTTCGAGTTTAAAGAGGAAATTTTAAGTTTGAAGACATTTTTTTTTTGTTTAAAACAGAGTTTTTAGGTTTAAAGTGGAAATGTTTAGATAAGTTTCCAAATTTCGAGAATAAGAATCTTTCGATAAAGAAATCAGAGTTCCAAGTTTATAGACCAAATGCGAAACTTAAACTGAAAAGCATTTTCAAATTTCTGAAAAAGGTTAAAAAATGTCGATATGAAAGTCGAAATTTTGAGAACAAAGTTTAAAAATATCGTTTTTCAAATCGAAATGTGGAGATTAAAGTCAAGCAAGTTCAAATTTTCGAAAAAAATATTCAAAACATTTTTATACTAACGTCAAAGTTCGATTTAAGGTCAAACTTTGGAGATCAAAGTCAATATTTTGAGTTAACAATCAAAATGTTATCACTAAAGTCCAAATTTCACAAAAATGGGAATTTAGAATTTATAGAGAAGATTTCGAGTTTAATGACGAAATGAGTGCATTTTGAAAATCAAGGTTCTAAGTTTAAAGCTAAAATTAGTTTCCAAATTTCGAGAATGCAATAAACAGTTTGAAAAACAGTCAGATTTTCGAATTTAGAATCGAAACATGGAATTTAAAGTCAGAAAAATGTTGAATTTCTGAAAAATATTAAATACATTTCGAAATTAAAGTCAATTTTGTGTTTAAGACAACTTATGTAGAGTAAAAGGGAATGAATAAGTCAGATTTTCGAGTTTAGAATGGAAACAGAAACTAAAGTCCAAAAATAAATTTTGAATTTTCGTAAAATATTAAAAACATTTCGAAATTAATGTCAATTTCGAGTTTAAAGACAACTTATGTAGATTTAAATGAAAATTTTGAATAAGTCACATTTTCGAATTTAGAATCGAAACATTGGAAACAAAGTCAAAAAAATTTTTGAATTTCCGAAAAATATTAAAAATATTTCGAAATTAGAGTCGAAATTTTGAGTTTAAGGACAAATTTTGGAGACTAGTATGGACATTTTGGATAAGTCAGATTTTTGAGTTTAGAATTGAAACGTGGAAACTAAGCCAAAAAAAAATGTTGAATTTCTAAAAAATATGAAAAACACTTTGAAATTTAAATCGAAATTTCGATTTCAGAGACAAATTATGGAGATTATTATGGACATCTTGAATGAGTTAAGAGATAAAATGTTAGGTTAAATGTTGGCGTGTCAACAAAACCATCGATTGTTCCAAAGAAAATTGTTTTGAAGTGAAAACTTCTTTAGGAGCTTTGAGCGACTTTTGATAGGGGGAAAACCCGTGGTTTCGCGTTACCGCCACGGTAATTCTTGTTACCAACATGCTCTACCGTTTATTACGTAACTATGAGTAAGACGCGTAATACAATTTAAAAAACGCTTGGTTGGTATAGGGCTGACACTTCTCCGCGTTTAACTCGGAATCTCCGGACTTAGAGAGGTGTCTCCAGGTCCCCAGTTCGACCCATTATTTCTCCAGATCGACTTGAAGGCGACGTGCTTTTTTTTAATCATAAATTTTCATCGCAGCCGCCAAAGAAAACTTTTATATGAATAAAATATGGGGACCTTTTTTTTAATCAACAATTTTTTCCGAGTGACGAATATCCAAAAAAAAAAAAATTATCCAGTCTAATCTATGGGTGATCTAGTCGCGATAGATGGTAATCCTAGATCGGCAGCAATATTTAAAGTTGCCCACCGCACAAATTAATTAAGCACAAGAATCAGTCGCCCTATTTATTGCGCCATACCCTCTGATTGACTTAAAAGTTTAACTCGCTTGATAACCTATCCTTACGCCTACGATGTATAAGTTATACGTGAGAAATGTGTATACTGTGCGTTGTTTCAATTGTCTTTTAATTTGATTATGTTGTGTGCGAGATTAAAATAAAAATCTCGTTCCCACAATATCACACAATCAACAGATAACAGCATAATGAAGAAAAACTAGATCATATACAAATACAAAGAATATAAAAACTGAAACAATAATTTTAATTTAAAAATTATGAAACTGTTATTACAATTGATACCACAATTAATTGAAAATTAAAAAGCAGTTTCATCATAGTTTTAAGTTTTCACCTCTGTCGGCAGTCTCCGTACTATTTTTTAAATTTTTATACCAAAAGGTAAATGCATCAAATCAGTTCACCTATATCAGTAAAATGCGGAATATTTTTGACATTTTCATTAAAAATGTATTTCATATCTAGATATTCTGTACAAAATTTAATGAAACATTTTTTTTAATTTTAATTTTTGTTTGAGATTTTTGAATATATCAACTAAGATCACATACATATCAGAATCAATTGATTCCACTAAATAAAGTGATAGACCAAATGTTGGTCATTAGGATAATTATGTAAGATTAGCACTTACATGGTACAACTAGTTGTAAAACAAAGTATATTTTTAAACCAATTTTAAGCTTCAAAATGTCTAAAGACTTTTTTGTTTCATTTCCTTCTTCGTTTAGAAACAAAGGGCCCTATACATATCTAAAAGTGCCCCCATGCAAATGCTAATCTCGAAAATGTATGATTAGAAAAATAGAAAATTAAATATAAGCCACAATGTAGCCCGCATCACACCCCCGTCTCCTTACAAATTGTATATTCAAGTTGGATTTTATTCAAATAGCTCTCGACTCAATAGTGTCAATTCCCTTGTGTATAAAAGTAGATGTGCAAAATAATTAAAAACTTATTTTGCAGTTAGTATAAATACGTTTGGGAACCAGAAAATTTGCTCAGATGTGTAGATAACTTTCTAAATGTTGAACCCTGAGACCTATATGTTGTCCAAATCTATTTTTAAAAAAAGCACAAAACGTAACAATTAAATGAATCTAAGATACAAGACACAGTTAGCTAATGATTCATAAAAAGAAATTCGAAAGCAACCATTGGAAAAATTACATGTTAAAAATTAATATCCTAAAACGAAAATCAAATCAAATTAGAAAACTCTCTGGAAGCTTTCTAGAAATAAGTCAAATTTTAAAAATCAGAACAAATATCGAAATTGCAATTTTCAAATTTATGTTAACAATTTGAGGTTAGAACGTAAATCTAGAGAGTAAACTCAAAATGTCGATGTAAATAGAACGTAATATTTGCGATATGTAGCGCTCTAGGCATGTACAGGTAGTCGAACTACCAACAGTTTAACCACAAACGCTTAGCAAGCGATCGCTCTCTAGGAAAGCCCCAGAAGACTCGGTTCTAATGCACAGACCGATAGGTTTGAACATTTATCAGATTTAGAGTTTAGAAACCAAAGACCGGGTTCCAAACTCTGAATCTAATAAATATCCAAACCTATTGGTCTATGCATTAGAATATTGCAGATTAAAATGTCAATTTTAAAGTCGTTTGGAAATTTCTAAAATAAAATTTAGAGTTCAGAGTTTGCAAACCAAAGATGGGGTTCGATCTTATTGGATCTGTTCTTTGGCTTGTTAGAATCAGATTTTCGAGTTTAAAGTTGAAATTAATTTAAAATTAAAATTAAATTAAAGAAAATAATATACGACAATTGTATGCCAATTAAGGAATTAAAAATTTTGAATTTTCGGTAATAATTTTGATTTTGTTTTGAAATACAAATAAAAGAAGTTGAAGATCAATTCGAAACGTTAGAATTCTTAACTGAAACAGAACTAGAAAACAAACAAATTGGTAAATTGTGCTAAAATACGATCTTGCATTTTAGATTTCATTCTAACATTTAAACTTTTGTAGATGTTTAATAAATTTAAACGTGAGAACTAATAAATAAAATCCAATATAACTTTCAACTGTATAAATATAATTTGCATGTATATTTCTACTCTTAGGATAAATGTGAACTATCTGCGGAAACGGTCAAACGATCTCACTATAATTAAACGTTAATAAACAGCGTCGAAAGTAATGCAGCAATAAGTATAATTACTTAACTCTCTCTATGTTATTGTTCAGTTGAGTTGACCAAGTGTGCGAATTTATTCACATCGAATTCTAGAGTAATATTCACGTGCCCTTTTTCTGCTAAGGTGCCTGTAGTTTCTAATTGTGAACATGTGTACTGCTACTACTGAAACAGGCTTTAACCTTAGTCATTTAAGTTTAATTAGTGGGTCCATGTACTAAAATCTACGAATCGTACTCGTTGCTTTTAATAGCAAACGCTCAGTTGAAGAAAAACTTGAAACCAGGTACGATGTAACTGAAGTCACACAGGTCACTAGTGGTGAGGCAACTGACCTGTATTATTGGTTGCATGCTACATCCATGAGTGGCATCCTGGTTGTGACCTGCAATTACGTGTATGTTAAACCTAACCAAGAACATTTCATTGAAAGCTAGGTGGCATACGTTATTAGGTTACTAGTTATTATTATTATTTCTAGTAGTAGTTAGTATAATTCATTTTCGTTCCTTTTGGTGCTAAGAGGACGCTGCGGACGTTTCTGTCACTACGTTTGTGGTTAGGTCATTAAAACGCTAGATTAAAAAAATCGAATAAGTAACCAGTTGGATTTTAGTACATGATCTGTCCAGCTGAGATTTCTTCCAACAAAAAAAAAATGTATTGTATATTATTTAAGCCTGTAGTTTCGATTTCGCTTTCGCAGTTCTATATCTGTTTGGGTTCGTTTTGTAAAGTACTGATAGTTTAAAGCGTTGTTGAAGTTGTGAGTGAAATTGTATGATGATTAGATTTAGTAAAATTAGAAAAGTGCTAGGATGTCCAATGTAAAAATATTGTTGTTTTATGTAATAAATCATTTTTTTGTCTGGGGTGCTGTTATACAACAATATATGTATATTTCCTTTAGTATTGTTGTAAACAATGTCTATCTTACTCTCCTGCAAAATTTTATATATTTTATTTAGTCATGTAAATGGTAGAGAATGCTGCGAAGTAGAACTTTTGCAGGAAATTAAGATCAATTTTTAAACGCATTTTAATGAAGTTGTAAGGACTATGAGTGGATCTAATAAAATAATTGTTAATCAATTACGAAATGTTTTATTTTTCATTTAATTACAACAAATACCAAACAAATAATTGACATTTTTAACCCTTACCAGAGGCGCCCCAAAGCGCCCTCACCCCTTGAGCCAACCTGACATCCCATACAGTCAAACCTCCCTATAGCGAATTCCTAAATCCTACAAAAAATTCGTTATAGAAAGGTTTTCGCTATAGGGAGGTAGCTTTAAAAATACACAATACCAAGAGTTCATATGCTTGCAGAGATTCGAAAATTGTTGGTGATGTCCTTCTTTATGAACCCTGATTATAAAGTTCTCTTTGAATTTTTTTTGCAATTTTACTCTTCTTACTCTTCTGGTTCAAGAAATCAACTGAATAAAAAAATCTTTTTGTGCTAACAGTCAAAGTCATTAGCATGAGGTATCCCAAAAATTAAAAATTTTGTCTAAACCGAATGCAATTAAAAATTAATTAAATTTTAGAAAGTGACTAGTATGGGTTCCCAAAAATTAAGAAATTTTTATGAACGGAAATATTCAAAAATTAATTACACTGTGGAAAATCTTGATTCAAAAATTCATTGTATAGAGGTATTGTGTTCGTATTACGTTCGTTAAATGGAGCTAATTTTGTCTAAATTTGCTTAAAATGCTGCGTTTCGTGAAAAAAGTTCGTTATATAGAGAAGTTTGGTATATGGAGGTTCGTTATAAGGTTTACCTGTATCCTAAAGTAAAAATGAAATATAAACAAAATATAACAAATCGAATATTTTATATTATTAATGTTAAAATTTTGAGAACGAAATTAGCAATTCAGCGAAAAATTTGATTAAAAAAAGTTGTAAATAATCAATACTTTTTTAAAATTTTTAAAATTGAAATACAAATCTTGTCCCCTGAAACCAAGAAAAATTAAAAAACACATCAAAGGTTTGTATTCAAATTTTTGAAGACAACCAAGGATCAGTCCGTTCCACCAAAATTTCTAATTTTTCCAATTTATATTCTAATAATAAATCGAAAAATTCGACTTTCAAATCCAAATTTGAAGAACTAAAAATTTTATATCCAATTTAGTTTTTGGATTGTTTTCTAAAATCGAGTAAACTTTCGGCCTTAGGGGCCTCATGAGGTCCAGCCACTTACGTTTTATTTATTGGGGACTAGGAGTAAAGGTTGTTCTATTATCAGTTTGTGGTCCAAACCCCTACAGTGGCAGCTTGGATTAGTTGAGTACAAGAGCGAATAATTTGATTAACAAAAAAAGAAAAACAAATTTGAGGACACAAAAAGTTTATAGTTTTCGATGTGACGATTAAAAAAATTACAAAAAAGCCATTTTCTTGTTAATTTTGACTTTGTTCAAAAATTAGATTTTTCAAATTTCAGCATTCTTGAAATACAAATCTTGTCCCCTGAAACCAACCAAGATTAAAAAACACAACAAA
The DNA here is from genome assembly GCA_028583605.1 of Dastarcus helophoroides. NCBI lineage: Eukaryota > Metazoa > Arthropoda > Insecta > Coleoptera > Bothrideridae > Dastarcus > Dastarcus helophoroides. The sequence continues at coordinate 34,533,886 of CM053327.1, forward strand.
GGAGCAATCTTTGTTGTGTTTTTTAATTTTTTTAGTTTCGGGGGACAAGATTTGTATTTCATTTTTTGAAGATAACCAAGGACCAGTCAGTTCCATCAAAATTAGGAGCCTTCAGAATTAAAGAGTTTTTAAATTTGTTAAACTGATGGATTTGTTTTGTTTTAATGTTTTAATTTATTCAACAACATTCAAACATTCTTGAAAATTCGGACTTTTCGAAATCTCGACATTTTTAAAAATATTTACAACTTTTTCAAAACTTCGAATTCTCTCGATTTTTTTTTGAAATTCTCGTGTTTGTGGTCTTTATACGGCTTAATTACTCAAGCGATTTTGAGGAAAATTAATATAGATGTACCTTGCAAGGCGAAATTGTTAGTAGGGTACGTTTTATCGCAGAACTCTCTTTCAAATACTACCAAAATGATACTATATTATACTATATTCAGAAATAGTTTTCTTCATTTTTTATGTAAATAAATGATCTGACAGCGGCCACTAATTTTATCTTAATTTTGCACATAGAATTCTTTTGGTCTGACAGCGTCATCTAACGCGATAGGACTAAACTTTGCTACCCAATATGTAGCTGGAGACTCGCTCCGAGTCAGTTACATACACACAGGATCGTATCAACGAATTTGAATAAAACATCATTCTGAGATTTGCACTTTAAAGCTGTGCATAGCTCATTAACTAGTTTCATTTATCCAAACTAATTTTATAAATGAGAAAATATGTTTGATCAACCCCAGTCTATTACCATATGATTGTTGGTTAAAATCAAAGATAAATTAAAACATTAAAACAAAACAAATCCATCAATTTAACAAATTTAAAAACTCTTTAATTCTGAAGACTCCTAATTTTGATGGAACGGACTGTCCTTGGTTATCTTTAAAAATTGAAATACAAACCTTGTCCCCTGGAACCCTGAAACTTTCTTGGTTGCAGGGGACAAGATTTGTATTTCAATTTTTGAAGATAACCAAGGACCAGTCAGTTCCACCAAAATTCAACATTCTTAGAAATTCTGACTTTTCGAAATTTTGACATTTTTAAGAATGTTTACAACTTATTCAGAACTTCGAATTCTCTCGATTTTTCTTCATTTTTTATGTCAATAAATGATCTGACAGCGACCACTAATTTTATCGTAATTCTGCACATAGAATTCTTTTGGTCTGACAGCGTCATCTAACGCGATAGGACTCAACTTTGCTACCCATTATGTAGCTGGAGACTCGATACGTGTCAGTTACATACACACAGGATCGTATTAACGAGTTTGAATAAAACATCATTCTGCGATTTGCATTTTAAAGCTGTGCATAGCTCATTAACTAGTTTCATTTATCCAAACTAATTTTATAAATGAGAAAATATGTTTGATCAACCCCAATCTATTACCATATGATTGTTAGTTAAAATCAAAGATAAATTAAAACATTTAAACAAAACAAATCCATCAATTTAACAAATTTAAAAACTCTTTAATTCTGAAGACTCCTAATTTTGATGGAACGAGCTGCTCCTTGGTTATCTTCAAAAATTGAAATACAAATCTTGTCCCCTGGAGCCCTGAAACTTTCTTGATTGCAGGGAACAAGTATTCTATTTCAATTTTTGAAGATAACCAAGGACAGTTCCACCAAGATTCAACATTCTTGAAAATTTTGACTTTTCGAAATTTCGACATTTTCAAGAATGTCTACAATTTTTTCAAAACTTCGAATTCTATCGATTTTTTTTTAAATTCTCGACTATTTCTATTAAAAATTGCAGTTATTTCAAAATGTTAACTTTTTGAAAATTCTCCTTTTTGAAGAATTCGATTTTCATTGATAATTTAAACTTTTTAAAAAATTTCGACCTATTTTTAAAATTTCAACCCAATTTCAAAATTTCGACCTGTTTTTAAAATGAAAACCCATTTTCAAAATTTTGACCTCTTTTCAAAATTTCGACCTTTGTTTTTAAAATTTCGACTTTTTTGATAATTTCAACATTTTTAAATATCCACTTCTTTTAACATTCAAAGCTTTTCTCGAGATTTTTACTCATTTATAGAAATTTCGACATTTTCTCTAAATTTTGACTTGTCTGCTTGCAAATTCCTGCTTTTTAAAATTTCGGATTTTTTTGTTATATTTTTTTGAAAAATCTGACTTTCTTTGAAAGATTTCTCTGGTAAAAGACTTGTCTGTTAAAAATGTCGTCTGTTAAAATTTTCTTCTGTTAAAAAGTTCGTTTTCGGAAATTTCAGCTTTTAGAAAATTACGATTCCTTTCGCAAATCTCGAATATTTTTTTTGGAATATTTTAAATTTATCTTAAAGTGTTGAATTTTTTGGCTTATTTTTAAAAACTTATTTTTGAAATCTTTAACTTTTTTTTCGAAATTCCTCTTCCTATTGTAAATTTTTACCTTTTTAATTTGGTTCTTGAAATTTTGACTTTGAAATTTTAATTTTTTGTATAAATCGGACCTAAATTCTTACTTTGTAAAGAGTATCTATTTTTGAAAATAGCAATTTTTGAAAATTTGCACTTGTAAAAACCAATTTAATTGAAATAACTGATTTTTTTACAATTTCTATTTTCGACTTTCATTTCAAATTTTGCCATTGTTAAACGTTTTGAAATTTTTGAATATTTCGACATATTTTGAAAATTTCTAATTTCAAATTTTTACTTATTCTGAAAATTTCAACTCTCAACAATGTTGCTTTTTTATAAATTTTGGCTTATTTGTTAAGTTTCGACAGTTTTTTAATTTTTCCTTTTTCTGAAAATTTTTGACTTTTTTCAATAAAATTGTCTTTAATTTTGTTATCAAAGATTTTTAAAATTGAAATACAGAACTTGTCCCTTGAAGCCAAAAAAGATTAAAAACACAACAAAGGTTGCTTTAAGGCGTTTCGACAGCCAAGCTGTCATCTTCAGAGAGATACTGAGTATCTTGAGTACTTGAGTATCTCTCTGAAGATGACAGATTGGCTGTCCAAAAGCGTTAGGGTAACCTTTGTTGTGTTTTTTAATCTTTCTTGGTTTCAAGTGACAAGTTCTGTATTTCACAATTTTTGAAGATAACCAAGGACAAGTTCCAAGTTCCACCAACAATTAAAGATTTTAACTTTTATTAGACAATTTCGATCTTCTTAAAAATGTTGACATAAACCTGCAATATTTTTTTAAAATTACAACTTTTTTTCAATATTTCAACTTTTTTTCAATATTTCAACTTTTTTGCAAATTCGATCATTTTGAAATATTTTTTATTTTTAAAATTCTGTTTTATCGAAAAGTGCCATTTTTTGAAAATTTCGTCTCTAGTTTAAAATTTTGATTATTCCCAAAGTTTTTTCTGGAAGTGTTGTGTAAATTATACTTTATTTTTAAAAAAATCGATGAGTATTTTGAAATTTTTGACCTATTTCCAAAATTTCCAATTTTTTTGAAATGTACACCTTTTATCATTAAAATTTCAGAATATAAACCTTTTTAAAATTAGAATCTTTTTTTCAAAATTTCGACCTTTTTTGAAAATTTCTTCTTTTTTTTAAATTTCGACTTATTTTGAAAATTTTGACCTTTTCTGAACATTTCGGAAATTCAGAAGCTTTGTCTAAATTTAACTTTACTAAAAAAAATCGATGACATTTCGATTTTCTTGATAAGTTAGGATTTTCATGATATTGACCTTTTTAAAATTTTCGACCTATTTCCATAATTTCCAATTTTTAAAAAAATGTTGACCTTTAATCATTAGGATTACGATTTTTTCATGAAGTTGAAGTTTTTTAATATATATACTTTTTTTTTTAATTTCGAGGTTTTTCAAAATTTCGACGTTTTTTTCAAAATTTCAATCTTTTTTGAAAATCTCTACTTCGTATCTCTCTGAAGACGACAGGTTGGCTGTCAAAACGCGTTTCTTGGTTTCAGGGGACAAGTTCTGCATTTTAATTTTTGAAGATAACCAAGGACCAGTCGTTCCACCAAAAATCTACTTTTTATAAATTTCGATTTTTTTTTTAAAGTTTTGACCTTTTCCCAAATTTTTATTTTTTTTTTGGAAACTTCGGACGTTTGTACATTCGGTCTTACATAAAATTTGCTCCTTGCTGAAAATTTCGATTTTTTTTACGAGTCTGACTTTTAACATTACGAATTTTTAAATTTTTGAACAAATTACATAAAATAAATTCGAGAAAATCCTAACTTCTGTAGAAAATCTCGACGTTTATTTAAAGAAAAGGGAAAACGATACCGAAAACAACTCGGACTTTGCGAAAAAAATCGAAAATTCGAAACGAAAATCCGCATTTCAAGAACAAAGTAAAATTCAAAAAAAAAATGAATTTCGACTGTTACGTGGAAACTTTGGAGGAAAAAAATTGAAAAATTTGTATATTTTAACTTGGAATTTTGCACACAAAATTTCCAGACAAAACTCAAAATTTGGAGAAAATACTAAAAGTAAAGACCAAAATTTGTTGGCTCAAAATTTGGAGTTTAATTCTCAAATTGGAGGATAAAACTTGATTTTTTTTACAATTTATCAAGAAATTAGAAGTTTGACAAATGTTAAGTTAATATGTAATCTCAAAAATTAATTATAAAAAAGCTTCTTCAGAGGGATACTAGTACCACTCTCTGAAGATGATAGCTTGGCTATCGAAACGCGTTAAAGCAACGGCTGTTATATTTTTGAATCTTTCTTGGTTTCAAGGATTTTTCAAGATAACCAAGGATCAGTCCGTTCTACCAAAAAAAAATGTTGAAATTTCGATTCAAGTTATAGAATTAATGTAAACTCAAAATTTCAAAGAAAAAAATCAAAGTTTTTGGCCAAATTTCTAAATTTCAAATAAAAAATCGAAGAACAAAAAAAATGCTCAAAATTTTAATACCAAAAGACAAAATTTTGCAAATGAAGTTAAAAGGGTTTAAAAACGAAATTTTAATGGGAAAGCAGAAAATTTCGAAAAAAAAATGTCACATTTAAATCCGAATACTAATATTTTAAATTATAGATATTTCCAGCGAAAAAACCGAAATTGTGAGGCAAAATTCGTAATTTTTTAATCCAAAAAATTTTACGTTCATAAAATTTTTCTTAAAAGTTTAAATTTAAAATAGAAACTTACAGAATTTTATTTGTTTAAATTATGGCTTTTTTTAAAACTTCGATTTGTATTTCAAAATGTTGGAATTTCGCCTGTTTTGGACGCAACGATTTCCAGATATTTGGATTTATTTTTCGAAATGAACATTTTAATTGTAAAATTTCGACTTGATTTTCAAAATTTTTAGTGGCAATTGTACGTTGTTTACGTTGTTTTCAATTTTTTAATTCCAAACCACTTTTAATTTTTGTCTTTTTTTTTGGTGGAACGGACTGGTCCTTGGTTATTTTCAAAAATTAAATTACAAATCTTGTCTCCTGAAAAAGATTAAAAAACACAACAAAGGTTGCTCTAATGTGTTTCGATACCCAAGTTATCATCTTTTTCTTCTTCAGTATGTCCCTGAAGATGACAGCTTGCATATAGAAACGCGTCGGAGCAACTTTCAGTCATCTTCAAAGAGATACTGAAGAAGAAGAAGATGACAGCTTTTCTATCGAAACGCGTTAGAGCAATCTTTGTTATGTTTTCTAATCTTTCTTGGTTTCAGAGGACCTTTTCGATAGCCAAGCTATCATCTTCTTCTTTTTCAGTATCTCTCTGAAGATGACTGAAGGTTGCTCTGACGAGTTTCAATAGTCAAGCTGTCATCTTCCGAGACATACTGAAGAAGATGAAGAAGAAGAAGAAGATGAAAGCTTGAGTTTCGAAAGGCGTTAGAGCCAACTTTATTGTGTTTTCTAATCTTTCTTGGTTTTAGGGGACAAGATTTGTTTTTCAATTTTTGTCTTCTAAAATTTCGGGCGCAATTTCGACAATTCGATTTTTTACAGTCGACTCAGTTTATTTTTAGAAATATCGATTTTGATGAAATTTTCTCAACATGTCGAATTTATATTCGAAATCTGGATTTTGCTATATAAAAATGTAATTTTTTTATATTTTTTGCTCAGCATTGGGGATTTACAAATTCAAGTTTTCAATTTTATTCGACTAAAAGCTACTTGAACCTCGTTTTAGAAATAATGATTTTATTTATTAAATTTTCCTAGAGCCCATAAAATAAAAAAAGACTAAATTTCCCCCAGTTCATAACGAAAAAAGTGTCCTAATAGAGATATTTACTTTATCTTAAATTTGATTAATAACTTAATTAAATTTGATTAATGATAATGATTAATAATATCGATTGATTTCTATCCTTTAAAATGTAATTGCTTTAGATTTTTTGATATTCTTATGCATCAATTGCATAGAGTAAATTTGGTAAATTGATTATACTTTATGAAAACATCATTTTTAAAACCAAAAGTTCGTTTTCGCTTCTGAAAACATCTGCAGCACATATAGAATGGGTTAATTTAAAAGCAAAGTATTTTGATATTCATTGAACTAAAGTTTCTACCCTACCATCCCACTCTGTAATTAGTCTAATTTACGTTCGGCTTCAGGGCACGAAAGCAATGTTGAAGTGCACAGAGAGGTGGGCTTACTTCGCCACGGCCCTTGCATCGTTGATGGGGAGCTTGCTGTACAGTTTTACAACCTTGGGCTCCGGTCTCCCTTTTTCGAGAGATAACGAGTAGGGGTGATTTGCTATGCGGTTGCCCTCTGTTATACAATGGAACTGACAGAATTAGCCAATTACTTTGCCCTACGTGCTCTATGTTTTAATTACAATCAGATAATGATATTCGTTTGTAGCACAATGTTATCGGCCTGAAATACGATTAGAATGTGTTACCTATTTCGCTATTAAATCACCCGCCAATCGAAGCGAGGCAGTCATTTAACTTAAACACAACAAAGGGGGTATTTTCAAAAATAATTTATTATTATGAAATAGTTTGTGCTATAAATGACAATCGTATGGAATCATGGAAACTAAAACTATGTATCAATCACAGGATCACCAAGAAATCTAACAAAATAAAATTGGAAAAAAATGGGATTTTTGGAATTCATGACGTAGATCGAAATGTCCAATTTTGGGTCTGTTTCGGTCAATTACAAGTTAATCAGTGGAATTCACGTCCACTGAGTACTTAGGTGAGTAACAGCGAAAAGTTAGAATGTTTACAACAACCGTACCATACTAACGAGGCTAAAAGAGATCGAAATTATGCTTCTTGGTTGTAAATATTTTCAACTGTAGCATATTCGACTCTTTCGTTGCAGAATATTTAATTGACATTATTAAGTTTAACATATCTAAATGTGCGCTCACATTTATGGATGTTGCTATACAACCCACAATACAAGAAAGAAAGTTACTCACTGTTAGTGACCTTTATAACCTTGGTTACATCGTACGTCTGGTTGTACGTATTGTTATTTTTAACGTACAATTCAAGAAATTATTTTCCGCTCGTGCATACGGTGTACCAACATAAATAAATTAAACGAGATCGAAAATTTTCAAGAGGTTCGTTAAATCACGCACGCTTAGCTAGCCACAGACAGCGTAATGATGGAGTGTAGTGAAAAAGTCCAGTCTTGTAGTCTTTCTCCGTAACATGGTTAGGCTGGGGCCGGCTAACAAAGCCAATTTCTCTGATCCGCGGTCGTAGAGGGCTTCATCCCTCCGTACGCCCAATTGACTCCGCACCCGCTTGCACAACAAAGCGCCGCACTTCTTCATTCATTCAACCGGAAGTTATGAGGAATTCATTGAAATATCCGAACGGAACTTATGCTACACTTCATCATGTCGTTCGATGCTTCAGCTTCCTACTAGTTGTAGGATTAACGCCTAACTGATTTCCCCCTTTGCGTTTTTTTTTGTCATTAAAACAGTGAAAGTAATTTATTAATAAAAAGAGTTTACTCGTCATCTTTACGAGAATTTAACCAAAATTTATAAATGGACCACTCTGACAAATGAAGGAAGAGAAACTTAACGGAAGAAGCTGTAGTTAATTAGTTATTACCCTCGACTGCATTAGGCTTTTACTAATAAAGAGTCAAAAATTGAAATAGAAATCTTGTCCCCTGGAACCGAAAAAGTTTTAGGGTTCCAGGGGACAAGATTTGTATTTTAATTTTTGAAGATAACCAAGGAGCAGTCCATTTCATCAAAATTAGGAGTCTTCAGAATTAAAGAGTTTTTAAGTTTGTTAAATTGATGGATCTGTTTTGTTTTAATTTTCGAAAATGGTCGAAATTTTCAAAATAAGTTGAAATTAAAAAAAAGTGGAAATTTTAAAAAAAGGTCGAAATTTTGAAAAAAGATTGTAATTTTAAAAAGGTCTGTGTTCTGAAAAAGGTCAACTGCGAGAACAAATCAAAATTTTGATGATAAAAGGTGTACATTTCAAAAAAAAATTGGAAATTTTGGTATAGGTCAAAAATTTCAAAAGAGTCAAAATAATAAAAATTCCAACTTATCAAGAAAGTGGAACTTTTATCGATTTTTTAAAAATAAAATAATATTTACACAAAGATTCTTAATTTCTGAAATTTTGAAAAAAGGTTGAAATGTTCAAAAAAATTCGAAATTTAAAAAAGTAGAAATGTTCAAAAAGGTCAAAATTTTGAAAACAGTTCGAAATTTTAAAAAAGATCCATGTTGTAGAAAATGTCAACATCGAAAAATAAATAAAAATTTTGATGATAAAATGATCGAAAATGATCGCAATTTTCAAAATAAGTTGAAATTAAAAAGAAAAGTAGAAATTTTCAAAAAAGGTCGAGGTTTTGAAAAAGGGACCAAATTTAAAAAAGGTCTATATTCTGAAAAGCGTCAATTTCGAAACAAAACCAATATTTTGATTATGAAAGCTCAAAATTTTTATTAAAAAAATAGAATTTTGGAAATAGATAAGAAATTTTGAAAAATCAAAATCCTAAATTTCCAACTTATCAAGAAAGTCGAAATTTCACCGAAATTTTTTTTAAATAAAGGAAAATTTACACAAAACTTCTGAATTGCTGAAATTTGCCAAAATGGTCGAAATTTTCATAAGTTGAAATAAAAAAAAAGTAGAAATTTTTAAAAAAGGTCAAAGTTTTGAAAAAAGTTCGAAATTTTAAAAAGGTCTATATTTTGAAAAGCGTCAATTTCAAAACAAAATCGAAATTTTAATTATGAAAGGTCAAAATTTTCATTAAAAAACTGGAATTTTGGAAATAGATAAGAAATTTTCAAAAATCAAAATCACTAAAATTCCGACTTATCAAGAAAGTCGATATTTCACCGATATATCTTTTTAAATAAAGCAAAATTTACACAAAACTTCTGAATTGCTGAAATTTTAGAAAATGGTCAAAGTTTTGAAAAAAGATCGAAATTTTAAAAAGGTCTATATTTTGAAAAACTTCAAAATCAAAAAATATTGATTATGAAAGGTCAATATTTTCATTAAAAAATGGAATTTTGGAAATAGGTCAGAAATTTCCAAAAATCAATATCACGAAAATTGCAACTTATCAAGAAAGTCGAAATTTAACCGATATTCTTTTTAAATAAAGCAAAATTTACACAAATCTTCTGAATTGCTGAAATTTTCGAAAATGGTCGAAATTTTCAAAAAAGGTCAAAGTTTTGAAAAAAGATCAAAATTTTAAAAAGGTCTATATTTTGAAATACGTCAAATTTAAAAAATATTGATTATGAAAGGTCAATATTTTCATTAAAAAATGGAATTTTGGAAATAGGTCAGAAGGTCGAAAATTTATCATTGTTTTTTAATAAAACAAAATTTAAGACAATACTTATAAATTTCTGAAATTTTAAAACAAAGTAGAAATTTTTCAAAAAAGTCCAAGTTTAAAATGAAATAAATTTTCAAAAAAAGTCGAAATTATGAAAAATGGACGAAATTTTAAGCAAGGTCCATTTCTAAAAAACGCCAGCTTTGAGAAAACAAATCAAAATTTTGATGACAAAAGGTCGAAATTTTCTTAAAAATTGGAAATTTTGGAAATAGGTCAAAGATTTAAAAAATGTGAAAATCATGAAAATTTCAACTTATCAAGAAAGTCGAAATATCATCAACTTTTTTTTAATTTACACAAAATTTCTAAATTTCTGAAATTTTCTGAGAAGGTCGGAAATCTTCCAAAAAAAATCAAAATTAAAAAAGGTAGATTTATAAAAGGGTCGTAATTTTGAAAAACGGTCGCAATTTTAAAAAGGTTGAAATTGAAAAAAGGTTTATATTCTGAAAAACGTCAATTTCGAAAAAAAAATCGAAATTTTTATGACAAAAGATCAAAATTTTCAAAAAATAAATAGAATTTTGGAAATAGCACCAAAATTTTGCTAAAAGTCAAAATCATGAAAATTTTAATTTATCAATAAAAGTCGAAATGTCATCGATTTTAATTTTAATAAAATAGAATTTACACACAACTTCTGAATTCCTGACATTTTCAAAAAAGGTCGAAAAAAGTTGAAACTAAAAAAAAAAGAAATTTTCAAAAAAGGTCGAAATTTTAACAAAAGGACAAAAATGTTTTACATCTAAATAACGGCAACTTTAAGAAAAAAATTGAAATTTTGACGATAAAAGGTCGAAATTGTCAAAAAAATTGGAAATTTTGGAAATAGGTCAAAAATGTCAAAATATGCATCGATTTTTTTAAAAGTTAAGTACAATTTACACAAAACTTCTGGAAAAAGCTGAATAATGAAAATTTTAAACTAAGGACGAAATGTTCAAAAAATTGAACTTTTCGAAAAAACAGAATTTTAAAAATAAAAAATATTTCAGAATGATCGAATTTACAAAAAAAGTTAAAATATTGAAAAAAAGTTGTAATTTTGAAAAAGGGTTGCAGTTTTATGTCAACATTTTTAGGAAGATCGAAACTTTCAAATAAAAGTTAAAATCTTTAGTGACAAAATTAAAAATAATTTTATTGAAAAAAGTCAAAACTTTTCAGAAACACGAAATTTTAAAAAACTGTCGAAACTTAACAAATAAGCCAAAACTTATAAAAAGGCAAAATTTTTGAGAGTTGAAATTTTCAAAGTAAGTAAAAATTTGAAATTAGAAATTTTCAAAATATGTCGAAATATTCAGAAATTTTAAAACGTTTAACAATCGCAAAATTTGTAATGAAAGTCGAAAATAAAAACTATTTCCATTAGATTGGTTTTCAGAAGTGCAAATTTTCAAAAATAGATACTCTTTACAAAGTAAGAATTTGGGGTCCCATTTATAGAAAAAATTAAAATTTGAGAGTCAAAATTTCAAGAGCCAAATTAAAAAGGTAAAAATTTACAATAGGAAGAGGGATTTTGAAAAACAGTTAAAGATTTCAAAAATAAGTTTTCAAAAATAAGCTAAAAAATTCAACACTCAAGTAAATTTAAAATATTCCAAAAAAAAATTCGGGATTTGCGAAAGGAATCGTAATTTTCAAAGAAGTTGGAATTTCCAAAAATGAAATTTTTAACAGACAGACGACATTTCTGATAGACAAAACTTTTAACAGAGGAAACTTTCAAAATAAGTCAGATTTTTCAAAAAACTATAACAAAAAAATCCGAAATTTTAAAAAGCAGGAATTTGCAAGCAGACAAGTCAAATTTTAGAGAAAATGTCGAAATTTTGGAAGTCATATTTCTATAGATAAGTAAAAATTTCGAGAAAAGCTCTGAATGTTAAAAGAAGTGGATATTTTAAAATGTTGAAATTATCAAAAAAGTCAAAATTTTAAAAACAAAGATCGAAATTTTGAAAACAAGTCGAAATTTTGAAAAAGGGCTGGAATTTTAAAAATAGGTCGAAATTTTGAAAATGGGTTTAAATTTTGAAAATAGGTCGACATTTCTTAAAAAGTTTAAATTATCAATGAAAATCGAATTGTTCAAAAAAGAGAATTTTCAAAAAGTTAACATTTTGAAATAACTGCAATTTTTAATGGAAATAGTCGAGAATGAAGAAAAAAATCGAGAGAATTCGAAGTTTTGAAAAAATTGTAAACATTCTTAAAAATGTCGAAATTTCGAAAAGTCAGAATTTTCAAGAATGTTGAATCTTGGTGGAACTGGCTGGTCCTTGGTTATCTTCAAAAATTGAAATAGAAATCTTGTCCCCTGCAACCAAGAAAGTTTCAGGGTTCCAGGGGACAAGATTTGTATTGCAATTTTTGAAGATAACCAAGGACTAGTCCGTTCCACCAAAATTAGGGAGCCTTCAAAATTAAAAAGTTTTTAAATTTGTTGAATTGATGAATTTGTTTTGTTTTAATGTTTTAATTTATCTTTGACTTTAATTAACAATCATATGGTAATAGATTGCGGTTATCAAACATATTTTCTCATTTATCAAATTAGTTTGGCTAAATAAAACTAGTTAATCAGCTATGAACAGTTTTAAAGTGCAAATCACAGAATGATGTTTTATTCAAATTCGTTGATACGATCCGTGAATGTGTGGCTGACTCGCAGCGAGTCTCCAGCTTCATATTGGGTAGCAAAGTTGAGTCCTATCGCGTTAGATGACGCTGTCAGGCCAAAAGAATTCTATGTGCAAATTGGTGGTCGCTAACAGATCATTATTTTACATAAAAAATGAAGAAAACTCTTTCTGAATATAGTATCATTTTGGTAGTATCTTCAAGAGACATCTATATCAATTTTCATCAAAATCGCTTCAGTAACTAAGCCGTAGAAAGACCACAAACAAACACGCGTTTCTATAATAGTAAGGTTAGGTTAATCAGTTGGGGTCACCATTTGATTAAAAAGTATTAAATCGACTACATTCTGAAAACTGTCATGAAAAAGTTTCATTAACTGTCTAGTCGATGTAAGTTTATATTTTGATAGATCGCCCCTTCGTGCTGAAGTGCCCGATGAACAAAATAAGGGTTGTTCTAATTTATGTTACCTCTAAGTAACATCACGCCATTCCTGGGGAACTTATGTTGGGGAAAGAGCTCATTATTGTAAATGTATTTCCTTTAATGGAACAACTACTCAGCTTAATGTTTGGATCCTTAGTAAAAATAAACCGTTCGGTCTAGTTCACAGATAATGTACTGTTTTCAGTTAAAAATGTAATTCAGCTCGAAAATTCAAGCACTTTTTCATCTATTTTAAAATGTAAGTCAATTTGGAGTAATTTAAATTTCATAAGCGTCTCTCAAAATTTCCAGTTTAAAATGCTGGTTTCAAATCGAGAATTTAGAAATATCAAGTTTAAATGCGATTTTTTTTTCTATGATTTCGAAATTTTGACTTAACTAAACTTGAAATTTCGAGAAAATATGTTTCTTAATTATTTTTGGTATGTTGCTCTTCCGTTACTTATCTTTTAAACTCAAAATCTAGGCTTTACTTTAGAATTAAAGATGTTTACGTGGAACATTTTAGATATTTCGAAGTTTCTTATCGAAATTTCGACATCATTTCCAAATTTCAGTCTTAAATTCAAAATTCTGCCGACATTTCGAAGTGTGTTTTTTTTTTAATTCCAATTCGTACATTGCAATTTCAACAATTTTAATTATAAATATGGAACAACTTTAAACTCTCACCTAAGTTTCGGAATATAACCAAATATGTAACAGACCTGAAAAATTCCTCACAAAACGATAGAAGCTCTTTAGCTTCTTTGCTGAAGCAAAGCTGGAAAAATTACAGATCAGCCTGGCGATCTAGATCTAGATATTTTGCCTCTTCTGTCCACGGAATGTCTTCATTGAAAATATTCAAATTTTCCTCTGGCTGTGTCCTTTTTCTTGTCATATATGTGGGCGTACTTTTGTCCCCATTGACTTCAATGTGCCATTTTTCAAATCATTGGATTAAGTGCTTCTTGCAATCTTCTATTATTTCTTGTCTTGTGTGCTTCGCTGTATCATCCGCATACAGCGCTATCTTTATTCCGTTTGGTTTGGGAATGTCATGCATATATAGGTTAAATAGAGTGGGGCCTAGAACCGAGCCTTGAGGACCCCAGCTCTTATGCTTTGTTCTTCTGTTGTTATTCCATCCAATTTTATCTCGAATTTCCTATTCTCTAAATAGGATTGTATTATCCTTGTTAATTTGGGATTGATATTCGCTCTATGCATTTTATATACTAGTCCTTTGTGCCAAACTTTGTCAAAAGCCTTGGCAACATCTAAACAGCCAACCACGTGGACTGTTTATCGTTTAATCCTTGCGCGACTTCTTCGACCAACCTCGACGCCTGTTGTGTGGTGCTGTGTTCCGGCTTAAATCCAAATTGTTCTTCTGGTATTAACTCTAATCTTTCTAATTCTTCTTGCAATCTTGAGCAGATTATTTTTTCTGCCACTTTACCTAGAGCTGGGAAAAGACTTATCGGTCTTTGATTTTGTGGATACATGGGGTCTTTTCCCGGCTTTAGAATCATCACTACCTGTGCGAATTTCCATATGCTGGGAAAATGTTCCATTTCCATTATCGAGTTGATAATTTTCCTGATTTTTTGAATCTCCGCTTCCGGGAGATTTTCTATGGCCAGATTCGAGGTTTGATCTCTTCCTTCGCCATATTCTTGATTATCGACTTAATTTCTTCCACATTTGTTTCTCTTATTGGTTCTCCATCCTTATTTGTTTCTGCTTTTTGTCTTAGGAGTCTATTCACTTGTGCGATTTGTTCATCGTTGTAATTTCTGTAGCTAGGCTGGCATTATTTCTCCAAGTGGTTAGCCAGAGGTTCCGCTTTTTCTTCCGGAGTATACACATTTCCCTTGAGGTGTGCATACAAGGAGTTTGAGTTCTTTCCGTTTTTAGGATTTTGTGTAATTGCCAGAGAGAATTATCTTGCACTATCACTTCTTCTAGTTTTCTGTCCCATTCTGCATTTCTCTGCTTTTCAAAGACCTGCCTCAATGCAGCCTGTGCTCATATTCCTTTTATCCCGAGGATTAAGTGTCCTGTGATATTTCTTCTTTAGCTTATTTTCTCTCTTGCTAACTCTTTTATTTAGAGGTTATTTTTTCTATAATCCCGTCTTTCCTCATACGTCGCCACACTGATGGCATTTCGAATATTTTCTTGTATCTTTCTGAGTCTTCTTTCTAATTCGTTGTCATTTGAAATCTCCTCTATTATTGACGGATTTTCTTCCAGGTGCCTTTTGTATCTTAGCCAGTTAGTTCTTTTAACTAAATGTTATTCTTCCAATAAGCCTTCTGCTCCTATGTGTGTGTATATATATATATATATATATATATACTGCTGCAGCGGCTAACTCAGACTCCGGTCCATACACATTCCAACTGGGCGCAGGCCTATATACACGCGTTATACAGGCGTTACATTTCGTCAGTCATTGAGCCTCCACTGCCCAGCGGTTTACTCAGACTCCTAGTGTATCTGCAGTTACTGAGCCTCCATTTATATTTATACGATCACATCCAGCCTCCGAACAGTGTTGCCGAAATGACTTTACTGCGATGATGTAAGCTTTTTAACAGCTTTGGTGTCGATAAAATGCTTAATGCGGGAGAGGAATCAATTAATAGCACGGATACACAGAAAACATAACCTCGCGCTAAATTAAATATCCAAGAAGCTGTTGTGGTTAGCTGGTAGCTTTCAAAAGTGACACTGGATCTTTCTAAATGTGTATTTTTAATACTAAAATTTATTTTCAATTCTATTTCAACTTGTTACAACTAGGATTTATTAAACATTTTGCTTAACCCTTGGAATACTGTTAAGCATTTAAATAATTCGATTTGTTATGGTGACTTCGCTGTTTAATTATAAATTATGTGCATAAATTACTACACAGAAGAAAATCACCGAAAATCAGGGTTAACAAATACATTAGTAACATTTCGAAACGTTCTCGAAGAACTTCAAGAGCAAAAATTAAGTATTGTGCTGCTGTGTTTAGAACCTGAACCAATTTAAACTGGTGAGAATATGTAAAGTATATGGTCATAGCAACAATCATCTTAAAAGGACACCTTTAGTGCCTTCGACCTTCCATGTAAATCTAAAGGCAAGAAACTGGAAAGTGTTTTCATACTTTAAAACTTATTTTGGTTAAGTATACGTGTATTTATTACTATAATTTAAGAATTTAATAAAACATGCGTGACAGCTAATTTTGTTTTTTATTTTACTACACCTCATTTCAGAACATGTACTTTTCAGGGAACTTTACATTGGACGAATAAAAATAATTAGGACGTTTTCATAAATGAAGTTGCTTGTGTTAAGTTTTGTTTTTTGATTTCTTGTTACAATTAAAAGATAGTTTTGTGTTGGTTATTACAAGTTTGATGTTTGTTTTTGCTACTAAAATTTGAAAAATGTGCGTACCTTTAGCAAAAAGAAGATTTAACGAATACTTAATTGCGATTTTATATCTTCAATTTAAGCAATTAAGCAGTTTTGGCTATTTACACTTTATTTTCTGTGTAATATAATTTTTGTTGATTTTTTTGAAATTTGAAATTTAAATAGAAGTTTCTCTCAAGGGTTATGTTTTTTCTCTTTTTTATCGCTGAGGAAAATTTTGTTTATAAAATAGAGCTCGTTTTTTTGGCGATAGAAATTATTAGAGGTTAGGAGTTTCCAGCAGCAAAACTTGGGACAAAAACATCAATTTTCAAATCGAAGTATTTAAAAACAATGAAAATTTTCAACCTAAACTTTAAATTCATGTATTTATTACTTAAAAACCAAAACTTCAAACTCAAATTTTTGACTTTAATTTTAAATTTCAGGGATAGAGTTAAACGTTTACTTCGGGTTTTAAAATGTAGAGAGGAACATCCAATTCAAAGTCCAAACGTGAAGTTTTGAAAAGAAATGCATCATTCCGAGATAAAACTCTTGATTTATACAATAAAACTTTGAAAACTCAAAGTTATTACCAAATTTTCAACTTTAGTCACGGAGTTTCAACTTTTAAACCTCACAAGGAACGTTTCTTATGACGTTTTTGTGCGTACATTACGTAATGAATAGTTTTTATTCTGTAAAAGATTACTACAAAAAATAATAATGGCTTTCAGAATTCTTAATAAGTAATTATAAATAGTATTCCGGTATTTAAAATTAACATTTCTAGAAGTACCTTGGAGCAAGTGATAAAGAGATTGGTTTTGGCGCTGAAGGTCATGCGTTCAATTCCTACGAGTTCCATTTTTTTTTCTATTTTTTTATAGATTTTTTTAATTTTTATATTTTTAAGTGCTTACCTTGGCACTAATGAATATATAATAAATTCAAATAACAATCTTCTCACAAAAAAATGTCACCATTGTATAAAATAATTAATACTTTTAGCTATTCAGTTCGAACTGTCATCTAAAACTTGATGTCTTCGATAAGTATAGCTGTTCATTTATTTGCGCGACTGTAAATATATGTGAGATTTTATTGCTTGCAAAAAAATTAAACTTTTGGTTTGAAACTTAAATGTTGATCACTTTTCTAGAAGCCGTAGAAATTCATGGATATTGCGTTAGCACCATGTTACACTTAGCTAGACCTTTTAAACGCATCTTTAATACTTTAATAGAAGCTTTACTTGGAAGTTAAAAATAAACGAAATTCTGAAATATTCGTATAATTCTGAGTGATCCATGGAGTAGTTATCATGATTATGCCAACGTACACTGCTGTTTAGATTCATTACATAACTATTAATAATAAGGTAAGCATAAAAACATGAGAAGTTAATAAATCTGTAAAAAATCGAAAAAAAAAAAGAAGCGACACTAATCGGATTCGATCGCATAACCTTCGGCGTTTTAATAGGTCCCTTACCAACTAAGCTGGCGATTTATATGTAGCAAAATTTTATGAAACGCTAAAAAATGTAAAGTGTAGAAAATTATAGATATCTGATATCAAAATTTATGACAACAACAGCGGTTTCCAATTTTCTATCAAAATGTCTACTTTTTCTAAATATTCTTAAGTTGGCTTCAAATTTTTCAGTGTGAAAATTTAAAATTGCAGTGTTATTTATAAACGAAGCTGTGATCAAAATAATTAAACATTTTAGTTCTGACGAAAAATTTTTATTAAACTTGGAAAAAACAATTCAAAATTCTAAATGTCAACGTTATAGCTGTAAATTTATCTATTTGGGCTTCAATAGTTTAAAGTAGATATTGGAAAAAAATCAATATTTAACTTTGAAATCAAAATTTGGGATTTAAATCTGAAATTTTAGCTCCTTTATTTACGTTTCAACTATATCTCTAAATGTCCAGAAATAAAATCAAAATTTTAAATACAGAATTATAATTTCTAGTTGACAGGAGAAATCGACAATAAGCAGCAAATACCTCGAAAACCTAGTGTTTCAAATTGCGCGCGGTGTTCTTTGCTTGCGCGCTCTGTGCTCTGTCATTCAATATTAATATCAACCATGGCAAAATGGGGTATTTGTTTAATCAACAAGTCAACGATGCCGAAAAGGAAAACCTGGCTCATCGTATCAATATTATCCAAACATGGTAGAAATATTGTACATACTTATTGTTAATACAGTTTATCGATTGAAAGTATCAATAACAGTGATGTCAATAAGGTGAAAGTGAGCCGTGACCGATATTGACCAATACAAGATCGAAGGAGTACATAATATTTACTAGGCCCCATTTAATATTACCCTTCAAGGTAAATAGGATTTAGTGTAAAGTCACATACATATTTGTCAGTTAATAATTACGTCAAATGTCACCCTCATCTTCTTTTTAGTTTTAATTCGTTTAATGTGGAACAAGGAAAACCAAACTCAACAAGTAAGAATGACAAAAGGGATAATTAGACACAGCTCTTTTTCAAGGAATTGGAAGTGGCAAAAATTCAGTGCTGTGTTTAAATCAGAAGCAATTTCATGTGCAAATTCAAGTGATGTTAAATTTTATCTCGAGCTGCTCTTTTAATGATTCATGTTTAAAAACTCCGGGTATGAAGTGTATTTGTAACTCTAACTTTAAGAATTCAGCAAAACATGCATTGCAGCCGATTTTATTTCCCATGTTATTGAACTTAATTTCACTCGATGCATATTGTATGCATTTTTAGTGGAATTTTACATGTTGCTCGAAAACAAATAACCATCTTTTTTTTAGTTTGAATTAGTTTAATTTGGAATAAGGAAAACCTAACTCAACAAATAAGAATGACAAAAAGAATATTTAAATACAAATCTTCTTCAAAGAACTGGAAATGGCAAAATTCAGTGCTGTGTTTAAATCCGAAGCAATTTTATATGCAAACCCAAGTGATGTTAAACTTTATTTCAAGCTGATCGTTTAATGATTTCGTGTTTAAAAACTAAGTTTATGAAGTGTATTTGTAATTCTAACCCTAAGAATTCGGGAAACATGCATTGCAGCTGATTTTAGTTTCCATGTTATTGAACTTATTTTCACTCGGTGCATATTATATGCATTTTTAAGGAAATTTTACATGTCATGCTCAAAAACAAGTATAAATCAGTAAAATCAGATGTTCTATAAATAGTTCTTTGCTAGGTGTAAGTGTACCTAGGTGTATACCTTGACTTAATTTTGTTTTGAAGAAATGATCCAGTATTTTACAAGTGTTAAATTTAGCATGTAATTGCAATTTGCATTTTTAATTAGATATAAAATTATTTGTTGTTGATTTTATTTTAAAATTGGACAGATAAATAAAAGTTTATTTTAATTATTGCATATTATTTTCCTTTTGTAGATTATAAATTATAACTAAAGCTATGAGCTTCCTAGATAGCTTTTTATATGTAGTATTTTTTCTAATTTTTTTTTTTTTCGAATTTGATAGTTACATAACTGGTAACAACCTCATTCTGTTTTTCTTATATGACAAGATTAACATATCATTGAAAAATAATTAGGTAAAGTTGATCGTTGCAATGTTGTTGAATCAATGATATTTTTAATACTCGTGTAATGAAACACTGAAATTCAAATAAAAAAAATATACTTTTCTGGCTCCTGATAAAACTTTTTTAAATAAAGAAGGCCAACAAAAAACATTTTATAACCCATCTCTCCTCCCAAATATTAATATGGATAACAAACTCGATTCAGTTTTCATTATTGGTTTAACAGCTATTTAAAAATTGAAATACAAATCTTGTCCTCTGAAACCAAGAAAGATTTAAAAACAAAACAAAGGTTGCTCTAACGCGTTTCGATAGCCAAGCTATCATTATCAGAGAAATACTTACTGATAGCTTGGCTGTCGAAAAGCGTTAGAGCAGCCTTTGATGTGTTTTGCAATTTAATTTTTAAAGATAACCAAGGACCAGTCCGTTCCACCAAAATTAACAGCTAATTGTTTTGAATTCTATACTATGTAGGTATTTTAGGGATTTCATTAGCTGGTATTCATGTAAAACATGCATATTCAAATTTTTGGGAAAGGGGGGGGAAATTTTTTATTCTATAAAGTACAGCTCGTATTTTTGTCGATAGAAATTATTAGGGGCTAACGATGTCAGTTTTCCCACAGCAAAATGCGAAACGAAGCGATCAAGTTAAAAATGAAATTTATTAAAAAAGTTCTAAAAATTTTCATACTGAACTTGAAATTAAAAATTTTTGCTTGAAAATCAAACTCTAATACCTAAAATTTCGAATTTTATTTCAACATTTCAGAAAAACAGTTTAATGTTTGTTTCCAAATTTAAAATTTCTACATCGACATGTTAAGATTTCGAATTTTTGCTCAAAATTTCAAATTCAGTCCAAAAATCTACGGAAAGCTCAACTTTAAAATTTAAATTTCAAGTAAAGTTCCAAATCCCAATTTTAAGTTCGTGGTTTTATTTCTTCTTAAAAATAAAATAAAGTTGAACTCTAAACTTACAAGTTGCACTTTTTCTCGAATTTTGAATATATACCTATTCTGGAAACTGCTATTTTAATTTCGACCTTTATTTCAAAATATCGACTTTGCAACAAAACTTACGATATTTTTTTCAAAATTTTTACTTTCTCTGTAAATTTTGAAGTTTTCTACAATTTTTCTAGTTTGGACGTGCAAATATTCAAAACTGGAGGAATATTTTAATTTAATTATTTTATAAACGCAACTTTGAACAAAATATTCAAAAATTTGAGTTATAATTAACCAAAAGTTTGAAAAAAGTGTGAAATGTAAATTAGGCAAAAAATATCTAAATTGTAAATTAATAATGTTAAAATATCAAGATTAGTGCGGCTATTTTCAGTAAAGTGTTAACATTTTGACTTTAAATGTATTGTAGATATTGAGGGAAAATCAAAATTTTGAATATTGTTTCAAAACCTTAGCTTTTTTTCTTTAAATTTTAAGTATAACTTAAAATGTCCAGAGAAAAATCAAAATTTCAAATATAAAATTAAAATTTCTATTATATTCAGTAATAAAACAACAGGACGAATATCACATTTACCATTTTAGTCATTATGAGAGTTCATTAGTTAGGTTTAAAAGTGCAGATTGGAATTTATATTCATGAAGTTACATTATTAATAAGTAAATAAATATGTAAGATAAAATTTCTATCGACACTTGTCAAAATCCAGAAAAGACCAACTGGATAATTTTAGTGGTAAAAAATAGAGGTAGTCACAATTAATAAAACAATCAAAAAACCAATTACTTTTAGATTTATTATATGACACTAAAAATTTAGAAACGTATGTTTGCCAGCTAATTTTCTTCTGTTCATGTACTTTATCTTATTTCGTGAATAACCATTTTAAGACCTTGATATTTCTGAATTAAAGCTCACTTTTTTCGCGCTTTAAACTAAAGTTAAAAATAATCAATAAAATGAAAATGCGTTAATTTCTAAATGTCTAAATTTATAGTATGAACAGCTATTTTGTATGATATTGTACTAATTAACAAAAGTTATTTGCACGTTTTTCACTTTGTGTAAAACCCAAACTTACGTCTCATTGTAAATTTGAATTAATTTTACACCGCGCCGATTCGATTTACGCGGGCATTTGCAGGAATGAAACAGCGCGGAGGGGTAAACCTAGAGCTAAGTGTACTGAAGTTCTCATTGGTTTGTTCAAGAGAAATGCATTTATTAGAAGCATACGACGTTGCCGATGTTTTGGAAGCTGGGTGAACCGCTGGCTTGAAATTTAGATACGCCTTGGGGATATACGAATCGATCGAAGCGACTCGTAGCGGCAATCGAGTAAACTTGATTTTATACGGCTATCCAAAAACCGGCAAGTTATTGCAAACGCATCTAGGACCCATGTAGACCCCTCTGAGCTTGTTAAATGGGCTGGTCACTCAGCGTCCGTATATCGGACGCCGAGTTTCGCCGGACGCTGACTGACATTCAATTTTTACATTGCGGAGGCTGACTTATACCCTATATAAATGTATATATATATATATATATATATATATATATATATATACTGCTGCAGCGGCTAACTCAGACTCCGGTCCATACACATTCCAACTGGGCGCAGGCCTATATACACGCGTTATACAGGCGTTACATTTCGTCAGTCATTGAGGCTCCACTGCCCAGCGGTTTACTCAGACTCCTAGTGTATCTGCAGTTATTGAGCCTCCATTTATATATATACGATCACATCCAGCCTCCGAACAGTGTTGCCGAAATGACTTTACTGCGATGATGTAAGCTTTTTAACAGCTTTGGTGTCGATAAAATGCTTAATGCGGGAGAGGAATCAATTAATAGCACGGATACACAGAAAACATAACCTCGCGCTAAATTAAATATCCAAGAAGCTGTTGTGGTTAGCTGGTAGCTTTCAAAAGTAATACTGGATCTTTCTAAATGTGTATTTTTAATACTAAAATTTATTTTCAATTCTATTTCAACTTGTTACAACTAGGATTTATTAAACATTTTGCTTAACCCTTGGAATATTGTTAAGCATTTAAATAATTCGATTTGTTATGGTGACTTCGCTGTTTAATTATAAATTATGTGCATAAATTACTACACAGAAGAAAATCACCGAAAATCAGGGTTAACAAATACATTAGTAACATTTCGAAACGTTCTTGAAGAACTTCAAGAGCAAAAATTAAGTATTGTACTGCTGTGTTTAGAACCGAAACCAATTTAAACTGGTGAGAATATGTAAAGTATATGGGCATAGCAACAATCATCTTAAAAGGACACCTTTAGTGCCTTCGACCTTCCATGTAAATCTAAAGGCAAGAAACTGGAAAGTGTTTTCATACTTTAAAACTTATTTTGGTTAAGTATACGTGTATTTATTACTATAATTTAAGAATTTAATAAAACATGCGTGACAGCTAATTTTGTTTTTTATTTTACTACACCTCATTTCAGAACATGTACTTTTCAGGGAACTTTACATTGGACGAATAAAAATAATTAGGACGTTTTCATAAATGAAGTTGCTTGTGTTAAGTTTTGTTTTTTGATTTCTTGTTACAATTAAAAGATGGTTTTGTGTTGGTTATTACAAGTTTGATGTTTGTTTTTGCTACTAAAATTTGAAAAATGTACGTACCTTTAGCAAAAAGAAGATTTAGCAAATACTTAATTGCGATTTTATATCTTCAATTTAAGCAATTAAGCAGTTTTGGCTATTTACACTTTATTTTCTGTGTAATATAATTTTTGTTGATTTTTTTGAAATTTGAAATTTAAATAGAAGTTTCTCTCAAGGGTTATGTTTTTTCTCCTTTTTATCGCTGAGGAAAATTTTGTTTATAAAATAGAGCTGGTTTTTTTGGCGATAGAAATTATTAGAGGTTAGGAGTTTCCAGCAGCAAAACTTGGGACAAAAACATCAAATTTCAAATCGAAGTATTTAAAAACAATGAAAATTTTCAACCTAAACTTTAAATTCATGTACTTGCTACTTAAAAACCAAAACTTCAAACTCAAATTTTTGACTTTAATTTTAAATTTCAGGGATAGAGTTAAACGTTTACTTCGGGTTTTAAAATGTAGAGAGGAACATCCAATTCAAAGTCCAAACGTGAAGTTTTGAAAAGAAAAAACTCTTGATTTATACAATAAAACTTTGAAAACTCGAAGTTATTACCAAATTTTCAATTATAGTCATGGAGTTTCAACTTTTAAACCTCACAAGGAACGTTTCTTATGACGTTTTTGTGCGTACATTACGTAATGAATAGTTCTTATTCTGTAAAAGATTACTACAAAAAATAATAATGGCTTTCAGAATTCTAAATAAGTAATTATAAATAGTATTCCGGTATTTAAAATTAACATTTCTAGAAGTACCTTGGAGCAAGTGATAAAGAGATTGGTTTTGGCGCTGAAGGTCATGCGTTCAATTCCTACGAGTTCCATTTTTTTTTCTTTTTTTTTTATAGATTTTTTTAATTTTTATATTTTTAAGTGCTTACCTTGGCACTAATGAATATATAATAAATTCAAATAACAATCTTCTCACAACAAAATGTCACCATTGTATAAAATAATTAATACTTTTAGCTCTTCAGTTCGAACTGTCATCTAAAACTTGATGTCTTCGATAAGTATAGCTGTTCATTTATTTGCGCGACTGTAAATATATGTGAGATTTTATTGCTTGCAAAAAAATTAAGCTTTTGGTTTGAAACTTAAATGTTGATCACTTTTCTAGAAGCCGTAGAAATTCATGGATATTGCGTTAGCACCATGTTACACTTAGCTAGACCTTTTAAACGCATCTTTAATACTGTAATAGAAGCTTTACTTGGAAGTTAAAAATAAACGAAATCTTGAAATATTCGTATAATTCTGAGTGATCCATGGAGTAGTTATCATGATTATGCCAACGTACACTGCTGTTTAGATTCATAACATAACTATTAATAATAAGGTAAGCATAAAAAACATGAGAAGTTAATAAATCTGTAAAAAATCGAAAAAAAAAAGAAGCGACACTCGTCGGATTCGATCGCATAACCTTCGGCGTTTTAATAGGTCCTTTACCAACTAAGCTGGCGATTTATATGTAGCAAAATTTTATGAAACGCTAAAAAATGTAAAGTGTAGAAAATTATAGATATCTGATATCAAAATTTATGACAACAACAGCGATTTCCGATTTTCTATCAAAATGTCTACTTTTTCTAAATATTCTTAAGTTGGCATCAAATTTTTCAGTGTGAAAATTTAAAATTGGAGTGTTATTTATAAACGAAGCTGTGATCAAAATAATTAAACATTTTAGTTCTGACGAAAAATTTTTATTAAACTTGGAAAAAACAATTTAAAATTCTAAATATCAACGTTATAGCTGTAAATTTATCTATTTGGGCTTCAACAGTTTAAAGTAGATATTGGAAAAAAATCAATATTTAACTTTGAAATCAAAATTTGGGATTTAAATCTGAAATTTCAGCTCCTTTATTTACGTTTCAACTATATCTCTAAATGTCCAGAAAAAAAATCAAAATTTTAAATACAGAATTATAATTTCTAGTTGACAGGAGAAATCAACAATAAGCAGCAAATACCTCGAAAACCTAGTGTTTCAAATTGCGCGCGGTGTTCTTTGCTTGCGCGCTCTGTGCTCTGTCATTCAATATTAATATCAACCATGGCAAAATGGGGCATTTGTTTAATCAACAAGTCAACGATGCCGAAAAGGGAAACCTGGCTCATCGTATCAATATTATCCAAACATGGTAGAAATATTGTACATACTTATTGTTAATACAGTTTATCGATTGAAAGTATCAATAACAGTGATGTCAATAAGGTGAAAGTGAGCCGCGACCGATATTGACCAATACAAGATCGAAGGAGTACATAATATTTACTAGGCCCCATTTAATATTACCCTACAAGGTAAATAGGATTTAGTGTAAAGTCACATACATATTTGTCAGTTAATAATTACGTCAAATGTCACCCTCATCTTCTTTTTAGTTTTAATTCGTTTAATGTGGAACAAGGAAAACCAAACTCAACAAGTAAGAATGACAAAAGGGATAATTAGACACAGCTCTTTTTCAAGGAATTGGAAGTGGCAAAAATTCAGTGCTGTGTTTAAATCAGAAGCAATTTCATGTGCAAATTCAAGTGATGTTAAATTTTATCTCGAGCTGCTCTTTTAATGATTCATGTTTAAAAACTCCGGGTATGAAGTGTATTTGTAACTCTAACTTTAAGAATTCAGCAAAACATGCAATGCAGCCGATTTTATTTCCCATGTTATTGAACTTAATTTCACTCGATGCATATTATATGCATTTTAGTGGAATTTTACATGTTGCTCGAAAACAAATAACCATCTTTTTTTTAGTTTGAATTAGTTTAATGTGGAATAAGGAAAACCTAACTCAACAAATAAGAATGACAAAAAGAATATTTAAATACAAATCTTCTTCAAAGAACTGGAAATGGCAAAAATTCAGTGCTGTGTTTAAATCCGAAGCAATTTCATATGCAAACCCAAATGATGTTAAACTTTATTTTAAACTGATCGTTTAATGATTTCGTGTTTAAAAACTAAGTTTATGAAGTGTATTTGTAATTCTAACCCTAAGAATTCGGGAAACATGCATTGCAGCTGATTTTAGTTTCCATGTTATTGAACTTATTTTCACTCGGTGCATATTATATGCATTTTTAAGGAAATTTTACATGTCATGCTCTAAAACAAGTATAAATCTGTAAAATTAGATGTTCTATAAATAGTTCTTTGCTAGGTGTAAGTGTACCTAGGTATATACCTTGACTTAATTTTGTTTTGAAGTGTTAAATTTAGCATGTAATTGCGATTTGCATTTTTAATTAGATATAAAATTATTATTTGTTGTTGATTTTATTTTAAAATTGGACAGATAAATAAAAGTTTATTTTAATTATTGCATATTATTTTCCTTTTGTAGATTATAAATTATAACTAAAGCTATGAGCTTCCTAGATAGCTTTTTATATGTAGTATTTTTTCTAATTTTTTTTTTTTTCGAATTTGATAGTTACATAACTGGTAACAACCTCATTCTGTTTTCCTTATATGACAAGATTAACATATAGAAAAATAATTAGGTAAAGTTGATCGTTGCAATTTTATTGAATCAATGATATTTTTAATACTCGTGTAATGAAACACTGAAATTCAAATAAAAAAATATACTTTTCTGGCTCCTGATAAAACTTTTTTAAATAAAGAAGGCCAACAAAAAACATTTTATAACCCATCCCTCCTCCCAAATATTAATATGGATAACAAACTCGATTCAGTTTTCATTATTGGTTTAACAGCTATTTAAAAATTGAAAAACAAATCTTGTCCTCTGAAACCAAGAAAGATTTAAAAACAAAACAAAGGTTGCTCTAACGCGTTTCGACAGCCAAGCTATCATTATCAGAGAAATACTTACTGATAGCTTGGCTGTCGAAAAGCGTTAGAGCAGCCTTTGATGTGTTTTTTAATCTTTCTTAATTTCAGGAGACAAGTTTTGCAATTTAATTTTTAAAGATAACCAAGGACCAGTCCGTTCCACCAAAATTAACAGCTAATAGTTTTGAATTCTATACTATGTAGGTATTTTAGGGATTTCACTAGCTGGTATTCATGTAAAACATGCATATTCAAATTTTTGGGAAAGGGGGGGGGGGGGACTTTTTTATTCTATAAAGTACAGCTCGTATTTTTGTCGATAGAAATTATCAGGGGCTAACGATGTCAGTTTTCCCACAGCAAAATGCGAAACAAAGCGATCAAGTTAAAAATGAAATTTATTAAAAAAGTTCCAAAAATTTCCATACTGAACTTGAAATTAAAAATTTTTGCTTGAAAATCAAACTCTAAAACCTAAAATTTCGAATTTTATTTCAACATTTCAGAAAAACAGTTTAATGTTTGTTTCCAAATTTAAAATTTCTACATCGACATGTTAAGATTTCGAATTTTTGCTCAAAATTTCAAATTCAGTCCAAAAATCTACGGAAAGCTCAACTTTAAAATTTAAATTTCAAGTAAAGTTCCAAATCCTCCCAATTTTAAGTTCGTGTTTTTATTTCTTCTTAAAAATAAAATAAAGTTGAACTCTAAACTTAAAAGTTGCACTTTTTCTCGAATTTTGAATATATACCTATTCTGGAAACTGCTATTTTAATTTCGACCTTTACTTTAAAATATCGACCTTACAACAAAACAAAACAAACAGTTTAATGTTTGTTTCCAAATTTAAAATTTCTACATCGACATGTTAAGATTTCGAATTTTTGCTCAAAATTTCAAATTCAGTCCAAAAATCTACGGAAAGCTCAACTTTAAAATTTAAATTTCAAGTAAAGTTCCAAATCCTCCCAATTTTAAGTTCGTGTTTTTATTTCTTCTTAAAAATAAAATAAAGTTGAACTCTAAACTTAAAAGTTGCACTTTTTCTCGAATTTTGAATATATACCTATTCTGGAAACTGCTATTTTAATTTCGACCTTTACTTTAAAATATCGACCTTACAACAAAACTTACGATATTTTTTTCAAAATTTTTACTTTCTCTGAAAATTTTGAAGTTTTCTACAATTTTTCTAGTTTGGACGTGCAAATATTCAAAACTGGAGGAATATTTTAATTTAATTATTTTATAAACGCAACTTTGATCAAAATATTCAAAAATTTGAGTTATAATTAACCAAAAGTTTGAAAAAAGTGTGAAATGTA
Organism: Dastarcus helophoroides; assembly: GCA_028583605.1. Lineage (NCBI taxonomy): Eukaryota > Metazoa > Arthropoda > Insecta > Coleoptera > Bothrideridae > Dastarcus > Dastarcus helophoroides. Next base: position 34,562,589 of record CM053327.1, read on the forward strand.
AATTAGGCAAAAAATATCTAAATTGTAAATTGATAATGTTAAAATTTCAAGATAAGTGCGGCTATTTTCAGTAAAGTGTTAAGATTTTGACTTTAAATGTATTGTAGATATTGAGGGAATATCAAAATTTTGAATTTTATTCCAAAACCTTAGCTTTTTTTTTAAATTTCAAGTATAACTTAAAATATTTAGAGGAAAATCAAAATTTCAAATATAAAATTAAAATTTCTAGTTTATAAAAGAAATATTTAAAAAAATAGGTCGTGTTACATGAATTCAGTAATAAAACAACAGGACGAATATCACATTTACCGTTTAAGTCATTATGAGATTTTATTAGTTAGGTTTAAAGGTGCAGATTGGAATATATATTCATGAAATTACATTATTAATAAGTAAATAAATATGTAAGATAACTTTTCTATCGACACTTGTCAAAATCCAGAAAAGACCAACTGGATAATTTAAGTGGTAAAAAATAGAGGTAGTCACAATTAATAAAATTATCTTACTCTTTTCAATTTTCTTTCTATATGAATAAATAGTAAAAAAACTAAATACCTTTAGATTTATTATATGACACTAAAAATTTAGAAACGTATGTTTGCCAGCTAATTTTCTTCTGTTCGTGTACTTTAATTTATTTCGTGAATAACCATTTCAAGACCTTGATATTTCTGAATTAAAGCTCACTATTTTTCGCGAATTAAACTAAAGTTAAAAATAATCAATAAAATGAAAATGCGTTAATTTCTAAATGTCTAAATTTATAGTATGAACAGCTATTTTGTATAATATTCTACTAATTAACAAAAGTTATTTGCACGTTTTTCACTTTATGTAGAACCCAAACTTATGTCTCATTGTAAATTTGAATTAATTTTACACCGCGCCGGTTCGATTTACGCGGGCATTTGCAGGAATGAAACAGCGCGGAGGGGTAAACCTAGAGCTAAGTGTACTGAAGTTCTCATTGGTTTGTTCAAGAGAAATGCATTTATTAGAAGCATACGACGTTGCCGATGTTTTGGAGGCTGGGTGAACCGCTGGCTTGAAATTTAGATACGCCTTGGGGATATACGAATCGATCGAAGCGACTCGTAGCGGCAAACGAGTAAACTTGATTTTATACGGCTATCCAAAAACCGGCAAGTTAAGCTCCACCGTTTTTTTATTGCAAACGCATCTAGGACCCATGTAGACCCCCCTGAGCTTGTTAAATGGGCTGGTCACTCAGCGTCCGTATATCGGACGCCGAGTTTCGCCGGACGCTGACTGACATTCAATTTTTACATTGCGGAGGCTGACTTATACCCTATATAAATGTATATATATATATATATATATATATATATATATATATATATATCGGGTTATGATGTGAACTTATTTCAAATTTTGTATATATCTTCATGTTTCTAGTTATGTTCTTACAAATTCCTCTAACCAGTATGTCAGGACGTCCTATATGGCCAAAATGTGTTGGTTCTCTGGGAGCCAAAACACCTATGTCATTTTCAGTGACATATCTTTCCAGCGCTGTACCTTTGGTGTTCCTCGTTTTGCAATTCCATTGCGGATGTTTCGTGTTAAAATCTCCTGCAATTAACGTTTTTTCGTCTGCAAAGAATATTTTTTCAAAATCTTCATCAAGAATTTCTTTATTCGGTGGAATGTATCCCGATGCTTTTCTAATTTCTTTATTATCTTCCATTCCAATTATCACCATATTATTCTCTAAGTGACTTGTTTCCGGCTGCTCTGGAGTATAGTGATCTAGGTTTCTTTAAACTAGAATTGCTGCTCCCCCTCCACTTCTATTTCTATTTGCTCTGTAGATTGCGTAATTTCGTATTTCCATCTTGTCGCTTCCATTCAGTTTACTATCGCTTAGTAGAAACACGTCACCATTGTGCTCTATTTGAAACTCCTTTAATTCTAATGTCTTATTCGTAATCCCGTCGCTGCTCCAGGCTACCACTTTCAGGCAGTTGGGTTTTCTTTTTTGTTGAGTGTTAGCCAATTTTTAGCCGACCAAATTCAACAGTGTTGACACTATTGATCATTTTACTTTATTTATATTTTCCCAGATGCAGTCGTTTGCATCCGCTGCTCGCGAATGGGTGTTGATATGGCGCCGTTGCATCCCTTATAGGAAAACTTCAGCACAATCAAACAATAAAACTATTACGATTTGACCTTAGAAAAGCAACAAAATTACTCAAACAGCAGATTAGTACACGAACATTTTGAAACGTTTTGGTGTCTTCTACGTTTTGTCTTTTTTTCTGCAAAAAGTGGCCATATTTATTTTACTTTTCATTTAGTGATTCCCTTTGATGCGCATTTAAAGTTGAACAAAATGAATTTAATCATTTTTGATGAAATTATCCAACACGAATAAACGATTTTCGCATCAGTTTGCACAGCAGAGTTCTCGTGGCAAGGTAAAAGAGCGGTGTTGTGTAATTTATCGATTATCTTGCGAGTGGGTCAGACCCCTCAATCTCTAGGGAGTCCTGTTTCTGTTTATAAAGCACCGGCTCAGTTGGTGTGCGCCAAAAGAACACACAAGACAAGAGCTCTTCACTTGAACTTCTAACAGACGGCAACACCCTCAAAGTCTTACCGGGAATGTTGACCCAACTGATGAATTCATTATTTCAGACGTAATTAAATTGCTATCGGGTACCTTCTTTGCACAAAAAATCAATATATCAACAGCATATATATTTACTTATGAATACTTATGATAAAGTCCATAGAAGGTTTTACCATTTACCACATCGGCAATTAATCAAATAATTACGCGACAAGTATTTCGCCAGCAAAACTGACATTTTGCAGCACCCTAATCTTAATTAAGATTAGGGCGCTTAAAAACGCCAATCATAACACAGTTCAGTGTGTCAAGTAATACTTATGGTATGAAAATATAACTACATTAATTTCACATTTTTGTTTTCTATAATTAATCGACAAAAGGAAATATAAAAAAAGGATTGAAATACAAATCTTGTCCCCTGAAACCGAGAAAGATTAAAAAACACAACAAACGTTGCTCTAAGATGATAGCATCTTCAGAGAGATACTGATATGCACTAGAGCAACATTTGTTGTGTTTTTTAATCTTTTTTGGGTTCAGGGGACAAGATTTGTATTTCAATTTTTGAAGATAACCAAGGACCAGTCCGTTCCACCAAAAAAATAAATAAATAAAGAATTCAAATGAGTAAACGAATGTGTTTAAAAATAATTGATCAGTCTGTCAACAAAATTGAAACACAAATTCAAAACCAACCAGGTACTCAAATTTACTGTTCAACATTCGATTAGCCGGAAATATTTCAGCAAATTTGACTTCCGTTTATGCTAAAACAACAACAACTAAATCTTCCAACCTAAATCTTTAAATTTTCAGGGTACTGTTACATTTAAAAATATTGTTGCGAGCTTATCAGTTCGAATTGATTATTAAAATTTGATAGATTAAACCCACTTTATTACCAAACTAAACTCGGAACACTACAACTGAATCATTAACTCACTTATTAATGTCTAACTACTAACTCACTAACTCTACTGTCTAACTAACTGACTGAGTCGAGGGAAAGGCGACCGCCTTATATAGTTTTGACTCTCGGCTTCTAGAAAAATCCCGCAGATAAGGCTTATCGTTTGCCGAAATTTCTGGATCACTTATCTGCCGTTTACTTCGTTATCGTGGCCGCTTTCCCCTTATCAGATCTTTCTAGTATATTTTCTTACGTACTAAATTCTATAATTTACATTTCGTTACAATATTCAAGTGTACATTTATCCTAGAGTATCTTGATGGTTCTGGAGTTCATGAAGAAACTCGTCAGTAGTCTTGGGTTGCTACATAGCAATCTGCTACTTTGACACTGCTACTTATTGAGTAGCAGTTGGAACAGTTATCAGTTCCTAAAAGTAACTGCTACTTTTGAAACATATAGATCTTTCAGTCGCAGTTGTTACACTTTACGTTACCCAAGCTACCTGCTACTTTACTTACTTGACTCGATTAATTCCATGTACGTTCGGTTCGTTTGCTTAGAGAATTGTAGGCTTTATCATTGTTTCTTTCCTATAGTCGGAAGCATCTTAGAATTCTAGTGATATTTCAAAATGAACATTTTGTTCGTATTCAGCGTATTTCTTGTAAAAAATAATAAGCGGTGTTGATAATCATGAAGCCTATTTTTATGTTTTTATCCTTCTTTGCCTTTAATTAGTTGCTATTAGAAGATTATGTCAAATTAAAACAGCTCTATTATACTTTATATTTTATTTTAAGGTTAATTGTATTAAAAAAATGCCAAGAAAATATAAGTACATAATACATATATAAATTAAACCATAACTCAAATGATGCACTTCTATTCCTATATTATGGCAAATTAATATATTATAACTAACCTAGCTTAAAAAGGGGGATCTGCAAATATAAAATGAATTAAAATATTTGTCTATTTCTTATTACAAACCACACTATCATTTACATGTAAAAACATAATTTTTCTGACTTTTTTTAAACTTAACCTATTTCTTCTTTCAATTAACAATTGTCCTGTCTTAGAAAACACACGTTCACAAGGCACCGAAGTAGCAACAGTTCCAAATTTTACTTTTACTACTTTTGCTAAGTTTGGAAAATTGAAGGAATTATTATTCCACCATTTTAATGGATCATCTTCTCGGTGCAACAATGGTTCTTCTAACTATTTTTGAATCTCTACTACGGCTCGTGACTTTTTATTGATAGAAGAGGCTGTTTTACTACAAATTCGTTTATCGAAAACATTCTAAATAAAAAATTCGTCTTGAGATTCTTGAGAGGTAGATGATCCAATTGTTTCTGGATCAATTGTCTCATCTGTTTCTTGTAAAATTTCAAGTAGATAATAAAGAACTAGTTCTTTTATTTTCTGACTGAAAGCCAATATCTTTAAATCTTGGGTCCAAAAATGTAGCAACAATTAATGCGCTATTTTGCTCCAAATCAGGGAATCTTTCATTTAGGGAAGTTTGAAGACTGACGATAGCTTGTTTTGATGTATTACTGAAATTAATACTGACTGACATTTTTTCGTAGACCTCCCTCAAACCTTTTGTTAAAATAATAATCAAAGAAAGTGTTATGTATTTTTCCCCTGACATCATTTAGTAACGTATTCCAACGGTTTCAAAATTTTACTTAATTCGGAAATGAAGCTCCACTCGTCTACGCTAATTACTGGAAAACTTAGATTTAATAAAGCTAGGCTGCTTCGGATGGCCTCTTCTAATTCCACAAATCTTTGTAGCATGTAGTATGTTGAGTTCCATCTTGTAGCAACATCCAAAATAAGTTTTTTCTCCTCTTTATCTTGTTGCCTAAGGGTTTCTTTTACGTTTAAGGTTGCCTTTAAACTTCGCTTAAAATGAACAATTGTTTCCCTAACTTTGGTAACAGTACCTTGTATATTTGCGATTTTAAAGATATCACGTACTACTAAATTGATTGTGTGAGCATAACAACCAAAATGATTTATTTTTAAAACACCTTTTATTGCTTTAACAACGTTTGCAGCATTGTCCGAAATGAATAAAATTATATTATTTTTTTCAATTTTCCATTCCACCAATATTTTTTCTATTTCTCTTACCAAATTTTCACTGGTATGAGAATCTTCGAACCCTCTACATTCTAACATTACCGATGTGGGCTCAAAATCATTGATGAAGTGTGCTGTTACCGCAATTACACTTTCGGTATTTCTGGAGGTCCAACAATCTGTAGTTAATGTAAATGATTTTGATTGCTGAATTAACGATTTCGTTTTTGTGTACACTTCTTCATAAGCAGCTGGAAGTAGCACATTTGAAAGTGTTTTTCGGCTTGGCATATTGTAGGAAGGATTTAGTCCTTGCAAAAACGCCCGAAATCCTTTATCCTCTGTAATTGATAGTGGTTGAAAATCTTTTACAATCAATTGAATTAAAAGTTTATCAAGCTTTTTTGGCTAGAAACACAAATATTGCGAGGCACAAAGGTTAAAATAGATGACTGCGTTGATTTTTTTACTAGTGATTCTACGCCTATTTCCTCATCCTCAGTTGACTTTGAAGTTGAAGGTTGCGGATCCTTGAAACCTGTTAACGTTTCATCTGAAGTCTGCGAAAAAGTAGGTGTTAACCGGAGTCTCTCAATTTTTTCAAACTGTACTGTGGGATGCCTTCTTTCTAGGTGTTTTTTTTAGAATTGTAGTGGTAAATTTGCAGGAAAAGACATAATTACACATATTGCACTTGGCTTTGCACTGTCTTCTTTAAAGAAATTCCAAATTTCGGACTTCTTTCTTTTGTTACTTATTTTAGTTTGAGATATATGAATTGAAATACGAAGAAAAATGTCCGTAACGCAAACTAAAATCAAATGTGTGAATTTTAGGTATACACACTGACCACAAAAACGAACCGAACTTAAACAGCTGAACAAGTAAACTAGATTCATGTAATAGAATGAACTATATTAAAAACTTAAAAATAAACCACTTAATTTTTTCCCATAAGTGTGGTGGATGATATCTATATTACAATTAAAAACAAATATTTTTCTTTCATCATTAAAATAGCATAGCTTTAACACCACTTAAAATATTTGTAGCAAGTGCATTTTTTCACCCTATTCTGTCATTAATGTGTGCAGGACATTGGGATGCTTTCAAATAACATGCACTTTTTTTAAAATTAAATAGAAGAAATTTTGCCTAATCGAAAATAATATGCAAGTAATCTACCAATTACGTATTATATCTAATTAGAAAATTAATTTCTTTTTATGTGTTGAACATAAACTGATTTACTTGTTACTTCTTGACACAGTATTGGGATTGTTAAGAAATTAAGTGGGTACCCCGGTTTAAAAATCAAGTCTATAGATAGCATTAAAATCATATGATGTTATTTTAGGCTTATGGGAATCGCCTGAGAACTAGAAAGTGACAGCAAACAGCATGACATAAATTTTATCCTAATTTATCTGAACTGCCGGGTGAAAAACATAGTTAACTGATTTTTCAATAGCCAATATCATTTTTAAGGTATTTTTTGGCATTACTGTTTAAATAGGGAAATCAGGGTATGTATTGAGGTACCTTTTATCTCCGAACGTAACCTGATACCTGATCGACCCTTTATCTTATCGATTTCGAGTGTGTCATACTTTTATCGAAAGCGTAACTGCGATCTGTGCCTGTGATCACTTAGGCTTATTCCCAATACAATAATAGCAGTGACAAAAGTAGCAGTAGCAGTGTAGCAGAGTACAGTAGCAGGTATTCCTTGTCCGTTACTCGTTGCTCCATTTGATTCCGACTGCGACTGCGATCGTTTAACACGTATTCATAATAAGTAACAGTGTCAAAAGTAGCAGCTATTTAAAACTGTTACTTGATTGTAGCAGGAGCAACTTGTAACTGCTACTTGTAAGTAGCAGTTTTGCCCATCACTACTCGTCAGTAAGCAGTGGTTTAAAAAATTTCCAACGTTCTCAGTTTTTTTTTGTTAAAGTGTTTCGATTTTAAAGTATAAAGTAAAGTAAAATATAAAGCATAGGTATGTATAATTATATATGAAGTATTGGTAACTTTTAATATTTATTGGTTCTTTTGAATTTGCCAATCGGCAACGATATTTCAGTGCTTATAGATAGTGTCGTCTCCGACGTGTGGAGTAGTGAATGTTGCAAGCACTCGATGCATCTATTGTCGTCCATTTGCACTGTTGTCCACCCCAGTGACCCGAGGATGGTTCACATAGTCGGAGATCCTTATGGATGGTGCTCCAGCAATCAATAGAGCCACACATTACCAAAAGTAGGGACAATTGATTACATTCATCTGTGATGTAGACGGTCGTGTCCTGGTTAATTATAGGTTCCTAATGCGTTCCTAATACGTTTCGAAAGCCCCGCTTGTGTTTCGTACCAGTCCATTCAAAAAGTTCATAGGATGACACGTAGATGGCATTACTAGAATTTTTTCCATATGATTTTTATTTAGTACTAACCTTCAAACGATACTGTGTATAAATTTGACAACGATCTGACTATTGATTCGTGAATTGTAGCATTTTGTGTGAAGCAACTTTTGTTATTGAAAAAAAATCGAAAAAAGTAAATCTCGAGTTTTGATAAAGCTTTTTGATTAAAAAAAATACAGTGGAAACCAAACAATGGCTTGATAAACATTATCCGAACTCTGCCTCATCGAGACAGATGCTAGAGAAGTGGATTGCTGAATTTAAACGTGGTGGTACCAGCACAAATGATGCAGAGTTCAGTGGACCCCCAAATGAGGTTGTTATTCCAGAAAACATCAAAAAAATCTACAAATTGGTTATGAACGATCGCAAATTGAAGGTGCACGAGCTAGCTGACATTATAAAGATATCAGATGGTAGTGTTTTTACCATTTTACACGAACATTTGGGTATGCGAAAGCTCTGTCAAAGTGGGTGCGTGCACAGTCGACCAAAACGAATCGATGCTTTAGAGAAGCGTTTGGCGCTGTTAAACCGCAATAAAATGGAATTCTATCGTCAATTGGTGACAACGGATGAGACATGGCTTCACTATTACACACCAGAATCCAAAAGACAGTCAGCTGAGTGGACAGCAGTCGACGAACCGAATCCAAAGCGAGCAAAGACGCAACAGTCGGCCGGTAAGGTGATGGCTTCTGTATTTTGGGATGCGAAAGGAATAATATTCATCGACTATCTCCAAAAAGGAACCACCATCAACAGCGACTAGTAGTATGTACTTTTGGATCGATTGAAGGCTGAAATCGCAAAGAAAGGGCCACATTTACAAAAGAAAAAAGTGTTTTTTTATCAAGACAATGCACCGTGTCACAAATCGATGAAAACGATGGCAAAATTAAATGAATTGGGCTTCGAATTGCTTACCCACCCACCGTATTCTCCAGATTTAGTTCCCAGCGCCTTTTTCCTGTTTTAAGATCTCAAGAGAATGCTTGTTGGAAGGAAATTTAAGTCCATGGGTGAAGTGATCGCTGAAACTGAGGCCTATTTTGACGAGAAAGAGAAATCGTTTTATAAAACTGGTATCGAAAAGTTGGAAAGTCGCTATGCTCGTTGTGTCGCCCTCGAAGGCAACCATGTTGAATAATAAAATCGAGTTTTGTCAAAATTTTGTTTTTTTCTTACTTATCCTACGGACTTATTGAATGACCTGTTATACTGAGTTTTGTAATTTTGTTTGGATCCCAATCCTGATATCACAATGGCTTTCCCAACTGGAATTTGATGTTTCTGCTGGAAGTACACCCTGATGCGGAGAAGTCTCGAATCTAACGCCACTGCAACTCCCTGGTGTGGCCAAAGGGTGAAATTTTGAAGAATAAGGAAATTTCAAGTTTAAGCATAAAAATTCATGGCTTTTAATCAAAATTACTAGTTTCAGGTTGAAATTTAAAAAAATCGAGCAAGTGTAAGAAAAAGTCAATTCAATAATATAAAGTTTTTGATTGAAGATTTCTTCAACTACACGATTTAAACCAATTCGAAATTCTTTGCATTGTAGCATCTTCATTAATCTTAAAAAAAAACAGAACATTTTAAATTACGAGAAATATTTCAAAGTATCCACTTTATACCAATAATTTCAATTACTTAACTCGGCAACGATGACATAAAACAGATCTCAAATTGCGCAATTTTAATCTTTATCCTTAATGGGAAACGTGAGAAAGTTGCTACACAGCCGAGGAAATCTAATTTTCGCCCCTCGTCAAGTTTTTCATGTTTCTCGTGGAAATGAATTTCTCCTAAAGAAAGTCACTTGTATTTGTGCCTCGATTTTCCTTTTCATAGAAAAATCCTATTGGCACTTCAATTTATTCAAGCATGCCGCAGTAAATTTCCCCGCTTTGTGCGACCAGGAACGTCTTCAACGTTACTATGTAAACGTCTCAATTGAAGCATGTACCGTTCGTTCTACCAAAAATTGCACCGGTTTAGACCATTGTGAATTATGTTTAGTTCGTTGTCGAAACAATTATTAATTAGCAAGTTGATGACTAAGTTAATAAAAGTTGGAAATGACGATAAATCAACTTTTTTAAAGCCACATTCAGTCTGTTTAGTGGACATATTGGTAAATGTGGATGTTAGTCTACCTAGTGTCTGCCTGTGCCTTCGAAATAATGTCTTTTACAAGCTCATGTGGTTATTTATGTGACGTAAAAATGTAATCAATTGGTTTTACATTTTTTATCGGTTCTTTTGTTCGTCGGTTTGTTCAGGCTAGTTTCGGGAACGACTAAATTGACGGACAAACAGGCAGGCGCCTGGCTGTTTGTCCGGCCAAACTGAACTACAAAACTGATTTCCATGGGACTTTCACTAAAAGGTAGGGTACTTTCTTAGGCATAACTTTCCCTTTAATAATTATATCGCCATAGGCCTACAAGGTCCGCTGAGCGTTTTGATATATATATATATATATATATATATATATAGATGTTGCGGACTTATCGGTTCGAATGATTATTAACACTTGTTGAATAATACCCACTTTATTTCCAAACTAAACTCGAAACACTACAACTGAATAATTAACTCACTTATTGACTTCTAATTACTAACTCACTAACTACACTGACTGATTGACTCCAAGAAAAGGCGTCCGCCTTATATACTTTTCGCTTCCGGGTTCTAGAAAAATCCAGCAGATAAGGCTTATCGTTTGCCAACATTTCTGGAACCCTTATCTGCCGTTTGTTTCGTTATCGCGGCCGCTTTCCCTTATCAGATCTTTCTAGAAAATTTTCTTGCGTACTAAATTCTACAATTTACATTTCGTTACAATATTAATTTAAGATAAAAATTACAAAAATAATTTCGTTGAAGATAAGGCAAACATAGTTTTAAGAAAATGTGTAGGCCCTACACAGAAATATTTGTTTCTGTTTTTACAAGTACAGGTCGAGCCAACATAATAAGTGTGATGTTCCCAGAATGGCCTCTAGATCAGAGCCACCGTCGACCTGCGAACGTCAAAAATCCATACACATTCGTAGCTCAATTATGTTTTCAAATTCGGATTCTACGTGTCAAAATATGTGTGGTAGGGTGGTTTTAAATGCTATTTGATGATTTTTAATTCTTGTCATTGGAAAACTTTTAAAAATTTGAAAATTCATTCAAAATTCAATTCGGTAACATTCAAGGTATAAACTAAAATCTAAATTCATTTCATTAACACCTTCAAAATGAAAGACCCCATGTGCTGTCTCTAACAGAAACCTAAGTCTCCCCATTCATCAATACACTCCATTTGCTTTGCCCTAACTACGACTTGCACACAAAATTTCTACACAAGAGGGGAATTTGTGCTTTTACGAGAAGCGACCTGTCCTGTTAACGAGAAGAAGCACTCGAGTCTGCTGATCATGATGTGATTTGGCTGAAAATCTGCTCCAAAAACGAAGTAATATTCATTTGGTCACTTTATTTGTCTCCAAAGGATCCCTCATAGAGACAGCTCTTTTGTTATCGCTCCGTAAACTTTGATCACCTACAGACGAATTATCCAAAAACTGAGGTTGTCTTTCTCGGTGACTTCAACGTAAACAACATCCCCTGGTTAAGGTTTTCTTCCCGAACTGACGACGCGGGAAGAGTAGCAGAGGCTTTCGCCATCACTTGTGGACTATCGCAATTAGTTGAGGAACCCACAAGAATTCCTGATGTAGATACCCATCAACCTAATCGACTCGACCTTTTCCTTACAAATTCACCAAATTCGTATAAAATCTCTGTAACATCACTCTTGGAAATTCGGATCACAAGCTTGAAGCAGCCTCTCGCTCGCTTCATATACCTCCTCCTTCCCAAACGCAGTCCCGTAGGGTTTGGCACTTTAACTCTGCAAGCTGGGAAGAATTAAGAGACTTCTCTGCATCTTTCCCATGGCAGGAAGTCTGCTTTAACTCAGACAACCCTTCCTTAGTCGCCGAATCCATCACGGAAACTATCCTGATTGGTATGGAATTCTCAATTCCCCACTCCCAAAAGAAGTCTGTCTCCAGTAAATCTTGGTTCAGTAAAAAATGTGCTCGGGCTGTCTCCTGTAAAAATCGCGCATATGGTCGTTGGCGAAATAATCCCTCAGTCGAGACTCGGACCATATTTGTAGATGTACGAAATTCTTGTAAACAGGTTATTGACGAGGCAAAAGGTGATTTCGATCGTAAAATGCGCCAGAGGCTCAACTGTCTGAACGGCTTCAGGTCCTTTTGGGGATTTGCAAAGTCCATTGGAAAGAATTTTACACCTTCAAATTTTCCACCTTTACTCGATGAAAATAGCAATTTTGCTACTACCTCCAAGAAAAAGACTGACATATTAGCCTTAATGTTTGCTGAAAATTCCAATCTTGATTCTCGAAACGCAGAACCTCCTAGTCTTCCTAAGGTTGGCACTTCGATGCCTGCAGTTATTTTCAGACAATGCACAATCAGGAAGATTCTCTTTGAGCTGGCGACACCTCGAAAGCTTCTGACGTTGATGGTATTCCCGCTATTGTTCTTAAGAAGTGCGCCCCAGAGTTGACTCCTGTTCTAAGCAAATTCTTTACACTCTCTTACAACAAAGGTGTATTCCCTAACATCTGGAAATCTGCTAGAGTGCAGCCTGGCCCTAAAAAGGGAAAAAGAAATCTGGCTAACAACTATCGCCCTATATCTTTGTTACCTGTTATATCTAAAGTGATGGAAAATGTTATCAACATCGAGATTCTCAAATATCTGGAGGAAAATAGAATCATCTCGCCCAGGCAATACGGTTTTACACAACAACGTTCCACTGGCGATCTACTGGCATATGTTACTCATATCTGCAACTCAGCTATGGAAAAACATGATGAAGCTAGGATTGTGGCATTGGATTTCTCAAACGCCTTCGACAAAATCTGGCACCGATCTCTTTTCGCCAAATTAACATCTTATGGTCTTTCTCCTGGACTCTATCATTTGATATTTCTCGCTGACAGATTTCTTCAGGTCGTCGTCGATGGCATCTCATCCGAGACATTTGCTATTAATGCGGGGGTGCCTCAGGGACCTGTACTGTCTCCTACTCTATTTTTGTTACGTATAAACGATCTCTTAGCTTCAACTTCCAATCCGATATGCGGCTACGCAGATGATAGTAGCATTGTGTCATTTTTTTTCCGCTGTCGCTGCTTCAGATCGACTAAGGGAACAGCAAATACAGACGATTAATCGGGATCTCGAAATCATTCTGGAATGGGGTAAGAAAAATTTGGTCGACTTCAACGCTTTAAAAACTCAGGTCGCTGTTTTCTCTAAGAAAATATTAAGGGATAATCCAACAAACGTACTAATGGACGATAAAATCCTTCGGATGGGATCTAATATATCTATCCTAGGAGTGAATGCGAGCACTAACTTCTCTTGGGACGATCATGTCTGCGCGATTGCCAAATCCGCCTCTTATGGTAGGTGTCCATTTGAGAGTAAAACTTGCGGAAGTAGCTCTCGAGAGTGTTCTCGCAAGTGGACACATGTTTACGAGCATATATCCAAGAGTATCAGTGTGATTATCGAAGAGTTTTGTGTCGATAGCAGCATCTCAAGTGTATACTAATTTTTTTTGCTACCGGAGAGTTACTCGCGAAAATCGAACACGTTTCGAGTTTATCAAAATGAGTGGCAAAAAAGAGTGGTCTAAAAACGAAATTATGAATTTAATCAGCATTTATTAAGAAAATCCGTCGTGATGGGACTAAAAAAATTAAAATTTCAAGCTCAGAGAGAACAGAAGCCAAATTATTTACATTTAGGGATACATACTGCAAACTGGAGTACGAGTTACCTAAAGTAAATTTCATTAATAACGTTTTTTTTTACTTGTTGCTAGTATGATAATATATATTTTCCTGATGCTAGAAAATGCAATGTTACTATTATCCGATCATAAACAGAAATCCCATCTTATTTTTTGTGTCCAATTTGTCTACTAATGACCCGATTGAATCAATGATACATTGAAGTTGAACTGCACTCATTCGTACAAAATCTCGGAATTGCTGAGCATTTTAAATTTTTAGTTCACTTGTCAATATAGAGCAGGTCCCTAATTTTGCCCTTCGTTGAATCCATGGCTTTACCCAACAGCTATGTTTTTCTTAATAAAGCAAAAGAAATAACAACTGCTCGCCGTTTTTCACTATTCATTTTTTGATCACTTTTTACTTTTGCTATCTGCCGCAACCAGCATTATATGGGAACTCGCATAAACTGATCGCTAATAGTGGATACGCTTTGGAGAGTGTCTTTCCGCGAGAGCCTCATCCAATAGATTTCCATACCTTCCGAGAGTTAAACTTTCAGAAATCATCTCTCGTGCAAGTTACTCTCAAATTGATACCTATCTTTAGAAGCTATGCTTTCTTTTTGGAGCCAAAAAGTACTTCATATCTCATCAGCTATTAACACTATACAGTGCTCAAGTTAGGCCAACACTAGCCAATACTGTTCTCATGTTTGGATTTTAGCCCCAAAACACACTTTAGCTCTCTTGGATTCAATTCAAAGAGCGATTCGCGTAATTGTAGACGAGAGTTTGACCGATTTTCTCGAAACACTAGAGCACAGGCGTATGGTAGGTGACTTGTCTCTTTTCTACAAGTACTATGATGGATCTTCCATCATAGGAGGAACTAATAGGATTGACCCCCCCGAGGGCAACATTCTTGAGGCGTACTAGACAGTCGGAGACAGCAAATTCCTGTGCAGTACAGCTGGACACTGGACTTCTGCCTACGGAGACTCTTTTTTTATATAGAACTTCCAAGCTGTGGAACTCGTTACCGAAAGGAATTTTCCCCAAAAATTACAACCTATCCTCGTTTAAGAAGACAATTCATCGCCATCTATCTTTGTTTCCGCATCATACTTGGAGTGCTTTGAAGGCATAATGGCCCTTTGCGAGTAAATTAAACTTTAAAAAAAGGGGATCTTTTGGTAGGCAGATTTGGTGCATTCAAGTTTACTAAATATGTGGTTGGCATCTATAATTGATATGTAAGTTTAAAAATTTTAATCTCAACTAATAGAGTTTTGTAAATTTTAACAAAAATGTTTTGATGATGAAGCAGTTTATAGCGAACAGCATTTTTTGATACAAAAAAAGCAAAGAACGACTAAATCGATTTTGACGTAATTTTCATTATGCAAGTAGAATGCAACCTAGACTACAAATTCATGCAGCCCTCCAGGCGTGTATAGTAAATCATCAGGTAGCTAAACTACCAACAGTTGAAACACTGCCACCTAGCGAAGCGGTTGCTCTCTAGGAAAACTTTCCCAGAAGACAAGGATTCTAATGCAAAGACCAATAGGTTTGAACATTTATTAGATTCGAAGTTTGGAAACCAAAAACCGGTTTCGATCTTGTAAGATCTCGTCAGTTTGGTATATCCAACTCGAATGCTAACAAACTTGTCGGAACATTTGTTAGCATTCGAGTTGGATATACCAAACTGACGAGATCTAACAAGATCTAAACCGGTCTTTGGTTTCCAAACTTCGAATCTAATAAATGTTCACACCTATTGGTCTGTGCATTAGTAATTTTCATTATTTACTTTCGTGGTCACTTTTTCACTCGGTTGTGCGGATGGGTGGTACCAGAATCGTAGGAAGTAGTTAAGATAAAACACTTTGAAATATACAGAAAATGTTTCAGCAAGTTTGGCAGTAAATCTATAACGGAAACGGTGTTAGTTGTTTGCAGAAGCGTAAGGTTTCAGCGTAATTTATTTATCGTTCTTTAATATTGCAGCAGTTTATATAGTGACGTTATTACGCCTACTATAAATATTTTATATCTCATATTGTACTAGCCACCCTCACTCATAAAGACCTTTGGCGTCTCCCTTCACCCCAGGAACGTTGCGAGGTAAAACGACTCATTCATGAATATTAATGGTTTGTGCTTCCGTTCATACTTCCAAAGCAGCAATAACTAGACTTACGTGGAAAAATATAAAGGCAACCTTTTGTGACGTGTCAAATTGCAACAACATGTGAAGTAGCAAGACTAGAGGTCTCCACAATTACCTACATTCTTAATTAGTGAAGTGTCTAGGGGTCTTGACCTAAGATTACAGGTACAGTGGATGAAATTAAATAAAAATATATGAAATGTTTAAATAATAATATATGTAAAAAAGATTACCTATTAAAAATTGTGATCTTCATTAAGAATAATAGTAATAATAATAAACTAGGTGCTTCAAAATAAAATGCTCATACTTAAGGAGCATAATCCTCGAGCGATTTTAAGAAAAAAATGTTTATATCAACATAAGTCCAGAACCGCTTTATTTTTAAGTTGAAGTGTCTTGAAAATTAAGAAAAATTTCAACTTTTTTCTAAATACTACGAAATTACTTGAAATATTTTTTTTCAATGTTGGTAGATACTAACTAGGCATAAACACAATTTTTTTTGCAGGAAAAATATATGGTTTTCTTCCATCAGTGGTGTCCATGCTAATATGTCTTTTAGTATTCTTAACGAAAAAATGGTACGTCAATGCTTTTTTACAAATTAAGTACTAATTTTATAAACGACCTTCGTTTCTTGGTAAAAATGCTCCCATAATTTATTTTGTCTGATAGACAGTTTTTGGTTACAACAATTATTTAGCTTTAAAAACTATGCTTACTTATTTTGTATTATGGGTTTATTAATTATTAAAAATAGTTATAAAATTACGAAACAGTTTTTCTTTATTTAAAATAAATGTGGATTCCAGTAAGACCTTTTATCCTTAGTTACAATTCTCTCCTAAGTTTTTTCACCCGACGAACGGTTTTAAGTAAAAAAATAAAATGCATTTCTTTGCATTTCGATGGCGTTTTGTGTTGTTTTCTACAAAATTAAAGTCTTATTTTAAGGCAAATTTGTTGTTTCTGTATGAAAATTTATGTTATGTAAATTAGATTTATATGTTTTTGGAAAATATTTATTTTTAATAATTAATAAACCATTAATATAAAATAAGTAAATATAGTTTTTAAAGCTAAATACTTGTTGTTCAAGGGAGCATTTTTGCCAAGAAATGAAGTTCGTTTATGAAATTGGTACTAATTTGTAAAAAAGCAGTGACGCACCAAATTTTTCGCTAAGGATACTCAAAGACATATTAGCATGAATGCCTCTCATGAAAGAAAAGCAAATATTTTTCCCCCAAAAAAAATCGTGTTTATGCCTAGTTAGTATCTACTAGAGACCTGCACGAGTGAGTATGGCATCGTCCGATTACAGATACAAATACTCGTTTGACGAGTACAACGAGGCCGATTGTGGTAATCGTGACGTCGGGAGACGAGTATGAGTAATAATCGGCATCGCGTCTGATTATGTAATCGGCATCGTCTGGAAAGTAGAATTTTGAAATATATTTTTTATGTTTATATTTTCTATGAAATTGCTCTAACGATTTGGATTAAACTTTTTAGCTTGAGGTTCTTTGAACCTGCAAAGCAATCTAGATAAGTCCCGTTTTGATTGCAATTCTAAATCATCATATTTTTTTACATTTTATAGTTTTACTAGTTAACATTTCATTCAATCCCAGTCACTATTATAACGGTCACTTCTTCCGTTAACGTGTTATATGAATAGATTTTTTTTAATTTCGTCATTTTTCCATAAATTTTTTTGCTTGAAATTTTGAAACCTTTAAATATCGTATTTTTTTTTCAAAATTTTCCAAAATAATTTTACAAACACCATTGAAATATTTTGAACCTTTCAAATCTTCGATTTCGCTTTTTGAAAAACTTGTCTTGCAAAAATTTCGTATTTTTTCAAAATTTCATTTCGATTGTTTGTGAAAATGATGTCGAATTTTTAAATGGTTGAATTTTTCTCAAAATATAGTTATTTCAAAATTACGACTTTTTAATTAAAATTTTGACTTTTTAAAAATCTTAGCTTTTTTAAAAATACTTTATCAAACGTTGTCAAAAATTTTGACATTTTTTTATATTTTAATCCAAAATCTTTGAAAAATTAAAATTATCAAGAAACTATAAATTTTCAAAAAAAAGTTCGAAATTTTCGATCTTTCTGGTGATTTCATTTTTTTTTTATTTTCTAAAATACTCCCTTTTTCAACAACTTTCGGGTTTTTCTCATATTTTCGACTTTTTTCAATTTTTTTAATTTTCCAAAATTTCTACCTTTTTTAAGTTTATATTTAAAAAAGTTGTACTTTTTCAAACTATCGATTTTTTTGAAAATTTTCACTTTTCAACATTTAGATTTTTTCATAAATTTAGATTTTTTTTTTAATTTTGACACTTGCCATTTTCATTTTTCGAAAAATTTTCATTTCTTTAAATTTTGACTTTTGTTTACGTTTTGACCAACTTTTCTAGTTTTTTGAAAATTTCATATTTCAATTTTTTTCTAAAATTTAACCTTTTTAAAATCTTGCCTTCTTTTGAAATTTTGACATTTTTTAAAATCTCCACCCTGAAAACTTGTAATTTCCTAAGAATGTAGAATTTTTAAAAGTTAAACTCTTTTCACAATGTCAGTTTTTTAAAAATTTTCGTCTTTTTTCAAACTTTCCCTTTTTCAAAATTAAATTTTTTTTTTAAAAAATTGCTGCTTATTGAATATTTTGATTTTTAAAAATTTCGACCATTTTTTAAATTTGAATTATTTTTTAAAATTTTGAGTTTTTGCAAACTCTCGATGTTTTTTTAAATTTTATTTTTTAAATTTGACGCTTTCTTAAAATTTTAGATTATTTCTCCAAATATTAACTGAAAATTTCAAAATTTTTTAAAATACTCAAATTTTTTGAAAAATCTTAAAATGTTGACACTTTTGACTTCTTAGAAAATCTTAACATTTGTTGGAAATTTTAACTTTTTGTGAAAATCTTAACATTTTTCAAAATTTCGAGTGTTTTAGAAAATTTTACTTTCTGAATTTTAAATCTGAGAATTTCAATTTTTTTAAAGTGCTGATTTTTTTTGAAATTTTTGATTATTTTGCAAAATTTTGAATTTTTCCACTTTTTTCAAAATGTCGACTTTTTTCCAAAATTGTGACTTTTTTTAAGTGTTAGTTTTTCAAAATTTTAGAGGTTTTAAAAAAAATTTTGACTTATTTCAAAATTTTAACTATTCAAAACTTTTTCATTTTCCAAATATTAATTCCTCAAAATTTGGTATTTTTTTAAATTTCGACTTTTCTGATAAATTTAGCTTTTTTTCAATATTCAAACTTCGACAATTTTGACTTTATTTAAGACTGAATTTAATGGAAATTAACATTTTTTTCGAATTGTTACTTTTTTTTTTAATTTAGTTTTTAAAACAGTTTAACTTCCTAAGTAAATTCACCTTTTGGAAAGTTAGGTTTTTTGAAAAGTTGAATAAAAATTCTTTAATTTTTTTAAATCCCAACACTCTTTTCAAATTTTGATTCTTTTTGAAAGTTTAAATTATTTCTCAAAATATTAACTTTTGGAAAAATGTAGAATTTTGTTGAAAATGTTGTCATTTTTTAAAATACTCGACTTTTTTGAAGAATGTCAAAATTGTGACCTTTTTTGACTTTTTAAAAACTCTTAACTTGTTTTCTGGAAATTTTAACTTTCTATAAAAATCTTGATATTTTTCAAAATTCCAATTTTGATGGAACGGACTGGTCCTTGGTTATCTTCAAAAATTGAAATACAAATCCTGTCCCCTGAAACCAAGAAAGATTAAAAAACACAACAAATGTTGCAAGAGCAACCTTTTTTGTGTTGTGTATTTCAATTTTTAAAATTCCAAATGTTTTCGAAAATTTTGATTTCAAAATTTTCGACTTTTCAAACTTCTCAATTTTTTTTAAATGTTAACTTTTATTGAAAATAAAATTTCGACTTCCTTTACACATTTAAAAGTTTTTGAAACCGGACCTATGTTGATATAAACTTTTTTCTTAAAATCGCTCGAGAATTATGCTCCTTAACTATGAGCACCTTATTTTGAAACATCCAGTTTATTATTATTGCTATTATTTTTAATGAAGATCGCAATTTTTTAATAAGTAAACCTTTTGACATATATTATTATTTAAACATTTCATATATTTTTATTTAATTTCACTCACTGTAACTATAATCCTAGATTTTTGAATTTTTAATGCTCCAGACACTCCACTAAATTCCGTATCGGTGTGACTTGGAACGTCGTCTCTTAAATTCATGGTTTCAAACTTTTGTTACTATACAGATTTCCTTTCCTTCGATTTTCGTTCCTCCTTCCTTCGCTTATGAATTGTAATCAGTGTCGGATTTGATGATGTAAATAAAGTGCTAAATATGTTTACTTAACTGTTGGCGTCTGTTGGTCTTCCAATCTAGTTGCTATTCCCCTAATAGTCTACCCTATATACATTAGGCTACTTTGTTCCGGTATTATGCTAGACCTTCCTTGATTTGCTACGGGTAGGTATTCAATCTTTTAAATTTCCCAAGACGTTGATCTCTCTAAAAATTTAGGTTATTTAGGTTTTGGCTCCTCGAAAAAAAAAATGTGACCCGTGCGTCTGTCACTCTGTCTGTATATCTATCTGTTACAGACAATTATCTTAGTAACCACTAAATTTCGAAAAAAAAAAACCTAAATCTCTAAACAGGCCCGTATCCAGGGGGGCTAGGGGGCTGCAGCCCCCTCCCCTCCCACCCGAATATTTTTGGATTCACACTAGATAGAACTGAAGGTTCCAGATGTGCGACCTTTTTAAAAACCTTTTTTAATGGATCATTTTGTTTTCGTATTGAAATGCAAGGATGTTCTTTTTTCAAATTTAGTGCAATTTATTATTATTAGAGACCGGATTTTAGGCACAATCAAGCAAGGTAAAAAGGTTAAATTTGACAAAAACGAAAAGCTAAAGAAAGCATCAAAAAGGTAAAATTCTCTAAAAAAAAGTATTGATAGGCCAAAACTCTCAATTAACAAAAAAAAAACATTTTGAAATCTCGGTCGAAATTCAAAACAAATAGATTTTAGGTTATTCTCAGGATATTCAGAAGGAGTATAACATTTTCAAATAAAGAAGTTCTTAAAATTTCGAGTTTATTCTCGAATTTTCACCCTAAATCTTAAAATTGTTACCTTAAACTCATATGCAAGAAGAATGCAACCTAGACTACAAATTTATGCAGCCCTCCAGGCGTGTTTAGTGAATCATAGCATTCGAGTTGGATATAGCAAACTGACGAGATCTAACAAGATCGAAACCGCTATTTGGTTTCCAATCTTTGAATCTAATAAATGTTCAAACCTATTGGTCTCTGCATTAGAATCCTTATCTTCTGGGAACTTTCCTAGAGAGCAACCGCTTTGCTAGGTGGCAGTGTTTCAACTGTTGGTAGTTCAGCTACCTATGATTCACTGAACACACCTGAAGGGCTGCATGAATTTGTCTAGGTTGCATTCTACTTGCATACGACATTGTTGGCGATGGCCATAGTTTCTCTATGGACCAATAGGTGGTAGTACTAAGAGTCACACGCTTGATGTCTATGAATTTTTTAGTACTTACTTGTCGGAACATTTGTTAGCATTCGAGTTGGATATACCAAACTGACGAGATCTAACAAGATCGAAACCGATATTTGGTTTCCAAACTTCGAATCTAATAAGTTCAAACCTATTGGTCTGTGCATTAGAACCTTAAACTCATTTGAATTTGTTCCAAAATTTTAACTTTCAAATCTGAGATTTCGTTTCTAGAAAAATTTAAACTTTTCCTGAAATATCTTATTTTTTATATGAAATTTCAATCTTACGTTTTAAATTTCATTAAAATAATGTTAAATTTTGCAAGTTTTTCACGCTTAACCTTGGAAAAAAATTTCATTTTTGAAAAAACTGGAAATTCATACAAGCAATTTTTCGAGATTTAACACCACATTTTAAGAAAAACTTGGATTGTGTGGTAATAGTTTTACGGTTTTGGAATTTAAAAATTTAAATTTTAAATTCGGTATTTGAATAAAATTTTGAATGTTAGGCCTTTTACTAAAAAATCAGAATATCTTGTAAGACATTATTTTGGGAAGGCATTTTTTAATAAGTTATTTGTATGAATTTCTTCTGTAATTTTTCTAACATGGCGATTGAACTTTAAATAAAATGTTTAAAATGTCGATTCTTTTTTAATTTTCGAGTTTTACACAAAACTCGAGCATTTTTAAATTGGAAAATTCAGGATTTTTTTAATAACTCTAACCCATCAGCTTAATCCGAAATCTTTAATTTTTTCGAAAAGTTTTAACTTCGTAATAAGTAATTTCGAAATTTTTTATGAAGTTGATTCGTTTATATTTTGATTACGATTTCGAAAATTTGACTTTTTTCTTCAAAATTCGACTTCCAAGTGAAAATTTCCAAAAATATATTGAAATTTGTATCTTAGTTATTAAATTCAACTTTAATTAAGAAATTTTTTACTTTTAATCACGACATTTTAACTTTAAATTCATATTTTTAGAAAACATAAAATGTTTACAACTTTTTACGGCGAGTTTAAAAATGTCAAGATTAAAGTCGAAATTTTGACAAAAAAATGAGCTTAATGGCTTTAGTTTATTTTTCAAAATTTTTACATTAGCACTGGTTCAAAATTCAGACTTCTTTAAAATATTTTGACTTTTTTTCTAGACATTTAATTTAAATTTGAGAAAACACTAAAAGTTTCAGGAAACATCAAAGTTTATTTTTTGAATTTTGTTTCAAGACAAAATGTTGAGTGTTATTAGTTTTTGTTAATGGATTTTATCTTTTAAAAATTGGGGATTTTTTTTAAAAATTGGGGATTTTTTTTTAAAATTGTGACTTTAAATCTTTTTTTTTTCAAAAATTATAGCTTCTTTTTTCTTCGGATTTAGAGAGTAATTCTAAATGTCAATTTATTTCTAAAATTTCAAATAAAACTAAAAATTTCGAGTTCGAACAGGTAAATTTATTTTGATTTAACATATCCTACTTTTTGTTCAGTAATTCAAAATTTCTAAAAAGGTAATATTTTCAGAAATGTTTATTAATAAATTCTGGTTATTTTTAAGCATAAACACGGTCGTAATTAAAATTTTTCTAGAACGAGTTTGTTCACTCTAAATGTAGACTTTTCTAGACATTTCGAATTAAAATTGCAGATTCAAAAAACTCAAGATTAAGCTCAGAATTTCGATATCTGGCCTTTTTCACAAAAATGTTGGCAAAATTCCCAGGTTTCTAGAAAGAATCGAAGTTTAAAAAGATATTTGTGGGTTTGAGGTCAATACCAAGATTTTAAAACTTTGAATTTTGAGAACAAAAAGTAAAAGTATTAACATACTTCGCATTTAACAAAAAAACTAATTCAAATTGAAATTTTCCAAAAAAGGTCGCAATTTTGAGATTAAAGGTAAAACTTAAAAAAAAAACGATAAATAACTTTATAGCAAAAACTTTTTTCGAAATTCGGAAGAATCAAATGCAAACATTGCAAATTTAGATAGCAACAATAATTCCCAAAATTGCCCAAAATAAAAAAAGTAGGAATTAAAGTTGTTGCCAGTTAGAAAAAGAGTTGGACGCTAAGAGGAAACTTGAACTTAAAAAAAACATCTAATCTTCCAGAATTTAGAAAGAATATTCAAATTCTAAATGTTCGGGTGCAAACTTTAAATTAGAAATGAAAGTTAAAATTATGAATTTAATCAAAATTTGAAAAAAATTTAAAAAAAAAGATTTTTCCCCAGCTGACTTCAAACTATGTCTTTAAATAAAACACTTTCTAGAGGCTTTTTTCATACATAAGTGCAGGTTATAGAAGACAGTTGAAAGATAAATTTTAGAAAAGGAATATCTTTCGAGTAATTTTATCATCTTACCGACACATCTGTTTTTATTAAGAATTTAGATTAGGATAAATAGGCAACGTCGTTGTTAAATTACTTTGTCGGAATGTTAGCAGAGTTAGACTCTAGAAATGTTTTTAGTGTATTTTTTTATATTTTACTATACTTGTATACAATAATATTAATAGTAAAGTAGTATTGGACCGTGGTTTCTTAGTTCAAACCTAAACGCAAACAAAGACTAGGTAGTTTTAGCATAAGGATCGCAGCCCCCCCCCTCCCAGAAAAAAGATCCTGGTTACGGGCCTGTCCCTAAACAATTTTTTGACTTGTGTAAATGTTAAATTTGTACTAATACAAAAGACAAATTGCCAATAAAATAACTTTAGCTAATTGTTTAAAACTATCACGTGAAAAACCACAAATGTGTAACTAACGAAAAATCGAAAGACCTGTGAAAGATTGTTGAATGAAATGTCCGTAAGCCGCATTTTGCTACTACAGATAGCTTTATTTAATTCCCTGACATCGATTAGTTTAATCCAATTTCACGAGTCGAAGCTGGGGCTGGCATAGTTTCCATTGCGAGGGCAAAATCTCAAGAGATTTCAGAAGGCTCGGTCCTAATACAAACGCATCGGCTCCGAGGTGATTTTCTGCTGTCGAGAAATAGCGAAACATTACTATAAATGCGGAATATAAATCGATCACGCTTCAGAAACATTCTAAAAGTTACACCCTCGTCGTCAAAAGAAAAAGTTTACGCATTTAGATGGTAAAAATTACACAATTGTACAAGACAGAAGCCAATTTGATTTCTACTTATGTTTTATTATGAGCTTAACTAAGGTGCGGTACCAAAGAGGCTTCCACATAAAAATAATGCAGTATTAGTGGGTTTCTCAGTTCATTGTGGCTTGCAAACTCTAACGTGTGGTAAGAGGGCACAAAATAAATAAGCATAGATGCAAATCTGTAATTATTTCAATGACCTCAAAATGCCCTGGATGCACCTACGAGTGGGCGTGGTCAAAATGTAATAACCGTCTCCGTCGAGCTATGAAATCGTTCTGTAGCTGTTCTTACAGAATTCTTTACATGTTAAGCAGATCAAACTAATAAACTTTGCAACCCTGTATAAGAAAATGGTTAGCTGGCCACATACAGATATAAAAAAAGGGAAAACTTTTACCGAACACCCTCACGTGATAAGTTCAAGCGAAATGGTAGGAAGTATAGCCAAAACTGTTTCCATCCCTTCTTGCGGTGAGACGCAATAAAGCCGAAACAATAGCAGGAGAATTGTGGGGAACAGTTATCGGCGCTAATTCCGTGTCGCGATAGCAGGATTACACGCCCGACCGCCGTAATCCTTCGCGGGGGTAAGAATATCCTTAGCTGTAGTATGTGTGGACAACCTGACACAAGCATGATATATAACAGCACTTTATTGCTCTTCTCTTGCACACGGTTAAATTTAGCCATTTGAATGCCAAAATGGATTCTATTTTCTATATTTTTCTTTCAGCGGTGTTTCGTTCCTCATATTGCAACTATAAATCCGCAAATAAAATGTGAAAATTATAATTATTGCTTTGATCCTATGAAAATACAATAAATCCTTTAGAGTATTTTTTATTTAGAGTTTTGACTAGTTTTTATGTAAGATGCTAAATTTAAGATCTACGAAAATAACTACTAAAATGTATAATGTACTATTTAACACCACCCCCCCCCCCCCCCAAAATTGTATTTTAACAGATTTTTTTAATAACTAAAAAACAAGTTTATAAAAATTAGTATCATTTTGAGTCAAAATTCATATAATGTTTGGAACGCTTCTTACAAAAATAATAATTCGAAGATTTAATAAACGACAAAAGGGCGAAACTTTCTTTTTAAATAATATTTTCTATGATTTACTATATTATTTACCTCGTAAATCTTATAGAATAAAAATATATATCCGCAACTATAAGAGAACTCAAGGTCACGTGTGTTCCCCGGTCACTTTAGCTCGAAGTCGCTTGAGTTCAACATTATTTGATCTCAAACTCAAGTGAGTTCAAGATCACGTGAGTTCAAGGTCACGTAACTTCATGGTCACGCGGGCTCAAGGTCACGTGCGTCCAAGATCTCGTGAACTCAAGGTCACGTGCGTTCAAGGTCGGGTGAGTTCAAGATCACGTAACTTCAAGGTCACGCGGGCTCAAGATCACATGCGTTTAAAATCGAACGAGTTCAAGGTCGCGTGAGTTTAGGGTCGCATGAGTTCAATATCACGTAAGTTTAAGGTCACGTGAGTTTAAGGTTGCGTGAATTTAAGGTCGCGTGAGTTCAAGCCCGCGTGAGCTCAAGGTCTCGTGCGTTCAAAGTCGCGTGAGTTCAAGGTCGCGTGAGTTCAAGGTCGCATGAATTCAAAGTCACATAATTTCAAAGTCACGCAAGCTCAAGGTCACGTGCGTTTAAGGTTGCGTGAGTTCAAGGTCGCGTGAATTAAAGGCCTCGTAAGTTCAAGATCGCGTGAGTTCAAGGTCTCGTGAGTTCAAGGTCACGTGAGTTTTAGATCGCGTGAATTCAAGGTCACGTGAGTTTAAGGTCACGTGAGTTTAATGTCACGTGAATTTGGGGTCACGTGAATTCAAGGTCGCGTAAGTTCAAGATTGCGTGAATTCAAGGTCGCGTGAGTTGAAGGTCACGTGAGTTTAAGGTTACGTGAGTTTAAGGTCACGTGAATTTAGGGTCACGTGAATTCAAGGTCGCGTGAGTTCAAGACCGCGTGAATTCAAGGTCGCGTGAGTTGAAGGTCACGTGAGTTTAAGGTCACGTGAGTTCAAGGTCACGTATGTCGAGATCGTGTAACTTCAAAGTCACATACATTCGAAGTCACGTGCGATCGAGGTCGCGTTAAATAAGGGTCACGTGAACTCAGGATAAAAGGAGTTCAAGATCGCGTAAGCTGCGAGGCTACGTAGGTTCAATGTCAGGAATGTTGGAGGTCTCATAAGTTTCGGGCTCATGTATGTTCAAGGTCACATAAGCTGAAGGTCACGTGCGATGAAAGTCACGTGCGATGAAAGTCGCGTTAAGTCAGGGTGAATTCAAGGTTACCGAAATTCAAGATTATGTTAGCTCAAGGTCACCTATGTTAAAGATCACGCGAGTTCAAGGTCGCGTAAACTAAAGGTCACACGAGTTCAGAGTCATGTTAACTCGATATCACGCAAGTTCAACATCACGTGATCCTAAGATCACCCAAGTTCATAAAAACACGTTAGCTTGAGAGAATATGTTCTCTTTTTAAAAAAATTCAAAATTTGTAATTAATTTTTAAACCAGGGCTTCGAACCGCTATTTTTTTCGTTTCGGTTTTCGGTTTTTGTTCCGGCAAAAAAATTATATCGGTTCAGTTACGGTTTTCTTTCCGACAAAAATACCGGTTTTTTCCGGTTTTCGGTTCAGTTGCGGGTAGGAAATTCGATCCCAGTCATTATTTTTAATGCCGGGGTTTCGGGATTATATTTGGTTAATCCCGGGATCCCGGGATTATTTCGGGATTATTTCGGGATTATTGAAGATTACGAACAAAAGAGGTCAAAAGTTCAGACATTGTCGAAATTTATTTAAAAAAAATCCAAACCAAGATAAACTTTGAATATGAAGTATTTCTTTAATGTTTAGTTTTTAGTTTAAATTAGGAACCTTACTCAAAATTTCGAATTAAAATTCGAATTTCAAAAAAAGTGGAATTTCCGAAAAAAGTACCAACATTTTTAAGACGTTTTAAAACAAATTCAAATATTTACAAATTAAAATTGTTTAACAGAAGTCAAAATTTATAGAAAAAATTGAAATTTTTAATAAACGTGGAAACGTTCAAGTCACAATTCTGAAAAATCAAAATTATGAAAATCATTTTACTCACAAAATAGAACTGAAGCGAAAATATATTCTTTCCTGAGTTGTTTGAAACTTCAACATTTAAAGAAAATCGAAATTTTAAGAAAATGTAAATTTATTTTTCGATTTCAGATTATCAAAAGTCAGAGTTTCAAAAAATGTCGAGATCTCGAAAGAAGTCGAAATTCTTAAAAAAATTAAATTAAAAATAGTTCAAATTTTTAAAAATTTAAATTTTTTAATATACATCAAAATTTATAAAAAAAAATTGAAATTTTTTAATAACGTCGAAACTTTCAGATTACAATTCTGAATAGCAAAATTTTCAAAAAAGTGTCAAAAAAAAGAGATTACAAAAATGGAAATTTTGAGAAAAAGCTGAAATTTGGAAACATTCTAATTTTTCAAAAAAAAATAAACCGACATTTTTACCGGTTCCGTTCCGATTTTCGTTTCGACGAAAATGACGGTTTTTTTCGGTTTCCGGTTTTCGGTTCAGTCCCGGTTCAAGGCCCTGTTTTAAATATTATATTGAAAATTTAACTATTTACCAGCGACATAAGCGTAACTAATTTGCATACTTTGGACTTATAATAATAAAATTTTCTTATCGAAAATTCTAACACGACTGTTATTCACAAAGCAAATTAAATTAGAGGTATTTGTTGAAAACAAAGCAAACCGGAATTATGTCAGAGACGCGTTTCTTTTAGGGGAATGAATTTTGTATATAATGTTTCCAATTTCTTATGCTTGAACCTGAAAGCAATTAGTGAAAAGTTGGGGAAAACGTTATAATGGTGCAAGTTGTTTCAAACAAAGGCTGAACATGAGTGCTGTTATCTGAGCCGATCGAGTGCAGGGTAAACCCCCCAGGGACACTATGCAGAGACAAGTTCCAACCTTTCAGTCCCCTTCATGCCTACCGGCTACACGGCGGAATAAAAGGGAACGGGAAAATGCCAATACCAAATGAAAACATCAAGCTGTTATTGTTTTATTGCCGAAGAATGGACGGTTTGATGTAAAGAACAAACTATTTGCTTTTCTTTATGTCGCCTTCATTCCACGTGTTCTTTTGCTAGAACAATTATGCACATCGGAAATGTATGAAAACAATATTGAATTTTACCATTTTATTTAGCATGTAAATAGCTTTGTACTCCGCAAAACATTTACATTTAAACAGACACTAAATGCAAAAAAAAAATGAAAATAGACTATCATGGGGACTACCGATAGAAGTGAAAACTTAAAACTACGAAATAATAATGGTTTTTTTAAACTTTCAAATGTTTCACGTCTTGCTCATCCCTGATTTAGATAATGTTCTGCGTTAGCAGGAAACAAATTGGACAACTTCCTGCTCAAATAAGAAGTTGACGTATTGGAATTTTGTCATTAGGGGTTGAAATGTAACACTATCCCTATACGGGTTGTTGGATCACTAAGGCAGAAGGCCAAGCATTGTTCAAAATCCGGTCTAAGATTTTATCTGAGCGCTCTAGTAATCCGGGGGTTGTAGGCAATTCGGAAACATGTCTTTAGGATCCTGCCAACCATCGATCACGTAACACTAAACCTAACAACCTACACGAATCTAATAAAACTGGATATATATTTTATTCAGATTCAAATGTTCACTATGTTGTTACATAATAATGTACAAACTGTTGTTGACAAATAAAATATGTAAAAAATTAGATACTTTCCTAATTTTGGATATATGGCCTAACAAAGTTCTCTCAACTTTTAGTTTAAATAAAGGTAACGATGACATTTTAAATAAATGTAACGATGACATTTCATATTTGTATAATCAATTTTAAAAAGTGAGATTGTTCCTGTGTAATGATGATGGTAGTATTCCCGTTATTGTTGTCAAGAAGTGCGCCCCAGAATTGATTCCTGTCCTAAGCAAATTGTTCACACTCTCTTACAACAAAGGTGTATTCCCTAACATCTGGAAATCTGCTAGAGTGTAGCCTGTCCCTAAAAACAGAAAAAGGAATTTGGCTAACAACTATAGCTCTATATCTTTGTTACCCGTTACATCTAAAGTGATGAAAAAGGTTATCAACATCGAGATTCTTAAATATCTGGAGGAAAATAGAATCATCTTCGACAGGCAATACGGTTCTAGACAACAACGTTCCACTGGCGATCTACTGGCATATGTTACTCATATCTGTAACTCAGCTATGGAAAAACATAGTGGAGGCTAGGATTGTGGCATTGGATATCTCAAAGGCCTTCGACAGAATCTGGCACCTATCTCTTCAAATTAACATCTCATGGTCTTCCTCCTGGACTCTGTCATTTGATATCCAATTTTCTCGCTGACAGATCTTTTCAGGTCGTCGTCGATGGCATCTCGAGAGATTTGCGATTAACGCGGGGGTGCCTCATGGGTCTGTTCTGTCTCCTACTTTATTTCTGTTACACATGAACGATCTCTTAGCTACAACTTCCAATCCTATGTAGAGCTACGCAGATGGTAGTAACCTTGTGTCATCTTTTTCTCCGACAAACCATTACCTATCACTGCTTTAGATCGACTAAGGAAGCAGCAGATACAGACGATTAATCGGGATCTCAAGATTATTCTGGAATGGGGTAAGAACAATTTGGTCGACTTCAACGTTTCAAAAACTCAGGCCGCGGTTTTCTCTAAGAAAACATCAAAGGGGGATGCAACAAACATACTAATGAACGGTAACATCCCTGCAATGGGATCTAATCCATCTATCCTAGGAATGAATGCGAGCACTAACTTCTCTTGGGACGATCATGTGCGCGCCATTGCCAAATCCGCCTCTCAGAAGCTAGGCTTTCTTTTTAGAGCTAAAAAGTACTTCACATTTCATCAGCTATTAACACTATACAAAGCTCAAGTTAGGGCAACACTAGTCAATAGTATTCTCATGTTTGGAGTTCAGCCCCAAAACACACTTTAGCTCTCTTGGACAGTGGCGGCTGGCATATAGGCACTGTGGAACTGCAGCACCCCCAGTTTCACTTACGGGTTTTTTTCTCAAAATTTTCTGAACACTTTTCATTACATAATTTTGTGTAGAAATTTTTAATTTTCTCTAATTTCTTTTTTAACAAAATTTAGGTTTCTTTCACAAGGTTACGACATTTAAAAACCTATTTTATTTTTAATTTTGATCAAAATCACATTTTCAAAAACTAGTTTTTGAAAATGTGATTTTGAACTTTTCTAATAATTTTTCTAAAAGACTTCATTAAGTCTCCAGGAATATAAAAGATTGAATTTTGAGATTAACCCGAAATTTCTTAAAAATATGAGTTTTGGGAAAAATATCGAAACTTCGAAAAAAATACGAATTTTAAGGAAAAAGTTGATGAGAATTTCACACAAAAAGTCAACTCTTGAAAAAAGTCGTTTATTAAAGGGCGAATCTTGAAAAATAAATCGAAATTTTGAAAAAAAGGCGAATTTCAAAAAAAAATCAGATTTCCAGGAATAGAAAAGATTGGATTTTGAGATTAACCCGAAATTTCTTAAAAAGTCGAATTTTGAGAAAAATATCGAAACTTCGAAAAAATTTTAAGGAAACAGTTGATGAGAATTCCAGAACCATAAAATATTTGATGAGATAAAGTTGAAATTTCGAAAAAAACACGCATTGTAGCAAAAATGGCAAACTTTTGAGATGTGTTTCCAGGAAAAAGTCAAAATTTGCAAAAAAACGAATTTTTGGTAAAAAAAATTCTAAATATCGAGATAAAGATCAAAATGTTGAGATCGAGATCACAATTTCGAGCAAAAAGCAGATTTTAATAATCTAGTCGAAATTTCTGAAAAGTTAGATTCTAAAAGTAGGAAGTTTTCAAAAAAAAAACTCAATGTTAGGAAAAATAACGTAATTTCGAAAAGAAGGCGAAATTTCGAGCAAACAGTTTTCAAGAAGTCAAATTTTGAAACACAAGTCGAATTTAGCGAATAAAATCGAAATTAAAAAAAAACAATTTTCGAAAAAAAGAGTTGAATTTTCAAGAAAAGGACGAATTTCGACGAAAACCAACTTTCAGAACTTCACACAGGAGGTCGAACTTTGATAAAACAGGAAAATTTTGAAGAATAGGCAATTACGAAATCGAAATTTTGAAATTTTAGGGACCAAGCTTAGATTATTAAAAACATAAAGGATCATATTTCGACGAAAGATCGAAATTTCAAAAAAAGATCAAAATTTTGGGAAAATGATCGAAATTTTCAGAAAAACTCGGAATTTCGAGACAACGGCAAATTATGAGAAAAATTCGAAATATCAAAAGCAAATCAAAATTTCTAAAAACGAGCGCGAATTTTGAAATATTTTTTCAATATTCACTTGTATTTGAAAATTTCGAGTTTTTTCTTGTTACTTCTGCTTGTTCTCAAAACTTTCCCTTTTTTGAACATTCGACAAAATTTAAAACTTAAAATTTTAAGAATAACTCGAAATTTCGAGAAAAGCTTTCAACTAATTGATTGAAATTTCAAGAAAAAAGTCGAAATTAATAAAAACTCGAAATTTTTTGGAAGTTTGAAAAAAGGGAGAATTGGGAGAACAAGTCGAAGTATCAAAATATTCTGAACACTTTTCATTACACTTTCTTTATAGAAATTTTTAATTTTCTCTGATTTCTTTTTTCAGAAAATTAAGGTTTTTATCACAAGGTTACGACATTTAAAAATCTATTTTATTTTTAATTTTGATCAAAATCGCATTTTCAAAAACCAGTTTTTGTAAAAGTTTTGAGAAAAAAATCAATATTTCGAGCAGGAATTAAAATGTTAACTCAAATTTCTTTCAAAATGTAAACATTTTGAGAAAATAATTCCAATTTCAAGAAAAAATCTAAATCCAACTAACTCAGCTCGCATTTTACTATTTCCCTAAAAAATAAGTTAATACGGTATCTTCGTCTTTTTACTTCAAATCTAATTTTGTTTAAAAATTTTGAGTTTTTTCAGATATTTCGATTTTTTTTAGGAAATTTTGATTTTTTCTGCAAAGTTTCCATTTTTCTTAACTATTTTATAAAAAGAAATTTTTTCGAAATTTCCATTTTTCCTGAAAGTGAGGTTATTAAAATTTCTTCTAGAAATTCCAACTTCTCCAGATTTTTCTTTGTGTTCCTCTTAATTTGCTTTAAAAATTTAAAATTTTTGAAAGTTTTTTCACGACACTTTGATAATTTAAAGTTCATTTTATTTCGTGTTTTGACAAAAAATGTTCGGAAAAAACCCTGAAAGCTCTATAAAAATTTCAACATATTGAGAAAACAAAAGATTTCGACTTTTTTGTAAAGATATTTCATATTTTTTGCCAAATTTCGATTTTTTCTCCAAGACACTTTGCTTTTTTTTCCCTATGCAATTTGTGTTCTTCTCTAAACATTTTATACAAAAATTGTTTTTGAAATTTTGACTTTTCCTGGAGATTTTATCTTTGAAATATTTTTTCTTGTAAAAATTTTGATTTTTCTCTAATTTGTTTTAAGAATTTAAAAGCTTTTTAACGAAATTTTATTATTTTAAAGTTTATTTTATTTTGTAATTTTGATAAGAAACTAAAAATTGTTAAGTATAAGTTTAGAGAAAATAAACTTCAAATCTGCATAAAAATAAGAAAAATTTGGGAAAAATATTGAAATTTCAAGAAAAAATGGACCTTGCAAATTTCAGCCTTTTTTACAATTTGATATTTCTCTAAAAAATTACTACTACTGTAGGACCAAAGACAATTCTGAATCGGAATTTCCAATTTTTCTAGAAATGTTAAATTTATTCTTGAAATTCTCAATTCTAGATTTAAAATTTCGATAAAAAAAAGATCGAAATTTAAGAATTAAATTCAAAATTTCAAGAGAAAGCAGATCATATTTCTAGAAAAAGTTTCTTATTAGCAAACAACATTTTTCAAAAAAATAATAGTTTTAGAACTAAAGAAAAAAAAGTTTTTTGAAATAAATTAATTGTCAGAAATATTCTTATAATTTCGACTTTTAAAGTGGGAATTATTGAAATTTTGGAGAAAAAAAATTAACATTTTTAGAAGAGTCTCAAAATTTCGAAATTAAAATTAATTAAAATTTTAAAAGAAATTCATTAACAATTTGCTGTTCTAATTTAATTTTTTTCTAGTAATTTTGAAGTTCCAGAGAAATTTCAAAAATCAAATATTCCAGCTTGAAGCCAATTTTTTGTGATTAAAATTCAAATTTTGGCCATTTTTTTGTATATAAAATGCAAGTTTTTTTTCGAAATTTGTTTCAAAATTTTGCACAATTTTAAAAATAGAAATTTTTGTTATTAATTTTCTTAAATTCGAGTGTTATTTCGAAATTTTTCTCAAAGAAATTTAAAGTTAAATAGAACAAGTAAAGCTAAAGTTATCAGAAAAGTCGAATTTTTTAAAAAAAGTCAAATCTTAAAAAATTTTGAAATTATCATAGAAAGTCAAATTTTCAAAAAAAGATAAGGATATCAATTTTTAAAATGATCGACATTTTTGATAATTTTGGGAATGTCAATGAAAAACGAATTTTTGGAAAAATATCGACATTTAAAATAATTTGCAGAGTTTTTAATTAAATTTTCAAAGAAGCTGAATTTTTTAAATATTTAGAAAACTCAAAATTATCGAAATATTCGTAATTATTAAAAAAGTTGAAATTTTAAGGAGATAAAATCTTGAAGAAAGTCGAAATTTTCAATAGTTCAATTTTTAAACGGATCTTTTCTTTCAAGTTGAAGATTTAATAGGAAATGTTTAAAAAATGTATATATATATATATATATATATATAT
This sequence comes from Dastarcus helophoroides, assembly GCA_028583605.1. NCBI lineage: Eukaryota > Metazoa > Arthropoda > Insecta > Coleoptera > Bothrideridae > Dastarcus > Dastarcus helophoroides. The sequence continues at coordinate 34,597,296 of CM053327.1, forward strand.
ATATATATATATATAATCAATTCCCTTATACCGTAAGGTGTCGGGATTGGTATTCTCTATTTTATTCACAAAATTTTTTCCATTCCTTTTTGTTTAGCGCTAAAATTTTTGCTTCGTTTAGGTTTAATTGTCTCTTTCTGATTAATTTATCAATGATGTCATCCCATCTTTCTTTAGGTCTGCCTCTACGTCTCCGGTCCATATCGAGGAGATAAAAAATGTATAAATAAAATTTTTAAAAATATTGAACTTTTCAAAAAAAAGTCATTTTTCAAATAGAGTCGAAATTTTGAAAAAAAAGTCGAAGTTTTGAAATGGAGTCGAAATTTTACGAAATATTAGTCGAAAATTTCAATAAAAGGTTTTAAGAAATGTTTGACTGAAAAAAAATCACAATTTTCAAATAAAGGATCGACAGTTTGCAAAAAATGTCAAAATTTTGAAAATAATTGAAATTAACAAAATAGTCAAAATTTTTAAGTTTTCCAAATATTTTAAATTTTTGGAAAATGACTAAAATTTTCGAAAAGTAACGTTTTGAAATGTCGAAAATTTCATCAGAAAATTTAAACATTTTAAAACGCTAAACATTGTCGCAGCACCCCCATTAGTTGTGGCTGCGAGCCGCCACTGCTCTTGGATTTAATTCAAAGAAGAGCGATTCGCTTAATTGATGACGAGAGTCTGACTGATTCTCTCGAAACACTAGAGCACAGGCGTATGGTTGGTGACTTGTCTCTTTTCTACAAGTACTATCATGGAAGATGCTCGCAGGAACTAATAGGTTTGATCCCCCCAAGGGCAAGATTCTTGAGGCGTACTAGACAGTCGGAGACAGCAAACTCCTGTGCGGTCCAGCTTGACACAGTGAGGACTTCTGTCTACGAAGACTTTTTTCTATAGAACTTTCAAGTTATGGAACTTGTTACCAAAAGGAATTTTCCCCTAAACTTACAATCTATCCTTGTTTAAGAAGGCGGTTCATCGCCATCTATCCTTGTTTCTGCATCCTACTTGCAGTGGTTTGCGATTAAACTAAAACTAAACTAAAGTAAAACTAAAAAAAAAATGTTGCCAAACTACGTAGAATACGATAAGTACTTTAGTGTGTTCCTATTCAAAAATTTGGACATTCTGAAAAAAATATATATTATTTTAGGTTGAATGCACCTCCAAAGGGCAACCAAATCATGCATATAAAGCATTTTAGGGAAAAATCAGTACAAAGTGCACAATGCGGATTCGAATTCAATTAATAGCATTAGTATAAGGATGCTGAGCAATTTTTATTATCATATTAAATGTTTTGCTTTTTGTCATATTTTTAACATTTTTGAGTCTGTCTTTAAAAATCGTAATTTTTCTTATCAGATTGCCTTTCCTATGTGACCACTTCTATTGATAATAAATAATGCAAATTATGCAAAACAATAGAGGGAAGTCACCAAATATGGAATACCATTTTGTTTTAGGGATATAAAAAAAAACTTCATAGAAATGAAAACAGTTTAATGTTATTACTAATCAGTCATACATTTATATGTAGTAATTAACAGCCTTTAATCAAATATATTAGTTATTAAATTACAATCTAACACAAAAACCAAAATTACAAATAAGTAACCAAATATGGAATAGGTACCCATATATGGAATATAAGCATAAATCATCATATCAATAACAAAAATAGACATAAATATCTATGAGATCAAATAATTAAAAATAACATATTATGATAAATGAAAGAAGTTACTTAATTCACTTGCAAAAGTCACAGATCCAAGTATCAAACTCTGGACCAGCACAATCATAATGTGCCCAGAGCCCACACATTAAGCATTTAATTCAGCTTTCTCCACTTTTATCCATGGAAAAAAGTCTTGAACAGAACATACATTCTGCATCAGCAGAGTCACGAGATACTTGGTCCATCAACTCATCATGTTCACTGTCTTCATCAAACTGGATATCGTCCTGTTCCTCAGAGTCTTCTTCTTCCCAATCATCCTTATTTTTCTTCGTTTGTTTCTTTCTCTTCGCAGTTTTCTTCTTATTCTTTGTCTTGACTAATTTACTTTCTTTTTCTTGTCTCTTCATATTTTTATTTACTAAATCATTTTTGTAGGGTGAAGATGTTATGACTGCTGTTACAGCAGCTTTTCTTCCTCTGTTAGATACTTTTCTTCGTTTCTCTGGTGCTGGACTTATGGCATGCGGAGACACCAGACCCAAACTGCTGCGATTAAGCCCGGAAGTCGAGGGTGCAGGTTCAGGTTGTACATTAGCAGTTGTTTCTGGTACAGGTATTTCTATCAGAACTTGACCAGTTTCAGATCTTGATTCCAGTGGAGTGATATTGGTTGTACAACCGTCTCTTACAGCATTTTGTTGCGCAGCAATAAAGTCCACATCACTGAACACATTTTTATTTAAAGGCCATAATCCAGTGACTTTGAACCCGTTGGCTGCAATTTCACCTGTTTGTACTTTCAAATAGAATTTGCCAAACAGCTCCACAATATCATATGGACTTAGAGGTCTGTTGTTGTTTCTAATCCACATGCGTATTTCCTCACTGTAGTATGTTTTTAATGGCCCCATGAAAGTCTTGTCTAACGGGTGCAATTTGTGAGTCGTATGTGGAGGTAACGAAACTATGTCCACGTTATTTTCCCTAGCAATATCTATTATATCGATATTGTGAGTATGACTATAGTGTCCATCTAGTATCAGTAAAACCCTTGATTCAGGAGTCGGGTTGGTGTGTTGAATAAAGTGCCTGAACCAGTCTGTAAAGATGTTCATTTGAATCCACCCTAATGGATGTGCAACTCCGACTGATCCTGGAAGACAGCCTCTCATTAGCTGAGCACTCATATTTTTTCTGGGAAAAATAATGAACGGTGGCACAAAATGACCAGTAGCATTCATGCAAACAACTATTGTCATAAGAGATCCTCTTTTTGCTGATGTCAGTGCAGCTATCTGGCGTTTACCTTTGTGACCGATGATTTGTGGTATCTTACTTTGTACTATTGTGAGGCCTGATTCATCCACGTTGTAAATTCGATTTGGTAGATAATTATTTTTAGTGTAAAGCTCTTCAAGGAGGTTGAAATAAGCATCCACTTTTTCTTTATCAAATCCAAATGCTCTGGCAAAAGATGTACCAGTTGGTCTTCTTATTGCAAGTTTATCTTTATGACGATTTAAAAATAACTTTAACCACTTTTTTCCAGCCATACCTGATTTACCGAAGGGATTCTGCAAGTTGTTTCGCTTTGCTAGCATATACGCCATACGGCGAAGATCAGTTCTTGTTAAACCGTGAAACTTGCTCTCCATCATTAATATGTATTCTACTAGCTGACGTTCAAATTCGGAGCCCAATATAGTTTTTCGTCCTAATGTAGTAGCTGCTGCCACTTCTGGAGACTGTTTATCTTGTTGGCATAAACGAAATAAAGTTGTCATAGGCACTTGAAAATGCTGTGCCGCTTTCAAATATCCCATTTTCTTTCCCCGGACGAATTTTATATCTTCTGCCATTTTTTCTTCATCCCAGATTTTTCGTTTCTTGGTTGATTGTGAAGCCGACATTCTAAAAACAAACATAACATATAATTTTTTAAAGAAATAGTAGCAAGTACCTCTCATGTGAAATATAAAGACCTAATTATGGAATATTCCATAATTAGACACCGACGACTGTCCATATTTGGATTTTTATACTAGTTCAAACTCGTCTAAATATTTTTTCAAGTCACAATATTTTAATGACTGAAGATCACAAAATGTTGAAATAAACATAATATCGATATACTAAATAGTATAACACTTATGTATACATACCTAATAACTGGTAATACTCATTTATTACTAACTTTTAAAATTTTCTGCGTGACAACAAAACAAAACACGCCTGCCACACGTGTAGCGTTCGCGCAACTGACACGATTGTGTGAGTGCGATAGTAAATAGACCGAATGAAACAAAAGATGGTCGTGTGTTGCGTTTCATACTTATATTTTTAGAGAAATTAAGGTATTCCATATTAGGATACTATTCCATATTTGGTGACTTTCCTCTAAACAAAAACGTTTCACGGAGTAAATAATTTCCTCAAAAATGTTCACCTACTCCTAACTTACACCAAAAATTCAGCAATAGTTGAGCCATTCCCTAAAAATGATAAAGCTCTTCACTCAGAGAGGAGGAACGTACTGGCTTCTTAAGAAGGCAAATTATCGAGGTAGTAAAGCACGGAATGTGATTTTTTTTTCTTCAAACAGACTTATTCGGAATCGTCGTCGGGAGAATGGGATTTGTAAGGGATAAGAATAAAGGCGCTCCTTAAATTGGCTGCGATATAAGGGTAAGTCTAGGTGTGCCTTTGGATCGATATTACTGTAAATCCGGCTGTGAAAGGCACACGGACGGTTTTTCTGGAACAAGAGTGGCGTGCGGTAGTTTCTGGTGGAGTCGTTGATGATTATCTGCAAGTTGTTTTTCGTCCTCGTCCTTACCCTTAAGACATCGCTTTCCCGACCGCTGCCGCTCCGTCCCGTTCAGTTTCCTTTGTGTGCGGACAAAGTTAGCGTTAGGAACTTTTTAGCCGACATCTCAAGGGATTTACCTCTGTTGGTATACGTGAGGCGCGAGCAAATAAAAGAAACTCGCTGACTTAGATGCGATGCTTTATACTGGGGGCAGCTTTACGCTATACCCCGCTTGCCTTCACAATTCTTTCGATTTAAATCGTCAGAATGATTTTGTTAACATAATCTGGAGCCCCATCTTGAATTTAAATAAACTGCAAAAGAAATGCATTGTTCATATTTTAGACTGTTTAAACCAGAGCTTCGAACCGTTATTATTTCCGGTTTTCGGTTTTTGTTACGGAAAAAAAATTATATAGGTTCAGTTCCGGTTTTCGCTCCTACAAAAATAACGGTTTTTCCCGGTTTTTGGTTTTTGGTTCAGCTCCAAGTGACTCATTTTTAATCTTTTATTTAAAAGAAAGAAAACATTTCGGATAATCTCGAAACAAAAGTACAAATATCAAAAAATGATAAGAAATTTAGGAAAGAAATTCAAATTAAAATTTAAAATTTCGATTTAGGTTGAAATTTCGAGTACAAAGTCAATTTTTTTAGAGAATGTAGAACCTGTAAACTTGAACTCTAACTTTTAGAATAAATAGAATTTAAAATAAAAAATTTTAGATTTCAAAATTTTGAGTTAAACTATTTAGAAATAATATTAACACTTTTTAAGTTTAAACATAAAATGTTTAGAAAAGTAATATATAAAGCGGAGTTAATATTTCTAAAAAAAAACGTCTCTAATTTGAAGCTAAATTTTCAGGAAAAGAAAATAATTTTAAGCTTTATAAAGAATTCAAAATTAAAAATAAAACGGTAAAGTTGCAAAATACCGACTTATACTTAGGATTTTAAGATTCGAGAAGACACTCGAACAATCGAGTGGAAAGTCAAATTGTTATGATTAAAATGAAACCTTTAGAATTTTTTTTATAAAATTGAAACAGAATTATGAGAAAACATCAAAATTTTGAAAAAAAACCAAAAGTCATTCACAAGAATTTAGTTCTAACGCGAAATTTCGAAAAAAACGTCCAACTTTTAAGTTTAGATTCGAAATTTCGAGAAAAAAGTTTAAACCTCGAGATGAAGGTCAACTTTTTGAGATCAAAAGACAAAATTTCCAAAAAAAAGTCTAGATTTTGAATTTTGTAGCAAAATTTTAGAGAAAAATATTAAAGTTCAAATTTAAACTCAGTATTTTCAGAAAAACTCTCCTTAGAAAATCTTAAAATGTCTGCCTTATTCTCGAATTTTAAGAATAAAGTAAAAAATTCGATGAAATCGCTAAAATGTCACATTAAAAGTTTTGTGAAGGGTTTTTCTTTAATAAATCGCACTTTTTTGGAAATGTTGACTTTTTTTCTCTAAATTTCGTCTTTAATCTTAAAATGTCAAACTTGACCACTACATTAACAGAAAAAAGTCTAAATGTCCAGAGTGGCTTAAAAATGATAAAAAAAAATTTTAAGTTAACGAGAAATTATGAGAAATAGTGGAAAATTTTAAGAGAAACATAAATTTAGTTTTTTTTTAAATTTTGACTACTTAAAAGTGTGGGTTAAAATGTGACAATTTTTTTTAATGTCGTGTTTCAATTCAATCTTTCGAGGAAATTATTCAAATTTAGGGGAAACAATTGCACCGTTCTAGGAACTAAAATTTTGATTGAATCAATGACCAAAGTTCGAAAAAAGACATCTTTTATAAACAAAAACTACTCAAGATTTCAACTATTTCCAGTAATTATGAGTCTTTTAAATATTCGAATTTAGAGAGTAAATATCAAAAAAGGCATAATTAAAAAAAAGACTATATTTCATGTTTAAGTCGAAATTTTAGAAAAAAAATTGCAATTTAAATATAAAATTTTAAGAAAAATGTAAAAATTTCGAAAAAATCTATCTGTTAACAAAATTTCGAATTCTTTTTAGACATTTTCACGTTTTTAGAAAATTTGGAGCAATCATTTGGAAGTTATTTTCGAAATTTTATTATGTTCTGAAAAATCCAAGTTCAAATTTGAAATTTTAACTTTTTTAAAATAAAAATAGCCTAAATTTAAAGAGAAAACTATCATCGTTTCTTGAAATGGTCAAATTTTGATGGAAACTGAAAAAGGCTTGTCAAAGATTAAAATTTAACAACTAATGAGATCTCTGTTTTTCTGGAAACTTTAAATTTTTAAGCAAATGTTGAGGACTCCAAATTTTATCAAAATTTTGAGCTAACATTTTTAAATTCGGAAATTGATAAAAATGTTTCATAAACTTTCAAGTTTTTTTTTACCAAAACTAAAGTCAAATCTCGTAAGTAATGAAGGTCGAAATTTACCGATGAAAGTTAAAATTTTCTGATTAAGGTGAAATTTTGTTTTCTTTCTTTTTTTTTTCGAAGTTTTAACCTAAGAATTCACGATTTCGAGAAATTAATTTTTTTACTATCTGTTACCAAAATTTCGAATTCTTTTTAGACATTTTCACGTTTTTAGAAAATTTGGAGCAATCATTTTGAAGTAATTTTCGAAATTTTACTATGTTCTGAAAAATCGAAGTTTAAATTTGAAATTTTAACTTTTTTAAAATAAAAATAGCCTAAATTTAAAGAGAAAACTATCATGGTATTTTAAAATGGTCAAATTTTGATGGAAACTGATAAACGTTTGTCAAAGATTAAAATTTAACAACTAATGAGATTTCTATTTTTCTAGAAACTTTGAATTTTTAAGCAAATGTTGAGGATTCCAAATTTTATCAAAATTTCGAGCTAACATTTTTAAATTCGGAAATTGATAAAAATGTTTCATAAACTTTCAAGTTTTTTTTTACCAAAACTAAAGTCAAATCTCCTAAGTAATGAAGGTCGAAATTTACCGATGAAAGTTAAAGTTTTCTGATTAAGGTTAAATTTTGTTTTCTTTCTTTTTTTTTTCGAAGTTTTAACCTAAGAATTCACAATTTCGAAAAAACTCGACAGTTTGAAATTAAAGTCGAAATAAAGTCGATATTTTGATTCTAAAGTTGGAACTTTAGGAAAAAATTAAAATTTAAATTTCAAATTAAACATTTTGACAGAGAAGCTTGAATGAAATCCAAAGATTTTAAGAAACCTTTGTTATTTTCGATTTTAAAAATTTAAAGCTACTAATAGCGTGGATAAACTTCCAAATTATAAAAAAAATCAACCTTGAAATAAATCAGGTTTCTTAGAAAGTTTGTTATAAACTGAAACCATTATTTATTAAAATATTCAAAATTTTAATTTTATTCTCGAAATTTTCGAAAACTTATCGAATTTTCAAGTATAAACTTGACATTTACAAACTCGAAAATTTATTTCGAGAAAACTCGACAGTTTGACATTAAAGTCAAAATAAAGTCGATATTTCGATTCCAAAGTTGGAACTTTAGGAAAAAATTAAAATATAAATTTCAAATTAAACATTTTGACAGAGAAGCTTGAATGAAATCCAAAGATTTTAAGAAACCTTTGTTATTTTCGATTTTAAAAATTTAAAGCTACTAATAGCGTGGATAAACTTCCAAATTATAAAAAAAATCAGTTTTAACCAAAAACCTTGAAAAAATATTCAGGTTTTTTAGAAAGTTTGTAATAAAATAAAACAATTATTTATTAAAAAAATTCAAAATTTTGATTTTATTCTCGAAATTTTCGAAAACTTATCGAAAATTCATGTTTAAACTTGACATTTACAAACTCGAAAGTTTATAGTAAAACAAAATTATAAATTTCTAGTTTCTCTTAAAATGTTGGAATTTTTCTCATAATTTCTCGTTAACTTAAAATTTGTTTTTATCAATTTTAAGCCTCTATGGACATTTAAACTTTTTTTCTGATAATGTAGTGGTTAAGTTTGACATTTTAAGATTAAAGACGAAATTTAGAGGAAAAAAGTCAATATTGTAGTGGTTAAGTTTGACATTTTAAGATTAAAGACGAAATTTAGAGAAAAAAAGTCAAAATTTCCAAAAAAGTGCGATTTATTAAAGAAAAACCTTTCACAAAACTTTTAATTTGACATTTTAGCCATTTCATCGAATTTTTTAATTTGTTCTTTAAATTCGAGAATAAGGCAGACATTTTAAGATTTTCTCAGGAGAGTTTTTCTGAAAATTCTGAGTTCAAATTTGAACCTTAATATTTTTCTCTAAAATTTTGCTACAAAATTCGAAATCTAGACTTTTTTTTGGAAATTTTGTCTTTTGATCTCAAAATGTTGACCTTCATCTCAAAGTTTAAACTTTTTTCTCGAAATTTCGAATTTAAACTTAAAAGTTGGACGTTTTTTTCGAAATTTCGTGATAAAACTAAATTCTTGTAAATGTCTTTTGGTTTTTTTCAAAATTTGGATGTTTTCTCATAATTCTGTTTCAATTTTATAATTGAAAATTCTAGAATTTTTTTATTTCAAGAGTTTTTTATTTTTTCAAAGTTTTGCATAACATTTTTCATTTAATGTTAAAAATTATAATTTTTAAAATTCCTTATACATTTCCAGTTTTTCTGTTTGAACTTTTTTTTTCGAAATTTCGTGTTTAATTTAAACTGACAATTGGATTCGTTTAAATAAATTTATTTCGAATAATTTCTATAATTTTGAGCCTTTGTCTTAAATTTTTCACGTTAAAGATAATTTTTTTTCTGATTTTAAAATTGAAATTTTGACTTTGTTTTAGAAATTTTGATTTTAGTTTAAAAACATGAATTTGCCAAATAAAATGGGATGTCTCTTTTTTTCATAGGCAGCTCAGGTCACATCAAAAATTGCTGCAAGCCATATGTGGCTCGCGAACTACGGATCAGGCTAGATAATTTTTTTTCCGATTTTAAAATTGAAATTTTGACTTTTTTTTAGAAATTTTGATTTTAGTTTGAAAACACGAATTAGCCAAATAAAATGGGATACCTCTTTTCTTCATAGGCAGCTCAGGTCACATAAAAAATTGCTGCAAGCCATAAGTGGCTCGCGAGCTACGGATCAGGCTAGATAATTTTTTTTCCGATTTTAAAATTGAAATTTTGACTTTTTTTTAGAAATTTTGATTTTAGTTTGAAAACACGAATTAGCCAAATAAAATGGGATACCTCTTTTCTTCATAGGCAGCTCAGGTCACATCAAAAATAGCTGCAAGCCATATGTGGCTCGCGAGCTACGGATCAGGCTAGATAATTTTTTTCCGATTTTAAAATTGAAATTTTGACTTTTTTTTTTAAATTTTGATTTTAGTTTGAAAACATGAATTTGCCAAATAAAATGGGATACCTCTTTTCTTCATAGGCAGCTCAGGTCACATCAAAAATTGCTGCAAGCCATATGTGGCTGGCGAGCTACGAATCAGGCTGGATAATTTTTTTTCCGATTTTAAAATTGAAATTTTGACTTTTTTTTAGAAATTTTGATTTTAGTTTGAAAACATGAATTTGCCAAATAAAATGGGATACCTCTTTTCTTCATAGGCAGCTCAGGTCACATCAAAAATTGCTGCAAGCCATAAGTGACTCGCGAGCTACGGATCAGGTTGGATATTTTTTTTCCGATTTTAAAATTGAAATTTTGACTTTTTTAAGAAATTTTGATTTTAGTTTGAAAACATGAATTTGCCAAATAAAATGGGATACCTCTTTTCTTCATAGGCAGCTCAGGTCACATCAAAAATTACTGCGCGCCATATGTGGTTCGCGAGCTACAGATCAGGCATCATTTGTTTAGAACGATTGAAACAATAGGAAAAAATTCAAATTGTAAACCCAGAATTTTGAGAAAAACGGTAAAATTGGAGAAAATATTTGAAATTCATTTTACAAAAGATCTACATAATTTTGATTCAAATGCTAGTAGTAAATGTCGAAATATTTAAAAAGCAACGTCAATATTTTTAGAAAAATTCCAAATTTTAAATTTAAAGCTGACCTTTATGGGACAAAATAAAAATAATATTAAATTTAAAATTTTATTAAAAAAAAAGTTCCAAAAATACTCGTGAACAATACAATAATAATAATCGAGAGATATTGGGCTGCAGTTCGAGACTTTCAATGTAAAGTTGAAATTGACGTGGGGAGGGGGAGGTTTTGTCAACTGTGGACTTCTGAATCTGCACTGAACCGAAATAAACCGATATTTTCTTTTCGGTTTAGTTCCGGTTTTCGTTCCGTCAGAAATAACGGTTTTTTTCGGTTTTCGGTTTTCAATTCAGTTACGGTTCGAAGCCCCGGTTTAAACATTGAACATTAATTTTATCAATTTTTTAGGATTCCCATTTTATTTTTGAATAGAGCGGGTTATTAAAGAAATTGAAAATGTAACATGGGTGCAATAATTATTTTCATATTACCTTCAAGTGGAAAATAATCCCTAATTTGTTGCCCATTAGCGATATTGGCTCTTAACAGTTGGAATTATCAACTGCACCTAGTGACATGATAACGTGATAAACGTCTGTTGACCTATGAAGTTGTAAATAACGATTGTTAATGAAGTTTGTTGTGAACCAGGGGAAGTTAATCGGTTGGTTGGTCCTGATCGAATTAACTTTTTTCTCGATCTTCTGCCTTGACTAAGCTTTCCGTATACGTGATTAAATTTATGACATAATAACTTTAAAAAAAAAGATCAACATCTTAAAAAACGAAATGTAGTCAAACTAAAGAAAAAAACCCAAAAACCGAAAGTTTGAACTTTTCGTTTCGAAATTTTTGGAACAAGACAAGAGTTGAACTGTCGAGAGAGATTAATATCTATTTGATTTAGTTTATTATATCATTAATATCCTAAACCTTCGATGAATATTTTCTCAGGTGCAGATGTGTCCTCTAAAACAAGGGTAGGCGTTATCATTTGGCATTTGGTCTGCCACTGATAACTGGATTATTAGAGGAAATAACATCGAAAGCCTGTTTTCATTCTAATAAATGTCACCAGCGAACGAGACTATAAATCAGGACCATGGATGTCACTTAACAGCAATTAAACCGTTCCCGCAGGATTAACATGATTACGTCTGGCGTTAAAACATAGGGATATCTGTCTTCTGATTACTGGAACAGGGTCTTCAGAAACTTCATTAATTAACCGCAAAATAGGATAAACGCTAGCAAATTTATTTAATGAGGTTTTCCGTCCAAAATTAAAATTGGCTGTGGATGCTCCGCACTCTCTCTCTCTTTTTTTTTTAATTAAGTTTGTGTCTTTATGAAGGCGATTTCCAACAAGAACGTGAACATTTACTGAATTAAGTACATACCCACTGGAACACGATTTATGGGCAGCATGAGTGTCTTAAATAATAACTTATTGTTTACAGTTTTTACTTATTTATATCCAACATATAGCTAGAGACTTGTTAGGCAACTAAATGATCATATGCGAGTCAGTTATATGCACACAGGATCGTAGCAACGAATTTGAACAAAACGTCATTCTGCAATCTGCATGAACTCTTTAAAGCGGTCAAAGCTGTACATAGCTAATCAACTAAATGTTATGAATGACAAAGTATGTTTAAGCGACAGTACGACGCTATTCAATTTAATAAATTTTAAATTAATTTTGGACAGTATTTCGCTCGAATTGTAATTGCTAATTCCAGAGACGAAATCGCGGGTAATAGTTAGCAAAAAATATTTCGACAATCGCCTTCATTGTGGCAATTTACAATACACCTTGTAATTGAAATTTGCCCCTTTTTTCATTTTCTATTTCCTTGTAATTTATTTCTTTGTTCCTGAAGAAGCACCCTACGATGATGGCCGAAACGTCGAACACTTTTAGTAGTTCTTTGACATGGTCCAATCCCGAAAGGAGTATATGCTCTACTGACTCTAGCCGTGGAAGCCTTTCTTACCTCACCTTGTAAATAATGAAGTTTTTTTAAGATTACTTTGCGGCTCAAATGACAAATATCGGAGCAATGAGAATTTTTTATTTAAAAATGTTCGTATTCAGCAAATTTTAATGTTTGCTTTACCTATACAGGACATAACCGCAGCAGCACGTAAGGAAATAAAAATAAATGGTGAAGAACATCCTTTTGAGCTCGTGACAATAAAGCAACCTGACAAAGCAATCAAGCGCGTCGCCTTAGGGTTGGGTTTGTAGTATGGGGGGCAAAAGATTAGCCAGATATATCACGGACCCACAGCTTTCTCGAGGCGATAATACGCTGACTGGACCATATTAAACTCTTACATTTTCTTCTGCTCCCGGTCGCTTGATTGCAAAAAGTGTTCGGCGTGTAATTCTTGTAAATGTTACTTCAAAAATAGCAAATGAAAAGTATTCAACGTAAATAATTTACGGAGGCGTCGCCTTACGACAAAATATGAAATATGAATATTGTTACGCGCGTATCGGTTCGAATTGATTAACACGTGAATTGAATAATACCCACTTTATTACCAAACTTGACTCGGAACACTACAACTGAATAATTAACTCACTTATTGACTTCTAACTACTAACTCACTAACTACACTGGCTTCTGACTGATTCTAACTTATTCGAGGGAAAGCCGACCGCCTTATATAGTTTTAGTTCCGGGTTCTAGAAAAATCACGCAGATAAGGCTTATCGTTTGCCAAAATTTCTGGAACACTTATCAGCCGTTTGCTTCGTTATCGCGGCCGCTTTCCCCTTATCAGATCTTTCTAGAAACTTTTCTTACGGACTAAATTCTATTCTATCTATTTACATTGCGTTACAATATGTTATGACTTGTAGTGAAGTGGTAATTAAATATGACATCCAAATGAATATAAGAAATGCAAAAGTGTGTCCGCCTGTCTGTCTGTTTGTTACCAGTTCTTACCTGTTAAACCGATTTCGACAAAAATTGGCAAAAAATTCCTTACAACCTAACTAGGGGAAACCTTGCGTTAAAAACGATTTTTTTTTTGTCAAAAGTGTATCATATAAAGTAAACCTTGAATTTTTTGAGCTCTTTGTTATCAATTCGTTTATTTCCAGGATGGAGAGAATCGCTACTATCTCTTCCAAAAAAATGGTTGTCCGGTTCGTCCTTGGTGCACACAACTTCAAATTCGGCTGATAGCGAGGTAAGTCATTATATTTATAATGGATCACATTACAGGATATACTTCTTCAGGGATTGGACCGTGTCAAAGAACTACTAAAAGTGTTCGACGTTCGCCCACCATCGTAGGGGGCTTCTTCAGGAACAAGAAAAGAAAAAATAAATAAAAGGAGAAATATAAGGGAATATGCAAAAATGAAAAGGCCAATTTCAAAACATCAGAGCACGGTAACTCAGTATGTCCACCATACCAGAGACGAAACTCTTTTGACTTGAAAATTCGTACAAAGGATAAGAAAGCTTAGACAGAAGAGGACGGTAACTCAGTATGTCCACAATACCAGAGGCGAAACTCTTCTGAGAGGATTTTTTTTTAAAGTAAAGGAAAATCCATTACGGACATCTGAGAAGATAACCCAAATAGTGTCGGACTTCCGCTCAAACTACTGGTACCGACTAAAAACCCCTACTTCTTCGAGCCGGGCCCTTGGCCCCCAATCCCTCAGTACAGTACAATAGTGCTGGAGCACTATTGTAAGCTCTTTTGTCTGAAACGTAAGAAACAAACAAAACAGAAAATTTCCGAAATGGAAGTCGTAACCTAGAGGACCATTCTTGGTCTCCTAATCCTGGTTGGAATGTCTGGATCGTAATCCACTGCCTGTCGAACTAGTTCGTTAGGATGCGTTTCCGCTCTCACCATCGCCCTGGAATTAATTTCCCTAAGCAAATCTCTTACCAAAGGTAGTTCAGCTTCCCTATGGAGCTGATTGTTTCTCACAAACCATGGAGCGTCCATGGCTTGTCTTAGAAAGACGTTCTGGAACACCTGGAGTTTTTTCATCTGATTATCCGTTGCCTGTGACCAAGCTACAGACGCGTATGTCATCGCTGTTCTTATGATTGATTTGTATAGTAACACTTTAAGTCCAATGGACTGGTTACTATTTCTACCAATCATCGCTTGCAGCAGTCCCTTCAGCATTTTGGCTTTGGACATTGCATAATCGATGTGTGCCTGAAGAGTAAGTCTTTTGTCAAGAATTACACCTAGATACTTTGCCTGAAGTCTCCAGTCGACGTTTTGTCCATGAACATTTACATGTCCATACGATTGGAGTCTTCTTCGAGTGAAAAAGACTGCTTGGGTCTCGTCTGCGTTGATTTGAATTCTCCATTGACCGAAGTAATCTAGTAGACTGTCTGTTGCCTCCTAAAGTCGTCTGGTGACCACCTCTGGACTGTAAGAGTACGCCACTAAAGCTGTGTCGTCTGCGTACGTTGCCAAAAAGGTGTGGTCGATTGTTGGATTGGTTCTCGGGATGTCTGCTGTGAACAGTGAATACAGCAGAGGTGACAAGGCAGCGCCTTGATACTGTAGTCTAAACTAGTTTGATAGTTCCTGTCCCACCTTTGCTCTGAATGAGCCCTGGTCCAGGAACGAGCTTACCATTTAAACCATTGTTAGAGGTATTCCAAACTGGTGCATCTTGTAGACTAATCCTTGGTGCCAAACTGTGTCAAATGCCTTGGAGATATCAAAGAAAATAGCTCCAACTACCTGGTTCCAGTTCATGCGTTGAGTGATTGTTTCAACCGCTCTCAGCAGTTGGTCTGAGGCAGAGTGCACAGGTTGGAACAAATTGTTCCTTAGGAATAATGTGGCGATCGCTGATGATATTCTGCAGACCCAAGTTGGATAAGAGGCTGATTGGCCTGTAATTTTGGGAAAATTTCCCATCGTTACCCGGCTTAGGAATGAAGATAACGTTTGCAGTCTTCCATCTTGTTGGAAAATACCGGTATTTAAACATGGAATTGACTATTACTCCAAAGTATTTGACAGCTTGATCCGGAAGCGACTTCAGAGCTTGGTTTGGATTTCCGTCTAAACCTGGAGACTTTTTGACGTTTAGCTTGCGCAGAAAGCTTTGGATTTCCTCCTTGCTAGTCGGTTGGATGACGTCGTCTTCTTCTAGCACTTCCTCCTGAAGAACTTGAACCTTTAATTCCACCTCCTTTACGAAGTTTAAGTCCACTTCTTCAAGTGTGGCCTGACAGTGTCGTTCAAAGGTCTCAGCGAAAGCTGCGGCCTTTTCCTGATCTGAGTGAGCCATTCCTTGAGGTCCGTGTATCGGAGGGATAGGTTTCCTATTTCCTCTTAGAGCTTTGGCTATGCGTCAGAGATCTGATGAAGTTTCGAGGTTGCAACTTTTTAGGTGTTCCTGGAACTTGAAAATTTTATGCTCTCGGAGCTCATACCAGAGCTCGTGGATGAGCCTGTTGGCCTCCGCCTTATCTGCTTGCAGATTGGTCAGTCTTGCTCTCTTCCTGGCACGGTTTTTTCTTCTAATCAGCTCCACCAAGTGATTTGGCAGTGGTTCCCTTCCTTCTATACGCCGGAAAGTTTTGGTAGCTGCCAGAACTGAATCTGCTATGGTGATTTCCAGTCTTTCCACCGCTGCGTTGATGTCATCGTTTATGTTGATCTCTCCAAGCTCTTCCAGGTTTGCTGCTAGATACTCCCTAAACTGTGTCCAGTTTGTTTTCTTGCAGGTCTCTGGAGTCCACGATCATCTCCGATGGTCATCATCACTGGGTTGTGGTCTGAGCTGAGCTCACTAACTGATGTTAACTTAACAGTGTATCGAGCATCCTTCATCAGTGCAACGTCCAGGACATCTGGTATTTCTGTGGCGTGATGATGATGGGTTGGTTCTTCTGGAGCCATTACATCGATTCCGTTCTGTGCTGTGAACCTTTAAAGTGTCCTACCGTTTTTGTTGTAGGCTCTACTGCCCCACTCGACGTTTTTGGCTACAATAACATTGTTATTGTTTATTTCGAAGATGCGTGCCAAATCTATCTCTTTGAAGATATTGGTTCTGGAGTAACAAGACACCAGTGTCAGAGGTCCCTGCGCCATTTGAATTGTTACTCCAATTTCTTCCAGCTTTTCCAACTCCGGGGTGTCTGCAACAAAATGAGTTAGCTTTCTACTTACATAGATAGCCATACCTCCTCCTGGACCAGTTGGTCTGTCTCTGCGGTGAAGAACATATCCTTGGATTTTGGGATCCTTAGATCTGAACGTCATCCTGGTTTCGTTCAGCATCAGTACGTACAGGTCGTTTGCCTTTGCGAAAACTTCGAGTTCGTTCCTGTTGCCTTGAAGTCCGTTGCAGTTCCAGAAAACTGCCTTGATATGCTGGTGACGAGCAGGGTTTCCTTTGTTAACTCCCCTTTCTTGGCATCTCTCCATTAAGGCTTGAGGCTGAGAATCTTTGGAAGCATCATCATTATGGAGACTATGGCTTCTTGGCTGTTTCCAGCTGCGGAGACTGCTCTCATCAAGTCCAATACAACTTGATTAGTTTTCTCCGAAGAATTTTTCTGCGCTTTGGCCTTCTTGGAGTTTCCTGCAACAACTGAAGTGTAGGAGTTTGTGTTTCCACTTACCCTAGCACTGGAAGCTTCTGGTTTCGGCGATCTAAGAGGAAAGAAAGAAAGGGAAACTTTATATACCATTCGTCTGCGTGATCACTCCCGAAGATTTCCGATAGTTGGTTTCCAGGTGGAGCAAAGTATGTAACCGTCGTCTCTGTTGATGTTTTTGGGGAATTTTTGGACTTTAAATGGCCTCGCGTATCTTCCTATTATAGTAATTGGAAATATTGGATATAATTGAAATATTATCAAAGAGAATCTTATGTATCATGTTGCAATGACTGACTGCGAAAATAAACCAGCCTAAGACATCTTTGGTGCACGGATATTTGCGTCTTAAATGATCGCGCCGTTTCTCCGATGTACACTGAACCATAAAGAACAAGGAACCCTACGATGGTGGGCGAAACGTCGAGCACTTTGACACGGTCCAATCCCGGAAGAATTATATTCTGTTGTGACTCTGGCCGTGGAAGCCTTCGTTATTATAATGCATCACACTTGATAAAATGAACATTAACATTTTTGAGTATAATGTTATTCTAGTTTTACAATAGTTGTCAATTAACCTAATTCTGTAACATCTCTAAATAAATAAGGGGTGTCCAAAGTTAGCATTTACTACTTTTATTGAATCTTAAAACATATACATCGAATTATGAACCAGTCTGTATATTATACAACATACATCTTCTAAAATAAAATGGTCTAAATTTCCCAAGAATGGAAAGGTATACGAGAGGCGTTTCGCTATAATTGGAAACTCTATCGCTACAAAAATAGCCAGTAAATTAAGTCCCGGTCGGACGAGGTCACGATGCGGCATCGGCAGGTAGACGTGTCGGCTTGGATCAATACAGGTTCCATTTCCAGCTTTATAAACGCATCAGACACGCAACCCTTATGCATTCCCTATACGCACGTCAAACAGAACAAGTGTTTCATTCAAAAGAATCACCTTTCCATACATGTTACTAAAGTAACAATACTATTAAACACTGTAATTACAAGAACACCATGGAAAATCCACAATTTTACCAAGAGTTTGTTTCTGGACCAGTTTGCCTTTACAGCATCGTGTGTGGATATCAGTGGTTGGTTTGATCATTGACTACATTCTCTTATATTGAGAGGTTTGGCTTGAACTCTCATACAAGATTTCTATTAAAGGTGTATTTAGTGGGTCTAAATAGTCGCTCATTAGCGGTAAATATAAATTTCTATGACTTCCAGACAATTTAATTTAGTTACTAAATTGTGTAGCGGATCTAGTTCCGGATTTGTTTCGTATCGAGGGCTGCGTTTAGATTAGACACTTTACTTCGTATATTTTTCTCTGACATAAGGGTCAACTATTCTGAGAGAAACTATCGGAGACTTATCTACACAGCTCTCAGGATAGATGACACTTATGTCAGAGAGAAAATATATTTTATGTCAGAAAGAAATGTACGAAATAAAGTATCTAGTATAAACGCCCGTAACAAATTCTTATCGGAATTTGGAAGATTATTTCTGAAGGTGGCAAGATGTTCGTTATATCTGTCATGAGAACTACATGATGTTTGACAGATATAGAAACAATTCAAAGCATTATCCTGTGCCAAATTGTATACTGTTTCTTTGACTTTAACACTCACGTTATTTAAAATAGTCAATGGTTTAAAGCTCGATGTAAACTGTAACATATTTTTTTTAAGTTTCCTAAGTGCCTAGGTCAGTGGGGGTTCGCGTATAGGCACTGTGGAACTGCGGCATCCCCAATTTCGCTTAAGAATTTTTTCTCAAATTTTCCAAAGGCTTTTCTTTAAACAATTTTTTGTAGAGATTTTCAATTTTCTCTGATTTCTTTTTATAGAAATGTCAAGTTTCTTTTACGAAGTTATTGGATTTTAAAATCTATTTTAATTTTTTTTCTAACTTTGAGAGAAAATGTTTGCGTAATAAACAGTTAAAAGTCAGTTACAAGTCACCCAATGGAGGTTTGCTCTCTTGGATACTTATACGACTGACTAACGGCTTTAAATTGGAAGTGTATACAACCACCGTACCATGCTGACGAGGCCAAGGAAGGCCGAAACTAGTCTATGGTTGCGCTTGTACATATTTTCAATTTTGAGCACGTTTAACTGTTTAATTACAGAACATTTAATTGGTCATTTGTCATAACTTTGAGAAAATAATTAAAATTTCAAAATAAAATCCAAATTCAACTTTTCTCGAATTTTAATATTTCTCTAAAAAAAAAAAAAAATAACAGCGAATATTCGAGTTTTTACCTTAAGCCTCAATTTCAGCTTTTTTGAGTTTCTTCTAGATATTTCGATTTATTTCAGAAAATTTTAATCTTTTCTGCGAAGTTTCCATTTTTTCCTAAATATTTTATAAAAAGAATTTTTTTTACAAATTCCTATTTTTTCGGAAAATGTTGTCCTTAAAATTTTTTCTGGAAATTTCAACTTCTCCAGATTTTTTTATGTTCCTCTAGTTTGCTTTAAAACTGACATTTCATAGTACATTTTATTTTCTAATTTTGATAAAAATGTTTAACAAAACACCCTAAAATTTCTATAAAAATGTCAACAATTTGGAAAAGCAAAGAAATTTTAGGAAAAAATTTAATTTTTAACTCCTTCCTTATAAAATATGTAAATTTTTTCAATATTTTAGTGTTTATTCTGCTATTCGAGGCTGAGACAAATTCAACAAAGCAAAGAACATAAAAATCCGTTTAGCCGTTCTGGAGTTATAAATGGTGTAACTAACACGACTTTGTTTTATGTATATAGATAAATTTAGAGAAAATAAACTCCAAATTTGAATAAAAATAAGAGAAATATGAGAAAAATATTAAAACTTCAAAAAAAAATGGACCTTGTAAATTTCAATATTTTTTGCAATTTGATTTTCTCTAAAAGAATTACTACTACTGTAGAACCAAAAAAAGTTCTGAATCGAAATTTCAATTTTTTTAAAAATGTTAAATTTATTCTTAAAATTCTTAAGCTCGAATTTAAAGAATAAGAGCAAATTGGAAGAAAACGCTGACAATATGTCTAGGAAAAGTTGAAATTTCTTATTTGTGTACAAAATTTTTGAAGTAATGTAACAATTTAGGAATCAAAGAAAAAGAACAACTTTTATAAATAAATTAATTTTCAAAATATTCTTAAAGTTTTGATTTCTAAAGTGGGAATTATTGAAATTTTCGAACATTTCAAGAAAAGTCTCAAAAATTTCGAAATTAAAAGCAATCAAAATATTGCAAAAAATTCATCAACAATCGAATGTTTGAAGTCAATATTTTGAGATTAAAATTAAAATTCTGGCAATTTACTTGTACATAAACTGCAAGTTTTTTTTCTAAATTTGTTTTAGAGCTTCGCACAATTTTAAAAATTGAAATTTTTGTTACTAGGATTAATATTTATTTTAATATAATAATAAATAAGAGGTAAATAAAATAATAATACCAAAAAATTTAAATTTAAAAAGAAAAAGATTACCAGTTACAAAAAATAAAGCCAAAGTTATCAGAAAAGCCGAAATTTTAAGAAAAGGAGGAATTTTTAACAATTTTGAAATTTTCATAGAAAGTTTTTTCAAAAGAAAATAAGGATTTAGAAAAAAGTTTATATTTTGAAAAAAAAATTTTAATTTTTAAAATAGGCGACATTTTTAATAATTGTGCGAATGGAAAAAGGCAAAACTTTGGAAAAATATCGACATTTAAAATAAATTGCAGAATGTTTAATTAAGTTTTCAAAGAAGCTCAAATTTTAAATATTGAAGAAAACACAAAATAATCAAAAAATTTGTGATTATCAAAAAGATTGAAATTTTAAAAAGGTAAAATTTTGGAAAAAGTCCAAATTTTGAGTAGTTCAAATTTAAAATAAAAATTCACTTTTTTTAAAAGTTAAAAATTTAATTGGAAATGTTGAAAAAAAATTATAAATAATATTTTTAAAACAGTTCGGACCAAATTTTCCAAGAGAGTAAATATTTTGATAACAAAGTCGACGTTTTGAAATAGAATTGAAATTTTTGGAAAAATTCGAAATTTTACGAATTAGCTACAAACAAAATAAGTTCTTAAGAAAGGTCTTACTTAAAAGAAAAATTAAAATTTTCGAATAAAGGATCGACAGTTTGCAAAGAATGTCAAAATTTTGAAAAAAATTTAAATTAAAAAAATAGTTGAAATTTGTAAGTTTTCCAAACATTTTTAATTTTTAAAAATAGCTAAAGGTTTGAAAAATTCGAACATTTGAAAAAACCGACATTTTCATCAAAGTGGGAGTTAAATAAAGTCGAAAATTTTAGAAAAGCGCAGGTTTAGGGAAAGGCTAAAATTTTCAAGAAAAAACCGAAATTTTTTAAAACTTTAATCTTTCTAAATTTTCAGAAATATACGAAATATATAAACAATTTAAGGATAAGGCAAAACAAAAACTGTCAAATTTTCAAAAGAAATCAAAATTTTGAAAATGAAGAAATTTTCAAATAAATACGTCGAAATTTTATAGTCAAAACTAAGAAAAAATATCAAAACTTTAAAAAAGTAGACACATTCAAAAGATCTGAGAATTATTATTTTAAAATAATTCGAAATTTTGAAAAGGTTTAAATTTTGAATAATTGGGAAATTTTCACTCAAATTATCAATAAAAACCAAAATTTTTAAAGGCAGAATATTAAAAACAAGTCAAAAATTATCAGATAGATCGAGGTTTTCAAAAGTCGAAATATTGAGAAGTTAAAAGTTTAAAGAGAGTTAAAATTTTTGGTAACTAAAATTTGGAACTAAAGTTTAAGATTTTTTTAAAAAGATTGAAATTTCAGGTCAACAAAATCAAAATTTTGAAAAAATGTTAAACGTCAAGTAAAAAAAAAATCGAAATTTTAAAAGAATTTCGAAATCGACATTTTATAAAATGTCCCCATTTCAAAAAATCAAAACTGCAAAAAAGTCGAAATTTTGAAAGAATTTCGAAAATTAAAAAGTAATAAAAAACAAAAATAGTCGAGAATATGAAAAAAATCGACATTTTATAAAATGTCTCTCCATTTCAAAAAATCTAAACTTTGCAAAAAAGTCGAAATTTTGAAAAATGGTTGACATTAAACAAACAATCGAGGTTATTAAGAATCGAAATTTTCAATAAAAATAGTATAATTTCTCAAAAAAAGAATGAAATTTTGCAATTTTAAAAAAGATCGAAAATTTAAAAAGTCAAAAGTCCGGTTTTAAGAAATTTTACATTGTCAGAAAAAGTAAACATTTTTAAAGAGTAAAAATTTTTAAAAATGTACTTAATTTTCAAAACAAAATACAAAAGAAAACAAAACACCGAAAAGTTTAAATATTTTCGAAAATGGAGATATTTTTTAAATGTATACACATATTTTCGGAAAAGTCAATACCTAAAATTAAAATAAAGTTGAAATTATACGAAAAAAGTCTAAATTTTGGAATACAATTGAAATTTGAAAAAATTCCAGTCTTTCAAAAAAGGCGAAATTATTCAAAAATTTTCATTGTCAAGTTTTCTAAGAAATCTAAAATTTTCGAAAAGTTACATTTTGAAAATGTCGAAATTTTTAGTTGAAGTTTTAAAAAGTTAAAATGTTGAAGAAATCGACATTTTGGATCAAACATAAAACGCTAAACATTTTCGCAGCACCCTCATTAGTTTTGGCTACGAGCCGCCACTGACCTAGGTATAGAAAAGTAGTGTTTTTGGAAATGTTTGTTTTGTAGTAATTAAGTCAATTTATATCACTTTTTTAGACATTAATTTCTTGTATTGGCCTTATAAGATCCCGACTACACAAGCCTTCATTTAAAATAATGTAAGAAATGCATATTATGTGTTAAGTGTTTGAATTTGTCCGGAATCATAATCAGATTTTACGGAAACATTCGTATGACTAGTGATTCCTCTTTTGAAATAATCATGACAAATGAAAAAGAAATCAGATACTTTGTTACGTATGTAAATATGTATAAATGAAAACAGCAGTAAATGCAATCCTAAGCTAAGTAATAAATAAGCTTAAAAGATAAAAATAGTTTCCATGTTGAATGATGTAAGTCAACTATTTATATTTAATTTAACCATTTAACCAAGGGAAACTTTTTGTTGAAGTAACGTCAGCTTTATTTATTTCTGACGATATTCCTTGAACCGCGCATATTTAATTAAAAAAAGGAATAATGATATAACCCTTGTAGGATAAATATATTTTAATAATAGGTATCTAATAGCACATGTATACCTAAGGACAAAATTAAAGCATTAAGTCTTAATTAAAATTTGCCATATAAGCGAATCTACAAATTTATTTTAAAGTCATGTTTAACGCATAAAACAATTTCTTTATAAAAGATCATCTGTAATTGGGCTTAATAATAGTTATGATAATAATAATAACAATAATAGCGTACTTAGTTAAATCAAATTTGTTTTACCTTGCATATTTTCATGCATAAATTCAAAGGTAACTGTATACCTTTTTTTCGAATAGAAACTATTTTTATAAGTCATACTGGCATCACTGGCGTAATGTTCATATTTCGAAGTTGCGATAAATAATAACGACTCACACTGGAAACGTGTACGATGATTATAGCAGGAACTGAGGGGGATTCGTATCCCGAAAATATCCCGCGGGACATAAAATATGTAGATGGCATTTCGGTGTTCTGCTAGTTCGTGATGGTATCATCCCTGTTATAACGTTTTGGGCATAACAATATCCCGTCACAATATCCAAACTGCCTTATAAAAATATATAAAATTAACGGAATGGTGGCGTGCACTTGTGCGCCTTGTCTCAAAAACGTTTCCATCAAAAAGACAAATCAGCACTAGTCTATAAGCTGGAAGTGAATTTTGGATAAGTCAGTTTATTTTCTTATATTTTAATACCTCTTTAGTTTTAATTATCAATCAGATTTAGTAGATTGTTGTTGATCAAATATATAAAATTAATTTGAATAAACGTAATAAAACTAACTTAATCATCTAAGTGCAGCTTGAAAATTCGTGCAGATTAAAGAATGATGTTTTGTTCAAATTTATTGATACGATCATATTTAGCTGCCTAGCGAGTCTCAAACTACATATTGGGTAGCAAAGTAGTGTTCAATCGCCCTCAGGCCATAATATTTAAAAAATCCTACGAGTAAGCTTGTGTCTATCGAAAGGTGGCGCTATCGCTGCTGTCAGATCGTTTATTTACATAGTAAATGGAGAAAGGTTATTTACTCAAAATTTCGTTTCTTCAAGCAGGTATTTGAAGATTTGATGTGATCCAAGAATTTTTTCTCTTGAACATTTATATTTTCTATTTTTGTCTTTTAAAACATAAAATACGTAGATTTTAATTCTGCAAGGGAAGCTGTGCTTACCTGGAAAACAGATCACCGCTAGACTATGAAATTTGAGAATTTACACATTATTCGATGGGTTTCAATACTCGACTATGCAAAAAAGGAATATCAGAGTAATGTTTTTCTTTAGTAAGTGTCTGGTGGAGTTAAGCCAGTATGTAAACATGTTCAATTATTCCTAAGATGCGACAATAGCAAAGCTTTTTAAATCTCAGAAATATTGTTGCATCTTTAAAGTCTTTCTCTTGGGTATTTAACATGAAGTTATCTAAATTTTTAAATCGTATTAAAACGTCACAAATAAGTTAGTCATGGTGGAAGTAAAAGCGATACCTAGAGATACAGAGTTCATGAAATATGAAATAGGGTAATCTACATCATGTATATTAATTATTAGGCAATGCAAATTTAGACGGATGCTATTATAACGCTACACTGCAGGGTGCAAACTAGGGTCCTACCCTCTGTGAACTCACTGGTGGTCTAATACTCAACACACAATAGGACGCTGCCTCCATGACGCAGCAGCTTATATAACAGGATCATATACAAACCCTATTCCACTAAAAAGGTAAGCTTAATAAACTAAGCAAAAAAATTCCACAATCTCGATTAGTTTTCGGCAAAAGTACTTTTTTACAACTCAGGGAAACTGACTTCAGTTAACTAGAATGACAATGCAATAGGCAATCGTCGATACTAGGTGATTTTATTTGGGTTAATAAAGAGTTGAATTAGAAATTATTTTATGATAACGAAGGCTTCCACGGCCAGAGTCAGTACAGGATATACTTCTTCCGGGATTGAACCTAGTCAAAGAACTACGAAAAGTGTTCGACGTGTCTCCCACCATCGTAGGGGGCTTCTTCAGGAACAAAGAAAAGAAACAATAAATAAAAAGGGAAATATAAGGGAATATGCAAAAAGGAAAGGGTCAATTTCAAAAAATCAGAGCACGGTAACTCAGTATGTCCACCATACCAGAGGCGAAACTTCTGAATTGAAAATTCTTACAAAGGATAAGAAAGTTTAGACAGAAGAGCACAGTAACTCAGTATGTCCACCACACCAGAGGCGAAACTCTTTTGAATTGAAAATTGGTACAAAGGATAAGAAAGTTTAGACAGAAGAGCACGATAACTCAGTATGTCCACCATACCAAAGGCGAAATTCTTCTGAGAGGAAAGAAAGAAAGGGAAACTTTATATGCCATTCGTTTGCGCGATCACTCCCGAAGATTTCCGATGGTTGGTTTCCAGATAGAGGAAAGCATGTAACCGTCGTCTCTGTTGATGTTTTTGGACTTTAAATGGCCTCGCGTATCTTCGTGTTATAGTAATTGGATATAATTGAAATATTATCAAAGAGAATCTTATGTCCGGTCTCATGTTGATGTTCCGCAATGGCTCACTGCGAAAATAAACCAGACCTAAGACATCTTTGGTGCTCGAATATTCGCGTCCCAAATGATCGCGCCGTTTCTCCGATGTAAATAAGGAACAAAAGCGTAGAAAGGCATTAATTAAAAAAATTATATTTAGAAATTTCGACATTTTACAAAAGCGTAAAAAGGACATTGATAAAAAAATATATTTTTAGATTTTTCGCATTTTTTCTCGAAATTTCGAGTAAAAAGTAAAAATTTTCTACAAAAAAGTCGAAATTTCGAGGGTAAAATCGAAATTTCGACTTCAATCTCGAAATTTCGACTTTACCCTCGAAATTTCGACTTTACCCTCGAAATTTCAACTTTACCCTCGAAATTTCGACTTTCTTCTCGAGAATTCGACTTTTTTCTTCAAATTTCTGCTTTTTTCCTAAAATTCCGGGATTAATGTCGAAATTTCTATACTCTATGATTAAATTAGGCAGAGGACAGTTGCGTCCCAACACTTTTCTTTCTCAACAAAGAAATAAGTCGAAATTTGAGAAAAAGTCGAAATTTTGAGTTTAAAGTCTAAATTTCGAGCAAAATGTCGAAATTTCGATATTAAGGTCACAATTTTTAGAAAAAGGTCGAAATTCAAGAATAAATCGAAATTTGAGAAGAAGGTCAAAATTTCCATGAAAATTTCGATAAAAAAGTCGAAATTTTGAGAAAAAAAAAGTCGAAATTTAAAAAAAAGTCGCAATTTCGAGGAAAAAGTCGAAATTTTGAGAAAAAAGTCAAAATTTCAAGAAAAAAGTCGAAATTTGCAAAAATATACGAAATTTCGAGAAAAAAGTCGAGATTTCGATATCAAGGTCACAATTTCAAGAAAAAGGTCGACATTTCGAGAAGAAATCGAAATTTGAGAAGAAGGTCAAAATTTGGATAAAAAAATCGAAATTTTGAGAAAAAAAAAGTAGAAATTTAAGAAAATAGTCGAAATTTCGAGAAGAAAGTCGAAATTTCAAGAAAAAAAGTCAAAATTTGCGAAAAAAGGCAAAATTTCGATATTAAAATCAAAATTTCGAAAAAAAGTCGAAATTTGAGAAAAAAGTCGAAATTTTGAGTTTAAAGTCTAAATTTCGAGGAACATGTCAAAATTTCGATATTAAGGTCACAACTTCGAGAAGAAAGTCGAAATTTCAAGAAAAAAAGTCGAAATTTGCGAAAAAAAGTCGAAATTTCGATATTAAGGTCAAAATTTCGAGAAAAAAAAGTCGAAATTTGAGAAAAAAAGTCAAAATTTTGAGTTTAAAGTCGAAACTTCGAGGAAAATGTCGAAATTTCGATATTAAGGTCACAACTTCGGGAACAAGGTCGAATTTTCCAGAAGAAATCGAAATTTGAGAAGAAGGTCAAAATTTCAATAAAAAGGTCGAAATTTTGATTAAAAAAAAGTCGAAATTAAAGAAAAATGTCGAAATTTCGATATTAAGGTCACAATTCGGAGAAAAAGGTCGAAATTTCGAGAAGAAATCAAAATTTGAGAAGAAAGTCAAAATTTCGATAAAAACGTCGAAGTTTTGAGAAAAAAAGTCGAAATTTAAGAAAAAAGTCGAAATGTCGGGAAAAAGTCGAAGTTTCTAGAAAAAAAGTCGAAATTTGCAAAAAAAGACAAAATCTCGAGAAAAAAAGTCGAAATTTGCAAAATTTCGATATTAATGTCAAAATTTCGAGAAAAAGGTCGAAATTTGAAAAAAAAGTCGAAGTTTTGAGTTAAAGGTCTAAATTTTGAGAAAAAAGTCGAAATTTCAAAAAAAAAGGTCGAAATTTGCAAAAAAAGACGAAATTTCGAGAAAAAAGTCGCAACTTGCGAAAAAATCGAAATGTCGATATTAAGGTTAAAATTTCGAAAAAAAAGTCGAAATTTGAGAAAAAAAGTCGAAATTTTGAGTTTAAAGTCGAAATTTCGAGAAACATGTCCAAATTTCGATATTAAGGTCACAACTTCGGGAAAAAGGTCGAAATTTCGAGAAGAAATCGAAATTTGAGAAGAAGGTCAAAATTTCGATAAAAAGGTCGAAATTTTGATTAAAAAAAAGTCGAAATTTACGAAAAAAGTCGAAATTTTGCAAATGTTGACTTTTTTTCTTGAAATTTTGTCTTTTTTGCAAATTTCGACTTTTTTTCTAGAAACTTCGACTTTTTTCTCGAAATTTCGACTTTTTTCTCGAAATTTCGACTTTTTTCTTAAATTTTGACTTTTTTATCAAAATTTCGACCTTTTTATCGAAATTTTGATAAAAAAGGTCGAAATTTAAGAAAAAAGTCGAAATTGTGACAAAAAAGTCGAAATTTGCAAAAAAAGACAACATTTCGAGAAAAAAAGTCGAAATTTACAAAATTTCGATATTAAGGTCAAAATTTCAAGAAAAAAGTCGAGATTTGAGAAAAAAGGTCGAAGTTTTGAGTTTAAAGTCTAAATTTGAGAAGAAGGTCAAAATATTGAAAAAAAAGTCAAAATTTTGAGAAAAAAAAGTCGGAATTTAAGAAAAAAGTCGAACTTTCGCGAAAGAAGTCGAAATTTAGAGCTTAAAATCGAAATTTGAGAAAAAAAATCGACATTTCTAAAAAAAAAATTTTTATAAATCGATGTCCTTTCTACGCCTTTGTAACATTTTGAAAAAGTTGAAATGTCCAGAAAAAAGTCGAAATTTTGAGGAAAAAGTCGAAATTTGAGAAAAAAGTCGAAGT
The DNA here is from genome assembly GCA_028583605.1 of Dastarcus helophoroides. NCBI lineage: Eukaryota > Metazoa > Arthropoda > Insecta > Coleoptera > Bothrideridae > Dastarcus > Dastarcus helophoroides. Next base: position 34,625,922 of record CM053327.1, read on the forward strand.
TTCAGAGAAAAGACGAAATTTCTAAAAATAACATTTTTTTTAATCGATGTCCTTTCTAGATGATTGTAACATTTGGTTAAATATGGATTTAAAAATTGAATTTTCAACTTTTTCTACCTTTTTTTTTGAAATTTTGACTTTATAGCCGAAATTTTGACTTCAATCTCGGGATTTAGAGAAAAAAAAGTCAATATTCCGTAATAATTTTTATTTAAATTGATGTCCTTTCTATGCTCTTGTAATATTTACTTCAAAAAAAGTAAATAAACTTTTTTCAAGTTTTGTAGTGTCTATTAATACGTGTGTAACGTGTTCAACCACTAAAAGCTCTAATGTTTTGAAGTTGGCCTTTTGATTCTTTCATTTTTGCATATTCCCTTACATTACCCTTTTTATTTATTATTTCTGTTCTTTATTCCTGAAGAAGCCCCCTACGATGGTGAGCGAAAAGTCGAACACTTTTAGTAGTTCTTTGACACGGTCCAATCCCGGAAGAAGTATATCCTCTATAGAAATTATTTTGTTGGTCTGCAAGATCTGATTAAATCTTTACACTGCGCGGAATTTTTGACCCCTGAATAAAAAATTCGACTAAACTAACACATCTTTGATACTTTTCAAGTCTGGATTTGGCGTATCCTTCAGATAAAATTACAAGTGGTTGAAACGTCCAAGGCGTAAATTATTCACATCGGTGTTTCAAAGGAATTTTCAGAAAACACATGACTTTCCAAGCAGGAAAACCTTATGAAGCCACTTAAGTGGATAGATTTGTTGTGACTATAATCAATCGGAATTGTGTCTATAATAGTTGGGATCGAAGCCCTTTTAGAGTAGTAATTTAAATTTGGGTCGTATAAACAATATTCAAAAACCGGAATCTTAAAAAATCCAAGTAGTTTTGGATTAATATTGCAGCAAAATTTAGATGGGACTAAAATCTTCTTAGAAATTCAACCGTGAGATGTATTACAACAAAATTATGTTTTATTCGAAGGAAGTCATCAAATCTGAAATTTGGATTATTGAAAACACTTCGACTGTCATCTCAGTAATCTACCCGATATGTGGGAATTTGGCGGGATCGAGTAGAGCAGACAGCAGACAACTTTCTTTTACATGATTCGACATTGAAATAGTTAGAGCGTGATCTAATAAAGTGAAGCCCGATACCCGATTTCTCACAAAGTAAGTTCCCTCGTCAAAGGAATTCAATCAATTGATTCCTCTATTAAGGTATAGATGGATAAAAGCACAGACAGCCATAATTCCCCTCGAAATATTTTTGACTTAATGAAAGGGAGCACACAAGTTATTTTTAGCAAGAAAAGATTCTTATTATATTCCCATCGATAGTAATAAATCGTAATTATATCTTCAGCAAAACTAGCATTTTCATCATCTCTATGCATTTACTAATCAATTATTACTAGGCTTATTAGGCTTAAGCTAGGGTTTCCTATAAAACGGCAACTTAAAAGAACGGCTGTTATTTGACCGCCTCTTTATGCCATGCAGCGGTCGAGGACAGAACGGTCGCCTTGACGGTGAACATTGATGTAAAGTAAGAAAAGCTTTGCAGTAGAGTACGTCGGCCGCGACTAGGGCTGTAAATTTGTCACATTTTGGGCTGTATTGTTCTAATTTTCTATAATTTTTTTAGTAGTCACAAACTATAGTTATTTGTTGTTTTTCTTTTAGTTGACAAAGAAATTTTGAGACACGTGTCATTTCAGTTGACAAACATTATTTTTAGAGAACGTATTTTTCTTTATTTTAGTTGAGAAGGTTGTATTTTAGGGTGTTATTTTTGGCTATATTTAGAGGTTTTTTGATTGGCAAAAATCATTTTTGGTTATGAAGTTTTTTTAATTGGCAACGTAGCTGAAAACTAAAAATCTGTCTCATGAACGTATAAAGTATGTTGTTTTGCAAGACAAAATTTCTCTCTAAAATTGATAATCTCTAATGGTTCACAAGAGATTTGTTCTTATACTCTAATTGCTTGTTTACAACCAACAGAATCCCGGCAGGCCAAGGGATTATTAGCATAATTATTTCATAATATTGTTTACATTGACGAATCTGAGGTATTGAAAAAAGTTTCAAATAAAAATTGTTTAGAACGTAATTTTGAAATGAACATGAATAAAAGCTAAAGATTCCATATCGATATATTTTCATTATAATGCAAAATTTCTCAAAAGAGGTACAAATTTCATAAACATCCTTTATTTCTTGGTAAAAATTCCCCCCAGATTTTTTTTCTAGAAGGAAGTTTTCGATTAACATGTCCTTGAACATTTTTAATCATAATAAAAAGAAAAAAAATCACGCTACTGATTTTTTTCTAAAAATAGATAAGGTTTTCACTAATACTTTTTATTCGTTAATAACAAATTTCTTCTTAACTTTTTTTGTCCGATGAGTGGTTTTTTATAAAAAAAAATAAAATGAATTTCTTTGCATTTGATATCCTTTTCTTTAAAGTAATATGTCATTTTAAGAGAACTTTGGTCATTGTGGGTTATTAGGGAAAATTTTTGTTAGATAACTTAGATACACATGTTTTTTTTAAATAAGTATTTTTAATAATTAATAAACCCATAGCATAAAATAAGTCAACATAATGGTTTTTTAAAGGTAAATGATTTTTTAATGAAAAAGCATTCGCCACCTAAAAAATTAAACGGAGGATTTTTACCAAGAAGTTAAGGTTGTTTATGAAATTGGTACTTGTATTTAAAAAACGCAGTGATTTGCCATTTTTTTCGTTAAGATTACTCAGGAAAATGTTATTGCGGACGCCACTAATAGAAGTAGAACAAATATTTTACTTGCAGAAAATGCATTTTTATGCCCAGTTATTATCTACCAAAATTCAAAAAATATTTCAAACGGTATTGAAGAAAAAATCGAATTTTTTCTTAATTTTTAGCACCCTGTATCTTAAAAATAAAGCGAACGTATGCAGATATAAACTTTTTTTTCTTAAAATCGTTCAAAAATTAAGCCCCTTCAGTTATGGCATTTTTTCGAAAACACGCTTTATGCTCTAATTGCATGTTTATTGCCATCAAAATCCCCGCAGGCAAAGGGACTCTTACTATGGTAATTATTTCTAAATATTGTTTACATTACATTGAAATTCCTAGAGAAGACTGAGGTATTGACAAAACTTTCAACAAAAAATCCTTCAGAATGTAATGTTGCAATAAACACGAATAAAAACTCTAAAGTCAATTTATAAACTGACATATACCTAATTAAATATGTTCTTAGTCTTCAAGTTTAAAGATTAAGTCTGTAAAATTTAAAAATTGTTTCCAAAAGTATAGAAATTTTTCATCATATTGAAGAACAAATTGTAATTTGGTATTTTTAAACTTTTTATTTAATAAAAATTGAATAATATAAAAGGGAAATATAATATTATATAAAATATCCTGCATATGCACATAATAATAAAAAAGTTAAATAAATCATAGTAGCTACATTTCAACGTAAAATGGCAACGTAACGTATTAAATCGTGCTTGCAGTATCCTCACCGTACACAGCGGTCGCTTCGAAAGTCGGGTCGACGTACTTTTTCGCAGCGCTACCCCCTAACGTTCTGTAGGAAAACACTGCCTATTAGAAGCACGTGTACGGTTTTTGGTGACGTCACTTAACGTAACATTACGGTCGCTCTTTTACGTTACCGTTCTGTAGGAAACCCTAGCTTAAGGGACTTATAGGAGACCGTAGTCCAGTGCTACAGGCCCTGGACTACTACCTAAGAGAGGGGAGTTCGATTCCCGCTAATGTAGGGATGCAAACGATAGTTCGATGTTTTAAAAACATCGATGTATCGTTTGTAAACATCGGTGTTTTAACATCGATGGTAAAGCTTAAAAAATATCGATACATCGTTCAGTTTATAAACGATGTTTGAAAAATCGATGTATCGCTTTCCGATAGAAGTAGCGCCATCTGTTTGCATCGAATTGAAGTGGCAAACCACCACACAATTTTGTAACTAGTCACCCGATGGCAGCAGTGTATATTTAACAAATTGATAATAAAATTGTATGCCGCAGGTATACAATACAATTATTTGAAATTTTTTTTTAAAAATTTGAGAGTTAAAATATTTCCCAAAATTTGGAGCGTATTCTAGAATTTTATAAACTCGAAAAATGAGAATTTGTTATATACAGGCGGACCATAAGTAATGGTACACAGCGCAATGGTTGATTTTTTTAATAAAAATAATATGATTTAGCTACATTTACCTTATACCAAAAGTTGATATTAACAGAGATACAGGGTCTCAAAGTTGAAGATAAAATTTCGATTTTTTCGTATAACTATGAAATGAATTTAAATATAGGCACGAAATTTAGCACAAGGGGGTTTCTTAAGTCGACAAACTTTAATTTGCTAACATATTACCAATAGCTGATAGGGGACGCTACCTGCGCTATCTTGCATAATTCTAAATCATCATAACTTTTTTGTGCACTCACGTATATTAATTTTAAATGGGTTATTTTATTTTCCCATATTTTTTTACGTAAAAAAGGCGTGCTTTCTAAAAGTTGATACGAGCAACCGTTTTCAAGATATTTGCCTTTAAACCTTGACGTGCCTTGGTTTTAAATTACTAAGATATTAAATTTTCGAAGTAGGCTTGAAAAAAAAAGTAATCATAAGGCAACTTTGAAAGTTATTTATGTCAAATATTATTTGCTGATAATATTATTACCTAAATTTTGAAAATCTCAATAAAGAAAATCCAAAAAATTAAGACGTAATTTATTTTCTAACATAGAGATGTGAGGTATGATGTCTGAGTCCGCACAAGCAAATTTTAATAGTCTGGGTGGTCGAAGCAGATATTTGGAGATAAATTTCAAAAAAAGACAGCCATATTTTTAATTGTTTACAATCCTTTTACATGAAAAAAGTCATTTCCCGCATACTTATTCTTGAAAATGAATTTTGTTTTGGTATTTTATTTAAATTTGCTTTAGAAATTTAAAAAATATGTGTAACAATAATGTCAGTAGAGAAATATTTGATACAAACTATTTTAGAGTCAGTTTTATTACTTTTATTTTGAAACCTACTGCAAAAAATTCACATTTACATAACTTAAAATAAATGTACTGCGAACTTTGAAGGCAAATATCTTGAAAACGGTTGCTTGTATCGACATTTAGAAAGTATACCTTTTTACGTAGAAAATGTGGGTAAATAAAAATATCTATTTAAAATAAGTGTACATAAAAGCACAACAAAGTTATGATGCTTTAGAATAATACAAGGTGGCGCAGGTGGCGCCCCCTATGAGTTATTAGCAATCTGTTAGCAAATTAGAATTTCTTGACCAAAGAAACCCCCCAATGCCATATTTCTTGTCTAGAGTAAAATGTGTTCATCAGTCATGCGAAAAAATCACAATTTTTTTTTTCAACTTTGACACCCTGTATCTCTGTTAATATAAACTTTTGGTATAAGGTAAATATGGCTAAATCACGTTATTTTTATACGAAAAATTTACTCTTGCTCTATGTACCATTACTTATGGTTCACCCTGTATATTTGATGTGTTTTAGGTAAATTTCGATTTTTTTTAAATTCCTAATTTTTTTTACAAATATGTTGAAATTTCCAGAGAAAAAAATTAACATTTTTAAAAAAAGTCCAATTTTTGAATCAAAAGAAAACTTTCAAAAACACATTTGTCAAAATTTCGAACCTAATTTCCAAATTTCGAATATTTGAAAAGTTGTGAATTTTTGAGTAAAAATTTTAATACCTAGTATTACAAATTGGAAATTTTTATCAAAAGTGCATGCTTAAATTTGAAAATGGCACGTCCTACTTTACATTCAAAACTTGGAAGAATCGAATCTGTCCTCAAATTTTGCATTAAACCAAATTTTATTTTTACAAGATTTGGTTTTTTCTCAAAATTTGCGTTTTTTTTTCCAAATTCGAAATTCAACCTTGAATTTTTCTCAAAAATTAAAACTTTTTTAATAAAAATTTGAGATAAAATTGGAAATTTTTAAAATTTAGAATTTGAATTTTAAATGTTGAAGTTTCCCTTTAATGTAATTTTAATTTTTTCAAAAGTTTAACATCTTTTTTAAAATTTTGGCTTTTTTCAAAATTTCGATATTTTTAAAATTTCATTTTCCAAAAATTCTAAAATTTGTAAGTTTCTGAACATTTCACATTTTGATAAAATTTTTCGAATTTTTTTTGAATATTTCGTTAATGTTTTAAACTGTATAATATTTTTTTTTATTGTAAAGTTTGACTTATTTGAAAATTTAAACTTTTTTGAAAATTTAGATTTTTTTAAAGCACAGAATACTTTCAAGATTTCACTTATTGAAATTTTTAGCTATTTTTCAAGATTTCAAATTTTTTTCTTAAAAATCCTAACTTTCGGAATAACATTTTTTGTAAATTCAATTAAATTAAAATTAAAATTTATTTTTAAATCTTCAAAAATTTTGCCTATCTTTTAAAAGTTTCCTTTTTCAAATCTCTTTCAAAATGTTGCCGTAATTTTTTTTAAATTTGTAAGTTTCTGAACATTTCACATTTTGATAAAATCTTTCGAATTTTTTTTGAATATTTCGGTTATTTTTTAAACTGTATATTATTTTTTTTGTAAAGTTTGACTTATTTCAAAATGTAACTTTTTTGAAAATTTAGATTTTTTCAAAGCACAGAATTCTTTTAAGATTTCACTTATTGAAATTTTTAGATATTTTTCAAGATTTCAAATTTTTTTCTTAAAAATCCTAACTTTCGGAATAACATTTTTTGTAAATTAAATTAAATTAAAATTAAAATTTATTTTTAAATCTTCAAAAATTTTGCCCTTCTTTTGAAAGTTTCCATTTTTTCAAATCTCTTTCAAAATTTTGCCTTAATTTTTTTCAAATTTGTAAGTTTCTGAACATTTCACATTTTGATAAAATCTTTCGAATTTTTTTTGAATATTTCGGTAATTTTTTAAACTGTATATTATTTTTTTTTGTAAAGTTTGACTTATTTCAAAATGTAACTTTTTTGAAAATTTAGATTTTTTCAAAGCACAGAATTCTTTTAAGATTTCACTTATTGAAATTTTTAGCTATTTTTCAAGATTTCAAATTTTTTTCTTAAAAATCCTAACTTTCGGAATAACATTTTTTGTAAATTAAATTAAATTAAAATTAAAATTTATTTTTAAATCTTCAAAAATTTTGCCCTTCTTTTGAAAGTTTCCATTTTTTCAAATCTCTTTAAAAATTTTGCCTTAATTTTTTTTACTGTTTTTTAAAATTGCAACTCTTTTTAAGAAATCAAATTTTTCAGAATTTCCAGATTTTTGAAAATCTTAATTGAAATTTTTCTTATAAAAATGCCGATGTTTTTCTAAATTTCGACTATCAAAATTTTACTACAAAATTCGTCTGTTAAAATTTCAACTTTTTCGAAAATTGGAAATACTTTGCAAATTTCGTTTTTCGATTCGAATTTTTTTTACTGTTTTTTAAATTGCAACTCTTTTTAAAATATCGAATTTTTCAGAATTTCCAGATTTTTGGAAATCTTTATTGAATTTTTTTTTATAAAAATGTCGATGTTTTTCTAAATTTCGACTATCAAAATTTTACTACAAAACTTGTCTGTTTAAATTTCAACTTTTTCCAAAATTGGAAATATTTTGCAAATTTCGTTTTTCGATTCGAATTTTTTTTACTGTTTTTTAAATTGCAACTCTTTTTAAAATATCGAATTTCTTAGAATTTCCGGATTTTTGGAAATCTTTATTGAAATTTTTTTTATAAAAATGTCGATGTTTTTCTAAATTTCGACCATCAAAATTTTACGACAAAATTCGTCTGTTAAAATTTCAACTTTTTCGAAAATTGGAAATATTTTGCAAATTTCGTTTTTCGATTCGATTTTTTTTTACTGTTTTTTTAATTTCAACTCTTTTTAAAATATCAAATTTTTCAGAATTTCCGAATTTTTGGAAATTTTTATTGAAATTTTTTTTATAAAAATGTCGATGTCTTTCTAAATTTGGACTATCAAAATTTTACTACAAAATTCGTCTGTTAAAATTTCAACTTTTACGAAAATTGGAAATATTTTGCAAATTTCGTTTTTCAACAAATTTCGAATCCTTTTGACAAAATTTTTAATATTTAATATTTTAAAAAGTTTGGCATTATTACTTTTTTAATAAATCATTATTTCGACTTTTTATGAAAAACCAGAATTCGTTTAAAAATTTTAATTTTTTATGAACATTTCAACATTTTTCAAAATTTGGTGCTTTTATAAAATTTTCGAATATTTTCAAAATTTTGCCATTTTTAAAAATTTTGACATTTTTAAAATTCATTTATGTTTCGGAAATTTCAAGTTTAAGGACGATATTTCGAGTTGTTTCTCGATTTTAATCTCGAAATATCACTTTTTTCTCGAAATTCCAAGATTAAAGTCAAAATATTAACTTTAGTTTCAAAATTTCGTCTTTAATCTCAAAATTTTGACTTTTTTCTAGAAATTTCGACTCTAATCTCGACCTTCGACTTTAAGCCAGAAAGTTAAAGAAAAAAATCGAAATTGTGGTTATTAAAAATTAAAATTACTGAACACATCCTACTGCCAACGGTCTAAAAACCATACCCAACCTAACCTAATGACAAAATATAGGAATCTCGAGATAAACATCGAAATTTTCAATGTTTCCTGAAATTTCAAGAAAAAAGCCGAAATTTTGAATGAAATGTCGATATTAAAGTCGAACTTTTAACTTTAATCGCAGAATTGCTAGAAAAATTCCAAGATTAAAGGTAAAATTTCGTGAAATCTTGGAATTTCTAAAAAAAAGTCAAAATTTTAATATTAACCTCAAAATTATTAAAAACCATTTCTTTTTAAGTTGATATCTGTTGTGCACCTTTGCAATTTTGACTTCTAAGTCCGCAATTACATATTTATTAAAAACATCGATGTATCGTTATCGAATACCGATGTTTAAGACATCGATGTTTTATTAAAAAAACTATCGATGTTTAAATATCGATGGTTTTTTGAACGATATTGCATCCCTACGCTGACGGCTTCATCCACCGCCCGTTTTTAAGAAACTTTCTGGTTCTCAAAGTCGACTCAGACGGTGAAATCAGTGTAACGTTAATAATTAGGCGGCTGAAGTGTAATACTTGCCACACTGCCTTCCTCGTATCCCATTCGGCCCTCACAGTGGCCCAGAGCGCAGGATAGTGCTATTATACAGAGAGCTATTATTGTTATATAATTAATATTATTAAATTAATTAGCAATAGAGTTGATCTTTGTCAAGATTCGCCTCGATACTCCACGTAAATCGAAAATAAAAAAATAGGCTAATTCCATAAAAAATTAAAAATTTTCAAGTTTCAATTTCTACTTCAGCGTACAAATCTCAATTTCTTAATCGACATGTTGTATGTACGTATCGTACATGTACTTAGAAATGACGTGTGGTAGTCACTTCACTGCGATTATGTATAATTTGTAGAATGCTTTGATACATGAGATATGGAATATTGATAAATGACAGTAGGGATAATTTTGAATTGGTCGTTTGGCAATACGATGCCTATCCGCGTGAAGGTTAATTAATAACGGTACGTTTGGAGTTGTGGCACAATCCCCTCGCTAAGGGTCGTAACAAGGGCACGTGTCTGACGCCCGCAATTCTGTGTCTGTTTACTGTTCGGCTACACAACACCGCGTACCTTCAAGGGGGAGAAATACATTTCTCTTTTTTATACATTTATTTTCTAATTGCTGGAAAATTTCCTGTTTCACGAATTGAGATATTCAATTCGTAACCTTCGAATGTTCTACAAATGGAATTAAAATCAATGGGGACTAACTAGGGTCACGTTCATTTTTATCCACGGAAGAGTTTTGTCAACAAAAATAATCCGAATCAGCACGATCGTAATTTAAGCATGATTTCTTTTCGTTTGCAACGTGAAGAGGATTTATATTGAAGTAATGTACAATTACTAATATAAATATGAATACATGATACATGATAGGAATAAACTAAAAAGTAATCGAGAAAAAACTTGCAGTTTCGTAATATGCTCTAAATGCATGATTTGGTTGCCCTTTGGAGGTGCATTCAACCTAAAATAATATATATTTTTTTTCAGAATGTCCAAATTTTTAAATGGGAATACACCAATGTACTTATCGTATTCTACGTAGTTTGGCAACATTATTTTTTCAAGTTTAATCCACTCGCAAAGGGTAACCCCAATATGATTTCAAAGCACTGCGAGTAGGATGCGGAAACAAGGATAGATAGGGAAGAACCGCCTTCTTAAACAAGGATAGATTGTAAGTTTTGGGGAAAATTCCTTTCGGTAACAAGTTCCATAACTTGAAAGTTCTATAGAAAAAAGTCTTCGTAGACAGAAGTCCTCATTCTGTCAGGCTGGGCCGCACAGGAGTTTGCTGTCTCCGACTGTCTAGTACGCCTCAAGAATCTTGCTCTTGGGGGATCAATCCTATTAGTTCCTGCGAGCATCTTCCATGATAGTACTTGTAGAAAAGAGACAAGTCACCAACCATACGCCTGTGCTCTAGTGCTTCGAGAGAATCGGTCAGACTATCGTCATCAATTAGGCCAATCGCTCTTCTTTGAATTAAATCCAAGAGCAGTGGCGGCTCGCAGCCACAACTGATGGGGGTGCTGCGACAATGTTTAGCGTTTTAAAATGTTTAAATTTTCTAATGAAAATTTCGACATTTCAAAACGTTACTTTTCGAAAATTTTAATCATTTTCCAAAATTTTAAATTTTTGGAAAACTTAAAAATTTTAACTATTTTGTTAATTTCAATAATTTTCAAAATTTTGACATTTTTTGCAAACTGTCGATGCTTTATTTGAAAATTGTGATTTTTTTTCAGTCAAACATTTCTTAAAACCTTTTATTGAAATTTTCGACTAATATTTCGTAAAATTTCGACTCCATTTCAAAACTTCAATTTTTTTTTTCAAAATTTCGACTTTATTTGAAAAATGACTTTTTTTTGAAAAGTTCAATATTTTTTAAAATTTTATTTATACATTTTTTAAACATTTCCTATTAAAACTTCGACTTAAAAGAAAAGATCCGTTTCAAAATTGAACTATTGAAAATTTCGACTTTTTTCAAAATTTTATCTTTTTAAAATTTCAACTTTTTTAATAATTACGAATATTTCGATAACTTTGAGTTTTCTAAAATATTTAAAAAATTCAGCTTCTTTGAAAATTTAATTAAAAACTCTGCAAATTATTTTAAATGTCGATATTTTTCCAAAAATTCGTCTTTCATTAACATTCCCAAAATTATCGAAAATGTCGACTATTTTAAAAATTGATATCCTTATCTTTTTTTGAAAATTTGACTTTCTATGAAAATTTCAAAATTTTTTAAGATTTGACTTTTTTTTTAAAATTCGACTTTTCTGATAACTTTAGCTTTACTTGTTCTATTTAACTTTACATTTCTTTGAGAAAAATTTCGAAATAACACCCGAATTTAAAAAAAAATAATAACAAAAAAATCTGTTTTTAAAATTGTGCAAAGTTTTGAAACAAATTTCAAAAAAAAACTTGCATTTTATATACAAATAAATTGCCAAAATTTGAATTTTAATCACAAAAAATTGGCTTCAAGCTGGAATATTTGATTTTTGAAATTTCTCTGGAACTTCAAAATTACTAGAAAAAATTAAATTAGAACAGTGAATTGTTAATGAATTTCTTTCAAAATTTTAATTAATTTTAATTTCGAAACTTTGAGACTCTTCTAAAAATGTTGGTTTCTTTTTCTCCAAAATTTCAATAATTTCCACTTTAACAAGTCGAAATTATAAAAAATATTTCTGACAATTAATTTATTTCAAAAAATCTTTTTTTTCTTTAATTCTGAAACTATTATTTTTTTGAAAAATGTTGTTGGCTAATAAGAAACTTTTTTTAGAAATATGATCTGCTTTCTTTTGAAATTTTGAATTTAATTCTTAAATTTCGATCTTTTTTTTATCGAAATTTTAAATCTAGAATTGAGAATTTCAAGAATAAATTTAACATTTCTAGAAAAATTGGAAATTCCGATTCAGAATTGTCTTTGGTCCTACAGTAGTAGTAATTTTTTAAAGAAATATCAAATTGTAAAAAAGGTTGAAATTTGCAAGGTTCATTTTTTCTTGAAATTTCAATATTTTTCCCAAATTTTTCTTATTTTTATGCAGATTTGAAGTATATTTTTCCTAAACTTATACTTAACAATTTTTAGTTTCTTATCAAAATTACAAAATAAAATAAACCTTAAAATATTAAAATTTGGTTAAAAAAACTTTTAAATTCTCAAAACAAATTAGAGAAAAATCAAAATGTCTACAAGAAAAAATATTTTAAAAATAAAATCTCCAGGAAAAGTCAAAATTTCAAAAACAATTTTTGTATAAAATGTTTGGAGAAAAACGCAAATTGCATAGGGAAAAAAAAGCAAAGTGTCTTGGAGAAAAAATCGAAATTTGGCAAAAAATATGAAATATCTTTACAAAAAAGTCGAAATCTTTTGTTTTCGCAATATGTTGAAATTTTTATGGAGCTTTCAGGGTTTTTTCCAAACATTTTTTGTCAAAACACGAAATAAAATAAACTTTAAATTATCAAAGTGTCGTGAAAAAACGTTTAAAATTTTAAATTTTTAAAGCAAATTAGAGGAACACAAAGAAAAATCTGGAGAAGTTGGAATTTCTAGAAGAAATTTTAAAAACCTCACTTTCAGGAAAAATGGAAATTTCGAGAAAATTTCTTTTTGTAAAATATTTAAGAAAAATGGAAACTTGGCAGAAAAAATCAAAATTTCCTAAAAAAAATCGAAATATCTGAAAAAACTCAAAATTTTTAAACAAAATTAGATTTGAAGTAAAAAGACGAAGATACCGTATTAACTTATTTTTTAGGGAAATAGTAAAATGCGAGCTGAGTTAGTTGGATTTAGATTTTTTCTTGAAATTGGAATTATTTTCTCAAAATATGCACATTTTGAAAGAAATTTGAGTTAACATTTTAATTCCTGCTCGAAATATTGATTTCTTTCTCAAAACTTTTACAAAAACTAGTTTTTGAGAATGTGATTTTGATCAAAATTAAAAATAAAATAGGTTTTTAAATGTCGTAACCTTGTGATAAAAACCTAAATTTTCTAAAAAAGAAATCAGAAAAAATCAAAAATTTCTACAAAAAATTGTGTAATTAAAAGTGTTCAGAAAGTTTTGATACTTCGACTTGTTTTCAAAATTCTCCCTTTTTTCAAACTTCCAAAAAATTTCGAGTTTTTATTAATTTCGACTTATTTCTTGAAATTTCAATCAATTAGTTGAAAGCTTTTCTCGAAATTTCGAGTTATTCTTAAAATTTTAAGTTTTAAATTTTGTCGAATGTTCGAAAAAAGGGAGAGTTTTGAGAACAAGCAGAAGTATCAAGAAAAAACTTGAAATTTTCAAATACAAGTGAATATTGAACAAATAATTCAAAATTTGCGCTCGTTTTTAGAAATTTTGATTTGTTTTTGATATTTCGAATTTTTCTCATAATTTGCCGTTGTCTCGAAATTCCGAGTTTTTCTGAAAATTTCGATCATTTTCCCAAAATTTTGATCTTTTTTCGAAATTTCGATCTTTTGTCGAAATATGATCCTTTATGTTTTTAATAATCTAAGCTTAGTCCCTAAAATTTCAAAATTTCGATTTCGTAAATGCCAATTCTTCAAAATTTTCCTGTTTTATCAAAGCTTGATTTCCTGTATGAAGTTCTGAAAGTTGGTTTTCGTCGAAATTCGTCTTTTTCTTGAAAATTCAACTCTTTTTTTTCGAAATTTTTTTTTTTTATTTCGATTTTATTCGCTAAATTCGACTTATGTTTCAAAATTTGACTTCTTGAAAACTGTTTGCACGAAATTTCGCCTTCTTTTCGAAATTACGTTATTTTTCCTAACATTGAGTTTTCTTTTGAAAACTTTCAACTTTTAGAATCTAACTTTTGAGTAATTTCGACTAGTTTATTAAAATCTGCCTTTTGCTCGAAATTGTGATCTTTATTCCGATATTTAGAATTTTTTTTTCAAAAATTCGTTTTTTTTTTAGAAATTTTGATTTTTTCATGGAAACACATCTCAAAAGTTCGCCATTTTTGATACAATGCGTGTTTTTTTCGAAATTTCGACTTTATCTCATCAAATACTTTATGGTTCTGAAATTCTCATCAACTGTTTCCTTAAAATTCGTATTTTTTCAAAGTTTCGATATTTTTCTCAAAATTCGACTGTTTAAGAAATTTTGGATTACTTTCAAAATCCAATATTTTCTATTCCTGGAAATCTGATTTTTTTTTCCTCGAAATTCGCCTTTTTTTCAAAATTTCGATTTTTTTTTCAAGATTCGTCTTTTGATAAACGACTTTTTTCAAGAGTTGACTTTCTGTTTGAAATTCTTATTAACTTTTTCCTTAAAATTCGTATTTTTTCCGAAGTTTCGATTTTTTCTCAAAATTCAACTTTTTAAGAAATTTCGGGTTAATCTCAAAATTTAATCTTTTATATTCCTGGAGACTGTATGAAGTCTTTTAGAAAAATTATTAGAAAAGTTCAAAATCACATTTTCAAAAACTAGTTTTTGAAAATGTGATTTTGATCAAAATTAAAAATAAAATAGATTTTTAAATGTCGTAACCTTGTGAAAGAAACCTAAATTTTCTAAAAAAGGAAATCAAAGAAAATTAAAAATTTCTACAAAAAATTGTGTAATGAAGTGTTCAGAAAATTTTGAGAAAATAACTCGTAAGCGAAACTGGGGGAGCTGCAGTTCCACGGTGCCTATGCGCCAGCCGCCACTGCAACTTAAACAATTTTTTTTTTTCGTATTTTGAATTTAAAGTCCAAGTTTTATAACTAAAATTATTTGTTAAATCATCGTAATAAACTGCACTGATAACTCATGGAACCGTATCCGCTGATGTGAGAAAACTGCATCGTGGTGTACATTTCAAATTTCAGTATAATGTTTTGACAGCGTGCGCTACTTCCCAGAGGGATCTCGTGGGAAACAACCCGATAGATCAGGTGTTACGATATTGACGATCCTTTACGCCATACACATGCACTATTTGTCATGTATTTTATGTGGCCACAAGCATGACCTGAACTTTTAGTACGTTTTACAATAGATGTCTGTAAAATCCACATTCGCTTCAGAACGACAAAAATGTCGTCGATGTGTAACATAATACCGACAAAGTTAAAAAAAAATACTTTTTAAAATTTAGATTTTTACTTACTAGAACATTTTAAAATAAATTTTGCTTTAAGCTCGTTTTTTATTTCCATTTTTGATTTACATTTGCGATAGCTTTCGGTAAATAAAAAATGATATAAATATAGCAAAATGTGCTTTGAAAAATTCGTGCTGGCTGCAGAATGATGTCTTGTTGAAATTCGTTGAATCAATCATGTGTATATTTGGCTACCTAGAGAACCTCCAGCTATGCATTGGGTAGCAAAGTTGCTATCTCGTCAGATGTCGCTGTCAAGCCATTATATAAGAAGAGCTCCACGTGCAAAGTTACGGTAAGATTATTAGGTGAGATTGACGTCCCTATCAAATCATCTATTTACATAGGAAGTGGAGAAAGGTCATTTAATTTTTCGGGACATAAAATATTATGTCCAGAATTAAATAACCTTTTGGGAGTATCTGGAACAATTTTCGAGGATAAAACGTATCCTATTAACGATCTCGCCTTGTAAGGTACGCCTGTGTCAATTTTCGTCAGAATCGCTTCAGTAATTGCGCCATGGAAAGCGGACAAACAGACAGACAAACACACTTTCGCGTTTAATATTAGTTAGGATTACTTCTCTTTGGAAACGCTTATAATTCCAAAATTGTTGATATACTTTTAATAGTCTAACTGCTGAAATTGGTTTAATCTGAAACTTATAATTAGTTATCGGACTAATTTGGCGTGGATATTTTATGTCACCTTTATCCGACCATCCGTAAAAGATGAGATGAGTAAAGTTACATCATTTTCAAGTCCCATCTCGTTCACTTTGTGTGCTAGGCTTGCTGCCTGACGATCGATAATGATGCTCATGTAATATAAATGTCTACATTCGCCTCCCCAGTATTCTTTATTCTTCGCCGGCTATGGATTGTAAACAAGTGAATTACTTGTGTGCGTCTGAGTAAATATATAACCCGAATGCCCTGTTATTACAATACTTACGTAGGTAGCTTTTGTACGATATATTTACCGAAAGTTGTCGAATTATTTTGCCACCGATATTGCCCTCCAACTTCTCGTGTGTATGTGTATGTACCTTTGAACGAGCCCGGGTGAATTTATGTCAATTAAATGTTCTGGAATGAAACAATCGAACGAGCTGCGGTTGAAAATATTTACAACCAACAACCACAGACTGGTTTCGGTCTTCTTTGGCCTCATCCATATGATGGTTGCTGTAGATATTTCCAACTTATAGCCATTAGTTAACCACATTCAAGAAAATTTACTGTAACTTCTTTACGAAGTTGTGTTGACTTCATTTTTTGTTGGCTTTGGAACTGCGAAGAAAAAACCAATAGAAAACGTATGAAAATATAAATTTCCTTGAGTGATTTGTAAATCACCTTTGTCTGTATATAACGAGAAACATTTCGCCATATGCTAATTGAAGCAGTTAAAGCTGAAAATTACAAAAAGTTGATGTACGATGCAACTAAAGTCACAAAGATCATTAGTAGTGAGGAAATTCTCTTATATTATGGGTTTACTCTGTGATTAACGCAGGGGTGCCTCAGGGGTCCGTTCTGTCTCCTACTCTATTTCTGTTACACATTAACGATGAGGCTATGATTGTGGCATTAGATATCTCAAAGGCTTTCGACAGAGTCTGGCACCGATCTCTTCTCGCCAAATTAACATTTTGTGGTATTCCTCCTGGACTCTGTCATTTGATATTTAATTTTCTCGCTGACAGATCTCTTCAGGTCGACGTCGATGGCATCTCATCCGAGGCATTTGCGATTAACGCAGGGGTGTCTCAGGCGTCTATTCTGTCTCCAACTCCTGTCCTAAGCAAATTGTTCACACTCTCTTACAACAAAGGTGTATTCCCTAACATCTGGAAATCTGCTAGAGTGCAGCCTGTCCCTAAAAAGAGAAAAGGGGATCTGGCTAACAACTATCGCCCTATATCTCTGTTACCCGTTATATCTAAAGTGATGGAAAAGGTTATAAACATCGTCACTCTCAAATATCTGAAGAAAAATAGAATCATCTCCGACAGGCAATACGGTTTTAGACAACAACGTTCCACTGGCGATCTACTGGCATATGCTACTCATATCTGTAACTCAGCTATGGAACAACATGGTGAGGCTAGGATTGTGGCATTGGATATCTCAAAGGCCTTCGACAGAGTCTGGCACCGATCTCTTCTCGCCAAATAACATCTTATGGTCTTCCTCCTGGACTCTGTCATTTGATATCCAATTTTCTCGCTGACAGATCTCTTTAGGTCGTCGTCGATGGCATCTCATCCGAGACATTTGTGATTAACGCAGAGGTGCCTCAGGGGTCTGTTCTGTCTCCTACTCTACTTCTGTTACACATGAACGATCTCTTAGCTTCAACTTCCAATCCTATATACAGCTACGCAAATGATAGTAACCTTGTGTCATTTTTTTTTCTACAACAAATCATTATCTATCGCTGCTTCAGATCGACTAAGGGAACAGCAGATACCGACGATTAATCGGGATCTCGAGATTATTCTGGAATGGGATAAGAACAATTTGGTCGACTTCAACGCTTTAAAAACTCAGGCCGCGGTTTTCTCTAAGAAAACATCAAGGGATAATGCAATAAACATACTAATGGACGGTAAAATCCATCCGATGGGATCTAATCCATCTATCCTAGGAGTGAATGCGAGCACCAACTTCTCTTGGAATGATCATGTGCGCGCCATTGCCAAATCCGCCTCTCAGAAGCTAGGCTTTTTTTTTAGAGCTAAAAAGTAGCTCACATCTCATCAGCTATTAACACTATACAAAGCTCAAGTTAGGCCAGCACTAGCCAATACTGTTTTCATGTTTGGAGTTCAGCCCCAAAACACTTAAGCTCTCACGGATTCAATTCAAAGAAGAGCAATTCGCCTAATTGATGACGAGAGTCTGACCGATTCTCTCGAAACACTAGAGCAGGGGTCGGCAAACCGCGACTCGCGAGCCGCATGCGGCTCTTTTGAATGAAAATTGCGGCTCTTTAAATTCCCTTAAAAAAATAATTAAATAAAAACTAGAGCAGACAGACATCCAGACACTCATTAAACAAGTGACTTACATAAGTCGAAATTTCCAAAAATACTTTTCTAGGAATTTTTCCTTTTTGCTAAAATTTTGACAAAAGTTATGATTTCAAGAAGTAATTTTCCGAAATTTTTGATTGATTTGTATTAACATTTTGGAAATACACGTGAAATTTGAAATTTCTAGAAAAGACCAACTTGGGGAGTCGAAATTTCTAAAAAATATTTTTCTCATGATTTTTACTTTTTTATTTGTAAATTTTCTAAACCCTTGAGATTTCGTGAAAAAAAGGTGAATTACTTTTTGCGAGAAAAGAAAATTTAAATATACAGAAACGGCAAATATTAAAATTCGCAATAAAAGCTGAAATTTTCAAAACAAGCCAAATTTTGAGAAAAAGAGATTTCGAAAAAATTGAGACAAAGAAAGAAACTTCGAAAAAATTGAGAAAAAGGACCAGATTTCGAACAAATTGAGAAAAAGGAATTCATCAAAAATTCTCAATAAAAGGTAAAATTTTAGAAAAATAAACATAAAAGTTCGACAATAGATTGTAACCCAAGACAAATTAAAAACCTGAAATTTGTAGACAATTTTGAATTTTTGAAATATAGTAAAATTTCTAAAAGAGAAATTGTTAAAATTAACTGAAAGCTTAGAAAAAATAGTCGATCTCTAAAAAAGTTAAAGTTTTCCAGTGAAGCAGAGGAAACTTTAATTTTAGGAAAAATTTCGTGGAAAAAGTTTACAACAATTCGAAATTTCGATAAAAAATTTTAATTTTCCAGAGAAAGCTAAATTTTGAAAATATATTTGCAATTTCGAGAACAGGACGAATTAAAAAAAAACTCCCAAGCAGATAAATTCGAATTTTGAGAAAATTGGTAAAATAATTTCGAAACAAAATTCCAAGAAAATTTCAAGCAGAGTTGAACTTTAAAAAAGGTCAAAAGTTCCCAGAAAAATCCAAATTTTTAGAAAAAGGAAAAGATTTCGAAAAAAATTGGGAAAAATGAAGACATTTAAAAAAATGAATTTATCTAATTCGGAAAAAGGGAGGAATTTTGAATAAAATGAATTTATCAAAAGTTCTCAAAAAAGGCAAAACTTTAGAAACAAAAAACTTCCAATTTCGACAATAGATTGAAACTCAAAACAAATTTAGAAACCTGAAATTTTTATACAATTTTGAATTTTTTGGAAAATTGCGGAATTTCGAAAAAATTGGGACAAAGAAATAGACTTCAAAAAAATTAAGAAAAAAGAACAGATTTCGAAAAAATTGGGAAAAAGGAATTTATTAAAAGTTCTCTATAAAAGGTAAAATTAAAAAAAAAACGTAGAATTTTGACAATTGATTGAAACCCAAAACCTGTAATGTTTAGACAATTCTGAATTGTCTGAAACAGAGACTAAATAGACTGAACGTTTCAATGTTGTCTCATGCGTACAGTTGAAGCTAAAATCCGGGGAAGTGGGGAGGTGCATTCCACTACTCTTTGATATGGTCGGATTAAGTAAAATTTATAAATACGAAACTTGCCGCGTAACGGTTCTAACGATTTAGATGAAACTTTAGAATTAGGGGCTTTTGGACCAATAGGATAATTTTTATAAGTGCTTTTTGGTAAAAGTTCAGGAGAACTATTTTCAAAGACATCTTGGTTTAATAGTAAAATAATTTTCTTTCAATACGCGACGCCTGTGTACAATATTGTTAAGCCGGTGCTGTAAACACGTCATGATTGCAGTGAAATGGCGATGGGCGCACGCCGATAATTTAATACTTATATATTTTATTTTTACCTACCCAAAGAATGAAACTCTTGATTTTCCTTCACTAATGTGTTCACTGAGGTTTCAACAATGATCCACAATACACTTCCCCATATTTACAGTCCATTTTCTTTAAAAAAAGCCGATGTTATCTTCGCAAAGGTCTGTCAAATAATAAGAGGGCGTTGCGACCTAGATGGAGCTAGGCTTTAGCCAGGCTTTCAACTGGCTTCACTGCTTACCGTGTTAGGTTCAGTCTATTTAGTCTCTGGTCTGAAATATAGTAAAATTTATTAAAGGGAAATTGTAGAAATTAACTGGAAGCTTAGAAACAATTGTCGATCTCTAAAAAAGTTTTTCAGTGAAGAAAAAAAAACTTTAATTAAAGGAAGAATTTCATAAAAAAAGTTTAGAACAACTTGAAATTTCGATAAAAAAATAGCAATTTTCGAGAGAAAGCTAAATTTTGCAATTTCTAAAACAGGACGATTTAAAAAAAACTTCAAATTTTCAGATAAATTCAAAAATTTTAGAAAAAAAAAACGTCGAATTTCGACAAGAGATTGAAACTCAAAACAACCTTAAAGACCTGAAATTTTCATACAATTTTGAATTTTTTGAAAAATTGCTTTATTTTGTAAAGAGAAATTGTAAGAATAAACTGAAAACTTAAAAAAAATCGTTAAAATTCAAAAAAGTCTAAGTTTTTTAGAGAAGAAGAAAAAATTTTGGGAAAAATTTCAAGGAAAAAGTTAAAATTTTAATAAAAGCTTGAAATTTCGACAAAAACTTTACAATTTTTCAGAGAAAGTTAAATTTTGAAAATGAATTTGAAATTTCGAGAATAAGACGATTCAAAATATAAATTTTCAGATAAATTCAAATTTTGGGAACATTTGTAAAATAAATTCAAAAGAAAATTTCAAGAAGTTTTTAACTTTAAAAAAACGTCAAAATTTCCCAGAAAAAGCCGAATTCTTAGAAAAAGGACAGATTTAGAAAAAAATTGGGAAAAAAATGAATTGGTCCAAAATTCTTAAATAAGGGCAAAATTTCAGAAAAAAAAAGTCTAATTTCCGCAATAGATTGAAACCCAAAGCAAATTTAAAAAACTTAACATTTTCAGATAAAAGAGATTTTTAAAATGAACTGGAAGCTTAAAAAAGTGTCGGACTTTAAAAAAGTCGAAGTTTTTCAAAGAAGTAGAAAAAATTTAAATTTTAGGAAAAATTTCAAAGAAAAAGTCAAAATTTTAATAAAAGCTCGAAATTTCGACAAAAACTTTACAATTTTTCAGAGAAAGTTAAATTTTGAAAATGAATTTAAAATTTCGAGAATAAGACAATTCAAAATATAAATTTTCAGATAAATTCGAATTTTGAGAACATTTGTAAAATAAGAAATTTCAAGAAAATTTCGAGAAAAGTTTTTAACTTTAAAAAAACATCAGAATTTCCCAGAAAAATTCGAATTCTTAGAAAAAGGACAGATTTAGAAAAAAATTGGGAAAACTGATTTAAAAAAAATGAATTGGTCCAAAATTTTTAATTAGGGCAAAATTTCAGAAAAAAAGTCTAATTTTCGCAATTGATTTAAACCCAATGCAAATTAAAAAAACTTGACATTTTCAGATAAAAGAGAAATTTTTAAAATGAACTGGAAGCTTAAAAAAGTTTCGGACTTTAAAAAAGTAGACGTTTTTCAAAGAAGTAGAAAAAAGTTAAATTTTAGGAAAAATTTCAAGGAAAAAGTCAAAATTTTAATAAAAGCTCGAAATTTCGACAAAAACTTTACAATTTTTCAGAGAAAGTTAAATTTTAAAAATGAATTTGAAATTTCGAGAATAAGACGATTCAAAATATTAATTTTTAGATAAATTCGAATTTTGAGAACATTTATAAAAAAAGAAATTTCAAGAAAATTTCGTGAAGAGTTTTTAACTTTAAAAAAACATCAGAATTTCCCAGAAAAATTCGAATTCTTAGAAAAAGGAGATATTTAGAAAAAAATTGGGAAAAGTGATTTAAAAAAAAATGAATTGGTCCAAAATTCTTAAATTGGGGCAAAATCTCAGAAAAAAAGTCTAATTTGCGCAATAGATTGAAACCCAAAGCAAATTTAAAAAACTTGACATTTTCAGATAAAAGAGAAATTTTTAAAATGAACTGGAAGCCTAAAAAAGTGTCGGACTTTAAAAAAGTCGAAGTTTTTCAAAGAAGTAGAAAAAAGTTAAATTTTAGAACAAATTTCAAGGAAAGTCAAGATTTTAAGACAAGTTTCAAATTTCGATAAAAATTTGTCATTTTCCAGAGAAAATTAAATTTTGAGAATAAATTCAAAATTTCGAAAACAAGACAAATAAAAAAAAATCTTCAAATTTTCAGATAAATTGAATTTTAAGAAAATTGGTAAAATAATTTCGAAAGGAAAGGGAATGTTGATAAAACTTCCATTTTCGAGAAGTGTTAAACTTTAAAAAAACGTCAAAATTTCCCAGAGAAAGTCAAATTTAAAGAAAAAAAATCAAATTTTGAGATTTGAAAATAGATGAATTTCGTTCGAAATAAAAGTTGATATTTCAGGAAAAATTTAAATTTTGAAAAAAAGAGATTTCGAAAAATATGAATTTGTCAAAAGTTCTCAAAAAAGCAAAATTTTAGAAAAAAACGTCGAATTTTGACAATAGATTGAATCCCAGAACAAATTTAAAAACCTAAAATTTTTAGACAAATTTGAATTTTGTGAAAAATTGTAAAATTTCCAAAAGAGAAATTGTAAAAAACTCCGAACTTAGAAAAAATTGTCGAACTTTAAAAAGTCGAATAAGAAAATAAATAATTTGCAATTTTCCAGAGAAAGTTAAATTTTAAGAATAAATTTGAAATTTCGAGAACAAGACGAATAAAAAAAACTTCAAATTTACAGAAAAATTGGCATTTTGAGGAAATTGGTAAAATAATTTTTAAATAAAAAGGAATGTGGATAAAACTTTCAATTTCGAAAAAAGTGTTGAACTTTAAAAAATGGTCAATCTTTTCCAGAGGAAGTCAATTTTAAGAACAAAATCAAATTTTTAGATAAAGTCAAACATTCTGAAAATGGGAGAATTTCGTCGATAAAATCGCAGCTTGCAGAAACATAATAACATGTCGAGTTTTCAATTAAAATTTGGAATTTTGAGAAACACCTAATTTAGAACTTTTAAGTTGCAAAATGGCTCATCTGAAGAGTAAAAGAACCCTGAACACCAACAACAGAGCAGTTAATTCTTAAAAAATCCTCTAAATCTCTAAACACTGACGGAGTATAACCTAGAGTTCAAAACCGAAGAAAAAATCGTATAGAGTACCTGGGTCTAAATAAACATTGAATATCCAAGGGAAATAATCAGAGTAATAAATTCACAAACTCTTTACTAGACTCTCAAGAAATTTAATCTAGATGACCAAAGTTCCAATAACTCATTTAGAGCTTTGCACCACAAGAAAATTATCTGAAGTTTCTAGAGCATCAGATTTTTTGAGTAAAGCGTTGATTGAATTAACGAGTAAAGTCTCAATTTGTAAAGAAGACCTACAACGAGCATTAAAAATTTCAAATTTTTAAGGACACTTATCTGGAGCTCTCAATCTGGTAATAGCGATATTTTACTACTCTGCTGATATTTCCATCGAAATTGTATGTGAAGATTTTCATTTGGAATGATGTTGAGTATTTAAATATTTTTTAATTGGAGAACTAAAACTGAGGATACAAAGGGACCGCGAAATTCAAATGTTATGATAAACGAGGCGTAATTTTTATCGATGAGTTGCGAGGATAACGAAATAAGCAAACACAGTAATTGGGCTCGGTGTTGTAAGAATGATTCACGGGATGTTAATTGACGTGTCACCCCCGCATACCCTTCTTGCTTGGCTGCATCCCCTCGTGAGTCAAGCCTCCCTAGTTGAATCCATGAATATATGGATGATTTCTAAACTGAATTACTTGTACGGTAAGGGAACACACGTTATCCTATTCACAGCAGTATTCTGTATTTTGTAACGTTTGCAACTTGTACTCTTACAGCGTCAACTGAAATTAACTTGTATTAGTCGAGTTAGTGGAGTTGCCAGTAAAAAGAGGTATTTATTTTATTCAGCTTCTACAGATCTTTTGAAAAGTCATTGATATACGTTACGTATAGGGGATGGGAAGTCATTAAGTGGCAATGTTGAGGTTGGGGTCAGTGATTTTTTTTTCTGTAATTTATTTTTGGGGTTAATAACATATTTTCAAGTTTTGGAAAAAAAAAGGTTTCTTACGTTGAGAAAAAACTGGTTTTGTCTTTGGGCATAATGAAATCAAGCACTGGATCCTTTCTGGCGTTGCGTCCTCTGAGCAAAATCCGAGGATTAAAACTGGTCCTTTGATCCTTCAAAGATATTTTAAGTGTAATCACTTGACGAACAATCTGAATAGATTAAAATGAAATTTACATAAGCACATTTCATTAAGGTAAAAGTAAAAAGAAGTGGATACACGCGACCTCTCCCCCATATATATGCAGAAAACTGAGCGTTTTAGTACTTGCATGCGTTTGTTATATCGATAAAGAATTAAAACGTGACTTTCGTGCGTTATTCTACCTATCCACGCACACAATACCAACTTTACCATATTTTGTACATAACAGGAGCAACCATTTTTATTGCCCCGTCAAATTATTATTTTTAATCGACTTTTTTAACTTTTTCAGCGAGAATGATCCAGTAAAATAGGATTTCACGAAGGCTTCAGATTTAATAAGATACATCTCTTCGAGTAAGTGTTCGGGTGGGGCTTCTTCGCGAACAACGATAAACACCAAATTTAAGACACGGTAGAGCATGGTAATTGTCAACAATCCTTTTATTTCTCAGGAGAGAAAGAGAAAAAGGAAAAAAAGGAGCAGCACAACAGCCAGTGACAGCGAGTCCTCAGAGACGGCGACTGTCAAGACAAAGAAGATCAAGGAGAAGAAGAAAGAGAAGGCACAAGATAATGGGATAATTCCACCCATTATCTTGAGGAAACAAAAAGATTGGGCAAATGTATCGAAGCTTATGAGGTTAAGCAAGATACAGTTCACAAAAGCCAAGGCGATCAGGGACAGCATAAAGCTTTTTCCTGCTCCCGTAGAAGATTACCGTGCCTTGGCAAGAATGTTAAACGAGAGGAAAGTGTCGTATCATACATTCTCGTTTCCCGAAGAGAGAAACCTTAAGGTGGTTATTAGAGGAATAGCCACCTTTCTCAGAGAAGAACAAGTTAAGAAAGACTTACAGAAGCAAGGATTTAACCCCCTGAAAGTGTCAAGAATGCACAAAAGGGGCAAGGAACAGACAAATATGCCTCTTGTCTTCGTAGAAGTCAAGAGGGAAGAAAAGAAGATCTTCGACTTGGACAGATGCTGTGGCTTGAAAATCACAGTTGAAGCCCTAAGAAACAGAAAAGATGTCGGGCAGTGCTACAATTGTCAGCAATTTGGGCACAGTCAGAGAAACTGTCACGCGGATCCGCTCTGCGTGATCTGCGGACAGAAGCACGATTCACTCAGCTGTGATCAACCCAAGTCGCAGCCAGCGAAATGCGCCAACTGCGATGGAGCTCACCCAGCGAGCTATCGCGGTTGTCCCGCAACACCAAAAATCAAAACCAGTAAGATTACTGTTCAAAAGAAGGCAAGCAACGAAACTAGCTACGCAAGCGTAACAAAAGGACCACTTAACCAGCAGGTCGTGGAAGCCAAAAATTACGCCAGCAAGAAGCTGAAAGGACCTCTAAAACTGACAAAGAAGGTCAACAAAGAGGAACCGAAGAAAAAAAGACAAAGAAAACCGAAAAAAGCGCCGGAAAGAAAGCCGAAATGAGCATTATCTTATGCGAGATGATAATGCAATTCAACAGTGCAGGGGCGACACCAAGTGAAGTGAAAGTCTTCATGGAGAGGGTGCAAAAACTGTTGAATTTAGTCGACTAAAAAATGACTAGCACTCAACAAAAAAGGAAACCCAGCTGCCTGAAAGTGGTAGCCTGAAACAGCGACGGGATTACGAATAAGACACTAGAACTAAAGGAGTTTCTAATAGAGCACAATGTAGACGTGTTTTTACTAAGCGAAACTAAATTAAATGGAAGCGACAAGATGAAAATACCAAATTATGCAATCTACAGAGCAGATAGAAATAGAAGAGGAGGAGGAACAGCAATTCTAGTTAAAAGAAACCTAGATCACTATACTCCAGAGCAGCCGGAAACAAGTCACTTAGAGTATAATATGGTGACAATTAGAATGGAAGATAATAAAGAAATTAAAATAGCATCGAGATACATTCCACCGAACAAAGAAGTTCTCGAAAAAGATTTTGAAAAAATATTCATTGCAAACGAAGAAACGTTAATTGCAGGAGATTTTAACGCGAAACACCCGCAATGGAATTGCAGAGCGAGGAATACCAAAGGCACAGCGCTGGAAAGATACGTCACTGAAAATGACGTAGGTGTTTTGGCTCCCAGAGAACCAACACATTATGGCCATACAGGACATCCTGACATATTTAAGAATATTTAAGAATTTTTAAGAATATAACTAGAAATATGGAGATATATACGAAATCTGAACTAAGTTCAGATCATAACCCAATATATATACAAATAGGAGAAGAAGGCTTATTGGAAGAACAACAGATAGTTAAAAGAACTAACTGGCAAAGATACAAAAGGCATCTGGAAAAAAATCCGACAATAAGGGAGGAGATTTCGAATGACAACGAATTAGAAAGAAGCGTCAGAAAGATACAAGAAACTATTCTAAATGCCATCAGTGTGGCGACGTATGAGAAAAGACGGGATTATAGAAAAAATAATCGCTATATAAAAGAATTAGCAAGAGAGAAAAACAAGCTAAAGAAGAAATATCATAGGACACTTGATCCTCGGGATAAAAGAAATATGAACAGAGCACAGACTGCATTGAGGCAGGCCTTAGAGCAGCAGAGAAATGCAGAATGGGACAGAAAACTAGAGGAAGTAACAGTGTAAGATAATTCTCTCTGGCAACTACACAAAATCCTAAAAAGGAAAAGAACTCAAACTCCCTGTATGCACACCCCAAGAGGAACTGTGTATACTCCGGAAGAAAAAGCAGAAACTCTGACTAACCACTTGGAGGAACAATGCCAGCCTCGCTACAAAAATTACAACGACGAACAAATATACAAGTGAACAGACTCCTGAGACAAAAAGCAGAAGCAAATGAGGAAGGAGAACCAGTTAGAGAAACAAATGTGGAAGATATTAAGTCGATAATCAAGAATATGGCGAAGAAAAAAGCACCAGGAAGAGATCAAATCTCAAATCTGGCCATAAAAAATCTACCGGAAGCGGAGATTGAAAAAAATCAGGAAAATTATCAACACGATAATAGAAATGGAACATTTTCCCAGCATATGGAAATTCGCACAGGTGGTGATGATTGCAAAGCCGGGAAAAGACCCCACATATCCACAAAATCAAAGACCGATAAATTTTCTCCCGGAGATAAGTAAAGTGGCAGGAAAAATAATCTGCTCAAGATTGCAAGAAGAATTAGAAAGATTAGAAGTAATACCGGAAGAACAATTTGAATTTAAGCCGGAACACAGCACCACACAACAAGCGTTGAATCCACGGGGTTGGTCTGTTTAGATGTTGCCAAGGCTTTTGACAAAGTTTGGCACAAAGGACTAGTATATAAAATGCATAGAGCGAACATCAATCCCAAATTAACAAGGATTATACAATCCTATTTAGAGAATAGGAAATTCGAGGTAAAATTGGACGGAATAATAACAGAAGAAAGAAGAATAAGTGCTGGGGTTCCGCAAGGCTAGGTTCTAGGCCCCACTCTATTTAACATATATATGAATGACATTCCCAAACCAAACGGAGTAAAGATAGCGCTGTAAGCGGATGATACAGCGATTCTAGCAAGACAAACAAGACAAGAAATAATAGTTAGAAGATTGCAAGAAGCACTTAATCAAATGGAGGAAAGGTTTGAAAAATGGCGTATTGAAGCCAATGGGGACAAAAGTACGGCCACATATATGACAAGAAAGAGGACACAGCCAGAGGAAAATTTGAATATTTTCAATGAAGACATTCCCTGGACAGAAGAGGCAAAATATCTAGGAATAATCCTAGATAAAAAAACTAACCTTCAGGAAACATATGGAACACGCTAAGAAGAAAGCAATGAAGGCAAGGACAATAATTTATTTGCTTCTGTGCAGAAAAAGCCGTCTAAGTCTGAGAAATAAACCTATAATGATTTATGGTGCAGCGTGCTGGGGATACACAGCAAAATCAAACATGAATATACTAAAAAACAGCACAGAACACAATGCTAAGGATGATAGCCAACGCTCCCTGGTTTGTAACAAACCGAAGAATTCATGAAAATTTACAAATAGAAACGATAGAAGAAGCGGTAAAAAAAGCCGCAAGAAGAGAGTTCGATAAAGCTGAAATACACCCAAATCGACTACTCAGGGAAGTAGTGGATTATGAACCGCAAGATTATCCAAGATGCAAAAGACCTAGGACGGTCTTAAGAAGATAAGGGAGTCTACTAACCTTGGGTTTTAGTGTGGTTTCCCAAAGGCAAGGTCAAATGGCTAGTAGGCGAAAGAAAAACAAGTCGCTCTACACGCGCATTAAGAGGATGTTTTACAGAAAGAGAGATAAAGGCAGATAGTAAAATCTGCACCAGATGAGAGGCAGACATGGAAGGTCTAAATCTCAAAAGAGGCAAAAGAGTAACTACCGGTACGAGCAGATTAGTAAGATCTGCAACGCAAGAGACAAGGACACGGAAGGTCTGAATCTCTAAAGAGGGAAAAGAGCAGCAATAAACAAGTGAGGTGTAAAAGTTCTTAAACAGAACAGAGCGACAAAGGGGTAAGAGGAAAATATTCCTGACCCCATATGGAGATTGGAAGATAAAGATAAAGGTAATTGTCAAGCATATCAGACGCCAAACTCTTTCGATACATGAAGCTGGCTCAGGAAGGAGACAAAGGATCCAGTCAATATAGAAGAGGACTCCAACTCAGTATATCAACTAAACCAAAGGCTAATTGATAAGCAGATATTGTGGAATGAATCAACAACTGAGACAATTTTAATTTTCATACCCAACCAGATTATGTATGATGTAACTAAAGTCACAAAGGTCACTAGTTTAATCCACTCGCAAAGGGTAATCCCATTATGTTTTCAAAGCACTACGAGTAGTATGCGGAAACAAGGATAGATGGCGATGAACCGCCTTCTTAAAAAAAAAATTCCTTTCGGTAATAAGTTCCATAACTTGGGAGTTCTATAGAAAAAAGAGATTCCGTAGACAGAAGTCCTCACTGTATCAAGCGGGACTGCACAGGAATTTGCTGTCTCTGACTGTCTAGTATGCCTCAGGAATCCTGCCTTTGGTAGGATCAATCCTATTAGTTCCCGCGAGCATCTTCCATGATAGTACTTGTAGAAAAGAGACAAGTCGCCAACCATACGCCTGTGCTCTAGTGCAGGGGTCGGCAAAGTTTTAAGCCAAAAGAGCCATCAGCAATGAAAACATTGGTTTCGTGAATTTCAAAGAGCCACAAGTTTTTATTTCTGATTTCACATTTTATTTCACAATTAAATCAGATAAATCAGACAAAATATGGAACAGGGGGGACCCATCTGATTCATGTAGTCAAAAGAAAACATATTTAGCCCAAAAGACCTTTTATTTCTCATAATTTAGAGCTTTATTTCAAAATTTGCCTTTTTGTTGTAAATTTGACTTTTTTAACTCTTCTCTATATTCGTCTTTTTTTTCAGCTATCTATTTAGACTGTTTTCCCTAAATCTTCCTCTCTTCTCAAAACTCGACAATCTGTAAAAATGTTTACTTTTTTTTAATTCGACTTACACTGGAAGATTCGACTTATTTCTCAAAAATTCATCTTTTGTCGATTTCGTAATAAAAGAAGTAAAAATTTTAAGCAATAATTTGAAGATGTTAAATAAAATAGTTTTTGAAGATTTCGATCTCTTTCTCAAATTTTCTTTTTTCGAAATTTAGATCTATTCTTAAATTTGACTCCCTTCCAAAATTATATTTTTTTAACTTTCTTCTAAATTGCGACTTTTATCTTACAATTTCTATTCTTTTTAATTTTTTTTCCAAATTTTACCCTTAAACATTGACTTTTAATGAATACTTAAACTTTTATTTATTTTCTGGAAATTTCGACCTGTTTCGTAAAATTAGGTCAGTGTTTAGAGCTTCGGAGGATTTTTTTAAGAATTAACTGCTCTGTTGTTGGTGTTCAAGGTTCTTTTACTCTTCAGATGGGTCATTTTGCAACTCAAAAGTACTAAATTTCTTAACAGTTTAGAGAGTTAATGTTAATGGTAATTTTACAGCTCTAGATTAATTTTTTTTGAAGTTTTGAATGAATTTTATGGCAACTAAATTATTAAAAATTTAGAGCTCTAGAGAGACTTACTAAAATTTATTACGCTGAATTCCCGTTCTTCCAACTTTAGAACTAGATTAAATTCTATGAGAATTCGGAGATCTGAAAGAGCCTTTTACCATCTTTAGAGTTCTAGATTAACAGTTGAGAGTTATTGAGAAATGAGATTTTCTTGTGAATTTATATCTCTGGGTTTATTCTTGGGCATTCTAGATGTATTCTTGGGAGTTCCAGATTTCTCGATTTCAATGCACTAGATGAATCTCAGTGCAGTTTAAGACGTTTAAATTGAATTCTTTAAGAGTACATGATTCCTCGATAAGTTTGTCTTTGAGTTTAGTATTCTGGGTTATAACTCTGAAGTCTGCAAAGCCCTAAGCAAATTTTCCTAAAAATTTAAAACCTTAGCCGGTTCTTGATCCGTTGACTTCAATTGAGGTCACTTGGTCACTTGATAATTTAGATGTTGTAGCTCATTCTTATTTCTATATCCATAGATGAGGTTTTTTAAGACTTTTAAATTTCTACATATTCTGGGATGCATTCGCTTTTTAACGTTTTAGGGTGGTCTAGTAGGAGCAATTCCTCTACATATTTGGAGCTAACCTAACTTTAAAAATTGAGCGTTGAAGCGTATTGTTACGTGACATAATACTTTAATTGTACGATTAACGGTGAGTTTTTATTTCAGGTCATACTGCCCAAACTGCCAATACCACCTTTGGAACGCACACTAGAAAAATATGAAAAAACAATGAGACCTCTCTTAGATGAAAGTGGATTAGACAGATTAAAGAAAATACTTGAAAAGTTTGGTAATCCTTCAGGCTTAGGACCTCGCCTTCAAGATTATTTATTGGATCGAAGGGAGAAAATGGATAACTGGGTGAGTGAATATGAATACAATGTGGCTCTCAGTGCTGGACACACATTACGCACAGAGTACTACTGATTATCTTTTAAAATTTTTACCAATCGAACCGCTACTGTAGTCTGGATTTTGATTTTAATGTGATAGTATCACTTCGGTTTACAATTGAACGTTTATCTTGTGTGAAAAAAGTTGATATTCAAAAGTAAATTTTGAGATTTAAGCCAAAATAACTG
The DNA here is from genome assembly GCA_028583605.1 of Dastarcus helophoroides. Lineage (NCBI taxonomy): Eukaryota > Metazoa > Arthropoda > Insecta > Coleoptera > Bothrideridae > Dastarcus > Dastarcus helophoroides. Next base: position 34,657,766 of record CM053327.1, read on the forward strand.
AAGAACATTTCTATAAATATCTGGATGCTAAGCTTGATGTTAAAATTAAAATGTAAAATTTTGAAAATGTCTAGATTTTCAATATAAAGTCATTGGAATAAAAATAGCTTAAAGGGTACCCCTAAAAATACTCTACCTTTTAGTAAAAGTTTGATTAAAATCGATTAAACAGTTTCCAAGATTAGCCCTGACAAAAGATAAGTCCACAGGCAGACACCTAGACGCTTCAATATTATTAATATATAGATTTTAGCCTGTAGTAATATACATATGATGAATTAAATAAATTCTTTTAAGTTGTTAGCGTATTTCAATGTAAATATTTTTGGTTATACGGTTTAGCAAAATGATAATGCTACCCAGAAATTGTAGGTGAATCCCCAATTACTGAATGTGAGTTACGTGAATAACTACGAGTAGCCAAGCGGAATATCAAACCCCCTCAAGCTGAGTCGATCTTGTTAGCTACGAAAATTGTTTGATCGGCGATTCGGAAGGTAAACGTTATACTTTCCACCCCTATATACAGTTCGACTGCTGAAAATTATTCGATGCTCTTTCCAATTTTATATAAATCTTTAGAAGTAATATTTATTGCCACATTTAACAATTAACATTATAAAAGAAATACCCCCTTCGCTACTCTAATAATTTTAATTAGCTGCTTTATTAATTAATGGAAAATGAAAGCATATTTTCTTTGCCTTTGAATTTATGATCAAAGTGAATCAAATATCTGAAATAAAATAATAAAAAAAACATATTACTTTATTAAATAATTGCCATTTATTTTTATAAATGTGGGATATAGTATGAATTAAAACTTAAGTTGCTTTACCTACACACTTGAGAGAAAAGGCGAATAAGAGCATCCCTTTGTAAATTAAGAGTTATAATTGGATTGCGCGGGCAGGAAATAAGTAAACATACAGATTGAGAACCCTCTTGTTTGTTTTGTGAGTTTCGCATAAGCACTTCAATATTATATAATTCCTGCTCTATTTACCCAAATTAATGAGATCTAATTAAAAAAAAAACTTGTGCAAATCGGCAACTGAAAAACAACTAAACTTTTAATGGTACTCCAGTGAACATTTTTGAAAAAACATCTCTACTAGAACAAAAGTCTGAATAGAAAAATTGTTTAGAGAAAAGAATAAACACTATAAATTACAAAAATGTCAAAATTTTCAGAACACGGTTAAAATTTCAAGAAAAGTTTCACAAAAAACATAATATTTCCGGTCAATAAGGGTCTACCATGAAGAATAAAAGTTTCACAGTCTAAATGATTTTTATAGAAAAATTCAAAAATTATGAAAGACAAAAATTTTATTTTTATAAAAAAAAGTTAGAAAAAATTTCTAGAAAAAAAGCCGTTTTAAGGAAAATTCTAAATTCTATCAAAGAAGTCAAAATTTCGATAAACCACTTCGGTTGTAAGTCGAACATTCGATTTCAGTTGTAGGTCGAATCTTCAAGTGTAGGTCAAATGTTCAATTATTGTAGGTCGAACCTACACCTATAAGTAGGGATGTCGATTCCTTTTTAAAATAATCGATTTTTGGATCGATTCGAATCATGCACTAAAGAATCGATTCTCGATTAAATTAGGTGCTGAAAGATCAATTTCCGATTAATCGCCTTGTTGGTGAAATGTTTAAACATTTCTAATAAATGAAAAATTGAATTGTCTTGAATTTTCCAATTGTCTTAAAAAGTTCGACCTTCTTTTTAAACATTTCGATATTTTTCAATGTTGTCAACATTATTTTAAAATTTTGACTATTGTTACGTGCGTTATCGGTTCGAATTGATACACGTGATGGACTATTTACATCGCGTTACACTATTTTTCAAAATTTCGATCTTTTTTGAAAATCTTAACTTTGATCAAAATTACGATTTATCTTCAAATGTAGTAGGACTTCAAGTTTCTTTTTTTTTTGAAAATTGGATTTTTTCAAATCTCTTTCAAAATTTTGTCTTGAAATTTTTTACTATTTGTTAGAATTTCCACAATTTTGGAAATCTTTTTAATGGAAAGTTTAACTTTTTTATGAAAACATCGATATTTTTCTAAATTTTGACTATTGAAATTTCGATTTAAGATTCGTCTGTTGAAATTCTGACTTTCAAAAATTAAAAATTTTCTGAAAATTTTTTTCCTTTAATTTTGACCTTTTTTTTTAATTAGTGCGACTCCAAAAATTTTCAAAATGCGATATTTTCTTAGAACGTTGGATGTTTTAAATTCTGACTTGTATAAAGTTTGGCATTTTTACAAAATTTTGCCTGACATTTTAAAAAAAAAATTTATGTACTTTTTTAAAAGACCTGAATTTTTAATGAACATTTCAACTTTTTTTAAATTTCGGAAGTTCCTCAAAATTTTAAGTGCTTTTTCAAAATTTTGGCTATTTCAATATTTTGACATTTTTAATATTTATTTATTTTTGAAAATTCCAAAATTTTGTATTAAACCAAATTTTATTTTTATAAATTTATGTTTTTTCCCGAAATTGCAGCTTTTTTGTCATTTCATAAGAAATAATTAAAGAAATTAGGCGCAGAAAGACCCATCAATTTGAAAAAAAGTGTAAAAACTTCGAGTTTTAAGGTGAATTTTCGAGTTTTTTTCGAAATTTAGAGTTTTTCTCGAAATTTCGAGTTTTTCTCGAAATTTCGAGTTTAACCCTGAAATATCAACTTTTTTCACGAAATTCCAACAGTAAAGTCAAAATTTCGACTTTAATCTTGAATTATGACTTTAACCAAGAAATTTCGAAAAAAAAGTCGAAATTTTGGTTAAAATTTTTAAAAATAACTGAACACATCCTACCACCTTCAGCCAATATTGTATACCTAACCTAATTTCGTGTATATTTAAAAGTCAAAATTTCGAGATTATAGTCGAAATTTCAATTTTAATCCCTGGAATTTCGAGAAGCAAATCGAAATTTCAATTAAACTCGAAATTTAAAGAAACGTTCTTTTTAAATTGATGTCCTTTTCTACCCTTTCCTAATTCTTACTTCTTAAAAATTAGGCTTAGAAAGACAATCAATTTAAAAGAAAGTGTTAGGAACTTCGAGTTTAAAGACAAATTTTCGAGTTTTTTCTCGAAATTTTTAATTCTACCTCGAAATATCAACTTTTTCTCGAACTTCCAACAGTAAAGTCAAAATTTCGAATTTTTTCTCGGAATTTCTGGAAAAAAGTTGAAATTTCGAGGTCAAAGGCAAAATTTCAAAAAAAAAGGTCGTATTTTCCAGAAAACAGTCAAAATTTCAAGATAAGAGTCGAAATTTGGAGATAAGAGTCGAAATTTGGAGATAAGAGTCGAAATTTGGAGATAAGAGTCGAAATTTGCAGATAAGAGTCGAAATTTCGAGATAAAGTCGAAATTTCAAGCTTAATCTCTGAAATTTCGAGAAAAAATCGAAATTTCAATTAAGATAAGAGTCGAAATTTGGAGATAAGAGTCGAAATTTGGAGATAAGAGTCGAAATTTCGAGATAAAGTCGAAATTTCAAACTTAATCTCTGAAATTTCGAGAAAAAATCAAAATTTCAATTAAACTCGAAAAAAAAAAAAGAATAAATGTCATTTCGGAGAACTATTGTGTTAAAATGCTAGCAACACTAAGATTGAAAAGTTTTAATTTTAGAGAATATTTCGTAGTAAAACGACTCCAATACTGATGAACTAGCTAAGAAGCAAATTTTTAACTCGAAATCGTTGCAGTTAAGGACCTACCAATAAGAAAAATCTGAATTTTAGGGAATATGTCGTTGCAAATCATTTCTAATACTGATGAATTATCTAATAAACACATTTTTAATCCCAGGTTGGTTATTCATAGACCACCAAAAGAGAAATTTCAAATTTTAGGCAATATTTAGTAGGCAAAATCTTAGCAATTCTGATGAAATGCTCAATAATGAATTTTGCAATCCAAAATTGTCTTAATAGTGATCCTTCAAGAGAATAAATGTGACTTCGAAGAACTCTTGTATAACATTGAGATGGAGAAAGTTTTAATTTTAGATAATATTTCGTAGCAAAACGCATTGCAATAATGATGAACTAGCTAATGAGCAAGTTTTTAATTCAAAATTGATTAAGTTAAAGACCACCAAGAGGGAGATTTTGAATTTTAGAGAATATTTTGTGGCAAAACGTTTCTAGTACTGATGAACTTTCTAATAAACAAATTTTTAATCCAAGATCAATTTATTTATTGACCACCAAGAGAGAAAATTCAAAGTTTAGAGATATTTAGTGGCAAAATTCTAGCAATTCTGATGAAATGCTCAATAATGAACTTCGCAACCCAAAATTGCCTTAATAGTAATCCTCCAAGAGAATAAATCTGATTTTGGAGAACTCTTGTGTAAAAATGCTAGCAACATTGAGATGGAAAAAGTTTTAGTTTTAGATAATATTTCGTAGCAAAACGCTTGCAATAATGATGAACTAGCTAATGAGCAAGTTTTTAATTCAAAATTGATTTAGTTAAAGACCACCAAGAGGGAGATTTTGAATTTTAGAGAATATTTTGTGGCAAAACGTTTCTAATACTGATGAACTTTCTAATAAACAAATTTTTAATCCAAGATCAATTTATTTATAGACCACCAAGAGAGAAAATTCAAAGTTTAGGGATATTTAGTGGCGAAATTCTAGCAATTCTGATGAAATGCTCAATAATGAACTTCGCAACCCAAAATTGCCTTAATAGTAATCCTCCAAGAGAATAAATCTGATTTTGGAGAACTCTTGTGTAAAAATGCTAGCAACATTGAGATGGAAAAAGTTTTAGTTTTAGATAATATTTCGTAGCAAAACGCTTGCAATAATGATGAACTAGCTAATGAGCAAGTTTTTAATTCAAAATTGATTTAGTTAAAGACCACCAAGAGGGAGATTTTGAATTTTAGAGAATATTTTGTGGCAAAACGTTTCTAATACTGATGAACTTTCTAATAAACAAATTTTTAATCCAAGATCAATTTATTTATAGACCACCAAGAGAGAAAATTCAAAGTTTAGAGATATTTAGTGGCAAAATTCTAGCAATTCTGATGAAATGCTCAATAATGAACTTCGCAACCCAAAATTGCCTTAATAGTAATCCTCCAAGAGAATAAATCTGATTTTGGAGAACTCTTGTGTAAAAATGCTAGCAACATTGAGATGGAAAAAGTTTTAGTTTTAGATAATTTTTCGTAGCAAAACGCTTGCAATAATGATGAACTAGCTAATGAGCAAGTTTTTAATTCAAAATTGATTTAGTTAAAGACCACCAAGAGGGAGATTTTAAATTTTAGAGAATATTTTGTGGCAAAACGTTTCTAATACTGATGAACTTTCTAATAAACAAATTTTTAATCCAAGATCAATTTATTTATAGACCACCAAGAGAGAAAATTCAAAGTTTAGGGATATTTAGTGGCGAAATTCTAGTAATTCTGATGAAATTCTCAATAATGAACTTCGCAACCCAAAATTGCCTTAATAGTAATCCTCCAAGAGAATAAATCTGATTTTGGAGAACTCTTGTGTAAAAATGCTAGCAACATTGAGATGGAAAAAGTTTTAGTTTTAGATAATATTTCGTAGCAAAACGCTTGCAATAATGATGAACTAGCTAATGAGCAAGTTTTTAATTCAAAATTGATTTAGTTAAAGACCACCAAGAGGGAGATTTTAAATTTTAGAGAATATTTTGTGGCAAAACGTTTCTAATACTGATGAACTTTCTAATAAACAAATTTTTAATCCAAAATCAATTTATTTATTGACCACCAAGAGAGAAAATTCAAAGTTTAGAGATATTTAGTGGCAAAATTCTAGCAATTCTGATGAAATGCTCAATAATGAACTTCGCAACCCAAAATTGCCTTAATAGTAATGCTCCAAGAGAATAAATGTGATTTTGGAGAACTCTTGTGTAAAAATGCTAGCAACATTGAGATGGAAAAAGTTTTAGTTTTAGAGAATATTTCGTAGCAAAACGTTTCTAATACTGATCAACTATCTAATAAGAGAATTTTTAATTCATAATTGGTTTAACTATGGGCCACCAAGAGAGAAATTTTGAATTTTAGAGAATATTTTGTGGCAAAACCTCTGCAATACTGATGAACTATCTAATAAGGAAATTTTTAATTCATAATTGGTTTAACTATGGACCACCAAGAGAGAAATTTTGAATTTTAGAGAATATTTTGTGGTAAAACCTCTGCAATACTGATAAACTATCTAATAAGGAAATTTTTAATTCAAAATCGATTTAGCTAAAGATCACCAAGAGGAAAATTATGAATTTTAGAGAACATTTCCTAACAAAATCTTAGCAATTCTGATGAAATATTTAATAATAAACTTTTTATCGTAAAATTATTTTGATGGCACACCTCCAAGACAATGAATATGAATTTGAGAGTGAGAGTCGAAAATTTAAAAATTTTTTTGCCCAAAACTATAATGTCGAAGAAACAATAATATTTCGAGATAGATTTAAATTTCCACAAAACAAAAATGTTAAGAGAAAGGTCGAAGTTTGACAAAAATGAAAATTTCGAGAAAAAAAATTGTCTGGTTTTTTTGAGAAGGATTGAAATTAGGAAAAAGTTTGAAGTCTTATAAAAAAAAATTTAATTTAAAAAACATTTTCTTAAATTGATGTTCTTTTCCACACTTTCCTAATTTTTACTTCTTAAACTCGCAATTAAATATTAAAAAAAACATCAGAAAAACATCGATGTATTATCGATACCGAATACCGATGTTTAAGACATCGATGTTTCATTAAAAAAAATATCGATGTTTAAATATCGATGTTTTTTGAACGATGTTGCATCCCTAGGAACAAACAATGATGGCGCCACAGTTATCTTTCCTATTCAGTCAATGAGGTAATGAATGAAAATGCTGCCATCTGTTGTCTTATTGCTTATAGCTATTGCTAGTAGATGGAAGTGGACAATAACATAACGATATAAATAAACTTACATAAAAAATTTTTATCATTAAATTTACAGTGACCTGCATGTAAGGTAAATCGATTCGATTCTTAGGATTTTTGATTCGTTCATTAGATCGATTTTGTATTTGAGATCGATCTAAAAAATCGACGTTGAGATTTGTAAAAATCGATTTCTCGATTAATTGATTTCAGATCGAGATCCCTACCTATAAGTCGAATCGTTTACTTAAAATTCCAACAATCAAACCTAGCTTGGGTTAAGGCTTGAAAAAGTATTGCATTCTACACCCCTCAGAATAATGTATCTTAAAAAAAATTTAATAAATCAACATCGCATTATTTATTTGCTTATTTATTCAGCAGAGTATATAACGAGTATAAAAAGTCGTCGAATTACTATTTGACCTGATCTGCAGCGGAGTCCGCGGAGCGCTGTTGCAAAATGTGTAGCGCGTTGTCTCTTAAATATGTCTAGATGGCATAAAAGTCTGGAATAGAATAACGCTTGGCGGCGGCCGCAGAATTCCGGCTAATAGCTGAAGGGTTGCCGCCAATCAGGGGGAACGGCACACGCACGCACGCGTCCTATTTACACGCAATCATCCAATCATGGTATCCCCTCAGGTCTTAAGACAATAGGGGAGATAATATAATTCTTTCGCATCAATAATATTTTCATCTTTGCCTGGAGAATAATAAAACTTTTACAAGGATTTAAATCCTTCCAGAAATGTTAAAGGACAGAAACCAGGCTTATGGATTACCGCGATAGATACATAGTTCAGACGCATGTATTCAAATTTGTTTTGTTCTAGTTCTTCTTCTTCTAATCCTTAAAAGCGAACATTTAACCTGATGACATGCTATAAATCTACGAAAAGAATATATATACAAACCAAATTTTGTATGGAAGAGACTCGAAACATCGAAGGTTCTTCTTAGAATTTGAATTTTAACTAAAAATTTGATATTATCAAAATTAAAAGCAAAGTCTCAATTTCGGTAAAAAGTCCAAATTTCTAGTTTAAATTCGGCCAATTTCGAGAAAAACTCTTCTAAATTGGTTTTCATAATTTTGTTCACGTTTTTGGTTACCATATTTTTTCAGGCATACGACTACTGGCTCCGTGATATGTACCTCAACAATCCAACTGCACTTCCTGTGAACTCTAACCCCGGGATGGTATTACCCCCTAGAAAATTTACCACCATTTTAGATGTTGCTCGTTTTACTGCAAGAATTTTGGATGCGACCATGGATCACAAAGCGATTTTGGATAGTAGAAATCTTCCGGTTGAACGAGCAACTTCCAGAGAACCAGGACAACCGCTATGTATGGCGCAGTACTACCGACTATTAGGTTCGTGTCGTCTACCCGGGAAAATATCAGACTCTCAGTACATCCCCCCAAGGAGTCATCATCAATCGGAGCACGTCATCGTTATCTGCCGAAGCCAGATGTACTGCGTCCCGGTGGAAGCCGGAGACAGGGGGCGCCTTAACGAAGACGAATTGTGCGCCCAGTTATTGCATATTTTGGATGATGCGCCATGTTTAACCGAACCACCGTCACCTGTGGGAATATTGACAGCTTGGAGGAGACCTCTATGGGCCGAAGCTAGGGAACACTTAGCCAAAGACGACAAAAATCGTAGAAATTTAGAACTGATAGCTAAATCGTTGTTAATTGTTTGTTTAGATGAGGCTTTGCCAAATAGTTTTAATTGTCGTTTACAAAAAGGGGGCGCGGGGCATTTCGCCGGAAGCAGGGATGAAACCAATTTAGCCCTCCAAATGATCCATGGAGGAGGGAGCGGGCATAATTCTTCGAATCGTTGGTTTGATAAGACCATGCAACTCATCATATCAGGTTAGTTTCATAGAATATTCACAAAACTGTTTTTCTGAAACCATCGAGAATACCTAGTTTCTCGACGCAATTTCCGACGAAAGAGTTAAAATAGGCCCTTTTCACATGACGCCATACTCACCTATGAAGCTTCTGATCTTAAAATTTCAAAATGTTGAATGAACAAAAGTCGAATTTCCAGTGTCACTACATCGCGAAAACCTATAGACTGTGATTGGTTCCAAATTCGAGCTTTCGCGAAATTTTTCACAAATAGCGTTGATCGAATACTGTATTCAATCAACGCAAATAGGTAATTTGCATTCTCGACATATATGTAAAAGCATAATTGTTTTCAGGTGATGGCGCCTGCGGGTTATGTTACGAGCATTCTTCCGCTGAAGGCGTCGCTGTTATACAACTGATAGAAAAACTCTGGAAATACGCCGACGAAAAACCAAACAATTCAGAAGTTCCTTCCGCTTCAATAGGCCATTTACCTCCCCCTGAACGACTAGAATGGGTGCTAGAACAAGACGATTATAAACGTATAGAAGATGCTACTATATTTTTAGATAATTTAGTTAAAGATTTAGATTTTCAAGTTTATAGATTTGTTGGTTATGGTAAAGATTTTATTAAATCGTGTAATGTTAGCCCTGATGTGTATATTCAATTAGCGTTGCAACTTACATATTACCGTTTGTATGGTAGGTTGACAGCCACTTACGAAAGTGCTTCAACTAGAAGATTTAGATTAGGAAGAGTTGATTGCATTCGTTCTGCTAGTCCGGAAGCGCTTGCTTGGGCATCGGCCATGTCCCAACCCAAAGAAGATGAGGTAGGAAATAAGAAAGTTACTTTTCATTTAGTATCCGACGAAAAAAAGATGCTTTTGTGGAACGAAGCAGTCAGGCAGCAGACTCAAGAAATGATAGATAATATACTAGGACAAGGAATAGATATTCACTTATTAGGTCTTCGCGAAGCAGCTAAAGACACATCCCCTACAGCGTCGCATCCACTGCCGGAAATTTTTACTGATCCAAGTTATAGATTAGCCAACAAATTTCTTCTAAGTACTAGTCAGGTTTCTACCTCTGGTAACAGTTTCATGGGGTATGGACCGGTAGAGTTAGATGGGTACGGAGCTTCTTATAACATTAAATCGGATTCTGTTATATTTTGCTTATCTGCCTTTTGGACATCTCAAATAACCAGCACATCGCGATTCACCCAAGCGTTAGAAGAAAGCCTTAATGCTATGCAGGTTCTGCTAACCCGACCGAAGTAGATTTTACTTTTCGATTAGATTAGAATCGATTTAAACATATCAACCTGGTAAAAGGTCGTGACCATTTGGTGCTTCAGAGATTATATATTTTATGTTATTGAGGGAAGTTAATGGATTAAATTGAAACGAAAAATAATTAAGCCAAGACGTTCTCCTGCTATAATAAAAATATATGAAAGATAGTATAGTGTGTTGTATTTGTTGTTCGTTGTTTCAAACTGCAAGCTTAAGCAAGAAAATATAGTTTAATTAATTTGGAGGAAGTATGTGTAGCTTCCAAAAATTTGGCCTAAATCCATCTTTGAATGAATCAATTGATATCATGGAGAAATACCATAAAAAATCCATGTTAAAAAACAATTTATAAGGATAAACAATTCGCTACTTTATGTCTCTGTGATATCCTACTTCTACATGAAGATCTATTTTTAGATATGCTGTGGTTTAAAATTTCGAATTAGGGAAGGTACGTGCGAATGAAATTCAATTGAATTTGCTGATCTATCATTTCCTGTTAAGTTTTTCTTCAAATTTGACGTGCATTGAACTTTAATTAAAAATCGTCCAATTTAAAATTCGACAGTCTGCTCAAGAGTTTCCAATTCGTTTTTTTCTTTCCAAATTTCAACTTTGACTTAAAATTTCGCGTGTTTTTTCAAATGAGGCTAAAAATTTCGATTCATTCTCAAAATTCGACATTTTTTTTTTGAAAATTTCGAACTTTTTCTTTAAATATTCATTTTTTTAAATTCGCTCTTTTTCTTCGTGACTTTTTACACTAGTTTTCTCAAAATACAGTTTTTCTGTAAATTTTAAATTTTATCTCAATCTTTAATATTTTCTGTGCCTGCAAATTTAGATTTCTGCTTTAAAAAATTTCACCTTTCTCAAATTTAAATATCTTTTCGAAATGTTAACTTTAAAAAGAAAATTTCTAGCTCAAAGACAGAATTAACTCGACATTTTTTTAAGCTTCGAGCTTTTTTCATAATGATTGGATTCGTTGTGGGTTGCCTAAAGTTTAGGCCAGCACTTAGGCCATCCTTTCCGGGCCCATTGTGCTATCCCCGTGATTGAGGTGTCCTTGGTCATTCATTCAGTCACCCAACCTTGTTGAGAAACTGAAGAACGTCCCTTGGATGCGCCTCTCTCAAACTGGCCACACTAGGCCAGAAGTCCCCCAGCGTGGATCCTCTGATTGATGCTAGTGCCGGGCAGTGACACATCACGTGCTCGACACTCTCATCTTCTTCTAAACACCCTCTGCAGCTCGGGTCGTTTATAATTCCCATTCTGTGGAGGTGCTTGTTTAATCGACAGTGACCTGTCCATATCCCTACAAGTTTCCTGAGATTATTCCTTGAGAGTTGTAGGCATAGTTTTGCCCTTTCCCTGTACGGCATTCTAATGAATGCGTGAGTTTGTCGGCATGTTGTTATTGATGCCCATAAGGCTTTGTGTTTACGATAAATTTCTTCATTAAGTAGGGATCTTACGGTTGATCTTGCCAGGGGAAGGGTTGGTTCTGGTCCAACGAATTGTCCCTCCGAACCCTTCCTCGTCAGTTTGTCAGCGCGTTCGTTTCCCTCTTTTCCAGAATGTCCTTTGATCCATATTAGATCAATTGCATTCTCTTGTGATAGACGTTCTAGAGCTAGGTGGCAATTCCATACCAGCACTGAGTTTGTTTTCACATTCCTCAGGGCCTTAAGGGCTGCCTGGCTGTCCGTCTTTATTTGGATGTATTTTCCTGTAATGTTCAGTTGCGTCATTTGTTCGGCACTATATAAAATTCCCAACATCTCCGCTTGAAAGATTGTTGAGTATTTATCTAGCTTAATACTTACATTTAGGTTCAGGTCTTCCGAGAAGATTCCTGTTCCAGTGCCCGTATTTGTTTTCGATCCATCCGTGTATATACTTACGTCTAGTATCCTTCCTTGTACTTCATCCATTTTTATACGGTAGGATTTTGTGAAGTTATATTTCACCGGTAGATGGCCCATCGGCGCATCCAGAATAGGTACCTTTTGGAGCGCCTCCTCCATTATGCGCCGGTGACCCACCATTTTACCTACCGTATTCCACATTCATCCTGTTAGCAAACGGAGAGCAGAATCCCGTGCCGCCCCCTCAAGAAATATATCGAGAGGTGGCAGGCACAAGATCGCCTCCATTGCTGCTGTTGGAGTGGATTTCATTGCTCCTATCACTGCCAGACACGCTAGTCTCTGGATGTGATTTAGCTTTTGTTTTATAGTGGTGCACTTTGTCTTTGGCCACCAAACTATAACTCCGTAGCTTACAATTGGTCTGATGATTGCCGTGTATAGCCAAAAGGTCATCTTAGGGGATAACCCCCAAGACCTCCCGATGGCCCCACGGCATTGCCAGAAGATCTTGTAAGCTTTGTTTAATTTATTTTCAATGTGGTACTTCCAGCTCAGTTTGGTGTCAAGTTCAATACCAAGGTATTTCACTCGATTTGACAAACCGAGTTGGGTTCCCATGAGTTTGGGAAATTTTAGTCGCGCTAATTTCCTTTTATTTGTGAAAAGGACCATTTCCGTCTTTGCAGGATTTGCTGCTAGGGAATGTTCTTTGCACCATTTCTCGGCTATAAGGCGTCTTGCATTAACTCGAAGAGTACTCCCTCGTGTTTACCTGAAAGCAGAATGGTTATATCATCTGCGTAGCCAATTGTATAGAGACCCCGATCATTGAGTTTTCCGATAAGGTCATCCGCTATTTTCATAATGATTATTTTGAGATTTCCTCGAGCAACAAAACAAATGTGGGCACCTAAAATCATATTTTTTTTCTATTTTTGGGGGCACCAGAAAACAAGAGGCGAAATTCAATCTAAGGACGCCCTTATATGCATATGTATACAAATATATACATATATACAAATACATTGGGCGGGTAATGTTTAAACTGAACTAGCACAGACCGTTCCTAATTCGGAATGCCCATGTTATTTCTTTCAAATTCTAAATTTGTTGGACCTAAATATCATCTAGAAATATTACAAAATATTGTTCCTTTATATTATAGAAGTTTATATAAGTACTCGTATATTTAAAGCTCAAATTGTAATCCACCACAAGGGCGTCATTCCTCCCAACGCCCACAGAAGTTACATTTTGTTATTCGATTGAGGTTTTTTTGTTTAGACAATTTGAATTGAATTTAAATTTTGTAAAAAATAATATTTAATGTTACTATTAAGTTTGTCATTTTGTCGACTTACTACATGTTAAATGAATATGTTTTCAGCTACTGTATTAACAATAAATACAATGGAAACGATAATAGAAAATATATTATAAAAACATTGTTAAAATTTGTGATAAACATTGAGTGATATAAAGCTTCAATTGTGCAGCTATTATTTATTGTTTATTTATATTATTTATCTAAATATATTTATATTTTTAAATGTTACGTGGAATTAATAAATATTTAAATTTTTCTAAAATGTGCGCATCTAACAAGTTAATGAAGTTGGAATGTTAAACTTTGATAACTAGCTACAAACAAAATTGCAAAATATTTAGCACCACCACGACCAAAGGAATCTCCTTGGCAACATGCGGGATTACATACACCGATCCCAGTGCATCCCCAACGAAAGTAACGCCCTCTAAAAACCTTGCTTTGTTATAATTTTTACTACCATCGGCGTTTCAAAATTGAAAATAGTACAGTGTTTATATTTTATTAATTTGAAATAAAATAAGAACCAGTACGATTTAAAATTATATATTATGTAGGGGCTACCTCAGAGGGAAATATGGTAGAAATTAAGCGATCTGTCCCTCAAAAAAATTCGCTTTCCCATGTCATTTTTTCCACCTAAAAACCACAAACTGCGTTAGTCTTTTCAGTAGTCCATACAATATCGGTCATAAAAAACTTCAAAGACGACTTTCCAACTCCATACAAATAACAAATATTATATAAAGTGAGAATATATATATATATACTGTTGAATTCTTTGTAATACGCTTATGTCCAAAAACCAAACATATCATATTAAAAACTATAACTAATATTTATTAAGTGGAAAAGTAGCCTTACTCTATTTATTTCGTAGTTAAATAATATTCTAATATTCCTAAACAACTCAAAAACTTACACTGTTATTAATTGTAATTTAGAAAATGTTACATTGAGTTATTTCAAATAGGTGCAACAAACACACCGATCAAAACGAAAGTGAAGCCAATTTTATGAAGATATTTTCATTAATGATGTTTCTCCAATGGCTAACACCCGACGAACTCGATATGATTGAGGTCTGGCAGGCGAGTCAAACCACAACCTCAAAAGGATAGTAATAATAATAATAATAATAATAAAACAATGATTGTTTTAGTACAGGATATACTTCTTCCGAGATTGGACCGTGTCAAAGAATTACTAAAAGTGTTTGAACACTTTTAGCAGTTCTTTGACACGGTCCAATTCCGGAAGAAGTATATCCTGTACTGACTCTGGCCGTGGAAGCCTTTGTTATCACAATGATTGTTTTGTTGCAAGCTTCTTAAAGACTTAAACAATTCAAATTTTCATACTAGTTGCAATTGTCAAAAATTTTATCCAAACTACGTTTTGATCTGTGGATATTAAAAGCCTTAAACTAGCATATCACTATTATTGTCAAGATAAAAATAAATCTAGATGTTAAAATGCTATTTATTTATATCAATTATCTGCGACGTATCATCATAATTCTTGAAATAACCTACGTTGACTAGATCTCATGTTGTATAATGCATAAATTTTGACAGAATTATTTTGCATTTTGCAGTCATAGTTGTAGGCATGTGTTCAGTTTATCTGTAAATATTAAAAATAGATTCGTGTATTAGCAATATGAAATAATTTATATTTTACCATGTACAGATGAATATATCACAATAAGATTAACTATTTTGAAACCATCTTCGTTTCTGCGTCATTGGTTTCTGGTTCGGATGTCTCATTGTGTACTAGAACGTTGTTAATTTGTATTTTATTATGTTATAGGGTATAACTAATTACAAAATTAGCTAGTCTGACTCCCATCACTATAAAATAATGAAGGTGCATTAAAAATGATTTTTTTTTACTATTTATGTTGAAAGCTTCAAAGGCAGATCAGAGTATATTGCACCTAAAGTTGAACTATTTCTTCGGTTTTTCTTCTTCTTCTTCTTCTTCGTTAAAGACCTTTATCCCTTAGGGACAATTGTCCATTCTTCGGTTTTTAACATTAACATGAGTTCCTCTTCTTCTTCCGCTTCTTTTTCAATCATTATGGCCTTTGACCGATAGGACAAACTGGACAACACAATACCATAAGAAAAAAGCGAGGCCCTGGGCCCATATTCCTTCAATATAAACAATCAATATATAAGTATAAATAAACATCAGTCACTTACTAATACTATTTGCATCAAATATTTAATAAAAGTTCAATGATGATTCGAATATTATAGGATTTTACACAGGTACACGCATTTGCGTTACAGCATACCTGCAATGATTTGCGTCCGGTTATCATCCTGATTGATACGCAAATTCAGAAATCATCTTAATTACTTGAATTTTGCATAACACTTATTAAAAACGAAATAAAACCTGTTTAAAAAAATAAAAACAAACTTCTTTTTTTTTAATTCTAATACGCGACTAATAAAATTTAAAATCTTTTGCGACATATGACCGACAAAGTACACAAAATTAAACAAGTGCAAAGTGTCAGACGGACACGCAAAGTGTCAGACGGACACGCAAAGTGTCAGACGGACACGCACTGTCAGACGGACACGCACTATCAGAAGGACACGCACTGTCAGACGGACACGCACTGTCAGACGGACATGCAAATAGTCAGACGGACAAGCAAACAGACAGAAAAACAGGCAAACCGGCAGACAACAGACACATAACTCTTTCTGTTACATAAGCTCAGAACCAGAAATAAACTTCGCCTATTAAAAAAAATATTTGAACCTATTACTAAATGAATTATGTAATACGTAATAGATGTACATGTGATGCCGATTGTTATTTAGAGACTGTCCTTTAATTTGTACAACAATCATTAAGCATATCACATTAATAAATTTAGTAAAATATCTTATTTCTAATCGTTCCTGTCGTCCTGTCGAACTACATGTGCATACGATGTTTACAGATTTTAGATGTTATTCTTGTAATAAGAAAAGCAAGGAATAAAACGTTCCAATCAAAACTTCAGTTTTTTTTACCGAAATGGGACATTTCCTAAACTTAACTCAATATAATCTTCCTTGTCAACTCAAGATACTGAATTGCCTTAAATCACAGTCGAGATTTTCTTGAAAAATTTTCGCTTCTGAAAACATAATAAACAATTAATAAACATTATGATCAATTTATTGGCACTTTCAACAATCAATATGTAAGTATAAATAAACATCATTCGCTTATTAGTAGTAAGTAGAAAGATGGTTGAAATATTATAGGATTTGTCACAGGTACACACATTGATCGGCTGTCACCGTCAGAGGAACAGAAATCCAGAAATCATTTCAAATACTCGACTTGTTCAAATCACTTTGTCAAATAAAAATAAAAATTAGATGTCCTCTGTATCTTCTTTGCGAAAACGTGTTCATACCATTCATCGTTTATTGGCTTTTTTTTGATTTAAAGTTTAAAGTTTAAAGAAACAAAAACACAAATTTGATTTTCTAAATTGTGAGACGTGACTAATATAATATTTAAGATCTTTCATAACATACGATCGAAAAGGTATATAGAATAAAATAAGCTTTTTTTCGGTCAAGAGACAGATCCGGGACATAGAGACGGATAGATGGATAGGTGAACAGGTAGGCAGTCCCCGTATAATTAAACTGTCAATAGGTATTAACTTCAAAAGAGAAATAATTGCTCAAAGTAAGGTGCCCATAAGCCAATTGCTGGGTGCACTGAATCAAACCTCATCACGTCACCACAGCACAGTATAGATATTAGCTTACGCATACAGTAGCGACAAATTGCTAAAATTTTGTCACGAATTTTGTTTGCTCATGCGTCAATTTGCACAATCCCGAACATGGCGTCGCAGTGTTCTATGATTACCAGAAATAAGATCTATGGTCGTTGGGTAACTGAATGTCAGTTGAGAGTTGCCAAGTGTTCGGGAAAATCAGCACTTGAGCGAATATGATTTTTTATTTTACGTTCATATGTTATTCATTCATGGTAAAAATGTAAGACAATTTATCTACATTTATGGATGTTCCAAAAATTTTATATGGTCAGGGATTTTCATCCGAATTGTGGGATTTTTAAGGAGATTGTTCGCGAATAATGTTTAGGTCATCTGGCAACACTGGATCAGTTTTATTCAAATGTCAGTCTTGTTATAATTCATTGCGCTAATAAAATGAGACCAAATAAAAGAGAAAAGAGGAGAATTTACACGTTCTATTTATAAATGTAACTCTAACAGAAATAATAATTTGGCAAAATCAGCTTCTTTTTAATTTCCAAAAGACGGCAAAGGGTAATATTCGGGTACACCCAATTTGTTTTATTAAAAAAAAACTGTTTTATTATAGGTACTCGCATTTGCCAGTTTTATAGTAGTAGAAATTATTTTGCAGTCAGTCACAATCTGTGTTTTGTTTTTCTTTGTGTATTCTTTATACTTATTAGGTTATCAGTAATTACCAAATACACATTATTTAAAAAATACACGAGAACTAGTATTTTTGAACTATTTGAAAAGTAGTAAATTAGAATTTAAACGCTAAAAACTATTGAAATTAATAAACTTGATGGTTTTGTTTAATAAATAAATTTAAATTTTCGCGGCCGTGCACAATCCACAACATGGCTGATTCCATTGAAGGTCAACGATTTTAGCTACTTCAAGATCAAAGGTACCGACACTTTTGTCACTACTGTATGCGTAAGCTAATATCTATACTGTGACCACAGAGTATTACTCTGCGCCATCACACCGCCTCGGCCAGAAACTTAACAACGCGTCCCTATACGTACAGATCCAATTCCTTTATTTAAATTTAGTGACTAATGCAACTTTATTAAATTTACCATGAAAATGCTGAATACAATTACATTTAAAACATTACCGCTTTAAAAGAACAAATCCTATCTTACTTCCAGTTTTCAGTGATCGAACACTAGCTTCGTTCCGTAACCCATGTCACAATTAAACCGGGCGACTTTCCGAACTAATACGTCGCGAAACGTCCAAACCGTACGTCGCGACGTACGCGAGTTTAATTTCACTATCCGACACTTTTTCTAGCGGATTGCGCGTTAAAAACGAAATAATTTCCGAATTAAAATGCGAATTCGAACTTCTGACGCCATTTTATTGCTCAGGCGTCCGTAAAGGAAATAGCAAGCGCAAGCGCGGCCATCTTATGTTCTAAACTGCAAAAAAAGTCAACTATGCTACATTTCACTAGTTGTTGCCTAATTGCGTTGGAATATTAGACGCAAAACACGAAACATACGTACAAAGAGTGTCAATGGGGGCAAGTTTTTGTCTACTAGGGGATATTTTGTGTTATTAATCGCAGAGTACACCAACAAAACACCACCACCGAAACACACCGAACTGTCAACGCCTTTGTTTACTCTGTGCTCTGTACCACTCTGTGCTGTGCTGCCGACCACAGAAACCACACATAAACAGTGTTGCCAGATGCCGAAAAATAATTCTCAGTGAAAATTCCTGCTTCACTGAACATATACAACTGTATACAGGTCCTTAGAATATGAAACCTTTTATATTCTAAGACACAGGCCTATTCAATTTAAGTGTCCGCCTTGTTATTATTTCGGGTTGCTACCAGTAATTGTCGCATTTGCGGGAGACTGGCTTACAAAGATCGGGTTTTGCAGTATTTTACGGTCTTCAACTTTTCTGTCAAAATACGGAAGATTTCCTATCGAAGGTGGAAATACGGAAGGCAGCATGTTTTAGAGCAACATACGGAAGAAGTCGGAAAATGCAAGAGATATGGCAACCCTACTATTATTATTAAAGATACCTATAATCATATATGTAATACTTATATGCCTATAATTGATTAATAAAAGAAGTTCTGTTGAAATTTAAACCTCAACAAAGATGAACTCTATGCTTCTTTTGCTAATCAGATTAATATGCTTATAGAGTGCTTAACAATGTTATTCTCGCTGGCGTAATTATTCATTAATTGCCGATGTGGTAAAGGGGAAAACATTATTTACACTTGAAGCATCGATTATTGAATACCAAGATTTGCGTAAACTTACTTTGTTAAGCGAAATTTTTTATTTCAGCTAAGGACGGTAGAAATTAACTATACCTATTCTGGCGAGAGTTTTTTTTCTACATCCAAGTACAAAATCTCGCTTAACATAATTATTTGGTGAAAGTTTTCCTATTCGTTAATCGAGGTAACACTGCATTTATCTATTATTTATTTAGTATGTAATACAGTATTTGTTATTTATTTTATTAATGTTTATATGTATTTATAATTTATAATAATTGTTATCTATTTATTCAGAATTTCTAAATTTCTGTAAGATAAAAATTTAAAAAAAGAATTATTCTTTAAATTTCCATTTCAGTCTTGAAATTTTTTACTTACATTCGACTTTGTTTCATAATTTTGCGTTAAACTGCAATATTTTTATAAATAGTTTAAAGTTTGAAAATGTTTTTGTTAATGGTTTAGTTGTTTTTTTTTTGTGATTTAAACAACGCCTAGGGAGTCCTATAAGGAGATACATCGGTAATGTAAATTGTAGAATGAAAATGGGACTGATTTCCACCTACTGATATCAGCGGCCTCTGTTGTGTATTAGCAGTAAGTATTGTGCGAAAACTGTAAAGTGAGAGCTTAAATTGTACCTACTGATGGCAGTGGATGGTGGTAGCCGTAGGTACAATGTATCCGATCGGTCACATTACTGCTATGTTAATCTTTTCTTGGGCTTTTCCTAGGAAAGCGTGTCTAGAACATCCTTTATTTACCTTTTAGTCAGGGAGGAGCGTTCACTGTTAAAGTTGAAACAACTTCAATCCATTAGGTGTACCTTTCAACTACTCATTTCGCAATGTTTGACCTACGATAAAATAGAATTCTGTGGTGCATGGTTTGCGAATTAATAGATGGCCTCGCGAATAGTAGAAGGTTTTCAATCCCATTTTAAATAAAAGTACGGCGTAACGCAACCTTACCTTCTAGATAACCATAACAACGCCACAAGAAGACTATAATTATGGTCTTCTTGCGACGCCACAAGAAATGAGGAACTGGCCATAGAGAAGTATTACATATATGGCGCTCTTTAATTTGTGAATCTTGTGCGTCCTCTGGCGGTAATTTACTGTTACTAGGCGGCATACGCCACCATCGAATGATAGAATTCTGCCTTCTGAACTGTCAAATTTCCCTGTCATTCCGTGCTTCGTTAAAAATAAACATGTAAATAACAAAAATTGCTCGTTGGCTGACAAAAAAATGTTTAAAAACACATTTCAGAGTGGGTTTTTGTCTATATTATATAGTATAGGAAGTAAACCGCTACAAATATGGGATAAAAAGGTGAAAAATGGACATATTAAGCGAATTACAGACGAAGATATCCAGTCCCTAGTATTAGAAGTTGTAGGTTGTAACGTTAGTACCACATATATAACATGTCCAGCAGATCCAAGAAAAACTTTGGGAATCAAACTGCCTTTTCTTGTTATGATAGTTAAGAATTTAAAAAAGTACTTCACTTTTGAAATACAGGTATTTAATTTTACAGTTATCTAGTTAATTGAGTGGCTTTATCTGATTGAGGTAATGTTGTAGATTTTGGACGATAAAAACGTTAGGAGGCGTTTTAGAGCTAGCAATTATCAGTCAACCACGAGGGTGAAGCCATTTATTTGCACCATGCCGATGAGGTTAGATGATGGATGGAATCAAATTCAGTTTAACGTTGCCGATTTCACGAGACGTGCCTACGGTACTAACTACGTTGAGACTTTAAGGGTACAGGTCCACGCTAATTGTAGGATAAGAAGAGTGTACTTTTCGGACAGACTTTACTCGGAAGACGAATTACCGGCGGAGTTTAAGCTGTTCCTTCCCATACAGAACAAAGCGAAAGCGGCACTAAATTAATAGTAGGATGTATTCCAAATCTTAGTATGATTGTTGAAATGTAATTTTGCACTTACCCACTCTGTATATAGGCTTTATAATTTGGGATATACATTTTTTGATATTATTCTTAAATTCCACATCTGATTTAATTGTGAAATATTAACTTGACACGATTACTTCTTTTTGTTTTGTCAATTTCCTTGTAAATTTCAAATGCGTTGTTCGTTTTTATGTGATTTAAAAATACAATTTTTAAATAACTCGATGTCCTGAATAGTTTTACGGGACAAATACCCAACTTTGTCAATTAAAACATACATCACTTTCACCCTATTTATTTAAAAAGTGGCATAGTTTTGCACCTGTAGCGTTGATTTACTTTTTCTAAAATTATCATAAGTTAATTGGGAGATAAAGAAGTCAAAATTACGACGGACATCAATTTAAAATAATTTTTTTTAGAAATTTCGAGTTTAACCTTAAAACTTCGACTTTTTTCTCAAAATTTCGAGATAACTGAAATTTCGACTTTAATCTCGAAATTTCGACTTTTTTCTCGAAAATTCCACTTCTTTTTTGAAATGTTGCCTTTTATCCCGAAATTTCGACTTTTTTCTAGACATTCTGAGATTAAAGTCAAAATTACGACTACAAATAAACTCGAAACTTCGACTTGAAATTTCTAGAGAAAATTGGAAATTTGGACGTTAATCTCTATGGTTAGGTCAGGCAGATGAAAATTGCGCCCTCACCACACCCCTTTTAAATAAAATATTGACAGTTGGCAGTAAGGTGTGTTCAGTAATTTTCATTTTTAATAACCAAAATTTCCATCTTTTTCCTCACGATAATCTCAAATATTTACGAAACATGCTTAAATTTTCATTAAACATTCAAGATTAAACTAGGGATTTGAAAAAAAAAGGTTCAAATTTTGGGAAAAAACTAAAATTTTTAAAAATAAAACTTAAACTAAATTAAAAAAACACTAATTTTGTATTCATACACAATTTTGCAAAATAAATGAATTTTAAAAATGTCGAAATTTTTAAAAGGGCCAAAATTTTGTAAAAGAAGTTAAAATTGTGGGAAATTTCTAAAAATGTTATAGACTAAATTTTCTAAAGTGTTGACATTTTCATTAAAAATTAAAAGTTTCCAAAAGATTCGGATTTTTCAAAAAATGGTCTAAAGTTTGATAAAACAGTTTTTAAAAAAAGTCAGGCAAAATTTTGTAAAAATGCCAAATTTCATAAAAGTCGGAATTTTCAAAAAAGCGAGGTTTTGAGAAAATAACCAATTTTAAAAATGTTGTCAAAAGAATTCGAAATTGTTTAAAAAACGAAATTTTCAAATAAGTTTAAATTGTTGCAAAAACCGAAATTTTAACAGATGAATTTTAAAACTTTTAATAATGGAAATTTAAAAAAATATCGACATTAGTCATAAAAAATCAAAATTTTTAAGATTTCAAAAAATGTGTAAATTTTAAAAATTCGCCATCTTAAAACGAGTTGCAATTTTGAAAAATATTAAGACAAGATTTTGAAAGAGATTTGGAAAAATTTAAATTGCAAATAAACTCTAATTTCAAACACTTTGTTCAATGGCTACTTACACGATTTTTAAGAAAGGTCAACATTTTGAAAATAGTAAAAAGGACAAAATGTTGAAATAATGTCATACTGAAAAATATTGAAATTTTCAAAAAGAAATGGAAAAAAATCGAAAGTTTTTATCAAAAAGCGAAATATTCAAAACAATTCAAAGTTTCGAAATTTTTGAAAATATGACTTTCCTAGTTGAAAACCAGAGAAAATCTAGACAACTTGAAATCCCTTTGTTTAATACTTGGCACTTTTAACGATTCGAGCGTAGAATTTAATTAGGTTTAACTAATAAAGTCGATTTTAGAAGACAAAGGTTAAAAACATCAAACAATCTATACGTATAACCGTTTATTATTAACCTCATTGGTACGTTCTGGTAAAAAATATTTATCTTGTAACTTACAAATTATAATAAATCAAAAACAAACCTTCATATTCATAATGAAGCAATCTATCTTACAGGAAAATCTTAACACTTAATCATGTTAAAAACTCTTGGAAATTGAAAATCGTTTATTTTCTTATTAAATAAAAAATGGATGCTAAAATGCAAACACACTGCCCTGGCGGCAACTCATAGAGTCAAACACGTCAAAATTAGCGTCTATACGGGTGGTACGACTGTGAGGGTGTATTGTATCCGCTTCCGCGCTGTGGTCCACCTGCGTAGGAATCCCCCGCGGCTGCAGAATAATCACCTACGGTAGAATTATTCAAATGTGAACGTTTACTCTTGAGCGAGCTTGATGATTTAGTGAGCAGGACAAGGGAGCAGGATTCGGGTACCGCACCTGCAACGGGGAAGGATTCGGGTTATGTCAGTTCGAAACGCTCCAATTCGACAGCTCTCAATTTGGGTATATGTGTGGGTGTGTGCGTGTGTGTCGGTGGTTCACTCCCCAAAAACGACTGACCAGAAATTTTGGAATTTGGAAGCATCGAGATTATAGCAAATTTTTGAAAATTCCGAAATGTTATTCACTGAATTGATTTTAATAGGCTTTTTCGTCGGCTGTCTCTTCCTTTGAATATCCAGAGTTGTTTCCTTTGAACTAAATTTAAATTAAAAAGTTTTATCACAAAAACACTTCTCTATTGCCAACTTATATTTTACTTTCCTTGTCACTTGTACTTTTAATAAAGTAGTGTCCAGTAAAATAAAAGTTGGAAATCGAAAGTAGGCTTTTAGTGACGAACCTTTTAATTGAAATTTTATGACCATTCACTTAATAGGTTTTTTTCAGGGAAACACAATGTTTTTAATATATTTATATTTAGTCATTATCGAATAATAGTAATAGATAATGATAGGTACATTGTTTTTTGTAAGGGTCTCTTTTAAACTAAGACATTCTCATATCAGCCTAATATTTATATATATAAATTCAAAGATTAACTACCCCGATACAAATGCACTACTAATATATATATTTTATATTATATACTTCATTAAAACAGACATTATTTATTTAAAAACCAGGTCTCTTGTTAATAACAATTACTACCTAAACCTAGAACTTCGACAACCTTTACACAATACTTTAAATAACAGCGGGCACATGTCGAAAGATTCTCTTTTTTTTAACAGGTCAAGTTTGTGAAATCTACTAAGCTAATAGTGGCAGAGGATACATACATACATATTGTATACTTAGATCGAGAGAGGAAGTTCAAAAAGGGAGATGTTATAAGGACAATTACCGCGAAAAGTAAACAACGCTAATGATAGCTAATTTTCAAAATCTGCAGCAGTTGATGTCAATAGTTTGAATTTAATTTTTTTTGTACGTCTTAACCTAACAGTTGAACTAATTTCTGTACTCTTTATGAACACTTACAATAATACTAGAGGCAGCGCTAAAACCTCGTGTTAATGCCTCAAATTGGAATTCTGTACCCCAGAAGCAAACTATGTTAATAGTACTATGTAGTACTACGTTGTAGTACTATGTAGTACTAGGTTATAGTACTGTTATATGTAAGTCTTAAAACTCATTCTTATGATAAACAAAGATAAAGTCAATAACGTAGGTAGATTTGGGGTAAACCTGGAGTTGACATTTTTCAAAAAGGCCGAATTTGCTGAATATTTAGATATCTTGATGCTGAAGATAGGAAATTAAAGATTGTGTTGTTTTGATAGACATAACATCTTTAACTCATTTTGGGAACAATTAGACTTAAACATAGATTGCCTGTAAGGTACAGAATTGATTTATTCAACTCTGAATCCGTAGTGATCTTCATCACATAACTCGGTACTACTAGATCTTAAGAGCGCCCAAGAAAATTCTGGTGGTGTCAGATAGTACTAACTGGTGCAACCAATGTCTTTAAATTGTACCAAATTACCAATCTAAGGGAGTATTATGACGATAAATAATTTTTTTTACTAGAAAAGCCAGCGACTGGTTCTGCTTACATGAAACGAGTAATCTAATTTGATCGATTGATTTCGGTTCACACAAATTATTCTGATTGAAGGAGTTAATGAATCTAGCGTAATAAAAATAGCATAACCGATAGCAAACAGCTAATTCTTCTGGATGATAAAATAGCTTAATTTACACCAAGCGACCAGAATTCCTCGTTAAAATGATAATAACTCAAGCTTACACCAAATGGCCGACTGATTATTAAATGACCAACTTATGAAACAAATTGAAGGTTCCAGATGAAACCAACTAACACCATGCATCGAAAAAGCGAATGTCTTGGACTTACACCAAACAGCATATCGTTCCTTGCTTTAATCTTTTTCGCTCACACCACCAGCAACTCTTGATAGGGCAATTAGGACACCAAATATCAATCGTCTTGACTGCAGGAATTGACAGTTGCATCAAATAGACAACCAATTTTGCTACCAGAAAACCCAATGATCCGACGTTACAACAAAAAGCCAATTTTTCTAGATTAAACTGGGGCTTACGCCAAACTACGTGAATGCAGCTTAGAACCCATCCATAAATTACGTCACAAATTGGAGGGAACCAGTACAGTGTGACAAGGAGGGTGACTTGGTGACAACATTCCGAATATTTTCTAAAGATATCTATTTTTAAGTTTCGATTTTCTTTCTGAAAATGTCTTGTTTGAAAAAACTGTTTAAAAAATTTGTCTTTGTTCAAAACGGCTTAATTCAAAATTTTTACATTTTTTCAACATTTCGACTTCAAAATTTCGTTTTTTTTTCAATTTCGATTTTTTTTCAATTTCGTCTGTTGAAAACTTTGACTTTCTGTAAATTTAGATTTCCATTTCGACATTTTTTTTTTGAAAAATTCCGCATTGTTTCAAAAGTTCGATTTTTTTTAAAAATTTGACAATTTTTTGAAAATTTCGTTTTTTTTTAAAATTCGACAATTTGAAAATTTCGACATTTTTCGAAATTGTCCTAACTTTTTTCAAATTTAAGACTTTCTAGAAATTTTAACTTCTTGTGAATTTCGACTATGAAAATGCTTTTTTCAAAGTTTCGATTTTCTTTCTGAAAATGTCTTGTTTGAAAAAACTGTTTTTAAAATTTTACTTTGTTCAAAACGACTTTATTCAAAATTTTTACATTTTTTCAACATTTCGACTTCAAAATTTCGATTTTTTTTTAAATTTCGTCTATTGAAAACTTTGGACTTTCTGTAAATTTAGATTTCCATGTTGACATTTTTTTTTTTTTGAAAAATTCCGCATTGTTTCAAAAGTTCGATTTTTTAAAAATTTGACAATTTTTTGAAAATTTCGATTTTTTTAAAAATCTAACAATTTTTTGAAAATTTCGACATTTTTCGAAATTGTCCAAACTTTTTTCAAATTTAGGACTTTCTAGAAATTTTAACTTCTTGTGAATTTCGACTCTATGAAAATGCTGTTTTCAAAGTTTCGATTTTCTTTCTGAAAATGTCTTGTTTAAAAAAACTGTTTTTAAAATTTTACTTTGTTTAAAATAACTTAATTCAAAATTTTTACATTTTTTCAACATTTCGACTTCAAAATTTTGATTTTTTTTAAATTTGGTCTATTGAAAACTTTGACTTTCTGTGAATTTAGATTTCCAAGTTGACATTTTATTTTTGAAAAATTTCACATTCATTTTGAAAAGATCGATTTAAAAAACTGGTATTTTTTTTGAAAATTTCGACTTTTTTCGAAATGTTTTCAACTTTTTCCAAATTTAGACATTTTCTCGAAATTTATATTTTTGTGAATTTCGATTCTATGAAAATACTTTTTTCATAGTTTCGATTTTTTTCTGAAAATGTTTTTTTCGACTATTTTTAAAACTGAAGCTTTTTTCAAAAAACTTTAAAAAAATGTTCGACTGTTTTTAAAATTTTACTTTGTTCAAAACGACTTAATTCAGAATTTTTACATTTTTTCAAAATTTCGATTTTTTTTAAATTTCGTCTATTGAAAACTTTGACTTTCTGTAAATTTAGATTTCCAAGTTGACATTTTATTTTTGAAAAACTTCACATTTATTTTGAAAAGCTCGATTTAAAAAACTGGTATTTTTTTGAAAATTTCGACTCTTTTCGAAATTTTTTCAACTTTTTCCAAATTAAGACATTTTCTCGAAATTTAACTTTTTGTGAATTTCGATTCTACGAAAATACTTTTTTCAAAGTTTCGATTTTTTTCTGAAAATGTTTTTTTCGCCCATTTTTAAAACTTAAGCTTTTTTCAAAAAACTAAGTTTTAAAAATGGTCGAAAAAACCAAATTTTTACATTTCAAAATGACTTGAAAGTTTCGATTTTTGTTTTGGAAGTTTGAACTTTTTATCAGATCTTGAATTTTTCTCAGATTTCGTTATATTTTCAAACTTCTCGCAACTTGAAAGTTCTAGCTTATGTCAAGGTTCTTCTAAGCTGACTAACCAAAATTTCGACTATTTGAAATTTTCGAATTTTCAAAATTTCACTTAATTTCGAAATTTTTTGACTATTTCGACAAGTGGAATTGAATCGTATTTTGTAAAATATTTTTACATGGAAAATAACGGCCACCTTCCCTATCGAACTACCGTCACCGTCTACCGCCCACCGATCATCCCTTTAAGAAATTCATTAAAAGTAACATTTTATCAATGAGAGACAAAAGTTATTGTAATTTTCGACTGCTGCAGCTTTGAAAAAATGACTAAAATTAGCTTGAAGGTCAAGGCTATTCAAAAAATATCTGCCTTATAGACATTTACTACACGAGAGCGTCGATTCGTGATTGAAAAAAAAAAAAAATCGTAGCATACTAGGAAATAGAAAAAACAATTTAACACACTTACAGGTCACACTCATATATTGAATATACAATTTTCTTTTCAGAGCGTCTACCGATGACATCGTTAACTCTTATTCAACATAATACAAAATAATATCCTTTGAGCAACAAATATTCTTCATATCGTATAAAATTGGTTTTTTGTGTTAATAAAAACACATAATCTACATAATTTAAATAAGTTTAAAAATATCAGTGAACACCTTATAATCAACTATATTATTTAAAAAACCACATGAGAAATTGCACTATATGTAAAAAGGCCCTAATAATATATAAGGTTATGTTTATTGTATAGTAGTTTAAATTTAAAACTTATATATGTATCTGTACATCAGTCGAAATTGCTCTAAGTTACTCTTCATTTTTAATAATTATTATACTAACAGCTCAATTAACTATTTCCTTATTTAAATATAAAATACAATTTATAAATAATTCTATATTAATTTGTAGATTTATTTTGTATTAATGCATTTTTTAACCTCTAATTACTAGTAAATAATACCTAAGAGTCAGGCAATAAATGTATATTAATATATTCGTGTGTAATGTCAAAGAGACAGAATCATCTACGTACACAATGACAAGAAACGTATCGTAACCTACAATTTATAACGCGCCCCACCTTATAACCACTCCGACAGAGAAAACATGCAATCGGAAAATTAAAAAAAAATCCAGAGAAAAGCTCAACATATTTGTACCGTGTGTCCCCCGCCATCGCGGGGATGCCATTATTATCAACTCGTACATACAAAGCATAAAATGCACTATTTTTTATACTTTGGAAATAAGGCAACACTTTGGTTGGAATAATAACTGTGCATAATATTGTGTTATAGACGATTCAAACAGTTTAGAATTGTGTAATAACGTGTATTTACAAACTCCCCCACCACACAAGAAAGGGAATATATATGTATATGAAACGGGGGCGCCCTCGCCCGCCGACACCGCCCAATTCGAGACCAACCTTGAAAGCCGAAAACCCACCCGAATTTTAACAATGCACTTAATCCTTAAAGAGTTGTATATCTCTCAAGACGTTATTCTGATCGATGGAATTTAGACAAATTCTTCAGCTGAAGTGCTTGTAATGGTCTGGTATAACAGTGACCAAAACTTTTAATATTGCTTTCTGGTGTCCTTCAGACTATTCGACTTGAATTCATAATTTAATTTTTTAATGACTTACGCCG
This sequence comes from Dastarcus helophoroides, assembly GCA_028583605.1. NCBI lineage: Eukaryota > Metazoa > Arthropoda > Insecta > Coleoptera > Bothrideridae > Dastarcus > Dastarcus helophoroides. The sequence goes on from CM053327.1 coordinate 34,687,160, forward strand.
TTTTGGAAAAATAAGGTGGTTTTGCGAAAATATTTAATTATGAGTAAATGATGGATTTTCGGCGCCAAAGTTGCATTCCCTGGTACTGACGGCGCGGCGGCTACAGCGCCCCCGTGTAATAAAGTTGAACACCCTAACCCTAAATAAGACCACGCCAACTTTTTTGGTCTACTGCAAATATTTATCATAACCAAGGAATATTGTACACAATTAAAACTAGAAAACAATTTTTAGATCTACGTTACTATATATGATGAAAACATTGCTTAATTGTAGATTGTCACACTGAAGTTAAAAAATACCATTATATTAATTAAAATCGATCAATTATCATTTGATTAGATAGACACATGAGGGTATCAGACAGACAGATTATTAAATTCTAATATAAAAAATCAAATTGCAACTCTTTTACTTTTTTCGTTCGCTATAGTCTATTCTATAGTAATAAATATCCAAAATATATATCTGCTTAAACCGCGCACAGCAAGAAAATCAAAAGCTTAATCTTTAATTACGTACGTAATTGAAAAAAACTAACATTAAAATTTTAATCTGTAAAAATCACAACCACAACTTAATGTACTTAGTCTACCATCTTGCTTATCCTGATAAGTCTTTTCTTTAAATAAAAAAATAACGAAAATGGTGCACTAAAATACGCAGATAAATAACTTTATAAATAAAGCGGTCAAATCAACATCTGGCTCACCGGTCACCAGGAAGGGTAGAACGCACATTTACACTGGGGATCCCAAAGATCGGCTTTGGTGATGCCAGGGGTCTCTGACACTACATTGGAACTTGCCAGGGGTCTCTGACACTACATTGGAACTTGCCAGGGGTCTCTGGCACTACATTGGAACTTACCAGGGCTCTCTGACACTACCTCGGAACTATCTAAATATTGAAAATCTAGCATTCGACAATTTTAAAGAAGATTCTTGAATGCGGTTACAGATTCCCCAGATACTTGGAAGTAAACAAGAATCGTCGTTGATGAGGATCTTTGAAATTATCAGCCTTTGAATTCGACTTTTCTCATAATTTTCTACTCATGTTGGAAAACCTCAAAAACTTTGGCGACATTTTAACTCAACTTTGAAAATTATGACTTTTCATGTTTTATGAACTTCGACCTTTTATCATCAAAATTTTGATCTCAAAGTTTTGATATCTGAAGAATTCCGAAATCATTTTCAAAATTTCGACTTTTTTCAAACCATTGAATTTTTTGGAATCTTGGAATTTTTATGAATTTGAATTTTAAAATAAATTGGCTTCTAAAAGGTGTGAAGAATCTGAAGTTTTAAATTGCGAATTTAAATCTGGCTTTTAAAAAGAAGCATTTTTCAAGTTTAAGCTGAAAAGTTTCGAAAAACAGTTGGAATTTAGTATTTAAGAGTTTAAAATTCAAACATTGAGTTTTGGGGGGAAAAAAACTGATAACACTTAACTCAGAGAAAAAGAAAGTTTCCGCATTTTTGTAATTCACAAATGGCAGCTTCTCACAGGGCCCCATGAAGGCGCAGGCCCCTGGCATTTGTTTTACCCTTCTTTCTCTGTGCCTCTCTTACTTTACCATTTACCATTACGTGATTTTCAACACCGTAACTATCTTTATCCGGAGGTGATTCAAGTTACAGAATTGTGAAGTTCCAATTTTTCACTGGCATTTATAAGGACCGCAATTTTAATTTAGGACCCCACGTGGCTAATACTCAACAAGACAACCCCACAAGATAAAAGTTGCGCTCTAACTCTGGGAATTTTGGCCCTGGTGAAAGGTGGTGCCCGATGGTGGCTTGACCGTGCTAAAATAACTTTTTAAAAGTGTATAAAATATACAAAAGCTACTAACATTATTTCGAGTCAGTTCAATAGATAACAAAAATTAATTTGAAATAAAACTAGTTGATTTTCAATAAAATCGATTATCATTAAGCTACTACTTACGATCTATTTTGGTGGTTGCGTAATTAATAACAGGTAAATCGAAACTTGGTCTTAGATTACAACAATTATTTTAAAACTCTCCTTAATTTTTAATTAGACTGCCTGTCGGTGTTTTTCCTTTTTCATTTAATTATTATCGTAATTCAATAAGTTATATTTAAATACAGTGCTACAATTATAGTATATGTACAAAAACGCCACCTAGCTTGTAAACATGGAAATATGAGACTAGAGCGCACAATGAACTTAAATAAGCTTGTATGAAATCTACGTTAAAAAAATACATAAATACCAAAAAAAAATTAAACTTAGCTATTGTAAATGCATTAACCTTAACTTTATATAGTAGGAATCTTACTAACTAAATTATGAATCACATTGTTTAAGTGTTTAATTATTCAAATAACAAATAAAACCGAGCAGGCATTCCAACCGTGATAGATATGAGGTAAATTTAAATTTACACTATCTATTTTAAATATATATTATTTTCTTCTTAACAATTGAGCAGTGCTTAAAAATAGTCAACACCTCTGTCTGTCTGTCTGTTAAATATGAATGAATAAATCAATCGCTGTCTGTTTCTATTTTTTTCAATAATAATTCTTAACATTCGCGCAGATGAAACGATCAAATAAATCGAAGACCACGCATGCAAAGCGGCCTCGCTACGTCAATTGATTAGATTAAAGGGCCCCAAGGGCACAGATAAGGCAAACGTTCACCGCCCCCAGAATCACCCCGATTTCCAGTTTAAAATTAGAACCGAAGAGGTACACACTTCGTATGAAGACAACTTGACAATTGAAAATAAAATTTCGATCGAGTCATTATTTTTACGAGTTCAGTTGTATCTCAGTTAAAGGCTCCCCCAAACCAACGCGATTTATTCGCAGCTGATTCATAACGAAAAATTCGTGCGAGAATTTTATGGCAGAATCATCAATAAATGACACCTGACCCTGGCTTACTTTGTTAAATTGCTTATTGTACGACACCTGTACCACATGAGAATTGGTGCACCGCGTCATCTATTGACGACAGCCACAGTTAAAAGTATGAAAGTGCAAATTTCAGAAATGCGCCTAGACAAATTCTAGTAAGAGTTAAAATTTCCCAACTAATCTTTTATACTGTTTCAAGAAATAAGCAATCAACTTTGCGTAATAAGTTCAGAAAAGATTAGGATAATTGTATGCTTTGTTAAAGTTCTTGTAATTTACTGAGAAATCATTAATTAAATCCTTTTCAATAATATTGTCAACGTCCAATGTTAAATGAATATGTAAGCTGCTTACATAAATTGAAACAATTCATAATTTTCTGACAATCACCATGTTAGTCAATCAGAATTTAATTTTTAATTTCTCAGGAATTTGTCGATAGTTTTTTATACATATTTTGCCAAAACTGGATGCTGCCAACATTACTAAATATTTTTGCGAAACTAATTGCCAACGACAATGAAAAGGAATTGAAAGTTATATATATTAAACATGAACCAGAAGTCACAAGCATCAAATTCGAACTGAAGTTATTGTTGAGAAATGAGTGAAATAGATTCAAATGCGTTATACTTGGAAAGGAGCCTAAATAAATTTTAAATAAACCTTACAAGCGAATTTGTGTTCTATTTGAAAGCGAGTCTACATAAATTTTAAACAGATTTAAGCCACATAATTTTGTGATAGAAATGGGGAAGTGTGTGGGCGAGATCGTTTGCCTCATCTGTCGTGGGAGCGCGACGCCCTCTGTCGAACGCTGCGTTGCCGGCTCGAGTCATATGTCTGTCTAATCAGAATAATTGAATTTGGCGGGAGTGACCAGTCCGGCTGCCCTCTTCATGTTTATCAAGCCAACACGTTTCCAACTGTTACAACACATACCCATATTATTTATTTTACTGACGTGCTTCAGTGCGACGCCCGCCGTGCCGTCCGGCGCCCCATCCGGATAGATAGACAGCGCGGTTTTCACCGAGCTGAAGTAGACGCGCACGTTTTTGGAAAGGACGGCGGGGGCCGCACCGGCAGCGCTCGCATTATTATTATCAAAAGGTTGTCATGAACTGGGCCACTCTTTAAAATCATTGAAATGTTTAGCACCTGCGTTCGGAGGCTGCGATGAGTATCCGCCCACTTGGGAGCCGGCGTCGCTGCCGTAGGACCTCGGGGGGGCGCCGTACCCGGCGTCCGCCGAATACGAGCCGTAGCTGGCGTAATTGGAATAGTCTGAGCCCGGTTTGGAGTTGGCGCTGGTGGACGACATGTTCGGTGGCGCGTTGGGTGTCGTGGGACCGCCCGGTCCCGACTGGCCTCTGGAGTACATGTCTCCCGCTATGTAACCTGCGGCAAAATTTGGAACGTTAGTCGAATTCTTGCGACGGGGAGGGGCAACGTTTAACTAACTTGGCTCTGTAGTGTTAAATAGGGAAATTTGATAAAACTCACCAGATGGACCAGTGGAGCCACTGTTTTGTGGCATATTCCAGCTGTTCCAGCTAGTAGCGCCACTTCCTGCACTTGGACCTAGAAAAAATACAAAAAAATGCCATCCCTATCTTTATCATTTGCAACAAGTATAATTAAAGATGACGAAATGTGACCAACAAATAAGAAGAATAATTGCTAGTGGGGGAATTACTCACTTTTAATTATAATTAATTTTCTATCGTTATTACTTTAATTATACATACAGAATTATTGAAATTTTAGCTTTATTTTTCAGTCGACTGAAAATATTACTGATTAGCTGATACGCCTTCGTCCGCGTGAAAGAAGAGCAAGAATTCTTAGGCCACCTTTTTGGAAATTCCAACTTTTTTTGAAGAATTCGATTTTTACTGAAACTAGAATTATGTATTTTGAAACTTTCGGCATTTTAAAATGACAATATTTTCTTATTCGACTCCCAAAAACAGTTTTTTTTTCTCGAAAATTTGGCTTAATTTGGAAAATTCGAATTTTTTCGAAGTTTTTACTTTTTTGAAAATTCCAGCTTTATTAATTTTTGAATATATTTTAATTTTCTTTTTTGGAAACCTTCCATGATAATTTCAGTTTTTGTTAAAAATTTATTTTTCAATAATATGAATTTTTAATGCTTTGACTTTATTTCGAAGTTTTTTTTTTGGAAAATTTTGACTTTTTATCACATTTTTAACCTTCTTTTCAAAATTCTCATCTTGTTATTGAATGTTAGCATCATTTTTTGAAATTTCAACCCTTCTGTAAACCTGGCTGTTTTTAAATTAGATTATTATAAAACGTTTTCATTCTAAATTCTACTTTTTTTTCAAAACTCCTGAAAAATTGTATTTTTCAGATAATTTCGATTTTTTAAATTTTCCAAAATTTTTTTTTTAAAATACTAACTTTTTGTCATCAAGTTTTGGCTTTTTTCATAAGATATTATGACTTTAAATAAAGAAAAAAATTACCTATAAAATCACCCTCCCAATTTTAAATTGATTTTAAGTTTTATGGTTGATTTTTGAAACTTTAAATAAACTTCGTAACATTTAGACACTTTTAAAATTAAGTCTTTGTTGAACAACTGTTTACATCTATTCTAATTCGATCGACAGGAAACAACCTTTCAAATGCATAAAAAGTTGTCCAATTCAATCATCAAAGAACGAATAAGAAATTGTTACTTCCACAACCAAGTTAGTCAATAAAAAAAAATACAAATAACACTCACACTCACCGTATGATCCATATCCTTGCTGCTGGGGTGGACCGGCGTAATTATTACCCCACTGAGGTGGCGGGCCTTGTGGTGCTGGGGGAGCGCCCCAACCTTGATATGAACCAGGACCAGATGGGGTACCGTAGCCCGGATAACTCTGCTGCTGAGGCGACGTACCCCATCCTTGATAACTTTGCATCATGTTGGGACCCATCGGGGCACCCAAATTCATCGGCGGTCCACCCATCTGGCCGTTCGGACCTTGCATCATGCCCATGGGGGCCTGAGGCGGTCCCCACGCCGACGTGGGGTCGGCGCCTCCCATCTTGTTACCCCCGGAACCGTCACGGGGCTCGGCCTTTTTAATCTCAACCTGTCAGAGGAAAATCGGTTATTATAAGGAAATTAAAAAATATTAAGCAATGGAAAGTATTAAGTAATTAAGCGATGGAAAGTATCTCTCTGAAGATGGCTATCAAAACGCGTTAGAGAAACCTTTGTTGTGTCTTTCAATCTTTCTTGGTTTCAAGGGACACGATTTATATTTCAATGGAAAGTATTAAACAATTAAGCAATGTAAAACTGATAAAAGTCAAAGTATCGAAGAAAAAAAAACACGAAATTTCTCTAAAAGAAATTCTGTAAAATATTTTGTTTTCAAAAATTCTACTTCGCCTTCCAAAAACCTTTTTTTATAGAAATGTTGATGTTTCTCGAAGTTTTGACTTTCTTGAAATTTTAAACTTAGGATGACAAAATACTAATTTGAAAAAAAAATATACAAATTTTTTTCTAAATTAATGTAAGTCTTGTTATTTCTCATTTGATTGATCTGATCTTGATCTTTCTTTAAAAAAATATTCACAAAAATTCCATTTTTTCTTGAAATTTGGTTAATTTCAAATCTTTCCGTAAAAAATCTTTTTATCGAAGCTTTGAAATTTCCCTAAAGCGTAAGACGTTCCTTTAAAATTTTGGTTTTTTAGTTCAGTGCCGGAGTCCTTCAAGTTTTTTTTAAGTTGGGTTGAGAGTTTAAAAAAGAGCTGTACATTATTTGGGAAATTTAGTGCTCGAAGCACAGGAAAGAATACTCTTCAACAAATTAAGGCTAAAGATCATTCTTGCGTAGAATCGAGGTAGTAAAATATAGCGTAATAATTTTTAAAATGCTGTAGGGACAACTATTTACCTGTTTGCCATTTAAGTTAACAAAATGCTCAGAAACACATCGGTCCACTGCATCTTCGTCCTCAAATGATAAAAATCCAAATCCTAGAACTTTCAAAATTACTACAGGAGCAAGAAAATAAGGAAAACTCACCTCTAGATTTTTTCTTTTCCTGATCGTACATAATTACAACCTCCATAACTTTTCCAAATCGTGTAAAGAAAGTTCTTAAGTCAGTTTCAGTTACGTTGGAAGGCAAACCTCCTAGGAACACTTTGGGATATCCACCACCTTTCTTAGGCTTTTGTAATGTTCTCGGATTGCATGGTTTTGGGTCAATGGTCCTAAACAAATTGGATATTTTCGTTATTTCATACTTCCATCAAAATTTTCGCCAATTTAATATAAAAAAAACGCTCATTGGTAAAGTTTAATCAATTTAATTTAGTAAAATATCCGTTGGATATTTTTGCCAACCAACTTACCTTCCGTCAAGAGTGTGGGGTCCATTTTGTAAGACGATATTTACATTGGCCGGGTCCGCAAATGTGACAAAACCAAAACCTCTCGATCTTCCCGACTCCGCATTTTTCATAACAACACAATCTATTACTTCCCCATACCTTTGGAAGTACCTCTGTAGGTTGTCCTGTGTCGTCTCCCATGATAACCCTCCAACGAAGAGTTTGCTGAAGTGGGCAAAACGAAAATAGTCAGTAAAGATAGACCAAACAAATAGTCAATAAAAACATATACAGAATCAACCAGGTTAACGTTCGCCTGAAACCAATTGGTCGTTTAGCAAGCAGACTAACCGTAATATCTTTTTTTTAAATTTGTACGAAACTCTTTAAAATACAGTAACATTTTTAACCCTTACTTTGTGACATTCTTCAATATTCATAACTATTAAACTCTATTATCGATAAATACAACAACATATATTAAAAATTCCACGATTTCCCACAATATTTGCTGCGACAGGTATAACCTCAGACTTTTATTGATAACAAATACAAAACTAATAAAATGCGATATTCTCAAACTTGGGCAAAACTCTTTACAAATGTCGAAATTTAAAATCAAATTTTGGAAAAGAAATAAAAACCTCGAAATGTAAATTGTAAGAAAAAATCGAAAAGGATGAGAAATTAAATTAAATTAATTTTGCAGATCAAGATCAACATCTTTAGAGGCAAAAATCCTTCGAATTTGGAATCAATTTTCAGGGAAAGAAGGTAAAGTTTGCAAATTATGAGAAAAAATCGAAAAAGATGTAGCGAAGACGAAATTTCGAGAAAAAAACCTTGAAATCACGTTCGAAATTTTTAAAATGGGCAAAAATACTTAGAAAAGTCGAATTTTCGAATTTGAAGCCTTCGGGGAAAGTTAATAAAAATTGAAGGTGCAATCATGAGAAAATATCGAAAAAAACATAGCGGAGGCGAATTTCACGAAAAAATCTTTGAAATCAAGATCGAAATTACCAAAATCATGAAAAACCCTTAGAAAAATCGAAATTTCCAAGGTTAACATCCAAAAATTTTATATCAATTGAAAGTGTGAAGTTTTAAAAATAAAACGTTCGAGGTATCGAAAAAAGCCCCGAATTTAATTAAAATTACATTGAAATTTTGAACAAGACAGTCACCAATTATAAAGAATCAAAAATTAGACATCGATTAAAGAAAGCATATTTTGGACAATTCGAAATCAAATTACTAAAAATAAAGCACTCACATTTGAAAATATTGTGAAAGATCTTCCATCCTTGATTTTACGTGTCACTGGTAACGTCTGACTGATCGATTTTGGACGATTTGTTCATTATAAAAGACAACAACAAAATTTATTCTACTTAGATGACTTTGTTTAGAAGAGGTTGGACAGGTAGTTGCTCTAAGTAATTAGAGAAGCTAAAATCTAATTTCCTATATGTCATTATAATAATTTGTTTTTAAATAAAGGTCTTGGACAATTTGCAATATTTTTGGGGTACCTGGAATACCTAATAGTAAAGGGAAGGTAATACCCTTGTATAATCTTGAACATAACAAAAGCATAACGTCATTTAAAAGTAATTAATTCTAAAAGATTTCTTTAATTATAATAGTTGCCCTTTAATTACCTACGACTCATGTTTGTCGCAAATACCTGACCATCGCCCTGCCATTCTTCACAAACGAGTAAAATACAAATTTATGATGTATCCAAAACCGATCAGACATTGAAAATATTTAGGTGGAACACAACCAAGCTTTTACTTTATTTAAAAACTAAAGCCGAAAGTTTAACAATTTATAAATTAAAATACAAATTTTCATCCCAAAGGTGGAACCAGACCAAGTCGAAATTTTCAAATAAAGTCGAAATTACCAGATTAGATCGAAATTTCCAGATACGTGGAAATGTTAACCAAATTTCCAGAGTTGGATCGAACAATATGAGTCGAAATTTTGAGCTTAGTCTAACTAGGTATTATCCGCGACTTGGTGTGCGGATTTCAGTGAATAATTAGAATTTAACAGAAAAACTGTTCAAAACGAAAGTTTTTAAATTTCTTGAACTGACGAATCAATTTATTTGTTTTAATGTTTTTTTTTTCTGTCTCTGCAATAGATGGCGCTGCCGATCAAAAATGCTTTCGTATTTATGAAATTTGTGTTACCGTTGCACTCTTTAAAATACGGGAGATTTATTTCCAAATACGGATTTACCAAAATATGGAAAAACTCGTAGAATACGGGAGATCTGGCAACTATCACTGCAGAGAAGCCGAGAAGAGAGGGAACTAATACTTTCAAAATCTCTGGACAAAAATCTATGAAAACGACATCTCGAAAATAAGCTAAAATTTCAGAGAGTTACAAAATTTCACCATGAAAGATCAAATTTCAAGGATAATTCAAAACATATAAAAACTAATTCTTTCAAAATTTCTAGGCAAAAATCTAAGAAAACGACAAAATCTCGAAAATAAACCAAAATTTCAAAGAGTTACGAAATTTTACGATTAAAGACCAGATTTCAAGAAAAATTCAAAACTTATAAAAACTAATACTTTCGACACTTCTGGGCAAACATCTAAGAAAACGACAAAATCTCAAAAATAAACCAACATTTTAAAGAGTTACGAAATTTAGCGATTAAAAACCAGATTTCAAGAAAAATTCAAAACTTATAAAAACTAATACTTTCGACATTTCTAGGCAAAAATCGTAAGAAAACGACAAAATTTTGAGAATAAGCCAAAATCTTGACAAGATTCCAAAATTTCAATATCTAAATTTAAAAAGAAATGAATTTTTAAAAAGGTCAATTTTGCAAAATAAGTCAAAATTTCGGAAATAATTAAAAATTTTCAAAACCTAAAATTCTCAAAGATGGAAATTTTCCAAAAAGTAGGAAAAAATCAAATTTTTAGGAAATAAAGTCGATATTTCGGGAATAATAAAAATTTTCAAAACCCAATTTCTCAAAGATCAAAAATTTCTAAAGATCGACACTTTCAAAAAATTGAGGTTTCAAGAAATAGATTTTGTATAATTTAAAAGTCGAAATTTTGAGAAGAAGCCAAAATTTCAAGAATAAGCCAAAACTTCGAGACTAAGCCAAAATTTTAGAATAAATCAAAACTTGAGAATAGGTCAAAAGCTTGAAACAATTGAACTCTTTAAATAGCTTTTATTATTATTTATTTTAATAACTTTTCAAAAAGCAAATTTTAGAGAAAACCCAAATTTTGGGAAAAAATTCCAATTTTTCAAAAAATAAAAACGCCAATAAAAGTCGAAATTTTCAGAAGTCAAATTTAGGAAAGAAGACGGAAATCTTGACATAATTTCAATTTTCAAATATACATCAGTTGAAACTTTCAAAAGTCAAAATTTTGAAGAAATTTTCGAATAAAATTTGAAGAAATTTTCGAAGTCAAAATTTTTAAGAAATTTTCAAAAAAGTCAAGATTTTCAAAAAAATAAATAAATGAAAATTCTCAAAAAGTCGAATTTTTCAAAAAAAAATGGTCAAATATCAAATTTTCCAAAAACGTCAAAATTGTCAAGAAATTAAGTCAATATTCTCACAAAAGTTCAAACTTCCAAATTAAAATTTTCAAGAAGTATTCAAAAAAAGTCAAGGTTTTCCAAAAGTTAAAATTTTCAAACAAATCAAAATTCTCAAAAAGCCGAATTTTTCAAAAAATGGGGTCAAATCTCACTTTTAAAAACTTTGAAATTTTTAGCGTCATTTTCAAGAAATTTTCAAAAAGTCAAGATTTTCATTTTCAAATATATCAAAATTTTCAAAAAAGACGTTCAAAAAAGTTGAAATTTTCAAATAAATTAAAATTCTCAAAAGCAGTATAATTTTTCAAAAAGATCAAATTTCACTTCAGGAAAATGTTCAAGTTTTTAGCCTCATTCTCAAGATCTTTTTAAGAAATTTGAAAGTCAAAATTTTTAAAAAATTTCAAAAAAGTCAAGATTTTCAAATAAAAGTCGAATATTCCAACTAACCAAAATTTTCAAAAATACTCAAATTTTTCAAAAAAAAACGGTCCAACTGTCAAAAAAACCAACTTTTCAAAAACACTCATCATTTTCAAAAAAATGTCAACATTTTCAAGACTTTATTTTGAAATTGTAAGCCACATTTTTAAGAATTTCTCAAGAAATTTTCAAAAAGGTCAAAATTTCTGAAGAAATTTTCAAAAAGGTCAACATTTTCAAAAAAGTCAAGATTTTCAAAAAAAGATAAATATTCCAACTAACCAAAATTTTCAAAAACATTAGAATTTTTCAAAAAAAGACCATTTTTCAAAAACCCAACTTTTCAAAATCATTTTCAAAAAGGTGTCGACATTTTTAAGACTTCAGAATGGTCAATTTTTTCAAAAATAGTCGATTTGTTCAAAAAAAAGGGTCAAATGTCACTTTCATAAAACTCTGAAAATTTTAGCCTAATTTTTTTTATTAAAAAAGTCGAAACTTACAGAAAGTCGAAACTTCCAGTAAAAATGAAAATTATGGAAAAAAAAATCTAATTTTCAATGAAAGCTTTTCAAAAAAAGTCAATTTACGAAAAGGTCCAAATATCCAAAAAAAATCAGATTTTAACTGAAATAGAAATTTTCAAAAAAGGCAATTTCCTCAAAAAGTCGATCTTTTCAAAAAAAATTGAAAATGTTCAGTGACATTTTGCAAACAAAGGTCAAATGATCGAAAATGGTAAATTTTTTGACAAATCTTAAAATTCTCAGATATCTAAATTTTCAAAAAAAGTCGACACTTCCAAAAAAAGCTAGATTTTTAAGAAATAGATTTTTTTAAGTCGAAATTTTGAGAAAAAGCCAAAATTTCGAGAATAAGTCAAAATCTTGAAAAAACTGAAATCTTCGAACAAATAGAATTTCCAAAAAGCGGATTTTAGAAAAAAGGTTCGATTTTTTTTCAACAAAAAAGCCAAAAAAAGTCGAAATTATCGGAAAGTCAAAATTTCGGAAAGCAGGCCAAAATCTTGTCATAATTTCAGTTTTCAAATAAGTTGACACTTTCAAAAAGGTCAACCTTTTCAAGGAATTTCCAAAAAATTCAAAATTTTCACGAAATGTCCAAGTCAAAATTTTTAAATGTCAAGAGGTTCAAATTTTTAAATAAATCAAAATTCCCAAAAATGGTTAAATTTTTCAAAAAAAAAAATACCACTTTCGAAAAAATTTAATTTCCAGCCTCATTTTCTCAAAACAAGTTGAAACTTGGGGAAAGCTGAAATACGAGCAAATTTAAATTTTCAGCCTCATTGTCTCAAAACAAGTTGAAACTTGAGGAAGCTGAAATGCGAGCAAAAATGAAAATTTTGGTTAAAAAAAACCGAAATTTTCAAACAATTTTTTTAAAATCAATTCACAAAAAAGTCAAAATATAAAGAAAAGTCGAATTTTAACAAAAAACGAAATTTTCAAAAAAGGCAATTTCTTCAAAAAAGAGTCGACGTTTAAAAAAAATTCTAAATTTCTAGTGACCTTTTGCATAAAAAGCAAATGATCGAAAAAGGCGAATCTTTGACAAAACTCAAATTTCTCAAAGATCGAAATTTTCAAATCAAGTCGACGCTTCCAATAAATTAATTTTCAACAAAGGGATTTTGTAAAAAAAGTAGAAATTTTGAGAAAGAGCCACAATTTCGGGAATGAGCCAAAATTTCGAGAATAAGTCAAAATTTTGAAAAAATTGAAGTCTTCAAATGAGTAGAAATTTCAACACGCGAATTTTAGAAAAAGGCCAAAGCTTTCAAAAAAAGGTAGAATTTTTCAAATAATAAAAAGCCAAAAAAGGAGAAATTTTCGGAAACACTTAAAATTTTGGAAAGAAGGCAAAATTCTCGTCATAATTTCAGTTTTCAAATACATAGTTTTAAACTTTCAAAAAAGTCAAAATTTTCAAGAAATTTTTAAAAAGACAAAATTTTTATGAACTTTCCAAGTCAAAAAATTTAAAAAAGTTCAAATCACTTTCGAAAAAATTGAAATTTTCTCAAAAAAAGCCTAACCTTACGGAAAGCTGAAATTCGAGAAAATTTGGAAAAAAAATGGAAATTTACAAAAAGTGAAAATATCAACAAAAAAGTCGAATTTTCAAAAAAAAACTTAAAATTACCAGTAACATTTTGCAAAAAAAAAGTCAAAATTTACGGAAAGTCTAAATTTCGAGAAAAATCAAATTGAAGTTAAAAATGTTACAAAAAATATTCCGAAAAATCGAAAATTTGAGAAAATATTTGTAACTTCATTATTTTCGAAAAAGACGAAATTATTTCGAGATTTCCGAAATTAAAGTCGAAATTTCGAAAAAGTCGACATGAAAAGAAAAACGAAATTTTAAGCAAAATGGGAAATTTCAATCGAGATTCAACTTCATGTTTCTATAAAAGATCTTAAACTGATGCACTTTCTGCGCCTTCGTAGCGAAGAAAGCTTGCATGTCTTTTATTTGATTCACAGAATAAAATACCACAGAAGCAACACGAAAGTATAGAATCAAGAATAAACATTTTTGCCAACCTTGGGACCGGAAATTAAATGTGCCAAACTGGGCAATAAAAAGAGAAGATAATTTTATTTACATCTCTAGAATTTGCGCAACGAAATATCGCAGAAGCCGAAATAGAAAAATCAAGACCAAAAACTGTTGTTGGAACTGGAGGAAAATACAAACGTGGCAAACTAAACTATTCACAAAGCTCGATAGCTACAGGACTTTATCGTACTACCATATTATATGACTATCCTACTAAGGACTTTCCCAAAGAAAATAACTAAATAAATTCAAAAAAACAAAAATGTCACAATGGGCGCACAAAATTAAGTTTTTTTTTCCATTATTCTATCAGAAACTTGACAAACTGGATTATAAAAACGCTACGGTAAATAACAGCAAATTCCTAAAATCTCCTAGAACCAGCATGGTAAAATGTCATAGATAAAATCAAATCAAAAATGGCCTTTTTCCAAATCTTGCACAGAAACAAGAACGTGCCGAAGGTAAACGTGCCAAACTGGGTTATAAAAACGCGGAGAAAGTTTCAAATATGTAAATTAGAAATAAAGTTTTAAAGCGCAAAACGATAAAATGCCCGATCATTCTAATTTATAAGGTTAGTTTCATCGAAATCCGTTCCTTGACCGTTCACAACCTAACGTTTTACGTGGGGTCGGTGAACGCAACGTAAAAAACCCAAAAAAACAACATGCAACTACAACGAAATTTGAACGATTTATTTCTCAAAAAAAAACAACCAATACACGTAAAATTCGGTAATCTCTATTTCGCACACAAAGCCGAACAAATCAACCGACGAAAAGCACGATGTGACCTAAATGGGTCCAAAGAAAATCAACGATTAAATACCCTTTCTCGTCATCGTCCATCATTTCTGGCGGTACCCTCAACATTCGCATAATACACTTAAAACTCCGGCAATGAAACGAATTTATTTACGAAACCGGTCAACGGGCACCACGTACAAAGCTTCCAAACCAAACTGCAATGGCAGCTCGCCGACTTCCGTCACTTTTGCGTATACGTGATTTAGGCGCCACTGGTGCACGCCGTTCGACCAAAACCAGATAAAATATAAGATATACATACCCGTACTCGTAGTCCTCCATAACTATTTATGATTTCTTACACTAAACTTAAAATTAATTTAAATCTAACGTTAAGAACTATCCTAATTAACAACTACGATAGGAATACAGACATGACATACCCTGGGGGAAGGGGAAACGGTTCCCATATTGGGAATGTGGTAGGGGGAGGTAAACACCATAGAACGCCAGGGATTCTGTGCATAGAGCCCCGCTGGCTCAATGTGCAACGGCGGGCGAACTATAGGCAACTTCACATACTGCGTGCGGCTTAGGTGGCGGCATATTTGAATTTGAATATTTCTTCGTCTAATAAACTATAAGAGGCTTGAAACATAATTTGTCCCGCTGCTAATATAAATTAGGAGGAGTCAATAAGAATCCAAAATATAAAATAATTTGCCACGGTAGCGCTAGCTTAAATAATACGCCTGTATCATAGAACAAATTACTGGGCGAAATTTCTATTCAGTGGTTTAAGCTTTTCAATTAATTTCTTACAAAGTTATACAATTGTACGTCTACTGCAATTATTGAATTAAAATTTGTAGGCCTTAAAAGCGCTCAAATTTAAAAAAAATTGAAAAGCATTGAATTAAACTAGGGTATATTTGGTTGCCTAGTTCACGTAGCATTTCTTCTGGTTTGCTTCTATGTTCGTTTAAAATTAATGCACTTCGCTTCGATATGATAGTGTATGTTATTTACCTTTCATCTTCAATTCAATTAATAAATCTTATATTTGATCAACAATCAGCGCCAACATACGTACTCTGAAAAATTCTCTAAAAGTCGTTTAATTTTTAACCTCTTCGGATAGAACACACCATATTGATCATATATGTATTACATATATGATATTGATAAATTAGATACATGACGAAAATAAAATACTTGGTCGCGGAATTTTCTCCCTATTGTTACATCTTACTCGCCAATGATAAAATTACGTATATTTAAACAAAAAAATAGTTGAAAGTACGTGGGTCACGAAGCGGAAGTATAAAAATAACGGTGGAGAGTAAAAAAAAGTTTGGGAAACGCTGATCTAGGTTATCACCTTCGGAAGGAAACTTTAGTCTGAAAATTCTATGTTCCCAAATTTCAAATACAATTCTTTATTAGTAAACATTTGTTTATTACGTACCATTTATTATTTAATAGTTTCATTGACCTACACTGCAGTGAATATGTCATTATATTTAACGCGTTCTTTCAAATGATTAAAAAAACCCAAAACAAGAATTCGAACTGATGACGTCAAGCTATTAGTATTAAGTGTTATAATTTATATCTAAAAATACAACTTGTTTCGAAGCGTAAGGCATATTTATTTAAATCTGGGCTAATTAGCGAAATTGGTTTTGATCATGCAAAGTGCGTCATTGCAATTTTGATAAATAAATTTCTCCGTTGACCGACCCCGCAGCCGAAAAACTACTGTGATACTCAAATATGCCCAATAAATCGCGATCGTAGATAAATCGTTTCCGCTCCAGATAGCATTTGAACTATTTTTTAAATGTCATTGTCAACTTAACAAGTACCTCTCCGTTGACTAATGAACATAGCAGCTTCGTTTACTCGTTCTGTCTTACCTTTCCTAAGACGATACCGAATTTCCAAGACTCACTTCTAGGCAAAAATCAATCAACATCAACGATTAAAGTAACTGCCATAGAATTTGAAATCTAATATTAAATTTAAAATTCTATGGTAACTACTTTCTGAGCTCCGAAGCGTGATGCGTGAAGCTAGCTTTATTCTAAGGATATTTTTAGTAACTAATTGAAAGGTCGATTTAAAAATTTACGGCACATTTATTTGAAATTGACTGGGATTTTTTTATCATATAGTTGATAAAGCATAAAGTGATCAGTACTTTACCTTTATTTAACTATTATGTTATTGCCATAAATAATTTAGTATATTAGAACGTGCGTACAAAAAGTTTTCAAATCCAGTATGCTGCTGTCATCGTTTGTCACGTTTACGTTTGTTCTTCTTCTTCGTTAATGGCCTTTCACGTTTGTTCTTTAGTTGATCTATTTTAAACACAAAGGTAAACAAACATAACCTTAAAAAATATTTTATTGATTTGATGTTAGAATTGAAGAAATATCTTTAATTGTTGAATCCTACTTTCGAAAAGCCCAAAAAAGCAATAGTGAATGGACTCCTTCGATTCCTGATGGCACTGCAGAATTTTTATGTCGAGGTTAAATGTCAATTTGGTGAGTACGAATCAAGTAAGGAACATACGTGAACATGTCAAAAAATAATAGCAGGAAGAAAACTACAAATATTTATAGTCTTCTTGGACAGCAGCATACCAGATTAGAAAACTTTTTGTATACTTCATACTGTTGGATGTCAAACTCGAAGAATAAGGAATAGACAGAGACTAGTCTCTGGGAATAGAAGTTTGTTTATTATTCCAATTTTCCCCCGTCGTAGTTGATACAACACAGACTTTTTTCTATAACAAAAGATTATTACACCGCTGCCAGATGTGTTTAATGCGCGATAATTACCATCGCATGTTGGGATTTCGCGCCGAGCCCGTGTCGAGTTGACGGAATTTAAAATGGAAAGTACAAAATAATTTCAACCGGGGCGGTTTATTACCTTCATAATTACCTAAGCTACCTGTTTTCCACAACAACGTTCGCTAACAAAATCAGCCGGACAAAGTCGTCGCGTCAGGTGTTATAGTTGTGAAACCGCGCGCCAGTGAATGTATGCTTTTACAACAACGTGTAGATTGTACATAGAATACTTACCTTGTGAATTTATATTTTTAGTTACATAAACTGTGTTGTGATGCCTTTAAGACGCTTAAGTGCCAGTGTTATTATTTTAGTGCCCTAAAGAAGTGAATTTTTTCCAATCAGTTAAAGGTAGGTGGCCTAGATTTGGCATTTGTGTCTTAAATCGTGAAAATTTCAAGGATCGCATCGCGTATTTCGAGGTTAAATATAAGAATCTCGAAATCGTCGTAGTGTATATTAGCTAACGTGTTTTCTAAATATTGAATGTTTCTGTGTGTTCAGATTTGTTGTTTTCATACAATTTTCGTGTTATGCTGGTTTGTTTACTTTCGCGTATTAGGTTATGTTTATGACAAGTGGTTCACGTTCGTGTCCATTTAAATATTAGTGCGATGCAATGTAGTTACTAGGATAGTGTATTAGAACTGCTAGTTCAATTTTAAAGATGTTTAAGTATTTTAAAGTGTTTTACGTGATGCTACAAGTTACTGCGAGAAAATTCTTAGAAAATGTACTTACGGGGAGTATTCAAGAAATTAAGAACGCGGAATGCGACGTTGTCAAGTTTCCGAAGAAAGCGCACTGCGAGCATTTTACGAACTATAGAAAGTAACTAATGTTAATTGGCTTTTTTATTCATTGATTTTTTTGAATTATTTTAAAATCGTGATAATAAAAAAGTCGTTCAAAATTTGTTTCACTTAAAAATAACAATCTGTAAACGAAATATAACATTACTGTTTATGTTTGTGCTGCATTTTTACGTAAATGCGAAAATTAGTTATCTATATGGTACGATCGATTTTTAAAATTCTGACTCGAAATTTTGAGTTTCGACTATTAGAAAAAAACTCGAAATTTTGAGTTTCGAGTATTAAAAAAAACTCGAAATTTTGACAAAAAGTCGAAATTTTTATAAACATGGGAATCTCCAAAAATTGAACATTTTGGAATGCTGAAATTTTCAAAAAAGACGAAAATTGAAACTTGTCCCCTGAAAACAAGAAAGATTAAAAAACACAACATAGGTTGCTCTAACGCGTTTCGACAGCTAAGCTGTCATCTTCAGAGAGAAACTCTCAGAGTTTCTCTGAAGATAACCAAGGACCAGTCCGTTCCGTCAAACAAAGTCGAATTTTTTTCCCATTTTTTTGAACTCTTTTTAAACGGGAAGAAGTTGAAATTTTGATGTCAAAATTTTCACAAAACGGTCAAAATTGAGAAAAAGCGGACATTTGAAATAAACGCAGTTTTCAAAAAGTCGAATTTTAAAAAAATGCAATATTTTTCAAAAAAGAGTAAAAGTTTCAAAAAATTCGGAATTTTTGGAAAAAGTCGAAGAAACTGTCATAAAAAGTCAGCGTTTAGAGAGAGTCAAAACCTTTAAAAATGTCAAAATTTTGAAAAAAATCGTAATTTTTGAAAAAAACCGAAAATATGGAAAGGTCGAGGTTTTGAGTAGAAATTTTCAAAATGTAAGCCAAAATATTAAAAAAAGAGGCAAAAAAGGCGAAACTCTGGAATTTAAGTGAAAGTTTAAAAAATATTTGAAATGTCAAAATTTTCAAAAAGTCTAAATTACGAAAAAATACGAAAAAACGAAATTTTCAAAAAAACGAAATTTGTAAAGTACAAAGTCACATGGAAATTTTCGAAAAAAAGTCGAAATTGAGAAAATTCAGTCATAAGTTATAATAAAAAAATTAAGACATTGATCGTGATTACTATTTAGTAAGCGATAAGGATCATTTTGACCTTCAATGGCCAAGAACGTCTCACTAGAAGTAATACAGTTTAGAACCCAAGGTTACATTTTTAATCCTACTTTATTAAATAAACTTAAACTGCGTTTATGATCTAGTTTTAGGAATAATAAAAAATCGCAAAATTGTTACTTATTGAGTAATATACGCGAAACGTATCTAAAACAACTTTTCAAATTTCGTCTAGTAGGTAATATCCAATGGCAATGGCATCATGACAGGAAAAGAATGTAATTTAAGAAATTCCTACGTAAGTACGTAGGTCAGGGTCAGTGGTTTTACTTCTGTAACTTTGAAATTACCAAGTCGCGTATTTCGTATCAACTTTTGATTTTTCAAACGAATTGCGTGGCACCTTCGCGCGACTGGAAATACATCAACTTTTATGATGATTGCTTCACTTCTAAGAAAATGAATAAATCCTCGTTTACCTCAACGGAACGTAACAAATTGTATCTGTTACTAAAAAGTTGCAACTTAGTATGCGAAATACATTTTTTTTCCTTTCAAAAGAGAATTCTTCATATTTCATAGCCAGAATTTGGTTCAGGGAGGTACAAGAAAGAAAATTAGATGATTAAACAAATGTAGGATATAATTTAACGTGCGGAAAACCTCTGGTGAATATGTTTACACTCGTCACGAAATCTCCAAAACTGATATTTAGCAAATAGGATCCTTAAAAGATGAGGGCTTCCGTTAAGAAAACACTCTTCCAAATTCAGCCTCCAAGGGGGTGAAAATGTATATCACATTTTATCTGTGATGAATCGGTCTTCGGGTTGCATACTCTCAATAAATAAAACATTTGTTGCATTTAAAGTTGTATATAGACGCAGTTAAACGTTTTATGCATATCAATCTGGCCGAAATCACAGAAGCGAATTCACTTTTCCATCTTTACATGTAAAACGTGTGGTTGTAAGGTTATGTTTAATTGCAGTTCTTGAACAATGAAATTTAATTTGCTAATTAAATAAACGTTCACGCTCTCAACCAAGCGAGCTTCAATCCATGTTTTAAGTTAGCTTTCGATAAATAATCGATTGGTATCGAAACCACCCCCGGAGTGATATCGATTCGGGCTTCTCGGCGGCCCCAAGTTAGATTGCAATTAAAATCGTCCGTCAAGGTGCGAATATTAAGGCCAACCCTCGTTTTTATTAACGGAATCGCCGGCTCAATATTGGAAAATAACCCCAAAGCCAACCCGCCCTTTTATTGGATACTTTATCGCCAAGGTAATTCACTGTCTTGAGAACTTGATTACTTTGATTTAATTGAATATCGGAAATCAGGTTTAAAGGAAGTTCGCGTGATTGTATCGGACTTGGGAAGGTTTTTATCGGCCTTCGTAACGCATTTCCTTAGACGAAAAGAAGAATTCATTAATCGGGTTCAATTCAACGACGATCTGAAACCAAATGAGGGTGATTCCGCGCGATGTGGATTTATTAAAAACGTTTCCGCATGTTTTGAGCGATTTTCTGTCATTTATATCTTTCGAGACGTTACGTTAAGTTAGGTCATCGAAGTTGATACCCAACAATTACTTACGAAGTGGCATAGAATAAATTTTCAAAAATTAATAGGAAACAGACAATTACGATATAGCTGGGGGTGAAACCAGAAGCCAGTTTACATATTATATGAGATACACTATTAATTATGCATTTGGATTGACGGCTCAAAGCTGACGTCATGTAAATCATCAATTAATGACGTCTAAATTATACAATTTTGCCGGCAGTAAAAAGTTTTTAGAACGTTAGATCTCCACTGCGAAAGCGAGACCTAAGCGCCTACTCGAATTTTAGTAGAAACTGTCCGTGTGGATACAATAACAAATCCTCAAGCCGCTAGTAGATTTTCCAAGTCGACAACACTGTGTTGCTTATGCGATAAGATTTCCGCGACGGAGCTTCAATCAAAGCGGCCAAAAGCCGGAGCTGCATACTGCCAATACTTCAAGATGTTTCCCTAACCTACGTAATGAAGCATCGTCGATTACACAAAAACGGTACCGCTACAAATCCTCATATTTTACCATTTCATTCATAATACCATCTTACATAGTGTATTACTTTTATTATCAAAATCTGTAGGAAAATTCGACCGCAATAAATTAAAATCTTTTCGTTACATGTTAAAACTCGTTAATTTGATATCGAATATCTCGGCTTCGGTACGGGCACGGGGCTTTGAATTTTGCAGCTGTATAGGTAACACTTTTAGTAACATCTGCCTGAAATTGAGAGAAAATCTATAGAAAAGCAATTCACCGGTGAACTATCACAAGTTTGAACGTTTTCAGCACGATTATAATAAAGTTGTGTCAGTGATATCTCAACAAATTTTTAATTTTTGAGTCCAAAGTTACCCCATCGCAAACAAAATCGATGTATTTTTTCGACAAGATATTTTCGTGGCAGCTATGCCTTAGGGTACATTTTCGATGAGCCATACTACACGTCAAATGTTTTTATTTGTGCTACTATCATTCGCTTGCCTCGCCTCGATAAACTCGAGCTATTAGTAGATGAATATCACCTTTATTCGAGTCAACAGAAGGACTAGATTATTAATGATTACATAACGTGTCGGCATTATTGTGAAAAAAGTACGATTTTAATTATGCATCGACTTGAATCGATTTTTATGCAGCCGATTGCTTTAAATTCAAGGCCGAGTTCCTGATACTTTAAACTAGTTAATTTAGCACTATTTTTAATCTGATAAAGATAAGGTAGATGTAAACAAAATTTTAATCTAATCAGATTCCATAAAGATTAAGAAAAATTGATTATATTGTGAAACAACTCGTGGTGAAATTCTAATTTAAGTAAAGAGCGTTTATGCCTGGGATTAATCACTGGAAAAGTGGATTTTAAAACCGATCGTTAATTCGACTGTATAGTACTCTTGGAGATTAAAATTTTAGAGAGAAACTAAAATTCATGAATAATATTTTATTTTTCCACAATAATTTTACTTTTCCACAATAATTTTATCTTTATACTTTACTTGAAAAGTTATACCCAATCGATTGAATATGTTGAAGATTCTGAGAACTGACAAGACGCTTCGTCTGAAACGAAATCCTTTTCATGTAGCCAAATCCAATCATTCTTAATACTCAGCGATGCTTTTGGTGATCAAAATTTCAATCAAAAATGAAAGTTTATCAGTAATATTTTGTTTTTCCATCATAACTTTGTCTTCATGTGGGACACTTTTCTTACTAGATACCTTAGCTTAATAATCATTTGGTGGTCAAAATTTCAAGAATAATTGAAAGTTCATCAGTAATATTTTCTTTTTCCACCAAAATTTTGTCTACATGTGGCACATCTTTCTTACTACGTATTCGGGTAGAATCAGTCCATCTGGTGGTGGTCAAAATTTCAATGAAAAACGAAAGTTCATCAGTAATATTTTGTTTTTCCACCAAAATTTTGTCTACATGTGGTACATTTTTCTTACTACGTATTCAGGTACAATCAGTCCCTCTGGTGGTGGTCAAAATTTTAATGAAAAACGAATGTTCATCAATAATATTTTGTTTTTCCATCATAATTTTATCTCCATGATGTTGTCTTATTACGTATTTGGGTATATTTTAATAACCATTTGGTTGTCAAAATTTCAATGAAAAATGAAAGTTCATCAGTTATAGTTTCTTTTTCCATTATAATTTTGTCTTCATGTGGTACCTTTTTCTTATTACGTATTCGGGTACAATCCATCCATATTAATAATCATTTGGTGGTCAAAATTTCAAGAATAATTCAAAGTTCATCAGTAATATTTTCTTTTTCCACCAAAATTTTGTCTACATGTGGTATATTTTTCTTACTACGTATTCGGGTACAATCAGTCAGGTGGTGGTCAAAATTTCAATGAACAACGAAAGTTCATCACTAATATTTTGTTTTTCCATCATAACTTTGTCTTCATGTGGGACACTTTTCTTACTGGATACCTCAGCTTAATAATCATTTGGTGGTCAAAATTTCAAGAATAATTGAAAGTTCATCAGTAATATTTTCTTTTTCCACCAAAATTTTGTTTACATGTGGTACATCTTTCTTATTACGTATTCGGGTACAATCAGTCCATCTGGTGGTGGTCAAAATTTTAATGAAAAACGAAAGTTCATCAGTAATATTTTGTTTTTCCATCATAACTTTGTCTTCAAGTGGGACACTTTTCTCATTAGATACCTTAACTTAATAATCATTTGGTGGTCAAAATTTTTAAAATAAATGTAAGTTCATCAGTAATATTTTCTTTTTCCACCAACATTTTGTCTACATGTGGTACATCTTTCTTATTACGTATTCGGGTACAATCAGTCCATCTGGTGGTGGTCAAAATTTTAATGAAAAACGAAAGTTCATCAGTAATATTTTGTTTTTCCATCATAACTTTGTCTTCATGTGGGACACTTTTCTCATTAGATACCTTAACTTAATAATCATTTGGTGGTCAAAATTTTAAAAATAATTGAAAGTTCATCAGTAATATTTTCTTTTTCCACCAAAATTTTGTCTTCATGTGGTACATCTTTCTTACTACGTATTCGGCTACAATCAGTCCATCTGGTGGTGGTCAAAATTTCAATCAAAAACGAAAGTTCATCAATAATATTTTGTTTTTCCATCATAATTTTATCTTCATGAGGTTTTCTTGTTACGTATTTGGGTATATCTTAATAACCATTTGGTTGTCAAAATGTCAATGAAAAATGAAAGTTCATCAGTTATATCTGCTTTTTCCATTATAATTTTGTCTTAATGTGGTACGTTTTTCTGATTACGTATTCGGGTACAATCGATCCATATTTATAATCATTTGATGGTTAAAAGTTCAGTATTAATAATCATTTGGTGGTCAAAATTTCAATGCAAAACTAAAGTTCATCAGTAATATTTTCTTTTTCCACTATAATTTTGTCTTCATGCGATACACATTTCGTACTAGGTATTCGGGTACAGTCGATTCATCTTAATCATTTGGTGGTCGCAAATTAAAAAATAATTAAAATTTCATCTTCCTGAGGCACACTTTTCTAAGCTGCATCTTATCGAATGGCTATACCAGAGACCCTGGCTTAATAATCATTTGGTGGACAACATTTCAAGAAAAATTGAAACCTCATCCGTTATATTCTCTTTTTTCACTTTAATTTTGTCTTCATGTGGTACATTTTTCTTATTACGTGGTGGTCAAAATTTCAATGAAAAACGAAAATTCATCAGTAATATTTTGTTTTTCCATCATAATTTTGTCTTCATGTGCTTTTTCTTTCTTAATAGGTATTTGGATGCAATCGATCCATCTTAATAATCATTTGGTGGTCAAAATTCTAATGGAAAGCGAAAGTTCATCAGTAATATTTTCATTTTCCACTATAATATTGTCTTTATGAGGAACACCTTTTTTACTAGATATAGTAATACCTCGTTTAACGCGGGGATTACGTTCCAGTCAAGTAGAGCGTTATACAAAACAGCGTTAAACGAGGTCATCTCTTTATGTAAATAATGGGGTTAGGGAAAAACGGGTATAAAAAATAAGTCCCCATTTATATTTAGATCATTCATATTTTGCTTTTCCAATTTTTTTGTTTTTTTATCAAGAAAGTGCTTAATGTCATTTGTAATTTTCTTTTGCGCCCTAAAAGAAGGGGCACTTCGTCTTGATTTTGAACTCCTGTTAAATTCTGCCTCATTTTCAATAAATTATTTCTTAATTTCTGTAGCTAAACTGGTTTTTAGAAATGACCTTAACAGTTTATTTTTTGCTTTTCTTCAGAATCACTTTTTTCAATATTTTTGTGTTCTTCTTGATCCACTATTTCCTGGAACTCATCATTAATTTTTTTTTTGAAATCTCCATTCCTAAGTCTGTTTGATTCGCTAATTCGACTATTTCGTTCATATCAACAACAGATTTTCTACTGTCATCGTCCTCATTTAAATCTGACCAAACGTTTTTCCACACTCCTTTGAAACATTTTTTTATTACCTCATTTAAAAAAAAATTATAACGTATGTTGTATGTACTTTGGATTTAGAGAAAACCTAATGATGCGTGCAATTTTCAGGGAATCCCACTATTCCAATAAAAAAGCGTTAAACCGAAACAGCGCTAAATAGAGCAGCGTTAAGCGGGGTCTCAATGTATGCTTGTAAAATCGATTCAGCTTATTTGGTGGTCAAAATGTCAAGAAAAATTGGAAGTTCATCAGTAATATTCTCTTTTTCCACCATAATGTTGTCTTCCTGTGGTATATTTTTCTTACTACGTATTTGGGTGCAGTTAATCCCTTTAATGGTGGTCAAATTTTCAATAAAAACCGAAAGTTCATCAGTACTATTTTCTTTTTCCACCATAATTTTATCTTCATGAGGTACATTTTTTCAATCTGTACCTTATAAAATGGTTATGGTAGAGATCCTAGCTTAATAATCATTTGGTGGTGAAAATTCCAATGGGAAACGAAAGTTCATCAGTAATATTGTCTTTTTCCACCATAATTTTGTCTTCCTGTGGAATTCTTCTTACTACGTATTTGGCTGCAATTAATCCATCTGATGGTGGTCAAATTTTCAATGAAAACGGAAAGTTCATCAGTAATATTTTATTTTTTCACCATAATTTTATCTTCATGAGGTACCTTTTTCCAATCTGTACCTTATAGAATGGTTATGGTAGAGATCCTAGCTTTATAATCATTTGGTGATCAAAATTTCAATGGAAAACGAAAGTTCAGCAGTAATATTGTCTTTTTCCACCATAATTTTGTCTTCATGTGGTATAATTTTCTTACTACGTATTTGGGTACAATTAATCCATCTGATGGTGGTCAAATTTTTAATGGGAACCGTAAGTTCATCAGTAATGTTTTCTTTTTCCACCATAATTTTATTTTCACGAGGTACATTTTTCCCGTCTGTACCTTATGGAATGGTTAAGGTAGATATCCTAGCTTAATAATCATTTGGTGGTCAAAATTCCAATGGAAAACTAAAGTTCATCAGTAATATTGTCTTTTTCCACCATAATATTGTCTTCCTGTGGTATACTTTTCTTACCACGTATTTGGGTACAATTAATCCATCCGATGGTGGTCAAATTTTTGATGAAAACCGAAAGTTCATCAGTACTGTTTGCTTTTTCCACCATAATTTTATCTTCATGAGGTACATTTTTCCAATCTGTACCTTATAGAATGGTTATGGTAGAGATCCTAACTTAATAATCATTTGGTGGTCAAAATTTCAAGGGAAAACGAAACTTCATCAGTAATATTGCCTTTTTCCACCATAATTTTGTCTTTTTCCACCATAATTTTGTCTTTCTGTGGCATATTTTTCTTACTACGTATTTGGGTACAATTAATCCATCTGATGGTGGTCAAATTTTTAATAAAAACCGAAAGTTCATTAGTAGGGGAAACTGGGGTATTGTGGACCGCCTTTTTATGTTGGTTAGACACTGGCAAAAAATTTTTTTTGTATTAAATTATTGTATTAAATTATACAGCTTATAACAGTTGGCGCAAAAATTGCATTTTTGCGATTTTGAAAATGTCGGGGAATTGAGGATCATTTTGTAAATCGGTTAAAAATGGAAAAATGTAGCAGAAAAACCTTCTTGTTTTTAATTCGGAATGGCAGAAGATTTATTATGAAAGAGAAACAACGATAAGTAGAGTGACAAATGACAATGAAAATCAGTTTGAAACGAAATTATTATTTTACCAAAAAACTATTAGAAATTGCCGAAAAATAATGCTGTGCTGAAAATTTGCATGAATAATCACTTATATGCATCAAATACAGGAAATTAGCTTGTGAAATGTAAAGAATTGAGTGATCCATAATTCCACGACAAAAGTGGTCGGTAATTCCCCGAAAGTCATTTTTTACAATATGGGCATCTGAGTAACACAATACAAATTTCGTGCAAAACTTTATGTTCCTGTCGAAGACTTAAGGTTCCGCGAATATTATGAAGATATTTACCTGAGTCGGTTCTCGAAAAGCGTGGTCAAATTAGAGGGAACTCTAAAGTGAAAGAAAAACTTTCGAAGTATCCTATTTCTATTTGGTATCGAAGCGAGGTAACGATTCGTGTACACAAATCGAGTACTGAAGGCAAAAAGTGCTTAACATGAGGCGAGCTGATGACAGTTATTTGTAGCTATCAACCAATATAAGAGAAAAAAATATGAAGCTGGTCCGCAATTTCCAATGGTCCAAAATACCCCAGTCTGCCCTACTATTTTCTTTTTTCACCACAATTTTATCTTCATTCCAATCTGTACCTTATAGAATGGTTATGGTAGAGATCCTAGCTTAATAATCATTTGGTGGTCAAAATTCCAATGGAAAACGAAAGTTAATCAGTAATATTGTCTTTTTCCACCATAATTTTATCTTCATGAGGTACATTTTTTCAAGTTGTACCTTATAGAATGGTTATGCTAGAGACCCTAGCTTAATAATCATTTGGTGGTCAAAATTCCAATGGAAAACGAAAGTTCATCAGTAATATTGTCTTTTTCCACCATAATTTTGCCTTTTTCCACTATAATTTTGTCTTCCTGTGGTATATTTTTCTTACTACGTATTTGGGTACAATTAATCTATCTGATGGTGGTCAAATTTTTAATGAAAACCGAAAGTTCATCAGTACTATTTTCTTTTTCCACCATAATTTTATCTTTATGAGGTACATTTTTCCAATCTGTACCTTATAGAATGGTTATGATAGAGATCCTAGCTTAATAATCATTTGGTGGTGAAAATCCCAATGGAAAACGAAAGTTCATCAGTAATATTGTCTTTTTCCACCATAATTTTGTCTTGTTCCATTATAATTTTGTCTTCCTGTGGTATGTTTTTCTCACTACGTATTTGGGTACAATTAATCCATCTGATGGTGGTCAAATTTTTCATGAAAACCGAAAGTTAATCAGTACTATTTTCTTTTTCCATCATAATTTTATCTTCATGAGGTACATTTTTCCAATCTGTACCTTATAGAATGAATATGGTAGAGATCCTAGTTTAATAATCATTTGGTGTTAAAAATTCCAATGGAGAACGAAAGTTCATCAGTAATATTTTCTTTTTCCACCATAATTTTCTCTTCCTGTGGTATATTTTTTTTACTACCTATTTGGCTACAATTAATCCATCTGATGGTGGTCAAATTTTTAATGAAAACGGAGAGTTAATCAGTAATATTTTATTTTTACACCATAATTTTATCTTTACGAGGTACATGTTTCCAATTTGTACCTTATAGAATGGTTATGGTAGAGATCCTAGCTTAATAATCATTTGGTGGTCAAAATTGCAATGGAAAACTAAAGTTCATCAGTAATAATGTCTTTTTCCACCATAATTTTGTCTTCCCGTGGTATATTTTTCTTACCACGTATTTGGGTACAATTAATCCATCCGATGGTGGTCAAATTTTTCATGAAAACCGAAAGTTCATCAGTACTGTTTGCTTTTTCCACCATAATTTTATCTTCATGAGGTACATTTTTCCAATCTGTACCTTATAGAATGGTTATGGTAGAGATCCTAACTTAATAATCATTTGGTGGTCAAAATTTCAAGGGAAAACGAAACTTCATCAGTAATATTGCCTTTTTCCACCATAGTTTTGTCTTTTTACACCATAATTTTGTCTTTCTGTGGTATATTTTTCTTACTACGTATTTGGGTACAATTAATCCATTTGATGGTGGTCAAATTTTTAATGAAAACCAAAAGTTCCATCAGTACTATTTTCTTTTTCTACCATAATTGTATCTTCATGAGGTACATTTTTCCAATCTGTACCTTACAGAATGGTTATGGTAGAGATCCTAGCTTAATAATCATTTGGTGGTCAAAATTCCAATGGAAAACGAAAGTTTATCAGTAATATTGTCTTTCCACCATAATTTTGTCTTTTTCCACCATAATTTTGTCTTCTTGTGGTATGTTTTTCTTACTACGCATTTGGGTGCAATTAATCCATCTGATGGTGGTCAAATTTTTAATGAAAACCGAAAGTTCATCAGTACTATTTTCTTTTTCCACCATAATTTTATCTTCATGGGGTACATTTTATCAATCTGTACCTTATAGAATGGTTATGGTAGAGATCCTACCTTAATAATCATTTGGTGGTCGAAATTCCAATGGAAAACGAAAGTTCGTCAGTAATATTTTCTTTTTCCACCATAATTTTGCCTTCGTGAGGTACATTTTTCTTACTACGTATTCGGATACCATCAATCCATTTGGTGGTGGTCAAAATTTGAATGGAAAATGAAAATTCATCAGTAATATTTTCTTTTTCCACTAACATTTTGTCTTCATGTGGTACAGTTTTCTAAACTGTATCTTATCGATTGGTTATTTTAGGGATTCTAGAAAGTGATCAGAAGTTTCTTTCAAAACTGAACAGCTTCTCGCGATCATAAACGTTTGGGAGAGAGGCGGAGTTAATCATCAAAAAATATTCTAAGGCGCGTTATATACATTTGCCTAGCATTCAATCCATCATTCTCTACTTCTTTCTATAGAATATTTCAATTGTCTATGATTCCTGTTGAAAACAGAAGGA
Source organism: Dastarcus helophoroides (assembly GCA_028583605.1). Classification (NCBI taxonomy): domain Eukaryota; kingdom Metazoa; phylum Arthropoda; class Insecta; order Coleoptera; family Bothrideridae; genus Dastarcus; species Dastarcus helophoroides. Next base: position 34,717,292 of record CM053327.1, read on the forward strand.
TATGAAATTACGTAAAACAGTCCAATATTTTTGCTTCTAAATTGACTGTAAAGCGCCAGTTTTGTAAGAATCGCGGCAACATTTATTAGTCAATTGAGTCGCTTTATGATGCTATTTCGCTTTTTTACATTGAATTAGATTTTCATAAAATGTCGTGACATTATTAAAGGGTGTGGATCGCGAAATAGGGCATACTAACCTCTTCGTTGTTAACGGCAGTTGACCCAGTTAAATTTACTTTTTCTTTACATTCAAAGTACAATAATAATTTAAAACTTCATTAGATCCATCCGTGCTGTTAGTATTTTATTTACGACGGAAACGATATTAGTTTCTTTAAGTAGCATAATCGTATAAAAATTGATTTTTCATTATATTGGTATATTCGGGAATTTACAGAAGAAAACTGTAAAACGTTCCTTTTTGTTGGTTAAAAGAAAACGAGAACACCGCTAAATTTACATATATATTAGGGCCTTTTACGATACAATCATTTTATCATACTGCTTACATCATAACTTCGTTTTTTTTTTCAGATTTAGTGAACTACTTTAAAAGCTGAACATCGACTATCCAGAAATAGCGACTCTCGTAGAAACTTTGATTTTCTTCTAAAATTTTAACAGTTCCGTGTTTAGCTTTGAAACAACTCGACCCAATCAGAAATAGTAGGAATCTTCAAAAAAAAGTAGTAAAGTTTCTAGGACGTCGATTTTTTTAAAGAAAAGGCGAGATTGACAAAAAGAGTTGTAAAAAATTAAATTATGAAAGTCGAAATTTTTAAAAAAGTCCAAATATTCTAAAAAGTCGAAATTTTCGAATCCAAGTTTTAAAAAAGTCTTTGATATAAAATTGAAATTTTGCAAAAGAGTCTTTGCAAAAACATTCTCAAAAATTGTAAAACAAAAAAATCCGATGTTTTGAAAATGGTCCTAAAAATCCAAATTTTCACCTTTAAAGATTTTTTTTTACAAATGTAACCACGTTCGCGTCCACTCGTAAAATTGGGTAAATTGGTCAGTGTTCGCGTGCGAATGCGTTTAAAGTCGAAGCGACTTGTCCTTGTCAGTAATTTCGGAAGTTTTAACAACTCGACTCTAGCTGAAAACCACCAGCTGGAAAGCGCTATTTCAGCGTGGCCGTTGGCGATGATATATCGAATTGAATCCCACGTCACTCAGTCCTTCGCTGTCCGAAGGGATTGATTTCTCCTGCGCTACTTTTAAATAATATCACTTTTGTGGAAAAGTGTATCGCGTGCCTTCGCGACCATCCCTTCCGATTGTCAGTGCTGGTCGAGCAACCAGGTCTAAATATCGCGTGGAATGTTATCACCTTATCTGAGAAATCCCTTCCATATTCGCTCGTCGGACGTTTTACAGTAACTCGAGGGATTTCACAAGGAAAACAGGAATATTCGCGATATAGCGCGTCTTGCTGTGATATTTTGGCTTTTTTTCGATTTCGTTCGGATGTTTATGAAGGTTCGATTGTTTACATGGTTCGATGTGTGAACACGTGCGATATTAAGTGCTAACCTGGGTATGTAAACGTTATTTCTTTCCACGCTAAAATAGTAGTGAAATGTTCCCTATGATTTTTTTTGTTTGAATTCCTTTCACAACGTATCGGTTTTTATCCAGTGAGTTGCACCATTTCCAGGAATTCCCATGAGTGATGGTTTTCAATGTTGTCATATATGCTCGTTTTATCTACGCTTTACAAAACAGTTTTCCTTGATATGAGCATCTCTGATAATACTGCATAGATAGAATTATAAATTCGCGATGAATCAGACAGGGCGGCCTACGGGACGGATGCAACCAGAGTTTTTTAGAAGTTTTATGCGGAATACATTAATTGCCCAAGAAATTGGCTCTGCTTGGAATCAGTATCGTACTGACGTGAGTTCATCGTGGTACTGACCACAGATCTGAGTGTGTGAGATCTATGGTACTGACCATAGGGCAGGTCGGGCGAACGCCCCATGGATATATAGCAGCGTTTCCCAAAATTTTTCCCTTGTCTTTCATCTTTCTTAAAACTTCGTCTTCCGTTTCAAAATTTCGACCCTAAATTATTCGAAAAATTTGAGGTTAGAATTTTTTTTGTAAAGTTTTTCCAAAAATTTCAACTATAAACCCAAAACTTTGCCTTTTTTTCTGAACATCCGCAATTTAAACTCCAAAGTCCTTTTCTTCTGGAGTTTGAATTTCAAAACCTGATATTTTTGCGTTGCTGAGTTTTTCCAAATATTTCAACACAATTCCAAAATATTCCCTTTTTTTCTAGACATCCCCAATTTAAATTCCAAAGTCCTCCTCTGGAGTTTGAATTTCAAAACTTGATATTTTTACGTTGCTGAGTTTCTCTTAAAATTTCGACGTCAAAATTGAGATTTTTATTTTTGTTTTCTCAAAATTTCGGTCGATATTTTGTAAGTGTTATCCAAATTTAGAATCTCAAAAATAAAATTTCAAAACAAAAGTGGAATGTTATAACATTCTTGCTTAAAACAGATTTTGTAAAATAGAGCAAACCATTTGAGAATAATGTTATAGTAGAAATGTATTTGATAAAATTCGCAATTTAAACTTCCAACTTTTAGATATTTAACCTAAAATTTTGATTTTTTTTTTAAGTTCGACCTTTTTAAGGTTTCGATTTTGGAAAAGCTGAGTTGGTCAGGTTTTTTTTTTTGAGTTTCAGTTAAAATGTTCTGTTTTCTTACCAAATGTTTAATTCTTCCTCAAAATCTCTGGTTAAGACCCAAACTCATCTCTTTCGTCGAATTGTTGAGTTATTTTTTTTTTGTAAAGTTCATCTTTTTCTCTACATCGCGATTTTGTTACAAAATTTTTATTGAACGTTCGAAACTTTTTTTACTTTTTTCCTAAAATATCAATTTAAAGTAGAAATTTTGACCTATCTCTTGAAAATTCGAGGTTAGAAATTGAAATTGGGTTCTAGGGTTTTTCACAATTTCCTTCACAATGACCATTTTAATTAATAATTTTGATTTTTTATTAAAATGTAAATTTAAAAATACGAGCTTAATAGTGAAATTTTTATTTATCTATTTATTTATTTTTATTGTGAAAATGTATTGAAAGAAGAAGTATTGGTAGACCAAGAAAAAGATTGGTATCGTAGCAGGCAATAAGGCCTAAAACCTAAAGTGAAGAAGAAGAAGAATTTATTGTGCAACGAATATTTGAATTCGGCTTCTCAATATTCGAAACCTTTAATTTTCAATTTCTTTAAGTTTAAGTAATCCAGAAATTATTGGGAAAAAGTTCGAAAATTAGAGATTAAAGTTTTTTAGGGGAAAGAACCCATTTTTTGAAGTAATATAACATTGCCAATTTTCTGATTTATGATGTACAATTTGGGAATTTGTGTATAATATGAAGATAAAATTATAAGGAAAAATGAAAATATTACTGATGAATATTCGATTTTCATTGAAATTTTGATCACCAAATGAACTGATTGTACTTGTACCCGAGTACGTAGTAAGAAAAATGTATCACATGAAGAAAAAATTGCAGTGGAAAAAGAAAATGTTACTGTTTTTCTTTGAAATTGTAATCATCACCAGATGGATTAATCGTACCCGGCTAGGCTACGTAGTAAGTATACCACATGAAGACAACATTAGAATGGAAAAAAGAAATATTACTGATGAACTTTCGTTTTTCATTGAAGTTTTGGTGACCAAATGATTATTAAGATGGATTGGTTGTACCCAAATACTTAGGAAGGAATCGTACCGCATGAAGATAAAACTATAGTAAAAAAAGAAAATATTACTGATGAACTTTCGTTTTTCATTAAAATTTTGATCACCACCAAATGGATTTAGTGTGTTCGGCTACGTAGTAAGAAAAATGAACCTCATTAAGGCAAAATTAAATTGGAAAAACAAAATATTACTGACGAACTTTCGTTTTTTATTGCAATTTTGATTATCAAATAGGCTGATCGTAGTAAGAGAAATGTACCACATGAAGACAAAATTATAGTGGAAAAAGAAAATGTTACTGATAAACTTTCGTTTTTCATTGAAATTTTGGTCACCACCAAATGCATTGATTGTACCCGGCTACGTAGTAAGAAAAGTGTACCACATGAAGACAATATTAGAGTGGAAAAAGAAAATCTTACTGATGAACTTTGGGTTTTGCTTGAAATTTTGACCACCAAATGATTATTAAGATGGATTGGTTGTATTCAAATACTTAATAAGAAAACCGTACCAGACGATGACAAAACTATATTGGAAAAATAAAATATTACTAATGAACTTTCGTTTTTCATTGAAATTTTGACCACCAAATGGTTAGCAAGATGTATCAAAATACGTAATAAGAAAGAAGTACCCCATGAAGATAAAACTATGATGGAAAAACAAAATATTACTGAAGAACTTTGGTTTTCCATTGAAATTTTGACCACCACCAGATGGATTGATTGTACCCAAATAGTAATAAGAAAAATGAACCTTATGAAGACAATATTATGGTGGAAAAATAAAATATTACTGATGAGCTTTCAATTTTTCTTAAAATTTTGACCACCAAATAATTATTAAGCTAAAGTCTCTAGCAGAACCAATCGATAAGGTACAGCTTAGAGACATGTACCTCATGAAGACAAAATTACGGTGGAAAAAGAAAATATTACTCATGAACTTTCGTTTTTCATTGAAAGGATGACCACCACCATATGGATTAAGTGTACCCAAATACTAGTAAGAAGAATATACAATATGAAGATAACGTTATAGCGGAAAAAGTAAATTTTACTGATGAACTTTCGTTTTTCATTGAAATTTTGACCACCAAATGATTATTAATATGGATTGGTTATACCCAAATACGTAGCAAGAAAAAGGTACGACAAGAAGACAAAATTAAAGTGGAAAAAGAAAATGTTATTGACGAACTGTCGTTTTTGCATTGAAAATTTGATCACCACCAGATGGATGGATTACACCAGCTACGTAGTAGGAAAAATAAACCACATGAAGACAAAATTAGAGTGGAAAAAGAAAATATTAGTGATGAACTTTAGTTTTTCATTGACATTTTGATCACCACCAGATGGTTTGTGAGTACCCGGCTAGTAAGAAATATGAACCACATGAAGACAAAATTGTAGTGGAAAAAGAAAATATTACTGATGAACTTTCGTTTTTCATTGAAATTTTGGTCACCACCAAATGCATTGATTGTACCCGGCTACGTAGTAAGAAAAATGTACCACATGAAGACAATATTAAAGTTGAAAAAGAAAATTTTACTGATGAGCTTTGGTTTTTGCTTGAAATTTTGACCACCAAATGATTATTAAGATTGATTAGTTGTATCCAAATACGCAGTAAGCAAAACGTACCACATGAAGACAAAATTATAGTGGAAAAATAAAATATTACTAATGAACTTTCGTTTTTCATTGAAATTTTGACCACCAAATGGTTAGCAAGATGTATCAAAATACGTAATAAGAAAGAAGTACCCCATGAAGATAAAACTATGATGGAAAAACAAAATATTACTGATGAACTTTGGTTTTCCATTGAAATTTTGACCACTACCAGATGGATTGATTGTACCCAAATAGTAATAAGAAAAATGAACCTTATGAAGACAATATTATGGTGGAAAAATAAAATATTACTGATGAGCTTTCAAATTTTCTTGAAATTTTTACCACCAAATAATTATTAAGCTAAAGTCTCTAGCAGAACCAATCGATAAGGTACAGCTTAGAAACATGTACCTCATGAAGACAAAATTACGGTGAAAAAAGAAAATATTACTGATGAACTTTCGTTTTTTATTGAAAGGATGACCACCACCATATGGATTAAGCGTACCCAAATACTAGTAGGAAGAATATACAATATGAAGATAACGTTATAGTGGAAAAAGTAAATTTTACTGATGAACTTTCATTTTTCATTGAAATTTTGACCACCAAATGATTATTAATATGGATTGGTTATACCCAAATACGTAGCAAGAAAAAGGTACCACAAGAAGACAAAATTAGAGTGGAAAAAGAAAATGTTATTGACGAACTGTCGTTTTTGCGTTGAAAATTTGATGACCACCAGATGGATTGATTACACCAGCTACGTAGTAGGAAAAATATACCACATGAAGACAAAATTAGAGTGGAAAAAGAAAATATTAGTGATGAACTTTAGTTTTTCATTGACATTTTGATCACCACCAGATGGTTTGTGAGTGCCCGGCTAGTAAGAAATATGAACCTCATGAAGACAAAATTGTAGTGGAAAAAGAAAATATTACTAATGAACTTTCGTTTTTCATTGAAATTTTGGTCACCACCAAATGCATTGAGTGTACCCGGCTACGTAGTAAGAAAAATGTACCACATGAAGACAATATTAGAGCGGAAAAAGAAAATCTTACTGATGAACTTTGGTTTTTGCTTGAAATTTTGACCACCAAATGATTATTAAGATGAATTGGTTGTATCCAAATACGTAGTAAGCAAAACGTACCACATGAAGACAAAATTGTAGTGGATTAATGGTACCCGAATACGTAATAAGAAAAATGAACCATATGGAGACAAAATTATGGTGGAAAGATAAAATACTATTGAAGAATTTTCAATTTTTCTTGAAATTTTGATCACCAAATGATTATTAAGCTAAAGTCTCTAGTAGAACCATTCGAAAACGTACAGCTTAGAAAAATGTACCTCATGAAGACAAATTTATGTTGGAAAAAGAAAATATTACTAATGAACTTTCGTTGTTTATTGAAAGGTTGACCACCACCATAGGGATTAAGTATACCCGAATACTGGTATAAATAATGTACAATATGAAGATAAGATTATGCTGGAAAAAGAAAATATTACTGATGAATTTTCGTTTTTCATTAAAATTTTGACCACCAAATGATTATTAAGATGGATTGGTTGTATCCAAATACGTACTAAGAAAAATGTACTACAAGAAGGCAAAATTAGAGTGGAAAAAGAAAATGTTATTGACAAACTGTCGTTTTTCATTGAAAATTTGATGACCACCAGATGAATTGATTACACCAGCTACGTAGTAGGAGAAATATACCAAATGAAGACAAAATTAGAGTGGAAAAAGAAAATATTAGTGATGAAGTTTAGTTTTTCATTAAAATTTTGATCACCACCAGATGGTTTGTGAGTACCCGGCTAGTAAGTAATATGAACCACATGAAGACAAAATTGTAGTGGAAAAAGAAAATATTACTGATGAACTTTCGTTTTTCGTTGAAATTTTGGTCACCACCAAATGTATTGATTGTACCCGGCTACGTAGTAAGAAAAATGTACCATATGAAGACAATATTAAAGTTGAAAAAGAAAATTTTACTGATGAGCTTTGGTTTTTGCTTGAAATTTTGACCACCAAATGATTATTAAGATTGATTAGTTGTATCCAAATACGCAGTAAGCAAAACGTACCACATGAAGACAAAATTATAGTGGAAAAATAAAATATTACTAATGAACTTTCGTTTTTCATTGAAATTTTGACCACCAAATGGTTACGAAAATGTACCAAAATACGTAATAAGGTAAAAGTACTCCATGAAGATATAACTATTATGGAAAAACAAAATATTACTGATGAACTTTCGTTTTATATTGAAATTTTGACCACCACCAGATGGATTAATTGTACCCGAATACGTAATAAGAAAAATAAGCCATATGAAGACAAAATTATGGTGGAAAAATAAAATATTACTGATGAGCTTTCAATTTTTCTTGAAATTTTGACCACCAAATGATTATTAAGCTAAAGTCTCTAGCAGAACCAATCGATAAGGTACAGCTTAGAAACATGTACCTCATGAAGACAATATTATGGTGGAAAAAGAAAATATTACTGATGAACTTTTGTTTTTCATTGAAATTTTGACCACCAAATGATTATTAAGATGGATTGGTCATACCCAAATATGTAGTAAAAAAAATGTAGCACAAGAAGACAACATTAGAGTGGAAAAAGAAAATATTATGGACGAACTGTCGTTTTTCATTGAAAATTTGATGACCACCAAATGGATTGATTACACCAGCTACATAGTAGGAAAAATTTACCACATGAAGACAAAATTAGAATGGAAAAAGAAAATATTACTGATGAACTTTAGTTTTTCATTGAAATTTTGATCACCATCAGATGGTTTGTGAGTACCCGGCTACGTAGTGAGAAATATGAACCACATGAAGACAAAATTGTAGTGGAAAAAGAAAATATTATTTATGAACTTTTGTTTTTTATTGAAATTTTGACCACCAAATGATTATCAAGGAGAATGGATTGTACCTGGCTACGTAGTAAGAAAAATGTCCCACATGAAGGCAAAATTATAATGGAAAAAGAAAATATTGCTGATGAATTTTCAGTTTTCATTGAAATGTTGACCACCAAACGACTATTAATAACTTTCCTTTTTCATTAAAATTTTGATCAGCACGGTTTTGATAAATTGCAAAAGATTATCTGGTTTGTGAATAATCCGTCACTGCTAAGATAATTTAAAAGTGAAAGGCTCTTTTTTAGTCGTCAGAGCTTTTTCCAAAAAAGTTACAACAATATACAAAAATTGACTACCACTGAAAAAAAAGGAACAAATTTTGAATATTTTTGTTATGCAAGTGTTACAATTTTGACCAGTGATGGATTAAATATGGCAGATTCACGCTGGAGGACTTCTGGCCTAGTGCGACCAGTTTCTCAACAAGGTTGGGTGGCTCAATCACGGGGCTAGCACAATGGGTCCGGAAAGGGTGACCTAAGTGCTGGCTTAAACTCTAGGCAACAATCTCGAATCCAGAAATTCAAGAAACATAAAAATTTCGAAAAAGACTCATTTCAAAAAAGACGAAATTTTAAAAAAGGAAGAAAGTTTCAAAAGTCGTTTTTTGTGAAAAAAGCGGCAATTTCCAGAACAAGTTGAATTTAGATAAAAAAATTGCAGCTTCCCTTTCTCTCAGAAGTCTTACTTTATATAAATTGTGTCATTCTTGAAATTTACGAAGAAATCTTTTTACAAAATTTCCCAAAAATATTATTCTTAGATTTTTTGATTTCTATTAAAATTTCGATCCAACTTTAGACAACTAAACGAATTTTGTAAAAAAGTCGAGATATCCAAAAAAAATTAAATTTTAAATGGAAATGTCGAGAAACAGAAAATATCGAATTTTGAGATAGAAGTCAAAATTTGAAGAATAAGATGAATTTCGAACAAGTTGAAATCACCGGGAGGCAGATAGCGCTCCCCACGCTTTGATGCCTGTATTTAATGCGCCTCCGATTATTTGTAACGACTAAGAAAAAAATAACGCGCCCTCTTGCAGCTTCGAGCTTCTAGACACTGCCTAGTTTGCCTTATGGATCATCCGCCACTGATTTCGACTGAAGTGAATATTGAAATTGATTTTTAAAAGCTCACAAATCAACATGATTAAATAGTAACAAAATACGTCAAACGCGAATAAATATAACTTTATGTAAGCAACGATAAATTAGAAATATGAGCATAACACACAGTTTAAAATTATGTACTTTGGGTTCCTGGATTTTATATGAAGTGTGTATTAATAATAACTGCCACTTTGGCGGATTTAACGACTGGGGGCGTCACTGTCAAATTTTCTTGTTATAGATCTACAGATTTATTAATTTGTAAATCTATAACAAGAAGATTTGATTGTTTTTTTCATAAATCAAAAATCGGCAAAAACTGTTTTAACAGAAAAATAAAGCTACATCGATCAAGTTCAATTTTCTTTAATGCGAAGTTTTCCGGTTTAAAAAGAGGAAGACACACGATATGTGCGACCACTTTCCTATAATAAATGTAGACTTGTTGGAAATCATTGTAAGAATTTAGTTGCTTCAAAGTCAATATAAGTAACCAGCAAGTGATGAATAGTTTAGCTAATCAATATTTTATAAAATAGTGCTTCGTCTTTTATTATTAAGTCTGACAATTCGAACGTTAACGATGGGTTATAAAACTTTAATTGCTGTTGATTTAGAACTCTTCCATTTTCGAACGAAAAGGAAATATTTATGCTTTGTGGAAAGTTCCTAAAACGGTTTCACAGAAAACGCTGCATTAATAACAACAAGAAAAGTAAATCTACATAATTTAACATTGTCTTACAATCAGTATATAAACCACCCGGATTTTAACCGTAACGTATTCGGCAGGTTTAATAAAGACAGAAGATTACAAAAATATGTTATCCTAATTTAAAATATTGAAACGTTAAACTCCCCCCAACAAGGCGCTCCTGATTCGCAACAAACTCTTTGTTTGTGACTCCATAAGTCAACAGAAGTTTACAAAGTTGGATGACAAGGCTGGCCAGAGAGAATATGGCGCAACTAAAGGGCAATACATTTTTACGTATTATTTCGTTGAATGATTCTTTATATTTCCATACACTTGAAACTAATATGAAAATAATTGTGTCTATTGTATTTTTAATTTTTTGATTAATCGACATAATCAAAAATAAACCAAGGATTTGAGAGAAACATAATGCACAGACCAATAGGTTTGAACATTTATTAGATTCGAAGTTTGGAAACCAAATACCGGTTTCGATCTTGTTAGATCTCGTCAGTTTGGTATATCCAACTCGAATGCTAATAAATGTTTCGACAAGTAAGTACTAAAACATTCACAGGCGTCAAGCGAGTGACTCTTTAGTACTATAACCTATTGGTCCATAGAGAAACTATGGCCATCGCCAACAATGTCGTATGCAAGAAGAATGCAACCTAGACTACAAATTCATGCAGCCCTCCAGGCGTGTAAGTGAATCATAGGTAGCTGAACTGCTGGTCTGTGCATTATAGAATCCTTGTCTTCTGGGAACTCTCCTAGAGAGCAACCGCTTCGCTAGGTGGCAGTGTTTCAACTGTTGGTAGTTCAGCTACCTATGATTCACTTACACACCTGGAGGGCTGCATGAATTTGTAGTCTAGGTTGCATTCTTCTTGCATAAGAAACAAATGAGGTAAAAAGTGTACGAAAGTAATTAATCGATGTGACTAAATCCGGAATTCTATTTCTAAGATCCATTAAGCTGCATTATTGTAGTCTAGGGCTATTCTATTTACATGACACTTGTTCAAGGTACCCCACAGTTTCTTCTACACTCTGGTAGGGGACCCCATACATAGAAATAACATTTGGGAGCACTATACATTTTCTACCGGAGTATTCACCAGGTTCGATTTAGGTATACCAAACTGATAAAATCGAAACTGGTATTTGGTTTCCAAATTATGAATCTGCTAAATGTTCAAACTTATTGATATAGGGTCTAACAACGTACAAGTAAAATGTAACAAAATTCGTTCTTGTTAAATTTTGAAAAACTCGAGTTAATTGCCTTTTCTAGTTTGCCGTAATGTAGAACGTGACCCCCAATTAGTGAATGAATCAATCCCGATGAATTAAATCATTGCTAAAAAAAGTGTAATTTATTTTAGTGGGTATTTCGTGCGAGGGTCACGGGTAGATGTGTAGATTTGCATAAAATCGATACCACTCACAAGTGAAATTATGAACGTGTGTGTACACAACTTTTTGTCGTTCCGTTTTAACAAATGGTGAACGTTGCCGTCGAGATTACTATTTACATTATGTCTCTACATTGATTTTAGGAATTTGAGTAATCGCCTTTCACGAGACTTGCATTAGAAAACGATCGTTCGCCAATTACCCAGATGTTACACGTTATGACATTAAATGTTTATCATATGAATTAATATGCGCATACGATGGCATAAATTTTAGATAAACAAAGGCACGCTGCAGGAATCAAAAAGCTATTATCTTGCAGCGTAGGAGATCTTAACGGCCAGAAAATGCAACGGATGGCGTTATTGGCAAAACTTCCTGCACGACAAGAATTTACTTGGAATAAAATCGAAGTTTTAAGGTAGTTCACGGGCAGTAATCGTAGCAAAAATTTTTAGAACGTTTAGAGCGCCAGACTGCCACTACTCGATTTTTAGCATAAACTATCCGCGTGGATACAATAACAATCCGCAATACATTTTCTCAGCCGACATCACTGCTTATGTGATAAGATTTTCGTGACAAAGCTCCACTCAAAGCGGCCAATTTGGAAGAAGTTGTGGAGCCAATACTTCAAGATGTTTCCCTAACGTAGGGGATGAAGCATCGTCGATTACGCAGAAACGGTACCGTTGGAAATCCACATATTTTACCGTTTCATTCATGATATCACTCGACATTGTTCAAGGTTTATTGAAAGGTTTTGCCGCAATAAATTTAAACCTCAGCGTTCGCCTATATCTTGCATGTTAAAAAAGTTTGACATTGCATTTTACATAGACGTTATTTTTTTAATATAGGCGCACACTAAAAAGGGATTTATGGCAATTCAACCTCTAAGGGGGTGAAAAGGTACGTTAAAAGTTGCTCCTACTACTGCCAAACTGAGAGATACTGGTATCTAGATTCGAAAAGGCAGGGAGCAAACTAATATTTGAGACAGTGTCTTTTAATTTTACTTTTTTTTCAAAATTCCTGTTTGGATTCTAAATTCGAAAATTCTTCTAAATTTCGACTTTTTTCTAACATTTCATTGTAAACTTGAAAACACTCATTTTTAAAATGCCAGTGTTAAAATCGAAATTAAGTTAATTCTCGAATTCGTTTCATGTAATTAATTAAAAATTTTAAGCCATTTAGAAAAATTAGATTTTTTAAAAAGCTTTCAATTTTCAGGAGCAGGCGAATTTTATTTAAAAAAAATCTAAGTGACTAAAAAAAAGGTAAGAATTAAGGGTTTTATAAAATGAAAAAGTCCAAATTTTAAGCAAAAGTCCATATTTTGGAGAGAAATTTCCAATAAGTCGATACTTCGAGAAAAAGGCAACATTTTAAAAAAAGGTTGAGATTTTCAAAACAAAACAAGTTGAAATTTTGTGGTCGATATTAACAAAAAGACGAAATTTTGAAAAAATCAATTTTCCAAAAAGGTGAACATTTTGAGAAATTAGTTGAACTTTTCAATCCTTTAAATAAAAGTCCAGTTTACTATTGGAAAGTCGAAACTTCGAAAAAAAGTCGACATTTCTGAAAAACGTCGAAATTTCTGAAAATAAGTCGAAATTTTCACAAAAAATTGAAATGTTCACAAAAAATTGAAATGTTCACAAAAAATTGAAATTTTCAAAAAAGTTTGAATTCTAAAGAGGTCATATTTTAAAAAAGAGCTGAAATTGAATGAAAAAAGTTGAAATTTTCAAAACAAGTGGAAAATTGAAAAAATAAATTCGAAAATTTTATAAAGTCAAAATTTTGAAAAAATCCAATTTTTCAAAAAGGTAAAAATTTTGAGAAATGAGTTGAACCTTTCAGTCCTTTAAATAAAAGTCCAGCTTACTATATGAAAGTCGAAACTTCGAAAAAAAGTCGACATTTCTGAAAAAAAGTCGATCTTTCTAAAAAGAAGTCGAAATGTTCACAAGAAATTGAAATTTTCAAAAAAGTTTAAATTCTAAAAAAGTCATATTTTAAAAAAGAGCTGAAATTTCATGAAAACAGTTGAAATTTTCAAAAAAGGTGGACATTGAGGAACATAAATTTGAAAATTTTAAAAATCGAAATTTTGAGAAAAATCCAATTTTTCAAAAAAGTGAAAATTTTTAGAAATGAGTTGAACTTTTCAATCCTTTAAATAAAATTCCAGTTTACTATATGAAAGTCGAAACTTCAAAAAAAGTCGAGATTTCTGAAAAAAAGTCAAAATTTTTGAAAAGAAGTCTAAATTTTCGCAAAAAATTGAAATTTTTGAAAAAGTTTGAATCCTAAAAAAGTCATATTTTAAAAAAGAGCTGAAATTTGATGAAAAAAGTTGAAATTTTCAAAAAAATTGGAAGTTTGAGGAAAATAAATTGGAAAATTTTAAAAATCGAAATTTTGAAAAAATCCAATTTTTCAAAAAAGTGAAAATGTTGAGAAATAAGTTAATCTTTTCAATCCTTTAAATAAAAGTCGACTTTACTATATGAAAGTCGAAACTTTAATAAAAAGTCGACATTTCTGAAAAAAAGTCGAAATTTCTGAAAAGAAGTCGAAATTTTCACAAAAAATTAAAATTTTCCACAAAGTTTGAATTCCAAAAAAGTCATATTTTAGAAAAGAGCTGATATTTGATGAAAAAAGTTAAAATTTTCAAAAAAAGTGGAAATTTGAGAAGATAATTCGTAAATTTAAAAAATCGAAATTTTGAGAAAAATCCAATTTTTCAAAATAGTGAAAATTTTGAGAAATGAGTTAAACTTTTCAATCCTTTAAATAAAAGTCCAGTTTACTATATGAAAGTCGAAATTTCTAAAAAGAAGTCGAAATTTTCACAAAAAATTGAAATTTTCAAAAAAGTTTGAATTCTAAAAAAGTCATATTTTAAAAAAGAGCTGAAATTTAATGAAAAAAGTTGAAATTTTCAAAAAAAGTGGAAATTTGAGTAAAATAAATTCGAAAATTTTAAAAATCGAAATTTTGAGAAAAATCCAATTTTTCAAAAAAGTAAAAATTTTGAGAAATGAGTTGAACTTTTCAATCCTTTCCTTTTTTCTGGAAAAAGTCGAGATTTCTAAAAATAAGTCGTTTCACAAGAAATTGAAATTTTCAAAAAAGTTTGAATGCTTTTAAAAAAGGGCTGAAATTGGATGAAAAAAGTGGACATTTTCAAAACAAGTGAAACAAGTGAAATTTGAGAAAAATAAATACGAAAATTTTAAAAATCGAAATTTTGAGAAAAATACAGTTCTTCAAAATGGTGAAAATTTTCCGAGTGGAATTTTTAAATTTTTCAAATGAAATTCCAGTTTAATTTATAACAGTCGAAACTTCGAGAAAAAGTCGAAATTTTCACAAAAAATTGAAATTTTGAAAAATTTTTAAATTTTGAAAAGTCGTAATATCTTAAGAAAAACACCGACAAGAGGTTGACCTTTTCAGAAAAGTGAAAATTCTGAAAATTTTAAAAATCGAAATTTTGAGAAAAATCCAAATTTTGAAAAAGTGGAAATTTTTGAAAAAAGGCGAATTTTTCAATTTTTCAAATAAAAATACCATTTGCTACATAAAAGTCGAAAATTTAAAAAAAAGTAAAAATTTTCAAAAAAAAGGTCGAATTTTTAAAAATTTTAAATAAATAACCGATTTGCTACGTAAAAGTCGAAGATTCGAAAAAAAATCGA
This sequence comes from Dastarcus helophoroides, assembly GCA_028583605.1. Classification (NCBI taxonomy): domain Eukaryota; kingdom Metazoa; phylum Arthropoda; class Insecta; order Coleoptera; family Bothrideridae; genus Dastarcus; species Dastarcus helophoroides. The sequence goes on from CM053327.1 coordinate 34,732,590, forward strand.
AATTTTTGAAAAAAGTGAAAATTTTCACAAAAAATTGAAATTTTGAAAAATATTTCAATTCTGAAGTCATATTTTTAGAAAAAAACCGAAATTTGGTGACAAGAGGTTAACATTTTCAGAAAAGTGAAAATTCTGAAAAAACTTTGAAAAAATCGAAATTTTGAGGAAAATCCAATTTTTGAAAAAAGTGGAAGTTTTCAAAAAAAAGTCGATATTTTCAATTTTTCAAATAAAAATACTGTTTACTACCTAAAAGCCGAAACTTTGAAAAGAAGTTAACATTATTGAAAAAGTCGAATTTTTCAAAAAAGTCGAATTTTTCAAAAAAGGTAGAAAAGTTTAAATGCAGAAAGAGGTCATCGCTATGAGAAAAATTTGAAATGTGATGATAAACGTTAGAAGCTTTTCAAAGAGATAAACGTTAGAAATTTTTATAAAAAATAAAAAACTCTAAAATATTCGAAAATTTGAAAAGTCGAAATTTTAAAAAATCCGCTTTTCCAAAAAAAATGACCGTTCAAAAAAAGTTGATTTTTAAAATTTGTTAAATAAAAGTCCAATTTTTTATGTAAAAGTCGAAACTTTGAGAAAAAGTCGAAATTTTGCAAAATGAGTAGAAATTTGGCAAAATGAGTGAACATTTGCCAAAAAGAGTAGAAATTTTGAGAAAGATCAAATTCTGAAAAAGGTCTTTATAACTTTCAGCAAAAAGTCTAGAATTGATGATAAACGTTCGAAGTTTTCAAAAAAAAAAGTCGAATTTTTAAATTTGTTAAATAAAAATCCAATTTGTTACATTAAAGTCGAAACTTCTGGAAAAATTCGAAATTTACAAATTTTCAGAACAAAGTCAAAACTTTGAGAAAGTGTCAAAAGCTCGAACAATGCTGCACATTTAAAAAAAAGTTGATATTTTGAAAAAAATTGACATTTTGAAAAAAGTTGAAGATTTTGGAACAAAAACAGTATTTCAAAGTGGTCAGATTAATAAATGAAATCAAAATTTCATTTAAAAAAATCGAAATTTTGTAAAAGATCAGAATTTTGTCAGAATTTTTAATAAATTCGAAAATTAATTTTAAAAAGAGGCGAAATTATGAAAGGGTTTAAATCTTCAAAATAAGTTAAAATTTGGAAAATGGAAATTAAAAAAAAAATTGGAAATTCGAAATTTTTCAAATATAAATTCGAAATGTTCAAGAGGGTCAGATTCATCAAAAAACAAAAAAAAAATATTTTCGGAACCACAATGTTGAGACAAAAACGAAATTTTGAAAAAAAGTCGAATTAAAAACCAGACATTCCAAATGAATCGATGTTGTTAAAAGTCAAATTTTCAAAAAGAATTGAAATTTTGAAAAAAACGAATTTAAAACAGTCAGATTCGCAAAAAAAGTTCAAATTACGAGTCAGAATTTTAAAAAAGTTATACACATGATGACTAGATGGGAATTTTGAAAAAAAGGTCAACATTTTTTAAACTAAGGTCAGAAATGGAAAAAAAGTCAAAATTTTCCAAAAAATTCAAAACTTCGAAGTAAAAGTATCGAAAAAAAATGAAAAAATTCAAAATTTTCCAAAACATTCAAAACTTCGAAGTAAAGTTAAAGTACAAAAAAAAAATAAAAATATTGAAAAGCATATTTCCAAAAAGGAAAATTTTTAATAAAGACAGAAATTATCAAAAGTTTCTCAAAATTCAAAATATATACAAATAGAGCCAAATTTTAAAAAAGGAATTTTCAAACTAAGTCCAAACTTGGAAAAAATTCGAAATTTTCAAAATTAAGCCATAATTTCGAGAAAAAATTGAAATTTGAACAAGAAAAAGTTGAAATTTGAACGAGTAAATGTCGGCGAATATTTTAATATATGAAAATAATTCGAGATTTGACTAAAAATCGAATTTTAAATAAAAAAAGATGTAATTTTGAGAAAGGTGATCTTTCTTTTCGCGTAGACCAATGTTTCCCAAAGTGTGGTACGCGTATCCTCAGGGGTACGGGAAGAGTTTAGTGGGGGTACGCGCTGCACCTGGCGGCTTCAGATGACTCAAAAATTAAAAATTGTTTCTCTAAACGTAATAAAATAAATTTAATCAGTTTGAACGGCTTTAAAGAGCTCTTGTGGATTGCAGAATGATGTTTTGTTCAAATTCGTTGATACGTTCAGTAAATTAAAAATTGTTTGGCTAAATGTAATAAAATAAAGTTAGTCAGCTTACACAACTTTAAAGGGTTCGTGTAGATTGCAGAATGATGTTTTGTTCAAATTCGTTGATACCTTCAGTACACTAATAGATAGAAAAGAGTTTGGTAAGGTTACGGACTGCACCGGGCGGCTTCAGATGACTCAAAAATTAAAAATTATTTGGCTAAACGTAATAAAATAAATTAAATCAGCTTGTACGGCTTTAAAGAGTTCGTGTATGATGTTTTGTTCAAATTCGTTGATACGTTCAGTACATTAACAGACAGGGAAGAGTTTGGTGAGGGTACGCCCTGCACCGGGCGGCTTTAGATGACTCAAAAACTAAAAATTGTTTGGCTAAACGTAATAAAATAAAGTTAGCTTGCACAGCTTTAAAGAGTTTGTGTAGATTGCAGAATGATGTTTTGTTCAAATTCGTTGATACGTTCAGTACACTAACAAACAGGGATTCTGGATTCGTTGTGGGTTGCCTAAAGTTTGGGCCAACACTTGGGCCACCCTTTCCGGGCCCATGTGCTATCCCCGTGATTAAGGTGTCCTTGGTCATTCATTCAGCCACCCAACCTTGTTGAGAAACTGAAGAACGTTCCTTGGATGCGTCTCTCTCAAACTGGCCACACTAGGCCAAAAGTCTCCCAGCGTGGATCCTCTGATTGATGCTAGTGCCGGGCAGTGACACATCACTAACAGACAGGGAAGAGTTTGGTGAGGCTACGCACTGCACCGGGCGGCTTCAGATGACTCAAAAATTAAAAATTGTTTGGCTAAACGTAATAAAATAAATTTAATAAGCTTCAAAGAGTTCGTGTAGATTGCAGAATGATGTTTTGTTCAAATTCGTTGATACGTATAGTAATAACATAAATTTAATCAGCTTGTACTACTTTAAAGAGTTCGTGTGAATTGCAGAATGATGTTTTGTTCAAATTCGTTGATATGTTCAGTACACTAACAGACAGGGAAGAGTTTGGTGAGGCTACGCACTGCACTGGGCGGCTTTAGATGACTCAAAAATTAAAAATTGTTTGGCTAAACATAATAAAATAAATTTAATAAGCTTGTACGGCTTCAAAGAGTTCGTGTAGATTGCAGAATGATGTTTTGTTCAAATTCGTTGATACGTATAGTAATAACATAAATTTAATCAGCTTGTACTATTTTAAAGAGTTCGTGTGAATTGCAGAATGATGTTGCTGATACGTTCAGTACACTAGCAGACAGGAAAGAGTTTGGTGAGGGTACGCACTGCACTGGACGGCTTTAGATGACTTAAAAATTAAAAATTGTTTGGCTAAATGTAATAAAATAAAGTTAGTCAGCTTGCACAGCTTTAAAGAGTTCGTGTAGAACACAGAATGATGTTTATTCAAATTCGTTGATACGTTCAGTACACTAACAGATAGGGAAGAATTTGGTGAGAGTACGCACTGCACCGGGCTGCTTTAGATGACTCAAAAATTAAAAATTGTTTGGCTAAAGGTAATAAAATAAATTTAATCAGCTTGAACGGCTTTAAAGAGTTTGTGTGGATTGCAAAATGATGTTTTGTTCAAATTCGTTGATACGTTAAGTACACTAATAGACAGACAAACGTATTTCCTCCTTTATATGTTAGTCAGGATGCAATTTTTTAACGAGGGGTACTCAACGTCACGCAAAATTATAGGAAGGGTACACATATGGGTAAGTTTGGGTTGGAGCAGATGAATGAATGGATATCACCTAGTATAATATAAATTAGGTTTTTTTTTCGTAAATTTCGCATTCTGTTCGAAATTGTTATATTTTTAATGTCGTGGTTAAAGCGCAGTCTAAAAACGGCCTTTATTTTGACAAAAAATAATCCCTTAATGCAGTTTTTTTTTACTTTCCAAAGTGGGCTATCGGTTGTTTAGCTACAAACTTAAGTAAACCACATCCGCCATCAAATATTTGTTTTATACACGTTCGGGGCAAGACATTTTACCTATAACTAGGTTAATGTCCGGAAACTGTAACATGATAATTTTAGGAAATAAATTTTTTATTAGCGATGGCTCGCAATCAACAAGAATCGCCGTTCTCATTACACCTAGAGGCTCGATAGATGGCAATTTAATCGTCTCGTTTTTTGATAAGATTGATTTCATAGAACTTCCATTTTTGAAAGCTTTATCTAATTGTTAAAAATAAAACGTTTGTCATATTTATGCATTTTTCATGTTTTGGGTTTTATGTTTATTTATTTATTTTTTCACTTCGAGGTCAGTGCCGATTCAACGTTTGCATGTCCGTTGTAATTTAGATACGTGGCGTTATTCACTTCTGTATTTCGTTCTGCGGGACAATTATTCAAGTTGTAATGAAAAAGCGATTATGAAGAGGGGTTTATCGAATTAATAATATAATTAACGACTTCAGTAATGAAAATTATACCACAAGAGAAAATATTACACCACAAAGAGAGCAATTTTCAATTTGGAGTGTTTTACGTAACTGTGGCACTAATTCGATTGAACGAAATATTAAAAAAAAATAGCATAACATAATAGACATAATCCAGTGAATTATTTTAGGTAAAATTTAACTTTACGTAAAATTAAATAATTTTTCTGACTTCACAGTTAAATACATATATCTAACAACTAATTGGTGACATATCTAATTTTTTTCGACATTTTTTGAAGTAAGACAATTCTTTTAAAAAAGTTTTATCGCCCTGTAGGGCAAAAATACAAAAGCTGTTCCAAAAAGTAAAAAACTTTCAAACAAATATCGCCCTGGTTCTGCAATTTCGTCAGAAAAAAGTTTTATTGAATTTATTTCAGTTAATCACGACGAATGAGAAAAATCCTTTTACTATAGTAGCACCCCCCCCCCCCAGAACTGCCATAAATTGCATAAAAACGAAGCCAAATGATATTTTAAATTCTAAATATTTTATCGCCAGATGACGTTGCAAAACGGGCAGTCGATCATCAAAAGCGTTGATTAAATACATCAAGAGGAAGAAGAAACCTTTCCGCAAGTCGCTAAGACGTCAATGGTCCAAAATACTTTTATGACAGTAGCACCCCCATCCCCCTAAGAATTTCCATAAATTGCATTAAAACAAAGCCAAGTGATTTTTTAATTCCCAAATATTTTATCATCTGATAACATTGCCAAAAGGACAATCGAACAAGAGGAAGAAGAAAACTTTCCCCAAGACGCTAAGACGTCGATGGAAATTGATTTTGTTTGAGAACTGACGTGTTTCATTAAAAATTAACTCATTTATCTGTCGAGCCATTAATGTAAACATAAAAATGCAGGTTGATGTACTAATTATTTATTTAGGCGACAAAGTTCCAGATGGACGCCTTCCATATTTAATAAAGTAGAAAACATTTTCGCCCAAATAAATTAATAAATAATTCCACGAAAAGCAACAACAAGTATCGATTTTATCGCCCCGCAATTTTTAAAAGGACGCTTGAAAAAGCAAAACTTTCAAAACCAATCAATTTTTGCTTTATTGTTTTCTATTGTGTTTCGTTAGCAAATTTGTTTTGTTCATAGATACAGATTGGTTTCTCTTCAAGGTGGACGACGACGATGTTGATTTAAACCATCAATATTGAAAATTGAAATGTCATTACAACGTTTAGTTTTAGAGAGGGAACAAACCGTCGTCGAGGATATTACGTAATTCGATATTGATAAAACATTAAGAATAATTTCATTTCGGATAATCGTAAACCAACAAAATTGATAACACTAATAATATTATCTGTTTGTGTCAATTTATACAAAGTTAGTTGGTCGTGCGATCTTTTATACGAAGATCCCAGTAGAAACTACCAAAAGCGGCAACGCTGTTAGATAGTGGAGCGTTTCCCAAAATTTTTGCCCTGGCCCATCTATTTTTTCCTTCTCGCCAATAATTAACTGTCTTTCTAAAAACTATCTATCTTAAAACCTAAAAAAAATCGTCTTTCGTCTTAAAATTTCGACCATGATTCATTTTTCTAAAAGTTTTGAGGTTAGAAGTAAAGTGTTTTTTTTTCATAATTTTTTAATTTCTCTTTCTCGAAGTATTAACTTTAGTTCCAGAATGTTGACGTTCTTCACAAAATCGCGAGTTAACATTCAGTCATAAAAGCTTTTTGATTTTTACGCGTTGGTTCCTTTCTTTTTGTAAAGTGTGATTATGCAAAACTGCAATTTTTATTTTTATTTCCCCTAATATCTCCAAGTCCAACTCGAGAAAAATGTTAACTACGCCAATGGTAACGGGTTAATTACGTACCGGTCAATTTTCTATGGCATCTCATCCGAAACAGTTGCGATTAATTCAGGGGTGCCTCATGGATATGTCCTGTCTCCTACTCTGTTTCTGTTACACATAAACGATCTCTTAGCTTCAACTTCCAATCCGATGTACAGCTACGCAGATAATAGTGCCTAGTGTCATTTTTTTTCTCAGACAAACCAGTATCCGTCGCTGCTTCACATCATCTAAGGCAGGGATGAGCAAGACGTGGCCCGCGGGCCACATGCGGCCCACCTAACATTTTTCTGAGGCCCGCCTAAGCTCTACTATTTTACGTAAAAATTTTGGAAAAGAAAATATCTAATAATTTCATGAAAAAAAGAACATAAATTTCCACGATTCATAAAATATCTTGGACATTAGCGTTGGCCACATTCTCTTTAAGGGGCCGGCGGGGGGAGGACAACAATCATTCTAAAAGACTCGTGGGTAAAAAAGAAAACCGTCTGGCTTAGTAATGTTTTTTTTTTACCTAAAATTGGGGATCTCGCATTTTCAAATTAAAGTCAAAATTTTGACAAAACCCAATCCCAAACCAACTTTTAAAAAAATCATGATTTCAGAATTTTTACTTTATTTCAATTTAGTCATATTTGTGAAATTTTTCAAGAAATCATTTTTCAAGATTTCCTAAAAATATTCTTCTCAGATTGTTTAGATTTCTGTTAAAATTTCAATCCAATTTAAAAAAAAATAAACGAATTTTGTAAAAAAGTCTACTGTTTAACGTAAAAATTTTGGAAAAGAAAATGTCTAACAATTTGATGAAAAAAAAAAGAACATAAATTTCCACGATTCATGAAATATCTTGGACATTAGCGTAGACAACATTCTCTTTAAGGAGCGGGGGGGGGGGCAACAACAATCATTCTAAAAGACTCATGGGTAAGAAAGAAAACTTTCTGGCTTATTAATGTGTATTTTTACTTAAAAACTACAGGATTGGGGACATCGCATTTTTAAATTAAAGTCAACATTTTGAAAAAAGCCTAATCTTAAGAAAAAACCTTTTGGAGAACTTTAAGAAATGTCGAAATTTCAAAAAAGTGGAAATATAAAAGAGACCAAATTTTCAAAAAGAAATTTTTGTAAAAAGAGTTGTAATTTCCAGAGCAAGTCGAATTCAGGTGAAAAAATGCAACTTTTAAAATTATCAGAATTTTTACTTTATTTCAATTTTGTCATATTTTTGATTTTTTTCAAGATTTCCTAAAAATATTCTTCTCAGATTTCTATTAAGATTTCCATCCAATAAAAAAAAATAAACGAATTTTGTAAAAGAGTCTAAATCTTTGGAAAAACTTCCATTTTAAATGGAAATGTCAACAACAGATTGAATTTTGCGTTGAAAGTCAAAATTTGGAGAACAACATGAATTTTGGACAAGTTAAAATTATCGGAAATAAAATTTAAAAAAAAATCAGAAAAAACAAAGACTTCGAAAAAAATTCAGGATTTTTGAAAATTACGTTACAAATTCCAAAAAAATATTGAACTTTCTAGGAAACATTCCAAATTTTCAATAAATCATATTAAAAATAAAAACCTAACCTTTCTCAAAAACTCGAAAAATGTGCAAAATTCAAAAAAATTCCAAATTTTCAAAAATCTAATTTTGTGAAAAGACGCAATTTTAAAAAAAAAAATCCAACTCTGACAAAGAAAAAGTGCAAGATTTAATAAGATTTTTCTCAAAATTTAAAATTCAGTAAAGATGTTGAATTTACAAGAAATCTTTTTCTCGAAATTCTCAAAAATATTTTTCGTAACAACAGAAAAGTGAACATTTTCAGAACCATAAAACCATTTGATCTAACAGTCGTAGTTTATTGAAAAAGACAAATATTCAAGAAAGTGACAACATTTTAAAATAAATAAACCATTTTTGAAAAAGTCCAAAAAGTAGGATTTTGAAAACAAAATGGAAATTTCGAAAAAGACAATATTTTAGGAACAGGCGAATTTTAGGTAAAAGATTATTTTAGAAAAATTCGAAATTTTGATAAAAAAGACGAATTTACCACAAAAATAGAAAAAATTTATTGAAATATTAAACATCGGAGATTGAAATAAAAATCAATATCTCCTAAAAGAGGCAAATTTTAGGAAACCAGTCAGAATTTCCAAAAAACTCAGAATCTAAAAGATCAAAATTTTTAGTAAATGTTCAGAAAAATATCGGAATTTGAAAAAAAAATCGAGAAAACTTTGAAATGGACAAAAAATTGTCCAAAGAAACTCAAATTAAAAAAAAAGTCAAAAAATAGTCAAAACCCCAAAAAAAAAGACGATATTGTAAGAGAACTTTCGCAAAAAAGATCTAAATTTTGAGAAAAAGCATTTAATCGAATATTTATTTTCTCTGGACTCTCTGGACGAGTCAGATGAAAACTGGCTCCTTACCTTGCCTCAACAGGCGTCAGAAAATGTCAAATATTGTGATAACACATCGAAATTTTGACAAACAAGTTGAAACTACCAGAAATTTGGATAAAAAAGGGTTGAAATTTACAAAGACATTTTTGTCCTTTCACAAAAATTTTAAATTTCTAAAAAATATACCTTTTTGTCAAAAGATCGATCAGATTTCGAAAAAGAGGCAAATTTTAATAAACAAGCTGAAATTTTCAGAATCAAAAAAAGGCGAAATTTTCAGGAAAAGTCGAATTTCGTGAAATGACGAAATTTCAGAAAAAAAAAACGAGGAACTTTTAAATTCAAAATTTTGACACTCATCTTTGATAAAAGAAGGCAAATTTTATACATAAATGCAAAAGTTTTAAAAGAAGAAGTCAAATTTTGTAAAAAATATACAAAATTTGAGAAAAAGGTAGAAATTTCGAAAAAATGTTTCAAGGAAAGGATGAATTCTGAAGAATTGGAAAGTACTCCAATTGAATACATACAAATTTTCAGTTAGCTGCATGAATCAGGGGGTGCAAGTGCCCCAGCATTCATATTTTTCTCGCATACGGTCCGCGTAAAATTTTTAGCCTTGTAATTAGCCCGCTCTAAAAAAATCTAAAGATCTAAGGGAACAGACAGATGATTAATCGGGATTTCGAAACCTTTCTGGAATCGGGTCGACTTCAACGCTCAAAAACTCTAAGAAAACATCAGGGGACAATGCAACAAACATATTCAAGGGAGGTAAAATCCTCCCGATAAGATTAAATCTGTCTATCCTAGGAGTAAATGCAACTTGGGATGTTTAATTACTTTTTGTAAATTAACTTATTGTTCATCTAAGACTCCATATATGGATGACTCTATCATTTGATATCCAGTTTTCTCGCTGACAGATCTCTTTAGGTCGTCGTTGATGACATCTCATCGGAGACATTTGCGATTGATGCAGGGGTGCCTCAGGGCTCTGTCCTGTCTCCTACTGCGTTTCAGTTACACATAAACGATCTCTTAGCTTTAATTTCCAATCCGATATGCAGCTACGCATATGGTAGTAGCCTGGTGTCATCTTTTTCTCCGACAAACCATTATCCGTCGCTGCTTCACATCATCTTAGATCTAAGGGAACAACAGATACAGATGATTAATCGGAATTTCGAAACCGTTCTGGAATGGGGTCGACTTCAACGCTCAAAAACTCAGGCCGCGGTTTTCTCTAAGAAAACATCAAAGGACAATGCAACAAACATACTCATGGGCGGTAAAATCCTCCCGATGGGATTCAATCTGTCTATCCTAGGAGTAAATTCAACTTGGGATGTTTAATTACTTTTTGTAAATTAACTTATTTTTCATCTAAGACTCCATATATGGATGACTCTGTCATTTGATATCCAGTTTTCTCACTGACAGATCTCTTCAGGTCGTCGTTGATGACACCTCATCCGAGACATTTGCGATTAATGCAGGGGTGCCTCAGGGCTCTGTCCTGTCTCCTACTCCGTTTCAGTTACATATAACGATCTCTTAGCTTCAACTTCCAATCCAATATACAGCTACGTAGATGATAGTGGCTTGGTGTCATCTTTTTTCTCTGAAAAACCATTATCCGTCTGCTGACTTTTTTTGTTGTTGAAAATTTAGACTTTTTAGAAAGCCACGTTTTTTCAACATTTTTTCGAAAGTCGTAATTTTCAAAAAAGTCGAAATTTTGAAAAATTGTTAAAATTTCTGTTTTTTACGTATTTGAAATTTTCCGATTTTTCTTTAAATATTACTTTTGGAAAGTTTTTTAAATGTTGCAAATAAACATATTTAAAAGTTTTTTGAAAATTTCTTTTAAAAATTTGCCCCTTTTTTAAAATTTCTTCTTTTTCCAAGATTTTTAACATTTTGAAAAATTCTTATTTATTGAAAATTTTGACAAATTTTATGTATTAAAAACTTTGCTTTTTGAATATCTTGACCTTTTTTAATAATTTTAATTGTTTTGAAAATTTCTAGATTTGAGAATTTTGACTTTGTCTCAAAATTTCAACTTATTTTAATAATTATCACTTCTTTTGTAAATTTCCACCTTTTTTTTTTCACTTTACTGGATTGAAAATGTGGGATTTAAATATTTTCAGTCAAAACGTCTACTTTTGTCAGAAATTTTTACTTTTTACAAAAATTTCTATTATTTAAAAATTCTTCTTTTAAATATCCTTATTGTTGAAAATGTAAACTTTTTTGAAAATTCTGGCTTTCTAAAGAGTTCGTTCTCTTTTTCAAAACTTAGACTTTTCCTAGAAGTACTTTTGTCAAAATTTCGACCACTTCAAAGTTTGGTTTTTAAAAATTCCAAATTTTTCGAAATTTCGATTTTATTTTCAACATTTCCAAGTTTACCTTTTTAGATAAATTTTAATTTCCAACTCGAAATTCAGCAATTTCAGCAAAATATTAGAGATTTAGCTCGAATTCTTTTTTAATAATGTCGAGTTTTTCGGTCGACTTTTCGATTTTTTTTTCTCAAAGTTGCGTGGACTGTTTACTTTTACGTTTACGACTTTTAATAAAAATTTTGATTTGTTTTTCAAAATAACGACGTAAAATTCGACACATTTAGATTTTCCCTCGAAATAATGAATCTCGGTTTAAATTCAAAATATTTATCTTTTTTTTAATATTCACTTCAACGTTCCAAATTTTTGATTTTTTTGATAGATTTTTAATTTTCTCCATTAATTTCGACTCAGATTCTGTTGATTCAAATTTTTCTTTATCTAAATCGAGAATTTAAATTCAAAATCTTTATCTTTTTTTTTTCATTATTTACTTCAACGTCTCAAATTTCTGATTTTTTTTGATAAATTTTGATTTTTTTTGTAAATTTTGATTTTTTTTTGTATTAATTTCGCCTCAGACTCTGTTGATTCAAATTTTTCTTTCTAAAATCTAAATCGAGAATTTAAATTCGAAATGTTTATCTTTTTTTTTTCAATATTTACTTCAACTTCTCAAATTTCTGAGTCTTTTTGATAAATTTTGATTTTTTTGGTAAATTTTCATTTTCTTTTGTATTAATTTCGACTCGGACTCTGTTATTCAAATTTTTCTTTCTAAAATCTAAATCAGAATTTAAATTCGAAATGTTTATCTTTTTTTTTCAATATTTATTTCAACGTCTCAAATATCTGATTTTTTTGATAAATTTTGATTTTTTTGTTAAATTTAAAATTTTTTTGTATTAATTTCGACTCAGACTGTGTTGATTCAAATTTTTCTTTCTAAAATCTAAACTTTCAACTCGAAATTTTAGACTTAATTTCAATATTTCGATAAAAACGGTTGAAATCGAAACGAAAATCGACTTTTTATTGTAGTTTTAGTTCCGAAATTTTGGATGTTACAAATTTCATTAAAAATTTTATTTTGAATTCGAAATATTAAATTCCTATACTCAGTTCGTTCCAGATTACAAGAGAAACGTGGAATTTGTCAAGCAAATTTTGAAATGTCAAGATGTAGGTGTATCAAAATGTTAAGTCTGAACTTGAATTGAATTTCCTTAAACGTCAAGATTGAAGCTCAATTTACAGTAAGTCAAAGTCAAGAAGACTATAAATAAGTCTTCTTGGTCAAAGTAACGGATATATTGTATAGTTACTTATTTTTTGTTTGTTTAAATAAGTATGTGGGAAGGTATAAGTGTGTGAGAAAAGCATTCAAATAATTTTGGGGGGCTAAATCGGGTCTAAGCCGAAATTAATACAAAAAAAATCTCTCATATAATTAGAGATTGTATCGATGAGGTTTTCAACACTGAAAGCCCTATTAAAATCCAATTTATCAGGTTAAATTTCAGACAAAAATTTCGGGGATATTTATCGTTGGGGACGATCGATTGGATTTTTTTATTACAACATGCACGAGTGTCTTCTTCTAATCAACGTATTCAATACAAGCAGTATAAACAATAATTACATTTCATTACGCTTGAATGGTTTAATATCGATTCCACGTACATATTACAATCTAATTCAAACGTTGACACCACCAGATTATTTTGAATTATATTTTTGTTTCATTCATGACAGGTTGAATTCTAATGTAATTGTTGGTTTCGAATTTAAAATCCGCTCTCTTTTTAATGTTTTTTCGTAGAAGGTTTCACATAAGGTAGTTCACCGGCAGTATTCGTAGCAGAAATTTTGAGAACGTTGCTTAAGCGAGACGTAAGCGCCAACGATTTTTAGCACAGACTGTATACGTGGATACAATAATAAATTCCTTGCCCAACAACACTGCTTATGCAGTAAGATTTCCGCAACGGAGTTTTAGACAAAGCGTTAATGGAATCTTCAATCAACGGCCAAAGCAGATGGTTTTGGGCGTTGATTGAAGATTGAAGAAGGAACAATGAAGGCGCTATGTTGCGATTACTTCAAAATGTTTCCCTAACGGGCGGAATGAAGCATCGTCGATTACGCAAAAACGGTACCGCTAAAAATCCTCAAATTTTACCATTTCATTCACAATTTCACCTTACATATTTAAGTAGTTTTTTTACCAAAATCTATAAAACGGTTTGGCCGCAATAAATTAAAATCCCTTTTGTTTTTCTATACCTTACATGTTATAAATCGTAAATTTGACATTAAATATCTCTTTTTGGTGGAACGGACTGGTCCTTGGTTATCTTCAAAGATTATCCCCTGAAACCAAAAAAGTTCAAGTATCTCTCTGAAGATGATAGTTTGTCTATCGAAACGCGTTGGAGTAACTTTTGTTGTGTTTTTTAATCTTTTTTTGGTTTCAGGAGACTAGATTTGTATTTCAATTATTAAATATCTCGGCGTCGGTACCGGCAAGTGTCTTTTAATTGTGCAGGTGTTTAGGTAACTGTTGATAACATCTGACAGAAATTTAAAGAACATTTATAAAAAAACAATTGACTAGTGTTCATAACTATTAAAGAATTCCACGAAGTAAGGGTTGGAAATGTCAATTGACGAGTAAACCACATTAAGTTCAATGTAATTAACTCGTTACGTTTGGCGTAGTTAACTTTTTCCTGAATTGAACCTAGAAGATATTAGAAGAAAAAAAAGTAAAAATCGAAAGTGCAATTCGCAATTTTGAAGAAGGTTCGATTTTCAATCGAAATTTCAGAGAAAGTTCGTTTTTCAATCGAAATTTCAAAGAAAATTCGTTTTTCAATCGAAATTTCAAAGAAAATCGAAGTCCAAATGTCGATAAAAAATGACAAAATATCCCAAATTGTTAAACACAAATTTTTCCAAATAAGGACATGGGTCCTTTCCAGCTATTTGCTTGTTTAATTATGGTATCAGCTGTTAGTTTTAGATAAGGTTTTTGGAGCTGAGATTGTGTTGTCTGAAATCTGGACTTTACGAGATTTTTTTTTCAGATCGGTCGATGGCCGGGCATTGCGGATTGGCCGGCATATATGCTAGCCCCCTTCACTCCCCCGTGGTCTGGCGACGACGAACACGCCCGCTCCCTAGACAACCCCCCATCCCGCTTCCTTCGCAATATGTTAGGATTTTCCTGTAGCCGCAAGTACCTAAGGATATTATAACGTTTTTATATTCATCCTTTTATGCTACCTCCTTCTATTTAATGTAAAATTTGTAAAAATTATATTTGTTATACCAGAGAAAAAAAAATCAAAAAGTTTTTGTATATCGCTATTTTTAGAATTAGAGTATTTAAGTGGCCTTATTAGATTAATTATTTCAAACAAGAAGTGGCCTTAAATTTGTACTTATTCATATCAAACCCCACTTCCTATCAATAATATTCCCAATATACCATGGGCAGGGCTTCTTTGAGGAGTGGACGATCTCAAGGTTTTGGTAAGTAATATTATGTAGTTTCACATCTCAAAATTTCGAGACGTTTTTTCAAGAATTTCAAATGTCCATAACCGAGAGAATTTCGAATTTCCATAACCGAGAGAATTTCGAGTTAGTGTTTACTTCCTAATTAAAATTTATTTTTAAACAATTAGAATACAGCAAAAATGTTTACCGCAAGATATAATCGAAAATCTGTTACAAATCACTCAATGGGATTTAAATCTGTTGAGTATTTGTTGCTAACTCATGGCTATACATTGAAAATGTTTACAGCGCCCCTACCTAACTGATGAGGCCAACGAAAGCCGAAACCGGTCTTGGCTGTTGGTTGTAAATATTTAGAATATTCTATCAGTTGTGTATTATTGTAGAAATAACGTCAAATATTTATTTACAAATTTTCAAAACAAAAAATAGAAATAGAACCAGTTTTACTTTACTCTAATTATTTATCGAGGGCGATACTCAGAATTAAAAATAATTGCTGCTTTGAGGTAATATAAAAAACATTTAGTAGTTAAATGCTCTAACGAACAATGTAAGTATACTAAACAATAATTACGTTGTCCATCAATTAAGTATTATTTTTATAATGAGACATTATCAGTGAATGCAACTAAGTTATATGGTAAACTAACTGACCCCCGCCGCAACGTCCAGTAACATCATATTTCAAAATAAAACAATTTCTTGTTTGGTTTTAATAGAACAATAAATTCAAAAGTTCGCGCTTTTTATGCTAGTATCCGCTAACATTGTAGGTGGCGCGCAATATTATATCAGTCAATAAACATTACGAATTGGTTTCCCTTTTACATCGTATATGTTATAACATCAAATAAAATTATTAGTTGAATTTTTAGAAGTGAAAGATTGAATTTCACTGGAAGCTTATTTTGTTATCATAGAAGATTGTATGTATTATAACCTCAACTAAAATTTTTGAGTTACTTAATGTGACAAGCTGAATTTTACTAGAATAAAAATCGTCTAAAGAATACTTCTAAAAATGCTCTATAATTTGGTAAAATTTCATTAAAATCGATTTAGCAGATTAGCCCGAACAATGGTCAGTCGACAGACAGTCAAACAGACACTTAGAAATTTACTGTATTAATATAGAAGATATATGTTGACCCTATCTGTGTTATAACCTCAAATAAAATTGTTAGTTAAGTTCTTAGAATCAAAAGGTTGTGTTTTGCTGGACTAAAAATGGCCTAAAAGGTACTCCTAGATTAACCTTACATTTTAGTAAAAGTTTCATCAAAATCGATTCAGTAGTTTCCGAGATTAGCCCGGACAAACGATCAGTCGACAGACAGACCGTCAGATAAAGACTTGGAAGCTTATTTTATTAACATAGAAGATTGTATGTTTTATAACCTCAACTAAAATTTTTAAGTTACCAAATGTGACAAGCTGAATTTTACTAGAATAAAAATGGTCTAAAGGGTACTTCTAAAGATGCTTTATAATTTGGTAAAATTTCATTAAAATCGATTTGGCAGTTTCCAATATTAGCCCGGACAATGGTCAGTCGACAGACAGTCAAACAGACACTCAGAAACTTACTTTATTAATATAGAAGATATATGTTGACCATCTGTGTTATAACCTCAAATAAAATTGTTAGTTAAGTTCTTAGAATTAAAAGGTTGTGTTTTGCTGGAATAAAAATGGCCTAAAAGGTACTCCTAGATTAACCCTACATTTTAGTAAAAGTTTCATGAAAATCGATTCAGTAGTTTCCGAGATTAGCCCGGACAAACGATCGGTCGACAGACAGACCGTCATATAGAGACTTGGAAGCTTATTTTATTAACATAGAAGATTGTATGTTTTATAACCTCAACTAAAATTTTTGAGTTACTAAATGTGACAAGCTGAGTTTTACTGAAATAAAAATGGTTTAAAGAGTTCTTCTAAAGATGCTCTATAGGTAGAATTTCATTAAAATCGATTTAGCAGCTTCCATGATTAGCCCGGACAATGGTCAGTAGACAGACAGTCAAACAGACACTTAGAAACTTACTTTATTAATATAGAAGATGTATGTTGACCCTATTTGTGTTATAATCTCAAATAAAATTGTTAGTTGAGTTCTTAGAATTAAAAGGTTGTGTTTTACTGGAATGAAAATGGCCTAAAAGGTACTCCTAGATTAACACTACATTTTAGTAAAAGTTTCATCAAAATCGATTTAGTAGTTTCTGAAATTAGTCCGGACAAACGATCGGTCGACAGACAGACTGTCAGATAAAGACTTGGAAGCTTATTTTATTATCATAGGAGATTGTATGTTTTATAACCTCAACTAAAATTTTTGAGTTACTTAATGTGAAAGCTAAGTTTTACTGGAATAAAAATGGTTTAAAGGGTACTTCTAAAGATGCTCTATAATTTGGTAAAATTTCATTAAAATCGATTTAGCAGTTTCCAAGATTAGCCCGGACAATGGTCAGTCGACAGACAGTCAAAGAGACAGTCAAACAAACACTTATAAACTTACTTTATTAATATAGAAGTTATATGTTGACCCTATCTGTGTTATAACCTCAAATAAAATAGTTAGTTGAGTTCTTAGAATTAAAAGGTTGTGTTTTACTGGAATAAAAATAGCCTAAAAAGTACTCCTAGATTAACCCCACATTTTAGTAAAAGTTTCATCAAAATCGATTCAGTAGTTTCCGAGATTAGCCCGGACAAACGATCGGTCGACAGACAGACCGTCAGATAGAGACTTGGAAGCTTATTTTATTAACATAGAAGATTGTATGTTTTATAACCTCAACTAAAATTTTTGAGTTACCAAATGTGACAAGCTGAGTTTTACTGGAATAAAAATGGTCTAAAGTGTACTTTTAAAGATGCTCTATAATTTTTTAGCCCGGAGAAAAATCAGTCGACAGACACTTCGAAGCCTATTTTAATAATATAGAAGACTATATGTTGACCCTATCTATGTTATAACCTCAAATAAAATTGTTAGTTGAGTTCTTACAATTGAAAGGTTGTGCTTTACTGAAATAAAAATGGTCTAAAAGGTACTCCTAGATTAATTCTACATTTTAGTAAAAGTGTCATCAAAAGCGATTCAGTAGTTTCCGAGATTAGCCCGGACAAACGATCAGTCGACAGACAGACATTTAGATAAACTGCCTATTTTATTGATATACAAGACTGTCCTGTGCTATAATCTCAACTTAAAAATTGTAGAGTTTTTAAATGCGAAAGGTTGGATTTTACTGGAATAAATATAACCTAAAAGGTAATCCTAAAGATCCTATATAAGTTAGTAAAGTTTCATTCAAATCGATTTAACAGATTTCGAGATTAGCCCGGACAAATGATAGTCGACAGACAGACAGACAGACAGACAAGACAGACAAACAGGCAGACGCTCAAGCGGACACTTAGACGCTCATTTTATTAATAGATAATATAGATCATATTCTGTGTTATAACCTCTAACTCCAAGTACAATTATTGAGTTTTACTGGAATAAAAATAGCCCAAAAGGTACTCCTAAAAATATTCTATAATTTAGTAAAATTTCATTAAAATCGATTAAGCAGATTTCGAGATTAACCCGGACAAAAGTTCAGTCGACAGATTGGTCAGACAAACACTTAGAAGCTTATTTTATTATTATACAGGGTCTTCATTAATGTCCGAGTCCCACGTGACCGCATCGCCTCTCTGTCCTAGTGATTTTAATTTCTATAGGTTTGGTGCGAGAATATGACAGGACAATCTAGTGACTAAAAATTCTGACAGTTCATGGGCGTTTTGTGCTTATAATTTATGCCAAATTTTACATTATATAATTATAATTTGTGTAAAATAAAGAAAAAGTTTTTATCAAAACTTTGGGTAAGTTATAAGTACAGCTATTTTAAGGTTGTGCTTAATATTTTACGTGTTTTAGGCTTGGTTTTCTAAACATGCCTTTTACGCCAGAACAAGACGCCTTTATTTTGATGGCGCATTTTCGCAGTGGTACACGGAATCCAAATGAAAGCTGGTCTTACTCATTGCAATCCTGTATTGAACAATTCAACGAAAGGTTTCCAGATGCTGACATTCCATATGATATTTTTAAGAACCACAAATTAGTGCTCATTAAACGTTATGAGGAGAAACATTGCATTTGCAAGGGCAAGTCTACAGGTAGACGACCAATTTTAACAGAAAATGTTGTTGAAAATATTCGACAGCGCGTGCAACAAAGTCCTAAAAAATCTATTTCACAGTTATCTATCCAGACAGGTACGTATTATAAATATTGATTTAATTATTGATAACTTTAAAAGCACATACACATTTTTTGTAAGCAATAAAATTTTCATGAAGAAATGTAATGCTGCAACTAAAATTTATTTTCTAATTTTTTTTATAGGTCTGTCAATTGGAACTTGTCACAAAGCATTAGCGAAGCAGTTACATATGCATCCCTAGAAAATGACTGTCGTTCAAAAGTTAAAACCACCAGATTATAATCAGCGAGTTCAGTATTGTCATTGGTTTAATGAACATTTAAACAATAATGATATATTAGACTTGACTTTTTTTTCCGATGAAGCCTGGGTACATTTGTCTGGCAATGTGAATAGTCAAAACTATAGAATTTGGGGTACAGAAAATCCACATAATTTTATTGAAACACCTTTACATCCCCAGAAGATTGGTGTATGGGTAGCAATTTCAAGAAGAAGGATAATAGGACCATTTTTTTTTTTCGAGACACCATAAATGGAGAATGATACTGGGCCATTTTACAACAACCTCTGGAGATTATGCATAATGATGAACTGCAACTTGGATACTTCCAACAAGATGGAGCTACACCACATACTTCGGCACAAACGTTAAGATATTTGAGAGAATTTTATGATGATCGTTTAATCAGTAGAGGTTTATGGCCTGCACGAAGTCCTGATCTAACACCCTTAGATTTTTATCTGTTTGGTCGCATTAAACATAATGTATTTAAAAATCATTTGCACACAATTGAAGAACTAGAAGTTGCAGTTCAGCATGTAATAGACTCTATATCACCAATTGAACTGCAACATGTTTTTGATTGCATGAAACGTAGCGTAAATTTATGTTTACAAAATGAAGGTGGACACTTTGAACATCTTCTTTAATTTAAAAGAGCCTTTTTTATCAATAGATAATTGTTGGTTGATAATTATTTAAATGTTGTATAGTATATAATTGAAAATGCATATTTCTGTAGAGTAGATAGTGTTTTTTTCAACTTTGTTTCTGTTTGGTTTTCTTACGTGTAATTGACTCCTTGAAATAAATGAAATGCTAAAATCATTACTGTCTTTTTTTATTTCCAAACTTTTTTCATTTTTTATGTAATGGGCAATTAAGTTGCTGAAACTTTTATTCGTATGTAAACACAATTTGATTTTTTTGTGTCCTGTTCTTGATTATCAGGAAAAAAACCCGAAAACAGATAATTTATTTAATTGTTTAGGACAAGCAGCTGCTCAATCACTTTTTGTTCGATCTAATAAGACGAACTATTCTCCCATTTGACCAAAATTGAAAACTGAAATTGTTTTTCCACGTCTTTCCCCTTGTTTTCATGTTTTTTTTTTGTTCATAAAAGGTTTTAATAAGTGGCAACTTGTGAGTTCTGTCAATTTTTAATTTTTGGTAGGATTAGTTATACCGTTCAATTTTAAGTCAAACAACTATCGATTGGGCAGCTGTGAAATTAGGCAATTTCATAAATTATCTACTTTCAGACTTTTTCCTAGTAATTAAGAACAAGCTGCAAAAAACTCAATTAAATTGTGCAGCAACAAACATTCAAAAGTTATGTATTTCTACAATTTGTAACCATTAAAGAAGAGTAGTAACACATTATTTGAAATATTAACAGTATTTGCAGTTTTTAAAACAATATTAAAACTATTTAATACCAAATAATATTAAAACTATTTTTCAATATAGCGCAAAAGTTCTTTCACCCTTTTACTAAAATTTTCTAAATTTCGAACAAGAGTTTGCAGTCAGTAATCTAAAATTAGTATTCAAAAGACATTAAAAGATGTTACTATGAAACAGTTTCAACCTAAAGAGGTCCTGCTAGGCCTATCAGAAACAATATTCATTTTAGTAAAGTGAATATTTTATGTCTACTAACCAATAATCTTAAAGGCCACGTTTAAATATATCTTTATTTAATCCC
This sequence comes from Dastarcus helophoroides, assembly GCA_028583605.1. NCBI lineage: Eukaryota > Metazoa > Arthropoda > Insecta > Coleoptera > Bothrideridae > Dastarcus > Dastarcus helophoroides. Next base: position 34,753,582 of record CM053327.1, read on the forward strand.
AGTGCCCCCAAGAATGAAACGCCACTGGCAGGCAGGGAATATTGAATAGCTGATAGTTAGGGATTTTATTATTTATTTTGTGCATAAGTGTATGTTTGGTTGCCTACAAGATCGAGTCACGTGGGACTCGGGCATTAATGAAGACCCTGTATAAAACTCTATGTTCTTGTGTTGTAATCTCAATTAAAATTGATGAGTTTTTAAATGCGAGGGGTTGCATTCTACTGGAATAGAAATAGCCTAAAATGTACCCCTAAAAATGTTCTACGTTTTAGTTAAAGTTTCACAAAATCGATTTGGCAGTTGCGGAGATTAGCCCGGACAAAACATAAACGACAGACAGGTGAATGCTTCAATTTTATTAAGGTAATACTACAGTCTATACTGCGGTAGTATTGTCAATATTGCTAAAGTCAAAACGACATCAAAAGTATACATTATCTCGTTTGATTAACGTAGTATTTAGACTAGACAACGTCGCATTGAAATAAAACACAAAGAAAGTTCTATGACCGAATAATGTCGTCATCAAAATCATTCAGTCACAATAAAGGAATACTTCATTGGAAAAATAGAAGAGTTATTTAAAAAAACATTCGAGAACAAGCTACGGTAGGTTGAATTGACAAATTAGTTTAACGGGCAGTTCAGAAAAGATTGACACATAACCTTAAAACCAGAGACTAAACTTAAAACGGAAGTAAACAATGGTGATTCCACGGATTATAGAAGTAGGATAGTGCACGAACGTAGAAAACTGTGTCGAAAAAGCATCTAGAGAGTAGGTAGTACGCTCTCGTGACATCCGGAGTGATGTATTTCTGCTACCAATGACGAACCAAGTAAATGAATATGACTATAAAACAGTCGTTGAGAGAGAGAGAAAAGAAATAGTCGGAACTACTCCACTTTCTAGACGCATTTCGGTCAAATTTTTTTACATGGCCAATGTAGAGCGTGCACTATCCTTATTCTATAATCCGTGGGTGATTCATTCTATGGACGCTCGCCGGATCGTTTATGTAAAACAACGTTGCCATATCTAATATACTACCTAAAAAGTACGATAAAAAATAATTGATATTTATTCGCTAATTACCACATGCTCGAAGTATATAAAATGTTTTCTATTTTATTTTTCATCGTTTTCTAGTTTTAACTAAAATCTAAACGGTACTTTCTGCAAAATATTGTGTATTGTATTGCCGAATTTGTGTGCGTAAATTAAGGATGGACAAACCTGCTCCTTTCAAATAACAGTTATAGCAGTTAATGCTTCTTTTAAAAAGCAGCTACTAAGTGGCAGCTTAAAAATAGCAGTTTGGAAGGTTATGGGTAGTTCGATGATGGCAGCCTGCTATTTGCTTCTTTGTAGGAATTTACGGTTTACAAACTGCTTTGCGTCACGAGATCCTACTATCGTGTAGTTTTGATAGTGTTGTTATCGTTCTGATAAAGTGTAGATCACAGAGTACGATTGTCAAGATTTTCAAATAACTGCATTAATTTTACTTTCCTTTTGGTGGATACATCTCAACGTGCTTAAAGGCCCTTAAAATTAGCAATGACATTGACATTAGAACTGTTAATATTTTCGCACAAAACATATGATCACAGATCTGCAAGACTGTAAGAATCAACAGCCAACAATTTCGAAATTAAACTGTAAAGCAGCCCTTTTTGAAAATAAATTGCAGTCTGAACGGCGACGCGCGACACCTCGAATATTCGGATATTATCGACTGGGATCGGGGTGGCAGTATCTATCAACAGACCTGCGACGTATGATACGAAGAAGCGAAGCAGCAAGCGAACCAGCAAACGAAGCAACAAGCGAACCAGCTATTTTTGATAAATCGCAGCCAACGATATTCGCGTATTGTCGACTGCTATCGGGGTTTCCGATTTCGCGATTTCTGTCAAGAGAACTACGATGTAAAATACGAAACAGCGAAGTAGGGAAGCAGCTATTTTTAAAATTGAGTAGCAGTTTGAAGCCGCTTCAGCTAAATAACTGCTACGAAGTAGCAGCTTTTGAAATAGCAATCCATACCTAGCGTAAATGCAGTGTAAAAGAAGTCTTGTCTTCGGCTGTAAGGCAGAACTGGTCTTGTCTTTGAGGCAGAAACCAGCAAACTATTTGTCTCAAATACAACGCACAACACATTTTTATTGACGTGGATGCTACTTCAGGTTTGCAAGATTACAAAACATCTCAAGACAAGAAACATTCTTGTGAACAGACACAATCTTTTTTTAAATACGAATCTGAATGCTTAAATATAAACCCGAATTTTAGTCACTTTGACACCCCAACTTTTTTTAAACAGTTATTAGTAAAAAATGAGCCATATCAAACAAATTCAGGTTTTTCAAGAAAGTTTACATTTCCTCTTTAAAGTAGGGCAAGCTTTTTTTCGTCGTAAGTAAAGAAGTTTTCAGGTTAATTTGTCAGGAAGTGTTTCGCCAGCCACGTCAAGGTTGTTTTTTCTAGATGTTACCTAGTTTAACGTCTAGAATATAGACATATCGAATTATTGTATAGAAATTCTGGTGAAACGACATTACGAGAAAAATATGTAAACAAAAAAATTATAATATTTCGTCCACGTGGATTTGTTCTCACAGTTAACGATAATTGTCCTTATTAATAATTTACAGAACGAACAGCTGTATCGGCATAATAAAAAAGGGGTATCCTCATTAATAAATTAAAACTTGGTCGTTCTTTTCAAGGATATTTTCCACAATCTCAACATACTTGCCTTTTGGAAGCAACAATCCTTAATTAAAATAATAACACCCTCAACCATTATTAGATTGATGCTGAAATTTCCAAACAAAAATTAAGACAAATAACATATGACTCGAAACTGTGGATTAAAAATAAAATATTTGACGCTGTCGAAAACTGACACAATTTAAAAAAAAATATCTCGAAATGTTAAAAAAAAGTGTTCATTCTAGGTTACAATCGACAAAATAAAACCAAATCACTAGAAAAAATCTAAATTTCAAAATAAAAACGTGAGTTTCACATTCAGGATTTTTTCTCTGTAATCAAAACTGCTAAAATCAGAATTTTTACCGAACATTTTTTATAGACCATCGCGCTATCTATCAGGCGGAAGCCAAAGGTTGCCAGGTATTGTAATCCAAGTTGGTAAACTAGTTGGTAAATAGTTCGACGGAGGCGTTCCCCTTCTTCCGACTTGTCAACAAATGTCATAACTTTTGACATGTCTTTGATGTCCTTAGTTCAGTATTATTTCATTACCTTAGATTTAGGTGTTAGTTAAATGATAAACCCGGCAATGTAACGGGTCCCGCGCCCGATTTACAACCGACGTCGAGGCAGCTAAATCACACAAACGAATTACACCCTAACGTCGATTTAAAATGAATGCTGTGGCGATCGCGGAGGTTGATTTTAATTTCGGATCTGATGCTAAAGGATAAGGAGAAATGGATTATGAATTGGAGGTTTTTGAAGTGTACGACGATAGCGATCAACACAGCAACGGCAGGCATTTGAAGCGCACCAGGAAAAAATGTAAACAAAAATCTAAAAGTGCCGTTCTGTCTCTTGATAACGTGGATAATAATATAAACAGATCCAAGACTAGTGTTATTAGTTCCGATCGCAGGACTTGGAGTATTAGGGATTCCATTTATAGTGTATTTAGTAAATTGTTGTGGACTAACCAATCTCGGTATCACACTACTGTTCCTGATAAATCCGAGGCACCCCATTCATCTAAGGACTTCCGAAAGAGTTATATACCATGTGGTGAGTTCCAGATCTGTAAAAATGAAGGCGCTTGAACTCTGCCTGTAAAAAGAACGGATGCAGCAAGTTATTTACAAAGAAATCGCCCTGATAGCGGAAGGGTTGTGTTCATATGGAAAAATGTACTTGTATTAAAAGTCTGCACTTTCAGAGTTGTTCATTGTCTTATTGTTTCTTAGAATTTAGTTTGGACAATTTAAAAAAAATTAAATTGTTCCCATTTTTTGGCAATATTGCCTTAGCTGGAGATTTTCATTGAAAATTCGAATGGGAGTTAAATTTTTGTGGAAATTTGTACAAAACTTAAAAGATGTTAGGTTTACCTAAAAATCTTGTTGAATTTTCTTAAAGTTTCGTAAAAAAATTGAAATTTTAAATTTGGAATTGCAGTTTTACAAAAAAACTGTAAATGTTTCGGTTTAAATTCAAAATTACCAGACAAACCTGATATGTCATTTTTAAAGTCGCAATTTTGAAGAATGTAAACAGTTTGAAGTTTAAACTAGTGTTGGGCTATTTGAATACAAGTTGTGAGATGTATTCAATTCTACCAAGATCTCGAATACATCCAATTCTCAATTGAAGTATTCGAATACTCCCAGACTCCGTGAGTTGAAGTGAGAATATGAATACAATCGGTTCTCGCCTCGCGCAAGCAACATCTTATCATCGCATGATTCATAAGTTCTCGGGTACTTGCTTGCATTCAAATACAAAATATGTATTTGAGATTGTGGTAGTCCAATACAACAAAACATTGGAATGCTGAGTAGTGAATACAATTATCCCATAATTCGATTTTTTGTATTCGATTCTCAAAAGTATTCGAGTTCAATGTATTGGATTCTGAAAATCGTTCGATTATTCCAACACTAGTTTAAACTGCGAGATTTTGAGAAAGTTGTGGAAATTTTAAGAAACTTGTGGAAATTTCAAAAAAAAACCTGAAACTTTGCATTTCATGATGATATTTTTGCAACAGCAATAAACATTCCAAATTTACGGTCAATGTTTCTGGAAAAATAAGAAATATCGAGAAAAAGTCGAAATTTTGGAAATAAAGTTGAAATTTTGTTGAGTTTCATAAAAAAAGTGAAATTTTAAACTTGGAATGGCAGTTTTACAAAACATTTCGCAACATTTACAGTTTTACAAAAAAAACGCAATAAATTTTATAAAAAAAAACTTTAAATGTTTCAGTTTAAATTTAAAATTACCAGAAAAACCTGATGTCATTTTTAAAGTCGCAGTTTTTAAGAATGTAAACAGTTTGAAGTTTAAACTGCGAGATTTTGAGAAACTTGTGGAAATTTCAAGAAACTTGTGGAAATTTAAAAAAAAAACTTGAAACTTTGCGTTTCATGATGAAATTTTTGGAACAGCAGTAAACATTCCAAATTTATAGTCGAAGTTTCTAGAAAAATAAGAAATGTCGAGAAAAAGTCGAAATTTTGGAAATAATGTTGAAATTTTGTTGAAGTTTCATAAAAAAGTGAAAATTTAAACTTGGAATGGCGGTTTTACAAAACAATTGGAAACATTTACAGTTTTGCAAAAAAATGCAATAAATTTTACAAAAAAAACTGCAAATGTTTCACTTTAAATTTAAAATTACCAGAAAAATCTGATGTCATTTTAAAAGTACCAGTTTTGAAGAATGTTAACAGTTTGAAGTTTTAACTACAAGATTTTGAGGAGAAACTTGTGGAACTTTCAAGATAAAAACTTAAAAATTTGTATTTAATGATCAAATTTTAGGAACAGCTGTAAACATTCCAAACTTCAAGTCAGCATTTCTGGAAAAATATGAAATGTCGAGAAAAAGTCGAATTTTTGGAAATATAAGCTGAATTTTGGAAAAACTTAAATAACTTTGAACCTAATCAAAATCTGTTCAGAATTTACAAAATAAAAACAAGAAATAGTAAAAATTTCCAATTTTAACTCGTTATTTCGTGAAAAGGTTCGAAATTTTGGGAAAAAATGATGGAATTTTCAGAAATAAAGATAAACTTTTATTGTGAAATCGAGCTTTCATAAAAAGATAGATAAAAAGTTTTTAATGCAAACTGCGGAATCTATCAAAAATGTTGAAATTTTTACAAAAGTTCCAATGTTATAAAATAAATGTTTCGTAGCTTTTTAAGAAAAACCATGAATTTTGGTGGAAAGGACTAGTCCTTGTTTATCTTCAAGAATTGAGAAACAAATATCGTCCCCTGAAACCAAAAAAGAATAAAAAACAACAGAGGTTGCTTTAACGCGTTTCGATAGCCAAGCTATCATTATCTTCATCTCTGAAGATGATAGCTTGGCTACCGAAATGTATTAGAGTCACCTCTGCTGTGTTTTTTAATCTTTCTTGTTTCAGGAGACAAGATTTGTTTTTCAAAAACCATGAAGTAACTATTTTAAATGTTAATTCACTATCTTGAGAAAAAAATTCAATATTTTAAGAAAAACCATGTAGTTTCGAATTCAATATTTTAAGAAAAACCATGTAATTTCGATTTCAAAGTTAAGTTAAAAGAATTCAGATTGAATCAGAAAATTCTGAAGGGAATATTCAAATATTCAAATTTCGACTAATTTTAAAATTACCAAAATAAACATGTGAAATTTTGAAGTGCAATTCAAATTTTAGAAAAACTACAGAAGTTAAATTCGAAATTTCGAGAGCAGATAGAAGAAATGTCGCCAAAAAGTCGGAATTTCGCGTTTAAAATTGAAATTTTGGAGGGACTAAACAGTTTGAAGTTTTAACTACGAGATTTTGAGGATAAACTTGTGGAACTTTCAAGATAAAAACTTGAAAATATGTATTTAATGATCAAATTCTAGGAACAGCTGTAAACATTCCAAACTTAAAGTCAACATTTCTGGAAAAATATGAAATGTCAAGAAAAAGCCGAGCTTTTGGAAATTAAGCTGAATTTTGAGAAAACTTGAATAACTTTGAACCTAATCAAAATCTGTCGAGAATTTACAAAATAAAAACAAGAAATAGTAAAAATTTCCAATTTTAACTCGTTATTTCGTGAAAAGGTTCGAAATTTTGGGAAAAAATGATGGAAATTTGCAGAAAGAAAGATAAACTTGATTGTGAAATCGAGCTTTCATAAGAAGATAAAAAGTTTTTAATGCAAACTGCAGAATCTAACAAAAATGTAGAAATTTTTACAAAAGCTCCAGTTTTATAAAATAACTTTCGTAATTTTTTAAGAAAAACCATGAATTTTGGTGGAACGGACTAGTCCTTGTTTATCTTCAAGAATTGAAAAACAAATCTTCTCCCCTGAAACAAAAAAAGTTTAAAAAACAACAGAGGTTGTTCTAACGCATTTCGATAGCCAAGCTGTCATCATCTTCATCTCTGAAGATGATAGCTTGGCTATCAAAACGCGTTAGAGTAACCTCTGTTGTGTTTTTAAATCTTTTTTGGTTTCAGGGGACAAGATTTGTTTTTCAAAAACCATGAAGTAGATATTTTAAATGTTAATTCACTATCGTGAGAAAAAATATTTTAAGGAAAACCACTTTCAAAATCAAGGTAATAGGAAATTTAAAACAATTCAAATTGAATCTGAAAATTCTGAAGAAAATGTTCAAATTTCAACAAATTTTAAAATTACTAAAATAAACTTGTGAAATTTTGAAGTTCAATCCAAATTTTAGAAAAACTACACAAGTTAAATTCGAAATTTCGAGAACAGGTAGCAGAAATGTCGACAAAAAGTCGGAATTTCGCGTTTAAAATTGAAATTTTGGAGCAAAATAAGGGACTAAATAGTTTGAAGTTGAATTTTTTAATAAACAGTTGGAAATTCCAAAAATAAAATTCGAAGCGAGTTCATTGTTCTTGTTGTCGGGTCACTAAATTAAAAAATTTGAAAAAAGTCGAAATTTCGTGTACAATCGAAATTTGGAAAAACTGAACCCTAAACTTCAAAGTCAAAATTTGTTTATACATTTAAAATTTAGAAATTAAAAAAAGTAAACACTTTTAATTTAACTCCAAATTTGATAAAACAAAATCCAAAAGTTGGGAAAAAAAGACCAGATTTTGATTTTAAAATCAAAATTTTCGGGAGAAATTAAAAAAAAAATACTTGAACCTAAAATTTAAAGTCGAGATTTGTTCAAAAGCCTAAAAAATTCGAAATTTTATGTCTACGGTCGAAATTTCGTGTCTGCGGTCGAAATTTTGAAAAAGGAAACTTAACACTGAACCTTAAACTTCAAAAATAAAATTTGTACAAACATTCAAAGTTATGAAGTAAAACACTTCAAATTTTAACTCGCAACTTCCTTAAAAAAGTCGAAATGTTGAGAAAAGAGATCAGATTTTGATTTTAGAACAAAAATTTACGGGAAAAATTAATAAAATATTTCAAGCCTAACTTTAAAGTCGAGATTTGTACATAAGTCTGAAAAACTAGAAACGTCTACGGTCGAAATTTTGGACAAAAAAAACTTAACATTAAGCCCCAAACTTCAAAGTTAAAATATTTTTTTATAAACCACGAGATTTGTTTTAAAACTTTGACCTAAATGTCAAGTGTATGCTCGTATTTTAGTTATTTGATAAAATTTCGATTATAAATCCAAAATTGAAGATATTTTCCACGAAATTTTGATCTTGATGTGAAATTTCGACGTTTTTGAAATTTCAAGTTTTTTCAATTATTGACTTTTCCGGTGATTTTTTTTTGGCAATTACAGTTTCGAATCTGGAATTATAGATTGAGTTTAATTAGTTGATAATTAATTTTTGTTGGAATCCTAACAGTCGACGCTTACTAAGTCTATGACTAAATATATCGCAGTAATTGTAAAATGATAGTTTAATCTACTTTTTCAATATTAATGACAAACAAAACGCACAACCTTGGGTATAATTCCACTAATTTTACGGCTGTTTTCGTTGCAAAAGCAAATTAGTTGTTTTTTTACGACCGTTTGCCCGCCCTAATTTATTTTGGGTAAAGATTTGCCTCCCATCGACCTCATTGTTGTAAAGTATGGCTAAATCTCAAACAATTCCCACGTAACGTGTACGAAAATAATCTTTTCCTCTATTATTAGAAATTTGTTTTGTTGAGGTTTCTTTCATTTATTTTCTCGGCAGGAGTAATGGCGATTAATTCGTGAGAATGTTGAAGAAAAGAGCGTCTAAATATTTTATAAAAGTGTTTGATGGCTCGTTTAGCCTAAAAATAGATCAATTGGCGAGTTATATTCAATATACCTTAGTTTAAATTAGATGTTAGATTCGATATCTTCAAGGTTTAAATAATAATAGAATGCGGAATATACACATGTTTAAAAGTTACCGGAATTAAAAATATAATTTTTGAGAATAGTCCCCCAAAAGCAAATTAATCCAACTGTTCAGAATTAAAAGATACCTTCCAATTTTTTTAATTTCTCTTAACATTTTGAATCAAAATTGAAACGGGGATGTGGTAGCGCATGGTGGTGACGCGAAGCCATAAGTTTACCCTATTCTTCATGGATTTCTTAATTTCAAAACATTCGAAAATAAATCAAAATCTTAAAGGCAGTGGCGGCTGGCGTATAAGCACTTTGGAACTGCAGCACCCCCAATTTCGCTTACGAGTTTTTTTTCTCAAAATTTTTTAAAAATTGAAACACAGAACTTGTTCCCTGAAACCAAGAAAAATTAAAAAAAAAATTAAAAAACACAACAAAGGTTGCTCTAACGCGTTTCGACAGCCAAGCTGTCATCTTCAGTTTTTCTTTGAAGATGAGAGCTTGGCTGTCGAAACGCGTTAGAGCAACCTTTGTTGTGTTTTTTAATTTTTCTTGGTTTCAGGGGACAAGTTCTGGGTTTCAATTTTTGAAGATAACCAAGGACCAGTCCGTTCCATCAAAATCAAAATTTTTTGAACACTTTTTATTACACAATTTTTTGTAGAAATTTTAAATTTTCTCTGATTTCTTTTTATGGAAATTTTAGGTTTCTTTCACGAAGTTACGACATTTAAAAACATATTTTATTATTGATCAAAATCGCACTTTTAGAAACTAATTCTTGTAAAAGTATAGAGAAAGATATCAATATTTCGAGCAGGAATTAAAATGTTAAGAAAAAACTCAAATTTCTTTGAAAATGTCAACATTTTGATAATTACAATTTCAAGAAAAATTTAAATCCATCCCATCTCGTATTTTACTATTTCTCTAAAAAATAAGTTAGTTCGGCATCTTCGAATTTTTACCTCAAATCTTATTCTGTATGAAAATTTTAACTTTTTTTCAGATATTTCGATTTTTTAAAGAAATTTTGATTTTTTCTGCAAAGTTTCCATTTTTCCTAAATATTTTATAAAAAGAAATTTTCTCGAAATTTCTTCTTATAAAAAGAAATTTTCTCGAAATTTCCATTTTTCCTAAAAAATCTCGTTCTTAAAATTTCTTCTAGAAATTCCAACTTCTCCAGATTTTTCTTCATGTTCCTCTAATTTGCTTCAAAAATGTCAAGTTTTTTCACGACACTTTGACCATTTAAAGTTTATTTTATTTTGTAGTTTTGACAAAAAATGTTTGGAAAAAACCCTCAAGGTTCTATCAAAATTTCAACATTTTGGGAAAAACAAAAAATTTCAACTGATTCGCAAAGATATATCAATTTTTTTTTCAAATTTCAATTTTTTTTCTCTAAGAAATTCTGCTTTTTTTCCTATGAAATTTGTGTTTTTCTGTAAACATTTTATACAAAGAATTTTTTTAGAAATTTTAACTTTTTCTGGAGATATTGTCTTTAAAATATTTTTTCTTGTAGAAATTTTGATTTCTCTGTTTTGAAAACTTAAAAAGTTTTTTAACGAAATTTTAATATTTTAAAGTTCATTTTATTTTGTAATTTTGTTAAGGAACTGAAAATTGTTAAATATAAATTTAGGGAAAATAAAGTTCAAATTTGCATAAAAATAAGAAAACTTTAGGAAAAATATTGAAATTTTAAGAAAAAATGGACTTCGTAAATTTCAACTTTTTTTACAATTTGATATTTCTCTAAAAACTTACAACTACTGTATGACCAAAAAAAATTCTGAATCGGAATTTCCAATTTTTCTAGAAATGTTAAATTTATTCTTGAAATTCTAAAGTTCGAATTTAAAATTCAAATTTCGATAAAAAAAAGGTCGAAATTTAAAGATTAAACTCAAAATTTCAAGAGAAAGAAGATCATATTGCTAGAAAAAGTTGAAATTTCTTATTTGTAAACATTTAAAAAAATAACCTTTTCGGAATTAAAGAAAAAAATTTTTTTTGAAATGAATTAATTGTCAAAAATATTCTTATAATTTCGACCTTTAAAGTGGGAATTATTGAAATTTTTGATAAAGAGTCAACATTTCTAGGTCACAAAATTTTCGAAATTAAAATGAATCAAAATGTCGAAAAAAATTCATTAACAATTTACTGCTCTGATTTAATTTTTTTCTAGTAATTTTGAAGTTCCAAGGAAATTTCAAAAATCAAATATTCCAGTTTGAAGCCAATTTTTTGCGATTAAAATTCAAAATTTTGGCAATTTATTTGTGCAAAAAATGCAAGTTTTTTTTTGAAAATTTGTTTCAAAACTGCACAATTTTAAAAATAGAAATACATTTTTTAAATTCGAGTTATTTCGAAATTAAAAAATATAAATTTAAAATGAAAAACATTACCACTTCTGAAAATATTGAAATATTAGGTTTGTTTTGTAAATTTGAACCTTTTTTTTGAAATTTCGATCGTTTTCAAATTATCCTTTGTTAAAAATATCAATTTTTTTGGTGGAACGGACTGGTCCTTGATTAACTTCAAAAATTGAAATAGAAATCTTGTCCGCGAAACCAAGAAGGATTAAAGAACTATTCCAAATTTAAACATATTTTTTTCAATTTCTTATAGTTCAAGTCTCAACTCATCTCTCAACAAATCTCTATAATTAAAGAATAACAATCAACATGTTGTTAAAAAGGGTAAAGAGGGTGCTAGAGAAAGACTAAATTTTGTTTAAAGTCGAAATTTTAGAAAAATTAATAATAAAAAGTACATACAAGTTTAAATTTAAAACTTCAAAAGAAAAAGTGAAAATTTCGAAAAAAGCTAAATACATTAAACAAAAATTTTGAAGAGTTTTACTTCTTTTAGAAATTTTTAAGTTTTCAGCAACATTTCCAGGAAAAAATCGAATATTTGGGTTTAAAGTCGAGACTTAATTAGGGTAGAAAATTAGAAAACTCTTTTTTTAAAAACATTGAAGTTCTTTTTTTGAAATTGTGGCTGCCCCACAGAAACTTAGTTCAAAACTTTTTATTTTATAATTTTTGGTCTTTTTTATTTTCCTTTATTTTTTTAATTTGATCCTTTTAATCGACAGTTCTAGAAAACATAGTGGAAACAGTAAAAATAAATTTTATTAGAAAAAGCGAGTCAAAGTCAAAACTTCGATAGAGAACCAAAATTATGAAATGTCTCCCAAATTTTTGATTTTAATTGCCAAAGTTCGTAGATTCTAGAGGAATATATTTAAGATTTTTATGTAAATTCCGAGTTTAAATTTGATTTATCTAAACCCGAAATTCCGATTTAGTTTTTTTATAAAGTTTAGGTTTTTCTTGAAATTTGAACTAAAATTAAACTCAAAAATCAGAGTTTCACCATGAACATTTTAAACTTGAAAAATATAAAATATTTTCCTTCAATTTTAAGCAAGGTTATAATATTAAAGAAAAAGGACAACATATTTTCTAAATTATGTTCAAAAATCAATTTTTAAAGACTTTTAAAAAATGAGTCATCTGGAACTGAACCAAAAACCGTTATTTTTGTCGGAACGAAAATCGGAACTGAATCGATATAATTTTTTTGCCGGAACGAAAACCGAAAACGGGAACGAAAAACATAGCGGTTCGAAACCCTGAAAAAAAGAACTCTTCTAAAAAAAAATGGAAATTTTCAAAAAAATGATCCAAGCATCATTTCTCTTCTTTCACGTAGACGAAGGCACAGGCATCAGCTAGTAAGAAAAACAAATTGAATGAAGGGCAACTTTAAGCCAACGTTAGCGAAAGTTGTATCCACCAAAGGGTTCTGCAAGTTTCAAAATCGATACCATTATGATGCGAGCTCAGGATTATTTGGGGCTCCAAACCAAGCTTCAATAATTTCTCTTGTTTGCGATCTAGTATGGTCGACCACCAGTTGCCAATTCTGTGGTTTTCTTCGCAAGCTTCCTTCATTCCCATTAGTTGTTAATTGTCGAGCTTTGGTATTGATCATTTGCTTCCGTGGAAGGAACGCAAGATGCCCAAAACTTTTATAATCACTGCAAATTGACAGGGTAACCTTTTTGTGATGTCGTTCAGCTTTGATGTGGTTGGACCATGCGTGTTGTTGCAAAAAACCCATTTTTCATTTCCAACGTTATTTGGTTTCAGCAGAGTTTTTTTTGAAGACGTTTTATTGTCTGGCTTTTAAAAATCATGTCTCAAAATCGATTCTTTGCGTTAATCAATTATTTCAATTGATGTGGTTCCAACAGTCTTCAGCTTCTAACGAGTCAAAGGCATTTTAAATGACTTTCAATTGTTGTGTGTGACACATTTAACCTGTCTGCAACCTCTCGATAACGATCCTATTTAAGTATCGCGTTAACCACCAGGTTCGATTGGTCATCCTGGATGAGAAATCTCCAGAGTGGAATTTTTCCAAGAAACTAATTCGGATAATTCAGAACCTGAACTTCACATACCGCGTGGTGAGTCTCAGCAGCTTTTTTGCCCTCACGAATTGCGCTGAAAAAGTTCGGTTTTAAGCGTTATAAAGAGACACTAAATTTATATGTAAATAAAATTGTCCATAATTTTCTTCTAATTTAACCTTAACTAGTTGACGTATGTCATAAGCTAAATATAACCAGACCATCAAAAACACATTTCTGCCATCTATACGTGAAAATCAAAAATTTGGTGGCGATTATTTTAAGTACAATTTTAATTCCCTCGGAGGCTTCCGAAGTTTTTTCATAGATTTTGACAAAAAATTCAAAATTCGACTTCAGCATCGACACCGACTGTAATGGTTTTTAACTCCAAATTATGGAACCTTTTTTTTAAAATCCCAAAATTGCAAATTTTAGATACCAACATTCCAAGACTTCAGAATTTCGAATTTAGGGTGGGTGCACCAGTAACAAACCATTTAAGAGACATTTTGAAACAAAATTTGATAATGTAACTCATTTATTACATCAATCATTATAAAAAAAAGTGCATTGTATTCCTTGCCTACCATATCATCATATAGTTTATTCCGATTTTTTAATAACTATTAGGTTTATTTTTATTCAAAAGTGAATGTGGCAAGTCTCAATGTGCCTAAGGTGGACCAGATCGTACCAGTAATAGACCAGGTATTGTGCCAATAGTAGACCAGTAAATAAAGTGAATGTTTTTAATGAAGAATAACTTTATTATCAATAATATTGAACTTAATTAAGATTATACTAAGTAATCATCCCAACAGTCCCAGAAAAATATTCCCTTTCATACCTAACAATTAGGTAATCGCCTTTATTTGGTTTTTAGGTGATCTTCAAAGATTTATGAACAAAGAAAAGTACATTCTTATCATCAGAATCTGAATAAATTTTTAGTAGTTTTATTATTTTTTTTTTGAGAGGTTGCTTTTTTTCATCTGAATCTGTTTCCTGTTTCCTATTCTTCTTTGATTTTTTTCTCTATTCGTTGTCTTCAGAGCTTTTCTTTCTTCTTTTTATTTCTTGATCTTTTTTTCTCTTTCCAATATTTCATCAATTCACTGCTGTTTACTGTATCAGGCGGGCAAATCTTACGCTTTTTTTGGTTGCCTTTAATTGGAGATTCAGACGACCACACAATTACTGCTGCAAATGCTGGACTTATTGGGTGAAAGTTTTTTCTTCTTTTTTGCCATTGCTATTATCCAGGATTTAAGCAATACTTCTTCTTGTACGGTCAATATGGTTAGAGGTCCCATTTTTCTCTGCAAAGGTATTTCAGTTTCATTTTATTTATAATTGTTGTGTGGGGAATATTTTGTGGGGAGAATTTTGGGCATGTTTCTCTCACTTTGGCACCTTTGCTTATTTCTTCTATTGCTTTTTTCCTCTTTATATCTGAAAAACATTCTTTTCAGTGGCAGTGTCTGTCAAAAAAGTATAAGTGGTAGATTATTGGATCAAATTCATAGTATAGATTGATCGTCACCCTAATATTACAAGGTCCTATGTAACATTTTTGAATATTTCAAGTTCTTGGTGCAACATTGTCCTATGTGACATAAATTATGTTGCAATTATCGAACGAACACTTTAGCTCTCATAGAACTCTGTTAATCCTGTGGAAATCAAAGGTGTATGTCAAAAATAATAAGTCATGTGTATACCAAGGGTGTATGTTAAACATAGGACTTCGTAATTTATTTTTTTTAATAAAAATACTATTACTTAGTCCTATGTTGTAACATACAACCTTGTTATTCCATTTTCTACAAATTCTAGGCTGTGTTACATTGTTTAGTTCTAAATTGTGGGAGCATGTAATTAACGGTTTCTGGCAGTGTTTTTTTTTTAAATCAAAATAAGTGATAGTGATTCAAGTGATGGCCACGGCCCATGACTCTAATAAAGATGGGGAATTCCTACCACATCAAAAAAAGTAGCCAGGTAAAAGATTATTTTGTAAATTAGGTTAGGGGCCTTGAAGCAATATTTTTTTTAGAATAAAAATTCGCGACCACTATTACGACATTTCCAAGTCATCTTCAAGTAGCAGTAGCAGTGAAAGTGATAATTCTATTTTAGAATCTGATTTAAGAAGGTAACAAAACAGTTAGCTTAATACCTAGTAACTAGGTATTAAGCTAACTGTTTTTCGTACCAAAAATATACAATATTATACCTTGTTAAATCAGATTCTAAAATTCTATTTCTAAAAAACACAACAACAACAACAACGGTTGTTTTTGTGTTTTTTGAAACAAACCTGGCTGCTCTGAGATTAAGAAATTAACCATAAATCGAGCCTTAAATAATAGGCATGATTTCAAATCCAAAAATCTTCAAATGCAATCTGATGCAAGTAAAGATGATTCTCCAAATTTACAAACTGATTCCAGCAGGTAATGGTCTCGGTTATAGCCTAATCTTGGTGTTGGGGATATTTTTCATTTAAATTTTTTTTAGGAGTCGGCCTGGTTGTTCTATGATCCCAGTACTAGGGACTCCAACGAGAAAACAAGTTTCAGTAAACAATAAAATTCATATCGAAGAAGCATCTGAAGAAGAACCTCGTGCCTAGGATTCTGAGGGTGACCATATCGCAGAAAATCCTCAAAATCCAACTACTTCTAGAGAAGATATAATCGATGAAACAAAAAAAATATTGACACGAAAACGGAAGAGTAATACTTCAGAATGGGCATGTAATGTAAGAAAAGCAAGATTTGATCGGGGCCTTGACTATATTTCTTCTCGAAAAAAAGCAGTTCCGGCAAAAGAAATTAAAAATACAAAAGATTTTATCCAGAAATGCTTATTTAAGTGCTCTCGCAAAATAAGTGACGATCAAAGAAAGGACATTTTTAAGAATTATTATTTGCTTTCTGGTACTGAAAAGAAAAATTATATTTTAAACACCACCGAAGTTGACGTTCCTTGGAGAAGAAGAAAAGGCAATAATAATGAAAATTCTAGAAAAAGTAGAACCTTTAGGTTTTACTTTAAGTTGAATGGACATAAAATTCAAGTATGCAAAGCTTTTTACACTGGGACGTTATGTATTAGCCAGAAACCAATTTATACAGTTCATGCAAATAAAACCTTGACCAATACATTACGTGAAAGTAAGCAAGGGAAACATCAAAAACGAATAACATCACCTGAAGATAGTGATTTCGTCAAGCTCCATATTAACTTTATTTCCCCAAAAAAAGCAACAAAGAATATTTCGAAAGCGAAATGAGCATTAAAAAGTTGTATGAATTGTATTTAGAATATGCAAATGATCATCAAAAAACTCCGGTTTCATTTTGCGTATATAGAAAAATATTTTGCCATTCTTTTAACATAGCCTTTCATAAACCACGAAAAGATAGATGCGATACTTGGGAAGAAATGGAAGTGAAGAAAGAATAGAATACGGTGGATGAAAATTCAGAAAGAAAGCATATAGATCATTTGAAAGAAAAAGAATACAAGAGGGAACAGAAACAAAAAGATAAGGAAAGTGGAAAGCCCATATTATGTTTTGATCTCGAAATGTGTTAACTTGCCCAAAGGCAGATATAAAAAACTTTTTTTATAAGAGCAAATTGAATGTTTACAATATGACTGGTCACCTATCTGTCGGAAAAAAAAATTATTGTGCGATATGGACCGAGGCTTTACATGGGAGAACAGGAAATGACATGGCAAGCGCAGTCTATAAAATATTGAATAAAATAATGGAAGACCATCCAGAATTTACAAAAATAATTTTGTGGATCGATAGCTGCGTTCCTCAAAACAGAAACTTATGAGCTATGCTCTCTCTCTCACCTTATTCAAACCCACAAAAATCTACAAAATATTACAATGAAATGTTCTGTTCCAGGACATTCTTGTATTCAAGAAGTAGATGCCATCCACAGCTCTATAGAAAGGTCATTAAACAAAGTAGAATATTATTCCCCGGTATCACTTCTTCGCTTTCTACTGAAAAAAAAACCGACAAAAACCCTACACAATAATTCAAATGAAGAAACACGACTTAATAGATTTTCAGTCCTACTCAAGTCAGTTATACTACAACACCGTCCCATTCTCAAAAATTGTATCTTTACAATTTTCAAAAAACTTTTATGTGCTCAAGTATAAGGAATCTTTTGAACCGACAGGAGAATCTAAGGTATTTAAGACCGTAAACTTGCATCAACGAAATTTGCGAAAGGCTCACGTTACGGCCGAAACAGAACCGACCATTCCTTTGCAATTAAAAAAGTGTGATAAAATTGTTGCACTGCCACAAGCTAAGGTGGATGCAATAAAATCCATGTACAAGTGGATTCCTGAAATGGATAGGCGATATTACGATTCAATTTTGAATAAAAAAAAGATGAAGCTTTGTTTATTTTGTTTTTAGGAAATATTATTCAGTTCCAAAGTTCTATGTTACCTCTATTGAAAAAAAAAGGTTTAAGAATATCAGAGTTCTATGTTTTTTTTAAATAAATGTTTTTTTGAGAGTTTTGCATTTTTTGGGATGTTTTTATTACAAGCACCCTGATTGCCCCGAATAAAACACCCTTTGAAAGAAAATTTAAAAAAATACCAAACTGACTGACTTGGACCTGGGGTCATTTCTTTAAACAAAATTTTCTCAAAATGACATAATTGTCACATAAGACCTTGTAACATTAGGGTAACGAAATATCTCCACTTATACCACTGGTCAACGACTGGAACATTGTGAATTTTTGAAGAGTTTGTTATAATACTTTACTAGGGCATCATAAGTGAATATAAATGTAATAGACAAACCAAAAAAAATATTACACAGCTTAATCACCAGTTGTTGACCAAATGGAATATTACTGGAAATCCATAGAATGTGTGCTCCATTAGTTTTCCAAAGACAATTATCGATTCAAATTAGTATTTTCTGAGAAAATAATATGTAATATTATTAATATATGTATTAGGGTGGTCCTTATTTAGAAAATGTTCGAATTTTTTTCCACGATAGTCCTAAATCGGTTCCAAATATATAAAAAAAAATTCATGCCAAGTTATAGCTCTTAATTTTAATATCAACCCGGCCCCCCCGATAGCCAAAGTTTTAAATGGAAATAACATAGGAAAAGTTCTGTTAATACTTTGGAATTTTTTATCCCAGAAACCAATAAACATATCATGTCGACAAATGATTATTTTTATAGAAAATTTACCGCTCTACAAAAAAGGTCTCTTGTGATTTTTGGCTAACTTGACTGGTTTAAAAGTTATTCGAGGTTAAAATAAAAGTTCTAGTCAATCTAATGGTTTTTTTCGTTTTTATCGTCATTTTATGATTCAAAAATGAAAAAAGAGTTATAATTTATATTTCAAACGAATTTTCTTACCTTGACGTATGCTCTGAAAGAAAAGTATTAATGAATTGAAAAAATTTATTATTAAAATTTCAATGACTTGAAAGAAAATACCAATATTATCATTTTTTTTTTTTTAATCACATACTTTTATGAAGTTGTTACATTAGTTTTCTTTAGCGCATCAGGAAACATTTGACGATGATCTTTAACTAATTGTAATACAAATTGCATTTGTTTTTCATCTTTGGTATAATGTTTACAAAAATCTTGCACTAGTTTAACTCCTCTCTCAGCACAGTCATTTACAACCGATAGTTTTTCGACAAACCGTAATGCAGTTTTGTAGCTTTCATTTTCAGCCCATTCAGAAGGATGAATTTGTAAAAATTCTGTTTGTAACTCAAATCTTTCAAAAAATTTGAGCGATTCTGCAGTTACAAAAAAATCGATATCGTTGTACAAATAAATCGTTTATATTCTTGCTTTGAAAGCGTTTTACGCTACATTTTTCACTAGTATAATCCAGCTCTTCTTCCGGAATAATATCAATTGAAATCTTGTCTTCTTCTGTATGCAGCTTAGCCACAATTTTTAATTTGGTTTCTAATGGAACATCTTCATCGAAAATTGCGATGATCGCTAACTCTGGCGATAAGTACCATAGATGATTCATAAATCTATTAATTGCTACAGTAGCAAGATTACTGTTGATCGCCTTAAAGTTGTGTAGCTCTTTTATAAATTGTAGATCATGGTACGGAGCTTTTACACTATTAGATGATAAATACCAAGCTTTAACATAAACAGTTGTCACAAAAACACATATTTGTCGAAGTTTATTGTCTTCACCTTTTTTCAACGATAACTGTTCACGAAACAGGTACATTTTCAGCACGTAAATAGCTTTTGCCATCCACCGTGCATGATGGCAAGCTCCTGGCTTACGGAAACTAAATTTTTCTGGGATAACACCAATGAAGACTAGAGTAAGCTCCAAAAACTCTTTGTAATCATCACGAGGCAGCTTTGTTGTCAGAACTTCAGTGGCAAAAGTTTTTATAGACCTAATTTTTTCTACTGTTAACTCGTTTTTATTTCTTGGATCATCTAATCCTGTTTTGTAATTCAGTTTATTCAAAGTTTCCCATTGCTTTTGAAATCTGATAAAAAGTGGAACATTTGGCCCAACAGTATTTGGAAAAACAGCTTCGAACACATATCTTAGGACAATTTCGAAAATGTGATGCCTACACGGAAGATATAATAAATCTCTCTCTAATAATTTCTCCAGTAATGCAGCAGCATCATTTCGAATGCCTAAATTTGAAGCAGTAGTATCACAGGATATCGCTTTGACAGAAGTGTCGAATCCCCAATCCAGCAATGTTTCGTGAATAATAGTAGCTTGTGCCTTTCCAGTCCCATCTTCACTCGTTGGTACACCTAACATAATTTCTTTGCCCACTGCCGTAATTATCACTGGTAATCGATGAACGGTTTCGGTATTTAACAAATTAGGTAATAATTTTCCGTCCCAGTGTACAACAATAGATGATAAATTCAAGTCTTGGAAGTGTTTTTTTATTTCTATTGATTTTGACTCGCAGAGTTTGTCGTTGTCTTCGAATAGATGATCGATTGATAATCAAAGAGTTAATATCCACATCTAGTAGGTTTATATCAATAAGTGATTGACAGATAGCAGTTATTATAAATACAGCATCTCTGTCACTTACTTTACATCGATCGAAAGTAGCTACAACTCTATCACTGAGAATATTATAACTTCCTCTTGTTTTTTTTTGATTCTGATGATCCGGCAGTAGTAGGAAAGTATATTTCTCCACTAGATGCAGATAGAGCACTTCCCTGGCTAGATAAAAGTTCAACATTTTTGTCTAAAACAAATAAGGACAATAATATGACGAATAAAATATGAACGTGAATAAGTAATAAAAAATCAATTGATTATTTGATTCTCATAATTTACCCAATAATGCTTTTTCTTCATCACTCTTTTTTTTTCGTTTTTCAAAATGAGTTTTTTTGTTTAATTTATTAGAATTATTATCATCGTCATCATATTTTGTTTTAATATTTGCAATAAAACCAATTCGTTCATCTGATCTCTGATTAATTAAGAATTCTTTAGAATTTTCATCAATAACTTCAAATACATTTGATGGTGCAATGTCAAATAATTTTTTTAATGAACAAACAAATTCATTTTGTTTTTTTACAGCCACGTCACTCCGATTTTTGTGTTTGACAAGTATGCGCCACTCATCGTACAATTTTTTCAATTTATCTCGGCATCTTTGCATATCTTGAACGGGAATTTGAGCTTTTTTCCAAAACACAATAATTTCATCAATTACTGCAGCGATACTTTCTGGTACAGAAGTATTTAAGTATTTAAAATACGTGTATGAAAAAAGAACACTTTTAGAGCTTGCAATTTCGATGGTAATTTATTACCCACTATTTGGACGTCAACATCACCAATTAAAAAGATGTTTTGACGTAAACGTGATAGTTCCATATTAGTCTGATGACTTTAAAATCGAATTGATGAAATTTAAGGATTTAATTAAACAACGAGAAAGCATAACTATTAGTAAATATTCGTGAACGATTTTAATAGAGTTGAGATAATAAATATAGGTTATGAGTACTTTAGAATAAATTGTGATGTGAAAAGTTGAAGTAAAATCTAATAGATGGCGGCATAATCAGTTTCTGAAATGTTTTTATCTTGAAATTTAAATTTGAAACCAGATTGTATCAATATTTTTATCAATCAAAATTAAAATCGTTCAATAATTTGCTAAAAATATTTTGTGTATTTTGAAATTGGAAATATAGTTGAAACTTATGACAGTTCAAAAATAAAAAAAAATTAGTGTAACTATTATTTTAGGGTCACGGTCACCTTGGAATTTTTCTGGAAAAAAATCATCAAGATTAAAAATTATAACCCTTTTTTCATTTTTGAATCATAAAATGATGGTAAAAACGAAAAAAAACCATTAGATTGACTAGAACTTTGATTTTGACCTCGAATAACTTTTAAACCAGTCAAGTTAGCCAAAAATCATAAGAGACCTTTTTTGTAGAGCGGTAAATTTTCTATAAAAATAATCATTTGTCGACATGATATGTTTATTGGTTTATGGGATAAAAAATTCCAAAGTATTAACAGAACTTTTCCTATGTTATTTCCATTTAAAACTTTGGCTATCGGGGGGGCCGGGTTGATATTAAAATTAAGAGCTATAACTTGGCATGAATTTTTTTTTATATATTTGGAACCGATTTAGGACTATCGTGGAAAAAAATTCGAACATTTCCTAAATAAGGACCACCCTAATATGTATTATAATATGCATTTAACACGAAAATAGTCTACAGAAATTGATGTAAACAAAGATTTAAAAGGATTAAAATAACTTACCGTCGTACGCGCGCTTAGTAGAATGGTCACCCAGAACAAAGTGAACGAATCACGTTTTGGAATAGGTAGTTGTAACCTGTGTAGATAGCGCTTGAATCACTTTTAGTTATAATTACATGGTTGGTCGAAGTACGCTAAAGCTACCTATCGCAGAAAAATTGGCGAAAAATTTAAAAGAAAGTTAATATTTATATCTGAAGTTTAAAATGGTGTTCTACTGGTTCCTGGTGTGGGACTGGTGCACCCACCCTAATTCAAAATTTTCGATTTTAAAGTTACAATTCTAATAAAAATGATACACAAATCTTTCCCCTGAAACCAAGAAATATTAAAAAACAGCAGTTCTCAGCAGTTGCTCTAACGCGTTTCGATAGCCGAGCTGTCATCTTCAGAGACATATCTCAGGGGACAAGATTTGTGTATCAATTTTTATTAGATTTGTAACTTTAAAATCAAAAATTTTAAATTAAATTCGAAATTCTAGGAAGTCTTGGTTTCAGGGGACAAGATTTGTGTGTCAATCTTTGAAGATAACCAAGGACCAGTCCGTTCCACGAAAAAACGACAATTCTAATAATTAGAAATTTCAATAAACTTGAAATTTTGTAAAAAAAATCGAGATTACAAAAATAGAATCTTTACGTTTAAGCTTCTTTCGACTATTTTCTCAAAATTTTGGCTCCAAAGCCGAAGTATGGAGAAATTACAACTTTAGTTTGAAATTCCTTCTTTTTTGAAATTTCTAGCTTTCTAGCTTCTAGTTTTGTCATCGAATTTCTGACTTTAAAATTTCAAAATTTAGTTATTAAACTCAAAATTTCGAGTTAAAATAAAAATGTCCATGTGAGAGCATAATATAGAAGATTCGGAAATTAATGCTAAACTACAGATTCCTTTTCTATATCTCCTCATAGGTCACCAGCGGTACCAAAATTACTTAATCTCTCTTTTTTTTTTCAGATAATCAAAGGAGAATTCGTGCAAATGACAAGCAATTTAATTCACAATTCCGTTATGCTGTGAGTGCCTGCGATAGTGAAAAATGTGTAAAATTGTAATTTGAGTTTCTTTTTGCAGAATAATTACATCAAGACGTCAAAATATTCGTTGCTGACGTTTTTGCCGCTGAATCTGTTCGAGCAATTTCAGCGCTTAGCCAACTTCTACTTTTTGTGCCTTCTCGTGTTGCAGCTGATTCCTGCTATCAGCAGTCTCACACCAGTTACTACCGCACTCCCTTTGATAGGTGTATTAGGACTCACTGCCATTAAAGACGCATATGATGATATTGTAAGTACTTTGCTTTGGTATTAATATTGTTGGGATTTCATACAAATTGATACAGAGTTATTGTTCAATTTAGAAAAAAATCACCTTGTTTTATCGCAAGGTAGGGTGGCTGTAGGGTAAAATTTGCTCAGTACCACTTCCCTTTTCTCGAATTGTCGAGTTTCGAATGTCAACGTTTGAAGAGAAAATCGGAATATTTATATTTGCTTTTTTGTTTGGAACGAACATACCTAACCGAAAAATCATCAGAAACAATCAAATTAAAGAAAATTAAATTATCTGATGGGGTCACTGTAAAAAAAATATTGAAGTTTTTTTTTAGCAAGAAAAGAGCGGCGGTTTTTTATGTTTACTCAAAAATTTCAATCGTTAAAGTACCGAAGATTTGAAAACTAGAAACTTCCATTCTGATCAGGACTATCAGATTTTAATTTAAATAAATAAATAATATGTTGTTAAATTGTGTCCTGCATCTGAAAAAACTTGGTAACATGTTGGTATTTCTTTTTAGCAAAGGCATATATCTGATTCGCATGTTAACAACAGAAAATCGAGCGTTGTTCGCAAAGCTAAACTTTCCCAGGAACGATGGTCCGCCGTACAAGTTGGAGACGTCATCAGAATGGACAACAATCAGTTTGTGGCAGCTGACGTTTTGCTTTTAACAACCAGTGAACCAAATGGCTTGTGTTACATCGAGACATCGGAATTAGACGGGTAAGTTCGCATTGTCTGGAAATTTTACCCCAAATAATTACAAAACCCCAAATTTTCTATATTCAAATGATCTCTGATTTTGGTCTAGCTTGTCCATTTGATTTTTTTTACCAAATTGAAAATATTGGGCTCCACAAACATTATTAAAGTGGAAGTCTATTACACCAGAATGTAGACTTAAATCTAAAAAAAATTCTCGACAACAAACAAGAAGAAAAAAAGACGTTCATGTTTGATTTAGTTAAAAAAAAACTGAAACTGAAGTTAAGCGTCCCAGTAAAAGTTCCCTCCTTATTTCATTGATTGGAACCAATTCAGAATTTAGTAGTACCACTGACAGAAGTTATTTTTTAGTGAGACGAATCTAAAATGCCGGCAGTGTCTGATGGAGACGGCCGTCATGGGCGAAGACAACGACCTCTTGGGGAGGTTCGACGGCGAAATAACCTGCGAGCAGCCCAACAATTTGTTGAACAAATTCGAGGGCATACTGCTTTGGAAAGGCAAAACCTATTCGCTCGATAACGACAAGATCATACTTAGGGGGTGTGTACTTCGTAATACGAATTGGTGCTATGGTGTGGTGATCTTTGCTGGCAAAGACACAAAACTGATGCAGAATAGCGGAAAGACCAAATTTAAACGCACTAGCATAGATAGGCTTCTTAATTTCTTAATTATAGGGGTAAGTTTCCTCTTGGTTGCTCGGCGTTTGTTAATTTTGGGTGGTTTTGCAGATAGTGTTTTTTTTACTGTCCATGTGCCTTTTCTCGATGGTAGCATGTGGTATATGGGAGTCCTTGGTCGGACAATACTTTCAGACATTCCTGCCGTGGGACACATTAGTGCCTTCGGAACCTCTGGGCGGCGCCACAATAATCGCGCTGTTGGTGTTCTTTTCGTACGCCATCGTTTTGAATACAGTGGTACCTATTTCCTTGTACGTTTCCGTCGAGGTTATTAGATTTGTACAGAGTTTTTTAATCAACTGGGATGATCAGATGTACTATGATAAGACTGGAACCCACGCCAAGGCTCGCACGACTACACTTAACGAAGAATTAGGTGCGTTAACTCATTATTTTGGGCGCCCCATTTACGTTTTGAAATTCCAGGTCAGATAGAATACATATTTTCGGATAAGACAGGGACTCTCACGCAAAATATTATGACTTTCAATAAGTGCTCGGTAGCTGGGCAGTCGTACGGTGATGTTATAGATCCTAGAACGGGCGATGTTAGAGAAATCACGGAAGATATGGAATGCCTCGATTTTTCCTTTAATCCGAACTACGAGCCAGAATTCAGGTTTTACGATAGGAATCTCCTGGATGCGGTCAGGAGGCGAGATGCTAACGTATTTAATTTTTTCCGGCTGTTGGCCGTTTGTCATACGGTTATGTCGGAACAAAAAGATGGAGGATTGGAGTACCAGGCGCAATCACCCGATGAGGAAGCTTTGGTTTCGGCGGCGAGGAATTTCGGGTTCGTTTTTAAGGAGCGGTCATCCAACAGCATCACGATTGAGGTCATGGGCACCAAAGAGGTATACGAGCTGCTGTGCATCCTGGACTTCAATAATATCAGGAAACGAATGTCTGTGATTTTGAGGAAGGACGGTCAACTTAGATTGTTCTGCAAAGGAGCCGATAACGTCATATATGAAAGACTGCGTAATGGTGATGACCAAATTAAACAAATTACCCAGGAGCATTTAAATGTTAGTTTTTAGTTGATTTCATAGCTTTAAGGGACCAGAAATTTCGAGTTCTTTCTTCAGATTTTGAATTTGAATTTTTGATACCAATAGTTTGACTTTAATCATGAAAATTTCGACTTTATAAACCGCGTTTGAGAAACAAAGTCGAAATTTTAACTAGAGCATTGAACTAAACACTGTGGCTTATAATTAAGTCCATTGAAGGTTTTACTCCTTTACCACATCGACAATTAAATTTTATTTTGACTTTAAATTCTAAATTACACTCCCAATTTCAAGGAAAAATTCAAAAAGAATCAAAATCAGAATATCTGAGGAATGACTTAAAATTTTGGGTCAAGTATAGGGATGCAAACGATAGTTCGATGTTTTGAAAACATCGATGTATCGTTTGTAAACATCGATGTTTTAACATCGATGGTAAAGCATAAAAAATATCGATACATTGTTCAGTTTATAAACGATGTTTGAAAAATCGATGTATCCCATCGCGATAGAATTAGCACCATCAAAAACATAAACTAAATTTTCACAATTATTTATTATTTATTTAATATTTATTATTTTATATCTTGGGGCAAACAGAAAATTCTTATTTGATCAAGAATTCTAGCTTAAACTTTAAATGTTCACTTCTTTTAAGACGACTTTTTTACATTAATTGCCCTTTTTCGAAATTTTCATTTTGTTAATTTCGTATTTTAATTTAAATCCTCTTAAAAAAAAGTCGAACTATTCATAAAAAAAAAGATAAACAATTTTAGAAATAGACCAATTTTCAAGCTAAATATAAAAATTTCCAAATTAAAACCAAAACAGAATTCTCAAAAGTTAAAACCTAATTTCCAAATTTAGAATATAAGACAAGTTGTCAATTTTTGAGCAAACAATTCTTCAATATCTACTACCAGAAATTCGAAATTTTTATCAAAATTTAATGTTTAAATTTGAAAATTGCATATTTTTTAATTCAAAATTTTCTTAGAGATTCGAAATTTTCCTAAAATTTTGTATTAAACCAAATTTTATTTTTATACATTTTAATTTTATTCCGAAATTTGAACTTTTCTTTCCAAATCCGGACTTAAGTCTTGAATTTTTACCGAAAATTCCAACAGTCCAACATTTTTAGATTTTTGAATGTAACTTAAAAGTTAAAGTTTCTCTCCCATGTAGGTCTGTAATTTAGAAATGTCTGCTTTGTTCGAAAAATTTAAACTTCAGTCGTACTCTTCAGCTCAAAATACTTTTTTAGAAAATTCGAATTTTTCAAAATACTCCCCTTTTTTAAAAATCTTCACTTTTGATTGAAGATTTTAACTTTTTATGAAAATGTCGATATTTTTCAAAATTTCGACTATTGATATATTTTTAGAATTGGTCTGTTTTTCAAAATTTTCGTTTTTACAAAAATTTCGAATTTTGTTAAGAATTTCGTTTTTTAAAAAATTTTGAATTCTTTTAAAAATTTTGGATTTGTCTCCTTTCAAAATTTTGTCTTTTTTTGAAAATTAGTAGGTTGAGTCCTACTTATTTTCAAAAGAAGACAAAATTTGGAATTCTTTTAAAAATTTTAAATTTTCAAAATTTTGTCTCCTTTCACAATTTTGTCTCCTTTTGAAAATTATTAGGACCCAATCTACTAATTTTCAAAAGAAGACAACATTTGGAATTCTTTTAAAAATTTTAAATTTTCAAAATTTTGTCTCCTTTCACAATTTTGTCTCCTTTTGAAAATTATTAGGACTCAAAATTTCGCTTTTTTTAAAAGTTGCATTTTTACAAAATCAACTGACTTTTTTAAAAAGTTCGAGTTTTTTTTTTAAATTTCGAATGGTTTTAAATGAGCTTGAATTTTTTTTTGATAATTTTAATTTTTTTATGAAAATTTCAGCATTTTTCAAAATTTCTACTTTTAATTTTTTCAAAATGTTATCTCTGTTTCAAAGCTGCGGCTACTTTAAAAAATTTCGACATTTTTAAAATCTCATTTTTTAAAATTCCAAAATTTATGATTTTCTAGATATTTCACTTTTTGATCAAAACTTTGGAATTATTTTGAAATTTTGATGTTTTTTAAATTATCAATTATTTTTTTTAAATTTAGACTATTTTAAAATTTCGACTTTTTTAAAAATTCAGATTTTTTCAAAACATGTTTTTAATTTTACCTATTTTTGAAATTTTTTGGTATTTCTCAAAATTGCGAATTTTTTTAAAAATTGTTACGTTTTTAGGATTACATTGTTTAAGTTAAATTAAAACCACTTTGAAAAAACTTTGGCTTTGGCGAAAATTTCGTTTTTTAATAAAAAAATTTGAATTTTTCTTGAAAAGCATCTTTTGAAATTTTCCAATTGTCTTGAAAATTTCGATTTCCATTTAAACATTTCAATATTTTTCAATTTTGAGCACTGTTTCCAAATTTTTGTCCTGTTTGAAATTTTGACCATTTTTTAAAATTTCGTCCTTTCTTGGAAATCTTTACTTTGGTCAAAATTACAATTTATCTTCAGATAAAATTAGTACGATTTTCAAAATCAATCCTTTTTTAAAAATTATATTTTTTCAAATCTTCAAAATTTTGTCTTTAAATTTTTACCATTTTTTCAGAATTTCCACATTTTTGGAAATCTTTTTATTGGAAATTTTTACTTTATATGAAAATGTCGATATTTTTCTAAATTTTGAATATTAAAACTTCTATTCAAAATTCGTCTGTTAAAATTTGAAATTTTCTGAAAATTTTATTTTTTGAAAAATTTCAAATTCTTTTCCTGTTTTAATTAGTGCGACTCCTACATTTTTTAAAATTCGAATTTTTTTCAAAACTTTGCTTTTTTTAAATTCAGACTTTTATAAAGTTTGGCATTTTTGCAAAATTTTTCCTGATTTTCTGTAAATGAGATTAATTAAAATTTCGACTTTTTTTTTAATTTCCGACGTTTTTTAAAATTTTAAATTCGTTTTCAAAATGTTGGCTATTTTAAATATTTTGACATATTTTTTTATTTTTCGAAAATTCCAAAATTTTGCATTAAACCAAATTTTATTTTTATAAACGTTCGTTTTTTCCCGAAATTTGAGCTTTTTTTTTCAGATCCAGCATTTAACTTTGAATTTTTATCAAGCATTTTTTTATAAACATTTGAGATTAAAGTGGGAGTTTTTAAAATATTGAGTTTAACCTTTAAATGTAGGGTAGTGTTTACTTTTTTTGAAAACGTTAATCTTTCGGTTCAAAAAACATAGATTTTCAGTTTGCTATAAAAATTTGATGGAAAAAGTAAGTACTCTCGTAATTTCTAGAAAAAAGTCGAAATTTTGAGATAAAGATGAAATTTGGAGAAAAAAGTAGACATTTCGAGATAAAGTAGAAATTTCAACTTTAATCACGGAATTTTGAGAAAAAAGTTGAAATTTCCAAAAAAAAAATGTCTAATTTTGACTTCTTAAACTCGCAATTAAATGTTTAATAAGAAACATTGGAAAAACATCGATGTATCGATATCGAATACCGATGTATCATTGAAAAAAATGTCGATGTTCAAACATCGATGCTTTTCTGAACGATGTTGCATCCCTAATTAAGTATCGAACAAACCCTTTACTCCCACGTTTCAAAAATGAGAGAGTAATACAATCAAATTACCTCATGAGAGATGAGGTTATATTTGACTTCCTTTCATAGGTACTTGTTTTGTTTTTATTCTCGTTCATGTGAAGAGATTTCCAAGTAGCTCATTTAATTTCCGCAGAAATTCGCCGGCGAAGGTTTGCGAACCTTATGCTGCGCATCTAGAGACTTGGACGAAGATTTCTTCAACGATTGGAAACAAAGGCACCAAGAAGCCGCCATCGCGTTGGAAGGTCGAGAGGAACAACTGGACGCGATATACGAAGAAATCGAAACTGACATGGTACTCGTGGGCGTGACCGCCATCGAAGACAAACTCCAAGACGGAGTCTCCTCCACCATACACAATCTCATTCTTGCCGGAATCAAAGTTTGGGTTCTCACCGGGGACAAACAAGGTAAAGCATCTTATAATCGAGACCGCATCTAATAATCGAGATCATATGACAATTGTTTCGTTTCAGAAACTGCCTTAAACATCGGATACTCGTGCCAATTGTTAACGGACGAGCTGGTCGACGTTTTCATAGTGGACGCGTCGACGTTCGACGAGGTCCAACAGCAGCTGCTTAAGTGCAAGGACAATATTAAAATAGTGAACACGTTCCATCCTCTTAGTCCGACGGGGATCCAATTCGGGACGTCGAACGGTCGAATGGATTCGTCCGATCGTTCAGGTGGGATCTCCACCCCTCCCCACCCGCCAGCGGTCAGCGTGGTTACTTTCAGGTGGGAACCCGATGAAGTGACTGAAACACATGACAATACGAGAGCAAGGTAGAATTCAGAATTTGTAAACACTGGAGTGTCGCAGCACGATTCTAACTTTTTGAGTTATGTTAAAGTGGACTAACCCCCCGAAATTATTTTACTAGAGTTAGACATAGATTAGGCCCTTTTTTTCCTAATCTACCTGCTCTCTAATGTACTGTGTGCTAACAAAATTAATTCCCTAGCTAAGTTATAGGTTTGATATGCTTTGGTTGTATCGTTTGTTACTTTAAAAATTAGTTTGCTAGGTTAGTACTTTCACCGTTGTTTTTTATACAATTTCAGTTAAAAATTACTTAAAATTTTGTTCACGAGTTGTTTTAACTTCATAATCTAGTTGTAAGTTACTAATTTTTATATTCAAATTTAAACCTTAATTAGCATTCACTTGTGTGGTTCTAAATTAATGTATGTGTTACGACTAAAATGAATACTTGGTTAGTTTTAAAACGAATCAGTTAGTTTGCAAACATACTAAATTAGCT
Organism: Dastarcus helophoroides; assembly: GCA_028583605.1. Taxonomy (NCBI): domain Eukaryota; kingdom Metazoa; phylum Arthropoda; class Insecta; order Coleoptera; family Bothrideridae; genus Dastarcus; species Dastarcus helophoroides. The sequence continues at coordinate 34,784,572 of CM053327.1, forward strand.
GCTATTTTAAAGAAATCAGCTATTTCCAACAAAATAGCGGATGCTAAATTGGTTAGTATGCAAACTAATTATTTGCTTTGGTTTATTTATACATTTTATGTGATTGTTTTCACATTAACCAAATATTTTGTTAACTTTGCATACTAACAGTTCGTACTATTAGCTAATGCGGTTACTGCAATCGTTTTAGTTGCCCAAAATGGCAAATTTACTGGTTAGTTCATAAACTAACTAATGGATAAGCAATAGGGAACTTGAATCTCAAATAGGAGGAGTGTGGTTATATGTAAGTTAGTTAAGAATTATTTCATTTATATTCAAAAATTGCTGTCAATTGAAACTGTGAAAGATATGGAAAGTACACTTTGAGCAACATTTAAATATACTTCAGTATCAAGAAATAATCAAGATTATGTTAAATGCCAATGTAGCAAAAGGTGCATAACAACTGCTCTTGGGCTATCAGCTGTCCTTATTTGGGTGGAATATTTCCGATTTTTTCATTATTTGTCCTGTGTTCTGGTTTCTGACAGTTCAAGCTTCATGGCTGTCCGAACTAAACTTACAATTTTTAAAAGTTTCCGATTTCCTGGAAGATGCTAATCGTGCGTCATTTTTTTAGCGGATAAGAGTTATTTATTAGTGTTTTAATTTAGAAACTCAACAATTCTATTCCACATTAAAATATAACAGTAAATGCCTCCAAAGCAAAGAATATAATTACTTATTTGTTGTTTTTATGATAAATTAGAATATTTAGAATGAGGATTTGTCTTACATTTATAATGAAATGAAATTAGCTCTTGAATTCGGCCATTTAAAATACCAAAGTAGTCATATTAATAAAGACTAAAATAAATTTTGTACATTTTCATTTTGTATCAAAACTATTCGCTACTATATTAAACTTACTCAAAATCTCCATTTTAACCATAATAAGTAGATAGTTTGCATATTGACTAGCTAGTTTCTAAACTATCTACTGATTATCTGCTATTTTGCTGGAAACGGCTGATTCCTTTAAAATAGCAGCTTCCTTAGTTATTTTGAAAACAAACTAGTTATTTTCAAAACTAACCAAGTATCCATTTTAGCCATAACATATGCATTTTACTGTTGACGGAATCGTATGAATTTTGTTTTTTTCAGCAAGCAAATTTAGCATTCTTTTTTATTTCAACGAAAACGAAAGAGATAACTTAAAAATAAACCTTTAAAGATGCCTGCAAAAAATCAAAAAAGTTTGCAATTTGTATTACAGCATTAGTTCTAATTTTAAAATTTTTTCAAAAACAAATATGGAAATTTTCGTTAAAGGGCGAGATTTTTATTGTAAATCGAATTTTTCAATAGTCGATTTTTCCCTATTAGTTGGAAAAAGTCAAAAAATTTGATAAATAATAATTTTGTAACGCCATAATTTTGAAACGTCGAATGTTTGAAAAAATATTGAAATCTCTAACAAAAATCGAGATTTTTAATAAGATGAAAATTCTGAAAAAATTTAGAATTCTGAAAAACGTCAAAACTTCGAGAAGAGGCGACATTTTGATGTTAAAATGTCGATATTTTCAACAGAAAATAGATATTCTGAAAAACCTCGTTGATAATATTTTCATTTGAACGCACCAAATCATCTTTTACCAATTTGCAGCAATGAAGTCGAATATAGGGGGGGAATACCCGACAGCCAATTGGAGGATTCGTCCGCTGGTTTCGCCATCGTCGTCAACGGTAATTCCCTGGTCCATTGTCTCCACCCCCAACTGGAGCGACTCTTCGTCGAAGTGGTCAACCATTGTAAATCTGTGATCTGCTGCAGAGTGACGCCCCTGCAGAAAGCTTTGGTGGTCGAACTCATCAAAAATTACAAGCACGCCGTCACGCTGGCCATCGGCGACGGCGCCAACGATGTATCGATGATTAAAGGTAGTTTGGCCCCAAATGTTTACCTCGATTTTAATCTTGGTTGTTTTATAGCGGCGCACATCGGCGTGGGTATCTCTGGGCAGGAAGGGATGCAGGCCGTTCTGGCCTCGGATTATTCGATAGCGCAATTCAGATTCCTCGAGCGCTTACTACTGGTACACGGCAGGTGGTCCTACTACAGAATGTGTAGTTTTCTGAGGTATTTCTTCAACAAGAACTTCGCGTTTACTTTGTGCCATCTATGGTATGCGTTTTTTTGCGGATTTAGCGCTCAGGTAACATTTGGATACGCTCGAAGGAATCATTTGTGACTTGGTTTGTTTCAGACTGTGTTTGACCCCATGTATATATCGGTGTACAACTTGTTTTATACGTCTCTCCCCGTCCTAGCAGTTGGGATTTTCGACCAAGATGTCAACGATAAGAATTCCGTTTTGTATCCACAGCTGTACCGACCCGGCCATTTTAATCTTTTTTTCAACAAGAAAGAATTTTTTCTTAGCGCCATTCAAGGATGCTTTGTCTCCATAGTACTATTTTTTATACCATTTGGTAAGTACTCTAATTGCTATTTACATTTTAGGAAGCCGTTTAGCTTTCGAGTAATTGAATAAAGCTGATACACCCAAATGAAGAAGTCTTCTTGAAATTTCGACTGCCATTTCCAGGGCCGTGCCGTACCTTGATGCAAAGAGCATCGGGCGGCATAAGTAGCTAAATCAAAATATAATTCGAGCCATTCAATAATCAAAAATGTTTACACATTGCTTTTCTATATCGGTGAAGGGTGGGTAAATTCGGCTCTGAGCGCTGCATGCGGCTCTTGGTTGAGTTGAGAGCTGCTGCCGTTGAAATTTTAATGTTTTTTTATTAACTCTGAAGTTTTTTTATAATTCTTGACTATTTAATATTCATAAAAAAGGAAAAAAACTAGAAAAAAGTTTGATAGTTTTTATAAATGCAGAGTTTTTCTCGAAATTTTCATTTTCTTCTGAAAATTCTGAGCGAAATTTAAAAAGCTACAAATTTCAAATAAATCGAAATCTGAAGAAAGCGATTCATTTTACAAATTAAAGAATGTTGTGGGCGGGATAATATTGAAAGGGGTCGGATGACATATTAGCTAGTTCAAAAATAAAATGTGGACTGGGTTTCGATTTTGACTTTTCTTTCGAAATTCGGACCTTTTTTCTTAAAATTTCGACTTTTTTTTCTCAAAATTTCGATTTTTTTCCCAAAATTTTAACTTTTTTCTTGAAATTTCGACCTTTTTCTCGAAACTTCGTTTTTTTTTCTCAAACTTCGACTTTTTTCTCGAAATTTTGACCTTAATATCATCGACATTTCGATATTTCTCAAGATTTCGACTTTAAACTTAAAATTTTGACTCTTTTTCTCGAAATTTCGACTTTTCTCGCAAATTTCGATTTTTGTCTCGAAATTTCGACTTTTTTCTTGAAATTCCGATTTTTTTTTCGCGAAATTTCGACTTTTTTCTCGAAATCTCAACTATTTTACCAAATTTCGATTTTTTTCTCAAAGTATTTCGAAATTTCGACCTTTTTCCCGAAATTTCGACTTTAAACTCAAAATTTCGACTTTAAACTCAAAATTTCGATTTTGTTTTTTGAAATTTCGATTTTTCTCGTAAATTGCGATCTTTTTTCGAAATTTCGACTTTAAACTCAAAATTTCGATTTTGTTTTTTGAAATTTCGATTTTTCTCGTAAATTGCGATTTTTTTTCGAAATTTCGACTTTAAACTCAAAATTTCGATTTTGTTTTTTGAAATTTCGATTTTTCTCGTAAATTGCGATTTTTTTTCGAAATTTCGACTTTTTTCGCGAAATTTCGACTTTTTTTCTCAAAATTTCGACTTTTTTTTCGCGAAATTTCGACTTTTTTCTTGAAATTTCGACTTTTTTCTCAAATTTCGATTTTTTTCTCGAAATATTACGAAATTTCGACTTTTTTTTGAAAATTTCGACTTTTCTTTCTCAAAATTCGATTTTTTCTCGAAATTTCGACCTTTTTTCCGAAATTTCGTTTTTTTTTCAAATTTCAATTTTTTTTCTCGATTTTTTTTCTCAAAATTTCGAAAATTTTCTCGAAATTTCGATTTTTTTCTCGAAATCTCGACTTTTTTCTCGAAATTTCAACTTTTTTCTCAAAATTCGACTTTTTTTCTGGAAATGTCGACTTTTTTCTGGAAATTTCAACTTTTTCGAAACGTTACAAAGGCGTAAAAAAAACATCGATTAAAAAAATGTTATTTAGAAATTTCGACTTTTACTCTTCAAATTTTGATTTTAACCTCGAAATTTCGACTTTTTTTTTCGAACTTTTGACTTTTTTCTCAAATTTCGAATTTTTTTTCTCAAAATTTCAACTTTTTTCTCGAAATTTTGACTTTTTTTCTCTCAATTTTTTTCTCAAATTCCGACTTTTTTCTCGAAATTTTGATCTTAATCACGAAATTTCGATGTAGAACTCGGAATTTCGACTTTTTTTTCGAAATTTCAACTTTAATCTCGAAATTTCTAAAAAAACGACCAAAATTTGCTAATTAAAAATAGCAATTATTAGTCGCACCCTACTATCAACTGTCAAGATTGTTGGGGAAGAAGAGTAGTGGGATGTAACTGTCATCTGTCTGTGTGCTTATTATACAGCGATTTATTCTCGAAATTTCGGGAAAAAATTCATATCAAAGGCGAAAATCCAAAATTAAAGTCGATATTTCGACATTAATCTCGGAATTTTAGAAAAAAAGTAAAAATTTCAAGAAAAAAGCCGAATTTTCGACAAAAAGGTCGAAGTTGAGTGTAAAGACGAAATTTCGAGTTTAAAGCAGAAATTTCGAATTTGAATCTGAAATTTCGGAATTAAAGTCGACATTTCGAGAAAAAAAAGTCGAAATTTCGATTTTTTTTCGAAATTTCGACTTCGAAAAAAGTCGAAATCTCTAAAAATATTTTTTTTAAATCAGTGTCCTTTTTACGTTTTTATAAAATGTCGACTTTGAACTCGAAATTTCGACTTTTTTCTCGAAAATTCTACTTTAACCTTGAAATTTCAAGAAAAAGGTCGAAATTTTGGGTAATGAAAAATTGAATTTATTACTACTGCTAAGTGTCAACACTAAATTGTAAAAGAATTGGTGCTTAGAATATAGTCTTATGTGCTTAGGGTTGGTGGGGCTTAACTGTCATATGCCTAACTTAACCATAGAATAAGAAATTTCGACTTATTCTGAAATTGCGTGAAAAAAAGTTGAAATTTCGAGACTAAAGCTGAAATTTCGACTTTATTTATGAAAGTTCCTCAAAAAAGTCGAAATTTGGAAAATAAAGTAGAAATTTCCAGTTTAATCTCTTAATTTCCAGTTTAAATTTCATATTTCTAAATATATTTTTATAAATTAATGCTCAAAAATACGTAAATAAAAAACAAAGCAGAAAATAAATATGTATCGGATTTTTTTAATTAGCAAAAAATAATTAAAATATAAATATCAGTGTTTAAATCCAAGAAAAAACTTTCAAAATTAAACTACGCCAATTCATCATTATTATTCAATTTTTCTTTTATTAGAAATGTTTAAAAATTTCACCAGGGCGATTAATCGGAAATCGATCTTTCAACATCCAATTTTATCGGGAATCGATACTTTGGCTCACGACTCGAATCGATCCAAAAATCGATTATTTTAAAAAGGATTCGACATACCTAGGCTAAAGTCTTATTAATTTTTACAGGAACTTACTATGATGCTGTGAGTCCAACCGGACAAGGCTTATCCGACTACATGTTATTTTGTAGCGCATGCGCTGCAATTCTCGTCATTGTAAATACAGCACAGGTAAGGCTGACCCCTCCCCCATCAGCGTTTACTTACCATTTCAACCTGCTCTTGGATTCCAGATCGCACTAGACACTAAATATTGGACAGTCGTCAATCATATAATGGTATGGGGTTCCCTAGCGTTCTACTTCATAATGGACTACTTTTACAACTACGTAATAGGCGGGCCGTACGTCGGCTCCCTGACCAAAGCCATGGCCGAGGCCAACTTCTGGTTTTGCACGGTAATCGTCGTCATAATCTCCGTGATGCCCGTGCTCGCTTGGCGTTTCTACTTCGTCGACGTTCACCCCACTCTGTCGGACCGAGTACGACTCAAGCAACGCGTCGCGCAAGTCCGGTCTCGTCAAAGCCAAGACGTACTCCGCACGCCGTCTATACGCAGAGCGCGGCGGTCGATACGTTCTGGTTACGCCTTCGCCCACCAAGAAGGATTCGGTCGGTTGATCACCTCGGGCAAGATAATGCGCAAAATACCCAATCCGGACTTTAACATCCCCAATATCATAAAGTTTAATAGTTCCTCGTCCAGCAACACGGCGGGTAATCAGGCGGATAATGAGCATAATCTAGCCCGATCACCTGACAGTAGTAGCAGCGGTCCACGCGCTCCTATGCAAGATTTGGACACGATAAATTTGTAATGTTAATTTAAAGGCAAAGTGCTTTTAAAACAGTGGCCAAAATTAGTTAAAGCTGTCGATTCTACTAATGTAGCCTCTAGCGCTAATGAGTACAAAATATTTGCTATTTGTCATTTGAACTAGTTGAAACTAGTTGAGATTGTTTAAACTAATTTATTTTTTACCCAATTTACGTTTAAACGCAATCATTACTTTGACAAAGTTTTTTATTGTTGATCGCAGCTGTGAGCTATTGTTGCTTCAGCTTCTTAGTATTATTCATTTACACAAACCAAAGTAGTTTTAGCGGCATTGATGTTGATGTACAGTATGAATCTCTATTTTTATGCAAAGTATTATTTCTGCAGGATCATTTAAATCAGGGAGAAAGCAAATGTTGAGGTTATATTACTAGAATCTATCTTTTAAGCATAAAGTTTTATGTTAGTAAAACTCTAAAAGTAATGAAATTAAGTTTTGTATAAGGAGAAAAATTTTATGGAAGAATATTTGTTTTTACTTTTTTTAATAATTTTTGTTACGCCTTTTTCACTTAAAAAGTATTTGTACAGTATCATATGTTGTTAGTATTTAAATGTTAAGCTTACTAGTCAAAACTACTTTAATATAGATTTCTTTATTATAGAGTTGTGTAAAGTATTATGTTTCTTTTTTTATTGTAAAATAAAATTTATTTTTTCTGTACAATTTCTTTATATTACCCTCGATAACAGAATCCAGATGTGTCCGATCATTAACATTGTACTGAATTAGGAATCCTCAATCCGAATTATGACCAACAAATTTTGCTTGCACAATGTCATGTAATTTAAGCGTTGAGTGATAAATAGTAGAGAAGTGAAACCGTATACAATTATGCTTATCTTATGCTGGGGTCGACAATGCGTAGTTCTGCAATCCATTTTGTGGGCGGGATTCTCGGTCCTCAACCACACCATTATTCTTCAGTCTTACTTGCAGCATATCTCACTCCTTTGACCTAACGTAACGTTATATTGACAACAGAAATTTCCTATTTTTAAAGATTTCATAATAGAGATCTCAGCTATCGGAGACTATAAATTATCTTTTTGATTCATCATATATGTATGATATTCTTGGTAACAAAATTCACATCTTTAGTTGAAAGTATATCTAATGAGGGTGTTTGTCATTTTAATTCGCCTCATTACTGTTGAAGATTTTGTGAACTTCTCATTTAATAATTCCTCAAAATATAGCCATTTTTTTGAAAATTTCTATGTTTTAAATATCGACATATTTTCAAATATCTACTTTTTTTGAAATTTTCCACCGTTTTCGACTATTTTTCAAATTTTCGAATATTTTTAAAGATCTCTACATTTTTTTTAATTCCGACTTCACCACTTTGAAAACTTCAACATTTTTTTAATTTATTTTTTAAAAATTTTAAATTTTTTCTACATTTTCTGTTTAAAATTTCAGAATATTAACTTTTCATTATTTTGACTTCGTATACTTTTTAAAATTTCGAGCTCTTTAAAATATTTTGTAATTGTTTTAAAAGTTTTGCAATTCTTTTAAATTCTCGAATCTTTTGAAAATTAAGCCACTTTTCCGAATTCTCAATTTTTTTTAATGTAGACCTTTTAGAAATGTTGACATTGTTCAAGTATAGACCTTTTCTTAAACATTTTAGCTTTTTTTTTGGAAATTTCATAACAATTTCGAAATTTTCCAAAATATCGACTTATTTTTGGAAATATCAAATATCTTAATTTTTTTTTCTTTTTTGTTTACTTTTGATTATATTTTTTAATGTTGTCTTTTTAAAATGTCAGGTGTTAATTTCGAGAAGGATGAAATTTTGAAATTAGGGAATAATATAATGACTTTTCGATCTTAGGCGTTTTGGCGAGTTTGAAAATTTCGGAATTTAGAGGCTTGTATCTCGTAAACGAATAGTCATAGCTCAATTTGGTTTTCCGATTACGATTCTACGTCTCGAAATCTCTATGAAACTCACTTTCGAAAAATGGAAATTTTTCCGTTTTTGAACTTTTGTCGTAATTTCAAACCCTCATATCTTCCAAACCAAAACGGATTCAGAATCTGTGGGTCAAAATCTATACAACAGGGTACTTTTAAATCCTAAATAATGACTTGAATTTCAACCCTAGGAAATTTGGTGAAAAGTAAATTCCATAAAATTTGGAATGAAAAATCAACATTTGTTTTCATACACTTTTTCAAACGAAAAGAAATTTCTAATGTAAATTTGAAACGTTGACATCTGTAGGACCTTTTTCTAAAATCAAGTGTGAATTTTAATTAGAAATATTGACTTTTTCTCCAAATATTTGCTTCAATTTCGAGATCTCTACTGATTAAAGTTTATTGTTTTCCTTACAAAAAAAAAATAACTGTTTACAAACTTGTAATAAAAATACATTTTTAGTTGTAATTGTTTTATTACACATTGTATAAAGCATAATTCCAAAAATAAATAAGGAATCCCATCGTTAGAAATAAATTAAATCGGGAAATGTGTAATTGAAAAATAATGGATGCAAATAAAATATTCAAAATTTAACATGCCGAATATACAGTTTCTATATTCTATCAGTAATGCAAAATTAATAAATTTTCACCCTTAAATAAAAATAGATACAAAATAAAGTGATTTGTACATTAAAAAATTATCACATACTTTATAAAACCATAGGTAAATTTCTTATATCTACTAATATAAATAATACAAATTAGAATTTGTATAAATTGATTAAAGCACTTCAAGCACTGCACTAACGGATCCCCGTGTATAAACTCAGAACGCTCCTGGTTTCCTTCTGAGACCTGGCTTTGCTGAAAACGTTCCAAAACCGAAGCGTCTCGTCCCCAGCCCCCGTAACGATCGCCTCGCCATCAGGGGACAAAGCCAGATACAACACTCGGTAGGAATGCCCCGTCAGTTTCGCCACTTGCGTCAAACTGGGATACTTCCACACGAGAATTTGATTTTGAGAGTAGCCGTGAGTGGAAACCAACTCCGAACTGTGTTTCGACCAGGCCAAGTTACAAACTTGAGAACCTGAAAAAGGATAATTTCTAACAGGAGGTTTTAAAGGATGAAGATGGAACGTGAGATGATTGTGAATCAAAGTGTTTTGTTGAATAAGATAAGATGATTTGTCAATTTAACAAATTTGAAAACTAACTTGGACAGTTTACTAATTCTAATGCACAGACGAATAGGTTTGAACATTTATTAGATTCGAAGTTTGGAAACCAAATACCGGTTTCGATCTTGTTAGATCTCGTCAGTTTGGTATATCCAACTCGAATGCTGACAAATGTTTCGTTGGATATACCAAACTGACGAGGTCTAACAAGATCGAAACCGGTATTTGGTTTCCAAACTTCGAATCTAATAAATGTTCAAACCTATTGGTTTGTGCATTAGAATCCTTGTCTTCTGGGAGCTTTCCTAGAGAGCAACCGCTTCGCTAGGTGGCAGTGTTTCAACTGTTGGTAATTTAGCTACCTATGATTCACTATACACGCCTGGAGGGCTGCATGAATTTGTAGTCTAGGTTGCATTCTACTTGCATAGTTTGCTAAGTTATAAAGTCAGTTTAATTTTTCAACAAAGTGGTGGGTGACTTATAATAAAAGTTGAGTTTTCATCTCATCACCTCATCGAGTGATTGCGAGTAGAAAAAGGGGATAATTTCCAGTCTATACCTGTATCAACGCATTGCATCGGTTGTCCCGTTAGAGTATTCCAAAATCGGATGCATCTGTCAGCAGTACCGCCCCCGGAAGCCAGAAGACCGTGGTGGTGGGGAGACCAAGCGATTGCTTTGACGGCCGCCAGATGGTCCGTGTACGTTTGTACTGGTGACAATGATTGCATGTTCCACACGTACAGTCGATTGTCGTTACCACCAGACGCCAAATACTGATTGTCTGGCGACCATTTTAGGCCACATACTTCTTGTCGGTGCCCAACCAATTTCCTCTCCGTCACTGTAGCTGCAAAAACGATTTTTTATCAATAATGTTCCACTGCGCTGTTAAAAAAAGCGATTTCTTCTAAAACTTTTTGCTTTCAGAGTTTTGATATTTCCAAAAATTTCGATTTTTTTTTAAATTTTGACTATTTTTTAATTTGACTTTTTTACTTTGACTGTTTCACATATGATTAGCAATCTTTATTAAAACATTTACTTCTTTCTTTTCTTTCCTTTCTTTTCTAAATTTTCGAATTTTTTGAAAATTTAGACTTTTTTTTGGATATTTTGACTTTCTGAAAATGTCAAATTTTTTTTTAATTTACTTCTTTTTAAATTTTCGAATTTTTTGAAAGTTTCGACTTTTTTTTAATATTTTGATTTTCTTTTTGAAAATGTCAACATTTTTTTTTTTCATTTCGAATGACTAAAGTTCTCGACCTTTTTTAAAATTCAAACATTTTTTAATTCAAACTTAAAAAATATGAAATTTTCAATTGACTTCTGGAAAAGATTTTTTTTATCGGTGTATGAAAATTTCTAGTTTTTTTATTAAAAGTTTTGAATTTAAAAACAAATTTGATATCTCAAAATTTCCACTCTTCTCAAATTTCCATTTTTATCAAATTTTCGATTTTCTTTATCTTGATATTTCAAATTTTTATTTAAATTTCGAATTTTTCTTCAAATTTCGACTTTTTAAATAAAAATTGTGGAAAACTGGAAAATTTTGACTTGTTCCATATCCAAATTTCAAAAAATTCTACTACTTCTCTTTGATGTTTACTTTTTAAAAAAATTCGTCTTTTTTTAAATATTGACTTCAATTTCGACTTTTTCTCGAAATGTTCGCTTTCCCATATTTTGACTTCGAAAGATTCTTCTAGTTGATTTTAGCTTTTTTGAAAATTTCAGGTTTTTCAAATTTTAACTTTCCTAAATTTCGACTTTTTTTCCTACTTTTCTTTGATTTTTACTTTTTCTGAAAATTTTGCCTTTTTTAAATTTCAACTTTTGTAAATTACGACTTTAATGAAAAAATCAACATTTCCAAAATTTCCACCCTTTTCAAATTCCCATTTTTATCCAAAATTTCGACTTATTCTTTCAAATAAAATCGACACTTCCAACTTTCCGTTTGTTTCCAAACTCATATTTTAATTAAAATTTCGACTTTTTCTTAAAATATTGGGTTTTCTGAAAAACTGGTCGAAAATTTTGATTTTATTCGAATTTTTGACTTTTTGCATATTTTAACTTCGAAAAATTCTTTAACATTTCCTTCATTTCGATTTTTCTGAAAATAATGACTTTTTTCGAAAATTTCCTTTTTTTTGAAATTTATGGCTTTCAAAATTTCGTCTTTTTTTAAAAATTCTGACCTAAATTACGACTTTTTCTCGAAATGTTCACTTTTTCCATATTTTGACTTGGAAATATTCTACTTTTCTTTGATTTTTACTTTTTTAAAAATTTCGCTTTTTTTTAATCTTAAATTTGGTAAATATCGCCATTTTAAAATTTCCACTCTTTTCAAATTCTCATTTTTATCCAAAATTTCGAGCTTTTTTAAAATAAAATCGATATTTTAAACAAACTTTCCGTTTTTTCCCCAAATTCATATTTTTATCAAAATTTCGACTTTTTCTTAAAAATTTGGTTTTCTAAAAAACTTTTCGAAAATTTCGATTTTATTCGAATTTTTGACTTTTGCATATTTTGACTTACTAAGAAAAAGTCTTCTACATTTCCTCAATTTCGACTTTTCTGCAAATAATGAAACTTTTTTCGAAAATTTCCTTTTTTTGAAAACTGTAACATTTAAAATGTCTTTTTTAAAAAAGTTTGACAAAATTTCAAGTTTCAAATAAAAAAAATGAAAACTGAACAAAAACAATTTCCAATCAAATTAATGTGCTAAACAGCCTTCTCAAAAAGCGAACCTAAATTACAAAAAGAAAACTAAAATAAGTTTAAACAAATTTATTTAATAAGTAATCTCTTTGGATTCCCATACATCATACAAGTTTAAACAAATGTACTTAACTGTCTCAAAACCAATATCAGGATACTTTGTTTGCGGTTACATTCGTCAAATTTCATTTACCTATCTAATCAATTCAAGGCAACGAGCTGTAAGGTGTATTCTTGCGATAAACATGAAAGTTTTTGGTTTTAAGCCTGATAACACTCTGATAAAAACAATTTATTCCAAATGATACATTATCGAAAATCCCTCATGCACAATAACCTAGAATGTCCTTGAAAGCAAAAAAAAAATGCTTGTAACAAAACTGGTTTGTCTAAACCACCCACAATTTATGGTTCTATTCGTAATTAAACAGTACAAGTGGAAAGTTGAATAAAACATAGAAATTTTCAATGCTTTCCTTGCACCTGCTCGTTAGTATAAATATTGGCTCCTTTACGACCTTCATCCTTCATGTACACTGATCTACCTGATCTACCTAGTAAAAATCTGAGAAAAATCGTTCTCTAGGAAGACCTTCCCAAAGAAGCAACTTCCTTGAGAAAGACCTTCAAATAGAAACAAGTTTCCAAAGGAAGACCTTTTCAGCGGAGTATCTCTAGAGAGAAAGATCTTACCAGAGGAAGACCCTCCAAGAAGATATTTCTAGGAGAGGAATTCCTAAGAGGGGCACCTCCCTAGAAGAAGACCTTGTTGGAAGACAGAAAGACATTCCTAAAGAAATACCTTCGCAGAAGAAGACGTTCCTAGAGGAAGACCTTCCTGGAAGAAGACCTTCCTGGAGGAAGACAGTTTTAAAGGAAGACCTTCCTACAGGAAGATTTTTCCAGGACGAGAAAATTGCTAAGAGGAGCACTTTCCTAGAAGACCTTCTTAAAGGAAGACCTTTGAGGAAGAATTTCCTAGGAAAGACCTCCCTAAAGAAAGACCGTTTTAGAAGTTTTTTTACAGAAACTTCCTAAGAGGAGCAGTTTCCTAGAAGACGACCTTCGTAGAAGACCTTCCCAGACCTTCTTAGAGGAAGATCTCCCTAAAGAAAAACCTTCCTAAATGCTACTCATAGGAAATTTTTGCCCTAGAAAGATCTTCTGGAAATGTCTTTCCTTAGGACTGCCTTTCTCTAGGAAGACCTTCATAGAGAAAGACCCTCCCACAAAAAGATCTTCCTAGAGAAAGGCAGTCCTAAAGAAAGACATTTCCAGAAGATCTTTGAATATTTGCCCTAGAAAGATCTTCTGGAAATGTCTTTCTTTAGGACTGGCTTTCTCTTGGAAGACCTTCATAGAGAAAGACCTTCCCACAAGATCTTCCTAGAGAAAGGCAGTCCTAAAGAAAGACATTTCCAGAAGGTCTTTCTAGGGCAAATATTTCCTATGAGGAGCATTTTCTTAGAAGACGTTCTTAAAGGAAGACCTCCTTAAAGAAAGACTTTTCTAAGAAACGGCCTTCCCAGAGGAAAACTTTTCTAAAAAATGACCTTTTTAGGGGAGGAACATTATAATAAGAGGAGCACTTTCCTAGAAGAAAACCTCCCTAAAGAAAGACATTTCTAAAGATATACCTTGTTAGAGAAAGATCTTCCTCTAGTGGAAAACCTTCCCAGATATTTCTAGGAAAGGAACTTCCTAAGAGAAGCACTTTCGCAGAAGGAGACCTTCGTAGAGGAAGACCTTTTTGGAGGACGACCTCCTTAAAGAAAGGCATTTCTAAAGATATACCCTCTCAGAGGAAGACCTTTCTGGAGGAAAATCTTCCTAGAGGAAAACCTTCTCAGATTTTTCTAGAGAAGAAACTTCCTAAGAGAAGCACTTTCGCAGAAGAAGACCTTCGTAGAGGAAGACTTTCCTAGAGGAAGACCTTTTTGAAGGACGACCTCCCTAAAGAAAGACATTTCTAAAGATATACCTTCTCAGAGGAAGACCTTTGTGGAGGAAGATCTTCCTGGAGGAAAACCTTCTCAGATTTTTCTAGGGAAGGAACTTCCTAAGAGGAGCACTTTCTTAGAAGGAGTCCTTCGTAGAGGAAGATATTCTTAGAGGAAAATGTCCCTTAAAAAACCTTCCTAAAAAAAGACCTTCACGACTTTCCTAAAGGAAGACCTTCTCAGAGGAAGATTTAAGATTCTAAAGATATACCTTCTTAGCGGAAGATCTTCCTAGTGGAAAACCTTCCCAGATCTTTCTAGGGAAGGAACTTCGTAAGAGAAGCACTTTCGTAGAAGAAGATCTTCGTAGAGGAAGACTGTCCTAGAGGAAGACCTTTTTGGAGGAAGACCTCCCTACAGAAAGACATTTCTAAAGATATACCTTTTTAAAGGAAGACCTTCCTGGAGGAAGATCTTCCTAGAGGAAAACCTTCCCAGAGCTTTCTAGGGAAGGAACTTCCTAAAAGGAGCCCTTTCTTAGAAGAAGACCTTCGTAGAGGAAGACATTATTAGAGGAAAATGTTCCTAAAGAAACCTTCCTAAAGAAAGACCTTCAAGACTTTCCTAAAGGAAAACCTTCTCAGAGAAAGATCTTCCTAAAGAAAAACCTTCCTAAAGACCTTCCTTAAGAAAGATCTTCCTAGAAGATCTTGATTCACAGATTCTTATCTCACCAAAAACTTTGATTCAATTAAATCTTGAAAGGAACATTAAAAACTAACTTTCGGGTTCAAAGAGTCTACCAGTTTACCACCAATTTCTTTCTAAAATAGCTGAAGATGAAAAACCTTCAAAATACCTCTTTATCAAAATCAATTTAAAGCTGGAAGTTATCAAATTATCTGCTGGTTATTTAATATTTCGAAAAAGAGACAGCTAAACCTAAACTATTTTTGAGAGCTATTTTTTTCTCAATCATTTTTTTTTACCTGAATTATCAAATGCACGAATTTTTTAATGGTTCGAGCCATCAATCTTCAAGACCAACTCCCATTCATTTTCTCGGAGAAGAAAAAAATACTTACGCGGCGTCCTGGTGTCCCTCTGCAAAATCAGTCTGTCCCTGCTGCCCGAACTGAGCACGTCGCCGTTCCAGGCGAGCGCCCCAACTCTCGCCGTATGTCCTTGCAACTTATTAACCTGTTTATTGACCGCCACGTCCCACACTGTCACATAACCGTGGTGGGTGCCCACCGCCACCAAATGTCCACGTTCACTCCACGCCACCGAAGTCACCGCGTTATTGTCACTGGACAAGTCACATAATCTAGTCACTTGGCTCGTGCACGCCGACCACAAATACACACAACTGCCCAAACCGACACTGAGCACGTTTTGCACCGACCAGTCCACGAGGTTCAAATAGAAATCGTCCTGGAGCTCGGGGGCGTCCAAAACTTTGAAGGGTATCCGGGAGATTTTCCTCGTTGCTTTGTGGGGAGACCGAAGGAGTCGCTGACTACTTGTACTTAAAGGTGATAATGAGTACGGACTAGATTGGTTTTTGATTGGAGTACGTTCGATCTGAAATAAATGTTCACAAAATTTAAAAGAAAGCTAATTTTAAAGTAACACGATCGAAGGGGAAAATTCTAAGATGAGTGACGTACTGACTCAGTTGATACTCTTATGCTATCAACGCGAAGGTCGACCATTCGGTTCCCTCTTGGGCCAAACTTTTTTTAATTATATTCTGATATTATCATTAGTTTTGGGTTAGTATTAAAATCTTGATATTAAAATCGTAGGATCGTTTTAAATTTTTGATTTTCTCGATGTTTTCGCCTTTTTTTGAAAATTGCGACTATTCTCAAAATGACATTTTTTTTTCGAAATTTTGGCTTTTTCTGAAAATGGGTACTTTTTTAATGCAGAATTAGACTTTTTTTAATACGTATTTCGAATTCTTTGAAAATATCAAATGTTTTGAAAAGTTTGACTGTTTTGAAAATTTCGATTTTTTGAAAATTTCAACTTTTTAAACTCTTGAAAAATATTAATTTTCTCTATAAATTTTAACGTATAACTATTTACATAAATTATATGTTAATAAGTGCATCCATTTTATAATTGTTTAGTGTTTTAATCAAACCATATCTCTTAATTATTTGCATTACTTATAATTTTTGAGTTTTGATTAACATTGCACGACATTTATTACGTATCACATATCAAAAGCGTCAAAATAGGAATGATTTACAAACTGAAACGAAAAACAACACAAAGGACGTTTGCTGAATGTGCAAAAAGAACCTGTTATCGCAGGAAATCTATGTCGAAGACCAAACCAAAAATTTGAATCGCAAAAAAAGCTGCTCATTCCAGATGTTCCAAAAGAGTGTATCCACTGCAGAAAATCATCATAGATGAACGAATGACTCACGCGAAAAATTCTTTTGTGAGCCAAGGGACTAGATAATAAAAAAATTGATGGATTCCACGCTGACGTTTTTTTAAGCGATTTATTTGATGAGTAGGAGTGCCCCTCGCCTTGATTAACTAGCTCGAATTCGCGTGATACATCCGATGAAATTTCTGCAAAATAGGTCGCCGATATCAATCCAAACATCAGTGATGAAACAGAGCAAATTAAATCGAAGATAAAACGATATTTTTCCTATCATTATTTTACAAATATTTGTACTGCAATTAAGATAGCGGTTTACAATAAATTACTCAAGACAAGACGCCTAGTCGTTGATAAAATTCTTCCATCTAGGCCCTTCACCCTGTCCACACAGTTGCAACGACAACGCAATTACCATAAAACATAAATATCGAACGGGGAAAGCTGTCGCCAAGTGTGAGAGCTCTATTTTTGAAACGGTTCTTTAAAACCTACTTTTTAAAACGACGAAGTCATTATCACCATTAGTCAGAAGGACGCATAGAGAAGTAAATGAACCTTATAATTGGCGACCCGGCGCGAATATGAGCGTTCAACTATTAAAACGGAAGCATGGCACACGATGATGAGAATAGCATTTGCAAAATTTGCATAAATTATTTATTATTTAACGCTTATATTTGCACTTATCCTGCGAGATCCTTCAGCTGCTACTGTGCACATTACTCCGGTTTATTGCCCCGTTTTGTTTACAATAGTTTCCCAAGACGTGTTAGAACTCTTTTTTTTTGCTTCTTCCCAGTAGACGTTGTTATCAAAAACAATTATTGAACAATTTGGGTCAGTGCTGAATATGTGATAACAAAACGTGTTCATAAACAATTATTGCTAACTCTATTGTAAATAATTATTGCTATAATAACCTAGTTCATTTTCTGGCGCAATTAGCGAGCGAGGAGTACTGTTAGAAAAAAATTCGTCACCTAAGTGGATGTCACATAATTTAGCTTGTTAGACCCTCCACATTTAGCGTTACGCGAGGCAAAGCATCCGCACTGCATGAGGAAATTCCTGCCTAACGGTTTTTCTAAAAACAGATCAGCTGTGATCGTCTAAAAATAAAAAAAAATACTCCCACATGGCGCTTGCACCGACTCAATAAAAGTAATTCCGAAGTGTTCGAAGTTCGAGCACCCAATGATAAAAGTAAAACTGTATAAATAACGCACCACGTTTCATTAACCTATTTTTAATTAAATTTATAACAGTCTAATTTCATTTTGTTAC
This sequence comes from Dastarcus helophoroides, assembly GCA_028583605.1. Lineage (NCBI taxonomy): Eukaryota > Metazoa > Arthropoda > Insecta > Coleoptera > Bothrideridae > Dastarcus > Dastarcus helophoroides. The sequence continues at coordinate 34,802,532 of CM053327.1, forward strand.
GGAGAGAATTTAAATTATACTCATTACGACCATATCAATTTACTCGTGAGCGTGTCGTAAAAATTCTTTTGGTTTGGCGTTCATTAATATTCATGAATTATTGGAAAACTACTACGCAATTGTTATTTTTCCGTATGATGCAGCGTTGATCACCCAAGTATGCACAAGGCGAAGTATGATTGTTGATTAGTTGCATTTTGCAGTTGCATAATCTAGCTCAATTGAGCCACGTTTAACCACGTTCGTTTTCCACGATGAGATAGTCTTGTTGAAGTTAATAGTTGAAAATTTCAGAAAAAATGGAATTTTCGAAAAAAAAATGGCATTTTATCAAGAAAATAACATTTATAATCGAAATTTGACAACAAGGGAGAAATTTTAATCTTGGAAACTTATTTAAAAAAAAAACAGAATTTTTAGACAAATCAAAGTTTAAACAAAGTTTTAAGCTTTTCTTAAAATATAGAAAGCAAAACACGGACATTTGGAAAAATCGAGATTTAAAAAAGTCAAAAATTCTAGAAAAAGACGCAATTTGCGTTTGTGAACTTACTTTAAAAAAAAAAAGATAGGCAATCTTCGAGATTGCCGACAGTTTTATTTCTTAAACTTCTTTTCTAAATTCAAACAATTTTTAAAAATCACCAAACTTTTTGTTGGCGGTTTTGGTAACAAATTAACATACGAATCTATAGACAACTTTAAATAAAATCATTCGTTTTATTCGTTGGGGGTTGAATTTCCAGAAATCATTTCTTATGCTCGCTTTGGGGGCTGAATTTCCAAAAATTATTTCTTATGCTCGCTTACGTTATATGGTGAATCCTGAGCAAAATTTTATGTTTCTAGACCCATAGGTTTAGACTGTGCGTTGTTTGCGAGTCATTGTTCAGACCACGACTTCCCAACCAGGAGGGCATGCTCCCCGACAGGGACGTTAACAGGTTATAGAGAGGGCGGGTCCAATGTGTATAAATAAATAAAATTATTGGTTTTATTTGTTGAGAACACCTAACGAGGAAATTGATTATCCATCGCAGGTAAAAATGGGATGCACATTTTCACCCCCTTGGGGGCTGAATTTCCAGAAATTATTTCTTAAGCTCGCTTACGTTATATGGTGAATCCTAAGCAAAATTTTATGTTTCTAGACCCATAGGTTTAGACTGTGCCTTGTTTGTGAGTCATTGTTTAGACCAGGACTTCCTAGCCTAATTCAATCTAACCCAACACAAACCAACCTAACCTAAACCAACCTAAGCTAACCTAACCCAAACCAACCTGCTTCAATCTAACCTAACCCAAACCAACCGGATTCAATCTACCCTTACCGAAACCAATCTAACCTAACTCAACCCAAACCAACTTAATTCAACCTAACTCAAACCAACCTAACCCAAACCAACCTAATTCATTCTAACCTAATCCAATCTAACTTAACCTAAACCAACCTAACCTAAACCAACCTAACGTAACCTAACCCAAACTAACCTAACCCAAACTAACCTAATCCAATCTAACCTAACCCAAACCAACCTAACCTAACCTAACCCAACGCAACCTAATCCAATCTAACCTAACCCAAACTAACCTAACCTAATCTAACCTAACCCAAACTAACCTAATCTAACCTATACCAACCTAACCTAACCCAAACTAACCTAATTCAAACTAACCTTACCCAAACCAACCTAACGTAACCTAACACAAACTAACCCCCAGACAGGGAGGTTAACCGGCCATAAAGAGGTTCTGGTCCAATGTGTACAAATAAATAAAATTATTTGTTTTATTTGTTGAGAGCACGTAACGAGGAAATTGATTATCCATCGCAGGTAAAATTTAATGTACATTTTCACCCCCTTGGGGACTGAATTTCCAGAAATCATTTCTTATACTTACTTACGTTATACGGGGAATTCTGAGCAAAGTTTTGTTTCTAGACCCACAGGTTTAGACTGTGAGTTGTTTGTGAGTCATTGTTTAGACCAGGACTTCCTAATCAGGAAAGCATGACCCTCGACAGGGACGTTAACATGTCATAAAGAGGGCTGGGTCCAATGTGTAAAAATAAAAAAAAATATTGGCTTTATTTGTTGAGAGCACGTAACGAGGAAATTGATTATCCATCGCAGGTAAAATTTAATGCATATTTTCACCCCCTTGGGGGCTGAATTTCCAGAAATCATTTCTTATGCTCGCTTACGTTATATAGGGAATTCTGAGCAAAATTTTATGTTTCTAGACCCATTGGTTTAGATTGTGCGTTGTTTGTGAGTCATTGTTTAGACCAGGACTTCCCAACCAGGAGGGCATACCCCTCGATAGGGACGTTAACAGGTGATAAGAGGGTCGGGTCCAATGTGTATAAATCAATAAAATTATTCGTTTTATTTGTTGGCAGCACGTAACGAAGAAATTGATTATCCATCGCAGATAAAATTTAATGCACATTTTTACTCCCTTGGGGGCTGAATTTCCAGAAATCATTTCTTATACTGGCTTACCTTATATGGGGAATTCTGAGCAAAATTTTATGTTTCTAGACCCATAGGTTTAGACTGTGCATTATTTGTGAGTCATTGTTTAGACCAGGACTTCCCAACCAGGAGGGCATGCCCCCCGACAAGGACGTTAACAGGTCATAGAGGTTCGGGTTCAATGTGTATAAATAAATAAAATTATTCGTTTTATTTGTTGAGAGCACGTAAGGAGGAAATTGATTATCCATCGCAGATAAAATTTAATGCATATTTTCGCCCCCTTGGGGGCTGAGTTTCCAGAAATCATTTCTTATGCTCGCTTACGTTATAAAGTGAATCCTGAGCAAAATTTTATGTTTCTAGACCCATAGGTTTAGACTGTGCGTCGTTTGTGAGTCATTGTTTAGACCAGGATTTCCCAACCAGAAGGGCATGTCCCCCGACAGGGACGTTAACAGGTCATAAAGAGGGCCGGGTCCAATGTGTTGAGAGTCATTGTCTAGACCAGGACTTCCCAATCAGAAAAGCATAACCCCCGATAGGGACGTTAACAGGTCATTGAATGCACATTTTCACCCCCTTGGAGGCTGAATTTTCAGAAATCATTTCTTATGCTCGCTTACGTTATATGGTGAATCCTGAGCAAAATTTTATGTTTCTAGACCCATAGGTTTAGACTGTGCGTTGTTTGTGAGTCATTGTTTAGACCAGGACTTCCCAACCAGAAGGGCATGCCCCCCGACAGGGAGGTTAACCGGTCATAAAGAGGTTGTGGTCCAATGTGTACAAATAAATAAAATTATTTGTTTTATTTGCTGAGAGCACGTAAGGAGGAAATTGATTATACATCGCAGATAAAATTTAATGCATATTTTCACCCCCTTGGGGGCTAAATTTCCAGAAATCATTTCTTATGCTCGCTTACGTTATATGGTGAATCCTGAGCAAAATTTTATGCTTCTAGACCCATAGGTTTGGACTGTGCGTTGTTTGTGAGTCATTGTTTAGACCAGGACTTCCCAACCAGAAGGGCATGCCCCCCGACAAGGACGTTAACAGGTCATAAAGAGGGCCGGATCCAATGTGTTGAGAGTCATTGTCTAGACCAGGACTTCCCAATCAGAAAAGCATGACCCCCGATAGGGACGTTAACAGGTCATTGAATGCACATTTTCACCCCCTTGGAGGCTGAATTTCCAGAAATCATATCTTATGCTCGCTTACGTTATGTGGTGCATCCTGAGCAAAATTTTATGTTTCTAGACCCATAGGTTTAGACTGTGCGTTGTTTGTGAGTCATTGTTTAGACCAGGACTTCCCAACCAGGATGGCATGCCCCCGACAGGGACGTTAACAGATCATAAAGAGGGCCGGATCCAAGGTGTATAAATAAATAAAATTATTGGTTTTATTTGTTAAGAGCACGTAACGAGGAAATTGATTATCCATCGGAGGTAAAATTTAATGCATATTTTCACCCCCTTGGGGGCTGAATTTCCAGAAATCATTTCTTATGCTCGCTTACGTTATATGGCGAATTCTGAGCAAAATTTTATGTTTCTAGACCCACAGGTTTACTGTGCCACTCTGTCGCTTAGACTGTGCGTTGTTGATAGTCATTGTCTAGACCAGGACTTCCCAATCAGAAAAGCATGACCCCCAACAGGGACGTTAGCAGGTTATAAAGATGGCCGGGTCCAATGTGTACATTTTGGCTTTTTAAATGTAACATTTTTTGTAGGGTTCGATTTTTGCAAAATTTCTACTTTTCTCAGATTTTCGCTTTAGTCAAAATGTCTCTTTTTTAAAACAAATTTTTATTTATTCTCTGTATCTTCTTTACGAAATTTCGTTAAATCCACCTGTAAGACGCAACTGACGAAGAAAATGCCACTCTATAGGAATGAAATTCGTACTTATTTCAAAATTTCCACTTTTGTCAAAATTTAGACTTTTTTACAATTTCGACATTATTCAAAAATCTTTGCTTCTAACCAAAACTTCGACTGGTTTTAAAACATGATTTCAAAAATTGCAACTTTTTACAAAAATTTGGTTTTTTAAGTTTTCAGTTTTTTTAAATGTCGCGTTTTTAAAAGGGTGGAACTTTTTCAAGATTTTGTTTTAGAATTACTTCTTTTTTAAAAATCTGGAGTTTTTTAAAATCGTCAAATTTTTCTCAAAACTTCGATGTTTTCAAAAAGGTTTGCTTTTCAAAATTTCGACTTTTTAAAAAGATACCATAAACCATTTTTTTTTAATTTTAAATTTTTTTGGAAGATTTAGACTTCTTTTTCAATAGTTGGCCTATTTTCAAAGTTGGCCGTTTTTCGAAGTTGGCCTTTTTCAAAGTTGGCCTTTTTCAAAGTTGGCCTTTCTTTCAAAATTAACCTTTTTAAAAATTTGTTACTACTTTCCAATATTTAGACCTTTTAAAAATTGAATACGAATTATTTGAAAGTTTCAGTTTTTTTAAACACTTTAACTTTTTTAAATTTTAACTTTCTATGAAAATTTAGACATTTTTCATATTTCGACTTTTTTCAAAATTTTCCAATTTATTCAGAATACTTATTCAAAAAAATTCTGAATATTTGGTCTCCAACATTTCGACTTTTTTTTTGGAATTTTTGACTCTTTAACTGTCAGCTTCGAATTTTCGACTTTTATTGAAAAAACATTGAAGAGGGGCATCAATATACATTTCATACTCCGGTGAGAGGGGAAAGCGATGCATAAAAAGGTTGGCAACCCCTGGTTTGGACTTCAGAATTTTATTAAATGGAATTCAGAAAATGAAAACTTCAAAATTCAACATCATTAGGTAATTCTCATGGTTAGACTCTTATTGACCGGAAATATTATGTTTTTTTCAATTTATTTAACATTTCTTCATATTTCCAAACTGGGCCGAAGAAATGTTAAATAAATTGAAAAAAACATCTTTAGGTAATTTGAAATTTTTTAAAACAAACGCAGAAAAACGATTATTATACAAAAAGCTTTTTCAAAATTTAAAATGTGAATTAATATTATGTTAAGACAAGTTAATTACAAAACTAAATAAAAAATTTCTTGAAATTTGTGCCTTGTTATCGAAGTTTAGATCATTATCTCGAAATCTGGACTTCTTATGGAAATTAAAAAATCTAAAATTTTGAGAAATTTAAAAAGTTAATCAAAAATTGGCTGATTATTATTTTACCTAGATTAATGACAAAACTGTGGTTTATTAAAAGTGGTAGAAATTGTTAAATTGATGAAACTAAAACGCTGAAAATACTAAAGTAGTCACGTACAGTATTGATCCCAAATTCAGTAATTTTGTCATATCCTTCAAAGTGAAGTTTTACGATATTATAATTAGCGACATGTGCAAAGAATTATGGGTTAACAACATTACGGATCACGTTAGAATATTACACCAATTAGGGGAATACTAAAACGGTATGCAAAGGAATTTACTTGTCAGTTCTATGACGATTACATGGTCGGGTTTTATAAATGAACGTACAAAAGTACTGCAAATTTGAAGGAAGCTTTTAATTTTGCGAAATAAATCAACGTGAATTCCTAGCAAATTAGAATTTGTTATAAATTTAGCATTTAATTCGTTTCCCTGAGTAACACTTAACGCGCTATTAAAGATTTTAAACGAAAAAAATAAGGACTTCGTCATCTTTACATTAATTTATTTTTAATTTACAAATATCATAATTTGTTTACCTCCTTTATAAAATATTTACTTTCGAGTTGCACTTATAATTGCATTATCAGCTTTCTGCATTATCTTAATATTTTTTTGTTTATAAATTATTAATGTCTGGCGTACTGGCCAAGATTAAATTTCTTTTATTTGTTCTACAAAATACAAATTCAATTTCACTCTGTAATACGTCGTTAAATATGCTTAAAAATAAAAATGAATCAAAGTAACTAAATATACGCATGGAAGTACACACTCCGAAAATAAAAAATCATGCAGTTTGGGTTTCGTCTGAATATTTCGTCGCTCCAGACGGGGCAAGGAATGAATTATTTAGATGTTTTTTAGGGCAGGATAATTTCCTGCTGCCGCAACTTTTATTATCGCCCGGTACCTCATAATGCGCAAAAATTGCAAATTTATTTCAAATTAGCTGGAAATTTCAGAAGCTTTATGCAACCGAGCGAGAAGTTCAAGAACAGATGATCATAAATGGTGCGTCTGCTTCAAACCATTAATTCTTCGGATTAGAAGAAAATAGTGATTGGGCGATTGACAAACAATGCGAAGTGTTAGATTGGAAACGTGTTCCGGAGGTCGTTAATCCTTATCGTGCACCTCAAAACATTCGTGGACAATTTTAATGAATGAGGAAGTATGACGAAAAAGGAAGAGGCGTTTGCCCGTAAACGACGAAAGTTACAAAACGACGGCGACAATTGAATTGGACAAAAACCGACGTTTCTATTTTTGCTAAACAGCTGTTCGAATTCCGCCCTTGAATTCTTCTGCAACGCTTATCAAGTTAAAAAATTACGTCATCCTTCCACGCATCTTAAAAAGGGTAAAAAAAACTGAAGTAAGTCATTTGCATATAGGTTGAATGACACCAAATTAAATATTATTAGAAGTGTCTCATTCTGACTAAAGCAAAACTTTGATTATATATTCACAGAAATTACGAAGGCGTAGACATCAAAATTAAAAAAAAAAGTTACGACTTTCGAGACTTGCTTCGAAATTTCCTCGAAATTGGATTTTAGCCTCCAAATTTCGACTTTTTTTTTTCACGAAATTGCGACTTTTTCGAAATTTCGAGTTCATTCGAAATTATGACATTTTTTCAAAATTTTGAGTTTAAAAGTACAAAATTTTAACATCAATTTGGAAATTTTGACATCAATTTGGAAATTTCGAGATCAATTTGATAATTACGAACGCAAATTCAAAATTTCGTCGAAATTGGGAAATGTTATTAAGGGATGTAAACTTTCCGGACAACTTTTCTCCAAATTTAAATTTTAAAATACTGAAATTTCAAGTTTGTTCTCGAAATTAGTAAGGAAATCCTAAAATTCCGAAAATCAACATTTTTAGATAGAAATCGAAATTGTTAAACTCGAAATTTCGCAAGAGTGGGTAATTTTTCAAAATATCAAAATCTGTTGAAAAGATTTAAATTTTGAATTTATGTCAAAAATTTAAAAAATAAAAATCGAAATCGTAAATACGAATTTTAAGAAAAAAAAAAGTGATAATTTCAACATTGAAGTCAACTGTTAGAAAAATAAAAGAAAATGTACAGAAAATGGTAGAAATTTGGATAAAAAAGTCGAAATTTATGAACAATTTAAACTCGACATTTCCACAAGAAAAGCGAAACTTGCTAGAAAGTCAAAAATGTGTGCTTAGGGTCAAAAATACAAAAAAAGAAAAATAGAAAACAGAAATTGAAAATACCTAATCTACTTTTTATGACAATTTCGTCACTTTTTTTCAAAATTAAATATTACGATTTTTTTTAATGCTGACTGGAAATTATTTCGATTTGAAAATTTGCCTTTTTTGGAAATTTTCGTATGTCGACTTTTTTGTTAATTTCTACAAGTTTAAAAAGTTTTACTTTCTCTCTTTTTTTTATGAAAATTTCTATTATTTTGAATCCTAGATATTTCAGAATCCCCACTTTTCTCAATTGTCCACCTTCTTTTTTTTCAAAACTTACACATTTTCAAGTTTATGTATTCTGAAAATTTCAATTTTTCTTAATTTTTTCCCTTTTTTCAAAAAATTGGAACTTTTTCAATTTCAAATTTTGACCACTAGTAATTTTGAAAAATTCAAATTTTTTCGACCATATTTTTAAAGTTTGAACTGTGTTAAATATTTCGACTTTTTCTGGAAATTATTTCGACCTTTTTCTAAAGAATTCCAATTTTTTTAAAATGTCAGCATCTTTTTGCATCTTGGATATTTCAAAATTTCCACCTTTTTCAAAATATTCAAACTTTTCGGCTTATTACCAACATTTTGAGTTCTTTTTTTCAAAATTTCGACTTTTTCTTGATTGTTTGATTTTTTGTAAATTTTGAAAAATTCGAATTTTTATAAAAAGTTCGACTCCTTTTCAAAATTGAAGTTTTTTAAATATTTCAATTTTTCCCGTATGTTAACTATTTTTGAAAATTACTTCGAGTTTTTCCTGCAGAATACTACTTTTTTTGAAAATTTGTACTTTTTTAAATTTCAACTTTTTGAGAATCTTTCGTTTTTGTCTTCAAGACTGCGAAAATTTTGACATTTCTAAATTTTATTTTTTCTAAATTTTGACTTTTTCAACATTTTGACTTTTGACTAATTTAAAGTTTTTGAAAACTCGATTTTTTTTAATTTTGGGTCTTGAATTTTTTTTTTGTAAATCTATAAATCTTGATTTTTTTTTAAATTCTGCAATTGTAACTATTTTGAAATTTTTTTTTTTTAATTTCGACCTTCTCGACTTTAAATTTTTCTCAATTCATTTTTAATATTCCCACAATTTTTTTCTCAAAATATTTAGTTTTGTTTAATATTCAATTCTTTTAAAATATTTCCACATTTTTCTCGTTGTTTTTAAAGTCAATCCACATATTTCGATTTTTTTTGAAAATTTCAGCTTCGAGTTATCGACCTTTTCTCAATTTTTTTGAATTCTTCTACCTCTTTTAATTTCAATACTTTTAAAAATATTGACTTTTTTAAATTTTGTCTTATTTTTTAACCGCCACACTATCAAAATTTCGACTTTTTTAAAACTAAAACGTTTTGAAAATTCCGATTTTCTTAAAAACTTGGACATTTCAAATTTTTTATTTTTTTTAAATTTGGACTTTTATGGATTTAAAGTTTTTGAAAATTCCTTTTTTTTTTAAATTTTATCTCTTGATATTTCGATTTTTTTGTAAATCTGTAAATCTCGAGTTTTTTGAGAAATTCTACAATTGAAATTTTGATTTTTTTAATTCCGATCTTCGTGACTTTAAATTTTTCTCAAAATATTCAGTTTTTTTAAAATATTCGATTCTTTTTTAATATTCCCACAATTTTCTCGTTTTTTTTTAGGGTCGATGCACTTATTTTGAGTTTTTTTGAAAATTTCATTTTCAAATTTTCGACCTTCAAATTTTTTGTAAAATCTTTCTACCTTTAATTTAACATTGAAATATTTTTGAAAATATCGACTTTTTTTTTAATTTTGTCTTATTTTTAAATTTGAACAATTTCAAAATTTCCACTTTTTTCAAAATTTAAACTTTTTGAAAATTTCGACTTTTTAAGAACTTACATTTCAAAATTTTCAATTTTATTAAAAATTTTCACTTTCTTCGAAATTTCGATTCTTTATCAAATTGACCGTTGTATTAAAATGTTGGTTCTTTTTAACCTACTTGATTATTTTAAAAATTTTGACATTTCTAAATTTTTACTTTTTACGAATTTAAAGTTTTTGAAAACTTCGATTTTTTAAAATTTTGTCTTGAATTTTTTTTTTGTAAATCTATAAATCTTGATTTTTCTAAGAAATTCGGCAATTTTGACTATTTTGATTTTTTTTTAATTCCGACCTTCTCGGCTTTACATTTTTCTCAAAATATTTAGTTTTGTTTAATATTCAATTCTTTTTACAAATTTCCACATTTTTCTCGTTCTTTTTGAAGTCCACTTATTTCGAGTTTTTTGTTTCGAAAATTTCAGTTTCGAGTTATCGACATTTTCTCAATTTTTTTGAATTCTTCTCCTTTTTTTAATTTTAATACTTTTAAAAATATTGACTTTTTTAAATTTTGTCTTATTTTTTAACCGCCACACTATCAAAATTTCGACTTTTTTAAAACTAAAACGTTTTGAAAATTCCGATTTTCTTAAAAACTTGGACATTTCAAAATTTTTATTTTTTCTAAACTTTGATTTTTTATGAATTTAAAGTTTTTGAAAACTTCGTTTTTTTAAAATGTTGTCTCTTGATATTTCGATTTTTTTTTTGTAAATCTGCAAATCTCGAGTTTTTTGAGAAATTCTGCAATTTTGAGTATTTTGATTTTATTTTTAATTCCGACCTTCTCGGCTTTACATTTTTCTCAAAATATTTAGTTTTGTTTAATATTCAATTTTTTTAAAACATTCTCACATTTTTCTCGTTCTTTTTGAAGTCAATCCACTTATTTCGAATTTTTTGTTTCGAAAATTCCAGTTTCGAGTTATCGACCTTTTCTCAATTTTTTTGAACCTCTTTTAATTTTAATACTTTTGAAAATATCGACTTTTTTTTAATTTCGTTTTATTTTTTAACCGCGACACCATCAAAATTTCGACTTTTTTAAAAATAAAAGTTTTTGAAAAGTTCGACTTTTTTTAAAAACTTGGACATTTCAAAATTTTTATTTTTTCTAAATTTTGACTTTTTACGAATATAAAGTTTTTGAAAACTTCGTTTTTTTAAAATTTTGTCTCTTGATATTTCGATTTTTTTTGTAATCTGTAAATCTCGAGTTTTTTGAGAAATTCTACAATTGAAATATTGATTTTTTTTTAATTCCGACCTTCTTGACTTTAAATTTTTCTCAAAGTATTCAGTTATTTTTTAATATTCGATTCTTTTTTAATATTCCCACAATTTTCTCGTTTTTTTTTTAACGTCGATGCTCTTATTTTGAGTTTTTTTGAAAATTTCATTTTCAAATTTTCGACCTTCAAATTTTTTGTAAAATCTTTCTACCTTTAATTTAATATTGAAATATTTTTAAAAATATCGACTTTTTTTTAATTTTGTCTTATTTTTAAATTTCGACAATTGCTAAATTTCGACTTTTTTCAAAATTTAAACTTTTTGAAATTTTCGACTTTTTAAGAACTTACATTTCAAAATTATCAATTTTTTTAAAAATTTTCACTTTCTTCGAAATTTCGATTCTTTATTAAATTGACGATTGTATTAAAATTTTGGTTCTTTTAACCTACCGATTATTATTAAAAATTTTGACTTTTCCGCGAGATATTAACTTTTTTGTTAATTTCGCCATTTTTTTTTGAAAGATTTTATTTTTTTCAAATTTCGACCATTTCTGAATTTCTATTTTTTTAAATTGTCACCTTTTTAAAATTTCAGGTCTCTCAAAATGCCACCTTTTTCAAAATTTTCCCTTTTTTTTTCATTTGAAAATTCATTTTTTTGAACATTTTCACTTTGTTGAAAATTCGGATTTCGTGAATAGTTACGCTTTTTTAAAATTTTGATTCTGTTAAATTTCCATTTTTTGAAAATCTCGACTTTTTTCAAAATTTTGTTTCGGAAAATTTCGACTAATTGAAATTTTTGATATTTTTCATCAGACGTTTTTGAAAATTATCAGTCAGCTTTTTAAAAATTTTGATTTATTTTGAAATTTCCATTTTTCAATTCGAAAAATTCAATTATTTGAACGATTGAACCTTCAAGTTAAAAATTTTGACCATTTGAATGGTTTTGCTCTTTTAAAATTTTGAGTGCTTTAAATTTAGACTTTTTGAAATTTTGACTTTTTTTCAAAAGTCGGGCTCCTGAAATTTTTATTTTTTTTTAATATACATCCTGACTATTTTTAACTCTACAATTTCGACTATTTTAAATTTTTGATTTTGTCTTAATTCAGTCGTTTTTGAAAATTATCAAACTGCCAACTTTTTCAAAATTTTGATTTATTATGAAATATTCTACTTTTTCCAATTTGAAAATTTCAATGTTTCGAACATTGTTACTTTATTCTTCATGGTGAACTCTTATTGGGCGTAAATATTGTGTTTATTAATTTTATTTAACATTTCTTCGCCCCAGTTTGGAAATATTTAAATTTTTATTGTTAGTTTTTTAGAACACAGAACTTGTCCCTAGAAACCAAGAAAGATTAAAAAACACAACAAAGGTTGCTCTAACGCGTTTCGACAGCGAGAAACTGAATTTCTCTCTGAAGATGACAGCTTGGCTGTCGAAAAGCGTTAGAGCAACCTTTGTTGTGTTTCTTAATCTTTCTTGGTTTCAGGGGACAAGTTCTGTATTTCAATTTTGGAAGATAACCAAGGACCAGTCCGTTCCACCAAACAAATTTTAGAATATTGTCAACAAACAATAAAAATTTAAATATTTCCAAACTGGGCCAAAGAAATGTTAAATAAAATTAATAAACATTGTCACTTTGTTAAAAATGTTGATTTTTTTGTTGAATAGTTGACTTTTCCAAATTTTGAGTTTTTGAAACTTTGATTGTTTGAGAATCTTTTTGTCACAATTTTGTCTTGAAATTTCGATTTTTTTTCAGAAATTTTTAAAAATTAGAACATTAGCTTTTTTGATAATTGTCCATGTTTCCTTTTTTTGAAAATTTCATGCTGAAAGCTTTCCATTTACTGTCCGCAATTGATGAAATTAGTATTTTTTTTCCTAATTTTCTTTGAAAATTTCGTACGTTTTTTCAAACTTCGCAAAAAAATAAAACCTTTGTGAGATAAAACCCTTTCAACTTATACATACAGAGGAAATAAATTGGGAGAGTGAGATTACAGTCGGAATTAAAAAAAAATCGAGTTTAAAAAGGTACTTTGACAGTTCAAGTTTACCTTTTAAATTTCAAGGAAAACTCTGAGTATCGAGAAGAAGGTCGAAATTAAATAAAAATCAAACATTTTTAGAAAAACTCTAAAATTTTAGGAAAAAATAAAAATTGAATGAAAGAAATAAAGAAAAAGTAGGACATGAAACCAAGAACGATTAAGAAACACAACAAAGGTTGCTCTAACGCGTTTCGACAGCGAGAAACTGAGTTTCTCTCTGAAGATGACAGCTTGGCTGTCGAAACGCGTTAGAGCAACCTTTGTTTTGTTTCTTAATCTTTCTTGGTTTCAGGGGACAAGTTCTGTATTTCAATTTTTGAAGATAACCAAGGGCCAGTCCGTTCCATCAAAAAATTTTTAGAATATTGTCAACAAACAATAAACATTTAAATATTTCCAAACGGGCCGAAGAAATGTTAAATAAAATTAATAAACATTGTCACTTTGTTGAAAATGTTGATTTTTTTGTTGAATAGTTAGCTTTTCCAAATTTTGAGTTTTTGAATCTTTGGCTGTTTGAGAACCTTTTGTCACAATTTTGTCTCTTGAAATTTCGATTTTTTTTTGTAATAAATCCTGATTTTTCGATTGCAAAATTCTGCAATTTTGACTATTTTAAATTTTGATTTTTTTTTTCAGAAATTGTTAAAAATTAGAACATTAGCTTTTTTTGATAATTGTTCACGTTTCCTTTTTTTGAAAATTTCATGCTGAAAGCTTTCCATTTACTGTCCGCAATTGATGAAATTAGTGTTTTTTTTTCTAATGTTCTTTGAAAATTTCGTACGTTTTTTCAAACTTCGCAAAAAATTAAAATCTTTGTGAGATAAACTCCTTTCAATTTATACATACAGAGGAAATAAGTTGAGAGAGTGAGATTAGAGTCGGAATTAAAAATAAAATCGAGTTTAAAAAGGTACTTTGACAGTTCAAGTTTACCTTTTAAATTTCAAGGAAAACCCTGAGTATCGAGAAGAAGATCGAAATTAAATAAAAATCAAACATTTTTAGAAAAACTCTAAAATTTTAGGAAAAAATAAAAATTGAATGAAAGAAACAAAGAAAAAGTAGGACATGAAACCAAGAAAGATTAAGAAACACAACAAAGGTTGCTCTAATGCGTTTCGACAGCGAGAAACTGAGTTTCTCTCTGAAGATGACAGCTTGGCTGTCGAAACGCGTTAGAGCAACCTTTGTTGTGTTTCTTAACCTTTCTTGGTTTCAGGGGACAAGTTCTGTATTTCAATTTTTGAAGATAACCAAGGACCAGTCCGTTCCATCAAATAAATTTTAGAATATTGTCAACAAACAATAAAAATTTAAATATTTCCAAACTGGGCCGAAGAGATGTTAAATAAAATTAATAAACATTGTCACTTTGCTGAAAATGTTTATTTTTTTGTTGAATAGTTCGCTTTTCCAAATTTTGAGTTTTTGAAACTTTGACTGTTTGAGAATCTTTTTGTCACAATTTTGTTTCTTGAAATTTCGATTTTTTTTTAAATCCTGATTTTTCGATTGCAAAATCCTGCAATTTTGACTATTTTAAATTTTGATTTTTTTTTCAGAAATTTTTAAAAATTAGAACATTAGCTTCTTTTAATAATTGTTCATGTTTCCTTTTTTTGAAAATTTCATGCTAAAAGCTTTCCATTTACTGTCCGCAATTGATGAAATTAGTGTTTTTTTTCTAATGTTCTTTGAAAATTTCGTACGTTTTTTCAAATTTCGCAAAAAATTAAAATCTTTGTGAGATAAACTCCTTTCAATTTATACATACAGAGGAAATAAGTTGAGAGAGTGAGATTACAGTCGGAATTAAAAAAAAATCGAGTTTGAAAAGGTACTTTGACAGTTCAAGTTTACCTTTTAAATTTCAAGGAAAACCCTGAGTATCGAGAAGAAGATCGAAATTAAATAAAAATCAAAATTTTTAGAAAAACTCTAAAATTTTAGGAAAAAATAAAAATTGAATGAAAGAAACAAAGAAAAAGTAGGACATGAAACCAAAAAAGATGAAGAAACACAACAAAGGTTGCTCTAACGCGTTTCGACAGCGAGAAACTGAGTTTCTCTCTGAAGATGACAGCTTGGCTGTCGAAACGCGCTAGAGCAACCTTTGTTGTGTTTCTTAACCTTTCTTGGTTTCAGGGGACAAGTTCTGTATTTCAATTTTTGAAGATAACCAAGGGCCAGTCCGTGCCATCAAAAAATTTTTAGAATATTGTCAACAAACAATAAAAATTTAAAAATTTCCAAACTGGGCCGAAGAAATGTTAAATAAAATTAATAAACATTGTCACTTAGTTGAAAATGTTGATTTTTTTTGTTGAATAGTTCGCTTTTCCAAATTTTGAGTTTTTGAAACTTTAACTGTTTGAGAATCTTTTGTCACAATTTTGTCTCTTGAAATTTCGATTTTTTTTTAAGAAATCCTGATTTTTCGATTGTAATTTCCTGCAATTTCGACTAGTTTAAATTTTTGATTTTTTATTTCAGAAGTTTTTATAAATTAGAACATCACTTTTTTTTAAATTGTTCTAATTGTTCATGTTCCTTTTTTTGAAAATTTCACGCTGAAAGCTTTCCATTTACTGTCCACAATTTCGTATGCAACTAGACTACAAATTCATGCAGCCCTCCAGGCGTGTATAGTGGAATCATAGGTAGCTGAACTACCAACAGTTGAAACACTGCCACCTAGCGAAGCGGTTGCTCTCTAGGGAAGTTCCCAGAAGACAAGGATTCTAATATTCACAGACCAATAGGTTTGAATATTTATTAGATTCGAAGTTTGGAAACCAAATACCGGTTTCGATCTTGTTAGATCTCGTCAGTTTGGTATATCCAACTCGAATGCTAACAAATGTTCCGACAAGTAAGTACTAAAACATTCACAGGCGTCAAGCGAGTGACTCTTAGTACTACCACCTATTGGTCCATAGAGAAACTATGGCCATCGCCAACAATGTCGTATGCAAGTAGAATGCAACCTAGACTACAAATTCATGCAGCCCTCCAGGCGCCGTGTATAGTGAATTATGAGGTAGCTCAACTACCAACAGTTGAAACACTGCCACCTAGCGAAGCGGTTGCTCTCTAGGAAAGTTCCCAGAAGACACAATTGTCCACAATTGATGAAATTAGTATTTTTTTCGAAAATTTCGATCCTTTTTTAAAATTTCGCAAAAAATTAAAATCTTTACGACATAAAATCCCTTCAATTTATACATACAGAGGAAATAAGTTGAGAGAGTGAGGTTACAGTCGGAATTAAAAAAAATCGAGTTTAAAAAGGTACTTTGACCGTTCAAGTTTACCTTTTAAATTTCAAGGAAAATCCTGCGTATCGAGAAGGTCGAAATTAAATAAAAGTGAAACATTTTTAGCAAAACTCTAAAATTTTAGGAAAAAATTAAAAATTGAAAGAAAGAAACACGAAAAAAAATAGGATATTTTCATGAAATTATAACGAACTCTACTAAAATAAGTAATACAATTTTTAATGTAAATTATATTTCGTAAATATAATCAGAAGTGAAAATAGTGATGGCATGTCTGCCATCGCTATATTAAGGTACCCAAATGCAAATAATGTTAATTATTTATGGCGGCAGAATTCTTAAACTACATGTAATAAGAATGACTACGAAACTTATTTTATATTCATATCCGATAACAAAGGAAGTTAGTATAATAGCGCTCGAGTCAGTCAAGAAATTTATGGATCATATTCCTTATTGTTTTATATTAATCAAGTATTGTTTCCGTAAAAAAATAGTTAAAATGAAAAATATCAACAGGAGTAATTTAATTTAAAATAATTACAGATTGGTCGCCCTTAAAGGCATATGCAATAAAATTTAAATTTATGCGTCAATGTCCATTTGGTTGATTGAAAAATCGACCTTTATACATTTTAAAATAACCCTTACTAAACCTTGGGACACATTCAGTGAGGCAATAATACCAATGAAATATGCATCACTTTTTCATCAAATGACATACACATTCAAAAATACAAAGAATTGAAATAGTTGCCTAACTGAGATTTAGTTGCAACAAGTTCAATTTCGTTACTTTAGACAGTTAAGCACACACAAGCGATACAAGTTATTATTACCTTCCATAATGATATTGTGCATGAATTTGCTCGTTACATACATAGGATTTAGAAGATAAATTACGTAAGGCAGAAAGGGATTGTGGGGATTCGCTATTATGTTACCAAGTATTATGAACGAAAGTCAAAAACAACCAAAAATCAAAGCCAGTACAATATGGGATAGGGCCCCTCTCGAAGAAAATTCCCAACTACGCCCTGCCTAGACCCAAAGTGTTTCCGACATCAAATGCGTTAAGCATAGAAAATCGAAGAGTTAAGAACGACGGCAACAAAATCAAGAAAAAGCGTGCAGAAATGAGTGTAACATGCACATTTTTTATTGGCGATATTTTTCAGAGAACGCATTTCGTTCGTTCGAATACGATTGGTGATGCTGATAAAAACAAAGGTTATTTTAAATGGGGCGCAAAATTGATAAAATCCTAATGCAATTTGTCTAATCCATAATAATTAGTAATTTTTTATCATTTTGATCTTAATCACGAAATTTCGATGTAGAACTCGGAATTTCGACTTTTTTTTCTCAACATTTCGACATTTTTCTTAAATTTCGACTTTTTTCTCGAAATTTCGATTTTTTTCTCGAAATTTCGATTTTTTTCTCGAAATATTTCGAAATTTCTAAGTTTTCCTCAAATTTCGACTTTTTTCTCGAAATATTTCGAAATTTCTAAGTTTTCCTCAAATTTCGACTTTTTTCTCGAAATTTCGACTTTAAACTCAACATTTCGACATTTTTCTTAAATTTCGACTTTTTTCTCGAAATTTTGATCTTAATCACGAAATTTCGATGTAGAACTCGGAATTTCGACTTTTTTCTCGAAATTTTGATCTTAATCACGAAATTTCGATGTAGAACTCGGAATTTCGACTTTTTTTTCTCAACATTTCGACATTTTTCTTAAATTTCGACTTTTTTATCGAAATTTTGACCTTAGTATCGAAATTTCGACATTTTTCTTAAATTTCGACTTTTTTCTCGAAATATTTCGAAATTTCTAAGTTTTCCTCAAATTTCGACTTTTTTCTCGAAATTTCGATTTTTTTCTCGAAATATTTCGAAATTTCTAAGTTTTCCTCAAATTTCGACTTTTTTCTCGAAATTTCGATTTTTTTCTCGAAATTTTGATCTTAATCACGAAATTTCGATTTTTTTCTCGAAATATTTCGAAATTTCTAAGTTTTCCTCAAATTTCGACTTTTTTCTCGAAATATTTCGAAATTTCTAAGTTTTCCTCAAATTTCGACTTTTTTCTCGAAATATTTCGAAATTTCTAAGTTTTCCTCAAATTTCGACTTTTTTTTCTCAAATTTCGACTTTTTTCTCGAAATTTTGATCTTAATCACGAAATTTCGATGTAGAACTCGGAATTTCGACTTTTTTCTCGAAATTTTGATCTTAATCACGAAATTTCGATGTAGAACTCGGAATTTCGACTTTTTTTCTCAAATTTCGACTTTTTTTTCTTCTCAACGATTTCGACATATTTCTTCAAATTTCGACTTTTTTCGAAATTTGACTTAATCGATCGACGACTTTAAACTTGACTTTTCAAATTTCGACTTTTTCAAATTTGATCTGATCTGAAATTTCAAATTTCAGACATGGATAAAAACATGCTATTTTTAGAAATTTCCCTTTTTTTTTAACTTCGATTTTAAGCTCGAAATTTCGACTTGTTTCTCGAAATTTCGTTTTTTTTCCTTTTAAATTTCGACTTTTTTTCTCAAAATTTTGACTTTTTCTTGACATTTCGACCTTTTTCGCGAAATTTCGTTTTTTTCTCTCAAATTTCAACTTTTTTCTCGAAATTTCGACTTTAAAGTCAAAATTTCGATTTTTTTTTGAAATTTCGGCTTTTTTTCGAAATTTTAACTTTTTTTTCTCAAAATTTCTATTTTTTTTTAAATCTCCACTTTTTATCAAATTTCGACTTTTTCTCGAAATTTCGACGTTTTTCTAAAAATTTCGAGTTTTTTCTCAAATTTCGACTTACATTTTTCTCAAATTTCGACTCTTCTCGAAATTTCGACCTTATAAAGTCGAAGTTTCACTTTTTCTCAAATTTCGACTTTTTTCTCAAATTCCGACTTTTTTCTCGAAATTTTGATCTTAATCACGAAATTTCGATGTAGAACTCGGAATTTCGACTTTTTTTTTCGAAATTTCAACTTTAATCTCGAAATTTCTAAGAAAAAGACCAAAATTTGTTAATTAAAAATATCAATTATTGGTCGCATCCTACTACCAACTATCAAGATTGTTGGGAAAAAGGAGTGGTGGGAAGTAACTGCCTAATTTAACCATAGAGTGTGTTTATTATAGAGCCTTATTCTCGAAATCTCAAAAAAAAAAATTCCATATCAAAGTCGAAATTTCGAGATTAATCTCGGAATTTTAGGAAAAAAGTAGAAATTTCAAGAAAAAAGTTGAATTTTGGAGAAATAAGTCAAAATTTTTAGTTTAATGTCGAAATTTCGGGTTTAAAGCCGAAATTTTTTCGAGTTTAAATCCGAAATTTCGAGATTAAAGTCGAAAGTTCGAGATTAATCTCGGAATTTTAGAAAAAAAGTGGAAATTTTAAGAAAAAAGTCGAATTTTCGAGAAGAAAGTCAAAATTTTGAGTGTAAAGTCGAAATTTCGGGTTTAAAGCCGAAATTTCGAGTTTAAATCCGAAATTTCGAGATTAAAGTCGAAATTTCGAAATTAATCTCGGAATTTTAGGAAAAAAGTAGAAATTTCAAGAAAAAAGTCGAATTTTCGAGAAAAAAGTCGAAATTTTGAGTGCAAAGTCGAAATTTTGAGTGCAAAGTCGAAATTTCGGGTTTTTTCGAGTTTAAATCCGAAATTTCGAGATTAAAGTCGAAAGCTCGAGATTAATCCCGGAATTTTAGAAAAAAAGTGGAAATTTTAAGAAAAAAGTCGAATTTTCGAGAAGAAAGTCAAAATTTTGAGTGTAAAGTCGAAATTTCGGGTTTAAAGCCGAAATTTCGAGTTTAAATCCGAAATTTCGAGATCAAAGTCGAAATTTCGAAATTAATCTCGGAATTTTAGGAAAAAGGTAGAAATTTCAAGAAAAAAGTCGAATTTTCGAGAAAAAAGTCGAAATTTTGAGTGCAAAGTCGAAATTTTGAATGCAAAGTCGAAATTTCGGGTTTAAATCCGAAATGTCGAGATTAAAGTCGAAATTTCGAGAAAAAAAGTCGAATTTCGAAAAAAATCGACATTTCGAGAAAAAAGTCAAAATCTCTTAAAATATTTTTTTTTAACCAATGTCTTTTTTACGCCTTTGTAAAATGTCGAAATTTCAAAATATATTTTTTTTAATCGATGCCTTTCTACGCTTTTGTCGAAAATTCTACTTTAACCTTGAAATGTAAAGAAAAAGTCGAAATTTTGGGTAATAAAAAATTGAAATTACTGCTAAGTGTCAACATTATTGTTCCAAAATGTTGACTTTATTTTCCAAAAGTTTGATTTTTTTTTGAAAATTTAGACTTCAATTTTCGAAAGTTTTGACAATTTTTAAAAACTTCGACCTTTTTGAAAATTTCAACATTTTTTTTTAATTTCACGCCTAAAATTCATACTTTTTAAAAATTTAGCCTTTTTTTGAGTTTCCACTTTTCCAAAATTTTCCACTTTTTCGAAAATTTAAAACTATTTTGCAAACTTTCGATTTTTTTTTCAATTTCTTTAAAAATTCTACTTTATTCAAAAATTTCGATTTTTTAAACCGCAACATTTTGCTAAACTGTCGAGTGTTTTTGAACTATTTTGCAAAATGTTGAATTTTTGTGAAAATTTCGCAACTTTAAAATTTTTTGAATTTTTTCCGATTTTTTGAAAATTTTGATTTTTATGAAAATCTTGATTTTTTGGAAAATCTTGATTTTTTTTGAGATTTTTGACATTTTTTGAAAATTTCAATCTTTTTGAACAGTATTCATTAAAAATTTTCGATTCTTTAAGAAAAACTTGAATCTCAACTTTTTTTAAAATTTTAACTTTTCTAGTTCTTTGAAAGTTTGAATTTTTTTATATTTTTCACCTTTTCTCAATATTCAGGCTCTTTAAAATATTGACTTTGTTAGAAATTTAGGATTATTATTCAAAATTCAACTTTAAATCTCGAATTTTTTTAAAATTGCGTCATTTTATAAAAATCCGTAAATTTTTTTTGGAAAACGTCGACTTTTTCCAAAATTTTAACTTTCAATGAAAATTTCGAAATTTTGACTTTTCAAAGATTGACCTTAGTTTTGCTTTTGAAAATTTCATTTTTTTTCACAATTTCCACTTTTTTAGAAATTTCAAACAAAATGAACCATCAACTTTCGACTTTTATGCAAAAATCGATTTTTTCCTTTCGACTATTTCTCAAAGTTATGACGTTTTTCAAAATTGTCGACTTTAAAAAAGAATAACTTGAATTTGATTTCAAATTTCGACTTATTTGAAAATTTGGGACTATTTTTAAAATTTTGGTACTTTTGAAAATTTTGACTTTTTGCAAATGTCGTCTTTTCCGAAATTTTTTCAAAATTTCTTTTTTTGAAGTAATTTTTCTCATATTCATATGTTCTTTGGCAGCCCTAGAAGCTGAATTGTTAAAATTGACCAAATATGTGTTCAATTTCTTTATACAAAAAAATGTTTTTCTACAAAAACATAAATTTTATTACAAAAATTTAGACTTTAAGGTTATAAAATGCATTTTTAATTATAATTTTACATTTTGCTTTTTAATAATAAATGGTAAATTTAAAAAAGGTTCAAATAAACTATTTTTTCTTACACTGAACCGGCTTTTATGCTCCAACACATGAGTATTGAATGAACGAACTGTTTCTCCAACGTGTATACGACCTTAAGGTCAAGAAATTTCAATGATCAGTATATTTTTGAAAAGGATTAGTCTTCTTTTGACCATGCTCTTCCCTTATCGAAAAAATAAATAAATAAAATGGGGAAATGAGAATGTTCTCAAATTTCTCTTTTTTTTAAGCAACCTTCTTTACTGTAAAACAATCTAAAATGTTCAGTAGATGACTAATATTATTTGATAATTTTTATTTGAGAGTGAGATTGGCTTAACTTACAGAGTTCTACGCCTTACATTATTTTAAGTTTGAGACCATACATTCCAAAAAGGAAACGACTAACACAAATTAAAAACAAAATGCAAAAACTCACCTTCGAAGGGGTACCGTATTTGAACAATCCTCTTGCTTTTACTGGCGTAGTATTCTGTCTGTCATCACAGTAGGACTTCACATCTTCTATATTTTCCTGTAAAAGTTCATTCCTCAGCAGTATATTGTACACAGAACTCTCCCTCGTATTTTCCCCGTTTTCTTTAGATTTCTTAGCATTCTGTGCGTTCTTATTCGAATCGGGGATAGTGGCAAAGCTCGTGTCCCATTTGTTATTAGCTCTACATGGTATAAATCTATCATAATTCGAACTGCTATGCTCTCGGTAGCTTCTAGCCCCGAAAAGGTCTCTTGCCACTGTAGCCGCACCGCTATGCTGAAGTACTCTATCGTTGATACTTTCAAAAGGCATAGTGTAAATTGTAAAGGTGTTGTATATATAAATAAAACTTAGCTTAACTTCCTCGATTGTAAAGCAACAATGATTTGTGGAACATCAAAACCAGGACACTGTTATGTATATATCATGGTAATTTATTGGAGTTCAAATGTCGAATCATATCGATAACATGATGCACTAAATATCAAAATTTGAAACTATCGTGGAAAAATCGTATTTACGAATAAAATTCAAATATTAGATGTATAAACTTGTCAATGGTGTGTGGTGTGAGTGACTCTCCACTGACATTTGTCACGATAACTAACGTTTGTACTCGACGATTCACTGATGATATGATAAATTATCTGTAAATGGAGTGGTGCGGATAAAAATTAATTATTGTTGGCTCAGCGATTAATAAAATGAGTTCTCGCAGCGCACTGCCCACAAAAACTTCGGCCGTCTACCATGAAAAACGCTCAGCCCCCCCACTCCTGTAACGACACTGGACCTTTAAATTTGAATTTGTAAGCCAGAATGGCTTCAGCACCCATAGAAAATCAACTTCGGACAATTTTAATACTTATCCACAGGAAAGCATGTTTAATCGCATTATCATTAGACCCCCGCTGTTCGCGTGAATTAGCAGAAATGCTTCAAAAATCAGTTTGACAGAATATCCAAATGGCTTCTGCAGCTTCAGCTGCATTCATACGCTTTAGTGCTAATGAGCGTACCAGCATTTCCTGTATTGGTACAAAATAACTACTAAAATGACAGTCCTATGGGGGATCATAGAAATAGGAATGTAAAGAAAGGTTACTCCATAAGCAAAATATCGAATTGAAACTGTCACACCTGGACGCCTTTTACTCGTGTTGCCAGTTGTGTTAGATGCTTTCGCACTAACAAAATTTTGGAGTGCATGAAGCAAAACGAATTTTCACCACAAACGCAAGTTTTTATAGGTGTTGAGAAATTATCTACTTTTTTCTTGAAGTTTTTATCTGTTTTATTACGTCCAGTATATTTATGGTGTATTTTGGTCGCGCTTCAATTACAGAAACGCTAGAACTAGTTCAAATTTGTCAAATTAATAAATATATTAAAACCCCCACTCAGTATAACAAATTTCATTTTTTCCTTTACGTTTCAATTTTAAACTAGCAATTTTAATTTTATCCTTATACTAAAAATTCTGACTTTAATTCTATTTTTGTTGTAATTGTCCAGAAAACGTTGTCTTCAAAATTGAGTTTTCGAAATTTCGGTTTGGTTTTATCTTGAGTTAAACCCAAAATATTGGAGGCGATTTAAATAAGAGTATGAGCCTCACCAGCCCTAAATGCAATCCAATATACAAATTCATAGGCAGAAGGGGTGACAAATTATAATATGTACGTAGCCTGGCCATTAGCTTGACAGTACAGATGGCGGACAATAATACCTCTCCATGTGTACAGAGTTCTACTTCAGAAGGCGCAATCTACAAACTTTTTTATCTATGAATCAGTAGCCTCCCATTTGTTGACCATAGAGATTTTGAGAAAATGGGAAGTAGGTTAAATATACTGACAGTTACACTTGACACATATATAACCTCCAATTGCCAATTGGTACACGTAATAACAGAATCTAATTATTTGATATAACTATTTATTTAAGTGATAAAATTATGTTGTAAAATTGATATCTAAAAAATGGATTTAACGATTTTATTCAAAGCTTGTGTCAAAACTGTCAGGGCAACAAACAGAGCGTTAGAGATTAAAGAACCAAAAGGCAATATTTTGAAAACAAACCAGAAAGATGCAAATTTAGCTAAACCCAGGGAGGTAGTTAAGCAAATTACGTACCTCCAAAACTTCCTCTTAGAAAATAAAGCAGCGTATTTGAATGTTTTGAATTATTTGTCTACAAAAAACACACTAACAGATGTTGATCGGGAACAAATCGACACGACAGCAGAGAAAATAGTGAATGCGTGTACCAGTCTAATTAATGAGTATAGAAAAGAAGTCCCAAAACTAGTCAAGTCGAAGCAAAAATTGGAACACTACACTCACATCGCTGATAGTTTGGAACAATACTTAAAAAGTGTCTCGAAAATATACACAGAGGCTAAAGCCCTTAGAATAGCCCGTGTCTTGGGAACGCACAAGTTGTCCAAATTGGAGACAACACCGAAAAAGGTGGCGCCCAGCGAGAAGGTTAATCAGAGCACTAAGACAGATTTAAATGACAAAAGCGTAATTATACCACACAATTTAAACATGCCACAACCCAACATAGATGAAGAGTTAGCATCTGAAGAGATGCAGATGTTCGAGGAGGAGAATGAGATGCTATTTAATGAATTAAACAATCTATCGGATGAAATTAAGCATATGGAGAATAAAGTTGTGCATATTTCCGAATTACAGGAGCTGTTTACGGAGAAAGTATTACAACAGGAGCACGACATAGAAAGGATAGCTGAAGTGGTGGCTGGATCAACCGAGAATATGAAGGATGCAAATGAACAGATAAGGCAAGCAATTCAGAGAAATGCCGGGCTGAGGGTGTGGTTTATTTTTTTTATGTTGGTCATGTCATTTTCTTTATTATTCTTGGATTGGTATAACGATTAGTATTTCAATTTAATTTAAATAGTATACATTTAAGTCTGTGCTAAATTTATAAAAGTCACTATGTATAAAACTGGGAATAGTCTAAGAAAAATAAATTGCATCTTCGGTGTTATGTATATTGTTGTTGAGAAAGTTTTAATAAACCATTTTTTTAACTTTGAGCAGCATTTATTAAATTTGTAGAGTACACAATCCTAAATCCTGTGTTATAAATACTACCACAACTAAGATCAAGTCTGATTTAAATAAATTAGTATTTTCCGCATCGAATCTTTCAAACCAACTTTGACTCTGAAGCTACATTGTTTCCTAACTATAACTGAGATTAAGCAAAGATTCAGTTTAAAAAAATATATATTTTGAACCAAGATCGATTAAATTTTGGCTTAGCTGAAACTTAAAAAGCTCATAATTTTTTAGAAAATTAAAATTTTAAGCAAAACTAAAAACTTTGATTAAGATGAAATCTAAGAAGTATAATTTCAAGTTAAACTAAAAATTTTTAGAAAAAAAATTGAGATCTACAGGAAGAATTCGATATTTGCAGTAAAATTTTCAACAAAAAGTTAAAAAAAGTTTTAACGTAATAAAACAAATTCATTTATAAATACGAAACGTACTTGATAAAGAGTTACATTAGCCAACCCTAACCGAATGTGTTAGATTCTTACAGAATCATCTGGAGGTCTAAATTTTTAAGAAAAATCACATCAAGCCCCCAACTTAAAAAAAAAAACCTTTCCAACAATAATAACTGCCTGAAAACATGAAAAATATGTATTACTAAATTTTGAATTTGACACCTTTGATGTTCTGACTCAATTTTCTCACCTAAATTCTAAAGTTTACAACCCTGAGGTAATAAATGAACGAAGCTTGAGGGTTTAGAGTCTAAACCCTCAAGCTTTGTTCATTTATTACCTCAGGGTTGTATGCTAAACAAATGTGTTTTTTAATAATTGAACCCAAAGGTCATTACCTGTGATTAAAATGGGAAATAAAATAAATTCTTTTAGCATATACACTTTATTCATTAGAAAAATATGTGTAAACAATAAAAAATTTCCATAATCTGCAAACATTCTTTTGATATATTCATAGAATCTATGGTATTTACACTAATCTGGAAATAAATAATTATAAATACTTCACGTAACAAAAGTATACACCACAGCCATAGCAATAAAAAATGCTAAGAAATAAGCCTGTCCAAAGCCTTATCGCGATCATTATTTGATAATAAAAGGGCATCTGATGCCTGCTCCTCTGTGAAACCGAGATCCAATAATTCAGACATTGCTAACAGATGCTCCACAATCTGGAACAAGAATTAATAAGTCAGTTAACAAAAATTAAGTTAAAAAATTCTCGTTAGAGCTGCATAGCCTTAAAATGTTTAAAATGGACCACAAATAGAGCCTTCAATGCCCGCTTGCACACTTGATACATCTTTGGGGTATTATTACATGCAGTCTTAGGTAAATTGTGGTTTTTAGGAGCTTGAAAACTTGCAACTCTTAAAGCAAGAAGTCAACTTGAAAGGCATATCCCGAACTCAATGTTTTGTGCATTTAAAAAGCAATAAAAAATTGTAAAATTGGAAAAAAGAGAAATGAAATGGGGGAGAGACGGAGAATCTTCCAGATTTTTAACTACAATCGTGTTTTTTTCAAAATTTTAACCATTTTGTCCCGCAACTTCCAGAAAGTAATCGAAACAGGGTCAAAATAGTCCCCACAAATTTTAGTTAAAAAACTTACTCTTTTCTGGTCATTTCCTATTTTCTTGCAAACTCTGACTACTCTCGAAAGAGGAAATCCCATGGCGCTGACGCATCTCACCATCTCGTGCACGCTCAACGGCAAACTATTAATCTCTTCTATATTGTCACTTGGTCTCTTGGGTGGTAAAAATTCACTACTTTTAGGTCTAGCAGTTTTCGCGTTATTACTCGGCGACATTGGACTATAATTCACGTTATCTAAATGAGTATTATCAAGATTTTTAACAAGGTCTGGCACACTTTCACAGTGATAGGATTTATCATCTGCGAGCATGGAAGAAGAACGAAAATCAGCACTATTATAATAGTTGTAAGGGGGCGTAATAAAGTGATTTGTTGCAGCATAGTTCTCTGGGTTGTAATAGTAACCGTTTACGTGAGAATATGAAGAAGTTTGGCCCACAACTGGGGCCGGTATAGGGGGAATGTAGTTATAATTTGATGCATTTATCGAATAGTTAGACTGCGCCGAAGTGGAGGGAATTTCATAGCTCATTTTACCACTTCGTAATACTTGTGCTAATTCTTCCATATCGTTAATAGATTTTAAAGCCACATGATCAAAAGGACTAGAGGTGTCTGCTTCGAATTCGGATATGTTAAAAGGACTTTTATCATCCGCTTTGCTGACAGTTTTTTGTTCTTTGGCATATAAAGGAATGGGGGTTAGAATATTAGAATAGGAATGTCCCCCTGCTTGGGTAGGCATAAGAACCTGATCGTCCACCGGAAAATTATAATAATTAGGCGTTATTGCTGGTACAGCATTATTGCTGTTAACGTTAAAACTTAAAGAAGCGGAATCACTAGCAATTTTATCACTTTTTTCTTTTTCAAGTTCATCTTGTTTTTTCCTTCTTTCCTCCCTCACTCTCTCATTCTCTTCTCTTAATTTCTCCAAACGCAGCTTTTTCTCTTCCTTTAGCACACTACGGGCCGTTTTCCATTCATTTACTCGCTCTAGTACGGTATTTTCCACGTTAAAATCATACTTAGGAGTATTATTTAAAACTTGCTCATTCAGACTCAGTCGTTGAGCATAAGTCATAAGAAGGTTTATTTTTGGAGGCGGCTTGTATTTCTCCGATATTTTCACGTTAATTCCGTCCAAGTAGCCCCCAGCAAACTCTTGGGTAGATTTGTTAGACATTGTTCATAATTTCTCGCCTTCGAACGAACGATTGCACTCACGTTATCCTACAAAAAGTCGCGTGTTGTCGCATAGTAAATTATCCTATTTTAAATCTAACAGGTTATGAGATTTGAAACGAATTTACAACATGAAACTAACACAAATTGTGGATTTAGAAATGTTTCTTTAGAAATGACAACTAATATGACAGCTGTCAAATTATAACCTGCAATTTTCAGTGCCACCAACTAAAAATACTAATAGGCGCTTAATGCCGCTTAATACCAAAAATAAAATTTTTCTATATTATGAATTTTTAATATGAAATATAGCATATCAACACTTATTTAAGGGCACTTATTATATTTAAAATCAATTACTTTTAATTTTAGGTTTTAATATAACTTTCTCTGTGCCTTTAGATGTTTTGTGGTTTACAGACAGGGTCGGCTCTAGAGATTTTTACTTCTCAGACACGATGTCATTTTTTTCGTAAATACTAAGCAGAACGGAAGCAAGCCGTGCTTCAGCCACAAAATAAGTAACAATCAGAAGTCTAACTCTCATCACGTGACTGTCAGAGTCCCGGACCTTAAAGCCCGTCTAAACTGAAAATCTAAACAGAAACTGCCAGTGCAGTAGAGATGCGCAGGTCAAAGATTTTAAAGGCGTCGAGTCTGGTTGTACATCAGCTCTGTGGACCTGCATCCACTTTACGTATTCGCCGGACCTTTATAAGTCAGACCCACGGGCGGCTAGATGACAGGAAAATGAAATTATTTTTATATTTTACAGTAATAACTAAAATAAAGTACCGTACGCCTATGTAAAATATCAGTTTATAACCATTCAAGGTCACGGGCGATCGGCATCGATCTCAAAGGGATTAGGCGAGAGTTAACCTTCTGGTTGTGTTATTTATTTTGTGCTTCAGCGATTGATAACTGGAATATTTGTCCAACGTAGTATTTTGGATGTGAATATGACAAATTTCTCCTCAGAAATGTCGCTACTACAATTGCCGTCACCCTGTATAAAATGTAAACTCTGATTATGTTATTATAGTCTCCATAACATTCCATTACTTCAACCCAAATTTTATTTTTTTCTGCAAATAATAAAAAAGATTCAAAGAATCCAAATAACCCTCTTTTCTGCTATTTTTTTTTCGAAAAATTGAAATACCTTTAAAAATATTAATGATAGCTATAAACTTGTGTACATAATCTCACCTTATTTTTTTTTACGTAAAATCCAAATAAAATATAAAATATTGGGGTTGATATTTAAAATAAGAAAGTTTACGTCTACTCTACGATATAACCGTAAATGGGAGAACGTTAAAAATATTTTTAAAAGGTAGTTTAGCCTCGATTAGCCCCATGGACAAAATCGGTTTGTCTTTATAAAAAGTGGTACTGTATATAAAAGCAACCTCCTAACTAAAAAAACACCTGTGGCTATAGCAGCGTATAGTCATCAATTACGACAAAAAGTCAATGGAAATTCGATCAGAATAAAGATTTTAAAATAATGTTGTCAAACTCAATTGGTTTGGAATGCGCTTTGGATATAACAAAAATGGCGGCAATGACGTCACCACTTGTCTACTACCTGGAGTCGGCCCTGTTTCTAGGGTTGCGTTCGCTTATTCGCTGAATGTACTGAATGATGCTCCCGTTTTGCCAACTTAAACGTTGATGGCTTTCATCTGTTTCTGTGTCAAATTTTTAACTTTCATTATCTACAACTTATATGGAAATGGAAATTAAGCAAGTTTTAATGTCGCGTTAGTTCATTTTCTCATAAAATATCCATACAAATGACTCGGCATCGTTATACATTTACTAATAATTAATTATGTCTTAAATTTTAATATTTAATTGTATTTTATTTACGTTTTAAGTTCGCACTAGTTTCATCCATCTGTTACTTGTGTTTTAAGTGGTGTTTTTTATTATTATTACCATGGGGGAGTCTACTGATTCGTTACTCAAAGCTATAAAGCACTACCAGAGTGGTTTGGATAGGTATTCAGATCAAAAAAATGAAGCTAAGGTAGGTTATCCTGCGGTTAATTTCGTTCTCTAAAAAATACTGGACTTTTAGATGCTGCACTGCATCGGAAGACTGTACAGGCTGCCCATTAAAGTGGAACACTTGGAAGAGACCGGAGTAGGGAGAACGGTAAACGCCCTTCGAAAATTAGGGGGAGAAGTTGGCGAAGCCGCCCGAACTTTGGTGGCCAAGTGGAAGGAGATGGTTGTGGATCAGCAGCAGGAGGAAGCATCCGAAATGGGTAATTTGGTTTTGTGTTGTTGCTTATTTTTGTAAATTTCCAGAGTTTTTTTTCAATATTTTCTTGAAATTTGGAGCTGTGTTTATTGTTTTCCATAAAATTTTCGAATTCAAATTCAGAACTTCAACGTTTTTTGAGATCTTGATTTTGATTCCTATGTTAACTTCAGCAGTTTTAAAATTTTTGGACTAAATTAGAAGTTTTGACTCTAAAACTAGAAACTGAAAACTGGAGTTTTTTTTGCAAAATTTCTCTTTAAAAATAAGTTGAGGGTTAACATTTTGGGAAAAAAAGCCTAAAAAAATGTAAATTTCAAGTTTAAGAGTTAAAATTAAAATTGCAGCAAAAGAGACTGAGAAGATCCAGGAACAGAATGATAGTCTGGGTAGAAGCAATTTTAATTCTAGTCTTAATGACTGTGATAAATTAAATTCAGACCTGAGGGCAAACAAAGATAAATTGTATTTAAATAAATCTAATTTGATTAAAGAGAAAGAGAAGAGCCGAGAAAGTACTAGAAAATTGGAAGAAACTGTCAAAAGTGGTCATAGTTCAAGCGAAAAACTTGATCGAAAGGACCACAAGAGTTCAAAACATAAAAGAAAACGGAAAGATTCGTCAGATCGAAATAAAGTTAAAAAGAAAACATACTCCGATTCTAATTCCACATCAGTTAACAATAAATCGGGATCTGAAAGTGATGTACCCAAAAAATCGAAGATTTCTCAAGAATCCACCTCTGAATCCGAAACTGAGGACAGAATGAAGGCATCAAGCTCAACAAAGCAATCGGATTCTGACAGTGATGCAAAATCAAAGAAATACACTAAAAGACATCATAAAAGTCGCAGGGCGAATTCCGCGTCTGACAGTGAAGAAGAAACGAGGAAAACCTACGGTGGGAATTCAGAGTCATCCAGTGAGGAAGAAATGAGGGAATCAAAGAGCACCTATAGGGGGAATCCCGAGTCTTCCAGTGAGGAAGATACAAGGAAATCAAAGAGCCATAGGGCGAATTCCGAATCCTCCAGTGAGAAAGAAACGAAAAAATTAAATAAACATTACAGAGCTAAGTTGACCACTGAGGAAGAAACGAAGAAATCAAGGAAAATCCACGAGTCTGCTACTGAGGAAGAAATCAGGAAATCAAAGAAGCGCCACAAGTCATCCGATTCCGAAGGCGAGAAAAAGTATTACAAAGAGAAGAAGAAGAAGCGAAGGAAATCGATCTCTGATTCTGATAGTGAAGAGGAAATTAAAGAGAAGAAAAAAACAAAACGCTATTCCGATTCTGAGTCCGAAGATGAAGTAAAAAATAAACTCGACTCTGATTCTGAAGCGGATGAAGAATCACGCAAACGCGAAAAACATTCTAAATCGAAACACGAACACAGGAAGGAGCATAAAAGTAAGACGAGTAAATCTGAGGAGAAATCGGAGAAGCATTCGAAGAAATCTAAGAGTGAGACGGAAGCTGTGTCTAAGTCGAAGCATTCTGATCATAAAGAGAAAGAAAAAGATAAGCATAAATCCATCGAACGTAAGAAGCATGAAAATAAACCGTCGACGTCAAAAAGTGAGGATAAACGTAAGAATAAAGATAAATCATTAAGTGATGAGAAACACGCGAAAGATAGGCACAAGGACAAAACCCACGGTTCGTCTAGTAAATCTGATAAAAAAGACAAGACCAAACGTAGTTCCTCAGGTAATAAATCGGAAAGTATCAAAGTTAGTTCGCCGTCAACATCAAAATCTGTGATCAAAACTACGACTGGTATCGATTCAGCTTCGGGGGCTAGTTTCGCCGAAGCTCTGGGAATGTGTGGACCCATTTCTAGTAAAAATAGCGCAAAGAAGAAGGTGAGCTCAAATTCATCATTGACTTCTGCCGAGAAAGAGAACGGAACGAGCAGTAAAGTGCCATCTGATCTTCAGGTGAGTCCTATTAGCTAAAATTATTTGAATATTTTAACTCCTTTCTTTTAGAATTTTGATTTTTCCGACTTATTTTGATTTTTCCCAGACAGTTTTTTTTTTGAAAATTTTGATTATTTTAGAATAATTCGACTTTCTTTAAAAAACTTCTGACATTTTTGAATATTTCAACTAGTTTTGAATATCTTGACGTTTTTTTAAAAATGTCAATTCTTGAAATTTTGACTATTTTAAATTTTCCACTTTTTCACGAAATTTTACTGAACTTGAAAGTTTCAGCTTTCAAAAAAATAGATTTTTTTTCCAAACGTTGCTCTTTTATCGAATGTTTCGATTTTTTTCAAAATTTGACCCTTTTCCGAAATTTCGACTTTCATTTCTTTTTGAAAACTTTTCCGTTGTCGAAAAATTTAACTTCTCGAGGTTGTGATTTTTTTTCCGAAAATAATAACTTTTTAGAAAATTTAAATTTTTCTGAACTTCAATTTCAGTTTTGGTGATTGTTTGAACATTTTGACTTATTTTGAATTTCTTGACTCTTTTGAAAACTTCAACCTTTTTTGCCAAATTAACTTTTTTTGCAAATTTCGATTTTATTCAAAGTTTTTCCAAAATTTTCAACTCTTCTCTGAAAATGTCGACATTTCTAAATTTCCATTATTTTTAAATTATGCTTTTTCTACAATTTTTTCCTTAGTTTGCACGTTTCCACTTCAAAAATTCTACTTTTTTTAAAGTTTAGGCGGAGTTTTGACCAATATTGGGCCACCATAACTAATGTTTCTGTTCCAGTCTGAATGAAAAAACTTTCGGTCTGCCTATACTTATTTTGTTTCGTTTTTCGTCTTGCCTTACGACTTTGTTTCGCTTTTCGTCTTGCCTTACGACTTTGTTTCGTCCTTTATAAGCAGAACGAACTAGTGAAATTACCAATATTTTATATATGGATTATTATTATTATTATTATATATGGATTTTCCAGCCTCCACCTCTTATAAAAGATGATGATCTGCCGCCCTTAGATATCAACATATCCAGTTTATTACCAACGATTACTCCAAATTATAGACCTTTGGGAAATTTTGCCCTTGATACCCCACCGAGATCAATGATGACAGACGACGAAGCCTTAAACAAAGTATTAACATCAAAAAATCAAAGGTATATACCCCCCTGCCCCCCAAACATCATAACGAATTCGATCGTATATTTACAGGACAAAAGTATATTCAGGGAACAAAGCCGCTTGGGGCAAGGTCCCAACACTATTCGAGCTTTGTATCCGAATACTACAAGACAACATAGACGCTTTAGAATACACAGGCGGCGTCCCATACTCAATCTTGAAACCAATTCTGGAGAAAGCCAACCCAGACCAACTCTACATGATGGAACATCACAACCCCTATCTAATTGAAGATTCTGACGAATTGTGGCAGCTCCACTGCCAGAAAGAGTTTCGTAATAAACATCGGGAAGAGATGGAGTCTTGGCGAGATATGTACATGAGGTGTCTCGACGAACGCGAAGCCAAACTGAGAGCCCTAACTGCCAACATCAAACAGGCTCAGGATAAATCGGTACCAGTGAGGACCACGAAGTTGGCGTATGTAGACGCTGTGGTGAAGCCGCCCAGGAACGTGGCCCGGAAGCAGGCAAAGCATGGCACGGGGGCGGCGGCCGATAAGAAACCTGCCGTGACGCCGTCCGCGCGGTTGGCGAGTTTGGCCACTGCGGGGGAGGCCGGGAGAGTTGCTGTTCCTAATCCAGGCGCGAGGGCCGTAGAGAGATCTAGTAAGTTTGGTATTTGTTAATCGAATGTGGTGTGTAAAAAGTTAGTTTCAGGTGGAAGTCATGCGGCTGTGAAACCTAAAAAAGCTCCACTTATGGCCAAAACCTTGTCGTTATTTAAAAATAGATTTAGGAGGTAGATAATTATTTATTTTGAATTTATTTTTATTATTAGGAGGGTTATAGTAATTATAACGATGATTTGTAAAATTAGGTCAATTTTGATTATAATGTAATGTATAGCAAAGATGTAAATATATTTGACATGTATGAATTTTATTACTATGTTTCATTGAAAATTGATTAATCCTTGATCGGGATGTAACTTGTTTATCTACTTGATTTCAGATAATTTCAAGAGGAGAAAAATGTTCAAACTCAAAACCTCCACATTTTTCTCTAAATTTCAAGTGTAAAAGTTAATAAATTAAGAAGTGTACACCCCTCGACTTAATTTTATGCCTTATAGTTACATTTCGATTTTTTTAATCTTAAACTGGAAATTTTAAACTCCAAATTGTCCATTTTCAATCTAAGATTTCTAATTTTTTTCTCGGGTGTTAAAGTCAGCGTTGCAGTTTGGCTTCTTGTTTATTTTTTGGCTTCCCGGAATTCCGAGAGGGGGCGGGGGCGATACCGAGTTTCCAAGACATTTCTCAGTATAAAGTTGAGAAACATTCACCTATCCTGGGTGCAACCAATGTACTAAGTATTAGGTTCGGTATCGCTGGTCATTGGTATCTGTTGAACAAAATTTAAACAGAATAAGACAATCTAAAATAATAATATATTAATAAAAATAAAGATTATCTAAAAAAAAAAGAATAAAAATTCAAATACCAAACATTTTCAGTTAACAAAATGTAATAGTTTGAAACAATTAAGGTAAAAGCACTAAAGCTCGACATTGCACTAAAGGATGTCACTTTTTTGATAAAGTTTTTATTATAAGAATATTTTTCTTGATATTACTTTACAACTGGTGTGAGACACCTACTGCTATCTTTGATAGTATTCTGTAACCATTTTAAAACTATTCAAAGAAAATGATAGAGATATTAGTATCATAAGTAAATCTCAAATACTTGAAGTGCTCAACGCACCAAAAATGATTTTAAGAAGATATAGGATTAAATATAAATTTGAAGTTCCATTAAACGTTAATGGATAACTTAATATAAAAAATATATATCTTTATTTATGAAATGTTTATTATTATTACAAATGGATACGCCTATTATTAGTGATCCAACTTTTTTGGGGTGTCATCGATTGGTTCCTATGACAAGATTTAAATAAATACAAATATGGACTTAAAAAATGTTGTTTATTAAAGCTTTTATAATAAAAAGTTATTTTCTAAATGTTACCCTGTTTATATAAAAATCTATCTGTAACTCTTCTGTTGTTATATATTTGATTTTCAAGAATAAAATTCATGCATTCCGTAAAGTGTCCAGCATTAGTGCTTTTCTCTTACATGGAAAAATTATACATTTTGTCCCAGAAGAAAAAAATAATGCAATCTTTATTAGTTAAATAAATGTCAAAAGTATAAAAAATGCAGTTAGCTTTGTATCAAACGACAAGATTTTCACAGACCCATTCTTCCTTGATTTTCCAATGCACTAATTTGACTTCTAATTTTTTTTTTATATTTCAATTTCTAAATTGTGAAATTTTGTAAAACTGATACACAGAACATTTTTTATTAAAAAAAATGTATTTTCGATTTTTTTAAAAGAATTAATATTCTACCTTCGGTTTTATATAGTTTTACTTTGACACTTTGAGTAATAAAATTATTTCTAAGGAATCAATCGAAATGATGGTAATATCTGTGGTAAAAAGGGAAATAAATTGACATAATAGCATGGGAATAAAACCAGTTTTATTGTATTATAATGCACAATGTGAAATATCTCCATAAATTTACAGAATATCATTTCCTGACCTATATACATTAAAAAATAAATGTACAAAAAGAATTTGAAAGAAGTACGAGATATTTCTTAACAATTTGAAGGTAATGAATAATCTTAATTTGAAAATTTTATGACAAAAAGAACTTAATAGTAGAATCAAGTGTTATTATTAATATTCATTATAAAGTTCCTACAAATCCACTTGATACAAAAGCAAATCATTAATTAGCCTTTCCTCTCTTAACCTCACAATCTCGCATCGTAATAATAATTTGGAATCTCACCCACACACACACGAAAATTGTCAAAATATGATATAACAAGTGGCCCAGCCGGCTCGACGCCGCGCTGTCGCCGTTATTAATTAGTACACTATCACATTCCACAGAGGAGGAAAAATGCGAAGGAAAGATGCGACTCCCTGTAACGGTGGAATAAAAGTCTATAGAATGGAGCATCTTAGTTTAAAGGGGACGCGACCGTGGCTCCCGATGTACTTATTCGCGCGTTTTCCCCTACTCTGCTTGTCTTTCCTTATTTCCCGAACTAACGTATAGAAGGCATCGTCTACTCCCATTCTCGTCTTGGCCGAAGTCTCTACGAAGGGGATACCATATTGCTTGGCCACCTAAAACATAAATTGTAATTAAAAAATCTGAATATTCAACTTATTCATCATATGTAAAATTTGATACATATTTTCACCCCCTTAGGGGCCGAATTTCTAAACATTCTTTCTTAACCGATGCCTTTGTCGTAAAGTACAATTTTGATCAAACATGCCGAAATTTTGATTATTTGACGCTGTAAAACAATATTTTCAATTGATGTCCAGTCTCAGCTTCTATAATTATTAACTCTACGAAATAAAGTGTTCCGTTAAAATTTCATCATCTGTGTAACGAATCTACATCAATTCCATTCATGTAAATTGTTTTAATAAAAATTACCTCAGTTAGTAATTATCTAAACCAAAATTATCTTCTAAAATTGGTATCATTCAGAACTTACTCCATAAATGACGTTTTATTTTAACTGGTAAACAATCAAAACGAAATTGGCGATCAAATTTAGAAAACTACTGAATAAATAAAGTAGCAAATTAAATTAAACTGACTATATGCTAATAGAAAAGCATTAAAACCAGATGCCATTAGAAACTTTCCATTAACTATTTTAAAGTGAACGATCTGGAGTTAATAGAAAACAGACGTTACAGCATTCCGCATGCATTAACATTTCCTATTGTTGTCGTAAGAACATGTAAACAATATAAACAATTTATTAATTTGTAATTATTATTAATCCAACTTTAGTCATACATAGGATGTTGTCAAGTTAATTCAGTGACTCATTTCTTACATAACGTCACCAGTAGTTCGTTTTTCAATTTTCCTATTACTAATAATAATAAAATGGAAATATTCAGATCCAGGCTAAGAATTTACTTAATCATTTTGCCCAAAGTTGGCAAAAAGTTGAAAAGAAAAGTTCCTGAAATTTGAGAAAATGTGTGAAATTATTCGACATATTTTTTTCAATATTTCGGCTTAAACGCAAAACTTTCTTTTAATTGCCAAATATTCTATTTTGAATTCGAAACTTTCCTGATTTTGTTTAATAAATTCGGATTTTTTTCTGCAGTTTTCATGTTTAATTTTTTCTTCCCACTAATTTTAAATTTAAACCCGACATTTCGAGCTTAAACTCGATATTTTG
Organism: Dastarcus helophoroides; assembly: GCA_028583605.1. NCBI lineage: Eukaryota > Metazoa > Arthropoda > Insecta > Coleoptera > Bothrideridae > Dastarcus > Dastarcus helophoroides. The sequence continues at coordinate 34,840,506 of CM053327.1, forward strand.
ATTTACTTCTAATATTTCTCTTTACGAAATTTCGATTTTAATCTCGAAGTATCAATTTCCCAAATAAATTATTTCGTTTTTTGGAGAGTTTACCTTTTAAATTCTTTTTCCTGTACAATTTTGACTTACAAGTTCGAAATACGTCTAGAAATCGGAAATCTTGAAATGTAGTTTAAAAAAATCAAATTTTTCAGACAAAAATACAAGTTTTTAGTCACAAGTTGAATAAAGTCAAAATGTTCAGAAAAAGTTGACTTAAAATCGAAATTTTTAAAGTCTTCTAGTTTTTAGTCAAAAGACTTTTTTAGTAAAAAAAAATCTAAATTATCAAAAAACAGAAATTTGAAAAAAGTGGAAATTTTGAAATGTCGAAATTACAAAGTCAAAATTTCAAGAAAAAGTCGAAATTTTGAAGACAAAGTTTTGAGAAAAGATCCAAATTTTGATAAATATGGGAATTCGTAAAGATGCAAATTTCGAATTGAACTTTCTTGAAAAAAAGCCGAAATTGAGAAATATTTAAATTTGGATGTTTTGGATTCAAGATTTCGAGAGAAAAAGTCCAAATATCGATAAAATCGAAACTGAAAAAAAAGAAGAACATTTTGAAATGTCAAAATTTACTAAAAAGGTAAAATGTTAAGAAAAATTAGAAATTTTGAAGTCAACATTTTCGTAAAAAACATAAAATTTTAAAAATAGCGGAAGGTTGAAATGTATTTTTAAAGACTGGAAATAACCTAAAAAAATCTCAACTTTATTAAAACAAAGATGAAATTTTTAAACAGTCAACTTTTTTAAAACAAGTAAAATTTTGAACAAAACCGGAAATTTTGAAAAACGTGAATATTCTAAAAAGAAGTGAAAAGTTAAAAAATTTTAACATCCAAATTTTAAAGAAAGTCGAAATTTCCAATAAAAAAAGGAGGAAGATACGAGGAAATTAAAGAGCCATAGGGCGAACTCCGAATCCTCCAGTGAGAAAGAAACGAAAAAATTAAATAAACATTACAGGGCTAAGTCGAGCTAGGTCCAAATTTTAAAGAAAGTCGAAATTTCCAATAAAAAAATGAGAAATTTTTCACAAAATCGAATTTTTAACAAAATTGTAAGTTTTCAAAAAAGTCGAATCCTTCCGAACAAAAAATTAGAACTTAAAAAAAAAAGTCGAAACTCTCAGTAAGACAGAATATTCTCAAGCAGCCGATATTTACTTTAAAAAACTGATGACATTTAAAAGAAACCTAATTTTTAGATATATTATATAAAACCCTTGAAACTTTAAAAAAAGTTGCATGATTCAATCCAAAATTAAAAAAAATTACCTTTTAAAATATCAAAAGATGGAAATTATCAAAATTCCAAAAGTGATGTCGAAGATGAAAATAGCATTCAAAACTAGACAAAAATCAAAACTATGGAAAAAAGTTCACGTTTCGTGATTGAATCAGACATTTTGACAAAAATCGAATTTATAAATAAATTACGACCTTTTCCAATTCCAAAACCTATTTTGACCTTTTTTTTTCGTTTTTCGTTCAATACTTCCTTGAACATTTCGACAGACTGAAAATCTTGTCTTTTTTTGATGAATTCGGTTTTTAAAAACTTCTCTTTTTTTTCAAGTCGACATTTCAGGAAAATTCAATGTGTTCAAACATTTCTAGTTTTTTTATTGGCCATTTAGACTTTTTCGAAACTTTCATTCTTGAGGCATACCAAACAGTGGGAGATGGCAAATTCCTATGGGAGCCAGCTTAGCGAGGACTTCTGTCTATGGAAACTAGTTTTTTTATAAAACTTCCAAACTATGGAATTCGTTGCCGAACATTCCCTGACACAACCTATGGATATTTAAAAAGGCAGTTCATCATCTATCTTTATTTTCGCATCCTGCTCCAAAGGAATAATAAGCTTAATCTTAACAAATGCAGGGCTTAAAAATCAATAAAAATGACAAATGCATTTATAGTGTAAAAAAATCACATCAGCCTCGAGATAACTAAATACTGTGCATCAGATAAGATAACGTACCTCTCTGGCCTGATTCATATCTACAGCCCATGTGGACAGATCACACTTGTTACCAACAAGGACCATTGGCACTTCTTCAGCATCTTTCACCCTCTTAATTTGCTCTCGATATGTGCCTATATCTTCGAAACTTTTGGCAGAATTAACAGCAAAAACCAACAAAAAACCTTCCCCGGTTCTCATATATTGATCCCTCATAGCGCTATATTCCTCTTGACCAGCCGTATCCAAAATATCCAGCAAACAAGTGTCCCCATCAATCACAACTTGCTTCCTGTAGGAGTCTTCGATAGTCGGATCGTACTCGTCGACAAAATGATTCTGGATCAACTGTATCGTCAAAGCCGACTTCCCTACACCTCCAGCCCCAACAACAACTAACTTGTATTCAGTCATTTTTTTCTAATATTAGGAAATTGTTTTAACAAAACTAGTTTACTACCGATATATCAAAAGTGGTCCTCCGAATTACTATCACAGCATACTAAAACGAACGCACCACTCACGAAAAAACGATACCAGTTCCCAACATTCGTAAACTCAGTAAATTACTTTTAATTAATGTAAATGAACCAACAGCAACGAAAGTATTTGACCGTCAAAATATTTTACTCGTAACTACGGCACATCATAGGCCGCGATACCACAACACCTGGCGGCGGGACGAAATTCCCTACGCGAAAACCGACAAACGGACGACCGGTACGCGAAAACTTTCACTTTTCCAGACGTTACCGTGGCGTAATATGAAAATACAGTTAGAAATCTTTGGACTCTGACCTTTTGGTTGGGTGCATTACAAAGGAAATTTTCCAATTCGTAAGGCCGTCAACGCCTATTTAACGCTTCATATTGGTGTACCTGCGAACTAGACGCTGCCTGTCATCGTTTGACATTTGGAAATGTCAGTTGCGGAAATTAAGGTTATGTTGCTAGAATTTGTTCACTAACCCTAACATTATAGACGCGCAACGGCCGTGTAATTAACTTGGCCCAGATCACGTCATCAGAGTTTACACTCCCAATTCAGAGATGGCGCTGAAGCCAAATTTAAATTTATTAATATATCATAGACTAATTAAAGGCAGGACTAGCCGCAAATTTAAATCCAATTATTTTGAATGTGTTATCCATTGTTCTCGCGAAAAATTTTTTAGTAGTATGGTGGTAGCCCCAATATACCATACTTTTGAACACACTCACAAGCCGTTTATGAAATCGAAGACAGTTGTACTATATATATATATATATACATATATATATTCATTTATAAGAGACGTTAAGAGATAAATGCGTTAAAATCAGGTTCAAAGTGTCACTAGTCGATGTACAAAAGATTCTTGACTCATTTTTCAAGAATAATGGGACATTGCGTTATATATTAATTTCATCATCTAAAGCAAACTCTGATACAAAAGAATATTTGAACACCTAAGACAGTTTTCTGCTAATGTAAAGGGAATGCAAATTGTTAGATGCTGCACACATGATGCCTACAGATACTAAAATTCGACCTTCTACTGATTGTGAGTATACTTTTAGTTTTGTTTGATTCGATGGATTTGGGATGAGGTAATGATATCATGTAATCACACTAAATGGTCAATTTTTATAAAAAAATCTCATCTCATGTTCATTGACTCTGTTCCTGAAACACATACATACATATTACATAAACAACTAAACTACCGGTATGTAGCATTAGGAAACATTTTCAAAAAATCGTAATCCATGATGAACATAAATTACAAATTTCTTTATTGATAGATTGAAAACAAAACGGTCGCGTCGCCGCCCCGAAATTTGTCATTTGTAACAATCGGCTATGGACGCCATCTTACGATTGGGAGTCCAACCCAGGTGCTGCACTAGTCAAAGATGTGCAATTCTCATTGCAGGTCTATACTGTTAGTGGTTTGTAAATTTGTTCGAATAAATTTATTTTGGACTCAATAAAAACATTTCCGATGGAGTAACAAAGCTGTGGGGATGACTGTTTATAATATTTATATATTTAGCCGGAATGGCACGCTGCTGTATTACCATGAGTGGAATAGGTTGAAGCAATCTGGCATGACTAGGGAGGAGGTACCTATTTCATTAGAATGAAAATTGAGGAATTTTCATAGCAGTAATATTGTTTATTAAATGTATAATTAAATCCTCAATTGTTCCGCATTTTGGTAGCTTTGAAACCTACTCGAAACTTTTAGGAAGCTAAATTGATGTATGGCATGTTATTTTCGATAAAATCATTTGTTAGCAAGATATCGCCCCTTGATACAAAAGAGGGGTTTTTATGTTACAAAACTTCGAAGTATACTCTTCATTTTTTGGAAGTGCCCACTGGCCTGAAATTTGTTTTGAATACAGATGTTGGAGCAAGTACGCAAACAGTGAGGGAGTCGCTACAGCAAATCTACAGTCAGGTAAGAGATTCGTGAAGAAAATTAAATATTTATCGAATTGTTGCAGATTTACGTTGAATATGTCGTTAAGAATCCACTCGAAAAATTATCAGAACCAATCAAATCAGACCTGTTTAAATTAAAATTGGATTGTTTCATTAAGGAAAATGTGATATGAGGTTAATAAATTTGAAAAAGAAGTTCCTTTTTTCTTTATTCCTAGTGCGGTTTTAAAGTATCATGCAATCATTGGAAAACGAAAATTCTATTAACAGTAAAACAATTTATTAGTTGCAGATTTACATAATAAAAATATAATTTAAAATACGTAATACTCAGTAACAATTAAAAAATAAATTTTCGCCCTATACTTGATAAAAAATAAATTAAGCCATTGCAGAAACTGGTAACGAGCTATGTTTAGGTTTCATCTTATTTACAAACACCTTGATGCATCCATTGAAATCGGCCGACACCAAAACATAACCACCACAACCCTTGGTATGCTGTTCCACAATTGGATCCTCAACCTGCAACAGTTTTGTCAACTAATTTCCTCAATTTTGACCACTTGTTTACCTTATTAGTTTCTTCTTCTTCCTCGCTATTTAATTTAATTCTTTCCTCAATCATCTTTATGATAGCTTCCGGATTAGGGGCGAAGATAGCGCAGGTGACGACGGCGTTGTGCGCCCTGATCGCCTCCCAGAAGTCATTCCTGTCTCTCCTAACTGAAGAAAATTTCGCGTAATCGTGATTCGTCTTCCAAATATAAATATCTCGGTTTTCTGAGCCGCTTATTATGTACTTTCCATCGTGGCTAAAACTAGCCTTAATTTGACTACTTATGTTCACGTAACCCTTGTACTTGCAGCAAATATTTAGCTCTTTGAAGTTATACAACCGGATGCGGCTGTCGTTGGAAGTTATCAGTATTTTATCTTCGCCCGGCATGGGTTCGATGCCGCTAATTTTTCTACCGGTGGCGTTACGCCCTCTGGACGATTTGACGCTGATCTGCGTGTGGTATTTCAGTTGTTCCGTGTGGTAGATAATCCAGCGGCCGTCGTACGTGCCCACCATCGCGAATACGCCGTTTCGGCAGAAATTCGCAGCTGTTATCAACTTGGGGTTACCCTCAACTTCGGTCCAGACCGCCACCTATAAGAATATTTTAATTTCAATCAATATTTGGTCTTTTGTCAGAAAATTTCGACTTCTTGTCAAAAAAATTTCGGCTTTTTTTAAAATCTCTCTTTAAATATTGTTTTTTTTTAATTTTTGCTTTTAAACATGTAGATTTTATGTTCCAAAATATTGATACCTTTTAAAAACCTTGATTTTTTGAAAAGTCCGCCGTTTTTTCGAAATTTCCACTCCCAAAATTCTTCATTTTTTAAAATTTAACGTCTTTCTAAATTTCGACTTTTCCAAAAACTTCTGTGTTTATTGAAAACTTTTTTGAAAATTTCTTTCGAATTTCGATTTAAATCGAAAATTTCGAGTTATTTAAATCGCGACATTTTCTTAAAATGTCGACTTTTTTTAACATTTTGAACTATTTTGCAAAATTTCGAATTTTTTCGATACTTTCGCTGCTTTTTAAAATTTTCGATTTTTTTAAATAAATTTCTACGTATTTCAAAGTGTCGACCTTTTACAACTTTTTAAAAAAAATATTTTACTTTTAATTTGGGAATTCCAAATTTCAGTTTGTTTCTGAAATTTAGTCAGACTTTTCTAATACATTTGAATCGATATTGTTGAAAGGGGCTAAGTGCCATTTTTATGCAAACTAATTATAACGCATTCAGACGTTTTAAAGGTAGATCAATCATTTGGTGCTAATTAAGGGTATATCATTCTATCCTAAATGTACATATTTTGCTGGAATTTAGTTCTTATTTGTGGTTGAAAGGTGCCAAGTAGAGTACAGTGAACAAAAAAATTGTGTAAAAGCAACTTAGCACCTTTCAACAATAATCGATTAATTTTGATTATTCTTTTTGGAAAACCGATAACTTTCCAATTTTTAAATTGACCCACCTTCTTATCTGGTATATTCCATAACCTTAATTTCCCATCCAATGATCCACTGAGAAAATACCTGTCATCTCTGGGATGGAAAACGATGGCAGTCACAAAGTCGATATGCTGAAAGCAGCACAAGCATTCCTTCCTAGAAATGTGCCACAATCTCACAGTTTTGTCCATGGATGAAGAAAGTATAAAATAATTTTTGGACCAGGATACGTCCAATAAGTCCGACGTATGGCCAGAATATGTGCAAAACGGTTTCGACAAGAACACAGTCTTGGTGTTCTCCTGGGAATTAAAAGCTTCGAAGGCTGCCAAATTGGCGTTCTCCGTGGAATGATGCGACACCAACGATTCTTGAGACGGCGTAGGGGACACTTTTTCAGTGTTGTATTTGGTCCGCATATCCTACAAAGCATTAGAAATAAAAATAACAAAGGAAAACAGTTCATAAACCAAGACAAATTAATTTCAAATTGAAAACTGCAGTTTAGGTCCAAAAGTCCAAAGTATTTAGCAATGTGATTGACAATAGCACACGAAAGAAGAGAAACTCAATAAACTTTTTAAATTCACTAAAAGTTAATAAAATAAATAATTACATGAAAAAAAAAAACTTTTACAATTTATTTCCCTTCTAAGCGCCAAATGGGAAGTTTTTTCATAATTGTAATTCAAGATCAAAGTTGTTTACCTGGAAGAAAGGAAAAGCGTCCTTAACGATCCAAATTCTTAAAACCCTGTCTTGCCCAGCTGTAGCTAACAAACGGCCACAACTGGAAAATTTCATGCACCAAATAGGCCCTTCATGCTCATCTTTAATTTCCTGAACATGCTCAACCTTCTCGAACTCGTAAGGTCCCTTGTGGGAGTTGGAAGTCTGCAAATTCACCTATTAAGTGACGAAAATAACACTTTTCCGCAATTACCTTTAATTTAATACTCTGCTCCCCGGGGTTAACCACATCCACTATATCAATGGTGTCCTCCTTGTGGCGAGCATGGGATACTTCCTGGGCGATAGTCTTGGCTTTGTGCATGGTTTTCTTGACGGTGGAACCGAGGAAGCGCTTGATCTTCGCGGTCCGTTTGCGCATACCCCCAACTTCTTCGCTGTCTTCTGTGGTGGGCGGGTCTGACTTCTTCGTCTCCACGCTCTCCTCGTCCGATTCCTTCTCTTTCTCCATACTGGAGCTGCTGACGTACTCCGACGTCAACCGCATGATGTGCAAGGAAAGCGGGTTGATGCATTGGGGGAGTTTGTCCTCGGCGACGCTGAGGGGCACCCTCTCGCCCGTATCCAAGTTTAATACGGTAACCTGCTCCAGGATCTCCAAATCGGATAAATGCTTGCCGGAGTCGGTTTGGGTTTTGACGCGCATTCCCGCCTTTAGCATATTCTCATCCCCGGCGGATTTTCTTCGTTGAGAGGAAGTCTCGGGATCATTGGAACCACTGAAATGAAGACGAGTTAAGTTTAGATTGTGGGGGGGTTTGTAAGGAATTTACCGATGGGGACCCAAGCTGTAGTGGCCAACGCTACCTCTGGCGGTTGTTCCATGGGGACTAGGCGTGGGGGTGGCGCTAATTTTGGTCGCTTTGGAGCTGTTGTTGTCTTGTGGTTTTACGACGAATTGGCCCTTGATGGCTTGCTTTATGTCCAGGGACTTTTTGGATTGGAGCGTCGAACTTTTCGATTCGTTATCGCTCTGGGAGGACCTGTCGGATTTGGGTTTTGTAGCTGGAAGACTATCCAAGCTGTGTTCCAGTTCACGGGTCAGCTGTTCGATAGTACTAGCCGGGCTTGACAGCTCGGAGGAAGTAAATGTTGTGCTGGAGGCTGATTTCTGGGAAAAATTCTTTTTAAGAATATACTTCTCGAAATGTTGGTTAGTGTTTCACGAATTTCTTGTTCTTGTCTTGCACAAAAAATTTGTGAGCAAGAACAAGAAGTTCTTTTAGCAAGAGCAGGATTTTTAGTCAAAAAATTAGCAAAAAGCAAAATTTCTTGCTTTTTTTCAATATTTTCTTAAAATAAGCTCAAAAACAGTGTTTCTCAAACTTGTTGAATACACAATTAATTTACAAGTAATAAATTTGAAAAAAAATTAAATTCCAGAAAAAAAACATCAAAATTAAAAAGAAAAAGTTCAATAATAAGGGTTTTCTCAAAATACCACATTTAATTATCCGAGGTTAAAAAAAAAATATGTTAAGTCACTGTCCTCTACTGTAATTCTCCTCTACTGAGAGAAACGGCTAAAAATTTGGGAAAAGATTTTTTTTTTTAATATCTTGAAATTTTTTATAGCATAGTTTTGATTTAATACTTCTGTCGGCAGTCCCCATAACAGCTCAATTTTTTTTAACCTCTGTACGAGTCTAGTTAAACTTACAGCAAGACTTAGCGGCGAAGCGCACTGCTTATTCTTCTTTTTTCTCCTAGGGGGTGCAACCGGTGGATCTTGGCTATCGGAAGTCTGTTGTACATTGACGTTACTGTTTTTTGTGCTTGCGATCACATCTGGTTCTTGAAGGGGAAGACTCCGTTCATTAGCAAACTCAGCTTGGGAAGTAACCGTTGACAAAGTAGCGCTACTCGAAAATTTTGAACCTTCCTTCAAACTGGGCGACGAACCGGATTCCAAAGAGCTCGTCGTCGAGAGAGCCGACACCGACGGGGTCTTTTTACTTCCATCAGAGGCGCTTGCTGGTGTAAACATGACTTAACTCTGACGTGGAAACTAATAATGAAAACTTACATGTATCTGTTGTATTTAGTATTCGACCAATTCTGCCCAAAGAACTAAGACTTTGTAAACTTATGGCATCTTGCTCAACTACTCTGAACGGATGAGTCGTTTTACTCGAACCCGCGAATACGCCGTCAACTGACGACGTTTGACTATTCGGAGGTGTCACATTCCCAGTTTGACAATCTTCATCGTCAGTTTGGAGCTTCTGTCTTAATTCTTTGAATTTCTTGCGACCTCCTACGGTACTCGCCTTGGGAGGCTCAGCCTGGACAAAAGCAATTTTTTAGATCGAGGTTCCCCAAATGGGACATGCATTATATATTACAAGTAAGGCAACTAATAGGGGAAAAAAAGCAAATGCAATTTTTTCAGATTCCTGGATTGTCTTCTTTTTTTATCAAAAATACAGTAACTAATTGTGGAATAGTCATAATTTCTGGAAAAAACTAAGTACTTCACTACAAAAAAGTTTTTGTAGAGAGAAACGAAATTTAACGAAAAATGACAAAATTTAAAAAAAAAAAGTTATTTTTTCAAAATTGTGTTCAAAAACTTGGATTATTTCAACAATTTGGTTTTTTCTTATCCATTTTTAACCTCTCTCGGACTTTTTAAGAATCCATATTTATATTCGATAAAAAATTTTTATTCAACATCAACTTTGAGGAGTAAACTTTGATGTATCCATGTTTTTTAAACTTGATCACAGAGTGGATTTGACTTGATGCATTCTCAAAAACTACAAGTTACAGAACCTACAACAGAACCTACAAGTCACAGAACCTACAAGTTACAGAACCTACAAGTCACAAAACCTATAAGTCACAGAACCTGCTATTTAGAACTGGTGGCCCATAGGTTATAAAACCGCCACTTTTGGCATCAATTTACATAATTTAGTCTATCAAATGATAGATCCACACTAGAAAATTTAATAACTAACAAAAAAAAACCATCACTGTTGCTCGCAAACAATTTTCATTTAGATAAGTCGCAACAGAGCTTCTATGATTCGAAACTTACAAATTCTTGTTCGTTATTATTCCCTCCTTGATGCTTCTCATTACTGTTATCAAGATTAGCGTCTACTTTCTTTTTCTCATTATCACATTTGAAATTGGATCCCAAATTTTCGTCTTTTAGCGATTTCCTCGACTTTCTGCAAAAAAACAATCAAGTCACCTTCTGTCATCAGTTGCTTGCAAATGTTTTTATTGACGTGTGAAAATAAGACGTATGGTGTAAAGAAAACCGTGCAAGAAAATGATGTTAGAGGTAAATTCTTTAAAACACACAACTAAACCCCCGTACCTTGAACTATGGCACAAAATATTTTCTTCTGCATCGTAAAATTCATCAGTATCGCTACTACTTGACATTATTTTAGGTTGACATTACTAAGGCATATTTAGATAATTTTTAGTTATCTGAACTTCATTTTCACCAATTTTTTTCGATTACAAAACAATTATTAAATTTTGATTAGTGAAATTACATATTAAACACACAAAACACAAAATATCCCCATACTCGTAACCGAAGCTGTCAAATTACCATAACCGCTCTCCATCTCCTACCCACTCGTCGCCCGCAATCCAACTTCCCACTGCTTATCCTTGTCTATCGTGTTTTGACAGAGCGGCACGACTCGTTCTCTACAATTCAAGGCATTTTCCTCTTACAAAAACCAAACCAACATGGAGGACTTGGCTGTGGAAGTATGCGGCGAAAACGGAGCCCTTTATAAGGTAAGTTGAACGTAAAGTATACCGCCGCGGCTCCCAGTGCACCCCCCGAATCGCTTGCTAACCGCCCGTCGATGAAATTCCGCCCGAAACGCCCCGATTAACGCCATACTATCTGAGAAATTCGCCGAAACTGTGAATCACAAAATGCGGTTCATTTGACGCCATGACCAGTTGACAGGGCGTGATTTCTACATGTGCCCTTTTAAAAGGCCGAGAATGCTTCCGGCCGGCCGGAACGTCGTTATCGTCGGTAATTATTCGTTATTTGGCGGTGTTCGGGCTTCGTTGTGGGTTAAAGTGGTGCCTCGGAAGGTTATGTTCTAGGTGTATCAAATTACCAGAATCGTGGACTATTTTTTTCATAATTTCGTTTTATTTTTAGGGCTACATAATAGACGTCTTCGATGAGGAAGTTTTGATACATTTTGAAGATGAGTGAGTAGATTTTTTTTATATTTGTTGCATTTTTTATACGTCTTATGGGATTAGCAGCACTGATCATTGAAATTTCTGAAGCAGTTAATTTGGTTCATTTTGATTCATTTCATTGTAAACATTGAAATTTTACATTTTATTATTCTCCAAATTTGGGAAGTTACAGAGTTGGAACTATTTTTTGTTTGGGTATTTTGTATGTCGGTTTCCTAAATTAAATTGGAGCCTTATTGATGGTAGTTGCCAGTGTACTTCACAATGCTGTATACCGCATTTGAAGTATGTTTGAATGCTTTAAAATTGGAATGGTTGTAATAACATTTTTTTTCGTTTTTGAGCCTTATTAAGAAAATTAAAGAAAGATCAAACATGAAAGGGTGTGCATATTTATGTTAATAGTTGTGGTTAATCTTCGTTCATGTACATGTTTTGGTCAAATCGAGGGACATTTTTTAGTAAATAACAACAATAAATTGTCAAGAATTCTGCAAAATAAGTTGTTATATTTTCGTAATATATCTATCAAAATTCAAAAGTTTCATAATGATGTATACTCTTGATGTAAAATGACGGAAAAGTTGAAAAATTGACAGATTTTCTCCTTTATTGTCTCTATCTTCATCTGTTTCTTCTCTTCATTTTGTTCCTTCTGTTTACTTCCCCTTTCATCTCTTCCGCCTAACTATGGGTTCCCCTTTTTCTCTTCTGATTTCCTTTCTTCTATGTTTTTCTTGCCCTTTCATCTGTGACTTTGCTCTGGACTTGCTCTTTCTTCAGATTAGTTGTAGTGTTTTCTCTACTTCTTTGCCTTTCTTTTTCCTTTATGATTTGAAAGAAGTGATATTAAGTCGTTTCCTAATAGATTCTAGATTTTTAATAGATTTATCAACAATTCTGATTAATTTTCTTAAAAAGAACTCTTGATATGTGACAGTAAGAAAAATAAATACTGTTCAAAGCTGATATTGCATCCTGAAATCCTGATCTTTATTTCTACTCTATCCTTTTTTCTCACTTTTAATCTTTTTCTTCTTTTTTCTTTTTCTGTTCTTCCTTCACTTCTTCCCACTTTTAGTCCTTTTCTTCTGTCTTTCCCCTTCTTCCTTCAGTTTCTTTTCTTCAGGTTTTTTCTTCTCTTCCTCTTCTACCTGCTGATTCTTATCTTTTTTTTTCCTGCTGTTCCATTTTTTACTCTTCTTCTGTTCCTTTTCCTCCTCTAGCTCCTTTTCATGATATTCTTGCTTTTGTTCCTTTTATTCCTCTTTTACCTTCTGCTTCTTTTTATCCTCTTATTCGTATTGTAGCTTTCCTTATTTTTCTTCCGTTTTTTCACTCTTTTTCTTCCTATTCTATTTCTTTTCTATTCTTGATGCCCCTTTTCTCTTTCATATTCTTTCTTTTCCTCGTCTTCTCTTCTTTTTCTTTATCTTCTTTGTTCTATTCGTTCTGCTCTTCTTTTTCCTTCTCCCATTTTTTTTCTTTCTTTTCTTCATATTATTTCTTCTGTGCGTTGTTCTACTTTTCTTCTCTTCTTCTATATTCTGTGCCATGTCGTCGTTTTGTATTTCCTGTCCCTCCTCTTTTTCTTCTATAATCTTTTCCTCTTCTTCCGTCTGTTCCTTCTCTTACTCTTCTTCCTCTCGTAGCTTCTCTTCCTCTCTTTAGTTCTTTTCGTCTAGTTCCTTACCTTTCTCTTCTTTTGCCACTTCCTCTTCTATATTCTGCTTCTTTTCTATATGTTCTTACTCCCTGTCTTCTTCATATTGTTCCTTCTTTTTCTTCCTTTTCTTTTCTTTATTCTGTCCCATTTTTTTATCGTTTTTTGGTTCATTTTTTTCATCATCCATCGGTTTCTTTGCTTTATCTTCTTCCTTCTGTTTCTTCTCTTCCTCTTCTTTTTTCTGCTCCTTCCTATCCTTTTCTTCCTCCTGTTTCGTTTCTTCATATTTCTCCTTTTGTTGTTTATTTTGTTTTATTCCTTCTCTTCCTCTTCTGCTTTCACTTTATCTTCTTTCTTCTGCTCTCCATCCCCCTCTTCCCATTGTTCCTTGTTTTATTATATTCTTCTTGTCTTTCTTTTCCATATTTTTCTCCTTTTCTTCATCTTTCTTTGGTTCCTTTTCTTTATGTTTTTCCTTTGGTTTCTTTTCCTCTTCTTTCCGTTTCTTCTTTTTATCTTGTCTATATTTTGTTCCTTTTCTTTATTTTTGGTTTTACTTTATCCTTTTCCTTTGGTTTTTTTTTGCTTCCCTCTTTTCCATTTCTTCCTCTTTTTTTCTCTTCCTCTTTTTCCGTTTCTTCTTCTTCAAAATACTCTTCCTTTTCTTCCTCTTTATCCTTCTCTTCCCCTTCTTCCTTTTCTTCCTCTTCATCCTTCTCTTCATCTTCATCCTTTTCTCCTTCATCCTTCTTTTCTTTTTCTTTCTTCTCTTCCTCGTCAACCTTCTTCCTTTTCTTCCCTCTCCGTCTTCTTGCCTCTCCCTCTTCTTCCCTCTCCCTCTTCTTCCCTCTCCCTCTTCTTCCGTCTCTTCCTCGTCAACCTTCTCCCTCTTCTGCCTTCTCTTCCTCTTCTTCCCTCTTCCTCTTCTTCCGTCTCTTTCTCTTCTTCCGTCCCTTTCTCTTCTTCCGTCTCTTTCTCTTCTTCCGTCTCTTTCTCTTCTTCCGTCACTTTCTCTTCTTCCGTCTCTTCCTCTTCTTTCGTTTCTTCCTCTTCATCCTTCTCTTCCCCTTCTTCCTTTTCGTCCTCTTCATCTCTCTCTTTATCTTCATCCTTTTCTCTCTCTTCCTCGTCATCCCTCTTCCTCTTCTTCCGTTTCTTCCTCTTTATCCTTCTCTTCCCCTTCTTCTTTTTCTTCCACTTCATGCTTCTCTTCCTCTTCATCCTTCTCTTTATCTTCACCGTTTTCTCCCTCTTCATCCTTTTCTCCTTTATCCTTCTCTTCCTCTTCTTTCTTCTCTTCCTCGTCATCCTTCTTCTGCCTTCTCTTCCTCTTCTTCCTTTTTTCCTCTTATTTCTTTTCTTCCTCTTTATCCTTCTCTTCCTCCTTATCTTTCTCTTCCTCTTTACCCTTCTCTTCCTCTTCTGCCTTCCCCTTTTCTTCTTACTTCTCTTCTTTTTCCTACTCTTCTTCCTTTTCATTCTTTTCCTTTTCTTCCTCTTCATCCTTCTCTTTCTCTTCCTGTTTTTCCTTCTCTTTCTCTTCTTCCTTCTCTTCCCGCTTTTACCTTCTCTGCTTCTTTTTCCTTCTCTTCCTCTTCTTCATTCGTTTTCTTTTCTTCCTCTTCCTTCTCTTCTTCTTCCTCCTTTTTCCCTTCTTTCTTTTCATGTTTTGTTTCACACTTTCTTCTTGTATATTGTGACCATTCGTTTCCTTTTTTATATCCTATTCCTTCTCTTTCTATTTTTTTTATTTTCCTCTTCCTCCTTTGTCCCTTTTCCTGTTTCTTTTCTTATTTCTTCTGCGCCTTTTTCTCCTTCTGTTCCGCGCACCTTCTCCTCCATATCTACTTGGACTACTTTGTGTCCCGTTTCTTCCTCTTATTTCTTCCTTTCTTCTATTTTCCTTCCTTTTTTTCTTCTGTTGCTTTTCATTCTCTTCCCTCTTGAAATTATGTTTTTTTTTTAATGAAGCTGGATTTCGAGGGTTGTTCCCGAAAAGTCGATTTACTGAATTTTCGCATTTTGTGTGTTCCCATTGTTTTCCTCGATCTTCTCTTTCATTGTTTTTTCCTTGTCTGTTTTATCTTCCTTTTTTCCCACTGATTCTGTTTTTCTCTTCCTTCTTCTATGTATTATTTTTTCTTATGTTTGTTTCTCTTTCTTCCCCATTTCTTCCTTTTTTCTTTCAATTCCTTTTCTCGTTCTCTTCTTCCTTCTCCTTTTGTGCTGGTTCACTTTCTATTCTCCCTTCCCTCGCTCCTCTTCTTTTCCTTTTTCCTTTCCTTCTTTGCCTCTTTGTTCTTCTCATGCTTCTTTTAATTTTCTTCGCATTTTGTTTCGTTTCTTTCTCTAGTTACTCATCAGTCTCTTCCTTCTCTAGTTGCTCTTCGATCTCTTCCTTCTCTAGTTATTCTTCAGTCTCTTCCTTCTTTAGTTGCTCTTCAGTCTCTTCCTTCTCTAGTTGCTCTTCAGTTTCTTCCCTGTCTTCATTATCTCTCCTCCCCCCTTTTCTTTCTTTCTCGTCGTCTCTTCATCCTTTTCTCTTCCGTTTTCTGACTGTCGGTCTTTTATTCAAATGACTTGAGCTGTTGCTACTTTCCTGTTTTCAAAATTGAAATTGAACAATTTTGAAGGATTGGATGATTTAAGGACGTAGTCACTTAATCAGAGCTTATTCCCTCACAGGGACCCAATTTTACTATGAAGAATAGAATAACACGTATTCGGCATTGTACGAACCGAATTTTTAACGGCTACAAAGCTGCATTTTCTTATGCCGTCATTACATTCAAAAGTTATGCAAACGGAATTGTGTAAAGAAGTGGAAAGTCGCTATTTGTCCCAAATTTTATGATTAATAACAATGTCTACATAGCTGTGGGGTCCAAATTATGAGACATTTCAATTATTTTTTTTTTTTTAATTTGGCCTAGGTGGCAACCTGATTCCAAATTTCCTTATTCGCAAGTCCGGTTTCCACCCAATCCGGACCTCAAGCCCGAATTTCAGGAAAACATGGAGGTGGAGGTGTACGCGAGGGCGAACACTCAGGACGCTTTCGGCTGGTGGAAATGTAGGATAAAAGTGAGTTGCGTTCGTTTCGATTTTTCCCAGCATGTACAATTCGTTTCGTTTTAAGATGATAAAAGGCGATTTCAACGTATTAGAATATCTGGGATGGGAAACATCTTACAGCGAGATTGTCAGCAGCGATCGCCTCAGACTGAAAAACACAAATCCTCCCATCGAAAGAAGTATGTTTCACAAATTCGAAATTGAAGTGCCAGAAGATGTTCGTGAATAGTGAGTATGCGAATCAAATGGGTCACCAGAACAAGCTAAAGTGTGTCGATTTTTTAGCGCTAAAAATGAAAATGCTCACAAAGAATTCCAAAAAGCGATAGGTGCCGGACTTATTAGATATATACCCGATAGGGGCGTGCTTTTAGTAATATCTAGATGCGAAACGAGTCGCAGAAGGGCGTCGCTGTTGCAGGAAATGCATTTCAGGAATTTATCTCAAAAAGTGCTCTTACTGAAACGTACCGAGGAGGCGGCCAGGCAACTAGAAAGTACCAAATTAGCGTCAGTCGGGGGGTAAGCTTATATTTTCTACTGAATATGCTGTATTCATTCGTTTCATTGACATTTTTCGCAGTTTGTATTGATCACTGACTTTTAACATCAAATTTAACATCTCACTAATCTGGTCTTCACTTGGTACACTTGGTATTTTTAAAATTTGCATTTCAATCGTTACAAAGAATTGATGTTCGTTCTTCTACTTTAAAATAATTTTCACTTTAAACTCCAAATTTTAAAAGTAACATTTTTCTCGAAAATTGATGTCAAAACTGTTTGTCAGTCTATCAATTTAAAAAGTTTTGAGTGTAAAAGTATAATTACAACTTTAAAATTAGAATTTGGAAAATTCGACTGAAACGAAGATTTAAAAAATTATCTTACATAGATGTCGATTGTATGAGGAATAAACATAATCAGTAAACTAGCAAAATTGAAATGAGAAAAAAAAATGATATACATTAGTTATTTATTTATTTTTTGGCAGTCGCAGATATTCTGGTTTGGGTAAATCTGCTGTAGAGCAACCGTGTGAAAGCTTCTATCATTAAATCGATAAATTTTGTCACAATTTTCTATTCAGCTTCCAGTTCGGTTATTGCAAGCGTTTCTAACTAACGTTCATAGATTTATCTCCAGTTGACAGCCAAAACAAATCGATGGGTTTTTCGATTAAATTTTGACACGTTATTTTGTTTCTCTTTCAGCAAATATAAGCCCACGTATCAGCGGTCCTCGAATTACGAGGCTGCTCGGGGGGCAAGTTTCAGGTGAGGCATAACTGCCGTTCGCATGTTTGTAGTACATGTATTTGTTATGGCTCTTAACTGGTGATGCTCCTGTAAAATTAAAAATCACACTTTATTTATTCGTATTGCATGTTACACAAATTTTGCAGAAACGTACATTTAGAAGTTGGTTTAGCTTGTATTTTGATGGATGTAAGTGCATGTTTTTATTTTGGTAGAATCGGTTCCTTTTAAATTGTGTACTGTGTAATCTATATGTCTATTTGAAAGGCAAATATCGCTCACTCATAACGTAATCTCTGAAATTAAAACTTACAAACCCCGAAATTTAGCAAATGGGTTCTTTAGGCGACGAAGGCGTCCGCTAAAGATTTTTTGAAATTCAACTCTGAAGAGGGTGAAAATGTGTATCAAATTTTACATGTGATGTATTAGTCTTTGGGTTGCATGCTCTCGATAAATGAAACATCTGATTGTATTTAAGGTTGTCCGTAGACGATATATCTGTATTGACAATATATGGCTTTGAGGCCTATCAACCTGGCTGATACATATTTCAGAAGCCAATAATCTGGCAGTGACAAAAAAAGTTCCATTAGATTCCCCCATACAAGTTGAAGAAAGAGGGGAACTTATCTCGATTCGTCTTTTTCTCACACTAGATCATCATCCTTGTGCTTTATTTTTGAATAGTCACTAACCCCAATTTTTAATTTACAGATATTCTGATGAATTTAACGTTAGAGAAGATCTCATGGGTCTAGCCATAGGTGCACATGGTGCTAATATTCAACAAGCCAGGAAAGTGGATGGTGTAACGAATATCGAATTAGAAGAAAATTCTTGCACATTTAAAATTTACGGAGAGGTAATACTTCTGATTACTGTTCAACTACTGAGTTCTTACACCATATGTTATTTAGACTGATGAGGCGGTGAAAAAGGCCCGCTCCATGTTGGAATACAGTGAAGAATCTCTTCAAGTGCCGAGGAATCTGGTGGGGAAAGTGATAGGTAAAAACGGACGAATTATACAAGAAATTGTGGATAAAAGTGGTGTCGTTCGGGTCAAGATCGAAGGTGATAACGAACCGGAGCCGACAATACCAAGAGAAGAGGGTCAAGTTCCTTTTGTGTTCGTCGGTACCGTCGAGAGTATAGCTAACGCTAAAGTTTTGCTCCAGTACCATTTGGCACACCTAAAGGTAAGTAGAAATTGATCGGATCATCAGTTGTTCTATGTTCAGAATCTTTAATCTGGACATTTAGTTTTCGCGAGAAAGAAATTGAATTTTTGCCCAAAAATCGAAATGTCATCAAAAAAACTGAAATTTTGCCTAAAACGAAATTTCGCCAAAAAAATTGAAATTTCGCCAAACCAAAATCGAAATTCCGCTAAAAAAATCCAAAACAAATAGAATTTTTAAGCAAAAAGTTGAACATTTAAGTTTACAGTAGTGTTATTGTAAAATTAACTTCAAAATGTTAAAAAGTCGATATTTCTAAAAAAGTTTTAGTTTATGTTTAAGTAGAAATTCGAGGGGGGGGGGTCAGATTGAAACTAAATTGAGGAACTCTGTTTTGTTCTCTTTTTTGGCAAATAAAAAATTATAATTTTTGTAAAATCTCCATAAATTTGGAAAACAAATTAAAAAGTGAGGAAAAACTCGAGATTTATAAAAAATTTATTCGAAAACTTGATGGAGAAGTCAACCAACATTAAGGGGGAAGGTAAACCCGGAAATATGTATTTATTTTTTGTTGCAGGAGGTTGAGCAGCTCAGGCAAGAGAAACTCGAAATAGACCAACAACTGCGCAGCATCCACGGCAGCAACCTCGGTTCGATGCAGAGCCTCCCCATGGGCAGGCGCAGCGATCGAGGCTACAATTCGGACATGGACGGCGGCGGTAGACCTCGCGGCTCGATGCGGGGCAGAGGAAGTCGAGGCAGGGGCGGTCCGCGCCCCAACGACAGATACAACTCCGGTAGTAGTAACTTTTCTGATTATGTAAATAACACCTCTGACGGCGGCAGGCGCAAACCCATGGGTAACGGCGGCGCCCGCGGCGGCAGCCGGAATCATACGACTAATGGGCGGCCGGCGCGTGGCGTCGGCGGTGGCGGTGATAGGGGCGTGCGTGACAGGCGGGAGCGGATGACGGTCGACGCTTCGGGCGGGGGCGATCGGGAGCGCAAGTGATCTCGAAGAGCGTCGTTTTGGGGGCCGGCGGGGCCTCGCTTCCATTTCACTACACTTTTATTGCATACCGCGGCGGACCGGCTTTGTGCATCACGTCTGTTTTGTCCCTTTTCGGTTGTATTTCGTACGAATGTTGTCGGATTGGCGGAAATTTCGAGTGACTACGAAGTCATGGTGATGCATAAAGCCAAAAAACAACCAAAATAATTTCAGGTGACTCTAGACTGACCCGGCTGACGACAATTTCTCTATAATTAATAAATGAAACAATCTGTATTTTGCACAGATATGATTGAGAATTCGAACAGGTACGAATTACACGCATCGTTCACGGCACAACCATTATTTTTGAAACCCAAAAAGTTTCTATCGTTCAGCTCATTACATTAATTACTAAAAAAATTACCTATAATTGAAGATTTTTCTTTTCATATTTATGGAATTTGTAAACCAAGTTTTAAACTGAAGCATTTTAAAGTTATGAGCTGATATAAAACTGAACGTTCTCGGGTATTAATAAATACTTGTTAATGATAACATCATTTTTAGAATTAATTTCTGAAGCTTGTTTCTGTGTTCATATTCGAAGAAAAAGAAATAATCTTTAAAAAAAAGCGCAAATTTACATAAAACTATTTTAAGTGGTACAGTTTTTCTTTTACAGAAAATATATAGACAAGAACAATGTTGATAACAAAAATACAAAATTTCGTGCATAAACAAATTGTTTATTCTCTTTCTTTACACAAAGTTATTGAAAATGTTAAAAAATGGGGACACATTATCTGACAAGTCTCAGGTAACAGTCATTTAACACAGTGTCTTTACAAAAATCTGTTTATATTCTCTCGTTACATAAAACTGTTTCAAGTGACACAATTTTTCTTTTACAGAAAATGGAACTAAAACACAAAATATGGAATCTAGAAAAAGTTATTACATTTTTTCCCATGCAGTCCACAAAGCTACAGAAAGTAAATGAAAAAACACAACAAATATAGAATTGGCTTAGAATGCTTACAACTTTTTTATGGAAATTTCGAAATAGAATCAGAAATTGTTGACATAGAAAAATTACTAAATTCGCTTCCATGCAAATTTACCAGATTCACTTTCAAGCGGTTCACATGCTGCAGAAAGTAAATAAATGAAACCTTTATGTAGAATTTGTTTACAATGCTTTAGATTTTTGAAAGGAAATTTCCAAAAAAAAAGACAAATATATCTTTTAACCAAGGTCCGAAGTTGACATATTACAAAGTTTAGGTATCCAATTTATTTCCATTACATAAAATTTTGAAAAATCCTCTCTTTGTGCTCACCTATGTATTACGGAGAACAATAGTGAGAAATTTCATGTCCCTAGACCTAACTGTTTAGGCTGTGCATTGTCTGTCAGTTAGTGCTTAGAGATTTATTAATTAGATTTAGTTACAGTTACGATTAAATTTACCATAGAATGAGAAAATTAAGTCATAACATTAAAAAAATTATCCGATATTCGTAATATGAATACAGAAACGAGCGGTAGCCTGTGCTGTGAACATGTAACTTCTACAAATTAAATATTTTCGACTACTAAAACGACTAATTTCCGCTTTCTTACCAATTTTTCCGTTTTTAAATTACCGAGTGAGGTGGATTTTTGTTTTGTTGTTTCCTACTATTCTTTTAACACGTTCTTTTAACTTAACCGCTTACTATAACTAGCTGTATCAGCCAACAACTAAAAAAAAAAGTAATTCGAGTTTATTTTTTGTTCCCTTAAATTTGTTACTTTTGTTTTTAATTATATTGTACAGTATCGATTACATGTAACAGTGTATGATTTTGTTAATGCGAAACGGCGAAAATAATTCGCCAGCTTTTAAAAATGTGGACATTAAATGGCTTTGATGTAACGGTCGGTGCAGTTGTGCTGTATATAACATATACATATAATTTGTTCGTATTTTAATCCGTTTTTACAAGCATTCTGCACCCTCCTCAACTATATTGTCAGTAAATTAGATTGATTAACGGACGGTGGGCGAGCTGTCGATTCGACCGAACAGTATCGCCCACCGATCGGTAATTGTTGACGTTAGTAAACCCCCAAGAGGCTTTAAATATCTCTCAAAACATTATTTAAAAAAGTAAACCATGCTGGAAGGGCACTTTAGCCAAATTCACTTAGCCATGTCACTGAGGTCGATGTTGGGTGTTTTTTTGACAATCATCAGGGAAGTGCTCGTTGTGAGTTTGCTAACATCTAGCAATAGTGACTGCCATGGCAAAGACTGGCTCGTTTATTGTGTCGCATATCTTAATGTGAAAGACTTTTTTATTAGAAATATAAATTGCGTAAAAATTGTGTTTTCTTTTTTTTTTACTTGTTAAGTGCTTGGTCATTTGGACTTGTGCCCTTTCAGCAAGGCAAGCGAATGCAGTTTTCCACATTTATTAATGCTTTTTATTAACTGTTTGTGCATGTGCATGATTGCTTAAAGGGTTTACCGAGTCTGATTATACACCAAAAAAGTAGGAGCTTTTTGTTTTTTAAAAAAAAAGGTAAGTACTGCCAATGATTTATTATTTAAAGGGTGATGCCTATTTTTTCAAACTACTCGAGGGTTCCAAATTACAATTTTGTTCGACTTCCGGAAATTCTGACTTCAAAATTTCGCCCCTTTTTGAATATTTCAACTTTTTTTAATTTGAGCTTCACTAAAAATTTTACTACGATTTTTACTGAAAATGTCAACTTTTTTGTTTCAACTTTTATTGAAAATTGCTAATTCACATTTTAATAAAAATTTTCACATTTCAATTTTCTGGACTTTTTGGAAATGACTCTTGGTTGAAAATTATTGTTTCCTAAATTTTGGACTTTTTCTAGAAGTTTCACTTTTTTGAAAATTTCAACTAATTTCAAAATTTGACTTCTCAAGATTTCGGTGGTCCACATTTTTCGAAACTTCAACTTTTTTCTCAACATTTACTTTTTAGTACAAATTTTTATTTCGAACTCGAAAATCCGCATTTTTTGAAGATTTAGCTCGAATTCTGGTTTCATACTTACAAGTTTTTCCGTCGACATTTTGATTTGTTTCTCTCAAAGTTAACATTATTGAAAATTAAAACTTTTTAAAATTGCGGATGTCTGAAAATTTCTTTTTTTTCGAAACTTTGACTTTTGCTAGAAGTTTCACTTTTTTGAAAATTTCAACTAATTTCAAAATTTGACTTCTCAAGATTTCGGTGTTCCAAAAGTCCACATTTTTCGAAATTTCAACTTTTTTCTCAACATTTACTTTTTTAGTATAAATTTTTATTTCGAACTCGAAATTCCGTATTTTTTGAAGATTTAGCTGGAATTCTGGTTTCATAATTACAAGTTTTTCCGTCGACATTTTGATTTGTTTCTCTCAAAGTTAACATTATTGAAAATTAAAACTTTTTAAAATTGCGGATGTCTGAAAATTTCTTTTTTTTCAAAACTTTGACTTTTGCTAGAAGTTTCACTTTTTTGAAAATTTCAACTAATTTCAAAATTTGACTTCTCAAGATTTCGGTGTTCCAAAGGTCTACATTTTTCGAAATTTCAACTTTTTTCTCAACATTTACCTCTTAAGTACAAATTTTTATTTCGAACTCGAAATTCCGCATTTTTTGAAAATTTAGCTCGAATTCTGATTTCATAATTTCAAGTTTTCCGTCGACATTTTGATTTGTTTCTCCCAAAATTAACATTATTGAAAATTAAAACTGAAAAATTCCGGATTTCTGGAAATTTCTTATCTTTCAAAATTTTGACTTGCTAGTTTCACTTTCTTGCAGATTTCGACTAATTTCAAAAGTTGACTTTGTCAAAATTTCGGTTTTTCAAAATTCCAAATTTCTCCAAATTTTAATTTTTCTCAATATTTACCTATTTAGTACAAATTTTATTTTCGAACTGGAAATGTCGCTTTTTTTGAAGATTTAACCAATCCTTTTTTCATAATTTTAAGTTTTTCCATCGACATTTTGATCTTTTTCTCTCAAAATTAAGAGCTTCAGTGATGTACTTTTTTTCCAAATTTTGACCAAGGATTTTGAAATAACGACCTAAAATCCAATTTTTATCGATGAAGTGGTTTCGATAAATTTAGATTTTTTCCTCGAAATATTTATAATTTTTCTTAAAATGTTTAATTAAATTTTTTAAATTTCTTTTTTATAAATTTAGTTTTTTTTCTATAAATTTCGACTCAATTTTTTTTCTAAAATCTTGACTTTTAACTCAAAATTTTGGACTAAAATTCAACGCAAATAGACTAACTAATAGACGAATGGTTGAGGACTTTTATTTAATTACTTGTTAAAGTTTTTGGGGCGAAGCACATTTTTTGTCAACAACATTTTTAGGTGCAATAGCCTATTATACAAATCTTGTCCTCTGAAACCAAGAAAGGTTAAAAAATACAACAACGGTTGCTCTAACGCGTTTCGATAGCTAAGCTATCATCTTCAGAGAGACACTAACACCTAATTCTCTCTTAAGATGACAGCTTGGCTATCGAAACGCTTTAGAGGAACTGTTGTTGTATTTTTTAATCTTTTTTGGTTTCAGGGGGCAAGATTTGTTTATCAATTTTTGAAGATAACCAAGGACAAGTCCGTTCCACCAAAAAAGATGGAATAGCAATAAATTAACCAAAATTTATGTCATTTTAAGCCCTCGGGCATCTGGCAACTGCCTTAATTGAACATTACACGCCAAATTATCATTTGACTTTGAAATAAAAATTCTGAAATATAATCAAGGAGAGCTAGTTTCGCTATTGCTTTTTTAGACGTTTTAAAAGTGGGATTCAACAATAAAAAAATTCTCTTCTATTAAAAAAACAAATCAGTAAAACATTTTAAGGTTATCTTTTGTTTGCTTTGTACTGATCCAGTAAATATGGCAAAAACGACAACAATGCACTAAATCGGAAAATGTTTGTACAAATGTTATTTAAAATCTACGCATACGAAATCGTAGATGGCGCTAGTGTATAATATATGCTACTTTTGATCTGGAAGAATTATAATGCCGGCTCTACACTCTCATCGAGGCTCCTTGCCGAACTATTCGGCGAGACATTTGACAGGACAAATGTATCTGCGAGCGCTATATCTACCCTCTCGCTCGCATTCGTTTCCTTTGACTCGAGTCCAAAAACCGACTCGACACGAAGCATTTCCGAGACGATGAGACAAAGTGAGTCAAAACGAACGTACCTTCTACACTCTCGCGCTCGAGTCTACTCGTACCGACTCGGCGAGGGTACAACAGAATTGGATTTCGGCGTTGCCACATCAACCCTCCCCTTATTGGTTATTGTTTTCGGTATACATTTATTGTTATTTAACGATAATCCATGGGTTGCGTTCTGCAGTTTTTGACCAAATTAGAAATTCGGTTGTTTTACTGGAATATTTTACATTAGGTTCACGTCACGAAACGCCGGAAGACGAGCGCGTTTCAAACTTCCCACCACGCAACTACGGCGGTCCTAGGGGTCGAGGATCGAGAAGGGACACCCGCAGGGACGACAGAAGACGAACCACAGACGAAGACGAAACTGTCCTTGATAGTCAAGAAGTATCCAGTGCCGATAGAGGTAAGATAATCACTTTGTAACTTGAAATGTTGACGAAGAGGTTTGTATCGTATTGCACTGAAGGTATTGACAACGAAAAAAATTGGTCCCACTTTGGACCTAGGTAGAATCGTTGATTAAATATCAACGATGGAATATTTAATGTCGGTAGAGAATGATTATGTTCTGTGGTTGCGAAAAACATTCACAATCACTTCTGTTTTCCTTGCATGAATCCTGTTATGTTAATAGAAGCCTTTACAGTGACATTCTTTTCCGCGGGTTTAGCGCGCGCCGTTCCAATCGCGTCCGAAAAATTGTCAATCTAAATACAAAATTATCACTTCAGAAAAGTATACGTTAAAATCATGGAGAATTGGCTCAAGGTGCGCAAATGGAACGTTGCATTCTTAGTGACAAACTTCTGGAACACCACGTTCTTTGCGTACAGTTTAGAACGCACGATTGGCGCGTTCTGCCATAGCGCGCGAAAAGACTGTTAGTGTAAAGGGGCCTATTGGGAATGCGACAGGGTATTTTCGTTCTATTTGATTATTTTATGTAAAACAAAATTCCAACCGAGAGGAGGTAAGTTGAAAAAGGATATTCTGATATTTAATGTACAAAATCCTAATACAAAATAGATTTTTGGCGAAATGTTCATTACATTCGTTTTCGTTGGAGGAATAGAAGGGTCCTTGTTTCACTTTTGATAAATTATTAAGTGTAAGGATTTCGGGGGTCGAAAGCCCCCCTTACCTACCCATTACTATTTTCGCCATTTTTCTATTCAACTCGAATAAAGTCGGGAACAAATTTAGAAAAGAGAGATCTTAAACCAGACATCATTTACGTTTTTGTTACTTTATTCAATATTTTGAAACCAGTTAAGTTTAATGGCAACACTGAATTACTTTACGTTAGTTTTTATTTATTCGTGGGGTTCTTTAGAGTCAATATCGAGTGTGGAGGTAACCTCTTGGTCAGGTGAGGGTCAGCGAAGAAATAGGCGCCGAGGTCCCAGAAATAGAACCCAACCAGTTAAAAACGGAGATATGGGTAAGATGAACAAAAAAAATGTTTGTCGAACTAAAACTTCTAATCCTTCGTTTACACGTGCAATAACATTACAAAGAACCTGGGTGTCGATTCTAATTCACGTCGCGACCCAAAAAAATCGCCAAAGCCCAAGAGGCCATCTGCAGGAGATATTGGCACTCAGGGTAACCTTTCGATTTTCAATTGTAAACTACTCGGTGTGACAATCACTAGAGCCAAACCCCATGGTAAAGAAAATAATGTAATTGATGAGTAAGAGAGTTGGCATATATAAATTTTGAGAAGTTTTAACTGGGTGCTGATTAGTCATATATTATGTTGATAGATTTAAGAAATTTTGCACAATTTGTCAACGCTGTAAGTTAAAAAATAAGTTCAAATTAGAATCGACACCCTATTTTAACTTTTTTGTTACTTAAAATTAATGTGTTTTCAATCAACACGAAAATATCTGTTCCTCCAAGTCTGCTTTTCGCTTATTTTTTTGTTCATGTTGGCTTATTTTATCTCTAACATTTACGACTCTCTCCATCAAGAAGACCTAAAACAGGAGGTTAATAAAACGAGGCAAAATGTGCCCCTTCGCAATTGACCGTTAACGAACGGTATTGCGGTATTCAGCCGCAATGTCTTAGAAGCATGCGCATGCGGAATGCCTCATAAAAGAAAGACGTGTAGATTTTACACCACGGTTGCCATATTTCAAAACAGACCAACCAACATTTTTTTCAAAAATTAGTTTTTAATTCCCCACAAATATTCAGTTGCTCTACGTCTTTACATTTAAGACAGATTATTATCTATGCTATTTACGTAGATGTGTATGCAGAAAACCTTATCTGCAATGCTTTCAGGTGTCAAAATATTAATTTACAAATAGTCACCCGGAATTTTCAAAAAAGAAAAATAAAACCTCAAGAAAAAGACGAAATTGTTGAAAAAGCTTAAAACGAATCAAATACCTTAGGACACTCGAAAGTTTTAAAAGTTGAAAATGAAAAAGAAAGTTTTCAGAAATAATTATTTATTATTTACGAAACTAGAGACAAATTTTATTTTTAAGTAAAAAATTCTTCAAAAAAACTACATTTTCCCCCAAAATTTCTAGTTTTTTAAAACTTTTTTAAAAATTTTTCAGAAAAATCGAATTTTACAAAAAAATCAGTTTTTTTGAGTTAATCAGGAAATATAGAAATTTTTAAAAAAGAATTAAAACAAAACGAAATTATTAATCACATGGAAGTTTTCACAAATTTTCTAATTCAAATTTTCAAACAAAAAAAATCGCTATTTTCAAAAAGTCTAAATTATTCAAAATGCGAACTTTTCAAAAATGCCACAAATTTAAAAAAAGCAAAATTTCCACTGGAAAAAGTCAAAATTGAAAAAAAAGTTATTTTCAAAAATAAAAGAATTATTAGTAAAAAAGGGAAATTTTCCAAATTTTTTTAGGTCACTCGAAAGCTTTAAAAGTTGAAAATGAAAAAGAAAGTTTTCAGAAATAATTATTTATTATTTACGAAACTAGAGATAAATTTTATTTTTAAGAAAAAAAATTCTTCAAAAAACTACCTTGTTCCCCAAAATCTCTATTTTTTTAAAACTTTTTTTTAATTTTTCAAAAAAATCGAATTTTACAAAAAATCAGTTTTTTGAGTCAATATTAAAAACACGGCATTCTGAAAAATATAGAAATTTTTAAAAAAGAATTAAAAAAACGAAATAATTAATCACAGTGAAAGTTTTCACAAATTTTCTAGTTCAAATTTTCAAAAAAAATCGCTATTTTCAAAAAGTCTGAATTATTCAAAAGGCGAAATTTTGAAAAATGTCACAAATTTAAAAAAGCTAAATTTTCCAATGGAAAAGATCAAAATTGAAAACGATATTTTAAAAAATAAAAGAATTATTTGTAAAAAGTGAAATTTTCCAAATTTTTCATGTTCGAAATTTTCAAAGTAATTGAAATAAAATTAGTTGAATTTACCAAAAAAAGAAGTACATAAAATTGACAAAAAAAATCTAAATTTTCAAGAAAATATAATTTTTCAAAAAAGTTAAAATTTTCAGTTAAAGTCGAAATCTGGAGAAAGTTTTTCCTAAAAAAAAATTTGTAAAAAAGTAAGAGCGAAATGTTCAAAAAAGTCAACATTTTTAAAAAAGCACTTGAAAAATCCGAAATCTTGAAAAATGTCGTTATTTCCAAATAGATCAAAAATTTCAAAAGTTCAATTTTTTTCAAAAATTATCGGTTTTAAAAGAACTTAATTTCGCAAAAAAATGTTGCACTTTTCTAAAGAAAAGATTTTGATGAGTCGAAATTATCATAAAAGTAAATGTTTTCAAAAAAGTTGTAATTCTGAAAAAAAAATTTAAAAAGTCTAAATGTTGAAATTAATATTAATTTCACAAAAAAAATGTTGAACTTTTCTAAAGAAGTTGAAATTTTGAAGAGTCGAAATTACCATAAAAGTCAATATTTTCAAAAAAGTTGTAATTCTGAAAAAAAAATTAAAAAGTCTAAATGTTGAAATTAATGTTAATTTCACAAAAAAAATTTTTGAACTTTTCTAAAGAAGTTGAAATTTCGAAGAGTCTAAATTATCATAAAAGTCGATATTTTCAAAAAATTAGTAATTCTGAAAAAAAATTAAAAAGTCTAAATGCCGAAATTAATGTTAGTTTCACAAAAAAAAAATATTGAACTTTTCTAAAGAAGTTGAAATTTTGAAGAGTCTAAATTATCATAAAAGTCGATATTTTCAAAAAAATAGTAATTCTGAAAATAAAATTTATAAAGTCTAAATGAAAATAGCGAAACTTTAATGAAATTCAAAATTTTCATAACGTTCAAGGAAAACTTGAAATAATCCAAATTTTCAAGAAAATTAAAATTCCAAAAGTTGAAATTTCAAAAAAGTCATAATATTTGAAAAAGTGAAATTCTAAAGTCGCCATTAAAAAAATCTTAATTAAAAAAAACGTTTCTAAAAAAGTTACAGAATAAAGTATTAATTAGCAGAAAAAAAAAGTTCGAAAAAAGTTTAAAATCTTGAAAAGATCGACATTTTCAAATTTAACTAAACAGTTGAAATTTCCAAAATTGACATGTCTAAATGAGGCCAAGCGCATTTTCTACTGTTTTTCGTCTTCTTGCCCCGGATGAATTTCCTTGCATTTGCCAGATGTGTTATTTGGGCGTATTGTTCTAGTTGCCAACACACAGAACAAGGGCGATCAGCGGCAGCCGACCGAAGGGCCGAAAATCGACAGCTACAAGCAGCGAGACAACAAAAACCGTTCGGGCCGACCACCGGCCGCCGCCAGCAAGCCAAAAGAGACGCTGGTCAACGGCACATCGGCTTAAATTTCGCGCGCTTCTCGCAACCAAGAATCAAACGTAAACCTCCCGTGTGACTTGGTGAATTTACGCCTCCGAGATTTAGGAAACTACCTTTCGCATAACTTAAAATACAGCCCCCGAAGGAGGCTCTTGATTGTAACTCTTTTAAAAACATTGCGGTATTGGTTAAATTAAACGCACACTTTTTGTTCGTTTTTTATGGATAGTAGCTTAATGTTTTCTACTTTTAGAAATCGGTCGGGATTTCCTGTAATTTCGAAAGTTGTTTGTATAGGGCATTTAATTTAAACTATACCCAATATTATAGGAATCCTCGAATTAGCACTTGGAAATGTAAATTTTTTGTTGGTTAGCTTTTTTTGTATTTTACATTTTCTTTTTTTATTTGCCATTGTTAAATATTTATTTATTTTCATAAGTTTTGTTCAAAACTAAGGTTTTTGATATTTTTCGAAAAAATGTATTATTCAGTGTAAAAGTATTACTTTTATTTAGTTATATTTATGTAATATACTTTCAAATTACGGTTTTGTGTTTATATGTATATTTTTAAAATATAAAATTTTCAAAATTGTCATTTCATAATTTTATTCTCAAGGGTACTCTTATTTAAAAGAATACGAATTTGACAGCAGAATACCCAAAATAAATAAAACGTGTTATGTAAATTTATTGTTTACCTTTACACTAAAAAAAAATTAAAAATTACCTCCTACAAGCTTATTGCAAAATTTTTAAAAAATGCTAAAGTTTTAAAAAAGTCATATTTTGAAGAATAATCTAAAATTTAAAAAATAGTCAACATTCTGAATAAAAGTCTAGATTAAAAAAAATTGAAGAATGTTCAATTTTTTAAAAAATCAACATTTTCCGGGAGTCAATTTATCCAAAAAAGCCAAAATTTACAGAATAGTGGAATTATTTTTAAGAAGTAGAAATTTTGGATAGCTTAAATTTTGAATAAAATAATTTTGAAAAAAATGTCAACATTTTCAAAAAAAGGCGAAATTAACCAAAAGAATACCGAAATATTGATTCGAAGTCGAAATTTTGAAAAATAGATACTGTGGAACAGGTACGAAATGTTAGTCGCGAATTTTTTAAAGAAACCAAAATTTTGAAAAAAGGTTGCAATTTTTTAAAAAGTAAATAATCTTAAAAGGTCAACATTTCCAAAAAAATTCATTTATTGGAACAGGTACGAAATGTTAGCCGCGAATTTTTTAAAGAAACTAAAATTTTGAAAAGTTGCAAGTTTTGAAAAAAGTTTACAAGTTTTGAAAAAGTAAATAATCTTAAAAGGTCAACATTTCCAAAAAAAATTCATTTAAAAAAGCTAAATTTTTGAAAAATAATCTCAAATTTGAAAAATGGTTAAAATTTTACCAAACAATTTGGATTTCTATTGAATTGAATTTTAAATAAATCTAGAATTGTCGCAGGTAAAATTATGAGAAAAGTTGCTTTAAAAAGACAGATTTTCAGTTTAATTTTAAAAAAAGGCGGAATAATTTAAAAAAAAATCAAATTTAGCAAAAAGCCGAAATTTTCAAAAATAACAAATCAAAAAAATACCCAAAAGTTTTAACAATCAAAATGTTCGAAAAGGAACACCTTTCAAAATATTTCAAATTTTGAAAAAAGGTGAAGTTTTAATAAATCGGAGATTTAATGACTGAAATGTTTAAAATAATCCAGCTTTCAAAAAATTTACATTTTAAGAAAAGTAGGATATTTCAAAGAGTGGCAGTTTTTAAAAAATATTGGAATTTTTGAAAAATTGAGACTAAAACAAATGGAACTTTTTAAAAAACTTAAAATTGTAACCTAATTGAAATTTCTTTTTTTACCAAAGGTTGGAATGCTCGAAATTGTACTTTTTTTTTAAAGTGAAAATTTTATTTTTCTGTCGAAACGTTCCCTTTATTATCAAACTTTCTACTTTCTTCGTAAAGTTTTGAAATCATAAATTTTTCTAATAACTCCCGAAATGTTTACATAGAAAATGTACCACATGAAGACAAAATTATAGTGGAAAAGAAAACTTTCATTTTTCATTAAAATATTGACCACCAAATGATTATTAAGATGTCTCGATAATTTTTTTTATGTTCAATCCACTCGCAAAGGATAAGTGTTAAAATAATAAAAAATTTGCTATTCAATTTCAAATAAAGCTTTTGGTTAGTTTTAAGGGTCTCTAGCATAACAATTTGATTAAGTACAGCTCAAAACAATGTACCACATAAGGACGAAATTATAGTGAAAAAAGAAAATGTTACTGTTGAACTTAATTTTTTTACTAAAACTTTCACCACCAAATGATTATTAAGATGGATATCCATTGTATCCAAATACGCAATATTATGATGGTCACATGCTATTTATTTAGTTTCAAATGAAGCTTTTAATTCAGTGGCGGACTAAGCCTGTCAGAGGCCCGGGGCGGCAAAGCTGAATTAGCTTTAAAAAAATATATAGTTTTAGAAGCTTTTTGTTCAGTTCACATTTGTATGGATAACTAAGTGTTTAGGTTTATTTCATCAAAATCTGGCAAGTGAAATTGAAATTCGACTTAAATTATTTAGGCTAAATAAACATACAGGGTGTTTCATAATTGCATGCTGAACCGGCAGGGGGATATTCCTTGGGCAATTTTAAGACAAAATTTTCATATTAACATAGGTCCGGAAACGCTTCATTTTCGATATACAGGGCGGTAAAAATTGAAGAAAAAATTGGTTTTTCTTCAATATTTCTGAGACTGGTTTAGATATTTTTTTGATATTCAGTACACGATATCTGGGTATAAAAGCAAGTATTTTGACAAAAAAAACATTTGTTCTGATTCCACCAGTGGCGTTCCCACAAACAGGTCGATACACATTTTTGAAAAAAAAATGTGACACCAATGCTATTTTTCAAAATAAGAATTATTTTCCTAGTCTTTGTTGTGTTTCTATCAAAAATGCGCTCTTGACTTTTTGTCCTACGACGGCCGGTTTCCGAATTAAAAAATAAAAATCATTTACTTGCTATGCCGCTATGGTAGATTAATTTATTAATGAAATCTTAACAATGAAATTAATTAAATCATATAAGGTGTTGAAAATGTCCACCACCTGCAAGTATGCACGCCTCAACTCTTCTTCTCATAGATTCTCGTACTCGTTCAAAAATTCCTGGCGTATTTCTTATAGTGTTGCAGGAATCTGTTATGCGATTTCTCAGTTCTTCTTCAGTTTGGATTGGGGTGCTATAAACTAAGGTTTTAAGATAGCCCCATAAAAAATAATCTAGACTGTTCAGGTCAGGGGATCTAGGCGGCCATAATTCTGTTCCTGCTCTGCCTATCCAGCGATTATTGTAATTTTGGTCCAAATATGCACGTGCCAAAACACTAAAATGCGCAGGGGCACCATCGTGCATAAACCACATTCGATTTCGGATTAAAACGGGGACATCTTCTAACAGCACTGGTAAATCATTTTCAAGAAAGTGACGATAATTTTCTCCATTTAATCTTCTTGGCAGAAAAAAGGGTCCAATTAAATAGTCGTCAAAAATTCCTGCCCACACATTTACCGAGAATTGTTCTTGGTGATTGACTTCGACCATGGCATGCGGGTTCTCTTCAGCCCAAAAGTGATTGTTGTGGAAGTTTCTAATTGCATTTCGGGAAAAACTGGCTTCATCAGTAAATAATACTTCTCTGTCAAATAGTGGATTTTCAACAATTTTTTGAATAAACCATTGGCAGAAATTTATACGAAATGGTAAATCCCGAGGCAGTAAGGCCTGAACCCGTTGAATATGGTAAGGGTATAACAAAAAATCGTGAAGTATCCTCCAGACTAAAATATGGGAGATATTTAAATTACTAGCAATTTTCTTTGTGCTTATTTCGGGATTTTGCTCAACTGAATTAAGAACAGCTATTTCAGTTTCTTCTGTTCTTGCGGTTCTTTGTGCCCCTTTTAAGTGATGATCGGGTTTAAAACATCCCTTCTCGCGTAGTCTTCTATGAACGCTTGAAAAAGTTCTTGCATCTGGCACAATTCTTTGCGGAAAACGCTCTGCATACAGTCGCCTGGCTTCAAATGCATTTCCATCCGCAAGACCGTACATGTAATGAATATCGGCAAACTCAGCATTCTCAAACATATTTTCTTATACTTATCAATCACTCACATTCAGATAAAGTATTGAAGTGAAAAATTTGACACTTGGTTGTAAACACAAAACTAAATCTCAGTGGCCTACTAGATTTTCATTAATAAATTAATCTACCACAGCGGCATAGCAAGTAAATGATTTTTATTTTTTAATTCGGAAACCGTCCGTCATAGGACAAAAAGTCAAGAGCTCATTTTTGATAGAAACACAACAAAGACTAGGAAAATAATTCTTATTTTGAAAAATAGCATTGGCGTCACATTTTTTTTTTCAAAAATGTGTATCGACCTGTTTGTGGGAACGCCACTGGTGGAATCAGAACAAATGTTTTTTTGTCAAAATACTTGCTTTTATACCCAGATATCGTGTACTGAATATCAAAAAAATATCTAAACCAGTCTCAGAAATATTGAAGAAAAACCGATTTTTTCTTCAATTTTTACCGCCCTGTATATCGAAAATGAAGCGTTTCCGGACCTATGTTAATATGAAAATTTTGTCTCACAATTGCCCAAGGAATATCCCCCTGCCGGTTCAGCATGCAATTATGAAACATTCTGTATACACTATGGGCCAGTACACGATTTCGGTCTGCTATAACGTGTAAAGAACAAGGAACATATCAAAATTCTTTAAGGAAAGAGAAGGATGGTATGATTTACACTGTTTCAATATGTTGCTCGATAGACGCGCTTATCAAATCATGACCACGCATTCAGCTGCAAACTGCACACCTGTCTTGTAGATATTGCATCAGAACCTTATCGGAGCTCGATAAAAGAGTGTCGTTTTAAATGGAAAATACATCTTTACGTATTAATTGATTCTACAATTATTTTCACACCCTAAAAAGTATGAAAATAATTGCAGATACTTTACGATTTTGTTTTCTTTAATCAACCGGATTTGACGAAAAATAAAACAAAAATTCCATAAGATAAATGAATTCTGTGTAAAAATAACCAGCCGGTGTGATGACAATCAAAACTAAAAACTTAAAAAATGGTTCAACAAAAAAACGGAAGAAAAAATTCCTATGTAATAAGTGGTTCAAAAATGTCCCCTCCTTGTGTTTCGCAATAACCTAATCTGTCGTAAAATTCAGTTCTTACGCGTGCCAACATCTCAGGAGAAATATTATTTAGGACTTCTACAATTCGATTCCGTAAATGGTCTAAATTACATGGTCTTTCTTGTACGTGGGTTAAGAAAGGTCCATCGACATCAACTTTTTCTCTCATAGACTAACAAAACTCAAGACGTTTGTATCGATCTTCAGGAAATATCTCTTGGGTTTCAGATACTTTATGACACTTGTACCCATTTCTTTTCAAAATATTTCGCACTGTTCGTGATGGCACATTAACTTTTTCTGCGATCTGCTTACTAGAACACGGTTCTTTACTTCGACAAATGCAATACAGCTACCTCCTTAGCCATTCTTTCGTCGGATAATGGCCTGTCACCTTCAGGTTGACGCGCTTCCAAACAACACTTGTTATTACAACCAGTTATGCATCCCGATTTTTCAAATTTGTGGACGATATTTAACACCGTTTTTGCATCAGGTATTGGTCGATCTTCGTAGGAAAAAGCGAATCGCCCAACGACTTATTCAGCGCTCTGGGAGGTTAAATACCACTTAATAATTAGCACTTTTATTATATTTTATTATATTCGAAATTCTACTCTTTTCTAAAATTATGACCTTAAAATGTAGACTTTTTTCGCAATCTCATTTTTTTTTCTTAAAATGTCAAGACAATCATTTGAACTTAAAATTTTAATTTTCATTTAAAAAAATGATTGAATTCAAATATCTAACTTATTTTTGAAAGTTTGAATTAAAATTCGGAAATTCGAATTGAACATCGAAATTTCAGAATCCATTCTTAACGAATTTCAAAAACAAGATTAAAAGTTTGAATTTAATGTAAAAAACCGACTTTAAAAATGAAATTGAAGTAAAAAAATAAATAAATAAAATTTGAAGTAACTAATTAGGAATTTTATAAGTAAAAGTGCCTTAAAGAATTTGAAATTTATTCTCAAAATATTAAAATTATAATAGTTTTAACTCTAAATCTCTGGTTTTTATTTTTATAAGATTTAAAATTTTTCCAAAATTTTGATTTGTCCAGAAACTTTCTTATCAAAATTTCAAATGTTTTCTCACATTTTTAAAGCAATCTTTTCTCATATTTGTCGCAATTTTAAAATTGCAACAACATTGAAAAGTTGAGTTTAAAAATTGAAAAAAATTCGTCTTTAAAGTCGAAAATTCATAATTCATTTTTAATTTAATGTTCAAATTTCGAGAAAAAAGAAGAATTTCCAAAAAAGTTCACAATTTCCCCCCAAAAAATGTCTAAATGTTGAGTGTTTTCTTGATTGAAATGTAATATTTTTGTTTTGTTTTTAATTTGGAGTTTGGATTTTAAGAAATAAAAAGTTTAAATTTTTACTTCCAAATTCAACCTTTTTTTCTAGAAATTCGAATTAAAGGTCAAAATTTTAAGTCAAAAAATAAAAATCTAAAATTAAATCTTTAAATTTGAATAACTTATGAAATTTCAGATAAAACTCGTAATGTCTAGAATATTTATATTTTAAAAAAGTATGCTTTATCGAAAATTACACTATTTTTTTTTAATTTTCAGTCTAAACTCAAATTTCTCAACTCCAGAAATTTGTTTAAAAATTTCTGATTTTTCAACGAATTGTGCATTTTTCTAAGATTTTTTCTTTTTTTACAAAATGATCCCTTTATAAATTCAAAGTTGCAGAAATAGCAACCAAAGTTTGTATTTAAATTCGATAAATATCAGTTTTAAAATCTGAAATTTAGACTTCAAATTTCAAAAAAAAAAGTAAAATTTTATACAACATTATTCGACTAATGTTGGTTAATTTTATTTATTTTCTTCGAAGTTTTATCTTTTCTGGAAATTTATAGTTTTTCATTTTGAGAAAAAAGTCGGAATTTCTGGATTTAAATATCGACACATAAACAATTGCCCCTGTTATTAACAAATAAAGATTTGAAAAAAAAACAGTACAGTTTTTCGCAATTATTTCAAAAACATAGCAAGTAAAATTCTTTTTTATTATGTTATTAAATATTAATTCAAAAATTTGACAAATTGATCAAATCATCTAAACGTGTAATAGAAAAAAAACTGCTGGGAAAAATGGTTTCATTGATTTTACATAAAGTTTTAGATTTTTTGTTTAGATTCCAAGTAGAATAATAA
Source organism: Dastarcus helophoroides (assembly GCA_028583605.1). NCBI lineage: Eukaryota > Metazoa > Arthropoda > Insecta > Coleoptera > Bothrideridae > Dastarcus > Dastarcus helophoroides. The sequence continues at coordinate 34,877,579 of CM053327.1, forward strand.
TTATTAAATTAGAGTTGCTAATATGTTTTTTTTCCTTCGCTGAGGTTTTATGGCAACTATACTTAATATGATTATAATTTTGCGATATTTATAATTGTTTTAATCAATCTGGCAATTATTAATTCTTTAAACCATGAAAAACCTAAAAAATTAAATTTCCTAATAGTTTAGATAGTATATTTAATATCTAAATTATAATGTTATGACAGTTAAAAACATTGCAAGTTTTCCTATTAGTATACAAGTTAATCTTGCCATAAGATCTCCACAAAAGGAATTTTGTTAGTAGCTTTTGTTTAACAATTAACTAATTACCAGACTTCGAATTTAAACATCTTTAGAAACCTTATAAATTACACAAAAGGCCTATTTTATGTAAAATTAATGAAAACACTTTTTTTTGGCCGATAGCGAAGCGTGTAACAAAGTAGCGGTTGGACTCGCGATTAATCTTCAATTTTATTCTCAAAGTGCCGAACATTTTTAAATTATTTTTTTTAAATGTTTTACTTTTTTGTCGAGTTTCATCCAAACATTTTGTAAAAATTCTTTTTTTTTTGCTGCAAGTTATTTCCTAAATTCTAAGTATTAAATTTATACTATTTTATTATCTTCGAGAAAACTAAATTTATACGCTAGTTTGTCTTTTTTGGGAGATTTTTCCTTTATTTTTAAAATTTTACAAAATTTTTTTTCGCAAAATTTCGAGTTCTTATTTTAAATTTTTACTTTTTCTCTTAAATTGTTGGCATAAACTCAAAACTTCGTTTTTTTTTCAGAAAATTTTTTTGGAAGTTCTACTTTTTTTGAATGTTAACTGAAAAAACTAGAAACTTCGGTTTTTTCCGCGAATTTTTGACTAACATTTTCGGATTACTGTCACAATTTAAGGAACAATATGAAATATTTGAGTTTAAAAGTTCGGAAAAATCGATTTTGAAGTATTTTTGGATTAAATCCCTGACTACATGCCTGTTGCCGCCTCCTCGATAGTGCCGCCCGTATGCGTTGTATGCTCCTTACGCCCGCGATGGACGGCTTACTAGAGGATGATTTATTTAATGCAGATTCGGTCCAGTCGTAAGTCCATGCAGAAATAATGCCAATCGGTGTCAGGTGACATGTGCGCTACACATGTACCCTTATCATTCTAACAATTGTTGAATCTAAGAAGATTATGAAGCGCTGAAGCGATTTATCCCGGTCATAATGAAGGAGATACACATAAATGAATTACCATGTGGCATCTCTGCCGATTTAGTTTCTCTTTACGTCTCGCCTCATATCAGAAGTTTGCTTTGTCGTTCTCATTGGCAAGCAGACCGAAATAGTGTACTGGCCGATCCTGTATACCTACAATAGGGAATGGATATGGGCGAGGAAAATAAAATACGAATCGATTGACAAAAAAAAAATTAGATAAAATAAATCAAAGATAGATTTTTTATTTTTTGTAGCATGTTATATGTGTTTTCGTGGCTTCAATTTACTGAACTCCTCAATAATTTCTGTGAAATCGATTTTTTTTGGAAATTTTTCTTTCTATTGAAAGCACGGCTAGATTAACCAGTCGCTCTTGACCCATTGCAGATCGAAGATAATTTTTAATTAGTTTAAGTTTCGAAAAACTCCTCTCGCATGATGCATCCGAGATGCAAATTGTCAAGAAGTATTGAAGTATAAGCGATATACAGGGTAACGATTCAATGAAGTCCCATTTTATTATAAATTGAAGGATTTCTTGGGCTCTCCATTTGGCAGCAACGTCCATACTCGTATCGGTGGCTTTTACATGCCTGCGGCACCTTTTTATTTCTTGGGAAACTTGCTCCTTGTCAAATTCACCATAAATTTGTATCAGATTGTCAACTGCTACATCCAGAGCGTCATCTGAAGCTTCTAGCATAAACTTTGTTTCAATAATTTGGAAAATACTATTGATTTGTTTCATGGCCCCGTATCGAGTCGACAATTCTTGTATAAATCGGTCTATGCATTCATACATTGACCGACGCATTTCTTCTTGAATTGATAATCCAGCATCATGAGCTGATTCACCCAGCATCAACCTTTTTACCTTCCTCGTTTCTCGATGTTGATGTCCATGTCATTGTATTTTTTTATGCCAAAAGTTACAGCATTGTCTACAATCGTGGTTCGTTCGGTCACCAAATACTCATTCAAGGCGTTTAGTTTGGTGATTCCTGTATCTAGAGTCATTTTTGGAGACTGCAAATATTGTTGAACTAAATTTACTTCCTCCAGTATAGAAAGCCAGAATTGTATATTGGTGAAAAATGTAAAATCACAAACAGCGGCAGGAGCAGACTTGTTCCTGATCTTGTATCTAGATTTGCTTTTGTTGGATCTTGAAAATGTTCCAAACTACTCACAATTGTCTCTATGTTTTCTTTTACAACTTTTACTGACTCGTAATGAGCGCTCCAGCCAGTATCCGTAAACGTTTTAAATTTTTTCCAGTTTTCTCTTTCAGAAATTGCCATCTCTGTGTAGATGACGAAAAGAACGAATATAATTTCTCTACTGTTCCAAAACACGTGACTCTGGAAGGAACGCATGCAAATGCATGAACTCCACATAGATTCAAGGAATGATTAGAATAAGGACTGAACAATGCCTTTGGATTTACTTCTCGGATTTTTCGTTGCACCCCTCCATGGGCACTTGACATTGACGGGGCATTGTCATAACCTTGAGCCCTGCACAACGCAATATCCAGTCCATCTTTTTCCAGCTGTTGTTGAATGTCTTTTGACATATCCTCAGCAGTTTTTCCAGACATTAAAAAAAACCCAAGAAAGATTCTCGTACTTCCACAATGTCATTCTCTATATGAACGAATCTAATGATTCGACTCATTTGGTCTATTTTACTTTCGTCAGGAGTGTTGTCAAAAATGATTCCGCAATACTTAGCCTTTTAAATATCTGCAATAATTTTTTGCCTTTCATGATCACCCAAACATTGAATAAATTCATTTTGTATTCCTTTTGACAAATAAGATGATACTCTCTTTGACCCACCAGCAAGCCTCTTCTAGTTTTAAGCAATGCTCTTTCAAGACCGGATCATATTTCGCTTACAATTGTACTAATTCTAGAAAATTTCCCCTGTTTTCCGAAGAAATATATTCACGGTGGCCTCGGAAGGCAAGCTTTTGTTAGGCTACATCTAAAAGGCTATGTAAAATGTTTCTCCATTTCTTAGTTTCATCGTTAATAATCTTCAAATTATCGTTATCAATAATTTTATTAAGTTTCAAGCCCATTGTCAACGTTTTCCATTTTTCTAGGTTTGATAGATCTTCATGAGACGATTCATGCTGTGATATTCTTGGATTTAATTTACACCACTGACAAAAACCAGAGACAAATTTATTAGTGTGATTGTCACCCTCAGATGCAAAAACCGGCAACAGTAACAATATAATTTCTTTGTTGATGGAAAGTATAGCATCCATTTCCTTAAATTTTTAGTCTCGTTTAAATGTGAGTAAAACCACGGCAAAGTTAAACAACGATGTGTTCCCTTAGTGCTTTCACCTGGTCTTTCTACAGATTCAAAAAGTCCGTCCTTGTTTTGAAATATTTCACTGCCCTTTTTGACAATCGAAATTCTGATATGCTCTGGCCCAGGTATTGGCCAACGTGCAGCATCATTGGATGATAAGAACTCTATTTTAGAAGCAACGTAGTCTTCGGCTTCCTCAGTATTTTTTTTTAAATTTATTAGTTTTATAGTCCTGTATTCCAGTGTCAGTCACGTCGGAGTTTTTATTGATATCACATTTAATAGATTTTTCAGCTATGTTTGCAGTTTCAATATCAATGATTTGTATATTAGATCCCGATACAACAGTTTGATTAATTTCTTCGGCAACGCCACTTTTCTTCTCTTCAGAATTCGAAAGGTATTTGGATAAAGATCCAGCAATCGATTTTGCCTCTTCAGTCTTCGCTTTTTTTAGCTTCCTTTTCTGAGAACCAGATGATTGAATCCTTTTCACTAAAAATAATGAGATAAATAAGAAACTTTTATAAAAGATAGCTAAATTACATAGACTAAAAAATTATTATTTGCATAAAAAAACAATATTTTATGTGTTGGTTAAAAGAACATATCTTTAAATTGCCTCAATTTTTTTACACTCGTTACAACCGCCAAATGCAGCTCATACATTTTACAAATGCGCTTTATCTTGTTATTAATGCAGTAAATTAACGATGTCATGAGCAGCGATCGGAATAGGTAGACTATTTAGCTAAACTTCTAGAAACAGACATAAATTGGAAACATCCTTACAACAATATTTTGATAAGCGGGTGGTCTATTCCCTAATAAACGTGCACTACAAATAAAATGACTACTCACGAAATGCAAGAACTGAAGCAATGTACTCGTAAGTGCATATTGACTAGAAACTACAATTATAATTTCTAGGCTAAATTATACGAAGAATTACTTACTTTTTCTAAATACTTGAAAATGCACTAACTCAACTCTGAACTCATTTACTTTTATACCGCAACAAAAATCAAAAACACTATTACACTTTTTAATGAAATTACTTTGAACGGATAAGATCGCGTTTATTACTTTACAATTTGAAAAAAGGCTTATCCGTTCGCGAAAATATCAGAACACACTAATAAACTATTAAATATCAACGTAATCAAATTTAATATATTTTAAATGAGGCCAATGTTTATTTTTTAACCTAAATAGAATGTAAATGTAGGCGTTTTAGAGTGAATTATTTGTACTTCATTTTTTCAGGGATTCCTGGGGAAGTATCCGCTACAAAGACGGGAATTCCCCCAGCGAGTTGGACGCGTTCAACAAAGGTAAAAGAATATTAGTACCGCGTAAAAAGTCTAGATGGCTGCAGTGTTTTGATCTTGCTGAAATTATGTAGATACTAAGCACATTTTTAAAGTATTCCCTAATAGCCAGGCTTTTACTACAAGATCTTGGACATTTGTAGTTGCATCAAACTTAACATCAAATTTATGTTAAGCCGTAATTAAGTAATATTTGCATCTAAGTTAAAGACAATATGCAGTCGTAATTTAAAGTCCAGTTAACTACAAGACTTATAGTGAACTTGTAGCAAAAACTTTTGGTTAACTTAACGACAATAACTTGCATATGACGTCTTTTACTTAAGTTGTATCAAAATTAACTACCAACTTAACTATTATCCAAGTCTTTGTGTTAACTTGACTTCAAATTCCGTCTCTAGATTGACGTCAAGTTGAGCATTAAGGTGGCTCTCAGCAGGGGCGGCCTTAACAATGCGAGGCTCCGGGCGGGTAGATCTTTAAGAGGCCCTCGTCTTTGTGGAATTAGTTTTAACATAGACGTAGTCAGAATAGGGCAGGGTAGGGCGCTTGCCCCCCGCCCAGCTCGTAAGATTAACGAAAATTTATATTGAACTGAGAAAAGACTTTCTCTAAAAAATTTCCATTCGACAAAAGAGGTCATTTTTTGATATTTTCTCGAAATTTCGACTTATTTCACGAAATTCGTCTTTTTTTATAAATTTCTTTGGAAATTTCCAATGTATTCCTAAAATTCGATTTATTTTATCAGAATTCAACTTAACTAAAAATTTCGAATTTTTATCTCAAAATTCATCGTTTTATTTTTTAAATTCTATCACTTCTCAAAATTAGTTTTTTCGACTTCTTCGACTTCTCTTTAAACTTTGATTTTCTGAAAATTTCGACTTTTTTTATCAAGATTTACCCTTTTGCTTAAAACTTGATCTATTTTTTGACAACAATATTTATCTGGAAATTTTTATAATGACTTTTTTTACAAATTTTGTAAAAAGACAAAAATTCCGAAAACATTTCTCCTGGAATGGGAAATTACAACTTGTTTCTCAAAATTTCAACGATTATTTCAATATTGGACATTTCTGACTCAGGGTAGGGCAGAACAGGGCGCATGTCTGCTTCTGATTCAAGCGCCCAAGAGAAAAATCTAGAAATGACATTTTTCTCAAAATTTGTCCTTTTTCCAAAATTTCGACAAAATTTGACTCTCTCTGAAGAATTTCGAGTGTTTACTAAATTTTGACTTCTTTCCCAAAATTTCGATCTTTTTTTGTTTTTCAAGGGAAAAAATCGAAATTTTCAAAAAAAAACAAACTTAGAAAAATCGAAACTTTGATATTTTTCCCAAAATCCGCCTTTTTTCGCAAATTTAAAATTATCCTGAAATCCTATCCTGTATGTTCCCGGAAAAGTGAATATTTTTCCTAGAAATTCGTATCTTTCTTAAAATTTTGACTTTTTTCAAGACTCGTTTTTTCCGCAAACGGACGGCTATTCTCAAAGTTGCACTTTTTCTTTAAGTTTAAATTTTTTCTGGAAAATTTCGATCTTTGATGCTTCATTTGGTAGTTTTTCTAGAAATGTCGACTGCTTTTCAGAGATTTTGTTTTTTTTAATTCCTTTATTTTTATTAACATCAGGTTTTCCTGAAGATTTTGATCATTTAGAATTTGATTTTTCAGAACTTTTAACAGGTTTCTTAAAATTTGCCTTTTTCCCGATATTTTTATATCAAAATTCGATATTCAACTTTGCTAAAAATTTCGAATTTCTCTTAAAACTAGTTTAATTTCGTCTTTTCAGAAATTTCGACTTTTTAAATTTGACTAGAAATTTCATCTTCATATTTCGCCTTATTTTCGAAATATTGACTTTTATTTCAAAATGCCATGTTTTAGTTTTTGGAACTTTCTGGACTTTTCCCTCGAAATTGGCTTTTCCTTTAAATTTTAGTTTTCTCGAAATGCGTCTGTTTTCTCTAAATTAGGTCGGCATATTATCAAAAATTAAAAATGTTGCGAAAAATATTTTTGGCTAATTTCGAGAAAAAGATTTCTTGTACATTCAATTTCTTTATTGAAATTTAAATATTATGTCAAAATTAGAATAAAAAAGTAAACATTTCGAGAAAAGCGTTTTTGGAAATTGCAAATTTTTTCACAACATTTGGTCTTTCGAAATATTTTGGCATATTTAGAATTTTCGAGTTCTTCTGAAAGGTTGGGTTTTTATTCAATTTCGGTTTTCTAAAAAATCCTTTCCCAAAATAGGGTTTCTTCAAAAAAATTGGTCACTTTGGAAATAACGACTTTATTCTACATTTTTCTCTCAAAATTGAACTTTCATTTTTTTGATATTCGTTTTTTTCTAATTTTTTTTCAAATTTAAGTTTCCGAAAATTTCATGTTTCTTAAAAGTTGTCTTATTCTGGAAATTTTGACTCGTACTAGAAATAGGGATGTTTTATGCTTCTGAAAATTTCCGTTTACAGTGAAAAATTTTTCTCAAAGTTCCAACTTTTTTTGAAAATTACATCTTTTTTTCACAAAATTCCATCTTTAAAAATATAATTTTTTCGAATTTTTAACAATTTTTGAGATTTTTCGAAAGGTTAGAATTTTATTTTAAACACGAATTTCTAAACATTCCAACTTTTTCCCAAAATTCGTTTTTCCTCGTCTCTTTCAAAATTAAAATTTCTCTTGAAAATGTTCACTTTTCTTTAAGAGATTTCAAGCTGTTTCTCGACATTTGGACGGTATTTTTTAAAATCGTTATTTTTTGAAATCTTCGAAATTTGGATAGTTTTTAAAGTTTTCCGAAAGGATCGGTTTTTATTTTAGATTTAATTTTCTGGCTGTTTTCGCAAAGTTCGACTCTATTTCCAAATTTCTAAGTTAATCTGAAAATTCGATTACTCAGTTCATGTAGTGAAACGATTTCCGGTTTTCTTTTTTTATCAATTTTTCAAAATGATTCTTGCCCCTCCCTGAACTAAATCCTGCCTACGCTTATAAATTTCAATGATGATGCTTGACTAGAAATGCAAAGTCATAAATAAATATATTTGGATTTTTAAAATTGTTTACTAAGAAACTAAGAAAAATTAATAAACACAAAGATTTTTTTTGGTGGAACGGACAGGTCCTTGGGTATCTTCAAAAAAATCCTTCTTGGTTTCAGGGGACAAGTTTTGTCCTTCAATTTTTAAACAGAAAGATAACAAACTATTAATCATGATAAATAAGGTGCATTAATGTCCTAAAAGGATCAGAGATTTAGAAATGATGACGACTGCTCTAATATAAAAGCATAATCCGACGACAGTTGACAGCTGAAATAAAACACGGGAATTCTCCGAATCGCAAACACGAAGAAAATGGAGTACTATCAGATTTTGTTTAGCCTCGCAGTTGGCAGCACTTGTGGCACTGGTACGAAATTTCGTCAATGTGAAAGAGAAGGAAAGGAATATTCATTGGAGCGAATGAGACAGATATCAGCGCGATAACTATCACGCAAAGGAGCAGCGAGTCGAGTTTTATAATACGCGGTTAAGGCCCCCTACAAAAGTTAGGCCCCGGGCGGTTGCCCTGCTTGCCACCCCTAAAGGCCGCTCCTGGCTATCAGGGTTATTTAGGATTTTTTAAATCTTGAACGTTATTAAAATTTTGTTAAAAATTGAGATTTTAGATTTTCGCTGTAATGCTGATAATTATTGATTAGTTTTAAAGTTAAGATTTCAACCATGTATTAAATTAGAGTTTAGTTTTCCTAAAACCGATATTTGCAGCTATGTTCGTTCGATCGGATAGCAATAGTGCAAAAAAAGAGCAAAAATGTTGAAAAATGTTCATTAGATATTGTCCAGAAAGTGTTTAGCAGTATAAGGTTAAATAACGATACATTAGCTGAATGCGAAAAACATTTACTGTGAAATGATTACAAGCAATTTGTGTGAGCAGTTGCATAGGTCGTTAGTTACTATTGCCGTTTACAGCCAGTTTCTGCCGACATTATTCACATTACAAACTCATTTCAGAGTTTACAGTATGACAGACTCATGTCATCTTATGTACAACTATCCATTTTTAATCAATCCTCGCCTATATATCTATCTAGGTAAGATTGATCCTTAATAATTAAAAAATAAACATCTACTTAATAGATCTCTGAGAACTGACTGACACGTAAATCGGGGGCTTTTTACAATTTGTTAAATGATTGATGAAACGGACTGGTCCTTGGTTATCTTCAAAAATTGAAACACAGAACTTGTCCCCTGAAACCAAGAAAGATTAAAAAACACAACAAAGGTTGCTCTAACGCGTTTCGACAGCCAAGCTGTCATCTTCAAAGAGAAACTCTCTCTCTGAAGATGACAGCTTGGCTGTCGAAAGGCGTTAGAGTAACCTTTGTTGTGTTTTTTAATCTTTCTTGGTTTCAGGGGACAAGTTCTGTGTTTCAATTTTTGTTAAATGATTCTTTCTAGAAATCTTTAACACTTTTCAAAATTGCTAAAGTTTTCTTAAAATTGAAATTTTTTATTGTTTTCTCGTAACTTTATTTTAAAAAAGCTACTTTAGAAAGCCCCGATTTTTTCACTGATTGTATTTTTCTGAAAATAATATGGAAAGTACTTCTATCAAATCACTCGAACTTTCACCTTATTTTTGTCAGATCGAAATAGTCATTTTTAATCGAAATCTCGAAGTCTTCCTTCTTGGAACTCGATTTTTTTTCCACTACAATTTTGTCTCATGTGGCAATGGCGTGCAGTGCCATTTGAGACAGGGTAGGCAAATAGATATCCGATGATTCCGATACAAAGTAAACGTTGGCGAAAATTATCGTGTACTTACAGAGCAAGAATCTTATTGGCACCTTTGAAAGTGGAACTAAACTTTATCAATTATTAAACTTTTCAGTCCATGTATTTTTTTTCTTTTAAAAATAATAATCTATTTGTAACTGTCATACATTTTTTTTAACCAAAATATCTAAACACAAATTTAAGTAGAGGAATAAGACGCCCTGTCGCGGTAATTTCGTGTTTATCAATACAATGAAAATTTTTTGGCCATTGCAAGCAGTTTTCACCATGATCGCATTTTCACTGCATTTTCGTCACTAACAGTCCAATTAACTCAGGGCTTCGAACCGCTATTTTTTTCGTTTCGGTTTTCGGTTTTTGTTCCGGCAAAAAAGTTATATCGTTTCAGTTCCGGTTTTCGCTCCGACAAAAATAACGGTTTTTTGCGGTTTTCGGTTCAGTTCCGGGTGACCCATTTTGTGATTTTTCAAAAGTTTGTCGAATTGAAAATTGATTTTCGAACATAATTCAGAAAATGTTATGTTCTTTTTTTCTTCGTATTACAAGACATAACTACTGAGACCTTGCCTAAAATTCAAGGAAAATATTTTCTATTTTTCAGGTTTAAAAATTTCAAGATGAAACTTTGCATTTTTGGTTCAATTTGGGCTCAAATTTCAAGAAATATCTGAACTTTATAAAAAAGTAAATATTAATGTCGGGTTTAGAAATTTCAAATTTAAACTTGAAATTTTCATAAAAACCTTAAATTATATACCCAAAAGACCATTTCTAGTTCAGTTCAAGTTTTAAATTAAGATTTTGATGAAATAGTCAAAATTTTGAAAAAAGAAGTTCAAAATTTAACGGAAGAGTTTTCAGAGTTTCTACTTTAATTTAGAAATATTGAACTTAACCCAACTATTTAATTTTTTTCTGGAAATGTTGCTGAACATGTCAAAATTTCTGAAAGTTTTGGTTAACCTTTTTTCGATACTTTAACTTTCTCTTTTGAAGTTTTTATTATTATTATTTTTCTATAATATCGACTTTAAACAAAATTTAGTCTTTTCCTGGCAAGTACAACCCTTTTTATCCACAGGTTGACTTTTATTCTTTAATTCGAAATATTTTTCTCGAAATTATGAGTTGACAATTGTAATTTTTTGAAATGAATATTCGACTTAGCTCGAAAGCTCTTGATTTGCAAAATTCGAAATTATGAGATTAATTTTGAAAAATCGTTATTCATAAATTTAGTCTATTTTTGCTCAAAATTTAGATTTTTTCCAAAAATGTTGACTTTTTTCTTGAAATTTGGATATTCTTTCGAGATTTTGAATTAAAATTGAAAATAAAAAATAAAGTAAAATATTCAAACTCAAATTAGCAGTTTTGCATTTGAAATCAACTTCTGCTAGCATTCTGGGCAAAAATTTGAAATTTGTAATTCATATTTTAAAAGTAAAAGTAAAAAAAATCCATAAAAAATGCAGTTTCAATTATTTTTAAAAATGAATGTTCTAGGAAACAATTTAAATTTTAAGATTAACGACAAATTTTCCAAAAAAAAACGCGAATTTCAATTTTAAAGGCGAAATTTAAGGAAAAATTTCAACAGTGGCTCCAAAGTTTGTAAAGAAATTTAATATTCTGAGAATCGATTTTTGACAAAACAGTTTAAGCAGCAAAGGGCCAAACTTTCGAGTTTATATTAGAAGTTTCGTGAAAAGAATTAATATTTAAAAAACACAATTTTGACTCCTAAATTCTAAAGAGCCTGAAAAAATATCGCAATTTGAAGGCTTAGGTCGAAATCTTGAGAAAAAAAATCAAAATTTTCAAAATAAAAATTCCTATTTTAGCAGGGGCGGGCGGCCTTAGCCATTGCGAGGCTCCGGGCGGGTATATCTTTAAGAGGCCCTCGTCTTTGTGGAATTAGTTTTAACATAGACGTAGTCAGAATAGGGCAGGGTAGAGCGCTTGCCCCCCCCCCCCCCACTAACGAAAATGTATATTGAACTGAGGAGACTTTCTTTAAAAAACTTCCATTCGACAAAAGTCGTCCTTCTTTAAGATATTGATATTTTCTCGAAATTTCGACTTATTTCAGGAAATTCGTCTTTTTTCATAAATTTCTTTGGAAATTTCAAATGTATTCCTAAAATTCGATTTATTTTATCAGAATCTAACTTAACTAAAAATTTCGAATTTTTATCTCAAAATTCATCGTTTTATTTTTCTAAATTCTATCATTTCTCAAAATTAGTTTTTTCCGGAAACTTCGCCTTTTTAAACTTTGATTTTTTGAAAATTCGACTTTTTTATCAAGATTTACCCTTTTGCTTAAAACTTAATCGATTTTTTGATAACAATTTTAGCGTAAACAAACCCATTGGAAATTTAAATTAGACATTTACTACGATGTCACCATTTCAAGTTTACTCTAAAAATTCCGACCCCAATTTCAAGATCTTAGCTTTAAATTGGAATGTAATTTTGTATTTTTTTCATGAAATTATAATTTTAAATTTAAAAATTTCTGGGTTAAATTTGAAATTGCGAGATTTCAGCGAAAATTTCGAGGAAAAATCATTTCTTGGAATTATAGAAAGATTTAGAAAGTCGGCAGCGTAAAAAATCCTAAGAATTTAAATTTGAGATTTCGAACAAAAATGGATTACTAAAATCAAAGTGGAATTTGAAAGAAAAAATTGTCAAAAAATCTAAAATTTGATTAATAACTTTAAAAAATTAGGAAAGGAAAATTGACGTTTAAGGAAAGAAATAAATTTGGAGTTTTCTAAAAAAGTTCAAATTTCTAGAAAAACTCGAATTTGCGAAAAAAATTGTAAGGAAAACCAAGCTTCCCTAGCTCGAATGAAAATCACGCTACTGATTTATTCGAAAATTACAACAGAAGATAATTTTTTTTTATTTTAAACTCAACGAAGAAAAGAAATATTTTCAGATAAAAGTTCAAATTTGAAGATAAAGTCAAAAATTTTTAAAAATGATTCATGTTAAAATTCTGAAAATAAAGTCAATATTTTCTAGAAAATGTGAAACTTGTGAGCTTCTAATCTGATTTTTAAACAAAAATGAAATATTTTTTCTTATTCAGTTTATTGGCTTTTTCTTCGCCGGTCACTCCTTTCACAATCCTAAATTTCAGTACCTTCTATTAAGGAATGGCAATCTGTTTTAGATTGCCGCAAACAGTGATTGCGTTGGATCTTGCTTTGTCAATCGCTGTTTGGGACTCAGCACTGAAAAACACTTAAAACTATATTAAAATTCAAACGACGTAAAAAAATAAATAACAACAAGATTATTCAAAATTTTAACGTTTCGGGCAGTGTTATTCTCTGCCCGTCGTCAGAAAACCAATTCAAATATATTCCTTTACAAATTTTTTGTAAGCTGTCAGAAAGTAATTCTGACAGTTTATTAGGTTATTCCCTAGGTGATTCTAAGGCGACCCAGTTGTTTTTCTCGTTTTAACAATGGCAGCCACATACCGTTAATATCAATAGAACAATTTGCGACACAGTTATCTCCATTTAGTAAAATTAAAGCTGCTTCTTTAATTTTTCTTTTTTTATAATGTGTTTCTTTGCCAATAATGCAGGATTTTGACCACTGAATTCTGTGATCGTATTGAAAAGAGTGTTCGCAAATTTTCGATTTTGAAAAATCTCCCTTACTTAGGTAATTCTTATGTTCGTTAATACGAATCCACATAGGTCTGGATGTTTCACCTATGTAAATTTTGTTGCATTCGCAAGTTATTTTATAAATACAATTTTTTGTATGTTGTGTTTCATTTTTTGGTTTTGTATTTACTAGTAATGATCTTAGAGTATTTTGGGTTTTGAATGCTGTACGCATATTGAACTTTTGGCCTATTCGTTTGATTTTATCCGAGAGACCTGGTATGTATGGAATAATCAAGGTTTTTTTATCTTGAATGGGTGATGTATTTATGATGCCATGATTATGATTGTGTGATACTGTTTCTCTTCTGTTTATAACTTTTTCCATAAAATCTTTTTGATACCCATTTTTTTGTAATACTGATGTAATATTAATTTTTTCTTTATTATATATTTCAGAACTCGTGCTGATATTTTTAGCTCTGTCTATTAAAGAAGTTATTACACCTATTTTTATATTTTTACTATGATTTGATGTGTAATTTAGGTATCTATTTGTGTTTGTTGGTTTCCTATAAACAGATGTGCATATCCCATTTTGGCCCCTCTCAATTAACACATCGAGGAAGGGTAGTTTATTATCTAATTCAATTTCTAATGTAAATTTTATCGTTTGCTCTTGTTCGTTTATGAAGTTTAAAAATGGATTTATAGCATCTATTGAATGAGGCCAGATGGCAAACACATCATCTACATATCTCCACCAGACAAGTGGTCTTTGACTATAGTTCAGTATGACTTTCTCCAGTTCTTCCATAAATATATTAGCCATAAATGGTGATAACGGCGAACCTATTGCCATACCAAATTCTTGCCCGAAACGTTAAAATTTTGAATAATCTTGTTGTTATTTATTTTTTTACGTCGTTTGAATTTTAATATAGTTTTAAGTGTTTTTCAGTGCTGAGTCCCAAACAGCGATTGACAAAGCAAGATCCAACGCAATCACTGTTTGCGGCAATCTAAAACAGATTGCCATTCCTTAATAGAAGGTACTGAAATTTAGGATTGTGAAAGGAGTGACCGCCGAAGAAAAAGCCAATAAACTGAATAAAAAAATATGAATACTTCGCAAATAAATTACAGAGAATATCAAAAATGAAATACTGAAAGACTCATAATTTTGAGATTTAAGTTGAATGGATTTGTGTAAAATTTTAAAAAAGAAATTGAAATGTCTAAAAAAACTTTCAAACGTAAAGGTAAAGTAAAAATTATTTTAAGTATATAAATTCCACGAACCGAAATAAACCGACATTTTTTTTGGTTCCGTTCCGGTTTTCGTTCCGACGAAAATAACGTTTTTTTTTTCGGTTTCCGGTTTTCGGTTTAGTTCCGGTTCGAAGCCCTAAATTAAGTAACAGTAACAATAACAGTAACAGAACAGTTCAACACTATCAAATGTCTTGAATAAAGCTTGTTATAAAATAAAAGGAATGAATTCGGTTTGTACTAAATAAACATTACAAAACACACACGAAACGTAGAGGCTGACAACAAGACTAACAAATTGCATTATCAGTGTTGCCAGTGATTCAATGTCAAATGTCGCTACCGGATCTCTAAAATTCCGCTACCAACCGCTACCCAACACAGAAAGGGTAAAGAATTCTACAAAAAACTTGACCTTGAAGGATAAATAGATTTTTTTCACCTTCGGAAGGTAATTAAAGCCAAAGATATAAAAAACCTTTTGTTTACCTTTAAAATAAAGATTGCTAACTAAGACTAAAAAAGAACTACCACCTTAGCTGAGAGCTATTTTAAATGGCTTCAAAGCCGTCAAGTAACATAGTATATTCGGGGAAATACCTATTTTTCCATAGAAAAAATAAAAATTAAATTTTATAAAGATTTTTGCAATGATTGTGATTGACTTTCTACGCGTAAAATTGTTGTTAATTGTTCTCTGTTAGATGGCACGATTGAATAAATCGTTATGTAATTTTTTCAGCAACTAGTTTATTTACCCTTGACTCGTTTTTTAAAAATAAAATGTCAACATTTGGACGACTACAAAATTCCGCTACTTTATCGGCGCCGCCGCTACGCCGCTAAATGCTTTAGAAGGCGCTACCAATAGCGGAATTCCGCCACCACTGGCAACACTGTGCATTATAAGTTAATATCTAGGGGATTTACCGAAATGGAAAGTTCTAATGTAATGTACGTCCACTGTAACAAAGATGTCGCTGCAATATACACATAAGCAAATAAAAGGTGCTGCCTTTACATCTCCATATAAGCGCTATGGTATTGTTGTTTCTGCCTATGCCTTTGGCTTATGGGCCACCTACAGAGGAATATTGTGATAAAGTGTAACTGTTCACTGGAATATTACCGTATTCGTGTTAACTTTGCAATAACCTTGAATTAATTTTAAAAGCTTGTACCATTTTTTAGTGATCGAAAAGGGAAACAAAGTATCAATAAAGCGAAATATTGTGTCTGCTGAAAAATTAATTTTATTTAGGAATAATTATATTTTGTTTTCTGATTTTGCTAGGGTAGGTAATGCCTTTTTGTCTTCATTGTATGCACGTCACTGTTAATAGATCTCTAAGCACTGACTGACACACAAACCGGGGGCTTTTTACGATTTGTTAAACGATTCTTTCTAGAAATCTTAAACATTTTTCAAAATCGCAAAATTTCGAAATTTTTCTTAAAATTGAATTTTTTTTCTCGTAACTCGTATGTTAAAAAAGCTCCTTTTTATAAAGCTTCGATTTTTTGACTGATTAAATTTTTTTTTAAATAATATTAAAAGCACTTCTTTCAAAGCACTCTCAAACTTTCGACCTTCTTTTTGTCAGATCGAAAAAGTCATTTTTAATCGAAATTTCGAAGTCTTTCTTCTTGAAACTTGATTTTTTTTGTTTTTTCACTATAATTTTGTCTTCATGTGGTGTATTTTTTAAACTGCACCTTATTGATGTTTGGTGGTCAAATTTTTAATGAGAAACGAAAGTTCGTCAGTAGTATTTTCTTTTTCCACTAAAATTTTGTCTTCATGTTGTAAAATTTTCGTACTACGTATCGAGTACAATAAATTTATCTGGTGGTAGTCAAAACTTCAATAAAAATGAAAATTCATCAGTAATATTTTCTGTTTCCACCACAATGTTGTCTTCATGGGGTACATGTTCTAAGTTGTATTGTATCGAATGGTTTTGCTAGAGATCCTAGCGTAATATTCATTTGGTGGTCAAAATTTTATTGAAAAACCAAAGCTCAGCAGTAATGCTTTCTTTTTCCTCTAGAATTTTGTCTTCACGTGATACATTTTTCTTACCACGTGTTTGGGTACAATCAGTCTATTTGATGGTGGTCAAAACTTCAATAAAAAACGAAAGTTCATCAGTAATAATTTCTTTATTCACCATAATTTTGTCTTCATAAGGTACAGGTTTCTAAGTTGTTCTGTATGGGATGGTTTTACTAGACAATCTAGCGTAATAATCATTTGGTGATCAAAATTTTAATGAAAAGCGAAAGTTCATCAGTAATGGTTTCTTTTTCCACTATTATTTTGTCTTCATGTGGTACATTTTTCTTACTACGTATTCGGGTATAATCAATTCATTTGGTGGTGATCAGAACTTTAATAACAAACGAAAGTTCATCAGTAATATTTTCTTTTTCCACCATAATTTTCTCTTCATAAGCTACATTTTTCTAAGCTGTACCGTATCGAATGCTTTTGCTAGATGCTCTAGCTTAATAATTATTTGGTGATCAAAATGTTAGTGAAAAGGGAAAGTTCATCAGTAATGTTTTCTTTTTCCACCATAATATTGTCTTCATGTGAGGCATTTTCCAAAGCTGTATCTTGGTGGTCAAATTTTCAATGAGAAACAAAAGTTCATCAGTAATATTTACTTTATCCACAATAATTTGTCTTCATGTAGTGCATTTTTCTAAACTGTTCTTTATCGAGTGGTTATGCTAAAGACCCTAGAAACCAATCAAAAGCTTCCTTTGAAACTAAATAAAATAGCATCTGGCCATCATAATATTACGTATTTGGGTGCAATGGATATCCAACTTAATAATTATTTGGTGGTGAGAATTCCAATAAAAAATTAAGTTCATCAATAATATTTTCTCTAAAGCACTGGACTAAACACTGTGGCTTGTGATTAAGTCCAAAGAAGGTTTCACCCCTTTACTACATCGGCAATTAAATAAATAATTACGGGAAATGTATTTTGCCAGCAGAACTGGTATTTTCAAGCGTACTAATCTAAAAAGATTAGCAAAAGATGCATCAACGTCATCTGCATTGAGATTCAAATCGATATGGTGCTTTCTTTCCTATTTCTAATTGTTTAACACATCTGGTGCATGCAATTTTGACCTGCCACAAATAGCCTTCAATAAACTGGAGGCCGCCAATTGTCCTTTATCTCCGTTAAGGGTAACTGGCCTCTGATTGATATAAATTGTTTCGCATGCATCAAGTTCTCTGCTATTTGTGACCGATCTTAACAATTTTAAATTTTCAATGTTAATTTTGTGTCCTGTACTTATCCTATGTAGGGCGACACTTAATTTTTCTTCTCTATTGTATCTAAAATGAGCGATATGTTCTTTAAATCTGGTTTTAATGGATTTCTTGGTCTGTCCAACATATGGTAAACTAAAATTGTTACAGCTTATTTCGTAAATTCCGGAATTCTCAAGCTTGTCCAATTTATCTTTAGCATTACCCAAATTATTGTGGATACTGTTATTGGCTGTGTACACTACTTTTACATTGTTTTCTTTTAGAACTTTATTAATTTTATTGGTGATATTTGGGTAAAATGATAATTTCACAACGGCTGTAGGAGTGTTATCTTTAGATAGGTCAAGCTTAGAGCAATCCTGAATTATTTTATATGCAAGAAGAATGCAACCTAGACTACAAATTCATGCAGCCCTCCAGGCGTGTATAGTAAATCATAGGTAGCTGAACTACCAACAGTTGAAACACTGCCACCTAGCGAAGCGGTTGCTCTCTAGGAGAGTTCCCAGAAGACAAGGATTCTATAATGCACAGACCATATATATAATACTTCTATATGGCCAGCTCTCTATTCTCTTCGCGAGTTTGTTCTGACCAAATCCGATAAAGATGGAACATGGATAAAAGGGAGGATTTCGCATGAATGAACAAAATGAACCAATCGCCACGCGCGGGTTAAAGCATGTTTATGTTTGGCCGTGCACAGCTGACTTTGGCCATGCACAGATGATTTGTAACACCTGCGCATTGCGACTCATTAATGCGTGTGAAGGTCAGCGAGAAAGAGAAGTCTTTCCCATAAGAAACTGGGAACTGGCCATATAGAAGTATTACATATATGGCACAGACCAATAGGTTTGAACATTTATTAGATTCGAAGTTTGGAAACCATCGAAACCGGTATTTGTTTTCCAAACTTCGAATATAATAAATGTTCAAACCTATTGGTCTGTGCATTATAGAAGAGCTGAATTATTTTCTTAAATCTACATTTTCTTAACATGCTGTTTACTGTTTCTACGGGGAAGCCATTAAAAATCGCAACATGTTTAAGGTAAGCTAATTCTTTTGTATATCTGGATTTACTTAGAGGAACATTTGAAAGCCTGTTGATTAAAAAACGTATACTTGCTGATTTCTGTTGTGGACAATGATTAGAATCAGCTGTGATAAAGCGATTTGTATTGGTTTCTTTTCTGTATATATCGAACTCTAAAGTATTTTTATTTCTAATAACTAAGATATCTAAAAACGGGAGTAATCCATTGGTTTCTTTTTCAAATGTAAAGTTAATTGAATTGTATTTTGGGTTTAACTTATCAACGAAATCTTGAACTTCATATTTACTGGAGTCAAAAACTGCAAAAATGTGGTCTACGTATACGTATCGTATCCAAATTCGAGGAAAATTTATTAATTCATTTTTGATTTCTTGTTCAAAATTGTCCATGAAAAGATTTGCTACAAATGGACTTAATGGATTTCCCATGGTGGTAACATTTGTTTGTTTATAAAATTTATTATCAAACTGGAAGACGTTCTGTTTCATGCATAATGAAGTTAGAGTTAAATATTCTGAAATTACTTCTTTGTCTATTTGATCGAATGTCAAGAGTTCTAAATAATTTAAAATTTCGGGTATTGGTACGCTGGGAAAAAGTGAACTTACATCAAAAGATACCAGAATTTCTGTGGGTGACAAGGTCAAATCTTTAATTTTATTTATAAATTCAGTGGTGTTTTTAATTGAAAATGATACATTATTGTTCTGAAGTTTTACGAATTCGTTGTTAAGCCATTTTGCTAATTGGTAAGTGGGTGAGGTTACACCTGAAACAATTGGTCTCATTGAATTTCCCGGTTTATGAATTTTTGGTAAACAATACAATCTGGGGATCGATGGATTACTCGAGTTAATTTTGTATTTTATTGGGTTGGTAATAAGATTGTTGTATTTCTTTATAGCATCTTTGAATTCTTAATCATTTTTGGTAAATGGATTCTTTGCTATTCTCTCATATGGTACACTTTCAATTAAATTGTTTACTCTATTGTTATAATCAGGTTTATCCAATACAACAATCTTATTAGTCTAGGGTAGATAATTTTTGAAACCAAAAAAAATTATAGTAGGGTGAAACCTATTAGAAAAGGAAGATAATGCAACAAAATGAAAGAAAAAATAAATTACGGCCAATCTGAGGTCGGGAAGGGGTAGGGGGTGAGTTTTTAAGAGTAAAAAATGGTTTATCTAGATTTCTGGCAAAACTACAAATCCTATGGAAAAAAGTTAAATAGAAAAGTTGTAGGTAATAAAAAGATCTACAACTTTTGTATCTACACTTTTTTAACATAACCTCAAAATTCACGTGAAAAATTCAAAAAAATAGGTTTATGGTTTTTTATTTTTATCTTTTACAAAAAAAAAAATTTTCTCACGAAATTTGGTGAAAACTTACCTTTTTATATTCCAAAGACACTGTAATTTTTTTGATTTAAAATATTTATTTTTTCAGCTTATTTTGACCCAATATCGAAAAAGCACCCTAATTTTCAATCGAAAAATTTTACGTTAAAATTTTAGCTTTTTCAAAAAACTCGGTAGGCTCTTTGTTCGTTGAAATGTCTACTTTCTGATGGTGTAAAAAAATATACATTACTAAGGTAAATCTTCTAAGAAAATTAAAAAAAACGAAAAGTACTCCAATTCGAAATTTTTTTTATCTTCATGTACAATTTTGAGCTATTTGTTAAAATATATACTTAAATTACTCGAAAAACGTAAGATTCCATTTTACATTGATAAACAAAAAAATTACAAATTCAAAAAACATAAAGATTGCAAAAAACATAGTTGTTTTAAGTATTGAAGATTGGATTTTAAAGGGATTTAATCTAAAAAGTATGACTGTAGCTATTGTTTTCAGTAAAAAAAGTTTATTTCTTAAATTCTCATTACATTAATGTCATAGAAAATTAATCTTTTTATTTATCAAAACATTGTCTTCAATTTTAATCACTTATTCATCAGTTTTTGTCTCTTTGATGGTATTTCTTCATCGTTAGATTCAGCACACCTTTCCGATTCTACCAGTTCTTCGAAGTCTTCAAGACCATCATCGCCCTCGTCTCCAACATCATTTCTAGTTTGCACTGGTTCTTCATTCACAATTTCATCTAGATCATTACCTTCCTCGTAGGTTTCTTCTACCACATTGGCGCATTTTTCAGAACCATGACAATTTGAACATAAATTTATGCATTTTAAACCATGTTTTCGGCAGCCACATTTTAAACTATTGCATCCAGTTTCACAGCTGCAGCAAATAGTTTTCAGCAATACGTCTGGAATTAATTCTTTTCCCGTAAATTTGGGCATAAGGCCCCGTAGATGTTCCAGCCCCAATCTGTTGCTGTCGTTACCCAGCCAAGTTTGAAGCTGATAATATGCCCTGTAACAATGTTGTTCTGCTGCACCTTCTGTGGGTGGGAGATTTGCCAACATAAAAAACGATTTAATTTTTGCTAATTGATATTTTTGAAATCTTAATTGATTTAGTGTAATATTATCATTTTTACATTTATCAATAGATTTGATTAATTGTAATCCATTTTTTTATATCTTCTTTGTTTGCATCTTTTTAAAAAAAAATATTAGCCAAATTTGATAAATTTTTATCGCCTATTAATGACTTCACGATACTTTTCTTTCCTTTTCCGGCAAATCCAGATGTTGTATCGCAACCAGAAAAACAATGCAGAAATTCTCTCTAAAATTCCTTTTGATGAGCTAAAATTTTCCGTAAATCACTCAGGTATATAAGTATAATCTTAAAATAGCAATAAATAGGCATTTACGCATATAATTTAAAGACGATTCTACAACTTCCTCGAAATATTGTAGATGTCTTATTAAATATTAAATTTATTAACTTATTTGGTTGTTAATTATAGTACTATATTTCGATTTACAATTTTTAGTTTAACAATGTAAAATGAAATCTTACATTTTTCGAGCAATTAAAGTATAAATTTTAACAAATAGCTCAAAATTGAAAATAAAGATAAAAAAAAATTTCGAATTGGAGTACTTTTCGTTTTTTTTTAATTTTCTTAGAAGATTTACCATAGTAATGTATATTTTTTTACACCATCAGAAAGTAGACATTTTAACGAATAAAAAGCTCATCGATTTTTTTGAAAAAGCTAAAATTTTAACGTGAGATTTTTCGATTGAAAATTAGGGTGCTTTTTCGATATTGAGTCAAAATAAGCTGAAAAAATAAATATTTTAAATCAAAAAAATTACAGTGTCTTTGGGATATAAAAAGGTAAGTTTTCACCAAATTTCGTGAACATTTTTTTTTATTTTTGTAAAAGATAAAAATAAAAAACCATAAACCTGGTTTTTTTGAATTTTTCACGTGAATTTTGAGGTTATGTTAAAAAAGTGTAGATACAAAAGTTGTAGATCTTCTTATTACCTACAACATTTCCATTTAACTTTTTTCCATAGGATTTGTAGTTTTGCCAGAAATCGAGATAAACCGTATTTTACCCTTAAAAACTCACCCCCTACCCCTTTCCAACCTCAGATGGCCCGTAATTTATTTTTCCTTTCATTTTTGTCGCATTATCTTTCTTTTTTAATAGGTTTCACCCTACTATAATTTTTTTTCACTTTTTATCGTTTTTGAAGGCTTCTACCCTGGTCTATATTGCTTTTGTCTGCTTTCAGATAATAGCAATCTTTCTTTTTTAAGTTTTTAATTATGTGGTTCTGGTTACTATTAATATGTTCTTTGTTAGTTTCAATAATCTTTTTACTTTGTTCTCTAATTATATTCTTACTTGGTTCGTTTAATTTTGAAATTCCCGATTTGATTCCGACGCAAATTTGTTTGATAGGTGCTTTTACAAAAGGTGTATTAAATTTAAGTCCTTTATTTAAAAGTTCTAGTTCTTTAGCATTAAAAACTTGTTTAGAGAGATTTACTACTATGTTAGTATTTTTCGAAGGAGGTTTATTACTTTTTGTTTTGTACTTTAAAATATTTTGCAGTTTTCTTTCATGAATTTTAATTTTCTTCTTGATTTTATACTGTATATTTTCAAACATTCTATATTTTCTTTTTCCACTATCATTTTGTCTTCATGTGGTACATTTTTCGAGCTGTACTCATTCGCATGGTTATGCTAGAGACCTTTGAAACTAACCAAAAGCTTTATTTGAAATTGAATAGCAAATCGCCATCATATTTTTTAGTATTTCAACACTATCGAGACATCTATATTTGGTGGTCAATATTTTAATGAAAAATGAAAGTTTCTTTTTCCACTATAATTTTGTCTTCATGTGGTACATTTTGTATGTAAACATTTCGGGATGATTTATTAGAGAAATTTATGATTTCAAAACTTCATGAAGAGAGTAGACATTTTGATAAAAAATGGAAAGTTTCGACAAAAAAGTAAAATTTCCATATTTAAAAAAAAGTCCAATTTTGAGGATTCCAACCTTCGGTAAAAAAAAGAAATTTCGAAAGTAAAATGAAAGTTGCCAGATATAAACATAACTTTTAATATGTATTTCGAGACATATGAATTTTCAATTAGGTTACAATTTTAAGAATAGAATTCTGTTAGGTTGGGAATTTTGAGAGAAGCTGCAACGGACTCAATGTATGCATGTCTTCTCGCATAATAGTTAGTCACGCTTTCCGATTTTATTCAGCGAAACCTTTAGTTAGTGACGATGTCCCATAGGCTCGAAGACTTTTCGTTAAGTTTTTCTTGTCTATACAAACCGCGAATAGCGTTGTGTTCAATGCAAGAACCATGTCGCATCTAACGCTAATGGTTTTCGAAGAATGCTTTCCTCCACCTCAATATTTGTTTTATGAATCCGTTTCCCGGAAAGCCTTCGAGAAGAAGAATGCAAGTACATGACTTTTAAATACCAAATGACGAACGTATTCCGATGGAGCAGTGGTGTTAGTCGCGCTCTGAAAGAACAAAACAATATAATGAAACTGGTAATGCTCGTCGGTTGTTTAAACTGGAAATTTGAATTATTCTCAGAGTTTCATGTATCTCAAAGTTTTATTGCTTCGAGGAAAAATTCGCACATAAAACGTTTAATTTGCTTCAGCAACTGTTTTTGCGTTTTTTCGCGTAGCGAGGTTTCAGCAAAATAAGGAGTTTTATGGTAAAACTTCTTCCACTAGCCACCAGGCGTGCTGACGCTGTCGCAGTCGCAGCTCGTCGATTTCGAACAGAAACGTCGCCTATTTAAAATTGGCCGCATCAAAAACCAGTACTGTTGTTCCAGCGAGACGTAATTTTCAATTCTGAAGAACGGCGCGCATTTACATGCATATTTATGCCCACTTGAAAAGTAGCCGCTAAGCCGCTGGTCACAAATTGCGTAAAAAACAGTAAAGTCAATGACATACATTTTCATCGCATCGGAATCAAAAGGCGATATTGAATTAATTCCGGAATTTAGAAACAATAAACATGTATAACAAAACAGTTATGTGAGACGGGTATGATATGCATCCAGGTCGATGATTAAAATTCTCGAGTACCTCCATCACCTGAACTAATATTACGTCTTACAATGGTCAGAGTCAAAGGTCGCACGTCTCTTGACAGCCTATTGTTACGCACGCTGACCATAAGTTGGAGTGTTGCCGAGAGTTCAGGCACCTTCTACTTCTTCGCTTTGCAACTCTTCCTGCGAATCGCCGCATAAACACGGTATTTATATGAGCTATTAATCATTGGACGTAAATAACGATTCCATTTTTAAGCCCGCTCTCGCATTTTTTTTACACCATAATTGCATAACTTTCGGATTATTTATGTATAGTTTTGAATTGTTTATTTAATAAATAACCACGCACGGTGCCGGATTCAAGGATATGCATCAAGTGCCAGATTGCCACAGTTTGAAAGTTTGAGTATTTTAGTCCCAAATAAATGAATAATTACTCTACAAATTGTCTTATTACAATTTCAAGTGATCAAGCATTGCTCTAGTAGAAATAGAGAGTTTAACCAATTATTTCTGAAGCACTGAAATGGCTTTAAAAGCTACAATTGCTCTTAATTTTTTTCCTAGACCCTCGATACTTCTTGCCACTCCAATGTAGAAACTGTAATGGTTCCACCGAGGTAGCTTTCTGCTTGCCTCCCGCACACTGGGAAACTAAGAAATCAAAATCGCAATTTATGAGAGACTTCAACTTCAAAAACGATTTTTTTTCCTCAAAATTTGGAGTTTAATGTTGATGTGTCCAGATATCTTTTAGTGTCGTCTTTGGCACACCTGTTGCCATCATTAATACACGAAAATTGCTTGGACACAGGAAAGTTCATCAGTAATATTTTCTTTTTCCGCTGCAATATTGTCTTCACGTGGGGTATTTTTCCAAGTTGTACCTTATCGACATTTGGTGGTCAACATTTTAATGAAAAACGAAAGTTCATCAGTAATATTTTCTTTTTCCATTAGAATTTTGTCTTCATGTAATATATTTTTCTTAATACCTATTCGGGTATAATCAATTTATCTGGTGGTGGTCAAAACTTCAATAAAAAACGAAATTTCATCAGTAATATTTTCTTTTTCCATCATAATTTTGTCTTCAAGAGATGCTGTTTCTAAGCTGTATCTTATCGACTAAAGACCCTAGCTTAATAATCATTTAGTGGTCAAAATTTCAAGAAAAAACAAACGTTCATCAAAAATAATTTCTTTTTCCAGCATAATTTGGTCTTGATGTGGTACATCTTTCTTATTACTTATTCGAGTACAATCGGTCTATGTTAATAATCATTTGGTGGTCAAAGTTTTAAGGTGAAACGAAAATTCATCAGTAATATTTCCTTTTTCCACTATAATTTTGTCTTAATGTGGTACTACGTATTTGCTCACAATCAATCCATCCACCAATGGTCAATCAAAATCTTAATGAAAAACGAAATTTCATTAGTAATATTTTGTTTTTCCATCATAATTTTGTCTTCACGAGGTACTAGTTTCTAATCTGTACCTTATCGAATGGTTATGCTAAAGACCATAGCTTAATAATTATTTGGTGGTCAAAATTTCAAGAAAAAACGAAAGTTCATCAGTTATAATTTCTTTTTCCACCATAATTTTGTCTTGATGTGGAACATCTTTCTTATTACTTATTTGGGTACAATCCGTCTATGTTAATAATCATTTGGTGTTGTTGAGGATGTGGAAAATTCAGCAAGAGACAAACCAAAAACAGCTTTGGGCTAAATAAGGTCCCTAAACACAGGTTTAGGCTATAGGTCCCCAAAAACAGCTTCGGGCTAAATAAGGTCCCTAAACGGGTGATTCTCATTTAAGAAGTTGTCAAATGATATAAAATGCGGCAAGACTATGAAATGTTAAAACTGTTCTTGTAGCAGAGAGACTCATATGCTACATATCTATAGGATGGTCAGTTAAGTAATCATTTTTTGTTGTTGTTTATGGGGCATCAGGGATAATATTTCATGTAGGGGAGAGACCTATCGAACAGGGGAGAGACATGATGAGTAGAGGAGAGACTTAATTGCTCGATTATAAAAGAAACACAATCTTTTTTTAGGAAATTGTAATATCTTACAAACTATAAAAATCATACGTTTCGTTTTTAAACAATTTCTCTTCAAAAGATACTATGATAATGAACTGAAATTGAACACTTTAATAACTAATAAACGGCGTTGTCCTAAATATATACGTAATATAAATATTTTTTATGTATCGTAAAAACAAAATTTAAAGATGTTACCCCAAGTGTTTTAATCTAAAAAAAAACAATTATTATGTGCAAAAAGGCTGTCATTTGTTGGGACTTTATAATTCGCTGGGATATCAATGACGTCAGCGGTTCATCATCAGAAGCAGGTTCGGTTCCATATACCTTCATAATTTGAGGACGAAACTTAAAATTAAAGGATAAATAATTCACAGAGGCCATATAGAAATGACTGCAGGCATTAAAGTCACAGAAGCAACTTAAAGTTTTCATTGTTAGGTGATTAGGAAGAAATATTCAGTAACTTGGTGAACTTGCAGTGTATCTGGAAAAGTTTTTATATTCTTAACTAATTCCATTTGTGTTTCTATGTCTGAAATGTCTGCGTCTTCGATAGTTAAAATTTGTATGTTGAGACAATTTTTTTGAAGTGTGTTGGTCAAGTCTTCCGACGACGAAATGTCAGTGCCACTCGCGACGAATCTATCGGCAATCCTCTTACATGCTGCACCCACCCCATCGGAAGAGCCCTTTCCATGGCCGGCTTCGTGATAATTCCACGAAAAAGTTATCAAATTAGGGTAAACAATTCGTAATATTGTTGCCAGTGCTCAAAACATAAAGTCTTCATTATTTGAAATTGGAGGTGGCCTTACGAAGTTCTCTGGGTGTCATCGGACTTACAGTTTTAACAGTGCCTTTTTTCTTTTTTCCTTGCATATTTTTTCTTTTCTTTCTGTTTTTGTTGTGCATATTTTCCAGGATCACTTTTTATACGCTGATATCGTAACATTTCTGCTAAAAGCTTTTTTCCAGGAGTTCCTTGCGCGTGAATTTTTTTTTGCTTGATATCTAAGAAAACTCATATATTTCAACAATTCTACTATGTTAAAGCTTAAGAAAAATAGTCTGATCTTATGTTATCATATCTCCCCTGGTCGCTTGGTCCCTTCCCTGGCATCTTAAAGGCCAGGGGAGATATGGCAGGGGAGAGATTTTTTCATTAGAAAACAAAGATAATCTTAAATGTATCTAATTTAAAGAAATAACTTAAAAGTATTACAATGTACCCATAAAGTACAGTAAATATATACAATTAAATTTAAATATTTAAATAAATAATTTAAATTGCGTTCACTGTTCACACCCGCACAATTGAGTAGCGCGACTAAAATTACAGCTAATGATAGCACATGAATGTCCTGAGCGACTCATCTTTTGTCAATTGTCAATTATTCATAAGTTTAAATTCCCAAGAAAAAGTTATATGCATAGTATTTTATAAGATTTCAAATGTCATTGGAGGAAGTGCGAAAAATGCGAGACAATATTTGTCCTGATTATTTTTTACGAAAAAAACATTGTTTAATAATTTTACTTGTTACATTATAATTATTAATTATGCTAGTTTATGAAAATCAATGCAATGAAGAATTGTGATTTATCATGTTATTAATTTACTGTACATACAGCAAAGGGACACACTAGGGGAGAGACATTTTTGAAGGTTTAAGTGCGATTGTGCCAAAACAAAGTAATTTATAATAATGATGGTCAGTAGAGTAGACGTTTTACTTCAAGAGATTATTACGTCATTTATAACAATTTTGTTTTTCAACTATATTATTTAATCATGGACGTCGAAAGTACCTCATAAATGAGAATCACCCAAACACAGTTTTAGGCTATAGGTCCTCAAAAACAGCTTTGGGCTAAATAAGGTCCCTAAACACAGGTCTACGCTATAGGTCCCCAAAAACAGCTTTGGGCTAAATAAGGTCCCTAAATACAGGTTTAGGGTAGAGGTCCCCAAAAACAGCTTTGGGCTAAATAAGGTCCCTAAACACAGGTTTAGGCTATAGGTCCCCAAAAACAGCTTTGGGCTAAATAAGGTCCCTAAACACAGGTTTAGGCTGTAGGTCCCCAAAAACAGCTTTGGGCTAAATAAGGTCCCTAAATACAGGTTTAGGCAACAGGTCCCCAAAAAACAGCTTTGGGCTGAGTAAGGTCCCTAAACACAGGTTTAGGCTAGAGGTCTCCAAAAATACTTTTGGGCTAAATGAATTTCCTAAACGAAAATTTTAAAGATCCCCAAAATAATGTTGGGCACGACGAGACAAAGTAGGCTAAAAGTGACCAAAACAAAATTTAATTTCTCTTCACTTATGATCTCTTTAGGCTCAGGGTTAGGCTAAAGATCCCCAAAAATCATTTTGGGCTGCAAAGTTTTTCCAGGTTGAGATTTGAACAGAGAGGTTCAGAAATACTAACAAGGATGGTGCGAGGACGCCCCACAGTCAGGAAGGCCGTGTTAGCATTAGGGAACTCGCCACTGTCTTCCCCACATAGAATGTGCCACATGTGATTCAAACCCAAGACCTCGAGCCACGTGAAGGAGCAAGGGGAAGAAGGCAGTCGAGAATGAGCCGAGTAGATATCGAGAACATGTGTAGAAGATACCAATAAAGCGTATGTTAAGTAAATTGTGCGTTATTGCATCGACAATTAATTTAGGATCCAATATTTAGAGTTTACATTTATAAAAATGAATGTTGTAAGAAAAAATTAAAATGAAATTTTTGAATATTCGACTTAGCTCGAAAGCTTTTAATTTGCAGAATTTCGAAATTATGAGATTAATTTTGAAAAATTGTTATTCATAAATTTAGTGTATATTTACTCAAAATTTAGTTTTTGTCCAAAAATGTTGACTTTATCCCTTGAAGTTTGGATATTCTTTCGATCGAGATTTTGAATTAATTAAAATAACGTAAAATATTCAAACTCAAATTAGTAGTTTTGCATTTTATATTTAACTTCTGCCAGCATTTTAAGCAAAAATTTGAAATTTGTAATCTATATTTTAAAAGTAAAAGTAAAAAACATCCACAAAAAATGGGGCTTCATTTATTTCTAAAAATGAATATTCTAGAAAAAAATTAAAATTTTAAGATTAACGATAAATTTTCCGAAAATAAAAACGAGAATTTCAATTTTAAAGACGAAATTTTAGGAAAAATTTCAACAGTAGCTCCAAAGTTTGTAAAGAAATTTATTATTCTGAGAATCGTTTTTTTACAAAATAGATCAAGGAGCAAAGGGCCAAACTTTCGAGTTTATATCAGAAGTTTCGTGGAAACAATTAATATTTAAAAAACACAATTTTGACTCCTAAATTCTAAAGAGTCTGAAAAAATATCGCAATTTCAAGGATTAAGTCGAAATCTTGAGAAAAAAATCAAAATTTTCAAAATAAAAATTACTATTTTAGCGTAAACAAACTCATTGGAAGTTTAAATTAGACATTTTCTAAGATGTCACCATTTCAAGTTTACTCTAAATATTCCGACTCCAATTTCAAGATCTTAGCTTTAAATTGGAATATAATTTATATTTTTTTCATGAAATTATAATTTGAAACTTAAAAATTTCTTAAAAATCTGAAATTGCGAGATTTCAGCAAAATTTTGAGAAAAAAATCATATCTTGGAATTATAGAAAGTTTTAGGAAGTCGGCAGCGTAAAAAAACCATAAGAATTTAAATTTGGGATTTCGAAAAAAAATGGATTACTAAAATCAAAGTGGAATTTGAAGGAAAAAGTTGTCAAAAAATCTACAATTTGACTAATAACTTTAAAAAATTAGGAAAGGAAAATTGACGGAAGGAAGGAAAGCAGTAAATTTGGAGTTTTCTAAAAAAGTTCAAATTTCAAGAAAAACTCGAATTTGCGAAAAAAAATTGTAAAGAAAGCCGGGTTTCCCTAGCTCGAATGAAAATCACACTACTGCTTTATTTCAAAGTTATAACAGAAAATAATTTTTTTATTTTAAACTCAACGAAGAAAAGAAATATTTCCAGATAAAAGTACAAATTAGAAGATAAAGTCAAACATTTTTAAAAATGATTCAAGTTAAAATTCTGAAAATAAAGTCAATACTTTCCAGAAAATGTGGAACTTGTGAGCTTATAATCTGATTTTTTAACAAAAATGAAATACTGAAAGACTCATAATTTTGAGATTAAAGTTGAATGGATTTGTGTAAAATTTTAAAAAAGAAATTGAAATGTCTAAAAAAACTTTCAAACGTAAAGGTAAAATAAAAATCATTTTAAGTATATAAATTCAACAAACCGAAATAAACCGACATTTTTTCCAGTTCCGTTCCGGATTTCGTTCCGACGAAAATAACGGTTTTTTCGTTTTCCGGTTTTCGGTTCAGTTCCGGTTCGAAACCCTGAATTAACTAACAGTAACAGTAAGAGAACAGTTCAACACTATGTATATATTTAATGTCTTAAATAAAGCTTGTTATAAAATAAAACGAATGAATTCGGTTTGTACTACATAAACACTACAAAACACAAACGAAACGTAGAGGTTGACAATAAGACTAACAAATTGTCTAGGGGATTTACCGAAATGGAAAGTTCTAATGTAATGTACGTCCACTGTAACAAAGATGCGCTGCAATATACACATAAGTAAATAAAAAATGCTGCCTTTACATCTCCATATAAGCGATATGGTATTGTTGTTGTCTGCCTATGCCTTTGGCTTATGGGCCACCTACAGAGGAATATTGTGATGGAGTGTGACTGTTTACTGGAATATTACCTTATTCGTGTTAACATTGCGATAACCTTGAATTAATTTTAAAAGTTTGTACCCTTTTTTAATGATCGAAAAGGGAAACAAAGTATTAATAAAGCGAAATGCTGTGCCTGCTGAAAAATTGATTTTATTTAGGAGTAATTATATTTTGTTTTCTGATTTTGCTAGGGTAGGTAATGCCTTTTTGTCTTCATTGTATGCACGCCACTGTTAATAGATATCTAAGCACTGACCGACACACAAACCGGGGGCTTTTTACAATTTGTTAAATAATTCTTTCTAGAAATTTTTAGCATTTTACAAAATCGTAAAATTTCGAAATTTTTATTGAAATTGAAATGTTTTATTTTTTCTCGTAACTTTATTTTTAAAAAGCTCCTTTTTAGAAAGCCTCGTAGGTAGGTAATGCTTTTTTGTCTTCATTGTATGCACGCCACTGCTCATTCTCCGTTTTTGTTGTTTTGAAGTTCTTTAGCTTCAACTTAGAGTCCGTATATAATTGTAACGTCAATCTCATGTAAGACAGGGATCTGTTCTGTCCCCTACTCTATTTTTGTTACACACAAATGGTTTCTTAACTTCACCTTCCAGTCCGATATGCGGAACAAGTAAAAAGCATGGGTCATAAATCCCCAAATAAAATAGAAATCTCTCTCAAGTTCTCTATTCTGTTACACACTGTATAACTAGACTGATTGATAATCTTTGTAATTGTCACACGTTGCCTGTTCGAGCTGAAATTATTTGAAATTGAACAAAATTGTAGTTGATGGGAAATTTAGAAGGAAATTAGTTAATGACAAGGTGACTTCATCTCGTGGCATGATTTAGGTCTTATTATAAATTCATTTTTTCAACAACTGACTCTAAAACTTAAAAATCGATTATTACATTATGGAGGTGTGCCAGATCTGACTTCAACGTTGTGTTAACATATGGGTTATTCATGCTGCACTGAGAAGTCAATGGCTCTCATTACATAATTATTTTTTGTTCTGTTTATGAGCTAATTAGTTACGTTAAGCAGTTCCAATTAAGTTAATAGAATGTTTTAATCAGACGATAGCAAGGCAATAATATAAGTGCGTTTTGCATTTCACATGCTACATACATACATTAAGATTAGATATTACATTGTTACGAATTCCTACTGCTTATTGGAATTTTGAACAATCAACTGATATAAAAAACCAATAAACGAGAAGTTTCTTTCCATTTCATAGTGTGCTCTTTGTCCAAAGAGTGGCATTAAATGTTAGCAGCGTCCTAGACCAATATTGTATATAAGGCTTCGTGCAACGACCACCAAACGAAGGTTCTGTTCAACTCTTCGGTCCTCTGGTATACACAAGCGATGATGCACAACTTGGAAAATTGTATATAATATGAAAAAAAATTATAAGGAAAAAAGAAGAAAAAAAAGAGAATAATAAAATATCGATTTTCATTGAAATTTTGATCACCACATAGTTATTAATTATTATTATTATATATATATGATTATTATAGTTATTAAGATGGATCAATTTTACTCGAATACATGAGATCATGTCGACGATATGCTGTTTAGTCTCTGGTAAAACTTCTGCTTAGTTTCTAAAGATCTAACAATTAATCGATAAGATACAGGAAAAATGCCCCAGAAGAAGACAAATTTAGGAAAAAGTAGTGGCGTGCATATAATGAAGGCAAAAAGGCATTACCTACCCTAGCAAAATCAGAGAAAAAAAGAATAATTACTCCTAAATAAAATTAATTTTTCAGTAGACACAGTATTTCGCTTTATAAATATTTTGTTTCCCTTTTCGATCATTAAAAAAGGGTACAAACTTTGAAAATTAATTCAAGATTATTGCAAAGTTAACACGAATACGGTAATATTCCAGTAAACAGTCACACTACATCACAATATTCCTCTGTAGGTGGCCCATAAGCCACAGGCATAGGCAGATAACAACAATACCATAGCGCTTATATGGAGATGTAAAGGCAGCACCTTTTATTTGCTTATGTGTATATTGCAGCGACATCTTTGTTACAGTGGACGTACATTGCATTAAAATTTTCCATTTCGGTAAATCCCCTAGATATTAATTTATAATGCAATTTGTTAGTCTTATTGTCAAGCTCTACGTTTCCTGTGTGTTTTGTAGTGTTTAATTAGTACAAACCGAATTCATTCGTGTATTCCAGAAAAATTGGATTCACAAAGGCGAAGTGCGTCTTTGAGGGAATCCGAATACCGGCGGCATCAGAGGACGATTTCAGAGCGCTAACAAGGTTCCTGGAGAATGAAAAGGTGCCTTATCACACCTTCTCTCTCCCAGGAGACAGAAGCGTCAAGGCAGTGATTAGAAATGTTCCAAAGGACATCCCGGAGGAAGATTTTAAAACTGCCCTTGAAGAGGTTTTCGCAAAGGAAAACGACCTGGACGTACTGATGCTGAGCGAAACCAGGATGACGTTCAGATCTAAGGATCCCAAAATCCGAGGATATGTTTTTCACCGCAGAGACAGACCAACTGGCCCAGGAGGAGGTACAGCTATCTATGTAAGTAGAAAGCTAACACATTTTGCTGCAGGCACCCGGAGTTGGAAAAGCTGGAAGGAATTGGAGTAACAATTCAAATGGCGCAGGGACCTTTGACGCTGGTGTCTTGTTACTCCGTAACCAACGCCCTCACAGAGACAGATTTGGCACGCATCTTCGAAATAAACAATAACAATGTTATTGTGGCCGGAGACCTAAATGCCAAAAACGTCGAGTGGGGCGGCAGGGTCAACAACAAAAACGGGAGGACACTTCAAAGGTTCACAGCACAGAACGAAATCGATGTAATTGCTCCAGAAGAACCAACCCATCATCATCACGCCACAGAAATTCCAGATGTCCTGGACGTTGCACTGATGAAGGATGTTCGATACACAGTTGAGTTAACATCAGTTAGTGAGCTCAGTTCAGACCACAACCCAGTGATGATGACCATCGGAGATGATCGTGGACCCAAGCCTCCAGACAACTGCAAGAAAACAAACTGGACACAGTTCAGGGAGTATCTAGCAGAAAACCTGGAAGAGCCTGGAGAGATCAATACAAACGATGACATCAACGCAGCGGTGGAAAGACTGGAAATCACCATAACAGATTCAATTCTGGCAGCGACCAAACCTTTCCGGCGTATAGAAGGAAGGGAACCACCAAATCACTTGGTGGAGCTGATTAGAAGGAAAAATCCAGGAAGAGAGCAAGACGGACCAATCTGCAAGCAGATAAGGCGGAAGTCAACAGGCTCATCCACGAGCTCAGGTATGAACTCAGAGAGCACAAAACTTTTAAATTTCAGGAACACCTAAGAAGTTGCAACCTCGAAACTTCATCAGATCTCTGGCGCACAGCCAAAGCTCTAAGAGGAGTTAGGCAACCATTCCCTCCGATACACGGACCTCAAGGAATGGCTTACTTAGATCAGGAAAAGGCCGCAGCTTTTGCTGAGACCTTTGAACGACACTGTCAGGCCACACTTGAAGAAGTGGACTTAGACTTTGTAGATGAGGTGGAAGAAGAGGTTCAAATTCTTCAGGAGGAAGTGCCAGAAGAAGACGACGTCATCCAGCCGACTAACGAGGAGGAAATCCAAAGCTTTCTGCGCAAGCTAAATGTCAAAAAGTCTTCAGGTCCAGATGGCATTCCAAACCAAGCTCTGAAGTCTCTTCCGGACCAAGCTGTCAAATACTTTGGAGCTATAGTCAATTCCATGTTTAAATTGCGGTATTTTCCAACAAGATGGAAAACTGCAAACGTTATCTTCATTCCTAAGCCAGGTAAGGATGGGAAATTTTCCCAAAGTTACAGGCAAATCAGCCTCTTATCCAATTTGGGTAAGGTGGCGAAAGGGATTTTAAGAAAACGTCTGCAGAATATCATCAGCTATCGCGACATAATTCCTAGGGAACAATTTGGGTTCCAACATATGCACTCTACCTCAGACCGACTGCTGAGAGTGGTTGAAACAATCACTCAACGCATGAACTGGAACCAGGTAGTGGGAGCTATTTTCTTCGATATTTCCAAGGCATTTGACACAGTTTGGCACCAAGGATTGGTCTACAGGATGCACCAGTTTGGAATACCTCTAACAATGGTTCAAATGGTAAGCTCGTTCCTGGACCAGCGCTCATTCAGAGCAAAGGTGGGACAGGAACTATCAAACCAGTTTAGGCTACAGTATGGGGTGCCCCAAGGCTCTGCCTTGTCACCTCTGCTGTATTCTCTGTTCACAGCAAACATTCCGAGAACCGATCCAACAATCGACCACACCTTATTGGCAACTTACGCAGACGACACAGCTTTAGTGGCGTACTCTTTTAGTCCAGAGGTGGTCACCAGACGACTTCAGGAGGCAACAGACAGTCTACTAGATTACTTCGACCAATGGAGAATCCAAGTCAACTCAGACAAGACCCAAGTAGTCTTTTTCACTCGAAAAAGGCTCCAACCACATGGACATGTAAATGTTCATGGGCAAAACGTCGACTGGAGACTTCAGGCAAAGTATCTAGGTGTCATTCTAGACAAAAGACTAACATTCCAGGCACACATCGATTATGCAGTGTCCAAAGCTAAAATGCTGAAGGGACTGCTGCAAGCGATGATTGGTAGAAATAGTAAGCTGTCCATTGGACTTAAAGTGTTACTATACAAATCAATCATAAGACCAGCGATGACCTACGCATCTGTAGCTTGGTCACAGGCGACGGATAATCAAATGAAGAAACTCCAGGTGTTCCAGAACGTCTTTCTAAGACAAGCCATGGACGCTCCATGGTTTGTGAGAAACAATCAGCTCCACAGAGAAGCTGAACTACCTTTGGTAAGAGAATTTCTTAGGGAAATTAATTTCAGGTCGATGGTGAGAGCAGAAACGAACTAGTTCGACAGGCAGTGGATTACGATCCAAACATCCCAACCAGGATTAGAAGACCAAGGATGGTCCTCTAGGCTAAGACTTCCATTTCGAAAATTTTCTGTTTTGTTTGTTCTTATGTTTCAGGCAAAACAGCTTACAACAGTGCACCAGCACTATTGTACTGTTCCGACGGAGGGATTAGGGGCCAAGGGCCCGGCCCTAAGAAGCAGGGGTTTTTAGTCGGTACCCGTAGTTTGAGCGGAAGTCCGACACTATCTGGGTTATCTTCCCAGATGTGCGTAAAGCATTTTCCCCTACTTTCTTTAACAAAAAAAAAGGCAGGCAGGCACCCTCTGATGAGAGACGGAAAGGTAGGTAGAGAGATTTCTCTCTTCGGGAGAATTCCACAAGAACATGTGCCGAACATCTTCGTTGAGTTTAAAATAAAAAAAAATTATCTTCTGTTGTAACTTTGGAATAAAGCAGTAGCGTGATTTTCATTCGAGCTAGGGAAACTCGGCTTTTCTTACAATTTTTTTCGCAAATTCGAGTTTTTCTAGAAATTTGAACTTTTTTTAGAAAACTTCAAATTTACTTCTTTCCTTAAACGTCAATTTTCCTTTCCTAATTTTTTGAAGTTATTAGTCAAATTTTAGATTTGTTGACAATTTTTTCCTTTAAATTCCACTTTGATTTTAGTAATGCATTTTTGTTCGAAATCCCAAATTTAAATTCTTATTATTTTTACGCTGCCGGCTTCCTAAAACTTTCTATAATTCCAAGAAATGATTTTCTCTCAAAATTTTCGCTGAAATCTCCGAATTTCAAATTTAACCCAGAAATTTTTAAATTTCAAATTATAATTTCATGAAAAAAATACAAAATTATATTCCAATTTAAAGCTAAGATCTTGAAATTGGGGCCGGAATTTTTAGAGTAAACTTGAAATGGTGACTTCTTAGAAAATGTCTAATTTCAACTTATAATAAGTTTGTTTACGCTAAAATGATAATTTTTATTCTGAACATATTGATTTTTTTATCAAGATTTCGACTTAAGCCTTGAAATTGCGATATTCTTTCAGACTCTTTAGAATTTAGGAGTCAAAATTGTGTTTTTTAAATATTAATTGTTTTCACGAAACTTCTGATATAAACTCGAAAGTTTGGCCCTTTGCTCCTTAAACTGTTTTGTCAAAAATCGATTCTCAGAATATTAAATTTCTTTACAAACTTTGAAGCTACTGTTGAAATTTTTCCTAAAATTTTGTCTTTAAAATTGAAATTCACGTTTTTATTTTCGGAAAATTTGTCGTTAATGTTAAAATTTTAATTTTTTCCTAGAACATTCATTTTTAGAAATAATTGAAACTGCATTTTTTAGAGATTTTATTTACTTTTACCTTTAAAATATAGATTACAAAATTTTTGCCCAAAATGCTAGCAGAAGTTGGATTTCAAATGCAAAACTGCTAATTTGAGTTTGAATATTTTACGTTATTTTTTATTTTCAATTTTAATTCAAAATCTCGAAAGAATATCCAAATTTCAAGAAAAAAGACAACATTTTTGGAAAAAATCTAAATTTTGAGCAAAAATAGACTAAATTTATGAACAACGATTTTTCAAAATTAATCTCAGAATTTCGAATTCTGCAAATTAAAAGCTTTCGAGCTAAGTCGAATATTCAAAAATTTCAAAAAATTAAAATTGTCAACTTCTAATTTCGAGAAAAATGTCTAGAATTAAAGAAAAGTCAACCTTCGATAAAAAGGGTTATACTTGCTAGGAAAAGACTACATTTTGTTTAAAGTCGACATTATAGAAAAAAAATAATAATAAAAACTTCAAAAGAAAAAGTTAAAATATCGAAAAAAGGTTAACCAAAACTTTCAGAGATTCTGAAATTTTCTGCAACATTTCCAGAAAAAAATTAAATAGTTGGGTTAAGTTCAATACTTCCAAATTGAGGTAGAAAGTCTGAAAACTTTTCTGTTTAATTTTGAACTTCTTTTTTTCGAAATTTTGACTACTTCATCAAGATCTTAATTTAAAACTTGAACTGAACTAGAAGTGGTCTTTTGCGTATATAATTTAAGGTTTTTATGAATGTTTCAAATTTAAATTTGAAATTTGTGAACCCAACATTAATATGTACTTTTTCATAAAGTTCAGACCTTTTCTGAAATTTGAGCCCAAATTGAACCAAAAATGCAAATTTTCATCTTGAAATTTTTAAACCTGAAAAATAGAAAATATTTTCCTTGAATTTTAGGCAAGGTCTCAGTAGTTGTGTTGTAATACGAAGAAAAAAAAACATAACATTTTCTAAATTATGTTCGAAAATCAATTTTTAATTCGAAAAACTTTTGAGAAATCACAAAATGAATCACTCGGAACTGAACGGGAAACCGCAAAAAACCGTTAGTTTTGTCGAAACGAAAACTGGAACTGAACCGATATAAGTTTTTTGCCGGAACAAAAACCGAAAAGCAAAATGAAGAAACTAGCGGTTCAAAGCCCTGAGTTAATTGGATTGTTAGTGGCCAAAATGCAGTGAAAATGCGATCATGGTGAAAACTGCTTGCAGTGGCCAAAAAACTTTCATTGGTGTTCATAAACACGAAATTACCGCGACAGGACGTCTTATTCCTCTACTTAAACTTGTGTTTGGATATTTTGGTAAAAAAAATGTATGACAGTTACAGAAAAAAATACGTGGACTGAAAAGTTTAATAATTCATAAAGTTTAGTTCCACTTTCAAACGTGCCAATAAGATTCTTGCTCTGTAAGTACACGATAATTTACTCCAACGTTTACTTTTGTCTGTATCGGAATCATCGGATACATATTTGCCTACCCTGTCTCAAATGGCACTGCACGCCACTGAGAATAAGACAGTTTTAGATAAAATTGATGGTCAGGAAGACCTACATTCCTGTCAAAGACACCTGAAAGTGTTGATGAACCCAGTTCAAATTTGGATTTACCCCCAAATGTTACAGAATTGAATTTTGAATGAATTATTTGGAGAATGTAATATAGATTATTCAGAATGTTAACGAATAAAGTAGAATTTAAATATAGAAAACTGTATCTTTACTTTAGCAGAAAGATGATGCGTA
The DNA here is from genome assembly GCA_028583605.1 of Dastarcus helophoroides. Lineage (NCBI taxonomy): Eukaryota > Metazoa > Arthropoda > Insecta > Coleoptera > Bothrideridae > Dastarcus > Dastarcus helophoroides. The sequence continues at coordinate 34,916,909 of CM053327.1, forward strand.
AAGTGAAGTTACGCCGGCAATTAAGGCATGCATGTCTCTAATGCAATAAATCTTGGTTATTTAATGCTGTTGCAACTCATCACTGACATCCAACAAGATAAAATCCATGTTTTTAAGTCAGCTTCATCTACAAGTACAACTAATATCTTAGATTCGTATTCCATAGCCTATCGCTAGTGGAACTTCTTCAAAATAGGAACCACGTATCCAGTTTGGTCCAAGTCGGGGGGCCTAGTTGCAGGATTTACAGCGTGCACTTCGGTCGATGGTGATGGACAAGGCGACGGTCTCTCCTAACACTTCCCCTTTTCAAGTTGCCGGCAAAAAGTTGCATTCTGTTGTTTCTGAGAATGAGCGCAGACCGGGGAGGCAACAGCAGTTTGTCTCCTTTTACGGTAACGGACGACCTGCTTCGAAACATAATTCCCCTTCTAGTGAATGCTTACTTGCTTCGATTATCGTGACAGCGCTAAAGCCGACCGCCCCATTGTTCCGCTTATTACTTACATGTCTATATATAATCGGATTGGCTAAGATATATGCATCTCGAATGCCCACAAGTGAGACGTTGCAGACTCTTAAGCAGCATTTGTCTTATTATATAACTTAACCCAGTATTACCTTTTATAAGTTCGCTTAAGCTTGGTCTTGCGAGGAGAAGCGTGAGAATGTCCGCGCCGGGATTGAAATATTAAAACCAGCCACAGGGCACGATTGTGCGAACCAAGGATGCAAAGGGTTACTTTTTTTTTACAGGATTCATGGATTTGTCGCCTGTCATCACTCGAACTTACAATCTGGGGTTACACGAGATCTGTTCTAGGCTTGGTTTCGTGATCCCAGTGGTAACCTACTTCACTAGCTTGGGCAACTTCAAATATCTGGCACTCACGAATGGATGATAACATCGCGTCGCTGCATCCCTCACTATAGCAAAACTTCAGAACAATCAACGAGTACAAACTTTAAGGAATCTTGCGTTTCAAAGTGTCAAGAAAATTGATCTGATACTATAACCAGGGCATCGAATCACTATTTTTTTCGTTCCGGTTTTCGGTTTTCGTTCCAGAAAAAAAAATCATATCTGTTCCGTTCCGGCTTTCGTTCCGACAAAAATAACGATTTTTTCCTGTTTTCGGTTCAGTTCCGGGTGACTCGTTTTTTAATTTTTTAAAAGTTTTAATTTAAATTAATTTTCTAACATAATTCAGGAAATGTTCTCTCTCTCTTTTTTAATATTCTGATAACTACTCTGGTAATGCTTAAAATTTAAAGAAAATATTTCTCGATTTTTCTAGTTTGAAAATTTTACGCCGAAACTCTGGATTCTGGGTTCATTTTGAGTTCAAACTTCAAAAAAAAACCTTGAACTTTATAAAAAAATTTGCTGATACCCGCGCTTTCAGCTAAAAAAAGAGTAAGGATCCTTTGGTTACATAATTTTTGAAAGTTTCGACTTTTCTGAAGAATTCAATTTTTATTGAAAATTTTGACTTATTTCGAAAATGTCGGCAATAAAAACCCAATTTTTCACAAAGTCGATCTTTTCTCGTTCGATTCCAAAATTTCGAAATTTTAACTTGATTTTGAAAATTTCGACTTTATTCAAAATTTTGATTTTCTGATTATTCCAAATTCCTCAAAATTCTCTCTTATTTGGTTGGTTTTGTTTTTTTGTTTTGAATATTTTACTTTTATAACTTTTGATCTTGTTAAAGATTTTATTGGATGAAAAATTCAATTTTTTTTGGATATTTGGAATTGATCTCGAGGTTTGAATGTTTGACCTTATTTTTCTAGATATCAGAAACTTCAGACGCAAAATGTCATCTTTTTTTTTGCAAATCTAATTTAAAACACGATTTTTTCAAAACACTTGTATTCTTTTTAAAAATTTGAATTTTTTCCAAGTTTTAACTTTTTGCAAATATCGACTCTCTCGAGTGTTTGTTTTTTTTATTCAACCTTTTTCCAATTATCACTTTTTGAGGGAACGGACTGGTCCTTGGTTATCTTCAAAAATTGAAACACAGAACTTGTCCCCTGAAACCAAGAAAGATTAAAAAACACAACAAAGGTTGCTCTAACGCGTTTTGACAGTTTTTTAATCTTTTTTGGTTTCAGGGGACAAGTTCTGTGTTTCAATTATCACTTTTGCGCAGAATTTTGACTTTCTAAAAATGATTACTTTTTAAAAAGTCTGTTTTTTTCAAAATTTTGATTTTTACTGTATATTTAATGATGTTGAAAAACTTTTAAAAACTTCTCCCCTGTTTTTAAAATTTTTGACCTTGGTCCAACTTTCGACAATTTCTCAAAGCTTTGATCTTTTTTGAAAACTGAGATTTGTTTCTAAAATTTCAACTTTTTCTCTAGGTTTCGGCTTTTATGCAGTAAACTGAACTTTTATTTGAAAAATTAGATTTTCCCTTAATTTTTGTTTTTTGAAAAATAAAATTTTTCTCAAAATCTCGACATTTTTTTAATATTTTCGAACCTTTTTCAAAATTCAGACTTTTTTGAAAATTCCGTCATTTTGTCATCAAAATTTCGACTTTTCCTCGAAGCTGTAACTTTTTCAGAATTTGATTTTTTTTGGAAAATTTCCTCTTTTTTTCAAAATTTATGTCTTTTTGTAAAAAATTTTACATCACAAAGTTTTTTTTCTCAAAATTTTAATTATTTCAAAATTTTAGATTTTTTATAATAGGATTATGTTAAAACATTATTTTTTAAAAACCTTTATCTTTTTTTGAAAATTTCCACTTTGGCTCAAACTTTTTACTACTTCTCGAAGTTTTAACTACTTTTTTTGATAATTCCGACTTTGTCCAAATTTTCACTTTTCAAAATTGCAACGTTCGAAGTCGATCTTTTCTCGTTCGATTCCAAAATTTCGAAATTTTAACTTGATTTTGAAAATTTCGACTTTCTTCAAAATTTTGATTTTCTGAATATTCCAAATTCTTCAAAATTCTATCTTATTTGGTTGGTTTTTTTTTTTTTTTGTTGAATATTTGACTTTTATAACTTTTGATCTTGTTAAAGATTTTATTTTATGAAAAATTCATTTTTTTTTGAATATTTGGAATTGAACTCGAGGTTTGAATGTTTGACTTTATTTTTCTAAATATCAGAAACTTCAGACGCAAAATTTCATCTTTTTTTTTACAAATCTAACTAATTTAAGATACGATTTTTTCAAAACATTTGAATTCTTTTTAAAAATTTGAATTTTTTCAAAGTTTTAACTTTCTTTTTCAAAATTTTAATTTTTTCAAAATTGTAGATTTTTTATAATAGGATTATGTTAAAACATTATTTCTTAAAAACCTTTACCTTTTTTTGAAAATTTTCATTTTGGCTCAAACATTACTATTTCTCGAAGTTTTAACTTCTTTTTTTGATAATTCCGACTTTGTCCAAATTTTCACTTTTGAAAACTGCAACGTTTTGAAATATTTCAATTTTTTCAGGATTTTAATCTTTTTTTAAAAATATTTACCTTTTATCATCAAAATTGGGATTTTTTTTCGAAGTTAAATAGAGCTTCATTCAAAATTTGAAGTTTTTTCGAAATTTCCATTTTTTTTCAGAAGTTCGAGTTTTTATGATAACTTCGACACTTTTTCAAAATTCACCCGTTCCAGAAGTTTTTTAATTTTGCTGAAAAATCTAATTTTCCAAATTACCAATTTTTAAATTTTGAACGAATTCTACAAATTTAAGACTTAACTAAATTTCCATGCCTAAATTCAAAACAATCGCAGCTTCGAGGCTGAAGTCGAAATTTTAAGAAAAAAGTCAAATATAACGTAAACAAAACCAGATAAAAATTGGAAGTTTAAATTAGACATTTTTTAACATGTCATCGTTTCAAGTTTACCCTCAAAATTTCAACTTCAATTTCAAGATCCCGGCTTTACATAGGAATGTAAATGTTGTATTTTTCTCTTGAAATTTTAACTGAAATTCCCAATTTCTAGTATTAGAAATAGCCAGATTTTATTGCAAATTTCGAAAAAAAGCCAAATCCAGGAATTTGGGAAGCTTTACGAAGTCGGCATCGTAAAAAAAGTATTAGAATTTGAAATTGCGAGAAAAAAATTGGCATATTTAAATTAAAGTGAAATTTGAAGGAAAAAATTCAAAAAAACTCCAAATTTTTATTAATAACTTCAGAAAATAGGGGTATCAGATTATAGTAAAAGGGAAAATCCAAGTTTGAGAAAAAAACAAATTTTGAGTGTTTGTTCTGAAGAAAAAGTTACAATTTTCGAAAAAATTCGAATTTGCAAAGTAAAACTGCCAGGAAACTGGGCTTCAACGAAAAATACTCCTCTGCTTGAGTCATATTTACAATAGCACACAAAATTTTTATCTTAAACTCAAAATTCTAGAAAATAAAAATAAATATTTCGAGAAAAAGGTCCAAATTTCAGAAGAGTCGAAAATTTTGAAAAAAGAATATTCAAGTTATACAACTTGAAACTCAATTTGGCTTGAAATTTTGAAAATAAAATCAACATTTTCTTAGAAAAAAGAAAATTGTAAGTTTCTAATTAAACTTTCAAAAAAATGTTCTTTAAAGTAAACTCATAATTTTGAGATTAAAGTTGCATGAATTTGTGTAAAATTTTGAAAAGAAAATTTCTAAAAAAATCCCAAACTTTCGGGTAAAGTAAAAATTATTTTAAGAGCTTACAAATTCAACGAACCGAAATAAACCTTTTTTTCCCGGTTCTGATCCGGTTTTCGTTCCTGCAAAATTAACGGTTTGTTTCGGTTTCCGTTTTTCGGTTCAGTTCCGGTTCGAAGCCCTGGCTATAAGTTTCTAAGAGACTGATCTTGCTTTGAAACAACCGATTTTTTTTACAAGAAACTAATACAGCACTACAAATTTTGAAAGAAATGTTTCTAAAACTACTAATTCTTAAACTAAAACTTTTAGTGATTAAGAGAAAAGAAACTCTTCTGATAATGCGCAAAACTACACCCTGGTGATTCAAACTAATTCAATTTTGAATCAAAAAAGAGTCGTTTAGTTGTGTGCTGCTCAAGTAACTTTTGCGAAAGTCTCGAGTTGTACGTAAACAGAAGAAGTTATTAAAAGTAGGCAAAGTTTATGTTAGCTGGCTTAGGAACTTGACATTTTATGGAAGTATAAATTTGTTTAGTGACCGTTTCATATATAATTTAAGGTATAATTATTAATTAGTACCGTTATGTTGTGTTTGTTAACAGAGTGTACGCATACGTACAAGAATGTGGTTTGTATGTAATTCATTCATAACTTTAACTTTCGACCATTAAATGCCCAAGATACTTTGAAGACACGTAAATTTATGGCTCAAGTGTATGACAACAAAATAACAATCTTTACTTATTGTTATGGCTTCCCTTTGTTACAATAGCCTTTAGCCGTAATATTATTTATTATCTACAAGGGAAGATTGTTATCTCTTGAAAAAACATTTTTTATACTGAAAATATTCAAAACAAACTAATTTACTTATGCAAGTAAAATGCAACCTAGACTACAAATTCATGCAGCCCTCAGGCGTGTATAGTGAATCATAGGTAGCTGAACTACCAACAGCTGAAACACTGCCACCCAGCGAAGCGGTTGCTCTCTAGGAAAGTTCCCAGAAGACAAAGATTCTAATGCACAGACCAATAGGTTTGAGCATTTATTAGATTCGAAGTTGCATACTGCATTGTTGGCGAAGGCCATAGTTTCTCTATATACCAATAGGTCGTAGTACTAAGAGTCACACGCTTGACGTCTGCAGTGGTTGCTGACGTATAAGCACTGTGGAACTGCAGCACCCCCAATTTCGCTTACAAGTTTTTTTCTCAAAATTTTTTGAACACTTTTCATTGCACAATTTTTTGTAGAAATTTTGAATTTTCTCTGATTTGTTTTTATAGAAATTTTAGGGTTCTTTCACGAAGTTTTATTTTTATTTTTAATTTGAATCAAAGTCACACGTTTAAAAACTAATTTTTGTGAAAGTATTCAGAAAGAAATCAATATTTCGAGCAGAAGTTAAAATGTAACGAAAAAATTCAAATTTCTTTGAAAATGTCAACATTTTAAGAAAATAATTACAATTTCAAGAAAAATCTAAATCCAACCCATCTCGCATTTTACTATTTCTCTAAAAAACAAGTTAATACGGTATCTTCCAATTTTTACCTCAAATTTCAATTTGTATGAAAATTTTTTAGGAAATTTTGATTTTTTGTGCAAAATTTACATTATTCCTAAAAGTGTTGTTCTTAAAATTTCTCCTAGAAAGTCCAATTTCTCCAGATCTTTCTGTATGTTTCTATAATTTGCTTTAAAAATGTCTAGTTTTTTCACGACACTTTGACAATTTAAAGTTTATTTTATTTTGTAGTTTTGACAAAAAATGTTTGAAAAAAACCCTCAAGGCTCTATAAAAATTTCAACATTTTGAAAAAATCAAAAAATCTTGATTTATTTGTAAAGATATATCATTTTTTTTCAAATTTCGATTTTTTCTCTAAGAAATTTTGCTTTTTTTTCCTATGAAATTCGTGTTTTTCTCTAAACATTTTATACAAATAATTTTTTTTAGAAATTTTGACTTTTTCTGGAGATTTTGTCTTTAAAATATTTTTTTTTTGTAGAAATTTTGATTTCTCTCTAATTTGTTTTGAAAACTTAAAAGTTTTCTAACGAAATTTTAATATTTTACGGTTCAATTTTATTTTGTAATTTTGATAAGAAACTGAAAATTGTTAAATATGAATTTAAGGAAAATAAACTTCAAATGTGCATAAAAATAGGAAAACTTTGGAGAAAATATTGAAATTTCAAGAAAAAATGAACCTTGTAAGCTTCAAACTTTTTTACAATTTGATACTTCTCTAAAAAATTACCACTACTGTATGACCAAAGAAAATTCTGAATTGCAATTTCCAATTTCTTTAGAAATGTTAAATTTATTCTTGAAATTCTAAAGTTCGTATTTAAAAGTCAAATTTCGATAAAAAAAGATCGAAATTTAAAGATTAAACTCAGAATTTCAAAAGAAAGATCATATGGCTAGAAAATTTCTTGTTTGTAAACATTTTTAAAAAAGAATAACCTTTTCGGAATTAAAGAAGAAAAAAATTAAAAAAAATTAATTGTCAAAAATATTCTTATAATTTCGACCTTTAAAGTGGACACTATTAAAATTTTTGAGAAAAAGAGTCAACATTTCTAGAAGAGTCACAAAATTTCGAAATTAAAATGAATCAAAATGTTAAAAAAAAATCATTAACAGTTTACTGCTCTAATTTAATTTTTTTCTAGTAATTTTGAAGTTCCAGGGAAATTTCAAAAATCAAATATTCCAGCTTGAAGTCAATTTGTTGTGATTAAAATACAAAATTTTGGCAACTTTTTTGTAAAAATGTAAGTTTTTTTTTGGAAATTTCTTTCAAAACTTTGCACAATTTTAAAAATAGAAATTTTTGATATTAATTTTTTAAATTCGAGTGTTATTTCGAAATTTTTCTAAACAAATGTAAATTTAAAAAGAAAAACATTATCACTTTTAAAAAATAAAGCTCAAGTTATCAGTAAAGTCGAATTAAAAAAAAAGTCAAATTTTAAAAAATTTTGAAATTTTCATAGAAAGTCAAATTTTCAAAAGAAAATAAGGATTTTGAAAAAAAATTCAATTTATAAAATGGGCGACCTTTTCAGTAATTTTGGGAATGTGAATAAAAGACAAATTTTTTAAAAATATCGACATTTAAAACAAATTGCAAAGTTTTTAATTAAATTTTCAAGAAAGCTGAATATTTTGAATATTGAAGAAAACGCAAAATTATCGAAAAATTTGTAATTATCCAAAATGTTGAAATTTTGAAAAGGTAAAATTTTGAAAAAAGTCGAAATTGTCAATACTTCAAGTTTAAAAAGAATCTTTTCTTTTAAGTCGAAGACTTAATTGGAAATATTTAAAAAAATGTATTAATAAAATTTTTAAAAAAGTTCGAACTTTTCAGAAAAAAGTCAAGTTTTCAAAAGGAGTCGAAATTTTGAAAAAAAAGTCGAAGTTTTGAAATGGAGTCGAAATTTTACGAAATATTAGTCAAAGATTTCAATAAAAGGTTGTAAGAAATGTCTGGCTTTAAAAAATATCTGAATTTTCAAATAAAGGATCGACAGTTTGTAAAAAATGTCAAAATTTTGAAAATAGTTGAAATAAAAGTAGTAAAAATTTTTAAGTTTTCCAAAAATTTTAAATTCCGAAAAATGACCAAAATTTTTAAAAATTCGAACATTTGCAAATGACTAGAATTTTAAACAAAGTGGGAATTAAAATAAAAAGTCGAAAATTTCAAAAAAGTGCAGATTTAAGAAAAGGTTAACATTTTTAAAAAAGAAAGTCGTTTGTTGATAAGGCAAAAATGTTCAAAATCTTCCAAATGTCCAAAAGAAGTCAAAATTTTGCAAAAGAAGAAATTTTCATAAAGAGAAGGTCGAAATTTTATAGTGTCGAATTGAAAAAAATGTGAACATTTGCAAAAGATTTAGGAATTTTTATTGAATTTACGAAATAATCAGAAAGTTTAAATTTTGAATAGTTGGGAAATTTGCACTCAACTTTTCAATATAAATCAAAATTTTCCAAACCGGAATATTGAAAACAATTGAAAATTATCCGATAGATCGGGGTTTTCAAAAGTCGAAATATTGAGAAGTTAAAATTTTGGAAAAAGTTTAAATTTTTGGTAGCTAAAATTTTGAATCAAAATGGAACATTTTTTTAAGAAGTTAAAATTTTAGGTCAAAAAAATTAAAATTTTGGAAAACTGTCAAACATTTCATAAAATTATTTAAAAAAATCGAAATTTTGAAAGAATTTCGAAAATTACAAGCAGCGAAATTTTCAACAAAAAAAGATCAAAAAAATAATCGAAACTTTGCAAAAAAAATCGAAATTTTGAAAAATAGTTGACATTTAAATAAATACCAGTCGAAATTATTAAGCATCGAAATTTTCAATAAAAAAATTATAATTTTTCAATAAAAATTATAAACGACGATAAAATTTAGAAAAGTCGAAAATTTAAGAATTCAAAAGTCCGGTTTTGAAAAAATTTACATTTCCAGAAAAAGTAAGAATTTTCAAATGGTAAAAATTTTTTAAAAATGGAACAATTAATTTTTAAAATAAATTTACAAAAAAAAAACAGAACACCCAAAAGTCTAAATATTTACGAAAATACGGAAATTTTTAAAAGAGTGTTCACAGTTTTTCAGAAAAGTCAATACTTAAAATAAGGTCGAAATTTCAAGAAAAAATCTAAATTTTACAATACAGTCGAAATTTGGAAAAAAATCCAACCTTTCAAAAAACGCGACATTATCAAAAGTTTTCATTGTCAAGTTTTCAAAGAAATCTAAAATTTTCGAAAGGTAACGTTCTGAAAATGTCGAAATTTTCAGTCGAAATCTTAAGAATTTTAAAACGCTAAGCAGCACCCCCTTTAGTTTTGGGTTCGAGCCGCCACTGGACATCTGTGAATTTTTTAGTATTTACTTGTCGGAACATTTGTTAGCATTCGAGTTGGATATACCAAACTGACGAGATCTAACAAGATCGAAACCGGTATTTGGTTTCCAAACTTCGAATCTAATAAATGTTCAAACCTATTGGTCCATGCATTAGAAGTAATTTACTTGGGTCAATTAAATGTTCTGTAATAAAACAATCAAACGTGCCACAACTGAAATTAGGGATTTATAAAAAAAATTTCTCAAAATTTTGATTTTAAAAATTAAGTTTTGTTTTTTTTTCCGAGGAATTTGATCTTTCACTAAAGCTTTTTTTATAAAATAATTTTACAAAAATTTAAGTTTGTTTTGGAAATTTCCTTTTTGCGTAAAGTTCTCCATTTTTTGTTCTAGCATTTTTGACATTATTTAAGATATTTCGACTTCTCTGTAAGAAGTTGTTCTGTAGAAATTTCTCGATTTTTTTTCCCCTATAACACGCTTCTTGAAATTAGTTTTTTTTTTAACGAAAATTCGTCTTTATAATTCTTGATTGGCACTTAAAAAAATTGATTCTCTATTCTTGAAATTTTGACCTAAAAATTTGTTTCATGGAAATGTAGGTATATTTTCGCAAATTTTCCTATTTTTCTTTAGTTGTCTTTATAACCAGAGTTTATAAAAATCTCGACTTGTTTCACGAAACGCCTTGAATTTTTTTTTTAGAAATGACGACCTTTTTTAAAGAGATTGTTGACCGTCACTATATAAAAAAACATGTATTATCTCGATTTCTTCCCCAAAAAAGTTCTTAATATTTCAATACTTTTACGACATCTTGACCTTTCTGTAAAAAATAATTTGATAGAAATTGTTTTCCAGAAATTTCAAAATTCGAAAATGTGACCTTTATTCAAAATTTCGACATAAAACTTGTTTCCTTGTCTAGAGTTTATTCTATTTTTGCCTTTATTCTGAGATGACTTCTTATTTATTTTTTGTATGTAAATAGATGTCACAATTTTTTTAAAATCATTTTTCTCGAAATTTCTACTTTTTTGTAGACATTTTTTATAGAAATTTCAAGATATTTCCCAACAAATTTTGTTCTCAAAGTTGTGACTTTGAATTTTGATTTTCTGCAGCAATTGTTTTTTTAGATATTTCGAATTTTTTTTCAAATTTCCATTTTTTTCTCGAATGTATCCGTCTTTTTTCTAGAATTTTCGAACTAAAAATTTGTTTTACAGAGTGTATTCTGAAAATATCGCTCATTTTCACAAAATTTCGACCATTGACTTTTGCTTTACATGTAAAATGGTTAATTTATCATTTTTTTTTAAATATCGTCTTATTTCGAGCAATTACTCAGTATTTTATAGACATTTTGAGTTTTTTGAAGATTTTATCCGTGAAAAATTGTTTCGTGGAAATTTTGAATATTTTATTTCTTTTTTTCTCAAAGTTCCACTTTACATATTAGGGTACAAAAGGAAAACCGCCGTTTTTTTCTCACGATTTGAGGCATTATTGTAAAAAACTCGTTACTCATTTTTCAAAATAATTTCCATCGTTAGTTACAACTTTTTCCCATCTTTCTGGCAGCTTCTGAATTCCTCGGCGAAAAAACTGTACTTCTTTTGACGCGATCCACGAATCGATCCAATTTTTGGCCTCTTCGTAAGAACGAAAGTGCTGTCCGGCCAGGTCATGCGTCATCAATCGAAACAAGTAGAAATCAGAAGGGGCGATGTCAGGAGAGTACGGCGGGTGGGATAGGACGTCCCATTTCAAAGTTTCCAGGTATGTTTTCACGACCTTGGAAACATGTGGCCGAGCGTTGTCATGCAGAAGTATCACCTTGTCGTGCCTTTTCGAGTATTGTGGGCGTTTTTCTTTCAGCGCTCGGCTCAAACGTATGAGTTGCGTCCGATAGAGGGCTCTTGTAATGGTTTCCTTCGGTTGCAATAGCTCATAGTACACTACGCCGAGCTGGTCCCACCAAATACACAGTATCAGCTTCGAGCCATGAATGCTGTAAAAGTTGATGCATGGCCCACGATTTTTTCCGCTTTGGGTTGTCATAGTGTATCCGTTTTTCATCGCTGGTCACGATGCGATGCATAAAACCCTTTCTTTTTTGCCGTTGGAGGAGTTGTTCGCACGTGAAAAGGCGCCGTTCGATGTCCCTAGGCTTCAGGTCGTACGGCACCCAATGTACCTGTTTCTGGATCATTCCCAAGCATTTTAAGCGATGGGAAACGGCTTGTTGGGTCACGCCTAATAAAGTTGCAAGTTCCTGTTGCGTTCTACAAGAATCTTTATCCAGCAAAGCTTCCAATTCAGCATCCTCGAATTTTTTCATGTGTCCGGGACGCTCCTTGCCTTCCACGTCATATTCGCCATTTTAAAACTTTTGAAACCATTCCCGACGCGTTCTTTCAGTAATAGAACTCTCCCCATAAGTTTCTACAATCATTCGACGCGCCTCAGCTGCATGTTTTCTCGAATGAAATGCAAAAAGCAACACTTCCCGCAAATGACGTTTGTACGGCTCGAATGTCGCCATTTTCACGTACGAACAAAACAAAGCACAGTAAAAATAGACAAACGAGATGATGTAGAGTTGTTGACCGATGTCTCAGCTTGCTATATGACGTTTCTGATCGGACTTTTCTAACGATTTTCAATGCGGGCGCCACCTCTGGGAAAACAGCGATTTTCTATTTGTACTCCCAGTATTATGTAAGTTGTACCAAAATAAAAAAAATATTTAAACTCAAAATGAAAAAAAGTGAAGCGTTAGGTTCAAATTGAATAGCTCGTTTATAAAAGGGTCGAACTTTCAGGTTGCATTGTCTGTGGACGTTGTTGGGGATGGCGTTTCTCGGATGGGTTCTCGGGTGCGATTTTTGACCGCACTCAGAGTCGAAAAAGAGGTCGCCGATGTGAGACATCCCATTGGACATATGTTTCCGGATCTGTGGTGTTCAAGTCGTTGGCCTTTAGTGTCTGCACACAACATCGCGTCTCCCCGCGATTCACCTGCTGCGGATTGGTAGACTAGCCACCTCACCAGTCGGCACGGAGGCCCACTCTTCGAGTCGCAGCAGGCATCGGGCTTCTTCAGTTCTTCAGTCTTCGACGACCTGCCGTTGTTAACGATAACGCGTTCTCGCGCACTGGCACCGGTCCAATTTTGAATGGAATGCACGACGTCCCGCATCGGCGGCGGATTATTTGATTGCAACAGGTGCACCGGTCGATGCGATATGTGCGATTTTACGTAGTAGTGGACGCTGGACGACGTTTCGGATGTGTTTGCGTGAGGAGTTTCAGGTCCGAGGCTGATGACATTCCGTTCATTGATAATATCGCCGAAAGGTGAGTCGATTCTATTCGATTATGTGAGCCAGACGGTGAATTCGACGACCCACATTAATTCTGCGTTCCCAGAAGATGTTGGAAATGCAGCCGGTTGAGTTTTTCTTTGCGACCACGATGCGGGATGATGGTTGTTGCGAGATAATGTGCAACTATCACGTTTTCTTGTTTTTATAGGTTGCTGAATTCCTGCGTAATATTTATGTCTATGGCCTACTTTGAAGTTAACGACCTAATACCGCGAAGAAACCGATAAAAGCTCAAAATTCTTCTAAAATACCGCCACCAACGCTTCACACATAAAGATTATGATTTCTAAAACATCTATTTCACTCGGTTTAAGGTAATTTCGTATGTATTAATGATCAGAAGCAGGTAATGTTAGTGACGAATTTTACATTTTGTTCCTGTCAAAAATATTTACAAGTTTCAAACCAAAGTTGCCAACTCCCGTCACCTCTAAAAAAAAACTAAATACTCCCAAACATCCCCTAATCAGAAGAGATCATTAAACGATTAAAACAAAAAAGTATTCAACTCTTCGATCTTTTCACATCCAAAGACAGATGTATGCAATTTCGAAAATTGGGTATAATATGAAGATAAAATTATACGAGAAAAAGAATATATTACTGATGAAATTTTGATTTCCATTGAAACTTTAATCACCAAATGATTAATAAGATGGATCGATTTTGGTTAAATTCATTAACTGTTTAGTTCCAGATGAAACTTCTCAATTGTTTATAGCATCTTTAACGTAACTAATCGATAAGGCACAGCTTGGAAAAATGTACCACATAAAGGCAAAATTAAGGTGGAAAAAGAAAATATTACTGATGGACCTTCGTTTTACATTGAAATTTTGATTACCATCGATGGGGTCCGAATACTTAAGATTATAATGGCGATATGCTGTTTAGTTTCAAATAAAGCTTCTGGTAGTTTCAAAGGTCCTTATTCGATAAGGTGCAGTTTAGAAAAATGTTCCATATGAATGTAAAAGTATAGTGGAAAAAGAAATTATTACTGATGGACTTTTCTTTTTCATCAAAATTTTGATCACTAAATGATTATTGAGATGGATTGATTATATCAGAATAGGCACGTATTAAGAAAAATGTATCTTATGAAGACAAAGTTAGAGTGGAAAAAGAAAATATCACTGATGAACTCTCGTTTTTCATTGAAATTTCGACCACCAAATGATTATTAAGATGAATCGACTGTGTTTGAATCCATAAGATTATGTTGTTTAGTTTCAAACGAAGCTTCTGGTTATTTTCAAGGGTCTCTAGTATAACGATTCCATAAAGTCCGTTTAGAGAAATGCATCATATGAAGACGAAATTGTCGTGGAAAAAGAAAATGTTACTGATGAACTTTCCTTTTTCACTGAAATTTTGGCCACCAAATGGTTTTTCAGATATCTTCATTGTTTCGAATACGTAAGATTATAAAGGCAATATGCTATTTAGCTTTTGGTTAGTTTCAATGGTTACTAACATAACTCATCGATAAGAAACAGTTTTTTTTTAAAACACTCGCAAATGGTAACCCCATTATGCTTTCAAAGCACTGCGACTCAGAGGGGTCCTTAGAAATTGCGAGGCTCCGGGTGGGTACATCTTTGCGAGGCCCTTGTCTTTGTGGAATTGGTTTTAATGATGATGCTTGATGAGAAATACAAAGTAATAAATAAATAAATTTAAATTTTGAAAATTGTTTATTGGAATTTAAGAAAAATTAATATACACTAAGATAAAAAATTATTAATCATGATAAATTCTGGTGCATTAATATCTTAAAAGAACCAGGGATTCAGACATGATGTTTACGGCTTTTTCTAAGACTAAAATCATTAATTAAAATCATAATAATTTAACGAATGCGCTACGTGATTTTCAATTGAAATAATAGCAAGATCTGAAAGTAGGGATATCATACGACATATCGATGTATCAAAAACATTGATATTTTCGTTTCGATGTTCGATATTTTTGTATCGATACTTTCGTTCCGATGTATCGACGGTATCAATATATCGTCGATACCGTTTTGAACTTACTTCACCGATATTTTTTTGATGTATCATCGACTAGTGAAGTAAGTTCAAAAAATTTTACTTTTTCGACGATTAAAATTTATTTAGGAACTAATTGATATATCCCTCGATCCCATTCACCATTTCAGGGCCACTAATTTATTTAATTTGCTTAAATAAATCGACTTATTAAATATCGCTTTTTTTGAAATTTATGCGTTTTTAAATTCAGTCTTTTTCTCTACAATTTCGACTTTTTTTAAAGTTTGGACTTTTACAATTTCGACTCTTTGCACAGTTTCGACTTTTACAAAAATGTCATACTTTTTTTAAAATTTTGCCTATTTTGAAAACTTCCACTCTAACTGAAAATTTCAATTTTCACCGTTTTAAAAAATTTGACTTTTTAAACATTTCAATGTTTCTAATTTCCAGTTTTTAAAATTTCATCTTTGCTGAAAAAATCGAAATGTCCAGTATTTTTTAATGAATTTGTGTATATCCGATTTTATTCCCAAATTTTGAATTTATTATCAAAGTTTTGACTTTTTCAAATATTTCGCTTTAAAATTTTTTCACATAATTTTCTACTATCCAAAATCACTTTTTTCAACATTTTTTGAAAATTTCGACTCTAAAAGTTTCGATTTTTCTGATAATTTCAACTCTTTTTAATTCTTCGCTTTTGAAAATTCTAGATTTTTTGTAAAGCTTGAGACCAAAAATTTTTTAAAATGTCCAATTCTTTGAAATATTGTATTTTTTTTAAATTTCGATTTTATTTCAAAATTTAGACTTTATTCAGAAAATTTCGACTTTTCGTCAAAATTTAGGTCTTTTAATACTTTCGATTTTCAGAATTTCGACTTATTTTTTAAATCTCTTTTTTGTTTTTTTATTTTGGCTTTTGAAAATGTTATTTCTATTTTCCAACTTTTGAAAACCTTGTTTTTTTTAAAAATTTTTGGACGTTTTAATCAAAATTCCCCTACAAAAATTTTTACTTTTTAAAATTTAATCTCTTCTTAAATTTCGACTTTTCTACCTTTTTTAAAAACTTTGGATTTTTATTAAATATTTCTTTAAGATTTTGACTTCATTTGAATATTCCGAGTTGTTTAAATCGCAACATTTTTTTAAAATATCAACCTTTCTGATATTTTACAAAATTTCGATTGTTTGATACTTTCGCTGCTTTTTAAGATTCTCAGATTTTTAATAAAGTTCAACTTATTTCAAAGAGGCGACTTTCTGCAGCTTTTTTTTAGATTTTGAGTTTTTTGAAAATTTCATCATTTTTGTCAAAATTCCAATCCTTCTAAAAATATTCAATCAAAAATTTTGACGCTAAAAAAATGATACACTCGTTTTTTAATTTTAACTAATAAAAATTTTCTGCTTCTCAACATTTTTACTTTTCTTTTCCAGTTTATTTGAAAGGTTAGAATTTATTGAAAATTTTCATTTTGCTTCAATATTCAGGCTGTTCGAAAATTTCTGCTTTTTTGAACATGCTTCATTTTTTTAAATTTTTACATTTTTTTCAAAATTGTGATTATTGTTGAAATTCGGATTATTTTTCAAATTTTCAACGTTTCTTAAAGTTTTTTTGAAAATTTGTTCATTTTATTAAAATCCTTCAAAATGTTGACATAATTTTTGAATTTTTTAAAATAATAACTTTTTGAAAGTCCATTTTCTTTAGAACTTCGTCTTTATCTGAAAATATCATTTTTCTTTTAATAGACTTCTGTTAAAATTTTTGATTATTTTGCACAAGTTCGTTGCCTTTTAAAGTTTTTGAATTATTTTGAAAATTTGAACTTTTTTAGAGGGTCAATTTTTTTTAACATTTTGACTTTTTTCCTAAAAACTTCGTCTTTCTTAAGATTTGTGACTTTTTAACTTTTTTCCTAAACTTTTAACTAACAAAAATTTCGAAATTTTTGATAATTTTGAGTTGTTTTCGGAATTTGGGCTTTTGAAAAATTTAGGTTTTTAGGAGATTTCATTGAAAATTAATTTTTTTTAAATCTCGACATTTGGTCATAATTTCGAATATTTTTTAAATTTTAGACTGTTTTTTAAAATTTAAACTTTTTTTCGAAAATTTGACCATTTTTTAAAATATTGATTTTTTTTGAAATCCTTAACTTTTTTGGAAGCTTAACTTTATATGAAAGCTTCGACATTCAAAATTGAATGCAGTATCGATGTTTTAGAAACTTTGTGCCCTAGCTGAAAACCGATCTTGTGTCTTTTTCCGACATAAAAATAGTTAATAAAATTGCAAGCAGTTTTTTTACTGATACACTCTTTACTATAGGAATTAATTATGTTACGTTATTTACCTAAGATCTAATATTATCATTTATTTAAAGATAAATATTATCCAATGTAAAAGGCTGCTCTAGTATAAAAACATAAGCCGACGACAGTTAATAGGTGAAATGAAACACGGGAATTCCCTGAATCGTAAACATGAAGAAAATGGAGGACCATTAGGTTTTGTTTAGCCCTTGCAGTTGGCAGCACTTGTGGCACTGGTACAAAAAATTTCAACAATGTGAAACAAAAGGAAAGAAACATTCATTGGAGTGAATGAGAGAGATATCAGCGCGATAACTATCACGCAAGAGAGCAGCGAGTCGAGTTTTATAACGCGCGGCGTAAAGCGCGAAGTTCAAATTAACATTAGAATTAGTATACTATTGCACGAGTAGATTGCGATGAACCGCCCTCTCAAACAAGAATAGGTTGTAATTTTTGAGGAAAACTCCTTTCGGTAACAAGTTCCATAACTTGGAAGTTCTATAGAAAAAAGAGTCTCCGTATACAGAAGTCCTCACTGTGTCAAGCTGGACCGCCTAGGAATTTGCTGTCTCCGACCGTCTAGTACGCCTCAATAATCTTGCTCAATCCTAGTACTTGTAGAAAAGAGACAAGTCACCAACCACACGTCTGTGCTCTAGGGCGATTCCGCTGGAGACGATTCTGAGATAACCTTCTAAATCGCAGAATTTGTTACGTTTTTGATGTCAATACAAGAAACCAAAATCTGGATTTAATAATAAAACTATTGTTTGTAGCCTCAACTAAGCATTTAAATACTTGAGGTGTTTATACATAGTATCATTTAAATATATGCTGCAAAAAACCAACTGAAAAATGGTACCTGGGACACTATCGGTCACTGAGATTTTGTCTTTGGGTTCTAGGTTATTGCTTGGTGACAAGGAAGTGTACTAATTAGTAATATACATTGCTTGATTTCTGATTTTGTTAATTATTTGCATGTAATGAAGTTATTGTTCTCAGAATTTAAGGTGCTTTGCAACCCCAATAAGTTGAAGTTGCACCCGCGATTGCTTTAAAACTGAATAATTCATTGTTTATCTTTGAGTTCTATATTTTTTTTTGTTTATTTTAATAAATTAATTTATACTCTTTTAAAATATAAAGACATAATTTAATAAATGTTTCACAATTAATAAGTGTTTGTGTTTTTTTTTACTGTAATCTGGAAAGGAGAGCCGATTTGATTGCACCCGCGATAGCACTTTAAACTTCCATTGTGACTTTTTATATTATATCATTAAAATTCTTATAACAAATCAGATGAGAACAGGTTGAAATCTAGCCCTTCAGAGAATAATTTCATAAAAAATATTTTTATTTTAATAGTTTCTAGCTTTAAGAGTTGCCTAAGTGTTGCACCCGCGATAATGGAATCGCCCTCTAGTGTTTCGAGAAAATCGGTCAGACTCGTCATCAATTAGGCGAATCGCTCTTCTTTGAATTGACTCCAAGAGGGCTAAAGTGTGTTTTGGGGCTGAACTCCAAACATGAGAACAGGATTGGCTAGTGTGGCCCTAACTTGAGCTTTGTATAGTGTTAATAGCTGATGAGATGTGAAGTACTTTTTAGCTCTAAAAAGAAAGCCTAGCTTCTGAGAGGCGGATTTGGCAATGGCGCGCACATGATCGTCCCAAGAGAAGTTAGTGCTCGCATTCACTCCTAGAGTAGATAAATTAGATCCCATCGGAACGATTTTACCGTCCATTAGTATGTTTGTTGCACTATCCCTTGATGTTTCCTTAGAGAAAAGCGCGGCCTGAGTTTTTGAAGCGTTGAAGTCGACCAAATTGTTCTTACCCCATTCCAGAATAATCTCGAGATCCCGATTAATCGTCTGTATCTGCTGTTCCCTTAGTCGATCTAAAGCAGCAATAGATAATGGTTTGTCGGAGAAAAAAGATGACACAAGGTTAGCGTAGCTGTATATAGGATTGGAAGTTGAAGCTAAGAGATTGTTTATGTGTAACAGAAAATGAGTAGGAGACAGAACAGACCCCTAAGGCACTCCTGCGTTAATCGCAAATGTCTCGGATGACTTGCTTAGAAAAATGTACTATATGAAGACAAAATTATTGTGGAAAAAGAAAATATTACTGATGAACATTTGTTTTTCATTGAAATGTTGACCACCAAATTAGTATTAAGATGGATCTATTGTACCCAAATACGCAATAAGAAAACTGTACCACATGAAGACAATGTTATAGCGGAAAAGGAAAATATTACTGATGAACTGTCGTTTTTCATTGACATTTTAACCACCAAATGTTATTAAGATGAATCAATTGTACCCGAATGCGTAATAAGAAAACTGTACCAAATGAAGGCAAAGTTATCGTGGAAAAGGAAAATATTACTGATGCACTTTCGTTTTTCATTAAAATTTTAACCACCAAAGTTATTAAGATGGATCAATTGTACCCGAATGCGTTATAGGAAAACTATACCAAATGAAGACAAAGTTATCGTGGAAAACTTTTGTTTTTCATTGAAATTTTAACCACCAAAATAAATCTTTGACAACATAATACTGGTTTATTTAGTGAATTAGATGTTGGCAGCGCTTTAGACAAATACTGATTGGTGCTTCTCCAAATTATTTTTAATGACCAAGGGTTATGTGCACTCTGGCGCGCCCCCTTCTAATCTGGCGCCCTTGAGCACGTAACTAGTGTGCCTAATGCATAAGCCGCCACTGAAGATGTTTTAACAGTACAATGTCATAATGCAAGAAGTTCAAATTGGATTAAAATCCGGATACCGGATATAATAAACAAAAGTCTTGTAAAATGTTGTCATTAAAAGTGCTGAGTTACTGTTACAATGTTAAGTATTTAAGTCATATCATGAAGCATATGTTTACATGTAATACATTTTAACAAAGAAATTAATGTCATGACATATTAAATAGAAACAACAATTAAACGTATCCATCATGTGTAATTAATAAGTCATTATGTTTTAAATACGAACACATTTTAAGATGTTTTCGCCTTGTGCGGCAGTCAACGCATTCAGCATAATAAACGTGGATGAACAGTTATGAATAAAAATTGAATAAATAATATCGCAGATGTTAATGTAAACATCAACGGACATACTTTCCAAGGAGATATACCTCCGTGCACCATCGGCGCGAAAGATGAAATTGTTTACCATCTTTGAAATACTGAAATTCTACAACATTCCTAATAAGAAGTAGTGAGAATGCAGAAAATAATTTGACGCTAAACACATAATTATTTAATATTTCCCTGAGACGGGAGACGGGTCTCTTGAGCGAGCCGTAATTCAAACAGGTGATTAATTTATTAGAATTATTGTTAGTCACGGAATATTTTCAGAATAACTTCCTCGAGTCGCTCATTTCTCTTACTAATCCCCACGGATGAGCTGCAACGGCATTCATCCTCAACAATTGAAAAATTGCTATTTCAAATTTCTACATCTGACAACAAATTACGACTTTTAAATTCGACATTTTGTGAATACTTTTTGCAAGTGAAATGCAATTTTAGTGAAATGCAACCTAGACAACAGTATGCAACTCTCTAAGCGTCTATGGTGAACCAGAGGTAGCCGAAGTACCAACAGTCGAACCACCAACGCTTAGCAAAGCGATTGTCCCTAAGAAGATCCCAGAAGACTAGATTCTAATGCAGATACGAATATGTTTGAACCAGGGCTTCGAACTGGAACTGAACCGAAAACCAGAAACTGAAAAAAACCGTTATTTTCGTCGAAACGAAAACCGGAACGGAACCGGAAAAAATGTCGGTTTATTTCGGTTCGTTGAATTTATATACTTAAAATAATTTTTACTTTACCTTTACGTTTGAAAGTTTTTTAGACATTTCAATTTGTTTTTTAAAATTTGACACAAATCCATTTAATTTTAATCCCAAAATTATTTCAGTATTTCATTTTTGTTTAAAAATCAGATTAGAAACTCACAAGTTAGACATTTTCTAGAAATATTGACTTTATTTTCAGAATTTTAACTTGAATCATTTTTAAAAATTTTTGACTTTATCTTCAAATTTGGACTTTTATCGGGAAATATTTCTTTTCTTCGTTGAGTTAAAAATAAAAAAAATTATCTTCTGTTGTAACTTTGGAATAAAGCAGTAGCTTGATTTTCATTCGAACTAGGGAAACTCGGCTTTCCTTACAATTTGTTTCGCAAATTCGAATTTTTTTTAGAAATTTGAACTTTTTTTAGAAAACTCCACATTTACTTCTTTCTTTAAACGTTAATTTTCCTTTCCTAATTTTTTAAAGTTAGTCAAATTTTAGATTTGTTGACAATTTTTTCCTTCAAATTCTACTTTGATTTTAGTAATCCATTTTTTTTTTCGAAATCCCAAATTTAAATTCTTATGATTTTTTACGCTGCCGACTTCCTAAAACTTTCTATAATTCCAAGATATGATTTTTTCTCAAAATTTTCGCTGAAATCACGCAATTTTCTTAATTTTGCACTGTTCAGTGATAATGTGGAATTGTGGGCGGCGTAGATAGATTAGAAATCTATGTAGCACAGGGAATTTACTTTTTTTTATTGGAATTCATACATCACGGGCGCGATTATCGAAGCAGGAAATTCTTAACGAGTTTAATACACACGTAAGATTGATGTAAACTAGTTCAGATGCCAGCTCAAAATGCTGTCAGTCTCGATCCTGAAAAACAGGTCCGACCGTGGAATTTACTGCCACACATAAACGCTACCCCATCATATCAAATATTTTCGTTTAGTCGCTATAAATTTCATCGATATATTTAAAACAAAGCAGTAAAAAGAAAAATATCCAAATTGTTTCCAGTTTGTTTCACGTTAATTTAAACTAAAGATCAATTACTTAAGTTAAACAGTAATTCAGCTAAGTTTTTATTACTCAGCGTTTATTTGGATTCTCGCATTTTCATATTTTATCACTCTTTACCGCTTTCTTGGACCCTCTTGGGTTGCTCTGATTATCTTAATCCCAAATTGGAATCTAAAATCATAAATCTACTTAATAAATTTTGAAACACTGACTGACCGATAACTCAGAACCTAAACCGGTCTAGAAGCATGAAATTTCACACAGATGTGTCCCGTAATACGCAGGTGAGCACTAAGAGGGAATTTCTCACAAATTCAGTCTCTAAGGTGGTAAAAATGGGCATTAAAATCCACCTATAATGCAATTAATAATACACACGACTGTATTAAGTGTTGCCTATTCGCTAACGTCGTTGATGGTCTCTCCATACAAATACAGGTGATCAGTGCAGATTTCGTCTTTTCACGAGCTGCTTTTTCAATATAAACTTCTAAACATTTAAGTTTTAAATTCGAAATTTTGGACTTAATTTGACACTTCCAATGTTTGCATCGAAAATCGAAAATTTTTTAAACATTTTGAAGTTTTCTTTTTTAAATTTCGATAGTTATTTCCAAATTTTTCATAAGAATTCAAAATTTCACTTCTAAAGTTTGAATCGAAATGTTGAGAAACATTTTTTTTAGACAGTTTGTACTTTCTTCTCTAAATTTCGACATTACTTCCAAATTTTACCTTTGAATTCAAATTTTGACTTCCCACGTTTAAATCAAAATGTTGAGGAACATATTTTTAGACATTTTGAAGTGCCATCTCTAAATTTCGACATTACATCCAAATTTTACTCCTGAATTCAAAATTTCACTTTCGATGTTTAAATCGAAATGTTGGGGAACATATTTTTAGAAATTTTGAAGTTTCTTCTCTAAATTTCGACATTACTTTCGAATTTTTCTTTAGAATTCAAAATTTTACTTTCGATGTTTAAATCGAAATGTTGAGGAACATTTTTTTTAACATTTTGTAGTTTCTTCTCTAAATTTCGACATTTCTTCCAAATTTTACCTTTGAATTCAAATTTTGACTTACAACGTTTAAATCAAAATGTTGAGGAACATATTTTTAGACATTTTGAAGTTTTTTCTCTAAATTTCGACATTCCTTCCGAATTTTACTTTAGAATTTCACTTTCGATGTTTAAATCTAAATGTTGAGGAACATTTTTTTAGACATTTTGAAGTTTCTTCTCTAAATTTCGACATTACTTGCAAATTTTACCTTTGAATTCAAATTTTGATTTCCCACGTTTAAATCGAAATGTTGAGGAATATATTTTTAGACATTTTGAAGTTTTTTCTCTAAATTTTGACTTTACTTCAAAATTTTACCTTTGAATTCAAATTTTGACTTCCGACGTTTAAATCGAAAGTTTGAGGAACATAATTTTAGACATTTTGAAGTTTTTTCTCTAAATTTCGACATTACTTCCGAATTTTATTTTAGAATTCAAACTTTCGATGTTTAAATCGAAATGTTGAGGAGCATTTTGTAAAATCATTTTGAAGTTTTTTGTCTAAATTCCGACATTATGTCCGAATTTTACCTTTGAATTCAAAATTTCACTTCCGATGTCTAAATCGAAATGCTGAGGAATATATTTTTAGACATTTTGAAGTTTTTTCCCTAATTACTTCCAAATTTTACCTTTGAATTTAAAATTTCACTTTTGATGTTTAAATCGAAACGTTGAGGAACATCTTTTTTAGACATTTTGAAGTTTCTTCTTTAAATTCCGACATTATTTTCGAATTTTACTTAAGAATTCAAAATTTTACTTTCGATGTTTAAATCGAAATGTTGGGGAACATATTTTTAGACATTTTGAAGTTTCTTCTCGAAATTTTGACATTACTTCCGAATTTTACCTTTGAATTCAAAATTTTACTTTCGATGTTTAAATAGAAATGTTGAGGAACATTTTTTTAGACATTTTGAAGTTTCTTCTCTAAATTTCGATATTACTTCCGAATTTTACTTTAGAATTCAAAATTCCACTTCCGATGTTTAAATCGAAATGTTGAGGAATATATTTTTAGACATCTTGAAGTTTCTTCTCTAAATTCCGACATTATTTCCGAACTTTACCTTTGAATTCAAAATTTCACTTCCGATATTTAAATCGAAATGTTGAGGAACATTTTTTGAAACATTTTGAAGCTTTTTCTCGAAATTTCGACATTATTTCCAAATTTTACTTTTGAACCCGAAATTGTCAAAAACAATTTTGAAAAAATTCAAATTTAAAAAACCAAAACTTTGCTTTGTGCTATTTTCTTTCAAAATTCCTATTTAAATTTTGAACTCGAAAATTCCTTTAAATTTCGACTTTTTTGAAACTTTTTAATTTAAACTTGAAAAACACAATTTTTTTAAAATGCGAAAAAATTTAGTTAATGCTCGAATTTGTTTTACAGAATTCGTTCAAAATTTTCAAATTCGCAATTTAGAAAGTCAGATTATTTAAAAAAAAAAGTTAAAATTTTCAGGAGGGGGCGAATTTTTTAAAAATCGATGTCAGAAAAATTGAGTGTTTCGAGAAAACGATCAATATTTTCAAAAAAACTTTGAATAAGTCAACGTTTTCATAAAAAGTCGAAATTTTATTATACAAAGTTAGAGATTTTGAAAAAGGTTTAAAATCTAAAAAACAGTCATTAACTTAAAGAAAAAGTCCAAATTTGACGATAAAAGGTCGAAATTTTTTCAAAAAATGAATATTCTGAAAAAAGTTTGACAATTTCAGAAGTGGACATTTCGAAAAAATGCAATTTTTAAAAGAAAGAAAATTGTCGAAAAAATTCGAATTATTTCTATTTTTGAAAGAAAAGTCCAATTTACTAAATAAAGGTACGGAACTTCAAGAAAAAGTCGAAATTTGAAAAAGTAACATCAAAATGTAGAAAAAAAAGTTAAAATTTTGAGAAATAATCAAAAGTTTGAACAAAGGTGACAATTTTCAAAAAAAGAGTCAATATTTTGAGAATAGTAGAGATAAAAAAAACATTTCATGATAATTATATTCGCGTATATGCGTCTAACTTTTGAAAAAAAGGTCAAAATTTTCAAAAAAGATCAAAATTTTGTGTCAAAATTTTCAAAAAATTCAAAAATAAATCAAAATCTTAGAGAGGCAACATTTTTAAAGGGTTGAATTTTGCAAAATGGGAAATAATAATAATATGAACATTTCAACACGATGAAATTCGTTAAAAAAAATCTAATTTTGAGAACAAGGTCAAAATTTTAAAGAAGATCAAAATGTTGCGATAAAATTCTCAAAAAATTCAAAAATAAATCAAAATCCTAGAGAAGCGAAATTTTGAATGGGTTAAAATTTAAAAAATAATATAAAATTCATAAGAAATGGAAATTACAAAAATTGAAAAGTGGAAATTCGAAATTTTCAAAACATAAAGTCAATATATTCTAGAAAAGGAAAGTCAAGATTTTCAATAAAAATCGAAGCATCAGATTTTCAAAAATTCTTTATTTACGGAAGTCAAAATTTTGAGGAAAAGCCAAAATTTTGAAAGAAGTCGAATTAAAAAAAACAAACATTTCCAGTAAGTCAATGTTTTCAAAAGTCTAAACTTTCAAAAAATTCAAATTTTCGAACAGAATTGAAATGTTTTAAAAAATCGAAATCAGATTTGCACAAAAGTTGAAATTTTGTGCAAATGTTTTAAAAAAATCGAAATTAGAGACAGTCAGATTTGTACAAAAGTTAAAATTTTGAGCCGATATTTTAAAAAAGGTAAACATTTCCAATAACAAGATGGGAATTTTGAAAAATTTTTAAAAATAAGATCAAAAATGTGAAAAAAGTCAAAACTTCGAGATAAAGTCAAATTATTCGAAAAAATTTAAAACTGAAAAGAAAATTGTCGAAAAAATTGAAATTTCCAAAAAAGATACCTTTTAATTAAAGGAGTTTCCAAAACAATTAAATGTATATACAAAAATGCAGACATTTGAATAAGCTGGAATTTTCAAAAAAACAATCAAAACTTCGAAAAATGTCCAGATTTTTAAAATTAAGTTAAAATTTCAAGAAAAGGTTTGAAATGTGACGAGTCGAATGAGAAAACGTTGACATTTGAAAAAAGTGGACATTTTTAAATGTCGAAATGTTTAAAACAATTCAAATAAAAAGCGAATTCTTCAAAAAAAGTTGGAATTTTCCAAAAGGTGACCCAAGAATCTTTTCTCTTCTTTCTTGCATACGAAGGCGCTAGTAATATACAAATGCTTATGTTTGTTTGTCTGTTTGTTTGTCCGCTTTTCAGAGCTTAATCATTGAAGCCATTTCGATGAAAATTGGTATAGACCTACCTGGCAAGGTGGAGTCGTTAGTAGGATACATTTTGTCCCGGAAACTGTTACAAATACTCCCTAAATAATATTAGACCGAGAAAGACTAAACAACTTTTCTTCATTTTGAAGGTAAATAAATGATCTGATAGCGACGACAGCGTTAACCTTATCGTATTTTTGCTCGTAGCGTTCTTTTAATAGATTGGTCTGAGAGAGCCATCTAACAAGATAGGGCGCAACTTTGCTACCCAGAATATAGTTAGAGATCCGCCGCGATGTGTACAATGAAAACCGGATATAACGCCATCGTTTACAACGACGCATCGGTTATTACGACTAAATGGCAAGGTCCCGGCGATTATTTTAAAAGCTAACTGTAGTGCCAGTTATATTGCTTATAACAACTACCGGTTACAGCGACCGAAGTTGATGGTCCCTTCAATGTCGTTATATCCGGTTTTAACTGTATATTTATACATCATCATAATCATATGTATATTTATACACATGATCGTGGGTGAAACCTTCTTTGGACTTAATCACAAGCCACAGTGTTTAGTTCAGTGGTTCAGTGCTTTAATGATCGTATCGACAAATTTAAACAAAACATCATTCTGCAATCTGCCAGAAATCTTTAAAGCTGTGCATAGCTGATTAGTTTAATCCAAACTATTTCTATAAATGGGATCGAGATCACCATCCACGCTTATCTTATAGCAATCTACCTTGAGACGATTTAAAAAAATTTAAACATCAAAGGCCCCAATATTCTCATAATAAGCAATGGGTGTTCCCTCATTTTTTTCGTGAGATAAAATGCTGAACCCATTTTAACAAGTGCTTTACAAAACGTGTAGATAAATAAAGTTTTTTATTGTAAGTAATCTCTCTAGCAGCGATCAATTAATCAGTTTATTCAAATGAAATTCCACTTGAAATGCTGCCGAGTGTGTCACGCCGCCATGAATAATACTTATTGCTAATTTATGATAATACCTGAAACAGAGACTAACGGGACATTTTGGTTTCTCTATCACAAAAAATATGTTTGGGTGGAGTTTAGATTTGTCTTTGTCTTTCTCCAACTCGACGGTTACAGGTGTCGTACTGGAATACACACCTATTAGGAGCTTTTCGATGATCAAATATTTAAATTTTATATAGACAGGTTTATGAGACAGAGTAATTATGTAAAGAATACAAAAAAGGAAAATTTATCGACTGGTTTAACTAACTGTTGTTTTTAGTGTGTATTTATAGAACTAAATGAGTACCACAAATGGCCCACGGTTGCTCTATTTACGAAATTCTTGCCTTTGGTAAAGATTAATCTGGTGATAAATTAATGAGTTTTGGCTAAAATTGGAATGATTCATCTACGCTTCGATCTAGATAGGGTCTCCAAATTCGCTAGCCTTAGGGCCTTACCGATTGCTTCAGTAATTTCCCAGGGCCAAAATCGTTTAAATTTTGTGGCCAAAAACGGAAATAAGTGGTATTCTCCGTGCTCTACCTATACGCTAACAGATGGCGCTAGTAGTACTTTCGAAAACACAGTCAGTGCTGTCAGATTAGATTTAGTACAATTTTTGGCTTCTATTAGAAGATTAGGACAATTTGCTTAGTGGAAAAGTTTGCTAGAATTTGGTTTAGTAATGTTTTGGTTTATAAGATTAGCTATCGCGGGCGGATTGATAACACTGACGGCCCAGATTGATAACACTGGCGGGCCCGGGAGCCGAGTTTGGAGACCCTCTGATCTATCGCATTGTTGCATAGTCCATCCTAATGCCTAACAGACTTTTTAATCGTCGTGACATCTGCACCATTGCTGAATGAAAACTACTGGACTATTCAACGTCTTTTGACCAAATCCAATTAAATATTGTGGTCCTTTAGCCACAACACGCGTCCACTTTTTTTTAGAAAAAAACTACGATCATGATTAAGCTTTTATTAGATTCAAAGGAAAACAGAACGAATGTACAGGTGTAAAATAATGGAATGTATTCATTAAATCTATTTGGCATTTAATGCAAAACCAGGAAAACCACAATGACTTCTTTGTATAAAATTATTGATGATTTACTTGTTATCAAAGCGGAAACATATACGATCTACGGTTCTGCTCCAAGTCTTCGGGGTCTTGGTCTAAGTAGCTTCTGCCCAATTCGAAATTTTCATGTTCGCTCTTTTTTTTATTATTGCGCGATCGACATGTCGTTATGGTGTTATAGAGCAATACGCCGAGCAGGAATATTATGAACATTTTTGTAACGTTTGACGTTACTTCCCCCAAGACATAAACAAACATGAACAAATTTTTATTGCAGTGGCTTTCCCCTGCGGACGGTCGAAATTCTACGTAGCCGGAATCAGTGACCATGAGAATATATTCTGAAAAATTACATAACACAATATTATAAGTTAAAAGTTATTTGAAATGAACAAACTGAAAAACTGAAAAAGGAAGAAAAAGTAAATGAAATTGGTCAGTCCGAGGCACTAGAGTATGTATATTTGTCACTTTTGGCTCAACACTTCCACCTCCTTTTGGTGATGGTCACTACTAGCTCAACCCTGGTCTTATTTTTGGATCAACTTGAAAAGGTGGTATTTTGAGAGGTACGCGGTACGCAGCCAAGGTTAAATGTATACGAGCGATACTAAAACACCACCTAATTCCCTCTACTCCTCATCGGCGCTTCGAGCTCACACAAGAAGGTGGCGCGAGACTAACGTAACAAGTGGTGCGGAACGAGACAAGGAGGTAATCTGGTCATCAAAAAAAAAAGTTGAGCTAGCCACGGCCGAAATTTGAACCCACTATTTTCTAATTATAGTCCAAACACTTTCATCGGCTACGAGAGCCGATAAGGCCCTATGTTGGTCTTGGTCAGACGTCCTATCAGTAGAGACCGACCGAGAGGCGAGTTTCGGCTGAAACCCAATTTCGGTTTCAGTTTTAATTCTGTCACAAATACTGGGGAACCAAATTGTTTACAAATGTTTTTTGAATTTCCTGAAAAATTACCTGTAACGAACAAACATACTTCGACTCCATGTAATGCAATTGCTGTCTTGAAAACTATACGATTGTCTATCATCAATTTGTTGATTAGAAGGATACTTCTGCAGAGTAGACCCCAAAGTCCTAAATTATATAAAATTACTATTTTTAAAACATCCATTTGAAATTAACACGAATGATTCTGATGAGTATCTATCTAAAATCATCATCAAAATAATTTTTGTTTATTACTCACCTAAGGTTAACAAAACTTTTGGTAACGCTGGATCTTTTTCACACTGATCCCAATACATTCCAGCTAGCGCGATTTCAGCTATATTTAAGTAAGAAATCGCTAGCAGGAAAGGTATTAGAGCATACTCTACAAAAGAATTTTTTTTCCAAAGCTAATTCCAAAAGTAACACTTACTGATTAAAGGTCGGATAACCATAGCAGCCTTACTGTATAAACTCGAGCGAAACGCCTCTGAAAACGTTAAATCAACATCGTCGTGGGCCCTCACCCATTGTGGACTCTCAGGACAACCTTTACGAGTCGTTTTAGCAGCCATTTTTTAGTAGATGAGTGGAAGCGATCTTGAAAGCGCAGTTGCTCGATAACAAAGTTGAAATTATCGCGAATTTTATCGGGTAAATCTAATTAAAGTTTGGACCACACCAACCGTTTTGGCCTCATTTTTGAAGACGTTAATAATTTTAATTTTTGTTTAAAAATTCAAAAACCAGTGTTATTTGCTAGTTTTAAGTTTTCACTTCTGTCGGCACTCCCCATAATTGCTCATCATTTCTTTTAAATTGCGACTTTTGTCTAGAGAACTTTTAAAATTAAAATCTGACAATTTAGTTCGATTTTGTTTTTTTTTCTTTAAAGTTTTCAGTTTTTCTCAAAATTCTGAGTTGTTTCTCCAGATTTTTTGTGGGACCCCCAACTCTTCTCCAACCAATTTTTTGTCGACTATCGCCAATTCATTCACTTGTCAATTTCAACTTTCCCGTTTTTCCTGAAAACTATTTCACTTTGTGTTCCGGATAGGATTATAGTCATACATATTTATACGGCGAAACCAGAAGTCGATTAATTATTGGTTAGGCCGCTAATAAACATTAGCGCGAACATCGAAAGATCTCCAAGATCTGCGGCGGCACGAGAGATCGAAGTTAATTGAAGTGTGAGATTTAATTTAGCTGCTTAATGAACAATAAAAATCATTACACGGTTTGCACAACATGCACATTAAACATGTGCATGAATTCTACGGTACTTCCGTCACTAGTCACAATTTGACTTTACAAACGTTGTTCGCCCAAGCAATAACACTTTGCCATTAGTTAGTTAATTATTATTTATGATTGCGCCGTTGGTACTAATTAAATTAAGTCTAAATACAAAACTAAGGAAGGCAATTAAATAAGTTGACCAAAACGCAGCCATAATAATGACTTTTAATTTCCGGTCGACTAATTTCGCGCGAATAATGTTGACTGGTTTTTTAAGGTAGTCGCTGTTATGTTTAAGGGACACTTCGATCTTTTAGCCACAAGCACGAAAATAGAAATTAATCAGAAAAATATACTGAATTTAAAAATGATAAAATTAATATAACGTCCATAAAAAATAACAAAGTTGACACAATTTTTTTGGAAACAGTTTATTTCAGAAAAATAGCGCATACCAATGAAAGGGTCTTAAAAATAGTTTTCAATTTTTTTTTTCGATGGGACGTTAGTTACAGTTGATGATTAAAAATGGCGATTTTCAGTTTTTTCTAAATAAAACCAAAACGAATTGGAATTAAATTGTTTTTTTTTTAAGTTTAATGCACTCGCAAAGGGTAACTCCATTATGATTTCAAAGCACTGCGAGTAGGATGCGGAAACAAGGATAGATGGCGATGAACCACCTTCTTAAATAAGGATAGATGGCCATAAACTGCTTTCTTAAACAAAGATAGTTTGGAATTTTTGGGGAAAATTCCTTTCGGTAACAAGTTCCATAACTTGGAAGTTCTATAGAAAAAAGAGTCTCCGTATACAGAGGTCCTCACTGTGTCAAGCTGGACCGCACAGGAATTTGCTGTCTCCGACTGTCTAGTACGCCTCAAGAATCTTGGCCTTGGGGGCATCAATCCTATTAGTTCCTGCGAGCATCTTCCATGATATTGCTTGTAGAAAAGAGACAAGTCACTAACTCTGGTGCTCTAGTGTTTCGAGAGAATCGGTCAGACTCTCGTCATCAATTAGGCGAATCGCTCCTCTTTGAATTGAATCCAAAAGAGCTAAAGTGTGCTTTGGGGCTGAACTCCAAACATAAGAACATTATTGGCTAGTGTTGGCCTAACTTGAGCTTTGTATAGTGTGAGTAGCTGATGTGATATAAAGTACTTTTTTACCCTAAAAAGAAATCCTAGCTTCTGAGAGACGGATTTGGCAATGGCGCGCACATGATCATTTCAAGAGAAGTTAGTGCTCGCATTCACTCCTAGGATAGATAGATTAGATCCCATCGGAAGGATTTTACCTTTCATTGGTATGTTTGTTGCATTATCCCTTGATGTTTTCTTAGAGAAAACCGCGGCCTGAGTTTTTGAAGCGTTGAAGTCGACCAAATTGTTCTTACCCCATTCCAGAATAATCTCGAGATCCCGATTAATCGTTTGTATCTGCTGTTCCCTTAGTCGATCTGAAGCAGCGATAGATAATGCTTTGTCGGAGAAAAAAGATGACACAAGGTTACTATCGTCTGCGTAACTGTATATGGGATTGGAAGTTGAAGCTAGGAGATCGTTTATGTGTAACAGAAATAGAGTAGGAGACAGAACAGACCCCTGAGGCACCCCTGCGTTAATCGCAAATGTCTCGGATGAGATGCCATCGACGACGACCTGAAAGATCTGTCAACGAGAAAATTGGATATCAAATGACAGAGTCCAGGAGGAAGACCATAAGATGTTAATTTGATGAGAAGAGATCGGTGCCAGACTCTGTCGAAAGTCTTTGAGATATCCAATGCCACAATCCTAGCTTCACCATGTTTTTCCATAGCTAAGTTACAGATATGAGTAACATATGCCAGTAGATCGCCAGTGGAACGTTGTTGTCTAAAACCGTATTACCTGTCGGAGATGATTCTATTTTCCTCCAGATATTTGAGAATCTCGATGTTGATAACCTTTTCCATGACTTTAGATATAACGGGTAACAAAGATATAGGGCGATAGTTGTTAGCTAGATATTTTTTCCCTTTTTAGGGGCAGAGCTGCACTTAAGCAGATTTCCAAATGTTAGGGAATACACCTTTGTTGTAAGAGAGTGTGAACAATTTGCTTAGGACAGGAGTCAATTCTGGGGCGCACTTCTTAAGAACAATAGCGAGAATACCATCAAGGCCAGAAGCTTTCGAGCTCAAGGAGAATCTTCCTGATTGTGCGTTGTCTGCCAAAACAACTTCAGGCATCGAAGTGCCAACCTTAGGAAGAATAGGAGGTTCTGCGTTTTGAGGATCAAGATTGGAATTTTCAGCAAATATTAAGGCTAACATGTCAGCCTTTTCCTTGGAGGTAGTAGCAATATTGCTATTTTCAGCGGAATATTGTTAAGTATTATATTCTGCACAACTTTGCCCATTCAAGCTTTCTTGTAACTCTACCGAGTTCAACCCAGAGACTGTTCAACCTGTATATTTAGAAA
The DNA here is from genome assembly GCA_028583605.1 of Dastarcus helophoroides. Lineage (NCBI taxonomy): Eukaryota > Metazoa > Arthropoda > Insecta > Coleoptera > Bothrideridae > Dastarcus > Dastarcus helophoroides. The sequence continues at coordinate 34,950,139 of CM053327.1, forward strand.
AAAGCTGCATTTCTGAGAAAAAGCAAAATCAAGACAGAAATATCACACCATTGATTTCGAATTGGAGCAAACTCGACGCGAAATGTCGGGGTGAGTGGTCGGCTTTACATTGTTTTGGTTTGAATTTTTGATAAGCAAAAGTAAACTTCGTTACTAATTTCTACTGCAACTCGACTTCTACGACGATGAGTGCCACCAAATGTAAGAAAATCCAGAGTGGTCAAGATGATCACGAATTACCAATAAAGAGACAATCCAAGTGCGAGAGAAGTGTAACGCATGTGAAGTCGTATTGGACTAATAACGTCAAAATTTTTCGCGAACGTTCAAACAGTGAGTTTAAAATTTTCGGCAAGGATTATAGTATATTTAATTCGTTGCAGGATATATTTTTAATCCTCTGACGCTCACTATAATGGTGCTGAATGCCGGGGAAGTTATTATTGGTTCAAAATATATAGGACAATGCCCGGCACAACCAAGTATACCAACATGTCTGCTGGCTTTAGGTTAGTTCGTAAATCGCCTTTTGACGTTCGTTTAGTTTACAAACAAAGGGTTCTCGTTGCAATCCAAAATCTCAGTTTTCTCCACCTCAAAAAATTGTTTAATTTAGAAAATTTCCCAAGAAAGCCACATTTTTGAGAAAATCGAATTTTGAGAATAAACTGAAATTTTGAAACTTGGTTAGAGGAAGTCCAAATTTAAGAGAAATTGCAAGATGTCCAGAAAAAGAGCGAATTCGGAAAAAATGTAAATTTTGTAAAAAAAGCGCTCGAAATTTTCCACAGAGAACCGATTTTTGAGAAAAGTCAGTTTTGGAAATAATATCGAAATTTCTGCATTGCAATTCTGAGTAATTTTGATTGTATGTTACCGAAGTAAAAAGACATTCTTTGACAAATCCCAGTATTTTCGTTTTCAGGGTTGGCTGGTTTAATTATCAGAGGACTCGATGTCTTGCAAAAATGTTTGTCTATAAGTAACGCTTTAAGGATTTTTGTGGCTTACATGTACTCAGGGGAGCTACTTCTGTTTGTTTTAGGTAAATATTGACCTCGTTCTTTCACTTTGGCATAAATTGCGAATGATATGTTTCAGCTTAAATCGCATTTGGATGCTGAATCTCAGTATCGCTTTTAAAAATAAAATATGATTTTTTAATTTTTTAGAAACTTACTTCGTTATGAGCATAAAAGAGCCCAGTTACGATAACAAAGACGGCTACATGTATTGCGACAAATATCTTTATTCGTTCGCATACTACATGGTTTACACGGTGTGGATCCTAATACCTATCATTCTGATTGCTATACTAATTGTCGCAATTTATGTCTTTTTTGCGGCATGCTGCACCCCCGATGTAGAAGAAGACGAGGAAGAGAAAAAGCAACCAAAATATGTGTAATAGCAAGACATGGATTTGGCACGTGAATGAAACCAAATAGGAAATAACTTCACGTCTAGTTGATATCTTAAGCATGTATTTATGCAGAGTAGTCTTCCTTATGTTAGGTTTTATTGTAATACAGATTTATACTGTAATAACTCAACTTAAAGCTTTTATTAACTTACCATGCTAGGAATTTATAAGTGGAATAAAAAATAAAATAAAAAAATTAGACGGTCATGTGGACTGCCGATAGAGGTGAAAACTTAAAACCAGGAATTCACAGTGCTTTTATTAAATTTTAAAATTGTAGTATCAAAAATTAAAGTGTCCCAATTTGTAAATTAAAATTGTTAACCGATGTGGAAATTAGACATTTCCACAACTATTGCCACTTCGAGCAACAATTATATATATTTTTATACTGTTTACTTATTTTTGGAAACATATGATGGGGTGCTCAACCCAGTACAAAATGTAAATATACTTAATTAAAAAAAAAATCTTGCTACCTCGTAGGTTGATCCCAGCTTAATTATGTGTATCTGTTTATAATGAGCCGTGCGCTTTACCAAGGGACCATCCTTCTGAGTTCCTTGTAGGCGTTATTAAAAGTAATACACATGGAAAAATATTGGCATATTTAATACTTACTGTGGTCTGCGCAGAGCTTCCAAAAATTAAAACAATAATCAAATAAGGTACAATTTAAACAATACACGCAGTATACACAATTTCCACGCAGTCAATATTGTAGGTGTAGGGACATGTTTAAAGCGAAATAAATTTCAAATTGTCAGCAGACACTATGACGATGGCGCAACGAGTAAAGCGATGCTTCTTGGTTGGTAGGTCGCTAGTCTCGAGGGTTCAAACCCAGCTGCAGACCTCGCACTTTTTTATTTAATTCTATTACTCGTCCTCTCTCATCTCCATACAGTAGAACTCCATTGGTCCGTCTTCGGATGGTCCTATTTTCCGGATAGTCCGACATTTTCCTTGATATTACATAAAATTAATATTTTAGAATTTGTAGCTTGTGAATTTTTCTTCCTACGTAAACTTTGTAAACATAAGATTCTTTTGAAGTGTTTAAAGCACTTACATCTGTACTATTCCCGTTATGATATATTTAAAAATATGAAGTGACAGAGATGCAAAAACCTGTCATTTAAATCTGCAGAAGGAAGCTATTTTGGCTTTCTTTTAATATTTACATTGAAGATATTACATAAATATCGATTAAACATAAAATATGATTATATTAGGTAAAATATGTATGTAGGTAATTCAGAGAATACATTTTTACTAAAAATTTGTATTAATTTCTTATTCTTCGCATGGCCTCACTTTTTTTGGGATCTGACTCATCCTTTAGTCCAATTATGGTCGGATTAACGGAGTTTTACAATTATGACAATAGCAGAACATGTTGGTAACGAGAATTAGCGTGATTTTCACCGACAACATCACATTTCGCCCTATCTAAAATCGTTCAACGCGCCTAAAGAAGTTTTCACTTTAAAAACAATACCTTATCTATTAGCCTTAACTATTTTTAACAGAGTTGAGCGGCTTAAAAGTCCAGCGCAACCGTTCATAAGGCTGTCTCCAGCCTTTAACATATAATTCTTATTTACTACTCTTAACAATTTAATATTCTTATCTATTCTATGGCCTAATTTAAAAGCATGGCGGACCACTCTTGACTTCTCCATTTTTCCGTACTTCAAATGAGCCAAATGCTCCTTCAGTAGGATTTTAAGAGATCACCTAGTTTGCCCGACGTACCTTTGATTACAATCTTTACAGAAGATTTGGTAAATACTCTACTTCTCCTTTCAGTATGCCCAAAAGTGATTTTAGTTACCCATTAGAACTGTCAACAAGCTCTGTTCTCGAAAAATTCCACTCAAACAACGCGTAAGCGAGGGTTCAAATGGAAGTGAGACGAACTTTACGTTTCTACTGTCGTCAGCTGGTAAAGTCGTGGTATTTACCAATTCACATTTAAATTTGTTCTTATTAATAGTCTTATAAATAATATTTGAATCGAAACCATTAACCCCAGCTATATGTATAACTGTTCCCAACTCCTTTCTGAAACCCTCTTTATTAAGGGGAAGACACAAAAGGCGACGGATAAGGAAAATGTATTTAAAACTAACAACAATATTCGAAACGAAAAACCGAGTTTAATGTTAACATTTCGGGAAGAAGAAGAAGAAGAAGAAGAAGAAGAAGAAGAAGAAGAAGAACAAGAAAAAGAAGAAGAAGAAGAATAAGGGGATGGACATGAAAATAAAACAAATGCAGAAGTAACACATTCGATAAGCAACGTTTTCGATAACATTCGAGCAGGAGAATTAGAATTAATTCTTCTTCATTAAATTTTACGAGTGCTTCCTGCAATATACATTTAAATAACTCGTCTGGAGAACCTCGATTTCTATAAACGTGAAAATATTACGACTTATAGTAAATTAATTATTAACTTGTATCTCTATAACCGCTTGCCATATGCGGTGGAATAAATTAAGTGCTAAATGCTTCAGTAGTGCAACTGATGACATCAAATTTATTAATTTCTAGGATGTTCCACTTTTGGAGCTTTTGTTGCTACCTCGCTTACAGGTTTCCTTTATAAAACAAAAAACTGAACGCTTTTTTTTGGCTAAAAACTAATAAAGTGTAGGATGTGCCGTGACGATTTTTTGTTCGAGATTAATTAAAACGCGCTGAAGGAAAAAGAGATAATGTCTCTAATAACGTTTAGTCCGTTATTTATTTGTTAACCTCGGATTAAACGCGTGGCTAAAAAACGGATGCATTGACGAGATTTGGTTGGAAAGAAAACAGTAATATGTTGGTCTCGTTAACAAATCATTACCAGACTAGTCCCCGTGGGAAATATTAAATTACAATTTCCTCTCAACCGTACTTTACTTCTACTCATTAGCATTGGAATTGTAGGAAAAACATTGAATAAATTACCGATACTGTAAGTTTTTATCGTACTTCTTATATCAAAATTGTCCTATTACCTGCGCGCGGGTTTTATCTCAACGGAGATCAAAATCTGCACTGAGCGAACTCTCTTTAAACTAAATGCGGGGGTGGGGGGTTAAGGTCTCTCTAATTTGAAAATCATCAAAATGGAATTTTATAAGAAAAGGCGTTTTAAAAAAAATTATGGTTAAAGTTTTAAAAAAAAATTGTCAAAATCTCATATTAAACAAGCAAATTAGTCAATTTAGTTTATACTAGGCGTATAGATACGTTTAAAGCCAGTTAAAATGTTTCTTTGCCAATAACAGTAAAGCGCAATTCGTTAAGACGACGGATTTCGCTTGATAGGTCTGTTAGGTCACGAGTTCAAACCCTGGTGTGGATCAGGCATTCTTTAATTCGATTTACATGTCCTACTCATATATTGTTAACATAAGAGCCTTCCTAACAAAATTCGCTCAACGCACCGAAGTATTTACTTCAAAAATTACACAAATTGTACAGAACTTTTAAAATAAACTTAATAATTTTAAATGTTAATTGTTAACCCACCGGCTTGTTATCAAACGTATCAATTTGCTTCCTCGCTGAAATACACGAAGCCAATAATTGATCTACACAAAAATAATAAGAGAATTAATTAAAATTAATAAGGCCCCGCAGCAATGCATATTAAGGCGCGTATTTTGCAAAACGCAACATAAATTATATCCCCACGAGTTCGGAATCGAACGAGATGTAATATCCATCTCAATGGTAATGATTTACCACGCAATAGGCTCATTATATCGCATACAATAACGCTCTAAAGTGCAATTCAGTTCCACGTCCTGCTCGGCCACTTATTAATAATGAATTTCTTTGATTTAGTGTTATTCCGGTCAGGTGCTGTTAGGTTAACATGCATAACTACTCGGTCCGAAGGCAGTTGATAAATTAGCACGCGATAAAATGCAAATATTTAACCAAATGAGAGGTATTGATCGTAAAAATGCCAGATCTAAGCATAAAGATTAATATTTTATAGATCTGCAAAAAAGATGAATACGTTATTAGTGAAACTCGAGGCGATTCCTCTATTTGTCATAATTATTATTTAAGGTGCCTTTTAGCAAATTAAATGTGCAAAAAATCTACTTTTTTTTGGTAGTTTTTATACCCAGATTAGCGACAGGTTTTTAAAATACATTTAAATTACATGTTAATTAACATAGATATTATCTAGGCCTTCATTCCGAACGTGTTCATTTTATGCATCTCTGACGTTATTAAATTTTTGTTAAAAGTTTATTTTCAATAAAAATATCTTGGAGGGGAGATTTAAGTATAGGGAATGCTAAAGAAACTCCTGCTAAAATAATAAGTAGAATTCGAAATAAGCATAAAAACGAAAGAAGTAAAATATTTTGACAGAATTAAAAATGTCGAATTTATCTCAAAATTGACTTTTTTTTAAAGTATCAGTTTTTTCGTAAAATTTTCATCGTAAACACGAACCGTCGACTAAATCCGAAATTCAGACTGTAAACTCGAAATTTCGACTTTTAAAACCATAATTTCGAATCTTTTTCGTTTTTGTTTTAAATTTTAGATTTTTAGTGACGACGATTAAAATTTTAAAATTGAAATCGATATTTTGAGATAAAGTCAAAGTTTGGAGATTTGAGAGACTCTAAATTCGAAATTTTGAATTTAAAATTCAATTAACATTTTTAAAATCGGAATGTATAAATCAGAATTAAAAAACTTCGCAATTTCTACAGAAATGTGTCTAGAAATTTCGAATTTAAAGTCGAGATCTGGAAATATTTTTAAAAGAAACAGTGGGACGCTTCAATTTTATTAATACAGATAAATACGTTGCTGCCAATGTAAAATGTTTCAATTGTAATGTTTTTCTTTCAGGGCTACTGGAAGATGCTGAGCCCAATACACCACCGTAGAAGATTTATTTCAATTTTAATATGTTGTCTCTCCTGCGTTTTAACGGTAAGTACTGCTCATTAAATTTCCGTTCAAGTATAAATTTTCTGCGTGGGCAGCTCGAGTTGATTAGACATGTGACAGCAACGTTTTTAAAATCGGGAACGTTTGAGATGAAGGCAAATAAAAAACTTAAACTCCGCGGACGTTTCTACTCGCAGAAGTTGCATAAAAAAGTCGTTATAGAAATTTCGCATTTTATTACTGATTTATCTATCTTCATTTTTTAATGCTTGCACACTTGCTCCTAATTTTTAATGAATCGTACAGAAAAACTAATTTGCATGGGCGTTCTTGGCTGCAGACGTGCGTCTTTATGCATACAAAAAAATGAAAGTTTTTTACGAAGCCTTCGTCTCATTTTCCTGATTTCACATCATCAGTCATTAATTTAATGCGCTAGTTTTCAGTTCGAAATGAATCCTACATAAAAAAAACTAACCTACTCTGGCGTTTTTAGCTGTAAATACTCATTTCATACCTTAATGATATAAATAAAAAATTAGGCAGTCGTGCGACTGCACGACAGAAGTGAAAACTTAAAACTAGGAAATAACAGTGTTTATGTAGTGTAGTTTAAACCCACACTAGTACCCAAGTCAGAATATTGGAAATATTTTAAAATGTCAAACTGGCCCATCTTTTTATATTTGTGGTTTGGATGCTTGTAATGGTTGTAGTCTGTAGAAACTAACTCCGTCTGTGGCTAAAACTTCCTTCTCGTGAAATATGAATATCATCGCTCTTCTTGTACAAACCACTAAGGTACTGACTGTTGTTCTCTCCTACAATTATACAATTAAAATAATATTCAAACTAAAACATAATTTAAACAATGTAGATTCAGACGCCGCTGTGTCTATCGATGTTTGATAGAAACTTATGGTTTCGCGAACGTCAATTTGCGTTACCGAAATGATCTGTTAACAGTAGGGCATGTTGGTAACGTGTGATGGGGACGCTAAACCATGCCATCCAAAATCGCTCAACGCGCCTAAAAGAGTTATCACTTCAACAATTACAGTGAAAATATTCGCTGTGGGAATCTGGCCTCTTATTTCCTACTGTGTATTAGAAGTGTTTATTGATTTTAGCGCACTATCTTTTCATTTACAAACTACGACTTTTAATTACAGAAGCTACAGGACTCCTGTTGTGCTGTTAAACGTCAGCGAGGTGGAGAAACCAATTAACATCTCAATTACAGTGAGAAAAGAACTGAGAAAAGATACCCTCGCACCGCGAACGTGGTTTTTGCATGACTCGCATTGCATCGCCTTTGGTGCTGCCATTACTGACATAATAATTTAGTACTTTACAAATTTATGTTCGTCGTAGTAATGCGTCTCTAAAGAAAGACAATTACTCGTGGCTATTTACTGTGTCCACTTAAACGTATTCTGATGCCGTGTAATAACCCGGTTTATTGTATTTAATTTTCTGCATTTTAATGGCGTTATTTCAGGACTAGTGATGAGGCTCAAAGTGTGTGCTCGAAGGTAAAGTTTCAAGTTTCGAATTCTAACCATTATTTTACTAAATCCGAAATTATTGAATCTCGTCGAGATTAAAATGCGGAAGATTAACCATTACCAATTTTTTGTCTTATGCTAAGACTGCTTAAAATTTGGAGGAACTCGCCAGCGACTGAGAATTCACGAAGCATGAATCATGGGTCATCTCTCGGTCATGATTGAAATATTCTTCGGCATCTGAAAAAAATAAAAGTAACGAGACGAAAATTCTTGCTAATATACACCCATTAGCGATGTAACCGACCAATATGAAGAGAGGTGCGTCTCGGTAGTCGTTGGGTTCTTGACCTGTTTCGCAACTTTGTCCATGTCCATGCCATAAGTTCGCGCCCATAGTCGCGGGTTCCCACACATTACAGCACGTACTTTTGATCGGCCAATCATCTATTTACTCGGCGTGTATTGCCTCTTTTTCGATGTACAACCGACAATTATTTATTCTATAGAGGTTTATGCCATTATTAATTGGTATTGCCTTGGAATGAATAAGACGCGAGACAGGTGAAAATGCATCGACGTCGGCGTTCTCTATTGCCTTTCGTTTTGTTCTATTACTTTTTGTATGGTATTGATGATATGCGGAAAAAGCCTATTAGTACCTACTATTTTGAAATGCCACTCACTTTGACTCTAGATTTAATTATACGATTGAATATCACACTTCATCCAGACTAGTTCTTACAAATACAATTATAGTAGTTCCACGTGCTAGTTTAGATTATTTTTATAAGGTATTATCTCAATTTATGAAGAAATTGCTAACCTTTACAGAAACATTTCTAAATATGTATTAAAATAATTTGGAAAATTTTAAAGCATTTGCAGGATATATCGATTTAAACATTAACATTGATTCCTTCATGAGAAAATAACACTTCCACAGACCTATTCCTAATAAACTAACAGAAAGAAAAGAGAGAAATTGTTCCTAATTTTTTTACACGTGAATAACATATTGAGAAAGATTATCAGAGATTTTTATAAAGATTCACTGTCCTACTTCCGAAAAATAAAATCAGTCAACACTTTTCGAAATTTTCTGCTCAAAAAAAAATTGACCTTCTGAAACTTTTGATTTTTTTCTGCAAAATTTCAACTTTTATTTTTAAATTTCGATTTATTTTGAAAATGTAATTTATGTAATTTATAAGTAGCTTTCGGGATTGCGATTTTATTTCAAAATTTAGATTTTTTTTATTGAAATGTACCTATTTCTTCAAAATTTCGACTTTTTTGAAAATTTTGATTTTTTTGATAATTTTGGCTTTTCTCTCAAGAGTTTCTAATTTTTTTGAAAATTTAATGGAAAATTTCGAGTTCTTTCCAAATTTCAACTTTATTGAAAATTGTAATAATTTTTGATAGTTTCTAGTTTTTTGAAGCTTGAATTCTTTCAAAATAGCCTTTTTTTATTTATTTTTTCAAAATTTCGACTTTTTGTAATAACTTGCATTTTTTAGGACTTTCGACTTTTTAAAATTTTTAATTCTTTTGAAAATTTCCCCTTTATTTCCAAAAATCTATACCTTTTTGAAAATGGCGATGAAAACTTATATTGAAAAATTTAGATTTTTTTTCAAGATTTCGGTTCTTGAAAATTTTGATTTTTTTGAAAATTACTATTTTGAAAAATTTTCACTTTTTGGAAAACGTTCACAGTTTTTGGAAATATTGAGTTGTTTACAGCTGGACTTTTTCCAAATTAACTGTTTTTCAAAATTTTACCTTATCAAAATTCGACTATTAAAATTTTTAGAAAATTTCAGTTAGTATTCAAAATATCGATTCGCAAAAAGGGAGTTTCGACTTTTCAAGTTGTCGAGATTTTGAATAGCTTAAATTTTTGGAAATGTCACCTTTTTTTTTTAAATTTCATCTTTAAATGCGCCTTAAAAATGAGTTAAAGAACCCAATAGATAAGAACTAGGGATGGGCAAACCTGCTACTTTCAAATAACAGTTACAGCAGTTGCTGCTTCTTTGTAGGAATTTACAGTTTAAAAACTGCTTTGCATCACAAGATCCTGCTATCGTGTAATTTGATAGAGTTGTTATTGTTTTGATAAGGTGTAGATCACAGAGTACGAATGTCAAAATTTTCTAATAACAGCTTTAATTTTACCTTCCTTTTGGTGGATAAATCTTGCGTAAAGACTCCTAAAATTAGTAATGACATTGACATTAGAACAGTTAACATTTTCGCACAAAACGTGATCATAGATCTATAAACCGGTAGGAATCAACAGAGAACAATTACGAAATTAATCATCACTGCCCAGTAGTCCTTTTTTAAAATAAATTGCAGTCAGAACGGCGACGAGCGACACCTCGAATATTCGGGTATTATCAGAGACTATACAGTTTCTCTATGGGTATTATTGACTGAGATCGCAGAGCCGGCATCGATCAACAGACCACTAACATTGTTAGTCGTTTGTGGACATGCTACGAAGAAGCGAAGCAGCTATTTTTGATAATAAATCGCAGCCAGCGATATTCGGGTATTGTCGACTGCTATCGGGGTTTCCGATTTTGCGATTTGTGTCAAGAGAACTACGATGTAAAATACGAATCAGCGAAGTAGCGAAGCAGCTATTTTTAAAATTGAGTAGCAGCTTAAGCTGCTTCAGCTCAATAACTGCTGCGAAATAGCAACTTTTGAAATAGCAACCATCCCTAATAAGAACGTCCAAATAACACAGTATAGATATTAGCTTACGCATACAGTAGCAACAAAGTCCTAAAATTTTGTCAAGAATTTTGTTTGCTCATGCGTCAATTTGCACAATCCCGAACATGGCGTCGCAGTGTTCTATGATAACCAGAAATAAGATCTATGGTTGTTGGGTAACTAAATGTCAGTTGAGAGTTGCCAAGTGTTCGGGAAAATCAGCACTTGAGCCAATATGATTTTTTATTTTACGTTCATATGTTATTCATTCATGGTAAAAATGTAAGACAATTTATCTACATTTATGGATGTTCCAAAAATTTTATATGGTCAGGGATTTTCATCCGAATTGTGGGATTTTTAAGAAGATTATTCGCGAATAATGTTTAGGTCATCTGGCAACACTGGTTCAGTTTTATTCAAATGCCAGTCTTGTTATAATTCATTGCGCTAATAAAATGAAACCACATAAAAGAGAAAAGAGGAGAATTTACACGTTCTATTTATAAATGTAACTCTTAACAGCAATAATAATTTAATAAAATCACTTCTTTTTAATTTTCAAAAGACGGCAAACGGTAATATTCGGGTACACTCAATTGGTTTTATTAAAAAAAACTGTTTTTTTATACTCGCATTTGCCAGTTTTATACAAAAAAATAAACAAGTTGTTTCCTGTAGAAATTATTTTGCCGCCAGTCACAATCTCTGTTTAGTTTTTCTTTGTGTATTCTTTATACTTATCAGGTTATCAGTAATTACAAAATACACATTATGTAAAAAATACACGAGAACAAGTATTTTTGGAATACTTTTAAAGTAGTAAATTAGAATTTAAAGGGTAAAAACTATTGAAATTAATAAACTTGATGGTTTTGTTTAATAAATAAATTTAAATTTTGGCGGGCGTGCACAATCCACAACATAGTTGACTCCACTGAAGGTCAACGATTTTAGCTACCTCAAGATCAAAGGTACCGACACTTCTTGTCGCACTGTATGCGTAAGCTAATATCTATACTGTGCAAATAACCTCACTTTAATGAACTTGGAAGATGTATTCTTTAGGAATATTGATTTTACTGTGTTTTCCCCAAAATCTGTCGCAATAATAAATCACGAAGTATTTTGTATTTGAATTATTTTATGTCCTAAACATTATAATACTTAAAGCAAAGTACCTTCTGTTCCCATTTGCTGCAGACTCCGCGGTGGCTTAATCCGGCACTAGGAAGAGCCGAGTGGTAAATTTTTGAAAATTATATAACTCACCAAAACAAAACTCGTTGACCTGTAATTCGCATTCTCGTTCGTGGAAAAATTTTTCTTAGATACAACGCAAGATAATTAAGTTTAATAATTGCTGCAATAAATTAATTTTCAAAAACGTTGCACGTTTACAAAAATGTTTATATTTCAAAGACGATGTTGGAAACCTCTAGGAATCTACCCAATAGAATTACTTAGCGCACGTCTTTATGAACCAATGAAATAATCGGATTGGAAAAAAGCCGTCTTGGACGAAATTAGGCGCCGTGTTGCCAAACTAATCGACATTTGAATTTAGTGTACCTTTGCCTAAGCAAAATTAGGAAGCGACAATTTCTGAGATTTGCCAATTAAATATTTTACCGCAATCATCAGTATACTCATCATAACATTAGTGCATATCTCTCAAAATGTTGGTGAAATCGTTCGCAAATGCGAATCATTCTTCTGACCCTGAGCGAAAGCAAATGGATAATTTACTGCCCCGAGTTCGTGTATTTAATCTATGGCCCCGAGGCCCAGAGTGGAACTAAATCTACTTGTGCTCCCTTATTATTATGAAAGACAGTCTTCTGTAGTATTGTTTATATAAGCATAAATTGAATTTTTTCCAAGAAATCGAACGCGTTGACTGCCCTTTGAAGCTGCAGTGGCGGTGACATTTGTCTTTTTTGCCAGAAAAATCAGATTATTAACGTGCGATGTTGCCAAGCCATAACCTAACATGCGACAAATACTTTGGCATAATCTCATTCAACGCCCAAATTACTGAGCATTTATTTTTTTAAATATGTTGTGGACCTTCTTTTCTAAAAAGACTCCTTTCGAATTGTTTTTAACGTTGCAGCAGACAAGTAATAATTGGTAAGCGAATGCGACATTTTGGCGTAAAAAGTGCTATAATAACTTAATTTACAAACATCATAGAATGGCAAAAACGGCTGGAAATGGCTCATTAGAAGCGGCGACCTGTTATTAAACTTTATTAGTCACAAATTAATGAAGGTATTTCTTCATTTTAATAACAGCTGTCGCATTTGTGAAGAGTCACACCATATGATCATTAGTTATCCAAGTCTTTCTTTAATTTATTGTTTATTATGTTTGACGTTTGACAGACAAAAGAGGTTTGAATGAAGATGACATTTCCCACTTTTATGGTATTTCGAGGGTAATTGTAAATGTTTTAGTTGGAAATACGGTGTGCAATATGGTTGATGACCTTACGGCATCAGCTGTTACCTGGGGGTAATTTAGCAGATTATTTGTTTATATATTTGGAATCAGCTACTTAGAGATCACGAACTAGGGATGTACACGATATATCGATGTATCGGAAACATCGCTGTATCGGAAACATCGATGTTTTTGTTTCGATGTTCGATATTTTTCCATCGATACTTTTGTTCTGATGTATCGAAAGGGTACTGATATATTTCTTTTCGATGTATAGCGAGGACCGGTAAGCTATAATTTAAAAATTCGGTGAAATGGTTTTTTTTTGGTCGTCAAATAAGATTTTGCCTTGTGATGTGGTGTAGTATTACTGTGCGACATCGTATTCATACGTACATCAAATATCGAAATAGTATATGTATTGAAACATATCGATACATGTTTTTCGATGCATCAAATGGATACAGTATCGATGTTTTAAACATTTTGTACATCCCTATCACGAACATTAGGGTAAGGAATTAGGCGGGGTACCGAAAATACTGGAAAACATTATTTACCTGCGCAGATGTTACTGTTTACGCTGATATATTTAACACCACAGAGTATTACCAGTTGTACTGTGGTAATACTTTGACACTTGACGTATTTAAACTTTCAAATTGTGCTTTCAAATATAATCGTATGGTAATAAAATTGAAGCGTTTAAGTCGACTGTTTTTTGCCTGGGCTAATCTCGGAAACTGCTAAAACGATCGTAATGAAACTAGAGTGTTTTGGAGGTACCTTTGAAACTACTTTTTCAGTAAAACTCAACCTTTCACTCGAACTCGACCGTGCTAACACTTTTATTTAAGGTTATTAGTTTCTTCTTCTTTTTTTGAATTGACTTCGGAGCGCAACGAAAGCTTTGATACGCGTTAGCCAGTCAGGTTTTCATGACATGAAACATGAAAATCATGTTCAAGCTTTAGAACTTTACCATTGCTTGACCTTTGTAAACAAAGTAATGAATATTGTCGATAGTTTTTCATAAAGCTTTTGGTTTCAACTATTTGATTAGATGATAGTGCAGTGGAATATTTTTGTGACGAATTATAACTGAAGTGACTGCGGTTTTTGTTAATTTGAAAATATTGTGTGGTACATATTTGGACTTCCACGTAACTAGGCGATTTTTTAAAACTATATGAATGTTGCTTTCGAACTGAAAACTTGATACTTTTCCTGTTAATTTTTATATATTGTACGGTTTATGATCTACTGATATCTTTGTAGTATTGGGAGGTATTTTGGAAACGTGTGCTATTAAAACTTAATTTAAACTTTATGATTACTATTGTACATTACGAAATCTTTAACTAGAGCGAATCTCTTTCTCGTAAATTATAAATCCTCTTTTATGCATAATTTCATTAAAATGGAGATCCCAAAAGTTCTTATGATAGATTATCGCGGCGAATACAGGACACAGAATCATCCGCCACAGATCCGTTAAATCCAATGTCGAAAGAGTGGAAACCAGTGTTGCCAGATGCTCTGATAACACTCCAAGTTTTAATAAAATGGCATAAATTTTAATAAACTTCAGTAAAACTTCGTCCCAAAATAGTTTGACGAATACCAAAAAGTTCTTAACTCAATATTTTTACTCATTTAGTCGTTGATTTGCTATTATTTCCAAATAAAATCATATTTTTGGCGCCGTAATTAATTTTAACAACTAAACAAAGGCCCTAGATATAATTTCCATATAAATACTACGAGAGCGTAAAGGTGATACAAATTTAAAAGTATTTTTTTTAATAAATCGATTTTTTCTCGAAATTCCGAGCTTAAAATTAAACTTTCGATTTTAATTACGAAATTTCGACTTTCCTCTGACAATTTCGACTTTACTCTGACAATTTCGACTTTTGTCCAGAAATTTCGTGACCAGAGACAAAATTTCGAGTTTAAAGTGAAAATTTCGACTTTAGTATCCAAATTTTTGTACTCTATGGTTAGGTTAGACAAATGACAGTTGCGCCCTACCACACCCCTTATCCTACAACATTGACAATTGGCTTTAGGGTGCGTTCAGTAATTTCAACCAAAATTACAGCTTCCTTTTTCGAAATTTTAAGATTAAAGTCGAAGTTTATAGAAATAGTCGAAATTTCGTTTTTAATCTCGGAATTCTGAGAATAAAAAGTAGAAATTTCGGAAATAAGAACGAAATTTCGACTTTAATCATAGAACTTTGAGAAAAAAGTCGACATTTTGAGTTGAAAGTCAAAATTTCGAAAAAAAGTCAAATTTGCGTCTATAATTTTGGAATCTTGAAAAAAGAGGCGAAATTTTTAGATTAAAGTAGGAATTTAGACTTTAATGACAGAATTTTGAGAAAAAACATCGAAATTGGAGTCAAAATGTCGAGAAAAGGTGAAATTTCCAGGTTAAAGTCAAAATGTCGACTTTAATCTCTGAATTTCGAGAAAAAAGTCGAAATTTCTAAAAAAAATCAAATTTTCGTCTTTAATCTCGAAATTCTAAAAAAAAGGCGAAACTTTAAAATTGAAGTAAAAATTTAGAGTTTAATAATTGAACTTTGAGAAAAAAGCCTAAATTTCGAATTTAAAGTCAAAATTCCGGGACCAGAGACAAAATTTCGTGATCAAAGTTGAAATTTCGACTTAATCTCGGCATTTCGAAAAAAAAAGACGAAATCTCGACTCACAGAGAAAAGCCGAAATTTAGAGAAAAAAGTCCTATTTTCGTCTTTAACCTCGGAATTCTGAGAAAAAAGGCGAAATTTCAAGATTAGAGTTAAAATTTCGAATTTTCCCTGGAAATTCTGTTATTAAAGTCTCAATATTGACTTTAAAGTGACGAAGAAGTCGAAATTTCAAGAAAAAAGTCAAAATTTATGAATTCTGAGAAAAAAGGCGAAATTTCAAGGTTAAAGTTGAAATTTCGACTTTTTTTCTCGAAATTCTCTTATTAAAGTCTCAATATTGACTTTAACCTTGAAAAAGTCGAGATTTCGAGAAAAAAGTCCCATTTTTCTCTTTAATCACGGAATTTTGAGAAAAAAAGGCGAAATTTCAAGGTTAAAGTTGAAATTTCGACTTTTTTCTCGAAATTCTGTTATTAAAGTCTCAATATTGACTTTAACCTTGAAAAAGTCGAGATTTCGAGAAAAAAGTCCTATTTTTGTCTTTAATCATGGAATTTTGAAAAAAAAGGCGAAATTTCAAGGTTACAGTCAAAATTGAGACTTTAATAATAGAATTTCGAAAAAAAATCGAAATATTGGCTTTAACCTTAGATAATATAAATAAATATATGTATAGTCAAAGGCTTTAACCTTGAAATTTTTCCTCTCTTCTCGAAATTCCGCAATTAAAGACGAAAATAGGACTTTTTTTCTCGAAATTTCGACTTTTTTCTCTAAATTTCGATTTTTCTCTCGGAGACGAGATTTAAATTGAAACTTCGGGGTTAAAGACGAAATTTTAATTTTAATTTCGGAATTTCGAGAAAAGAAGTCGAAATTTCGAGAAAAAGCCGAAATTTCTTCTTAAATTTCGGAATTCTGAGAAAATAGCAGGAATTTCGACCTAATAAACTCGAAATGTGTAATACATTTTTTTTAAATTGATGTTCTTTCTAAGCTTTCGTAAAATATACCATGAAAGGGTAAAATTGTACTAAACACTTAAATTGTATTTGATCCTAATAAAAATTCTACCAAATTTTTGTACTAAACAAATTGCTTTATTAAATTTTCTAATATCTGTAGAATATATATATATATATATTATATATATATATATATATATATATAATAAATCTGTAGAAATTCTACTGATCTGGCAACCTTGGTGGCAATTGTTGACAGCTGATACACTCGAATACAGATTCTATGACTAAATATATACGTTCTTTGTAGATCTGTTTTATACCTTTGCGTTTTTTGTGTTATATCTAAATAATAATATAGTGTACGACTAATTTACTATGTTGCGTGTACTTTATTTACTCCGCGCAAGTGAGTAAAACTCGCTATATTTTATTTGGCTAAAAATTAACGTTAAATTCAAAATGAAGCTAGAAGAAAAAACGATGTGTATAGTCCGTTGCAGATAAATCTGCATTAGAGTAGGTACCGAACTTCTAATTATGTAGTGGCAACAACAGGAACTAGTAATATTTAGACAAAGTCAGGTGGCAGCGCTGAGACATTTCTTGATGGTGTTCTGTGTTCATAAAATTATAACATAAATGTCATTAAATATTTTGATTTGTTGTCGGTTTTTTTAGTAATGATTCTTTTATATTTTAAGTCAATTTCTGCTGAAAATTATTAAATTGTTAATAATAGAAAAGAAAATAATAAACATTTAGTCTGATTATTTCTGTCAAATAATCCCTGAAAAATAGGCAACTCTTAAAATATCTGACAACAATTTAAATTATTTAATTATATTTAGGTTATAATTGCAAGAACAAAGAACAGCATTAAGAAATGTCACAGCGCTGCCACACGATCATGAAATATTATTCGTCTTGCTGTTGCTATTACAAAATTAGACTACTCTTATGCAGATTCATCTGAAATGGTCTATAAGGTGTCAGTAACCTTTTAATGTCATAGAATACAAATGTCATATATCTTGTGTCAAATATTGTAACTGCACCGTTACATCGTGTTTTTGTTAATGTTCTTTTAGTTAATTAATAAAGTTCATTTCTTTATAGTGTTCCTTTTTCATCTGCAAGGGGCGCCTGACGTGACGCTTAAAAATGTAGACTTTATGTTCAAATGAATGCTTTCTGCAAAAACAATGTTTCGTGTTGCGAATGACTTTTAAAGTCATTTCCAGCCAAGACAACTATAATCTAGGAGCAATTGTTCCACCTTCAGGTTAATTTCATTAGTTTGAGTTCCACAAGTGAAACCGTCAATAAAAAATGATGTTATGAATGAAACAACCTAAGCGACTTCTGGTGTTAATCACTTCCGTCAACAAGATCGCCAAACGGAACGGATTTATAAAAGAAACCCATTAAATATTTAAAAGGGTATCGGTGGCAAGTGGGTGTTTTATGTATTTATTTAACAGATTAAGCGTATACTCTTATACGCCCAAGTTCAAGCTAACATTACATCATACTTACCGATATATTCTGTGAATATCTTACGATGTGTCTACGCTATTTACATAATGAAGAGTGTGTTGTATTAAAAAATAACGGTGTGTGCGGATGTGTGGTAAAAGTTCAAACAAGCGAGACAGCTTGGCGACCATGCCTCAACTTGAAACAAATACAATTATACGGTATTTCTATTAGGAAGGACACCGTAGTAACATACTCTACAACGGCGCTAAGTAATCCCATTCACGAGATCATATGAACGTGAAAGCAACCAATAGATTCAAACCAGAAAAAAGTGACCTCTTCCGGCCCAAAGCAGAATAAATTTGACTGGAAATGTGTCTTGACTAGGAATGCAAAATAATTTTAATATCGATATAAATACTGACAGCAGACAAATATCGGTAATCGATAATATCGAACATTTTTGTATCGATATTTTAGAAATTAAGAAAAAGGTTTGTAAACGGGCTCAACTCTTAGAAATTTTTACGTATTACAGGCATACTATTTTTTGTTATCTAAAAAAAAGGTCCTCGATCTCCATATTTTCGTTCATCATTGGCGACGTTTGGACAATTGATATCGGCTATCGGGCAATATCGATAATATCATATCGACGATGTTATAACATCGATATAAATATCGATATTTTTGCTTCGATAATATCGGTCAACCGATATATCGTTGCATCCCCTAGTCTTGACAGTAACATGGAAAAAATCAGTGTATTAAAGGATATGGATATGGACCAAAGACAGGACCAGTGATATGGACAGGGTAGCGTGTGCGTGTCTGTGCGTAAACGAAATTGGTTATTTATAGGTTATTTTTATTCCAGTAAAACTCTAGCTTTCGGCTTTCGCGCCAATTGTCAATATATAAAACTGCATGTTACCAATAGCATACAGTGGCAGTAAAAAGTGTTTAATAATACAAAGTGTTAAAGCCGTTAGGATTAATTGCTAAAGAAGTAATAGCCATTAGATAGTTCAAACGACTAATTAGAAAAATGGGTACCATCATCGAGCGATTACAATGAGATATTTAACATCCATTCACACAACAGCTGTTCAAAACTGTTACAAGTCGCTGGCCTCTGCTATTCATAATAAAAGACCATTAGTGACACACGAGTGCAAATCACAACCATAAAAACTAATTAAATTAAAGAACTATCAAACAATTCTAATAGCGCAGGACGCGAGATATCTTAATATTCCAACTTCTTTAACAGTTAACCCGAAGTGCAGCTTCTGGATCGAATCAGGTTGAGGTGAAATGATTAAGTTTTTGTGCTCTAGATGCTTGATTATCTATCAATTAAGCCGAGAAAATTATAGAATGAGATTATCGAGCCGCAATTGCTAATTACAATATGCATCTACGACCTGGTTGACGGTGCAAATCTTCTGGTTGTTATTTTTATCGTTTTTAATGCGATCTCTTGCGCAAAAACGCTTTAAAGACCAAGATAAACCGTGTTATAACACGTCTTGGACCTTTTTACGTTGTAAACGTCAACATTGAAGAACACGAAACGCGCGTTTTTTAATCAGGTTTAATCGACGAGAGAATTGTCAGATAAATGCTTTTTGAGGTTATTTGTTTAAACCTCTGCACGACGGAAATAAGGCACACTAACGTAGTAAAATAGTTTATTCTCGCTTACTACATTATTAATTTAATTAATTCACCGGTAATATAACGAAAAGGAACGATAGGTCTCATCGTGATCGGCTCTCGATTAGTAAGCCGTCAAATGATAGAGTCGCATCCACTAAACTTCAAGTGCAAACTGTCAAACTTGTCAACTGTCAACACACAAGTCTTCCAGTGTTGCCACTCCCCTGCATTGGAATCACAGATTATAGAAGTAGGATAGCGCACGAACGTAGAAAATGGTGTCGAAAAAGCGTTTAGAGCAGTGATTCCTAACCACTGTGCCGCGGCACTTTACTGTCCCGCGAGAGTCTTGAAGTGTGCCGCCAAATTTTACGGATGCATATAGTAAAATCGAGGAGACTTTTTTTAAATTTATATAATTATTAGTGTGCCGCCAAGTTTGTAAATTATTAAAAGTGTGCCGCGACGAGAAGAAGGTTGGGAATCACTGGTCTAGAGAGTATGTAGTACGCTCTCGTGACATCAGAGCTTAAATTTTAAATTCCGATGAAAAATGTTTTGGAGACTTTTTGCGAAAAATATGGAACAATAAATAGATGGATAGATGCAGAAGAAGTCTCCGAACTTAAAACATAAGAAAAAAATAAAAATGTAATTTTGAAAAATGATCGTTGTTTTAATTAAATAATTAAACGAAAATGTTATCAAATTTTCAACTCTTTTTCTAAAAATTCTGAGGTATCTGGAAACATTTTTTTTGATTTTTAAGTTTGAGGTTAAACTCAAAATTCGAGGAAATGTTGAAAATTGCGAGAACAAGACACGTTCGTACTGTTTTATTACATAACATTTAATTGACAGGAAGTCATGGTTTAAAAAAAACTGTAAATTTCTAGTTTGAAGTGAAAATAGAAACCAATTTTTAAAATGCGTGTTTAAATTAAGAATTTTGTACAAAGGCGTAAAAAGAACATCGATTTAAAAAAAAATATTTTTAAAAAATTCGACTTATTTCTCGACAATTCGACTAGTTTCCTAAGAATTTCGACTTTTTTCTGAAATTTCGACCTTTTCCTCGAAATTTCAACTTTAATCTTGGAATTTTGCCTCTAAACTCGAAAATTCGACTATCTTTTTGAAATTTTGACTTTAATCTCGCAATTTTGACTTTAAGCTCAAAGTTTCGACTTTTTTCTCGAAATTTCGACTTTAATCTTGAAATTTCGACTTTAATTTTGGACTTTTGACTTTAAACTCGAAATTTCAACTTTTTTTCTCGAAATTCTGACTTTAATTTCAAAATTTTAATTTTAAACTCGAAATTTTGACTTTTTCCTCGACATTTCGAATTTTAATCTTCGGATTTCAATTTTAATCTTGAAATTTCAACTTTTTCTCAAAATTTTCACTTTAATTCCGGAATTTTGACTTTAAATTCGAAATTTCGACTTCTTTTTTCAAATTTTGGCTTTAGTCTCAAAATTTAGACTTTAAACTCAAAATTTCGACTCTTTTTTTTCGAAATTTTGACTTTTCCTCGACATTTCAATTTTAATCTCCGGATTTAAACTTTAATCGAAATTTCAACTTTTTTCTCGAAATTTCCACTTTAATCTCGGAATTTCGACTTTAAACTCGAAAAGTTATATCGAAATTTTGACTTTAATATCGCAATTTTGACTTTAAGCTCAAAATTTCGACTTTTTTTTTGAAATTTCGACTTGAATTTTAGAATTTTGCCTCTAACCTCGAAATTACGACTTTTTCTTGAAATTTCGACTTTAATTTTAGATTTTCGACTCTAAATTCGAAATTTAAACTTTTTTCTCGAAATTTTGACTTTAATCTCGGAATTTTAACTTTAAACTCGAAATTTCGACTTCTTTCTAGAAATCTTGACTTTAATCTCGAATTTCTACTTTAAACTTAAAACATCGACTCTTTTTTTTTCGAAATTTTGACTTTTTCCTCGACACTTCGATTTTTAATCTCCGGATTTCAATTTTAATCTCGAAATTTCAACTTTTTTCTTAAAATTTTCACTTCAATCTCGGAATTTTGACTTTAAATTCAAAATGTCGACTTCTTTCTCCAAATTTATTTTCGAAATTTCGACTTTAATCTCGGAATTTTGACTTTAAACTCGTAAAGTTTTCTCGAAATTTTGACTTTAATCTCGCAATTTTGACTTTAAGCTCAAAATTTCGACTTTTTTCTGAAAATTTCTACTTTAATCTTGGAATTTCGCCTCTAACCTCGAAATTTCGATTTTTTTCTTGAAATTTCGAATTTTGTCTTGAAATTTCGACTTTAATTTTGGACTTTCGACTCTTAAGTCGAAATTTCAACTTTTTTCTTGAAATTTTTACTTTAAACTCGAAATTTCGACTTATTTCTCGAAATTTTGACTTTAATCTGGAATTTCGACCTTTAACTCGAACTTTCGACTGTTATTTTTCGAAATTTAGACTTTAAACTCGAAATTTTGACTTTATTCTCGAGATTTCGATTTTTAATCTCCGGATTTCAATTTTAATCTCGAAATTTCAACTTTTTTCTCAAAATTTTCACTTTAATTCCGGAATTTCGACTTAAAACTCAAAAATGTATCTCGAAATTTATATTTTAATTTCGCAATTTTGACTCTAAGCTCAAAATTTCGACTTTTTTCTAGAAAATTTGGACTTTAATCTTGGAATTTCGCCTCTAACCTTGAAATTTCGACTTTTTTCTTGAAATTTCGACTTTAATTTTGGACTTTCGACTCTAAAGTCGAAATTTTAACTTATTCTCGAAATTTTGACTTTAATCTCGGAATTTTAACTTTAAACTCAAAATTTCGACTTTTTTTTTCGAAATTTCGACTTTTGTTTTCGAAATTTCGATTTTAATCTCCGGATTTCAACTTTAATCAAAATTTCAACTTTTTTCTCGAAGTTTTCACTTTAATCTCGGAATTTCGACTTTAAACTCGAAAAAGTTTTCTTGAAATCTTGAAATTATAACTTTAATCTCGCAATTTTAACTTTAAGCTCAAAATTTCGACTTTTTTCTCGAAATTTCGACTTTAATCGTGGAATTTCGCCTCTAACCTCCAAAGTTTGACTTTTTTCTTGAAATTTCGACTTTAATTTTGGACTTTCGACTTTAAACTCAAAATTTCAACTTTTTTCACAAAATTTTGACTTTAATCTCGGAATTTTAATTTAAAACTTGAGATTTCGACTTCTTTCTCGAAATTTTGATTTTAATCTCGAATTTCAACGTTAAACTCGAAGTTTCGACTTTGTTCTCGACATTTTGATTATTAATCTCCGGATTTCAATTCTTATCTCGAAAGTTCAACTTTTTTTTTTAAATTTTGACTTTAATCTCAAAATTTTAACTTTAAACTCAAAAATTTTTCTCATAATTTAGATTCTAATTCGCAATTTTGACTTTAAGCTCGAAATTTCGACTTTTTTTTTTGAAATTTCGACTTTAATCTGGAACTTTCGACTCTAAACTCGAAACTTCAACTTTTTTCTTGAAATTTTGACTTTAATCTTAGAATGTTGACTTTAAATTTGAAATTTCGACTTCTTTGTCAAATTTTAACTTTAATCTCGAATTTTGACTTTAAACTAAAAGTTTCAACTTTTTTTTCGAAATTTCGGCTTTTAACTCAAAATTTCGTATTTTTTCTCGAAATTTCGACTTTTTTCTCGAAATTTCGATATAAATCTTCGGATTTCAACTTTAATCTAGAAATTTTAACTTTTTTCTTTAAATTACCTCTTATATCTCAAAATTTTGACTTTAATCTTGCAATTTTGGCGAATTTTGAGATAAAGTCAAGTATCGAGATTGAATCCGAAATTTCAAGAAAAAAGCCGAAATTTCGAGAAAAGAGTCGATATTTTGAGGTTAAAGTTGAAATTTCGAGAAAAAAGTCGAAATTTCGAGGAACAAGTCGTCGAAGTTTCGAGAAAAAAGTCGAATCTCGAGATGAAGTCAAAGTTTTGAGATTGGAGTCGAAATCTTGAGAAAAAAGTTGAAATTTCGAGAAAAAAGTCGAAATTTCAAGTTTTACGTCGAAATTTCGAAAAAGAGTCCGAATTTAGAGGTTAAAGTCGAAATTTTATCTTAAAACTCAAAATTTCTGATTTTAAAAAAAATTAAGGTCCTTTTTATGGTTTTGTAATTTTAAGAGGAGAAAAATCAAATTTATTATTAAAAATCATACCAAAGATTTGACTTTGCCCACAAATTTTGAAGTTCTCGGCGGAGTTTACAAAAGCACTTCAGAAGTCTGAATTTTTGACCAAAAAGTTAAATATCTCCAATTTCTGTAAAATTTCGAACTCAAACGCGACATTTTGAAATTCTAAAACTATCAGTGTTTATGAATTTATTTAAATTTCGACAAAACTAAAATCCAAATTTCGAAATTTGAGATCGGTTATTTTTGGACGTTGCCATCAAAAAAGTCGGAGTGAAGTCCAAATTACGCGATTATAGCAAAAATTTGCGATTTCGATCCTTCTTCGGAAGTTTTTACTGGAACATTTTTAAAAAAGATCGAAGTTTTATAATTGAAGCTAAAATGTCAAAACATGAAATTTCAGAAGATAAATGTCAAAACGAAATTTCAGAAAAAAAAATAAAAACTTCTGCAGTTTTTGTTACAGACAAAATTTCATATCGTCATATTTTCAGCATTTTCGAAATGTCGAAATAACGTGACAGTACTTTGTTTCAGTCGACGTTCGCGTCAAATTAATGAATTACGCTGCCGACTAGATCGTTAGAATACATGTTAATACGTTATCAAGGCGAGTACGGTTTTTCAAAGATTGTATTACATAAATAATTTATATTATCTCAGATTCTACGCTTCGTTAGCGTGCGTTTGCTAACCGTGAATTTCATGATTTATTATATTCTGTCAGTCAGTTAGTTCGCCCGTTTTCTTACGTCGCAATTCGCAGTTAGATCATATTGAAACGCCGAGCTCGTGTGTTAACCATGCGTCGATATCTCCTGGGTATCCCTCCTGACTTGTCGTTGAAGTCTCTTGGGCATCATTCCTAACTTAGCGTTGAAGGTTCCCGGTTTTTACCTCTGATTTTGCATTAAATTAACCACAGTGTCATTACTGTACATTGAAATGTTCTCTGAAACTGACGCCTGATCTGAATTCAATGAATCTTTGCTTTAAAATAATTATTGCTTTCCTAAACTGGCTTTGAATGGACATTAGCGATTGACGACGTCTATCTTGAATTTTAAGTTTGCGTTGAAGTCTCTGACGGTTCGACGGTTCTCTAGCGTTACTTGCGCAATTAGTTTTAGCGAATAATGAACAAATCTTCTTGTACTATAAAACAGTGGCGTAATTTACGCAATTTATCTGAGGTTTCTTATACCTTCAACTTCTACAAATGCTGAACTAGATTTTATCAGAATTACCAATTTAAACCTAAAACGGTTTAAGTTCAATTGTTAGTCCAAAATTTCGAGAAAAAAATGAAACTTGGAAATTGAAATTTAATTATGTTTAAATTTCGATGATTTCAATAAAAAATTAAATTCTTTTAAATTGCGGGTTTTTCGATAAAGAAAACTTTTGAATTAAGTTGTTTTTGAGAAATAGAAAATTCGTTTACATTGGAAATTTTGCGAAAAAAATCAATAACTTTCGAGTTTAAAATGTGCGATGTTTTCGATGGCAGGTTTCGGACGTGGCGAAGGGCGCCAGCGACTTGTGGCCCTTCGATCGGCCCGAGGGCATGCCCTCCATCCAATCGCTGGAGGTGATGTGCGGCAAGGACCACATGGACGTCCACCTGACCTTCTCGCAACCCTTCGAAGGCATCGTCTCTTCCAAAGGCCAACACGGTGATCCACGTTGTGTGTACGTGCCACCATCGACGGGCCAGACATTCTTTTCCTTCCGGATAGCGTACGCGAGGTGCGGCACGAAGCCCGATTTGCACGGTCAATTTTACGAGAATACGGTGGTTGTGCAGTACGATAAAGACCTGTTAGAAGTGTGGGACGAGGCCAAGAGATTGAGGTGCGAATGGTTCAACGATTACGAGAAGACCGCGTCCAAGCCTCCGATGGTCATTGCGGATCTCGATGTCATACAATTAGATTTTAGAGGTGGGTACTTGATTTCTTAATTTGGAAGTATTTTGTAATTAACTCGATTACATTTTTTGTATTTTCAGAAAGTATTCAATAGGTATTCATCTCTGAAGTCTTTTTCTAAAAAAAAAACAAGTTTTTTCTTCAAAATTCGTCTTTTGCTTGAGATATGATATTTTCTCGAAATTGCCACCTATTTCCCAAAATTCGTATTTTTGCACAAAACTTGTTTATTTTTTTGCAATTCCAGCTTTATTTTTAAAATTCGATGTCTTTCATTTTTGCAAAAATTTCGAATTTTTATCTCAAAATTTATGTTTTTGTTTCGAAATTTTACCCCCTCTTAAAATTGGTTTTCTTTTCGAAAATTTCACCTTTTCTTTAAATTTTGATTTTCTGCCAACTTCGACTTGTTTATCAAGATTTACCTTGTTACTTGAAATTTGGTCGATCTTTTCATAAAAAATTTAAAATGAAATTCTGGTGGTTTTTTGGAAATTTTGTAAAAAGACAAAAATTCGAAAATTTGAGTTTTCTTTCAAAATCCGATCCTTATGTTCCTAGAAATCTGAATATTTTTTCTCGAAATTCGTATTTTTTTTTAAATTTTTATTTTTTTTCAAGATTCGTTTTTTCAAAAACGGAGTATTCTCAAAATTCTATCTTTTTCTTAAAATTTTTCGTTCTCCGGACAATTTCAATCTTTTTCTTCGTTTGGCAGTTTTTCTGGAAATGTCGACTGTTTCAGAAATTCGGACTGTTTTCCTAAAATTTGTCTTTCTCTGGAAAATTTCGATCTTTTTCTTCGTTTGGTAGTTTTTCCTTAAATTTCGACTGTTTCAGAAATTCGGACTGTTTTCTTAAAATTTGTCTTTCTCCGGAAAATTTCGATCGTTTTCTTCGTTTGGTAGTTTTTCTGGAAATGTCGACTGTTTCCCGAGATTACGTTTTTCTTTCGAAATTCCGTTTTTTTAACATCAAGTTTTTGTGAAAATTTTAATCTTTTAGAATTTGACTTTTCAGAAATTCGGACTGTTTTCTTAAAATTTGTCTTTCTCTCGATATTTTTATTTTTATCTCAAAATTCAATATTTAACTTTTCTGGAAATTTCGACTTTTTCTGTTAGAATTTGTTTAAATTCTTTTTTTTTTAATTTCGACTTCATTCTCAGAATTCTTCTTTTTGGATTCTTCTTTCAAAAATAATTTTTTTTATCAAGATTCCACCACTTCAATATTCTTTGTTCTTCTTTGTTCTTCTTCAAAATTTCAACTTATATCTAAAAATTCGCCTTATTTTCTACGACTTTTACCTCAAAATCCGACGTTTTACTTTTTGGAAATGTCGATTTTTTCTCGAAATTGGCTTTTTTCCTAAAAAAAATGTTTTCTTCAAATCAGGTTGGTCAAATATGAAAATGCTAATCAAAATGTTATCGAGAACACTCGGTCTAAACCAAAATAAGGAAGTAAACATTTCGAGAAAAATGTTATTGGAAATTGATATGTGTTTCTCAAAATTCGACGATTTTTTTCTGAAAATTGCAACGTTTTTTCACAATCTTCGATCTTTGGCAATATTTTGGCATCTATCGAATTTGCCACACTTTTGGAATTTTGTTGGTTGGGTTTTTATTTTAAATTTGGTTTTCTAAAAAATCCGATTTTCCCAATGTTGGTTTTTTTATCGAAATTACGAAAATTAAAATACAGAACTTGTCCCCTGAAAACCAAGAAAGATTAAAAAAAAAACAACAAACGTTGCTCTAACGCGTTTGTTGTATTTTTAAATCTTTTTTGGTTTCAGGGGACAAGTTCTGTATTTTTATTTTTGAAGATAACCAAGACCAGCCCGTTCCACCAAAAAAAAAAAATGTAAATTACGATTTTATTTAATAATAAAAGTATGAGTTTTAGCAAAATGATACTTTTTTCTCTCAAAATTGCTCTTGCAAACTCTGAATTTTTTACATGAAACTTTGACCTTATTTTTGACATTTCGACGTTCTACATTTTCTCAAAATTCAATTTTTCTAAAAATTGCGACGTTTTTTCAAGATATTCGTACTTTGACAATATTTTGATATCTTTCGAATTTGCAACAATTTTTAAATTTTAGGTGGTTGAGTTTTTATTTTAAATTTGGTTTTCTAAAAAATCCGACTTTCCCAAAGTTGGTTTTTTTATCGAAATTACTGCTTTATTCTTGTAGATTCTACTTGTTTCTCTCAAAATTAAAGTTTCCTTGGAAAGTTTGGATTTTCTTTTAGAAATTTCGACTTTGTTTTGATATTTCGACGTTCTACAATTTCTTAAAATTCGACGACATTTTCTGAATATTGCCTCTTTTTTTCGCAATATTCGATCTTTGGCAATATTTTGACATTTTTCGAATTTTCAGTATTTTTCGAGCTCTTTTAAAGGTTTTCTACTTTAAATCCGCTTTGCTAAAATCCCAACTTTCCGAAAATTGGGTTTCGTCGCTTTCGAAATTACGAATTTATTTTTAAAAAAGTTATTTCTTTCTCTTTCTCTTGGAAATTCTGAATTTTCTTCTAAATTTTTTTTAGCATTTCGATGATATTTTTCAACAATCATAAATTTTTTCAGAATCCATTTTCTAATATTTGGATTTTTCTAAATTTGTTTTTAATTTAAAGTTTCGAAAATTTCACATTTTTAAAATTTGTCCTATTCTGGTAGATTTGTTCTTCAAAATGCAATATTTTTGAGAATCTCGACTTCGGGAGAAAATTTTGTCAGTTTTGCAACTTTTTCTGAAAAATGGGTCTTTTTTTTACAAAATTTAAAAATTTCTCCCCACATTTTTCGAACTTTTCTAAGAGGTTCTGTTTTTATTTTGGATCCGATTTTACCGAAAGGTCGGTCCTATTTCTAAATTTGAAAATGACTCTTGAATATCGAAATTTTGAAAAATTTGGAGTTTTGAGAACATTAACTTATTAAACAATTTTGATTTTTTAAGAATTTTAAATTTTGCTTTTTATTGAACATTTTGAGATGTTTAAATATTTCGATTTATTTTAAAAATGTTCACTCTCAACGATTTAAGGTTGAATTATTTGCTAAATGTCAATTTTTTTCCTAAATTTCTATTTTTTCTGGAAATTTTTAATTTTTTTGAAAAATTTTGTTTATTTAAAATGTTGTCATAAATTTTCGAGCTTTTTTTAAAAATTTCGAGTTTTTTTAATATTTTGACCCTTTTTGGAAACTCAATCACTTTGAAATACTTTTCATTTTAAAAACCTTGTCGTTTTTTGAAAATTTCTCCTTTTTTGTTTTCGAATCTTTCTTCGTTTCAGAGGACAGGTATTTCAATTTTCGAATCTTGTTTAAAATTTTGAATTCTTTCCGAAGCTTCGACTTTTGTGTAAATTTTGCTTTTATTTAAAAAAAATCGACTTATTTCTGAAAATCCTTACTTTTTTTAACTTGAGTTTTCAAAATAGTGACTTTTTTTTTGAAAACTTTGACCTTTTGTCATTTGAAATTTCAAAATTTTCTTGAAGTTGACGTTTTTCAGAAGATGGACCTTTCCTAATATTTGAAACTTTTTCAAAAGTTTTACCTTTTTTAAAATTTTGTTTTTCAAATTTTGACTTTTTTGAAAATTTCGAACTTTCTTTAATATTTTAACTTTTTCTCGAATTTTGAAACTTTAAATTCGACTTTTTCAAAAATTTGCATTTTTCTGAAGGTTTCGATTTTTTTAAAAGGATCTGACTTCTTAAACCGCCAAATTATTAAAATTTTGAACGAATTATACAGGGTGGACCATAAGTAATGGTACACAGAGCAATGGTGGATTTTTTCGTATAAAAATAATGTGATTTAGCTACATTTACCTTTTACCAAAAGTTGATATAAACAGAGCTTCAGGGTGTCAAAGTTGAAAAAAAAAATTTGGATTGTTTCGTATAACTATTGAAAAAATAGTAATATAGCTACGAAACTTGGCACAAAGAGGTTTCTTTAGTCGACACATTTTAATTTGCTAACATATTACTAATAACTGATAGGGGACGCTACCTGCGCTATCCTGTATAATTCTAAATCATCATAACTTTTTCCTGTAGCCACGTATATTAATTTTAAATGGGTAATTTTATTTTCCCATATTTTTTTGGTAAAAAAGATGTACCTTATAAAAGTTGATACACCCAACCGTTTCCAAGATATTTTCCTTTAAAGCTTGACGTGCCTTCGTTTTAAATTACTAAGATATTAAATTTTTGAAGTAGGCTTGAAATAAAAGTAAACATAAGACAGCTTTAAAACTAATTTATGTCAAATATTACTTTGCTGATAATATTATTACCTAAATTTTGAAAATTTCAATAAAGAAAATCCAAAAAATGAAGACGTAATTTATTTTCTAACATAGAGATATGAGATATGATTTCTGAGTCCGCATAAGAAAAATTTAATAGTCTGGGTGGTTAAAGCAAAAATTTAGAGATGAATTTCAATAAAAAAACAGCCAGATTTTTAATTGATTACAATCCCTTTACATAAAAAAGTCATTTCCCACATACTTATGTTTGGAAATAATTTTTTTTTTGTCATTTTATTTAAATTTGTTTTAGAAATTAAAAAAAATATGTGTAATAATAAATGCCAGTAGAGTAATGTTTGATATAAACTATTTTAAAGTCAGTTTTATTACTTTTATTTTGAAACCTACTGCGAAAAATTCACATTTACATAACTTAAAATAAACGTACTGCAAACTTTGAATGCAAATATCTTAAAAACGTTTGCTTGTATCAACATTTAGAAAGTATACCTTTTTTTACGTAAAAAATGTAGCTAAATAAAAATATTTATTTAAAATAAGTGTACATAAAGGCATAAAAAAGTTATGATGCTTTAGAATAATACAAGGTAGGGTAGGTGGCGCCCCCTATGAGTTACTGGCAATCTGTTAGCAAATTAGAATTTCCTGACCAAAGAAACCCCCCTATGCCAAATTTCTTGTCTCTAGTAAAATGTGTTCATCAGTTATGCGAAAAAAATCACAATTTTTTTTCAACTTTGACACCCAGTATCTCTGCTAATATCAACTTTTGGTATAAGGTAAATCTGGCCAAATCACGTTATTTTTATACGAAAAATCTACTCTTGCTCTACGTACCATTACTTATGGTTCACCCTGTATAAGACAAATCCGAGATTTCGATTTTTTTAAAAATATCGAAAACTTTTACACAATTTCGATCTTCTCTTAAAATTTCAACCTAATTTTAAAAATATTGACTGTTTTGCAAATTCGATTATTTTGAAAATTTTGACCTTGCCTGCTTAATATTTCAACTTTTTTTTCCAAAATTTCAATTCAAAGTTTAAATATAAAGATTAAAAACAAATTAAATCCAATTCTTTCTTCTGTTTCGATTTAAACTGGAAATTTCAACCTTGAGCTGGAGATTTTAATTTTTATCGGAATTATTTAATAAATTTGAACTTTTTTTTTTGAAATTGCAATTTTTTTATGACTTTAAGTATAGACAGTTTCAGTTGTTAATTTTTTCTAAGATTTCTATTATAAATTTGCAATTTAATGGAAAAAAAATGCAAAATTTTGCTCTTTTTTTTGGAAACTTTCACTTCTTCTTCTTCTTTTTATCTAAATTTCGTAAAACTATTATTTCCAACACTTTCATATTTTTTTTGTAAAATTTCGCCCAATTTTAGAAACATAAACGAATTTTGATGAAGAGTCGAATTTGCGATAAAGACATTTTCAGAAACTTCGAGAATAAGACGAACTTACAAAACAGACTGAAATTTCCGGTCAGTTAAAATTTCCAGACAAAGGCGGTAATTTTGTCGAATTTTGAGAAAAAAAAAATTTTGAGCATGAAGTCGTAATCTAGAAAAAGACGAATTCTAATAAAAAACCTAGTTTTGGTATAAAGTCGAAATTTTCAAGAAATCAAATTTAAAATAAAAACCTGACCTTTTAGAAACACTTATCGAATCTTGAGAAAAAGAGGGTTTTCGAGCTAAAAATCAAAAGTTTTGAAAACCCAAACAAATTTTGAAAGAAAAATTAAAATTTCGAGAATTGAGAAAAATATCGTAATTTCGAGAAAAAAGGTCGAAATTTTTAAAAATTTCAAATTACCAAAAAAGCGTAACATTTTGTCGAAATTTTGAAAAAGGGGCGAATTTTGAAAAAAATTTCAGGAAAAAAGTCGAAATTTCTTGACTGAATATTTATTTTTTGACGACTGCTTGAGTGAAGGAC
This sequence comes from Dastarcus helophoroides, assembly GCA_028583605.1. Classification (NCBI taxonomy): domain Eukaryota; kingdom Metazoa; phylum Arthropoda; class Insecta; order Coleoptera; family Bothrideridae; genus Dastarcus; species Dastarcus helophoroides. Next base: position 34,982,345 of record CM053327.1, read on the forward strand.
AAGCTCTTCCCCTTGCCTCCCCTGTAACGTCAGAAAATATCAACTATTGAGATTAACATAGAAATTTTGAGAAATTTGAATTTTATTGAATTTTGTTTTTTTTTTACAAAAATTCGAAATTATCGAAACTTTATATGAATTAATATTATTCTAAAAATAATTACCTTTTTATCAGATCCACCAAATTTTGAGAAAAAGGCTTGGTTTGTTAAATAATTCGAAATTTGCTGAAAATCGACATTTTCAGAAAAAGTTGAATTTTGAGGAGTCACAAAATTTAAGAAGACGAATTTTTAGAAAAAAAAAAGTTGGATTTTAATAATAGAGGTTGAATTTTAGAATCCATTCGAAATTTGAAAAGAAAAAGGGTTTTGTGATAAAAGACGGATTTTGAAAAAGGTCGAAATTTTAAGAATACCTCGAATTTGGGGATAAAATTGAAGAAAACGTCGAACGGACTAAATATCAGGAAAAAATGAAAATTGTTGGAAAAGGTTCCCGCAGAATATACATTTATGAAAACCGGAACTGAACCGACATAATTTTTTTGCCGGAACAAAAACCGAAAACCGAAACGAAAAAAATAGCGGTTCGAAACCCTGAGGTAATTGAACTGTTAGTGACGAAAATACAGTGAATACAGTGATCATGGTGAAAACTGCTTACAGTGGCCAAAAAATGTTCATTGGTGTTCATAAACACGAAATTACCGCGACAGGACGTCTTATTTCTCTACTTAAACTTGTGTTTAGATATTTTGGTAAAAAAAAGTATGAAAGTTACAAATAGATTGTTATTTTCAAAAAAAAAAAATACGTGGACTGAAAAGTTTAATAATTCATAAAGTTTAGTTCCACTTTCAAACGTGCGAGTAAGATTCTTGCTCTGTAAGTACACGATAATTTACTCCAACGATTACTTTTGTCTGTATCGGAATCATCGGATATCTAGTTGCCTACCCTGTCTCAAATGGCACTGCACGCCACTGCCTTTGTATTAGGTAGAACTGAATAAATATTGTATTAGTTATTATTGTTATTATCTCAATAAATGTTGTTAGGTACGCTACCCATGGATCCCCATCGAATTTTAAAATAAATTCGAAATTTCGAAAAAGAGAAATTTTGAGAAAAAGGACGAATTTTGAAAAAAGTTGAAATTTCGAGAAAACGTCGAAATTTGAAGTAAAGGATAGATTTTCAGAAATAAATTATATGAATGAAGGGTCCAAGGGCCCCAAATTAAGAAACCCTGCCTGAGCAGCTAGTTATTTCATAAATAATTTCCCGTTTTGTTGCCAAATACATTCGCATAAGTACTTGCGAATGTGAATGGGAATGCGAATATGGAAAAAGATGCGAATGCGACTATTGGTTATATCATTGATTTCGAATGCTTTCGCGTGGGTAAAACCAAATTAACAATAAATAATTGATGTAGGTGACAACGTGGACTGTTGGATGGAGATACAGCATGGGAAAGGACCGTGGGCCCCACCCGTCAGCGGCATCGTACCGCTGGGATCGACTTTGACGCTGGTCGTTGCTATAAACGATTATCGAGGTATGTATTTAAGACGTAACGTAATAACGGTCGTTATTACCGCGGCGAGGGGACAATCGCGGATCCGATGGCAGTGCGCCATAACTCAAAGGTTGCGGCCGCTCCACGAAAATTGCGAAGGCGTTAAATAACCATTGGGGTAATCTCTCTCATACTCATGAAAAGAATTACCAAAGCTTGGGTATGTTAAGCTTTGGTAATTCTTTTCACGAATATGAGAGACATTACCCCAATTACCCTCTTGATCAATCAGTAGTAGTCAGTCAACATCCTTGAGTTTAATCTGTCCTGATAACACTCTTCCATCATTGGAATATTCGTTCTTATCACGTAGATCCCTCCAGAGCCCCCTAATTCGTAGGAATAGTCAAGATATGTGTCTAAAAAATGAACCTTGTTCGCCATATTGCAACCCAAAGTTTTATACTCCAGTAAAAGTTTTTTTAACCAAATATCTGTAGATGTGAACCAAAAAATTTCTAATTAAATTCTTTAAGCATCTTCATGCTGATTTTTTCAAAACATTTAATTTTTCTTTAAACAACGAGTCTTTAATTAATTTTCTTAATTTGAGTTTCTACTACTACTGCAACTAGTTCACACATTCTGGGGAATTTCTCTTTGAAATATAAAAATCCATTTTTATTGGAACCCATCTCCTCTAGAAAATTTTTGGTAAGCTTAATTTGATATGAAGTTGGTGGCAGAAATATACCAGAGAGCTTTACAGTTTTCTATTTACCAATGTAAGATCTAGGTGTAGGACAAACTTTTTTCTAATTGTGATTTTCTCAATCCCTGGTGTCTCATTCACATAAAAAGTACCCAAATTTTAATGATAAAAAGGACTTCAAATGAAGAATTAATTTGATATCGTTTTATTTCTGATAAAATTTTTTGATATGTAAATAATATATGGACCTAAATAAAAACGGACAGTATTTGGGAAGACTACATTTCCAAAAATTAATTTTACCTTGTCACAAGAAAACTGGAAGTGATGGAAAAAACAAGTACGGTTTCATGACGGGGGTAGGTAGTCCAAACACAATTACCTACCAGAGTTCGTGTGACAAAATCAGTGTTGATCAGTGTAATCATTCCAAAAATGATGACGCATTTTGGAGGCTACGACTAGGGTTGCGACCTCTCCAGGTTTGATCCAGAGTCTCCGGGCTTAGAGAGGTATTTTCGGGTTCTGGATTTAACCCATTATTTCTTTGGGTTGATAAGCTTGAAGGTGATGAAATTAGTCGTCAATTTAAATTGCAACGTCCAAACAAAGCTTTTATGATAGGTGGCAACCCTAGCTACGACCTACTAAAACCAATTACTTAAGTCAAACCACACATTCAGTGAAGTAAGTCAAAAATTGACATTAACTGTGGTTTGGATTGGTTTAGTAAAAAACGATGTGATTTAATTTAACTCAAAAAAACTGCTAGAAAAAGTTTGTAGGTTAGATCCAGGTAAAACTATAATAAAGAGGAATTTTAGTCGTCTAATAGTAACATTTTGTTGGCAGAGTTTATTATTTTCAAAAAATCTGCGATTACTTAGTTGCTATCCAGTGGCGTTCGACGTTTCCAGTGGCCTTCGACGTTTTCAGTGGCGTTCGCCGCTAATAAATTTTGGGGCGTGTAATATGCGGAAGCGCTTCCTTGGGAGTCGATGTAATCAGTTGCCTCTAATTAAGATCGAAATCTACAAAAATTGACTAGTAGGCTTGTAATAATTTGAGGCGACGGCAGCATTTTACACGCCCCGTTAACACCTATAGCTTCTTTCAATTGTTCTAATGACGTTAAGCAAATACGTAGATTGAATCTATTCAAACAAAAGAATGTTCCCATATTAAAATGCGGAGCCGACTACGTAACAAAATATGCTGTATGCATACTAAACGTCTAAACAATACACAGTTTAAACGCTACTACATGCTGTTAATCAGCGTATTTTTAAATTTGCATAATTTGTACGTCAACGGTTTTTTTTTTGATAGTTTCTGCCTTGACAGAAATCACGTCTAAGGGTGCATTTAAATAAGACACTTTGTTCTGTACATTTCTGACATAAGTGTCAACACTGGGAGGAGATCTTCCAGAATAGTTGATACTTACGTCAGAGAGAAAATATATTTAAGGTCAAACAGAAATATACGAAATAAAGTGTTTAGCGTAAACGCACGTTAGCTGCCAGTTACGTTTTTGGCTTTTTTTTAAATTTCAACCTTAAATATTTATAAAATTTTTGAATTTAGTCCAAAACTTATGACGACGTGAATTTGCATAATGGAGTAAAATACTCCATAATTTTCAACATTAGCAGTATTTTCATTCTGTATTATTAAAAAATGAAAAGAGATATTTTTGTATGTATTGATATGTATTGTATTGATTATAATCAGTTAATGCTTGAGAGGTTTAAATAAGCAATTTGAGAGAAAACGCATTTTGTTGTTTTTTTTTCAAGTAGCTTCCATAACTACAAAAGGTACAACACTTCTCTAATATGCTTCCATTTTGATAAATTAGAAATCGTAAGAAACATGAAAATCGATCGAGAGTTGCAATCCGTAGCGTGTTTACATGAATACATCAACTAGTAATACACACTTTTTTCTCTCAACGGCAGTGTTGGTGACAATTTCAAAAAATAATCAGGTTTATGTACTAAGACCCAAGGATATGCAATGACCACGGTTATCGTAATGTTTCATCTTGATTTATTTCCCTGCAGGCGAATTCGACATGAGGGTGAAATCCTGCGCCGCCTCGGACGGCGGAAACCACGTCATCCACCTATCCGACGAGTACGGTTGCGTACTGAGGCCGAAAATGATCAGCAGGTTCCTGAAGGCGCGAGGCGCCGACGAGCGCGCCTCCGTAATCACCTACGCCTTCTTCCACGCGTTCAAATTCCCCGACGCACTCAGCGTCCATATCAAGTGCAAAGTGGAAATATGCCGGCACGGTTGTCTCGAGCACTGTCAGCTGCAACCGGAGAATCCCCCACACAACCCGGATCTACTCCACTACGAAGGTGCCTCGGACAGGAAAGACGACGAACAAATTACCGAAACGCACTCTCCTGACCCGGTTTACACCAGGCCGGAGGATGCGACTTACGACGATAACAGCAGCGAAGAAGCCGAGGAATCTTCAGCAGGATCTAAGCCGACCGCTGCCCATCAGATTAGCAATAATCTGCAACAGCAGTTAACCGACAAACAGGAAAACGCAGCGGCTTCGGTGGATGGCGAAGAAGTACTGGATATAACGGCAGTGCCGCATAAGGTATTATTTTAATTACTTTCTAAACTCCATTTTTATTATACTAGGGTATAATAGAACAATTATAGTTGCTAAGGTATGAAGTTTACAGTTTAATTCTGAGTAATAACGATGACTTACGTGCTGACATTTTTAAAGTCGCTTTGTGTCACATTGCGAGACATACCGACCCATTCTCGAAGTTTCTGCCGCAAGTTTACAACTATTATTGCTAGAATCCGGATAGTAAAGCAAAATAAATCATCAAAACAAATAAAAAAAATATTTAGATATTGTTTTTAATTTAATGGTTCTTTAAAATGGACTAAAACGTATGCAATTATTTTTCATAGCTTCATACAGTTTCCTAAATTCATTCCATACGGATTGTCCGTAAAATTTATGATTATGAATTTTTAATAACTGAAAATACTCGGCATAAATTATGTTCGTTACTCAATTCTCAATATCTATACTAATATAATAAAGAGTAATAAAGAGATAATATTTAATCGACCGAAAATTTAATCATTTAATCATCAATTAAACGAAATTGGGACAATAGGTTCCATGGAATAGAGTTAATAACACTTTTTAAAGAACATATGAAATAATTAATTTAAGTCATACTTACTTAATAATTTAAGCCCTAGGGGGGCGGGAGTTTCTTGTTTAGTTGCAAAAATTAAAAAAAAAAGAAAAGAAAACTTCATAAATAATCTGTTTAAGGAATAATTATAGGCGTATTTAACAAATTTAATAATTTAACCTCTAAGGGGGCAAAAAGAAGCATCAAAATTTATTAAAAAAAAGTAAAGATTCCAGAAGGAAAAGACGAAATTTTGACCTCTAACTTCAAAATGTGATCGAAATTTTGAGAAAACAAACGACGTTTTAAGCTAGTTAAAAAATCTTTTAATGGGCCCCGAAGGGGAAGCCTAAAAATAACTGAGTCATGACGAAAAAAGTTTAAAGAAATTTTGACTTCTAACCTGAAAATGTGGTCGAAATTTTGAGAAGAAAAACAAAGTCTTGAGTTCAAAAATCTTCTAATGGGTGACGAAAAAGAAACATAAAAATAACCTGGTCATGACAAGATAGGTTTTAGAAACCCTGCTCTATCGTATAAAAAGGTTATTTAAGCTTTCTAGTTAAAAGCTTGGATGAAAACTAGCCTACTAACTATTTGGTATCGTAAGGAATATCTACAATTTTCGCCAAAATCGCTTCGGCTACTGGGCCGTGAAAGCGGACAAACAAGGAGACAAACAAACTTTTTAATTTCTATATTAATAAGGACAAAAATTTCTTAGCTCAAAGCAATGCGTTTTTAGGTACTGATGCCTTTTTTATTTTAGGATTTGTTCTTCATGGCTCAAGACAAGTTCCCCCAAGGGCCACGAACCTTCGACAAAGAGATACCAGCGGCGGCCCCCAGGAGCCTCTCCCTGGATTCGACCCATCCCCAAAGCAACCAAAACGCTTCTCGAGACAACGAGAGTAACCAAACCGCCACCACCTCATCCACCCAACCACCCCTATCCACTCTAAAGCAACGAAAGAAGCGCTCCGTCGTAGTATCCGATAGAAAAGCCCGTAGCGCCAACGTCGGCGTTAGCGGCATCTATGAAGTCATCTCGGAGGCGGATCTGGCCTTCAGTCCCGATAGTAGAGCGGAGGCGGTGACGGTTTTCCAGGGGCGCATCCGGGAAGAGATCGTTTACGGGATCTGCATGCCGGTGCCCGGTTTCAGTCTGTTGTTCGTGTTAGTGGCGGTGTCGGCTGTTGTATCGGCGCTGATTGCCGGCTCTTTGATGTATCGGTATCAGTTGCAGAAGGAACATTTGGCCCAGAGGGCCGAAAGGACTATGTCGTTGAATATTTTTTCGAATTGGATGAGTTGGGGGTTGTTGAGGATGCGAGGAGCGCCAGTGATGGCCGAGGGGGTTACGAATGTTGGGCAGCAGAATTCTTTGGCGGTGAATGGGAAAAACGAGGAACTCAGGAGTCGGGAGTAGGTGTAGATTTGATTGTAAAGACGAGTGCTCAAGAACTTTTTGACTTTCTGTGGTTTACAAAAATATAAGGGCGAAAATGCAATACATAGTATATACATAGACAATTTTTCGTATTTATATTATGTAAATATTAATATATTTAGCAAAAATTGACAGCAGGGATTTCAAAAGTGTTTTCTTAGATGGTCACCCTTATAAATGACCTAACAGAGCAGTGTTCGGCAACAGGCAACCCGTGGAACACCTCGTTGCGGCCGTTGGACAATTAGTGGAAGGAGCTCTTTCTTTTTAATCACTAATCTTTGAAAATCTGTGGCCTTCAAGCCTATCAGGATTGGTATTCTTTTATTTTTTAATTTTATTTCGAAATTAAGGATTTGTTCTTAAAAATCACTGAGCAATTTAAAAATGTTCCTATAAAATTTCTAGTTTGACTTCAATTTGTCAAAATTTCAGCTTTAATCCTTCAAAATTAAGACCCAAAAATATAAAGAACGTTTTTCCTCTTTGAGAAATTTCTTGTTTTTATTTCCGTTTAAATTTTTATTCTTTTTTCTAGGAGGTTGATTCTAAATAACTATTTAGATATGTTTTACATATTTTTCTCTTTACTTTGTTTAAATGTTGACCACAATTTCGAAATTTTAAGTGTACACTAAAATTTTTGAAAACAGGAGGTATCTAAATTAAAGTGGAAATACAAAAACCTTGGCATTTGAAAAAAAAACACTAAGAACGTTTTTTTTTCTTAATGTTTTTAGTTTTGTTGCCATTTTTGTTCCTTTTTCTATAATGTTGATTCTAAATTCACTACTTAGACATGTTTTACATATTTTTCTCTTTATTTTGTTTAAATATTGACCATAATTTCGAAATTTTAAGTCTACACAAGAATTTTCGAAAACAGAATGTTTCTAGAATAAAGTGGAAATACAAACACCTCAATATTTGGAAAAAAAACTTGACATTTTGAAATAAAAGCGAAAGTTTTGAATAGAAGTTGCAGAAAAAGTTAACATTTTAAAAAGAAACTCAATATTTATTAAAAAACATTCCTGCTTTAGCTTCAAATTAAACAGAGCTATTTAGTTTCGAAAACTACTTTCAAGACAAAAATATTTTGTATTTTTGATTGAAGTTTTTTGAAAAGTTTCCAAATACCTATAAAAATCTAGTTAAAATTCTATTTCTGTTAAACTGATAAAAAGCTGCATTTCTTAAGCTTACAAAATTTTAGGAAAAAGCAAAAATTAAAAATACAGGTACAATTTTAAAGAAACGACGAAATGTCGATAAAAAATTCACAACATATTGAAAAATTAAGTTCGAGTGCATAATATACAGTAAATTGATACATATTTCAGAAGTGAAGCGAAAATTTGTTTAAAAAGTTGAAGGTTTTCGAAAAAAAAAACTATTTACCAAATTTCGAATTGAAGAGAAAATTTGGAGTTCCGAAATATCATTAAAATTTTAATTTGCACGTCGAAAAACTGATTTCTTATTCAAAATTCGTCGAAAACAATTCGAAATGTTAAGAGACATTTTTTCCGGCACAAGCTCAAAATTTCTAAATACCGTTTTAAATTAAAAATAAATATGATATTACAAAAATATTTTCTCAAATTTTGGTGTCTTAATGGTGAAAATTTCAGATGAAAATAGAAATTTCTGAGAAAATCTTTGAGGTTTCATATTACGATAACCAAGTTGAAAGTGGAATTTTCCAAATAAACATTTTTTTGAAATTTGTTGTTGAAACATCGATGTTTTCAAACGATACAACGATGATTTCAAAACATGAAATTATCGTTTGCATCCCTACCAGTGTTACTTAACTGAGCCCAATAAATATCTGAAAAAAGGTCATCAAATAATTTTTATGACTAAAAAAAGTTATTATTATTCATTTCTGAATTGTTATTATGTCATAATTTCATATTTTCGTAACACACCTGGAACTTTCCAACGATACACACTATCGATGCATCGTATGAAAATACATCGATATTTCCGATGAAAAACATCGAATACTATTCGATGTTTTTAATGGAAAGATCAAATAATTTCGATACATCGATGTATATCGAATATCCCTGCCTTAAACCCGAAATTTTATCACAAGTTTCGTTTTAATTTCAAAATGGAACCTTGAAATTTCCACTAAAAATTTAAAATACACAAAAAATAACTAGAAATTACTGAAGAAAATTTCTTGACCAAATGTTTTTTAAAATTTTAAGTTTAAAATAGAAATTTCAAATTTAACGTTCAAAGTAATTTATGATTAAAAATTCGATATTCCAGCCAAAATTTCGAGAAAAAATTTCGCCAACTTTAATTTAAGAAAAAATATTTCTTTTAGAAAAGTTGCCTTTTTGTAAAGCTTCACTTTAATTTAAAAATATTGAGTATAAAGGCACAATTTCAATTAATCTTTGTAATTGAAATTTTCAGAAAATGGTTGAAGTGTAGAAATAAAGTCGAATTTTTGGAAAAAACTTGGGATACATATTAGTATTTTTTTTGGTGGAACGGACTGGTCCTTGGTTATCTTCAAAAATTGAAATACACAAATTTTGTATTTACATTTTTTTGAGATACATAAACAAAATTCTTTCGGCTTTTCAGTTTTAAAGTTGATATTTTGCATTAAGTTGAAATTTGATCACCACGATAAAAGTTAAAAAAAAACTTTTCATGTCTAACAGAAATGTTTTAACAAAATTTTGAAATGTCGAAATTAATGTTGAAAAAACTTTTTAATTAAAAAACTTAAAATTGAGGATTTAAAGTTAACATGTCCAACTTAAGAGTCGTAATGTGGATATTTTTTAAGCGAGAATCATTTGAGTCAAAGAAAATGTTAAAATTTCAGAAATATACCCTAAATTGTGCAGTTTTTTAAATGTTCGCTGGAAGTTCGAAATTTAAATAAAACTTTCGAGATTAAGTAAGTTCCAGAACATTTCAGTCAAGCTTGAAATTTCGAGAAAAAAGTCGATATTTCGATCAAGTGAAAATGCGAGAAAAAACTCAAAATTCGAAAATAAAAATTTAAGAAACCTAAATTAAAAGGTATTTTTCATCATAATACGTTTGTAACTTCGCGTTTCAAATCGAAATTTTCTTTCAAAAGAAAAATTTAAAACTTAAAATTCGAAAGTTTGATAAATCGGAAATTTAAACAATAACAGTTTTACGAACCGGTTGCCTTCTTAAAGATTCTGCTGTAAGCTATCGTAACTCCTAAAAAAGTTGTTTTTTTTTAAATTAGATGCTCAATTACATTTTTGTTGAGGATTTGATTCAAATTCAAATGATTTTGAGGATTTGATTTAAATTCAAATGATTTTGAGGATTTAATTCAAATTCAAATTCAAATGATTTTGAGGACTTGATTCAAATTTAAATAATTTTAAGGATTTAATTCAAATTCAAATGATTTTGAGGATTTGATCCAAATTCAAATGATTTTGAGGATTTAATTCAAACAGTCGGATCTTAAATTAGGTTCTTAAAATTCATGTTGTTAATATTGAGGACCCCAAGAGTTTTTTTTATTTAAAACAAATCGACTTTCTTAGGAAATTCTACCACCAGAAAGTATTCAGCTAATGTCAATGAATGTCAAATTAGGGACAACGTAGCTGTTGCCTCCAGCTTCCTTCCACCAATTTCTTCAATAGATACGAATTTTGTCATTGAATTATCCGAATCTTTTGGTTTGAGGATTTTCAAAATAGGTCGAGCCAAAAATCTCGTTGAAAAATTTAAAACTTAAAATTCGAAAGTTTGATAAATCGAAAATTTAAACAATGACAGTTTTACAAACGGGTTGCCTTCTTAAAAATTCTGCTGTAAGCTATCGTAACTCCTAAAATAAAGTTGTGTTTTTCAAAAAAATTAGATGCTCAATTACGTTTTTGTTGAAGATTTGATTCAAATTCAAATGATTTTGAGGATTTGATTTAAATTCAAATGATTTTGAGGATTTGTTTTAAATTCAAATGATTTTGAGGATTTTAGTCAAATTCAAATGATTTTGAGGATTTAATTCAGTCAGATCTTAAATTAGGTTCTCGAAATTCATGTTGCTAATATCGAGGACCCCAAGAGTTTTTTTAATTTGAAAGAAATCGACTTTCTTAGAAAATTCTTCCACCAGAAAGTATTCAGCTAATGTCAATGAATGTCAAATTGGGGACAACGTAGCTGTTGCCTTCAGCTTTCTTCCGCCAATTTCTTCAAAAGATACGAATTTTGTCACCGAATTATCCGAATCTTTTGGTTTGATGATTTTCAAAAAGGGTCGAGCCAAAAATCTTGAAAAATTTAAAACTTAAAATTCGAAAGTTTGGTAAATCGAAAATTTAAACAATAAAAGTTTTACAAACGGGTTGCCTTCTTAAAAATTCTGCTGTAAGCTATCGTAACTCCTAAAAAAAAAGTTGTGTTTTTCAAAAAAATTAGATGCTCAATGAGATTTTGTTGAGGATTTGATTCAAATTCAAATGATTTTGAGGATTTGATTCAAATTCAAATGATTTTGAGGATTGGATTCAAATTCAAATGATTTTGGGGATTTGATTCAAATTCAAATGGTTTTGAGGATTTAATTCAAACAGTCAGACCTTAAATTAGGTTCTTGAAATTCATGTTGCTAATATCGAGGACCCCAAGAGTTTTTTTATTAAAACAAACCGACTTTCACCAGAAAGTATTCAGCTAATGAATATCAAATTAGGGACAACGTAGCTGTTGCCTCCAGTTTCCTTCCGCCAGTTTCTTCAATAGATACGAATTTTGTTACTGAATTATCCGAATCTTTTGGTTTGAGGATTTTCAAAAAAGGGTCGAGCCAAAAACCTTGTTGAAGAAAATGGCGCGAAATTTACTTAGAGACAAACATAAGAGTAAATTCCACACACCAGATCCTTGCTTGGGGGAACGGACTGGTCCTTCCCTCTACTTGAAGATCCTTGCTGTCAATTTTACATAGTTAACACTATTGTATCGTCATTCGATTATCCGTTATCGTGTTAAATTTACTATGGATGTGTAAAAATGTAAAAGTTTTGTTATCACTTAAGTTATTATTTGAAGGCTCAATTTAAGTATATATTTATTTAGTAAATTATTAAACGAAACAGTATTTTCTAAGGCTCAAATAATTTAATATTTTGTAAAAGATTAATTGTTAGTATTTATTTAAATTTATGTATTTATTAACTTAATGTAATTTTATTTAAAAAAATTTGATTATTCTCTTAATTATTATTAAACAAAAACTGTAAAGACACCTCGAAGTGTTTTCTTATCGGCGTACTGATCAAAAAGCCACTTAAAATTCCTAAATTCAAAATCATACAGAAAGAGATGTCAAAATTGCTCACACTCACACGTGCAATATGCTTCCGTTTTGTTGCTCAAGTTGTTATTAGTGATTAGTTTATATTTTGCTGCTTTCAAGTGTTTTAGATTTTACATTTAATTGGGAAAATATGTCATCTGCTTTATTTGTAAATAAACCTTTATAAAGTAGATTGAAAATAAAATATTACGTAGCAGTTAGTTGTGGTTACTTTTTTATGCTTTCTGCTGTCTTTCTGCAGCTTTCCACCAGCGGCGGCTTCAGTGACGGACTGGCCCGGGGCGATAGCGGGAGGAGCCCGCCCGACCGCTCTCTTCAGATAGTTCGCTGCATGATACAGTTGAGTGTCACTCAACGATGACACACTTGGACTGTCAGAGTATTACTTTACTACGAGAGATGTATCCTTCAAATTATTCGTCTGTACTTTTCACTTTAGTTCCCCAAAAATTAAAAAAATTACCTACAAACGAAACTCAAAATTTGGACTCCTTCCAAATATGTGGAATTTTCCAAATTTCGACTTTAATATCGAAATACTTTGTTTAAAATTACGAGCGCAATCTGAACAGTCAATTTTTTTAAAAATTCAAATTTTTCTATTAATTTGAATGTTTTGCAAAATTTTCAAATTTCGACAATAAAATTTTTGTAACTTTTTAAATTTTTTTATCTTTTAAACATCAGCCTCGAGTTTAAGCCAAGAAGTCGCATTTAAACAATAAATATGGGGTATTGTCTCGAAATTATTATTTTTTTACAAAATCTGGCGCCTAAGATTTGAATTTTTGTTTATTTTTTTCAAAATTTAACCTAAAAACTCACAATTTTAACTCCTAAAGATTTAATTAGTTTTTACTTGTTTTTCAAAAATGTCGAGTCTATTTTTGAAGTTTTTTAAAGATTTTGATTTCTTTTCGTAATGATGTCAATCTCCAAAATTCGATGTCTTTCTTTAAATTATGAATATAAACTGGAAAGCTCTACATTTTTTTTAGGAATCTCAGTGTTAATTTCAGAAGGTCAACTATTTCATAGAAATTTCAGGAACTTTTTTTGTACGTTACGTTTTCTTCGAAAAATCAACTTCCAAAATTCAACCATCACTTTCTACCCTTATTCCCAAAACCAGTAAAGATCTCAACCATTTTTAGAACTTTGGCTTTTTGTTTTTAAAATTTCAAATTCAATATCGTATTTTTTCTCAAAAATTTGGGCTATTTATTTAAAATCTTGATTATACGAGGGTAAATCAAATGCGAACCGGAATTTGTTTTTAAAAATTTATTAGTATGAGACATGAAAGATATGAAAATTTATTAACTATTTTTCTACATAATCTCCTGATTTCGTTTTGCATTTTTCCCCCAACGGGGTATTGGGGTAATTTCTCGAAATTATCATTTTTTTACAAAATCTGGCACCTAACATTTGAATTTTTGTTTATTTTTCTTATAATCTAACCCAACAACTCACAATTTTGACTTTTTCTCAAGATTTAATTAGTTTTTCAGAAAATTTGAGTTTATTTTAAAATTTTTCTAAAGATTTTGATTTTTCTTTAAAACGATCTCAATCTTCAAAATTCGATGTCTTTCTTTAAATTATGAATATAAACTGAAAAGCACAAATTTTTTTTTTAGGGAATTTCAATGTTATTTTGGAAAGGTCGATATTTCCTTGAAATTTCGGGAACATTTTTTTGTACGTTACATTTTCTTCGAAAAATCAACTTCCAAAATTCAACCATCTCTTTCTACCCTTATTCCCAAAATCGGTAAAGATCTCAACCATTTTTAGAGCTTTGCCTTTTTGTTTCACTTTCTACTCTTATTCCCAAAACTAGTAAAGATCAAAACCATTTTTAGAGCTTTGGCTTTTTGTTTTTAAAATTTCGAATTCAATACCAAATTTTTTCTCAAAAATTCGGGCCATTTATTTAAAATTTTGATTATACGAGGGTAAATCAAATACGAAGCGGAAGTTGTTTTTAAAAATTTATTGGTTTAAGATTACATAATCTCCTAATTTTGTTTTGCATTTTTCACAACGGAGGAGTTTTTTAATGCTATCATCATAAAAAGAAGGGAGACGTGTTTGCAGCCAATTGCGCACAGATGTTTCAACATTATCATGGGCTCGCTCACCTAGAGCTTCTTTCAGAGGAACAAACACATGATAATTTTTTTTTAGTGAAACGAACTGGTACTTGGTTATCTTCAAAAATGGAAATACAAATCTTGTCTTCCGAAACCAAGAAAGATTCAAAAACACAACAGAGGTGACTCTAACGCGTTTCGATAGCCAAGCTATCATCTTCAGAGAGATTGAACTACAAATCTTGTCCCCTGAAACCAAGAAAGATTAAAAAACAGAACAAAGGTTGCTCTAACGCGTTTCGAGGTATCATCTTCAGAGAGATTGAATTACAAATGTTGTCCCCTGAAACCAAGAAAGAATCAAAACACAACAGAGGTTGCTCTAACGCGTTTCGATAGCCAAGCTATCATCTTCAGAGAGATACTATTTCAATCGCATGGTGGTAAGTCGGGACTATAAGGAGGGTGTTCTAATGTTGCCCAATGCATTTTCTCTCTTGACTCAGATTGGCTGAGTGGAAGCGGGCATTGTCGTCAAGTAAAATCACATTCCTGATCGAAAATTCGAGCCTCTTCCGCCGATATGCACGTTTTGCTTTATCCAATAGCTGGCAGTAGTAGGCAGCATTAACCGTACGACGTTCATGCAAAAAATCGACGTACACAACTCTTTTAAAATCCCAAAACACTGTCCCAAGAACCTTTTCAACTAAGACCCTTGACGGGTGCACCTTCCCCCTTTCTTCCTCACTCCATCCTTGCTTGCTTAGATTCAGGGGTGTAACGCTGGACCAAAGTCTCATCACCTAACAATGCGTTGCAAAAAACCATTACCTTCACGTTGAAAATGTCCCAGAACGCGTTAACAATACTCCAGAAGTTATTGTCTCTGTTCTTCAATCAAAAGACGAGGCAGAAATGTTTCGAAACCCCAGCTCATCTGTAAAGATGGATTGAGAAAAGCTTATTCCTATTTAAGCTGCAATTTCAGCAACCGTTAAACGACGATCGCCTTCCAAAAGGTGTTGAACAACGTTAATCTTGTTCGCAGTCACACTGGTCCGAGGACTACGGGCATGGGGTTCATTTTAACTTGAGTTCGTCCTCCCAAAAATTTGTTGTGCCATTCATACACTTGAGCTTTTTTCAAACAAGTATCCCCAAACTGTCTAGTCTGCGAAGCATTTCTGCAAACCTTATACCTTCAACGGCAACAAAATTAATAATAATGCGCTGCGCAACGTGCGGATGAATCTTTTGTATTTCATTTTGTCTTCAAATCAAAATGTAGACTTTTGTTTCAAAATTTCTAAAACATTTTTTATTCTTTGAAAGCCCGAAATTTTCAAAATTCGTGCTTTTAATTTGTTTCTTTCCCGAATTTTTTAGTGTAAACTCGCAATTTTCACATTATTCAGTAATTTGCAGATTTCTTTTTAATTTTGGCTCCCAATCTCTAACGTGGACTGGATTACAGTTGAATTGCACACCATAATAATGAAATAACGTCCCCCCTCCCACCAGTAAGGGGCCGATGATTTAAGTAGCCCGCCATAAAATTTGGAGCCCGTACGTCCCTGGGCGGTTCGTCTGTAGGCGCTGTGGAATTGCAGCACCTCCAATCTCGCTTTAGAGTTTTTTTTAATAAAAATTTTGATTTTTCTAAAGACTTTACCTTAAACCAGCGGTTCTCAAACTTTTTTGGTGAAGGAACCCTTTTAAAAAGCTAAATTTTTAATGGAACCCTAAATTCGAAATAAAAAGCCAATCCACTTATATGTGTATTGTTTATTAACAACAGCTTCTTTAATATATGTATTCATTTTATTATGGCCTCTGGCGGAGCCTTACCATACGCTTTGCGAAGCACCGGGGCTCCGCGGAGCACACTTTGAGAAACGCTGCCTTAAAGAATAAAAATTTTAAATTTTCTTTGATATCTTTTTATAGAAATTTCAAATTTCTTTCATGAATTTACGACATTTTAAAATCTGTTTTATTTTTAATTTTGACTAAAATGTATATTCAAAAATTAATTTTTATAAAAGTTTTGACGAAAAAAGCAATATTTTTGAAAGGAATTGAAAGTTACAAAAAAACGAAAGAAGTTTCTGTAAAAAGGTGAAAAATTTGAGAAAATAATTTACATTTTAAGAAAAAAATCTAAATCCAATTCTTCTCGCCTTTTGATATGTCTCTAAAAATAATTAATATCGAATCTTTTTACCTCAAATCTAAATTTCGCTTTTTTTTTTAAATTTTGAGATATTTCGATTTTCTAAAGGTAATTTTGATTTTCGTACGAAGTTTCCATTTTTTCTAGATATTTTATGTAAAGATATTTTTATCAAATTTAGACTTTTCCTGGAAATTGGTCCTTAAAATGTCTTCTTTTTTCAACTTCCCCAGATTTTGTTCTATTTCCCTCTATATTCAAAATGTCAAGTTTTTTAGGACATTTTGACATTTTAAAGTTTTGGTGGAACGGACTGGGCCTTGGTTATCTTCAAAAATTGAAATACAAATCTTGTCCCTTCAGGGGACAAGATTTTTATTTCGTCTTTTTCAGAAAGATGACTTTTTGGAAATTACAACTTCGAAATTACAACTTTTATCTGAAAATGTATATCTTAGGTTTTCAGAAATGTCCCTTCAGGGGACAAGATTTGTATTTTAATTTTTGAAGACTTTAAAGTTTATTTTATTTTGTTATTGTGACAAACAATTTTTAGGAAAAAACCCTAAAATTTTTATAAAAATTACAATAATTTAGGAAGAAATTTTAAGAAAAAAAACTGTTTGATCTATGCAAGTCAACGATTTCCGTTTTCACGCACTCTACTTTATGCAAAAAGCTAAATAACAACTGATTGGGTGCAAAATTAAACGAAATATGGTGAACTTTATGACAAAAAGTCGCGTTTTTTGGAATTTTAGGATAATAAAGCAAACCATGACCGTTGGTCGTGTTTTGCTACAATGACCAACGGTCGTGGTTTGCTACAAAACGTTACAAAAAAACTGAAGTTTCTCTAAAAAGGTGAAAAATTTGAGAAAATAATTTACATTTTAAGAAAAAAATCTAAATCCAATTCTTCTCGCTTTTTGATATTTCTCTAAAAACAATTAATATCGAATCTTTTTACCTGAAATCTTAATTTCGCCTTTTTTTAAATTTTGAGGTTTTTCCAGATATTTCAATTTTTTAAAGGAAATTTTAATTTTTGTACGAAGTTTCTATTTTTACGAAATATTTTATGTAGACATTTTTTCCAAATTTAGACTTTTCCTGAAAATTGGTCCTTAAAATGTCTTCTTCTTTCAACTTCCCCAGATTTTGTTTTATTTTCCTCTAAGTTTTTTCGGACATTTTGACATTTTAAAGCATTGGTGGAACGGACTGGTCCTTGGTTATCTTTAAAAATTAAAATACAAATCTTGTCTCTTCAGAAGACAAGATTTGTATTTCAATTTTTGAAAATTTTAAAGTTTATTTTATTTTGTTATTTTGAAAAACAGTTTTTAGAAAAAACCCTGAAATTTCTACAAAAATTTCAATATTTTAGGAAGAAATTTTAGGAAAACACTTTTTGATTTATGCAAGTCAACGATTTCCGCTTTTACGCACTCTACTCTATCCAAAAAGCTAAATAACAACTGATTGGGTGCAAAATTAAACGAAATATGGTGAACTTTATGACAAAAGGTCATGTTTTTGGCATTTTACGATAATGAAACAAAGCATGACCGTTGGTTGGGCTACAACACCAACGGTCGTGGTTTGCTTCAACGATCAACGATGGTCGTGGTTTGCTGCAACGACCAACGGTCGTAGTTTGCTACAACGACCAACTGTCGTGGTTTGCGACAACGACCAACGGTTGTAGTGCGCAATGTTTACAATATTTTTTAAAAACTGATTTTAAAGTTCAACTCATTTGCGAAAAAAAGTCAAAATTTTGAAAAAGAGTCGACCCTTTTTGAGCAAGTCGCAATTTTGTCAAAACTTTCTCGAACTGGTTTTTGTAGAATTCGATCAACATTTTTTAAAATCGCAGTTTAAGAAACTAGCTTCTTCAAAAAGATCGACATTTTCAGGAAAAGGTCAATTTTTCAAAAAATCAGGTTCAAAGTTTCGAGAGTAGGAAGAAATTAAAAAAATTTTTAAAGATCTCCAAATATTTGAAAAAAACCATATTCTGAAAAAAGTCAACTTCTAGAAAAAGTCTTTTGATGGGAAAAGGTCAAAGGGAGAAGGAAGTTCTGAATAAAAGATTAAATATTTCAAAAAAGTCAAAACTTTGAAAAAATTCAGCTTTACAATGGAGACAAAATTAAAAAAAATTCAATAAAAACCAAATTTAGGTAAAAGTCGAAATTTCGAAAGAAGGTGAGATCTTGAAAAAATCTTAAATCTCGAGAAATAGTCAAAATTTTGAGCAAAGGTCACAATTTTCAAAAAAAGATCGAAACTTTCGAAAAGGAAACTTTCGAAAAAAGAATTCATTAAAAACCAAATTTGGATAAGTCGAAACCTACAAAAAAAGTTGAAATTTTTAAAAACCTCTCGAGAAATAGTCACACTTTTGAACAAAGGCCAAAATATTCAAAAAAAAAGGTCGACATTTTTAATGGATCGAAATTTTGAAAAAGCCTCAATTTCAAATAAAAACCGAATTCAAATTCGGAATTTCGAAATAAGTCGAAGTTTTCAGGAGTCGGCACTTTCAAAAAAAGTTGAAAAGACTTTCCAGAAAAGTCGTAGATTTAGAAAAAATTTTTAGAAGTCAAAAATGTCAATTAAGTTATAATGTTCAAGTAAGTTAAAAAAAATCTAAATTTTAAAATATGTGCTGTCAGACAGACGCAAGGAGGGACTTCCTTCACCAAAGACACTTCCTCCTCTCTGGATCAGGGATTATAAACATGAATTCCACTAATTTTGGTGGAACGGAGTGATCCTTGGTTATCTTGAATAATTGAAAAACAAATCTTGTCCCCTGAAACCAAGAAAGATTAAAAAACACAATAAAGGTTACTCTAACGCTTTTCGACAACCAAGCTATCATCTTCAGAGAGATACTTGGTTCCAGGGGATAAGATTTGTTTTTCAATTAATTTTTATTAATACATACAAAGCTCAAGTTAGACCAACACTAGCCAATACTGTTCTCATGTTTGGAGTTAAGCCCCAAAACACACTTTAGCTCTCTTGAATTCAATTCAAAGAAGAGCGATTCGCCTGATTGATGACGAGAGTCTGACCGATTCTCTCGAAATACTAGAGCACAGGCGTATGGTTGGTGACTTGTTTTTTTTTTCTACAAGTACTATCACGGAAAATGCTCGCTGGAACTAATAGGATTGATCCCCTCAAGGGCAAGGTTCTTGAGGCATACTAGACAGCAAATTTCTGTGCGGTCCAGCTTGACACAGTGAGGACTTCTGTCTATGGAGACTCTTTTTTTGTAGAACTTCTAAGTTATGAAACTTGTTACCAAAAAGAATTTTCCCCAAAAATTACAACCTATCCTTGTTTAAGAAGGTGGTTCATCTCCATCTATCCTTGTTTCCGCATCCTACTCGCAGTGCTTTGAAAGCATAATGGGTTTTCCCTTTGCGAGTGGATTAAACTCAAAAAAAAAACATTCTTTACAGCAGCTTTTATTAATATCAGTAAAAATTTAGGCTTTCACCAAGTTGACAATTGTTCACGCCAGTCGTGCCCATTCTTGATAGCTTTGGTACTCTGACCTTTATTACATTTTTGATTTAACATTTCAAATATTTCAATTTGATTCGATACATTAACTGTAAAGCTAGTGGGTGGAGAATGCAAAATTCTATAGCACAACTGTCAACGTAATTAAGTAGTAGATAAAACAACGAACAACAGTTCAATGTTTCTCATTCCTTTCAGCTGCTAATCTGCTTTCATTGTCCTTAGATACAGTTTGGATTTTGTTTCATTTATTAAAAAAAGTCTTAATAAAACTAATATTTACTAAGTATTTACACGTGACTTAACCATGGTGATGTTTCATAGGATGTCTTCTCGATGATGGTAAACGTCTATTGGCTAAGACAGAGGGTGGCAAATCCTCTTCAGAAAGGGTAACGTTACACTTTTCCTGAGGCATATCAAAGACATACGACAAATCTATGTCATATTTGGGCAATTTATCCCTCAAGTATGAAATTACATTTTTCCCCAACTTGGGAAGACGACTCATAACAAAACTCGATAGATATCGCGGTTCTTTAGCTTTTTCAGCGCAATGAAGTAACAGAGCCCATGATGAATAATCAGAATCCAAAACGTAGGTGTTGTAGATGCCTTCATCTATAAAATGTGTTTATGATTCAAAGAAACTACGTCCTCGTGGTTTGACTTACAAGTTTCCTCAGCGTGTGTCCAATGGGCCGGTTGTCCCATATCGGGTATAATCCACGTTATGTTACCCACGAGACCTTCGTTTATGGGATCATCGATGAAACTATAGGTGAAATTCATTGTGATGTGCATCAGAAGTGGGGAAAGTGTAAATTCGGCCCTCATGCACCGGTAAGTCAAAGCTTCTTCGGAGCTCGCGTAGTATTCGATCACGTACCAACTGCCCAGCATCTAAAAATTTACACATTTTATATTACTACCATCAGTTGTCAACCTTCGTTTCTTTCTGATATCCTATCTTTGAATATTTTGATTTGACCTTCTTGGTCCATTTTACCTAATTTTGAAATTTGTTTTCCAATCTTCTTTGTTTGTTCGAAATTTTTGAAATTGAATTTTTTTTGTAAATTTTAATTTATTTTTGATTCTAGTGTTTCTAATCTACTTTCAAAACTTGGACTTATTGAAAAATTTCGACTCTGTCAAAATATCCGCTTTCAAAATATTCACTTTTTTCAAGGTCTTTAGTTCCTGCTGTATTCTTTATGCAAATCCTTGTATTTTATGTCTTCTATCTGCTTCCCACTATTTCAATACTCACGCCCGTCCATAAAAATAATTTACCAATGATTTTTAGCATCTACTAAGCAACTTAAACCGCGAATTTGTTCATGTAAATGAGGTGCAAGACTCAAGACCCACCGTGATCCATAACGGTAAAAAAGAAATTTCTTCTATAATATCAACGTTCAGATTTGAAATAAATCTTTCCATCTCGCTAATTAAACGTTCAAATACAAGGAGTGGACACCGACAATGATAAAATATACGTGCAAATAATTTTTAAGAGCATTAAAAATGCCAAGTGCGTTTCTAAACAGTTCTATTTACAGACTATTCAAATGAGGATTTTTACATAAACCCAGAAACTACTAACCTGCTTAACAATACAAAGAATGAATCGAACTTAATATCGCATTTTGTATACTCTTAAAAATCCGTAAAATTACTGACCTGCTCTAAATTGAAATTGCGTATGGCTTTCACTTTTGGGCAATGGGTTTTGTCCTCGGGTCGTTTTCGCATGGCGAAAATCCCGCACGATAGCAACAAAAGGGGCAATAAGTACTTCATGTTAAATGTTATGAAATATTCATTTATTCATTGTCTATTATAACTGAAATAATGTTACTTCCTTGGTTAGAAGATACTGCCTTATCGCTTTAGTGGGCGAAATACATCATTTGTTAGTGTAATTCGTATCAGTTTGTTTGCCCAAATCACAAATAAATTAATTAATAATAGCAATATGTGACGTTCGAGGGACTGTCTGTCATGAAATGAGTTGTTCCTCGAGAAATATTTTATTTTTCTACTTACCTCCATTGTCATTCAAACACTCGCACGTGAACTGTTGGATTCTACATCATAATAAAGGAATAACAACCCCTCAGTTAGGTGTTGGGAGCCAGTCCGTCCCTGACTAAATCCATTGCTTCTTTCTGTTACAAACGAGGAACCACCGAAGTTTCGGTTTTGGCCAAACTTTCAGTTTCGATCCAAAATCGACCGAAACATTGGCTCAAATTTCATTAATTAGGAATATTCAAAAAAAAATGTAGGCAACTTAGGATTGCTTGCAGACGTGAAAGCTTAAAACTAATTTTGGTACTACAGTTAAAATTTAATAATTTGGACGACTTTTTGCAGAATCAACCTCAAAAACTATTTATTAAGAAATCGATATAAAAGTTTGACACAAATGTCTAAATTACCATTACATATACGAGAACGAATTTTGACTTAAAATACGTACAAAGAATACAAAGAAAAATACTTACGCTTTATCAAAAATAACTTATCTGCTGAAATTTTACATTTTTGTGGGTTGGTTCCTTCTTGCAAAAACAACTTCGTACATAACTGTATAAAAGAAAGCCAATTTCGAGAAAAAAAAGTCAACATTTCTGAATTTTGATAAAATTATAGTTGATTTTCCGAAAAAAAATCCAATTTCAAGAAAAATAAGAAATTTTGAGAAAAAATTGATATTTGGCATTGAATTTAAAATTTTGAGAAATAGTCAAAGTTTGGGAATACTCATTATTAAAATCAATCTAATTTTAAAATCAATCTAAATTGTGGAATCAAAACAGGGAGATAAATCCGCAAATTTCGAAGAATTTTTGAGTTTTTAAATGGTACGTTTAGACACGTATTTTGAGAAAAAATCTAAATTACCATTACATATACGAGAACGAATTTTGACTTAAAATACGTACAAAGAATACAAAGAAAAATACTTACACTTTATCAAAAATAACTTATCTGCTGAAATTTTACATTTTTGTGGGTTGGTTCCTTCTTGCAAAAACAACTTCGTACATAACTGTATAAAAGAAAGCCAATTTCGAGAAAAAAAAGTCAACATTTCTGAATTTTGATAAAATTATAGTTGATTTTCCGAAAAAAAATCCAATTTCAAGAAAAATAAGAAATTTTGAGAAAAAATTGATATTTGGCATTGAATTTAAAATTTTGAGAAATAGTCAAAGTTTGGGAATACTCATTATTAAAATCAATCTAATTTTAAAATCAATCTAAATTGTGGAATCAAAACAGGGAGATAAATCCGCAAATTTCGAAGAATTTTTGAGTTTTTAAATGGTACGTTTAGACACGTATTTTGAGAAAAAATCAACTTTCGAAAAATTCAACATGTATACAATACAATTCTAGAGCTAAGTCGAAATTTCAAAAAAAAGCTTCATGTCTACGAAAATTTGTTAAAGTTGTTAAGTTTACGATCGAAATGTTATTCTTTATGTCAACTTTCATTACTAAAAATTTAAATATTTTCAAACTAGGTCACAAAAATGTTAAATAAATAAATGTTAAAAATTAATGAAGACGATCGAAATGTTTTGGAAATGTTGAATATTTCAAATTTTATTTAAAAAATACAAAACTTCCTAAACAGAGCAAATGCAAATTCGAACTTTTGAGAATTTTATAAAAGTTTTGGTGTAACTAATAGGAAACCCTGTTTACGTATTATTGCAATGGAGGTATATTAATTCTATTTATTTATATAACAAGAATTGCATCAAATGAAAAATTTAAATTTTCTAATAAATTAATATACACGTCAGGAAAGTCAAACACTGTCCATAGGGAGAATGTTAATGAGAGGTTTAACATTAAGAGCTAATAGTGGGATAGATGGGCGGCGCCTTGTATTCTCCTACACCGGTGTAAACAATTCAACGCAGAGCGCAGCGATCAGTGCTAGTGGAGATTTTAGTAGTACATCATAGCTTCTAACGTGTTTTCTTACGGAATTACTACTGGCAGGCAACAATTTTATTAAAATTTGCGTACCACATGCTGTTTGCTCTTTTAGTCCGTTGATTTAATCAACGTCTGGGGCAAAATAAAACTGATATTCTTTTATAACCAGAATAAATAAACGAGATTTTTTAAACAAAATAAATAATAATTCTAATGAAGAATATAACATAATAACTCTTTAAACATTACAATATAAGGAGTTCAAATAGGTGGCTGACTGTTCTTAACAATATTCCAGTCTGTTGTAAAACTCTCGACGAGTTTTTTCTAACATTTAAACTGGAAGATACGAGCAGGCAGCGTCATAGTAAGGGAATACGTTCAGCGGCCGTAGAAAACTATGGAAGGGACAATTCTTAGCGTTTTACATGGACAATGAGAATTTTTCCTTATCTGTATACAATAACAATAATATTTATTACACTTAATATATTTATATTAAATTATGATAAAATAATAATTTATATTAAATTTAAAAATTCTGAAAAAAATTCATATAATTTAAAAAAATCAAAATATTGAAAAATTGTCAAGAAACTCAAAAAAAGTAGACATTTTCAAAACTATTTCAAATTAGAAAAACAAAAACGTCAAAGTAATTAGAATATTTTCAATTCAAATTTTCGAGAAAGGCAGAACTACTAGACATAAAAGACATCGATTAAAAATAAATTATTTTTAAGAATTTCGACTCTTCTTGAAATTTCGACTTTAATCTTGAAATTTTGACTTTAATCTCAAAATTTCGACTTTAAACACAAAATTTCAACTTTAAACTCGAAATTTCGACCTTTTTCTTGAAATTTAGACTTTTTTTTTCGAAATTTCGACTTTGATATTAAAATTTTAAGAAAAAAAGTTGAAATTTTGTGAAGAAAGTCGAAATTCTGAGATTAAAGTCGAAATTTTGAGATTGTATTCAAAATTTTAGGATTAAAGTCGAAATTTCGAGAAAAAGGTCGAAATTTCAAGTTTAAACTCAAAATTTTGAGATTACTGTCGAAATTCTGAGAAAAATGTCGAAATTTCGAGAAAAAAATTCGAAATTTCGAGAAAAAGGTGTCTTCTTAAAGTTTTACCTTTTTTCTAGACAGAACATCGATTAAAAAGAAACCATTTTAGAAATTTCGAGAAAAAGGTCGAAATTTCTAAAATGGTTTCTTTTTAATCGATGTCCTGTCTAGAAAAAAGGTGTAACTTTAAGAAGACATTTAAAAAAAGGTTAAAATTTTCGAACAAAGGCGAAAATTCGAAAAAAGTCAAAATTTTGAAAAAATGTTAAAGAAATTTTAATATAAACATTTAAAATATTCAAAAATATGAACATTTTAAAAAAATAGCAAGTTTTTAAAAAGTTCAAAAGTTTGAAAAAAGTCAGGAATATAAAAAACAATCGAAATTTTGAAAAAATATCGAAATTATCAGTAAAGTTGAAATTTAAAAAAAAAACTCGAAATTTTCGAGTCTGAATTTCAAAAATTTTCAAAAAAAAGGACGAAATTTTCGATAAGGTCAAAGCTTTCAAAAATCGAGGTCGACATTTGAAAAAAGTAAAAATTTGAAAAACATCAACCATTGAAAAAAGTCAAAAATCTTAAAAAAGAACAAATTTAGGAAAATTGTGAAATTAAATCGTAAAAACATTCGAAAAACTCCAAATTTTCAAAAAAATTCAAGACCTAAAAACTGAAATTTCTATAAAAAGATTGCAATGTTTGAAGTCAAATTTACGATGTGTTAAAAGGACATCGAATCAAAGAAATTATATTTAGAAATTTCGACTTTCTTCTCAAAATTTCCACTTTTTTCTCAAAATGTCGACTTTTTTCTCAACATTTCGACTTTAATCTCGAAATTTCGAATTTCTTCTCGAAATTTCAACTTTAAACTCGAAGTTTTGACTTTCTTCTCGAAATGATGTCTTTAATATCGGAATTTCGACTTTAAACTCGAAATTTTGATTATTTTATCGAAAAGTCGAAATTTTAACTTTAACCGCGAAGTTTCTAAAAAAAAGGCGAAATTTTGGTGATTAAAAATATAAATTATTGAACGCACCCTACTCCCAACTGTCAATATTGTTGGGAAATGGGAGTGGTGGGACGCAACCGTCATCTCGAAATTTCGAGAAAAACGTCTAAATTTCGACTTTGATCTCGGAATTTTGAGATTAAAGTCGAAGTTTCGGGACTAAAGTCGAAATTTCAGGAAAAAAATTCGAAATGTCGGGAAAAAAGTTGAGATTTCTAAAAATGTTTCTTTATAATCGATGTCCTTTCTAGAAAACGGGGAAATTTTTAGAAGACATTAAATACTGAAATTTTTAAAAAAAGATTGCAATTTTTGAAGTCAAATTTACGAAGTGCAAAAACGACATTGAATAAAAGGATTTACATTTAGAAATTTCGAGTTTCTTCTCGAAATTTCCATTTTGTTCTCAAAATGTCGACTTTTTTCTCAAAATTTCTTCTTTAATCTCGAAATTTCGACTTTTTCCTCGAAATTTCGCCTTTTTTGTCGAAATTTCAACTTTAATCTCGAAATTTTAACTTTCTTCCCGAACTTTTGTCTTTACTCTCGAATTTCGACTTTAAACTCGAAAATTTGACTATTTTCTCGAAATTTCGAGATTGAAGTCGAAATTTCAACTTTAATCCCGAAATTTCTAGAAAAAAAGCGAAATTTTTGTGATTAAAAATAAAAATTACTGAACGCATCCTACTGCCAACTGTCAATATTGTTGGGAAAGGGGAGTGGTGGGACGCAACTGTCATCTCGAAATTTAGAGAAAAAAGTCTAAATTTCGACTTTAATCTCGGAATTTTAAGATTAAAGTCGAAGTTTCGGGACTAAAGTCGAAACTTTGTGAAAAGAAGTCTAAATTTCAAGAAAAAAGTCGAAATTTCGAGTTTAAGCCGAGAAAAAACTCAGAATTGCGGTATTAAAGTTGAAATTTCAACTTTAAACTCGAAATTTCTGATTTTTTTAAAATTCTTCTACGTTTTCGTACAAATTAAAAAAAAAGGCGAAGTTTTAAACAGACACAGTCGAGTTTTGAAAAAGTCAAAATTTCAAAAATGTCGAAATTTTGAAATAAGTAAAAATTTGTTTTAAAAAAGTAGGAATTTTGAAAAAAGTAAATTATGAGAGGCGCTCCTCGCTGGATAAGTCCTGCTGTGTGGCATTGGATTTATATGATACATCGAATATCGAATACCGATAAATCGAAACATATCGATATATCTTTTTCGATACATCAATTGAATACAGTATCGATGTTTTAAAAATTTTGTGCATCTCTATTTTTTAATAGTTCTTTTAACCCACTGTGATAGATAAAGTGACTTAGGTGGCTCTAGGACCTAGGATGCAGAATGATGATTAGGTGCTTTTTATGGTTGGTCACAGAGTGTCCAACGGACGATAATAATAATAATAACGTCTATAATCTACGTCCTAACTTAGTCTCTGGTCCTAATCCTACAGACTCTTGTTGGCCGCTATTACTGGTCTATAACCGGAAGGCGATTCGATTAGAAGACAAGGCAAAAAATACATGGTTCATTCGATCCATCATCCGCGAGATTTCGGCTCATTTAAATGCGCACGTAGTTTATCATTTCTCTGCTCTCCGTGCGATCGGAGCCCGCCCAAATGTCGAGCGGAATGAGGACGGAGGCCTCATTTTTATTTCGCACGAAGGCACTTGTTCATTCTCTCCACCTTCGAGCGGTCGTGATTAATACATATTTTAAACATTGTTACAAGCCGCCGCGGAATGCATCCTTAATATCCTTCAGCTTTTCATTTCTAACGCGACAACTGCAACGAGGAACTGTCTCAAGTTGGCAGAAAAGAAAAAATTCTAACTTATTAGCTGCCTTCGCAACTTTGCACAAGGCTGAATAACATCATATTTTTAAAATAAAACAATGTCTTATTTGATTAAAATAGCTCATTTGATTTAAATAGAATAGGTGATTTAAAAAATGTCCTTATTTTTGTCCAAAATTCATCCTTTTCATAGACAATTATTTGCCAAATTTGACCATTTTTGTCAAAATTTAACTTTCTGTGGAAAATTTCTATTATTTTCTCGAAATTTCGTATTTTTTTCTAGTACCTGTTAGAATTGAAGGTGGCGCCCAACAGTATATCAGGCATAAACATTGCCAATTGATTTATCTTTTATACGTTCTGTTATAACCTTAAATAAAATTGTACAATTGAGTTTTTACAACTGAAAGGTTAAATTCACTGGCATAAAAATAGCCTAAAAGGTACCCCCCAAAATACTGTACATTTTGGTAAAAGTTTCATTAAAATCGATTTAGCAATTTCCGATATTAGCCCGGACATAAGATCAGTCGACAGACAAAAAAACATCCACTTGGACCCATGGACACAGGCAGAATTTCCTTCAAGGGAGAACAACAATCATTCTGAAAAATGTATCGACAAGAAAAAGAAAACCTTCTGGTTGAGTAATGTAAACTTTTAACTTAAAAACTACACAAACTGCGGAGATCGAATTTCTATTCGAAATTTCGAAAAAGAGCCGAACTTTAAGAAAACACCTTTCGGAGAACTCCAAGAAAGGTCGAAATTTTGAAAAAGTCGAAATTTCAACAAGAGAGGACATTTCCAAAAGTCGATTTTTCTGGCAATTTCCAGAACAAGTCGAATTTAAATTAAAAAACTGCAATTTTCAAAAGTTAGTAACAACTACACGAAGTGGGGAGATCGAATTTCCAATCAAAATTTCAAAAAAGGGCAGAACTTTAAGTAAAAACTTTCGGAGACTGCAGAAATTTTGAAAAATTCGAAATTTTGAAACCACTGAAATTTCTAAAAGAGACGAAATTTTCAAAAGTCGATTTTTGTGGCAATTTCCAGAACAAGTCGAATTTAGATGAAAAAAATTACAATTTTCAAAATTTAGTAAAAACGATACGAATTAGGGAGATCGAATTTCCAATCGAAATTTCCAGAAAGAGCGGACATTTCCAGAAGTCGATTTTTCTAGCAATTTCCAGAACAAGTCGAATTTAGACCAAAAAATTGCAATTTTCAAAATTTAGTAAAAACGACACGAATTGGGGAGATCGAATTTCCTTTCGAAATTTCGAAAAAGAGCCGAACTTTAAGTAAAAAAAATTTTCGGAGGACTCTAGAAATGTCGAAATTTTGAAAAAGTCGAAGTTTCCAAAATAGAGGAAATTTCCCAAAGTCAATTTTTGTGGCAATTTCCAAAACAAGTCGAATTTAGATAAAAAAAATTGCAATTTTCAAAAGTAGTAAATACGACATGAACTGGGGAGATCGAATTTTCAGTCGAAATTTCGAAAAAGAGCCGAACTTTAAGTAAACATTTTTCGGAGAACTCCAGAAATGTCGAAATTTTGAAAAAGTCGAAGTTTCCAAAATAGAGGAAATTTCCCAAAGTCAATTTTTGTGGCAATTTCCAAAACAAGTCGAATTTAGATAAAAAAAATTGCAATTTTCAAAAGTAGTAAATACGACACGAACTGGGGAGATCGAATTTTCAGTCGAAATTTCGAAAAAGAGCCGAACTTTAAGTAAACATTTTTCGGAGAACTCCAGAAATGTCGAAATTTTGAAAAAGTCGAAGTGTTTAAAAAAAGGAGAAATTTCCAAAAGTCGATTTTTGTGGCAATTTCCAGAACAAGTCAAATTTAGATAAAAAATTGCAATTTTTAAAAGTAATAAATACGACATGAACTGGGGAGATCGAATTTCCAGTCGAAATTTCGAAAAAGAGCCGAACTTTAAGTAAAAACCTTCTGGAGA
This sequence comes from Dastarcus helophoroides, assembly GCA_028583605.1. Classification (NCBI taxonomy): domain Eukaryota; kingdom Metazoa; phylum Arthropoda; class Insecta; order Coleoptera; family Bothrideridae; genus Dastarcus; species Dastarcus helophoroides. The sequence continues at coordinate 35,012,227 of CM053327.1, forward strand.
ATTCTAGAAATGTCGAAATTTTGAAAAAGTCGAAATTTTGAAAAAGTTAAAATTTTGAAAAATTCGAAATTTAAAAAAAAGAGGAAATTTCCAAAAGTACATTTTTGTGGCAATTTCCAGAACAAGTTGAATTTAGACAAAAAAATGCAATTTTCACAATTTAGTAAAAACGACACGAATTGGCGAGATCGAAATTCCAATCGAAATGTCGAAAAAGAGCCGAACTTTAGGTAAAAATTTTTCGGAGGGCTCCAGAAATGTCGAAATTTTGAAAAAGTCGAAGTTTCCAAAAGAGAGAAAACTTCCAAAAGTCAACTTTTGTGGCAACTTCCAGAACAAGTCCAATATAGAAAAAAAATTGCAATTTTCAAAAGTAGTAAATACGACACGAACTGGGGGGACGGAATTTCCCGTCGAAATTTCGAAAAAGGTCCGAACTTTATGTAAAAACTTTCGGAAACTCCAGAAATTTTGAAAAAATTGAAATTTTGAAAAAGTTGAAATTTCCAAAAAAGACGAAATTTCCAAAAGTCGATTTTTGTGGCAATTTCCAAAACAAGACGAATTTAGATAAAAAAAATTACCATTTTCAAAATTTAGTAAAAACGACACGAATTGGCGAGATCGAATTTCCAGTCGAAATTTCGAAAAAGAGCCGAACTCTAAGAACAAATTTTTCGGAGGACTCCAGAAATGTTGAAATTTAGAAAAAGTCGAAACTTTGAAAAAGTTGAAACTTTGAAAAAGCCAAAATTTTAAAAAGAGACGAAATTTCCAAAAGTCTATTTTTATGGCAATTTCCAGAACAAGTCGAATTTAGACAAAAAAATTGCAATTTTCAAAATTTAGCAAAAACGACACGAATTGGGGAGATCGAATTTCCAATCTAAATTTCGAAAAAGAGCCGAAATTAAAGAAAAAACTTTCGGAGAATTCCAGAAATGTCGAGATTTTGAAAAGGTCGAAATTTCAAAAGGAGACGAAATTTCCAAAAGTCGATTCTTGTGGCAATTTTCAGAACAAGTCGAATTTAGATAAAAAAATTGCAATTTTCAAAAGTAGTAAATACGACACGAACCGGGGAGATCGAACTTCCAATCGAAATTTCGAAAAAGAGCCGAATTTTAAGTAAAAACTTTCGGAAACTCCAGAAATTTTGAAAAAGTCGATATTTTGAAAAAATTGAAATTTTCAAAAGTCGATTTTTGTGACAATTTCCAGAACAAGTCGAATTTAGATTAAAAAAATTGTAATTTTCAAAAGTTAATAAAAACGACACACACGAACTGGGGAGATCAAATTTCCAGTCGAAATTTCGAAAAAGAGCCGAACTTTAGGTAAAAATTTTCGAAGAATTCCAGGAATGTCGAAATTTCGAAAAAGTCAAAATTTTAAAAAATTCGAAATTTTGAAGTAATCAAAATTTTAAAAAAACGACAAAAAAAGACGAAATTGCAGTCCAATTTTAGAAAAATAGATGAATTTTGTGGAAAAGTCGAAATTTTCAGAAAAAATTCAATTTTAAATGGAAATTTCCACAAATAGAAAACACTGAATTTTGAAACACTCAAAATTTTGAGAATAAGATGAATTCCGAACAAGCTGAAGTTGAAGTCAAATTTAAAACGAAAATTCAAAAAAAAACAGGTAATAAACAAAATGAGACATCGAAAAAAGTCACAATTTTTGAAAAATACGTTGCAATTTCGAAATAAAGATCAAACTTTCTAGAAAATATGTCCAGAAACAGCAAATATTGAATTTTAAGACAGTCAAAATTTGGAGATTAAGACGAATTTCGAACAAGCTGAAGTTACCTGAAATAAAATTTAAAAAATAAATTTACATAAAACAGATAATTAACAAAATGGACTTAGGCAAAAATCACAATTTTTGAAAAATACGTTGCAATTCGAAAAAAAGATTGACCTTCTAGAAAATATGTCCAGAAACAGAAAATGTCGAATTTTGAGATAGTCAAAATTTAGAGATTAAGACGAATTTCGAACAAGTTGAGGTTACCTGGAATCAAATTTAAAAAAGAAATTTAGGTAAAACAGATAATTAAAAAAATGGAAAATCACAATTTTTGAAAAATACGTTGGCAATTTAGGAAAAAGATCGAACTTTCTAGAAAATATTTAAAGCTTTCAAGAGAATGTCCAATTTTAAGAGGAAAATTGAAATTTTAAGAACAAAGTAGTAATTTCGAAAAAGAAGAATTTCTAGAAAAAATTTTTTTAGAAAAGTCGGAATTTTCATCAAATCATATAAAAAATAAAAACCCAAAAACTCGAAAAATAAAATGAAAAAAGTTAAAATTTTCAAAGCTCTAAGTTCGTGAAAAGACGCAACTTTCAGAAAAAGTCGAATTTTGGGAAAAAATCACAATTTATAAAACTATTGTTCTCAAAATTTAAAATTCACTAAAGGCGGTGAATTCATAAGAAATTCTTTTCTCGCAGTGCCCAAAATTTCGAAAAAGAGTTAAACTTTAAGAAGAAATTTCCCAGACAACTTCAAGAAATGTTAAAATTTCGAAAAAGTAGGAATTTAAAAAAAATACGAAATTTCCAAATTAAAAAAAAATATTGCAACATTCAAAAATAGTTCTCTCAGAATTATTAATTTATTTAAATGTCAATATTCTTAAAATTTACAAGAAATCTTTTTCTCAACATTTACTAAAAATATTGTTTTCAGACTCAAGATTTCTATTAAAATTTCGATCCAATTTAAAAAAAAATAACCGAATTTTGTGAAAAAGTCAAAATTTCCAAAAAAAAATCAATATCAAATGAAATGTCCAAAAACAGAATATATCGAATTTTGAGATTAAAGTCAAAATAAGATGAATTTCGAACAATAATTTGAAATCATTGGGAATCAAATTTAAAAAAGAAATTAAGAAAAACAGGTGATTAACAAAATGGACTCAAGATTTTTGAAAAATACGTAACCTTTGGAGAAATTAAGAGAAAAAGATCGCATTTTTTAGACAATTTTTCAACTTTCCAAGAGGAAACCCAATTTTAAGATCAAAATTGTAATTTTGAAAATAAACTAGTAATTTTGAAAAAAAAGAATTTCGAGGAAAAAATTTGGAAAAGTGGGAGTTTTTAATAAATCATACTAAATATAAAAACTTAACCTTTCACAGAAGCTCGAAAAATGTCCAAAATACGAATTTTTGATTGGTCTAACGCGTTTCTGCAGCCAAGCTATCATCTTTAGAAAGATACTCTATCTCTCTGAGATACACGCACGAAAATACACGCAAAACAAAGGTTGCTCTAACGCGTTTCGATAGCCAAGCTATCATCTTCAGAGAGATAGAGCATCTCTCTGAATCTTCAGAGAGATGCTCTGTCTCTCTGAAGATGATAGCTTGGTTATCGAAACGCGTTAGAGCAACTTTTGTTGTGCGTGTATTTTTTTTGTAGCCATTTTGTAAAAAAAGTAAGTATTAAGATTCTAATATTAGAATTCTAAGCTCTGATGCTCAATTTACAATAATTCAAAAGTGAAAATTCACTTATGCTGACATAAAAGCGATAAATCAATCAATTTCGTCGACGTTTTCAATCGCTGGCGCGATTTGTTGCTCCATTTCGCCGGTGGACGCGCGTCTTCGAACGTGCGCCGATTATGGGGCATAGGCGCGGAGTTAATCGCATTATTTACCTACTTCTTCGGCGTAAAATAGCTTGATGACCACGACAAGGGTGATACAGAAGATGAAGTAACTGTACAGACTCGTGTCTGGGTCAGAAGGCGTTACGGGGGACCTTGGTGGGGCGCATCATCCTTTACCGCGTGGTGTGTGGTTGTGAGGTACTCCCCGAGACAGGTGAATTCCATTCCCAATTAGAACAAGAAGCATCGCGGCCGGTGTTACGTGTGTGTGAATGCGCCCTCGTATTCGTCGCAGTGTCGCCAAGATCGAACCCCGCGGACAGGATTACCAGACGCATTGTGACTCCGAGCAGGATCAGAATTATTAGGTAAATTACCTGATTTTCTTAACGACCGATTTCACTTTCGTTGGTTATTGTGTCAATGGGTAAACGATACTCGGATAGACAGTTAAGATGATTTAGTTACACTAATAAAGAATCCAAAACTTTGCAAAGTTGTCAGCGTCATTTTTTTTATAAGAAAACAGTTACAATTCAAAAACCGTTCGTCTAAATTATTGTCATTGGAATCTATTGATATTTTTTTAGCCAGAAATTAGAGAACATTGTTTTTTAAAAATTTAGTCAAAAATTTGAAAAAAACTGACAGAAATTCGATACAAAATTTACGAACATATTCGTGAAAAATTTTGCCAGAAATTCGAAAAGAATATTGTCAATATTTTGGGTAAAATGAAATCTAATTTACTTTTTCGAAATTGGTAAAAGGATTTCGTTAAAATTGGGGAAGAATTTAGTCGAAAATTCGGAAAAATTCTGACAGAAGTTTGATACAAAATTTACGAACATATTCGTAAAAAATTTTGCCAGAAATTCAAGAAAATTATTGTCAACATTTCGAGTAAAAAGAAATATAATTTACTTCTTCGAAATTGGTTAAAAAATTCTTTAAAATTCAAGAAGAATTTACTCAAAAATTTGGAAAAACTGACAGAAGTTTGATACAAAATGTAGGAACATATCTGAAAAAATGTTACCACAAATTCGAGACAAATATTGTCAACATTTTGAGTTTAATGAGATCTAATTTACTTTTTAGAAAGCAGTAAAAGGGTTTGGTTACAATTCGGGAAGAATTACGCCAAAATTTTGGAAAAAACTGACGGATATTGATATAAAAATTGTTATTTAAAATGAGACCTCATTTTGAAAGAAACTTGATTTCATGAATTCATGAAGAATTTGGTGAAAAGTTTCTGATAGAAATTCAGGACAAATTTTGCCAGAAATTGTAGAAGAATTGAATAAAAAAACTTCACAAACATTCAAGAAGAATGTGGTTAAGAAAGAGACTAAAAGTGTAGTTAAAGTTCATGAAGAATGTTAACAAAAATTCAACAAAAATTTGACAGAATTTTCAGAAATTCAGTGCCAAGGTTTAATTCATTCGTTTAGCATTTGAAAAGAATTTTTATTAAATAAAACTCAAGATGCATTTTGACAGAAATTCAAGAAGCATTTGGACAGAAATTTAAGAAGCATTTTGAGATAAATTCAAGAAGCATTTGGACATAAATTTAAAATGAATTTTACCATCAAGTACAGAAAAAGTTTGTCAGATATTCGATACAAATTTAAAGAAACTGAATTTCTCAAAATTCTGTGCCAAGGCTTAATTCATTCGTTTAGCATTTGAAGAGAATTTTTATTGAATAAAATTCAAGATGCATCTTGACAGAAATTCGAGAAGCATTTGAACCGAAGTTTAAGAAGCATTTTGACAGAAGCATTTGGACAGAAATTTAAAAAGAATTTTACCATGAAGTACAGAAAAAGTTTGTCAGATATTCGATACAAATTTACAGAAACATTCGTGAAAATGCTTCCTAGAAATTTGAGACAAATGTTGCCAATATTTTAAGTAAAATGTTACTTAATTTATTTCTTCAACAAATTATACGACTGATTCAAATTTTGGCAGAAATTTGGGAAGAAGTTATTTAAAAATTTGGAAAAAATGGACAGAAATTCTATAAAAAATTGCTAGAAGAAAGTTATATAAAATGGGACTTCACGTATTCGTTCAAAATTAAAAAAAAAAATTGTTGTGATATATTTGACTAGAAGTTTGAGATGAATTTTGACAGAAATTCAAGACAAATTTTGCCAGAAATCTGGAAGAACTTTAGTAGAAATCAAATTTGTTTTAAATTTAAAAAAATGTTGACAAAAAGCGGATCAAAATTTTGTCACGTATTTGTTCAAAATGTGAAAAAAAATTATGATTTATTTGAATAGAAGTTTGAAATGAATTTCGATAGAAATGCAAGGCGAATTTGTTCATAAATCTGGAAGAACTTTGGTAGAAATCAATTTGTTATAAATTAAAAATAAATGTTGCCAAAAACTAGATTAAAATTTTGGTTAAAATTCAAGAATACTTTTGATAGACAGAGAAATTTTTACCAGAGATTTGGACAAAACAAGGCATAATTCATTGGTTTAACATTTGACAAAAAGTTTGATTAAATCTCATGAATAATTCAGACAGAAATTCGAGAAGATCCTTTCTATACAAACAAGAAAATTTCTGAAAATGTTTTTTTAAAAATTGGGGAAAAAAGGGCGTAATTGCTTGTTTTGAAATCTAAAACGAATTTCGGTTCAAATTTTGATCGAAATTCGTAAAAAAATGCTCAAAAATTTGAGTAAAATCAGGCTTAATGTATGTGTACGTTCAAAATTAAAAAAACATATTGGTTGAAATTCTTCAAGAATTTTAAGTTGTAATTCATCAAGAATTTTAGTAGAAGTTAAACCCAATTTTAACAAAAACTCAAGTCTACTTTGTCAGAAATTCTAAAAGAATTACTAGATAGACATTCGAACATAATTCTAGCAGAATAATTTTGTCAGAAAATGGGTCAAAATTTAGTTAGAATTCATGACAAATTTGAATTGAAATTGAAAAGAATATTAACAAAAATTCAAAAAAAAAAATTAGCAAATTCACTAAGAACTTTTAGTTGTAAGTATCAAGAATTTTGGTAGAAGTTAAAGATCAATTTTGACAGAAATTCGAATTCACTTTTGTCAAAAATTTTAGAAAATTGACATTCAAAAACAATTCTAAGAGAAATTTAGGAAGAATTTAATTATCAAGAATTTTAGTAGAAGTTTAAGACCAATTTTGACCAAACTACTTTCTAATTTTATCAATAATTCTACTAGGTAGACATTCGAAAACAATTTTAACAGAAATTCAGGCAGAATTGTGCCACAAAATTGGCCAAAATTTAGTTGAAATTTATGACAAATTTAGACAGAAATCGAGAAGAGTATTAACAGAATTTCAAGAACAATTATACAAATTTATCAGAAATTTTTAATTGTAATTATCAAGAATTTTGGTAGAAATTTAGGACCAATATTGGTAGAAATTCAAGTCTACTTTTGTCAGAAAGTCTAGACATGCAAAAACAATTTTAACAGAGATTTAGGCAGAATTTTGCCAGAAAATGGGCCAAAATCTAGTTGAAATTGATGACACATTTAGACAGAAATCGAGGAGAATATTAATATAAATTCAAGAAAAATTTGACAAATTCACCAAGAATTTTTAGTTGCAAGTATCAAGAATTTTGGTAGAAGTTTAAGACCAATTTTGACAGAAATCGAATCCACTTTTGTCAAAAATTCTAGAAGATTGACATTCGAAAACAATTCTAAAAGAAACTTGGAAAGAATTTTGTCAGAAAATGGGCCAAAATTTAGTTGAACTTCAAGGCAAATTAAGATAGAAATCAAGGAGAGTATTAACAGAAAGTCGAGAAAAATTTGACAAATTCATCCAGAATTTTTAGTTGCAATTATCAAGAATTTTGGTAAAAATTTAAGACAATTTTGACAGAAATTTGAATTCACTTTTGTCCAAAATTCTGGGAGATTGACATTCGAAAACAATTTTAAAAGAAATTGAGGAAGAATTTTGCCAGAAAATGAGCCAACATTTAGTTGAAATTCAAGGCAAATTAAAATAGAAATCGAGGAGAGTATTAACAGAAATTCGAGAAAAATTTGACAAATTCAAATCATCAAGAATTTTTAATTTTATTTTATCAAGAATTTTTGGTAAAAGTTTTAAAACCAATTTTGAAAAAAATTTTAGTAATTTTGTCAAAATTCGGCAGATTGACTTTTGAAAAAATTTTTAAAAAAATTTAGGGAAGAATTTTGAGAAAATGGGAAAATTTAGTTGAAAATTCAAGAAATTTAAAAAGAAATCGAGGAGATATTAAAAAATTCAGAAAAATTTGAAAATCATCAAGATTTTTAGTTGTATTTTATCAAGAATTTTGGTAAAGTTTAAGACCAATTTTGACAGAATATCAAGTTTTACTTTTGTCAGAAATTCTAGAAGAATTTACTAGATTGACATTCGAAAACAATCTAAAGAAATTAGAGAATAATTTTGCCAGAAAATGGGCCAAAATTTAGTTGCAATTCAGCAAATTTAAACAAAATCAAGGGAATATTACAGAAAATTCAAGAAAAATTTGACAAATCATCAAGAATTTTTAGTTGCAAGTATTAAGAATCTTGCTAGAAGTTTAAGACCAATTTCGACAGAAATTCAAATTCACTTTTGTCAAAAATTCTAGACGATTGACATTCCAAAACAATTCTAAAAGACATTTAAGAATAATTTTGCCAGAAAATGGGTCCAAATTTAGTTAAAATTCAAGGCAAATTAAGATAGAAATCGAGGAGAGTATTAACAGAAATTGGGAAAAAATTTGACAAATTCATTAAGAACTTTTAGTTGCAAGTATTAAGAATTTTGCCAGAAAATGGGCCAAAATCTGGCTGAAATTAATGACACATTTAGACAGAAAATCGAGGAGAATATTAATATAAATTCAAGAAAAATTTGACAAATACATCAAGAATTTTTAGTTGCAAGTATCATGAATTTTGGTAGAAGTTTAAGATCAATTTTGATAGAAATTTGAATCACTTTTGTCAAAAATTCTAGAATGATTGACATTCGAAAACAATTCTAAAAGAAATGTAGGAAGAATTTTGCCAGAAAATGGGCTAAAATTTAGTTGAAATCAAGGCAAATTAAGAAGAAAAACGAGGAGAGTATTAACAGAAATTCTAGAAAAATTTGACAATTCATCCAAGTTTTTAGTAATTTATCAAGAATTTTGTATTTAGACAAATTCAGTCTACTTTTGTCAGAAATTCTAGAAGAATTTTATTGATGACATTCGAAAACATCAAAGAATGAGTAATTGAGAAAGGGGTAAAATTTGTTGAATTTAAAAATTTAACAAATGGAAAATTCAAATTTCAAAAAGTTTAACAAATATAAATAATTTGGCAAAATTTTAATGAGAATAAACTTCTAAAGTTTTTTAGAGAAAATTTTATGTTCGAAAATTTTTCCTAAGGTGGAAGAATTTTGTAAAAAATTCATACAAATTTTAAAATTTCCCAACAATTTTTTACAAAAATTTGAAAAAAAGTAGTTGTTAAATATTATCACTAAATGTTAAAAAAAACATTATGAGTAAGATAAGGTTAATATATTGGGGTCAAAATTTGAAGAAATTTGTGGGTTTAAATATCCGAAATTATGGCAGAAAATTTTAGATTTAAAATTAACAGAAATTCCCGATAATTTTCGTGAGAATTCTGTAAAAAATTGGGAAAAATTGGAAAAAAATGTTGAAAGAAATTCAGGAAAAGGTTGCCATAAAACGACTAAAAATTTTAAGTTGAAATTCCCTAAAAAAATTAGACAGAAATCAAAGCAAATTTTTGACAAAAAAATTAAAGAAACAGTTTGCTAAAATTTTAAATAAAGTAGGATTTAACTTATTTGCGTAACAGTGAAGGAATTTTAGTTGAATCGTCAGAAATAGAATCAAATTTTTTTCCTTAAATTATAGAAGACTAACCGTGAAAAAAAACGCATTAAGGTTTTTTTAGAATTTTTACGAATTTCAAGAAAATCGTTTGCCAAAAATTTCATACAAATTTGCAAAGAAATTCCGAAATTTTGGGGAAATTCAAAAAAAAATTTCAACATTTTAGTAAAATAAATTAAAATTTTAAAAAAATAATTCACGAAAAGAATCGTTTTGAATTTTTCAAAATTCTTCACGAATTTCAATAAAATTCGTTTTTAAAAAATTATACAAATTTTTTTAAAAAAATTCCTAAAAAATTTTTTAAAAATTCAAGAAAATTGCCAAAATTTTGAGTAAAATAAATTAAAATTTAAAAAATAATTCCAGAAAAATTTGTTTGAATTTTGTCAAAATTTTCCACAAATTTCCCAAAAAAAAATTCGTTTTCCAAAAAAAATTAACAAATTTAAAGAAATTCCTGAAAAATTTTTGTATGAAATTCAAAAAAAATCTTGAAAACATTTTTAGTAAAAAAAATTTAAAATTTTAAAAAAAAAATTCAGGGGAAAAATCCTTTTTAATTTGTTTAAAATTTTTTTACGAATTTCACAAAATTGTTTGCCAAAAATTCAAAAATTTGAAAGAATTTTTGAAAATTTTTTTTTTTGATTCAAGAAAAAATTGGCCAAAAATTTTGAGTAAAATAAATTAAATTATAAAAAAAAATAATTCACCGAAAAATCGTTTGAATATTTTTAAAATTCTTGAGGAATTACCCCTAAAAATCGTTTGAAATTTGTCAAAATTCTTGAGGGAATTACCCCTAAAATTTGTTTGCCAAAAATTCATACAATTTTAAAAGAAATTGAGGAAGAATTTTGCCAGAAAATGAGCCAACATTTAGTTGAAATTCAAGGCAAATTAAAATAGAAATCGAGGAGAGTATTAACAGAAATTCGAGAAAAATTTGACAAATTCATCAAGCATTTTTAGTTGTATTTTATCAAGAATTTTGGTAAAAGTTTAAGACCAATTTTGACAGAAATTCAAGTTTACTTTTGTCAGAAATTCTAGAAGAATTTTACTAGATTGACATTCGAAAACAATCCTAAAAGAAATTGAGAAATAATTTTGCCAGAAAATGAACCAAAATTTAGTTGCAATTCATGACAAATTTAAACAAAAATCAAGGGGAATATTAACAGAAATTCAAGAAAAATTTTACAAATCATCAAGAATTTTTAGTTGCAAGTATTAAGAATCTTGCTAGAAGTTTAAGACCAATTTCGACAGAAATTCAAATTCACTTTTGTCAAAAATTCTAGACGATTGACATTCCAAAACAATTCTAAAAGACATTTAAGAATAATTTTGCCAGAAAATGGGTCCAAATTTAGTTAAAATTCAAGGCAAATTAAGATAGAAATCGAGGAGAGTATTAACAGAAATTGGGAAAAAATTTGACAAATTCATTAAGAACTTTTAGTTGCAAGTATTAAGAATTTTGCCAGAAAATGGGCCAAAATCTGGCTGAAATTAATGACACATTTAGACAGAAATCGAGGAGAATATTAATATAAATTCAAGAAAAATTTGACAAATACATCAAGAATTTTTAGTTGCAAGTATCATGAATTTTGGTAGAAGTTTAAGATCAATTTTGATAGAAATTTGAATCCCCTTTTGTCAAAAATTCTAGAATATTGACATTCGAAAACAATTCTAAAAGAAATGTAGGAAGAATTTTGCCCGAAAACGGGCTAAAATTTAGTTGAAATGCAAGGCAAATTAAGATAGAAATCGAGGAGAGTATTAACAGAAATTCTAGAAAAACTTGACAAATTCATCCAAAGGTTTTAATCGTAATTTATCAAGAATTTTGGTAGTTTAAGACCAAATTCAAGTCTACTTTTGACAGAAATGCTAGAAGAATTTTATTGAATTGACATTCGAAAACAATCCAAGGAGTAATTGAGTAATTGAGAAATCGAGGAGAATACTATCAGAAATTCAAAAAAATTTGAACAAATTGGAAATAATTTTGGTCAAATATTTAAATGAAATAAGGCTTTATTTATTCGTTTTTTACTTGAGAAGAATTTTCATGGAAATTCGAGAAGAATTTTTCCCCAAATTGTGGAAGAATTTATCAAAAATTCTATACAAATTTTAAAAGAGATCCCCAAAATTTTTATTCTTCATGGTAGACCCTTATTGACCTTATTAACCTCTTAATTTGTGAACTGTCTTGAAGTGACGTTTTCAATAAATTTAAATATCACGTAGTCGCATTTCAAAAATTGTTTAGAAAATTGTCAACAAACCATAAAAATTTAAATATTTCCAAACTGGGCCGAAAAAATGTTAAATAAATTGAAAAAAACCCAAAATTTTTGTCAAAAATTTGAAAAAAAGTAGTTTAAGTATTATCACTAAATGTTAAAAAAAACATTTTCAATAAGATAAGGCTTAAAGTATTGGTTCAAAATTTGAAGAAATTTGTGGTTCGACATTCATCAGCAGAAAATTTAGACTAATTTTAACAGAAATTCAAGATAATATTCGTCAGAAATTCTATAAAAAAAATTGCTAGCAATTCGAAAAAAATGTTGACGGAAATTCAGGGAAAAGGTTGCCAGGAAAACGACTAAAATTTAAGTTGAAATTCATAAAGAAATTAGACAGAAATCGAGCAAAATTTTGACAAATTTGCAACGAAATTCCTGAAAATTTTTGTATGAAATTCAAGAAAAATCTTGACAACATTTTGAGTAAAATAAATTAAATTATAACAACTAATTCTTGAAAAAAATCCATTTGAATATCTGTCAAAATTCTTGACGAATTTCAGCTAAAATTCGTTTGTCAAAAATTCATACAAATTTGTAAAGAAATTCCTGAAAATTTTGTTATGAGGTTCAAGAAAAATGTGGCCAATATTTTAAGGAAAATAAATTAAATTATAAAAAAAATAATTCACAGAAAGAATCGTTTTGAATTTGTCAAAATTCTTCACGAATTCCAACTAAAATTCGTTTGCCAAAAATTCATGCAAATTTGCAAACACGTTCCTAAAAATTTTTGTACAAAACACAAAAGGAATGTTGGCAATATTTTAAGTAAAAACAATTTAATTATAAAAAAATAATTAACGAAAAAATTCACTTTGAATTTCTCTCAAAATTCCTGACGAACTTCAACTAAAATTCGTTTGCCAAAAAGTCATACAAATGTGTAAAGAATGTGTAAATTTGTGTATGGAATTTTAAAAAAATATTACCAATATTTTGAGTAAAATAGAGGTTAATTTTTAAAAGTTTGAGCTAAACATACTTATACAAACATGATGAAGAATTTAGCCAAACATTTTGAAAAAGATGACAGAAATTAGAGCAAACATTTTCTATGAAATATAACAAAAAGGAAATGTTCTTCATTTGTTTAAAATTTGAAAAACGAAACTTAAACTTTGTGAAGAATTTTGGCAAAAACTTGGAATCGAATTTTGACAGAAATTCGGAAGGAATTTTGACAGAAATTTTAGAAGAATTTGTTAGAAATTCTAGAAGAATTTATTAGAAATTCAAACCATTTATGTTAGAAAAAGGTCACCAAAAGTGAACTAAAATTTTGATTTTAATTCTAAAAAAGTCTTTGTAAAAGATGTAAAAATTCGACAATTGGAGATATTCGCTTAACTTGCAACCTTTGCAAATAATGAATAGACTAAGGATATTGACTGAAACGTTTCGACGTCAAATAATCCAAAAGATACCGAAAAACTTCAAGATGTCCGCTGAGACTCCAGAAAAAAATCACTTAATTGGTTTTTTCTTTTTAAAGTGACAATTTCTTTAGGCGCATTTTGGTTAGGGGTAAATTCATGATTTCGCGTTACCATTGCGCTTTACCTTCAGGCGTTAGCATCATCTTAAATTATCCCAACATTTTTCTTAAAATTTGAAGAGAATTTCGTTTGAAACTAAAAAAGAAACTTATATGGGAATGATTTTGCTTAAAAATGCGTCCACTGAAGTAATTAGTTCGACGTTTGTGTGATATCCTGTTGTACTTTCAATAATGTGATGCGCGCTAGACTAAGAACCATAGAACCATAAATTATTTTTTTTATGAAACTAAAATTGACGCTTCGTGTTAGATTATAATTTATAATGTACATATTCCTTTTTAGACTCGTTTACTCTTCATTAGGTTTTGAATTATTTGCTCATTTCGCAGGAATTACTTAATAACAACGTTAGTTACTTTAGATTAGCAATAAACGTTTATTTAAATGAAGTGAATCTGCATAAACGTATGCTAATTTCGCGGTGTAAATAGACTTTGAGGCATTTCACACGAAATTAAATATCTATAAACCTATTTAATAGATAGCTGCAAGCGTATACATTGTAATTAATGCACTTTGTAATTAAGACGAAATTCTTGCAGTAATTTTTTTAAAATTTGCTAATAAAACAATTTAAGTTCCAAGGATAAAAAAGTTAGTATTTAAAGGTTCCAAAAATTTTAACTTTTTTTTTCACGAAAAATCATTGATTCGTCGTAAAATTCTCTAAACATGCAAGCCCCTGATTAACGCCTTCTAGTTTAAAACTGAATTTTTGCAACTTATGCGAAACCAAATTTGTCATTGAAGCGACGATATTACAGAAGTAGCATGTCTATTAATTTTCAGATCATTTTAGGTTTGAACATTATTAGACTATTATCTATATTAGCAGCCTCTTAGATACTTGACACTTGATAAAATACGTAAAAAACGAACAGTTGTTTGCGTTTCATTTTTAGTGTGAAGTTCCTGAAAAGACTACGAGATGAGCGCTACCAAACAAAGCATCACTGGGAGCAGCACTTCGTTTTAAAATACAACTATTTAAGGTATAACATTTCCAACTTCAAGTTAACTTCAAAATTTTGTCTTTATTTTGTTTACTACTACTTCATATCAGTGTTGGAAATTTAAGAGCTAATAAAAAATAAAATTTCCGAATTAGTTTAGAGCAAATAAAATTTCGTTAAAATTTTTTTTCTTTTTTTAACATTTCATTTTCAACAAAGTCGGTATTCAAGTTTCAAATATTTTGTCAAAAATTGAAGTTATCTTTGTTAAATAACCATAAAAGCTAAATTTGGGGTAACATTATTTGAAAGATGTGATTGGACGTCTCATGGATCAATTAAGTAAGAGCTGCGTTGGCGCAAAAGTCGGATGATTTTAATTCAGTTAGCCAGCTTGTCTCTGTGTCAATGTCAAGGCCTACCTGATCTTCCGACTTAATCACCAAACCAGTACCACAAATTTTAGTGGTTCAAGTTAAGGAATTCATTCACGAATGTTTATATCCTTCATTAATGTTAGGAATTTCTTCGAAATGTACTCTGTAAGAAGCGGAAAAAATAATCCCAAGACGTATAACTTTTTCTCGCTTCAGCGAACATAGAATAAGTTAACAACATTTACAGAACTTTAATGTAAACACTATATAAGAATAGCTAGAATAGTGGGGCGTTTATCCCCCCTCCCACCCCTGGTTAATGCAGGAAATCGAAAAATGGGGGACTTTTTTCTTCTTCGAAATTCATCCTTTCCTTGAACCAGCTTCGACTTCTTTTTCCAAATTTCGTATTTTTTCACAAAATTTGTCATTTTCTTTTGAAATTTTGCATCTCTCCATAATTCGACTTGTTTTATCAAACACGACTTTCTCAAAATTTCAATTTTTTTCAGAATTTCAAATTTCTTAAAAATTCGTTGTTTTTTTTTCTAAAATTTCGTCATTTCTCGAAATCTGACTGTTTCTTGAAAATTTAGATTTTTTAAATGCTGCAAACAGCTAGTTTATTAAAATTTGCCTTTTTCTGGTTGATCTTCTAATAAAATAATAATAAATTTGAAAAAAATATCTGTCCGGAAATTCTGAAAGATAATTGTTGGAAATTTTAAATTGTTGTAAAAGGACAATTTTGTTTTTAAATTTCAACCGTTATCTAAATTTTTGGAAATTTTAACCTGTTTGCCAAAATTTCGACGTTTATCTCAATATCTAGTAAATCGAATTTAAAACAAAAATCGAACCTTTCGAAAAACTTCCAAAAGTATCGAAATTTCCAAAGGTCTAATTTTGTGAGAAAGGGCGTAGTTTCCAGAGAAAATCGAATTTAGAGGAAAAAAAAAATAATTTTTAATAATATTTCTCCAAGAATTTTTACTCTAATTTAAATTTTGAGAATAAAAAAAAATAAAAGAATTTGCAAGACATTTTTTCTCTAAATTTACTAAAAATATTATTCCCAGAATTTGTATTAAAATTTTGATCCAATTTTGGACAAAAACGAATTTTGAAAATAAGTCGAAATAGTCGAAGCAGAAATTTTCAGACATTAAATTTTGAGATACAAAATTTCGATAATATGACGAATTTTGAAAAACAGGTTGACATTTCGAGAGATTTAAATTAAAATAAAAAAATTTCAGAAAACACCTAATGTTACGAAAAACGAATGCCAAAGAGATAGGGTTTTCGAAAAATGTGGTCAAAATTTTCAGAAAAAAATCGATATTTTTAAAAATATTGAAAATTTTAAAGACATGATCCAAATTTGTGACCAAATTTCGAATATAAAGCCGTACTTAATAAAAAGGTAATTTTGGAAAAAAAAATTGAAATTTTTAAAAAAATCAAAATATAAAAAACCTAATTTTCTAGAAGAATTTTACTAGAATGACTTTAGAAAACAATTTTAAGACAAATTTAGGAAGAATGTTGCAGGAAAATGAGCCAAAATTTAGTTGAAATTTAGACAGAAATCGAGAAAAGTATTAGCAAAAATTCAAGAAATTTCCATACATTAAATTTTGAGAAACGAAATTTCGAAAATAAAACGAATTTTTAAAAACAGGTTGAAAATTCCGGGAATTTAAATTCAAATAAAAAATTTTTTTAGAAAAATCCCAATGTTACAAAAAACGAATTTAAAAGAAAAAGGTTTTTTGAAAAATGCCGTCGAAATTTTGAGAAAAAAGTCGATATTTCTAAAAAGATTCAAATTTCAAAAACATGATCCTTTGTGAGCAAATTTTGTGTATAAAGTCGTGATTTGGAAAAGGCAATTTTGGCAAAAAAAATCTAAATTTTCTGAAAATCATTGTATAAATACCTAAAATTTGAAAGTAGTCGAAAAATGTGGAAAATTCAAAAAAATCAAAATTTGAAATGGTCAAATTTTGTGAAAAAAAACGTGAAATTTTTATAAAAAGTCGAATTCTGAGAAATAAAATCGCAATTTTCAAAAATATTTACTTTTTTATTTATTAACAAAATATTTAAATTTTTGTAAAGAAGCCGAGTTTACAACAAATCTACTTCTTGAAATTTCCAAAAATATATATTTCTCGACACTTTTACTTATTTCTTATCATTCTAATCTAACTTGGAAAAAAAAACGATTTGGGTAAGTCGAAATTTCAAGGAAAATCCATTTTCCGAACAAAATCGACATTTCTGGAAATAGAACATCGCATTTTGAGGTCTTCTTCTTCTTCTTCTTCTTATTACCTGTTACGATATCCTTGGCCTACCAATACTTCTTCTTCCGATACATGAGATAAAAGTCAAAATGTCGAAAATAAGTCTAAATTTGGGATGCAATTTTTTAAAAGTTAAAATTTAAAAAAAGCTGAAATTTTCAGAAAAAGACACATGTTAAGAAAAAGGGCAGACTTTTGACAAAAAGACTAATTATGAAAGAATGTCGAAAAAGTTGAATTTTTGGAATAAAATCGAAATTGTGAAAAAAACGATTTTTAGGCGAATTTTGGGAAAAAAGACTAATTGTACCAACAAATTTCGAGAAAAAGATGACTTTTAAGAAAAACTATTAAATATCAGAAGTACTGAACTAAAAATCAAAATTTCGAGAAAATTAATAAATTCGGAAATATTGAATATCAGAAGTATTAGAATAAAAATCAAAATTTCGAGAAAGTTAACCAACCTTAAAAAATCAGTCAAAATTTCTGAAAAAGCAGTTTCTAAAAGGTTGAGATTAAAAAAAAATTCCAATGTTAAGAAGATTGAGTTTTATTGGTTTTTCTTCGCCAGTTACTCCTTCCACAATTCTAGATTTCCAGTAACCTTCTGTTAAAGATTGGCGATCTCTTAGAGATTGCGTCAAGCAGGGATTGCGTTGGATCTTTGTTTGTCAATCGCTGTTTGTGACTCAACACTGAAAAACACTTAAAACTATCTTAAGATTTTAAATAAAACATGAATGAAAATACCAATACTTCGCATTGAAGAGAATGTCTAAGAATAACGAGATTAAAAATAATCGAAACATCGAGAAAACAGTCAAAATTTCCAGAAAAAATTCGAAATTTTCCAGATAAAGTTAAATTGTAGGAAAAAAGCATTTGTGAATAGTTTGAATTTAAAAGAAAGATGAATAATTTTGCCCAGAAGATTATTGGTCCATAGAGAAACTATGAAAAACTCCAACAAGTGTCTTATGCAAGTAGAATGCAACCTATACTACAGTATGCAGCCCTCTAAATCTGTATAGCGGTTCATAGATACCAACAGTTGAGCCATAAAGGCTAAGCAAAGATGCTGCTCTCTAGGAAAGACCCAGAAGACTATTGGTACATAGAAAAACTGTGGATAACTCCAGCAAGTGTCTTATGCAAGTACAATGCAACCTAGGCTACAGTATGCACCTCGATTACAGTATGCAGCCCTCTAAGCTTGCATAGTGGATCATCGGCGTCCGAGCTACCAACAGTTGAGCCACAAACGCTTAACAAAGCGCTTGCTCTCTAAGAAAGTCCCAGTAGACTAGATTCTAATTTTCAAACTCTGAATCTGATAAACCTTCAAACCTATTGGTCTGTGTGTTAAAATCTAGTCTTCTGGGACTTTCTTAGAGAGCAACCGCTTTGCTTAGCGTTTATGACTCAACTGTTGGTACCTATAAACCACCATACACGCTTAAAGAGCTGCATACTGTAGTCTAGGTTGTATACTGAAGCCTATGTTGCATTTTACTTGCATAAGGCACTTGTTGGAGTTGTCCACAGTTTCTCTATGGACCAAGAGTCTTCTGGGGCTTTCCTAGAGAGAAACCTTTTTGCTTAACGTTTATGGTTCAGCTGTTGGTACCTATGAACCACTACACACGCTTAGAGGGCTGCATACTGTAGTCTCCGTTGCACTCTACTTGCATAAGGCACTTGTTGGGGTTATGTACCGTTTCTCTATGGAACAATATCCTTCTGGAGCTTTCCTAAAAAGCAGCATCTTTGCTTAGCCTTTATGGCTCAACTGTTGGTAGCTATGAACCACTAAACAGACTTAAAGAGCTGAATACTGTAGTCTTGCATTCCACTTGCATGACACTTGTTGGAGTTGTCCATAGTTTCTCTATGGACCAATGCTCTTCTGCCGCTTTCCTAGAGAGCAACATCTTTGTTTAGCCTTTATGGCTCAACTGTTGGTACCTATGAACATTGTACACGCTCAAAGGCTTGCATACTGTAGTCTAGGTTGCATTCTACTTACATAAGACAGTTGTTGGAGTTATCCACAGTTTTTCTGTGGACCAATATTCTTCTGAAGCTTTCCTAGAGAGCAGCATATTTGCTTAGTGTTTATGGCTCAACTGTTAACACCTATGAACCACTGTACACACTTACAGGGCTGCATACTGTAGCCTATGTTGGATTCTACTTGCATAAGACACTTTTGGGAGTTATCCACAGTTTCTCTGTGGATTAATAGTCCTCCGGGGCTTCCCTAGAGAGCAACATCTTTGCTTAGCTTTTATGGCTCAACTATTGGTACCTATGAACACAGTACACGCTTAGAGGGCTGCATACTGCAGTCTAGGTTGCATACTGTAGCCTAGGTTGCATTGTACTTGCATAAGACACTTGTTGGAGTTATTCATAATTTTTCTATGGACCAATAGTTTTCTGGGGCTTTCCTGGAGAGCAACATCTTTGCTTAGCGTTTATGGCTCAATTGTTGGTACTTATGAAGATTGTACGCGCTTAGAGAGCTACATACTGTAGTCTAAGTTGTATTCTACTTGCATAAGACACTTGTTGGAGTTTTCCATAGTGTCTCTATGGACCAACAGATTTCTGGGGTTTTTCTAGAAAGCAATATCTTTGATTAGCGTTCATGGCTCAACGGTTGGCACCTATGAACACTTACACGCTTAGAGGGCTGCATACTGTAGTCTAGGTTGCATTCTGCAGCCTAGGTTGCATTCTACTTGCATAAGAACTTGTTGGAGTTATCCACAGTTTCTCTATGGACTAATAGTCTTCTGGGGCTTTTCTAGAGAACAACATCTGTGCTTAGCGTTTATGGCTTAATTGTTGGTACTTATGAACATTGTACGCGCTTAGAGGGATGCATACTGCAGTCTAGGTTGCATTCTACTTGCATAAAACACTTTTTGGAGTTTTCCATAGTTTCTCTATGGACCAATAGTCTTCTAAAACTTTCCTGGAGAGCAATATATTTGCTTAGTGTTTATAGCTCAACTGTTGGTACCTGTGAATCACTGTATATGCCTAGAGGGCTGCATACTGTAGTCTAGGTTGCATACTGTAGCCTAGGTTGCATTGTACTTGCACAACACACTTGTTGGAGTTATCCACAGTTTCTCTATGGGCTTATAGTCTTCTGGGGCTTTCGCAGAGAGCAACATATTTGCTTAGCCTTTATGGCTCAACTGTTGGTAGCTATGAACCACTATACAGACTAAGGTAGCTGCATACTGTAATATAGGTTGCATTCTACTTGCATAAGACACTTTTTGGAGTTTTCCATAGTTTCTCTATGGACCAATAGTTTTCTGGGGTTTTCCTAGAGAGCAGCATCTTTGCTTAGCGTTTATGGCTTAACTGTTGGTACTTATGGATCACTGTACGCGCTTAGAGGGCCGCATACTGTAGTCTAGGTTGCATTCTATTTGCATAAGACACTTGTTGGAGTTATACACACTTTCTCTATGGACTAATAGCCTTCTGGGGCCTTCCTAGAGAGCAGCATCTTTGCTTAGCATTTATGGCTCAACTGTTGGTACCTATGAACACTGTACACGCTTAGAGGGCTGCATACTGCAGTCTAGGTTGCATACTGTAGCCTAGGTTGCATTGTACTTGCATAAGACACTTGTTGGAGTTATTCATAATTTTTCTATGGACCAATAGTCTTCTGGGGCTTTCCTGGAGAGCAACATCTTTGCTTAGCGTTTATGGCTCAATTGTTGGTACTTATGAAGATTGTACGCGCTTAGAGAGCTACATACTGTAGTCTAAGTTGTATTCTACTTGCATAAGGCACTTGTTGGAGTTTTCCATAGTTTCTCTATGGACCAACAGACTTCTGGGGTTTTTCTAGAAAGCAATATCTTTGCTTAGCCTTTATGGCTCAACTGTTGGCACCTATAAACACTTACACGCTTAGAGGGCTGCATAATGTAGTCTAGGTTGCATTCTGTAGCCTAGGTTGCATTCTACTTGCATAAGACACTTGTTGGAGTTTTCCATAGTTTCTCTATGGACCAATAGTCTTCTGGGGTTTTCTTAGAGAGCAGCATCTTTGCTTAGCGTTTATGGCTTAACTGTTGGTACTTATGAATCACTGTACGCGCTTAGAGGGCCGCATAGTGTAGTCTAGGTTGCATTCTATTTGCATAAGACACTTGTTGGAGTTATACACAGTTTCTCTATGGACTAATAGTCTTCTGGGGCCTTCCTAGAGAGCAACATCTCTGCTTAGCATTTATGGCTCAACTGTTGGTACCTATGAACATTGTACACGCTTAGAGGGCTGCATACTGTAGTCTAGGTTACATACTGTAGCCTACGTTGCATTCTACTTGCATAAGACACTTGTTGGAGTTATCCACAGTTACTCTATGGACCAATAGGCTGCTGAGGCTTTTCTAGAGAGCAGCAACTTTGCTTAGCCTTTATGACTCAACTGTTGGTACCTATGAACCATTATACAGACTTAGAGGGCTGGATTCTGTAGTATAGGGTTGCATTCTACTTGCATAAGACACTTGTTGTAGTTATCCATAGTTTCTCTTTGGATCAATATTCTTCTGAAGCTTTCTTAGAGAGCAATTGCTTATCGTTTATGGCTCAACTGTTGGTACCTATGAACCACTGTACATGCTTAGAGGGCTGCATACTGTAGTCTCGGTTGCATTCTATTTGCATAAGACACTTATTGGAGTTGATCATAGTTTCTCTATGGACCAATAGGTGGCGGTATTTTCCAATCACAGGCAGGATGTCCCTTGATTCTATAGTATCTACTTGCTGGAACATAGGTCAGCATTCGGGTTCGATGTCTCAAGCTGACGAGATCTACCTAATAAGGTCGAAACCAGTGTTTGGTTCCCAAACTCTGAATTTGATAAATGTCCTTATTGATCCGTGCATTAGAATAAAACCTAAATTAAATAAGATGAATTTTAAAAGAGGTCGAAATTCTGAGAAAAAAAGGAATTTCTTAGAAAAAAACCAATTTCGAGAATAAACTAAATGTTGAGACAAAAATGTAAGTTTCGCACAGAAAGCCAAACTTCGAGAATATTCAAATTTGAGAAAATACTGAAATATAAAGGATCAGTATTTCTATTCATGTTTTATTGGATCAGATTTTGGGATAAAACAGAATTTCGAAAAAAGGAGGATTTTGAGAAAAATATGGAAATTTGGAGGAATAGACGATTGTCGAGGTAAAAATCGAAAATCTTAAAAACTTAAACGAATTTTGAAAAAAAATCAAAATTTATTAGAAATCTAGAGTTTTTCAGACGGAATCCAGCTTTGTCGAAAGAGAAAACGCGACATTTGAGAAAAGCCTAGCCAAAAAAATTGAAATTTGAAGAACAAAGAGGAAATTTCTCGGCTCAATATCTCTTTTCTAATGATGCCTGAGATAAGTGACACAAGCTTCTCACCCTTCCCGAAATAAATTTCCAAAGAAAATTTTCTCAAATTTTTATTTCTCATAAAAATTTAAAATACCAACAAATCATAAAAAAAATTTCTGTTCCATATTATTCTCAAAATGTTTTCCTTTTGGTCAATTAATAAATTTTTAGTAGAAGGCCAAATCTTGGGACATAAAAAACGTAAATCCTTATTGAGATTTCCCACCAAATAGTAATTAATTTTGTTCGAAAGAGATGGGTTATTAAAAAAAAATCAGTTAAATCCAAAGCGCTACACAGACTGATTAACCATATTGACCTAAATCTCCTTTCGCATTTTAATTCGAATCTTCTCCGTTCGCGATTGTATAACGAATGCAACAATTTTAGACAGATGTTCCCCATTGCTAGTTTAATTGTTAATATTCATAAGCAGTGTTCATTATTTAATGATACATTCAATTAAATTTCTGAAATTTCGCCCGAGAAACGGTGCTGATCGTTTTTTAAACCATTCTAATTTGAAACCATTAAAAATAGCGTCGATTCGCGCTCCAGGCCATAACAGAAAAAAGTTCGGTTTTGAGCAGCATCGTCTGACCCAGATTCGTCGCATTTTACAATGTTTTAATGAAAATTTATGCGGAAATATGAGATTCTTTTCGACGGACCCGCATATATTTGTTAATTTAGATCGCAGAGGATGACATATTTATACGAATTCGGCACCGTTATTTGGGATGTCATTAGATGATATTATGCGAGCAAGCTAATAAATTTTCGCTCGCGGTTTCGATCCTCAATCACACCAGAAAAAAAATTTGATGGCTGCATCGGATGCCTAACTAAATTTGATGGGAATCCACTAGATGTTGGTAGAACGGACTGGTCCTTGGTTATCTTTAAAAATTGAAATACAAATCTTGTCACTGAAACTAAGAAGATTGAAAAACACATCAAAGGTTGCTCTAACGCGTTTCGATAGCCAAGCTATCATCTTCAGAGAGATACTCTCTGACAAGATTTGTATATCATTTTTTTCCATTGATGTGCCAATTCAAATGTCCCACCTGAAACCAAGAGCGAGTCGTACTCGCACAATTTGAGTTACGTACCAATTTCTACAGTATACAGTCAACTGACCCAATTAAATCATTTTTACTTATGTAGAAATACAGAAATTTTATCCCAATTTTCTTGTGTAAATTGAAAAATAAAGAAATTGTCTATTTTCAAATAGACACTTTTTTCTACAATCAATCGTAAAATTTATGGAACTGGTGACTGTACTGATAATAGCTCAAGTAAAAAGCATTTATTAGCAATGAATCAATACGGTTTGTGAGGCCTTGTTTCGCGCCAAAAAGTTCGGTTTCAATATCATCTCAGCTGGCATAGTTAATCTGTCGTAATTACTGTGTTGCCTGTAATTAATAAACCTGTGCTAGCTCTGAAAACATTTACTTGAATGAGGTAAAATAAAAAACAAATTTGATCACTACTATGTCCTTTGTCCAACTTAAGTTTTTTATTTAAAAAGAAGGTCAAAAAACCTTAGAAAGTTTATGTATTTTAAAATATATACTTTTTATATATTCCTAATATACTTTTTTCTCAATAACTATTACAATATCGAAACTTCTGCACTTTTCCGGTACTCCATGACTCAATATCTACTAACCCTATAAAAATCTAAATTAAATCTTTAGAATTTTAAGATATCAGGAGAGAAAACGGTCATTTCTTGTAGATTTCGAGCTGTAACTCAACAGAACATCATTAAAAAATATATCTAGCACCCAACACGATATATTAATTAAAACTTGATTCTTCCGTGACCAGACTAGCCCCCATTTTACGATTAAAAGCAGAAAGTATTTTCTGTTTCTAATAGTTGGCCGGCGTAGAAAAGCGAGAACCAAATGTCAAATTCCTACATTACACAGATTTTGAGAAAAATTTATCTGTGATAAACGGACGCACGGACACAAGAGTGAGGGCTCCGTTTTTCCTTATAAGTTATGGAGCTCTCAATACACAAAAAAACTGGGACACATCGATTTTTTTTTTCAAGGGGGACACATATTTCT
The DNA here is from genome assembly GCA_028583605.1 of Dastarcus helophoroides. Lineage (NCBI taxonomy): Eukaryota > Metazoa > Arthropoda > Insecta > Coleoptera > Bothrideridae > Dastarcus > Dastarcus helophoroides. The sequence goes on from CM053327.1 coordinate 35,036,857, forward strand.
AAAAAGGTACTTCTTAAGCCCTAATGGTTTAATTCGGCCCCGAACATTCCGCGTTAATTTTGCGCCAGTCCAATGGTGATTTCAGTCGTTGGCTTGGCGCAAAACCCCGCGCCCGATCTTCTTCCCACAGATTCTCCCGCGAGCTGCTGCGGTTGGGCTGGTTGATGCTCTTCGATGACGACGATTCGTCTGCCGTTGTGCGTATACGTCTCGTTATTTTAGTCGGCCAGCAGGTCATGTCACAAAAGGGTCAATCATCGAGTTCTTCGGACCGTTATGTTCTTATACTGAGAAGTCCGGCTGATAATTTTGCCACCGCATTTTTTATACTTGTTTAATATCTCGCCTCGTTTCTATCGCTAATTAGATCTTTTTGGGGCGATCTGTTGCTTACCTTTTTTTTTCCCTTGCTTGGTCGACGCAAAAAGCTAATTAGCGCGACGAGATTAAAGCCGCCGCCTCGTCTGCTACGTACGAAGTATTTTAGGAGTGAAGTTGCCAAAAGCGAAACCAAAACACCCAAGAATGTAGCAAAATATCAGTCCTTGTTTTCGTATACTAATCCAAATTAATATATAAATGCAAGTGTGGCTTTCCGTCTGTTTTTTCACTTTGCACGGCTCAGGTGCTAAAGCGATTTTGACGACAATTGATATGGATGTACCTTGCAAGATGGGATAGTTCATAGGATACGATGTATCCCGGGAAAATGGTCTAGCTGCTCCCAAATTAAAATTATAGCTAGAAAGAGTAAATAAATAAAAAGATAAAAGTACATAAATAAAGAGATAATTTCTACATTTTTCTACATTTTTTGTGCAAATAAATGACCCGGCAGCGAGGATAACGTCATCTGACATTAATTGGTTGATTGGACACAACTTTATCGTAATTTTATCCACAGACTTCTCTTAATATGATGGTCTGACAGCGCTACCTAATGCGATAGGGTGTTAATATGTAGCTAAAGACTCGTTACGTAGCTAAATCTGCACATGACCGTATCAACGAATTTGAATAAAACATCATTCTGCAATCTGCACGAACTCTTTAAAGCTGTCCACAGCAAATTAAGTAGAGAAAGTATAATCATTATCTATCACTATGTTACAGCTTCTTAACTAACACCAGAGACAAATTAAAACAAAACAAATTAGTCCGTCAATTTAATAAATAAAAACTCCCTCTTTTTTTTTAAGTAACTTATCTAAGGGGTAATTTCACACTTTATTCTCACTCACTCATTCTCTCATTCTCTTGTGCATATTTATCTGAAATGGGCCATAAGCATCCAAGGAAATTTTTGGCAAAAAATCACTAGCGAAGAATTCGTACTTATGTGGCAACGTTGCGTGTATCGTTGCTCAATGACTCTGGAGGTTTTTTCGTCGTTTGTCTGTAAAAGTATAAAGTCTTTCAGGTTTTTCCGCACATATTGATGTTAGATCGCCTCTTTAACCATGCGAAGCAATTCTCGGTACAAACGGAATGTGCAATCTGACTTGCTGGGAATGGATTATTGACAGTATTTCTACTTCTTGGAGCTACGGTAAATTTCAACGAGCTTATTATGAAATAGCTCACTGATGAATAGACAAATCAAGACAGACGTCAAGCATCCAGCGCTGAAACTTCGAACAATTCAATTCATAATTTATTTTCAGATCACCAATCAAATACGAGCCTCAACATTTAATTGAATTATTGTTTTAATAATTTTACGTCTTGAGTTCAGTATTGCCACATATCTGGAGTAATATTTTATGTTTCGAGCTTAATTATATCTTCATACTTGGAAAGTTGAACCTAATCGATTCAATAAGCTATAGATTTTAAGAACTGACCAGACGCTTCCTTTGAAACTAAATAGGATATTATTCGACGTAATCTTTTGCATTCCATCAAAACCGATCATCTTTGATACTTACTGATGCTTTTGGTGGTCAAATTTTTAATGAAAAAGGAAAGTTCATCAGTACTATTTCCTTTTTTCACTATAATTTTGCCTTCATATGCAATCTTTTTCTATAAACCGTACCTTATCGAATGGTTATGTGTTGAAACTAACCAGAAGCTACATTTGAAACTCAATAGCATATGGTCTTCGTCATTTTACGTATAATCAATCTATCTTAACATTGTCAATGAAAAACGAACGTACAATCAATCTGTCTTAACATTAATAACACTTTGGTGGTCAAAATGTCAATGAAAAACGAAAGTTCATCAGTAATATTTTCTTTTTCCACTAAAATTTTGTCTTCATATGATACATTTTTCAAAACTGTGCCTTATCGAATGGTTATGCTAGAGACTCTAGAAACGAATCAGAAGCTTTATTTGAGAGTAAACAGGATGCCGCTAGCATAACCGTAGGCATTTTGACATAATCGATGCATCTTAATAATCATTTGGTGGTCAAAATTTTGATGAAAAACGAAAGTTCATCAGTAATATTTCTTTTTTTACTATTATTTGGTCTTCATGTGGTACATTTTTCCTACTACATATTCAGGTACAATCAATCCATCTGGTGGTGGTCAAAATTTTAATGAAAAACGAAAGTTCATCAGTAATATTTTCTTTTTCCACTAATATTTGGTCTTCAGCTGGTACATTTTTCTAAGCACGTATTCGGGTACAATCAGCCCATCTGGTGGTGGTCAAAATTTCAATACAAAACAAAATTTCATCAGTAATACTTGCGTTCTTGCCCATAACTTTGTCTTCATGAGGTAGATCTTTCTAATTTTCTTAGTACGTATTCGGGTACAATCAGCCCTTCTGGTGGTGTTCAAAATTTCAATACAAAACAAAATTTCATCAGTAATTCTTCATGAGGTACACCTTTCTAAACTGTACCTCATCGAATGGTTATGCTAGAAACCCGAGCTTCATAATGATTTGGTGGTCAAAACTTAAAAAAAAATGGAAAGTTTATCAGTAATATTTTCTTTTTCCACTATCATTTGCTCTTCATGTGGTACATTTTTCTTACTACGTATTCGGATATAATTAATGCATCTGCTGGTGGCCAGAATTTCAATAAGAAACGAAATTTCATCAGTCACATGTTTTTCCAACATAATTTTATCTTCATAAGGTACACTTTTCAAAGCTGTACCTTATCGAATGGTTATGCCAGAGACCTTAGCTTAATAATCATTTGGTTGTCAAAGTTTTGATGAAAAAGGAAAGTTCATCAGCAATATCTCTTTTTTCCAGTAACATTTTGTCTTCATGTGGTACATTTTTCTTACTACGTATCCGGATTCAATCAATTCATTTGGTGGTGGACAAAATTTCGTCAGTAATTTTGGCCATAATTCTGTGTTCATGAGGTACACTTTTTTAAACTCTACCTCATCGAGTGGTTATGCCTTAGTAATCATTTGGTGGTCAAAACTTAAAGAAAAAACCAAAGTTCATCAGTAATATTTGCTTTTTCCACCACCATTTTGCCATCATCTGGTTCATTTTTCCTAGTACGTATTCGGGTACAATCTGGTGGTGGTCAAAATTTAAATGAAAAACGAAATTTCATTAGTAATACTTGCGTTTTCCGCCATAATTTTGTCTTCATGAGGTACACTTTTCTAAACTTTAACTCATCGAATGATTAGGCCGGAGACGCTAGCTTAATAATAATTTGGTAGTCAAAATGTCAAGTTAAAACGAAAGTTCATCAGTAATATTTTCTTTTTCCACCGTCATTTTGCCTTCATCTGGTACATTTTTCTTAGTAGTAGCATTCAAGTACAATCAGCCCATCTGATGGTGGTCAAAATTTCAATGAAAAACGAAATTTCATCAGTAATATTTGCGTTTTCTGCCATAATTTTGTCTTCATGAGGTACACTTCTCTAAACTGTACCTCATCAAATGGTTAGCCTAGTTTCTGAGAGGCGGATTTGGCAATGGCGCGCACATGATCGTCCCAAGAGAAGTTCGTGCTTGCATTAACTCCTAGGATAGATAGATTAGATCCCATCGGAAGAATTTTACCGTCCATTAGTATGTTTGTTGCATTATCCCTTGATGTTTTCTTAGAGAAAACCACGACCTGAGTTTTTGAAGCGTTGAAATCGTCCAAATTGTTCTTACCCCATTCCAGAATAATCTCGAGATTCCGATTAATCGTCTGTATCTGCTGTTCCCTTAGTCGAACTAAAGCAGCGATAGATAATGGTTTGTCGGAGAAAAAAGATGACATTAGGTTACTATCATCTGCGTAGATGCATATAGGATTGGAAGTTGAAGCTAAGAGATCGTTTATGTGTAACAAAAATAGAGTAGGAGACAGAACAGACCCCTGAGCAAATGTCTCGGATGAGATGCCATCGACGACGACCTGAAAAGATGACGTAAGATTACTATCATCTGCGTAACTGTATATAGGATTGGAAGTTGAAGCTAAGAGATCGTTTGTGTGTAACAGAAATAGAGAAGGAGACAGAACAGACCCCTGAGGCACCCCTGCGTTAATCGCGTTGACGACGACCAGAAGAGATCTGACAGCGAGAAAATTGGATATCAAATGACAGAGTCCAGGAGGAAGACCATAAGATGTTATTTTGGCGAGAAGAGATCGGTGCCAGACTCTGTAGAAAGCCTTTGAAATATCCAATGCCACAATCCTAGCCTCCCCATGTTTTTCCATAGCTTAGTTACAGATATGAGTAACATATGCCAGTAGATCGCCAGTGGAACGTTGTTGTCTAAAACCGTATTGCCTGTCGGAGATGATTCTATTTTCCTCCAGATATTTGAGAATCTTGATGTTGATAACCTTCTCCATCACTTTGGATATAACGGGTAACAAAGATATAGGCGATGGTTGTTAGCCAGATTCCTTTTTTTGTTGTTAGGGACAGGCTACATGTTCGGCACATGTTCTTGTGGAATTCTCCAGAAGAGAGAAATCTCGCTACCTGCCTTTCCCTCTCCCATCAGAGGGTGCCTGCCTGCCTGGTCAACCCTCGACATTTTATACCAATATACTTAGTTGGTCTATCGTGTCAATATACACATTCGAAAAGAGACCGTGAATAAAACCACATTTGAAGCAAGAAACAAGCTTATCATTATTCTGGTCCTTCGAGTACGATCAAGTCAAATATTTCGAACACTGCACTCTAGCAGATTTCCAGATGTTAGGGAATACACCTTTGTTGTAAGAGAGTGTGAACAATTTGCTTAGGACTGGAGTCAACTCTGGGGCGCACTTCTTAAGAACAATAGCGGGAATACCATCAAAGTCAGAAGCTTTCGAGGTGTCGCCAGCTCAAAGAGAATCTTCCTGATGTGCGTTGTCTGAAAACAACTCCAGGCATCGAAGTGCCAACCTTAGAAAGAATAGGAGGTTCTGCGTTTCGAGAATCAAGATTGGAATTTTCAGCAAACATTAAGGCTAACATGTCAGCCTTTTCCTTGGAGGTAGTAGCAATATTGCTATTTTCATCGAGCAAAGGTGGAAAATTTGAAGATGTAAAATTCTTTCCGATCGACTTTGCAAATCCCCAAAAGGACCTGGAACCGTTCAGACAGTTTATAAGCTTCTGGCGCATTTTACGATCGAAATCACCGTTTGCCTCGTCAACCTGAGCCTAATAACCATTTGGTGGTCCCAACTTTAAGAAAAAACGAAAGTTCATCTGTAATATTTTCTTTTTCCACTCTCGTTTCGTCTTCATGTGGTACAATTTTCTTACTACGTATTCGGGTACAATAAATTCATCTGGTGGCGGTCAAAATTTCAATGAAAAACGAAAGTTCTTCATTTCTTTTTCCACCACAATTTTGTCTTCATATGACACATTTTTCAAAGCTGTACCTTATCGATAGGTTATGTTAGAGACTCAAGAAACTAATTAAAAGTTTCATTTGAAACTAAACAGCATTTTGGCATCATAGTCTTACGTATTCAGGTAAATCAATCCATCTTAGTAATCATTTGGTGATTAAAACTTCAATAAAAAACGAAATTTCATCAGTAACATTTTCTTTTTGTCTTATAATTTTTTCTTCATATTGTAAACAATTTTCTAAGTTAGACATTAAACTAAACTGTACCTCATCGAATGGTTAGGCCAGAAACGCTAGCTTTATAATAATTTGGTACTTAAAATGTCAAGAGAAAACGAAAGTTCATCAGTAACATTTTCTTTTTCCATCATCATTTTGCCTTCATCTGGTACATTTTTCTTAGCAGCTATTCGGGTACAATCAGCCCACCTGGTGGTGGTCAAAATTTCAATGAAAAACAAAATTTCGATGAAAAACGAAAGTTCATCAGTAATATTTGTTTTTTTTTACTATTATTTGGTCTTTATGTGGTACATTTTTCCTACTACATATTCAGGTATAATTAATCCATCTGGTGGTGGTCAAAATTTTAATGGAAAACGAAAGTTCATCAGTAATATTTTCTTTTTCCACTAATATTTGGTCTTCAGTTGGTACATTTTTCTTAGTACGTATTCGGGTACAATCAGCCCATCTGGTGGTATTCAAAATTTCAATACAAAACAAAATTTCATCAGTAATACTTGCGTTTTCGTCCATAACTTTGTCTTCATGAGGTAGACCTTTCTAATTTTCTTAGTACGTATTCGAGTACAATCAGCCCATTTGGTGGTGGTCAAAATTTCAATGAAAAACGAAATTTCATCAGTAATGCTTGCGTTTTCCGCCATAATTTTGTCTTCATGAGGTACACTTTTCTAAACTGTACCTCATCGAATGGTTATGCCAGAGGCCCGATCTTAATAATCATTTGGTGGTCAAAACTTTAAGAAAAAACGAAAGTTCATTAGTAATATTTTCATTTTCCACTATCATTTTGTCTTCATCACCTTATCGATGTTTGGTGGTGAAAATTTCAATGAGAAACGAACGTTCATCAGTACTATTTCCTTTTTCCACGATAATTTGGTCTTCATGTTTTCTTACTACTTATTTGGGTACAATCAATGCATCTGGTGGTGGCCAAAATTTCAATAAAAAACGAAATTTCATCAGTCACATGTTTTTCCACCATAATTTTATCTTTATGAGGTACACTTTTTTGAGCTGTACCTTATAGAATGCTTATATGCCAGAGACGTTAGCTTAATAACACAACACAACAAAAAAATATTTTTTTTGTCCTTGAGTTAATTTTATAGTGTTCTTATTCGTCATATTTCCAAAGGAAAAATAGTCACGTTCCCTTTAAAGTTTGCTTTTATAGTAATAATAGTAAGATAGATTTTAGAATTTTTCTAGAACCACTAAGTAACACAAGCAAAGAAATAGAAAACAAAGTTGAGTCTATATTTTAATGACTAATTTTCTAATTGTTTACGTGGAATAATATCAAAAACAGTCATTTATTTTCCAGCAACTTGCTTTTGTATCTTACAATGATTTTTGTGTTTTTGTATAAACATATAAAGAAAAATGTGTTTTATTGAGAAAAAACCGGAAATGCAGTAGAATAATAATTTTTTTTATGAATGTGATTCATTACACAACAAATGAATACGCATTGCAACGAAACAATCCATTTTGTATGACCGTAGGAACAAAAATGGCGTATAGAAGTTGCAAATACGATATGGACTCATTCTAATATGTTCGCGGCTTTGGCAAAACGAAAAAATTGCTTTGGACACAAATTTCTGAAGTTCTGAAGTTTTCTGAAACTCATGAAATATATTTTTAATTGCCTAGCCTTAATAACAAAACGTATGGCTAAAGGGACCAAAATTGAAATAAAAAAATATAATGTTAGGGACCCAGTTATGAAGCCTAAACACGTATTCATAAATAGCTCCATTTAATCTACAGTTGGGCCACAAATAAAGAAAATAATAATTAATAACATCTATTTAGCATCTATAAAAATCAAGAATGTTTTGTGGTGATCTGGGAAAAAACAAAGTCTAAAATTATCAAATTTGGATTACAGCTGCAGTACCTTCTTTAAATTAATGAGTTTTAAAATATTCCTTAAAGTGCATATGACACATGATTAATTTCAACTCAACAAGGATGTCTAGTCAAAAGAACGAAATGAACCTCGTCGTCGGGGTTAATATAATAGGCGAAGGAAGAGAGACCATATTTGAAGAGAAGTTCACACAATCACAAAAAAAAACGAAAGAATATGTTCAACCTTTTTTTAATACATTCTGTTGCTATAGTTATTTGGGTCAAATTGTTTTGCAAAAAATAACAAAATTGAAATTAACTGAAAAAGACTATTTTCGTTTTTACATACAGTTAAGTAGGAAATTTTCTTAAAATAAGTAAATTTTTTCTGGCAGCTACAAAAACATACTTTTTGAGGCAAAACTATTTTTTCCTTACTTAGTAAGGTGAGAAGTATATGAATCATATATCCAGAACACAAAGACAACATTTGTGTTGACCGGTGTAATCATTTGGTGATCAAAATTTCGATCAAAAATGAAAGTTTATCAGCAATATCTTCTTTTTCCAGTAATATTTTGTCTTCATGTGGTACATTTTTCTTACTACGTATTCGGATGCAATTAATCCATCTGGTGGTGGACAAAATCTCAAGGAAAAACAAAATTTCATCAGTAATATTTACATACATTTTCTGCCATAAATTTGTCTTCATGGGGTAGATTTTTCTAAACTGAACCAGATCGAATGGTTATGCTAGAGACCCGAGCTTAATAATCATTTGGTGGTCAAAACTTTAAGAAAAAACGAAAGTTTATTAGTAATATTTTCTTTTTCCACCATCATTTCGCCTTCATCTGGTCTATTTTTCTTAGTACGTATTTGGGTACAATCTAGTGGTGTTCAAAATTTCAATGAAAAACGAAATTTAGCAGACTTGCGTTTTCCGCCATAATTTTGTCTTCATGAGGTACACTTTTCCAAACTGTATGTCATCGAGTGGTTATGCCAGAGACCCGAGCTTTATAATTATTTGGTGGTCAAAACTTTAAGAAAAAAACGAAAGTTCATCAGTAATATTTTCTTTTTCCACTCTCATTTCGTCTTCATGTGGTACTTAATTACCTATTTGGGTACAATAAATTCATCTGGTGGTGGTCAACATTTCAATGAAAAATGAAAGTTCTTCAAATCTTTTTTCACCACAATTTTGTCTTTATATGGTACATTTTTAAAATCTGTATCTTATCGATTGGTTATGTTAGAGAGTCTAGAAACTAATCAAAAGTTTTATCTGAAACTAAACAGCATTTTGCCGTAATTCGGGTCAATCAATCCATCTTAATAATCATTTGGTGATTAAAACTTTACTGAAAATTGAAATTTCATCAGTAACATTTGCTTTTTCCATTATAATTTTATCTTGATATTGTACACAATTTTCCAAGTTATACATTATCGTTTGGGTATGCCACGGAAAGAGAACAGAACGTTTGGTGGTCAAAATGTTGGTAATAAGCTGAAATTCATCAGAAATATTTTTTTTCCACCATAATGTTATCTTCATAAAGTGGAAGTTTCTAAGTTGTACCATATTGATTGAAAGTGCAAGCAACCTTAAATCTAATTATCTTTGTTTTAAACAAAACACAACAAAACAACATTATCCAGCCTATTCAGTTAAACAATCCATTTAAAACTCATAGATGTTCTAGGTGATCAATACTAAACCAAAGTTCATGACAGTGCGGATTATCCATAAGACAAACCAGGCAGATGTCGTTCATGTGGCCTGTTGTTTTCCCAATTCGTTCTAAGCAATGTAGGTGATGAAAAGCGATCACCGAATTGGTTTCATGGGAACATTATGGGCGCTGGTATAAATTATGTAAATTTTCTTGATTTACGTCCATTCATGACTGTTGAATTTAAACGTTCACAATCACGCGATGCTTCCTAAATAATGAAGCTTGACTTAATAAAATTACTTGGATGAGTTGAAGAAATACGTCGCGTGTATAAATTAAATCATATTCTCACATAATTTAAAAATGATTAATACGCTCGTGTACCTCTGGATTCCGATACACGCGGATAGAGTTTATGGCACTGAATACTCCATATAGTATTTAGAACAAATTAAAATTAATGCTTAATTGATTTGATTATATCGTGAACTACTTATAATATAATAATAATTATTGTAATGATTTCAAGCTCCGGTATTGCCAGGGGAATTAATTTAGTTGATTCTGCATTTTGATATATTTGCTAATTACACACTTAATGACATCAAAATGTATTTGTGTAACTAGTGATGGATAATGATTGCTTTTAGGAATTTGCCGGTCTGGAGAACATCGAGGGGCGATGCGTTTTCATGGATTTATCCTCATAAGTGGCCTTTTATTTCAAGGGGTGAGTATTTACTTTTTTGGTTGAATGGACTGGTCCTTCTATAATGCACAGACCACTAGGTTTAAACATTTATTATATTCCAAGTTTGGAACTTCGAATCTAATAAATGTTCAAACCTATTGGTCTGTGCATTATAGAATCCTTGTCTTCTGGGAACTCTCCTAGAGAGCAACCGCTTCGCTAGGTGGCGCAGTGTTTCAACTGTTGGTAGTTCAGCTACCTTTGATTCACTATACACGCCTGGAGGGCTGCATGAATTTGTAGTCTAGGTTGCATTCTTCTTGCATAGGACTGGTCCTTGTTTATTTTGAAAAATTGAAATACAACTCTTGTCTCCAGAAACCAAAAAAGATTAAAAAACACAACAAAGATTGCTCTGCTAGATATCTCTCTGAAGATAATAGCTTGGCTATCGAAACGCGTTAGAGCAAGCTTTGTTGTGTTTTTTAATCTTTCTTAGTTTCAGAGGACAAGATTTGTATTTCAATTTTTTTAAGGTTTGAGTAAACGGATAAATTTCAATTTCCTTCAGATTTCAAATACTGACAATTTTACCAAAAAGAAATTTCGACAACATTTTAGAACAAAACAAAAATTTCAGCTTCCAAGTGGAATTTTTCAGAAAAATTTGGAAAAACAAAATGGAAACACTAAACAAAACTAAAAATTACCAGAGCAAAGTCTGAAATATACATTTTAGAAAAAATGGGCGATAGATATTAGACAGATTGTTTTTCCCATGATGGAAAGGATGACAGATTTCCTGGGGTTAGGGCATACTCCTTTGCTGTAGGAAAGTGTGAATAGGGCAGACGCGAAGGTCCACCAAAACCAGAAGCCTTCGATATGTCGAGCTGCAGATTGTTCAAGCGTTGATGGATCAAAAACATCTTCCATTTCGCCAGTACTTGGACAGTTGCAACTATGTAGGAAATCT